>OZ005736.1:2973056-5946112 GCA_963930755.1 Eudasyphora cyanicolor
TAATGCGATTCCATCAGGACAACCAATAATTTGGACAATTTGTCAGTCATATACTACCGATAATAAATTATAAATAGTTTTCATTAATTTTTATTTTATTTATTGAACAAAAACAAAACAACTCATAACAAAATTAAAAATCCCCTATTACAAATTCATCACTATTATGAGATGTGGAAATATTTGACACACATTTTAGTACACGAAAAAAAAACACAAAACTTGTATGTACATATCGCTTAACCCTGTGCTTTCAATTTCATGATTTTTGCTTTTATTTTTTATTTATGTAAAACATTTTGCACAACATATTCTGCATTCCACACATTATAATCCACACGAGATTATTTTTGATTACCAAACCGTTCTTGAACAAAATGTTGACGATTTTTTTATGTCGAGTAATTTTATTTTTTGTTTGCCATGTATCAGCAAAAGAACAGCAACCAAACTTTCGGTTATATTCCCAAAATAAATGTTGGAAATAGGAGGCGAATAAAACTGCAAAAAGTAAAACACAAATCGATAACGAATATGATTTGACGTGGAAATAGAGCGATTTCAAAATCTAAGTACCGGACATACAATTAAAATTAATCTATTGCGTTTAAATTGTACTTTCTAATGTTTTATATTTTAATGAACCCAAAGCTAAACATTAATATTTTCAGTGCGATTTGTAAAATGATTCACACAAGGCAATTTTTTTCAAGCAAGTGTCAAAGTTTGTAGGAGAGAGTGGCAGAGAGCTCTTTCCGCCAGCCTCTATCTCCTAGAAATTTGGTCACTTGCTTGGAAAAAATTGCCTCGTGGGATCCAGGACTAAGTCTTGTGTATGCAAAAACACAAGACCACAGGAAATGGAAAGTCCCAATTTACGCGGGGCGATTTTTATATTCTCTAATTCTCTTTTGAACTTGCCTTTGCGTTCCCACGGCTATTCCTGATTGTATTGTTGTTGTTTCAAAGTGCATGAACCAGTTTCGTTTTGCAATGAAAAACAAAACGTCCGATTGATTCCATGGAGGTTTTCCCCCTCCCTTTCCAACTGCCACCCCTACAAACACCGTTAAGCCGATGATAAAATGACCTCGTGTAAAGCGGGAAGAACATAGACCCCATCAACACACGCGGCAATTTTCCAAAGCAATTCGGTGTTTGTAGGAGAAGATAATGGGGAAAGCAGACTATTGTACTGACAAACCGTTTTGTGTGTTTTATTCGCACTTTGCTGCCTCTATCTTCTACAAACACCGAATTGCTTCGCGTGAATCGGTACATTGACATGCTTCATTAGTCCTGATTCACATTAGACAATTTTTTCCAAGCAAGTGTCATAGTTTTCAGGAGAGAGAGGCAGAGAGTTTTTCCGCCTGCCTCTCTCTCCTACCAATTTTGACACTTGCTTGGAACAAATTTTCTCGTGCGAATTTAGACTTACGGAAAAAAGAAAATTAAAAAAAGAAGCGGCACATTTATTGTACAACTTAGTTGGAAGTATGAGTACAGTGTAAAAATAGATTTTTCCCTTAAGCACGGTACTATGTTCCGGTTTCACGCTGAAATCCCATATAAAAATCAAAGTTGTGAAAATATGAGTGAAATTTTTTCATTTGTGGTACTATGTTTTTTCAACGTGAGAAATTGACATTTTGCGCCGATACAAATTAATTGAACGCCGCAACAAATTGAAGCCGCCAGCATTGTACTCCTATTTATTTACATTCATATTTGTCCGCGAGAAATTCAACTGTTGTAAATATTAGCAATAAAATTTCCTAATAAAGAATACTAAATTAAATTATCTGAAATAAAGAAAACTAATGCAAAGGACGGAATATAATTATGTACATGGAATAAACGAGAAGAGTGACATTCCGATTGGATAGCAAAGCAAAAAATGTGCAAAACACTGGAAGGACATGTAACTATATGTAATAATGTGGAATTTGTCTTGTAATTACATATGTACATTTACGTTTGTATGTTTAGAACAATCGTGACGAAAAGCCTTGAAAAACTTTGTGGACGGCTAACGCTACCGAAGCAGTAGGACAATGGAATTGGGCAGTGCCTGTGATCTCGTTTTTAAATTGTTATAAAGAAAATAGTGAGTTCTTGCCAGCCAGCATGGAAGATTTATTTATGTATGTCAACAAATATAATGTAAATCCTTAAAAATAATAATAAAACATCTTTTCGGTTCATCAAAACATCATTTTATTTATTTATATTCGTACAACAGTAGGAAATTATTTTGTTATTTGTAACCTGGCTTCTGATGCCTCACAAGCATCGCCATCGTATCAACACAAAATAAATAATTTATGTATAACAGCACAATGATCTTCAACAATATTTCCTTTCTGCAATTTAAATTAACTATTTTATAAGTCGGCATTATTTCATTTAATTGTTTATTGATTAGAATTTAAACTCGTGTTTATTTTCATGAAAAGGAAAAAATTCACATGTTTATACACACACACACATACATATACAAGTGACATTTCGACACACACACTTCAAAAATGCAATGCGACCTTGTAAAAAGCGTTCCATTTTTCAACTTGAAATAACATTTTGTGAAATTTTTTCATGCTGAAAAAACATAGTACCCACCTTTAAGCACGGTACTATGTTCCGGTTTCACGCTGAAATCCCATAAAAAACAAAGTTGTGAAAATATGAGTGACATTTTTTCATTTGTGGTACTGTGTTTTTTCAACGTGAGAAATTGACATTTTGCGCCGCCACAAATTAATCGAACGCCGTAACAAATTGAAGCCGACGGCATTGTACTCATATTTATTTATATTCATATTTGTCCGCGAGAAATTCAACTGTTGTAAATATTAGCAATAAAATTTCCTAATAAAGAATACTAAATTAAATTATCTGTAATAAAGAAAATTAATGCAATGCTTTGGAACGGAAAATAATTAGGAATAAACGAGAAGAACGACATTCCGATTAGATAGCAAAGCAAAAAATGTGCAAAGGACATGTAACTATATGTAATAATGTGGAATTTGTCTTGTAATTACATATGTACATTTACGTTTGTATGTTTAGAACAATCGTGACGAAAAGCCTTGAAAAACTTTGTGGACGGCTAACGCTACCGAAGCAGTAGGACAATGGAATTGGGAAGTGCCTGTGATCCCGTTTTTAAATGGTTAAGCACGGTACTATGTTCCCGTTTCACGGTGAAATCCCATACAAAAACCAAAGTTGTGAAAAAATTAGTGAACATTTTTCATTTGTGGTACTGTGTTTATTTCAACGTGAGAAATTGACATTTTGCGCCGCTATAAATTGAGCGATTGCACACAGTCACCGCCGTCATCGACAATAGGCGTGTTTTCGTTACACCATAAGTGCTTAATTTGTATGGGAAGCTAAGCACTTTTAAGCACTATTAGTTCCCGATGAAGTTTGGTGCTTGTGTTCATGTCTTAATCGAGTATGATGTTGCCAGATTGGGCACCCTATATTTAGCAATATGGCATCCCATTTTTGGAGAGATTTTATCAATTATTGTGAATTAACGGGAAGAAGAAGAACAAAAATGGGAAATTATTTTAATATTTGCAAAAGAGTGTAAACAATTGAACATAGAATAGTAAATATATGTTTTATAAATACTTTTCACGAATTTTTTGTCTGTTTCGCACTGTTCTTTCTTCGCAACTCATGACACCATTGCTACCAGATAGTGAAAATCCGCCACTTATTGCTTATGTGCCAGTTAGTGAAAGTCAGTTGTTTTCGTTGCAAAGTGCTAAACTAAAAGTGCTAGCTTGTAACGAAAACATGCCTAATGTATACGTTTCGTATAGAAGAAAAAAATCGTCGTCGCCCGACTCGCACACCAGTTTTTCGTCGTTTTGTAACTTTGTTACTATTATTTTTTTTGGCCGCGAGAGATTCAACAGTTTGATGTAGGTAAATATTACTTATACTTTTTTCATGTGATTTTCTAAGTATTTACAAAAAACCCTTAGAATAAACCACAAGTGGCACGACCAGTGTTGCCACTGCAAACAATTTTTTCCGACCAAAATTTTCTCTAAAACCGACCAAAATTCCTTGTAGCCGACCAAATTTATAAAATTAAAGTAGCTGCTATCTTGTAAAGTTTGGTGACATTTTCAGATTAATTGACATAAAAATATGCTCGTTATAATAGAAAATAAAAAATATGTAAACAAGATATAAAAATACTGAAAAGTATTTTAAAACAAGTTATAATGTGGCCCGCATGAAATGTATATACCCAACATCTTGGTTCGCATTCACTGTTATAATAGGAAAAATATCAGAAATGTCTCGTTTAAATGATAGGAATATGGCCAAATCTTAATATATCCTCATTCAGTAAAATCATTGTTTTTTTGATATTTTTGTATTTTAAGCCTAATTATCATCTTCGCCAAACCCCTAAGTTTTAATATAGTATTTTTCTTTACCTTTTCGTCCCAATGTGGCAAAAATCAATTTATAAATTGGAAAAAAATGTGTACAAATTAAACGGAAATCTGCATTTAAATTTTCAATCAATTTAAAAAAAAAGATATCTCAATTGTGCTTACGCAACATTATTTTGACAACAATAAATGCTCTCAACACCAACACTACAATTATATAAACCCCAAGAACATTGCTCTGATATATCCCACTAATATTGATTAAAGTAAAATACGAACATCGAATGAGCCATACTTTACACATCAACACTATATAATTGCTTTTGTTCCTTATTAATCTAGTATTTACTATTAGCTTACGCCAAATAAATAAAACTCCCCAATTATGGTGAGATTTATCAACCAAATTTTCAGTTTAAATCCGATATGGGAATACAGAACAGGAGTGAAAGCAACAATTCTTTTCCCAGGGCCGATATTTTAGACAACTACAAACAACATTTGTCGAACCTGAAATAAATATTTTCAAACTATTTTTTATTACAATATATTCGTCTACAATTTCAATCGATACTGCTTCCCGTGATCAAAAAATTTGGGATTCACCATCAACATTTGAGAGTATTCCAAACGGTGAATGGCTTTGACTTTCAGTAATTTACTTTGATATTAGACTTCAAATTATTCTTGTATTATAATACAAATTAAATATTCTAGGATAAAACCGACCAAAATGGAATTGGTCCGACCATCCGACCAAATATAAAAATTTCAAATTCATCCGACCAAATTTGGTCGGAAATGATCAAAACGGCAACGCTGGGCACGACACAACAGCAGTCACAACCACAGCAAGTCATTTTTCCAGCAAAAATGGTATTTGGTTCGCGACAACAAAGCAGTAGTGGTGGAACTTCAATTGAGCAACTGGAGATCGAAATGTGTCCACCATCTTCATCGCCTCCCGCCTGTACAACGATTTTGCACAGAAAGTTGTGATTTGCTGCGCCCAGTCGTGACGACGACGATGAACAAAAGACAGTTCTAGTCTACTATCAAAACGAAGCACAGCACCCAGTGAAAAATTGTCGGTGATAGGACACCAACAACGATGTCAATTTCGCCACCATATCGTAAGGTGCGTGCTCTCAGATTGTTCTATACGCCAGCAACACCAAAAACCATTTTGGAAAAGTCATCGGGAAAGTGTATAAACCGCCTGTCTGCCGCTGCAGCAGCGGATATAACAAGAATAAAGTGATTCAGTTAAATTGTGGCATTTTTTTGCAGGTCTTATGGCTTACTATAAGAAACGTTGCCGCTCCCAATTTGGTCGTGAGAATCTCAGTAATCGTTCACTGCAATTGCTTCATAACGGCGACGATGATATAAAAAACGATAAAGAACACACAGCGGAAATGCACCAGGCTTCCAAGAGACTGGCATTACAGGGCAGTGCCTGAATCGTTTGGATGGCTGCACTTATGCCATTAAGAAGAACATTTAACCAGTGGCTGGAAGTTCTTTTGAGTAAGTTGTATTAATAGTACAGAAATATTACTTAATTAAATCGAACACCGGGACGGAATTAAAGTAAAGAAATAAAACGAGAGATTCCTCTTCGACTTCAAGTGAAATTTGGAACAAAATTTAGAGGCATAGAAAATGTGTTAAATCTTTCACTATTGCTACTGAAATATAGAATATTTATTTATCTACATTAATATTATATCTTGGGGATCTTAGGGCAGCATTCATTGTCAGGCATACAGAACAAACGATAACACATAATAGTTACAGAAAAAAAGTAAGTGAAAGTTTTTTTTGGTGGATCATAACAATTTCATGTAAAGAAAATATTACTCACACAGTGTTCACGTTTCGTAGATGTGTAAATTATAATACGCCGTGATAGCCGACATATACATATGTATTATTATTTAATACTGCGTATTATGCTACTATCAAGTTATTTATTGCTCGGGGTAAGCAATCATAAGCGTTATTAAAGCATAAACCTCGACAACGACCTAATCAACTTCTCATACAAGAGACTGTTAGAATAACTCTACAAAAGCTATCGAAGCAATAAGATTGTACTTCGCTCACCTACTTCAAGACTCGTAACTCAAAATTGAAAATTGTCGAGATGTGTAACTTTAAGTCCGTATAAACAGATAAATAAGATAAAATAGGAAGTTTAAAAAAGGTGAAATAATTCAAAATAAATTTTTAAATTTGAGTTATAACAGTCTTGAAGTAAGTGAGCGACATATTCATTCTAAACAACAAAGGCAATTCGTCATTATCTGTTATGTGATGAAAGCGATTTCGATAAAATTGCTCTCAAATTACTTCCTCCTAATTTTACCAATTCATGAAGTTTTTCGCATTTCTCACTATAAAGACGTCGAATAACGTCAATTTTCACATTCCATCGACTAGGTTTTATCAATATCATGAAGAAAATGGAAGATAGGTGGAACTTGGAAGCGATTTTATCGAAATATACCTGTATATTAGACAGTATATTTCCAACGATTCTACAGACGTTTTGGCTAAAACCTGAAGGTGGTGGAAAAATAGCCTTAAAAGAAAGAACCTAGCCATATGTTAGAGAAAAAATATAGCATTTATAAATAGCATTTAGTGCAAGAACGTCGCAATTTAAAATTTCTAGGTGCCCACACAAAAATGTCCTGCACTTCGAAACGTAATTATTATTGTTGGATATTTTGGATCTATGGGGTAGGCAACTAGAATTCTCAAACTTAGAAATTGATTTTATCCCATTCGATTGTCAGGTTAATTTTCTATAGGCTACACAAATCGCCATAGGCGGAATTTCCAATTTTGAGTTGTGACTTTCATGCACTAAATGAGCGATATATTCAGAATTTGGACCTGTATGACATTTGAACTTGAGCGCAATTAATAATATAAAGCATTCTTAAATAACATAGGTTTAAAAAAATCTCTTAAAATAAATCATACCGCAATTATTGTAGATGAACGTTGTTGGTTTGTCTAACTGACCTAACCACTTTGTCGAGAAATGTATTTCGTCTGAGCATACTTATTTGTTACTTCACTCATGGCTCTTTTAGCCAACAAAGTTTCAATGTCATTCAATAACTTATTATATCATTTTTCTTTAACTTTCAGAAAACAAGCCCTCAACGAAGTATGGGCTCATGCGGTTTTGGGAAAACATGATAATGTTGTATCGGATCCGTCAATAAGAGCGCTACAAAAGTTTTTTTTTAAATAAAACAAAAACGGTTTTGGATATCAATGAAATTCTTTATTCCTGTGAAAGTACGTCCGATGCCATTATGTATGGAACTCGATTTCTTTTGCATGGCCACCACGGGCACGCTTGCAAAAGTCCAGACGCTGAACCCAATTTTCGACGGTTTGCAAGCATAAATCGGCCGATACAGCTGCAATTTCACGTTCGATATTCGTACGAAGTTCATCAATCGTCGCTGGCTTGTTGGCATAGACCATAGGCTTGACGTAGCCCCACAGGAAATTGTCTAACGACGTAAAATCGCACGACCGAGGCGGCCAATCGACTGGACCATTTCGTGAGATAACACGTTCTCCAAATTTGGTTTCCAATAAATGGCATTCGCTGTATGGCTTGTGGCGCCGTCCTGTTGGAACCACATGTCCTCCAAGTCCATATCATCCAATTGGGGCCAAAAATATTTGGTTATCATTGAACGGTAGCGATTCCCATTCACAGTAACGTGCCGGTCTTGATCATCACGGAAGAAGTACGGCCCAATGACGCCGCCGGCCCATAAACCGCACCAAACCGTAATTTTTTCGGGATGCAATGATGACTCATGGAGTACGTGTGGATTGCTGTCTGACCAATAATGCATATTTTGTTTATTGACGAAGCCATTCAGCCAGAAATGAGCCTCACTGACTCCGAATTTCGGTAGTAAATTTTAATAATTTCGACTCGTTGGCTCGTATATCTTTCCATCATGAAATGGCAAACTTTACTGAAGAGAAATGTCAAAAGAGCGGCAAAAAATATGGCGTCGTTTGCTGTCCCTGTCGGTCTACTTTTGTAGTGTCCCCTTTACGTTATTATTCCGCCTAGGCTGAAGATAATCATATGCTAATACAAAATGAATATTGTAATGGTGGTAGTCTGCAATCTCTACTTCAGAAGCGTTTTCTAGTAGAATCAGAATTAAGAATTCTTCTACTACACATTGCCGAAGGCTTGTGATATATACATTCAAATGAATTGGTTCATTTGGATTTAATATCGGGTAATATACTTCGAACAAAACACTATATTCGTTCCTACACTTAGCTATTTATTGACAAACACGTTTACTTTAATTTCATTTTCTTCTTCACTCACTCTTTTTGAAATGTTGTCAAACAATTGTTATTATATCCCATAAAAAAGTTAGCCCCTCTATTCGTCCAGAATATGCGAATTCTAATTTTTATTGTGTTTTTTATAGTAATTTTAAATATACATTAACGTTTAGCTAAATTAAATAACAAGTATCGCCTCACTTTTTAATGATGACGTTAATTAAAAAGGCAAACAACATATTAAAGATATAACCCCCATCCAAAATTTCTGTAAATAAGAAAATATTTATTATAAAAAATTAGTTCATATTTATTTTTATTTTGTTCTTTATTTGTTCATATAATAACAAAATATATCCACATTATTTACTATATTCGTAACGAATCATCTTGTCATCTCTTCATTTATCCACCCTATGCTATGACTGTGTATGTTATATTTGAATTTTTTTAATTTAATCTACTTTAATATTACATATTTGTTAAGTATTATTTATAATAAAATAAAATTTAAAAATAAACCACATTCCTTTTAATATTACTTTTCTAATTTCGAGAGATGAACATAAACTCTAATAGTTATGCCCGGCCGCACAAATCCATGGTGTCATTCAGGAAATTCAATCTTTCCGCAAAGGTTTGTCTCCTGTAATCCTTTTGAGGTCTATAACGGGGGAGATAGTTGACATTTGAGTAAAATAAAGGTGGTGCTAGACACGTTCGTATGGAAAATATGATATGTTTTTTCCTACGGGAAATGCTTTTTGGCGATATAGCGGCATCATCGTCGTTCAACGCTCAATAAAAATATTTTTAGTATGATGACTTACTACACGTAACAATATTTGGAAAATAGTGAATACATTTTCGTACAAAGATCGCAATAGGGCATGTTACAAAGATGCATCAACATTTTTTTATAACAGATGCTGAAAAGCATTGTCGCGTAGGGAGTGGTTATGGAACTCCGCCTTTATTTTATGGGGCTATTAGTGTTACAAAGTTATTGTGGCACATGCCGCTCTCTTATACTCTGTCTATTGTTGAAAAATTAACACTATTCGTGGATGATGACTGGTTTGCATCATTTCCATATTTCGTTTTCGGATTTGTATTTGATGTACTGGATTTAGGGGTTTGAGAATTTGATTTATCGCCTCCACCTTCTCCCTTGTCTCCATCGTCGTCATTCGGATCTGTAGATTTACGTCGATGTGGTTTAGGTTTAGCCTCTTGATGGTCGTCCTTATATTCATTACGTTTTGTTGATGACTTATTTGACGACGACAATGAGTGATCCATATGCGAACTAGATGAATGACGCTTCTCGGAAGACGAGGAATGTTTATTATGTTTTGAATAGGAATGTGAGGAAGATGATATTTCTAGATCCTTTTCACTCGCTGATTTGTTATGTGATGACGAGGTGTTTTGGTGTTTACTGTCTCTGCCATCCTTACTGCTGCGATGTCGATCTTATCCTTTTCCCTATCGTGAGATTTTCGACGTCCTTTTGAATGTTTCTTGTATTTTGATGATGCCTATGAGTCGACTTCTCTTCCCCTTTCTTTTTGTCCTCCGCAATCGCTGTGGCGTAGGATTTGTAGGAATGGACGTTGAATCCTCGATGCTGGAGCCAAAACTCAATTCCTGGGCATTTGGTGTTCTCTCCAAGTCATCTCTCTGCTATTATAACAAAATAATTTCCTACTGTTGTACGAATATAAATAAATTAAATGATGTTTTGATGAACCGAAAAAGATGTTTTATTATTATTTTTAAGGATTTGCATTATATTTGTTGACTTATACAAATTATACTTCCATCCATAAACGGAATTTCTTCTTCCAACTTCTATGGTTGGCAAGAACTCACTATGTTCTTTATAACCATTTAAAAACACGATCACAGGCACTACCCAATTCCATTGTCTTACTGGTTCGGTAGCGATAGCCGTCCACAATATTTTTCCAGGCTTTTCGTCACGATTGTTCTAAACATACAAACGAAAATGTACATATGTAATTACAAGACAAATTTCACATTATTACATATAGTTACATGTCCGTCCAGTGTTTTGCACATTTTTTGCTTTGCTATCCAATCGGAATGCCGCTCTTCTCGTTTATTCCATATACACATAATTATTATCCGTTCCAAAGCTTTTCATTAGTCTTCATTGTTTCAGATAATTTAATTTAGTATTCTTTATTAGGAAATTTTATTGATAATATTTACAACAGTTGAATTTCTCGCGGACAAATATAAATATAAATAAATAGGAGTACAATGCTGGCGGCTTCAATTTGTTGCGGCGTTCAATTAATTTGTAGCGGCGCAAAATGTTAATTTCTCACGTTGAAATAAACACAGTACCACAAATGAAAAAATTTCACTCATTTTTTCACAACTTTGGTTTTTGTATGGGATTTCACCGAGAAACGGGAACATAGTACCGTGCTTAAGGTACAACTCGAAATCAATGAAAAATTTAATTTGAGAAATCAGCAACGTTTTGAAAAGCTTATTTACAGCCTGTTTCTGTAACTTACGGCCTGTTTCTGTATTTCTAACGAAAGTCTCTGCGAACGAAAACCAGACACTCACTTTCGTCAGGAATTTGGTTTCTCTAAGGTTCGTTCGTTCGTTCGCCTGGCCTTACGTCAATGACGTTAGCAATTTAGCAATTGGAAAATATGTAATTGCCAGATCAATAATTTCACAACTTCCGGTCTAAAAAAGCACACATTTTTGTATGGTCGACCTTAGAAAATGCACCTCTGTATCCATTACACTAGCGGTTGACAAAAGTCAACACTGGGTGGGTCAGTTGAGCTGATCCAACACTCTCATTTTTTTTCTCTCTCTCTCCCGTCTCTCTCATTGTGCACTGATGAATTTTTTCCATCTCAGCGAGCTGCCAATGTTGACTTCTTTATGCTTAAATATGTATACATATGTATATAATTTTATTACTATTTAATTGCTTTTACCATAATTATATTAATATCTACTTATTTTTTCCTTTTAATGCCGTTTTTTTGTCATAGTTCCTATCAGTCGACAAATAAAATAATGTGACTCGATCTGACATTTGTGTTCGCCCAGATGACAGCAAAGAGAGATAGAGAAACCAAAATTTACACTGAAATGATTACGTTTTCGTACGAGTTCATTATCGTGCGACTTGTCGTTGAGATGGTAGTTAGTGAAACCCAAATCAGCTGTTTGTCGTCTGACAGGCGAACGAATGCAACATTTTAAGTTACAGAAACAGGCTGTTAAAATTTTGCTTTCGTTCGCTTGCCAGACGACAAACAGATGATTTGGGTTTCACTAACTACCGTCACAAAGGCAAGTCGCACGATAATGAACTCGTGCGAAAACGTAATCATTTCAGTGTAAATTTTGGTTTCTCTATCTCTCTTTGCTGTCATCTGGGCGAACACAAATGTCAGATCGAGTCACTTTATTTTATTTGTCGACTGATAGGAACAATGTCAATAAAAATGTTATTAAAAGCAAAAAATAAGTAGATATAAATATAATTATGGTAAAAACAATTAAATAATAATAAAATTGTATACATATGTTTAGATTTTTAAGCATAAAGAAGTCAACATTGGCAGTTTGCTAAGATGGAAAAATTCATCAGTGCACAATGAGAGAGACGTGAGAGAGAGAGAGAGAAAGAAATGAGAGTGTTGGATCAGCCCAGCTGAACCACCCAGGGTTGATTTTTGGCCACCACTAGTGTAAAGGATACAGAGTTGTATTTTCTAAGGTCGACCATACAAAAATGTGTGCTTTTTTAGACCGGAAGTTGTGAAATTATTGACCTGGCAATTACATTATTTGCCAATTGGTAAATTGTTAACGTCATTGACGTAAAGCCAGGCGAACGAACGAACGAACCTTAGAGAAACCAAATTCCAGACGAAAGTGAGTGATTGGTTTTCGTTCGCAGAGACTTTCGTTAGAAATACAGAAACAGGCCGTTACACCAAATATATTTGAATAAATTCCTAAACAATAATTTAATTTGTATATAAACACATATTTTATTAGAGAAAATGAGATTGCAAATATAATTTGTTGTAATATATTAATATATGCGTTCCAAAAAAATTTTATTGATTTTCAAATAAAGTTTGTTTGCTCAGAAATATATAATATTTATATATATAATACAAATATTTAAATATTTGTGTTTTAAATATGTTTTCTTTCCTAATGTCAGTGTGCATACTCTTACAACGGACTAATTTAAAAAGTTTACTATTGGAAAACAATTTTGAATGTGTCATAGATTTTTGATAGATTTGTTTCTTTATTAATTCATTAATATTTAACATATACTGTTGTGGATGGCAACCCTGTCACACAAAACTTTCTCACATACTTAAGGTAAGTACACACGATTTGCAGATCGGACAACATTGCCAGAAAAATGGCGGAAAAATGCAACCCTGTGAATTTACAACCGTGTGAACACACAATTTTTGTTTTGCAACGTTAGCAGAAAAGTCATTGCGACATAATTTGCAGATTGTTATATGTGCGATGTTTATGCATGTGACAACGGCGCCATTGCCAGAAAAACATTTTATTTGCAACACTGTCTATAATGTATTTTTATTGGCAATCCTGCATATACATATTTACAAAATATGTTGTAAATATATGAAATTGTAAGGTTTTCTTGCAATCGTCTGAACTGTCAATTCACCGTTGCCTAACAATCTGTCATTGTCCGTATATTTGCAGCACTTTAACAGGGTTGATAACGTTTGCTGATCTGGCAATCGTCTAAACTCAGCTTTAGTTACATGCATAACGCATACTTACGTACATACATGTAGATTTTCGTACATATGTTTTGTTCTATCTTTTCGTCTCTTCATATGCACACTTCTATGCGAACATACATGCGTGCATCTATTTGCACATATGATTATTGTCTACATATTTATTCGATACATGTCTGGCCGTTAATCTTTTGTATGTATGTATGATCATGTCAACTGTGTTTACATGATCATAACAACTTCCCTGTGGGAATTTTATCAACTGGTTTAAAAAATGTCAGTTATAATGAAATTATTCTACAACTAACTATAAATTGGTTGAAAAATTATCTTCAGCTCAACCAAATTGAACACAAAAACATTTTCGTTCCATCAAAGTGCAAAAACAAAACACATGTAATTTCGTCATCCTTCTTTCCACTAAAACAAGAAACAGTTAGAATTGCATTCCATAAATAACAAAAACTTGGTTGAGCGACATAAAGAACGAAAAGAGTCATTCATGACCTTATAACTTACTTTAGCATCGATGGCACTCATGGAAAGAAGCGGATTAAGGACTTCGGAAACGTTTTCAAATGTATAATGTATAACGTATAAGCGATCGCTGTCAATAGATCCAGATAAGGAATTTCGAAAAGCTTTGCATTTTATTAAAAAAATACGCTTTCATAATGTTTAAAAAAATCAGTATTTAAAATTTTAATGTTTATGGTTTTACTTTTTTAATAGTATTGAAATTCAAAAAAAAATTAAATGATCTCAATAAAATTTGTAAAATTATTTTAATGAAATTAGATGTAATCTAACTTCATTTCATCTAATAAAAATGATATTTTTCTGGTCTAACTACACGTTTAGTCAAATTAAGTTAGTACTCGTAAATAGGTACTTTAAAATATACCCATTTATAATCATTTGAATAATTCTAAATACAAACTAACTTCATTCCGTCAGATAAATAATTGTATTTTTTTAATCTCAATATAAATCAGTCGAAAATAATTAGATTTTAACTAGTTGAAAAGTCATGCAGGGATGGATAATTGCCCACTGCCTAGCGCATGCCCATGTTAAAATAGTCAGTTGGACTTATGGAAAATAATCGTTAAATGACTAGTTGTGTTTATTAAAAAACTAGTTTTAAGTTAATTTTAAACCAATTCATTTCCCTGCAGGGTTATTATTGTTCACTCTGTTTTCTACCGCCGAATCGCGGGCAAGCTAAATTGTACCTTTAAATACTTAGTAATAAATTAAAGTTTATAACGTATTAAGCATACGGAACTTGCCTTTTATTTGTGTACAAAAGAACACAACATATACATATTTGCATTACTTAATTATATTTTATGATATACATTGAATTATAGAGATATATACACCCAAAAAAAAATGTTTGCTGTTAATAACAAACAACGTCTGCTAATTTTTAGCAACCATTTTTTCTGCTAATACAGCACATTTTCTGCTGTAATAGCAAAAAGTTTGCAGTTTTGCATTAGCAAACGCACTGCTGAAAAATTTGCAGTTTGCTGAAAATTTTTGCTGTTAATCAAAATATGTGAAAATAAGACAAAAGTTGCAATAATTTACATGATAAAGTTCAACTTCCATTGAAAATCAAAAAGGTTAAGGTCATTCGTGAGATAAGACAAGTATATTTAAAAAAATTAAATAATTATTCGGCGATATCTGTTTTCGAGTTACGGTTCTCAATATTTTTATTTTTTCGTTAGATTTTAAAAATATTGGAAATAGGAGTCGATTAAAACTGCAAAAAGTAAAACACAAATCGATAACGAATATGATTTGACGATTTCAAAATCTTAGTTCCGGACATACAATTAAAATTAATCTATTGTGTTTAGATTTTAGTTTCTAATTTTTTATACATATTTTAATAAACCAAAGCTAAACATTAATATTTTATGTGCGATTTGTAAAAATGTTTATAAAGTCTGATTCACACAACGCAATTTTATTTCAAGCAAGTGTCAAAGTTTGTAGGAAAGATACAGAGAGCACTTTCCGCTTGGAAGAAATTGCCCCGTGTGATCTAGGACTAAGTATTGTGTATGCAAAAAAGTTAAAAAACGAGAGAATTCCTAATGGCTTAGGGTGAGTATTAAGAGAAAATTTCGCAAGATTGTATCATTCTGTGCAAAGACGATTTTTATACAGTTTCCACGTCTATTCCTGTGTGTATTGTTGTTGTTTCAAAGTGCGAATAAAAAACAAAACGTTCAATCGAGTACGAGAGTTTTTTCCCCTCCCTTTCCAACTGCCCCCCCTACAAACTCCATTAAACCGCTGATAAAATTGCCTCGTGTAAATTGGGACGAACATAGACACCTCAACACACGCAGTAATTCGGCGTCTCTCTCTGTCAATCTTTGACACTTGCTTGGAAAAAGTTGCCGGGTGTAAATCTGGACATAGAGGCATACGGAAGATAATGTTCAGATTCACACTCGGCAACTTTTTCCAAGCAAGTGTCAAAGTTTGATGGAGAGGCGGGCGGAAAGAGCTCTCTCCAACAAACTTTGACACTTGCTTGGAAAAGTTCCGGAGTGTGAATATGGACAATGGGGAAAGTAGTTTCTTGTACTGGCAATCCGTTTTGTGTTTTTCATTCGCACTTTGCTGCGTGTGAATCGGGACATAGACATGCTTTATGACGGAAAAAAGAAAATTAAAAAAGCGGCGTTTAATTTATATTCCTTACCACTGAAACCAAATTTTTCCATTAAAATGTGCTTGCGATAAGTTACACATATATTCATATTTGTGCAGATGACAAAATCTCATATAAAATGTTTATTTGTCTGCATTTACATGATACTTTTTTTTTAAGTATTAAGCATACTTATCGGCGTTTTGTGGGCGAGAGAGGCAGTCGGAAACGGGGGGAAAAAAGTATGCCGTACTCGTACTTATCGTACTCATCGTTTTGTGTTTTTCGTTCTCACTTGGAAACAACAACAATTCACACAGGCAAAGCCGAAACAAAACAAATGAAAAAAGTTAAGTATTGAAAAAAAAGTACGCGTGTGAACGTACTTTTTCAAAAGAGAATAAGCTGATAAGTTAAGCGTGGTACTATGTTCATTTTTCGCGTTGAAATCCCATATAAAAACAAAGTCGCGAAAAAAACTGCGAAATTTTTTCGTTTGTGGTACTCTGTTTATTTCAACGCGAAAAAGTACCATTTTGCGCCACCACAAATTGAACGCCATTACAAATTGACGCCGTAACAAATTTAATGCCGCCACCGTCACACTCCCATTTGTTTATATTTATTTTTGTCCGCAAGAAACTCAAATGTTGTAAATATTAGAAATAAAATTTCCTAATAAAGAATAATAAATTAAATTATCTTCCGAAATAAAGAAAAAGAATGCAAAGATGTGGTAGGAAAAATAATTATGTTTATGGAATAAACCAGAAGAACGAAATTCCAATTGGATTGCAGTACAAAAGCAAATAAAAAGTGCAAAACACTGGAAGGACATGTAACTAAATGTAATAATGTGGAATTTGACTTGTAATTAGATATGTACATTTATGTTTGTATGTTTAGAACAATTGTGTGCAAAAGCCAGGAGAAACATTATGGACGGCTAACACTATTAAAGCAGTAGGACAATGGAATTGGACAGTGCCTGTGATCTCGATTTGGAATTGGTTGTAAAGAACATACATAGTTAATTCTTACCAGCCATAGAAGTTGGAAGAAGATATTCCGTTTATGGATGGAAGTATAATTTATATATGTCAACAAATATAATGTAAATGCTTAAATATAATAATAAAACATATTTTTCGATTAATCAAAACATCATTTTATTTATTTATATTCGTACAACAGTAGGAAATTATTTTGTTATTTATAACATTGTACTACCCTGACTTTTCATGTCTCACAAACATCGCCACCGCAACAACACAAAATAAATAATTTATGTATAACATTAGCACAATGATCTCCAAGAATATTTTCATTCTGACATTTAAATTAACTATTTTCTAAGTCGGCATTATTGCAATTGTTTATTGATTCGAATTTTATCTTTTGTTTGTTTTCTAGAATGTTAGCAAAAAGAAAAAATGCACATGCATATACACACATACATACATATAAAAGTGACACTTTGACAAACACACTTCCAAATTGGAATGCAACTTTGTAAAAAAGCGTTCCATTTTTTCAACTCGAAATAACATTTTGCGAAATATTTTCGTGCCGAAAAAACATAGTACCCACCTTTACTTGAAAAAAAGTACCATGTAAATGGGGACTTTCGCTAATCAAAAAATATTGACAGACGTAATATGCTTTCACTAGCATTCAAGATTGCCTCTTTGACAGACATCGTGCGCCGACGACGGCTATTTAAGTAACACCCTTTGAAGAATAAAATATTTTACGCCGAACGAATTGAATTGGATTTTGTCTTGGCGTTTTTTTATGACCAGCCTAATAATTATTCTAGCGCAATTGCGTTTGACGTAAACCTAAAACCAAAAAAAATGAATTGGATTGAAATTTTCGTTCCGTTTGTTAATTCGCAATAAAAAAGCATTCCGCGAAGATAATGCAAATGATTTTAATAAGTAAAACTGTTCCGGGACAGCTTCGACAACACAAATGGCTAAAGAAAAAAAGGCGAAATTGTATATGCCTTGGAGGATCAATTAATCAAGTTGCAACAGGTAAGCGTACACAAATTGGAAATTTCTCTATGATTCTGTAAGTCTTATTTCTGGTTGTTTTCATGATTCTCAGCAAGCTCTATGGCTCTGGACATGTACAATTACCGTGTATATAGGGTGAACCCAATTGGCTAACGCGTAGGAGTCACTGATCATCATACGGTCTTGGAGAACATCAAATATACCAAAGGTCGTACGATGTATGTTCTTTATTGGTATCATTCGGACAAAAAGAAGATAGTTATAATGCCAGTGACCGGTAAGTATTGTGTGTACATGCTCCTATTTAATTTTCTAAATGATTATATTTTTTGATCAAGCGTACGCAAATGCACATAAAGGACCATGTTATCAATTAATCAAGACGCAACAGGTAAGCGTACACAAATTGAAAATTAAATGTACTATGATTATAAGACTTAATTCTGTTTGTTTTCAAGATTCTCACCAAGCAGTGTCCTATTAAAATACGGGTATAAAAGATGATCTGAAATTTCGTAGCAACTAAAATGTATAAATTCAGATAACTTGTGTCATGGATGGACTAACCATTTATTTCCTTGTCTACTTTTCCAAATCGCATACTACTCTTGGAAGTGTGACCCTAACGATAATACCTGCAACAACTCGTAAGTATTTTTTTTCCTTTTTGTGATTTGTTTACCGAAATGGCAACATTGATTATTTACTCTATATGTTCCAACGATGGTTGCTAATATCCGAATCACGATGCAACCTTTTGGCTCCAAAAATCTCAGGATAATTTAGTCTAATTTGGATGTAATCCATGGCCAAGATAATTTTGCCCAATAATATGGCTCTGGACATGTACAATTAGATACCGTGTCCATAGGGTAAACCCAACACATTGGCCAATATTGACAGAGTTCGCGTCGATGTCGTACGATTTATGTTCTTCATATTTATCCTTCGGACAAAAAGAAGATAATTGTTAATGCCAGTGACCGGTAAGTATTGTTTGTAGATACTCCTATTGCTATTCAATTTTATTAAATGATTTATTTTTCATTTATATTTTTAGATCAAGCATACATACAGATTTCACAGTTCGAAACGCTTATCAATACATGGGCTGAATAACTTCAGGTTGGAGTCCTGGTTGATATACTATTCTCAAATATCAGGAAAATATAAAATTTGTATTTCTTTTATTAAAATAAAAAGGAAAGAAACGTATGCTAGAATAACAAATATAGTTTGTTCTCCCAGCCGCTTTTTTCTGTTAAATAATAGCAAAATTGTTTGCTAAAATGACTGTTCTAGTTTGCTACAGTAGCAGGCAAATTTATGTGCTAAAATAACAAGCATAGTGTTGCTAAAATAACAGACAAAGTCTGCTTTCCTTTTTTCAGCAGACACAGACTGTTGAAACAACAAACATTTTTGCTAATGATACTCACAAAATTCTTTGAGTGTACATTTACAATGTTTTTTTTTATTTTAACGTCTGTCAATTACAATTTAGTGTTATAAAGCACGTAATTTTAAAAAGTTTCGTTAATCAAAAAAGTTCTATATTTCATTGAGTTCTTCAAATAAATTATTAGGTTTACCCATCCTGTTTCATGCTGACCGTTGAGAATATCTATCACTTCCAGTTCACTTAAAGCAGTTTTTCCGAATGAGCTTTTCCGGAATTCTTTGAGGACTGGACCAACGCCTATAAAGTGATGTGTAGATTCAGGGACATGTAGATTGTATAGAGTGCATAACTTCTCTTCATCTAGAACTCCATACTTCGACGCATTCAGACTCAGCATATCGCTCCTAGTCTTCAACAGCAACGTTATGTCTTCAGGTTTAGTATGATTGTTAATTATACTTACAGTAGCTTTTTCTGCAGACACTTGTGTAGGTTATCTAGTTTTATTGCTACAAAAAGTTATTGCTGAATGTACTCCACTGAGGTTGTGTTGGATTACGTCCTGGCCACTCAACATCCAGACTCCTTGATAGTTCCTTGAGCCGTTTCAACCAAAAGATTTCGCGATCCATAAGTATAATTGATAACACTGTGCTAGTTGAAAAAACCGACAAACGGGGCATCTGGTGGGTTAAACTAAATCAGCTACGCTGAATCCATTGGCGCTAACCGTTTTTCTAGGTTAGCTCTTGTTTTCGCGATATTCCACCACAAAGTTTACAAGGAAAACAGAGAGGTTAGTCATCTCGGAGGTGATTTTGAAGACTGCGGAGTACACGCTTTAGTCCAAAGATCGAAATAAAGGGAACCCTTGGAGAATTATTTCTCTCAAAGCTGTCACCCACGCTTTTCACACCCTTATCACCAAAAAATTGCAATCAAATCGAATCATATCTCAAACGTCGTACAAATCGACGACTTTTCTAGTTGGTGTCTTTGAGAAAAATATTCCTCGCGAAAAAATACTATAGGTCTCCCTTCAATATATTTATGAACAATCAACAGGTTTCCTATTTTAGCAAGTTTAATTTGTAATTTCCATAAACACTAACCGAAAAATTATCTACAAAAATTTAAGTCAAAAAATATATCAATAATTTTTTTCTACTGTGAGTAGAAAAATACAAAAATTATGTAATAACCAGAAATCTGCTTATTTCTCATAAAAACGTTGAAAAGGGGCTCATATTATTTTTTCGCGAGGAATATTTTTCTCAAAGACACCAACTAAAAATTACGTCGATATGTATGACATTTGACATATGATAAGATTTGATTGAAATTTTTTAGTGGTAAGGGGGTGAGAAGCGTGTTTGTCTGTTTTGAGAGAAATAATTCTCCAAGGGTTCCCTTTATTTCGTTCTTTGGACTGAAGCTGATATTCCGCAGTCTTCCACTTCAAAATCGCCTCCGAGATGATAAACCTCTCTGAATTCCTTGTAAATTTTGTGGTCGAATATCGCGAAAACAAGAGCTAACATAGAAAAACGGTTAGGACCATTAGATTCGGCGTAGCTGATTCAGTTTAACCCACCGGATGCCCCGTTTGTCGGCTAAAAAAAGTTCTCAATTCTAGCACAGTGTAATTGTTTCGGAAGTCTATTCGTATGATATTTATTGAGAATTTTGTCGATGTATTTTAGGTGCATCCTCAGAGTATACAAATGGCTTTCCTCTATTTCTGTCTCCAGCCTAAGCACATAATTAGGTGTGTTTCTAGGAAGTTTTAAAATTTTCTTTAGGAAATAACGTTGCAATTTATCCACATGTTCGAAGTGTGTGTATCCCCATACTTGTGAACCATACGCCTGCATCGATCTGCAAACTGCTAAATATACCTTCCACTTCATGCTCAAATGTATAGACTCTTTGCTAAGTGGATCTTTCCATGTGCTATTGACTGCATTTTTGGCTTAAATATTCCTTTTCTCAGTATGTTTGCTGAAACTTAGCGTTGGGGTGAAAGTTACGCCTAAGTAAGTATATTCATTCACAATTTTTATTTCTTTGCCATTGTAAGTCCATTTTTCGTTTTGGTTTACTTTTCCACCTTTACGAAATACATGCATCTGTGACTTATCTAAGTTAATTACCAAATTCCAGATTCTGCAGTATATTTCTAAGTTATTTATCATCTGTTGCATGGTTTTGACATCGTCAGCTAGCATGACAATATCATCGGCGTGCATCAGCACACGAATGTTGATGTCTTGTATGCATAAACCGCCTTGGACGAACTCGTGTATGTCATTTACATATAGGGCGAATAGTAGAGGCAACCTTGCTTAACTCCAGCGGTGGATTGGAAGAAATCAGAAAGTTCTTCGCCAGTCCATGCAGCATATTTAGTTTCTCTATACATATTTTCTATTACCCGAATGAATTTGTACGACACTCCCATTTCGTAAAGCTTATAAACTAGAGCTTGTCTACACACCTTATCAAAAGCAGCTCGAAAGTCTATAAAAAAACGCATACACCTTTTTTTCAGCTAATTTGAGGCTAACAATTGCTGATAGATTGTAAATGTTATCACACGTAGAGTAATGTCTCCTGAATCCGGCTCGATATTCATTGATACAATTGCGAGTCTCGGTCCAATTTGAAAGCCGTTCATCTAGCATACCCATCATCAGCTTCCCCACGCAATTCATAAATGATATGCCCCTATAGTTTTCGGGCAGTTCCAAACTTCCTTTTTTATGCATAGGAAAGATAATTGTTTTGTTAAAAGATTCATTAATGTTACCGCTATCGAATATTTGGTTATAACAGTTGACTAGAAGTCGTAAAAAGTTTTCTGTAGCATTTTGGTAAAATTCGTATGGGATACTGTCCTCCCCTGGCGCTTTGTTGGCCTTAACTTTTATCAACTGTGTTTTTAGCTCCTCGATAGTGAATGGTCGGTCCAGACATTCATCTTCTGTAAATACTGGGGCATAGTGTACACCCAAAAAAAATTGTTTGCTGTTAATAACAAACAACGTCTGCTAATTTTTAGCAACCATTTTTTCTGCTAATACAGCACATTTTCTGCTGTAATAGCAAAAAGTTTGCAGTTTTGCATTAGCAAACGCACTGCTGAAAAATTTGCAGTTTGCTGAAAATTTTTGCTGTTAATCAAAATATGTGAAAATAAGACATGATAAAGTTCAACTACCATTGCAAATCAAAAAGGTTAAGGTCATTCGTGAGATAAGACAAGTATATTAAAAAAAAAAATTAAATAATTATTCGGCGATATCTGTTTTCGAGTTACGGTTCTCAATATTTTTATTTTTTCATTGGATTTTAAAAATATTGGAAATAGGAGTCGATTAAAACTGCAAAAAGTAAAACACAAATCGATAACGAATATGATTTGACGATTTCAAAATCTTAGTTCCGGACATACAATTAAAATTAATCTATTGTGTTTAGATTTTAGTTTCTAATTTTTTATACATATATTAATAAACCAAAGCTAAACATTAATATTTTATGTGCGATTTGTAAAAATGTTTATAAAGTCTGATTCACACAACGCAATTTTATTTCAAGCAAGTGTCAAAGTTTGTAGGAAAGATACAGAGAGCACTTTCCGCTTGGAAGAAATTGCCTCGTGTGATCTAGGACTATGTATTGTGTATGCCAAAAAAGTTAAAAAACGAGAGAATTCCTAAAGGCTTAGGGTGAGTATTAAGAGAAAATTTCGCAAGATTGTATCATTCTGTGCAAAGACGATTTTTATACGGTTTCCACGGCTATTCCTGTGTGTATTATTGTTGTTTCAAAGTGCGAATAAAAAACAAACCGTTCAATCGAGTACGAGAGTTTTTCCCCTCCCTTTCCAACTGCCTCCCCTACAAACACCATTAAACCGCTGATAAAATTGCCTCGTGTAAATTGGGACGAACATAGACACCTCAACACACCCGGTAATTCGGCGTCTCTCTCTGTCAAACTTTGACACTTGCTTGGAAAAAGTTGCCGGGTGTAAATCTGGACATAGAGGCATACGGAAGATAATGTTCAGATTCACACTCGGCAACTTTTTTCAAGCAAGTGTCAAAGTTTGATGGAGAGAGAGGCGGACGGAAAGAGCTCTCTCCAACAAACTTTGACACTTGCTTGGAAAAGTTGCGGAGTGTGAATCTGGATAATGGTGAAAGTAGTTTCTTGTACTGGCAATCCGTTTTGTGTTTTTCATTCGCACTTTGCTGCCTTTATTTCCAACAAACACCGAATTGCCCCGTGTGAATCGGGACATAGACATGCTTTATGACGGAAAAAAGAAAATTAAAAAAGCGGCGTTTAATTTATATTCCTTACCACTGAAACCACTTGTTTCCATTAAAATGTGCTTGCGATAAGTTACGCATATATTCATATTTGTGCAGATGACAAAATCTCATATAAAATGTTTATTTCGCTTATCAAAAAATATTGACAGACGTAATATGCTTTCACTAGCATTCAAGATTGCCTCTTTGACAGACATCGTGCGCCGACGCCGGCTATTTAAGTAACACCCTTTGAAGAATAAAATATTTTACGCCGAACAAATTGAATTGGATTGAAATTTTCGTTCTGTTTCTTAATTCGCATTAAAAAAGCATTCCGCGAAGATAATGCAAATGATTTTAATAAGTAAAACGGTTCCGGGACAGCTTCGACAACACTTACAAATGGCTAAAGAAAAAAAAGGCGAAATTGTGTATGCCTTGGAGGATCAATTAATCAAGTTGCAACAGGTAAGCGTACACAAATTGGAAATTTCTCTATGATTGTGTAAGTCTTATTTCTGGTTGTTTTCATGATTCTCAGCAAGCTCTATTTCTCTGGACATGTACAATTACCGTGTATATAGGGCGAACCCAATTGGCTAACGCGTAGGAGTCACTGATCATCATACGGTCTTGGAGAATATCAAATATAACCAAAGGTCGTACGATGTATGTTCTTTATTGTTATCATTCGGACAAAAAGAAGATAGTTATAATGCCAGTGACCGGTAAGTATTGTGTGTAGATGCTCCTATTTAATTTTCTAAATGATTTATATTTTTGATCAAGCGTACACAAATGCACATAAAGGACCATGTTATCAATTAATCAAGACGCAACAGGTAAGCGTACACAAATTGAAAATTAAATGTACTATGATTATAAGACTTAATTCTGTTTGTTTTCAAGATTCTCACCAAGCAGTGTACTATTAAAATACGGGTATAAAAGATGATCTGAAATTTCGTAGCAACTACAATGTATAAATTCAGATAACTTGTGTCATGGATGGACTAACCATTTATTTCCTTGTCTACTTTTCCAAATCGCATACAACTCTTGGAAGTGTGACCCTATTGATAATACCTGCAGCAACTCGTTAGTCTGCATTTACATGATACTTTTTTTTAAGTATTAAGCATACTTATCGGCGTTTTGTGGGCGAGAGAGGCAGTCGGAAACGGGGGGAAAAAAGTATGCCGTACTCGTACTTATCGTACTCATCGTTTTGTGTTTTTCGTTCTCACTTGGAAACAACAACAATTCACACAGGCAAAGCCGAAACAAAAAAAATGAAAATAAGTTAAGTATTGAAAAAAAAGTACGCGTGTGAACGTAAATACTTTTTCAAAAGAGAATAAGCCGATAAGTTACTTAAAAAAAAAGTACCATGTAAATGGGGACTAAGTATTTTTTTTCCTTTTTGTGATTTGTTTACCGAAATGGCAACATTGATTATTTACTCTATATGTTCCAACGATGGTCGCTAATATCCGAATCACGAAGCAACCTTTTGGCTCCAAAAAACTCAGGATAATTTAGTCTAATTTGGATGTAATCCATGGATAAGATCATTTTGCCCAATGATATGGCTCTGGACATGTACAATTAGATACCGTGTCTATAGGGTAAACCCAACACATTGGCCAATATTGACAGAGTTCGCGTCGATGTCGTACGATTTATGTTCTTTATATTTATCCTTCGGACAAAAAGAAGATAATTGTTAATGCCAGTGACCGGTAAGTATTGTTTGTAGATACTCCTATTGCTATTCAATTTTATTAAATGATTTATTTTTCATTTATATTTTTAGATCAAGCATACATACAGATTTCACAGTTCGAAACGCTTATCAATACATGGGCTGAATAACTTCAGGTTGGAGTCCTGGTTGATATACTATTCTCAAATATCAGGAAAATATAAAATTTGTATTTCTTTTATTAAAATAGAAAAGAAAGAAACGTATGCTAGAATAACAAAAATAGTTTGTTCTCCCAGCCGCTTTTTTCTGTTAAATAATAGCAAAATTGTTTGCTGAAATGACTGTTCTAGTTTGCCACAGTAGCAGGCAAATGTATGTGCTAAAATAACAACCATAGGGTGCTAAAATAACAGACGAATTCTGCTTTCCTTTTTTCAGCAGACAGACTGTTGAAACAACAAACATTTTTGCTAATGATACTCACAAAATTCTTTGAGTGTTTATTTACCACTGATTGTTCAGGGCAAAGAAGTTTTTCAAAGTATATTTTAAAGCGTTCTGCTGTAATAGTTGGACTGATTATAAATTTTCTGTCCCTTAATCCGTTAACACATCTCCACCATTCTTTAAATTCATTTACGTTATTTATTCGTTCTATAAGTTCCTGGTAATATTCTCTTTCGCTGTATTTACATACAGTTTTATAACGTTTTTGTTCTTCTAGGTAAATTTTTTTATCAGTTATGTCTCCGGTTTTTCTATATTTATTTAGCAACTTAAACGTTTTCTTTCGGGCTTCATTGCACATTCTATTATACCACTTTTGCCTTGCCTCGAATGCTTTTCTTGGTGGGGTTGAATTATTTGTGGAGCGTATGATAGTGTTAGTTAGGTCAACTAACGAGGGATTCGGGTTAAGCCTTCTAAGGGGTTCGGTGTTGACGTTTAAATTGTATTGGTTATGACTAATTTTTCGATCTTGCCACAATAATTTGGGTAGTAAGTTGAGATGATTTGCCCGACGATCTAATCCTGTCACTTCCAGACTGAGTACAATGGGCATATGATCTGACCATACTTCTTCATCTACTCTGAAGTTTGAAACAATACATAACAATTCTTGGCATACTGCACAAAAATCGATCACAGAATCTCCATTGCTGGTCAAATATGTGAAATTACCAGGCTCATCTCCAACAGTGCATCCATTTAGTATCATAACGTTGTTATCAGACATAAATTCTATCATTTTTAATCCTTTTTGGTTTATTGTGGAATCTTTTGATGATCTTGTTTCAAGGCCTGAATAGAAGGTTTCTTCATATATCCTGTCGGTATATTGTTTAATTCGCCCTATCCTGGCATTCAAATCTCCCATTACAATTGGGTTGCTAATTTCTTCTTTCTGAAAAGTATTTACAAGGTTTTCAAATTCGGCTGCCCAAGTATTCGGTCTTAAGTATGTGGGAATTAACGTAAAGTTAGCTCGGTTACTAGAAAATCTGAATATATTTACTTCCAATATTTTTTGTACCTCATATCGAAAACCAATGTTGCGTAACTTAGTATTTATTCCAATTAAATTTCCTCCAATTGCTCTTCCATATCTATGGAGCTTTTTGGCTGCCTCAAAATGTAAGTCGAAACCTTTGAAATATTTCCTAATCATTTCATATTTTTCTTCCATTAAATGAGTTTCTATTAGAATAAAAATATGAAAACTTTGTACATATTTAAAAAAAGATGGAAAAAATGTTTTATTTGCTAGGCCATTTACATTATATTGATTTCATCTGGTGTATTTTTTACTTCTTCATATCCTTTTGAATATGTACTCTGAACTATTCCAAAAGTCTCTTCGTCCGACATTATCGCACAAAGTGCGCAGAGTTTTCCTCACTTTGTTTATAAATACAGTCTCTACACTCAAAGAATTTTGTGAGTATCATTAGCAAAAATGTTTGTTGTTTCAACAGTCTGTGTCTGCTGGAAAAAGGAAAGCAGACTTCGTCTGTTATTTTAGCAACCCTATGGTTGTTATTTTAGCACATAAATTTGACTGCTACTGTAGCAAACTAGAACAGTCATTTTAGCAAACAATTTTGCTATTATTTAACAGAAAAAAACGACTGGGAGAACAAACTATTTTTGTTATTCTAGCATACGTTTCTTTCTTTTTTATTTTAATAAAAGAAATACAAATTTTATATTTTCCTGATATTTGAGAATAGTATATCAACCAGGACTCCAACCTGAAGTTATTCAGCCCATGTATTGATAAGCGTTTCGAACTGTGAAATCTGTATGTATGCTTGATCTAAAAATATAAATGAAAAATAAATCATTTAATAAAATTGAATAGCAATAGGAGTATCTACAAACAATACTTACCGGTCACTGGCATTAACAATTATCTTCTTTTTGTCCGAAGGATAAATATAAAGAACATAAATCGTACGACATCGACGCGAACTCTGTCAATATTGGCCAATGTGTTGGGTTTACCCTATAGACACGGTATCTAATTGTACATGTCCAGAGCCATATCATTGGGCAAAATGATCTTATCCATGGATTACATCCAAATTAGACTAAATTATCCTGAGATTTTTGGAGCCAAAAGGTTGCTTCGTGATTCGGATATTAGCGACCATCGTTGGAACATATAGAGTAAATAATCAATGTTGCCATTTCGGTAAACAAATCACAAAAAGGAAAAAAATACTTACGAGTTGTTGCAGGTATTATCATTAGGGTCACACTTCCAAGAGTTGTATGCGATTTGGAAAAGTAGACAAGGAAATAAATGGTTAGTCCATCCATGACACAAGTTATCTGAATTTATACATTGTAGTTGCTACGAAATTTCAGATCATCTTTTATACCCGTATTTTAATAGGACACTGCTTGGTGAGAATCTTGAAAACAAACAGAATTAAGTCTTATAATCATAGTACATTTAATTTTCAATTTGTGTACGCTTACCTGTTGCGTCTTGATTAATTGATAACATGGTCCTTTATGTGCATTTGTGTACGCTTGATCAAAAAATATAATCATTTAGAAAATTAAATAGGAGCATCTACACACAATACTTACCGGTCACTGGCATTATAACTATCTTCTTTTTGTCCGAATGATAACAATAAAGAACATACATCGTACGACCTTTGGTTATATTTGATGTTCTCCAAGACCGTATGATGATCAGTGACTCCTACGCGTTAGCCTATTGGGTTCACCCTATATACACGGTAATTGTACATGACCAGAGCCATAGAGCTTGCTGAGAATCATGAAAACAACCAGAAATAACACTTACACAATCATAGAGAAATTTCCAATTTGTGTACGCTTACCTGTTGCAACTTGATTAATTGATCCTCCTTTTTTTCTTTAGCCATTTGTAAGTGTTGTCGAAGCTGTCCCGGAACCGTTTTACTTATTAAAATCATTTGCATTATCTTCGCGTAATGCTTTTTTAATGCGAATTAACAAACAGAACGAAAATTTCAATCCAATTCATTTTTTTTTGTTTTAGCGTTACTTCAAACTTGGGATATATAAATCGAGTTTCGACTAATCGATTAATCGACTTTTGATTGGAAAAAGTCGAAATCGATTTTCACCAAGTCCCCATTTACATGGTACTTTTTTTTAAGTAACTTATCGGCTTATTCTCTTTTGAAAAAGTATTTACGTTCACACGCGTACTTTTTTTCAATACTTAACTTATTTTCATTTGTTTTGTTTCGGCTTTTCCTGTGTGAATTGTTGTTGTTTCCAAGTGCGAACGAAAAACACAAAACGATGAGTACGATAAGTACGAGTACGGCATACTTTTTTTCCCCCCGTTTCCGACTGCCTCTCTCGCCCACAAAACGCCGATAAGTATGCTTAATACTTAAAAAAAGGTATCATGTAAATGCAGACCAAGCAAAAAGTTGAAAAATCGATTTATCATTTCGACTTTTTTCGATTTTTATCCGACGGCGTAATATCAACCGAAATTACCAGTTCGACTTTTGTCGAGTTTGGCCTTACTTAAATAGACGGCGGCTTTGAACTTCTCCAACCAGTTCAAACGCTTTTTAGGAAAGTCCCTATTTACATTGGCTGAATGTTCAGCAGATTATCAGCGTTTTGTTGGAGTGAGTGGCAGTCGGCAAGAGGGGGGAAAAAACTCTCCCGTACCCAGGCTTATCGGTCTGAACGTTTTGTGTTATTCACTCGGCCTTTGAAACAACAACAATTCACACAGAAATGTCCGAAACAAAATTATGTGTCTAAACGCAGAGGCAAGTTTAAAAGAGAATTAGCGGATAAGCTGCTGAAAAAAATATTCTAGTGTAAATCTGGACTAAGAGTCGGGAAGAGCTCTATCCAACAAACTTTGACACTTGCTTGGAAAAAATTGCCGTCGTCGGCGCACGATGTCTGTCAAAGAGGCAATCTTGAATGCTAGTGAAAGCATATTACGTCTGTCAATATTTTTTGATAAGCGAAATAAACATTTTATATGAGATTTTGTCATCTGCACAAATATGAATATATGCGTAACTTATCGCAAGCACATTTTAATGGAAAAAAGTGGTTTCAGTGGTAAGGAATATAAATTAAACGCCGCTTTTTTAATTTTCTTTTTTCCGTCATAAAGCATGTCTATGTCCCGATTCACACGCAGCAAAGTGCGAATGAAAAACACAAAACGGATTGCCAGTACAAGAAACTACTTTCCCCATTGTCCATATTCACACTCCGGAACTTTTCCAAGCAAGTGTCAAAGTTTGTTGGAGAGAGCTCTTTCCGCCCGCCTCTCTCTCCATTAAACTTTGACACTTGCTTGGAAAAAGTTGCCGAGTGTGAATCTGAACATTATCTTCCGTATGCCTCTATGTCCAGATTTACACCCGGCAACTTTTTCCAAGCAAGTGTCAAAGTTTGACAGAGAGAGACGCCGAATTACCGGGTGTGTTGAGGTGTCTATGTTCGTCCCAATTTACACGAGGCAATTTTATCAGCGGTTTAATGGTGTTTGCAGGGGAGGCAGTTGGAAAGGGAGGGGAAAAAACTATCGTACTCGATTGAACGTTTTGTTTTTTATTCGCAAACAACAACAATACACACAGGAATAGCCGTGGAAACCGTATAAAAATCGTCTTTGCACAGAATGATACAATCTTGAGAAATTTTCTCTTAATACTCACCCTAAGCCTTTAGGAATTCTCTCGTTTTTTAACTTTTTTTGCATACACAATACTTAGTCCTAGATCACACGAGGCAATTTCTTCCAAGCGGAAAGTGCTCTCTGTATCTTTCCTACAAACTTTGACACTTGCTTGAAATAAAATTGCGTTGTGTGAATCAGACTTTATAAACATTTTTACAAATCGCACATAAAATATTAATGTTTAGCTTTGGTTTATTAAAATATGTATAAAAAATTAGAACCTAAAATCTAAACAATAGATTAATTTTAATTGTATGTCCGGAACTAAGATTTTGAAATCGTCAAATCATATTCGTTATCGATTTGTGTTTTACTTTTTGCAGTTTTAATCGACTCCTATTTCCAATATTTTTAAAATCTAATGAAAAAATAAAAATATTGAGAACCGTAACTCGAAAACAGATATCGCCGAATAATTATTTAATTTTTGTTTAAATATACTTGTCTTATCTCACGAATGACCTTAACCTTTTTGATTTTCAATGGTAGTTGAACTTTATCATGTAAATTATTGCAACTTTTGTCTTATTTTCACATATTTTGATTAACAGCAAAAATTTTCAGCAAACTGCAAATTTTTCAGCAGTGCGTTTGCTAATGCAAAACTGCAAACTTTTTGCTATTACAGCAGAAAATGTGATGTATTAGCAGAAAAAATGGTTGCTAAAAATTAGCAGACGTTGTTTGTTATTAACAGCAAACAATTTTTTTTAGGTGTAGAGTCATAGGAGAGCCTCCTTCACGTTTTTGCAGAATAATTTGAATGCTAATGGGTCGGTTGATGGGTCGTTCCGATATTGGAATGCCATCATCAAGGTTTTCATTCGCCGAGTGAATTGTCGATCCTGCGGTGTCCTGGGTAGGAATAATATTTTCAAGTATATTCACATTAATCTCATTGTCCTCTGAACTATCTATCTTGATGCGGATCAATGCATCAGCGTTGGTGTTAAGCTTCCCTTTTTTGTATACATTTATTCACACTCCCATTTGTTTATTTTTGTCCGCAAGAAACTCAGCTGTAGTAAATAAAAAAACCAGAAGAGCGAAATTATAATTGGATTGCATACAAAAGCAAACAAAATTTGCAAAACACTTGAAGGATATGTAACTAAATGTAATAATGCGGAATTTGTCTTGTAATAAGAACAATTGTGTGCAAAAGCCAGGAGAAACATTATGGACGGCTAACGCTACTAAAGCAGTAGGACAATGGAATTGGACAGTGCCTGTGATCTCGATTTGGTAATGGTTGTAAAGAACACACATAGTTAGTTCTTGCCAGCCGTAGAAGTTGGAAGAAGATATTCCGTTTATGGATGGAAGTATAATATATAGATCAACAAATATAATGTAAATCCTTAAATATAATAATAAAACATATTTTTCGATTAATCAAAACATCATTTTATTTATTTATATTCGTATAACAGTAGGAAATTATTTCGTTATTTATAACATTGTACTACCCTGGCTTTTCATGTCTCAAGCTGAGTATAGACGATTGCCAGATCTGCAAACGTTATCAACCCTGTTAAAGTGCTGCAAATATACGGACAATTTCAGATTGTTAGGCAAAGGTGAATTGACAGTTCAGACGATTGCAAGAAAATATTACAATTTCATATATTTACAATATATTTTGTAAATATTTATATGCAGGATTGCCAATAAAAATACATTATAGACAGTGTTGCAAATAAAATGTTTTTCTGCCAATGGCGCCGTTGTCACATGTATAAACTTCGCACATATAACAATCAGCAAATTATGTCGCAATGACTTTTCTGTTAACGTTGCAAAACAAAAAAATTGTATGTTCACATGGTTGTAAATTCACAGGGTTGCATTTTTCTGGCAATGTTGTCCGATCTGCAAATCGTCTGTACTTACCTTCACAAACATCGCCACCGCAACAACACAAAATAAATAATTTATGTACAATGATCTCCAATAATATTTCCTTTCTGACATTTAAATTAACTATTTTCTAAGTCGGCATTATTCCAATTAATTGTTTATTGATTCGAATTTTATCTTTTGTTTGTTTTCAAGAATGTTAGCGAAAAGAAAAAATACACATACATGCATATAAAAGTGACACTGACTTCCAAATTGCAATGCTTTTTTGTTCAAAAGCGTTCCATTTTTCAACTCGAAATAACATTTTGCGAAATTTTTTCCTGCCGAAAAAAATAGTACCCACCTATAATCTGTCATTGTTCGTACATTTCAGCACTTTAACAGGGTTGATAATGTTGTCCGATCAGGCAATCGTGTATACTTAGCTTTAGGAAATAAACTATATATTACTGGTATGGACCAGTAATATATACATACATTTGTGTCTTAAAAATTATGTATTACTACATTTCGCTTATATTAGTATATACTGTCAATGGATTTTCTCCAAAATCGAATTTGGAACGGGGACTGCATTTTTGTGTTGTTCAGAGAGGGTGAACAGAATACAGAACGCTTTTCGGGAGATTCAGAACATTCCCATTAATTCCAAATGGAATTTGTTGTTCATATCATTAGAGTTGTATATTTTTTCTCCCTGTGGCAATTAAATATATTAAATAGGTATAATAATAAATAAAATGCGTTTTACGATGAAGGTTGAAAAAGTCGTAAAACAACTCTGTTGTAATCCTTAGCCGTTACACGTTACATGATTTGATGACTTGGCAGCCCCGTTTCTGGCTGTTTTTGTTCGTCCAACCTAACAAGTCTTGGCAACACTAGATGAATGTCAATATAAAGGAACAACAAATGTAAGAAATGAAGAAAAATTTTAAAAGACGGACATAAATTGCATAAAAACGCAAAAAATAAGTGTCGACGAAAAACATATTTTTTATAAAAAGATTAAAAAATATATGTGCTCTAGCGTTTACGGATGGCTGTTTGGACAGGGTGTACAGACACAAAGTCCTCTATCTAAAAGCAACCACGAAATAAAAATAATCACCTACAATACATACACAGACAGGGAGAAGACACATAAAAAACAAATTCATCCATCATAATCCAGACAATAAATCTGCTCGTCTTTGAAAATAGGGGTCGTCACACATTCTTATACCTTTTTACGTGGTGAGAGGGTGTCTACCTTAACTCCAAGTCGAATAAAGAAAGTGACCGGGTAGGAAGAAGAACCGACAAAACAAATTTCCCCGCAGATATAACAACGGACTCTGACAGCAGCGAGCGAAACAAAGAAAACAAAAGGAAGTTCGACAGAGGGACGAAACGAGCACTATGACTGACTGAACGTGAAGTAAGTGTCGAGTAACGCGCCTACTGACATTTTTCATAGACGACAGAGTCGAGGCAACAAAAAGGCTATTGGGATTAAGAAAATATACAGCAGGTTACATTATATATAGGAAGTGCTATAACATAACATCTATAAAATTCCCCCATCCCAACAACGAATGGGCGCAAAGGCAAGTACACCCGCCAATAGCGGTCACCAAAGCCCTCGTTCACGGACGTTTTCGAGCAGCTCCACCGGTGCCGAGCTTCAAAATTCGTCTGTTGACAGGCAACGAGCTCGTAGTTTAAGCTCTGTGCCCGATATGCACGGTCAGACTAGCACCTCATCTGGTGATCACACACAAGGCATTAATGCTTCGGTAGCCAGCAATAACTATGCCAGTTCATCAACGTCACAACAAGGTCACAACAATCACATGCAGCGTCACACATTGGGAGATAATTTACGGGTAAGTACGTCCATTTTAAATAAATAAAGCTTAAAGTTACGACATTATTTTCTAGAATGTTTCAATGGCCGGAGCAAGTTTTGTTGAAAGTATAGCCCTTGCAGCTCAATCTGCTTCAAATGGTGCAGCTAATAGTATTGGTCGAGTATACACAGCAACATCACTTCCATCGCAAATATGGTCCTTTAACGGTAAGCCCGCATATATCATATATGGATGTGTATTATTTATAGTGACAGACATGTTTTATATCGAGATTAGGAATTATTCATATGATTCATAGATTAACTTATTGTGTTTCTAACATCATCACTTCATCATCTGAGAACAATTAATAAAATATTTCAATTGTATTTGATTAGGTATTAAATGTCCGGTATGTAATAAATTTGTTTTACCGGATGATATTGAATGCCATTTGGTCATGTGCCTGACAAAACCACGACTTTCTTACAATGGTATGCCTTAATTAAAACGACAACATCCGATTTTTACATTAAAGTGAATTAACACAACTTCCTTATTACAGAGGATGTCTTAGCGGATGCCAAGGGCGAATGTGTGATCTGTTTAGAAGATTTAAATCCTGGTGATATAATTGCGCGCTTGCCATGTCTTTGTATTTATCATAAATGGTAAGTAAAATCAATCTTCTGTTATTACTATATATCTAACCTAATCATTCTGATTTCATTTAAGTTGCATAGATCGGTGGTTCGAGGTAAATCGCTCCTGCCCAGAGCATCCTGGTGACTAGTTAAAACTCAATATGTAATTATAACTTTTCTATTTTAGTATAAAATTAATTATATATAACTGCAAAAATACCGATATAAAAACCGATTAATTAGTTTTAGATTTATATGAAAAATGAAACAAAAAGAAAACACTAAGCAAGTAATAAATGTTTTTAAAACAACAACAATACCAAGCATACCAGTATGTACGTTGACGACATGGTAAGGGTACGATAAATAAATACCCAATAAAATTACAAAACAATAAAGGAAATTTTACCAAAAATAAAGATAACTTGTAGGTCGATAATTTATATTCAAATTGTTGATTTAATAAGCATCAATAAAAGTTAATGAAACATCTGGAAAACAAAAAATAGTATATGCTGCAACAGTAATTCTAATAATTATATTAAAGTGATTAATGATGGCGATCATTTTTTTAAGTGTACTTCTACCACAAATTAGCACATCGTTGTGTGTTAAACAAATCGTAGAATGTGTACAGATTTGTGTTTCAGATTTTTTCCAAATTGTTGCAGTTTTAAACCTAAACAATTGCATAATTTTGTTCGAGATTTTCGATACTTGTTGGAAGTCATCAATGCCATCCGCTGAATGGGCTTTTAAAGTTAAGTTATATAAACATATGTACATTTCTAACTACGTTTGTCGTTAAATAAAATCCAAAACATGCTATGAACGTAAGAAGTATTACTTGACGAAGATCTCGAGCTTTAGTTTGCAAATATTTGGATATATTCGCCAATCACAGCCGATAAACGACAAAGAAACATTATATACTATATTGATAGTAAAATTAAGAGATTAGTTGTTAAAGCATTTTGTACTGTGACATAAAAATAAGAATACAAAACCTAAATATGATGTTGTAATCTTGTGTATTTATCTGTATCTGTTTTTATTTCTTTAATTGTGATTTTAAATTAAAAATAATTAAAAAATTCAAGTGAGTGCATGGACTACAGAACAAATTTATAAAAATACAAAATTCCACGTTTTTTTAATGTTTCAATTTTTACAGGATGAATGAACAAGATGCATAGTTTTCTTTTAATTTTGGTGCTTTCACAGAACAACACCAAATGTTGATAGTATTTACACACATATGTATATCAATATAATAACATCGTGAACAGGTCATTGGTTGGGAGAAGTTTCCTTCGTACCTGGGGGAAGTATTGACATTGGAAGTTATGTATTTATCGGGTCTGTTCTGTAGCAAGGTTTATTATTCATAGCCTCCCAAAAAAGATTGTTCGAAATATGTTTGGGTGATTTCGAACTCCAAAAGTGATGTTAAGTCGCCGGTGATTTTAAAATCACCGTGATTTCAAATCGCCGTGATTACAGAACAGACCCGTATGTACATATCAGACATACATATATAGTCTTACATATAAAAGATGCAACTCATATACAAATTGAAAGGAAAACCCCAAACGTATGTATATGTCCCAATAAGGAACACATTAAACTGAGTTGCACTGTATTGGTAGACTTGGACGTTTTTCTAGGTTAAAATGGACCGCAATTCAAAAATTTAAATTTGTTGTCAACGGAGTTCCTTATGATAATACAAAAAAGTTCTTAATTGTAAAACAAAATAATTTAGAAATATCTGAGTGTGGGGGGTTCCATGACATGGTTTTTGTCATACCGTCCAAATTATTTGTGTTGCCCTTGGAGAGTATTTAATCTACTGTATATAGTGAAGGTTAGATAGTTTCGTACCAAAATTAAATGAATAAGTTGGGAATGAAATAAAAAAGTTATGAACCTTAGAAAAATTTATTTTATATTTTAATTATATTTAACTGTAAGGGAATTTATAAATTACATGGTTCTAAATAGTGTATCTGGCAAATGTCGACCTTCTGTATCCACACACTGCTTCATACGTTTTCTGAAGTTTTCATGAACAACAAGCATGTCGACTGGTATTCTGCCAATTTCAGCCTCAATATTGATAATTAGGTCTTCCAAGGTGTTCGACTACATATACTACCGAATATTAAAACAGCTACATAATTATGTCATTTATAATCAAACAATCAGTAGATGAACATGGTTCGACTTAGTTTTTATTTAATCGATTTAACTTTTTACACTTCGTAAGATTTCATTTATTAATAGATTTTTTCACCGTTGGTGTGTTGCTCCTTCTTAATCACTTATTCATATGCTACATTGCTTTACTGCATGAAAGGATCTTCTCGCATGGATTATATCCTTTATTTTCTGTACCACATCTGTAAAGTTTTCATGCGTTTGACTTTCTTTTGCAGTTGCAGTACACCATACATCAAAGCTTCTGCAGTGGGTGGACATCCTGGAACGTAAATATCTACAGGAATAATGCGATCACATCCACGCACCACAGAGTAGGAGTAGTGATAGTAACCACCACCATTTGCACAGCTTCCCATTGAAATTACCCACCGGGGTTCAGGCATTTGATCATAAACTTTGCGCAGGGCTGGAGCCATTTTATTTGTCAATGTACCAGCTACGATGATGACATCTGCCTGACGGGGTGAAGCCCGAAACACGACACCATAACGATCCATATCGTATCGAGGTGCAGCGATATGCATCATTTCGACTGCACAACAAGCCAGACCAAAAGTCAAAGGCCAAATGGAGCCCTTCCGTCCCCAATTTAGCAAGTCATCCAAACGAGCCAAAGACCATTCAGCCATACTAGATTGTTTTGTGCCAAATGGACTGTAACCCTTCTTAGGCAATGAAGAATTTGAATCTACCACGGGCATTGTCTGTTGTTGACGCAGCACTAACGTGTTTAAAGCTGGCCCAAATGCTCCGGCTGTCAGACCGGGCCTGCCTGTAGTCAACAGCTTCGGCGTTTTGTTTGCCAAAATCGAGGCAGCGGAGCGTAACATGGCTTCTGAAAATAACGATAGAACACAAATTGTGCAATCTTAAATAACTTTAATTTGCCAAAATAATTTAAAATCGAAAAATCACGCAAACCTTTTTATGTAATCTGCTCCACACAAAATTTAAACGTCAAAATTTGACAAACAACAAACATATGTTTTATATAAAACAACGGCTGCAGACCCGCATATCGGCGACTTTTCCGAAACGACTAAAGGCTGGGTTAGCCAAACGAAATCGTAACTGAACTTTAGCGTTACCGTAACGTTGCCGGCAGTAGAACGACAGCTATGTACACATGATTGAAATATGCAAAGCTAAGTAGTATACAGGATTGTCAGATCGGACAAGTGCTGCAAATATACGGACAATGACAGATTGTTAGGAAAAGGCGAATTAACAGTACATACGATTACCAGAAAACCTTAAAATTTCACGTTCAAGTTAAGTTCAGGTTTATTGAGTCTTTTTTTATACATATGTTTGGATATACAAGAATCATAATAACATAAACACTTAAAACTATGATGTATTGTTTTAATATTCATAAATTTTTTACAGCATCTTGTTGACATATATGTTTACCATAAAGTTATATTCGTGTTTGCTCCCCACACTTAAGTAATTTTTTACTTAATAAGGTGTTCACACCAACCCGTTTTGGCTCATTATTTTTTTTTTTTGGAAAACATCTCACTGTTCACGCATGTTGCCTGCTTAATTATGACATTTATTATGTTTTCAAATGGCATATGTCAACCTATTGTGTACAAACAACTTTTACTGAAAATATAAAAAAGAAACATGGAAAGTACCAAAAAAGCATTGTTAAATTATTTGGTGCTCACAAATCAATGCACAACGAGAATTCAACTATTCGATGTCGTACAAAGTAAATTCATAAATGCAAAATTTGAAATGTATCATCAGCCTGTTTCTGTAACTTACAAATTTGCTTTCGTTCGCCTGCCAGACGACAAACAGCTGATTTGGGTTTCACTAACTACCATCACAACGAGAATTCGCACGATGAACTAATGAACTCGTACGAAAACGTAATCATTTCAGTCCAAATTTTGGTTTCTCTATCTCTCTTTGCTGTCATCTCGGCGAACACAAATGTCAGATCGAGTCACATTATTTTATTTGTCGACTGATAGGAACAATGACAAAATAAACATTATTAAGAGCAAAAAATAAGTAGATATGAATATAATTATGGTAAAAACAATTAAATAATAATAAAATTGTGTACATATTTTAGCATAAAGAAGTCAATATTGGTTGCACGCTAAGTCCGGATATAGACGGGCTGATCGTTCAGCGGATTATCGGTGATTTGTGGGTGAGAGGGGCAATCGCAAAGAGGGGAGGAAAAACTCTCCCTGAACATTTGGAGTTCTTCGTGCAAGTTCAAAAGAGATTTTGATGATAAGCTGCTGAAAAAACTTGCCCAGTGTGTCAAGGGTCTAAGATGGAAAAAAATTATCAGTGCACAATGAGAGAGACGTGATTGCTTACTGCTTATGTGCCAGTTAGTGGAAGTCAGTTGTTTTCGTTGCAAAGTGCTAAACTAAAAGTGCTAGCTTGTAACGAAAACATGCCTACTTTTAGTTTAGCACTTTGCAACGAAAACAACTGACTTCCACTAACTGGCACATAAGCAATAAGTGGCGGATTTTCACTATCTGGTAGCAATGGTGTCATGAGTTGCGAAGATAGAACAGCGCGAAACAGACAAAAAATTCGTGAAAAGTATTTATAAAACATATATTTACTATTCTATGTTCAATTGTTTACACTCTTTTACAAATATTAAAATAATTTCCCATTTTTGTTCTTCTTCTTCCCGTTAATTCACAATAATTGATCAAATCTCTCCAAAAATGGGATGCCATATTGCTAAATATAGGGTGCCCAATCTGGCAACATCATACTCGATTAAGACATGAACACAAGCACCAAACTTCATCGGGAACTAATAGTGCTTAAAAGTGCTTAGCTCCCCATACAAATTAAGCATTTATGGTGTAACGAAAACACGCCTATTATCTAATTGGTGTAAGCCCAGATTTACACTAGTATATTTTATTATCCGCTATTTCTCTTTTAGGGCATCTCATAAATACCGGTGAATGCGTCCTGCGTCTGTCAAACTCGATTTCAAATATATGAAAATGTACTACAGCTACCGAAATACGCACACGGATACGCCGGATAATTTCAAAAAATCCGAATTTGACAGTGCGCTTACACATACAAGGAAAGAAAACAAAACAACAACAAAAGAAAACATAAACACAAACAGATGACAAGCAGCATTTTATTTTTTATTTTGGAACAGTGCACGAAGTAGAACAATATTAAATATTGAATTTGCTGGAAATACCAAATACAAACTGGTAAGAATTTAATCTTTTATTGTTATAATTTATATCAAAATGTGCTTTTCATATTAACAGCGAAGAAATGATTGAAATAGCTGGGACACTGCCCACTTATGGAATACAAAGGAGCCTCTCCACAAATGTGTAAAAATCAAGAAGGGCACATTGCAAGCAATTTATCTGAAGTTGTCAACACCAAGTAAATTCCAAAACTTTAAAATATGTACGAGCATTTTTGTATTAATGTTTATTAATTCAACAGAAACGTGGGGAACCTATTCATGCTGCTTGAACGCAAGGAATCCATTTTCAAGAACACATTTTGATTCCGGTCGGATCTAATCTAAGAAAATCGTTAGTCCAGGTGTTTGTTCTTCCTACAATGAAGCATGTGACACGAGCTTGTTCTGAATAGTTTTTATTTCCATAGCTTTACGATGCTGCATTTAAATTCCATGTTCAACGAGGACATTTGGAAATATCAATTAAAACTGGCCAATAAACAATTCTCTACTTTGAAGCATGATTTTAAGATAGAATTTGATTTAATAGCGACACTGTCATGTGATATAAAACACAATTTAGTCCCTACATGGCAAGCTTCGATAGATTTAGTTGGCGTTTACAAAGTCAGGAGGAGAATTACAGGTCTTTACATTTTGCACAACCAATAAAGAGTTTAAGAAACATAATTTGACTTAAGTGGACAAACCCAACATCTTTAGATACTCCACGATATATTAGCAATGTTTCCGTTCTTCTCTAATGAAAAACAGCATCTTGCATAACAAACAAATTAAAACATATAACTACAATGCTGTGTAAATTTTGTAGTTAAAAAACGTTGTGTCATTGGGGTGTATACACAATAATACTTCTCGAATGCAAACTATCAAATTGCTTCAGTGCAGCTTCTACAATTTTTCCTTACGAAAACTTAGTTAGAAAGTTGAGAAGACGAAGAAAAATGAATTGCTGTCGGAAAATGTTTAAAATTCGAATGCCTCTTGGTTTTGGAATATATTTCTATTCCTTCTTCTTTGTGGTTTGTCCAGAATATTTTCAAAACATATAAATCATCCATAATATCGATATTGCTCTGAATATCCACTCCAAATGTAGAAAAACAAAATTTTTCTGAAATGGGGATGATAAATCAGCTGTTTTTTGTTTACTGCGTATAGCACGGTACTATGTTCCCGTTTCACGGTGAAATCCCATACAAAAACCAAAGTTGTGAAAAACTGAGTGAAATTTTTCATTTGTGGTACTGTGTTTATTTCAACGTGAGAAATTGACATTTTGCGCCGATACAAATTAATTGAACGCCGCAACAAATTGAAGCCGCCAGCATTGTACTCCTATTTATTTACATTCATATTTGTCCGCGAGAAATTCAACTGTTGTAAATATTAGCAATAAAATTTCCTAATAAAGAATACTAAATTAAATTATCTGAAATAAAGAAAACTAATGCAAAGGACGGAAAACAATTATGTACATGGAATAAACGAGAAGAGTGACATTCCGATTGGATAGCAAAGCAAATGTGCAAAACACTGGAAGGACATGTAACTATATGTAATAATGTGGAATTTGTCTTGTAATTACATACGTACATTTACGTTTGTATGTTTAGAACAATCGTGACGAAAAGCGTGGAAAAACTTTGTGGACGGCAAACGCTACCGAAGCAGTAGGACAATGGAATTGGGCAGTGCCTGTGATCTCATATTTAAATGGTTATAAAGAACATAGTGAGTTCTTGCCAGCCATAGGAGTTGGAAGAAGAAAATCCGTTTATGGATAGAAGTATAATTTATATATGTCCACAAATATAATGTTAATCCTTAAAAATAATAATAAAACATATTTTTCGGTTCATCAAAACATCATTTTATTTATTTATATTCGTACAACAGTAGGAAATTATTTTGTTATTTGTAACATTGTATTACCCTGGCTTCTGATGCCTCACAAGCATCGCCATCGTATCAACACAAAATAAATAATTTATTTAATTATAACATTAGCACAATGATCTTCAACCATATTTCCATTCTGCAATTTAAATTAACTATTTTCTAAGTCGGAATTATTCCATTTAATTGATCATTGATTCTCAATTTTGTGATTCTAATTTAAACTCGTGTTTGTTTTCAAGAAAAGCAAAAAGAAAAAAATGCACATTCTTATACACAGACACATACATATAAAAGTGACATATCGACACACACACTTCAAAAATGCAATGCGACCTTAGTAAACAAGCGTTCCATTTTTCAACTTGAAATAACATTTTGTGGAATTTTTTCAAGCTGAAAAAACATAGTACCCACCTTATTTCGGTACAGCGCGCGTTAAAAATTATCCATCATGCGTTTTTTTGACAGACGCTGACGCATTCACTTGTATTTAAGAGACACCCTTAAACTTGCCTCTGCGTTTAGACACGTAATTTTGTTTCGGATATTCCTGTGTAAAGCACGGTACTATGTTCGCGTTTCACGGTGAAATCCCATACAAAAACCAAAGTTGTGAAAAAATTAGTGAAATTTTTTCATTTGTGGTACTGTGTTTATTTCAACGTGAGAAATTGACATTTTGCGCCGCTACAAATTAATTGAACGCCGCAACAAATTGAAGCCGCCTGCATTGTACTCCTATTTATTTATATTTATATTTGTCCGCGAGAAATTCAACTGTTGTAAATATTAGCAATAAAATTTCCTAATAAAGAATACTAAATTAAATTATCTGAAATAAATAAAACTAATGCAAAGCTTTGGAACGGAAAATAATTATGTATATGGAATAAACGAGAAGAACGACATTCCAATTAGATAGCAAAGCAAAAAATGTGCAAAACACTGGAAGGACGTGTAACTATGTATATGTAATAATGTGGAATTTGTCTTGTAAATACATATGTACATTTACGTTTGTATGTTTAGAACAATCGTGACGAAAAGCCTGGAAAAACTTTTTGTGGACGGCTAACGCTACCGAAGCAGTGATGATGCCTGTGATCTCGTTTTTAAATTGTTATAAAGAAAATAGTAAGTTCTTGCCAGCCATATGAGTTGGAAGAAATTCCATTTATGGATGGAAGTATAATTTATATATGTCAACAAATATAATGTAAACCATTAAAAATAATAATAAAACATCTTTTTCGGCTCATCAAAACATCATTTTATTTATTTATATTCGTACAACAGTGGGAAATTATTTTGTTATTTGTAACATTGTATTCCACTGGCTTCTGATGCCTCACAAGCATCGCCATCGTATCAACACAAAATAAATAATTTATGTATAACATGATCTTCAACAATATTTCCTCTCTGCAATTTAAATTAATTATTTTCTAAGTCGGCATTATCCCATTTAATTGTTTATTGATTGGAATTTAAACTAAACGTGTTTGTTTTTAAGAAAAGCAAAAAGGAAAAAAATGCAAATGCTTATACACTCACACATTCATATAAAAGTGACATTTCAACACACACACTTCAAAAATGCAATGCAACTTTAGTAAAATAGCTTTCCATTTTTCAACTTGAAATAATATTTTGTGGAATTTTTTCAAGGTGAAAAAACATAGTACCCACCTTAAATTGTTGTTGTTTCGAAGTGCGAGTGAAAAACACAAAACGTTTAGCCCGAGTACGGGAGTGTTTTTCTCTTGCCGACTGCCTCTCTCTCCTACAAAACGCCGATAATCTGCTGAACATTCAGCCAGCGTAAATCGGGACTAAGTCTACACCCAAAAAAAAAGTTTGCTGTTAATAACAAACAACGTCTGCTAATTTTTACCAAACATTTTTTCTGCTAATACAGCAAATTTTCAGCTGTAATAGCAAAAAGTTTGCAGTTTTACATTGCAAACGCACTGCTGAAAAATTTGCAGTTTGCTGAAAATGCTTGCTGTTAATCAAAATATGTGAAAATAAGACAAAAGTTGCAATAATTTACATGATAAAGTTCAACTACCATTGAAAATCAAAAGCATATTTAAAAAAATTAAATAATTATTCGGCGATATCTATTATCCGTGTTACGGTTCTCACGATTTTTGTTTTATCGTTGAATTTTAAAAATATTTGAAATAGGAGACGAATAAAACTGCAAAAAGTAAAACACAAATCGATAGCGAATATGATTTGACGTGGATATAGAGCGATTTCAAAATCTTAGTTCCGGACATACAATTAAAATTACTCTATTGTGTTTAGATTTTAGTTTATAATTTTTTATATTTTAATGAAACCAAAGCTAAACATTAATATTTGCTGTGCAATTTTATTTCAAGCAAGTGTCAAAGTTTGTAGGAGAGAGAGACAGAGAGCACTTTCCGCTTGGAAGAAATTGCCTCGTGTGATTCAGGACTACGTATTGTGTATGCAAAAAACGCTAAAAAAAACAGAATTCCTAAAGGCTTAAGGTCCAACTATAATATGCATAAGCAATTCCGTACGGAATGTGCGTTAAGTTTCGCACCCTGCTTAAGCAAATGGGGACTGAGAGAACTTAACGAAAAGTTCACTTAAGTACATTATAGTTTGGCACATACGATTTCATGCATTCGCACAGTTGCTTAAGCTAAGTTCAGATTTACACTAGGATATTTTTTTCAGCAGCTTATCCGCTAATTCTCTTTTAAACTTGAATCTGCGTTTAGACACATAATTTTGTTTCGGATATTTCTGTGATAATTGTTGTTGTTTCAAAGGCCGAGTGAAAAACAAAACGTTCAGACCGATAAGCCTGAGTACGGGAGAGTTTTTTCCCCCCTCTTGCCGACTGCCTCTCTCTCCTACAAAACGCCGATAATCTGCTGAACATTCAGCCAATGTAAATAGGGACTAACTTAAGTAATTCCGTACGTAATGTGCGTTCAGTTTCGCACATTGCTTAAGCAAATGGGTACTGAGAGAGAGCTGAGAGAACTTAACGAAAAGTTCACGTAAGTACATTATGGTTTGTCACATATGATTTATATGTCCTCGCACAGTTGTTTAAGTTGACTTAAGTCAGCTAATGCATATTATAGTTGGGCCTTTAGGGTGAGTATTAAGAGAAAATTTCGCAAGATTGTATCATCCTGTGCAAAGACGATTTTTATACGGTATCCACGGCTATTTCTGTGTGTATTGTTGTTGTTTCAAAGTGCGAATGAAAAACAAAACGTTCAATCGAGTACGAGAGTTTTTTTCCCTCCCTTTCCAACTGCCTCCCCCACAAACACCATTAAGCCGCTGATAAAATTGCCTCGTGTAAATCGGGACGAACATAGACACCTCCACACACGCGGCAATTCGGTGTTTGTAGGAGATAGTCCAGATTCACACTCGGCAACTTTTCCAAGCAAGTGTCAAAGTTTGTAGGAGAGAGAAGCGGCGGAAAGATCTCTCTGCCTCTCTCTCCTACAAACTTTGACACTTGCTTGGAAAAGTTGCCGAGTGTGAATCTGGACAATGGGGAAAGTAGTTTGTTGTACTGTTTTTCATTCGCACTTTGCTGCCTTTATTTCCAACAAACACCAAATTGCCTCGTGTGAATCGGGACATAGACATGCTTTATTACAGAAAAAAGAAAATTAAAAAAAGCGGCGTTTAATTTATATTCCTTACCACTGAAACCAATTTTTTCCATTAAAATGTGCTTGAGATAAGTTATACGTATATTCATATTTGTGCAGATGACAAATTCTCACATTAAATGTTTATTTCGCATATCACAAATATTGACAGACGTAATATGCTTTCACTAGCATTCAAAAGTTGCCCTCTTTGACAGATATCGTGCGCCGACGCCGGCTATTTAAGTAGCACCCTTTGAAGAGTAAGTCCCCATTTACATGGTACTTTTTTTTAAGTAACTTATCGACTTATTCTCTTTTGAAAAAGTATTTACGTTCACACACGTACTTTTTTTTCAATACTTAGTCCCCATTTACATGGTACTTTTTTTTTAAGTAACTTATCGGCTTATTCTCTTTTGAAAAAGTATTTACGTTCACACGCGTACTTTTTTTCAATACTTAACTTATTTTCATTTGTTTTGTTTCGGCTTTTCCTGTGTGAATTGTTGTTGTTTCCAAGTGCGAACGAAAAACACAAAACGATGAGTACGATAAGTACGATAAGTACGAGTACGGCATACTTTTTTTCCCCCCGTTTCCGACTGCCTCTCTCGCCCACAAAACGCCGATAAGTATACTTAATACTTAAAAAAAAGTATCATGTAAATGCCGCAATTACTGTATCTGAGCGAATGTTGTTAAAAGCCCCTTCTGTGTCAAGAAATGCCACCATGGTGAATTCCTTGAAATGCAGGGACGATTCGATAGTGCCCACAAGTTCGTGCAGGGCTGATTCTGTAGACTTCCCCTTACGAGTATTGTAAGCATGTTGGTTCACCGTCAGGAGTTTTGTATCCAGGTTTTCCCTAATGAAATAATCTAAAAGTCTTTCCAGACCTTTCAATAAGGAGGATAGGCTAATTGGTCTGAAGTCTTTTGGCCTAGTGTGTGATATCTTCCCCGCTTTTGGTATGAATACCACTTTGGTATCCCTCCATCGATGCGGGATGTATGAAAGCCTGATACAGCCTACATAAATTTTCTCCAGCCAGGGGATAATGTACTTCAACATTTTCTGCATTTCTGCTGGAGTGATGCCGCCTGGTCCAGGTGTCTTGAAGGGCTCAAAGCTATTAATAGCCCAGCTGATTCTGGATCTCTCAGTCAACAAGCTAGCGACACTCGCACTATTGTTGGTCCTGCTGATCCTCTGGTTCTGTTAGAGAGTTCCCCGGGAAATGCTCAATGCGGCGTCGGAGACATTTTCCACTTCGCCACAGAAGGTCTACCAAGAGCGTCTTTGCGCCTTTCTAAGCTCCTTCATATAGATCTTGAGTTGCTCTTTATAAGCATCCCAAACATTAGCGACCCCAGTAGATTTAGCCTTGTTGAATAGCTTGTTGCAGGTATTTTTCATAGCCGTTAGCTCAGAAGTCCGCCATTGGGGTTTGGTTTTACCCTTGTACCTTGTTTTTGGACAGGCTTCTTCAAGGGAACTATTGAATGATGTGGTGATATGCTCGACCAGATTATCCAGACCGCCTTTGTCATTCGGTTCGTACAGAAGTTTGGAGTTGAGGACTTTCTTGAAATTCTTTTCATACAGGTGCCACTTTGTCTTTCTCACATTTCTGTGGACGGCAGGTTCAGGCGCTTTTCAGCGAGTTTGAACTCAATATAATGGTGATCTGAGAATGAGCGGTCGTCCAGAACATTCCACCCAATAAAGATCAAGCGTACATACAGATTACACAGTTCGAAACGCTTATCAATACATGGGCTGAATAACTTCAGGTTGGAGTCCTGGTTGATATACTCTTCAAATTTTATATTTTCCTGATATTTGAGAAGAGTATATCAACCAGGATTCCAACCTGAAGTTATTCAGCCCATATATTGATAAGCGTTTCGAACTATGAAATTTGTATGTACGCTTGATCGAAAAATATAAATGAAAAATAAATCATTTAGTAAAATTGAATAGCAATAGGAGAATCTACAAACAATACTTACCGGTCACTGGCATTAACAATTATCTTCTTTTTGTCCGAAGGATAAATATAAAGAACATAAATCGTACGACATCGACGCGAACCTTGTCAATGTTAGCCAATGTGGTGGGTTCACCCTATAGACACGGTAATTGTACATGTCCAGAGTCATATCAATGGCCAAAATTATGTTATCCATTACATTCAAATTAGACAAAATTATCCTGAGTTTTTTGGAGCCAAAAGGTTGCTTCGTTATTCGGATATTAGCGACCATCGTTGGAGCATATGGAGTAAAAAATCAATGTTGCCATTTTGGTAAACAAATCACAAAAAAGGAAAAATATTTAGGAGTTGTTGCAGGTATTTTCATTAGGATCACACTTCCATGAGATGTATGCGAATTGGAAAAGTAGACAAGGAATAAATTGCTAGTCCTTCCACGTCACAAGTTTCAGATCATCTTTTAAAGCCGTATTTAAATAGAGGGTTTTAATATGACACTGCTTCGTGAGAATCTTGAAAACAAACAGAAATAAGTCTTATAATCGTAGTAAATTTAATTTTCAATTTGTGTAATCTTACATGTTGCGTCTTGATTAATTGATAACATGGTTCTTTGTGTGCCTTTGTGTACGCTTGATCTAAAAATATAAATCATTTAGTAAAATTAAATAGCAATAGGAGCATCTACACACAAAACTTACCGGTCACTGGCATTAAAAACTGTCTTCTTTTTGTCCGAATGATAAATATATAGTTGGTGATGTAGTAATAAGACGTTCGTATTTACATTTAAAAACTATTTAATTCTATTTATTATTACTAAAACTAGTTAACAAAATCTTACGAAGCATTACTAAAAATTCTACCGTTGACGGCGAAGAGTTCTCTAGGAAACCGCTGTTGTTTTCTCCTCCTCTGGTTCGTTACAACGTTGCCAGATTGTTTGTCATTCGAACTCGGCGGTCTTGGTGCTGCCAAAGCCACTCCCTCTCCAGTGATGAGTCTTGAGAGAATGTCTGAGAACTCGGTAGAGGTGTTTGTGTTGTTTGAGGATGTTCAGGCTCAGTATTATTGATGACGAAAGCTGGCTTGAGTCGACCTACCGATATGTTCACGTCCTTGTTCTTCATTCGTATCGTATATAACCGATCGGAAATTCGTCGCACTATCTCAAACGGTCCAATGTAAGGTGGATCAAGTGGTCATCGTACTGCGTCCGTGCGAAGAAAATCACATTAAAGCTGCTTTGAAAGATCTGTCAATTGTGGGGGACGTTTTAAATTTAAAAATTCGTAGACAAAATTGACCCAAACAGACTCATGTTCACGCCATAGGCTCAACTGTACAGACAATAAAAAATAGAGGAATATAAACTTACTGCATTCAAAATGAACAAATTACAATAGGAAAATATCGGCCTTTATTCAATGTTTATACTAGGTTCGGATATAATGCACAACTTCGTATAATATATACATGCTTCACTGTAGATCTGTATAGCTGTTGTTGTAATTCATAGAAGTTGATGTAAATACACAAAATCTGTCGATGAATGGAATCTGCCGCGGAATGTTTGTTTTGCTCCTTTCGTTTCTTAAGTATTCTACTTTATATTAACTTCTGCTTCTTATTTTCTTTTGGGTGCTACTTTATATGATCGGTATGTATCAGATCAAACAGCTGATTCATATATCGTTATGTACGTGTTTCTCGGTGTATACACCACAGTAGCAATGAAGGTGCGTGTCTCGGCTTTTATACGACATACAGTACCTAACAAATATCAAACCACATTTATTCTTTAAAATAACATTCCAATTAAAATTTAATTGTGATATTTGAAATCTCCGGTATCTTTTTGGTATTTCTGTAAACCTTTATTCCATATAGGAAAATTTACCTCCCAAGCAACTCTGTAGTAGAGGAGTTGGCAACGCCAATATACTCTACTCCAAAATAATTCTTTTTACCTTTGACATTTTATTTTGTTAATGTTTTCGTATGAAATTGGGATAACTTTAATTCTACATCGACCAACTTAAGAATTTCCTTTTCTTGTGAGTCGTTGAAGAGATCAGAACCTAATTTCTTATCATTCTGAGCAAAAAGATATCCATAAAAGCCAAATCGTTTTACTGTGTATCTAAGTACAAAGAAATTTTCTTTGTATAATCCTCCATAACCAAAGGAATTAGTAGGTAATTATAACTTCAGTGAAGTGAAATTAACTTTTTCTAACCAAAAGTGCATTCATAGACCAGGAATTTCGATTTTTTTTGTTCCCTACGGTGACAAGTTTTGTCGGGAACATTTACTTTGGCAAAAAGTTGCGCAGATATTTGTGTGCCGGAGGAAAAATCCTATCTACGTCAGGTTTCCTCGTTTAGGGCACACAAGAGGGCTGTGCCGGAACACTACATCATCTTCTGGAATCACCTCAAGCCTATCTGAGATCTCGCTACCCACAGGGTAGTCGTGATCAAGACGATTCCCCGGTGATTCCAAACAATTTCTCTCCACGATTCCAAGTGTTAACCTTATCAAATCTACAAGACTTATATAAGAGGCATTGATGGTGCTACAATAAGGCGATACAGGAAGTCCAAGCGTCCTTACCGAACAATTCAGTGATCTAAGGGGAAAATTATACAAATCCTGCAACTCTCCTACGATGTAACCGCTGGTGCCTCGTTAACATCAAACACCAATCTACCTTATACATATATCTCTTCAACAACCAAATTTTCTTGATAAGTTCAAATACATCGCATTTTAATTTGGCTACGTGTTGGATCAATTGGAGACTCCTTTTTCAAGAATCACTGGAAGCATTATGAATGCTTAACTAAATATCGAAATCATAAGTATAAAATGAACAATATCATGCTTAACATGTTATGTAACAAACTACTATAACCATGTCTTTCTCAAATTCTTTGGATTTGATTTTTTCTTGTTTTAATCCAATTTTGGTTTAGTTTATCTGCATCAAATTAATAATTAATTAATATGCTATAAAATTGATAATTTTTTGTATGGAAAATACTTATATTTGTTTTGGTTAAATTTCTACTCAAATGTTAAAAAAAATGTTACAAATTCTAAAATTCAACATTCAGAATGAAATGTTTATAACATGTTAAAGCAATAACAAAACAGAACCGATTCTCACTCTTTATTATTTTTTTTTTTTGTCGCATGATAGAATATCTATAAAATCATCATTGCAAGAAATACTTATGCATAACCATTCTACAGCAACTTAGTCCAGCATCCAGATATTGGGGAAGGCCTTCGTCGAGTCAGGAGAGCAGGGTAAGTGTACACAAAAACTGTAATAATACTCTTGCTAGCGATGATATTTAAGAGCGACATTGATAAGAGTCATACGTTTGGGAGTTTGGCATACGTAAGCTCCAAATAATTACTCAATTACTCATTTAATTTCATTCAGAGTCCAACTTAGTGCTCTCCGATAACTGTCTGGGATCCACATATTTGTGGTCCTCTCAGTATTTTTAATTTGCTTCGTTTTATTCTTGCTTTTCTATTTAGTGTTATTCTTACTTTTCTTTTCATTCGGGAGTTCATTGAACCCGGAAAGGGTGATCTGTTTCGTGTGAAATGTTTTGAATATTGCTTCTTTAACAAGTATAAACTTCTTATAAAAATGATTAAAATGTAGAAATTAAACACAGGATAATATTTAAAATTAAAATTTTTTATGAATTAGTACACCAAAAACTAAGAGAAGATTATGGTAAAACTAGTTTTAACTTTCTTTACTTTTTGTTATTCTTTAACTTATTCTTTTCTTGTTTCTTGAATAAAAATTTATGTATTTCAATATGAATTGGTAAACTAGATGAGACGTTTTCTTACAGAAGGGGTATGATTTAAGTTTGGGGTGATACCATTTAGGGGTCCAATAGATATATGCCAATAAGGACTGAGGTAGGTGAGGGTCTCGAGGCAATTCCTCATAACATCTGAGGAATTATAGTAAGGATATGATTAGGTACTCGAGTAATACACGTTTCATACAACTTTTACTTCTCTTTGATTTTATGGGGGTTTCACAGTAATTGTTTAACTTCGCTTTTCTATCGGCCAATTTTTTCTAGTTTTTCTGTTAATATATTGTATCAGGGAGTCTATAATAATTTCTGTATTGGGAAACTGACTTGTTGCGAATAGGGACACGAACCCCCCATCCCGACTGAAGCTACCAATCAAAGGCTCCCGCTGTCCTTCTTCGTGCAAGTTCTACGATGCTTCTATAGATTTAAAAAGTTACATCAGAAACGAATTTGTTCGTGTACATTACACAATCATTCCATTCGATTGTGGATGATAAGCCGTTGTTCGAGTACTTGGGACTTGTTAAATTCGCTTGGGACTTGAATAACGCGGCCTCGAATTGTGTGCCCTGGTCTGTCGTAATTGTCTTAGGACAACCAAAGCGTGAAATCCAGTTGGACCAAAATGCAGTCGCGACGGTCTTGGCCGACATGGAACAGCTTTAGGCCATCGTGAAAATCGATCTATCGATCTTGGTGAGGCAATATCTATAACCCTGTACTAACGGCATTTTTGCTCTTTGGCACGATATGCAATTCCGAGACCAATTTAGGATTTGTTTCTTCATTCCAGGCCATACGTATTTCTCACGTATCTGTTGAAGACTAGCACGGCCGCCAGGATGTGAAAGATTATAAATTGAATTGAAGATTTGTTGACATAGTGACTCAGGAACATACATTCGAACATATTCTGTGGATACGTCACAGTATACTGATGTCGTATCAAAATGTACTATTTAAAGTTTCAAAGAATTTGCGCCATCCAAAATAGTTTTCAACTCTTCGTCCATCTCTCGAGCTGTTTGGAGTTCCATTAGAGTGACTGATGTTGGCATTGAAATTTCGTTACAGCGTGACAGTGCATCCGCCACTGCGTTTTCAGAACCCAACTCAACTCCAATGGCGATGTCTGATGCGTCGGCTGTAAGGGCCAAATCTGAAGTGGGTGCTGGATGAACTAGCATAGTTGCTTCACGAAGGCTGCGTTTAAAAGATGAAAAAAATTTTCAGCTCCAAGTGTCCATTTTTCTTGGTGTCCTTAAGGAATTCATTGAGTGGTGCCTGTAGCTGAGCGGCATGTGGAATGCCACGACGATTAAAATTGACGACACCGAGGAATCTGTGAAGCTCGCAAATAGTTTCAGGTTTGGTGTAATATTCAATAGCGGCAACACCATCTGTTGGAGGTGTACAACCATTGCCGTTGATGATGTAACCAAGAAACTGTACTTCAGATTGTCCAAATTTACATTTATTGACGTTGATTGTTAGACCGTATTGTCGAAGGCGGTCAAAAATCTGCCGTAAATGTATTTGGTGTTCCAAAAAGAAAGGTGACGGGAAAGGACGTATTCTTGGGGTGCTCCCACAAAAGTTGTTGTTATTTGTGTTACCGCGGTTGAAACTTACCCCGTTTATGTTTAATCACAAAAGACAGCGCCGTGACGCAAGTGGGGACCAAAGTACACCATAAGCTTCATTGTTTTGGGGAGTATACACATTTTTAAAATCCTCTAAATTGTCCGAAATGTTTAAATATATACTGGAAAGCGAGATTTTTGCAAAATTACTCAAAACGTTAAAAGAGCGACTATAATGTGATTGTTGAACAGCTGTGTTTATTTCTTTCGCACAAAATAATCGGTATTTGGAATGATGCCATACTAACCAGATTCAACTAAGTGAAAAGTGATTACTCCAGAAAAGACGAAGACTGCTTGCGCCTAAAGTCATACTATACTTTTAAATTAATTTAATATCAGAATATTCGTTTAATGTGTTCGATGGAATACGTCACAAATATTTACTTCCCACCGCCCTTAAAGTATGCCAAATATAACAACACAGAATACAAATACTCCTGGCAGCACAGTGGGATCTGTAGTACAAAAAGCAAACTAATGGAACTATCACCAGATCACCCAACGACAGTTGGGAACTTGCCTATATCAGATCTGATGAGTTTAATGCAGGAAACAATGTCGAAATTGTTGGACGATAAATTGAAGAATTTGTCTACCAAATCAGACTTTTTGGAAGTAAAGAATAAAATAGATGGGGTAACTGAAGAAGTCCGTCGGCTAACCGATGAAAATCATGCTATGAGAGCCGAGATAAAAATGCTTAAAGAAACCAAAGACGAAGACAGAAGAAGGTTGATTCGATTGGAGGAAGAATTAGCCAAGAGGAAACTTATTATAAGGGGACTCGGCAATCAGCAATCAATTTTTGGCGCTGTGAGGAAGCTTTTTAAAAACAATCTGAAGTTGGGTTCCGAAATAGAAATAGAGAATGTCAAGAAGCTAAATCAAATTAATGATAAAATTGTAGTACTGGTCACTCTGACGACCTCAAAAATGGTGTCAGATGTGCTCAAATCCGCAAAGCTATTGACAGGTTCGTCTGTTTACATCGAAAGGGTCTTGTGTGGCGATCGTCTGGAAAAAAAACGAGTGATGTTACAACTAAAGAAAGAATTGCAGAAAATCAACAATGGTAAAAGGATCGGAGTGCGGTGTGATCAGATAGTTTTAGAAGGAAAGACATTTTTGTGGGACTCGAAAAGGGAACTGATATGCGGAGACACCAAAGGAAAAGATTTTATATCCAATATTTATGGAGAATCCGTGAATCAAGTAGAATTAGATTATAATGTATTGTTAAGTTAAATTAACTCAAAAAACTTATAAAAATCCCTAATTACATTCAAAACAAAGAAAATATAACTGAAACTGGAGAAAATAGATATAAAAAAAGCAGAAACCGCAAATATAAAAAACCTGAAAAAAATCAAAAAGATAAAAATATTAATGATATTACGAATTTAAAAATTGTAGCGTATAATATTTGTGGCTTAGCCAACAAAATTCTTCACAATGAGTTCTTCCAATACATTCAAAACTTTGATATCTTTATCCTGCTAGAGACGCATGTAGAATCCAAAGATCAGGGAAAATATGAAAACAGATATAGGGTCTTCAAAACATATTGGATGACGGCTACCAGGCAGAGCAACAGAGGCAGAGCGATTGGAGGACAAATTTGTGGAGTTCGAAAGGACTTAGAGGAGAAAGGCATCAAATATGAAGTATTATGTCGAAATAACATAGATGTTATACTTTACCAAGTGAATTCACTACAATTTGAAATAATTCCAGTCTATCTAAGAACCGCTAATTGGACTGCCGATTTTTCATGGTTAAAAGAAGCCGTACAATGTAGTGAACGAAATAAAAATTGTTATAGGAGACCACAACTTACGAATTGGTAAACGGATCGGAGTGCGGTGTGATCAGATAGTTTTAGAAGGAAAGACATTTTGGTGGGACTCGAAAAGGGAACTGATATGCGGAGACACCAAAGGAAAAGATTTTATATCCAATATTTATGGAGAATCCGTGAATCAAGTAGAATTAGATTATAATGTATTGTTAAGTTAAATTAACTCAAAAAACTTATAAAAATCCCTAATCCCATTCAAAACAAAGAAAATATAACTGAAACTGGAGAAAATAGATATAAAAAAAGCAGAAACCGCAAATATAAAAAACCAGAAAAAAATCAAAAAGATAAAAATATTAATGATATTACGAATTTAAAAATTGTAGCGTATAATATTTTTGGCTTAGCCAACAAAATTCTTCACAATGAGTTCTTCCAATACATTCAAAACTATGATATCTTTATCCTGCTAGAGACGCATGTAGAATCCAAAGATCAGGGAAAATATGAAAACAGATATAGGGGCTTCAAAACATATTGGATGACGGCTACCAGGCAGAGCAACAGAGGCAGAGCGATTGGAGGACAAATTTGTGGAGTTCGAAAGGACTTAGAGGAGAAAGGCATCAAATATGAAGTATTATGTCGAAATAACATAGATTTTATACTTTACCAAGTGAATTCACTACAATTTGAAATAATTCCAGTCTATCTAAGAACCGCTAATTGGACTGCCGATTTTTCATGGTTAAAAGAAGCCGTACAATGTAGTGAACGAAATAAAAATTGTTATAGGAGACCACAACTTACGAATTGGAGAGGAACAACAGGTCCAAGGAGAACTTTTGGAAAACGCAAATATATGCAACATGCAGAGAAGATCGAAGGATATGATACTTAATGCGTCGGGGCGAAATTATATAGAGTTTTGCAATGATAATGGGCTTGTGGTACTTAATGGAAGATTTGCGGGCGATGAAGCGGGTGAGTTTACATTCACAAATAAGAACGGCAGCTCAGTGATTGACCTCTGTGCAACATCTATCGATCTTTTGGAAAATGTAATACATTTCTCTGTAGAAAATCAAGTCTGGTCGGATCACTTTCCTATAAAATTGAGTTTGATAGTAAAAGGAAAGGTGCAGCGAGAAGAAAAAAGTTAAAACTCTTGCCAAAACTGAAATGGAAGGATAACTTTAAAGATACGTACCAGAAAAGACTAAGTGATAAGGTAGCTGCACTAGGTACAAATCCCTCATTAAAGGAATTTACATCCCTAATAACAAATTCATACCCAAAGCAAAATTGTAGTTTCAATGGAAATACATACTTCAAAAACAAGTGGTTCGACAGGGAGTGCTTAGATGCTCGAATAGAAACGCATGCAAAACTCAACATGTTTAGATCGAGTAGCAATTTGGTGCACAAAGAAATATATAATGCACAAAGGAAAAATATAAAAACCTATGGGAAAAAAAGAAATATGAGTACTATGAGAGATTGGAATATAGAATGGAGGAAATCTCCGACAGCAAATCATGGTGGCAGATAGCAAAGGAAATAAGGCAAATAGAAAATATCATAGGATGCAATATATCTGCTACGGCCTTAAAAGAATATTTTCAACACCTTTTAACCCCAAACATTCGGCTACCAGAGATCCAATACGCCCCAAATAATGTCAAAAATGAGATATTGGATAGAAATTTCTCACTGGGAGAAATAAAAGGAAGGAAAAATAAGGAAAGTAAATGAAAATAAAGCACCTGGAGAAGATAGAATACCATATGAATTCCTCAAATAGTAAGCAATTACAGGGGTATCTCGTTTATGAATTGCATTGCCAAGTTGATGATGGGAATACAAGAATTAATGAATGGATAAATAGGATGCATGTCTTGAATGAATACGAGGCAGGTTTCAGAAGTGGCTACTCTACGGTAGATAATATATACAATCTTGTGGCAATAATGAATATAAAATTTACGCAGAACAAAAAGGTATATGCCTTATTTGTTGATTTCAAAGCAGCTTTTGATCGTGTTCCCAGAGACAAATTAATTTACAAGCTATATATGAACGGGTTTTCGCTGAATTTGGTGCGCTTCATAGAAAAGATTTACACCAAGACCAAATCTGAAGTTTGCAACGGAAATGAGATCTCCGACTACTTTGAAAGTAGAGTGGGCGTTAAACAAGGGTGCTTAGTATCACCTGTCTTATTCGCCATTTACCTGAATGATATGCATGACGCTCTAGGAGAAGGACTATACATCGATTATTAATGTATGCAGATGACATAGTAATCTTAGCAGATGATCCGGGAAAGTTGCAAAATATGATAGACAATTTGGCATTATACTGTGACAACTGGGGCATGGAGGTAAATCGGGAAAAATCGGAGATAATGATTTTCAGAAAAGGAGGCAGAATAGCGGCAAATGAGAAGTGGATGTATAAGTGAGAGTACATAAAGATCGTCAGTGAATGCAAATTGGCATTCGCGAAACATATATCGAGAAAAAATTATGCATTGTTTGAATGTAACCTGGAGGAACTTCATAGGGAAGGATGGTATATCACTAAGAGCCAAATGGAAATTATTTCTCTCAGTATGCCGATCTGTCCAGAGTTATGGATGTCAGACTTGGGGGTACGGTTACTGTGATGAAGTCGATAAACTTTATCGTTATTTTATAAAACGAATATTGAAAATACCTGATAACACACCAAACTACGTCATTGCCTTGGAAACTGGTTATGAACTAGGGCATACATATACGTATGCAATGCACTTGAAGTATGTAAAACATTATTTGATTTGGAACCCCACAGACTGCCACATAAACTTACACCAAAAATAGTAGGGAAAAATATTTTCTGGTGCAAGGAACTGTCAGATCGTTTGGATGTCAGACTTGGGGGTACGGTTACTGTGATGAAGCCGATAAACTTTATCGTTATTTTATAAAACGAATATTGAAAATACCTGATAATACACCAAACTACGTCATTACCTTGGAAACTGGTTATGAACCAGGGCATTTATATACGTATGCACATTATTTGATTTGGAACCCCACAGACTGCCACATAAACTTACACTAAAAATAGTAGCGAAAAATATTTTCTGGTGCAAGGAACTGTCAGATCGTTTGGAATCACAATATATGGGCCGAAAATGTATACGCCAGCAAAAGGGACTGGTATATCCATAAAAATATCCATAATGATCACGTATGTAACAAAAAAGTATAACTTATTATAACGAAGTGGAGAAAAGAAATAAAAACGGAGTCAATAAACCTCTGAAAGGTTTGTGTGGCGTTTCTCAACCCGAATGGCATATATCAAAATTCCACAAGTCCAAAAGGGGTCCACACTGCTGTATTTTCGATGTACCGCATCCATTGGTATTTGGTAATAAGTCTTAACAAGGTCGAGTGTAGAAAAAACTGATTTTCCATAAAATTTCTCACAAATACCGTTGATGTTGGCAATTGGGTATCTGTCAGGCACAGTTTTGGAATTCAGCTTTCTGTAATCTCCACACGCTCGCCAACCACCATCTTTTCTCGACATGAGGCGGACTTGCCCAAGGACCATTGTCCAATAGCATGTCAATTTCCGCTTTAGCAGCTGCAAGTTTCTCTCCAGAAAGTCTTCGTGGGCGGTCTGCAAAAGGGATTCCGATTGTTTCGATGTTGTGAACAATAATTGCATCACTTGTCGATTTACGCGCCAAAGTAGTAGTTGTGATGTCAATAAACTCTTTCAGTAATTCTTGGAATGGTCCAGCCGATGGCGATAATGTTGAAATACTAAAATCTTTGGTCTTACGAATTTCACCACGACTTGTTAAATTTGTTGTATTATCGATGAGGCATTTCAGTTTTAAATTGATCGACTGGACATCGGCAATGGTAAACAACCACTTGAGTTCACGACGTAGACCTAGGTCTAATTTAAGAACACAATTACCATATGTTTGTAGTTATTTCGCTGCTGTTTGCAGCAAGAAGTCTCATGCCGGACGGCTTTAAAGTTGTTCTGATTAAGGATGGGGATACAACCAGGGTTACCATACGTCCTCCTTTTTCACCATTGTCCTCCCTCCTTTTTGGGTGGTTTTGGGTGAACTTTTTCAACAATAATGAACCTCAAGCTGAAGTATATTTTCAACCACTGAATATTTGTTAGTTTTTTTGGCTATACCAGCACAAACAGCAGTGATTAACGCTCAATTAATGAAAGGAACCGTCTACAAATGATTCTACAAAAACTGTAATTGCACTAAATTTTTTTTTAAGAATTTTTTCGCGCCTTCAATTGTTTGTTTTAGTGGCAGCCGGTTTTACCAGCTCACATAGACCAATTTAGGTTCCTAACCTAAACCTAATAGTAAAAGGCTTGAAAGTTAAAAAACGTAAAAGCTAAATATCTCAAAACTACTAAAATGGAGATGTGACTTTCTTTCTTAGGAGGGCAGTCCTCCTCTGTAGAATTTTATAAGTATTTGTCGGCGGCCGGAAGTTGGACCCCAAGGAAATGCACCCAAACTGAAAATGAAAGTGGGCCCTAAATTTGGGGCCTATTTTCGTTACAAAAAGTGCTTTAGGAAATTACACCCCAATCAAGAAAACAGCATAAGACGTAAATACACCCCAAAAAATTAAGAAAATTGATCTTCGTAAGGGGAGTACATAAAATACACATTTACGAACCAACATTCTAATTATAACTATTTTCTTGCGCGGTCGGCCTACTCCTTTTGTTACATTTGCAAAATTTAAAAAATATATACTATATATGTAAAAATTTAGGACTATGGACCTTTTTAAAAAAATTAATTGTTGACAAAATGAATATTTTTTCCAATTACTACTATTTTTACTTAAAAAAATTTCCTCCGAAGGTTCCAAGGTCTCTTGTAAATATTACAAATGTCCTCCTTTTCTGACACAAATGTCCTCCTATCCGAAAAATGTTTATGGTAACCATGGGTACAACTGACACCACCGACTCGGAATCAATTAAAAATCGAGACTTTGTACATGTGTCGTAGATATGTAGACGATTTACCTTTACTGGGTTGTCATTGCCGCTATCGACAGTCGTGTTAACTGACGACAGCCCTATTAATTTTCTCGAACTAGTGTTGTAGCGGGGACAATTCGGTTTACAATGTTTGGCAGAATCTCCAAATTTTTGATGATACCAGCAAAGCAATTTGTTGTTAGGAGGTCTATCATTCGAACGTGAATGACTGTGAGATCTGGATCGATGATTACTGTATCTGCTTTTATTGCTCGCTTGAAAGGTGACCACTTTAGCAGAAAGACCCGTTAAAGACAAATATTAGCTTGGGACAGGCGAATTAATTGCGTCAATCGAAATGTTGGTATCAGAATGTGGTGGTGCCTCGGAGACAGCACACACATTATTTCCTATTGCATCCAAAATTTTTTCTGCGTTTTTAGCTAGATTGTCTAAATCTTCCTCTTCCCATACAGTTAATAGAGAACGAATCGAATCTGGCATTTGCCAGTGTCCGAATAATTGTTTCATTTCCTTTACCAGGTGCCAAAAGTCTCATGTGGGATAGCATTTCCGACGGCTTCATGCCTGTTGTCTCACCACCTTGCAATAAACGTCACAATTTAGACTCGGGAGACTCAGCAAATTTCGAAATTAGTCTCTCCTTCAATGTAGAATATTTGTCGTCTTTCAGCGGATTTGTTATGAGGTCTGCAACCGACATGAGTATGTCGTCTTCAAGGCGCACAGAAACAACGTCAAATTTGCCCGCATCTGTTGAAACACCACAGAGAGAAAAGGAACGTTCAATCTGAGCAAAAAATAATTCAGGATTTTGTCTGTTGTTTTGGCAAATTGATGCCTGAAAAACGTTGCAAATTTTAAAAGAGCTGCTGCTGCTCTGCTATCAAGTTTTTTCGCTGCTCGGCTTCCAAGAAGTTTTTCTAGTAATGTAAAAACTACCACTTCAGATTGTGCGTGAAAAGCTGGGTCACCAATATAGTTACCGGAGTAGTAATAAGACGTTCGTATTTACATTTAACAACTATCTAATTCTATTTATTATTACTAAAACTTGTTCACAAAATCTTACGAAGTATTACTAAAAATGCTACCGTTGACGGCGAAGACTTCTCTAGGAATCCGCTGTTGTTTTCCCTCCTCTGGTTCGTTACAACGTTGCCAGATTGTTTGTCATTCGAACACGGCGGTCTTGGTGCTGCCACAAATATAAAGAACATAATCGTACGACCTTTGGTTATATTTGATGTTCTCCAAGACCGTACGATGATCAGTGACATCTACGCGTTAGCCAATTGGGTTCCCCCTATATACAAGGTAGTTGTACATGTCCAGAGCCATAGCATTGGGCAAAATTATCTTATCGCTGGATTACATCTCGCGTGCGTTTTTTTATATTTAATTTAAATTGAGAGAAATTTTTAACGGTTAAAAAATGAGTGAAATTGTTTCATTTGTGGTACTATGTTTTTTCAACGTGAGAAATTGACATTTTGCGCCGCTACAAATTAATTGAACGCCGCAACAAATTGAATGCCGCCAGCATTGCACTCCTATTTATTTATATTCATGTTTGTCCGCGAGAAGTTCAATTGTTGTCAATCCTAGCGATAAATTTTCCTAATAAAGAATACAAAATTAAATTATCTGAAGGAAAACTAATGCAAAGCTTTGGAACAGAAAATAATTATGTATATTGAATAAACGAGAAGAGCGACATTCCGATTGGATAGCAAAGCAAAAAAGTGCAAAACACTGGAAGGGCATGTAACTATATGTAATAATGTGGAATTTGTCTTATAATTACTTATGTACATTTACGTTTGTATGTTTAGAACAATCGTGACGAAAAGTCTGGAAAAACTTTGTGGACGGCAAACGCTACCGAAGCAGTAGGACAATGGTATTGGGCAGTGCCTGTGATCTCGTTTTTAAATGGTTATAAAGAACATAGTGAGTTCTTGCCAGCCATATGAGTTGGAAGAAGAAAATCCGTTTATGGATGGAAGTATAATTTATATATGTCCACAAATATAATGTAAATCCTTAAACATAAATCCTTAAATAATGTAAATAATGTAAATCCTTAAACATAATAATAAAACATATTTTTCGGTTCATCAAAACATCATTTTATTTATTTATATTCGTACAACAGTAGGAAATTATTTTGTTATTTGTAACATTGTATTACCCTGGTTTCTGATACTTCACAAGCATCGCCATCGTATCAACACAAAATAATTTATTTAGTTATAACATTACCATAATGATCTTCAACCATATTTCCATTCTGAAATTTAAATTAACTATTTTCTAAGTCGGCATTATTCCGTTTAATTGCTTATTGATTCTAATTTAAACTCGTGTTTGTTTTGAAGAAAAGCAAAAAGGAAAAAATGCACATTACTTATACACACATACATATAAAAGTGACATTTCGACACACACAATTCAAAAATGCATTGCGACCTTAGTAAAAAAGCGTTCCATTTTTCAACTTGAAATAATATTTTGTGGAATTTTTTCAAGGTGAAAAAACATAGTACCCACCTTAAGCGATTAGGGAAATTTCAAACAGCTGTTTCGACAGGGATGTTGACAGCTGACAGCTGGCGGACGAGAGTTGACAGGGAGATTGGTGAAAGGAAGAAAAGGGGAAGGAGAAACAATACGAGGTTTATAGACAGCAAATGGAGGAAAGATTCTTTCTTTTTCGATTGGAAGATATAACCGGCCGGAAAGAGAAAGAAACATTATTTAAAAAAAAGGACAAAGTGAAATAAACAAAAAGTCCTCAAATTAAAATAAAAGTTAAAACTAAATCTATTACATTGAGACAAGAACATTATTTAAAAGAAAAAAAAAACAAAACTTAAAAGTTAAACAAAGCCTACAAATAAAATCAAACTGTGAGGATCTCAGTCACATCACCAAAGCGTCCGGTCCAGCGATGGAGATGCAGAGACGCATAGCCAAGCCTGGCATGCGTGGGTAACCAGAAGTTGACTCACGGTATCCACAGTTTAAGGTGGGTACTATGTTTTTTCGGCACGAAAAAATTTCGCAAAATGTTATTTTAGCGTGGTACTATGTTCATTTTTCGCGTTGAAATCCCATATAAAAACAAAGTCGCGAAAAAACGAGACATTTTTTCGTTTGTGGTACTATGTTTATTTCAACGCGAAAAAGTAATATTTTGCACCACCACAAATTTAACGCCGTTACAAATTGAACGCCGCAACAAATTTAATGCCGCCACCGTCGCACCCCTATTTGTTTATAAAGGGTCCGCCAAATAACTTTTTTTTTTGAAAACATCGAGTGTAGCTCAGTGATGGAAAACGTGGTACAATTGTACCACTTTTGGTACAATTGAGGAATTTTTGGTACGCTGGTACAATGAAACAATTTTTGGTACATTTCTCTGGTTGGTAAAAATAATAATAATGGTAAAGCCTCTTCACACAATTTTTAAAATCAGAAGATGGTACCTATTTACTATACTATTTTGTACGCATGCCTTTCGTACCAGTATGAACCACAACTATTATTTGCATCGTTGATTAAAGCAATTAAGCAAGAAGACAGCGTTAAGTTCGGCGATGCCGAATCTTATATAATCTCCACCATGGATTGCATTCAATTTTATTACTGGACAAATCTTTGGATATGGAGCAAATCATAAAACGATCCTTTTTGTGTAAGTAAATTATAAAAGAAACGAACGCTGCAATTTTTAGACCGCAAATACTTTAACCATACTCTTCACCTGAGAAATCTGTTATTTATGGATTAAAATAGGTTTTTCGGGTACAAATAAACTCAAATAAACCCAAATTTCAGACCCCATTCGATGAAATTTGTGGTTTTTACTGCGTCAAAAAGAAAAATCTAGAGGGACCTTTGTGTGGGGGCTATATTAAAACATGGACCTTTGTTCGTGTGAAGTTGAGTGTAAATACACCCAAAATACCAATTTCCAGACAGATCATATGAAACTTGTGGTCTCTATGGCGTTTAGAAATCAAATCGGACGGATTGGATATATCGTCGCTTGGATGACCATATGATGCAACTAACATTTTCAAAATTGTAGAGCAGATTTTCTGTTTTTGAGACAATGTTGCTTCTTCCCAATGGAGTAATATTTATTATACAATTTAAAGTTCGTTTTTCTTGTTATGTACAAAACTTCTTCTTTCCTAATATTCCTTAAACAAAAAAAGTTAAGTAAAATATTGTCAGATGCCTCGATACTGTTTACCTTTTTTTTGGATACAACTGAATATAATATCTAAACATAATGATGCATATATAAAATCACACAAACGTGAAATTGGATTTTTTTTTACTAGGAAAAAGAAATAATTTGTTGTTAGGCCCTTGTGAATTTCGTTAATAAATCCGCCACTTTTTAGTGTACCGAAATCCATCAAAAACTTTTTCGTTTCTGATGACGATATGTATGTATATACTTTATGATGTCTCTCACCAATATTTCGAGGTGTTACAGACGGAGTGACAAAATGAATATACCTATGGTGAAGGTATACAAATCAAAGAAAGTTTTAAAAACAAACTAAATTTTTCACTTCTGGTAATTTGGTACAATCGTGGTACACTTGGTACAATTTCTTGATCATTGTGGTACAATTAGAACATTTTACAATCCCATCACTGGTGTAGCTTCGGCTGTGTGGCACGTAGCGCCGTCCTGTTGAAACCAAATGTTGCCAATATCCTCCTCTTCAATTTTTGTGAACAAAAATTCAACATGGCCTGATAACGATCGCCATTGACTGTAACGGCCACTCCTTGCTCATTTTCGAAGAAAAATGGCCCAATTATGCCTCTGGACCAAAATCCGCACCAAACAGTGACTCGTTTTGGGTGTATCGGCTTTTCAATGTATGCGTGCGGGTTTTCTGTGCCCCAAATGCGACAATTTTGCTTGTTTACATACCCGCCAAGATCAAAATGAGCTTCATCTGAAAAGATGATTTTTTTTTGGCAAAATCGGCATCTTCTGTAAGTCGATCGCTCCCAGCGTTGTTCAAGCGTATACACAACCATATTCGTTCAGCGGAAGGATAAAACTAATTATCTGTCAAATCAGACATGAGTTAAGTGTTACCATTCACGAAATAAGAACTAGTTGGAAAAAAAACCTTAGATGGCGGACCCTTTATTTATTTTTGTTCGCAAGAAACTCAACTGTTGTAAATAATAGAAATATAATTTCCTAATAAAGAATAATAAATTAAATTATCTTCCGAAATAAACAAAAAAGGATGCAAAGATGTGAAAAGGAAAATAATTATGTTTATGGTATAAACCATAAGAGCTAAATTCCAATTGGATTGCAGTACTAAAGCAAACAAAATGTGCAAAACACTGGAAGGACATGTAACTAAATGTAATAATGTGGAATTTGTCTTGTAATTAGATATGTACATTTATGTTTGTATGTTTAGAAAAATTGTGTGCAAAAGCCTGGAGAAACATGGAATTGGACAGTGCCTGTGATCTCGATTTGGAAATGGTTGTAAAGAACATACATACGAGTAGTTAGTTCTTGCCAGCCATGGAAGTGGGAAGAAGATATTCCGTTTATGGATGGAAGTATAATTTATATACATATGTCAACAAATATAATGTAAATCCTTAAATATAATAATAAAAAATCTTTTTCGGTTCATCAAAACATCTTTTTATTTATTTATATTCGCATTATTATTTTTCCTATCACATCTTTGCATTATTTTTCTTTATTTCGGAAGATAATTTAATTTATTATTCTTTATTAGGAAATTTTATTTCTAATATTTACAACAGTTGAGTTTCTTGCGGACAAAAATAAATATAAACAAATGGCAGTGTGACGGTGGCGGCATTAAATTTGTCACGGCGTTAAATTTGTGGTGGCGCAAAATGTTACTTTTTCGCGTTGAGATAAACATAGTACCACAAACGAAAAAATTTCGCAGTTTTTTTCGTGTCTTTGTTTTTATATGGGATTTCAACGCGAAAAATGAACATAGTACCACGCTTTACTCCGGACAGACAGACGAACGAAACGCCATATATATATTTGTATTTTTTTGCCAGAAATAGAAAGAAAAGAAAGGAATTAGTGGTTTTTAGGTACAAAGAATTGGGTTGTTTCTTACATTTTTGGTTAATCTAGCCTCTAGACACAGGGTTGAGCTCAGGCCTAGTTTAGGGCAATTACTTTTCCAGGACTCAAGGTTGGCCCAAATGACCTAATTGTTCGTCCCTCCTGAAAGATACATAGAGAACCACAGACAAACAAAGACAGAGATAATTCAATAACAATTATAAAGGAATTAAATTACAAATATACATATTAGACCTTTTTTTACATACTTACCTAGAACAATAGGACTGACTAAAACAGACGGACAGTGCTTTTGGCCCGCGTAGTCAGCCACACCCAAGACGTCCATCATTCCTGTTTCCTGTCGAGTATTCGCCGTACCTGGAAGAAAAAAAGTCCTAATAATACTTACCCAGCAAATCGAAGAAGCAAAGAAAACTGAAATAGGATAAAATAATTTATTAATACAGGAAAAAAATAGAATCATTGATAAAAATTATGTAAATTTCAGTAATTTGAAATTTGAATTAGAGTTCAGGAAGTCATAGATTTAAAAATTAGAATTACTTTTGAATTGCCTTGAAGTATATTGTTTTTGGAATATAATTGTTTTGAGTAAACATAATTTTGGTAAATGAAACATGTGAATTTTTGAAATATGGTTATAAATTACCAAAATAAAAATCCAAAATTTTTGTATAAGTTACTTTGAAATGGAAGTCTTTGAGAATAATTTTGAGATAATGGAAGGCTAATTTAAGGTAAGGAAAAGGTCGGTGCAGATCCTCTAAGCGAGGTACAGGTGATGAACTCAGGGGTATTTAATAGAAAGGACAGCAAATACCATGGATGGGGAGGGTCATGTCCTGGCACAGAAATCCATCGACTGTGCCCGCAAACCAAACAGATTCGGAGGTATGAAAAATTAGGATTTCGGTAAGTTACCTTTGCTTTTAGTTTGTCCACCCAACAGATGGTTGAGATTGAGTTTTTTGTCAACTGCCAAAGGAAGCCACTGACCAGATCCGCGCCCATCAGCTGAGCTTAGCCGGAACAACCAGCGCCCGTCAGTGGTTCGGCCATTTGGAGAATCATTAAAATCATTTGCATTCGGGCCTGTTTTGAAATCACGCGATTTGATATCACGGTGGTTTAGTATTATCACCGATTTTATAATCACTCCGATTTTGGCATAGTTGGTTTAAATTGATTGTTGTTTACTTTAAAAAATAAATCGTACCATTTCCGAGCACCAATATTGATCGATGGTGTTTTGAAATCACCGTGATTTCAAATCGCGTGATTACAGAACAGGCCTTTGATGTGATGTACTTATGTGATCTCTTTGCCAAAAAGATTTCTTTACTCCGTCAGCGGAATGCCTTTGTAATGCGAATTAACAAACAGAACGAAAATTTCAATTTTATTCGGCGTAAAATAGTTTACTCTTCAAAGGGTGATACTTAAATAGCCGACGTCGGCGCACGATGTCTGTCAAAGATGGCTACCCTTGAATGCTAGTGAAAGCATATTACGTCTGTCAATATTTTTTGATATGCGAAATAAACATTTAATCAGGCATGTCGCAGAGTGCAAAATCGTACAAGAATTTACGTTTTTGAAATCGAAAACGTTTTTAGCTGCTACAGAAAACGTAAATGAAAAAAAAAAAATTCGGTTTAAAACGTTCACAAAATCTGAAGTGAAATTTATGTTTTTAGTAATTTAATGTCCAGATAAGTTGAAAAATCTACTAAGGATTAAAAAAATAAACTTTTCGTACGAAAATTTTAATACTTTTGGTCTTCGAAGAGCTATACACTCTAATGCAACCATAAAACAAACAAAAAATAAAAAAAATAAGAGAAAATGCAACCCTGAAACTAAAATCAAAAAAGAAGATTCCACCAATGAAATGTAAGTTTTTATTGTAATGTTAAACTTAATTAATAATTATAATTGTTATATATTTAAAGGGGCAAACACAGAAACAGTAATCAAGCCAAGATTTTGGTCAATTTTATGGAATGCCACCAAGACATGGCCAGGGCGTATGTTAAAGGAGACAAGGTGGTTGTGGAGTCTTTGTGAAGAGAATTGTCAAACCAATTAAATTGTGCCGGACCACCAACAAAAAGTCTTTGTGAATGGAAAAAAACTGGGCGGATTGGAAGGCTAATGTAAAGAAAAGGATGTATCACAACAAGAGATAGAATACAAAAACTGGCGGTGGAGAATATAATCAGTATGTTTTGTCTGGTCAGGAGGAAACAATCGCCAGAATTTGTGCCTTTTACACTCCTGTAGACGGAATCGATGGTGGAAGAAGCTTTGGCGAGCTGGATTTCGAACAAAGTATGAATATGCTTTGTAATTCGAATGATGGAGAATCAGATAGTGATAAAGAGAATGAAGAAATTGATTTTTCTGCGTCAACATCAAAACAAGCAAACTCTGGCACTATAACTCATTCAAAAAGACGAAGAACAAGATCCCCACTCACTTTCGATTCTAAAAGATCCAAATCTAGCACCCCACGCTCTACAGAGCCTCTTACAAATTCATCAAACTCTGTCACCTCGCGTCAGCCAAGTCCAAAAAGAAGCAGACCATGTACTCCATCTTCAAACAGTATCCCAAAAACTACAAGCACTCCAAAAGGACGCAACCTTTGCAATACACCAAAACCGGATTTCAGTAGGCTTCTGTCTGAAGAAAATATTTGCGGACATCTGGAGGAACACAGAAATGAATCCAAAATTATGAATGACAAACTGGATAGGCTATGTAAAAATTTGGAAAAAAAAAGCTGAAAATGATCAGCTACACAACCTAGCAGTACAAACAAGTTTGTGCGAGAAAAATTAAATGAAGCTAAAGCTAATTGAAGTCGAGGAACTGAGACTGAACATTGAAAAGGAGAAATCCAAAAATTGCAACTAAAACAAAAAAAAAAGTAGACATTTTTTTGGTCTCATTTATTAATGTGCCTTTTTCGTATTAGTACGGTTAGACAGTTTTTTATACTAATTATAAGAAACTTATTGAATTCATGTTTTTTTTTTACTTTTTACTTAAACAAATAAAATTTATTTTAGAAATTAATTTGGTTTGCCATACTGTCTCTTATAAGAGTACCTGCGTTGAACAGACTTCTTTGTATCTCCCACGTCATAATCAATTTCCTCATTGATGTTCAAAATATGGGTTTCCTCAAGTTCAACGTTGTATTCTCTGCAGATGTTATGCAAAGCACAGCACACGTTAATTAATTTAATAACCTTTTTCGGGCTATAGACCAATGTTACCAGTTAACCGGTTCAGATGACTTTTTATTACGCCAATTACACGCTCTACAATGTTACGAGCTGATGTGTGTTTTTTGTTAAATTTGTGCTACATAGTTCCGACGGTTACATCTTTGTATGGCGTAATTAAGAACGGTTATAATCCATAGCCAGAATCACCCAATAGACGAGAATTCGTATCACCAGGCCTGCAAGCATCCACAGCTCTTACTTTCATGTTGTAATCACATATCTAAAAACATGTAATCACATATCTAATGCATTTCTTTGAAAATAGATATTACTTACGATCATTGCGTTTAAGCTATATGTTCCTTTCCTATTGTAATAGAGAGACTCATCTTCTGTGGGTTTCGAAATTTTTATGTGACTACCGTCTATGCATCCAATTATGCCGGTCTCTGGTATTTTGAAAAGAAGTGCAATTTTGAGTTCTTCTTCATTCTTAGTTTTATGAAATGTGGACATATCTTACTCTCGAGAGCATTCATAACTCTCCATAGAATAACTGAAACGGTGCTTCTTCCCCTACTTAGCTATACGTCCTTGGCTATAACACCTTGGTACGATCCTGTAGCAAGAAAACGAAGAGTTGTTGCCAATTGAATAATTCCCGGTATTGTGGAGCTCTTCAGGAACGGTTAAATTTTTTCCAGTACCATTAAAAATGTCTCTTTATTCAAGCGATAAAAGCTTATAATACATTTGTTCCTTTACTTTTTTTAATAGTAAAACTAGCAAAGGAGAAATAATTCAGAATTTTCTCTGAGTAAACATATTTTTAAAAAGTACAGGAACGGAAATATGGTAAAAATAGCAAGCACAGAACAATTTCTTCTGTTTTAAGTTTTTGTTTTATTATTTTCAATATATTTTGAAAGCTACTACTTTTACTCGGAAAAATTTGTCGAGTAAAAACTAGTAAAAAAGTAGTAAAAGAGAAAGACATTTTGAAAGTTCTCTCTTAAATTTGTCTACCATTTTTACTAGTTTTTTGAGTAAAGGAACGCTTTTTGAAGTAAAACTGGTAAAAATGGTAAAACCAGTAACTTGTAGTAGGTAAAGGAACAAAGCTAAAACTAAACAAAAAAATGAAGCGAATATACAATTAAATGGATGTACTTATTTATTTACACTCCATTTGTTTGGGACAATGGATCTGATGCATCTCGCAAACTTCTGCGGTGTAATTTTGTTTCAGAATGTATATTTCTCTCTTCTTCCATCAATGCAGCAATTGAAATTCCAGGCATTATTTTCTTTTGTTTATTTTTGGCTTTAACGTTTTATTTATTTTCAGTACCGCCAATCAGAATCTGTAGCAGACAATGAAGCCGACAAATTTTCGGCGGCGGCGGCGCATGGAGAACTATCGATAGGCGGCGGCGGCTGATCGGCTGAGCCGATCAATTTTCAACAATCGGCTGAGCCGGTAAATTTTCCACAATCGATAGCGCACGAATACGAATGCAATTCTCCTGCAAAAGTGGCTTTTTTTTTTATATTTAGCGTTAGAGGAAAAAACTTAAAATTAACACAAAGTTATGGAAGTTTGATTTAATATTTAAAATCGGTTTAATAAATCTTCAATGGTTGATACATTTGTTATTAAGTTGACAATCCTTGGCCACTACTATATTGGGTCGTTCCGGAGTTTTGATCCGATGGAAATACTAGGATTGGTCTCTTAATTTTTGCGCTTTTCTTCTATTTCTGCACATATGAATTTTAAACGCCCTTGCGAATATTCTGTGAAAATCTGAAAAAAATCGAGGGAAACGATTTTTTTGGAACTCAAACTTTTTTAAACGTAGGCTTTGAAAAAATCGGTTCAGATGTAATTTTCGTAAAACCCAAAACGCATTTTTTATTTAAAATTCCCGTATATTTTTATAATATTTTTTTAATAAAAGATAGCAATAGCTCTAAATATTGCAAATTCCGAACCTAAGGTATCACTTAGTAGTCGCTTTCTAAATTTTCATGGTTGCAAAAATAAAATCTTCTTGACTCACCAAATAAAATTCGGCGGCTGAGTTTCAGCCGATGAGCCGCTAAAATCGGCGGCGGCGCCGGCATGTAAAAAATCATCGGCGATGGCGCGCCGCCGGTTTGCGCCGCGTCGGCTTCATAGCTTGATCTGTAGTCGAAACGATATTGTTGACGGCTGTGGCTGAAACAGCTGTTTCTTTCGCTTTACACGTGGCAATTTTATCAGCGGTAAAATAGTGTTTGTTGGGGAGGCGGTTAGAAAGGGAGGGGAAAAAACTCTCTCGTTCTCAACTGAACGTTTTGTTTTTCATTCGCACTTCGAAACAACAACATACACACTAGTGTTGGGCATTATCGTTCACTGAACGGACCGGTCCTTTTCGTTCCGTTCCGGTATAGGAACTCGTTCAGTCTTTTCGTTCCATCGTTCGGTCAAACATCACAACAGCTGTTTGTTTACTCGTTCAGTCTTCTTTTATGAACGTGTTAAAAACAATTTTGCCAGACAAGGAAATTGAAAATATATTTTTAATTTATTTAATTATGTTCTGCTGATTTTATTGAAATAACAATTGTTAAGCGCATGTGATGTGTATGTAGTGTGGCAATTCTGGGCACCACAGTGAAAAAGACTGATCAAGGTAAAAAATTATTACCTCCGAACGACACCAGCATTTAATATTGTTATAAATTTAGTGTGACAGCACTAGAAAAATCATTGTTCGGTAAATTTGGCAACAATTAAACAGCTGTTTGAAAGAGAAGAATGGTGAAATGAACGAGCGAATGAACGAAAGATGAATAACAGCAAAAGATCCGAAGTGAACGATGGAACTAATAGAACAACATAGCAGGAACCAGTTCCAATCGTTCCTTCAAGGGAATCGTTCAATTGAACGAGTTCGTTCCGGAACGACCCAACTCTAATACACACAGAAATAGCCGTGGGTACGCAAAGGCAAGTTTAAAATAGAATTAGAGAATATAGAAATCTAAAAATTAGAGAAAAGAGGATATAGAAATCTAAAAAAAAATCCATTTCAAACCGAAAATTTCACAATTTGCCGTCCTGTGGCTACAAAATTTTTCAGATATAATTTCAAGTATAACAAGTAAAAGCGTTAAGTTCGGCCATGCCGAATCTTATATACCCTCCACCATGGATAGCATGTGACCTTCTAAAGAAAATAACACCGAAAAACATATAGTAGATGAAAACAGTAGGAATAACAACAAGATAGATGATATATATGTGAGCTATATCTAAATTTAGACCGATATCGCTCATTTCCAACAACCTGCAACTATAAGAAGTATTTGGACCAAATTTGATCAACCTAGCTCTATTATTGCGGACTAAACGTCTGCATGAATGCAAAAAAAGCCACCCATGAGACGCTCACTAAAAGTAAGGGCACATATTCATTCAATTCTCTTGCAACGAGAAGCGTTGAGTGAGTGCAAAAGAGACTTGAATTGCTTAGAGTGTGAAATCATCGACCTCGTTCAACTTGTAGCATTCACACAAACCATGATTCGCACTCGTTACAACTCGGTATTCATTGAATATGCTATCTTCGGTATGAATGAGACAAGTGCGTGTGCGAAGTTGTGCAGAGTTTGATTTCATTCGTTATATACACTGACGGCCTGTTTCTGTATTTCTAACGAAAGTCTCTGCGAACGAAAACCAGTCACTCACTTTCGTCAGGAATTTGGTTTCTCTAAGGTTCGTTCGTTCGTTCGCCTGGCCTTACGTCAATGATGTTAGCAATTTACCAATTGGAAAAAAATGTAATTGCCAGATAAATAATTTCACAACTTCCGGTCTAAAAAAGCACACATTTTTGTATGGTCGACCTTAGAAAATACACCTCTGTATTCATTACACTAGAGGTGGCCAAAAATCAACCCTGGGTGGGTCAGTTGAGCTCATGATACAATAATAGAAGGTAAAATCACTTGCCCAACAACAAAACTGGGATACAACCCTGTACATTATTTTCGTACAATAGCTTGTCAAAATAGGCAGCCGACTCGAACAGCTGACCAACAATTGGTTGTCAAATAAATTTTTTATTTGAAATTTGATTTTCTTTGAAAAGGATAATTTTTTCTAATATTTCAAACTTACGTGCAATTACCCTTTAAAGTAAATCTGGCGACTGCAATTTTATTCAGTATAACAAGTTTTCTCTTGTATTGGGATACACACACAATGTAAGTTTTGTCTTTAAGGAACTATAAAATTTAAATAATTTCCTTATTTTAATCTCGGAAGGATAGTGTCATTATCCTTCATGGCACCCAGATGTTTTTGCTGTTACAGTATTGAGTAGCATTGATGATGGATGGCATATAATACAATACTGCCCGGTCGAGCTTTCCAACGATTTTACTTCTTTGGAATACATTTTTTAAAAGGTTTGTCTCTTCAGAGCTTGTCCTTACAAATGAGTGGCGAGAGGCATAGCTTAATGCGGCCATACGTGTCACACATATCACCCATATCAGTAAAAAGGCAGAACAGAAAAAATGGATCAGTAAATGCATAAAATGGAAGACGGCCCGCCTCTCGTGCAATGGAATTAACTCAAAATGCCGACAGCAAGATCCTTTTGGGCAGAATGGGCCTCCTGATGACGTAGAGGACTTTGGGTTGAAGAGCTACTCCTCATGTTTAAACCAATTTTCAGGTTGTATTTATTTTCTAGTTAGGAAATAAGTTTTTCATGTTATAAGAAAATAGATACTCGTAAATCTGTATGTATGTATATGGACCATTTATTAAAAAATACGATGAACGAATAATGTAAAAAGAATTGAACGTATTATATATATTTTTTAATTTAATAAGAAAGTTTGTCGTTGATACAAATAATAAGTTGTTAACTGCAACATTGTTCAAGCTACATCTGTTGAATTGTCCATCAATTATTCAGTTTTATGAAAATGGGTGTTGTCTTCCGCCTAGTTTACCATTTGTTGATGAACAAACAAGAGTTCCAAGAACGTCCAATTCAAATTGAAAAAGTTGATGTGTATTTGGGGCTTACCAACTTCTTTTGAGCTGAATTGGATGATATGGACACTAACATGTGGTTCCAACAGGACGGCGCCATAGCCACACAACTCATGCTACATGGCATCGTCATCTCACGAGGAGGTGATGTGAACTGGCCTCCGAGATCGTGCGATGTGACTCAATTAGAATTTTTGTGGAGTTTTGTTAAGTGGCACGTCTATGAGAACAATCTACAAACCATAACAGCCAACACAACCCTTGATATCGGTAAAATTCAACTTGTCTCATGCGCCAAAGTCATGGAAAATTCGAAATTACGGATTCGCGACTCTGCGAAATTGTGGCATACATTTGCAAGATATTATATTCCATTTATAATGACATCAATAGGACTTTAAAACGAAATTAATAAAGTTATGTGATATCACACATACACATTTTGCTTTATTTACATTTAAATATAGGAAATGTTAAATACAATTTACGTTATTTTTAATTTGCGTGAATTTTGTTTGATTGTAAACTATTTTTTAAAACGCTCCCAACAACAAAATGTAAACAAACAATCAAACGTCATCCATGAGTTTGACAGTTCATTGAGCTCTGAAAAAATTGCGAGAAAATCAGCTGTTCGCTGTACGCTACCTTGTTCAATATACCTTGGTTGAGCTGATGCAACACTCTCATTTCTTTCTCTCTCACTCTCCCGTCTCTCTCATTGTGCACTGATGCATGTTTTCCGTCTCAGCGAGCTGCCAAAGTTGACTTCTTTATGCTTAAATATGTATACATATGTATACAATTTTATTACTATTTAATTTTTTACCATAATTATATTGATATCTACTTATTTGTTGCTTTTAATACCGTTTTTTTTTTTGTCATTGTTCCTATTAGTCGACAAATATAATAAAGTGACTCGTTCTGACATTTGTGTTCGCTCAGATGACAGCAAAGAGAGATAGAGAAAGCAAAATTTACACTGAAATGATTACGTTTTCGTACGAGTTCATTTTCGTGCGACTTGTCGCTGTGATCGTGGTTAGTGAAACCTAAATCAGCTGTTTGTCGTCTGGTAGGCGAACGAAAGCAACATTTTAAGTTACAGAAACAGGCTGTGAGTGTTTAGGGCGCAGTCGAATTATACAATATTATTCGAGTTACTCGAGTTAATCAGAGAAATGTTATGAAGAAAAAACATTATTTTTACTTTTTCAAACTTTTTTATTATTTCTTTGCAATAAAAACAAAAAAGCATATAACATAAAACAAAACCAAATAAATATTCAATTCATAAATAAGTTAAATAAATATTTAAACCAGTAAGGAAAGGCTAAAGTCGGGCGGGGCCGACTATATAATACCCTACACCACTCTCGTAATATTGAATAACTCTGATATATAAATTTTGTAATTCATGTATAAATTGTTTACATAAATTTAATTTTGGGACATTTTATACTTAAACAATACCCTGTGTGGTGTAGGGTATAAAAACGATTGGATCTAAAGAGCCAAATCGGATGAAACATATATATGGGAGCTATAGCTAAATCTTTACCGATTTTCTTCAAATTCGGCAATGTTGGTTCATGGATCAAGAAACTCTACCATTCTAAATTTAAAAACGATTGGATGTAAAATATAGCTTCTATAGAACTAAAGGGCCAAATCGGACGAAACACATATATGGGAGCTATAGCTAAATCTTAACCGATTTTCTTCAAATTCCGCAATGTTGGTTCATGGATCAAGAAACTCTACCATTCTAAATTTCAAAACGATCGGTTGTAAAATACAGCTTCTATAGGACTAAAGGGCCAAATCGGATGAAACATATATATGGGAGCTATAGCTAAATCTTTACCGATTTTCTTCAAATACGGAAATGTTGGTTCATGAATCAAGAAACTCTACCATTCTAAATTTCAAAACGATTGGATGTAAAATATAGCTTCTATAGAACTAAAGGGCCAAATCGGACGAAACATATATATGGGAGCTATAGCTAAATCTTAACAGATTTTCTTCAAATTCGGTAGTGTTGGTACATGGATCAAGAAACTCTACCATTCTATATTTCAAAACGATTGGATGTAAAATACAGCTTTTATAGGACTAAAGGGCCAAATCGGACGAAACATATATATGGGAGCTATAGCTAAATCTTAACCGATTTTCTTCAAATACGGCAATGTTGGTTCATGAATCAAGAAACTCTACCATTCTAAATTTCAAAACGATTGGATGTAAAATACAGCTTCTATAGGACTAAAGGGCCAAATCGGACGAAAGATATATATGGGAGCTATATCTAAATCTGAACCGATTTCAACCAAATTCAATAGCGATCTTAACAGCTGCGAAATACTATAAACTGAACGATCGGAGTGAAATTGCGACCTGTAGTCCTGTATAATGCATCGACCGACAGAATCCGTACGAACAAAAATTAGTACTGAATACACCGATGCTGGAATGAATAGAGTGAATGCACAATCACTCATTGCTCTTGTAGTTTTGTTCTCTCTGTTATTGAATGTTGTGAGTTCGAGTTTGATCGTTTTATGGGACGAATTAATACATCTTCGCTAAAACAAAGCACAACGAAGTACAACACAACTTCAGTGGCTGCATTCATTCATATTCAGTCAGTAGGCTTTTTGCACAATGAGTAACAAGAAACATTTATGAATGCGCATGTGTATTCATTGTACGAATGAATTCATGCAGATGTTTATTGCGGACTGTAGCGTGATTACCACAGACGGACGGACATGGCTAAATCGTCATAGAATTTTCATTCATTTCATTTCATTTTAGGACGATTAAGAATATATATATTTTACGGGGTCTCAGATCAATATTTAGAGGAGTGACAAAATGAATATACCCCTCATCCTATGGTGGAGGGTATAAAAATCGTCTTAGCACAGGATGATACAATCTTGCGAAATTTTCTCTTAATACTCACCCTAAGTCTTTACGAATTCTTCTGTTTTTTATCCCCTCACCTTAAAGAAGAGGGTATATGTAATTTGCTACGAACCAAAAGTGTAACACACCGAAGGAGTGATCTAAGACAATAAGTATGTTCGGCGGATATCCGAATGAGCAATGTCGTTCCGTCTGTCTGTCTGCTGGCTGGTGCGCACGATAACTCTTGAAAGGAGTAACCGATTGACTCAAATTTTATCTTTGAGGTCTTGAATCGACGCTGGGCTGTTGGCGTAGACCTTATCTTTCACGTGGCCCCAAAGGAAGAAGTCGCAAGGTGTTAAATCACAAAATCTCGGTGGCCAATTGTGATCACCTCTTCGAGAGATAACACGGTCCGGAAAGTTTTCCCGTAACAGAGCAATGCTTTCGATGCTTGTGTGGCACGTAGCGCCGTCTTTTTGAAAGTAAACGTTGTCCAGATCAAGGGAGTGAAGATAGAGTCCAAAGTTATAGTCTATTTAGCCAAGACAACAACCTGTTATACTTATAGTCTAAAGTTATAGTCCGTTTTCGCAAACTGTTATACACGAACAAAAAAATAAGATTTTCAGTGTTTTAACAATTAAATGATATGAAACAATAAAAAATATAATATTGAAAAACCCAAAACTTTAAAAAGTAAAACTACACATGTTTCAACGTGTGAATTGAATCTTTTGGATAACACAATTCAATAGCCCATAACTCGAAAATTAGATTGGCTTAATCCATACTATGACCACTTGATGGAAAGGTCTCGATGGGTACAATCCAATGATGTAACATTTGTCAAGGTTTATTATCATTATAGACATCCCTGTGTATTTGCACATTTTTCCCACAAGATGGGGAAAAGTAAATTTCGCGTACAAGGGCCTTTCGTATGTCTATAAAGATTAATTTATTACAAGGTTTATAATAAACATTATGAGTACAACTTATTTAATTTTTGGGGTTATTTTATCGATCCATTTTATGCACCAAGCCGGTCAGTCAGTAAGTAGCAACACAATTTTAAGGTAAAGTTTACGTACAAATTTATTAATATATTGTGAATGTTGAATACATTTTAAGTAAGTGGATCAGTTGACAATAGGTTATTTTAGGTATATTCACGCTCATATTAATTATACTTGAAAACTTCAAAAATGTTACTTTATTAGTGTTGAAATAATACATATGTATACATATAAATAAAGCTTTTCACACACATTTGCATAAAAACTCAAATGTCCCACAGTAATATTTGCAAATATTTATAATTCTGCAACTAAAAAATTTATAACCACCCAATTGCTTCTATGTGTGTATTATATTATAACTACCACCATGTCTTACTGTTCCGTCTTGCTTCTTGTCATCCTCCATCTGTATAGACTTACAATTATAGTTGCACGGAAAATTGAAATATCTTCAAACTATTTTTGTTACATTAAAATTGAGAAGTGTATTTGTTTTTGAAACCACATCTAAACAATATGTCAACTATGGGTCCATGGTACATGGTCAATTTTGAAACGGAATAATATGGATAATAATTATTAATCACTTGAAGTGCAACACATACATATCGGGACTGATTGTTAAGGTTCGAATTTCAGGATAGACAACTTAACTAAATAAATCTAGACGCAGTCAATGCAGCATAAACTTATGTTTATTGTACGTTTGTACACACAATAAAACTTATTTAACTTCCTCGGTAGTTGAGGTGGTGTTGCGTTTCCTAATATTTTCATTGTCAACCGCTGTCGATGTTTCGGCAGCGTCTGTTGCTTTGTTGGTTGCTGCAGAATCGGAAGAAATGTCATTTGGTTTAGAATCTTTATCAGTATCATCTTCTTCATCTTCATAATTAGTTGGTTGTTCTCCCTTGCGCAACAATTTACCAACTAAATCATATTTTTCTAAAAAAAGAGATTTTGTGGAACATTTTAATACCAAAAAACAAATTCAAACAAAGGTCATACCTTTAAATTGCATTTCCCATTCAAGTACTGAATCCATTTCCATAGCGCTTAGATCGCTTAAATCGTCGTATTCGTCCTTATCGTTGGTGGCTACACTGAATGTAGCCAGATTTCGTGAAGCATCACGACCAGCAAAAGATGCATAAGGACCACCTACAAAATATTTGAAAATAATCAAAATACGCAATAATTACGTACATTAAAACAATCCTGAAAATTGCGGAAAAAAGGAATGATAGTTGCGATTTTATATTTTGTTTTGAATCGTGATATGACATTTAATATTTTCCTTATTATTTATTACGGAATAGAGTTCTTTAATCTTTGTCTCACAATGATTGAGATAAGCTTTGCTTTTAGTTGGGGGTACCAAATCGGTTTGATATACGTTCATATGTATCTACAACACCAATCTTCTGATAATAGACTGTTTGTGCTAATTGTTATGAGTTGCATAAAGTCGAATGTATTTTTCTATATATTTTTTATAGTTTTGGTCAAATTATAAGCGAGCAAGCATGTAATGACGCAGCAAATGTTGTGTTTTTCAAAATTGCGTCACTACTTATTTATTAGTAATGTTTTGTTTGTGTTTTTTTCTTTTTGTTTATGAGCAGTCACTGAAAAGCTTGTGGTGATCGACAATTGTGGCTATTTAGCACGTAAATGTTTGTATATATGTATGTATATATACATATATAGTCGAAATTATGCCTATGCCATATTTCTTCGATTTTTAAATGTTATGGTATTGCGATAACCTCATCAATAAAGTCCGCCTACAAATCGATGCCTTCATTCAAAGTATGCTAAGTCGGATCGGCAAGTTTATGTAATGGTGTTTATCCGTTAACTCAATCAAAGATATGCGCAAAATAATATATGTCATTGGATTACGATATAAAAGAAGTCCGTACAAGTTTAAAAATTACATAACACTGAGGTCTCTCCTGAAAAGCGCCTGTTTCTACTTAGAATGGAGGAATCAAAATTTAAATCTTCCGTATTCCGTGCATAACATAACTTGTAAATATTGCATTGAATGTGTATACAGTCGAATTTTAACAAAGTTTGATGTAATATCTGGTTTCCGCTTACTTTTTACACCAACTGTATAAGTGTATGTACATATGCATATTATACATATGTACATATATGCTAAATATTAAAAAAAGAAATGTAAATTAAACAAATGAATTTCTGCGGCTTTTTAATACAAAATGACCGCACTTCGTTCCTTTTTTTCACTGAAGTTATCGTTTATGCTCATGGAAACGTTTTCGAACAGCACAAGTTTAAAAAAATCTCCGTTGCATTCATACGTTCATATCCATATACATATGTAAATACAAAATAATGTAAATTTGTTCTTCCAGATTGTTTCACCTTCGTTTGAGTGGAAGTACATTTTCAATTTGTTATATGTTGTCTCTTATTACGAAAACAACAGCTTGACCAATAATGGAACTGTTTTAATTTGGGAACTGAATTTTTAATTCTCATGAAGATTAGGTCATCCATTTGAAAATAGAGTATGCCCCGATTTACAAAGGTTGTGGTCAAGCTTGTAGGGATCAAATTGACATTCACCTTTTACTAGTGAATGAATACTATTTTCATTTCCAGTAGAATTTTATTTAGTTATAATATATGTGGACATATGACCAAACCTAGAGATCAGATACGTTTTCAATATTATAATTATATAATTTCAGTTTTTTTACAATATTATAATGTTTACCAAAAGCAAGCTGTCATATTATCTTCTTAAACAATTATATAGATGTTACCCTCATATAACTTTGTACATTTGTTTGCAACTCCTAAAAGGAGAAGAAATACACCCACGGTTTATTATACATATCGACTTAGCATTACTTTCTGAGTTGATTTATCTATGTCCGTCGGTCTGTGCATGTATTCTTCATTTCATTTTCATTTTCATTTTATTAATGTAATTTAAAGCCAGTAGGCCAATTAAAAGTAAATTACAAAATTCTTCAAAAATAACTGGTTTACGTAAATCATTTGACAGTAGGTTTGATAATTAAAGTTTCTACTACAGTGTAGAAAAAAAATCTAATTCTAGACAAAGGACTTAATAACTATTTAAGTAATAATAGCAATCGCAGATTGCTACTTTATAATTGTTACTACAATTTAACAAAATTACAAAACAAGCATTAAACTTAGAATATAAATCTTTTTAAATCCAAAAAAATTAAAAGAAAAAAAAAATAGAAGCCATGAATTTTTAAGCTCCCAAATGGGACACGCCAAGATAAAAGAAGAGAAACAAAGGGAGGTAAATTAATCAACAGTAAAAAAAAAAAAATATATATGAAGCTACCTTGCTCTTACTACTCTATGACTTCCTAGCACTTTAAAACTAGGGAAGCTAGAGAACAAAAAAGAGCAAATACATATTTACTAATTATTACTCGGAATAATTACCGAGAAGTAATAGTAGATTACAAGGTTACGAATGATTTTATTCTGCACATTTTATCAATATATTAATACAATAAATACATAGGTATGTTTGTAGTTATATATATTATTTTTTATTCAGAAATGTAGTGATAGCAGTAGAACTCCAAGGAAAAACTAACGGAAGGATTGAAAATGTAGTAGGATCTTTTTACGATAATTTGCTTCCGATATATTAAAATATCTGAGAGCAACCGGCAATTTATTAAACAATCGAAAGAACAGGTCACAATTATTGTCCGATCTGAAAGAAACTTTGCAAATATCTTTCTTTTGAAACATGGACCTACGACTACCATGGTTCGTGTAAAGGATTTCGGGTATAAATAAACACCAGCTAAAAATTTTCAGCCCGATCAGTTGACATTTGTGGTCTCTATGACATTAGGAAGCCAAATCGGAGATGCTATATATGGGGGCTACATCAAAAAATGGACCGATAGTATCCATTTTCAATACCAAGTTACCTGTAGCTATAGGAAGTATCTATACCAAATTTCAGGAATCTAACTCTATTATTATAGCTCAAATATTATATAAAATATAAATGTATGCCGTGAAGTTTATTTTTTGCACCTTCACAAAACGATTGAACTTTACACTTCGGTGTCGAACAGAAAAAATTCTATATAATTTTTTAAATTGGTTTTTTTGAATGTTGTTATTTTATACAAATTCTATTTGTGACAATAGTTTTATGCATTTTCTTTAAATATTTCTGGTGCTTCTTTTCGGTGTTGAGCATGACAATAGAATTTGTAGTAGAGATATGCCAAAAATTACCGTTATTACTCATTCCTTTTGCTTCGACACCTTTATTGAAGATTACATTTGGTCTTAGAAAGATTATTTATAATAAGCATTATTTTACATAAGCCTCTATTTACGAGGTTATTAAAAAATGTGCAATAAAAATTCGTAAATGCACCAAAACTTCTTTTTCCACCACGCAATTGTTTTGTTCTTAAAATGTTGAATAAATACATGCGAAATATTTTCATTTTATTAAAATTAGAATATTTTTCTGCAATAACAAATTCCATTAACGTGATTTTAACAACTTTAATTTTTTTAGTGGAATTACCCATATATGTAGCATTTTACACTAAAAACTAATTTTTTTCGTTTACAAAGAGTGCAGCCATATGAAGGCGTTTTTGATTTCGTTTGTAAAAGTGTTGCACCCAACAAACGCGATAATTACACATTTTCTGCAGTCAATTCAGTCAACGATGTCGACTTCACAACCAAACCAAATGTGTTTTTTTTTTGAAAAAAAAGGGGTACTCGATCTTCAAATAATTTTAATTATTCCGCGTTATCATTTGATGTCCGATCGTAACGGGATGGATATCGTTGTTCAAATTTCGGCAAGGGCTATATTTCGCCCAAAAGTGACATTTGAACTTATTGCTTTTGCTCATCTTTCTTGGTCTCTCCACCGTTTCGTTGTACATTATTTTCGGGGCAATGGTACCACATTGCTTCAACACATTGCCTTCTTTGAAAACACTTTATTAAACAAAATAGGCTTTTAAAGGGTTATGTAGTATCTATTTCCAGACTGCTGACGTACGTATTCCCTTCCTTTCCGCCACATTTATCTTGTTGGTCCGATTTACCTGCTATACTTTTTAAAAAGCTGTTGTTTGAACTATTCAATACAATAAGGATATAAATGTAGCTTTCAGGAAATCGTAGCACCTAACGTTATTTTTTTTTGTAAATTTAAATGTACAGAAAAATTTAGCGGACTAAAATGTCGAGGCACATAAAAACCTTAAACTTATCTTATTTTCCTTTCGTGCACACAAAAGAGAAATTCCGATAGAAATTCATATTTTCGCGCTTTTTTAACATGGCTGTTTGAGGATTATGTCTGCGACACATGATACGCAACCCTCAATTTGTGCAAAGGGTATGTCCTCGAACTTTTAGCACAAAAAATAATAATAAATATTTAAGAAGAACAAAAGCGAAACATCAGCCGATCTTATGTAAATCGACTATGGGCGGTTATGTCCCAAGACTGAGAAAAACAAGCGCTCTGAAAACTTGTGTAGAAAACATATTCTTAGGTCGGTTACAAAAAATGCGACTTGATGTTGGAAAGCCTCTCATTGCTTTAGCAGGTCGAAGCTTTTTTTTATTGTTTTGGAAAAAGAAACAAATGGAAAACTGCAACTATGTATAAATAAAAGCAGCGGCCTTTGTCAAAAATGCACTTAACCTTTACTCAAGAGACTACATGAAATGTAAATTGTGGTTTTCCGCCATCGCCTTTTGTTTTTGTGAAAATTTTAAAAATATCTTTAAAAAGATTTAAATATGCATCCTTGGCGTACTTTTCGATATCCTTAAGTAATGTCCTATGAATCGACATGAAGGTATGATAGCCATATTAATTGATAATGTAAACAAATTAGAATGGCAAATTTAATGGAATGCTACGCAATCTGAGAAATGTATATCATAAATTATATATATTTCACAGTAGCATAGCAATATGTTGGATATGTCTTGAGGACCTACAATGGTATATCGTCATCAGAAACGAAAAAGGGCGTAACAACAAGAAAATTGGAAATCAAATTTTTAATGGATTTCGGGACAATGCATCAAAATACACATCCTGACAAATTTTTAATGACCTACTGTCAAAAATGGTGGATTTATCAACGAAATTCAAAAGGGCCTAACAACAAATTATTTTATTTTTCATAGTTACAAATTGCTATTTCAAGCAATTTTCACAAGCAAGTTAAAAACATGGTTGTGTGAATTTATATATGAATCATTATGTTTAGGTATTATCCTGAAAACCCCGTTTTTCCAAAGACAACATTTTTCATTATACCCTACACCACACTGTGGTACAGGGTATTATGACTTTGTGCATTTGTTTGTAACACCTAAAAGGAGAAGAGCTAGACCCATAGTTTATTATACCGATCGACTCAGAATCACTTTCTGAGTCGATTTAGCCATGTCCGTCTGTCTGTCCATGTATTCTTGTAATCAAAGTGCAGGTCGTATTTATGGTCCGATTGTGATGAAATTTAGCATAGTGCTCTTTTTTGGCCCAAGGACGATCCCTATTGAAATTGGTTAAAATCGCTTCAGATTTGGATATAGTCCCCATATATATGTTTCACCCGATCTGACATGTAAGCGCTGTAGAAACCACATTTTACATCCGATCTTTATGAAATTCGGCAGAGAGAGTTTTATTATTACGTGAATGAACACTACCAAATTCGGAGAAAATCCATTCAGATTTAGATATAGCCCCCATATATATGTTTCACCCGATTTGACATGTAAGCGCTGTAGGAACTGTATTTTAAATCAGATCAGTACGAAATTTGGCAGAGATAGTTTTCTTATAACATGAATAAACACTGCCAAATTCAGGGAAAATCGGTTCAGATTTAGATATAGTCCCCATATATATGTTTCACCCGATTTTACATGTAAGCGCTCTTAGAAACCGTATTTTACATCCTACCTGTACGAAATTCGGCAGAGAAAGTTCTCTTATTACATGAATAAACACTGCCAAATTCGGGGAAAATCGGTTCAGATTTAGATATAGCCCCCATATATATGTTTCACCCGATTTAACATTTAAGCGCTGTAGAAATCGTGTTTTATATCCGATCAGTACGAAATTTAACAGAGAGTTTTTTTATTACATGTATGAACACTGCCAAATTCGGGGAAAATCGGTTCAGGTTTAAACATAGTCCCAATGTATATGTTACACCCGATTTGACATGTAAGCGCTGTAGAAACCGTGTTTTACATCCGATCAGTACGAAAATCGACAGAGAGTTTGCTTATTACATGTATGAACACTGCCAAATTCTTATCGCAATGCCCATTATCGTATTGGTAGGTAGGTGTAGGGTATTATATAGTCGGCCCCGCCCGACTTTCTGTCTTTCCTTACTGGTTTTATTTAGTTTTTTGCTTCTCCTGTAAAGTGTTCAAATATGATGATAGGCCCTTTCTCGTTTCTGATATGTATATGCAAGACTATTCTAGTTTATTGACACCGAAAGAACTGGGGTTAACTCTAGACATCCAACCGTAAGATAATATTTAACTTGCGAAACAATTTGAGAATAGTTTATAAATATTGCTGCTAAAATAAGATCGAGTGCGGGTACACACATAAATCCAGAAACTTCGTCTCATCAAGTATCATTGCATTTGGGTCTTATTCAATTCCAAAGCATATCAAGTCGAAACAGTTGATCACAGTTTTAAGAAATGTTAAATTTTTATGGAATTTCGGAATTCCATTATAAAGCGGATAAACACCGAAAATTAATTGAATATAATTCGGAATATTTAGAATACAAAAACAATATACATTAAAACATTATGTACCGAGTTAGCATATTTTGCAATGAAGGTTTCGATATATGAAATGTGGTTCACAAACCAAAACATATTATCAATGGCGTTACTTTACATTTTTGGGATAGATTCGATCACCGGCCCAACTTAGTAAGACTCGGTGATGTATTGTCGTTTCACTTTTAATACAAACGTGTTTTACAGATAAACATATACATTAACAGAAAAAAAGCCGAATGTTCTTTCTCCTCCCACTTTTCACTCCACAAAGCAGTTGCAGTGTTTAAACATATGTGTGTGTATGAGAGTGATGGAGTGGTATGGGGTAATTGCATTTGTTGAACGTACCTGGTCCATAAAATCGCTTTCCTTTGGTTACATCGAACACATTACCATTCACAGCTACCAAAACACGTCCATCGGCTCCAGTGCCGTCGTATTGCCTTAGGTCGGTTACTGTGAAATCTCTGCGTAGTTTAGGCAGTTCCGGCTCGGGTGGTTTTTGAGAGCCCACACTGGGTACTTCTATGCGATCCTTGATTATTTTGTACACTAGAAATGCAATGATGGCCACCAATGCGAGATTCATTGGACTGTAAAATATCTCCTGCACTATTGACATGAACATTGTCTGTGTCGGTACAGCCGCCTCGTTTGCCTGATCCATTTTGTATCCGTATCTACTATCACGGCCGGTTGTGTTCACAGTATCTTCTGTTTTAACCTTTATTTAAAATTGAGAAGAAAATGCAATCCTCGGTGGCCACGAACTTTGATCTTTGTCTCTTCCGTCAGAATAGCGGCTCCCTTCGTCGAAATTGCTCGTAACCTGTAGCTCTCAGGTTGTCGTTCGAATGGTTTTCAATCCACGAAATATTTTAACGAAGACGAAATATTTGTTTTCAATAAGTCGAAATAAAACGAAGAAACAGTAATCTTTGTCTCTTCCGTCACCTACAGAAGATAAAGTCAGTCGAAAAGTAAAATGTCGCCGTCATTTACTTTAGCCGCCACAATTTGCATTGGCTTAAAGGCCGGGTTAGGCAAACGAGACCATAACTTAACTTCAGCGCAGCCGTAACCCAATTAGTTCTGACTTACACGAGGCAATTTTTCACTTTTGAACTTGCCTATTGCATTCATACGAAGCAATTTTATTTCGGCAATTCCTCTATGGATTGATGTCGTTGCAAAGTTCAAATGAAAAACACACAAAGGATTGTCACACGAGAATTGTTCCCACCCTTTCCGCCTGCCTCTCTCTCCAACCAACACCGTCCCTCTAGAAAAATTGATTTGTGTAAATCGATATTTAATTAAAAAATCAAGTAAGTGCTGCTTCACACGATAATTTTTTTTAAAACTAATTATCGTCTAATTATGTTTTAAACTTGTGTTTTCGTTCACATGTGTTTCGTTTTTTCTGCAATACTTATTGCTTCTTTTGTCATTCTGACATTCTTCCACTTCAAAAGTATGAATTAAGTTGTGAAATTATTATTGTTTTAATTTTTTAAAAAATATTTTATTAATATTAAAATTATTATTTTTTTCCTTTGCTAGTACAACCGAACCGAACACAAAACAACGAATATTACATAAAAAGAAATAAGGAATAAACTTCACTGCGAAAGAAAAACAAAAAAATTGAGTAAGATAAGTTCGAGTACGGCATACTTTCTACCTCCCCTTTGTCCTAATTCACACGGGTTAAGTATTCAGTAAAGCTAAGTCTAGATTTACACTAGTATATGTTTTTCAGCAGCTTATCCGCTTATTCTCTTTTAAACTTGCCTCTGCGTTTAGACACATCATTTTGTTTCGGATATTTCTGAGTGAATTGTTGTTGTTTCAAAGGCCGAGTTAAAAACACAAAACGTTCAGACCGATACGCCCGAGTACGGGAGAGTTTTTCCCCCCTCTTGCCGACTGCCTCTCTCTCCTACAAAACGCCGATAATCTGCTGAACATTCAGCCAATGTAAATAGGGACTAACTACACGCGATTTCCAGATCGGAAAATGCAACCCTGTGAACGTACGAAAAAACAACTGACTTCCACTAACTGGCGCATAAGCAGTAAGTCCGAATTTACACTAGGCAAGTTTTTTCAGCAGCTTATCATCAAATTTACTTTTGAACTTGCACGAATAACTCAAAACGTTCAGGGAGAGTTTTTCCCCCCTCTTGCAGACTGCCTCTCTCTCCAACAAAACGCCGATAATCTGCAAAACATTCAGCCAATGTAAATAGGGACTAAGTGGCGGATCACCATCGGAGTTGCGAAGAAAGAACAGTACGAAGCAGACAAAACATTTGTGAAATGTATTTATAAAATATAAGTTTACTATGCTATGTTCAATTGTTTTTATTATTTTTGCAAATATTAAAATAATTTTCCATTTTTGTTCTTATTTTCTCGTTAAAGCGTGGTACTATGTTCATTTTTCGCGTTGAAATCCCATATAAAAACAAAGTCGCGAAAAAAACTGCGAAATTTTTCGTTTGTGGGACTATGTTTATTTCAAAGCGAAAAAGTAACATTTTGCGCCACCACAAATTTAACGCCGTTACAAATAAAACGCCGCAACAAATTTAATGCCGCCACCGTCACACTCCCATTTGTTTATATTTATTTTTGTCCGCAAGAAACTCAACTGTTGTAAATATTAGAAATAACTAAGGACATGATTTAAGATTCAGACTTGTACCTCAAATTAAAGAGGGAATCAAGACGAATACGTTAATGTCTAGTTTGTTCCAATCGGTTTTTGGTACAACAAACTTTCCTGTTTACTGTAAGGAAAAACACTAATTCCTACAGACGGGACCTAAGGACACGATTTAAGACTCCGACTTGTCCCCTAAATTAAAGAGGGAGCTTAAACAAATACATCGGTGTATTATTTGTTGAAAGAATCGTTTTTTTGTTGAACAAACTTTAGGATTACTGTAAGAAATGTTGTGGCAAGGACACTAATTCCCACCGACGGGACCCAAGGACACGATTTAAGATTCCAAATTTTACCTCAAATTAAAGAGGGAATCAAGACGAATACATCAGTGTATTACTTGGTTTCGTTGCAAAGTGCTAAACTAAAATTGCTATCTTGTAACGAAAACATGCCTTATGTTTTTTCAACGTGAGAAATTGACATTAATTGAACTCCGCAACAAATTAAATGCCGCCAGCATTGTACTCCTATTTATTTATATTCATGTTTGTCCGCGAGAAATTCAACTATTGTAAATATTAGCAATAGAATTTCCTAATAAAGAATACTAAATTAAATTATCTGAAATATTGAAAACGAATGCCAAGCTTTGGAACGAAAAATAATCATGTATATGGAATAAACGAGAAGAGCGACATTCCGATTGGATAGCAAAGCACAAAATGTGCAAAACACTGGAAGGACATGTAGCTATGTGTAATAATGTGGAATTTGTCTTGTAATTACATATGTACATTTACGTTCGTATGTTTAGAACAATAGTGACGAAACGCCTGGAAAATATTGTGGACCGCTAACGCTACCGAAGCAGTAGTACAATGGAATTGGGCAGTGCCTGTGATATCGTTTTTAAGTGGAACATAGTGAGTTCTTGCCATCCATAGGAGGTGGAAGAAGAAATTCCGTTTATGGATGGAAGTATAATTTATATATGTCAAAAAATATAATATAAATCGTTAAAAATAAAATATCTTTCGGTTCATTAAAACATCATTTTATTTATTTATATTCGCACAACAGTAGGAGATTATTTTGTTATTTAACATTGTATTAACCTGGCTTATGATGCCTCACAAGCATCGCCATCGTATCAACACAAAATAAATAATTTATGTATGACATTAGCACAATGATCTTCAACAATATTGCCTTTCTTCAATTTAAGTTAACTATTTTCTAAGTCGGCATTATTCCATTTAATTGTTTATTGATTAGAATTTAAACTCGTGTTTGTTTTCAAGAAGAACAAAAAGGGAAAAATACACATACTTATACACACACACATTCATATAAAAGTGACATTTCGACACACACACTTCAAAAGTGCAATGCAACTTTAGTAAAAAAGCGTTCCATTTTTCAACTTGATATATCATTTTGTGGAATTTTTTCAAGCTGAAAAAGCGTAGTACCCACCTTTATGTAGAATTGAATAGAATATTAATAGAATTGAATAACAAATATATACCCTCGTCACACTAAAGTGAGGGTATAAAAACCGACTATTCAAGAGAGCGTCACCTGGCGTTTTACATCGACAACATCGCATACCATGGCAACCTTGCATTCGTTTGTACATGGATGATGCTGATACAAATCGCCTGGTGGCGCTTTGTGGAATTGGCGCAAATACAACACACACACATACCTATGTATGTATGGATACATTTATTTACGAATGGGAATATACAAAAAGTGTAAAATAAATGGCATGCATACATATGCTTGTATTTATTATTTTTCCGAAGTCCGGACACATTTCAACAAATTCTTGCGGAGAAAATTTAAAACATAGCCAGGCAGATATTGTTTGGATTTGGGGATATTCGTCCCTCTTTAATTTGAGGTACAAGTCGGAATCTTAAATCGTGTCCTTAGGTCCCGTCGGTGGGAATTAGTTCTTACAGTAATCGCGAAAGTTTGTTAAACAAAAAAGCGATTCTTTGAACAAATAATACACTGATGTATTCGTGTTGATACCCCCTTTAATTTGAGGTTCAAGTCGGAATCTTAAATCGTGTCCTTAGGTCCCGTCGGTACGAATTAGTGTCCTGACCCCCACTTCGACTGCGAAAACTGCGAACTCCATCTTTTCGACAAGTTGGAAAAAATTAATGTCTTACCAAACTACATTGCTAAAAACGTCGGTTATAACGCCTTTCGACTTACCTTCAACAATTATTTGGCGGCAAACGATTTTGTGAAAAACCCCAAACTCAAAGATATTAAAATGCAAGCCTCCATTCTGGATAGTTTTGTACAACAATTTTATATTATTAAAAATGTGCCTACATCACACTCAGGCCAAAGAATTGTTGAAGAAATTAATAGAGAAAATGAATACACAGAATAGAATGGGAAGAGATCAACCATCAGAAACGATCAAAGTCGGCATAATACATGACAAACCTGTTTACGATGTAAATATGTTCTGCATGAAATCATATATCGAATTATATACTCCTCCTTTACGCCTATGCAAAAACTGTGGTAGACTGGGACACATAGCTATCCGCTGCAGATCCAAAAAACGATGTCTGTTATGCGGAGCAAACATAATTTCTCAAAATGACTGCAAAGAAGTGAAATGTAATTTATGCTTATCTACAACAAAATGTATAGTGCCATGCAGCTCACCAATCAACCGGGCCTTTCTCAAGATTGTTCCGAACATAAAAAAGGCACTTCAAAATATAATATTAGTTTAGATGTGCCTACATCACACTCAGGCCAAAGAATTGTTGAAGAAATTAATAGAGAAAATGAATACACAGAATATCAGTCTATAGATTTAATTACAAAGATGAAATGGGAAGAAATCAACCATCAGAAACGATCAAAGTCGGCATAATATATGACAAACCTGTTTACGATGTAAATATGTTTTGCATGAAAGCATATATCGAACTATATACTCCTTCTTTACGCCTATGCAAAAACTGTGGTAGACTGGGACACATAGCTATCCGCTGCAGATCCAAAAAACGATGTCTGTTATGCGGAGCAAACATAATTTGTCAAAATGACTGCAAAGAAGTGAAATGTAATTTATGCTTATCTACAACAAAATGTATAGTAGGCATGTTTTCGTTACAAGCTAGCACTTTTAGTTTAGCACTTTGCAACGAAAACAACTGATTTCCACTAACTGGCACATAAGCAATAAGTGGCGGATTTTCACTATCTGGTAGCAATGGTGTCATGAGTTGCGAAGAAAGAACAGTGCGAAACAGACAAAAAATTCGTGAAAAGTATTTATAAAACATATATTTACTATTCTATGTTCAATTGTTTACACTTTTTTGCAAATATTAAAATAATTTCCCATTTTTGTTCTTCTTCTTCCCGTTAATTCACAATAATTTATAAAATCTCGCCAAAAATGGGATGCCATATTGCTAAATATAGGGTGCCCAATCTGGCAACATCATACTCGATTAAGACATGAACACAAGCACCAAACTTCATCGGGAACTAATAGTGCTTAAAAGTGCTTAGCTCCCCATACAAATTAAGCACTTATGGTGTAACGAAAACACGCCTAGTGCCATGCAGCTCACCTAGGTGCATCCGGTGCAACAAAACCGATCATACTGCCGATAATTCCGAAATCTGTGAAAAATGGAGCACTGAAAAGTTCATTAGAATGATAATGGCAATATCCAACAAATCCTGAAAGGAATGCGTGGAGACTTACCACAGTACAAACTACTTCGAAATACTTGGAGAAGATGAGTACCAAAACCAATTTCCGGTATTAGGAAGGAAACCTAGAAATAAATCAAAAACATTCAATGAAGAAATCAATAGAACCATTACAAAAGTAAAATATAGTAAAGTTGCTAAAGCTTAAAAAACGCCAATTAAAAGAAATCTACCTATGGCTAGTCCTATCAATATAATTCCCTCAAAACCTACTATTGATTACACATCACAACATACAGTGTCTGATCTCGAAAAAATTATGCATTTATTTGCAACACAAATGTCAAAAAGTCCTAAAATCCATAAATTGTTCTGAAGGTCTACAAATCCTAAACCAGTTTCAAAATTCATTTAAAGCAGTACCATTATCACCCAATATTCAAATATTAGATTATGCCAATGATAAACTTACTACAACATAACATTCAAAGCTTAACAAAGAATAAAAATATACTAGGCTTTTACTTAAATAAATGGAGTATATATATTTGCATTTTACGTGAAATTTTTAACTATGAAGATAATGATTTACGTTCAAAAATTTATAACTACAATGTTATTACCAAAAAAAGACATGATAATTATGGTGGCGTAGCCATAATTTTCAAAAGAAATATCAAAATGAAAAAAATTCAGTTTAACACCAGTTTAAACAAAAAATCGTTCATCAAATCTTATACTAGTGTCTGTGTACTTTCCACATTCAGTAAAAACCATCGAATTAAAGAAAGAATTAGAAAAACTTTTTACTCTCTTAGAAAACAAACCAAGTGTGTTCATATGTGGCGATTTTAATGCAAGATCGAAGTTCTTTGGAGACTCGTTTGACTCGGTGCGTGGTTCAGCTATCAAACAAATCTTTGAGGACTCAGTCTTTCGATGTCTAAACAATGGAGACACAACTTTCAAAAAATCTTTCATGGATAATTCACCTGGTTCTGTATTGGATCTTACGTTCACCAACACAAACATCAATATATCATGGAATGTGTACAAATCAACAATTGGCGGAAGTCATCATTATCCCATAAAAATCACTATTGAAAATAACTGCAAAATTAGACAAAAATTCGTGTCAAAAAAGAAGCTTTTAAACAATCTTAATCATCTTGAATTATCTACAGATATAAAAAACATTCAATCATCACTACAAAATGAAATCAAAAAGTCCTCCTATGTGATTTCATCAAATAGGAATCCAAAAATCTGGTGGAATGAAGATGTAAATAAACTTGTCCGTCTTAGACAAGCGGCTCAGAAAATCTGTGATTCCAATAAAACAACATAAACGCAAAAAATCTACGTGAAGCAATTCAAAGCTTTCGTTATGCCATACAACAGGCAAAAAGAGAGTCTCTCGCGAACAAAATATCTGCTCGAAATGAAAACCCAAAATCTCTTTTTAAGTTCGTTCGTGGTTGCAAAAACTCAGAAGATGTGAATGGTTCATCAAAATGGTGTGTGGAAAACAACAAAGCTTTTTTAAATCACTCAAAGGACCAGGTTCCTAACAATTCGTCGTTCATCGTTCTAAATACAAATCAGTGTCAACCTAAATGTTTCACAATAAGTGAATTTTTAGAAGTCTTAAGGAGGAAAAAAACCCTTCAGCAGCAGGTATAGATGGAATAACCTATGAAATGATAAACAACCTTTCTTTCACCGCAAAAGAACACTTTTTCAAAGCCATAAACAATTCATGGACCAGTTGCCATATAGAAGATAACTGGAGAAAAATAAAAATTATACCTATCCCCAAAAAAGGTAAGGACCTTGACGATTTTAAGAATTTCCGACCAATCGCTCTTATATCAGTACTTTTAAAAATAATAAATCTGATGGTTAAAGAAAGGTTAACCACTTCCGCAAATGAAAACAATATTCTCCCTAAAAGATCATATGGGTACAGAAAAAATATGTCGGCATCTCTCTGTATAAACGACCTACTCTATACAATTACCTCTCACAAGGAGAACAGTGAAAAATTCGTATTGGTCATCTTAGACGTTAGCAGAGCTTACAAATGTGTTGACATCAATATTCTTCAGAATATTCTCCTGAATCTTAATTGCCCAGTTGAAATATATTCATGGATTCTAAACTTTCTCAGTAAAAGAACTCTTGTTATGAGTAACGAAAAAACAGAAATCCTAAATGGGATCCCCCAAGGAAGTTGTTTAAGTCCTACCATTTTTAACATCTACACTCTTGGCCTACATGGATTTGCAGACGAAAACACCCACATTTTTCAATTTGCGGATCATTTCATTATCCTAACACATCACAAAGACTTCGATACTGCTACAAAAATACTGCAAAACAAAGTTGTTCAATTTGCCAATATGATGTCTGACCTAAACCTACAAATAAATCTACAGAAAACTGCTGCGATGTATGTAGCAAAAGGACCTCGTAAAGTTCCCTTGATTTCTATCCCCGGTCAACTAATAAAACCGGTCAAATCCATAAAATTGCTTGGCAGGAATATAAAAAACAGTCTCACTTTGAAGGAGCATTATGAAGACATAATTGGCTCTTGTCGTTCATCACTAAATGCGCTCAAGATGCTAACTGCATTAAAATATGGCATCCATCCATGTATTGCGAACAATATCGCCAAATCGGTAATTTTTTCCAAAACTGAATATCTGATTTCATCGATGGCACACATGCCCACATATCTCAACAAAAAAATCACAAGCTATCAAAATCAAATCCTGAGAAGAAATCTCGGTCTAACAAGAACCACTCCAACTCAAATTGTCTATGCTCTTTCAGGGGTACTACCCCCAAAGCAAAGGTCCCAATATCTGGCTGCAAAAGAATTAATAAACCTAAAATCCCACAACAGAAAGCTTTACACAAAACTAACTAGCGGCTCACCATTAAAAACCAGCTTAGGGATGATTTATCAAAAATTCAAGAATATTATTGATACCCTTGAAATAAACAATACAACTTACCCCTCTAAAAAGTGGAAATAGTACTAAACCTATTCAATGCAAATAAAAGCAGCACAAATAAAGACTGTTTTATAATGTTATATAGGCAGAAAATAAACGAACTTAAGACTGAAGGATATTCCACTATAAAATCTTCAAAAAGTACAACAACTTACTTGCATTATTGAAAACATTTCAAAACGATGACATGAATTAACTTTCGTCATTCATTAAAAAAACCAAAATCGAAGTGTAATGAGGAAAATGAAAATCAGAACACAACAAAGCCAATGAAAATACACGAACACATAAAACGTCAAAATGTATATGACATTATAACCTAAATTACTCAGTGCGTAACGTAGTAGCGTCACATAAAACGTATGAACTAGCCCTGGTATATGAATCTCATTGTATTCAACCAACCCTCCTCATTACGGAGAATAGCAAATTCCAAAAAAAAAGAGGATGATAATATTGACAGCAGGAGTTATCCTATTAGAAAATTGGAAAAAACTCAGCCTTTTTGCTCCTGATTCCGATCCTGCTGGTTTCCTGCTTTTTTTTAAAATTAAACTTCTCGGTTGCCTTCCGAAACAACAAAAGTTCAAAACTTTTTTTTTAATCCGTTTTTTTATTTGAAAAAGTAATAAACAAATAAACTGAAATCAATTTTAATTTGGACAATTCCACATTCACCCGGAGCGAAACGGAAAGAGCCTACATCCACGCCAGAGCAGTTCAACGAGGGAGACGCATTACCCAGCCTGGTATGCCTATGGTATCTCGGTAACCGACGTATGGTACATGCACACAGTGGACAGACGGAGAGACGGACGTCCGACTCGGTATATATATAACTATATTTGAAAAAAAAAAGTAGAAAATAAAAAAGTGGTTAGGGATAGAAACAATTGTGCTAGATAAAATAAAGACTTGCCTTTGTGTTTAAAGAAATGCTTATACATTCAGGATTGAGCTCATACCGGAGTAGTGTTTCGTTTGTGCATTATGCGTGGTACTATGTTCATTTTTCGCGTTGAAATCCCATATAAAAACAAAGTCGAGAAAAAAATTGCGAACTTTTTTCGTTTGTGGTACTATGTTTATTTCAACGCGAAAAAGTAACATTTTGCGCCACCACAAATTTAATGCCGCCACGGTCACATTTGTTTATATTTATTTTTGTCCGCAAGGAACTCAACTGTTGTAAATAATAGAAATAAAATTTCCTAATAAAGAATAATAAATTAAATTATCTTCCGAAATAAAGAAAAAGAATGCAAAGATGTGATAGGAAAAATAACTATGTGTATGGAATAAGCCAATTGGATTGCAGTACAAAAACAAACAAAATGTGTAAAACACTGGAAGGACGTGTAACTAAATGTAATAATGTGGAATTTGTCTTGTAATTAGATATGTACATTTATGTTTGTATGTTTAGAACAATTGTGTGCAAAAGCCAAGAGAAACATTATGGACGGCTAACGCTACTAAAGGTGGGTACAATGTTTTTTCAGCTTGAAAAAATCCGCAAAACATTATTTCAAGTTGAAAAATGGAACGCTTTTTACTCAAGTCTCACAATATTATTTCGAAATGTCACTTTTATGTGTATTTATTTATGTTTGTGTTTTACGTTGTTTTTCATTGTGCAAAAATTCATGAAAACAAAAAAAGAAATTTAATTTGGATAACTCTCAAGTATCTCCCCTACCCGATGAAATGAAGTGTACTTCGTCTGCAAAATTGGATTTAGTGAATAAAAGCAGAGAGAAGATGACTTGGAGGGAACACCAAATGCCCAGGAATTGAATTTTGGCTCCAGCATTGAGGATTCAACGTCCATTCATACAAATACTACGCCACAAGTGATTGCGGAGGACAAAGAGAAAGGGCAAGAGAAGTCGTCGCATAGGCATCATCAAAACACAAGAAACATTCAAAAGAACGTCGAAAATCTCACGATAGAGAAAAGGATAAAGATCGACATCGACAAACACCAAAACACCTCGTCATCACACAACAAATCAGCGAGTGAAAAGGATCTATAAAAATCATCTTCCTCACATTCCTCGTCTTCCGAGAAGCGTCATTCATCTAGTTCGCATATGGATCACTCATTGTCGTCGACAAATAAGTCATCAACAAAACGTAATGATCATAAGGACGACCATCAAGAGGCTAAACCTAAACCACATCGACGTAAATCTACAGATTCGAATGACGACGATGGAGACAAGGGAGAAGGTGGTGGCGATAAATCAAATTCTCAAACCACTAAATCCAGTACATCAAATACAAAACCGAAAACGAAATACCAGTCAGCATCTACGAAAAATAATGGTAAGTTTTCAACAATAGACAGAGTATAAGGGAGCGGCATGAGCCACAATAACTTTGTGACACTAATCGCCCCCTAAAATAAAGGCGGAGTTCCATAACCACTCCCTACGCGACAATGCTTTTCAGCATCTGTTATAAAAAAATGTTGATGAATCTTTGTAACATGCGCTATTGTGATCTTTGTACGCAAATGTATTCACTATTTTCCAAATATTGTTTTGTGTAGTAAGTCATCATACTAAAAATATTGAGTAAAAATATTTTTATTGAGCGTTGAACGACGATGATGCCGCTATACGACGATGATGCCGCATTTCCCGGAGGAAGCTTCCTATGGAACACTCTGTCTTTAGAAGCAAAGAACATATCATATTTTCCATACGAACGTGTCTAGCACCACCTTTATTTTACTCAAATGTCAACTATCTCCCCCGTTATAGACCCTCAAAAGGATTACAGGAGACCTCCTATGAAGGAAACCTTTGCGGAAAGATTGAATTTCCTGAATGACACCATGGATTTGTGCGGCCGGACATTGCTATTAGAGTTTATGTTCATCTCGTAGATCTCTCGAAATTAGAAAAGTAATATTAAAAGGAATGTGATTTATTCTTAAATTTTATTTTATAATAAATAATGCTTAACAAATATGTAATATTAAAGTAGATTAAATTTAAAAAAATTCAAATATAACATACACAATCATAGCATAGGGTGGATAAATGAAGAGATGATTCGTTACGAATATAGTAAATAATGTGGATATATTTTGTTATTATATGAACAAATTAAAAACAATATACATATGAACTAATTTTTTATAATAAATATTTTCTTATTTACAGAAACTTTGGATGGGGGTTTTATCTCTTATATGTTGTTTGCCTTTTTAATTAACGTCATCATTAAAAAGTGAGCAATACTTGCTATTTAATTTAGCTAAACGTTAATGTATATTTAAAATTACTATAAAAAAACAAACGCTTCTGAAGTAGAGATTGCAGACTACCACCATTACAATATTCATTTTGTATTAGCATATGATTAACTTCAGCCTAGGCGGAATAATAACGTACAACATTATCATGTATTCCCAAAACCGCATGAGCCCATACTTCGTTGAGGGCTTGTTTTCCGAAAGTTAAAGAAAAATTATATAATAAGTTATTGAATGACATTGAAACTTTGTTGGCTAAAAGAGCAATATAGTGAAGTAACAAGTAAGTATGCTCAAACGAAATACATTTCTCGACAAAGTGGTCAGGTCAGTTAGACAAACCGACAATGTTCATCTACAATAATTTCGGTATGATTTATTTTAAGAGATTTTTTTAAAGCCTATGTTATTTAAGAATGCTTTATCTTATTAATTACGCTCAAGTTAAAATGTCATACAGCTCCAAATTCTGAATATATCGCTCATTTAGTGCATGAAAGTCACAACTCAAAATTGGAAATTCCGCCTATGGCGATTTGTGTAGCCTATAGAAAATTAACCCGACAATCGAATGGGATAAAATATCCAAATATCTCATAGATCCAAAATATCCACCAATTATCATTACGTTTTGAAGTGCAGGACATTTTTGTGTGGGCACCTAGAAATTTATAATTTTAAATTGTGACGTTCTTGCACTAAATGAGCGATATTTTTTCTGTAATATATGGCTAGGTTCTTTCTTTTAAGGCTATTTTTCAACCATCTTCAGGTTTTAGCCAAAATGTCTGTAGAATCGATGGAAATATACTGTCTAATATACAGGTATATTTCGATAAAATCGCTTCCAAGTGCCACCTATCTTCCATTTTCTTCATGATATTGATAAAACCTAGTCGACGGAATGTGAAAATTGACGTTATTCGCCGTCTTGATAGTGAGAAATGCGAAAAACTTCATGAATTGGTAAAATTAGGAGGAAGTAATTTGAGAGCGATTTTATCGAAATCGCTTTCATCACATACCAGATAATGACGAATTGCCTTGGTGTTTAGAATGAATATGTCGCTCAGTTACTTCAAGACTGTTATAACTCAAAATTAAATTAAAAATTTTTGAGGTCTTACAGAAATGCGAATTTTGTAAATATCCATTAATTAATCTCAACGAAATTTAGTTTATAAGTAAACAATCATATATTGGATTATTTCACCTTTTTTAAACTTCCTATTTTATCTTATTTATCTTTTTATACGGACTTAAAGTTACACATCTCGACAATTTTCAATTTTGAGTTACGACAGTCTTGAAGTAGGTGAGCGATGTGTGTATGTCGTAAGTACAATCTTATTGCTTCGATAGCTTTTGTAGAGTTATTCTAACAGTCTCTTGTGTGAGATGTTGATTAGGTCGTTGTCGAGCTTTATGCTTTAATAACGCTTATGATTGCTTACCCCGAGCAATAAATAACTTGATAGTAGCATAATACGCAGTATTTAATAATAATACATAAATGTCGGCTATCACGGCGTATTATAATTTACACATCTACGAAACGTGAATACTGTGTGAGTAATATTTTCTTTACATGAATTTTTTATGATCCACCAAACAACTTTCACTTACACTTTTTTTCTATAACTATTATGTTTTCGTTTGTTCTGTATGCCTGACAATGAATGCTGCCCTAAGTTCCCCAAGATATAATATTAATGTAGATAAATAAATATTATATATTACAGTAGCAATAGTGAACGATTTAACACATTTTCTATGCCTCTAAATTTTGTTCCAAATTCACTTGAAGTCGAAGAGCAATCTCTCGTTTTATCTCTTTACTTTAATTCCGTCCCGGTGTTCGATTTAATTAAGTGATATTTGTGTACTATTAATACAACTTACTCAAAAGAACTTCCAGCCACTGGTTTAATGCTCTTCTTAATGGCATAAATGCAGCCATCCAAACGATTCAGGCACTGTCCTGTAATGACAGTCTCTTGGAAGCCTGGTGCATTTCCGCTGTGTGTTCGTTATCTTTTTTTATATCATCGTCGCCGTTAAGAAACAATTGCAATGAACGATTCTCACGACCGAATTGGGAGCGGCAACGTTTCTTATAGTGAGCCATAAGACCTGCAAAAAAATGTCACAAATTAACTGAATCACTTCTCACCCTGGTGTAAAGACATAGGCTAGGACTGCCACTTGTTTCATCGTCGTCATCACGACTGGGCGAAGCAAATCACAACTTTCAGGGCAAAATCGTTGTACAGGCGGGAGGCGATGAAGAAGGTGGACACATTTCGATCTCCAGTTGCTCAATTGAAGTTCCACCACTACTGCTTTGTTGTCGCGAACGAAATGCCATTTTGCTGGAAAAATGGCTTGCTGCGGTGTCGTGCCACTTGTTATTTATTAGAAAATCACATGAAAAATCACATTAGAAAACAACATTAGAAAATCACATGAAAAAAGTATAAGTAATATTTACCTACATCAAACTGTCTCTCGCGGCCCAAAAAAATAATAGTAACAATGTTACAAAACGACGAAAAACTGGTGTGCGAGTCGGGCGACGACGACTTTTTTCTTCTATACGAAACGTACACTAAAAAAAAAAGCGTACTGAAAATCAATGAATTTTTCGTAAAGTTTAAGATTTCGGCAATGATTTCGAGCCAAAGTCAATCGCTATAAAAATAAGAAGGTTTTATAGTTAATTTAAAGACGTGAATACTACTTGTTTTGAGGATGCATTTCATAGAATTAATAATTTTGGGTAATAAAACTAATTAAGTTTGGTCTTAAAATAAGCACATTTTTGCGTAAATTTAAGTATGGCGCGTGCTTATTTTTAGTAAAATATCATATAATTTAAAACATTGTCGTAATAACATTTAAAATGTTTGTCCTTGATATAAGAATATACTGGTAATTCATTTAAGGCATACATGAATTTAAATACAGTTTTTCTAAATATGTATGGAAAATTCTTTACATTATATTGATTATAATGTTACTCTTTTAAATGAATCATTTTCTTTGAAATCATTTACTATTCATAGAAAATTCAATAACACAACACTTTATCTTTCTAAATAAATATTTTATTTGTTATATTTTATATTGAAAAATACAAAAAAAAATATAATACATATTACGGATAACCTTGAACATTTTATAATTTAAAACAATATGTAATTGTATGTAGACAAATCGCCAACACACTATGAAGTTTGACTTTTATTCGAATATTGTATTGTTATGTATCGATTCTATAGCGGGATTCGTTTCTCTATTTGTTGTCCATGAACAATTTTTATCGGAACCGACCTTAATGATTTTTAACCTAGAATTTGGCTGGAATTTAAATAGAAATTATATAAAACAAATATTATATTATTATATCATATAGTTTGGATGCTCACTCATTTCCTGCAATTTGTAAAGTTTTAATTCCCCACTTCATTTCTCATATATCCAAATAAAGTTCAATTGCGCGAACTAAAATAAAAATAATTTTTATAGAAATCAAACAGAATGATTTATATACGATAAAGTATTAAAATAAATTTTATCATATAACTGTCACAAAATGTTGAAAGATAAGAGATATATTAAAATCTTTGGAATATACTTACTTACTCTGAAATATTTAGTCATTCTTCTAAGAAACAAATTCTCATAATAGATCCATACAAAATTTGCTGTACTAAAAGTTAAAAAAAATATTTATGTAAGATATTATTAATAATAGAAACTAATTGTTTTGAAAGTGGCGAAAGTGACATTTTTCATATAAATTGAGTTATCAAAAATAATTTTCTCAAAAAAATCAATCGTGACTTAGATTTTAAAATCTTAAGTTTTGTTAGCAAACAAAACTACAAAAACTTATTAAAAATTACATCTGTAAAACAAAAGCTAATGCTGCTTATGACACTCTTAACCCTGGTGTTAGATTAGCAAATCTGTACGAATCCTAGATTAAGAGTCCATTTGGTCAACATTACATTTTTCATATAAAATGAATATGGAAGACAATATTTTATATTTATTTTATTCAATACTTCGTGAAAAGAAAGCAGCTTATTTACAATTATTTTTGAGCAAAAACGCTTATTATTTTGATTTTAGTAAAACAAAAATATCCCTTGGATATATAAGGCAATATACCGTTTATAAAGGAAACGATACAAAAATTGGAACAAATGGTCCTAATCTAACAGCAGGTTTAATTATGAAGTACTTATGAAGCAATTATGAACACGAAATCAAGGAAAAATTTAAACTAAAATTCAAAAAAGGAAAAAATCTTTTTAAATAAATTATATTTGGAAAACTTTTTAACAATAACTTTATTTGTGTGAAAACACGTATTTTATATGTGAACGTCAGTTCGCAAATATATTTTCTTCTAATACATTAATATATGCGTTCCAAATTAAATTTCTTGATTTTCAAATAAAATATATTTGTTCAGAAATACATAATACTTACAAATATTGTTTCCAAATCTATTTCCTTTCAATTCAAACATTCCCATGTAGGTGTATGCTCACTTATTTTTGCAAGTTATAAATGGCATTCAGCACTGCATTTTTCATATATCCATCACATTTATCTTCAAATATCTTCTAAAATTAAAATAATTAAAGTTTTTCTGAAAATAAATCAAATAAAATTATCTATAAACAAAAAAAAAGCAAATAAATTTTATCATATCACAATTGGAAAACGCTGAAAACTAAGAGAAATATTTCAACCGTTCATATATTACGTTGAAATATTTTGTAAAATTTGACACTCTTCTCACAAAAGACCCATTCTAAAATTGTTTTACTAAAAAATTAAAAAAGATAGTTATATGTATAACATATTATTACAGTACGAGCTCGATTTGCGCAACTACCGATTATCGCAACACCCCGATTAAGACAACCGGCAATTTTTTTACATTAGAGTCTTTATAAGTGCAACTATTTTTCAAAAAGAGTCTCGGTAAGTGCAACTTTGTTTAATGATAGACGATGACTTATTCCAGTTTCCTACTTTTCATGTATACCAGTATGTATGTTTATTTGTGTGTAGATATCTGGAATTTTTCGTTAAATGTTTGGGTTGCTTAAATCTGCTTTCTTCGATTTAAGTTGAAACATTGCCGAGTGGAGAATATATCGCTTTAAAAATGGGAATTGTAAGACAGATTTGTAAACTGATCATATATAGAATTAAAAATTAGGTAGACATACGAGTAAACTAATTCATCCTAGGAACAGAGTCTGGCCCAGGAAAACGAGTAACTCTAAAGACTCGTGAAATTCAAAAAAATAGAAAAAAGCTTCAAATTGTATTTGAAACAAAGAGGTCGTAATGTGCCAATGACCGAAGAACTGTTAAAAGCAAAGGCGATTTTTTTCACAACATAACTAAAGAAAAAATGGAAATTTCAATGCTAGTCTTGGATGGTTCAAAAAACGTCACAGAATTCGCAGATTTAAAGTTTTTGGGGAAAACTATCATATAATCCAGAGAGTGTAGATCTCTTTTGCCATGTATTGAAATGCAAAACAGACAACATGAGTTGACTACCGACCAACTATACAATTGTGACGACTCTGGTTTATTTTTTCGCCTGTTACCAGAAAAAACACTTGTAAGTTTGAAAGCAAAATAAGCTCCTGGACGTAAAATCTAAGGTGCGAATCACATGTTTAGCATTTTAACGATGTTTGTTATGGGGTTTGTTTTTTACTTGAACAAAGGTGCAAGGCAAAATTATAATCTCATTTAATTCAGGCTTCAGATTTTCTTCAATCCAAAAATCTTCCCAAAGAGGAATGTTATTTATTAACAATGATCCATGCCACCCAAATAATAATAATAACGTGCCTGCTGCCCAATTGCTCTGCAATTCTTCAACCTCTGGATCAAAATGGCATCAAATTAAACAAGTGTTATTACAAGAAAACCTTTTAACGAATTTGATAGGAGTAATAGGTCCAGATTTAGAACAAACAAGTAACAAACCACCATTGTTTGCAACAAATGTACGGAGAACCATTATCATTACGAACAATCGCAGGTTCAATAGAGTTTAAGGAACATATATTTATATATCACATGAACCGATATACTCCATATTTACTAGATACGCTTTAGAGCAATATGAGGTACAAAAGCTTACATTTCCGCATGATGTGTTAAGAAATGTGTTCCCTAGAACACCAAGAAGTCTAATCGGATGACCGATTATGTCCAATATAAAGTTTAAATTGTTCAATTTCAGCCAGATAAATTGCAAAATCTCTTCTCTAGAGCGTAAAGAAGTGACGTCGGTGGGGACCTTTATATGGGTGCTATACAAAAAAATGGACCGATGTATGCCATTTTAACTAGGGACGATTAGGTCCAATATAAAGTATAAATTCTTAAATTTCAGCCAGTGAAAGTGAAAATTGTGTTCTCCAGAGTGTCAATAAGTGACATCGGTGGGGGCATTTTATCGGGGCTAAACAAAAACTTGTACCGATGTACCCTATTTTTAATATAGGCGATTAAGACCAATATAAACTAAAAATAGTTGAATTTCAGCCAGATTAATTGAAATATGTGTTCTCTATAGCGAAACGTAGAGACGCCAAAAATTAAAATGGATGATGTTGTTAAAGCTCTGGATATTAGCATTGAATGGGCATGTACGAGTATGAATGATATTCCCTCGGAAAAAATTGCGGGTATCAGGAAGTAAAGGAGACAGCAGTAAACAAGAAAATAAAAGCTTGCAATTTGCAAACGAATATGTCTTCATTCTTCCAGAAGGAGTAGTATTTTAAAATTCTGTAGAAAAGTAGTAGCAGTATTATCTTTTCATATACAACAAATCTCTTTTATATATATTCCTCTATGCTATTATTTATATTTCGAGAAAGAAAAATATAAATTTTTAATTTTATCGTCTTGTTTGAATTACTTTTTTTATTGTTATGTGAAATATATAATTTTATGTTCAAAATAAATATTAATTGAAATGTATAACTAATTTTATTTACGAAATATTTGAGGCTTGGTAAGTGCAACTATCTCGATTAACGCAACAGGACCGATTTCCTATCGGTTGCGATAATCGAGCTCGTACTGTAATAACAAATTTCTATATTGCCACAAATAATTTTACATTTCTGCATTATGCACTGGTATTTTTAAGAAATAAATAAATACATTCAATTAAAATGTGTTTTGTTAATTATGTAATTGCCAATAATATGTTTATTTCATGATAATAATATTATTTTTCACGTACCTAAACATTTTCCCATTGTCTCTTTCAGTATTACAAAATCTATTACTTACATTTTTGTCATCCATTTGGAACAAATCTCTTCACAAGACTTAAGGTGTGTACAGACGATTGCCAGATCGGCAAACGTTATCAACCCTGTTAAATTGTTGCAAATGTACGGAAATTGACAGGTTGTTAGGCAAATGTTAATTGACTGTTCAGACGATTGCAAGAAAACCTTCAAATTTCATATATTTTGTTAATATTTATATGCAGGATTGCCAATTAAAATATTTTATAGACAGTGCTGCCAATAAAAAATTTTTCTGGCAATGGCGCCGTTGTCACATGCATAAACTTCGCACATCAACAAATCTGCAAATTATCTCACAATGACTTTTCTGTCAACGTTGCGAGACAAAAATTGTTTGTTCACACGGTTGTACGTTCACAGGGTTGCATTTTTCCGCCATTTTTCGGACAATGTTGTCCGATCAGGCAATCGTCTAAACATACCTTTACAAACAAGATCTCCTTCAAAAACGCATGTACATCGCCATAAATAACATACAGCAAAAATAACTATAACACACGCACTCCCTTATCACAGAGATCGATGGTGACGCCGACGGCATAACCACATGCATACACACATGTACGCGACGGTTTCATTTATTGTTGTTCTATGCTTTAGCAAAAATAACTGTTAACAGCCCATATTAAAATTATTTTCTGTGCAATATGCACGTATGTATGCACGTATACTTACATATTCACAGCAATCAAATTTTTTCACAATCCGCGTCCCGAAAACAGACAGCCGTTTCCTTCCATCGCTTGTAAATAACTGACGATTTAAAAGAAAACGAACAGAACTGTTCTCTATTTTCTCTTCTAGCATTCCATAACAATTATTGATTCACACAAAATTGATCCAAACAAAACTGATTCTCCGAGCGAGAGAGGGAGGGAGAGATTGTATAATTCTCTCGTATGTATTTTTAAAAATAATGACAATAGTCATAAAATTTATTACCAAGACAGCCTTTCCTTTAAGGGGAGCATAGCCTTAAATTTATTACTCAAATATTTCATACTGTTAGTTAAGTCCGATTCGTCATTAAAACTATGACATGTCTACGTCGTAGTGTTAATGTAGAAAATCCTTAAAAGTATTGAAATATTACTTAAAATAATGCGGATTGTCACAAAAATAATGATTTTTTTCTTTAATTTAAATGCGTACATTTAAAGAAGCGCGTACACAAAACTAATGATTAGATAGACATTAATTCAAATTCAAAAAACTTTATATTAAGGAAAATTTCGTAAAAAACGTGTAAATTTTCATTATTGTAATGAAAATTGTCATCGAATTGATGCGGAGGTAGCATACTTAATATAAGAATGTGTCATCATTAGTTTTATTACTATTTTTTTTTTTCAGTGTATACACTGTCGCTGGCGACGGTGACTGTGTGCAATCGCTCAATTTATACGGCGCAAAATGTCAATTTCTCACGTTGAAATAAACACAGTACCACAAATGAAAAATGTTCACTAATTTTTTCACAACTTTGGTTTTTGTATGGGATTTCACCGTGAAACGGGAACATAGTACTGTGCTTAAAGCAGTAGGACAATGGAATTGGACAGTGTCTGTGATCTCGATTTGGAAATGGTTGTAAAGAACATACATAGTTCTTGCCAGCCATAGAAGTTGGAAGAAGATATTCCGTTTATGGATGGAAGTATAATATATATGTCAACAAATATAATGTAAATCCTTAAATATAATAATAAAACATATTTTTTGATTAATCAAAACATCATTTTATTTATTTATATTCGTACAACAGTAGGAAATTATTTCCTTATTTATAACATTGTACTACCCTGGCTTTTCACGTCTCACATCATTTTCGCAAAATGTTATTTCGGTGGCGATGTTCGTGAGGCATCAAGAGCCATTCCAAATCGAGATCACAGGCACTGTCCAATTCCATTGTCCTACTGCTTTGGTAGCGTTAGCTGTCCATAATGTTTCTCCAGGCTTTTGCACACAACTGTTCTAAACATACAAACATAAATGTACATATCTAATTACAAGACAAATTCCACATGATTACATTTAGTTACATGTCCTTCCAGTGTTTTGCACATTTTGTTTGCTTTTGTACTGCAATCCAATTGGAATTTCGCTCTTCTGGTTTATTCCATAAACATAATTATTTTTCCTATCACATCTTTGCATTATTTTTCTTTATTTCGGAAGATAATTTAATGTATTATTCTTTATTAGGAAATTCTATTTCTAATATTTACAACAGTTGAGTTTCTTGCGGACAAAAATAAATATAAACAAATGGCAGTGTGACGGTGGCGGCATTAAATTTGTTGCGGCGTTCAATTTGTAACGGCGTTAAATTTGTGGTGGCGCAAAATGTTACTTTTTCAAGTTGAGGGCATCTCCTAAATACCAGTGAATGCGTCCTGCGTCTGTCAAACTCGATTTCAAATGTATGGAAATGTACTACAGCTACCGAAATACGCACACGGATACGCCGGATAATTTCAAAAAATCCGAATTTGACAGTGCGCTTACAACTACAACGAAAGAACACAAAACAACAACAAAAGAAAACACAAACAGATGACAAGCAGCATTTCATTTTTTTTATTTTGGAACAGTGCACGAAGTAGAAAAATATTAAATGTTGAATTTACTGGAAATACTAAATACAAACCGGTAAGAATTTAATATTTTACTATTACAATTTATATTAAAATGAGCTTTTCAGATTAACAGAGAAGAAATGATTGAAATAGCTGGGACACTGCCCACTTATGGAATACAAAGGAGCCTCTCCACAAATGTGAAAAACCAAGAAGGGCACATGGCAAGCAATTTCTCTGGAGTTGTCAACACCAAGTAAATTCCAAAACTTTAAAATATGTACCATCATTTTTGTATTAATGTTTGTTAATTCAACAGAAACGTGGGGAACCTATTCATGCAGCTTGGACGCAAGGAATCAATTTTCAAGAACACATTTTGATTCCGGTCGGATCTAATCTAAGAAAATCGTTAGTCCAGGTGTTTGTTCTTCCTACAATGAAGCATGTGACGTGAGCTTGTTCCGAACAGTTATTATTTCCATAACGATGCTGCAACGTATTTGAATTCCATGTTCAATTAGAACATTTGGAAATATCAATTGAAACTGGCCAATAAACAATTCTCTACTTTGAACCATGATTAGAAGATAGAATTTGATTTAATAGCGATACTGCCATGTGAAATAAAACACGATTTAGTCCCAACATGGCAAGTGCCACCAGGGAACCGACAGCTTCGATAGATTTGGATGGCGTTTACAACAGATGGAGAATTACAGGTCTTTACATTTTGCACAACCAATAAAGCGTTTAAGAAACATAATTTGACTTCGGTGGATTGAACTTCGGATTTTTTCCCACTCCAATAATGCTTTTCGTTTAAAACTTATGAACTATTTTACGAGTATATCAAATTAAGCATAATTTCCTTCTATTGTCTATCACACATATTGTTGCTAGTTGGGACATTTCCTTATGTAGTTTTATGTAATTATGGCTGGGGAGCCACGCATTTATGTAAAATATTGATATTAAGTTTTTTTTAATTTTTATTGTACTTCTAAGTTTCTATTTAGGAATATAATGTCATGTAATACATTTATTGGCCTTGAAGGCTTTAGTATTACTAAATAAATGAAAAAAAAAACAACAATGCTATGGAAATTTTGTAGTTAAAAAACGTTGTGTCATTGGGTTGTATACACAACAATACTGCTCAAATGCAAACTATCAAATTGCTGCAGTCCGTTTCTACAATCTTTCATTACGTATACATAGTTAGAAAGTTGAGAAGGCGAAGAAAAATTAATTTCTCTTTCTGCAAAATGTTTAAAATACGAATGCCTCCTGGTTTTGTAATATATTTCTATTCCTTCTTCTTTATGGTTTGTCCAGAATATTTTCAAAACATATAAATCATCCATAATATCGATATTGCTCTTAATATCCACTCCAAATGTTGAAAAACAAAATTTTTCTGAAATGGGGATGATAAAACAGCTGTTTTCTGTTTACTGCGTATTTCGGTACAGCGCGCGTTAAAAATTATCCATCATGCGTTTTTTTGACAGACGCTGACGCATTCACTGGTATTTAAGAGACACCCTGAAATAAACATAGTACCATGATACAATAATAGAAGGTAAAATCACTTGCCTAACAACAAAACTCGGATACAACTCTGTGCCATATTTTCGTACAATAACCTGTCAAAATAGGCTGCCGACTCGAACAGCTGACCAACAATTGGTTGTCAAATAATTTTTTGTTTGAAATTTTATTTTATTTTAAAAAGAAATTTTTTTCTAATATTTCAAACTTACGTGGAATTAAACTATATATAATGTAAATCTTGTGACTTCATTTTTATTCAGTATAATAAGTTTTCGCTTGTATTGGGATACACAAACAATGTATGCTCGTACTTTAAGTAACTATAAACTTTGAATAATTTCCTCATTTTAATCTCGGAACGTCGGACGTTTGGAATCTATTGCTGGATAAATGTTAAAGTGTCAATATCCGACATGGCAAACAGATGTTTTTGCTGGTATAGTATTGAGTGGAATTGATGATGAAGTGCATATACATACAATACTGCCCGATCGAGCTTTCCAACGATTTTACTTTTTGTAATACATTTTTTAAAATGATTGTCTCTTCAGAGCTGGTTCTTTCCAATGGGTGACGAGAGGCATAAGCTGAATGTGGCCAAACGTGTCACACATATCACCCATAACAGTGAAAAGGCAGAACAGGAAAAATAGAGCTGGGAATGCATAAAATGGAAGAGGTCCGGCCTCTCGCGCAGTGTAGTTAACTCAAAATTCCGACAACAAGATCCTTTATGCCAGACTGGGCCTCCTGATGACATAGAAGACTTTGGGTGGAAAGCTACTCATCATGTAAAAACCAATTTACAGGCCGTATTTATTTATTTTCTATTTGGGAAATATGTTTTTCATGTTTTATCATTAAGATATACTTATGTATATGAACCATTTATTAAAAAATATGATGAACGAATAATGTAAAATGAATTAAGCATATTATATTTTTTTTTATTATATTTAATAACAACTTTTGTCGTTGATACAAATAATAAGTTTTTAACGTCAACATTATTCAAGCTATATCCGTCATTTATTCAGTTTTATCAAAATGGGGGTTCTCTTCAGGTGATCCTCCTAGTTAACCATTTGGTGATGAATAGTTACGTCTACAAACAAAATCGTCAACTTTGTGACGATTTCAATCCATGAGTTCCAAGAACTTCGAATGCATACCGAAAAAGTTGCTGTTTGGTGTGGATTTTGGGCTGACGTCGTCATCAGTCCATATTTATTTGAAAGCGACGTTCACCACACATTATCCTCAACGGCGAGCGCGATCTATGCTTACCAACTTCTTTTGAGCTGAATTGGATGATATGAACACCAACATGTGGTTTCAACAGGAATGCGCTACGGCCACACAACTCATGGTTTTGTCTCACGAGGAGGTGATGTTAAATATCCACCAAGATGATGCGACCCAATTACAATTTTTGTGTGGAATTTTCTTAAGTGGCAGGTTTTTGAAATAATCTACAAACCACAGCAGCCAACACAACCCTTGATATCGGTAAAATTCAGCTTGTTACAAGCGCCAAAGTCATGGAAAATTGGAAGAAGCCATGGCGGACATTTCTAAGGAATATTCCATCAATAAGCCATTTAAACGTAATTAATAAAGTTATCTGATATTACACACATACATACTTTGCTTTATTTACATTTAAATATAGGAAATGTTATATGAAACGTACATTATTTTTAGTTTGCGTAAATTTTGTTTGATTGTACACTATTTTCTAAAACGCTCCCAACAATAAAATCTAAACAAACAATCAAACGTCATATACGAGTTTCACAGTTCATTAAGCTCTCAAAAAAACACGAAAAAATCAGCTGTTCGCTGCACTCTACCTTGTTCAATATACCTTGCTCCCAACAATAAAATGTAAACAAACAATCAAACGTCATCTACGAGTTTGACAGTTCGTTGAGCTCTCAAAAAATCACGAGAAAATCAGCTGTTCGCTGTACTCTACCTTGTTCAATATACCTTGCATAGTACCACAAACGAACAAATTTCGTAGTTTTTTTCGCGACTTTGTTTTTATATGAGATTTCAACGCGAAAAATGAACATAGTACCACGCTTAAGGAACAATTAAACCTGAAAAAGAGAGATTAATATGAACTAATTGAAAACAAAGGAAAAAAACTAAAGAAAATTAATATCTTAAATAACCCTAAGATTTAGAAATAAGAAAAGAAATTAGATAATTTAAAATTATTTATTTTTATTTTTTCAAAGATTTGGAATTATGAATTGTGCCATGTCATTTGGATAAAATGTCAGCAATAAAGAAAACTCGTTTATAACGTTGATGAGATGAAATTTAAAAACAGAAGAAAATAGTTTTTTTATGGAGTAAATATTATATAGATTGGCATTAGGTGGGGGACGACGAATTGAAGAAGAGTAAGTATGGGGCAACAAATAGATTGAACGACTAGTTGCTATGGTGGAGCATTTGTTCCAAAGGGTGGGAATAGTTCGGCAAAAACATCTGCCGGGGCCATTACTCTTTCTCCAGTGTAAAAAGGGTGAAGTGGTGTGTGAGTAAAAAAATAAACACACGATTTATAAAAAATGATTACAATAAAATTCAAGTTTTATTTTTACTTCTGTACACTTCAAATTATTTTCACAAAAGACATTTTTGTTTTTCGATTTTTCAATACACAAAAATGAAAAAGAAAAGTCGACATGATTTAAAAAATATTTTTTTAACAAAGTATTTTTAAATACAGTATCGATTGCTCATGCAACCACCACAAGGGTATATCTTGGTGTAGCATTTTATTTTTTTTTTCTTTCAACCTTCCTTTTCGCCCCCCATTTTTCTAATCAAAATCTGGCATGCATTTTTTTTTGTGAATTGTCCAACTGTGCAATAGATGAAAAACAACCTCCCCATCCGGCGAGTTGTAGCCGAGCGTAAAGCCACCATGCCAGTCAAATCACTATTGCCACAATATTCTAATATAAAGGGATTAATCCAGAACTAGGACAGGACACATACCATGGCAACCTTGCATTCGTTTGTACATCGATGATGTTGGTACAAATCGCCTGGTGGCGCTTTGTAGAATTGGCGCAAATACAACACACACATACCTATGTATGTATGTATACATTTATTTACGAATGGGAATATACAAAAAGAGTAAAATAAATGGCATGCATACATAGTATAATAAATAGCATGCAGGACAAGAACACGGGGATACATTTGTGAACGTCGCCGGCTTTGAACACACCACAAAACCTACAAAGGAAATAGTATTACTTCCAGAGTTTTTGGACTGTCGCTATCACCTTGAGAAAGAAGGAAGACAATTACATGGTCCTTTGGTTACTGACCACGCAAATCATTTTGTACAATAGGCTTACAGGTTATAACTCAAATACCAGTTAATATACATCTTGAACACATTTTTCCTGTGTGAATTATTCTTTGTTAATTTTGGACGAAGATAAATTCCCTGCATTTGCCGATATTTTCCAATTGCGTTTGGCTGTATGTTCCAAGTGTTCGATGGCAGATCGGGCATTGGTGCCAAAAACACTTAGGTGTGAATTCACCACACACAGAATGCTTTTTGGTTACCTCAACCGAATTATTTGCCAACCGAATTTTGGTAGTTCTGTCTGATAGCATGCGATTCCATCAGGACAACCAATATTTTGGTTGTGGTATACTTCTGCTTCCATGTCGACAACAATCATATTTGGTTGCGCCAACTACGAAAATGGTGGCTTAAATTATCTGTTGTAGTTGCCACAACCAACTATTGTTGGCTGTTCTGACAATTTGTCAGTCATATACTACCGACAATTAATTAAAAACAGTTTTCATTAATTTTTATTTTATTTTTTTGAACAATGTACAACTAGTACAATTGTTTTATTGTTACAATCGAATTCCAACCAATTATATTCCTGGGTGCAGTTACATTTTATTTCCAAGTCTCGGAAGATGTGTTGTTCGTGTTGGTTCCGGCAAACTGATCGACAAGGCTCAGTTTGCCGGAACCAACATATTGGCGGAAGATTTCTTGGTTATCCAAGGTCAACCCATTAATCCCTGGCCTCATATCTATTCCAAGAAAATAGTCCATATTGGTATTTCTGCCATCGATGTGATGAACTCGAATGCTCGTGGTCCAAAGAAGTTGCTGGTTGAATAACAATGAAATATGAATAATGAATACAAGTGAATAAGTGTTTATACCAACCACCATACGATGGCGAGGGTATATTCCTTTTGTCACACCTTTTGTAGTCCCTTTAAATATTGATCAGATACCCAGTAAAGTATCTTGGTTTGTTTGTTTGGCTGGACCAATCTGCATGAAATTTTCACAGAATTTACATATGTAAGGGGTGTTGAAAATACATGAATTTTATATATAATATAAATAATACACTCATGTATTCATCTTGATTCCCTCTTTAATTTGACGTACAAGTCGGAATCTTAAATCGTGTCCTTAGGTCCCGTCGGTGGGAATTAGTGTCCTTGCCACCACATTTCTTACAGTAATCGCGAAAGTTTGTTCAACAAAAAAGCGAATAATACACTGATGTATTCGTTTTGATTCTTTAATTTGAGGTACAAGTCTTGATACCCTCTTTAATTTGAGGTACAAGTCGGAATCTTAAATCGTGTCCTTTGGTCCCGTCGGTAAGAATTAGTGTCCTTACTACCCCTTTCCTACAGTAATCAGGAACGTTTGTCCCACCAAAAACCGATTATTGGCAAAAACTACACACCAACGTGTTCATCTTCATTTGAGGTACAAGTCGATGTCTTAAATAGTGCCATTGGATCTGCAGGAAGCTAAGTGTCCTGACCTTCAGTGGAAATGGAAATCGAATAATTTGGTTAAATAATGACACATTTCCATATACGGGTGTTTTAATATGATGATTTCCTTATGACAGTTTGAATGAGCTGATTCGTTACGGTTAAGTTTGCCTAACCCGGCCTAAAGTCGTACAACAAGCAGGGATGGAAAAAGTTAGTACTTTATTACTTTTTTCAGTACCTTTTCACTTCAAAAGCACCAACGTACCCTCACGACCGTTTCAGTACTATTTTATTAGATCTATCTATTGTTTAGAAATTATTTTATGGACAAAAATCAAATGACATTTTTTCCTAATGCACACACTCGTACGTTTTCTATCACAATTAATTTGAATACAATTTATGTCGATGGTAACTAGGAACGGGAGACAGCATTTTCTAAAAATGTGTTTATTTTCCATTTTTATTTACATGAAGAGAATATGAACTGTTAGATTTTTATTATTTTGCAGAACACATTCACTAATTTGAAGTATTCTTTGGGAATAGCGACCATAATTCTCTAAAATAATATTTAAAAATAATGTAACCGGAATGTCTAATTATAATTGTTGTAATAGTAAAAACGCAAAATTATCTAACATATCTTAACCATTTTCACGAAAAAAGAAGCAATTTCATGCTTTGAAAATTAGGTTCCTTAAATTAATTCAATTAGTACCACTTGAGCTTAAAAAGTATTAGTTTAGTACTTCCCAAAAAAAATATTTTCCATCCCTGCTTGTAATTGGATGTCAATTTTGTTGTGTGATCCTCTATCGCACAGACACTATTATACAGATGATCCGTCGCGACTTTGTTTACATTTTCGTGAGTTACGAACGAATAGAAATGATTTTCAAACTCGAAAAAAATAGTTTTCTGTATCATTTTTTGAACTTTTTTTGTACATAACGATCGATATTTATTTTCAAAATGTGATCATTCCAAAACAATTTCGAAAATCGATCCTTAAATACGCAAAAAAATCACTCGCTAAAATCAAATTTCTATTCGTTCGTAACTGATAGACTACTCGCTACTGGACGGAACTTCTTTATAACTTTATTTTCTTTGCTCTATCGGGGTCGTGCGATCCTCTCTCAGGGTATCTCTTAAATACCAGTGAATGCGTCCGGCGTCTGTCAAACTTAAATTTCATACTATTGTTTTCTGTGCTTACAACAACACTTTTACAGACGCCGGACGCAATTCACCGGTATTTAAGAGATGCCCTCAAAATCGCGCGATCCTCTTTTACACCTAAAGGTGGGTACTATGTTTTTTCACCTTGAAAAAATTCCACAAAATATTATTTCAAGTTGAAAAATGGAACGCTTATTTATTAAGGTCGCATTGCATTTTTGAAGTGTGTGTTTCGAAATGTCACTTTTATATGTATGTGTGTGTGTATAAGCATGTGCATTTTTTCCTTTTTGCAAAACAAACACGAGTTTAAATTAGAATCAATAAGCAATTAAATGGATAATGCCGACTTAGAAAATAGTTAATTTAAATTGCAGAATGGAAATATGGTTGAAGATCATTGTGCTAATGTTATAACTAAATAAATTATTTATTTTGTGTTGATACGATGGCGATAACAAATAACAAAATAATTTCCTACTGTTGTACGAATATAAATAAATAAAATGATGTTTTGATGAACCGAAAAATATGTTTTATTATTATTTTTAAGGATTTACATTATATTTGTGGACATATATAAATTATACTTCCATCCATAAACGGATTTTCTTCTTCCAACTCCTATGGCTGGCAAGAACTCCCTATGTTCTTTATAACCATTTAAAAACGAGATCACAGGCACTGCCCAATACCATTGTCCTAGTGCTTCGGTAGCGTTTGCCGTCCACCGTGCTTAAAGCACTATGTTCCGGTTTCACGCTGAAATCCCATACAAAAAACAAAGTTGTGAAAATATGAATGACATTTTTTCATTTGTGGTACTATGTTTTTTCAATGTGAGAAATTGACATATTGCGCCGATAGAAATTAATTGAACGCCACAACAAATTGAAGCCGCCAGCATTGTACTCTTATTTATTTATATTCAATAAAATTTCCTAATAAAGAATACTAAATTAAATTATCTGAAATAAAGAAAACTAATGCAAAGGACGGAAAATATTTATGTACATGGAATAAACGAGAAGAGTGACATTCCGATTGGATAGCAAAGCAAAAAATGTGCCAAACACAGGAAGGACATGTAACTATATGTAATAATGTGGAATTTGTCTTGTAATTACATATGTACATTTACGTTTGTATGTTTAGAACAATCGTGACGAAAAGCCTTGAAAAACTTTGTGGACGGCTAATGCTACCGAAGCAGTAGGACAATGTAATTGGGCAGTGCCTGTGATCTCGTTTTTAAATGGTTATAAAGAAAATAGTGAGTTCCTGCCAGCCATAGGAGTTGGCAGAAGAAATTTCTTTTATGAATGGAAGTTTAATTTATATATGTCAACAAATATAATGAAAATCCTCAAAAATAATAATAAAACATCTTTTCGGTTCATCAAAACATCATTTTATTTATTTATATTCGTACAACAGTAGGAATTTATTTTCTTATTTGTAACCTGGCTTCTGATGCCTCACAAGCATCGCCATCGTATCAACACAAAATAATTAATTTATGTATAACAGCACAATGATCTTCAACAATATTTCCTTTCTGCAATTTAAATTAACTATTTTGGGCATCTTTAACTGATAAAGCTGTGGAAATGGGGCATCCAGCAACAGTGGCGTGTTTAGCATAGTAATCAGCTAGTTCATTTGGTGCAATTCCGACATGCGAAGGTGTCCAAATAAATGTAATAAATGAAACTCTCGATTTCTCAATTTTATTTAAGATGTTGTTCACCAAGTAATTGTTTGCTGAGTTGTTGGAAAGAAGAATGCAGGCATTTTTGCTGTCTGTGAATATTGCAGCTTTGTCAATTCCATCCTCTGCTATGATATCGATGGCTTTGTCGATCGCGTGCAGTTCGCCAGTTAGTGAGGAAACTCTAGAAGGTATAGAGAAAAGGAAGTTTTGGTTTGCAGAAATGTTACAGGCAGCACAACCTGTCAGATTTCCAATGACGGAAGCATCTGTAGCCCAAATGGAAAATCCTTCAGTTTTAAGGTCATTAATTTTTTGCCGGTAAATTACTTGAAAACAATCCTTATTTATGCTGTCCTTTGCCACATTGAACAGATTTAGAGTAATTTTCACCTTATGACAGGGTAAACTTTTTCCATTAATTACAAGATTTTCGAAAACATACCGAAATTTGTGGTAGACCATTCCTAGGCTGGTTTTTAGTGGAGAACCCCTCGTAAATATATCATAAAGATTTATGTTGTGGATTTTTAGGTTAATTAGTTCCTTTGTAGCCAGGTATTGAGACCTTTGTTTGGGGGGAAGTATTCCGGAGAGGGCATAGACATTGTGTGTTGGGGTGGTTCTACTTAGACCTAGATTTCTTCTTAGTATTTGGTTTTGATAACTTGTGATTTTTTTATTGAGATAAGTGGGCATGTGCGCCATGGATGAGATAAGATATTCAGTCTTAGAAAAAATTATGGATTTAGCAATGTTATTGGCAACGTGGGGATGGAGACCGTATTTTAGTGTGGTGATCATTTTTATAGCATTTAAAGATGGACGACAAGACCCAATTACTTCATCATAATGCTCCTTCAAGGTGAGGCTATTTTTTATAATTCTGCCAAGGAATTTTATTGACTTTACTGGTTTGATTAGTTGGCCCCTCAAAGATATTAACGGGATTTTACGCGGTCCTTTAGCTACATACATGGCGGAAGTTTTCTCAAAGTTGATTCGTAAATTTAGATCAGACATCATCAGAGTAAATTGCATCACTTTGTTTTGTAGAATTGTAGAGGCTGTGTCGAAGTCCTTGTTATGAGATAGAATAATGAAGTCATCAGCAAATTGGAAAATATGCGTGCTATCATCCGAGAAACCATGTAAATCAAGGGTGTAAATATTAAAGATTGTAGGACTTAAACAACTTCCTTGAGGGATACCATTTAAAACCTCTATGTTATCCTTACCCATCACTAGAGTTCTTTTTCTCAAAAAGTTAATTATCCAAGGCGTAATTTCCATTGGAAAGTATAGGTTTTGCATAATGTTATACAAAATATTGATGTCGACACATTCATACGCAGTGCTGACGTCAAGCGTTACTAAGATAACTTTTTCACCATTTTCCTTATGAGTGGTAATAGTGTAAAGTAAGTCATTTATGCAGAGAGCAGAGGACATATTTTTCCTGTATGCATATGATCTTTGCGGAAGAATATTTTTTTCATTTAAGAATGAGGTAAGTTTTTCTTTCACCGTCAGATTAATGATTTTTAGTAGAACTGATATCAAAGCTATCGGTCTGAAATTTTTGTAGTTCTCAAGGTCCTTATCCTTTTTTGGAATTGGTATAATTTTTATTTGCCTCCATTCATCTTCAATCTGACATTTTATCCAAGCATTATTTAGAGCTGTGAGGAGATTACTCTTGCTTTGATCGATAGTTTATTAATCATTTCATATGTAATTTTGTCTAAGCCCGCTGCCGACGGAGATTTTTTCCTTGATAGAACTTCACACAAATCCTTGAATGTAAAAGGATTTGGTTGGCGCATAAGGGTTATTTGTTCAGGTACAGAAAAATTATTTGGTATTTGGTCTTTTAGGTAGTTTAAGAAATGTTTGTTGTTTTCCTCACACCACTTTGTTGTTTGGTTTACATCTCCCGAGTTTTTACACCCTCGAACAAATTTTTAAATGCGATTTTGAGTTTGGGTTTTTATTTAAACTTTAAGATTTTCTCAGCAAAAGAATTTTTTGGCAGCTTGAACTGCATTGCGAAAGTTTAAAATGGCTTCGCGAAGATTTTTAGCGTTGGTATTACTTTTGTTAGCGTTAAATATTTTTTGTGCAGCTTGTCTAAGACGAAAAAGTTTGTTAACTTCATTACACCACCAGCTTTTTGGCTTTCTTTTCGGTGTTAACACAAATGATGATTTTTTTATTTCATTCTGGATTGCATTTTTAATGCTTTGAATATCCGTGGACAGTTCAAGAACCCCGATGCCGTTTAGGAGTTTATTTTTCGACAAAAAATTCTTTTTGATTTTGAAATTATTTTCAATTTTGATTTGAATGGGGAAATGATGACTTCCACCTATTGTTGATTTGATTACATTCCACGATATATTAAGATTAGAATTAGTAAACGACAAATCCAGAACGGAGCCCGGAGAGTTATCTAACAAAGATTTTTTAAAAGTGATATCACCATTGTTTAGAAACCGAAATACCGAATTTTCATAAATTTGTTTGATTGTTGAGCCACGAACTGAATCATAGACATCACCAAAAACTTTGGATCTCGCATTGAAGTCACCACATATGAGTACATTTGGTTTGTCTTCCAAAAAAGTTATTAATTTTTCTAATTCTTTTTTAAGAATGTTTATTTTAACCGAATGGGGAAAGTAAACAGACACTAACGTTAAGTTTATGGATAAATTTTTGGTTTCGCAAATTAGGATATCAAGTTGTGTGTTAAAGTTCAGTTTTTTCATAAGTATATTATTCTTGTAGACAATGGCTACTCCACCATAATTGTCACTTCTCTTTTTACACATAACATTATATTTGTTTATATTAGATTGAGGATTATTATCTTCATAGTTAAAAATTTCACTTAGTATGCATATATCTACGTTCCATTTATTTAGAAAAAACTCTAATACGTTTTTATTCTTAGTTAAGCTTTGAATATTATGTTGCAGTATATTCATTGTAATTTGAGAAATCTATTGTATCATCACTGGATGTAAGAGGCACTGATTTGAGGGCATTTTGGAATTCATTGAGGATTTGTAATCCTTCAGAGCAATTTATGGATTGTAGGATTTTCGACATTTGATTGGCAAAAAGGCACATTCGTTTTTCCAGAGCTGAAACTGGATGTTGTTTGGGATACTCATAAACAGGTTTGGACGGGGTTGAGATGACAGGACTAGCAGTCGGCAAATCTCTTTTTATTGGCATATTTACAACTTTGCTATATTTAGTTTTTGTAATTGTTCTATTAATTTCTTCATTTCTTCTGCTGTTTTGGCTTATTCCCCAAAGCCGGAAATTTATTTTCATATTCATCTTCACCTAAGATCTCGAAATAATTTGCGCTATGGTAAGTTTCCAGACATTCTTTCCTTGATTTGTTGGATAGAGCCATGACCTTACGAATTTTTTTTCCGTACTCCACTTTTCACAAACATCAGCGTCATTTGCAGAATGATCCCTCTTGTTGCATAGTATACACCTGGGAGATAAACAAGGTGTTTCGCATTTGATTGTTGATAAACAGGACGAACACTTGACCTCTTTACAGTCATTTGGACATATTATATTGGCACCGCACATTAAACATCTCTTTTTAGATTTACAGCGAATGGCTATGTGACCAAGTCTACCACAGTTTTTGCAAAGACGAATTGGTGGAATATAAAGTTCTAATTTTGGTTTTGAGCAGAACATGTCAGCTTCAAAAATAGGTTTATCATGAATTATTCCAACTTTTATCCTTTCGGATGGTTGCACTTTTCCATTCTCATCTTTATATTCGTATCGATAGACTGAGACTGCTTTAAATTCATTGTCGCGATTTATTTCGTCGATTATTCTTTCACCCGAATATGGGATTGGCACATTTTTAATTATGTAAAATTTTTGTAGAAAACGATCTGGGATGAAAGCTTGCATTGTTGAAATGTTATCACAATATTCTTTATTTCAAAACACTGTAAATTCTTTGTGGTATTCCTTTTATTTTAATAAAAACAAAAACAAAAGAGGTCTTTGACACTATTGTTTTGGCCGTTATTGTTTGTTTGTGTGTGTATATGAAAAAGAGAAGAAAAAAGCAGCGACAAACGCATAGAGTGAACTGACGTCAACAAGAGTTGGTGCAGAACTGAACACACACATTCATATAAAAGTGACATTTCGACACACACACTTCATAAATGCAATACAACTTTAGTAAAAAAGCGTTCCTTTTTTCAACGTTGAAAAAAGGAAGGCTTTTTACTAGAGTATTCATAAGGCATGTTTTCGTTACAAGCTAGCGATTTTAGTTTAGCACTTTGCAACGAAAACAACTGACTTCCACTAACTGGCGCATAAGCAGTAAGTGGCAGATTTCCACTATCTGGTAGCAATGGTTTCATGAGTTGCGAAAAAAGAACAGTGCGAAACAGACAAAAAATTCGGGAAATGTATTTATAAAACATAAATTTACTATTCTGTGTTCAATTGTTTACACTCCTTTTGCAAATATTAAAATAATTTTCCATTTTTGTTCTTCTTCTTCCCGTTAATTCACAATAATTGATAACATCTCTCCAAAAGTGGGATGCCATATTGCTAAATATAGGGTGCCCAATCTGGCAACATCATACTCGATTAAGACAGGAAAACAAGCACCAAACTTCATCGGGAACTAATAGTGCTTAGCTCCCCATACAAATGAAGCACTTAAGGTGGGTACTATGTTTTTTCAGCTTGAAAAAATTCCACAAAATGTTATTTCAAGTTGAAAAATGGAACGCTTTTTACTAAGGTCGCATTAAATTTTTGAAGTGTGTGTGTGTGTCGAAATGTCACTTTTATATGAATGTGTGTGTGTAAGCATGTGCATTTTTTCCTTTTTGCTTTTCTTGAAAACAAACACGAGTTTAAATTATAAACAATCAACAAATAATTAAATGAAATAATGCCGACTTAGAAAATATTTCATTTAAATTGCAGAAAGGAAATATTTTTGAAGATAATTGTGCTAATGTTATACATATGATGGCGATGCTTGTGAGGCATCAGAAGCCAGCGTAATACAATGTTGCTAATAACAAAATAATTTCCTACTGTTGTACGAATATAAATAAATTAAATGATGTTTTGATGAACCGAAAAAGATGTTTTATTATTATTTTTAAGGATTTGCATTATATTTGTTGACTTATACAAATTATACTTCCATCCATAAACGGAATTTCTTCTTCCAACTTCTTGGCAAGAACTCACTATGTTCTTTATAACCATTTAAAAACATGATCACAGGCACTACCCAATTCTATTGTCATACTGGTTCGGCAGCGATAGACGTCCACAATATTTTTCCAGGCTTTTCGTCACGATTGTTCTAAACATACAAACGTAAATGTACATAATTACAAGACACATTTTTGCACATTTTTTGCTTTGCTATCCAATCGGAATGTCGCTCTTCTCGTTTATTCCATATACACATAATTATTATCCGTTCCAAAGCTTTTCATTAGTCTTCATTGTTTCAAATAATTTAATTTAGTATTCTTTATTAGGAAATTTTATTGATAATATTTACAACAGTTGAAGTTCTCGCGGACAAATATAAATATAAATAAATAGGAGTACAATGCTGGCGGCTTCAATTTGTTGCGGCGTTCAATTAATTTGCAGCGGCGCAAAATGTCAATTTCTCACGTTGAAATAAACACAGTACCACAAATGAAAAAATTTCACTCATTTTTTCACAACTTTGGTTTTTGTATGGAATTTCAGCGTGAAACCGGAACATAGTACCGTGCTTTATGGTGTAACGAAAACACGCCTCATAGGTGCTTAATGTGTATGGGGAGCTAAGCACTTTTAAGCATTATTAGTTCCCGATGAAGTTTGGTGCTTGTGTTCGTGTCTTAATCGATTATGGTGCTGTCAGATTGGGCATCCTATATTTCGCAGCATCGCATCTCATTTTTGGAGAGATTGTTGTCAATTATTGTGAATAAACGGGAAGAAGAAGAACAAAAATGGAACATTTTTTCAATATTTGCAAAAAGAGTGTAAACAATTGAACATAGAATAGTAAATTTATGTTTTATAAATACATTTCACGAATTTTTTGTCTGTTTCGCACTGTTCTTTCTTCGCAACTCATGACACCATTGCTACCAGATAGTGGAAAACCGCCACTTACTACTTATGCGCCAGTTAGTGGAAGTCAGTTGTTTTCGTTGCAAAGTGCTAAACTAAAATCGATAGCTTGTAACGAAAACATGCCTATTATACATCAATTGAGTACTGTACAGATTATTTATGTGCTTAAATCTAAAGTTTAAAATATCTAATGGTGTTTTCTTTTGTGCCAAAAAATGCTACATTTTGTATGCCTTTCGCCCCAAAAATGCCTTTTTGTCTTCGATTGTAAAATTGTTGAAATATTTGTCCAATCAATTGAATTATTAATCTTTGTGTTCTATATACGTCAATAATGTAGCTTTTGACAACTAGCCTTTAAAACACAAAAAAAAAAAAAAAAAAACATTGTATTAAAAGTCTCAGAGCCTCGTGCTAATAAATCAAAACCTTTTTTTATTCATTCTCTTAAAATATTCGAAGCGTTTCTTTTTGCTATTAACAAGAGGTTATGGGCGACGCAAAGGAAACTCATGGTATTCCCCAGTTCAGAGGAGAAGGATTCGATGACTGGCAGTTCCGTGTAAAAGTACACATGGATTCGCAAAACTTGTTGGATGTTCTAACCGGCGATCCACCAAGTGATGCGGCTGCCTTGGCCGACTTTAAGAAGAAGGATAAGAAAGCAAAGGACAGGATAGTGAGCTTTGTACATTCAGATTGTTTAAGCTTCATTCGCGACAAGGAAAGTGCCAAAGAGATGTGGGATTGTCTGCATAATGCATTTGCCAAGAAGTCTGTGGTAAATCAATTGCTATTGAGGAAGAAATTGGCAAAATTACGAATGAACGAAGGAGACTCAATTGTAACACATATTTTGGCGTACGAAAACTTGGTGAGACAATTAAAACTAGCTGGAGCAACTATGGAAAACTCAGATGTATTGGCTCAACTTTTTCTAACTCTACCTGAGAAATATGACCCCTTAGTAACCGCCCTCCAAAATGTGGATGACGAGAAATTAAATTTGAACATGGTGAAAGAGCGTTTAATGTCCGAAGAAGCGAAACTGAGTGATAGGCATGACGAAGTAAGTGACAACAAAACTGCATTTTCAGGCAAAAAGTTCCTTAGGAAAAAGAAGTTCAACGGCAAGTGCTTCAAATGCAACAAATTCGGACATCAGGCAAAGGATTGTTGGCAAGCAGAAGCAAGATCAGCAAAGACCCTAGCTGTTTCATTTATGGTAAATACAAAACAGATCACCAAATCAGAAAATACTGCCAAAATTGTGTTCAAACTCGACTCAGGGGCCAGTGATCATATGGCAAAAGAAAAATCATATTTTGTATCTATGAAGGAAATGAGCACCCCAGTGGAAATAAATGTGGCAAAGAATACTGAATCCATTGTTGCCAATTATATAGGTGAAATAAAGGGAATTAGTAACAAAGGAGTTGAATTCTACATGAAAGATGTGTTGTACACTCCTGATCTGAGAGATAATTTATTATCTGTACGAAAACTTACAAAAGCTGGGTTGATAGTAAACTTTGTGAACAATGCAGCTATTATTCAAAAGGGTGAAGATCAAATTGCTATTGCCTACCTACGAGGAAACCTTTACGAACTCTTACTAGACTATGATTCAAGTTCGGCAATGATGTGTAACATAAATGAAGCAAAGCTGTGGCATAAGCGCCTGGGTCACATAGGAATTTCCAGTATAGAAAAACTTAAGAATATGCAAATGCTAAATGAGCGTGTCAAAACGAATGACATAAGTTTCTGCGATGTTTGTGCTGAGGCAAAACAATGCAGTGATCCTTTTAACGGCACCAGACGGAGATCAACAAGAATACTGGAAAGAATTCATTCAGATGTATGTGGTCCAATCACACCTGCGTCATGGGATGGCAGCAAGTATTTTGTTTCTTTCATTGATGATTTTTCGCATTTTGCAATGATATTTTGTATCAAAAGAAAATCTCAGGTCTTCGAGAAACTGAAAGAATATGAAGCATTAGTAACTGCTATGTTCCCCAACTTAAGAATTTCAACTCTAACAACTGACCAAGGTACGGAATATTTAGCAACCGAACAAAGAAACTGGTATAAACAAAAAGGTATCCAGATTGAAACCACAGTATCGTACACGCCACAACAAAATGGAGTTTCGGAACGATTTAATAGAACAGTGACAGAGAAGATTAGATCAATGTTAATTGAATCTGGTACCCCAAAATATTTATGGAATGAAGCAGCTTTGTCAGCCGTTTATATCATTAATAGATGTCCTACGCGAGCTCTTGATAATGAAGTAACTCCGGCGGAATTATGGCTGGCTGCAAAGCCAACACTGAAAAAAATAAAAGTTTTTGGATGTAAAGTATATGCTTGGATACCAGACTCAAAAAGAAAGAAATTAGATTCAAAGGGAAGGCAAATGGTTATGGTAGGTTATGCCCGCAATGGTTATCGACTGTGGGATTTGGATAACCGGAAAGTGATTCTGGCTCGTGATATAAAATTCGATGAAGAGAGCTATCCCTTTAAATCGATAGAAAGCAAAAGTGAACCAGCTAATATTGTAATCAGCCACGAGCAAGAGGGGGAAGGAGATAAAGATGCTGTGTCTGAAGGTGAGGTATCCGTAGATGATGATGAAGATAACCAAAATACAAACAATCTTGAAAATACGGTCGAAATAAATTCAAGTGAGAATGAAACGTCTGAAATAACAACTAGTGAACAGCAAGAAGATGTTGTAAGAAGAAGTGGAAGAATAAGTCGTTTGCCGGCAAAACTCTATGACTACGTTACAGGGTTCAACGCAGAAAAGATACACAATAATATTCCAGAAAACTTCAACGATATCTTTCATAGAGAAGACAGAGAACAATGGATGAGAGCAGTAGAGGATGAAATTAAGTCAATGAAAAGAAATGAAGTTTGGAAAATAGTAAGTATTCCTCCCAACTCAAAATTACTAACATCCAAATGGGTTTTCCGAGTAAAAGATGACGAAAATGGAAATCCGACTAAATATAAAGCAAGATTGGTCGTTAGAGGATATCTTCAGAAGTATGGAGTAGATTACTACGATACATACGCACCAGTAGCAAAACTAACTACGCTGAGAATTGTTTTGGCAGTTGGTATCCATCGTGGCTATTTTTTACATCAGTTAGATGTGAAAACAGCTTTCTTGCATGGCAATTTGAATGAGGACATATACATGGCGTTACCGGATGGTGTGAAAGACAAGAATGGTTTTTGCTGCAAATTAGAGAAGTCACTTTACGGACTGAAGCAAGCACCAAAATGTTGGAATAATAAATTCAACGAATTCATAACATCACTTGGCTTCGCGCGTTCAAAACATGATTACTGTCTTTATGTGAAGATGAATCGGAAACAAAATGACGTAATATATTTAATATTATATGTGGATGATCTCCTGATTGTTGGAAGTAAAATCGAAAGCATCAACAATCTCAAAGAAAGACTAAACGGGAAATTTGATATGTCAGACTGTGGACCGCTGAAATATTTCCTTGGCATAAAATTCGCTTATGAAAATGATTGCTTATCGATTACACAAGAAAGCAGCATTCGGAAAGTATTGGAAAAATTTGGTTTACAAGAATGTAATCCTGTCAAGACGCCGATGGAAAAGGGCCTACATCTCGAGGTATCAAAAGGTGAACAAAATCTTAACCAACCATATCGAGAACTTCTGGGAAGCCTCATGTACATTATGCTGTGTTCAAGACCTGACATTTGTTACCAAGTAGGATACCTTGGCCGTTTTCAGGAACATCCATCTGATGTTCATTGGCAGCATCTCAAGAGAATTGCAAGATACCTGAAAGGCACATCAGCAAGAAAACTTGTGTTTAAAAATAACGAATCTGAACCGATAATTGGGTATGCTGATGCAGATTGGGCGTCGGAAATTGCTGATAGAAAGTCTGTGAGTGGATATATATTCCAAGTGTATGGCTGTACCGTGTCCTGGTGCAGTAAGAAGCAGCAAACTGTAGCAACTTCATCATCTGAAGCGGAATATGTTGCACTCAGTATGGCTACAACGGAAGCTATATGGATACGAGGGGTGATGCAAGATTTAAAGGAAATAGATGAAAATTACAAAATAAAAATATTTGAAGATAACAACGGATGCATAGGAATTGCAAATAACTTAGAAAGTAAGCGTGTGAAGCACATAGATGTGAAACATCATTTCATAAGAGACAATATTATAAATGGTGCGATAACAGTGGAACACATAAATACCGAACGACAATTGGCAGATATGTTCACGAAATCCACGGATGCGAGTAGATATATCAAGATGTGTCAAGAGCTTGGATTAATTGATTGAGAGGGGGTGTTGAAATATTTGTCCAATCAATTGAATTATTAATCTTTGTGTTCTATATACGTCAATAATGTAGCTTTTGACAACTAGCCTTTAAAACACAAAAAAAAAAAAAAAAACATTGTATTAAAAGTCTCAGAGCCTCGTGCTAATAAATCAAAACCTTTTTTTATTCATTCTCTTAAAATATTCGAAGCGTTTCTTTTTGCTATTAACAAGAAAAATAAATGCTGCACTGTGAAAGGGTTTCGTTTTCTTTTGTGAAAAAAGTCGCACTTGCACGGGGCAAAAATGCAACATTTCAGCCCTGTATTTAATCGAAGGGGTGGACGCTGCCCTACAAAACAGATGTTTTTTCGGCGTCGGGCGAATAGCCTAAATAACCGCGTGTGTCCGTGCGTGCTTTTTTATAATGAAGTTTGGTCAGATGCTTCATTTAGGCGGCGCCGTGGAGCCGAAGGGCCTTATTCATAAAAAGTTAAAGAAGGTTTGAGGAACGCTTTAGCAGTGTTAAATCGTTCTTCAAACCTTCATTAAATTTTTATGAATAAGGGCCTTTGTTTTTAGTTTATTTTTAGTGAGTTAAAAGGCTAGTTTTTTTGCATTTTTGTTATCGATTCTGACCATAAAAAATGCAGCAGTACAAGAGGGTGTAGGCGACATTATTAAAATGCTGCTCTCTGACAGGGCAACATCTTTTTTTAGAAAAGAAAACACCATAAGTATAAAATAAATATAAACAAATGTGTTTTGTTCCCTAGCTATATGGTTTGTTCCCTAAGATTTCCCAGCTAAATAAAATCACTAGTTATAGATTGATCTGAGATTTAAGATGTAGATCTTAATAGACTAGACATAAGACAAAGCCTTGATGTTCGCCAAGAAATGTTGCACCTGCGCTGGGTAGTTTGAGACCCAAAGTGCAGAATAAGATTATTTCGGAATATTGCATCGGACCTATTAAATGTCAATTTTTCACATTGAAAAAGCATAGTACCACAAAAGAAAAAATTTCACTCATATTTTCACAATTTTTGACAAGTCGCATGACGAAATCTCATGATGTAAACAGGTCCTTAGGCAAACTAAACGAATTCAAATTTAGCGCAGCCGTTATTTAAACATTTATTTATCATTCCATTTCAAAAGTTTCGCATAAATGTCTTCTTTTTTTGTTTTGCTGATTTTGTTTGCAACTGCATATAAACGTCAAATCAAATTTCAACAGATTCAGCCTTCCCTTTAGGTTTTGTTGGCTAATCGTTTACACTGATTTCCACATGTCAGGCCCTGTTTATATCATGAGATTCCGTCGCGCGATCTGTCAAAAATACATCCCTGGGCGACTAGTCATTTAGGTGTTAGGGTATCTCTTAAATACCAGTGAATGCGTCCGGCGTCTGTCAAACTCAAATTTCATCATATTGTTTTCTGTGCATACAACAACACTTTGACAGACGCAGGACGCAATTCACCGGTATTTAAGAGATGCCCTAAATGAGGATCGCGCGATTTTAAGAGAGGATCGCACGACAAAATTCACATACAAGGAGGGATGGAAAAATGTTTTTTTGAAAAGTACTAAACTAAAACCTTTTCGGCTTAAGTGGTACTAATTGAATTAAGTTAAGGAACATAATTTTCGAATTATGAAATTGCTTCTTTTTCGTAAGCATTGTTAAGATTTGATTGATGATTTTGTTTTTTTATACTGTTACAACATATATTATTAGACATTCCGCTTATAGCATTTTTATACCCTACACCACACTGTGGTACAGGGTATTATGACTTTGTGCATTTGTTTGTAACACCCAAAAGGAGAAGAGATAGACCCATTGTTTATTATACCGATCGACTTGTAATGACTTTCTGAGTCGATTTAGCTATGTCTGTCTGTCTATCCGTCTGTCTGTATATGTATTCTTCTAATCAAAGTACAGGTCGCAATTATGGCCCGATCTCAACGAAACTTTGCACATATCTTTTTTTGGGCCCAAAGACGAGAGTAGTCTCGTGATACACTTAGATACAATACAAAATTTGGGGGAAATCGGTTCAGATTTAGATATAGCCCCCATATATATGTTGCCCCCGATTTGACATGTAAACGCTGTAGAAACTGTATTTTATATGCGATCAGTACGAAATTCGGCAGAAAGAGGTTTCTTATTACATGAAGGAATACTGCCAAATTCAGGGAAAATCGGTTCAGATTTAGATATAGCCCCCATATATATGTTACCCCCGATTTGAAATTCAAGCGCTGTAGAAACTGTATTTTATATCCGATCACAGCGAAATTCGGCAGAAAGAGGTTTCTTATTACATGAAGGAATACTGCCAAATTCGGAGAAAATCGGTTCAGATTTAGATACAGCCCCCATATATATGTTAGCCCCGATTTGACATCCAAGCGCTGTAGAGACAGTACTTTATATCCGATCAGTACGAAATTCGACAGAAAGAGGTTTCTATTTTACATGAATGAGTATTTAGGGAAAATCGATTCATATTTATATATAACCTCCATATATATGTTCCTCCTGATTTGGTTACAAAGCGCTATAGAAGTTGTACTTTACTTCCGATCATTACAAAATTCTCCAGAAAGATGTTTCTCAATTTAGGAACGAATATTGCTTAATTTAGCGATTATCGGTTTAGAATTAGATATATCCACATATATATGTTCTTACCCATTTACCAATTACATATTCCAAATTATTATCGCAATGACCCTTATCGCATTGTTAGGGAGGTGTAGGGTATTATATAGTCGGCCCCGGCCGACTACAATTACAAGGTGGCATACAATTACAAGGAGGGATGGAAAAATGTTTTTTTGAAAAGTACTAAACTAAAACCTTTTAGGCTTAAGTGGTACTAATTGAATTAATTTAAGGAACATAATTTTCGAAGTATGAAATTGCTTTTTTTCGTAAACATTGTTAAGATTTGTTTGATGATTTTGTGTTTTTATACTGTTACAACAAATATTAATAGACATTCCGCTTATAGCATTTTTTAAATATAATTTTAGAGAATTGTTAATTGCTTTTCCAAAAGAATGCTTCAAATTAGTGATTGTGTTCCGCAAAATATTAATAAAAATCTTACAGTTCATATTCTCTTTATATAAATAAAAATTTTAAAATAAACACATTTTGAGAAAATTCTGTCTCCCGTACATAGTTACCCTTGATATAAATTGTATTCAAATTAATTGTGATAGAAAACGTACGCCAAGAGTGTGTGAATTAGGAAAACAAAATGTAATTTGATTTTTGTCTATATAAATAACTTCTAAACAATAGACAGATCATATAAAATAGTATTGAAACGGTCGTGAGGATACGTTGGTACTTTTGAAAGTAAAAAGTAATAAAGTACTAACTTTTTCCATCCTGCTTGTTGTACTACTTTGTTAGGGCATCTCCTAAATACCGGTGAATACGTCCTGCGTCTGTCAAACTCGATTTCAAATGTATGGAAATGTACTACAGCTACCGAAATACGCACACGGAAACGCCGGATAATTTCAAAAAATCCGAATTTGACAGTGCGCTTACAACTACAACGAAAGAAAATAAAACAACAACAAAAGAAAACATAAACACAAACAGATGACAAGCAGCATTTTATTTTTTATTTTGGAACAAAGGAGCCTCTCCACAAATGTGTAAAAATCAAGAAGGGCACATTGCAAGCAATTTCTCTGAAGTTGTCAACACCAAGTAAATTCCAAAACTTTAAAATATGAACCAGCATTTTTGTATTAATGTTTATTAATTCAACAGAAACGTGGGGAACCTATTCGTGCTGCTTGGACGCAAGGAATCCATTTTCAAAGAACATATTTTGATTCCGGTCAGATCTAATCTAAGAAAATCGTTAGTCCAGGTGTTTGTTCTTCCTACAATGAAGCATGTGACACAAGCTTGTTCCGAATAGTTTTTATTTCCATAGCTTTACGATGCTGCATTTAAATTCCATGTTCAACGAGGACATTTGGAAATATCAATTGAAACTGACCAATAAACAATTCTCTACTATGAAGCATGATTATAAGATTGAATTTGATTTAATAGCGACACTGTCATGTGATATAAAACACAATTTAGTCCCTACATGGCAAGTGCCGACAGCTTCGATAGATTTGGTTGGCGTTTACAAAGTCAGAAGGAGAATTACAGGTCTTTACATTTTGCACAACCAATAAAGAGTTTAAGAAACATAATTTGACTTCAGTGGACAAACCCAACATCTTTATATACTCCACGATATATTAGCAATGTTTCCGTTCTTCTCTAATGAAAAACAGCATCTTGCATAACAAACAAATTAAAACATATAACTACAATGCAATGGAAATTTTGTAGTTAAAAAACGTTGTGTCATTGGGGTGTATACACAATAATACTGCTCGAATGTAAACTATCAAATTGCTTCAGTGCAGCTTCTACAATCTTTCCTTACAAAAACTTAGTTAGAAAGTTGAGAAGACGAAGAAAAATGAATTGCTGTCGGAAAATGTTTAAAATTCGAATGCCTCCTGGTTTTGGAATATATTTCCTCCTGTTTTGTGGTTTGTCCAGAATATTTTCAAAACATATAAATCCTCCATAATATCGAGATTGCTCTGAATATCAACTCCAAATGTAGAAAAACAAAATTTTTCTGAAATGGGGATGATAAATCAGCTGTTTTTTGTTTACTGCGTATTTCGGTACAGCGCGCGTTAAAAATTATCCATCATGCGTTTTTTGACAGACGCTGACGCATTCACACCCTTAGGGTGTCTCTTAAATACCAGTGAATACCAGTAAATACCAGTGAATGCGTCGGCGTCTGTCAAAAAAACGCATGCAGTGGATATTCAGAGCAATATCGACATTATGGATGATTTATATGTTTTGAAAATATTCTGGACAAACCACAAAGAAGAAGGAATAGAAATATATTCCAAAACCAGGAGGCATTCGAATTTTAAGCATTTTCCGACAGCAATTCATTTTTCTTCGTCTTCTCAACTTTCTAACTAAGTTTTCGTAAGGAAAGATTGTAGAAGCTGCACTGAAGCAATTTGATAGTTTGCATTCGAGCAGTATTATGATTTCGAACTCCAAAAGTGATGATCAGTCGCCGGTGATTTTAAAATCACCGTGATATCAAATCGCCGTGATTACAGAACAGACCCGTATGTTTCTTAAACTCTTTATTGGTTGTGCAAAATGTACACCCAAAAAAATTGTTTGCAGTTAATAACAAACAACGTCTGCTAATTTTTAGCAAACATTTTTTCTGCTAATACAGCACATTTTCTGCTGTAATAGCAAAAAGTTTGCAGTTCTGCATTAGCAAACGCACTGCTGAAAAATTTGCAGTTTGCTGAAAATTTTTGCTGTTAATCAAATATATACGAATATGATTTGACGATTTCAAAATCTTAGTTCCGGACATACAATTAAAATTAATCTATTGTGTTTAGATTTTAGTTTCTAATTTTTTATATTTTAATGAAACCAAAGCTAAACATTATTATTTTACATATTTTGTTTTTGTACTCAGGCTCAAGATCGTTATTGTTGTTTTCAGTATATGAAAACAACTTTGTTAAAAATTTAAGAAGAAGCAAGTGACATGTATTGGGGGCGGTTGTAATGGTTGGATAGACAGATCTGTTTCGGGAGCCACCAAACTCCCATTATCAATATCCTTATTACAACGATTACTTCAGTCGAAATTATTAAATATATACGCACAGCCAAGTATCATTAAACGAGAACTGTTTGCTAAAAGCGCATATCTTCAAAAAAAGACAATTCAGTAATCATCGTCCCTCGTACATGCACCAACTTCCACTCTCGTGAGTCTTTACAATGTAAAGAATTCACACGAATGTTTTGCTGTAGTTGACTATGCAACAACAACGTATTTGGTCGTGCCCTACCATTTCTTCTTGTTTTTGTTTTTTTGTTTTATTCGATCTGCTTTCATAGTACATATTTTGTTTTTGTACTCAGGCTCAAGATCGTTATTGTTGTTTTCAGTATATGAAAACAACTTTGTTAAAAATTAAAGAAGAAGCAAGTGACATGTATTGGGGGCGGTTGTAATGGTTGGATAGACAGATCTGTTTCGGGAGCCACCAAACTCCCATTATCAATATCCTTATTACAACGATTACTTCAGTCGAAATTATTAAATATATACGCACAGCCAAGTATCATTAAACGAGAACTGTTTGCTAAAAGCGCATATCTTCAAAAAAAGACAATTCAGTAATCATCGTCCCTCGTACATGCACCAACTTCCACTCTCGTGAGTCTTTACAATGTAAAGAATTCACACGAATGTTTTGCTGTAGTTGACTATGCAACAACAACGTATTTGGTCGTGCCCTACCATTTCTTCTTGTTTTTGTTTTTTTGTTTTATTCGATCTGCTTTCATAGTACATATTTTGTTTTTGTACTCAGGCTCAAGATCGTTATTGTTGTTTTCAGTATATGAAAACAACTTTGTTAAAAATTAAAGAAGAAGCAAGTGACATGTATTGGGGGCGGTTATTTTATGTGTGATTTGTTAAAATGTTTATAAAGTCTGATTCACACAAGGCAATTTTATTTCAAGCAAGTGTCAAAGTTTGTAGGATACAGAAAGCACTTTCCGCGTGGAAGAAATTGCCTCGTGTGATCTAGGACTAAGTATTGTGTATGCAAAAAAGGTAAAAATCAAGAGAATTCCTAAAGGCTTAGGGTGAGTATTAAGAGAAAATTTCGCAAGATTGTATCATTCTGTGCAAAGACGATTTTTATACGGTTTCCACGGCTATTCCTGTGTGTATTGTTGTTGTTTCAAAGTGCGAATGAAAAACAAAACGTTCAATCGAGTACGAGAGTTTTTTCCCCTCCCTTTCCAACTGCCTCCCCTACAAACACCATTAAACCGCTGATAAAATTGCCTCGTGTAAATTGGGACGAACATAGAAACCTCAACACACGCAGTAATTCGGCGTCTCTCTCTCTGTCAAACTTTGACACTTGCTTGGAAAAAGTTGCCGGGTGTGAATCTGCACATAGAGGCATACGGAAGGTAATGTTTAGATTCACACTCGGCAACTTTTTCCAAGCAAGTGTCAAAGATTGATGGAGAGAGAGGCGGGCGGAAAGAGCTCTCTCCTACAAACGTTGACACTTGCTTGGAAAAGTTGCCGAGTGTGAATCTGGACAATGGGGAGTAGTTTCTTGTACTGGTAATCCGTTTTGTGTTTTTCATTCGCACTTTGCTGCCTTTATTTCCAACAAACACCGAATTGCCCCGTGAGAATCGGGACATAGACATGCTTTATGACGGAAAAAAGAAAATTAAAAAAAGCGGCGTTTAATTTATATTCCTTACCACTGAAACCAATTTTTTCCATTAAAATGTGCTTGCGATAAGTTACACATATATTCATATTTGTGCAGATGACAAAATCTCACATAAAATTGCCCTCTTTGACAGACATCGTGCGCCGACGCCGGCTATTTAAGAATAAAATATTTTACGCCGAAAAAATTGAATTGGATTGAAATTTTCGTTCTGTTTGTTAATTCGCATTAAAAAAGCATTCCGCGAAGATAATGCAAATGATTTTAATAAATAAAACGGTTCCGGGACAGCTTCGACAACACTTACAAATGGCTAAAGAAAAAAAAGGCGAAATTGTGTATGCCTTGGAGGATCAATTAATCAAGTTGCAACAGGTAAGCGTACACAAATTGCAAATTTCTCTATGATTGTGTAAGTCTTATTCCTGCTTGTTTTCATGATTCTCAGCAAGCAGTGTCCTATTAAAACCCTCTACTTAAATACGGCTACAAAAGTAAACTAAATATATACAAAGAACTTGTGATAGCGATGGACCAGCAATTTCTTTCCGTGTCTACTTTTCCAAATCTCATAGACCTCTTAGAAGTGTGGTCCTAACGAAAATATCTGCAACATCGTAAGTAATTGTTTTGTGATTTGTTTACTTATTTCATTAATTAAACCTGTATCACCAGAAATGGCAACATTAATTTTTTATACCATATGCTTCAACGATGGTCTTGGAGAACAAAAAGAAGATAGTTATTAATGCCAGTGACCGGTAAGTATTGTGTGTAGATGCTCCCATTGCTATTTAATTTTCTAAATGATTTATATTTTTGGATCAAGCGTACACAAATGCACATAAAGGACCATGTTATCAATTAATCAAGACGCATCAGGTAAGCGTACACAAATTGAAAATTAAATGTACTATGAATATAAGTCTTATTTCTGTTTGTTTTCAAGATTCTCACCAAGCAGTGTCCTATTAAAATACGGGTATAAAAGATGATCTGAAATTTCGTAGCAACTACAATGTATAAATTCAGATAACTTGTGTCATGGATGGACTAACCATTTATTTCCTTGTCTACTTTTCCAAATCGCATACAACTCTTGGAAGTGTGACCCTAATGATAATACCTGCAACAACTCGTAAGTATTTTTTTTCTTTTTTGTGATTTGTTTACCGAAATGGCAACATTGATTATTTACTCTAGATGTTCCAACGATGGTCGCTAATATCCGAATCACGAAGCAACCTTTTGGCTCCAAAAAACTCAGGATAATTTTGTCGAATTTGGATGAAATCCATGTATAAGATCATTTTGCCCAATGATATGGCTCTGGACATGTACAATTAGATACCGTGTCTATAGGGTAAACCCAACACATTGGCCAATATTGACAGAGTTCGCGTCGATGTCGTACGATTTATGTTCTTTATATTTAGCCTTCGGACGCAAAGAAGATAATTGTTAATGCCAGTGACCGGTAAGTATTGTTTGTAGATACTCCTATTGCTATTCAATTTTATTAAATGATTTATTTTTCATTTATATTTTTAGATCAAGCATACATACAGATTTCACAGTTCGAAACGCTTATCAATACATGGGCTGAATAACTTCGGGTTGGAGTCCTAGTTGATATACTCTTCTCAAATATCAGGAAAATATAAAATTTGTATTTCTTTTATTAAAATAAAAAAAAAGAAACGTATGATAGAATAACAAAAATAGTTTGCTCTCCCAGCCGCTTTTTTCTGTTAAATAATAGCAAAATTGTTTGCTAAAATGACTGTTCTAGTTTGCTACAGTAGCAGGCAAATTTATGTGCAAAAATAACAACCATAGGGTTGCTAAAATAACAGACGAAATCTGCTTTCCCTTTTTCAGCAGACACAGACTGTTGAAACAACAAACATTTTTGCTAATGATACTCACAAAATTCTTTGAGTGTAAAGACCTGTAATTCTCCTCCTGACTTTGTAATCGCCAACCAAATCTATTGAAGCTGTCGGCACTTGCCATGTAGGGACTAAGTTGTGTTTTATATCACATGACAGTGTCGCTATTAAATCAAATTCTATCTTATAATCATGCTTCAAAGTAGAGAATTGTTTATTGGCCAGTTTCAATTGATATTTCCAAATGTCCTCGTTGAACATGGAATTTAAATGCAGCATCGTAAAGATATGGAAATAAGAACTATTCGGAACAAGCTCGTGTCACATGCTTCATTGTAGGAACACCTGGACTAACGATTTTCTTAGATTAGATCCGACCGGAATCAAAATGTGTTCTTGAAAATGGATTCCTTGCGTCCAAGCAGCATGAATAGGTTCCCCACGTTTCTGTTGAATTAATAAACATTAATACAAAAATGCTGGTACATATTTTAAAGTTTTGGAATTTACTTGATGTTGACAACTTCAGAGAAATTGCTTGCAATGTGCCCTTCTTGATTTTTACACATTTGTGGAGAGGCTCCATTGTATTCCATAAGTGGGCAGTGTCCCAGCTATTTCAATCATTTCTTCGCTGTTAATCTGAAAAACACATTTTGATATAAATTATAACAGTAAAATATTAAATTCTTACCAGCTTGTATTTGGTATTTCCAGCAAATTCACTCTTCCAAGATAAAAAATAAAATGCTGCTTGTCATCTGTTTATGTTTATGTTTTCTTTTGTTGTTGTTTTGTTTTCTTTCCTTGTACGTGTGAGCGCACTGTCAAATTCGGATTTTTTGAAATTATCCGGCGTATCCGTGTGCGTATTTCGGTAGCTGTAGTACATTTTCATATATTTGAAATCGAGTTTGACAGTCGCAGGACGCATTCACCGGTATTTAGGAGATGCCCTCAGTTGCGAAACCAGCGTTACCGTTGGAAAATTTCAAAAAGGGGCACAAAAAGGGGATTTTTCGAAAAAAGGGGCAACTGATCATTAAAAAAGGGGGATCAATTTTAAGGTTTTTATTTAAAGAAAACAACAATAAAAAAACAAAGCTTAACATACAAAATAAGTGGGTAAAATTAAAAAATTCATTAATTTACACGAAAACTAAACAAAAAATACAATGTTATAGAAAACTTATTATGATGTGTACTAAATATATTTTATCACATACATTTCTTTATTTATAAAGTTTAGTTACTTTTTTGTAACATCTTTTTTATACTTTCTAATTAGATCTGTGCTTGGGACAGATGTGTTTTGTATTGAGTTTTTTTGATCTCACAATAAATCTGTTTAGGAAAAAATGTATATGTTTATGTACATCAACCTAATGAAAAATACTTATCCATATATTTGTTACATTTAAGAAACCACAAGCAAAACAAATTGGATTTTTTTATAAACGCCGACTGATCGAAAAAACAATTTTCATCATATATTGTTACATTTAAGAAATCACTCAAATTATTTGTGTTGTTGCATAGACGCCGACCTATTCGCAGAATTTTAACCAATAAGATGAAACGGTGGAAATAAATTATCATATGCATACACATACAAAAGATAAATGTAAATCGCTTTAGCATATGCGTATATCCCATTAAATAACCTAATTCAGAATGTAGCCCGTGAGGCATTTCCGTACGTTAGTACGAAAGTGTTGTTATAAGAGTATAAAAAGCAAAGTTTTTACAAAAGCCAAAAAGTGGCACAAAAAATCGAAAAGGGGCACATTTAGTATCAACAAATAAAAGGGGCGCGAAAGTAGCACAGCTGAAAAAAGGGCCAAATGTGCCACTTAAGTCGCACAACGGTAACGCTGTGCGAAACCAATTTTACGTGCGAATCAGCTGACTCGTTATGCTACGGGGCGTTACGGTTACGTTTGCCTAACCCAGCCTTGAAACAGCTGAATAGTTACGCTACAGGGGCGTTACGTTTACCTAACCAAGCCTTAAATCATCTGATCGATGTACTTACTTTGTTTATTGTGCCATGGCTCTGACGTTTAACAAATAATAAGAATATAGCCACAGCAGACACCAAATATAACATAGAATTAGATTCAATAAAAAAACATGGCTACGGTAAGAAATGTAAGGATTTTTCAATGAGTTCCTTTGTGTGTTGTCCAATGTTGAATAAATTATCCATAGTGGAAGTTATGTTATTCTACTTTTTTTTTTGTCTTGAAATCCCCTCTTCTTACTGACAAATGTAAACAATTTTGAGCTTCTCCCCCTTTAAGGTTCCGCTTTTGGATGACGACACTATTCCTTTTGGCGAGGAAGACGAGATGCAGGATCCCAATGCTGCGAAAAAATACACGTAGGAATAATACACATACTTAATGACGTTTCTAGTAATATGTACATATATATCTTTTGTAGACACCCATATGTTACATTCTTCCATCTATTCTTCAGAGGAGCTGCTATTGTGATATATATGTTCTGTGGATGGTTTAGTGATTCCTTTATTACTAGTTTTGTTTTTGTTGTATTATTCTTGTCATTTGATTTTTGGACTGTGAAAAATATCAGCGGTCGCCTTCTAGTGGGTTTACGTTGGTGGAATTATGTTGATGACGAAGGCATCTCACACTGGGTCTACGAAGCAAAGAAAGTAAGAAAGTAGATATGCAAAGAAAGCGCTATAATGCTTATGATATATTTTTTTTATAGGGAAAAGTCAATAATCACGAAGCGCGAATTTTCTGGTTGGGACTGATCTTATGCCCGGTCTTTTGGGGGCTCTTCTTCATTGTTGCGTTGTTTGGAATGAAATTCAAGTGGCTATTGCTGGTTATGATTGCATTAGCTTTGAATGGTGCGAACCTGTACGGATATGTCAAGTGTAATTTTGGGGCCAATAAGGATTTGAATTCGGCAGCTTCAGACTTCGTTAAGACACAAATATTTAGAAATGCCATGGATATAATGACAAAACCCACTGCTCAACCAACGACAGCACGACCTACAGGTGTAATATAAACATCAATAATTTGTTTACATCATGCAGGTATTTTAATTATTCACATATTAAAGAAAAAAAGATGCATTCCACTTTGTTTTCAGATATTGGGCTAGCCCGTTATGCTAGCCGGGGTTCCATTTTATAATGGGTTTTATTTTTGACTAAACTATAATATATAACAATCTTATTATACAAAGATATTTTGCAAAGCTTAAAATTATAAATTTCTTCTCTATTGAATGATCACAATGTAACATAAGTAAACAATAAAAAGTGCATCATGTCTTCATTAAAAGCTCTTGAATCTGAACTTTGTATGCTTCTTTACATTCTTTCAGATCCAGTTGTAGTTCTTCGCAACGTTCCACCTTTTCGCCATACAATTGACACAGGGCATCATAACGAGTCTGTAATTCGCTGTAGCTAACTTCCATCAATTCGTAGGATTGTAATTTGTCTTTAATCTGTGTAAGAAAATATAAATGAAATATGTTGCAAATTGTAGGTGGTTATGAAATATACATTTTCGATTTCAATTGAAAGTTTTGACAGTTCTTCTTGTAGAACATTCCTTTCAGCCTGTAAACGCGACAGCTCCCATTGTGCCTGTGCCAGTTCGCCATCCCTCTGTTTCACCATTGATTGCAAATATTCGTAGTTGTTGGTGGTGTTGTTACTTATATAATGAAAACTTAAACCTTGTCCATGTACCGGGCGACCTGGATTAGAAATACAGTATAAATCATCCTGCAAAAAAACTATTAAATATGTTATTTTTGGAACAGATTAATAGAACAAACATCTTGGTGTTGCCAATCTATGCTACCACCATCTTCGAGAGAATTTATTCCAGCACTTGCAGTCGGAGAATGTCTATGCACATCTGAAACCGATTGATGATGTAGCTCAGTCAACGAATTTGTTGATCGATCTCGCTCTATTTGTAAACATTCAGCAGACGCAGTTAATTTATGTTCAGCGTCATCCAGGCATTGCTGCATCACTATCTGTGAGTCTTCCAAAATTTTTATTTTTAATTTGAATTCTTCCAACTCGTGGGTTAATTCGGAAAGTTTTCTGAAATAATGTGATCATAGTACAGTATTTTTATAGCATAACATTAAACTGTAATAAGGTTGAATTTATTGTAACGTAAAATTGTGTAAATTCAATTATCTTAACATTATGGTGGCAACGAAAGCACTCTATGGTTAATACATTTTTGGTGGTATATTTCTCCTGATTAAGCTCAAAATACAGACGTTTCATAGGTTTATTTACCTACGAAACATCCTCACAATTTTGTGGTTCCGCGTTTTCACCAACGAACAACTACGTTATATTGCTAGTCAAGATAACATAGACATACAAATAAGGAGAAGAAAATATAACTGGATCGGACTTACTCTCCGGAAGTCATACAATGAAATATGCCATGAAACGCTCGAATGGAATTCACAAGGTTCGAGGACAGACCAAAAACAACATGGAGGCGAACAGTTTTAAATGATGCTGGAAAATCCTTCAACGAACTGCCGCACATTGCAACGGACAGAGAGAATTGGAAATTCTACGTTGCTAAATGTTTAGCTTCCCTGTTGACTTGGGAGATCAGATGTTGGTAGCGTGTCCGGTGAGTTATTTTAGCTTTTGAAACTCGAATTATGATGAAAACATGAAAATCTTGATGTTAAATTTACTAGTGCCCTGGCTGGGAATCGAACTCAGCATCTTCGAAATCCAAGTCTTACTAAGCTACCGAAGGCCACAGCCTATGCTACAGATGGAATTTACTGAATCTCTATCTATAACTATATACTGTATATAAAAACGTAGACAAATTCTTTGTGACTTTAATAAAAAAGTAGGCGGGCCAAAAATGCGTATGGCATTATTTAAAATTTGAATATCTCAAAAAGTGCCGATAGTAAAACGAAATTTGTTACATACGTTAGCGGGCATCGAACTCGGAAAACCGAAAGTCTACTAACTGATTTGTTTTTTATGTGCTTGGCAATGCTGGTTGGACTATCAAGAAACAAGTTACAGTAGCTACCATCATCACTGAGGCAGAATATGTTGTCCTGAGACTAGCTGCGTCCGAAGGATTGTGAATTTTTTTTTTTTAATTTTATTATATTCAATAACAACCGAGCCCATAGGCCGTATATGTTACAAATTACTTCTTAAGGTGTAATACATTGTGGAATACCACACGATCTTAACATCGCTGGCGAAGATTATCCTGTTTCTATATTCATAGACAATGCAGTGTGTATTTTAATAGCCAAAGAAGTGGACCGGTCAAGCTAGTATACTATAAAATGCAGAAATTTTCATTTCATTTATTCTCCTTAACATGTAATAAAAAGCCATCAGGCCAATTAAAAATAAATTACAATATGCATTAAAATGAAAACCTTTAACATAAGTTAAAACTACTCTGCCTTATAAGGAATTTCTTTTTTTTTTTGTTTTTCTTTTATTTTTTATTTGCAATCTATCCTAGGATAATAAGCAAATTAGTTTAAATTCAGGTACAATATTACTTAAGATTTAGTATTTTATTTCATTAAATAAAATCACTAATATAAATATTTTACAATCTGCGGTCACCAATTAGGTTCTGGTCATCATCTGAAGGGAAGGTCCAGTACATGAAGTCTTTTTTAACGCCTTGTTTCATTGGAATCATCTAAAAGACAAATAGCCAACAAATTCGGTTGGTTGCTTAGTCGTGTTAAATATTTTTCTGAGAAACGGTTGATTTCATCTTTCACATAAGGCATTTGGAGATCATTGTGAATTATGTCATTTCTAACATACTATTGTGAGTTCAATATTTGTCGAAGAGTTTTGGATTGGAATCTTTGTAAAATGTTTACATTCGATTGACAGGTCGTGCCCCAAAGGTGTATACCGTATACCCAAATAGGTTTCAGTAAAGTTTTACATATTATTAATTTGTTTTCTACGCTGAGTTGGGATTTTGGTCTGAGAAGCCAGTATAGTTTTTTACATTTTGTATCAAGTTCCTTCCTTTTAGCTTTTATGTGGGATTTCCAATTGAGCCGACGATCTAAGATCAATCCTAGATACTTAACGCTCTCGACATGAGGTATAATTTCTCCATTCATTTTTACTGGTGGACAATCACCTTTGTTATTAGTAAATGTTATATGTTTGGATTTACTGCAGTTAATCTTTATATTCCATTTCTGAAGCCAATCATATAACTTATTGAGTTGATCTTGAATAATATTCGATGCTTGTTTTGGGATTGTACTCGCTGCCATAATTGCTGTATCGTCCGCGTATGTTGCTACCAGGACATTTTCAGATGTTGGCAGATCAGCCGTGAATATTGTGTATAAAATGGGACCAAGAACGCTTCCCTGAGGTACACCAGCGGAAATGGATCGTATATTGGAATAATCATTATTGTGTTTTACATAAAAGAGCCGGTCATATAAATACGATTGTAAAAGCAAGTAAAACGGCGTTGGAAGAAATCTTTTTAATTTGAACAAAAGGCCAGAGTGCCAGAGGCGATCAAATGCTTGTTGGATATCTAAAAACACTGCCGAACAATATTTCTTGTTTTCTAGACTTTCCGTAATATAGTTCACAATCCGATGACATTGCTCAGGAGTACCGTGTTTGTGACGAAAACCAAACATTTCTCAGGAGTACCGTGCTTGTGACGAAAACCAAACTGGTGTTCCGGAATTATCTGCTTTCCCTCAATTAATGGAATCATTCTTTTAATAAATATTCGTTCAAATATTTTTGAAAAGGTCGACAACAAACTGATTGGCCTATAGGAAGAAATTTCCGTTTCTGGTTTGTTGGGTTTTGGTATCATTATTATCGACGCACATTTCCATTGCGATGGAAAATGGCTTAATCTCAAAATAGCATTAAATATATAAGTTAAAAGTATGATGCCTTTCTTTGGTATATGCTTCAACATAGGCGCAGTAATTTCGTCGTATCCTGGAGCTTTTTTTGAGTTAAGGTTACGAATTTCTTCCAATATTTCATTAGTTTTAACGAATTTAATCGGCAGGTCCATTTGACAAGGTCCACGATTATAAAGGAATGGTTTAAATTGTTTTTCTAAGAAATTGGCAAAACCAGATACTTTGGCTTTGTCAGATTGAAGCCAAGTTTTATTTTCATCCCTTAATGGAGGATTTCTTTTCTTTGGATGTTTGATATACTTTGTGGCTTTCCATAAGCTGTAATCATCTGAACAATTTGGTTTTAAGTTTTGTAAGTAAGAAGAAACTGATTTGTTTTTAAGATCCTGCATAAGTTTCGTCAGTTCTTTTGTGGCCTTGTTCCAATTTGCTTTGTCTTCAGGATGTTTTGTTCGCTGCCATATCTTGCGTAGCTTTCTCTTCTTACTAATAAGGGCTTTTATTTCCGTAGATAACTTAATCATATTTCCATTTTGTGTATTCAAATTTGTTGGGGATCCGAAGGCCAATATGTTAGGTTTCCTGTTGACAGCACCGAGTAATTACTGTTCTGTATACACTTATACAGTTCTTTTCCTTTAGGATTGGCGATTCGCGAACCCCACCATGGATGTTTGCTATTGTAGTCACCTCCGATCAGAAATCTCGAGCCTAACCTGCTGAAAAATCGTTCGAAATCTTCTTGTTTGAGATTGTATCTTGGCGGGAAATATACTGATCCAACTGTTAAAGGTTGATGTTCATAATTAATTGAAATTAAGGTCGATTGCAAACTCTTTTCTTGAATATTACTCAGATTTTTAAATTTTATATATGATTTTATTAATATAGCAGATCCTCCATGAGCCGAGTCATCCGGGTGGTTTGTATTAATTAGAGTATATCATTTAATATTAAAAAATGATTTACTGGTTAAATGTGTTTCAGATATGAGCAATATATCAATTTTATTTGAGATTAAAAAAAGTTCAACTTCATGCCTTCGGTTTGGCAGACCGTTCGCGTTCCATACTGCTAAACGAATATCTATTTGCATAGTTTGTTAACTAGAAGAGTTATCATACTAAGAAGGTTGTTTGTGAGCTCTATTTGTTTAGTTATTAGTTGTTCAAGTTTTTGAAATTGATTTGTTTGGACTGTTCCCTTTAGAACTTGCGCATAATCTAAGTTATTATTGTCTCCAATATTATTTGGAATTGCATTATTATGGTAATTTTGTGGATTATTTGTTGTGTATGGTGTTATAAATTTATTTGGTACGTTTTGATGATATTTATCTTTCATGATTTTTTGATAAACGATGCATCCACGGTAATTGGCTGGGTGATCTTTACCACAATTCGAGCAGTGAGCTGGCGTATTTCTGGATTTTTTGCATTCTGATGTAGGATGACCATCTCCACATTTGACACATCGAAATGGCTTCATACAATATGACTTAGTATGGGCAAATTGTTGACATCTATGACATTGGACCAGTTCTTTTACCTGTCGGGGTGGTTCAATTTTCACAATAGCCCTATTAAGCCTTGTAATGTTGTAAATTTCTTTGTTATTTTGGGCTGGTTCAAGGTCGAGAAAGAATAGACATAAGGGGATCTTAGTTACCCGGCTGCGAACATTAAGGACGTTTCGCACTTTATGTCCGTCCAGCTCTACAGCTTCTTTAATTTCGCTTATATGTGTTGTATGATGTACATTTTTTATAACAACTCTGAACGCTCTTTCAGTCTTAAGTTGGTAAGTGTGAAATTTAACATTTTTCTTCAAACAATAATCAACTATTTTCTTGTAGTCTTTCACAGACTGAATACTAACCTTTACTTGATTACCTCGTAGAGCTTTGTATGAAAATTGTGTTGCTGGAATCACTTTGACGAAGTCATGTTATTAACATTATCAACACATGGTATGAATATAGGTGGTGGTTTTAGTTCTGCGGTTGCGTTCGATGCATCCACGTTAGAATTGGCGTCAGCTGTGTTCCGTTCGGTATCCAGCGCAGAATACCTGTTGGAGTTGCTTGTTGAAGGTTGATCGGTTGTTAGTGCATTTGTTGACACTGCATTCATGTTGCATGTGTTTGTTTGAACATCATGTTTGACATTCTTGTTTGGTGGTTCGATAACGTTTGATGGAGATCTGTTGCGTTTGCGTGTTGTTACGACCTGCCATTCGACTTCGCTCTCACTATCATCGGTTTCACTTAAACTAACCATTCTGTCAAACAGAAGGTATATTGAGTATCAACTGATATTGTTTTTGTTGTAGTTTGTTTGCCTCGTTTATTTTGTTTTTGTTTTAAAGAATATTGGAATAACAGTCTTTTCTGTTTGCTTAAAATTGTTCAATCCGACTCTCGATATGTGCGCACTACACTTGACGACAGTTTGAACGAGTTATAAGGAATTATTGTAAACATTTTTTTTCTATCTTATTATAATTAAAATTTTTTGTTTTTCATTGTTTTTTTTTAGTCTTAAAATAAAGTAGGGTATTATTTAAAATTAATAGCATAATTTTTTTTTTCTCAGTGCTGACGAAAACTACTAAAAAAATATAATAAATGAGAACAATTTATATAAAAATATTTAGGAACAGGTCTATTACGTCCATTAAGTGCACTTAAGGAAATAATCGAAGGAAAAAAAGATTATTCAAGATGCTGAAGAATGCAGAGTAAGCTGTAATTGACAAGCTAAAATGTTTTAATTCAATAGGCAGTGCGTTATACAAACGTGCCACTCGTACAAGGAATGCATCATCCAAAAGATGAAATACCCTAGGTATTAATAATTGATTTCTTCTGGTTGAATGGCAAAATTCAAATGTCCTCACCAGGAACTGACACTGATTCTTAATTAGCTTATAAAAAAAAACTAATAACTGGGAACTCAAGAAAGTGGAGAAATTACACCCCAGAAACTTTACAACATAAGGGGTTATATGAACTCGCCGATTTAATCTGTACACAAACCGTACCGCTCTGTTAATAGCCAGATGTACTAGATTCATATTTCTCTGCGTAGTCCCAGAATATACCTCCAAGCAATACAAAACAGTTGGCATAACCAGGGCATGTACAAGACGCTCCCTAACAAAAAGGGGCAGAGACAAATCTGTACCGTATAGATTTTTTAAAGAAAAATTCACTCTTGAAACAAACCTATTAATGTGTTGTTAAATACGCAGCTTGTCATCTAATTGAACTCCTAGAAATTCTATGTGGTTAAGGAACTCAATACGTGCGCCATTATATATTATCTGGATATTATTGTAGGCACTGGAAGAAAACAATAGCGCCTTAGTTTTGGATGGATTTACGCAGAGTTTATTCTGTAACAACAAAGCGTTTAATGTTTCTAAAACTAATTCAATTACAGACTGAAGAGTTTCAGAAAAACGATGGTGACCCTTAAATAGCAACTGAATATCATCTGCAAAAGCATGTAGAACACACCAGTTTTGTAAACGGGTGAAAAGGTCGTTTATATAATTATAAATAGCACCGATCCCTGCGGAACACCACTTTTAACAGGAAGAATATTACTGCGTCTACCATCAATACATACCAATTGACGCCTATTAGTAAGAAAAGAGCACAGCATGGTGCACGCACTACTCGAAAATCCATATGTGTTATATAGCTTAGGAACTGACACTGATTCTTAATTAGCTTATAAAAAAAAACTAATAACTGGGAACTCAAGAAAGTGGAGAAATTACACCCCAGAAACTTTACAACATAAGGGGTTATATGAACTCGCCGATTTAATCTGTACACAAACCGTACCGCTCTGTTAATAGCCAGATGTACTAGATTCATATTTCTCTGCGTAGTCCCAGAATATACCTCCAAGCAATACAAAACAGTTGGCATAACCAGGGCATGTACAAGACGCTCCCTAACAAAAAGGGGCAGAGACAAATCTGTACCGTATAGATTTTTTAAAGAAAAATTCACTCTTGAAACAAACCTATTAATGTGTTGTTAAATACGCAGCTTGTCATCTAATTGAACTCCTAGACATTCTATGTGGTTAAGGAACTCAATACGTGCGCCATTATATATTATCTGGATATTATTGTAGGCACTGGAAGAAAACAATAGCGCCTTAGTTTTGGATGGATTTACGCAGAGTTTATTCTGTAACAACAAAGCGTTTAATGTTTCTAAAACTAATTCAATTACAGACTGAAGAGTTTCAGAAAAACGATGGTGACCCTTAAATAGCAACTGAATATCATCTGCAAAAGCATGTAGAACACACCAGTTTTGTAAACGGGTGAAAAGGTCGTTTATATAATTATAAATAGCACTGATCCCTGCGGAACACCACTTTTAACAGGAAGAATATTACTGCGTCTACCATCAATACATACCAATTGACGCCTATTAGTAAGAAAAGAGCACAGCATGGTGCACGCACTACTCGAAAATCCATATGTGTTATATAGCTTATACAACAATGTGGAATAATCCACCCTGTCAAAGGCTTTTTCCAAATCCAATGACAAAAGGATACAAAATTTTTCATCGCCAAAATTACGGCGGATGGAATCTGTTAGGCCTAACAATAAGGAAGTTGTACTTCTACTGTTTCTAAACCAACACTGGGCATCATGGATGAAACTATTACTTTCCAAGTAGGTTAACATTTGAGTTTTCATTATATGTTCTACTACTTTGGAACAAATTGGCAAAATTGAGATTGGGCGGAAATCATTCATTGGATGTGAGGCTCCCTTCTTCTTAACAGGTATTATTTTGGAGGTCTTCCAACCAGCTGGGAACAGAGATGTCAGTAAAATCATGTTGACAATATGCAAAAAGTGAAAGCAAATAAATGGGTAAACAATTTTCAAAAATTTCAAAGTGAAACCATCTAAGCCTGCAGCATTAGACTTTATAGCGAAAAATGCCTTATCCAACTCTTCAATGCTCACACACCGGAAAGAAAAACCTTCATATCTATACTGCCTGTGCTGAAAATCATCAATTATGCAAGTTGAATTCAACTGATTTTCTACGAATGCTTGATTCAAGGTGTCCACATTCATATTACAATTATAAGACTTAGAGTCTGATAGTCCATTGGTTTTAATAATTTTCCAGAAATCTACTATATCTTTTACAAGAAGATATAGTAAAACGAATTTGCAGCGAGCTTCTGTTATTTGAACTCAAATCGATACCTCAATTCTAAAACATGCTAAGCCGACATAGTATGTTTTTAGGGAGATTGTATTTTTAATTTCTAAATATTCCAAATTATATTCAGTCAAAATTTGGTGTTTATCCGTCAACCCAATTAAAAGTTATTCACAAAACAGTACAGGTCATTCGATTTCCATCATAAAGGAATTCCACACAAATATAAAAAAATTAATCAAACTTTGAATTAGCATAGTTTAGAATGGAGTGGTAATACGTATTCACCGGACTTCCGAGCTCAAAAATCTCATCGAGTTTAATGTGTAAAGTTAGGTTAAGAGTGGCAGCTTGTAAAACAGACCCACTTAGACTATCCATTCAATTGCGTTACCACATGTAAAACGAATTTGCAGCTAACTTCTGTTATTTGAACTCAAATCGATACCTCAATTCTAAAACATGCTAAGCCGACTTAGTATGTTTTTAAGGAGATTGTATTTTTAATTTCTTAATATTTCAAATTATATTCAGTCAAAATTTGGTGTTCATCCGTCAACCCAATCAAAAGTTATTCACAAAACAGTACAGGTCATTCGATTTCCATCATAAAGGAATTCCACACAAATATAAAAAAAAATAATCAAACTTTGAACGCCTCTCCTGAAAAGCTACCTTTTTGCACTTAGCATAGTTTAGAATGGAGGTATCGAAATGTAATACGTATTCACCGGACTGCCGAGCTCAAAAATCTCATCGAGTTTAATGTGTAAGGTTAACTAGTAACCAGTTACTAGTACGCTGTATTGATTCATCCTCCTCTTCGTCCCCCAGCTTCTGCAAATGTCGATATGCAAGATCTTTAATCTCTCTGCGTGCCGTCCAATAAGACAGTGTCCTGTCATGACAGACACGATAAGCGAGACGTCCGTTCGCGACATCGAGTTTAATATTTATAAGTATAAAAGTTTCATTTTCGCCTAAACCAATATATAAAGTAGAATATTGTTTAGTGACGATTTCGTTTCTGGAAAAAATGTTGTCCAGTATTTGAATACGACATACCCAATGTTATTGAAATGCAGCAATGAAGCAACATACAAATGTATTAGGTACTTCATATATTTTGATCAAAGCAAAATAATTTTAAATCACAACGAAAATCGTTAACTTAATATTGATTTGAATCGAAATAATGAATTAGCATACATTGTATCAACGTTTTTCATGTTTAAATGTCCTTTGTATATTAAAAATGTTCTTTCAAATTACCTGTTATATTCGGTTTCCCTCTGATTCAGTTCTAATTGCAATGTAATTTTAGTTTTTTCTTCTTGTATTATTGCATGTGCTAATTTTTCTTCAGACTCTTGGCAGCGTGACTTCAGAGAATCAATCCTTCGGTTAGCTGTTTCCTCTATGTGTTCTAAATTTTTTAAGCGAGCTCGTGAAGCTTCTAGTTTTTCCAAAAGAATTTTTTCATCCTTATTCCACTTACTAGTACGCTGGTTAAGAGTTTGTTGTAGGGATTCTAAATGGCGCATTAGTGGAATAGTTGTTTGACTGATTTCCTGTGTGGAATTTTCTGCTCTTAATTCGGCCGCTTCTAAACGATCCATGAGATTTCGATTTTCTTCTCTCAATTGCTGTTCTCTTTTCATAGCAGCTAGTTCAGTGCTTCGCAATTTGTCGCTAAATTCCTTAAGCTTCCTTTGTAGCTCATGATTTTCACCTTGAATTTGCATTTTTTCTTTTTCTACAGTTTGAAAAGCCGTACGCGAAAGTTCTGAATTTTGTTTTGAGCGCTGCTGTAGCTCAGCTTTCACAGCGTCAAAACTACACTGTAAAGTATTAAATTTTTGTTGAGCATCATCGAGTTTGCTCCTAAGCAAACTATTTTCTTTTTCCAGCCGTTGATTTTCCGATGACATTTTGTGAACAGCTTCAATTTGAGTTCTTTCCACGTCTTCTTTTGCAGACAGGGTTTTCTTGAGGCGTTCTATTTCTTCGTTTGTGGCGGCGAATTGATCTCGCATAGACTTCAACTGTCCATCCACTGTCTTTTCTTTAGATCGAAGCTTTTTTATGATGTTTGATTGTTGCAATATCTCTTTTGAAAGTTTTTCTCCTTCCTGTCGTAGTTCGTTTACCATGCTTTGGCTCTCAACTAATGCATCCGTTAAGTTATTTTTTGGAATTTTCGCTTTTAGCTCTTTCACTTCTAAGCGCAGTGTATCGCGTTCTCTTATACAATTTTGAAATTTCTTTTCTAAAGCAGACAACCGTTTCGTGTACTCTTCCGACGGTTGTAGGTTTTCTGTATTTACTAAAGATAGCAATTCATTATTGCGTTCATGCAGTTCGGAATTGCGTTGCTCCGACTGGAGTAAACGCAATTCCCTGGCCTCCACCAAACTATTCAGTTCAGATATTCGTTTTAATAATTTTTCTATCTCATCTTCTGATGGTGGTGAATCCATGGAAAGAATTGAAATTTCAGACGGTTCCCGACAGTGACCTCCTTTCGATACGGTGTTCGTGGGCTTAGCTGTAGCTATGGCTGTCGAAGATGTATTTTCTACCTTCAATGGACTGGTCCTGGTTGTGTTACTTGCCGTACTAGATCCATCACCGTTTGGATTTGAAATTATTTCGATATCGGAAGAGGTTGCTGTTTCCATTTCGTCATTGGAGGTATGTGCAGACGGAGAATCACTCTTATATTTTTTTCCTGTTTTTTGGCATACTTCAATATTAGATTCACTACCACTTTGCGTAGATTGTAATTGCACATCTTCGAAGCTTTGTGTTGAATCAGAGTCGACCGTTTGCAGTTCGTATGGAATGTCATCTCCAGAAAATTGTGTTGCCTCTGCGAAATGTAAATGATAAATTGCATGCTCGTTCATAGGTTTTGTTTATTACCTTTATCATTGTTTGCATTAATATTGTGTTCTAAATGATCCCCTTGCACTTCCACTCCTGGCTCCTCCGTTGAACTACCAATGATAACGATACTTTCAGTCTCTATATCTGGTAGGTTCAATAATTTCAATGAATCTTGTTTGTCAGAACAGGTCGTCTGCTGAGGCGACAAAACCTCAACGGCCACCTTTGGCAGCGGTGTATTCATTTCATTAAGCTGATCCTTTGGAACCAAAGGATGTTCTTCAATCATTGTTTTGGGCTCACAGTCAGTCAATTTGGTGTCGTCGAAACCACCAACATCTTCATCTTCTTGAATATCAGATATCTCAAGAACCTTGTCAATTTTCTTTTGTGCTTCTTTCAGTGCCTTACTAGCCATACTGGCAAAATTTTTCGTGTCAAACCAACTCATATCTTCAGCTTGTCAATAAAAATCATAACTTGATATTTTAATTTTCCCGAATTAAGCATAAATTTTTGGACAATTAGAATTTGTTCATGACTCTTCTCTCATTGAACTGTCAAATTTGTTGATGACATCTAATGGCTGGGTTTGGCAATCGTAACCGTAACGCCCCCGTAGCGTAACAAATCAGCTGATTCAAGGCCGGGTTAGACAAACGTAACTTAAGCGCAGTCGTAAGTCCTGCTACACACGAGGCAATTTTATCCAAGCAAGTGTCAAAGTTTGTTGGAGAGGGATGCAGAGAGCTCTTTCCGACTGCCTTTCTAATACAAACTTTGACACTTGTTTCTAAAAATTGTCTTATGTAAGTCCCCATTTACATGGTACTTTTTTTTAAGCAACTTATCGACTTATTCTCTTTTGAAAAAGTATTTACGTTCACACGCGTAGGATATTGCCAAGATTCTTCTTCTTCTTACAGGATTCGGCAAACAGATCGGGAAAAAACAGGAGCCCAAAATGAGATTGGCGACAGGTTATATGAGTCGTGTTTGGATGACCTAAAGTTTCTGTCGTCAGTAGATGTCTGTCTGGTAGTTTTAGTGGTAAGCAAATGTAGTTTGGTTGTTCTATATGTATATTTGTTTTTATTTTCCTTTAATTTCACCAACCAATGATTGTTGTTTCTTTTGTTCTATTGTCTTGGGAGGAAAAACCAATTAAAGTAAGGGGCTAACCCTGAGCCCTAAGATAGAAAGAACAACCTAAACTAGGCCTGAGCTCAACCCTACGTTTTGGTGCACTAAAACCACTTAAAAAGGTATGTAAGAAAACCAATTGTTTAAATCTCAGAAACTGAACACTTCTAATGAATAATACATATGCATGTAATCGATATCGAATATATAATAAGAATAATTGACAAATAAATACAATGATACTATGTTTACATTTCTCTCCCCCCCTTAATTTAATCAAATTCAATGTAGGAATCTGCTAAACGTTTAGGTACTTTTCGTTGCCTTGTTGATCGGCGTAGCTCCTCAGGAGTTGACGTGGAATTTCCTGTTCTCGGAGTTTCGTCGGGAACATGGACATGTTTATCAGTTGGATCTGAGTCTGCTTGGTTGTCTGAGTGTATTTGATTTTCAGGAACATTCGGAATGGTTGGTTGCAATCGAGTTTGTTGGATCAATGGTAAACTTCCTCATCAGTTGTTTGTTAGGGTATCCAATGACAATCGAAGGTATAGACACCCCATCGGAGTTGACTTTCAAACTAAAAACAAAGCATTCTGTAGATGGCTACCTAAAAATCTTCTCACTCGCATACAATCGTACGCGAAATTGACTTTTCCCCCATCTTGTGGAAAAAAGTTGCAAATATACAAGGATGTCTGTACTTTAAATTGTCATTGGGGTATCTCTTAAATACCGGTGAATGCGCTTTTCAGATTAACAGCGAAAAAATGATTGAAATAGCAATTTCTCTGGAGTTGTCAACACCAAGTAAATTCCAAAACTTTAAAATATGTACCACCATTTTTGTCTTAATGTTTATTCATTCAACAGAAACGTGGGACACCTGTTTATGCTGCTTGGACGCAAGGAATCCATTTTCAAGAACACATTTTGATTCCAGTCGGATCGAACCCAAGAAAATCGTTAGTACAGGTGTTTGTTCTTCCTACAATGAAGCATGTGACGCGAGCTTGTTCCGAACAAGCATTTGAACATTTGAATTCCATGTTCAACTAGGACATTTGGAAATATCAATTGAAACTGGCCAATAATCAATTCTCTACTTTGAAGCATAATTATAAGATAGCATTTGATTTAATAGCCAGTATCGCTATGAAATAAAAAACGATTTAGTCTCAACATTGCAAGTGACACCAGGGAACCGACAGCTTTGATATGTTGGTTGGCGTTTACGAAATCAGGTGGAGAATTACAGGTCTTTACATTTTGCAACAACCAATAAAGAGTTTAAGAAACATTATTTGACTTCGGTGGACAAAACCAACATCTTTAGATACTTCACGATTACTAATATTTCCGTTCTTCTCTAATGAAAAACAGTATCTATCATAACAAACAAAATTAAAACATATAACTATAATGCTATGGAAATTTTGTAGTTAAAAAACTACTGCTCCTATGCAAACTATCAAATTGCTTCAGTGCAGTCCGGTTTCTACAATCTTTCCGCACGAAAACTTTGCTAGAATGTTGAGAACGCGAAGAAAAATTAATTGCTGTCTGCAAAATGTTTAAAATACAAATGCCTCCTGATATTGGAGTAAATTTGTATTCCCTCTTATTTATGGTCTGTACAGAATATTTTCAAAAAATATAAATCATCCATATTTCTCTGAAAATCCACTCCACATATAGATGAAAATTCAGCTGTTTTTTGTTTACTGCGTATTTGGGTACAGCGCGCATATTTTCGCGGCATATTTTCTCTACATTTCCATATAGCCACTTCACCTTTGATAAGTAATCTCGCACTGCAACTCTCTCTCCCTCAAAAAATGTCTTTAATGGGACAGCGCGTAATTGATTGTCTGCCTCCTGATTCACATCGTTAGGAATCAACAAATCTAAACGCGACTGAATTTGTCTGCCAAACATTAAAATTGCTGGTGATTTCCCTGTTGTTGAGTGTATAGCCCGTCTGTATGCCATCAGTATATTTGACAATTCCACATGTATCGTATCGGGTGTACATTTGGATGCCGTCAACTTTGATTTGATTGTTTGAACATAACGTTCCGCTTGCCCGTTTGTTGCAAGATGGTATGGTGTACCTTGTTTGTGAACAATTCCATTTAGTTTCAAAAAATGTTGAAACTCATTCGAGTCAAATTGCCGCCCATGGTCGCTAACAAATACATTTGGAATTCCAAATTGGAAAAAATTTCGCGACACTTCTGGATAGTAGTATCAGTATTCATATTCGAGCAGATATGAACCTCAGGTCATTTTGTGTAATCATCCACCAAAACAAATATATATTTACCAAATATTGGTCCAGCATAATCAGCATGAACTCTCTCAAATCTCATCCACGTGTGTGTAGGATCTTAGGATCTGGCGCGTATTTTGGCATTCTACACATTTGTTTACTACACTTTCAATTTCCTTGTCCAAGGTCTTCCTTGAACAAATTTCGTTTACTGAACCGTAGCCCTCTGCTCCAAAAATATTTTGCCAATTTAATTTAATTTTCTGTAACCATTCTCTTCCTAGAATTGGTTTTTGGTTCGATCGCACAATATACAATTTTAATTTGTTATCCTCATCGCTACCTGTCACTGCGACACATATGTATCCAACACATTGCAAAGTTGTACCGCAATAACTCACAAGTTCCACATCGGCATGACACACTTTCAATGTCGGGAAATAACGTTTGACATCAAGCAAATTAATAATTGATACCGGTGATCCCGTGTCTATTTCGAAAGTTATCATTTCTTCATTTACCCGCAGATTCTGCATGATTTTGTTGCTTAACTTATTTACTTCGCCTTTAGAATTCACCAACAACAATTCTTCAACTGTCGTTTCTTTTTCATGAACTTGGTGTATTTGTTTTTTCTATTTAAAACACACTTTTTTCAAATGACCCCTTTGATTACAAAAATGACATGCAAAATGTTTGTATTTGCATTGGTTTGCCATATGCAAGGTATTACCACATTTAAACACTTTTTGTTTTCATTGGGTATGTTTGCATCAGCCTTTTTTGCATTCCTTTTGAGATCGTTCTTCTTCTTTATTTTATTCACATTCGATTTCTCACCGCCATTTTGTAGCTTTATACCGTCTTTTTCTGCCAATTCACTCGCTGTTACCACACTTAACACATCCTCCAAAGTCAGATCTTTCTTTTCCAACAACCGGCTTTGTAATTTACTATCACATGACCAAATTAAAATTGATTTCTGAGAGCCTTACCCAAATAATCACCAAATTCGCAACCAACCGCCAACTTTTTCAATGACACCACAAAATCACCTGCTGACTCAGACTCTTGTTGCCTACGCATGTTGAACCGAAAACATTCCACCAACTCACTAGGCCTCGGCTCAAAGTGTTCTTCCAACACCTTGATTATTTCCGCGAATGTTTCTTCCTCTGGTTGTTTAGGTGTCAATTTGTCGCATAAGATGTTGTAGGCGCCTGTACCGATGAAATGCACCAACAATGACTGTTTCTTGTCCTCTTTACAATCGTACAGCTTCATAGCCGTCTCAAATCGTTTCACCCAACAACACCAAGAAATCTTTTGTGGATCAAAAGCCTCAAAGTTAAAGAAATTTACGCCAGAATCTGCCATTTTATTTACATTCCGTACACTTGTACTGTAAAAAATGTATATCTCCAAATGAATAACGTGAGATTCGTAGTAACAACTTGATATTTGGGGTGTGAATTTATTATTGATTTTCAGATAAAATCTTAAAACTAAAGATTTACTTCTACTTTTCAATTTTGTTTACATTATTTGATTCAATTGGGTGGTCTTTTACAGAGTGTGTGTGCGTTTTATTGATGTTGCATATTTAAGTAATATGATCTTCTTTGTTATGTGGGATCGTTGATTTTGTTTATGTTTTAATGATCCCAGTGTACATTGGGGAGTTTTGCTTATAGTATATGTATGTTAGGGTGGATCTATAACTTAAGTTATTTGTATATTGGGATGAATGATATAATGGAGTAGGTCTGTTGGAGACGTTGCTGTAACTCCCCCATCGTTTGTTAATGCTTCCGCCCTCGGAGCATTTTTAGTTCTGTTTAATAAAATCTTTTTCCCAAGTTTAATAATTATAACAACAAAAAAGGTAAGTATGGTACTCATTATAAAGTATAAGAGAATGTTATTATGAACAATTCTTTCGTTTGATTTCTCTATAAGATTTCTTGTTTCTATAGTTCTAAAGTTTAATATGTTTAAAGATAGCTCTTCTTGAGCTTCATTTTTGTTTTCAATTTTCTTTGAATAACCGGGATTTACATAATGATTTACAATTATTTCGTTATGATTTATAAAAATTTGATTGTTTATATCTATTGAGCAGTTTCTAAATTTAACAAGTTTTGTTCCTTCGATAAATATAGTATTTTTATTACAATTTTGTTTTATTTATTTTCTTTTCAAATTTTTTACAATGATAAGACCAAAGCCCAATTCTTTTACAATTTCTTTTGGTTCTCTTCTTATTTTAATACAATTGTTCAATGTTTTTGAAATAAAAATATCTTCTATAGATTTGTCATTAACATTAATTAAGTTCTTAATTTTATTATCTTTTGGTTGAATCTGATATATAGCTTTATTATCATCTAAAATTATTTCTTTTTGTGATAGGATTTACATAATGATTTACAATTATTTCGTTATGATTTATAAAAATTTGATTGTTTATATCTAGTGAGCAGTTTCTAAATTTAAAAAGTTTTGTTCCTTCGATAAATATAGTATTTTTATTACAATTTTGTTTTATTTATTTTCTCTTCAAATTTTTAACAATGATAAGACCAAAGCCCAATTCTTTTGGTTCTTTTCTTATTTTAATACAATTGTTCAATGTTTTTGAAATAAAAATATCTTCTATACATTTGTCATTTTCATTAATTAAATCTTAATGTGGTACAGGGTATTATGACTTTGTGCATTTGTTTGTAACACCTAAAAGGAGAAGAGATAGACCCATTGTTTATTATACAGATCGACTCAGAATCACTTTCTGAAATTCGGCAGAAAAAGTTCTCTTATTACACGAAAAACACTGCGCAATTCGGGGAAAATCGGTTCAGATTTAGATATAGCCCCCATATATATGTTCCACCCGATTTAACATTTAAGCGCTGTAGAAATCGTGTTTTATATCCGATCAGTACGAAATTTAACAGAGAGAGTTTTCTTATTACATGTATGAACACGGCCAAATTCGGGGAAAATCGGTTCGGATTTAAACATAGTCCCAATATATATGTTACACCCGATTTGACATGTAAGCACTGTAGAAACCGTGTTTTATATCCGATCAGTACGAAAATCGGCAGAGAGAGTTTGCTTATTACATGTATGAACACTGCCAAATTCTTATCGCAATGCCCATTTTCGAATTGGTAGGTAGGTGTAGGGTATTATATAGTCGGCCCCGCCCGACTTTCTGTCTTTCCTTACTGGTTTAATATAGTGGTCGATTAATTTCTCCTCTACAATCTTGACTGGTAGGTATCCCTCGTTTTTGTCTAAATCGATAAGTTCTAAATTCGTCACAGCACTTCCTAGATATAGTAGGCCAAGTGTCAGTATAATTTTCTACAAGTATATATAAGTATACATATATTATTACGTTTGGTTCGCATTTTCTAATAAGTTTCCTCTTCTAGAGGTTTTGTTGTATGGGAAATGTAATATTGTCAGAATTTTGAAATCTCTTCTTTTTCTTTATATATTTGGTTAGATGTTTCGTCTTTCAAATGGTTATCGTCGATTTTCTGTCCTACGATTTTCCTAAACTTAAGATGATTCTTACCCCCTCTTATTTCCTTAATATAATTTACTCCATCTTCAATCGGGGTATCACTTATTCTATTTTCATTTAGCTTTGCAATTGTATGTTCTTTTTTTCTTAGAATTCTTTCATATATGTCATTATATTCACATTCTCCTATCCTACCATTTACAAAGTTGATAGGCTTTGTATTGGTCGTATTATGAACACTGTCATTATAATATCCATTGATCAAAATCATTTGTTCTTCTATTGGGACATTCCTCATTGTGTGCCTTAAAATCCTCAAATGTTCATTAATGGTATTATGGAGTCTCTCAACGTCGCTATTACTATTATGGTTTAAGCTAGAAGTAAAGTGGATTTCGATATTCCTATCTTTCAAAAATTTATTCATTCCCTTTGATTTCATTCCTAGTTCGTTGTCTGTCACAATTTTCTTTATTTGTCCGTATGTACTAATATACCTCAAGATTGCTTCCCTAAATTCGGGGTCTGATCGATTTTCTGTCCTTGTAATTAAGGCAACTTTAGTGAATTTATCTATCATGGTAATGAAGAGAGATTTTCTAATTGAGTAAAATACGTCCATATGAATTATTTCATTGGGTGTTTTAGGGGTTTCTGAAATCATGTACGGTATTAGTTCGGGATTTCGTTCGTACTTAGCCAAAATGCATGTCTCGCAATTATTTATAAATTCCGTTATTTTGGTTTTCAGCTTGGGATAATAATATCTATCTTTTATTTGGGAGAAATTCTCATCAATCCCTCTATGATTGTTCCTTACATGTTCTGCTGATATAATTTCCCGTAAGTTTTCTTCGTCTGTTATGTCAATTAGTTTACTTAAAGATCTTATAATTTTAACTTCCTTATGAAATTGTTGGTGTATATTTTTTAAATATTTCAAAAAGATCATCATTTAGATAGATAGCGTTGATCTTAGTTTGATCAAAGTGATTAGAAATAATGGATTTCACAAAGTCGTTATCGAACTCCTTTGCTTTAATAATTTTACGATACGAATTATGAATATGAATGTTCTTTATAGATGCTGATCCTGAAGATATCTTTTCTATAATGATTTGAGTTTTGAAGAAGTTTATCGGTCTTTGAGTTGTATGAATTAGAGTATCTGAATCTTGTTCTACTAAATTGTTAATTTCTATCCTGCTCAAACAAACTGCTACTTTATTCAAGTGTCATTCTTTATAATTTATCTCATAGTCGTATTCACCTATCTGAACCCTCCATCTCATCAATTTCGAATTCGGTTCCTTCAAATTATTCAACCAGATGAGAGGTTTGTGGTCCGTATATAGTTTAATTTTCCTTCCATAAACGTAGGGCCTAAATTGTTTGAGACACCAAACATTCCTTTCCTATTGTCGAGTAATTAATTTCATGCTCGTTCAAAGTTCTAGATATATACGCTATATACATTACTGGCGTCCGTCGTTATTTCAAATGGTACACTGAAATCCGGATATATAAGAATCGGTGACTTAACTAGTTTATCTTTTAATGTATTGAAGGAACAAATGTAATCAGGATCACTAATATTAATTTGAATAAAAAACAAAAACAAAAACAAGTTTTCAAAAACTTTGTCATTGGTTTAGCAATATGAGCATAATTTTTTATTAATCTGCGGTAATATCCGATCATTCCAAAAATGATTTTATTTCCTTCTCAGTTCTGGGAAGCGACAATTTATTGATTATTTCTACTTTCTGACATAGAAATTCGACCTCTTTTCTTAAAAATTCGCATTTATCTAATTGGACCTTAAGTCTCGCATTCCTCAGTTTTATTAACACCGATTTCAAATTCTTTATGTGCTCCTCTAAACCATTGGAAAAAACAATGATGTCATCCATGTACACCATACTTTCTCTTCTAGATACATTCTCTCTCAGAATGTTGTCTACCAATCGTTGAAAAGTGCTTGGTGCATTTTTCAAGCCGAATGGCATTCTATTAAATTGATAATGACCATTGTCGACAGAGAAAGCAGTTTTTGGTCTATCTTTTTCCTCAACTTCTATTTGATGAAAACCGCTCTTAAGTTCAAGAATAGAAAAATAATTTGAATTCCCCAACTTATTTAATATATCTGTAATATTTGGGATGGGATAGTTGTCATCAATTGTCTTCTCGTTCAACTTCCTATAATCTATTACTAGTCTGTACTTTTTGACGCCTGATGCATCAGATTTATTCGGCACGACCCAAACAGGACTATTGTAAGGACTATTGCTCGGTACAATAATCCCATTTTCCAACATCTCCGTTATTTGTCGCTGGATTTCCTCCTTGTGAATATAAGGATATCTGTAAACCTTACTTCTTACAGGAATCTTATCTGTCGTAATTATACTATGCCTTACTTCATTTGTAAACGAACTCCTGGAACTCCTTTATGAGTCTGTTTTATTCAGATTTCTCCTCTGAGTTTAAATGATCTGTCCTTATGTTACCGAGTGGAAATCAATATTTTCGCTATTGATATTCGCACACGGACTCTTTCCGAAGTTGAGTATTTCCCTAACTTCCTGAATGTCTAATAAATTCTCTAATTCTATCTTATGTTCTTTGTCTGTCCTATTATCTATTGTTATTTCTGTTCCAAAATTTCTGCAACTATATAGTCCTTCGTTGATTATTAAATCTTTAGTATTATTTGCTATGTTGTTTAGTGTTGGGCATTATCGTTCACTGAACGGACCGGTCCTTTTCGTTCCGTTCCGGCATTTTCGTTCCGTTCATGACATTCATTCGGTCAAACATCACAACAGCGGTTTGTTTACTCGTTCAGTCTTCTTTTATGAACATGATAAAAACAATTTTGCCAATTGAATTTTGAAATTGAAAATATATTTTTAATTATGTTCTGCTGATTTTATTTAAATAACAATTGTTAAACATGTGATGTGTATGTAATCTGGGCACCCCCGTGAAAAAGACTAAGGTAAAAGAAGGTAAAAGATTGATACCTCCGAACGACACCAGCATTTAATTTTGTAATAAATTTAGTGTGACAGCACTAGAGAAATCATTGTTCGGTAAATTTGGCAACAATTAAACAGCTGTTCGAAAGAGAAGAATGGTAAAATGAACGAGCGAATGAACGAAAGATGAATAAAAGCAAAAAAGGTGAACGATGGAACTAAAAGAACGACATAGCAGGAACCAGTTCCAATCGTTCCTTCAAGGGAATCGTTCAATTGAACGAGTTCGTTCCGGAACGACCCAACTCTAATGTTGTTGATAAGTATATTCTTTTCTCGAGAGAAAGTAGGAATTCTATATGAGTGTTCACCAGGCAGTATGTTCATAACTATTTTCTTTTTATTGTCAAAGTGTAGGACGAATTTTTGGTTATTTATCATCAAATAGTTCTCTTCAAAATTGACTATAGCTTTATATTTCCTTAAAATATCATTGCCTATTAGACCCTCAGATTCATTATTAAAATTATATATGTATGTAGAATTCAAAATTCTCGCCAACTAGTTTGAATTCATGAAGGCTTTTTCGGTAACTTTATGAATATTGTTTAAAGCACACATAACAACTGGTTTTTTCAATTTTACAATTTTGGTGTCATGAAAGACTTTAGGGTTTGCTAAGGAATCTGTTGCCCCTGTGTCAATTAAGAATCTACATCTACCTATAGTTATGTATGTGAGGCTGTTAAAGGGCCCTCCTGAAAATTTCCTATTTCCATTGGAACTGGCCTGTCACTATCTGATTGGTCCCGATTATATGTCTGTGATGAACTGGGATTCTGACTGTGATTAAATGCATTTGGATTTTGATTATAAATTCCATTCGAATTATAAATTGTATCCTGATTATCAGCATTTTTGATTGGTTCTTCTTTGGGTATTTAAAGTTATTTTTGTTTGAACTTTGATTTGAGAATTGATTTTTATTGAAATTCTTGTTTAAATTTGTGTTTGGATTTGGATTATAATATGCATAGCCAGTGTCAAATAGTATTTTCATTGCTTCTTCAATGTTGTTTGGGTTTCTACATATAATTATAGAACGCATTGGTTCTACTAGTTTATTTTTAAATATTTCTAAGGCCGTTCTCTTATTAGCCGAAATTACCGCTTCATATCCCGCCTGATTTTGGTAAGCTGTACGGTCTTCATATTAAGTCTACACAATGATGAAATTATTTCATCATAAAAACCTTTGCCATTGCTTCGAAATTTAAGCGCTCTAATTTGGTCGTATAACTGTTCTATAGAAAGTCTGTCTCCAAAGTTGTCAACTAATATTGTTTTTAGTCTATCACACGATTTTAAATGATTATTGATATTACTAATTTCTTTTGCCGGTCCATTTAATTTGGATATAATAATATCTAAAAATATTGCTTTAGCTGTGCCGTCATAGGTCTGTAATATCGAAGCTATTCGGTCAACTAAGTCAATAAATGTATATAACTCTTTAAAACTTCCGTCGAATGTTGGTAGCTCTGACAAATATTTAATTGGGTCGATTGTCAATGTTAGAGGAGCCATTGTTTCAAAATGTTAAATATATATTTTGCACTGCACAAAAAAATATGCTACAAAACTAAACACTTCTTATTACTAAATTATATTAAAACTTACATACACCCATGGTAATAAATATACTTCCGAATAAAAAAGGACAATGTAAGTGTGTTTTTATTTTTTGGAAAAACTTTTTATTGGAAGATTGTTCTTAAACGATTTGTTAAGCAAAACATGTGTTGACATTTCAATTTATAAAAACTATCCGAATTTTAAAAGAAAAATGAAAAGTACTTCATTGGTAAAAAATATACTTCCAAATTAATTTAGAAAAAACAATTTCGAAACAAAACAATTTTTTAGAAAACATAATTTGTCATTATAAGACGCCAGACACCCTAATTACTTCTTTAAGTCATTACATGCAATCAATTAAGTTTGTAAGCAGTGATGTGGATATTCCACTCCAAGCTTTATTTATCGCTGCTCGGAGGTCTCTCAGATTGGAGAATTGCCGCCAATTGTCATAAATTTGATTTGCAATATTCCCCAGGATGTTTTCGATCGGATTTAGATCTATACTTAACGCAGGCCATTGCAGCTGTGGTATATTTTCGTTAAACCAGTCCGTCACAAATTTAGCTTTATGTTTTCGGGCTTAATCTTGTTGAAAAATAATCGACGACTCATAAATATCGTCCAAAAAGGAGATAAGAACATCATTAAAAAGTTCAATGTAACCGATGGAATTTATCTTGTTGGTAAATAAAGAAATATTAACAAACAATGTTGCATTTTTGCGCATAGGTAAGATTTTAGAACAACATTGACGTGTGGTAGTATATTTATTACCATGGCTGTACAATAAATATACTTTTACTTTTTGTAGAAGCTTTTGAAGAGTACTGCCAATGCTGGTGTCCCCATGAGTTTGTGATGCTGTCCTTTTGGAGGTGAGATGATGGCTGTGGTACTTCTGGTCGTTGGGACTTCCGTACTTCAAGTCCTTGGATGTTGAAAACTTAGTTTTAGCACTTCTTTGAGGAACTGTAATCTAGTCTTTCTTCCTTCACTTCCTTCTTAGGTCACTTCACTTTTTAATTGGAAATTGTGAACTTTTTTCACTTTATTTCCTCAGGAATTGTGAAATTATCATTCACTTTATTTCCTGATCTTTTTTTGTTGGGAGATGATTCTACCGTGACTGCGCCAGTAACAACTTGATAGTTGTGGTGTGAATTTATTATTGATTTTCAAATAAAATCTTAAAACTAAAGATTTACTTCTACTTTTCAAGTTTGTTTACATTATTTGATTCAATTGGGTGGTCTTTTACAGAGTGTGTGTGCGTTTTATTGATGTTGCATATTTAAGTAATATGATATTCTTTGTTATGTGGGATCGTTGATTTAGTTTATGTTTTAATGATCCCAGTGTACATTGGGGAGTTTTGCTTATAGTATATGTATGTTAGGGTGGATCTATAACTTAAGTTATTTGTATATTGGGATGAATGATATAATGGGGTAGGTCTGTTGGAGACGTTGCTGTAACTATTCGTCTCGTAATCCTCGTCGCCAAAATTGTTGTAACTAAAACCACCGTTCTTGTTGAGGAATGTTATTAGAGTAATATATTTCTTAAGCTGAGTATAGACGATTGCCAGATCGGCAAACGCTATCAACCCTGTAAAAGTGCTGCAAATATACGGACAATGACAGATTGTTAGGCAATAGTGAATTGACAGTTCAGACGATTGCAAGAAAACATTACAATTTCATATATTTACAATATATTTTGTAAATATTTATATGCGGGATTGCCAATAAAAATACATTATAGACAGTGTTGCAAATAAAATGTTTTTCTGGCAATGGCGCCGTTATCACATGCATAAACTTCGCACATATAACAATCTGCAAATTATCTCGTAATGACTTTTCTGCTAACGTTGCAAAACAAAAATTGTATGTTCACACGGTTGTAAATTCACAGGGTTGCATTTTTCCGCCATTTTTCTGGCAATGTGGTGATATTTACCTATTAAGCACGGTACTATGTTCCCGTTTCACGGTGAAATCCCATACAAAAACCAAAGTTGTGAAAAAATGAGTGAAATTTTTTCATTTGTGGTACTGTGTTTATTTCAACGTGAGAAATTGACATTTTGCGCCGCTGCAAATTAATTGAACGCCGCAACAAATTGAAGCCGCCAGCATTGTACTCCTATTTATTTATATTTATATTTGTCCGCGAGAAATTCAACTGTTGTAAATATTATCAATAAAATTTCCTAATAAAGAATACTAAATTAAATTATTTGAAACAATGAAGACTAATGAAAAGCTTTGGAACGGATAATAATTATGTATATATGGAATAAACGAGAAGAGCGACATTCCGATAGGATAGCAAAGCAAAAAATGTGCAAAACACTGGACGGACATGTAACTATATGTAATAATGTGAAATTTGTCTTGTAATTATATACATTTACGTTTGTATGTTTAGAAGAATCGTGATGAAAAGCCTGGAAAAATATTGTGGACGTCTATCGCTGCCGAACCAGTAAGACAATGGAATTGGGTAGTGCCTGTGATCATGTTTTTAAATGGTTATAAAGAACATAGTGAGTTCTTGCCAACCATAGAAGTTGGAAGAAGAAATTCCGTTTATGGATGGAAGTATAATTTGTATAAGTCAACAAATATAATGCAAATCCTTAAAAATAAATAAAATCCTTAAAATAAAACATCTTTTTCGGTTCATCAAAACATCATTTAATTTATTTATATTCGTACAACAGTAGGAAATTATTTTGTTATTAGCAACATTGTATTACGCTGGCTTCAGATGCCTCACAAGCATCGCCATCATATGTATAACATTAGCACAATTATCTTCAAAAATATTTCCTTTCTGCAATTTAAAAGAAATATTTTCTAAGTCGGCATTATTTCATTTAATTATTTGTTGATTGTTTATAATTTAAACTCGTGTTTGTTTTCAAGAAAGGCAAAAGGGAAAAAAATGCACATGCTTACACACACACATTCATATAAAAGTGACATTTCGACACACACACACTTCAAAAATGTAATGCGACCTTAATAAAAAAGCGTTCCATTTTTCAACTTGAAATAACATTTTGTGGAATTTTTTCAAGCTGAAAAAACATAGTACCCACCTTTATTGATGAATATGAATAGTCCATATGCATGTAATCGATATCGAATATATAATAGGAATAATCGACGAATAAATGCAATGTTTACATTATGACAGTATATTACACGATTTATTGTTTGTCTTTTTGTTCTATGTTTTATTTCATTCATATGTATTCTTTGATACTGCTCATGAGTTTTTCTTAGTGCAGTTCTAAAGTTTTGTTAATTTTAGTTGTAATATTTGAATTTAACTTGTAATATTTCATTTACATTTTTCTTTGTAAAACTTATTTTTATTTAGCTTGTAAGTTTTTTTTTCTTTAGAATCTGTTACCTTCACAAACACTGATAAACAAAAACAATAAACGATTTTAAAATAAATGATTTTAAAGCGTACGTGACGTTTCGAGATTTTTCATTAAGTGTTCTGGGGAAGAGAAAAAGGGGAAAAAGCTTTTTGCCACTTTTGCCAAGAAACTTCTTTTTGTCATAACTCTCTTCCTGTTGCCTTTTTCTCCTTCACCCCAACCTTTCCAAAATGTCAGCTGTCATTTGTTTTGACGAAACAGCTGTTGCCAACCCTTTTCCCTATATTTAAAACAAAATATCCGTTAGAAAATATTTTTTTATCCCTCAAAAGGCGCACATTACAAGGGAATTAGCGAAGAATCTGCTTAAAAAAATATCTTCGTGTGATTCACGAATTCCACTAAGTCCTGATTCACAAGAGACAATTTTTACCAAGCAAGTGTCAAAGTTTGTAGGAGGGAGAGGCAGGCGGAAAGAGCTCTCTGCCTCTCTCTCCTACAAATGTTGACACTTGCTTGAACAAAAATTGCCTCGAGTGATGCAGGACTGATTTTCATATGTCAGATTGAATCTGCTGATTCGTTACGCAACGGCTTTGCGGTTACGTTTGGCTAACCCAGCCTTCAATCTCTTAAGCTGAGTATAGACGATTGCCAGATCGGCAAACGTTATCAACTCTGTTAAAGTGCTGCAAATATACGGACAATGACAGATTGTTAAGCAAATGTGAATTGACAGTTCAGACGATTGCAAGAAATCATTACAATTTCATATATTTACAATATATTTTGTAAATATTTATATGTAGGATTGCCAATAAAAATACATTATAGACATTGTTGCAAATAAAATGTTTTTCTGGCAATGGTGCCGTTGTCACATGCACATATAACAATCTGCAAATTATCTCACAATAACTTTTCTGGTTCTTCGTTCATTAAAATGTATGTTGCACAAATTTACATATGTACGAATCTATATATATAAAAATGGAAAAATTTAAAATTTTTTCTTTTGTTTGAAAACTATTTGGTCTGAGATGGTTTTGTAAAAATAAAATTTGCAAATAGTGGACCAACGAAGTGGACCGGGTCCAGCTAGTATTAAATAAAAAAATGTGTGTGTGTAAAAAAAATCAAAAAAGTACGGAAGACTTTTTTCTCCCCCCTTACCGACTGCGTCTCTCCCCCACAAACACTGCAATTCTGCGGGCGAAATTGCAAGTGTGAATATGGACTATGCGTAATGATGGCCACAACCAAAAAATAATTTACCCAAAACAAAAACGAAGTTTCCATACATTTGCAATCGAGTTTGACAGACGCTTTCACTGGTATTTAAGAGATACCCGTAAATCCCAGTATTGGGGACAAACCCCTAGCAATGGCAAGCCTGCTCGTAATTGTACTAAAATAGCAAAGCGAGATGCATGTCTCTTTTGCTTATGTTTGTTGAGTGTTTTTGTTTTGACTTTAGAGAAGACACATGATAAGACAGCGCCACGGCACGGCTCCTGTGGCGCAATTGGTTAGCGCACGGTACTTATAATCAGTGACTTGTGAGCAATGCCGGGGTTGTGAGTTCGAGCCTCACCTGGAGCAACAATGTTTTTGCAACTCTGATTTCGTCCAAATTTTCACCATTTGTAGAGCTCATTTTTTCTACATTGCAAGCGAATATAATTTTCTCCACAAACCCATAGTTGCCAACATATAGTCCTTCAAAATGTTGAACCGATGTTTGATGAAAAATTGTCCTACCTTAAGTAACTATGAGTCGATTGATAATACATGATCATTTAAAACATTAAGGAACAATCCAACATTTTTTTTAATTTTATTTTGTAATAAACGTAGTTACATTTCAGTCTATTTGCAGCTATCTTCGTTAGTTTTGCTCGGATTACGTCAAATTTTCACACAATATTCTTGAAAGGTTCTCCATTCAAAAAAACAAATTTAAAAAAAATGAAAAAAAAGTTTGTAAACGTTAAGTATTATTTATTAGTCCAGATTCACACGAGACAATTTTGTTCATGCGAGTGTAAAAGTTTGTGAGAGAGAGTGGCAGGCGGAATGAGCTCTGTGGACTTAGGAAGCAATGCACAGCAAGTTCAATTTTTTACACAGATCAAAGAATCGAATCAAAGTAGCAAACTTGCACAACTATCGTCTGAATGCGAACGCTTGAAAATAGATTTGATTGAACTTGGGGTGCTTCTGTACTCAGGAATGCCATCATCTGTTATTGGAGCCACTATTTTTAAGAAATTCTGGATATATTCCATCCACTCCAGCCGCAGTTCCAAGTTTAATTGAATTCAATGCATCGTTCACTTCTTGATCCATAGTGCATAATTTGAGAGTTCCATATTCGTATTCTATAGGCCTTACAAAAACTGTCATCACACTTAGCGTTTGATAACTGCACTATATGTGGGGCTATGGTATTTGGATTTATTGTTGGCGTGTTTGGTGGAGGAGGTTGAGCGCTGCCAAGTTTACGCAACAATCCCCATGCCTTATGGCTGGAATGATTAAAGTCCATGTTTGTGATATACCTTGACCATTCCTCTTTTCTCGCTTCGTCAAGGCTTTATAATAATTCGTCTGCTATTTCCGTTAAACAGAATTCATTATAAAACGTGATCCATCGAGGTTCCCTACTTTTTAAAGAAAAAAACACAGAAAATTCAAATTGAATGGGGAATGTTTATTATCATTTGAAAGAACATTCTTTGGCATTTATTTCTTGAAGATTATGTCTATCAAATGTTGGCCGCGGCTACGTCTCAGATGGTCCATCCGTTGAGTCCAATTTTCGATGACTCGTTCGAGCATTTCGATGTTTCGGCGCCAAAGAGACGCCGTACCGCTCTAAGCGACGAAAATATCACAGCCGTAAGTGTATCCGTTCAAAATGAGCCAAATCCATGAACCAAATCTCTCAAACCATGGCCACCTCGTTTATGTGGTTTAAGGCCATTGGATTTATTTTTATGGGGCCACATCAAATCATTGGTCTATGCCAACAAGACAACAACTTTAGACGAGCTCAGAGACAACATCCAACTCGAAATTGCCAACGTTCCCGTCGAAATGTGTACAAGAGTGGTGGAAAATTGGTTCCAATGAATATATCACAGTGGTCGGGCTCGTGGCGGTCATATGACCGAAGTCGAATTTCATTCTTAAAACAATTCATAACATTTGCACTCCACCTGGAATAAATTTGTACTCTATATCTTAAATATTCTGTGTTTTATTAATATATCAAACTGTTATGTCCCTAACAATTTCGCTACCGTGACAGGTAGTCAGACTTTGAGCTATTTATACCTTCTATATTAAGTTGGCAGATTCTTACTGCAGGTCCAATAGTCCTAGGTTAGGTTAGGTTGCAGAGAGGAGACGTTTAAACGTCTCATGTTTATGGACATACACATAAGCCATTGGTTCGGCCTGTTGTGTGCTCCTTCCAATAGTCCTAACGGACTGATTTATTTTCATTATAATTGATCTGTGTGCGCTGCTGTAGTTTCTTAAAGATTATTTGTTTGTATGATCTGTTTATATTCTTTCTTTGTATGTAAAGGATATCAATCGGATATTTTGTGTTGACAAAGTTTGGCTTCCCATCGCTGTAGTTCAGTTAGCGTTACCCATGGTGCACCACGAGGAGGCGAACTACTTCACACCCCGAGAATATTATGGGAAAACATGCACTCAGGACATGCAACGCAAAATGGTGGCGAGATCAGTGAACGGATACACAAAATTATTTAAAATCAACGACAGGGATATTCGAGTCCCAAATAGATCACATATGTATTTCGCCTGAATAGTTCAACATATGTTGCGATATACGAAATCGAAGGAGTGCGGAAATATCCTGCGATCACTTTCTCTTAGTGTACCAACTTAAATTAAAATGTATTATCCAAACGGCTGAAAATCAGTGGAAATAGACAAAGATTCGACAAAAGTAAACTTCAAAACGATACTAACAGGAATAAACTAGTAGCCAATCTAAACGCCGAGTACTCTTTCAGTATTTCTCATACAGTGCGTGTGCGGAGCAATAGTTGGTTTTATTTTATTTTTAAAAGTAGTCTCATATTTTATATTATATTATAATGATCAATAAAAAAATAAATAATGAAACGCGAAAATATTTTCGTTATGACAGTGAAGAGAAAAGACAATCTGTGAAATTGATCAAAGTTTATTTTTTTTTTATTTCAAAAAATTTAACCTAGCACAATGAGAATAAAAATTCTTATAAATTAGTGCTAGTGGTATACGGTTAATTGATTTAAATTATACTATTAAAAAAACAAGTAACTATATTTTAACATTAAAATTTTTTAAGTATGATATAAAAATGTGTATTAATTAATCTTATACAATTAAGTGCAATTAAGCAAGATCATTTTTTAACTCCTTTCTGAAATGCAGGTTGTTGCTTATTAACTGAATATTTGTCGGTAGACTGTTGGTATAAAGAATTGTTTTTCCGATTTGGAGTATTTGAATCGTAATTGAATTATTTTCTTGCCACGATTTGACCGAGCGAAATTTATCCTCTCAAAGAGATAATCAGGTGTATTAGTTGATATGATTTTGTGTAAGAATATTAAACTTCTGTACTTAAGATAATTATCAAAAGTCATATTGAAAATCTGGTAAGTATAGCTGGATATACTATCAGAACGTCGTTTATTAAAAACATATCTCGTGATATTGTTGTAGGCTATTTTCAGTTTTTGTTTGTCTGCATAATCACTGTTTGAATATATTTCAGAACCGTATAATAGTGTCGGTACGTTTTAGCAAGTAATAGCCGAATTTGAAATGGTGTAGAGTGTTGAACGCATTTTAATATATGGGTTATGTAAGGTAGAAGAGCAGGTAACAGTAGTTTTAATATCTTCGGGTATATTCCATCCATGCCAACAGCATTTGATTTTGTTGTCATAAAAGTGGATAGAACTTCATCTTGCACGAAATGATATAATTTCATCCTCCACCTTTGTAGTAATATCATAAGTTATAAAAAGCTGATCATGATTTGAAAACATTGGGGCGGAAAGCTGATCATATAAGAGAACCTTTGTTTTGTGATTGAGTAGAATAATATCCAGCAAACTGTTACCAGAACGATGGAAATATGTTGGGCGATTTGTATTAGTTGGATATAGGTCAAGAACGCGGAACGAGTCTGTTAGGCCATCTTCAACTAGAAGATTACTGTTGAAATCTCCAGATATTATGATATCATTGTACATCATCGATATATTTGCAATTGCTGACAATAAGTCGTTGAATGGGATATGCCTATTTGGCTTGTAGACACTTCACGAGAACCTTTTGACTTTTTTTATATGTAATTCAATAAATAAATATTCGATAGATAGATGACGTAATTTTAACCGAGCCTTTTATACCATTTCTTATGTAAATACATGTGCCACCAGCAAAAGACTCTCTGTCAGCACGAAATAGATTATAGCCAGGAAGATTATATATACTATCTTTAATTGAACATTGAAACCATGTTTCAGAAACACAAATTATGTCAATACCTGATGATATAAAAATATGTTGAAATTCGTCCAATTTATTGTTGAGGCTCTGTGCATTCAGGTGTACCAACCAACCAACCAGTTTTTTGTTTGGCTAGAACTCTTATCATATTAAACATACCGTCTTTGGAATTATAGCTATTATCAGAAATCATTTATCACAGTTGAATGAGCAACATAGTCCTGCAGGCCATTTTCGGAGTTTTTAATATTATATCGTTTAAAGACAATAATTATAAAATAAAACTTGAATATAATAAAATGACTAAAACAGATTTTAACAAATATACGAACAAAATTATAAATAACATTTTTTTTATTTTGAAAATATCGAGTTAAATATTGTGAGGCTGGCAATGCCATTGCTACACATAAGACATTAAATATGGATAGGAACATCATGAATGGCAACATTGTACGAAGATTGCAATGTTGACATTCAGTTGAGAGCATAATTGCTAGGTGGGAGAGTGTTAGGTGACAGCTGAGAGGAGCGACAAAGACAATTTAGTCTGTCAATAGACTCTATGTGTAGGGCAGTATCAGCATCTTTGCATTTTACATGTACGGCTCCACGCAATGTAAACACAGCTGATAACATTTTTCTCTTCTTTAATCTCAAGGCAGCTTGAAGTAATTTATAATTTGCGCTAGTGAGATCTTAATTAACGAAGAATGGAGCATCATAATCTGCGTAACAGACTGGTTTAAGTCCTTCATCCGTTAGTATCCTTAGGAGACTATTTATAGTAGTGACCCACAGGAGTGGTGATAATATACCGCCCTGTGGTGTTCCCTGTGCTACTCTGTCTCTTATTTTTATGTCGTGGGGCCCAAATTTATCCATCTATTCCTTAGCATGTGGCTTATCCAGTCTCGGAGAGCCCGGTCCACCTGAAACTGGTCTAAGGATTGGATGAGTGTGTCGGTCCGTACATTATTGAACGCCCCTTCAATGTCTATACATACCGCAAGTGTATACGTCTTTCCATTGAAGGATTCTTCTATGTTGTGTACTACATCGTGTAGGGCGGTATCCACCGATCGCCCTTTAACATAGGCATGTTGTCTAAATTTTAGCATTTCGCCTGGTATCTTACTTTTAATCATGGTATCCACTATACGCTCCATGGTTTTGAGTAAGAACGATGTTAGGCTTATTGGTCTTTATGCCTTAGGTGTTGCATAACTTGCCTTGCCGGGTTTAGGTATGAAAACTACCCTTGCCTCCTGCCAGGCTTTCGGTGTGTATGCGAATTTTAGACATGCTGTGAAAATGGCGGCTAGATGAGTTGATATGTAATCCACCTCTATCTGTAGTAGTGCCGGAAATATTCCATCAGGTCCTGGTGCCTTAAATGGTGAAAAGCTTCTTACGGCTTCTTTGACCATATGGTCTGTAATGATATAACTTAGTTGTTCCTCATTTTCACTGTAGTTCGGTATCTCAGTCTGGCCCGTCGTACCTTGCGGAAAATGGGTGTTCATCAAAAGTCTTACCATCTCTTCGGTTGAGTCCACTCTTCTGCCCATATCGTCTACCATTGTTTCGGCTTGGGTATGGGTTTTTGAGAGGAACTTTTTAATTTTAGAAACATCGTTAACGCTATCGACCTGTTCGCAGAATAGCTTCCAGGAGTTTCGTTTTGCTGTTCTTGTGATTTTGTTATATTCTCTGAGTCTTCTATGGTAGTCGTCCCAGTATACTGGAGATTTTTTACGGCGTGCCCTATTGTAAAGTCTACGGACCTCTTTCCCAATGTTGCGAATCTCCCCGGTCATCCAAGGCTTCTCTTGGGCTGATTTCCTTTCTCGAAGCGGACAGCTGTCTTCGAAAGACCTTACTAATACATCCGTAATGTAATCAACATTAGTGTCAATATCCTCAACACTTAGGCACTCAAAAAGTCCATGCCCTAGTCTTTCTCTAATTAGCTTCCCGAATTTTGTCCATTTAGTTTTGACCTTATTTCTGAAACTTGTTGGGTTCGGCGGTGGCCGTGCTATCTTAAACCTTATGTAACGATGATCAGAAAAAGAATGTTCTTTAGAGACCCTCCATTCCTGTATCACGTCTATTAGATTTTCTGAACATATTGTTATATCTAATACTTCTTCCCTTATTCTATTAACGAAGGTAGCCGTGTTACCTATGTTAAGTGTTATTAGGTCGTTAGTATTCAAGAATTCTACTAGGACCTGGCCCCGTTTATTAATGTTAGTACTACCCCACGCGACGTGGTGAGAGTTAGCATCGCAACCTACTAGTACTTCGTTACCTGTCTGTTTGACTTTCCTCACCAAGCGTTGTAGTTCCGACGTAGGTGGTAATGTCGGTGAATCGAAAGGCAGATATACTGATGCTAGGTATACACTTCCATTCCCTTGTTTCAGTACTGTAGCATCCGATGTTGACAACTCTGGAGAAAAAAGATAACATAAATTTTTGTGACATATAATACAAGTCCTTGGTCTAGTTCCTGTATTTGCATAAAACAGTTGGTAATTAACGTGGTTTAAGCCAGTAACCTTGTTTCGAATCGTCCATGGTTCTTGGATTAAAGCAATATGAGTCTTACCTTTATTTATTATTTCCATCAAAGCGTTGGTTGCCGCCTCGCTCCGATGGAGGTTTATCTGGATGACTTCAATCATTGGTCCTCCAGTAACCGGTCTTCTTGGGAGTCAGTGATTGTAGATTCGGCTCCCTCATCATTTTTTGGCTGCAGTGGGCGCTTATCTTCATCGCTGCCTTTATTATTTATTGGCTCATTTTTCCGGTTTTCAGCGCCAACCAAAGCCTTACCAATTTTACCCGTCGTCGGAGTTGAGCGCGTGCTCCACAATTTTATTATTCACCAAGTCTTCAACGTTGTTGTGTTGGTCAGTGGGGATTTTGCCAGATGCTCTGTTGATGTCGATCACTGCGTAGCAGAGCTCGTCTCTATATTGCTTTCTGGCTACTTTGGCATAAGATGGTGGCTTCTTACCTTTTTCGTCAACCAACTTCCTCTTCCGTAAAGATCGTGACATCTTTTTAGATGTGCTAAGCTTTCCGGAGGATTCCGTGGTTGCGCTCGCTTCCTTTGTAGTTGGATCGACTTTGTCGCCGCCCTCTCCACCAGGATACAGACTGGAGTCTCCTTCGTGAGGGGCTTGACTTACTCTCTCCAATTTACTTGAAAGCGGGGAGCTCTTTTTCTTTTTCGGCGGTTTCGCAGTGTTCTGCTCTTCTGGAGATCTGATCCTCTTTCCTGCTTCCGCAGAGGTGGATGGAGTTTCAGATAGCTCCTTTGGAGCATCCTGCACTGTGGCCTGTTTGCTGCTTCGGTTCAACTTCTTCAACATTCGTCGTTGTGCCCCTGATAGCTTCTTCTTTTTTGTCGTGAGCTGTGCCATGCACGCGTTGACTTCTTCTACCATCTTGCTGACCTCGATGTCTTTGGAGTTAGCTAAAACAGTAATGTTAACGTGTTCGTTTGAGTCGGAGTCGGAATCGGATTCCCTACCTGTACTAGAAGGCTGGGCCCAGTTTATACTCTCCCGTGGTTCCTCCTCTTCCTTCTCCGTATTTTTGCCAATGGCTATATGTGCGCTTGTTGCATTGTCTACGACTACAGGCGCCAAGGCACCCACACCTGTAGGAGGATTGGTTGCGCTTGTTACACTTACTACGACTACAGGTGCCAAGGCAGCCACACCTGTAGGAGACTTTGAAAATATTTTTGGCTCGCTATTTTGGGATAACGACGACACGTGACTAGGGAGCACATCAACAATTGCCGCCGGTACTGGGGTTATTACGTCCTGCACCGTAACTTTATTTCCACTTTTACTACTTTCCATAGTTGTTTTTTTTGTTTTAGGGGAAACACCCCCATAGTCAGTTTTGGTCCGCGGGGAATGCAATATTCCCTAAGGTGGTGTACACACTGTTCCATCCCCCCCCTCTTAGAGTAAACTCTCACTCTATTTCGAAGATTTTTACTCCCACTCTTAATTTTTAAAAAGGAGTACTCGCGAGCGCTAGTAATCTTCGAGCAATCTTATTCGCGAGCATTTTTCACTCGCGAGTGAAATCGAGTAAATCTGAGCTCTGCTTAAAAGAAAACAAACAACAGGTTTCTTCTCAATTTTCAGAGAGTAACTATTCTACCTTACCATAACAATTATTGCTCACAGCCGTATTCATAAAAAATCCTAATTATGATTTAAAGTACACATTAGTTAACAAACGCCTTTGGTGTAATAAACAATTATTATATAAAATATAAAAATCGAATTCATAAACAGCAATTTTACCGATATTTTACCTCCCATACTCCTGATTGTCCAATTGGCAGAACACATTCATCTATTATTGCTTATCCATGAAAGAGAACCTTATGGACAGTAGCCGGCATTTTATACCAACTATAATTTTTTAGGTATATATTACGGGTATCCCTTGAGTATTTTTAAAACTCGGTAGAAATAATTGCACGTCCAGACAAAGCATCCCAAATTAAGCGAACGCGTTTTTATTATCTCCACGTGTCCTCCTGTAATATGTGCAGATTTATCTGCGTCTTTGAAAAATCGCCTTGCCGTATTCCCATCATTTGATTTCGGAATGTCTATTAGTAATCCCATTTCCTTTCTGAATCTATTTCGTATAGAACGTTTTTTTGCATTACCTTTAATTTAATGTCACTATTTCGCACCTACCACTGCTTTATATCTAGTCTGTATGAAATTCGTAAAATGCATTTCATAAATCGAATTAATGCATGTAGCCAGCGTTACCGTTGGGAAATTTCAAAAAGGGGCACAAAAAGGGGATTTTTTCGAAAAAAGGGGCAACCGATCATTAAAAAGGGGGATCAATTTTAAGGGTTTTATTAAAAAAAACAACAATAAAAAAACAAAGCTTAACATAAAAAATAAGTAGGTAACATTAAAAAATTCATTCATTTACACTAAAACTAAACAAAAAATACAATGTTATACAAAACTTCTTATGATGTATACTAAATATATTTTATCACATACATTTCTTTATTTATAGTTACTTTTTTGTAACTTCTTTTTTTATACTTTCTTATTAGATCTGTGCTTGGGACAGATGTGTTTTGTATTGAGTTTTTTTGATCTCACAATAAATCTGTTTAGAAAAAAACTCATAATATTTATGTACATCAACCTAATGAAAAATAAAAAATAAATTGGATTTTTTTATAAACACATATATTGTTACAATTAAGAAATCACTCAAATTAATTGTATTGTTGCATAGACGCCGACCTATTCGCAGAATTTTCACCAATAAGATGAAACGGTGGAAATAGATTCTCATATGCTTACACATAAATGTAAATCGTTTTAACATATGCGTATATCCCATTAAATCACCTAATTCAGAACGTAGCCCGTTAGGCATTTCCGTACGTTAGTACGAAAGTGTTGTCATAAGAGTATAAAAAGCAGATTTGTTTACAAAAGCCCAAAAGTGGCATAAAAAAGCGAAAAGGGGCAAATTTAGTATCAAAAAATAAAAGGGGCGCAAAAGTAGCACGGCTGAAAAAAAGGGGCAAATATGTCACTTTAGTCGCACAACGGTAACGCTGCATGTAGCGGCGAAATTCCCAAAGGTATCATATTTAAATCAATTGGCCTATATCATTTTCGCAGTAGCAACAATTTTGGGAGGAAGAATATTTAGATATTGCTGTGCACACTTTTCCATCGACTATATAAAGAATTAATTTGGTTTGAAGTTGAAAACATTTGTCTTTTAAATTAACTTTAGTAGGAAGAAACTGTGTTATGCTCTCTTTCAAATGATTTATTTCGTGGACTATTAACTCTCGGGTTTCTTTGGCAAATATGAATTTCATCGGACGGCAATATCTCGTTGACGATAGAGCTGGATTCTTCCAAATTTATATACATTTGCAAAGGTACTATGGAGAATCTGAACAAATTGCGATCCGTGGAACCTTCATTTCTAAAAGTCTGTTTATATTGAGTCTGCTCAGCGCCATTACAACCCCACTTTATGATTATAGTTGCCATATTAAAATCCTCGAGGGAAAGCAAGCGTGGTTCTTGCGTTAAGCACAATCTGGAAACCGCGTGGTCAATTAGTGAATGTAGATTATTGTCAAATTTTACTTCTTCGACCATAATGTCATCGGGATAACATGAACTTTTAGCAGATGTGATGGCTTCATAGCTTGGGAACACTTTCAAAGGCAACAATCTTGGGAGGAAGAATATTTAGATATTGCTGTGCACACTTTTCCATCGACCATATAAAGAATTAATTTGGTTTGAAGTGGAAACATTTGTCTTTTAAATTAACTTTAGTAGGAAGAAGTCGTGTTATGCTCTCTTTCAAATGATTTATTTCGTGGACTATTAACTCTCGGGTTTCTTTGGCAAATATGAATTTCATCGGACGGCATTATCTCGTTGACGATGGAGCTAGATTCTTCCAAATTTATATACATTTGCAAAGGTACTATGGAGAATCTGAACAAATTCCGATCCTTGGAACCTTCATTTCTAAAAGTCTGTTTATATTGAGTCTGCTCAGCGCCATTACAACCCCACTTTATGATTATAGTTCCCATATTGAAATCCTCGAGGGAAAGCAAGCGTGGTTCTTGCGTTAAGCACAATCTGGAAACCGCGTGGTCAATTAATGAATGTAGATTATTGTCAACTTTTACTTCTTCGACCATAATATCATCGGGATAACATGAACTTTTAGCAGATGTGATGGCTTCATAGCTTGGGAACATTTTAGAATTTATTGTCTTAGTATATTCTCGTAATAATTTGTAATGGTGGACAGACAAATCCAAATCTATTATCATTGCAAGACCTTCATTGGGAGACATAGTACTCTGTTGCTTTGTAGTATCCTTTAACGTTTCTTTATTATACATGTTGAATCGTTTTTCTTGGCGAACTTTCATATTTGTAGCCATCAAAGTTGTTCTTTTGTGGTATCTTTCATAAGCTGTTTGGCTTTTCTGATCTTGGTTCTAGGGCAGCATTCATTAAAACTCCTTTTCGGCCTTCCGCCTGTAAGCTCAACTGGCCTTTTAGTTAAAATTTTAGATCCGATGTCTATTGTTTGCTCCAACCATTCGTTATTTCGACGCAGAAACTGGTTCTTATTCCTCGACTCCTCACGCCATTTCACACACAATTGGCAAAACTGTACTTTACGTCCAAAAAATGGACCCGGTCCCCCACATAGACAATATTATACTCAAACGAAAGGAAATGGCGAGGAGAATCGAAAAGCCAAATAATAAATTTTTAAAAAAAAATCGCGCGATTTGTCTGCGTCGCTTCATATATACAAGATAAATTATTTTCGACAAACATTTTTAAGCTCTACTTTTCACAACTCAACAAAATGAACAAAAAAAATTCTTTTTAAAAAAAATTTGTATAAAAAATTGTTCCAGTTCCACTTTTCAAAACTCTATAAAATAAACAAAAAATATTTCCCATATTTCGGTTCTCCTCGTCATTTCCTTTCGTTTGAGTATAATATTGTCTATGTAGGGGACCGGGTCCATTTTTGGGGGTTTTTAGGCACCCAGGACCAGTGGTGCCCACAAAGAGAAATGATAATGTGTTAGTTAGGTTACACAAAAATGAGATTGTAGTGGTACAATTGCACTGTACAAAGTCACTTGGTTTTGTTTGTTTACGTTGTTATATTGTTTTACTATTTATGTTTTGTGTGTTCAATTTTAGCAACGAAGCCAATAAAAAAATAAATAAACATAAAAACAATGCAATGTAACAAAAAAAATTTCTTCAAGAAATTTCTTATTAAGATTGAGGTCCATGCAATTTATATCACACCATTTTCCAAAATTAATCAAATCATTTTGAAGGAGCATTGAATCTTCAGATGTTTTATAAGAATAAAATATCTTAACATCATCTGCATACATCAGTAAATTTGAACTAGAAATTGAATCTGGTAAATCGTTGATGAATAGCAGAAATAGAAGGGGCCAATATGGCTACCTTGGGGAACCCCAGATGGAACCAAGATCGAATCAGAGCAGGATATACCAAATTTCACAATCTGAATACGACTATCAAGATAAGTCGATATCCAACGCAATAAGTTGTTACTAAAACCAATAAGATCAAGCTTATGTATCAAGAGTTTGTGATTGACTCTATCGAAAGCTTTACTAAAATCTGTATAAATCACGTTTGTCTGATTACCAAGAACAAACTCGTTTATAACCTGAGAAGAGAATTGCACCAAATTTGTCACAGTTGAGAGACCTTTACGAAATCCACGTTGGAATGGACTTAGAATAGACGATACTTTATGAGATAAAATCTCAGTAACCATTTTCTCAAAAAGTTTTGGAATTATACTTAATTTTGCGATTCCACGGTAATTCCCCACATCAGTGAGGCTTCCAGATTTATGAAGAGGGGTTAAGTAAGATGTTCTCCAAATGGATGGGAAATAGCCATATTTTAACGAAGAATTAAATAGTAATGTGAGCGGAAGGGCAACCTTGAGCACAATTTTTGAGGATTATACTAGGTACGCCATCAGGACCAACACTACTGGAAGAATTAAGCTTGACCAAACTCGAAAATACAAATGGAAAATCAAAATAAGGTATGCTAAACTGATTCAATGAAGGAATATTGTAAGGGTAGGGGACGTCTAATTGTCTCTGTTGATGAGAATAAGTTGATCTAAAGAATTTTGCAAAAGCATTGGCGATTGATTGGTCACCACAGAATTCCTCACTATCCATTCTAACCATAGAAGGTCTTGGATTAGATCTACGTTTCATATTCACAAAATCATAGAAAGATTTAGGATTAGACTTATAATTGAGGGCTAACTTCTCTAAATAGATTTCATAACATCTGCTAGATTCAATATTAAATTGAGATCTGGCAATAGCATACTTTGCATAACCGAACCAGCAGTCAAAGCAGGAGAATACCATGGTGGTCTATTAGAATTTTTAACACGAATCTTCGGAACAGATTGTTGAAAACAATTATTCAATACGTTATAAAACTGCTCAATAGCTGAGTCAATGTGAGTTGAATCATCACAACAGCAGATACAATCCCAATCAACGTCGAGGAGCATAACATTAAGCAAATCAAAATTTGTTCTTTTGAAACAAAAAACTCCACCCTCATCACTTGGGGTGTGTACACAGGGAGTGTCCACCATATCATACGTCATGGAAATACCCAGCGTAGGGTGGTAATTATCCTCCGGTATAGAAATTGGAGAAATTCTGAAAACCTCGAATAACTGGGAATTATCAACAAATACCAAATCAAGTAATTTATCAATTGAGTTAGGAATCCCATTAATCTGGAATAGATCGAGATCAGAAAAACGCCTGACAACATCGCAGGTCCACGCAAAAGAGCTTGATGAAGAATTTAGGGGAATAAATGCCTCAGTATCGGGCAATGAAAGCCAGGAAACGGAGGGTAAGTTAAAATCACCTAGAATTATAATTCGATCAACATCGAAACCACTCTGCCGATAGCCGATAAGGGTTTATCATAAACAGATAATTCCGAGTTTGGAGGGATGTAAGAGCAACTGACGAATAATTTGGTTTTCCCCAAATTAACAGAGACAACAATGAATTCGATGTCGTTAGTTATGTCAACAAAGACACGTTCTGATGACAACGAACTAACTGCAGCGATAGGGACACCACCCCAAATTTTATAAGGACGATCTTTTCTGTATACTACGTATTTATTAGATAAAATTTCCGAATCAAATACACCAGGTTTCAACCAAGTCTCGGTGAAAGACAAAGCAGTGAAATCGAAGTCAAAGCTATCAGCAAATAAGCGGGTTAATTTGGTATTAAGCCCTCTTACATTCTGATAAGCTATGACCAGAGAGTTTATTAGTTTTTTGGCAAGTTAGAATGCCTCGCAGGTAACCGTGCCAGATTATCTACCCTATCCACAAATTCTTTTACAAATGCCTTTGGAGGCCAAATTGGGATCTATCAACTTATCAAAGATTTCAGGTTGAACAATAACCTTAAATGATGATCTGGTAGCGGTTGAAGGCAATCTCATCTTGACTGTCTTCAAATAAAAATCACCATCAATCTTGGTCCTAATATAGTCGTCTAAATCCTCAGAGGACGTATCCAAGGCAAAACGTGAAATGAAAACTACTTTCTTGACTGGCACCACAGTCAGAGTTTTCGCTTTCCTATTTGCTCTTTGCGTCGTATTCCTAGTAGGAGGTGGCGGAACAACTACTTGCGGAAGCACAAGGGGGGAACCGCAGGGAGAATTGGAATTTCCTCCTGCGAAGTTCCAGCAGGAGCAGTCAATGGAGCTGCCCTCTCAACAGGATTAGATGTAACTGTTGGAGTTGAGGGCGTGTCCGGCTTTTTTGGATCAGAAACATTATGCTGATCAATGTTTAACTTCTTCGTCAGCCTTTTTCTTTTTTGTCCAGAAGAAGCCGGCGTACTAGCATACTCTTCGAGGTTAGGGTAATTTTTTATCAAAGCAGTGAAGTTCATGAACCGCATGTAGACATTGAAAATGTCTTGGTTCAGATCATTCACCTCAGACGTATACGATTTAACAAAATTGTAAAATTTAATATTTATTTTTCTACATTTAATGCAGCACTAATGAAGACCATTTTTATCACCATACAACGCATCAGCCACCCTAGCAGTCACGCCAGCGCACTTGGCATGCCATAAGTTAGTGCATAGCCAGCACTCAACTAATGTTTCCTTGTCGGAAGTAATCTTACAGTTTACCGATTTGCATGCCATTTTTAGGTTGTGTTTAAATACACCGAAACTGACAAATAACACCAAAGCAATAAATCAAATCAAAAATAATAGTTAATAAAAACCCTCTACTATTTTATAATGAGGAGCAAAAATATTTCCCCACAAACAGACAAAATACGATACACTGGCAACTCTGTTGATATTTCAAACAAACAAAAGCACCCTGCAGTTCTTGAGACTAGCGAAAGATTGGCGATATGATTAACCACTAAAAACTACCCGCTAGGCATTGGATCTAGTTCAGAACCTGTAACTTCACCAGCCGCCATGTAAACACCACTAGATCCAGCTCAATCCACTTTCAATGAAAATAAGTGGCGAAATTAACATGGGCTTGTCATTGGAGGTAACCAATTCACCCCCCTATGCATTACCATCCACCAGCAACTACGCTAGTGAGAACACACCAACCCTTGATGATGTGCATAGGGAATAACTCTAGCTCTAGTTTCAGTCAATCTACTACTTGTTTAGTACATTGGCACCAATTGCTTCACTAGTTCGTATCCACTAACTATGTATATATATACTGAATCAGAACTACTTACTCGTCTAGTTTTTTCATACCATGTGGTTCCATTGAAAAGATTGTTATTAGGTTTTACACACTTTAATTAAAAAAATAAAATTGTACATTTTAATTCACTTAAATACATAGCAGTACATACTTATTGATAAGATTTTTATAAAATTTAATAGTAAATTAAGAATGAAATTCAGTTAAAAACGAAAATAAATACTCGTAGATATCAGTGCAGACTTGTTAAAAACGTTTGATGTCGATTTGGTTTATGTGAAGCAGGAATCAATTTTAAGTTGAATTCTGTGTCACAGTTCCTCGGTCTAAGCTAATCTTAGTTATGCTAACTTTTTTGAAATGCCGTTTTTTTTTGTAGCTGGATAGCTTTTCGAAGTTGTGATTCTTGTGTTTCACCATTTGACGGAATTGATTCTGAAAAATTAAGGTTAATAAGATTCATATATGTACAACAAATTAAAAAAATAGAATAAGGAATGTGGGCAGACCACACATTGCAGGGAATTTTCGTTGCTTGTAGCTAGATTGTGAACTAGTCGGTATATTCGAGGTGTATGTCAATTGGTTGCTCGTAATGCTAAATACCGCATTACATGAGATTGTGGGGAGAATTACTTCGCGTTCTGTTGCCAAAGGACTAGTGAATAGTGGAAATTGATTACATAGGGTCGACTGCATCACTAGCAATCGCTGGCAATTGACAACCAAGTACTTCAAAAACTGGCGGGTACCACTAGCTACACGCTAAACTACCCGCAATGCGTTTGAGTGACGAATTTAACATGGGGATGTCATTGTAGGTAGTCACTGGTCACTACCCTCTGGATAACCTTGCACCTACGAATTCGCTACCGACATATGACCAACGAATCACGAGTGTGATTGGAATTGTTACCTCAGTAGTGAAATCTACCTAGTGAGTTCGGTATACAGATTAATGAATTCTCTTAACATAGAATTTAATAAAGAATTGAAGGCATTAAATAATATTTTAATTGTTTTTTTTTTCATACATATCTTATTTTGTAATAAATGAAAAACTTCGATCGACCATATATCTTGGCCCTTGACATGGGACTAACGCGAGCATAAAAGACGAAAGCTATAGAAAGAAGAATATTTCTTTGCTTCGGAATAACGGCACTTTTTTGTAATTTCGCTCATTCCTCTGTCTTTGCACAAAAATGATGATACATACTGGAAAGAATTGGTTTGTTTGTTTTGATCTCTTGTGTTAGAAACTTCTGAGTAACGAATTCGTAGGTGAATGTGCAATCGGTTCTGGATAAAAGGGCGCGATCCCCTGCATAACCAGTGACAGGTAGGTAGTTACCGAAACTTTTCGCTGGCGAAGCAACTGACGATTTTTGATCTGGGGTTACCTAAAATACTGCAGGGCAACGATAGAAACAATAATCAACTAGCACACACAGTGACAGAAAAGCACCAACACTTGTTGTTGTATCGGTAAAAAATATTTTACCGAAGCAAATAATCAACAAAATTATATCACAAGCAGAAAATAATACAGAGAAGAAGAATTTTTCTATTGCAACAAATCACGATTAAAGACACACAAAATTTATTTTTTTTTAATTATTTTAACACTAAAAACACAATCATTTTGACACTAAGGCACAAACACTTGTGGTTTTAGCGGCAGAGAACTTTCCTTCTACAGAAACAAAAATTCCGCAAAATTTAGGAAGAAACCAAAATATAATGATACCAATAAGTACACAACTGATAATAATACTTATGTACGTATCTGAACAAAATTTAGACCAAAAATCGAGTTAAATCCCGTAAAATTAATTAAATAAAAATTATATAATTAAATAACACAACTTGACACAAGCAAGGTTCATGTAGAAAGAAACCTCTTTTTGCCTAATTTCGCACTGATCGGATATAAAATATCAATTTTGCAGCACGTACATGTCAAATCGGGGGTAACGTATATATGGGGGGCTATATCTAAATCTGAACCGATTTTAACCAAATTCAATAGGGATCGTCCTTGGGCAAAAAAAAGAAATATGTAAAGTTTCGTCGAGATCGGACCATAATTTCGACCTGCACTTTGATTACAAGAATACATCTACAGACAGACAGACGGATATAGGTAAATCAACTCAGAAAGTGATTACAAGTCGATATAAACAATGGGTCTATCTCTTCTCCTTTTGGGTGTTACAAACAAATTCACAATGTCATAATACCCTGTACCACAGTGTGGTGTAGGGTATAAAAACTCGATCTTCTACAGAAGTTTTAAAATACAAGAGAAAGTTAAATGTTTAGAAAAAAATCAATCAAAAGATTTTTCATGATTTTTTCTTTAAATTCGTATATTTAAAGAAGGGCGTACACTTAACTAATGATTGGGGAGTCATACAATCAATTATCAGAAACTTTAGATCAAGGGAAATTTCTTAAAAAAGATATAAATTGGCATTATTTCTTTTTTTCTTTCTCTGAATGTCATGTAATACCATAACTAGACCTCGAATTATATGCAATTGCGGTTTGATAGAAACATTCTGATAGGACCAAAATTCGTTTCAAAGAAAAAGTAATCGAAAAACAGGTGTATCTTTTTCATTTTTTGTGCATATTTGAAACATGCAAAATATGCAAAAAATATGTGAAAAATATGCTAAAAATATGCAAAAAATTGCGATATATGAATCAAAAATAATAAATTTTTGAAGGATATGTCAATACTATTTAAAAGTTCATGACACAAAAATGGATAATTTCAAAAATCATCCAAAAGAGTGCCTAAATATATGGAAAGTATGGGGTAATTACAAAGGAAACCGACCCTCTCTGAATATTTATGAATTTAGATTTGGATACAATTTTCCACGCGTATACTACAAGACAAAACGGATTTATGACCAAATTCAAAGTAGGTTAGATTTTATGGGGTGCCGAATTGGTCATCTAAACATTTTTTTTTACAAATTTAGCTATTTTGAAGTCGGTTCAACTTTTTAATGGAATATCAGATTTGAATGATATACAGTATATAAGTTTACCGGTTAATACAATATTGAACCCGTATGACTTAAAATTGCGTACGTGGTAATATTTTATTTAAACCCAGTTTATGTTTGATGGACAATCATATTAGCCTACTCTTTGTGGTACCTCCCCCACAAATGGTTAATATTTTTGGGCATGTTAAAACTCATATAACTTCTATACTACTCATGGGAATTCTGTAAAAATCATACTTAGTAATCATGTTCCCACCCCCACACAAACTGACCAATTGGTACAAAAAGTAAACAGCTTATAACATTATTACCAGTGCATACGAATAGTTGAAATTTTGTGCAGTGTAATGTTTTTGTAGTACCTACAGTCCAGTACAAAGTGGGATGAGCTTATAACATTATTACCAGTGCATACGAATAGTTGCAATTTTGTGCAGTGTAATGTTTTTGTAGTACCTACAGTCCAGTACAAAGTGGGCGTTATTGCCACGCCCCTTATAGTACCTCTCACACATTTCTGATATGACATTCGTTTGAACGCAGCAACAAACATTCTCATTTTTCTAGAGATGCTGGAATAAGAAAATATTTTTTTGGTGTTTTATTAATATATTAATTTATTGCCATGACCGGCTTGCAGTCCCGATTGCAATCTAATAAAAAATGTATGGGTCATATTCGCAGCAAAAGTATATGAGCGTGGAAGACAATTATCGACATTAAATGAGCTAAAATTTACAATAAAGGAATTTTGGTCGGAAATTCACATTACAACAATTTAAAACTTGATAAACTCAATGCCAAATCGCATTTTATGTCATTGAGAATAAGGGAGGACTTAACAAAAACTAGTTTAGCAAAACAAATGTACTCGGATTTAGATTATTGTATGTGTTTTCAAATATATATTGTTTGCATATGTTTTGCATGTTTTTGATGTGCACTCAAATTATTTAAATTTGAGTAATGAAACGTCTAAATACAAATTTTGGTTCAAATCGGATGAAAATTGAAAGGTATACAAAAAGCCGAGGTCTAACCATAACATTATAATCTATATTTTGGCGATACAAATTTATAAACTAAAAGAATATGTTTTCATGTTCTTTATTTGTGATAAATAATAAAATATACAGCAAAGGTGGTTAATCGTAAAAAGGAGCTGAAAAGAAGATATCAATTGCTGTTGTTAAGATAATTTTAAAAACAAAAGAGGAAGATAAGAGGTGTATGTATTCGTCCTGTTATTTCTGGCTGTAATAAAAGGAGACTTATTTCATTGTCCAACCACATCAAAAACGCCCACAACAATAACAGAGCAACATCAGAGCGATCGACCGCCATCCCCATGCCAAAGCTATTAGCATACCACGAAAGCAGAGGATGATATTCTAAGGAAAACTACTGACCGTCACAGCAGAGTAGATCGATCTGTAAATATTGATATATGTAGATGGAACGAAATCGCATGAAATCAGAACATAAAATTACCTATAGCCGTTGTAGAACCGAAATCCGGTTTTATTGATGTTGCACATCTATCTAGTTGTGGTTCTGGTACTTCACTGGAATTTAATTCTATTTTAAATAATTTTGCGAAAGCCTATCCATGCTCCCCGCCTATGGAGCAGTCGCTGTAACAAACTACACCCAAGGCGTCCAACCTTCATATAGAGAGGCCAGATTATCCTCATTTGTAGCCTCGGATATGACATAGTCGACTTGTTCCGTCACAGAACTACGGCGATTGGGATCTGGATCACGGCCCTCGAGTTTCATACGAATGCGTTTCCAAACAGAGACCGCGTAGGCATTCCTTTTTTGTTCGCCCAATTGACTATTATTAATTCCGACTAAAATAAGAATACGTTTGAAATAATACGTTCACATCATTCACATTTCCTCATATGTGGAAGTGAGCTCTTACCATCTTTGCTATTTTCATTTCTCGTCGGAGATTCAAATCTGAAGTATTGTGCATCTTCAATTTGTATAATCCGTTCAACTAGTTTGTTTAAACGGGCGTTATTATCATAGCAAAGTATGCACAGTTCTTCTACTTTGGCGCGTAATTGGATAAGCATCACAGTTTCAAATTCCCCTGAGAAAAGTTGAATTTGCAGTTCATTCAGTTTGCTTTGTAAATGTTTCATAGTCTGTTGAATATCACGGATATCTTGGAAAATTGTGTCACCTTTCCCACTTTGTTTGTAGGACTTTGTGACCATCTTAAGTAATTGGCGGAGTTCTGCTCGAATCGAAGAGTCTACGACAAACTAAAAACGAATATCTAATTTAAATTGTGAACAACAAATGTAGCGAACATTTTCATACCTGTAATTTTTGACCATCTCCTTGTAGGTTGTTCTCCATTGATGTTTCATCTTTTTCCAAATCACAAATTTTTTTTTGAACAGAAAATATCATTTCATCTAATAAATCGGATATATTTTCTATCCAACACTGGTCAATTTTGTCCTCCGGATCTAAAAGCTGGACAAGATTACGTTCTACAACACTTATAGACACTTCACATGCTTGCAATTTATTACGCTCTTCATTGAATTGTTGTATAAGTGCGTCAAATGGTTCATCCGCTCCTGATATTTCGAATTGCAGCACAACAGCAGAGTACTCCGTTAGACGCGTGGCCAAACTTAAGAAGAACTCATATCTCTGATTTGATTTGGCAATTGCATCGTCAAGTTTCAACAATCCTTCTTGCATTTCACCTGAAGATGACTGCAGCAGTTTTGATGACAAGATCTCTTTAGTCGTTTTCCTGTGTATTTCAAGATCGGCTTGTATTTTGACCATAGTTGATTTCCACACTGATAACACTTGGTTGATGTTATGCAAACTGCTCAAGAATTCCTGTTTAGATTTAATATAATGCCGATAACCAACATTAACATCTTCCAAATGCTGTTCATGCAACCAATAGTAGCATGTTGTAAACCTCTCATGTTGCTCCAGCAATTTGGAGTAGTGGATTAATGCCATCTCATCACATTGTATTAGAGCTTCATGCTCAAGGAGGACATACAGTTTATCACATAGTGTATATGTCATCTCTGTAATGCTTTCTTTACTGTTTATTGGATCATCTGTTGTCACCAAATCGGAAATGCTCGAAGTTGTAAGTTCTATGGCATACGATAGCAATCCATTAAATAACTTGGATTGAATGTCGAGCATTGTATCGTTAACGTGGCCTTTTATTTGTTGCATGTCGAAAATATTGTTAGTGTCATTTGATCTTATCGCTAGGGTCGATAGCTTTAAGTCCGAAATAATGCGAAGTATGTTTTCGTTACGGCAAGATTGTATGTAATCACTAATGTTAATATTCCAATAGTTCTGTTCATTGGTGGGGAGAGGGGTAAGAAATTATCCTTCATAAGATTGTATTTAGTGATTTCTGCTTATGCTAACAAACTTACCATTATATTATGTATATCGGCATTCGGTTGAATTTCTTGTAAATGCGAAAGTTTCTCTTGCAATCTCTGTAATCTGAAGATGGTGTTTTTAAAATCAGCATCAGTCTCCTCAATGATCACACTGATTTCAGGATATGTTTTGGAACATTCCGTAACGTTGACTTCTCCACAAGATTGTAAACTGTCGCCCATCATAAATATGCTAAAGATTTTCTCGCATGCATCTTCCAGTGAGTCTCTAAAGTCTTGTAATCCCAGCAATGATTCAATCAATAAATGCAATACATCCGGTTTGTGAGTAGGATTTAGATAGTTTACAAATTTGTCAACAAATTGCAAAAAGTTTATCTGACGGTTCAGCAGGAAGAACACGTCTCCAGATAAAAGTTCATTTTCCTCTAAAATAAAAGACTTGTAGGCTAATTCAATGCGACGGACTAGATATATGAGCACGTGTTGACGGTTACGAGGTGAATCCAAATGAACAAAGTCATCAATGCAATTCAGTGCATCTACTTTGTCGATGATGACCTGGGAGGAACGTAGTAATAAAAAAATAATAGTCTTGCTTGATAACTACACTTTAGTTAAGAAATTACCATTTGTTGTTGTTGTTGCTCCAGAGCAGCCTGTGCCTCCATTACTTTACTTTGCAGTTGTGTATAAATCATGATCATTTGTTCAAAAAATGAGTTGCAAGATTCGATACTATGATTTTCATCATATACACCAGATGCGGCTGCAGCCACAGCAGAAGAACATCGCTCATCGCCTTCACATACATCGATTAGATCGCTGAATGCCCTTTTGTATTTTATTAAACGATTTTCCATTAGTTTGCAACGTGGGTAGAAACGCATAACGTGACTGTAAACAAATAGTAAATCCCTGCATTCCACTGCGGCTGAGTGTGTTTGTATAAAACTATTTTCCATTTCATGCTTAGCAAATTTATCCACCGCATTTCCTAAGAGAAGACCCTTAACCAAGTCACATTCATCCATATCATCTGAAGGAAAGTTGATGTCTATACTATTGATTTCATTCGGCCGAAGTAATACGTCAAAATATGTTATTAAAACGATATCGATATCTTTAATCGTTTGCTGCACCAGTTGTTTGACTGTTTCAAAGGAATCCAAATCTCTTTTGTATGCCTTATATCGTTGTGTTACAGTATTCAATGCATGACTTCCACGGGCAGATCCCAATGCGTCTAATTCCCGAATCATGGCTAGTTGTTTTGTGTAGTTATCCCGTTCTTGTTCCAATTGTAAAATATTCTGTCGTACATCTAACACGTTTTGTACATGATCCTTCACACATTTCAATTGGATTTCGAAGACATTCCTGCATTTCATAAGCGAGTTAATAAAAATAAGTAGCATATGGACAAAAGTATTTTTTAAACCTAGTGAAGCGAAGATTTTCTCTTCAGTATTTCTTAGCCGTTCGGAGTTATGGATCAAATTGAGTATGTCGTAATCATATTCTCTCAGAATCATATTCTGTGGTTTTCACGAATAAACGATTAAGTTATAAATTAAAACTTTTTCGGAGAACGAAAACAAACTATTTTTCAAAAAAATGTTTTAACATTTGTTTGCATGAATAACAGTCCTGGTTATATCTGTGGTTTTATGGAATAACAACATATGTCAGAAATTTTTGATTGAGCTAATCTTTAACTATACATCGATATATACTCCTAGGTAAGTACAGTTTTTGGAGACTTTTTCCAACACTCAACTATGTACATTTAGTATCAAATGTACTGCGAGAGAAAAAGTATTTTGACTCTACTGAACATTTGGATGTGATGAGATGTGCTGTTATTCCAGAAAACCACAGATATGTTTTTTATGGCCCAAATGCCAAATCGATTAACTCCATACAAAAATATGAGAAACATTTTTATGAATAGTGAACAATTTGGCATCTATCAAGTGCATTGACTTTAAAATGTAAAAAAAGTGGAGTTAATCGATATGGCATTTGAGCCATTCAAATGTCGCACAATGGGGTAAACACGCGCGCACAGCTATATTTTTTTATCTCACAACTACACTGTTGGAGATAGAATTCCACGGTTTGGACTATCTTCAAGAGAAATTCTATGGACAATAAATTGGTGTACCCAGGTTTTTTTTACTGATACCGTGTATCGTATAGTGGGACTACAAAAGCGAATATCGTACCAACTTCAGTGATCTTGAATTTGAGTTGCTGCGTTTTAAATAACGAAAGTGGCTTTAGCGAAAGCGAATATTTAAATATTTTTCTTGCGAATGCGATAGCGAATATTAAAAAAAGCAAAAGCAAAAAATATTTTTTTGTTTTTTTTTTGCGAATACGAAGCGAGTATCAAAAACTGATTTACGGAAGCGAAAAATGTATGTAGATTCATTCATACAAGCTGTCTTTTAAAATCAATATATGTATCGCTGTTGATTTATTTAATCCTATAATATATCCCAGAGTTCGTTCTTAGATGAACAAACTACTTTCTTTCAAGTTTCATAAAGATCGGTTGAAAATGTAGATTCTGTAACACTTATAAAATCGGAAGATATGGATATACATATAAGAGTTATATTAAATTGTTAACCATTTTTTTAATTTTTCATTGATTTTTCTATCTGCTACATTTCATAATTCAACTTCAATTAAAAAACTGGCGTACAAAATCCTTTTTTTTTGTTTAAACATTTATACTTCCAATTTTTTGGTTTAGGGATATTGAAATAAAATTTGCGAAAGCGAATGCAAATATTCCAAATTTGTTTTATGGTTTTTCTCACTGTGGAGTTGAGCTGAAGATCAAAGAATTCCTTCAAAGTGAAGGAAGGTATTTTTGAATAGTCAAGTGAAAAAGAAAACGACCTTGAAATCCAACATCAACCAATGCATGACGTTTCGTTGGTGGTTAGTCAACTCTTCGGATGCAGTAATGTTGTTTTTGGCCTGCGGTCAACATGTCATTACTTCTACTTATACGAAAGTTATTCCAAATTTACATATAGGAATTGTTTTTCAAGTAAGAGTAATTTCAAGTCAATCGCCTGCCGCCGTGTTATTTTTCCCTCGACAATTCAAAGTTGTTTTTGTTGTTGTTAAATGCTTTGTTTACACGAACAACAGCTTTCGTTCTATTCCACTATATTAGTGGTAGATTTGAAAGTAATGTAGAGTACTGCACTAAAGCAACAATGCGGTGAGTATTCTTTAACGATGCCCTGGCTCGTGGCGACGTTCTATTTTGATGTTTCCCTATGAGGGATTGATCTGTTATTGATGTTATTTTATGGTTTTTCTCACTGTGGAGTTGAGCTGAAGATCAAAGAATTCCTTCAAAGTGAAGGAAGGTATTTTTGAATAGTCAAGTGAAAAAGAAAACGACCTTGAAATCCAACATCAACCAATGCATGACGTTTCGTTGGTGGTTAGTCAACTCTTCGGATGCAGTAATGTTGTTTTTGGCCTGCGGTCAACATGTCATTACTTCTACTTATACGAAAGTTATTCCAAATTTACATATAGGAATTGTTTTTCAAGTAAGTTTGGTTTTTGCGAATGATCAAAATGAAGCGAATAGTTTGCATTCGCATGTGCGAATATTCGTTACATCCCTAATGTAGACCATTGAAGTTAAAAAATATTTGTGTCAACATTTCGATAAAAGTCTACAAAACAAACAGGTCAATGTTTATGAAATCGAAGCAAAAACAACTGAAATAGGATAACATTGTGGGCTGTAATATTTTTGAAAGCTGAAGTTTAGCACTTAACACAATGGGTCGTCGATTGATAACACCGTGCGAAATGAATTCCCCTCCTAAAAAGAAGACTATATAAACTGCATACTCAGTTTTTTATTTCGTGATAGCTTGACTTCCTTACAGGACTTTTAAAATTTCAAGGACAACTTTTTTTAAACTATTTTTCGTAGCACTTATTACAATGGAGTTTTCTTGCTATTTATTAAAATAATTGGAATAATTTTCCAAGGACGAAGTATATTAAAAATTAGGATATTTTTGCCCTTCTTTGCCAGTTTCAAAAATTTAAAGTTATTTTCATTAAATTTTCTACACAATAAAACAACATTCCCAAAAAACAGTTTTTTAAAGTTGTTTTCATAGTCCTATGCGCGCATATTTCATCATATTTTCCCATCGTGTATCGTGAGAAATGCAAAAATTTAGCACTTTGGCATCAATAACTCAAAATCCCCAAAAATCAGCTTAATCGATTACAATATGTAACACATTTTACACCAGAAAATGTGCATAACATTTTCTGGTGTAAAAGGGTGTCCTAGAGACGAAAAAAATATTTAAAAAAATCTTGAAATATTTTTGTTTTTATAATTCTGGAGTTACCTTTAGCATTTGGACCATATTATTTTAAGTATAAGCTCGATAAAGCCGGCGTACCATCTAAATTAAAGGAAATTAGGGCTACAAATGCTTTAAACTTCACTTTCACGTAGAAACGTAAGTTGAGTAACTGTCTTTGAAACAATTAGAAAATCTCGCAGCAACTGATATACCCTCGTTCACAATAGTGGGTATAAGAACATGATTTTGTTGAAATTCTCTTACTTAACAAAAATAACACGACAGCATGACACGTTGACTACAAATTTGGTATGTGATAATATTTTTTCTATCTCAGGCTAAGTTCGAAGATGGGCCATATTTGTCCACCCCTTCTCAAAGGGTTAACATTTAGTGAAATATTGATTATATAATAACTTCTATACTACTTATCCGAATCTTCTGTAATTCCACACATAGTAATAGTTAGTCTGTCGCTATCAGCTTGAGAAAAAATTAGCGAAGTGACCTTTTTAGTACCACCCACAAAAAGAGAACATTTTTTACAAACATTAAATGCTTATAACTTTAACACCAGTGCATATATAAAAATGGGCATTATTGCCACGCCCCTTTTGGTACTACCCACACAAAATCTCCAAATCATACGGAAACTTAATGGCTCATAACGTTGATATCAGTGCACATAAACGCTTACAATCGAAGTATCTTCTGTTCAGAGCAAAATAGTATCCCTTTTTCTGATCATCTAAATGCTTTCATAGACCCGACTAAAATTTTCTTACTTGTTTTCAAATAGGCATTGTTTTCTTCGTTAGGGGGCTAGCTTTCAAAAAATGCAACAAACATTTTTTTTGCGATATTTTCTATATTTTATGGATTTTTTGTGCCAACAAAAAACGATGTTTTGAAAAAATCTAATTTTTTCCCAATTGTTTTAACGTCAGTTAATAAACTTCTGTTACTACTATATTTTCAGCATTTATAGCCCTAATTAAAATGGTATCCCGGATTTATCGAGCTTATACTTCAAAAAATATGGTCCAAATACTAGAAGGTACCATGAAAATTGAACATTTAGAAAAATTAAAAAAAAATGACCTTACAAATTTTTTTGTTTCATAAAATATATAAAAAAGTTTTTTTGGTTTCGAACACAAAAAAATAGTTTTTGTCTAGTGTTATTCGTGGAAACCACAGATTTATAATTTTCAGAAGGAAATCGGTGTTCTTAAAGCTGAATGACAAAAACAGTTAAAAACTTGAGGTAGACAAGTATTACATAATCTTCTCCAAATTGAGCCAACAATTTTTATTTTGGCAGAGACAGTACTAAACAGTAAAGAGTATATCGAGCGCTAAACAAAACACTCACGCGAAGCTGCACAATATATAACAAATTTAAATGCATGAAATAATAGCTCTAGTCTGTACGTTGTTTATACCATATACTGAAGTTAAAATAAATAAAATTGACAAATTTAATTTCGAGCGCCGCACCTTACAAGAATTTAGCAAAGAAGATTCAATTAAAAAAGCGTTTAATTGACGAGGAAACATCGACATTTCATATCGCTGACTAAATAAATTCGTTAAAATTTCTTTTATTCCAAAAATTGCAGATAAAAAAGTTTTAAAATTGTCTTACCTGTATTTCAGCCAAGCTGGTTTCACTTCAGTAACCTTTAACGTTAGAGTTTGTCGCGACAACTCTGCATCATGCTTCCTGATTTTAAATGTGTCGTTTGGACTTAGCTGTGAATCCTTTGATGTGCCCAACGATGTGATCATAGCCGCTGCAGTATGGGCGGAAGTTCCCCGATTAGTGCTTCCGTCATCGCTAATTGTCCAATCAACTAACGGATCGTATACAAACGCCTCTAGCAATGTGAGTAAAGTTTCCCTTTCTTTTCGCAGAACTTTGAGTACATGTGAACAGGCCAAACGGTAAGGACCCTAAATATTTTTAAATATATGAATGTGAGTATTTATTTATGTAAAGAAAAATATAACATGGAATGTGGTTTTTGGCACAACGGGTGGCAAATTTCACCACAGAAGCTATGGATAATTGATTTTATTATGAATTTATTTATGTGGGAGAAATAATTCTTATTGTGCTGTATGTATTACAACATTGTGTATGATCAGGTGCTACATTTCACACATTGAACATGTATTTGTATTGTATTTATTCATTACAACTTGTAATTTTAAGCCTTCAGGCCAATTATAATTAAATTACAATATGCATATCATAAATCTTTAGACTACTCAAAATAAAAAGTTCATATTTGTTTATATATATTGACGCTAAAACTTAAATCTAATTATTACCAAAAAATAAATACAATTTGTTTAGAAATTCTAACTACACGAGTGTTCCAGACTAGACGACTGGAAAAATTACAATTAAAAAGAAAAAAAAAAAGATGTAGATATAAAAAATCTTAGCTAAGCTAAACTACTCCATTGACAGCAACAGTCCCTGCAAATATTTTTTAAATTCTTAATATTTGCAGAAACCCAATGAAATGTTATCTTTATCTTTATTTTAGCTAAGCTAAACTACTCCAATAACAGTACCAGTATCCACATGGGCAGCTGATACCAAATAAATAAATAATTATTTAAAAATTTTCAATATAAGGAAAAAAAAATATTCGAACATTAAGTGCTTGTATATCAAAAAAAATCTGAACTATAGAAATATCAAATGTTTGAAAAATGGTTAAGGAGCTTTTTAGAGTATGTTGGCACAGAAATTCCAAAATTTTTCAATTCATCAGGTAAAACATTGTATAAACGGGCAAGTCTAACTAGGAACGCATAATCCTGAAGGTGGACTACCCTGGGTATAAGCAACTGGTTTCTTCTCGTAGAATGGGAGAATACAAACGAATTAATCAAAAAGTTTGGACACTGATTTCTTACTATCTTATAAAAAAACATTATTAGGCGATGATTAACAAAAGCAGCAAAACTACAGCCTAAGAATTTATGTACATATGGAGTTATGTGAGCTCGACACTTCAACCCATATACGAAGCGTAATACTCTATTTACCGCAAGCTGGACCAAATGCATGCGTCCCAGGTTAGTGCCCGAGTACACCTCCAAACAATACAATATCGAAGGAAAAATCAGCGCATGAGCAAGACGTTCTCTAACAAATACTGGCAGATATAAGTCTGCAGAATAAAGACTCCTTAGTGATAAATTCACTCTGGAAACAACCATGTTGATGTGTTGTTCAAAACACAGCTTATCATCCATTTGCACACCTAGACATTCCAAGTGTCGAACAAACTCAATATCAACATTGTTATAATTTATAGAGTAATTGCTGCAAGATCCAGATGCATATAACATCGCCTTCGTCTTCGAGGGATTTATACTTAGTTTATTGTGAAGCATCCAAAATTTCAATATCTCAAGAACATTGAAATTGAACATTGACTCCTACGTATTAAAAGTGATCGGTTTCTTTGATATTAGTATTAAGTTTTTGCTGCAATATTTTCTTTTTTATTTGTTAACTTTTATTACAATTTTGTGTTGTGATGCCCAGTTTTTTAATAATATTTAATAAGGAAAAATGTAAAAGTAATTTTAAGTAATTATTTAATATAATAATAGTAAGCCTTGTTCGGGCGTATCTCGAGCTAGTGGATATAAGTATTCAGTAAAGTTTTTCCATTCGGAGAGTCTATCGGCCTTTAATACTTGCAATAGATTTAATAAAAAAAAACAATGAACATGCATCCAATACTGAAAAGAATACCAACTTGAAAAAATCTATAGATAAATATCGAAATTATAACCCTTTTTGGTAGAAGTAAGAGACTTTCAAAAAATTGTCTTTATACCCTCACAATTGTAGTACTTAGTATCCTAGCACGGCAATATTATCACCATACAAGACGTAGATGGGGGAGCACCTAAACAAACACCCAAACAGTGGCAATAAGGACCAGCTGACAACAATGCACATTCAGAGTTCCAAACCAAAAATAGGTGAAGTGCATCAACAACCAGAAGTTGAGAACAGTATCAAAACAAAACAGACTACTTTATTAGTCGCTATCACCTTGAGCAAAAATTGCCGAAGTTATCATGCCCTTTTTGTATCTCCCATACAAAGGGACCATTGTGTACAAAAGGTTAACGGTTTATAACTTTGATTCCAATGCATAAAAATACTTGAAATTGTGTGCGGTGTAATGTTTTCATAGTATCTACAGTCCAGGAAAAATGGACGGTATTGCCACGAATCTTCTGGTACCTACCACACGGCTTATATATCCAGTACATACAAATATTTGAAATGTTGTGCAGATTTTTTAGATTTGTTTCGTTTATTTTGTAAATTTTTATTATTTCGTTGGAATAAATAAAAGAAGTTAAATTTAAATAAATGTATATATATGTATATACTTTTAGAGAATAATAGAGTATCATATTTTAACTATATATTTCTGCTTTAAAAACTTTTATAATAACTTTCGACCTATTCACTTTTTAGAATTTGAAGATGGTGTCATTTCATATTAAAAATTATTAATCTGTGCTTATACATTTGGTATGGTTCAAGAAATGTAAAAATTTTTCCAATTTACTGCGGAAGCTGTACATAATTCTCGGTAATGTCCTTTTATAGTAGTTAATTCATTTCGCTTGTGTTTTTCTCGATAATACTTCCTTGGGACAAACCTAGATAAACATTGTTGGCAAATAAACTTTGATGTGCTAATTGGAATTGCAGTTTTAAAATTAAAGGGTGATTTTTCGCTATTTTTCAGTGTTAAATTTTTGCCAGTGTTCGCGTGACTTGTGACATGTGTCAAATTTAAAAATGTTTAATTTGCCTTGCCATTTCTCATGAGTTTTGTTATCAAAATGCATGCTCTGTGAAAAATAAAACATTGTTGGCAAATAAACTTTGATGTGCTAATTGGAATTGCAGTTTTAAAATTAAAGGGTGATTTTTCGCTATTTTTCAGTGTTAAGTTTTTGCCAGTGTTCGCGTGACTTGTACCATGTGTCAAATTTAAAAATGTTCAATTTGCCTTGCCATTTCTCATGAGTTTTGTTATCAAACTATAATGTGGAGAAATCATTCTTAGTCAGAGTAGCTCGTATGTTTAACTCATTACCGGTTGCCCTTAGGTACTTCAATACATCAGAAAAAATTACATCACTGTAATTTCATAATAAAACAATAACAATCAATATATCTATACACATATATAATTATAAAAATCATCTTTGTGCCTCTTAATCTACTATTACTACTCGACAAATTTTGCGAGTAATATCTAGTAAATATTTTTTTCGCTCTTATTTCACCCTCTAACATTCCCAGTTTTAAAGTACTAGGTAGACGTAGAGTGTAAAGAGCAGGGTAATTTATTATGTTAATTATCAATAATTTCTTTGATTTGCTGCTCTTTTTTATACCCTCACTTTAGTGTGACGAGGGTATATATCATTTGCTACGGAAAAAAGTGTAACACATCGAAGGAGTGATCTAAGACCCTAAGTATGTTCGGAGGAAATCCGTTTTGGGTCATTTTAAGTTGAATGAGCAATGTCCGTCCGTCTGTCTGTCTGTCTGTCTGCTGGCTGGTGCGCACGATAACTCTCGAAAGGAGTAACCGATTGACTTCAAATTTTGTATATGGTAATATTTTTTTCTATCTCCGGCTAAGTTCGAAGATGGGCCATATTGGTCCATTCCTTCTAGTACCTCCCCCACAAAGGGTTAAAATGTTGTGAAATATTGATTCTTTAATAACTACTATACTACTTATTCTAATCTTCTGAAATTCCACATATAGTATTAGTTCATTAGTCGGTATCAACTCGAGAAAAATGGGCGAAGTTGCCACGTCCCTTTAGGTACCTCCCACACAAATGCACCGTTTTGCACCAAAAATTAACAGCTTATAACATTAATAACGGTGTCTAAAAATACTTGAAATTTTGCACAGTGTTATGCTTTTATATTGCCTACAGTCCAGAGAAAAATGGGCGTTGTTGCCACGCCCCTTTTGGTACCTCCCATACAAAGGTACCATTTTGCACCAAAAGTTAACAGCTTATAACATTAATACAAGTGTATAATAATACTTGAAATTTTGTACAGTGTAATGTTTTTATTGTGCCTATAGTCCTGTGAAAAATGGGCGTTATCGCCACGCCCCTTTTTGTACCTCCCACACAAAATGGCCAAATCATACCACAATTTAATATCTCATAACGTTTATACCAGTGCACATAAACGCTTATAATTCGGCGCAGTGCAATGAATTTAAAGTATCTACTGTACAGCGAAAAATAGGTGTATTTGTTAAACCCCTTCTGGTAGCTCCCACACAAATTGACAGAATAATTCGTGTAATATTCTATATTACATTACTCACAAAGTGACAGAATAATTCGTGTAATATTCAATATTACATTACTCACAAAGTGAGGGTATACCTTAGTCGGTTTACCCGACTGAAACTTTCTTACTTGTTCTTAGTGTGATTTATGACCCTTAAAGGAGCTTAAAAATTCTTGTTCATGGCATTGTTTTTGCTTTTATGTAATTATTTTATTTTTAATGCTTAATATCTTGTTACAGTAGAGTAGCAACTATAAAGTAGCAACCTGCAATTGTTATTATTACTTAATTTAATAGTTATTAAGTTATACATATATCTAGAACTATTTACGTTTTTCCGCTGTAGTAGGAACTCAAATTAAATACCTAAACCAATTTTTCGTTGAAGAATATTGTAATTTACCTATACTTGGCCTACAGGCTTTAAATTACATTAATAAAAAATGAAATGAAATGAATGAAATGAAAATGCATGCTTTTTTCAGAATTCGGTACGAAGATAGAGCAAGAGATTGTTCAAGAACTGCCTATGTACCCTGAAAAACGTACTGCTTGGTGCGATTTATAGACCTGCGGCATCATTGCACTGTATTTCTTCTTAAAAGAAATGGAAGAATTACACTTGGTTGTCATGTGGTTTCAAGAGAACGGTGCCACATCCAGGCGATACCATGAACCAATTGAGAGGCAAATTTGGCGAGTAATTAATCTCACGTTTTGGCGCTGACAATTGGTCACGTCGTTTGTCCGTATATAATTGAATTCTCTCGTATATAGGGACAAGCCAACCACGATTGATGCCTTGGAATGCAACATTACACATGCCATAGGAAAAATTTGCATGAAATAATCTTTAAAAAGACAATTGAAGGCAATATTTTGTCAATGTAGACATTTTTTTGTGTACTCGTACACATTCTGTGTTTTTGTTGAATTTTCAAAAAGCAAACGCTTAAAATATCGCCCTATATTTAAACCAAATATGTTTCCATATATTTCGGTGAAAGGTTTACTATCCATCGTGAATAACGGTTCAACGCACAAACACCCTTCAGTTCAAGTGGTGCCAATTGATCCTGTTTTCTTGTGTCTCACCCAATGTTCTGGGTATTTTACCAATCCATAGTTCTCTATGATCAATTCGCACTTTTCTGTCCCCTAGTGATGCATTGTGGGGTTCATTCTTTCATATTGCCATAGCTATATGCTATTTGGATTTTGTTTGCGTAGCTATGCATATTAGCAAACGCAATGCGCAAATACAACATCCCGTTACTTTTGTAGAGAATCAATTTCATGCTTTCTCTCAAAATAATGAAATGTGCTTCAATTGTTATTTGAACTTCAATCAGTGAATTGTAAATTAAAATGTAACAACGAGAGATCCATTTTATCTTCAAAAAACGATTTGAAGAGGAAAACGGACGAAATAATAGTATTAACTCATTTTATATTTGTATATCGATGGCTTATATCCAAAAGGTGCTATATTTAGATTTTCGAAAATGAGATTTTGATGGCAAACGCTTCTGCTTCACATGATTGACCTACGGTGTAAAGTTTAGATTAAAAAAATATCCTAACACGCCTTTTTAACATTTTTCTTTTTTTGCTATGTTGTTTTATGTATTTTTACGAAGAAAAATCAGGCTATACTATCATTTTTTATTTGTTTTCCAAATTGCTTACAATTTAAAAACCGCCAAGTTCAATAATTTTTCAATGTGGTATGAAATTTTCCTGTAGATTTTGACACGCTGATTACAATTCTGTATTGAAAATTTTTGCAAAATACATACATTTAGAGAAAATCGCGGAAGAAAATTTAAAATTTGATGTATTTTGCAAGCCCGTGTAACACTCATAAGCCTTCTTAAGCGAGGTTTAAGATGCCTACTGTGAAGAGTGAATTTTACTTTATAAAGTATATTGCAAAATAGTTGAAAGCAATGACGTCTTTATAGCGAAAATTTGATGCTTTTGACTGCAGAATCCTAAAATAATAATATTGAAATGCGCTATAAAACGAGAAAATGAATTGATTTTTAAAATATTTAAATCGAAAAATACGTAGAGTAATATTTTTATTATGAATTGCCGGTTGTATTCAAAACGTTATAACATTGAATGCATTTTCAATGCACATATGAGAAAAACTAGTTATGTGTGATATCTACAAAACGTCTAAACTATTTACATTGATATGGGTATCACAGAAAAGTTAGAAAACACTATGTCCAAACTACATTAAAAAATTTGCAAAATATTGCAAAACACCGCGAGATTAATTTTTTTAAAAGAAAATGGTGTGAGTAACGCAGAAATCATTATGTTTAAATAACTTCAAAATATTTGCAAAAACATTGCAAAAATCGCGAAATGCTTTTTTTAAAGCACATGATGTGGACAACGCAGGAAAGGTAGAAAACTATATGTCTAAATAACTTTAAAATATTGCAACAAATCGCGAAATTAAATTTTTTCGAACAACAACCTCTACACCACGGTCAGCTTCCGATTTCTATGAGTAAATGGAAGCATTTGCAAGAATTGAAGTCATTGATTCCATCCGATTATCATAACATAAACTATATAAACATAACTATATAGCATTACGTGTACTATTTGCAAATATACAAAAATCGTTGATACCGTCGTAAAAAGTTGTTGTCTTCACATTGTATGTGGGAACACTTGCGTTCTTTTCAACGTATGTAAGGTTTTTATACAGAATCGCCACAAAACCGTATGTCATTCGGCTACCCACACTTCGTATTGAAAAATATAGCCCTACCAATAGCCATTTATTCATCCATAGACAGTTTGGAGTTTAGTTTCAAAATATGTTTTAATTTGAATTGTGTTCAAAATTTTTTATTTTCAACAAAAGCTGCTATACCTACAAATTCCACAAAACATAGACAATTTCCGAAGAAAAATAATGGCTATATTTCAGACCTTCGCGTACAATTGATCATATTAAATTTTTTTTGGTTGTAGCACATAGTAGCAATATATAGAACATATCGTAGAACAAAAGTTCGCTGAAGCTCAAATAATGTGACAATAAAACAGTTTTTTTGCTCTCCTGAAAAATTGGGGTTTTTAATATAGCCACAAATGGATATAAGCCATCGATATGTTTTTTTAAATTGATAAATCAATTGCAATACTAAACGTATTTTTTTTATTTTTCATTCATTTTATTTATAATTATTTAATACACTGTGCAACAGTGAACAAAATACACGGACTTGACAGTATAGGATCGATTCTACTACCAAAGGGTAGTATAACCCTACATATGCATACTTGGTTTGGCGAAATTGGTGACCAATTTTTTATGGGCCTCCAAAGTTTCTGAAAATCAGCGGGCCCCTTGAAAAAGGTGTCATCAGCATTTGTCCAACAAATAATTCAGACTTGATGATACCGCTTAGAATATGCTAAACAATATTTTTTAATATTTTAGTGAAGGAAAAACATATTTTTTTTCACTTTTTTCAGCATAACTTTCAGAGACTCGCAATTTTTTACTAACAATATTTGACAATAAATATTTGGTTTTGTCGCTAGGATTTTCAACAATTTCTCCTTATGAGTTGGAATAAAGACAATGAAACGTTTAATGTTGCCTATTGCCAACATTCATATCCAAGACTTTCATAACAAGTATTTATTTTTATTAATAAACGAAAAAGTTGTAGAGGTTTTAAAAAAATAACCCAAAAACACTTTTTGTTTCCAATACCAATTCAATTAAATTAAAATCAAAATGAGAAATTTGTTATCGTGAAATTTTTTTAAATTCTAATTTTCATGAAATTTACTTTTAGTATTTTGACTATATTTTTGAAGTTTAAACCCGATAGAAACGGAATATTCGTTAAGTTTATGGCAATTATGATGTCTACAAATGTTGGAAAAATCTTTTTAGTGTAGAAACATTCGTTAACAAAATGGAAAAAAGTAAATTTACAAAAATATTGATAGCCCAAAAGAATCAATCAAGCTAAGTTTAGTTGGAGTGAACAGTAATGTTACATATCTCCTGGAAAGAAAAACTTAACGTAATGTCCAATCTTTAAACACAAAGAAAACATTATATTATTCAACTAAACGAATTGTTCTCAAACTAATTTTTGTTATTAGCAAAAGAAAGTTTTGTTGTATTTTTTTGTTGTATGTATGAACAAATTTTGTTCTTTATTTTTCTCCTAACATCATAAACTACATATGTCAGTAACTGTCAAAGTGATCTAAGCTCCATAAAAAAATATTTTATCTGCAATATAAAATAATACAGTGATACATCTCATTTGTTGGGAAGGTACGAGTATCTTCTTTGTACTTGAGTTGCAACTAATATTGATAAACAGCCCGTCATTACATATACCATTTTCATAATTACTGGTTCACTTTTATCGTATCAATGGAAATACACAAAAACATACATACAAACACATATGTATGTATGTATATATGTATGTATATTTCACATATTCATTCCCTTATAGATATCCCAAATGCGTATGCATATTGTTATCAATATTAGCACACAGTTGGTCAAATATCTCAAGTAGAGTTTCACTTTGTTTGTTTATCTGTACAAATGAGTATGTGGGTACATTAGAATAGGTATTTTAAAAACTGTTTGCCCTTTAACATTTAGATTTTTCGTTACTTTCGGTTCGTGAAACCATTCAAACAATTTGAAAAATGGTAGGGTGAACCGCTGTGAAATCGCGATGCATAATTTAAAATTCGTTTCTATTTTCTTCTTCTTCTTTGTGATGGAAATATCCAGAAAATTGTGGGCTGGTCTGCAAATCATGAGGAATTAGGATGTTTTCACGTCTAATATCCATGGACTTAAGAGAACGAAAAAATTCGTTAATATTATAATGGACTTGTTGAGTGTTTTCTTCGGCCCCGAAGTTTTGTCTTTTAATAAGAAAATTATAAATATCATAAAATTGTAGTTGGCACCAAAAACAATGGAATATAAGAAGACATTTTCTCCCGTCCAAAAGTCAAAATCGGTTTTTGAACTGCTCAACATTTACAATTTGGAAGACATCACACGCACACCATTTCTGTTGTGAAATGTCCAAATTTGTTTGAGTTATTTATCAGCGAAGAGGCTTTTTTGTGTCTAATAACAGTTTTTGCACGATTTCGACATTTGCAGTAAGCTCTTCAGTTATCAAAATTCTTTTAACGAGGATACAAATTATATGCAAGGTCACCTAGGTAAAGGTGATATTTAATTTCGGTGGACTTGAACCAATTTACTGTATCTTTTTCATTTCATTTCATTTAGTATATATATATTCATATTTTTATACCCTACACCACACTGTGGTACAGGGTATTATGACTTTGTGCATTTGTTTGTAACACCTAAAAGGAGAAGAGATAGACCCATTGTTTATTATACCGATCGACTCAGAATCACTTTCTGAGTCGATTTAGTCATGTCCGTCTGTCTGTCCGTATGTCCATGTATTCTTGTAATCAAAGTGCAGGTCGTATTTATGGTCCGATTGTGATGAAATTTAGCATAGTCCTCTTTTTTGGCCCAAGGACGATCCCTATTGAAATTGGTTAAAATCGGTTCAGATTTGGATATAGTCCCCATATATATGTTTCACCCGATGAAACAGAGAGTTTTATTACATATTACGTGAATGAACACTACCAAATTCGGAGAAAATCCGATCAGATTTAGATATAGCCCCCATATATATGTTTCACCCGATTTGCCATGTAAGCGCTGTAGGAACTGTATTTTAAATCAGATCAGTCCGAAATTTGGCAGAGAGAGTTCTCTTATTACATGAATAAACACTGCCAAATTCGGGGAAAATCGGTTCAGATTTAGATATAGCCACCATATATATGTTTCACCCGATTTAACATTTAAGCGCTGTAGAAATCGTGTTTTATATCCGATCAGTACGAAATTTAACAGAGAGAGTTCTTATATTACATGAATAAACACTGCCAAATTCGGGGAAAATCGGTTCAGATTTTGATATAGCAACCATATATATGTTTCACCCGATTTAACATTTAAGCGCTGTAGAAATCGTGTTTTATATCCGATCGGTACGAAATTTAACAGAGAGAGTTCTCTTATTACATGAATAAACACTGCCAAATTCGGGGAAAATCGGTTCAGATTTAGATATAGCCACCATATATATCTTTCACCCGATTTAACATTTAAGCGCTGTAGAAATCGTGTTTTATATCCGATCCGTACGAAATTTAACAGAGAGAGTTTTCTTATTACATGTATGAACACTGCCAAATTCTTATCGCAATGCCCATTTTCGCATTGGTAGGTAGGTGTAGGGTATTATACATATAGTCGGCCCCGCCCGACTTTCTGTCTTTCCTTACTGGTTTATTAATATTTTCATATTTTGTATTAATATTTTCATATTTTTTATTTATTTAGAATTTTAAAAATCAGTTCTCTTGCTTTCAACAAGTTTTGTATTATTTTTATACTTTCAGAAGCTTCTTAAAAGTTAAAAATATGTATAAAATAATACCCGATAAACATAACCGGGAAAAGCAATTGTGAATTCTAAGATTGTAGTCATTGTAGCAAAGTAGTAGATATTAAATAGCAGGAAAAAATTAGGAACAAACATACCCCAAAAAAAAAGAACCTCCAGTGCCTTAAAAATCGCAAATCGCATTAAATTATTAATTGAGCCAACTTGACTAAACGAATGATGCATAAGTTCTTATTTTTGTGGCTACTTTTACGTCCAATTCTCAGAATTGAGTCCCAAATCAATGTGCTGAAAAATATTGTACTGTGTAACAGATATACAAATCAGAGTTCGGAAAAAAAACACTAAGGAACGGTTCCTTAGCGTTCTGTATTTTAAATAGGGATCGTCCCTGGGTTAAGAAATAACTCTGTACCAATTTTCATTAAGATTGCTTCATATTTGCGACCTGTGGAGTCGAATATAAAAAAGAACGGAACGCTAAACGTAGTGATACTGTTAGTGCTCTGTGCAAAAGAACAGTATCACTACGACGTAGTGATACTAAATATATGATAGTAAATCCATTTGTTTTTAAAAGAGGTAGCATAAAGGGTTTTGCGTCTCAATTCGTTTAAAAATCTGTGTGAATAGTAGAAATAAAATATTTGCTTACAACTCATCACAAGCCATTAATGTTTTGACAAGGTATAACATTTTTCGGTTTTGAGGCCTATATACTTTTTATACAAAATGTTTGTTTTGAAAGTGGCGTAAACGCCTTATGTTCTATACAAAAACGTTCCATTCCAAACAAATTTTTATTATTTCTTTACTAAGTGGCAGAACATGCTCAAAAGAGTTATTAGTACATCGCTTTGAAAAAATAAATGCTTACATAAGATAAATATCCATATTCCTCCTTATTCTTTTTAGGAATGACCTGTAGTTAACAACCTCACGGTCTAGTACAATATTACATTTTATTTTCATTAATTTTTGTAAAGAAAAGTTAGATACAATTAAATTTTAACCGATGAAGATTTTTTTGTTAAATTTATGTTGCAGATCGTTTTTTAAGACGAAGACGCATTTTAATTAAACTCATTATTAATTTCAAAACTGCATTAAATTATAGTATTTTACCCATATTTTAATAATAAATCATGAGTCATGTAATACTCCCCACAGTTTGTTTGAATATCCACAGTGATTGGAGTTACGCCGCTTTCAAAACAAACAATTTTGTATTTTGTTTCCTATCTAAACTAATGTTTTATAAATCGAAGTCACCTTTCCCTTTTTTGGGAAAATTCTTTTTGATAAAATTGTATCCAGCTAGTCTGATGCCGAATGCGCCCTTAACTCAATTTATGTGAAAATGGCGTTTACGCCACTTAAAAAAAAAACAGTTCATTTGAAACCTGGATTTGAGAGGATATCTATTCACTTCGGAATTGGTCGTAGTATCGCTGGTGATCTAAATCGCATTTATCTAAAATACAACGCAACGACATTCCCCAGAGGACAACATATTTAACCCACCGCATACTCAAGGAAAAGGCAAGATTTTCGATCAGGCCGCAAGCTCAAAAAAGAAATGGGAGACAATCCGTGAAATTGCATTAGGAAAGGTCATGAAATCGCGAAATGATATAGATTCTGATGAAATGAATGAATCTTTTGTAAAAGTTTACCTTACCTCACGCATCTATTTAACACCATATTAACCACGAGTCAATATCCCATCGATTGGAAACATGCTTATATGTCTAAAGTCCACAACCAAATTTGTGGCTATTTAAACGAACGTTGTCTATTATCTAATAAAAAATCTGGTTTTAGGCCGAAGCATAGTTGCGTTACTGCATTGATTGATGTTGTGGAAGATATTCGTTACAACGTTGACGATGGTCTACTTATATGTCTCGTTCTACTAGATCACTCGAAGGCTTTGGATAGTGTCAACTACGGTATCCTATGCACGATACTTCCTCATTATTTTAATGTTTCTACCACTGCGACAACACTCATCTCAACATTCCTACGACATCGACATCAATCAGTAGGAAGCAAAATCTCAAAACCTCTAAAATTAAATAGTGGGGTCCCACAAGGTTCAATACTTGAACCACTACTGTTCTCTTTGTGCATCAATGACCTGCCGAAGCAATTAATGTAGTGCAATATTCATATTTTTTGCTGATGACGTGCAAATCTACCTAAGTTGTCATAAACTGCGACTGCAAGATGGCGTTGATAACCTAAACAAGGTTCTAAAAACTGTGCATACATGGGCCATGGCAAATGGTCTTCACATCAATCAGAAAAAATCTAAGTCTTTAATTATTTCAAACCGAGCACACTATATTACTGATTAACTCAATATTAAAATCGGTGATCAGCACATAGAGCAAGTGGAGAAAACTAAGAACTTGGGAACCATTTTTAACCGTAATACCTCAGTTAAAATATTTGGAATGTTGGGAACCCTCTATAAAACTTCACACTTCATACCTTTATATATTCGGACCCTGTTGGCGAAAACTTATTTACTACCTGCCTGTTACATGGCAGTGAATTATTTGGAAAATTCGACAGCAAAAGTAAAGCTCGCCTCAAAGCAACATTTAATACCGTCATAAGATATGTGAACGGATTAAAAAGATTCGAGAGCTGTTCAAATTTTACAAAAAATCTGTATAGCGTGGAGTTTAGAGATCGACTAAATATTAAAACAACCTTGCATAAATAAATTCAAAGCAATCAATGGATCTATTTGTCTTATTATTGTTATTACAATTTGTTATTTTCTTTTTTTAAAATTTTAATAAATAATAATTAATTTATTATTGTAAGCAATGTTACTATATATCTCAGTACCACATACTGTAATTAAAACAAAATAAAAAATAAATAACCCACTTTAATGTACACACGAATATTTAGGCCTTTGTGTCCACATCAACCTTATTTACATTCCTTCGATTCCACCAAGTACCCACAAGAGATATAATAGAAGGGTTATGAGCTTTTAGGTTGTCGGTCCTATTACTCATAAAATTCATGCACTAACATGCGTAATACCCAATCACCAAATAACCCGCTCTTTTCCTGATAAGAATAAACCCCATGAACTAACTGGGAAATGCACGAGTGGTAATGCAAACGATTATCAAACGCAATGAATAACTATAACAATACATACAGTACAGCAGCATCACCCACAGAGTCGGGAATTGGTACCAGTGCTTCGACGCGTATTGGATTGAGCTGGTATACTATTTGTTGGGCTATCATCAATGTTGCCTTATTCATTTTCATACTCGGCGGTAATGCCTTTACTATTATCGCTGTACGTACTTGTCGGCGTTTGCGAAGCTTGATCTCGAATTTGTTTATACTTTCATTGGCTGTATCGGATTTTATAGTTGGCCTTACAGTACCATACCATTTGTCCTTTTATCTTGGCTCTACTTTGGGAAATAAGCATGGATTGTGCTTGACTCGGTTTTTCCTTATAATTTTTGCTTGCTGTGTGTCAATTTTAACCCTCATAACTATATCCATCGATCGATATATTGCAATAGTATACGCTTTGCACTACAGAAGGTAAGTGTCTCTTTTAATATTTCTAACCAATTATAATAAGAACCAATTGCAATTTTCCGATGATATATAAATATGCCTCAAAGAAGAACAATTATTTGAACGCAGTATAACTACAAGTAACAGGTATGTCACATAGTTCATTTTGTAGGTTTTTTAAAACGAAAACGTTTTTAGTTTCTCCAGAAAACGTAAACCGACAATTTTTTATTTTTTGTTTTCTCGCTGTGGAGTTGAGCTAAAGATTCAAAGAACAATAATAAACGTTTATTATTAATCAAAGAAAATCGGCTCAGATGTAGGTATAGTACCAGTATATATACATATGGTTCATTTATTGAGTAATAGTATTTTGATTATTTTATTAATTGAGCTCGAGGCCAAAGGGGTTGTTATTTTATTGTATTCTATTTATGTTTTCAATATTTCCATCCACTTCGTGGATCATCTTCAGGAAATTGAAAATCAAATAAACAAAAAGGTTAAAAAATATTCAACAACATATCAACCTTCTTTCATTAAGACTGGTGACACTGTCTAACAACCCCTTTCGCCACGAAAACAAATAATAAAATAATCAAAATACTAATAATACGAAGGTTGCTATATGTATTTCTTACACTTAGTGAAGAGTAGGTCATTTGACATTTGACATTTTTTAGCATAACTTCACTCAGACCGTTTTGTCATTTGAGCGCGAATTGTTTTGGTTACAGTGTGTTGAAAATTCACCTCCAAAACATGGTTTGAACGCTTCGACAGCTGCTTCATGCGTCGAAAAACGTTGACCAAGCAGTTTTTTCTTGATGTGAGTGAATAAGAATAAGTCATTGGGTGTCAAATCAGGGCTGTACGGCGGGTACAGCCCTGATTTGCCGATGTGTGAGATCTCGCATTGTCATGGTGCACAATGATTCGTCTTCTCTTGATCGTATTTCGAATTTCTCCGAAGACTTCAGGCAAACAAATTGTGGTGTACCACTCAGAATTGACTGTCCTACGTTGCTCAAGCTCATGTTTTATAAAATACACAATAGAAGGGTGAAATAAAATTATGGAGAAGGACATTTCACATTGTTGCTCGTATTGGATATATGAGATAATACTGTTCTTTGCCTAAAATGGGTTCTTTGAATTGACTCTAGTTCTCACGATAAACCGCGATATGCCAAAAAGGTGAGGTTGAACCACTTATTTTTGCATAACTCGAGAACAAATTTCCCAATTTGGTTCGGGGAAGTTTTTGATAATCAAAAATGAAGTGGAATCTATATTTTTGATTCGGTTTCGGCGATACCTTACAGCATATTGCGAATTATATTTTTTGAGAAAATTTTAATAATTCTCAAATAAAAGCGTCATATAAACGTCGAAAAATGGGCACTTGTAATGTTTTTAATATTTTAACGTCAATTCTGATTGGTCATGCATGAAATGAGGCCACTCCGAAAAAATCGATGTACAATTTCAAAAGTTGTAATGTGTTTGAGACGCCAAATACATATAATACTTTTTTAATTTATGTAATAAATGCAGTTATAAAAAAATATTTATGGGTTATTTCTACCTAAAACAAAATGATTATCACGACCTCTAAATACTAACCGATACTGTTGAAATTTTAACAGAGTATTACTGAGCTCTATTCTAACAGAAAAAGCTTGTGGAGTGAAAAAATTCGACACTTTGGTATTTTGAGCCACCCTAATATACATATGTGGCAGCGATATGAAAATCTGAACCGATTTTTATCATATTCAATAGGTGTAGGCCACAACATGTGGCAAAATTATATGCGGTCGTAAAATAAGTACGGCCTATATCAATAAATCTCATCTTCTTTTGGGTGTTGGGTGTTACAAGCAAATGCACAAGGTTATTATACCCTGTACCACAGTGTGTACCACATGCATACCATGGTGTATGGCTCCACTAGGAGTTGAATGGAAATAAAGAAGAATAAATTATAGCAGACATTTAAGATAACTCAAATAAAGCTTTATTTACGACTTCCAAAAGAAATGGGAGAATGAAAGCAAAGTATAGCCAAAATTATGAAAAAATTAGCAATATAATAATATTACAAATATCGCGGACATTATAAAAGTAATTTGTATTATAGTTGTAAATACTTGAGATTTTTGTTACAAATCTGCGTAATCAAAGTTGTGTCTTTGTTTAAAAATGCTGTTTTCGCGAAAGAAAGCAGATCCGATGTTGATATTTTCATATGGTGTTTTCTTTTGTGCCAAAAAATGCTACATTTTTTATGCCTTTCGCCCCAAAAATGCCTTTTTGTCTTCGATTGTAAAATAAATGCTGCACTGTGAAAGGGTTTCGTTTTCTTTTGTGAAAAATGTCGCACTTGCACGGGGCAAAAATGCAACATTTCAGCCCTGTATTTAATCGAAGGTGTGGACGCTGCCATACAAAACAGATGTTTTTTCGGCGTCGAGCGAATAGCCTAAATAACCGCGTGTGTGTCCGTGCGTGCTTTTTTATAATGAAGTTGGGTCAGATGCTTTATTTAGGCGGCGCCGTGGAGTATTCTTTGTTTTTAGTTTACTTTTAGTGAGTTAAAAGGCTAGTTTTTTGCATTTTTGTTATCGATTCTGGCCATAAAAAATGCAGCAGTACAAGAGGGTGTAGGCGACATTATTAAAATGCTGCTCTCTGACAGAGCAACATATTTTTTTTTAGAAAAGAAAACACCAATAGTTGAGTCATTATCCGTTTTTTCGTCAATCTAACCGAACTTGAGGCACACGTCTTTGGGCATTTAAGAGAAAACAATCATAACTTTCAAATTTCAGGGAAAAAATGCGTTTTAATATTCAATACCTTTAATTTTATAAATTTTTTTGCTTCTCCTGCAAAATAATGAAAATGAAGATTACACATTTGGTCCACTTTACACTTTTAGTCCATATTAAACGATATAACTGTTGTTTTCTGAAATAACCGCTGAATTCAGAAATTAACCTTTTTCCAGTTTACTGTACATGCCAGGTATCAAATGTACTGCGAATTTTGCTTCTCCTTAACATGTTAATTTTTGAGATAAACATTATTCCAGAAATCCACAGATATACCCTCATCGTATTTGGTAGATATTATATTAAGATAAACACAAAGTGAATGTTTTCTAATTATTTAAAATATATTTTCTTTTTAAGATGTATGACACGCAGGGTTGCTGTTATTGTAATAATATTTAACTGGACCGTTGGCGCCACTGTAGCAGCAATTCCAATGTTCTGGAATAATTGGAATACCGCTTATGAATGCGAATTTGATGAAGTTCTGCCGCCTTGGTACATGGCAGGCATAATAACACCAGCCTTTACTATTATTTGGATACTAATGTTATTGATGTATTGGCGTATAATGAAAGAGGCTGCAAAACAAGCAAATCAATTAAGAAACACAAGACGTAAACGATCTTCGATTTTGTTGCATCCAGATTGGAAATCTGTTCAAGTATGTATTCTTTACAAATATTGTGTGCGTGCAAATTTTACTATGAACACATATAACTAAGAAAAACAAAACTGATCTGCTGAGTAAATGTGTTAAGTTGAATAATGTCGCCCTTATACATATATTACACCAAAAGCGAACAGCGTGCAGGGATTGCAGTGTTACCAGCTTCATTTTGGCATTTCTACCAAACTAGTTTGAGCAATCACGCTGTAAATTGCAAGTGAGCACCTTATTACATTGTTTAAGAATCTGTTTCAAAATTACTATTTTTGGCATAGGGACGAAAGCGTACACTTTCCAATAGAACTCAGTCAGCACCAAAAACAAAAAAACAAAATTCATGACGCTCTTCCGGTTTGAAGGTAATAATTCCCAAAAAAATCTTATCTACGAGTAGAAATCAATGAATCAAATGAAATATATTATTTTTAAGGTATTTATTTAAATGAATTCATAAGGTAAATTGTCCCTGTAACATGTCAGATGGTTCATTTTTTAGATGTTGTAAAGGTAGCACTGGGTTTTTGCATGTCAAAAATGCACTGTAAAAGCGAATCCTGCAGTCTTTTAAAGAAAAGACAATTTCCACCTTCCTGTTTCGACTTAGCATGTTTTGGAATGGAGGTATCGATTTAATGACTTACTTTACAAAAAGGATTATTTTCTCAAATTATTTGTTCTCAAAGAATTGTTTGCTTTAAAGAAATTTTAAGCAAGCGTTGTGAAAGCGTTCCAAACAGTGCTTTCACAACGCTTTTTTCGTGGTACCGTCATAAATTTCTGGCTGGGATTGTGCTTAAAAAAATAAATGGCAGAAGATGACTTCAATTTTTTAAAACATCAGTCAAATAAGCACAGTAAAGATGGATTATGGAGAAAATATAAAATATGTATGTATATTAGGGCTGGTCAAATTTTTCGTCAGAAACCATGGGTCTAAAATCGAAACTTATCCCGCGCCAATCGACATAAACTGGGAGTCTCACTCACTCAATGAAAATATTAAGAAATTGTTTTGAATATGTTGTAATATGTTGAAGCTGACTTCTATCGTTTAATTAAAAAAAATACATAATATAAGTAATATTTTTTCGAATTTTATTTCATAACTGCAAAAAAATAACCTGTTGAATATAACAATTACAATATTTTGTAAGTCAAGACCAAAAACAATATAATTTAGGAAGACATTCCTTCCTGTAGCGAGTAATTGTCAGTTACGAACGAATAGGAATTTGATTCCAACGAGTGAGGTTGGAATGGTGAAGATTAAGCAAATTATATATCCAAAGATTGAAGGCATGCGAAATTAAGAACTTGATCCGTCCGAAAAAAATTGAGAATTTGTTTTTTTTTCTTACAATACATAGTTTTTTTCTTACAATACATGTATAATTGGCCAATTGGCTTACTTTGTATTGATGTTAATAAATAAAATGAAAAATGAAAATTAATTTTGGTGTTAATTTGGACAAAATTGGATATTTTCTTGGTATACTTAGGTAAAGACCTCAATAAAAAAGAATTGTCAGTATATTTTCAGTAACTTCTTAAAGAACCCGATCTAACAAAATGTTTTTTCAGATTATGATAGAGGTCCAAATCTAACATATTCCATATATGAATAACTGCAAATCAAGTGAAATTATTCGCAAGTGCAAAAAACGAAAATTCAGTTGAAGTCTGAGTCTGCCATATAACGGTTCAAATTGTTTTATTTTTCTAAAATCTTATCCAGGTTATCACAAACTATCAAAAAAAATCGAGAGTCCAAAAAAATGATACACTTATGGTGTTTTCTTTTGTGCCAAAAATGCTACATTTTTTATGCCTTTCGCCCCAAAAATGCCTTTTTGTCTTCGATTGTAAAATAAATGCTGCACTGTGAAAGGGTTTCGTTTTCTTTTGTGAAAAATGTCGCACTTGCACGGGGCAAAAATGCAACATTTCAGCCCTGTATTTAATCGAAGGGGTGGACGCTGCCCTACAAAACAGATGTTTTTTCGGCGTCGAGCGAAAGCCTAAATACCCGCGTGTGTCCGTGCGTGCTTTTTTTATAATGAAGTTTGGTCAGATGCTTTATTCAGGCGGCGCCGTGGAGTATTCTTTGTTTTTAGTTTACTTTTAGCGAGTTAGAAGGCTGGTTTTCCTCATTTTTGTTATCGATTCTGACTATAAAAAATGCAGCAGTACAGGAGGGCGTAGGCGACATTATTACTATGCTGCTCTCTGACAGGGCAACACTTTTTTTTAGAAAAGAAAACACCATTACTTAGTAGGTACATAAATACTGTTACATAATTGAACACACCCATTACAATAGTGGAATTAAACATAACCTACCCTTACCACGTGGATTATGAAACCGTTAGTTTGTAACGAGAATTCAAAATTGCTTAAGTTTTCACCATGGAGTGACCAGATAATGACAACTGTATCGCTATTATAGCGCTTTTTAAATATGGAATGAAAAAACCAACATATTTAAAACGCTCTGCCCGCTTGGGATTAGTCTCATGTTTATCTACCGCTGTATAAAACTGTTTGAGGAGACTGGTGATGTCAAAGACCGTCCCGGTCGGGATGCCCTCGAACTGTTTAAATGCCGCAGGTCATCAAATCAAGAATTCTGCGAATTCCGCTCAGAAAACAGAAAATCTTGACCCGTGAGATGAATATTACGCAAAAGCACATGAGTCGAATTATCAAAAAAGACTTGAGACTTGGAGCTTTCAAAGGACGCAATAGACATTTGTTGACTTCAGCTTTATAACAAATAGGTAAGAATAATGCAAACGTCTTTTGGTGAATCACGCTGATAACTTACACAAAAAATCTTGTTCACAAATGAAACAAATTTTACCCTGCAAGAAAAACTTAAGAAACGAAATGATATGGTGTATGCACGATCGTCTAAGGAAGCATCTCATGTGTTTACACGGGTCGAAAAGGTCAATCAATCATGGTTTGATGGGGTTTCAATTATGGTTTGATGGGGTGTCTCTTACGATGACCGACACTCACTGACTTACATTTCTTTGAATAAGGGGTCAAAACGTTGGCCAAAAATTACCAAGAAACCGTTTTGGAAGCTGTTGTGAAACCACTTAACCATTCCCTATTCCAAAATAAGGCATTAACTTACTAGCATGATTCTGCGTCGACACATATGGCTAAAATGACCCAGACATGGCTTTAAAACATTTTGTCAGCTTCCATTTCTTCAGATGAATGGCTCTCTGGCAGCCCTGATATAAACCAACTGGATTACAAATTGTGGACAGTTTTAGAGGACAAGGCCTACACAAGCAAGTAAGAAGAAAATATTACCACATACCAAATTTGAAGTCAATCGGTAACTCCTTTCGAGAGTTATCGTGCGCACCAGCCAGCAGACAGACAGACGGACGGACATTGCTCATTCGACTTAAAATGACCCAAAACGGATACCCGCCGAACATACTTAGGGTCTTAGCCCACTCCTTCGATGTGTTACACTTTTGGCTTGTAGCAAATGATATATATCCTCCTCTCTAAGGTGAGGGGTAATTAATATTTCACTAAATGTTAAACCTTTGTGGGGGAGGTACTAGAAGGAAAGGACAATATGGCCCATCTTCGAACTTAGTCGGAGATAGAAGAAAATATTACCAAATTTGAAGTCAATCGGTTACTCTTTCGAGAGTTATCGTGCGCACCAGCCAGCAGACAGACGGACGGACATTGCTCATTCGACTTAAAATGACCCAAAACTGATATCCGCCGAACATACTTAGGGTCTTAGGTCACTCCTTTGATGTGTTACACTTTTCGTACCAAATGATATATAACCTCCTCTCTGAGGTGAGGGCATAAAAATACCCCAACATCGATTCTCTTAAGAGTGCTTTGATTCGTGCTGTGGCCACTTTCCCAAAGGGACGAGGCGCGTGCGGCTATTGGTCAGTGCGACTTAGGCATGTGTGAAGGCCAAAGGTGGACATTTCGATTGAGTGCTTGCTTTTTGTATACAATATATGTCAATAAATATATACAATAATTTTGGTCGGAAAGGATTCATTACTTTTAATGTTATAACATAAAATGTGTGTAACAGTGTTTATGTCCCTACTAAGTATTTTATTTTTACCACTATACGAGTGTAATCTTCATGTCGATTGGCGCGGATTAGGAATTCTTTTTAGAATTTTCCATAGATTTCATTTTTGATATGCGATTTTTTAGTTTTTATTGATGTTTTTGATCGTTGACCTGTTGAGTATTCAGTTTTGATTATTGTTCGGCTTGAGGTCCTTTTTTGTAATTAAAAAAACGATTTGATCTTTTTTTAATTATTTATTTTTATTTCCTATATTTCGACTAACTTCGTTAGTCATCATCAGGGAGTTTTAATAATTTTAGATTTCGCTTTTAAACAGTTCGACTTGCTTCCTTGAAATTACTTGTCAACTGTTTTTTTTTGTATCCATACAATTTGTCCCTTCCTAATGTATATACATAGATACCTGCTGTTTGTCATGTCATGTTTGAAATATACATATGAACTGTTTATGTGAAAGTGGCGTAAACGCCATTCTAGGTTAAAAAAAGAAATACCTTATTTATATTCAGGTCATCTTAACACTTCAATTATTCAATGTAAAGTTAGAATTTGAGTTTTATTAAGCCTTTTTTTTAATGGTAAAGTGAGTAAAGCAGAATGGCGTTTACGCCACTTTCAAAATAAACAGTTCATATGTAAATCTGTGAAAAATAAACTCAAGTAAAAAGGAAATGACGCGATATTATTTATTTTGTAAGTCTTGTAAGCTGTCAGGGGAATTTTTTTTGAAATTCCCCTGACAGCTCCAAAATCCGGGTTTACGGGTCGCAAACGATGTCTTTTGATATGTTTTACTTAATTAAAGGGGGCATTTCAAGAAGTATTTCTTCCAAAGCACCCGACACACCCGCTCCTCCCACTAACGCTGAAAAACATGGCAAAATAAGTTTTTGAAAAAGTGGAAATCTTACCTTAAATTCCTACATGAATTCATTGCAGTAACACGGCATATTATATATGAATTTACGCGTTAGAATGTTCCCTATTCACACGTGTAACGGGTGTAACATATATATTGGGGCTGGGCTATATCTAAATCTCAACAGATTTGGTAGTGTAATAAGAAACCTCTTTCTGCCGAAATATGTACTGATCGGGGGTAACATGAATATGAGGGCTATATACAAAGCTGGACCGATTTTTCCCAAATTTAGCATTGACTATAAGGGCCTCAAGAGACTTCTTTCTGTAAATTTTTATACAGATCGGTTAAAAAATTTAGCTTATACAGTGCATATATGTCAAATCGGAGGTACATATATTTGGTAGCTATATGAACCGAGTTTAGTTTTCAATAGGGATCGTCCTTGTGCCAACAGAAAGATGTTTGCAGAGTTTCGTTTAGACCGGACCAAAATTGAGACTTGTACTTTGATCACAACAATCCAGGAACGGACAGGCGGACGGACAGACGGATAGATAGACAGACATGGCTTAATCGACTCAAAAAATGATTCTATGTCGATCGGTATAATAAACGGGTCTATTTCTTCTCTTTTTGGGTGTTACAAACAAATCCACAAAGTAATAATAATACCCTGTACCACAGTGTGGTGTAGCGTATAAACATTAGGTCGGAAACAAAAATATGTTCAGAACAATATCTTTCCAAAAATATATTATTTTTGTGTGCCAAGTAAACATATTTAGAGTGTACCCAAAACATTTATATACATATTTCAAGCAGAATATGTTTGTGGCAATATACTACTCGTACAGAAACGCCTATAACTGTATTGTTAATTATTAATCGATTTTTAATATCTAAACAAATTTGGAAAGAAGAGTTTTAGACTTTTCGAACGATATATATGTTGCCTATTTAAAGATGTAGGAGACGTTGTCCTACCCGATCGGGATATATTGGTTTGTTATTCATTGATATCTCATTCAAAAATTCATACATTCCGATTCATCACCATAAAAATATATATTAGGGAAAAGTCTACTACAGCGCCAACTACCGGTTAGAAAAATACATATTAACTACTATCAAGATAAACCACACATACATTTTCGGTTTCAATTAAGTCGCCCTGAAAATGCGGATTTTGCAAATAAGTTGACCGCTCCGCAGCTACTATTTATGTACACATTTAGTTTTAATAAAACTTTCATAACTCAGTCAATAGCAAACGGATTTATAAGAGACTGGTTCTATTTTTTTCCTTGCAAGATATACTATATATATAAATCAATCGTGCGGTTATCTCATAAAATAATTGCTAAAAACATTGCCTAAACTACAAAATGTTGAACAAAAATGAAAAAAAAAATGTTTGTAGGACAAATAAACATATATTCCTAAATTTTTAAATAAACATAATACATATCGTTCGAAAGATATAAGGCTCTTCTTTCATTCGTTTGGAGAATAAGAATCAGACCATAATTAACAAAGTTATAGGCGTTGAAGCGCAAAAAGCAAGAAAATCGTTTTTACCCGTAAATCCAGATTTTGGGGGTGTCTGGCAAATTTCACAGAATAAACTTTGTTTTACTTGCCAAGACCTATAAGAAACATAGTTACGCGGGGTTTGGACCGTCGCACGGTGTAATCAATTGGTTTATTTATTCAGCGAGAATTTATGGTAGAGGAATTTGCAATCCATGTTACATGTCTGAGAACGAAATTTAGAAGATTCTTAAACAATTATTTTTCTTGAAGTATTCGGTACCAAAAAAAATATGCATGAAAAACGAAGAGCACTTTTATATAAGTATACTCGGAAAAACAATAAACACTATTCCATTCAGCGCATCAGCAACGATAAATCCAAAAAAATGTTAACCTTTCTCATATTTGTGCGCACACACAATGCAATGGAATTAGCAATAGTTTCAATCTATTTTAATATGAATGTTTACAGGTGATCATTTTTATAATGGGGTGTTTTTCACTGTGCTGGCTGCCCTACTTTATAGTTGCCTGTGCTCAGATTTTTCAGATTTACAATACAACGTCACTCCTCTATAAAGCGGCGTTTTCATTAGCGATGACCAACTCGGCATTAAACCCCATTATATATTCCTGGAAAAACGCAAATTTTAGGCGTGCATTCATTCAGCTGATAAATTGTAAATCTCCAAATTGTTACCAGAAATCATCATTGGATGCTCTACAGAAATCATCAAATTGTGAGAAAAGATATTCTATATCTAGCTCTATTATACCAATGAATACGGACGATTATACCAGGGGGAGATCTGGCCAACTAGAGTGCAGAGAAGTACGATTGCAACAAATTTATACAATATCTTCCTTCACAGAAACAACTAACTGATTCTTTGTCAGCATATTAATAAAAAAATAAAATACAAGAAATGTTTTTTTGTCAACACTTACCTCAGTACCAACTAACCCGAGTGCAGCCTTTAAATTTTGTGACATACGAAAAGGCACCTTCTCAGGAACTCGTAGAGATTTCCCCTTCTCAAAACAGACATTGTAATCTATGTGAACAATTTCGCCTGTTCCAAGTTTAATTAGAATATTATCCAAATGTCGATCCCCTAGACCAATGACGTATCCAATAATGGACATGACAGCCAATGACATCGTATAACGACGGACAGATTTACGCCACTCAACAGCGTTCGTGGAATAACACCAAATTTCTTTGGACAATAAATCCGCGGGTGTTTCTTTGCTCAGCTCTCGCAAAACACTTCTAAGTACTGTCATTGGCCATTGTTTTCGGGGATCAGAAATTTTGAGATTTCTTTCCGCCAGCAACGGAGTTAGTTTATTGTAGAACAATTCCGAGGGACGTGAAGTGGTCGCTGCTGGGCTCTGTCCTTGTTCATGCGACTTTGAAGGCTGGCGCTCCTTTTGCTGTTGTTTTAGTGTAGCTTCGCGTTGTTGCCATTTCTTGTAAATTCCAAAAAGCGGCGTACAGTTGTCCACCCAACTGATTAAACCAGATTGAGATCCTAAAGGAATTACCGAATAATAGTGCGCTCTAAATGAGTCGGAGTCTGCTGACTTTGTACTATGAGAGCGGCTCATCATAGAGTTGGAAATTGAGAGAAACTGCATTATACGCTCATCCAAATGCAGATCCTCTTGTCCTTTGAATAAATATGTGTAGCTTTGACCATTGCTGCCACACAACGACAATTTCTTGGGCTTTGTTTTTGTTGGTAGTATGAAAATCTGCAATAATACAGAATATAATCTATTAGTAGTTTTATTTACGTTCAATTTTGTTCTTTATTTGTATACATTTATTTATTAAGAATATATTTTATAAAATATAAAGAAAGTAATCACGGTGTAGCTATTATATAAGTTTATAACTCAGTAAAAATTAACGTAACAGCATGATTTTTGTCCGATATAATAATTTTAAATTGTAGATGTTGGTCTAAGGACCAGTGCTAAATAAAGGAGTGAAGACATGAAGTCAAACCGGACACAACTAGCTACACGAACATTACAGCCTGACCAACGCAGTTGCACCCTGCAACATCCTACACCACACAGGTAGACTCCCGCACTTGCATTACAAATAATGACTTACTGATATTTTCATAAATATGTTAATTTATATTATTTGTAAGTTAAATTTATGTCGGGTATTGTAAATATGCGACAACAATGAAATGCATACACCTGCAGTTGTGGTCACCAGAATGCAGTCATATTTTAGATTATTACTATTTAAGTATCCGCCTACATGTCCACCAAACTTCATTCAAATCGGAAAACATTACCAGAAAAGCTGGTTTCCTGACAAATAATAATGCTTCATAAATAATAAATGCGGTAATCAGTAATCATTTTTTGCAGAAACTTTATTTTGACATTGGAATTTAAGGTCAAACTATTAATTAGGGAATATCAAAAAATCGTGTTCAAGCGATTTACTCAAATTTTTTCAGAAGAATGCTAATGAGAGTTTTTGCTGGGAAGGGGGGAAATTTATGATTGGTCAAAGGGGCGCGAAACAGTCAGCACATCCTTATAGCTGGGGAACGTATTTTTTGCTTTTAATAATGCTGGGGGTAATGGATTCGTGTTGGCCTACGGAAGAACTCAATGTAGGAAAACTTACTGTTGTAACTAAAACAACCGTTCTTGTTGAAGAATATTATTAGAGTAATTTATTTCTTAGTGTTAGTGGTGATATTCACCTATTGGTGATGAATATGAATAATCCATATGCATGTAATCGATATCGAATATATAATTCGAATAATCGACGAATAAATACAATGATACTATGTTTACATTATGACATTTCTCCGCCCCTTAATTTAATCAAATTCAAGGTAGGAATCTGCTAATCGTTGAGGTACTTTTCGTTGCCTTGTTGATCGGGAGTTGACGTGGTATTTCCTGTTCTCGGAATTTCGTCGGGAACATGAACAGTTGGATTTGAGTCTGCTTGGTTGTCTGAGTGTATTTGATTTCCAGGAACATTCGGAATGGTTGGTTGCAATCGAGTTTGTTGGATCAATGGTAAAGGTAAACTTCCAGCTGATGTGTTGTTTGTTAGAGTCGGTGCATGTCTTGAATATTCAACGTTCGTATTCACGCATTCATTTACCTCTGATTTTCGTATTTGATCTACATGTCTTCACCAAATACGACCGTCGTCTAATCTGACATCATAATGAAGTTCGCCGCATATTTTCTCTACATTTCCATTTCGTCTGCCTCCTGATTTACATCGTTAGGAATCAAAAAATCTAAACGCGACTGAATTTGTCTGCCAAACATTAAAATTGCTGGTGATTTCCTTGTTGTTGAGTGTATAGCCCGTCTTTGACAATTCCGCATGTATCGTATCGGGTGTACATTTGGATGCCATCAACTTTGATTTGATTGTTTGAACATAACGTTCCGCTTGCCCGTTTGTTGCAGGATGGTATGGTGCACCTTGTTTGTGAACAATTCCATTCAGTTTAAAAAATGTTGAAACTCATTCGAGTCAAATTGCCTCCCATGGTCGCTTACAAATATATTTGGAATCCCAAATTGGGAAAAAAAATTCGCGACACTTCTACATCTACCAAAACAAACAGATATTTACCAAATATTGGTCCAGCATAATCAGCATGAACTCTCTCAAATGGCTTTTTAGGGCGCATCCACGTGTGTGTAGTAGTAATCTTCTTAGGATCTGGGCGCGTATTTAGGCATTCTACACATTTTCCTACTACACTTTCAATTTCCTTGTCCAAGATCTTCCTTGAACAAATTTCGTTTCCGTAGCCCTCTGCTCCAAAAATATTTTGCCAATTTAATTTAATTTTCTGTAACCATTCTCTTCCTAGAATTGGTTTTTGGTTCGATCGCACAATATACAATTTTAATTTGTTATCCTCATCGCTACCTGTCACTGCGACACATATGTATCCAACACATTGCAAAGTTGTACCGCAATAACTCACAAGCTCCACATCGGGATGACACACTTTCAATGTCGGCAAATAACGTTTGGCATCTGACAAATTAATAATTGATACCTGTGATCCTGTGTCTATTTCGAAAGTTATCATTTCTTCATTTACCCGCAGACTGTGCATGATTTTGTTGCTTAACTTATTTATTTCGCCTTTAGTTTTCACCAACAACAATTCTTCAACTGTCCTTTCTTTTTCATGAACTTGTTGCATTTGTTTTTTTTTCTCTTTAAAACACACTTTTCTCAAATGCCCCTTTTGGTTACAAAAATGAAAAAATATGCGAGGTATTACCACATCTAAAACACTTTTTGTTTTCATGGGTTATGTTTGCATCAGCCTTTTTTGCATTCCTTTTGAGATCGTTCTTCTTCTTTATTTTATTCACATTCGATTTCTCACCGCCATTTTGTAGCTCCATGCCGCCGACCGACTTTGCAATTTACTATCACATAGACCAAATACAAATTGATTTCTGAGAGCCTTACCCAAATAATCACCAAACTCACAACCAACCGACAACTTTTTCAATGACTAGTGTTAGTGGTGATATTCACCTATTAGTGATGAATATGAATAATCCATATGCATGTAATCGATATCGAATATATAATAGGAATAATCGACGAATAAATACAATGATACTATGTTTACATTATGACACTTACAATTGGTCAAAGAGGCTTCGCGAGGTCAGCACTATCTCATAACTCGAAAATGAATCGTTCGATTTTGAAGATTCTGGGCTTGAAGGGTTCGTAGTGGCTCCAGAAGTGACACCATGGGGGGCAATTTATGGTTGGTCAAAGGACGCGAAACTGTCAACAAAACTTTATAGCACGAGAACGGATCGTTCAATTTTCAATATGTTGGTCTTAATGTATTCGCATTGACCTAAGGAAGAACACTATAGATGAAAATTTAGCATTGGTCAAAGGGGCATGAAACCGCCTACTCAACCTCATAATGAATTTGTATTAGTGCAATGTAGGACTCGAGAAAGTAAAATGTATAATTAGACAAATGTGTGGGCGGTCCACGCAACTTGCAAATTTTCAATATTTGATTACTATTGCAGTAATAGCCTCGAAATTCGGTATACTCGTATGTGAACTTGGTTATACTGCTTAATCTAGAAAAATGAGTGAAACCCGTACAAATCGAAATGTAAAATTGAAACTCTTCGAATATATTTGTAGGGACGGATTGAACATGTGCATGGAAGTTCTTGGTAATGTTATGCGGCATCAAGGAAATAATACACGAGATCGGACCAGTAAACGTTGCTGTGGCATTATAACCTCATTTTGAAAACCTGATGCCAACAGTTCCGATGAGTCTTCAAATTTGGTGTGGATGTATTTCACAGCAATGTGAGTGACCCTGCAGGCACCCACCCATAAAACTCGAATACTGAGAAACTAATATGGAGAACTGTTGTACCAATCGTCTGGCCTTGGTTACTTTTGATAATCCACTACATTATCTGATAAACATGTTTAGTGAAAGTAGCTGCAATTATTGTAAACGTAACAGAATGGAGAGAGTTATATTTGGAGTGATTTGAGTGCAGGGAAGCGCACTGGGTACTGCTTACACGTTCTGATCTTGATGTGATTTGTTCGATTATAAAGGGTCCGCCAAATAACTTTTTTTTTTTTTGAAAATGCTTTAAAAAGGCTACTGAAAACGCATTGGATGGTCAGTTGGCTTCAACTCCTGAACCAATTGGACTTTGTATGGCGTCACACCAAGGTCTTTATGCAAAATTCGTCTCAATGATGTCTCCGAAATGTTCAATCGTTGTCTTCCAAAATCCGTACGCAATTTTCGCACACATTCTGCAACATTACCATGATTTTCAAAGTAATGTCGGAATATTCGCAATATACACATCGTTCAGCGGAAGGATAAAACTAATTATCTGTCATATCAGACATGAGTTAAGTGTTACCATTCACGAAATAAGCACTAGTTAAAAAACGTTAGATGTCGGACCCTTTAGATGTCGCTGCACATCGGCTTTTGCATTATTATACCTCAGATATTTCCATAGTATTTAATATAACTTGTGAATAAAGAATGGATAAAAGAACGAATTATTGTTTTTATTATACATATATATTACCGAATTGGGTAGGGTCTTATTCAACCCGTTATCAAAATGACAATAATACACAACGTCAAGTTTTTTTCTGCATTTCATTTGACATTTCTCAATTTCAGACTAACTCAATTTGAACCATGGAAAGATACACAATCGAGCAACGCATTAAAGTTTTTTTAAGCCTTTTAGGAAAATGAGCCTTCAAATCCAAATTCATTTCGAGCATAATCGACCAAATGTGTCCACAATCGGGAGAATTGTGCGCAAATTTCAGCAAAACGGGTCTGTAGGAGATGTGAAAACCCTGTGCATGCTCGCCCAGTTCGTTTGGTGCGTCTTATTGTCTGGCGACATCATCGGGTCATACTTCTTCGAAATGAGGCCGGTCAGGCAGTTACTGTGAATGTTGTTTGCTATCATGAGATGATAACGAACGTTTTATAGACCGAATTGGAAGATATGGATGTGGACAATATGTGGTTTCAACAGGACGGTGCCACTTGCCATACAGCTAATGAAACAATGGCTCTTTTGCGCAACAAATTCAATGGCCGTGTTATCTCACGTCGTGGCGATGTCAATTGGCCGCCAAGATTACGTGATTTGACACCATTTTCCCCACAACATCAAACAATTGTTTCCAATTTTTTTACGGCTGCATCACTTATTCCAATGCATTTTGGGTGAAAAAAACCAGTGCAACCAGAACGGCCTACACTGTAAACTCCTTTACTAAAAGTTTTTGAACATGCTGGATACTTCCATATTTTGTTGCTGTTAGTCCAGATTTACACGGGATATTTTTTTCAGCAGCTTCACCTGTAATTCTCTTTTCAACTTGCCTCTTCGTATAGACGACGTAATTTTGTTTTGGCTATTCCTGTGTGAATTGCTGTTGTTTCAAAGTGCGAGTGAAAAACACAAAACGTTGATCCTGATAAGCCCGAGTACGGGAGAGTTTTTCCCCCCATTTGCCGACTGTCTCTCTTTCCTACAAAACGCCCATAATCTGCTGAACATTCAGCCAGCCTGTTTTGCTGGGTTTGCGGACGATCCAATGCTGTCGCCGCCGGCCGGGAAACGGAACCCGGGACCATACCGAACGAGGAGGTATGGGTCCCCAGAACGAAACCCAGCAGTAAATACATCAATACACCTCGATCCTAGCGGACTAGGGGCGACGATTCTCATCGTTTAGATGCTGGAGCAAACCGCTGTTTCATCAGCGAAGAGTTTGCCCAAACCATAGCAGACACCAGTACTCGACATCCCTGTAACTCCATGGTCACGCTGGGACCCAACGTCAAATCAACTTCGAGATGGAGACCCTAATTGACATCGGTCAGCTGCGGATTCGGGAAAGATTACTCATCATGCCCGATGCCACTGAAGATATAACACTTGGCCTCAATTTCCTAACCAAATGTGATGCGCAGGTCTCACGTGCAAATTCTAAGCCCGCAATGTCTCGACCAATAGACCACCCGACCGCAACCTCCATTTTCAGAAGACCTCAAGTTCACCGCAGCCTAAACCAACGGAAGTCATCGGAACAACTAATAAAAATATGCCTGAGAGTTCGGAAACCCACCGCAAGAATCTACAATTTCTGGACCATAGTCCAACGGATCAGGAAAAGAACAACTCTTTCCTAGAAACTGAGATGCAGAAGTTTCGGGAATTACATGAATTACACAGTGCGACAAAATAAACTCAAGTTGAGTAGAAATGACGCGATACAATTTTTCCTGTAGGTCTTGTCGAGTAAAACACGAATCTATTTTTGGAATTCCCCGGACACCCCCAAAATTCGGATTTACGGGTAAAAAAACCGATTTTTTTTTGCGTTTTTCACTTGAACGCCTATAACTTTGTTACTTATTAACTGATTTTCAATGTCTAAACGAATCTAGAAAGAAGAGACTTAGACCTTTCAAAGGATGAATATATCGTTTATTTAAAGCTATAGGAGTATATGCTTATTTGTCCTACAAAGAAATTTTTTTCGTCATTTTCTAGTTTAGGCAATGTTTTTACCTACTATTTTGTGAAATAACCACGCGATTAACTGATCTACATATACAGTAAATTTTATAAGGAAAAAAAAATGCAACCAGTCTACCAGTGTACCGATTTAGTTTTAATGCAACTTTAATAACTCAGTCAATTGCAAATGGATTTTTAAGACTGGTTGCATTTTTTTCCTTATAAAATATACTATATACGTAGGTTAATTAATCGTGTGGTTATTTCACAAAATAGTAGGTAAAAACATTGCCTAAACTAGAAAATGACGAAAAAAAATTTAAAAAATGTCTGTAGGACAAATAAACATATACTCCTACAGCTTTAAATGAACAATATATACATCGTCTCTTCTTTCCAAACTCGTTTAGAGATTGAAAATCAGTTAATAAGTAACAAAGTTATAGGCGTTCATGTGAAAAAAGGCAAGAAAATCGGGTTTTTACCCGTAAATCCGGATTTTGGGGGTGTCCGGCAAATTTCATAGAACAAACGTTGTTTTACTCGCCAAGACCTACAAGAAAAAAAGTATCGCGGGTTTTGGACTGTCGCACTGTGTTATCAACAGTCGTCACCCACAGGACTGTAATGACTGACGACCGCTCGTTCTAACTCCGATGCAAGCTATCATAGAGGGTAAAACCAACGACCTTCTGGCCAACGGATACATCGAACCCTCTCGCAGTGCATACAGTTCCCCAATTACCCTAGCACAGTAAAAGAATGGAACCTGGAGGCTCTGCATGGATTTCCGGCACCTAAATAGCAGATCTGACCCAGACGCCCATTCACCGTCGCTGGACGTGGCCTATATCAATGGCGGGTGATGCCATTTGGATTACATTCTGCACCGACGACCTTTCAGAGAGCCCTCGACAGCGTCATTGGACCAGAGTTGGTGCCCATTATAGTCACAGGAAGAACTCTGGATGAGCACTTAGTGTACCTCGGGAAAGTCTTCCGAAGACTACGTGCAGCTAATCTAAAAATTAACCTGGAGAAATGCGAATTCTTCACGTGAGACCAAGTACCTGGGACATGTTGTCAGCGCAGAAGGTATTCATACCGACCCGGATAAAATTGCAGCAATCCAGGAAATATCGGCCCCAGGCAACCTGAAACAACTACGCCGCTTTCTTGGAGTTGTATCCTGTTACCGCCGCTTTGTTCCCGAATTCGCCACGCTGGCGTATCCTCTTACCTCACAGCTGAAGAAAGGAAAACATTGGAAGTGGACAGAGAATCAGCAAACCGTTTTTGAAATACTAAAGATGAGACTAACACTTGCCCTAGTTTTGGCCTGCCCTGACTTCACCAAAACATTCATACTTCAGACCGATGCCAGTGACCACGGATTGGGATCGGTTCTAACTCAGGAGCTAGAGGACGGAGAAAGAGTCATTGCGTACGCAAGCCGGACCCTAAATGCGGCGGAGAAAAATTATTCTGTAACTGAAAAGGACTGTGCCTGGCTATAGTTTGGGGCATAAAGAAGATGCGTCCATACCTAGAAGGATATCGGTTCCATGTCATTACGGATCACCTGTCTTTGAAATGGCGCAATTCAATTGATAACCCCACACAACGTCTGGCCAGATGGGCTCTCGAACTCCAGCAATATAACTTCACTGTTCAGTACAGAAAGTAGTACAATGTCGTTGCTGACGCCTTATCCCGCCAGCCTTTAGAATCCCTTCAAAGGGTGATCGTGGACGAATCCACCTCGTGCAAATGGCTACATAAAAGGTTTATGTCATTATTGATGGACAACTAGTCCGACACATCCCGAGACATCCCAATGATGAGGACTGCAAACCGTGGAAGCTTTGTGTGGCCACTCATCTGCGTGAACGGGTACTTCACGAGCTGGGCACTTATGGATTAAGAAAAGGGTCAATCGAGTATGCAATAGCTACTACTGGCCGGGAATGATCCGTGACGTGGCTAAATACGTTCGAAGTTGTCAGTCATGCCAGCAATATAAGCCGAGTCAAGTTGCTCCCGCTGAAAAATGCTTATCACCATTCCCGAGGAACCATGGGCCACTGTCTGTGCGGATTTTGTAGGACCCTTACCCCGAACCAAACATGGAAATACGATGCTGATGGTATTCTTCGACTTGTTCTCCAAGTGGGTGGATCTAATACCGCTGCGGAAAGCAACAGCGTAGTGAAATCTTTTCGGGAACGCATCTTGTGCAGGTTTGGAACACCAAAAGTGTTCATAACCGACAATGGGAGTCAATTTACAAGTCGAATATTACAGAAGTACATGCAAGACATTCGAATTCATCATCAGTTGCCATACACTACACAGGAGAACCCGAACGAGTCAATCGAACGGTTAAGACGATGATAGCGCAAATCGCACAAAACCAACACAACAAGTGGGATGATCACTTACCAGAGATGACGCTGGCTAAGAACACTAGCACATCCGAGTCCACAGGATATAGCCCAGCTTTCCTGACACAAGGTCGAGAGCCCCGATTGCATACGGCCCTCTATGGTGAACTCGTAACCGCAACAGGCGCTCTCACCCACAACCCTGAATGAAAAGCAAAGGAATTACTGGATATTTTTTCGAATCGGCATGCTTTGTGCGGCTGGAGCGTCCTGCAATGCCACCGGTGCGACAGCGCTACTGCCCCATTACCTCTCCCATATCGGAGTACGAAGAGAAGGTGATCGAAATTAGTTCTGAGGATGAGGTGATAACTCTTTCAAGTGACAGCGAGATCATGTGTACGTCCACGGTCGTACCCAAACACGCCCTCACCAACTGTATCGCCGTGGAGCTAGCCGTATCCCCGTCGAACGCAACACTGTCCCTGTCACAGATCTCCTCTACCTCATTCCCGTCTTCCTCGTCTTCCTCATCCTCGTCCTTCTCATCCTCATCATCCATTTCGTCATCGTCTCTGGTCTCAATTCGCGTCAGCGGTATGGAGAACCAATGCTCCCGAGCCATATATACCTCCTCCGATGAGTGCGACGACGCGACCGAACGGGTGAACCGGAGGTTGCGTCTCTCTCACCGAATGTGAGAGAGACGCAGTGGAAGAATATACAGACCTACCAAAATGCCGCCCTGAGAACTGCGACAGGGTGCCTCCTCATGTATTCTGTGGACCACTTACATGAGGAGACGAAGATCATAACCGTGCGACGACACAATTTTTTGCTGTCGAAGCAGTATCTGCTTGGTTGCTACCGTCCCAGACATCCCAATCACCACCTAGTGGATAGGCGCCCACCTCCCAGGCAGATCAGGAAAGACCTTCATGATATAGAGCGCGAGGTCCAACGCTACAAGAGAGAAACTCTAAATCAAAGAGCTTTCAAGGCAGGTCTGGCTGACATACACTCTGCCGCAGTCGCTGAAGCCGTGAATAATTACAGAGTGGCCTCAGAGGAAGAGGAATTACCACGACAGACAAAAGTACTTTTGGCCCAATTACGATCTGGCTGGTTTAGCCGCCTCAATTCATACTGGGCAAGGATTGATGGCACCACGTCGAACATATGTCCCGCCTGTAACCAGGGACCACACGACACACTACACCTCTTTAACTGCCCTGCCAAACCTACTCAACTTGTTCCCACGTCTCTTTGGACCCAACCAGTGGAAGCAGCCATCTTCTTCGGCCTGGAAACCAATACAGCAGAACCCACTATACTAGGCAAATGAAAACAACTAATGGATAACAAACACATATACTGCTGCAACAACAACAACAAGCGTCATTCCCCTCGGAGGAGGAGGGGTAGTGTAAGTAGTTTTCGACCACACAGTGCCATGGATTGAGTTTGTTTTTTTTTAGTTTATGTTTTTTTGTTTATCTATTTAATTTTTTTACATAAATGGAAACGTTTTCTTTTCGAAAAATAGTTTATTTTCTTTAAATTTGAAAAGCCCCGAATTATTATTATTAGTTAAAAAGTACATCATGTACAAAATATTTTGTGGAAAGTACGTTCCGTCAAAACGCCGAACCACGTGGACGCTCTAAGTGGTAAACAAAGTACCGTTGGAAACAAATACAGTATATACAAAACATCACACCACGTGGATACCATGAGTAGTAAACAAGGTCCCATTAGGATGCGGCGTCACCCCAGCATACGTGTAGACCGCGGCGACGGAGGAAACTCGTCGTTACAACAGTATACAACACCATTGTTTATGCGTGTGCAAAATTTCAGCTTTCTAGCTCTAGCATGAGCCTCGGCGGTCAAGTGGTCGAAAATCCCTTGGCGGAAAATCGTCTACCAAATTTCAAGAAAATCGGTCCAGCCCTTTGGGCGTGATGGTGGAGCCAACAAACAAACGATTTTTAATATTAATAGAATTGTTGTATATTGAAATGAATGGAAATTGCAAAATTTCATTAAAAAACGTTAACGAGTTTACAATAAATCTTATTTATATTTTTTGTAATAATGGATATCTGCTAATTTGAACTTTCATAATAAGTATAATAAATAATAATAGGGAATTTTTAAAATTTTTTAAATGTATAAATTGTTAATCATCTTTAGATTACACTTTTGAAGAATAATGAATAATTACTCCTTTAAAAACATAGGGAAAAACTGTTTTTTCGCTCTCCAGAAAAATTGTGTTTTTGTTTATAGCCATTTTTGAATAAAATCCCTCGATATGCACGCATCTATGTATGTAGAGGTTGACGCAAACAAATAAAAAAGCAAATAAATGCAAATCGTGGCAGAACACAGCACAACTTCACTGGATTATAAATTCCCTGGATTAATTTATGTTTTTGAAGCCGATAAAAATGTATAACGCAAAAAGTACTACATTAATTTTTATTTTTAATAAAATTTTCTGGAGCACAAATTCAATTCAACTGGTCATTGCCAGGGTTGCCAGACCTCCTTTTTCTTGGCTAGTTTGTGAAAACGTTTATTAATATTGGCATTCCGCCAGATTTTTAGTTTTCGATTTGAACATATCACATAGGAAACCATTTTTTTAAATTATTTGTTGTGATGTTGGAATGTTAATCACATCCGTGGATAGTTCCAGATGACTAAGATCGCTTAAAAGTGTATTTTGTAGACAGTTTTTAAGCTTTGAATGTATTGTTGGAGTTAGTTCATCATTGGAAGAATCTATTATTTTACTATTGGCTGATAATGGCACTGATTTGAATTAATTTGAAAATGATTTAGGATCTGTAAACCTTCAGAACCATTTAGGAATATTTTCAAAATGTTTTTTAGAATACTCAAAGGTGGATTTTGCGTGGGTTACACTGATAGGACTAGCCATAGGAACATTTTTTACGATTGTTATATGATTTTTTTGCAATTTTACTTTTGTAATAGTTTGATTAATTTCTTCATTAAATGTTTTTGATGTGTTTCTAGGTTTTCTTCCTAATACTAGAAACTGGTTTTCATACTCTTCTTCACCAAGGACTTCGAAGTAATTTGTGCTGTGGTATGTCTCAACGCATTGTTGTTGATTTATAACCGAGATTTTTACATAAAGGTAAGTAAGTACACACGATTTGCTGATCGGACAACATTGCCAGAAAAATGGCGGAAAAATGCAACCCTGTGAATTTACAACCGTGTGAACACACAATTTTTGTTTTGCAACGTTAGCAGAAAAGTCATTGCGATATAATTTGCAGATTGTTATATGTGCGAAGTTTATGCATGTGACAACGGCGCCATTGCCAGAAAAACATTTTATTTGCTACACTGTCTATAATGCATTTTTATTGGCAATCCTGCATATAAATATTTACAAAATATATTGTAACTATATGAAATTGTAATGTTTTCTTGCAATCGTCTGAACTGTCAATTCATCTTTGCCTAACAATCTGTCATTGTCCGTATATTTGCAGCACTTTAACAGGGTTGATAACGTTTGCCGATCTGGCAATCGTCTATACTCAGCTTTTTAGGCATGTTTTCGTTACAAGCTAACAATTTTAGTTTAGCACTTTGCAACGAAAACAATTGACTTCCACTAACTGGCACAAAAGCAATAAGTGGCGGATTTTCACTATCTGGTAGCAATGGTGTCATGAGTTGCGAAGAAAGAGCAGGGCGAAACAGACAAAAAATTCGTGAAAAGTATTTATAACACATATATTTACTATTCTATGTTCAATTGTTTACACCCTTTTTGCAAATATTAAAATAATTTCCCATTTTTGTTCTTCTTCTTCCAATTAATTCACAATAATTGATAACAATCTCTCCAAAATGGGATGCCATATTGCTAAATATAGGGTGCCCAATCTGGCAACATCATACTCGATTAAGACAGGAACACAAGCACCAAACTTCATCGGGAACTAATAGTGCTTAAAAGTGCTTAGCTCCCCATACAAATTAAGCACTTATGGTGTAACGAAAACACGCCTATAGTAGTTTGATGGAATTTTTTTTCCCGTTTATCGCACAGACGCATTTCGCATGGGTGATTGCTGTATATAAAATTTAATTGTTTTTGAAAATATCAAAATTTGAAAACAAATTGACCATCATCAGTGTCAATTTTATTTTCAGGTTTAGTTTCAAGTACGTTGTTAACCTACACCTAAAAAAACAACAGCTGATAGTGAAATTATGAAGACTTGGACAACACTTAAGTTAAGGACAACACTTGTATGATACGATAGCCTCACGGGCTGCTGCCATATATTTTTTATCGTAGCAAATTATATGTGTATACCCTCCACTTAACTGAGGTTATAAAAAGTAGTAAAATGCAGTTAAAGAGGAGTAAATGATAGTTGGATGGTCACCAATATCTGTGACAAAATTTAGTAATTTTTGGAAAAACAGTACAAAATACTTACCGTGCTATCAACAGCTTTGATGTATACCCCGGACTTTTCGTAATTATCTACACCAGGCATTGCGATGTTGGTATTTCGCATATTTGCCAATACTGGACTTACATCCGAAATTCGAATGGTCGAAGAACTTCCTCTAAGCGGTCTTTGTTGGAATGTGTTGTACAGCTGCTTAATTTTTTGCCAATACTCTGAGGATTTTATAGAATCTGACGGCTTCTGTAATTCCTGCAGCACAATGTCAATATGATGTTTAAAACGTTCTTGGAAATTGCGTTCATAGTTTGTTTCGACCTCTTTTTCTGTGACCGCAACAATCTTTCTGAAATCAGACAATAAGTGCTGCCTGAAAATTTCATATTTGGCTAAAAGCTCATCTGAGTGGCGAGACTTTTTCGATTCTGCATCCAACGCATTGTATAAGTGGGAGTACTCTGAATAAAGTTGGGCCAAGCTATGAATCCAGTACTCTTCCCAAAGTAGAGTAATGCGTCTTAATTCTTTTACGAGCATTTGTACTTGCAGCACCATATCTGGAGCCTGAGATGAAAGCGAATTCAGGAGAACCATGAAACAATTACTTAGCTGCATATGACTATCGGCGCCATCGCTGTGTTTAAGTTCTTGTTGAGCTCCAACAACAGCTGGGAATATAATCAGTTGTGGCTTGTTAACAGCAAGGCGACATAATAAATCCGATACACTGCGCCGTACATAATGTTCGTGGTGGTTAAGTCTGCTAAACAATTGGGGAACAATAACCTTCCAAGGCCGTAATGGGGTGGTACGCAGACCTTCCTCTAATACATCCTACGAATATATCAATTTAAATAGAATCACTGTTAATACAGACAATAAATACCTGTAGTCCAGTGGCATGCTTTACAATTAAACGCAACAATCGCAATGTTGTGGTAACAAAGGTGCAATCTTCAGTTCCAGGTGCGTTCGAAATGGAATTCTTTGTCATTACAGCATCACTTTGAATTGCCAAATATCTAAAGTAGGCCCTTGTGGCTTCCTCATAAAATCCATAGACACCTTTCTGCGCCTGACGCCATATGCCAACAATTGCGGTCAACTGTTCGCTGGAAATATTGCACATATTTTTTAATTCATTCTCCAGAACTTCTGATGCGTTATGAGTGTCTAAGCATACGTCATCGTCCACATTGTCGTCCTTTATAGCATTAACCATGTGTGCGTTCAGTAGTTCCACTATTCTATTTGTAAGCTCATCGCCGAATTCTTCGCCCAGAATATCTTGTATGGAGACGATATTGCGATTTGTAAGTTTCACTTCCTTCACATCAGTCTGCTCACCGGAAGTCTCCATAAGTTTTTTCCCCCACCGATAACACCAGTTGCCAAACAAAAACCATGCTTCACCAGACTTTTCCTCCTTACTACATAAAGTACTAGCATTTAAAAGCTTACCGACTGCGTATTCTGTCGCAGGCAGTATACACGATTTGTTAGTGTCCGAGTAAGAACAAAGACCTATATCGGGTAATAGGTTTTGTAACTTCTTGAATTGCTGGCCATGTGTGAGGGAATTGTTCAAACGATGAGCGCTCAGCCAATCAGACATAGTTAACAGAAAATTTGATATGCTATGCGGCAAAGTTGGCGGCGACAATGTTTCGCTATTTTTTTGTATAATTTGAACACAACAAGCGGACCCTACTTCCAAAACCTCTAATATCGAGGTGTTCTGAGCATGGATACACTTAATTAGTTCCTCTACTCCGCTTATAATATCCAAATCACTGTAATCAACGTAAAATTGATTTGCCTTCAACTCCTGAGCAATTTCCAGTAGTGGTTTGTCAATATCTTTTAGTTTAAAAAACTGTTCTAAAAGAGAATGACTATAACCAAGATTATTTTCCAATCTAGCTTTAGAAGCCATACTCAGTAACAAAGGTATGTGTTGTCTCGCTGATTTGCTGTCTATTACCAGTGACCAACAGAGAGCCTTTTTCAATAATTCGGAAGATATATTGTTCCCATTACCGCAAATGGAAATGTTGTCATCTAGTTCCATCTTGTGGGCAACGTGATTGAGTAGGATTAATTCATTTAATAGATGATGAGAAGAACCAGGTTCGAAACTGTGTACTATGTTCTCCCGTAACCCTTGTTGGATGCATTTTTTTACGGCATCAAAGCATCTAACGTCAATGTCATTGCCATTGCCGAAAGGTGATCTCGCTAAACAAGATTCTTGTAGAGTACGCAATATTTCATAATATGAAAATGTTTCAATTTGTTTGGGTGATTTATTGCTTTTGTCTTTTCCGTCGGTCCACTCCGTCATTTTGTGCAAGGCATTTTGGAAATTATCATTTTCCATGCCACATGATTGTGCAATTGCATTTTGATAAATTGCTTCCATGCACTCCAAGTGATTTTGCGAATAAGTGACCGAAGGGCTATACTGACTTTGCACCTCCGTGTGGATATTATATAGACAATCTGATAATTGTTTTTGTATAAATTCTTTAATAAATGCGTCCATATTTAGGGCATTCTCGTCGTTCAGAACACTCAAGTATCCGGCGGTGGCCTTTTCCAAATGACCCGAAGCATGGTCAGCAACATATTGAATCCAGTCGTAACCTTTGCAATGTTTTGTTTTCAACCATGTATGAAGACCAATCAGATAGTCAGATTCTCGACAACTGAAAAGTGCCCACACCATTGTGGTAATAGTACGATCCAAGTATCCCCGATTTGTCAATGCTGAATCGTTTTGAAGAATGCTCTGCAAGTAATAAATGTAATTTTTAATTTATTTTTTTTTCATCGGAGTAACCGAGCCTATAAGGCCTTATATAGTTACAAAATACAACAACTTTTGACAGAACTGATTTTTTGATTTTTTTGTATGGTAGCATTGAATTTAAAACTCAGAGAAAATAAAATTGTGCGAAGTCTGTATAACTAATCTTGATGTCTTTAATAATGCATCAACATTTTGGGTTAAACACATAAGGTCATAGTATTCTCAAATTGTGCAAAAACACAAAAAGTGTAATAGTCAAGTTTTGAAAAGTACCTCCTCAAGTATTCTACTCGAAAATCTTAAATATCAACATATAAAGTATCAAAAAGACTTAATTATAAAAAATGGAGAATAACAAATAGTAATAATAGCTGGTAACTACACCATTTTCAACTGTAATTCGAAAAAATCAATTCAATTTCGAATAAGATCAATTGAAATTCGAAGATTCCATTTGAAATTCGAAAAAGGTCAATTGAAATTCGAAGATTCCATTTGAAATTCAAATAAAATCAATTGAAATTCGAAATACATCAATTGAAATTCGAAACACATCGATTGAAATTCAAAAAACATCAATTGAAATTCAAAACACATCAATTGAAATTCGAATTTTTCCATTTGAAATGAGAAAAACATCAATTGATATTCGAAATACATCAATTGAAATTCGACAATGTAAACAAATCTGTACCTTAGATTGGGTAGAATTTACTTAAACACATTTGCTGACTAAATCTTAACATATAATGTGACGAATAGAAAACATATAGATGATCTTATCTTTTATAAATATTTATTCAAAATTAGTTGAAACAAAGCTTATTTTAATATTAAAGGTTTAACACAGACAAATTGTATCACTTAAATGCTACCCCATCTTTCGAATTTCAATTGATGTTTTCCGAATTTCAGTTGGTGCATTACGAATTTCAAATGGAAAAATTCGAATTTCAATTGACGTATTCCGAATTTCAATTGACGTATTCCGAATTTCAATTGCAATTTTACGAATTTCATGATGTGTTTCGAATTTCAATTGATGTGTTTCGTATTTCAATTGATGTGTTTCGAATTTCAATTGATGTTTTTCGAATTAAATGATGTTCTTCGAATATCAAGTGATGTGTTTCGAATTTCAATTGATGTTTTTCGAATTTTAATTGACCTTTTTCGAATTTCAAATGGAATATTCGAATTTCAATTGATATTTTTCGAATTTCAAATGGAATCTTCGAATTTCGATTGACCTTTTATTGACTACTCTAACAAGTAAGAAAGTTTCCGTCGGGTAAACCGACTAAGGTATACCCTTATTTTGTGAGTAATATAATATGGAGTATTACACGAATTATTCTGCCAAATTTTGTGGGAGGTACATGTTTAACAAATACACCTATTTTTCGCTGAACAGTACATACTTTAAATTATGAAACGATCCTATTGTTTAAGTAAATTATTAAAAAAACAAACGCTACAATTTTTAAGCCGCAAATTCTTTAGCCATATTCTCTTCACCGGATAATATGGTATTTATGGCTTAAAATAGCTTTTTTGAGAGCTACATCTACACGTCGACTACAACAAATTAAAATTTTATTTGTATACCTTTTATTGAGATTAATTCTTGCCAAATATAATATAAACTGCATATATAATATATAATATAAGTTTCAGCTAAATTTCTTAGAATATGTGGTGTTTATGGCTTAAATAAGTATTTTTGGGAGCGACGTCTACAGGTAGAAAATCACAAATATGAACTTAACTATAAAAAATAATGAACCAATTTGTAAATTTTTTGATGTGATGAATTCTTGTCAAAATAGAATACAAACTGCAAAGTTTCTGCTAAATTGTTTTAAAAATATGGCTCAAAAACGTATCTTTAAGCGACATATATAGGGAAGCTATATCAAAACATTGACCGATATCGACCATTTGGAATCCCAAACAACCTGCAACTATAAGAAATTTTTCTGCCAAATTTAATCAACCTAGATCTATTATTACGGACTGTAGCATGATTACAACAGACGGGCGGACACGGCAAAATCGTCTTACAATTTTACGACGATTAAGAACTTTATGGGGAGTGACAGATTCAATATACCCCCCCATCCAATGGTGAAGTGTATAAAAATTATATACTAATTAATATACTAACGGTGTACTATCATCTGCAATTAGTCTCGTTCGGGAAAGATTTTCTTGTTGCAGTGTCATTCCATATTAACAATGCCGCCAATGAATTACGAATAGAATGTTAAAAGTACCAAAAGAGGTCTCCGCGTGTTGACATATGTAATTATATCTTCAGAGAACTCTTTTTCTCTGAAGATATAATACAACACTGTGTCGAGCAAACTAATATATACGCTCTTCAAGAAAATGTTGACTTGAAAGTGACTTCGAATGAAATAATTATTGGTGTTGATGTCGGGATATGCAAAAAAATAAATAAACGCCTTTACTGGTCAGAACAATGGGATTCTCCAACATTTGTAGCCAAAAGCATGTGACTGAACAGATTTGAAAAAATATTATTAAATTGCCACTTAAACGATAATACCCTACTCCTGAGTTCAGATCGTCTATACATCTGTATCTTTCCGTTGATGAAAGAATAATTCCTTATTGCGGAAAATACTATGCTAAGCAGTATACTCGAGGTAAGCAAATGAGATTTGGATTAAAAAACTGGGCACATGACTCAATTTGATATATACTATATGGGTAAAAATGCTGGTGTAGGAGGCGACAAAGTTACTGATCTCCTTACAAGAGCAAATGTTCCACATAATAAGGGATTCAAGGAAAAAGATAAAGATGGTACATATGATACATTTCATATATTTTTTCTATAAAGCCTTTCATCGATAATTACTTTACATCGGTGAAAATACTCCGCCATTTGTCGAGCGTGGGAATCTACACATCTGGTACAATTAGAGATGGTCAAATTGAAAAGTTGTCCACTCCGATCTATTACGGATATTAAAAAGGAACGGAGAGGATTGTATGACTACCGTTCTTCGAACAATTTAAACATATTGCTCGTAAGATGGAACAATGAAAATGGTTCATGTAACCGCTTCGTAAGAGGACAAGGTGCTATACAAATACCGCAGCCAAAACTATTTTATCGTTATAATCAAGACATGGATGGTGTTGAATAGATGAACCATGTGGTGGTCGTCTACCGACCGCGTATCAGACAACGTAAGTGGTGGTGGCTAATATCCGGGTATACGCGTAGCGTATCTGCTGGATGTATCGGTTGTAAATACATGGTTGCTTATGAGAAAAGTTCATCCAAATAATATAAACTGTTCCAGCTTACTTCATTTTCGTCGCTACATAGCAACTTCATACCGGCTAAGTTCGAAGATGGGCCATATTGGTCCACTCCTTCTAGTACCTCCCCCACAGAGGGTTAAAATTTTGATGCATTTGTAAATTTACGCTTACTTCTGTTTTTTTTATAAACTGATTAAAAGTCAGTCTCCTCTTTTTTGTGCCAATCGATGGTGTTTTGCCATTCAACTAGGAGAAATCAATTGCTTATTCCTAGGGTTGTCCACCTAATGAATGAATCGTTTCTAGTAAGAGTAGCACGACTTTACAATTCATTACCCAATGACATGAAAAATTTTAGCATTTCGCTCCCTACACTCTTCAATAGGCTACTTCACCACTTTCAATAACATTTTTATTTGTTGTTATGCAAAATTGCGCTTAATTAAAGCTACGTAAAAAATCTTTAAATAATGTTTCTATTTTATGGAACACTTTATAAATTTTTCCTTATATTAGGATTTTACTTATGTTTGTTTCGCAAACTGAGTAGCTATTTAGTTATCCTAAATACTTTTCTGTATACCCAATCTGTATTTATATTATTTATTCCTTATATATTAATTAGGTTTAAACAAATTAACATATCATTATTTACCAATGAGTAGTTTTTTACCCTTGGTTAAAAAGTTTAGTTATATGCATATTGTAATTTATGTTGTATGAAATAAATGAAATGAAATGAAAATTTAATGAAATATTAATTGTCTTATAACTTCTATACTACTCATTACACTCTTCTAAAATTCCACACATAGTATTAGTTCATTAATCGCTACCACCATGAGACAAATGGTCGAATTTGTCACGCTCCTTTTGGTACCTCCCACACAAATGGACCATTTTGCACAAAAAGTTAACATCTTATAACTTTAATACCAGTGAACATAAACACTTCAAATTTTGTACAGTGTAATATTTTTATAGTGCCTACAGTCCAGTGAAAAATGGGCGTCATTGACACGCCCAAATGGAATATTTTGCACCAAAATTAACAATTTATAACTTTTATACTAGTGTATACAAATACTTGAAATTGTGTACAGTGTAATGGTTTTATAGTACAGTTCAGTAAAAAATGGGCGTTATTGCCACGCCCCTTTTGGTACCTTCCACACAAAGGAAACATTTTGTACAAAAAGTTGACAGTTTATAGCGTGAGTACCTTCCCTTCGCTTTTAAAGTACATATAGCCCTATGAAAATGGGCGTTATCACCACGCCCCTTTTTGTACCTCCCACACAAAATGATCAAATCATACCAAAATTGAATAGATCGTATAGTTAACATACTATTGCACATATACGCGTATAATTCGGCACAGTACAATGTATATTAAGTATCTACTGTTCGGCGAAACATAGGTGTATTTGTTAAGCCCCTTCTGGTAACTCCCACAAAAATTGACAGATTAATTCGTATAATATTCCATATTACATTACTCACAAATAAAATATTTGTTTTTAATCAAATTCATTTTGCTAAAAATATTAAAAAATAAAGAGCATATAAATCAGTATTTCTCTATTCTTACCTCTGAGTATCTTATAACCATTTCAGGTTCCATGCAATGAAGACCTATTAGATTTACGGCTGTCCGTATCCTTTTAAACCACTCTCCACACGTCGATGCATTAACACGGAAAAATGTTTTCGCTGGTTTCTCGGCTGGTAACATAGCATAGGCTGTACCCTCAGCCGCGTTATAAATATGTTTTTCTAAATTGTCCAAGAAACCCAACAACATGCGACAGTTTTCCTGCATTTGCATAACATTATCGAAACTCTGCATATTCTCTGGTCTGTCTTTTTCAGCCAGAAGCCGTGCGTATTTCATTATAATGGCTTCAATGGCTAAAAATGTTTCTTGCGGTTTTCCCAAGACAGTGCGGAGCTTTTGCTGAACACAATATCGAGCGGCCTCATATTGTAAATGGAAATTTCGTAGCTGCTTGTTTCCTTGCACCATCTTTAAATATTCATTAACATGTTCTCGATGCAAATGGACAAAACTTTTCTCAATGAATATCTGGTATAAGGATTCTTTGTTGAGAGAAGAGTTTGGTTCCAAAGTCTCAATAAATGTTTTGAAATATTTTGGACGCAGTGTATTGTAACATGTAGTAGACTTGTGCCAATGATATAAGTGGTTAAGCCTGCCTTTATTTTCGTAAAATAATTGTGATTCCTGATCGGGCGATAAACAAATATCCAATGGCAGCAGAGCCATTATTTCACAGTATGTGGTCAAGAGCTCGTCATCCGTCCTCTCTAAAGCGCCTAAAGCAATATGATATACGTTATATAAAATGTAGTCTGGCATTTTTGGATATCTGATTATTGATCTAATTATATTAGATATTTCCAGATTTGGATTACTCCTAGAAAATAACGCTACATTCTCGCACATATTCAGGAAGTCATCCTTTTCCGTTAAAACAGCGTAATCGTCCTTGCATTCCACCAGAAGCTGCTCAATCCACTTTAGAAGACCTGGAGATACATACCAACGCATTATATTTGCCAAAAACTTCAATATAATGCTGAAATTCTCGGATGTCGGGGAGTCCTGATGCTGCACCAGCAAGCGCGATGACTGACGAAAATTGTAATTTTTTGACGAATGTAATATAATTACACCCAATAATGCCTGATGCAATGTTGGATATTTAGTCCATAATGACTCGTTTGCCGCCTGACAATTCGTGATTAACAATTCGAGAATAGAAGGATTGAGAGCATACATGCCAATGATGGAGGATGTTTGACAAGCCATAACGGACAAAGCCGCCAAATAGAAACTCAATATCAGTTCGCATCTTGCCACAGAGTACATCGATTTGTGAGAGTTTTTCAAATGACCAATCGTTTCATTGATATCCTTTAAAATGTGCCGATAAGCTTCCTGCAACAGTGGTACATTTTTTATATTTAAAATTTCATGATAAGTTTTTAAGAGCAGTCTGTAGGTTTTCATGCCACAACTTAGCTTTATTTCTTGTAGACATATGTTGTCCTTGTTCATAATTAGCGAAACAAAACTTAAAGGCAGCTGGGTCCGATACTGGCGTACGATATTCAATACCATGTACAGAAAACTTGCCACTTGGTTCTCATTAAATCCCGATAGGTGATTCAATTGAAGTTCAATAACTCTTTCCAAATCGCATAGGTTTTCCACACTTTTGTCGTATGACGAAATAACACAGTAGAATTCGTTGAGATTAATAACTGTTTCTTCGCTGATTAAGGCTACAATATGAAAGCATTGTTTGGCTACTTTGTTGACGACCCGTTTAGCGTCCTGCAGGATGTTAGCTGATGCATTGAAGTTGTTTAGAACGACCCCTCTCGAGACCATTGCCTTAATAATGGAAGTAAATGCTCCTATAAATGCACCGACGCGTGCTTCGGTTTGTTGCTTTGACTTCATTGATACCTCTTCTGCAAGAACTTCATCCCCACCGCAGGCTTCGATATCCTCAATAAATTGGCCCAGCAAACCAAGGGTAAAGTCTAATTCGGACAAAAAATACTCGGCAAATTGCTGTAGAATTTTACCACAATGCCTCTTAAGGTAAGCTGGCTGCTCTATTTCTAAATGCCATCCAATTATTATATCCACTATATCGGTAAAGTGCCTTAGGAAGGACTGTTTGTAGTGCTTCGAAAGCTCAGATATGGTTTCGCTGATGGCAACGAAGTTTTCTGCTACTTCAGCATTCTCCAAATACTCCTTGAGCAGAGCTAGTAGACGCTCACTGTATGGTTTCAGATCTAAGTTGACAGCATCGCAGCTAGAAATGGAAACAAAAAATTAGAATTTCGGTATATGTATATGGTTAAACACTAATAGAAAACAAGTAAAGACGGATTAAGTTCGAACATGCCGAATCTTACATACCCTCCACCATGGATCGCATAAACTCATTATACCAAATTTCAGACCTATTCTTTGAAATTTGGGGTTTTTGATTTTATTACTGGAAACATCTTTGGATATGGACCAAATCAACAAACGATCCTTCATTGTTTAAATAAATTATTAAAAAAACGAACAAACTCTTCACCTGAAAAATGTGGTATTTATGACTTAAAATAGCTTTTTTGGGAGCTACATCTAAAACGGGGACTACAACAATATAAACGACGAATGTCGCATTTCTCCAATGTCGAATGCGACATTCGTACGCATTCACATGCCAAAACATTTTTTCATTTTGACAAAAGGCGAAACTTATAGCTCTTGATTAGCACTATAATTGGTGGTAAGGTTGATTTTGCCCAATTGTTCGTTTTCAAGATAATTACAAAAAGCCAAGCCAGTCGCATGCGACAAAAAACAGAAGTCGCTTTCAAAGCAAATAAATCAAACACTGATTTCAGGGAAACCTGAAGGAATATTTTAATGCGACTAATTTTAAAATGTCATGGATTCATGTATCTTAATAAAGTTTTTTATTTTATTCAGTCAGAATTTATTTTTGGTTTGAGACCATATGTTCCATTTACTTTCTGTCTATTGCAAAAAAGTAATAGAAACAAATACAAAAATTGGTAGAGAGTTTTAATTGCTTGGTAGAATTGACTGCAGTTTCGATAGACACCACTCTATCATCTTCAGAATTCAGTAGCAATAGTGTATGTCCTTATCTTAAATCAGCTGAAATACTTATGGAAGCAGTAAATTGAATTTAATTGTAATCATATTCGCACGCGAATTGTCGCATGCGACATTTTATTCCATCGTTCTTTTTATTTTTTACTTTTAATGCATCTAATGGTTGATTATAAATGATTTTTAATATATTTAATATATTTATTTTGACAACAAAAATTATTTTTCTTATATCCCTTAAATATAAAACAAGATTTAAAAGAGAGACCATTAATCAGAAAATAACATGCAATACAAATGTTTAAAACATAAATTTGCACATTTGCACTCAAATATTTTAAAATGTGTTATGAATAAATGTAGTTTTTGGGAAAATTAGATAAATTTGATAGATTCTTTTTAAAAAAAAATTGTAAAACAACATACTTTTATATACTTTAAATTTTGTGGCTGCGGTTGACATCTCTTTGGAAAGGTCCATATGGTATCTATGGCTTAAATACATATATTTTTGCAAAATGCGAAATTAGCAGAGGGTGCACGAGGAATTTATAAAATGTAGAAACATGATGTGGTGACATTTAGGACATTGTAAGTAATTTGAACAATGTGCTTCCGTATGTCGCACGATAACTCTCGAAAGGAGTAATGTTTAGACTTCAAACTCATCTTTCATTTCAAAATTAGCCCAAAATTCAGGTTAAGTTCGAAGCTGGGCCATTTTGGTCTCCTCCTTCTAGTACCTCCCTCACAAAGGAATTCAATTTAGTGAAATATTGATTCTCTAATAACTTCTGTTCTAATTATCTGTAATTCCTCACATATCTAATTTATAAAATTGTCCATAATTTCTGTTTGAAACTTTTGAAGATGCTTTGTAAACTCAGATTGCCTTTATTTTCCCATCGCACATACTTGATACATTTGAAACATATTTGGGTCCGAAGAAAAATTTAGCAACTCGATTCCGAGCGGAAAATTTCGATTTAAGCCAAATTCGGAATACAGAACTCAATTCAAAATTAACCAAAAATTCAGGTTAAGTTCGAAGCTGGGCCATATTGGTCTATTCCTTAGAAACTCTATCCCGAGTTCCGATTCAAGCCAAGTTCGGAATACAGAACAGAGACGATATTAATAGTTATCCGTCGCTATCACCTTGAGAAAAATGGGAGAAGTGTCGCCACCCCTTTTGGTACCTCCCACACAAATGGACCATTTTTGAACAAAAATTTAAATTTAAATATGTTGAAAAAATATCGCGAATTTTTAATTTCCGCGGGCTACGTGTATTTGATTTTTGATATTTTTGTAGCGTTATGTTGGTACTCGTGTCCCTTACTTATGCTGACAAGGTCGGCAATTTTGAATGTTTAGTTAATTTTTGACAGCTGTTGTGCTTGGATGTGTTTTAACTTGTCTTCGATATTTATATATTTCAGAAAATGGATCAAAGAATCTGCATCAAATTTTGTGTGAAAAACAAAATAAAGTGCGCTGACGCATTCCGAATGTTGACTGTGGCATATGGTGAAGCTACCTTGGACCAAAGCAACGTTTATATTCTTAGAGGGCCGAGATGATGCGAAGGACGAACAGCGTGCCGGACGGAGCTCACAGTTTTCTTTGATTGCAGGGGCGTGGTGCATTATGAGTTCTTGCCAGAGGGTAGTACGGTCAATAAAGACTATTACCTGCAAGTTATGCGCAAATTGCGCGAAGCAATCCGCCAAAAACGCCAACACAGTAATGGTGCCGCGGCCACCGTATTCCCCTGACCTAGCCCCCTGTGACTATTTTTTGTTCCCAAAACTGAAAAGGCCCATGAAAGGACGACGCTACGCCACGATTGAGGAGATAAAGGCGGCATCGAAAGAGGAGCTGAACAAGATCACAAAAAATGATTATTTGAAGTGCTTCGAGGATTGGAAAAAACGTTGGCATAAGTGTATTATATCCGAGGGGAATTACTTTGAAGGGGGCAAAATAGATATTCATGAATTAATAAATACTTTTTGAAAAAATACAAAATTCGCAAATTTTTTTGAACACACTATGTATATATTTAATACCAATCCATATAAGTACTAAATACTTGAAATTGTGTGCAATGTAATGCTTTTACAGTACCTACAGTCCAGTGAGAAGTCGGAATTATTGGCACGGCCCTTTTGGTACCTCCCACGCAAGTGGACAATTTTGTACTTAGAAGTTAACCACAAGTTAACACCAGTACATGCTTTAAAGTTATTCAATTCAGTTTAAATTGATAATAATTTAATAAAAACAAAAAATAAATAAATTAACGAATATTTCTTGGGTCTGGATTCGTAAGTCGATTTAACCGACTGAACTTTCTTACTGGTCAAAAGTTGAATTTTCCATCCCTGATTTACAATAATGAATAATCTCTATGAGTATGTTTATCTTCATCAGTTCTCTAGAGCGCGACTACTACAACAATAAAAGTGTGTATTGAATATTATTTAACTATATCACCAGCTTTCGGTATAATCATTCATACAAACGGTTATCAAGACAAACCACACACATAAATTTAAACTTTCTGTCAAATTGTCATGGTAATGCGAATTTTGCAAATAACTTGACTACTCCGCGTTTATCGCGGTGCGTAGAAAACTGTTATCAGGCTGCGACTAATTGGACTTTTTCCGCCGAAGATCGAAAGCGGGCCGATTATACTGTGGAACAAAATTAAACGGTTCTGACAAAGGATTCTGATGGAGGGGTAAACAAAAATATACGCGTACCGAGATCCTTACATTTTAGGAACATTTTTGTAGAATTTTAACCCTTTAGTTCTAGAGGAATATTTGGTTCAATTTGTGGAAAACGGTGAATAAACACCCATAAAACACGGGATAATATTTTCCATAACATTGTACTATAAGTATCCGAGTACACCAAAACTCAACTAAGTGCGAGAAATAAGTCAAAACTTTAAATTCCGTTTTAGAGTTGATTTTGTTCTTTTTCTGAATTAGTGCTAAACAGTCCTTTAAATCTGAATTTTAGTGAGGTGAATGGAAAAAATATTCTACGTCAAATTTCCCTATAAGTCAGCGAACAAAGGAAAGCTGTTTTTATAATATATATGTATGTATATGCATTTTTCATATAATGCATATATTTATGCAATTGGAACAAAACATCGGTTATATACTAAATTTCACGGATATATATATAAATGTATATACCTATGCATTTAAACAAAAAATATTTCATAAAACAAAATATAAAAAAACATTCACACATCTTTTTGGCGGTTATGGCTCCATATGTCAGGATTCCGATTCATCTTAAGAACGTGCAAAAGGGGGGAAATATTGAAATGATCACCATACGTAACTTTCAAAACGCTCCCTTCTTTCAGAATTCGTTGCATAGTTCCTTATTTTTTGTAATCACAGTGTTATTTGTTTTTTGCCGAAAGCCGATTAATCAATCGAAATATAGTTTGTGCATAATGCTTTCCAATAAATATGTACATAATTAATAATAAGGTTTATGTAGCACTTCGACGTATTTGGCAATATGTCACTTAAAATTAATTTTTTTCAGAAAGAGGAATTTTTGTATATAGTACGAAAGAAGGAACATTGTCTCAAAAACATAAAATCTGCTCTCCTAAACAATTTTGAAAATCTTAATTCTGTCAGAGGGTCATCCAAGCGACGATATATCCAATTTCTCGCTGAAAATTCTAAATTTGCATTGTCTGCAGCTATATTCTGGAGGTTCCCAAACGATATACATAATTCTTACCTTATGGTTGTCCTCAGAGCCATCATTAGGTATTGACGAAGGCTCTTGTTATTTGCATAACATTTTGTCAGGTTGTTTTTGAAGACGACAAAATCGTACCGATTTATATATCCCAATATCCCTAGTATGACACTTGCATTTTCCAGACACTCTGTCGGACATTGCCTCAGCACACTGATCATGTTGTCGAACAGAATGTCAAAGGAACGACAAATGTACGATGCATTCGACTGATTTCGAACGGCATTTTCTAATTTTTTGCAAAGCTCAACCGCTGCTCTTCGATTGGTTTCTATCATTAAACGCCTTAAAATCTTGGATATACGCAAGTCTTCCGACAGCACAGCTAATTGATTGAATCTGTTAAACTTGTTGCTGTTGTCATACAGAACCGGGCTGCTCCCAGCTAACGTAGCTACAAATATGAAAATATTTTATTTTGTTTCGACAATGTATTTAAATCTGTTCCTCACCACTAGCTCCTTGTCTATTCGAGTTCAGGATGTCATTTAAACTACCACCGCAAAAAGATGGCGCCAAATCATTCCAAGCATCACCGAGCATATCGGCGCCATCGGCTTGCTCCGTAGCATGATGGATTTGTAAATCCTTTAGCATTCCATTCAGTGTGCGCTCATTGTTCTCCACTTGCTCTATAGAATGGCCCTTTTCGGAAGACACCAAATCATCAAAATCATCATCGGCGGCTTCATGCGTTCGACTGTTATTACAGTGATCCATTAATCACCTTAATTTTGTTTAGTTTATTATTCCTTATTACAAACAATGATTTACTTTTAATATGTACTACAACCATGATACAAATATGAGGTAGTGTACAGCAAGCAGCTGATTTAAAAATTTTTCATGTGCGTGTCTTGAGTTGTCAAATTCATTGTAGACAAAAGCGAAAGCATTCCACAAATGCAAAACTACGTAAAATATCACATAAAATATTATCTCCGAAGATTGGTTTTATTGAACTGATGAATTTGTTTAGATAAATAGTTTCGTTCGTACTCAACTCATTTTTTGGAAGCGTGAATATGACAACAGAGATACCCGTGTTGTACACGACAACACCAGTGTTACCGTTGCGCGAGTAATAGGGCAACTTTGCCCCAATTTGGATTTCTCTAAATTCGAAAGTCAACGCACACGACAAGTCGAAAGAAAACGTAAAGTGCTGATTCACACGAAGCAATTTTTTCCAAGCAAATGTTACGTTTGTAAGAGAGAGCTAGGCGGAAAGAGTGCTCTGTCTCTCTCATCTACGAACTCTGACACTTGCTTGAAAAATTGCCTCTTGTGACGCAGCACAAAGCAACGTATACACGATTGTCAGATCGGACAATGTTATCAACCCTGTTAAAGAGCTGCAAATGTACGGACAATGACAGATTGTTTCTCTGACAATGGCGCCATTATGACATGCATAAACTTCGCATATTTGACAATCAATCTGCAAATTATCTCACAATGGCAACGTAGTAATGTCTACCAATATTATTATTACAATGACTTCTCTGCCAACGTTGCAGGACAGAAATAGTATACAGGGTTGCATTTTTCCGCCATTTTCCTGACAATATTGTTAGATCTGACAATCGTGTATACCTTAAGCCTTTTCACACAATTTTTGGTTTCTCTATCTCGAACGAACTGTATCTGTATGAACGAAACGTCAAAATCAGTCAATTGTTGTTTTGTGTCTGACTCAAAGAAAATGTACATTTTATTGCTTTTGTCGAATACTTCAAAAAGAGGAAAAACGTACTGAAAACAAAGACCAAGTAGATATCTAATTAGCCAAATAAGGGCCATTAACAATATAATAATAAAATACGTTTTAGAGCTAAATTTGAATTATAGCTATCAATCTTAATACAATTTAACTTTCGTTAGCTTTAACGCAAGGGTATTTTGTTTTGTGTTAATGGGGGTAAATAAATAAAATATGTATATATATACATTTCATCATACAGAAGTGAACATATTTCTGATTCGCACGAGGCAATTTTTTTCCAAGCATGTGTTAAAGTTTGTTGGGGAGAGAGGGAGAGGGCTCTTTCCGCCTGCCTCTCTCTCCGATAAACATTGACACTTGCTTGGAAAAAATTGCCTCGTCTGAATGAGCACATAGCAGCAGCTCCGCATTTCGCTGATGCACAATGCGACCGCCAGTTGAGTATGTGTAGCGGTTTTAACAACCAAAACAAGAAATCATCCAAGACAACAACCTTTTGGTTGCTGTTTTTGGGCGAATTATTGTTTTGGTTGTGGCCATCGCTACGCATAATCAACAGAGTTGGAACTATGTTGTTCGAAATTACAAAATGTATGCTTTTTGGACCGGAAATTGTTTATCTGGCAATTATATTATTTTCCAATTCGTAAATTGCTTACGTTATAAGCACGGTACTATGTTCCCGTTTCACGGTGAAAACCCATAAAAGTTGTGAAAAAATGAGTGAAGTTTGTTCATTTGTGGTACTGTTGTTGGGGGCGAGTTGATGGGATAGGGAAAGGGGCATACCAAAATAGACAGAAGGGGGGAGGCACCATGTTGCACCGTCGACGCGAAATACTAGAGGAAATTTGCATCCTATAAGGCATAATAATGGAGTCCCTCTGATTGAATTTAACTCCGAGTTTTCGAGAAGAAGACAACGAAAAGGTTGCAGTTTTTTTTGTAGAAAAAAAATCACCATTAATCAGCTGAGTGAAGTACGTCCGACCGGTCGATATGGCTCCGGCCATATGGCTCCACTCGTTCTAGTACCTCCCTGACAATGTGAAAATTTAGTGAAGTATTGATTATCCAATAATTTCTACACAATTACAGTCATCCGAGATTATACACGTAGTCAAATTGGTCACACCCCTTTGTGTGCCTCTCATACAAAATAGCCAAATCATACCAAAACTTTTCAACAATTCGGCACAGTACAATGTCGTTAAAGTATGTACTGTGCAGCGATTGAAGTAGTGGTTAAGCTCCTTCTGGTAAATCGCCAAAACACACCAAAATTGAATGGCACATAAACCAGGCCAGGTCTTTTGATGTATCTACTTCTCGGCGCAGGATAGGCGTATGCGTCATGACACTTCTGGTAGCCCCATATTCATATTCTTTTTTTTTGTATGAAATAGGAGAATGGAATGTTTTCACCCTTCTGGCTCCCACATTACATTACTCACCAAGTCAGTGTCTGCGCCGGTTTAATCGACTCGGTTTCATAATGGTTGTGGCAGTCATTTTGAGGAAAGATTCTGGAGGCACCACAATGTGCCATGTTTTTTTTATTACACACAATTTGGGGAATATTATTGCTGTACTCGAGGTTTTTTTTTGGTGTGTTTTGTTTGTGTCACATGTGCAAATTTATTTATTCTGTGTATTGTACGTGCTGATACTACCGGTGCCAGGCGGTAGTATGAAAAACACATGTGTGGAACCTATTTTAGTGACAGTCAATGTTGCTTGGCATGGGTAGTAAATACGAAGGGTTGTATGCAAAAGTAGTATGGATTTAAGAGAAATCCAAACTTCGGATGCAACTCGACCATTTCGAGTAATTTCAAGGCCAAGCCGAAAAGTGCATTAACCCGAAGTATGTATGAAATAGTTCATATATTTGTTGGTGGATTTTTTTTTTGTTAGTTAGTGGTTTCCATGTATTATGTACGATGTTGGTTAGAGTTAGGTACTGAGGTCGCATCGAAACCTTGTAGAAGCATTACTAAACTGGTCGTTAAGTGTGAAAGTTCTATAGTGAGTGTCTTTTGGTACTTAATATTGCGGACTACCAGTAAAGAATATTTTGGTGTTGTAATTAAAGAACCCGTGGAATTATTGGTTAAAGTAATTACCAATAATACGAGTTAAAAGAGGGTAAATTGTTTGAAAACTAAAAAAAAAAAAGAACGGTGGAAAATATAAGTTTGGTGTTTTTAGTCACGTTTGTCTGTTTGTTGTACACCGTGAAGTGTCAAGTGAGGAAGAGCGTTGTGCTGATTCCCGTTTTATTTATAAAATAAAGAATCACACTAAACATAAAACGTAAGTGTTTCCACTGAAGAAACTGAAGGTAGTTTCTATATAAGGTCTCTATTTTGTTTTAGACAAACCGTGGTGATTAATCGTTACGACAAATCGCCAGGTTGTCTGTGTCATTGTTGCGCAACGCGTTTATGTGGCTTGGCTCGTACGCCGGCACGGAAGAGTGATTTGCAGCACAAAACCCTGGTGGCTGGTGGACATTGTGGAACCCGCATTTAGGAGAGAGGAGAACAACTGCAGTCGCTTTAACAACATTCTCCCACTCAGCTATAGGTTCCACTACGATCCATTGTCCACTCTTATATTACGGTCTGAACGGCGTAGAAGAGTGCGAAAAGCCTAGCGTGTTTTACGGGGCTAAGCATATTTGGTATGGTACACTCACACTTACACACATACATATATGTAATTTATTTTAAAAAGGAAAAATATTAACTTCATTTTAAAATTTATTGCCATGGTAAATTCGGAATAATACGAATATTTATTAGAACTTAAAATTATATTTTTTTATTGAGAGTTATTAAGTTTTTTTTATGAGTATTAATATACGTTAGGTTTAGTGATTGATATTGATGTTTAAAGTGTTAGTTTGAATGTTGTTTGTTAGAAAATTTGTGAGGGATCTATCCAATTTTGTGAAGAACGTTTGTTTGTGTTTTGTCCCTGCCTTATTAGTACTTCAGAAAGAGCTCTTTAGGTCGTAATAAAAGGGTTAGGTTTGATGAGAAAATTCCATCCGATTGTCTGATTTTTCTGTTGGGCATATCTGGCTAGATCCTGTTTTGTTTATTGTTGTAGATTAATAAAATCAGATAGATGTTTTTTTTATTCATTTTATTAAATTGTTTAAGTGTGCATTTTATTTTATTGTTGTAAATTGTTAAGAAAATTAAATAATTTTAAGATAGGATATATAAATAATAAGAAATTTTAAATACGTCTGTAAGAAGAAAAAAAGAAAGAATTATAGAAAATTAGTTGATGGTAAAGATGAGAGGTTAGGTATATATTTTAGTTTTAATAAGGAGTATAGTTTTATATGAATAAATGTTTATGCCTTAAGGGAAATTGAAAATGCTAATCTTGGAATAAGTTTGTCTTAGTGGGAGGAAAGGAAGGGACATCTGGTCGTTCAATGGCGTAAAGGTGACGAAAGGTAAGTTGGTGTCTAGCAGTGAGGATTCCGACATAAATGGTGTTTGATGGAATCAGGTTGGGTGGGTTTAGAAAGGGAGCTAGCATCTGTTCTCCCTAAAGAATTCAGTGTGTTGTGCATGTCGTCAGTTGAGTGTAGTCCATTTTTTTTGTAATAGTTTACTTGTTGTACCCTTATAGTGTTCCGGGTTGAGAACCCTCGCTCACATAATACTGACTAGCCGGAGCTGAACACAGAAGGAGGGTTTGCAACAGTATTGCGCCCAACAGAAACTAAACAAGGCCACTGTTACCCAGTAATTTGTGGTATACCAATAGTGTAGAGAATTGAGGAAAGACATTTTCAATATGAGTTCTCCTTGATAACAATAGGATCTTGGACATTATATCAGTCCAATTGTCCATTGTGAACAAGGACTCATAGAAACAATGCCTTAGTTTTAATATACTTCTATTTGATCCTGACCTATAGACTTATGCAGAGGATAGTGACAGGTGAAATAAGTTAAAGTAAATTTACATAGATAAAGGTTATTAGGCTTAGCAAAACACAGTTGGTAAAAGCTAATAATCTTTGTTTGCAGACAGCTGGATGATAATAAACCCAATTGGTTGAAGTAAATTGTTTGTTTATTTGAGAATAGTATAGGGCACGGCATTACACACATGATGTTAGACACCAACAAAACGCCAGAACCAAATCGGAACGAATAAAAAACAGTATCCCTTCTAAACCTCCCAGATTAAACATTGTTGTGTTAATTTGGAATACTTATATATTTGTTTAATGTGAATTATTAGAAAGTAAAACGATTGATTTTCCTAAGATATATATATATACCTGGACTAAATCTAAAATGCCTACGGCACATTCTAATAAGAAGGATAGACCAGGGGAAAGTTTACCCCCTTTGCAGTATAATCCGGGATTATCACTGGAATATAGGCAGAGTCCGGAATTCAACCTGTCCCGACCTCCACCTCCTATAATTCCTGCAATACCACCACGAAGTAGTCCGGAAAGGTTATTGTCAGACAATGCATATCGTGCCAGACTGGAAGAAGGTATAGAAAGGAAAATACAGGAGACCATAAGTGTCGGATTTCAGGAAATTTTGAGGGAGTTGAACAAGATGAATATGGGATTGAGACAAAGTGAGTCCGGAGTAGAAAATTGTAGCGTAGATTCGTCTAGATTAGAGGGAGCTGTAGGAGGCCAGGAAAACTTGCTGAGGGCACCGGAAAAGGCGCGAAATGTAGGGGAAAACGCAGCCCAAAGGAGATTGGAGTTCAATCCCATTCAACGCAGTGACCCCCGGAATAATAATAGAGCGAATAGCTTAGGACAAAATGTACCCAATATTCCGCCAGTAGCACCAATTTCTCTCAGGGGACCAATTGTTGTCGACAAATGGAACCTTAGTTTTGATGGAAAACCTGATGGATTAGACGTTGAAGATTTTATATTTCGAATTGAGCATTTACAAAGGGTATATGGGTGTTCTTGGAATGAGGTAATAAGAGACTTTCAGATACTTCTGAAAGGTGATGCAAGGGAATGGTTTTGGGTTTTGATAGCTAACCAGGAGATAACAGACTGGGTTGACTTAAAGGAAGCTTTAGTACAACAATATAAATCTAATAGAAGTGTTTACGAATATCTTCGGGATTTAGAAGAGAGGAAACAACGTTCAGGAGAGTCGATAGACGAATATTTCCACGCGATGAAGAAGTTGAGGTCAAAACTCCGAACTCCGTTACCGGAATCGGATGTGATAAGGATTGTTAGGAGAAATTTACGGCCTAGTTTATCTCATATTCTTTATTCGATGAAAATTTATACTGTCGACCAGTTAAGGGACGAATGTAAGGAGTTAGAGAAGAATTACCTGAAAAGGGAGCATTCCCTGGCTCCTCCAAATAAACATGCAATTCCTCGCCGAGCGTATCCGGTTAATGAAATGTACCTCGAGGATGATGTAGGCACACAACCAGAAGAAACCCCAGAAATTATAGAAGAAATCAGTTATCAAAAGAACACAGAAAGAAAAGGCGTACTTACTTGTTGGAATTGTCAGACAAACGGCCACACATATTTTGATTGTCCTGTACCTCAGCGGAATCTGTTCTGCTATAGGTGCGGACTTCCAGGCGTGACTTGTCCGAAATGTCCAAAATGTTTGGGAAACGCTCAGAGGAGTGTGTCGAGGTCGGGAGAGACACGCTCTACCCAAACTCCCGATCAATAGATTTCACTCGGGAGCAAGGATCCCAAACAGAAATCGTTGTTGAGGAAGAGTTGACAGAGCCATACACTATTCTGAAAAGAAAAGCTGAAAAGAATAAGGAAATCATTAGGAACGATAGAATATCACAACTCATACCACTTCAAGATAGAATAGCTAGTTATAGAAAGGTTAGAGATAGAATATTTAATAGGCAGGATAATAATAGTAGTAATAGTAAACTTAATAGAATTAGAAGAACTAGGGAAAAATTCAAACTTAAGCGACAAACGATAAAGGAAGTTAATAAATCAGTATTGCATTGTTCGGCATCAATGGAGATCAACTCATCCGATCAGAGGGCATACGCACTAATACAGATAGGTAGCCGCGAGATAAGGGGTCTACTCGATTCAGGCGCCTCGATTAGCATATTAGGAAAAGACAGTGATAAGTTAGTGGATCAAGCGAACTTCAAAATTTTACCTTTTTGTAGTTCCATCAGGACTGCAGGGGGTAATAATTTTTCCGTTGTAGGGAAAATACAAACTGTTGTCAGGTACAATAATATGGAACGTGAGATGACATTTTATTTGTGCCCGGATCTAGTCCAAACGGCTTACCTAGGCATAGACTTTTGGAAAAACTTTAATCTTGCCCCAGATATATTTGGTGTGGAGGAAATTAGTCAAGAAGTTTTAACAGAATATCCAACCAAAATAGATGAGAATGCCGAGCACGAATTGACGCCGGAGATGCAAAACACCTTAGAAGTAGTAAAAAAGAGTTTTAGGTCATATGAGGATAATGGATTGGGTAGGACTAACGCGGAAATCCATACCATTGAGTTGGTCGAAGGGGCCCAACCAGTTAAGGAAAGATACTATCCAGTATCTCCCGCAGTCCAGGACCTTATCTATACTGAAGTAGATGAAATGTTGCGTTTGGGAGTTATTGAAGAATGTCATAGCCCATGGAACAACAGATCAACGCTAGTGAGGAAGCCAGGAAAGAATCGTCTATGTTTGGATGCGAGGAAACTAAATGAGCGAACCATTAAGGACGCGTACCCCATCCAAAACATCGAAGGGATCCTTAGCCGGTTGGAAGATACTTTCTTCATTAGCATCGTTGATCTGAAGTTCGCATTCTGGCAGATCGAGCTCGATCCAAAGTCCAGAGCCTACACAGCGTTTACAGTCCCTGGTCGTCCACTTTACCAATACGTCGTAATGCCGTTTGGACTTTGCAATGCGGCGCAACGTCTGTGTAGGCTCATGGACAAAGTCATACCAGGAGAGATGAAATCTAATGTTTTCGTTTACCTGGATGACCTGTTGGTGATTTCCCCAGACTTTGAAAGCCACATGGAACTTCTAAGAAAAGTTGCGAAATGTTTAAATGACGCAAATCTTACAATAGGAATGAAAAAGTCCCGATTTTGTTGTAAGGAGTTACATTATTTAGGGTTCATAGTTGGAGGGGGAATGATGAAGACAGACCCAGCTAAAGTAGACGCAATTCGCAAGATCCCATTACCGAGGAATGTTAGAGAGGTTCGAAGTTTTTTAGGTGTCGCCGGCTGGTACCGTCGATTTATTCGAAACTTCTCAACCCTCACAACCCCTCTAACTGACCTGATCAAAAAGGGAAAAAAGTTCATAGTAGGTCAAGATTCGATCAAAAGTTTTAACGATATCAAGTTCGCTCTAACACATGCCCCTGTCTTGGTCCACCCTGATTTCAAGAGGCGTTTCTTCATCCAATGTGATGCTTCCAATGTGGGAGTCGGGGCAGTACTATTCCAAAAGGATCATGAAGGGAACGAACGGCCAGTCTCATTCTTCTCCCAGAAACTCAATAGTGCTCAACGAAACTATAGTGTCACGGAGAAAGAATGTCTGGCAGCGATATTGGCAGTGAAACGTTTCCGGCCATATGTGGAACTAATGCCGTTTACGATCATCACTGACCATGCCAGTTTGAAATGGCTTATGTCCCTTCGTGATCTGAATGGAAGGCTGGCGCGATGGGCCCTTCAACTGCAAGCATTCGACTTTCAGATCGAACATAAAAAAGGTTCAGAAAACGTAGTTGCTGATGCCCTTTCCAGATCGGTCGAAGAGATTCTCACTCCAGAAGACATCATAGGGGTTGAAACTACGGAGTTTGAATCGGAGGACTACCTCGATTTAATGAAAACACTGACGGAGAATAAAGAAAAATTCCCGGATATCAGAATAGAAAATGGGATGGTATTCAAGAGAACAAATAGTAGGACTGATATGGAATTAGAAGAATTCGAGTGGAAACTATGGGTTCCAGAGAATTTAACGTGGGTTCTAATAAAAGATGCGCATGAGCCGCAAGATAAGGCCCATGGTGGAATACGAAAAACTTTGGCCCGTCTGAGAATCAAATATTATTGGCCAAATATGACAGTCCAAGTTAGGAATTATATTAAAAATTGTATCAGTTGTAAGGAATGTAAAAGCTCCAACCAACACTTAATGCCGGAAATTGGAGAAGAGGTCCAAACAGACCGTCCATTCCAAAAGATTTACATTGACTTTTTGGGGAAATATCCCAGATCAAAGAAAGGGAATGCGTATGTGTTGGTAGTTGTGGACCATTTGACAAAGTTTGTCTTTATAAAGCCAATGAGGGAGGCAACCAGCGCCAATGTTATAAAGTTTTTGGTAGATAATGTTTTTCAGCAGTTTGGAGTTCCCGAAATAATTCATTCGGATAACGGAAAACAATTTGTATCAAAGGATTTCTTAAAAATGTTAGAAGGGTATAAAATCACCCACATGAAGACAGCATTCTACTCCCCACAATCAAATGCGGCCGAAAGGGTTAACCAGAGTGTGTTGAATGCCATAAGGGCATATCTGGATAATGACCACACAAACTGGGATCTTAATTTATCCAAGATAGAGATCGCCTTGAGGACATCAGTACATGCGGCTACAGGCGTATCTCCTTTCTTTGCCCTTTTCGGCCATAACATATTTACATGTGGGAGAGATTACAAGTTGGCGAGGAAACTTAAGGCTTTGAGTGATAGTGAGTTGGTAATGCTAGATCGAAAAGATCGGGTAGCGATAATTAGGGACCTAATTAAGGAAAATTTACACCATGCTCACGAAAGAAGCGCGCTAAGGTACAACAGAGGAGCAAGGACAACTCGCTTCGTACCAGGCCAAGAGGTTTTCAAACGGAATTTCGTCCTCAGTAGTTTTCAAGACAACCGCAACGCCAAATTTTGTCGGAAATTTACAAAGTGTAGAATAGCTGAAGTTATTGGGAATAATATGTACAAATTAGAAACTCTGACTGGGGAACCTATAGGCGTATATCACGCAAAGGACATAAAACGATGAATCTGTGATAAGGGGATGTGCAATAAGGTTGAAGGCCGAGGTTTTACTCGATAATGTCATTTTTTAAGTGCAATAGTAGAGTAAGTTGTGTCTCGGTTTTTGATTATTTATTATTTTTACAATCCTTTTATGGTTCCTGTCCAATGTTCTTTGTTTCTGCTGTGATATTTTAGTTCAATTAAGTATACCCTTTTTAACCAAAACCTAAATGTAGGCTGCAATAGAGTTTCAATTTATTTACCCCGATATGTATTAGTTGGGAGGTAGAGAAGATATAGGTGTGAAGCAAGATATACTATCATTTTCAAGACATAATTGGATGGACTATGTATATATTGCCCGGCTAACTCTAGGTTGGAAGCTACAGGGATGGGTGTAGCCTACGTTGGGCGCGATAAGGGTGAATGATGATGGATAAGGGCTAGGTTTGTAGGAAACCGGATATCAAGTGTCTATTTCAAAAATAAACACTCCGAATCCCAGATTTCCCACCAAAAGGGTTTGGCTTTTGGCAGTACAGGAAGTAGATTATCTTTTTAATACTTCTTAGTACCCCCATTTGATTTAGAAATTGAATATCTTTTGGTTATCCGTGAAAGAATTGTGAATGCATGATCGAATAAAAGTCGATATCCTTACGGACGATAATGTTAGGAAGAATAACACATTGGAAGAAGCTTAGAGAAATTGCGTATAACGCTGTGGCCTACCAGGGCTATCGTTTTACAAAAGTCGCTTGCAGGCGAAAATAGTTTAAATAAAAAGGTAATAAAAAGTAGAGAATATTTATTCTCGTAGTCAGACCAAGTCCTATTACATCCAACCATTACCAGTTAAGAGAATATGTCATCCATCACCTTCTATAAATATAAACAAGGGTATTTGTGATCTCTGTATTTCAAGGACCTGATGCATGTATGTCGGGTAATTATTCACGAATATTGAGCGTTGTTTTAGTTACGAATATAATCGTTTGGCATATTGTACATTTAGAAGAAGGCGCTCATATATTATTTTTAGGATATTGCCAAGTTATCGAACAATAATTTCACTTATATAGTCTGGTGAATAACAAGTATCGCTGTTCGGTTATCTTCCACACAAAATACCAAATTCCATATTATGTTTCTCGGAGGTATATGAAAACTTTAAGTTGTTATTAAAGAAACTACGAATTTTGATTCCTGTCTCTTGCCTCCAAGAAAACAAACAAACAATTTTCATTCCTCTTTCAACTCTACACTTCACGATTAAATATATATTCCAAAATCCGACAGTATCGGAACCAGGTGTTGGTCACCATCACGGACTAAGTACGTAAGTCATTTAGTAAGATCCCACACTGGTGTTCCATCAGATACCTTTGTAACCCCAGAGTTTTGTTGGGGGCGAGTTGATGGGATAGGGAAAGGGGCATACCAAAATAGACAGAAGGGGGGAGGCACCATGTTGCACCGTCGACGCGAAATACTAGAGGAAATTTGCATCCTATAAGGCATAATAATGGAGTCCCTCTGATTGAATTTAACTCCGAGTTTTCGAGAAGAAGACAACGAAAAGGTTGCAGTTTTTTTTGTAGAAAAAAAATCACCATTAATCAGCTGAGTGAAGTACGTCCGACCGGTCGATATGGCTCCGGCCATATGGCTCCACTCGTTCTAGTACCTCCCTGACAATGTGAAAATTTAGTGAAGTATTGATTATCCAATAATTTCTACACAATTACAGTCATCCGAGATTATACACGTAGTCAAATTGGTCACACCCCTTTGTGTGCCTCTCATACAAAATAGCCAAATCATACCAAAACTTTTCAACAATTCGGCACAGTACAATGTCGTTAAAGTATCTACTGTGCAGCGATTGAAGTAGTGGTTAAGCTCCTTCTGGTAAATCGCCAAAACACACCAAAATTGAATGGCACATAAACCAGGCCAGGTCTTTTGATGTATCTACTTCTCGGCGCAGGATAGGCGTATGCGTCATGACACTTCTGGTAGCCCCATATTCATATTCTTTTTTTTTGTATGAAATAGGAGAATGGAATGTTTTCACCCTTCTGGCTCCCACATTACATTACTCACCAAGTCAGTGTCTGCGCCGGTTTAATCGACTCGGTTTCATAATGGTTGTGGCAGTCATTTTGAGGAAAGATTCTGGAGGCACCACAATGTGCCATGTTTTTTTTATTACACACAATTTGGGGAATATTATTGCTGTACTCGAGGTTTTTTTTTTGGTGTGTTTTGTTTGGGTCACATGTGCAAATTTATTTATTCTGTGTATTGTACGTGCTGATACTACCGGTGCCAGGCGGTAGTATGAAAAACACATGTGTGGAACCTATTTTAGTGACAGTCAATGTTGCTTGGCATGGGTAGTAAATACGAAGGGTTGTATGCAAAAGTAGTATGGATTTAAGAGAAATCCAAACTTCGGATGCAACTCGACCATTTCGAGTAATTTCAAGGCCAAGCCGAAAAGTGCATTAACCCGAAGTATGTATGAAATAGTTCATATATTTGTTGGTGGATTTTTTTTTTGTTAGTTAGTGGTTTCCATGTATTATGTACGATGTTGGTTAGAGTTAGGTACTGAGGTCGCATCGAAACCTTGTAGAAGCATTACTAAACTGGTCGTTAAGTGTGAAAGTTCTATAGTGAGTGTCTTTTGGTACTTAATATTGCGGACTACCAGTAAAGAATATTTTGGTGTTGTAATTAAAGAACCCGTGGAATTATTGGTTAAAGTAATTACCAATAATACGAGTTAAAAGAGGGTAAATTGTTTGAAAACTAAAAAAAAAAAAAGAACGGTGGAAAATATAAGTTTGGTGTTTTTAGTCACGTTTGTCTGTTTGTTGTACACCGTGAAGTGTCAAGTGAGGAAGAGCGTTGTGCTGATTCCCGTTTTATTTATAAAATAAAGAATCACACTAAACATAAAACGTAAGTGTTTCCACTGAAGAAACTGAAGGTAGTTTCTATATAAGGTCTCTATTTTGTTTTAGACAAACCGTGGTGATTAATCGTTACGACAAATCGCCAGGTTGTCTGTGTCATTGTGCGCAACGCGTTTATGTGGCTTGGCTCGTACGCCGGCACGGAAGAGTGATTTGCAGCACAAAACCCTGGTGGCTGGTGGACATTGTGGAACCCGCATTTAGGAGAGAGGAGAACCACTGCAGTCGCTTTAACAACATTCTCCCACTCAGCTATAGGTTCCACTACGATCCATTGTCCACTCTTATATTACGGTCTGAACGGCGTAGAAGAGTGCGAAAAGCCTAGCGTGTTTTACGGGGCTAAGCATATTTGGTATGGTACACTCACACTTACACACATACATATATGTAATTTATTTTAAAAAGGAAAAATATTAACTTCATTTTAAAATTTATTGCCATGGTAAATTCGGAATAATACGAATATTTATTAGAACTTAAAATTATATTTTTTTATTGAGAGTTATTAAGTTTTTTTTATGAGTATTAATATACGTTAGGTTTAGTGATTGATATTGATGTTTAAAGTGTTAGTTTGAATGTTGTTTGTTAGAAAATTTGTGAGGGATCTATCCAATTTTGTGAAGAACGTTTGTTTGTGTTTTGTCCCTGCCTTATTAGTACTTCAGAAAGAGCTCTTTAGGTCGTAATAAAAGGGTTAGGTTTGATGAGAAAATTCCATCCGATTGTCTGATTTTTCTGTTGGGCATATCTGGCTAGATCCTGTTTTGTTTATTGTTGTAGATTAATAAAATCAGATAGATGTTTTTTTTATTCATTTTATTAAATTGTTTAAGTGTGCATTTTATTTTATTGTTGTAAATTGTTAAGAAAATTAAATAATTTTAAGATAGGATATATAAATAATAAGAAATTTTTAATACGTCTGTAAGAAGAAAAAAAGAAAGAATTATAGAAAATTAGTTGATGGTAAAGATGAGAGGTTAGGTATATATTTTAGTTTTAATAAGGAGTATAGTTTTATATGAATAAATGTTTATGCCTTAAGGGAAATTGAAAATGCTAATCTTGGAATAAGTTTGTCTTAGTGGGAGGAAAGGAAGGGACATCTGGTCGTTCAATGGCGTAAAGGTGACGAAAGGTAAGTTGGTGTCTAGCAGTGAGGATTCCGACATAAATGGTGTTTGATGGAATCAGGTTGGGTGGGTTTAGAAAGGGAGCTAGCATCTGTTCTCCCTAAAGAATTCAGTGTGTTGTGCATGTCGTCAGTTGAGTGTAGTCCATTTTTTTTGTAATAGTTTACTTGTTGTACCCTTATAGTGTTCCGGGTTGAGAACCCTCGCTCACATAATACTGACTAGCCGGAGCTGAACACAGAAGGAGGGTTTGCAACACTGTGTTTATTTCAACGTGAGAAATTGACATTTTGCGCCGCTATAAATTGAGCGATTGCACACAGTCATGATACTTTTTTTTTAAGTATTAAGCATACTTATCGGCGTTTTGTGGGCGAGAGAGGCAGTCGGAAAAGGGGGGAAAAAAAGTATGCCGTACTCGTACTTATCGTACTCATCGTTTTGTGTTTTTCGTTCGCACTTGGAAACAACAACAATTCACACAGGAAAAGCCGAAACAAAACAAATGAAAATAAGTTAAGTATTGAAAAAAAGTACGCGTGTGAACGTAAATACTTTTTCAAAAGAGAATAAGCCGATAAGTTACTTAAAAAAAAGTACCATGTAAATCGGGACTAAGTTTCGTATAGAAGAACAGAATCGTCGTCGCCCGACTCGCACACCAGTTTTTCGTCGTTTTGTAACTTTGTTACTATATTTTTTTTGGCCGCGAGAAATTCAACGGTTTGATGTAGGTAAATAATATTACTTGTACTTTTTTTAATTTTCTCATGTGAATTCATAGGTATTTACAACAAAAACCCTTAGAAGAACTGACAAGAGGCACACCACAACAGCATTCACAACCACAGCAAGCCTTTTTTCCAGCCAAAATGGCATTTCGTTCGCGACAACAAAGTAGTAGCAAAAAGAATATGTATATTGCTTCCTGTAGCGAGTAATTGTCAGTTATTGATAAGTGTAAAAAAAGTTCAATCAATGTTCGCGGAATACTCTTTTTTCGCGTTTTACAATTCATTCCTATTCGTTCGTAACTGATAGATTTTGACGTTTCGGCCTGAAGGAATGTCTTCTAATATTCTATTTGTCTTTGGTTGAACTTCAATTGAGCAACTGGAGATAGAAATGTGTCAAGCCTCCCGCCTGTACAACGATTTTGCACAGAAAGTTGTGATTTACTTCGCCCAGTCGTGATGACGACGATGAAACAAGTGGCAGTCAGTGCCAGTGCCCAGTGAAAAAATTGCAGTGATACGACACCAACAAAGATGTCAATTTCGCGACCATATCGTAAGGTGCGTGCTCTGGGATTGTTCGATACGCCAGCAACACCAAAAACCATTTTGGAAAGGTCATCGGGAAAGCGTTTGAACCACCTGTCTGCCGTTGCAGCATCGGATATAACAAAAAGACAGGAATCGCTACTTCTTAAGACGACTGAAAGGCCACGATCATTACCTTTACACAAGAGAGCTATTGACAATATCATGCAACACCCAACACACCAGACGTAAGTTGGCAAGTGAGAAAGAGCGAGAAGTGATTCAATTAATTAGAGAAATTTTTTGCAGGTCTTATGGCTCACAATAAGAAACGTTGTCCCACCCAATTCGGTCGCGAGAATCTCAATAATCGTTCACTACAGTTGTTTCTTAGCGGCGGCGAGGATATAAACAACGATAGTGAACACACAGCGGAGATAATAATATGCCAGGTATACCCACGCTTAAGCGTGGTACTCGTACAACGCGAAAAAGTAACATTTTTCGCCACCACAAATTTAACGCCGTTACAAATTGACGCCGCAACAAATTTAATGCCGCCACCGTAACACTCCCATTTGTTTATATTTATTTTTGTCCGCAAGAAACTCAAATGTTGTAAATATTAGAAAAAAATTTTCTTAATAAAGAATAAATTAAATTATCTTCCGAAATAAAGAAAAAGAATGCAAAGATGTGATAGGAAAAATAATTATGTTTATTTAATAAACCAGAAGAGCGAAATTCCAATTGGATTGCAGTACAAAAGCAAACAAAATGTGCAAAACACTGGAAGGAGATGTAACTAAATGTAATAATGTGGAATTTGTCTTGTAATTAGACATGTATGTACATTTATGTTTGTATGTTTAGAACAATTGTGTGCAAAAGCCAGGAGAAAAATTATCGACGGCTAACGCTACTAAAGCAGTAGGACAATGGAATTGGACAGTGCCTGTGATCTCGATTTGGAATTGGTTGTAAAGAACATACACAGTTAATTCTTGCCAGCCATAGAAGTTGGAAGAAGATATTCAGTTTATGGATGGAAGTATAATTTATACATATATGTCAACAAATATAATGTAAATACTTAAGTAAATACTTAAATATAATAATAAAACATATTTTTCGTTTAATCAAAACATCATTTTATTTATTTATATTCGTACAACAGTAGGAAATTATTTCGTTATTTATAACATTGTACTACCCAGACTTTTCATGTCTCTCAAACATCGCCACCGCAAGAACACAAAATTAATAATTTATGTACAAGATTAGCACAATGATCTCCAACACTATTTCCTTTCTGACATTTAAATTAACTGTTTTCTAAGTCGGCATTATTCCAATTGTTTATTGATTCGAATTTTGTTTTCAAGAATGTTAGCAAAAAGAACCAGTAAGGAAAGGTTAAAGTCGGGCGGGGCCGACTATATAATACCCTACACCACCTCGGCAATGTACATTAAGAATTTCTTTTTGAATAGTTGGAATAATTAGTTTCCTTTCTTTTACGAAAGTACTTAGCTTATTCCGCCACGTCAAGGCTTATTCCAAAGAGGAGTTTAATATAATGTGTGGAATTACAGCCTGTTTCTCTATGTCGAACGACAGCGATGCGAACGAAAAACAGCTGATTTTAGACCTACTAAACGGTATCAGAACGATGAAAAGAATGGAAACATACTGGCTGATGCCAGTTTGTAGGTCTAGAGTCAGCTGTTTTTCGTTCGCATCGCTGTCGTTCGAGATAGAGAAACAGGATGTTAGAAATTGAACTAATAATAATATTCCACATATTTGCATTTACTGTGGTTATTATTAGCTTTAACACAATAAATATTCCGATTTTTGGTCGTACACAATATAAGTAATATATGCAGGGTATGTTAGGTAGGTACTACCTTGGAATAATTGGTACTACCTTGGAATAATTGGTTTAAGTAATGCTTTAATTTTCATTTCCCGTGAAGCCTTTCAGGCTTCGCTTATATAAAAAAATTAGGAACATCTTTCTGGAAAATTTTGATCGGAAGTAAAGTACAACTTATATAGCGCGTTGGTACCAAATCAGGAGGAGGTTATATATAAATCTGAACGGATTTTCCTTGAATACTCATTCATTGAAAAAGAAACTTCTTTCTGTCAAATTTCGTACTGACCGGATATAAAATACAGTCTCTACAGCACTTACATGTCAAATCGGGGGTAACATATATATGGGGGCTATATCTAAATCTGAACCGATTTTCTCTGAATTTGGAAGTATCCCTTCATATAATAAGAAACCTCTTTGTGTAGAATTTTTTACTGATCGGATATAAAATACAAATTGTACAGCGCTTACATGTTAAATCGGGGGTAACATCTATATGGGGGCTATATCTAAATCTGAACCGATTTCCCTCAAATTTGGCAGTGTTAATTCATGTAATGAGAAACCTCATCTGACAATTTTTTTTACTGATCGGATTTAAAATACAGTTCTAGAGCGCTTACATGTCAAATCGGGGGTAACATATATGAGGGCTATATCTAAATCTGAACCGATTTCCGTCAAATTTGGCCGTATTAATTCATGTAATAAGAATCCTCTTTCTGCCGAATTTCGTACTGATCGGATTAAAAATACACTTTTTACAGCGCTTACATGTAAAATCGGGAGTAACATATATATGGGGGCTATATCTAAATCTTAACCGATTTTGGCAGTATTCCTTCATGTAATAAGAAACCTCTCTCTGCCAAATTTCACACTGATCGGTTATAAAATAAATTTTTTTACGGCGCTTACATGTGAAATCGGGGGTAACGTATATATGGGGGCTATATCTAAATCTGAACCGATTTCTTCCAAATTTAACAGTGTTCATTCATATAATAAGAGACCTCTTTCTGCTGAATTTCATACTGATCGGATATAAAATAAAGTTTTTACAGCGCTTACATGTCAAATCGGGGCTAACATATATATGGGGGCTATATCCAAATCTGGATATCGGGCCATAATTGCGACCTGTACTTTGATTACAAGAATACATCTACAGACAGACAGACGGACATAGCTACATCGACTCAGAAAGTGATTACAAGTCGATCGGTATAATAAACAATGGATCTATCTCTTCTCCTTTTGGGTGTTACAAACAAATGCACAAAGTCATAATACCCTGTACCACAGTGTGGTGTAGGGTATAAAAAAATGCACATGCATATACACCAGTAAGGGTCGGTCCCCATACAAAAAAAAAATTTTACGCCGGTCACCCCCTAGTTTTGAAGATTATCTAGAGACAATTTCGGGGCAACAAAAAATTGTTTTTCTGTGCACCCTACATGACGCCCTTTTAATTTTATTATCCTGCGTTGCCATTTGATGTCCGATCGTAACGGGATGTATATTGTTGTTCGAGTTTTGGCAAGGGCTATATTTCGTACATATGTCAGTTTTGACTCCGAAGTCAAATTAGATAAGTGACCTCTGTCATCTCGTTTTCTACCCCCCGAAGTGGGGAATATTTTGATACGCTAATAACGGTCTTTAAAAATAATGAAACTTTTGCTTTCGAAGTACCCACTATTATTCATAAACAAAAAAACTCCACTTCCACAATTGCAGTTACTAGTGACTTCAGTTATCCGATTTTCTGCCCATGTATGGGCAGAATGACGTTGCAACAAGTAACGTCATTTGAAAATAAATAATTTTATTTTCTCGATTTATATTTGCATTCATAATATTTTTATTATTATTAATGGTATGTATGGCATTGAAAATAATACTGACGTAAATCCAGTTTACTATAACGCTCTCGCCTTCTTATTTTGGAAAATATATACACAATCCGCTTTTCGCCTATATCCTTGCTTGCTGATTTATTAGCAATCAACACAAAACATTCTTATTTTGAGAATGGCACGTAAAATTAAATTAAAATTAATTAATATAGAGTTAAATCTAACATGTGCTTCTAAAATTCAATAAGAGAAAGTGCAACTTTAAGTCAAGTCTGAGAATCAAATCAAAGAGAGAAAAAGATGCAAAACAGCATTACAATTGTATTACCTTGATTGTTGTTTCTTGTCCATTAACTTCGATCTTCCGAAATTACCAGCAACGAAAACAATTGCGCTCTTAATTTTGGACATACGTTTCAAGTTTTTACTTGGACTGTAAATTTAATATATACATATAACTATTTATGAATAAAAATCGTAAAAGAAAAAATATTTATTTCAAAGTCCTTTACTTTATAGGGGTAGAACATCGGATAAGTCTCTAGTAAAAATTCAACACGGATTACTGACTGACATAGGGAAGAAGTGTAGCCATTGTCAAGATATCAGGCATGTTTTCGTTACAAGCTAGCATTTTTAGTTTAGCACTTTGCAACGAAAACAACCGACTTCCACTAACTGGCGCATAAGCAGTAAGTGGCAGATTTCCACTATCTGGTAACAATGGTGTCATCAGTTGCGAAGAAAGAACAGTGCGAGACAGACAAAAAATTCGTGAAAAATATTTTTAAAACATATATTTACTATTCCATGTTCAATTGTTTACACTTTCTGCCAATATTAAAATAATTTCCAATTTTTGTTCTTCTTCTTCTCGTTAATTCACAATAATTGATAAAATCTCTCCAAAAATGGGATGCCATATTGCTAAATATAGGGTGCCCTATCTGGCAACATCATACCCGATTAAGACATGAACACAAGCACCAAACTTCATCGGGAACTAATAGTGCTTAAAAGTGCTTAGCTCCCCATACAAATTAAGTACTTATGGTGTAACGAAAACACGCCTATCATAAACGACGTATCATGCGTTAAGATCATACGTTAAATAAGCACACAGTGACAAAATTACTACTATTTTGGTGTAGTGTAGGGTGCATAAGAAAACAGTGATTTTATTCGTTCCTTAGAACGTTTTAACATTTGGTGACGAAGCTCTCAAATTTAGTTCGTTCGTATTGAATTGGGTATATCTGTGTGTATGTGTATGAGAGAGGCAGATCTCGACGTCAAAAGTAGATTGTGTAATTTGATCTCTGCATGTATTTTGTAATTTTAAAACTAGTATAACTTTTTTGTTTATGTGTAATAGTGGGTACTTCAAAAGCAAAAGTTTCATTATTTATGAAGACCTTTATTGGTGTTTCAAAATATTCCCGACTTAGGGGGGTAGAAAACGAGATGACAGAGGTCAGTTATCGAATTTGACTTCGGAGTCAAAAGTGACATATGGACGAAATGTAGCCCTTGTTAAAACTCGAACAACGATATGCATCCCGTTACGATCGGACATGAAATGGCAACGCAGGATAATAAAATTAAAAGGGCGCCATGTAGGGTGCACAGAAAATTTTTTTTTTGTTTCTCCGGAATTGGCTCCAGATAATCTTCAAATCTAGGGGGTGACCGGTGCAACTTTTTTTGCGACCCACTCTAATATACACACATACATACATATAAAAGTGAATCTTTGACACACACGCTTCCAAATTGAAATTCGACTTTGTAAAAAAGCGTTCCATTTTTCAACTCGAAATAACATTTTGCGAAACATTTTCGTGCAGAAAAAACATAGTACCCACCTTTAGTCGAGAATTTAATGATCTAATACAAATCATGACACATCCTGATCCACATAAGAGGCCTTCTTCTACATCCATATTCAATCATTCGTAAGTAAACATATATGTACAGACATGTATGTATGTTTTCAAAGCAATTAATAAAATTATTTCCTCCTTTTCACTTTCCTTCGCTGCTATAGAGTTTTAAATTTGTTGGAATCGAAGAGCAAAGCTCAACTTAGCCAGGAATTGACAATTGAGAAGCGTAAAATGAAATATTACTGCGAAAATTAAGAGAAGCTTAAAAAAACATAAATGCTTATGAGCACAATGCAAAAGGTATTTTGAATAATTGCACGATTCCTCAAAACTAAAACATTCAACGTAATTTATGTGCCTGTCTTCTTTCAGGTCATCATTCTCGTTTCAATAGTCCACAAAGAATTTCGGAACAACGATGTCAGCGTTCACTTACACGCAAAAAACATAGTACTCCTTGTTTAAAAGCTGAAGTTGGAGAGTGTACGAGATCACAACAAAAATGTTATCAATAATTTAAATATTAATAATTTTAAATATAAATTCGCTCTTTATGTAATGTGAAATTTTGTCAAACAATTGTTATTATATCCCATACCCATACAAAAATTAGCCCACCTATTCGTCTATTCTAATTTTTATTGTGTTTTTTATAGTAATTTTAAATATACACTAACGTATAGCTAAATTAAATAACAAGTATTGCCTCACTTTTTAATGATGACGTTCATTAAAACGACAAACAACATATTAGAGATAAAACCCACATCCAAAGTTTCTGTAAATAAGAAAATATTTAATATTATAAAAAATTTGTTCATATTTATATTTATTTTGTTCTATATTTGTTCATATAATAACAAAATATATCCATATTATTTAGTATATTCGTAACGCATCATCTTGTCATCTCTTCATTTGAATTTTGATTGTTTTTGCATTTAATCTACTTTAATATTACATATTTGTTAAGCATTTTTTATGATAAAATAAAATTTAAGAATAAATCAAATTCCTTTTAATATTACTTTTCTAATTTAAAGAGATCTACGAGATGAACATAAACTCTAATAATGATGTCCGGCGGCACAAATCCATGGCTTCATTCAAGAAATTCAATCTTTCCGCAAAGGTTTCCTGCATATGTCTCCTGTACTCCTTTTGAATGACGCTTCTCGGAAGACGAGGAATGTTTATTATGTTTCGAATAGGAATGTGAGGAAGATGATTTTTCTAGATCCTTTTCACACGCTGATTTGTTATGTGATGACGAGGTGTTTTGGTGTTTACTGTCTCTGCCATCCTTACTGCTGCGATGTCGATCTTTATCCTTTTCTCTATCGTGAGATTTTCGACGTTCTTTTGAATGTTTCTTGTGTTTTGATGATGCCTATGCGTCGACTTCTCTTGCCCTTTCTCTTTGTCCTCCGCAATCACTGTGGCGTAGTATTTGTAGGAATGGACGTTGAATCCTCAATGCTGGAGCCAAAACTCAATTCCTGAGCATTTGGTGTTCTCTCCAAATCCAAAATCAGTTTTGGCTCATTTTAAGTTATTTGAGCAATGTCCGTCCGTCCGTCTGTCTGCTGGTTGGTGCGTACGATTACTCTCGAAAGGATTAACCGATTGACTTCAAATTGTATGCGATAATATTTTGCTCTATCTCCAGATAAGTTCGAAGATGAGCCATATTGGTACACTCCTTCTCGTACCTGCCCCACAAATGGTTAAAATTTAGTGAAATATTGATTCTTTAATAACTTCTATACTGACTATTCGAATCTGCTGAAATTTGAAATTTAGCGCATAGTATTACTTTACTACTCGATAACACCTTGAGAAAAAAATGGGCGAAGTTCCCACGCATCTTTTTTTAACCTCCCACACAAATGGACCATTTTGAACCAAAAGTTAACAGCTTATAACATTAATATCAGTGCACAGAACCTCCCAAACAAAAGGGCCATTTAGTACCAAAACCTAATAGTTTATCAGCCGTATTCATAAAAACTTAAAACAGCTTTACAAAACTTTGTTAAGCAAAATTTGTTAAAACTGTATTCATAAACGATTACACTGTGCTCGAAATGGACACATTAAAAATGTAACAATAATGCGACCCTATGGATATACCTATTTCGACATTGCTGAATCCAGTTGTGCTAGCCGTTTTTCCAGGTTAGCTCTTGTTTTCGCGGTATTAGACCACAAAGTTTGCAAGGAAATCATATATATTAGTTATCTCGGAGGTGAATTTTAAGTGGAAGGCTTCGGAATACACGCTTTATTCCAAAGAACGAAATAAAGGGAAGCCTTCGAGAATTATTTGTCTCAAAAAAATTATCCACGCTTCTCACCCCTTTACCCATGAAAATATGCAATCAAATCTTACCATATGTCAAACGTCATACAAATCTTCGACATTTTGAGTTTGTGTCTTTGATAAAAATATTCCTCGCGAAAAATTACTATGAGTCTCCTTTCAACATATTTATGAAAAATTAACAGGTTTCATAATTAAGCAGGTCTTGTTGGATGCCTTTGAAATTTCCATTACAAATTTCCATTTACAAAAATTTAAATTAAAAAGTTTTATTACAAATATCTTCTGCTATGAGCAGAAAAATACACAAAATGTGTAATAATTCCAAATCTGCTTAATTCTCATAAAAAGTTGAGAGTTTTTTCAACGATACCTACTAAAAATGTCGACGATATATATGATTTTTAACATGTGATAAGATCTAAATGCACTTTTTCGCGGTAAGGGGGTGAGAAGCTTGGCCGACTGTTTTGAGAGATCTTTGGACTGAAGCGTATATTCCGAAATCTTCCGCTTCAAAATCGCGTAAGAGATAAGTAACCTCTCTGATTTCACAACAAACTTTGTGGTTGAATATCGCGAAAACAAGAGCTAACATAGAAAAACGGCTAATGCCACTGAATTCAGCATGGCCGAAATATGTATATCATTAGGGTATCCTTTCTGTTACAATTTTGGACTAGCACAGTGTTATTAGCCTAAAACGCCTTTTGCAAACCATTGTTGAATGCGTGAATTGTAATATTGGTTCGACTCTACTTTAAGCGTTTGTTAAAGTGACATTTGATTTTTCTTCGTGAGCATTTGCAAAACATTTTCATGCAATTTTTTAATTAAAAGAAAAAATATTATAAGACTGATTTTGAACATATTTTCTATATGAAAAAAGAATAAAATACGTAACTGTGCCTTCTAGAACGTGTTTATGTCAGTTATCGAATTTGACTTCGGAGTCAAAAGTGACATATGGACGAAATGTAGCCCTTGTTAAAACTCGAACAACGATATGCATCCCGTTACGATCGGACATGAAATGGCAACGCAGGATAATAAAATTAAAAGGGCGCCATGTAGGGTGCACAGAAAATTTTTTTTTTGTTTCTCCGGAATTGGCTCCAGATAATCTTCAAATCTAGGGGGTGACCGGTGCAACTTTTTTTGCGACCCACTCTAATATACACACATACATACATATAAAAGTGAATCTTTGACACACACGCTTCCAAATTGAAATTCGACTTTGTAAAAAAGCGTTCCATTTTTCAACTCGAAATAACATTTTGCGAAACATTTTCGTGCAGAAAAAACATTAATGATCTAATACAAATCATGACACATCCTGATCCACATAAGAGGCCTTCTTCTACATCCATATTCAATCATTCGTAAGTAAACATATATGTACAGACATGTATGTATGTTTTCAAAGCAATTAATAAAATTATTTCCTCCTTTTCACTTTCCTTCGCTGCTATAGAGTTTTAAATTTGTTGGAATCGAAGAGCAAAGCTCAACTTAGCCAGGAATTGACAATTGAGAAGCGTAAAATGAAATATTACTGCGAAAATTAAGAGAAGCTTAAAAAAACATAAATGCTTATGAGCACAATGCAAAAGGTATTTTGAATAATTGCACGATTCCTCAAAACTAAAACATTCAACGTAATTTATGTGCCTGTCTTCTTTCAGGTCATCATTCTCGTTTCAATAGTCCACAAAGAATTTCGGAACAACGATGTCAGCGTTCACTTACACGCAAAAAACATAGTACTCCTTGTTTAAAAGCTGAAGTTGGAGAGTGTACGAGATCGCAACAAAAATGTTATCAATAATTTAAATATTAATAATTTTAAATATAAATTCGCTCTTTATGTAATGTGAAATTTTGTCAAACAATTGTTATTATATCCCATACCCATACAAAAATTAGCCCACCTATTCGTCTATTCTAATTTTTATTGTGTTTTTTATAGTAATTTTAAATATACACTAACGTATAGCTAAATTAAATAACAAGTATTGCCTCACTTTTTAATGATGACGTTCATTAAAACGACAAACAACATATTAGAGATAAAACCCACATCCAAAGTTTCTGTAAATAAGAAAATATTTAATATTATAAAAAATTTGTTCATATTTATATTTATTTTGTTCTATATTTGTTCATATAATAACAAAATATATCCATATTATTTAGTATATTCGTAACGCATCATCTTGTCATCTCTTCATTTGAATTTTGATTGTTTTTGCATTTAATCTACTTTAATATTACATATTTGTTAAGCATTTTTTATGATAAAATAAAATTTAAGAATAAATCAAATTCCTTTTAATATTACTTTTCTAATTTAAAGAGATCTACGAGATGAACATAAACTCTAATAATGATGTCCGGCGGCACAAATCCATGGCTTCATTCAAGAAATTCAATCTTTCCGCAAAGGTTTCCTGCATATGTCTCCTGTACTCCTTTTGAATGACGCTTCTCGGAAGACGAGGAATGTTTATTATGTTTCGAATAGGAATGTGAGGAAGATGATTTTTCTAGATCCTTTTCACACGCTGATTTGTTATGTGATGACGAGGTGTTTTGGTGTTTACTGTCTCTGCCATCCTTACTGCTGCGATGTCGATCTTTATCCTTTTCTCTATCGTGAGATTTTCGACGTTCTTTTGAATGTTTCTTGTGTTTTGATGATGCCTATGCGTCGACTTCTCTTGCCCTTTCTCTTTGTCCTCCGCAATCACTGTGGCGTAGTATTTGTAGGAATGGACGTTGAATCCTCAATGCTGGAGCCAAAACTCAATTCCTGAGCATTTGGTGTTCTCTCCAAATCCAAAATCAGTTTTGGCTCATTTTAAGTTATTTGAGCAATGTCCGTCCGTCCGTCTGTCTGCTGGTTGGTGCGTACGATTACTCTCGAAAGGATTAACCGATTGACTTCAAATTGTATGCGATAATATTTTGCTCTATCTCCAGATAAGTTCGAAGATGAGCCATATTGGTACACTCCTTCTCGTACCTGCCCCACAAATGGTTAAAATTTAGTGAAATATTGATTCTTTAATAACTTCTATACTGACTATTCGAATCTGCTGAAATTTGAAATTTAGCGCATAGTATTACTTTACTACTCGATAACACCTTGAGAAAAAATGGGCGAAGTTCCCACGCATCTTTTTTTAACCTCCCACACAAATGGACCATTTTGAACCAAAAGTTAACAGCTTATAACATTAATATCAGTGCACAGAACCTCCCAAACAAAAGGGCCATTTAGTACCAAAACCTAATAGTTTATCAGCCGTATTCATAAAAACTTAAAACAGCTTTACAAAACTTTGTTAAGCAAAATTTGTTAAAACTGTATTCATAAACGATTACACTGTGCTCGAAATGGACACATTAAAAATGTAACAATAATGCGACCCTATGGATATACCTATTTCGACATTGCTGAATCCAGTTGTGCTAGCCGTTTTTCCAGGTTAGCTCTTGTTTTCGCGGTATTAGACCACAAAGTTTGCAAGGAAATCATATATATTAGTTATCTCGGAGGTGAATTTTAAGTGGAAGGCTTCGGAATACACGCTTTATTCCAAAGAACGAAATAAAGGGAAGCCTTCGAGAATTATTTGTCTCAAAAAAATTATCCACGCTTCTCACCCCTTTACCCATGAAAATGTGCAATCAAATCTTACCATATGTCAAACGTCATACAAATCTTCGACATTTTGAGTTTGTGTCTTTGATAAAAATATTCCTCGCGAAAAATTACTATGAGTCTCCTTTCAACATATTTATGAAAAATTAACAGGTTTCATAATTAAGCAGGTCTTGTTGGATGCCTTTGAAATTTCCATTACAAATTTCCATTTACAAAAATTTAAATTAAAAAGTTTTATTACAAATATCTTCTGCTATGAGCAGAAAAATACACAAAATGTGTAATAATTCCAAATCTGCTTAATTCTCATAAAAAGTTGAGAGTTTTTTCAACGATACCTACTAAAAATGTCGACGATATATATGATTTTTAACATGTGATAAGATCTAAATGCACTTTATCGCGGTAAGGGGGTGAGAAGCTTGGCCGACTGTTTTGAGAGATCTTTGGACTGAAGCGTATATTCCGAAATCTTCCGCTTCAAAATCGCATAAGAGATAAGTAACCTCTCTGATTTCACAACAAACTTTGTGGTTGAATATCGCGAAAACAAGAGCTAACATAGAAAAACGGCTAATGCCACTGAATTCAGCATGGCCGAAATATGTATATCATTAGGGTATCCTTTCTGTTACAATTTTGGACTAGCACAGTGTTATTAGCCTAAAACACCTTTTGCAAACCATTGTTGAATGCGTGAATTGTAATATTGGTTCGACTCTACTTTAAGCGTTTGTTAAAGTGACATTTGCTTTTTCTTCGTGAGCATTTGCAAAACATTTTTATGCAATTTTTTAATTAAAAGAAAAAATATTATAAGACTGATTTTGAACATATTTTCTATATGAAAAAAGAATAAAATACGTAACTGTGCCTTCTAGAACGTGTTTATGTCAAAACGAAATGTACCATTAAATGAGAAAAGGCATTGTGCAACATAAGCTGCTCCTTATCCTTTGGTAGTTCTGTCTACTATCATGCGATTCCATCAGACCAACCAATATTTTGGTTGTGGTATACTTCTGCTTTCATGTTGACAACAATCATATTTGGTTGCGCCAACTACGAAAATGGTGGCTTAAATTATCTGTTGTAGTTGCCACAACCAACTGTTTTAAAAAATTGGTTGTTCTGTCAATTTGTCAGTCATAACAAAATTAAAAATCCCATATTACAAATTCATCATTATTATGAGATGGGGAAATATTTGACACTCATTTTAGTACACAAAAAAAAAACTCAAAACTTTTATGCAAATACCGCTTAAACCTGTGCTTTCAATTTCATGATTGTTACTTTTATTTTTTATTTATGTAAAACATTTTGCACAACATATTCTGTATTCCACACATTATTATCCACACGAGATTATTTTTGATTACCTATACCGTTCTTGAACAAAATGTTGAAGATTTATTTATGTCGAGTAATTTTATCTTTTGTTTGTCATGTATCAGCAAAAGAACAGCAACCAATCTTTCCGTTGTATTTCGCAAAATACATTTATTTATTTTAAATTTGGGAAATGATTGGGATAACCAATAAACAATTATTTATTATTATTTCTGTTGTAGTAAACAATTATTCGTTGCAATAATAATCTTTGGTCTATTGTCAAGAGTAAAACATTGGTTGTCACAACCAAAAATCGATCATATGGTGCTATAATGAAAATTTAAAATTGGTTACCACAACTAACCGAGTGTCAATGAAAAAAACAATCTGAATTCGATTGATACAACCATCGATTTAGTTGCAAGCATTTTCATTTGATCGTATCCATGTTATTATTGTTGTTTCAACCATTTATTTATAAATACAACCGACAGACGGTGTAGGCAATATACTTTTTGTTGCTAGTACTATTTTTTTATTGTTACAATCGAATTCCAAACAATTAAATATTATTCGTTATTCGAATACCTTTTTGAATTCGTCATTTATTTGATGTGAATTCTTCATTTATTTGATCTTTAGTTGTTTTTTTATTTATTGGACAAGTAAGCATACATTTTTGTTAATTAATACAGTTGTTTTTAAAATAAACAATAAAATAATTTATATATTCGACTACTCTTACAATTGATAATCTTATTAATGCATCATTAAGAGAGAAAATGGTGTGTGAATAAGATGGTGTTGCCAGCATTAAATTGACGAAATCATTTAAATGTTTGTTAAGCTAAGTATGCACGATTGCCAGATCAGACAACGTTATCAACCCTGTTAAAGTGCTGCAAATGTTCGGACAATGACAGATTGTTAGGCAAAGGTTAATTGACAGTTCAGACGATTGCAAGAAAACCATACAATTACATATATTTACAATATATTTTGTAAATATTTATATGCAGGATTGCCAATAAAAATATTTCAAAGACAGTATTGCCAATAAAAAGTTTTTCTGACAATAGCGCCGTTGTCACATGCATAAACTTTGCACATATAACAATCTGCAAATTATCTCGCAATGACTTTTCTGCTAACGTTGAATTATATTTTTTAATAATCGTTTATTAGGCCAAAAGTGTTTGTTAACTACATAATGTTCACTTTAAATCATAAAAAGGATTTTTTTATGAATACGGCTGTATATCTTTAATACCAGTGCATAAAAATACATACAATTTTGTACAGTGTAATGCATTAATGGTACCTACAGTCCGGTAAAAAATGGGCAACATTTTATTTCAAAGTAAAACACATGTCCTTATATGGATCATACATTCTAAAAACCTATTTCGATAAGTTTCTTTTTCTTAGAAAAAGTTTTCCTACATGAATACATTTAAAATTCGATAACATTGATTATTGATTGATATTTTTTTAACGAGTTTATGCATCTTCATACGCTAATAGTCTTCAGGAATATTAAAATGTACGCAAAATGGGCTTTTAAGTTAACCTTTTATATTTTATGTGAAGTTTTGATTTTTTATTGTAGTTCTTTTTATATAAGAACCTTAAACGGGTGCCACTTTTTATGATCAACATGAGCCCCTTCTTTCGAAAAAAATTCCCCTATTCAAATTTGCCAAATGTAAGACGACACGACGAAGAGAGCCATGATTCGCGGTAGAATCAAAACAAAAGGGAGATTGACAATCACGATAAAATCAAATTCACGATTGATAATTCACGGTGTTCCATCATTTTAATCATGATTCAATTACAAGATAGTGTACACCGAAAAATAAATACATACCAGTTTTATGTTCAGTCATGCGACTTCTAGCCGAAAAACAGCAGATTTGTGGACCCCTTCTTTCGAAAAAATTCCCCTTTTCAAATTTGCCAACGGTAAGACGACACGACGAAGAGTGCCATTGTTCACTGTAGAATCAAAACAAAAGGGAGATTTTTTTGTTTCTACCGTTACAAGATAGTGTATACCCTAAAATAAATACTTACCTGTTTTATTATGTATATTTAAAAACTACAGTGTCTTAAAAAATTAACCGCCTGACCCACGATGTCCAATGTTAGCGACTTCTAGGCGAAAAACAGCTGATTTGTGGACCCGTTCTTTCTTTGAGAACATTCTCTGGAAAGTTTCCTTTAAGGTTATAGTAAATACTTCTTTTAGCCTACTTCTTCTGAAATTCGAATATTAGACATGTATCCGGTAAGATACTCCTTTTGTTTTTCGGTAAGAGTCGAAACCTCAACAGCCTCAAACTTCGTCAAAACTCTTAGCGCTATCTGGTGCTTATTACGCTTGCGTTTTGACATGATGCTTTCCCCTCACCGTACCACTGGGGGACATTTTTACCATTTTTGGTGTGGTCGGCTTTGGCGAAGACCAACGGACGGGCAGTCGGACGATTAAATTTATCCGCTTCATTGGAACTGCGAGAGCCTGCTCCATTGGAACTTGAAGGCATAACCTGCGTGTGGTAGGCTTTAGAGCCCAAGGACCGTGTTCATTTTTGTTGTATATTAAATTTAAAATTGTTGTTATCCGAATAAATAGTTCCAATGAATGTAGGGGAGATGTCCAGCGCAGCATATCACCCGGAACTGTGATAAGGACTGAGTGGCGACAAGGACTGTATCATCAAAGCTCCGTACAAATACAGTCGATTACCCCTGACTGCACCATACACTGATGAGCACGAGGTCGGAACAAAACCCTGTTGTTTTAAGTAAAACCACTACTTTGTAGACTATTTCCCCTTCCAGCGTATATAAATACTTGAAATTTTGTGCAGTGTAATGCTTTTATACTGCCTACAACCGTGTGAAAAATGGACGTTAATGCCACGCCTCCCACCCACACAAATGGATACTTTTTTAACTGTGCATACAAATACTTCAGTTTTTGTCTAGTGTTTTACGGAACCCACAGTCCATTGAAAAATGGGAGTTGTTGCCACGCCCCTTTTGGTATAACCTATACAATATGGCCAAAGTATGAAATATGCTTGTTTGAATTTCCCTTACTTTAACACGGGGCAAAATCGCCTTTTTTAATATGTTTGAGTCGAAAAAATATATTTGGAACACAAATTTTTAAATATTATATATTTCTGAGCAAATACATTTTATTTAAAAATTAATCAAATTTATTTGTAACGCATATACCGATATATATATATTGCAACAAAATACATTTGCAAATTAATTTTCTCAAACAAAATATATGTTTATATACAAATAAAAATAATTGTTTAAAAATTTCTCCAAATATATTTTGTTTAAAACAGATTTCAGTTGCAAATTTGTCGAATTTTATTTTTAATCTTTCATTGATTTCTAGTAACACCTTATAATTTAAAATGGCATAAGTAGCAATCAAAAATAATAAATAATAAGATATGTCATCCCGGAGCGAGTAAGTTGTCAGTTACGAACGAATAGAAATTTCAACGAGTATGATTTCAAAGAGTGAGGTTTTCCGCGGATTTCGGACCGATTTTCTCAAATTTTTGGTAATTGTCACAATTAAAAAATTAATATTACTTGATTAGTGCAAAGAAAGTTCTAAGTATGTTCGCGGAAAAGTGTTTTTTCGCATGTGACATTTCATTCCTATTCGTTCGTAACTGATCGATTTTGACGTTTCTGGCTGACAGCACATCTGTATAATTTAAGGTCTGTGGTACAATTACATTTGCTTTAAAGTAATAATTTTTATTTTATATTTATTCCAAGTCATCATTTGTTGTGCAAAGATTATACGATTTAAATTATTAAGAAATTTTAAGGACATTTAAAATTTCGAGAAAAATACCGTTGAATTACAGAAAAAAATAAAACTTGTCTTAAAGCTAAGGTGTTGATATATTTGCTTAATAATGCAAATAAATGTTTGTTTCGTAAATAATAGTCTCAAATAAAAAATATTAGGACGTAAACGAAGATTTATTTAGAACAACATCTTTACAAAAATATAATTTTTGTTTGTGCCAAATATAATATATTAGAATTTGTTTTTACTCTCTTTTTACTACTCATTTAAAGAAAAAAACGCAGAAAATTCAAATTGAATGGGGAATGTTTATTATCATTTGAAAGAACATTCTTTGGCATTTATTTTTTGAAGATTATGTCTATCAAATGTTGGCCGCGGCTACGTCTCAAATGGTCCATCCGTTGAGTCCAATTTTCGATGACTGGTAACTGGCGAATGACACGCGTGATGTTTTGCTCCAAGGCCTGAATCGAAGCGGGTTTGTCCGCATAAACTTCAGACTTTACATATCCCCACAGGATCTGTTTCACGGCAGATGTTTGTAACACCTGAAAATTGACCCTATGTAATTTTCATGAAGGAGCGATGTAAATATATATTGCTCGCAAGTTGTAGCAATTGCAAATTGCCTATTATATAATTCCGGCTCATGAATAAATATGTTGTTTGCCATTTTCCGTTGTAGCTCTGAATCTGAAAGGCAAAAAATAAATAAGGTATTTCATAAATATATTACCATTTTTACCTATCGATGGCTGGAAGAAATACACATCTAAATATGAAGGTATAACTTCCTTCACCAAGCCGTAATGAAAATATTGGCCTAAATAGCCCTTTACCATTGCATTTCTTATGCAGTTGAAGATATGAGAGTGGTCATATAATATTAATACGCGATGATCACCACTAAATAAGTTTTTCTAATGAAAAAAAAAAATTGGAAAAACTTCTAAAAACATTTGGATTAAAGATAAAACATAAAGAAATCAGAGTAAATCTACATCTTACCCATCAATTTCTACCTCATACTTCACAAAATGATTTTTGAAATCAAAGGACATGACAATGATATTGGACCCAGTATTCTTTACTGATCTTAAAACATGTCTGATTTCTTGGTAGAACTGTTGAGAATTGTACTGATTTTCAGGGACGACAAAATAGCATAACATTATTTCCCACCCATGGATAATACCATTGATGAAATATACGCGAATAGGCCAAATTTATTTCGTCCGAAGAGAGACAAACTAATTTGTCTTCTTCGGACAAATTACCCACAAAATTTTGATATTGCCGAAAAACATTTTCATCTATACCAGGCTACATATATCGCACCTACAAATAAAATATGAATTCGTTATAATGCAGAATTTGTAATATTGTAACATTTTATTACATTACAATGACATTTTATTAATCTTACCGGCATCCAATGTAAAATAGATTGCCAAGGTAGCAAAACAAAATGTTGTGTTGGGCAATGATCTGGATACAATTCGTTGTATTTAAAATTCAGCGATTGGCTAATTTTCTTTTGTTCATCTGTCAATTCCACTACTTGACCACCTTTATCCTCCATCCTGACCACCTCCTCCAACTTCGGCTACTTCACCACCATCAGGATCCTCATCCATCCTCGATCCTCCTCTTCATCGAAGACTTCAGCTCCACCCTGGTCACCAGCTTCATCTGGAGCAGCTTGCTGATCACCAAAAGGGGGCTATAAATAATTATTCACATTTGATTATTTTCATATATATAATGTCTGTTCCTTTTTTTTTTTTTTTTTTTTTCCTTTATTCATTCCTCTAGGGAACATAGCATACCTTTAGCTACTACATTTTACTATTTCAACAATTTTTACCATTTTTTCTATCTTGTATGTTGTTGTAAAAATGGTAAAAAGTAGTAACAGTAGTAACAGATAGGGAACAGAGCTATATATATTCACTCATTTCATATATATATTCATTCGATTATTTTTTTTCGCAAAACTCACTTAAATTTAAAGCTGGCACCAAGGCTCATTATCGTCTAGAATATTTATCAGAAACTGACGGATTTTCTCTACATATCGGTTGCATAAAGCACGGTACTATGTTCCGGTTTCACGCTGAAATCCCATACAAAAAACAAAGTTGTGAAAATATAAGTGCAATTTTTTCATTTGTGGTACTATGTTTTTTCAACGTGAGAAATTGACATTTTGCGCCGATAAAAAGTAATTGAACGCCGCAACCAATTTAAGCCGCCAGCATTGTACTCCTATTTATTTATATTCACATGTGTCCGCGAGAAATTCAACTGTTGTAAATATTAGCAATAAAATTTCCTAATAAAGAATACTAAATTAAATTATCTGAAATAACTTGAAAAACTTTGTGGACGGCTAACGCTACCGAAGCAGTAGGACAATGGAATTGGGCAGTGCCTGTGATCTCGTTTTTAAATGGTTATAAAGAAACTAGTGAGTTCTGGCCAGCCATAGGAGTTGGCAAAAGAAATTCCGTTTATGGATGGAAGTTTAATTTATATATGTCAATAAATATAATGTAAATTCTTAAAATGATAATAAAACATCTTTTCGGTTCATCAAAACATCATTTTATTTATTTATATTCGTACAACAGTAGGTAATTATTTTGTTATTTGTAACCTGGCTTCTGATGCCTCACAAGCATCGCCATCGTTTCAACACAAAATAAATAATTTATGTATAACAGCACAATGATCTTCAGCAATATTTCCTTTCTGCTATTTAAATTAACTATTTTATAAGTCGGCTTTATTTCATTTAATTGTTTATTGATTAGAATTTAAACTCGTGTTTGTTTTCAAGAAAAGCAAAAAGGAAAAAAATGCACATGCTTATACCACACACATTCATATAAAAGTGACATTTCGACACACACACTTCAAAAATGCAATACGACTTTGTAAAAAAGCGTTCCATTTTTCAACTTGAAATAACATTTTGTGGAATTTTTTCAAGCTGAAAAAACATAGTACCCACCTTAAGGTGCAATTTCAGTAATAACAGTTCGGAGAAGGCTCTTTGCATACCATCATCCGTAACAAATCTTTGTAGGATTCTACTTGACTTTCCCTATTTTTAGTAAGTAAGTTTTGCACCTTCAATCATTTTTTTACGTTTTCATGATAAACACAGAGGCATACAGTATGCGGACCACTACCTCCAGCAAAAACACATTGCTTAGGGCGAAGCCGAGCAAAGGTTTGAGAAACCAAATAAGATATCGTCGAAACCGCTCAATGGATCGAAAATAGTGTTGTACTCGTAAGAAGTTAAAGGTTACTTAATTTCCAATTTTTTAAAACGTTACTGAACCAATGCGGATACGTGGAAATTTACGCTAACACGTAAAAAAATGCAAAACCGACTAAGGTATACTCTCACTTTGTGAGCAATGTAAATATGTACTAATACATATTATGTGCTATTTAATTTTGGTATGTCTTGGATCTTTTTGTACAGGAGGTACTAAAACGGGTGTGGTGATAACTCCAATTTTTAACAGGACTGTAGAAATTTTAAAAACTTTACACTGTGCAAAAATTTTGATATATGCTGTAAACTTTTTATACAAAACCGTAAGATAATAACACCCATTTTTCGACAGACTTTAGGAACTATGAAAACATTACATTGTACAAAATTTTACGTATTTGTATGCACTACAAAATGGGCAATTTTTTTGTGATAGGTACCAAAAAGGGCAATAACGCCCATTTTCACTGGACTGTAGGTACTATAAAACAATTACATTGTGCAGAATTCAACTGTTTGTATGCACTGGTACAAAAGTTATAAGCAGTTTATATTTGGTGCAAAATGGTCCGCTTAGTGTGGGGTACCAAAAGGGGAGCGGCAACATCGCCCATTTTGTACAAGGAAGAATTCGATAGGTATTATAGATGATATTAAAGAAGCAATATTTCACGAAATGTCAACCCTTTGTGGGGGAGGTACTAGAAGGAGTGGACCAATATGGCCTAATAAGGAAAGACTGAAAGTCGGGCGCGGACGACTATATAATACCCTTCACCTCCATAACAATACGGAAATGATCTTTGTGATAATAATTTGGAATAATTGGTTTCGTTTCATTTAACAAAGCTCCACCTCCTCATCAAGGCTTATTCCAAAGAGGAGTTGAAGGTCTTAATGGCCACACGATTTTTTTTGGTCAAGGTGGGTTTTTTTTGCACTATTTCTGAATTTTTTGCTCGGTGCACCGTACGGAATATCTGTTTGTGTCTGAAGCAAAGTTGTAATTATTGAATAGGAGAAAAAAATGCAGAACAAAAATTGCAAAAATGTTCTGTTTTATAATGTTCTGTTTTATACGTATTACGTATACGTATTTTTCAATATTTTACTGACAGACTTTTTTATGACTGTGGGCATTTTTGAGGTTTTTAAGGCACTGGATGCACTTTTTTCTTGTAGGTTTGTTCTGCATTTTTTATTTCTCCTATTAAATATCTACAACTTTGCTTCAAACACAAAAGAAATATTCCGTACGGTATTCCGAGTAAAAAAAATAGAAAAAGTGCAAAATATCCACCTTGATCAAAGCAAAAAAAAATGTATGGCTAAAAAAAATATTTGAGCCAACTTGACTTTTGGGGGCTACTTTCACGTCCAATTCTCAGAAATGAGTACCAAAATCATGTGTTGTACTGTGTAGGTAAGAGCAAATTGAACTTTTTCAATTTCAAATGGAAATTAAATTTTGCCAATTTCAAATGGAAAATCTCAATTTTAATTGGAATTTTGTCAATTCCAAATGTAAAACTTCAATCTCAAAGGAAAGTCTCAATTTTAATTGAAATTTAGTTATTCCAAAAGTAAAATCTCAATTTCAACAGATTTTGTAGTCGGCAAACTACAAAATCGTGTCGTCTACAAACTCGTGTCACAGGGACATGTCGCTCGGTGTATTTTGGGCCCTTAATATCACTACTCGTAGCATAGTGTGAACGAACACTCGATTTCGTTTATGATCTGATGCGATTTGGAGTGGAGAGTGTGTAAGTGAGAGATTAAAAAGATCGTTTTTTTTTTTGTAAAAAAGTATTAACATCTATGGTTTATTTGCGAACAATATTGTTATGTACAAGAATATAATAAATTTACATATTTACATAATATTTGTCATATGCACCCTGATTTGAAAATGTGTGACTATACATAGTACATAACTTTGTTTATTTGTCTGTATGAGTGTGTGTATACATACATACTTATGGGATTTGTGTGCGTGTACATGTGTGTGTTTGTTTGTTTGTATATTTTCTATTCTGAGAGTGGTAAAGAGTAGAATTGTTGTTCCCTCCATTGCATTGGCAATTAGTTAAAATGACTAAATAAAATTGTTTCTGTTGCGGTTGATTTAGACTAAACTTAGGAATATTAGGTTGTTTGTGTATTTAATATGGCTGTTTGATGTCGCTGTAGTTGTTGGCTTACTTATGTATGTAATGCATATACGCATATGCATCTGTAAATGTATCAATTTCTAAGTACACAGTCTGGTAATGGTTACATTGCGACCGATCGATCGATCTGCACGATCGACCCGATCTGAGAATCCGTTGATCGGAAGTCGAGCAAATGATAATGTTTACAGGTATTTGAGATCATTAAAGGGAGTTATTAGATTGGACTCATGGAAGATGAGTGCGCAAGCGCTCAGAATCCGCGGATTTTATGTGCGGGCAGTGGCTGGAGGCGATAACGCATTCGACGGTGGTAAATGGGGGTTGCGAGGTGGTTGAGTATCAGCTTCGTCATCGTCAAACATATTTTCGGGAGCCGACCAACGACGTTTGCGTGAAATGGACGCATCTAATGGGTGTGTTTGAGAAGGTTGTGGATTCTGGTTCAGCTCCATGTCCGCGTTGCAGTTAGGTGGGCTATGATTGTTAAATGCAACCATACTGTGAGCTGATGTCGTGGGTAATGGAGGCGTTCGCTCGTGACTATATTTCAAGTCGTTTCGCCTCAAAAGTTCCTGTTGCTGCTGCTGGTGGTGGTGGTGCTGATGTTGGGCAAATTGATAAATTTGACTCTGATAGAAGGCAGCATTGACCATTTTCGGCGGGAGACTCTGAAGCATTGTTGCGTCCATAACTACCTCCTTCAGCTGCTCGTGCGAAATTTGCGGTAGACCTTTGGCGTAGGCATACGACGACATAAGCTTCACCGTTTCTGCATAGGCGGATAGAGGGTGTGACAGACCTGAAGGAACCGGCATTGGAAATGCATGCGAATTCAAATGGGAATACGACATATCTGCCGTTGAGTTTAGAGGAGCTGGGAGCGTGGACGAGGTGTTGACGATGGTGCTTGCATTTGAAATCGAAGACAGAGAGTGACGACGCTGCGAATTGGGAACTTCGGTACCATTGTTGACAGCGGGTGTTCGCTTTGTTAACGAAATACAAATGTCGCCAACTTGCAGTCGCTGACACTTTAGACCAAATACTTGCATCGACATTTCCGGATTGCACGAAGCCCAACCTTGGCCGTACACAAAGAACGGGTGATCTAAGGAGACTTCCATATCAACCTGTAATATTAAGATCGACGAATCATTAGTAAAGTTCAATTGATTGTACGTTGGAAATGTTGATCTCACCTTTGACCGGTTCTTATCGTAACTGAACGTTATCACAGCCAGCGATGGTACAGATGTGTTTATTTTTACCACTGTGGACTCCGCCAGTTGATGTTGTGGACTCCGCTCGGCACACTGTATGAAGTCTTCAGTGCGCATATCTTCCACTCGGCGCAATGCGCCGTTGGCTAATTCGATGTAGGTGCCTTTCTTGAAATTCGAGGTTGTTGTGTGAGCCCTGCACAAAAGATTTACAAGAAGTCAATTAGAATTGATGCTTTACCGAGAGTGTACATTATGTTTACATACCTCATTACGGGAGATTTGCTGGGTTCGAGACATTCGTTACTTGAGGGCCTGAGAATGCGGTGCTTGAGAGAACCCTCTTTGCCATTTGGTACCTTAAAGTGAGAGTCGTTTGCTGCATCACTGGTCGTCTCATTCACTTTGTCGTTTAGGTAGGTTCCGGCGTTGCTCAATCTTGCCGCTGGTACAGCATTTAACGATGTCGAAATGTTGTAATCCTTCGGGGGATCCGCTTCCGATTTGCTGACTACATCGTTTGGCGCATATTGCGGCGACTTAGGTGGGATGCCGACGGGCGTTGATGGCGCCAGCGCCATCATCGAACCCGCAGAATTATGGATGCTGGTAGCTTTACATGACATTAGATTAGTGGCATTGAGAGGGGGAGGAGCTAAGGCCGTAGGACTGTATATTCCGCATGCAGCAGCTTGTATGGCTTTCAGATACGTTTCGTTGGGAGAGAGTGCCGCATGCATGGGCAGCCCAGCCATATATGAAGCATGTGCCGCGTGAATGGCTCCCGAGAACATTACTGGGGCTCCATAGAGGGCGGCATTGTTGGCATATAGCTGCTGATAATTCAGCGGAAATCCCGAGGGGACATTGGCCGCGGTTAACTCCATGGCGTGGGATTGTTGTGCTAATTGCTGCGAGGTCAACAAAAGTGCTTGCTGTTCCGAGTGTAAAGTTTTCTGCTGTTGCGTTGGAATGCTTACTGGTGACATAATATTGTCACCGCTTTCGTCGTTGTCGTCTACTATGTCAATCGACGGTGATTCAGGTGTACACGTCCCCGCTCCACAATGAGGGTTGATCTGGTGATTTATGGAATGATGACCGTATATTTCGGATCCTCCTCGACTTGTGGTGGCCGCGTTTATTGGACCAGGTTGATATGTGTTCTCGTTGTTACTGGCGGCGACGTAAACATGGTCCGTTTTATTTGCATGTACCTTCGGTGTTAATCTTTCACTTTGCAATGTCCAAAATATTGTTGGTGGAAAATCGTCTGTATTCCCCAAAGAAAATCGATTCAAATTCAAAGACAACAATTTACAGGTTTTATCATTTGAAAAGCTACGATGTGTTTAGTCGTTTTTAATTCAAACGTCTTCGGTGGATTAGTATTGAACGAATCGAGATCATAAGGTGGTTTATTTTCACTTTTGTTTTACTTATTTATTTATTTTATTCTAAATTTGGCACTTTTTAATTTGATTTGATTTGTTTATGTTCTGTGAATGCATTAGCGCTTTGTTTTTTTTTTGGTTTTGTTAAACGTTATTTATTTTGTTATGCTTATGGGCTATTTATATGTTATTTCACATGTTGCTATTTGTGTTGTTAGATTAAATAATTCAATTGATTAGTGTTCTATCCAAAAATAGTTGTGATCAGTTATTTCAAATTTATTCTCGCACGTCAGAGTGCACCGGCAGTCAGTTTGTTGTTTAGTAGATCGCCGATCGTCATCATCTAACCCGTCGTCGCTCGATCGCCACGGTACTTATTTGTCTTCCGTTCAACTACTACTTCTTCTCACTCTGATTATTGAACTCATACTAAAGAGCTCATACCAACAAGACGACGTTGAAGGAAGACAAGACAGGCTAACTAATCGTTTGGCCTTCTCATGTGGGCTATACGACAGAACACAGAACACGACGCAACCCAGCAACAAAAACCTAAACAAATCTCTTCTACTACTACGTTCTATTCGATTTCGTTCATACAACACAGCCTGTCACACTCGAAAGCGGCACGAGAGGTGCAACACACACAAACAGTGGATGTTCCATATTACAAACACAGAGAGAGAGAGACATCCACGCATATGTAAATACACTGAAGCATAAATTCAAACTAACCAGCCATCGAGCCCGCTTACAAACAATCATGTTAATCATTCTCGCCGCCTCGTGTACGTTGTTTTACATGCGAAAGTGGAGAGAGCGATTTGCTATTGTTCGTATTTACAAGAGAGTGCAAATATCACTCGTATGTTTTGTTCTGAGCGAGATGTGAATCTTCGTTTTAACAAACCGGCAGTTGATGGATGATCCGTAATATACAAGTTTGCGGAAATTCCATCATTATTCAGATCATACATAAATATGTAATTACATACGGGTTCATGTTGCACGAGGATAATTCCTATGGAGGAGTTCGTGTGTCGTGTCGACCGACGTCTAACCAGATCTCTTTGTATTCTTTCTCAAACATGATCGATGCTCTAACCGTCAACATCGCCTGTGTTATGGATTGATTTGTTTGTTCTTCTCTCCGTCGATTCGTCTGTCTGTCTATACGACCGTCTGTCCGTCAGTCTGTCTCTAAGTATCTTATAGCTGGCTGGCTGGGCAACATCATCTACACGCATTACATAAACCTTTTGCCTCTGTGCTGGCTGAGTTGTTCGCTAGCTGTGGCTGTGTGAATACCACAGAACAGGTACCCGTTCTTGTTATACAGGTTTTCTTTCTATACACTACACGTACGTTCGTATGTATGTATGTGCGCCAGTGTGTATGTCTGCCTATTTGTATGATTGTTTATAACTCGGACAGAATACCCGGACCACAACATTCCACATGTACTAAAGCAGCAGCGTCCCAAATAATTTTGTTACGATTGATTTGCTTCAGAAGTTTTTGGTATCTGCGCCCGTCCATTTAATTCCATAGATATTCCATACTCACGCATACGCATACGCACGTATGCCATACACTTGTATGGAAACGTCATTGGCGTTGTGTTATCGATGTTGGCCCAATAAATCTGATGAGATCGATTGTCGATGAGAATGCAATACAATGCAATACACAATGTGACGAATGAGTAATGTATTTGCACGTCTGCTACAAAAAATAGAAATGCGATTGCGGCGGCAACAGTGATGGGAAAACTTAAATTGGTGAAAATTCAAGTACGAGTACGTAAAGTTGCAAGTTCAACACGAAATCAACAATAGTCATGCTTGTACGCCATGAGAGTGGTTTTGATTATCTCTAGTTACAACGTTGTGGATCGTGAAAAGTATCCAAGCACAATTAAACGCAACTAACGAAATTTCCGAATAATCGGTGAAGTTTTCCACCTTTTATCGCTTCTAAAACGCTAAGAAGTACAATATGATGAACAAATTTTGAGCCCAATCGGTGGAAATTTGAAATAAATATAGTAATATATGTCGTTCAATTATATTACATTGTAGCGTGAAAGAAGAGCATGGCTAAATAGTGTCAGAATTGTACAACGAACAAAAATATATATGGACTTCCTGCAGTCGTTGATTTCTGTAAACAATTTTATTTAAGATTTCCCTGAAATAATCATATGACGACCGTCATTTCATTCATTAAAAAACGGTTCAGTCGATTTTAGTATTTGAAAAGGAGAATGAATTAACTTTATAATTTGATCAGCAAACAATTTGACTACAAGTGTTTATGAAATTATATTTATTAGGAATACAATTCTGATACGTGAACAAATAAAATTATCCCCCCACGGGGGCTATGAATCAATTTGCTTTGCGGATGGGTACCGAAAAAAGTACTAAAGTACATATTTTTCCCATTCCAAATAGACACATCACAGAGATGGAGTGAGCGAGACATAGAGTAAAATAGTGTCTGTCGGACAGAACGAGATCAACGCCCTGATCTATAGTTGTACATCGGGGATGATACAAGGCCCTGGTACTTTTCAGACCCTCAAAGTATCGTGATACTCCCGCGACACATTTGATACTTTTTTATCAAACATGTCTGCACGAAAATAATGTACTCTTTTCAAAAAAATTATAGAAGTCTATTTCGCCATGGTTCGACATAGCTACGCAACGCCAAGAAATATGTTTGGCTCTTTGTCTATATTACAAAAAAAAACAGTTTATTTTTATTGTGTATGAAACCGCGCCTTTCCAGTTTCAAAAGTGAAAAAATTAGCGATTTTGCATTTTTAACGAAATTAAAAACCTATAAGAAATGATTGATGGCACGTAGGTTGTAAAACGTGGCATCTACACCAAAAACTGAAATTCGTCTGGAACCATCACGTGGGCTATAATCGTATATCAAAACGTGAAGCAATTCTAACAAGGAGCGACACTGGATAAAATAAAATGTAAAGTCAATTAATTTTATATTGAAACTTGACCGACATGAATCACTTTTTTCTGCAATACGAAACATATTTCAATTTCCGTAAATATCGGTTTATATTTGCGTTTATAGGTATGCCATTATAGGTATGCTTATTTTGCTCCAATAATATGGTATAGGGTAGCACAAACCAAAGGTTTTATGCTGCTATAAGCTTTTTGTAGCTTGTTATCAAGAAATTGTTCATGTATTACTGGATCTTACTAATTTGTATCTCAATATTTCAAGAAGAATTTAAACAAATTTTAAAATTGGTACTTTTAGGGTTCATAAAGTATAGTTTTAGAACGATTTTTGTACCATTTGGTTACTCTCAATTATCATCCCTATTGTACATCCATTCACTGCACTCGGAGTATGTCGGCAAAATGATATTTAAAGCGAAAATCCACTACGTACGCACCACACCGCTCGAATTTGATTTTCATATGTACATCGAATATGCAAATTTGAATCGGCTATACAAAAAGTACTGATAATTTTTTCCAATTTCTGGTTTTATTGGCTCGGCAGTACCTCATCCGATCAACCCAACTTTTCAGTACATTTTCGATTGCTTCGGGTCGAATCTCTTCAATGGCAACTACGTTTTCATGCCTCAATGCTTCAATTGTCTCTGGATGCTTTGCGACACATATATCATTAATGTCTCCCCACAGAAAATAATCCAAAGGGCTCAAATCACAAGTCAAAGTAATCGGTAATTCAAATTTAAAATTTTAAATGGCCCACCATTTAGGAAATGTTTTCACACGAAGTTAGTTTTCGTGGTAAAGAATTATAGTCTATTGTTGTATTTAACGCATACGTTATATAGACTATTTTGGTTTGATAAATGTGTGGCTCAAATTCCAAATCGATTACCTCCACCTTTTTCTCGAAACTTTAAAGCCAAAGTATTTGATAGATGCCAAATTGTTTTATTATTCATGGTTTTATGGTGATTTAATCGATTTGGCATTTGTGCCATTCAAATGTATGACAAAATTTTGGGGAAGACAAATTTTTAATACATACTTATACATATGGATATTTCATATGTATTTTGACCGAGCCGTATTCAAGAGGGACCACATAGATTTTTAATGGCCCCCAATCCTACAAAGACCGAATTCTTTACGACGCACTGGCTATTCTTTTGGGTGTTAGAAACCACTGCACAAAGTCTTGATAAGGTCATGATGAAAGATTTTGAAAATGTCTGATTATAAAAACTGTGGCTTCATTGTTACATATTTATTATGTGATTTTAATGTCAAGTTGTACATTTTTTTCTGAAAAAAAAAAACAAATTGTCCTTTTGGGTTTTAATAATAAAGTTGGTATTTTTGGCGGTAACCGCTAAACATACTATTTCTAGGGATGTGGATGTTGACGTAATGTATCTTTATCAATCAATAAATCTATTTTACCATTTGTTAGTTGATGGATGTTTTGCAAAAATACACCTTGTTTGTTACACCTTGTTTGTTACCTAATGCCACAAAAGATCAAAAATTTTACTCTCCCGCTTTATTTCCCTACCCTACTATTACCTCTATTATTTTCATAATATCGAAGCCTAACTTATACCGATTATACTATGCAACAAAATAGTTTGTGTTTTTTGTGGATATTGAGCCCATAAAATCAAAACGTAAAACAAAATGTTGTTATATTTGGTAGTCGAATCACAAAAAAATAGTCAATTTCGGACCACCACCCATGTAGGCAATATTCAATGGTAATTTCCAAAACTTGGCTGATATATTATTTGTATATAGCGTCAGTCATACACACAATTTTAAATGGAGTTTCGCTAGTGTTTAATAATTTTCTGACGAGATTTGTGTTGTTAGAATTCACTGTACTCGTACACGCATTCCTCATTTCGTTTGCGTAAAAATACTACAACAGTCTTCTTATCGCTTCGGTCTGGTGAAATGTCTGGCTGCAAAGTGCAATGAGACTGGGCGGCTATTTAAAGATTAATGAAAAAAAAACAAACGATTTTAGCGAAACCGGATCGAGATTAAAGTGTTCCATTTTTGTGTATTTGCGAATATTTGACGCGATAATACGCGTTCTCGAATGTATAAAATATCTGGATCTACTCGTACTACAAAATATCATATCTCATATCTTTAGATTGTGCGTCACTTCTGTTCGTTTGCTGAGTACAGAGATCTATCTTCAAATGTACTCGTACATATGAACGTAGTTTGTACGCACGTACATTAAGTTGGGTCCGTTTGTGTGGATGTATGAAAATCAACCACATCTTTCTCCGCATCTCGCATCCGACATAGAAGTTTGATTTGTTTCATACTTCGGTAATATACTCGTTTTTTGGAACGGTTACACTGACAAACACCGATTCAATTCCAATCCAATCCAATTTCCTTATTTAATTTTTTTTGGTAAATTATCCTATGTGAAATTTATACTTCAAATAAAAAATATTAGGATATAAATATTTGTATGTGCCTAATATAATATACTTCGAGTGTAAGGAAATGCACACATCTTCGAACTTGCACTGAGATAGAAACAAATATTTCCACATACCAAATTTGAAGTCAATTACTTAACATGTAATTAATGGAAACTTCCTAGAGAGCATGTTCTTGACAAAAGGACGTTCAAAAATATTCAATGGATCTTCAAATTACACTATTTTTTTACGAAAATGTCAAAACTTGGCCCCATTTTTTCCAATCGCAAAGCTAGAATATTAAAACCTTTACAATTTGTATATGTAGTATGTATGTGCTGCACTGTAAATTACAAAAGGAATTTTGAGCCCAACTTTTAGTATAGTTGATAAAGGGGAAACCGCCAAAAAATTATATTTTTGGGGATTTTTGAATTAATTTTGGTTATGGTGAGGCTTCTCTTTACAATTACGATGTTAGAATTATCCTGGATCCTGGATGTCAATAAGTACAAATTACAAAAAATAATTGAAATATATTGGTTTCTAAATGATTAATGATATAATATTCTGCCTGCGTTGAAAAATTTTTGTTCTCGATCCTGTCCTAGAATTCGATATAAGTTAGAGCCGGTTTCATTAATTTATTATCAATATGATGATTCAGTTCTCATTATCTGTTACAGATAGGCAAAAACATTTGCTATTTGATGACAAATGTTGCGGTTTTGTAAATTCCAAATCAAATTCCAAAATCCCCAAATATTTAATTCTTCAGTTTTTCCCCTAAATCTACTATTTCAAAAGCCCGACTCCAAATTCCTTTTGTAGTTTACCGTACAACACATTACATACATGGAGGATTTCATGTCAAGTGAGTCAATTTTTAAAAGCGATGTCTTTTAATCGGTTTGAAAAGCACCAAGTTTAGTCCGACTAATTACCTATTGTATTTAGATAGGTTTGACCAAACCTTACACATATCTTTTTTTGGACGATCCCTATTGAATTTGGTTGAAATCGGTTCAGATTTAGATATAGCCCCCATATATATGTTACCCCGATTTGACATGTTAGCGCTGTAAAAACTTTATCTTATATACGATCAGTATGAAATTCGACAGAAAGAGGTTTCCTTTTATATGAATGAACACTTTTAAATTTGGAAGAAATCGGTTCAGTGCGACATTCGGCAAAAAGAAGTTTCTTTCTACATGAAGGAATACTGCCAAATTCGGAGAAAATCGGTTCAGATTTAGATATAGCCCCCATATATATGTTACCTCCGATTATATATACGATCAGTGCGAAATTCCCTACTTTTTTAAAGAAAAAAACACAGAAAATTCAAATTGAATGGGGAATTTGAAAGAACATTCTTTGGCATTTATTTTTTGAAGATTATGTCTATCAAATGTTGGCCGCGGCTACATCTCAGATGGTCCATCCGTTGAGTCCAATTTTCGATGACTCGTTCGAGCATTCCGACTGGTAACTGGCGAATGACATGCGTGATGTTTTGCTCCAAGGCCTGAATCGAAGCGGGTTTGTCGGCATAAACTTTAGACTTTACATATCCCCACAGGAAAAAGTCTAACGGTGTAATATCACACGATCTTGGTGCCAATCGACCGGCCCAAAACGTGAAATTATCTGCTCACCGAAGTGTTCTCTCAATAAATCCATTGATTGATGCGATGTGTGGAAAGTGGCGCCGTCTTGTTGAAACCAAATGTCCCCGAGATCACTAGCTTCAATTTCAGGCATCAAATAGTCAAATTTGGTATGCGGTAATATTTTTCCATATCCGACTAAGTTCGAAGATGGGCCATATTGGTCCACTCTTTCGAGTGCCTTCCCCACAAAGGGTACAAATTTAGTGAAATATGTAGTGTTTTAAATATCCTTTTCTAAAGATAGATTTTTTGAGAGCTTTCGGATTTGAGTTTAAAAAACACATACAATTTAGAGAAATGTATGAAATATAAATTCGAATGGTCGTAACTTTTGTCTTATTGGGTATATCGAATCGATTAGCTATATAATATTCTCTAATACCTATTCTTCAAGCATGCCAATTTTGTCGCAATCGGTTATCTGGCATAGCGAAATCGACTCATAAGGTGGTTCTAAGGTACGCAAGTCGTAATAAACTGTATCATTCGTTTAGTGAAGTAAATGCTCCAACAAGTCAAGCTTTCACTTGACGTGCGTAATATTATTTGCAACCCGCCTTACCGTCCACATGTGTAGAGTGTCCGTCTGTATGTCCGTCTACATGTCAAACATCAGACGACGACTAACGACAGCGGAATCAATCTTTTTCGCCGATGTATGATTTCGGTGATCATGGCAGAGGCACGCACGTTCACGATGCGGTGCGACACAACAAGAAACAAGACAGAATTTACGAGATACCAAAGAGACTGAGTGAGACGTGCTTGTACTTGTTTTGGATTTAAATAATATCCCCAATATCCGACCCCCCAACCCGAATGACGATCGTTGACTTCGATCAACACAATACACGAACCATAGGCCGTCGTACTATCGTCGTAGTAATCGTAGAAGAAGTTGTACGCATCAAGTTTTTTCTTCTGGTGCTGGTCGCTCTTCTTCTTCCTCTTCTTCTCGTTGATGTTGGCTTGCGATCGTTTCGTTTCATTGGACAACATTGTATCGCTAAATGTTTACATTTATCGCGACAAGGCCAAACATAGATTCACTCTACTCGCTCGTATAAAATTAAAGCGAATGTGGTGGACAAGAAGACAGACAGACGAGCAAACAATTTATTCTACATTCCACACATGCAAACATCCATACCTACATGTATACATATGGATATTGTATGTATGTATGTATATGGCTTCAACTTGGATACACACAGTGATGGACATAACTATGTACATATGTCTGTATATATATCTGCTCTCACCACATTTCTTTCAGTGGAACGTATCCTGTAAATATCGGGCCCAGGTCATACTTGTCATGAAAATCGATTTTAAAATGCATTACGTCATTCGGATCAGACAATGCACAGTATTTTCCTTACAGTTCCTTACATTGATCCATAGATGGCCCCGTTGTCTCCGCAGAGTTGTTCGTAAGTATTAACATCGATTTGATACTTGAAAACTAATACTTTACTTTCTTAAATATACCCTACACCACATTATGGTCCAAGGTAGATTGAGTTTGTCCATTTGTTTGTAACACCCACCAGGAGAAGAAGTAGACCCGTCGTTTATTATACCGATCGACTTGGAATCACTTCCTGAGTCTATTTAACCATGCCCGTCCATCCGTACATGTATCACTGTAATCATAGTGCAGGTCGTAATTAAGGTTAAGTGCGATGTAATTTAGTTAGGCAGAATTGACAGTTCAGACGATTGCAAGAAAATGTTACAATTTCATATATTTCCAACATAATATTGTCCGATCTGGTAATCGTTTGTACTTAGCTGTAGACGTGTTTTGCTTGTTCGGCGATTCAGATTTTTTCTTCACAATCGTAGCAAAACGCCGTTCTTTCATAGTTCTCTTCAATAATTGGAACAGGAAAAAGTTGCAGGGAACGCATATCGTCATCAGAAATGCAAAATGGCCAATTATGTCGTTCGAACTTTTTACAGGATAAACATAAAACTAAGCACGTTACAAATGTTTGTGGGAAAAAAGGGAGTTTTAGGATAATATGTATGTCAGTGTTTGAAATGCACAGTGGTGCTGAAGAAAAAAACCCTCAAATGTTATCACCAATTTTGAAAAACACAGTCAGATTTAGAAATTTGACATAATAGTGATTTAAAAATTCACATAATGTTATGTGCGGATTTTCTAAATAGAGGTTGTACGACCAATCACTACAATTGACAAATTTAAATATTAATAAAACTAAAAAAACAATAAAAGTCGATATTAAAAAAGGAATGCTAAACTAGTTTCTTTGTGGAGTTCCTATCCGTGAGGCGTATAACTTAAGTACATTTTTGAGTTATTTCGTTACCTTTTTACGACCATAAGATTGAAAAAATACAAACTTTTTACTTCCCTCAAATACTGCTCGAAAATTTAAAAATAAAGTCGAATAAAACAATTACGAATAAGTAAACATTTAAAGGAAATTGGGACAGTTTAGGACATATAAGTCCCATTGGTCGTCAAAGGGTTACAAATTAAGGGATGAATCGAAAGTGGCTTTAGCGAAAGCGAATATTAAAATATATTTTTTGCTATTGCGAATAATAATATAATATAAAAAAGCGAATAATAAACGTGGTTAAATGGGTCCCTCACTTCTCCTTTTGGGTGTTTATAGGAATTCGATTCTATAATATATAAATAATAGTATTAATTATATATATTGTGTATATATAATAAATAGTATTAATTAACTTTCGAAAAATTCTGCATTCAAGCTTTAGTAGTATCATGTTATATTTAAGAAACAGTAGCTTCACTGTTTTTTTCCAATATTCAATCCTCCATTTTCGTAAAGGGTCATAAATTAGTCCGGTCCGCTCCCTGGGAACAATTCCCGGTGGTGTATATGCGCAAATGCGAGTGCGAATTTCGTTACATCCCTGTTACAAATACATTTAAAATCAAACACTCGAGATATAACAAAAATATCAAAGATATTTCTTCTTCCCTAGCTCCTCTCAGAGTACCTCAGAGTATTCCTAAGGAAAAGTTGTCGGAGACACCTTATTCTAATGAGAAGTTGTCGGAGACACCTTATTCTAAGGAAAAGTTGTCGGAGACACCTTATTCTAAGGAAAAGTTGTCAGAGAAATATTTTTCTAAGGAAAAGTTGTCAGGGACACCCTTTTCTAAGGAAAAGTTGTCAGAGACACCCTTTTCTAAGGAAAAGTTGTCAATGACTCCTTTTTCTATGGAAATGTTGTCAATGACACCTTTTTCTATGGAAAAGTTGTCAATGACACCTTTTTCTATGGAAAAGTTGTCAATGACACCTTTTTCTATGGAAAAGTTGTCAATGACACCTTTTTCTATGGAAAAGTTGTCAATGACACCTTTTTCTATGGAAAAGTTGTCAATGAAACCTTTTTGTAAGGAAAAGTTGTCAATGAAACCTTTGCTAAGGAAAACTTGTCAGAGAAATATTTTTATAAGGAAAAGTTGTTAGAGACACCAGCCATACATCAAACGTTACTCTGCATAGGAGGATTAAGCCGTTGTCCAAAGTAGAACATTGCGCTCATTGGCCACGGTCCGTGCATTAATTTTCGGGATATTGGGGCTATTTCAACACAATTATGTATGTACTTCCAATTTCCACAACGGACATAATAAATGTAAACATTATTTTGTGGATAATTTTAGTTGAGGCTTGTACAACGTCGCCGTCTGTTTCGCATATTTAATTTATTCATATTTTCGGGTACATGCCCCCCTCCCCTGATCGACTTTATAAGATACACCGTGATTTGTGACAAACATACGTTCCGATAATCTGGCAACGCTTACAATCGGGGATACAACAACAGCAAAACCCCATTGTCTGAAAGAACTAACACTATCAAAAGCACACTACACTACGAGTATCTGCGAGTAAATCAATCTTGAATTCCAATTCATCCGTACGATACACTGTCTGTATATACATACATACATACATATATGAATGTATGTATTTATATATGATCGGGTATTTATATTCATAAGAATGTGCGAGCGTGTGTGTATCTATGCATGTAGAAATGTAGTTCGTATGCATGTATGTTTGTATATGTAGCAAGAATGTTGTTTTTTAAACGTCTGCCGTCGTCTGCCTACGATTTCATCGACATCGACATCGCCAGCCATCGAGTAGTAGCAGCAAGCGTGAGTATCACGTATGTTTTGGCTTGCTTTTCGTCATACGCTCTCTATTAGTTGTTGTTGCGCCGTTTTTGTTTTTGTTTCTGTTATTTTGTTTTGTATCGGTGCAAGAAATTCAAGATAAACAGAAATGTCATGATATTTACGAAATACTACCAACTTTGACTATGCGCTGCCTACTCTGCCTATGCAGCCGAAGTGCTGAGTTGTGTTTTTTTATTTTTTCTTGTGGCATTTTTCATTCGTTTTTCGCTTCAATTTATTTTAAAATTTTATATGCAAGTATGAAAAAAAAACAAAAAATAAATGTATTCGTGAATGTATGTATGTATTAAACACAAGTCTATCTATCCATACACATATGTATGTATAGATGTCTGATTGTCGGTGTGCATGCAAGTAGTCATCATTCTTGACCGTAAGTAAGACCGCAAACATGCGAGACTTTTTCAGATTTCTTCTCTGCATCCACAATCCATCTCCATCTAATCAATCCGTCCCCCTCGGCGTCCTTCTAAACAATTTAAACAACACACACAAAAACACGAGTTATGAAAGAACATTTAAAAGCGCACATAAATCAAATAAACTCGTATTTATTTGTGAAAAATAATTTTATTTTTGTTTGGGATCGGCGTTTTTTCACTTTTCTTCTGCTTCTTCCCATTCTTTTTTTTGTTATAAACTCACTAAAAGCGCTGTGAACGAACGGACGAGTTCAGTTTTTTTAATCTGTCACGACATTATTCTACGAAGCTTTCGAGCAAACTGAGAGCCTATAGACGAAATCATTTATCGAGAACTATTTTAATTTACGGTCAAGTCAACGAGCCACAGTCAGTCAATTGTTGCTTCGCTGGTTGCTTGTTTTGTTTGTCTGCTGCTGCTTGAGAAAAGAAAACAAAATGTTTGCAGTGCCTCTGCGCTCAGTGTTGTGGCCCGTCGCCCACAAGCCAAAAAAAACAATCTCAACCTGTATGCGTGCATATGTATTAGTGAGGCGAGAATTGTCTACATGAGACTGGAGCAATGGAGTCAGACCATAGACCGTATGAGTAATAAGCTCTCTCGATCGTTCTCTCTGCCCATGGTTGCCACTTGTAAAGAATTGCTTTTACCCAAAAGTTTTCGAAAAAATTAATTTATGTTTGGAATTGAGCATTTTTTATTAATATCAAATTTAGATGTTCATGAGTTGAGTTGTTATTCTAGATACTGTTATTATGTTTGTCTATATAAAGTTTTAAATACACCCATTGCAACATTAGGTTATCATTCTACACATCAATGATACACGGGGCAAAATCGCTTTTTTTGATACGTTTTAATCTCAAGAAAATATATTTGGAACACAAATTTTTAAATTTTATATATATATTTCTGAGAAAACACATTTTATTTGAAAATCAATAAAATTTAAATAAAGTTTATCTATGTTAGTTGTCACTTTTCTCGCGTTGTGTACAGATTTCGGTGCGAAAGTTGATGGAATTAGATAAACCACAAACATAAAAGTTTTTTCCCAAAAAATTTTGTTATTATCTTAAATACTTTAAAAGATATAAGCACAAACATTTCAAAAATGTAGAAAAAAAAAACCTAGAAATTTTTATATATTTATTCATTCTTTTAGAGGTTGTGGCCAAAATATACGTTATAGAGGTACTGGTCAGTTATAAAAAATACGAGGGACACATGGAGTTACATGTCATTGTAATAATTTATTATTAAAGGATTTAACAAATACTAATAAATGTAATCATACATAAGAAGTTCATCAAAAAATATACGCAACAAGATCTTCAAATTCAACTCCCATCAATACTTAGGCATGTTGTAGAGACATTTTGCATTGAAACAAAACACAATTGATATGGACGTCGTATTTTGAAACAAAGTTTTTAACCAACAGAGATATTAGCTTCATTCTCTCTGAAGATCACAGCTAGTTCTCTCATCTATTCGGGACATTTTTCATACACTTTTCCGATTTTTATATTTCGCGGGATTCGTTATACCATATAAAATGTCAATTAAAAAATAATTTGTTTCGCTATATGTTTGCAAATAATGAAGGCACTGCGAATATTTTGACATAGGCTGATAGAAATGGGAATTGTCTACGATTGTAAGTTTAGTTTTCTTAATTCCGCTAAAAATTACATTTTATAGAATTTTGTAAAAGTTTCAATTTAAATGCGCCATAACTTTCCAGCCCCTTAATGAAATTAATTCACGGTTTTTGCACGCTAACATTTTTATTTCTGTCTACTTCAAACGCGGTTGATGTGCTCGCAAAATTGTTTTCATAAAAAAATTACTCGAAAATTAACAATTTTGACTTATGCCCATCTTTATATATAAAATCCTTTGTACGTTTGTTAGTAACGCATGATCTCTGAAACCATAAAAGCGAATGGGCTGAAAATTGAACAATATATTCAGTTTGGAGTCATTTTTGTTTTCGAATTAATAATACCGCGATAAATTGCGGAATGGTCAAGTTATTTGCAAAATTAGCATTTCCAGATCGACTTGAATGAAATTTAAAATGTATGTGTGGTTTGTCTTGATAAAAGTGTGTATATAAGATTCTAACCGGTAGATGGCGCTGTAGTGGACATATGGTCAATATAAATTTGTTTGATGATTTTTTCCTGAAACTCGGGATGTATGCGTTTTTGAATGAAATATCAATAAATAACAAACCAATACGTTCCAAACAGGACGGGCAGGACAACGTCTGCTGGGGTCAGCTAGTATATTAATATAATACAACAAAATATAGTTGCAAACTAATTTTCTCCAATAAAAATATGTGTTTATATACAAATAAAATTATTGTTTAAGAATTTCTCCTAATACATAGATTTTGTATAAAAAGTTTTCCAAAAGGTTGCAGATTTTTAGAATTTCATTAATTTTGAGTTATACTTTAAAGGACTAATTTTATATTTATGTTTACTCCATGTCGTAATTTGTTGTCAATCAATCAAGCAATGTATCATTTTAATTATAAAGGAATTTTACGAACATTAAAAATTTCTAAAAAGAATGATCGTTGAATTACTGAAAAACAGAAAACTTGTCTTTAAATTAAGGTATGGATATATTTTCTGAAAATGCAAATACATATTTTTTTGTAAATAATAGTCCAAACCAAGATTTGTTTAGGACAACATCTTCCCAAATATATAATATTTGTATGTGCCAAATATAATATACTTCGAGTGTACCCTAAACATTTATATATTTCAAACAGAATATGTTTAGGACAATATACTACAGAAGCGATTTTTTTCAGCGTGTAGAAACTTACAATTCTCTGGTTATTAACCCTTTATATTCTAAAAGGTCTCTGAAGCAGATGTTCATCAGAATTGATCATTTAAGAAATATTTATAAAATTCCTGAGATGTGAATATTGCATCTGCTGTATTTTAACGCATGAAAAATACATCTTCTAAATTGTAATTTCTATACTGGACAACGAAAACACCAACATACATGTCGATCAATCGGTTAAGGACTGCCCGAGTTGGAGGGTGTTGAATTTTGCAATTTTGGTCAAACGGCCCGTTTTTCCCATCCATATAACTAATTACCTATTGTATTTAAAAACATTCTTCCAAAAAAATAAAAAAAATATTTGTCCGTGTTTTTTTTTTGCGAATTTAAAATTTGTTTTGACGTTTTTGTAAAAACCCATATTTTAGAACTGTTTATCTATCGAAATAAATAAATGTTGGCATGTCTGGATAGCCAGTTATAGTAATTGGTTCAGGAAAGTTTTATATAATCCTTCATATTGAACGAATATATATATATACTAGTTGATCCCAGCAGACGTTGTCTTGCCCGTCCTGTTTGGGATGTATTGGTTTGTTATTAATTGATTTTTTCTTAAAAAATGTATATTGATCACATCGATCATATGCCGGATACAGCGCCATCTAACTGTTATAATCATACATACAAACTATTATCACAACAAACGACACATACATTTTAATTTTAGTGAAATCGCTCTGGAAATGCGAATTTTGCAAATAACTTGACCACTCCGCAATTTGTCGCGGTGAAGGTAACTCTAAAACATAAATGACCCCAAACTGAATATACTGTTCAATTTTCATCCCATTCGCAGTTATGGTTTCGGAGATCATGCGTTACTAACAAACGTACAAAGGATTTTATATATAAAGATATATATATCATTTGCTACAGGCCAAAAGTGTAACACATCGAAGGAGAGACCCCAAGAATATTTGGGGGAAATCCGTCCGTCTGCCCGTCGGTCTGTCTGGTTGGTGCATACGATAACTTTCGATAGGAGTAACAGATTAACATAAAATTGGGTATGTGCTAATACTCGTAATTATTTCTATCTCAGGCTAAGGTAAACATTTTGTGAATTATTGATTCTTTAATAACATATGTACTACATATCAGAATTCCACACATAAAAATGACGCAGTTTATTTGCACAATTTTAAAAAATATATTCACAAGTTCAAATCAAACAAAAATATTTTTCTCTAGTATTCGTCCTTTTCCTTTAAAATATACTTCCAGCTCCGTCATACAACCGATTTATTACCAAAGGCCATTAATCTACTATCGCCATTCTTAATATTATTGACAAAATCAAAAATGATTACCATTACTTGATTGTCAACTAATCAGATGATAACCTATTTTTAGATTTCACCCCTTTCCAAACTATGTATATAACTTTAATATGATCTTCTTATTTCCCATCAAAGACAATTTTCGTAGTTTCCAATGGTAATTTTTTGCAGGACCGATGTACCAAAGAAAACAAAAAAATGTTGTCAACTGTATTGTTTCAAAACAAAATTACAACCTGGTCCTCCGCGTCTGCTATCATTGCATTTTTCCCCACAGACATTGAGGAAGACGATGTTATTCTGTGCTCCAACAACTCTTGTCAAACCCTAAAGCTACATAACTTGTCGCTTTAAGGCGCCGCCTGGCGTCTAGCGTAAGATTAGGGACTTTAGCAGAGGTTTGTATGTAAACACGACTGTTTGAGACATTAATGTCATTGGAAAATTGTGGAAAATCCTACGTGCACATGCGTCAGTCTGGCTGCTTGTGATGTTTGGGGAATTCCAGTTGCGGTTGATACACTTGCGATGACGCGATGGCACTTGACTTCCGCTTTGGGAAGATTTAAAATAAGTGGATATTTTCAATTGGATATCAATGATGAGAGTGTTTCATGAATGCAAAATCAAGGATTTCCAATATCGTTAGAATTCCCACCTTTCCTCAATTTGCACACCTCTTCTCTTCCTGCTGTGAGTGACACGCAAAATCTCAAGTGGCTGCAAATGATCGTGCATCCCAGCATACACCTCGGTAAATAGATCCAGCAGCAACAACAACTACAACGGCAGCAAAAGGATCACAATCTGGCGTTGAGTAGATTTCTAGGTATAACACCATTCGGGCAAAGGACAAGCACAACAGCAACAACAACGACTACGAAAAACGAAGTGCTATTGTTTCAGATGGTGTGTTCGTGTTCTGCCTGTTTTTATTGCAATGCCAAGCGGCAGCAATACAAATCTAACTTAGAATCTGGGGTGGAGGGCGAAATAAAGAACCACTTGAGAAGACAAAAGATTCAGGGCGACAACATAATAAAATGGTTATATGGTCATTGTCCGACGTTGTACAAGGGACGGGTGGATGGAACAACACATCCCGCATGCGCACACATTCACCCTCCACGCACAAGGATCATGGCAGAGCCTGGCTTACAATGGATTTTACTTAATAACCACTTGAAATTTTTATGACGGTACCAATTCTCGAAGGCGTAAAAATCTCTATGACGTCGAACAATAAACAACACTTGAAATCGCTGCGGGAAGAAAAGTAATTGATGAAGAGAGCGGTGCTCCGCCGCACAACAGAACAATGGCATAGGTGCGAAGTTTCTGTGAAAATTCCAAGGACTCGAATGAATGATCGTCTACCTGAAGGATACGATACGATGTGTATGTGACCGCGCTGTGCTGTGAGAATGCCTGGAAGTGTCGTAAAATCATCGAGCCAAACGCTCTGCAACACTAACAACTAGCACAGCCATCTCCACAGGCAGGTAAACTAGACTGGGCCGAGAACACTTGCTCTATCAAAATACGACCGGCCGAGCAAAAGGTCCCGCAATCGCATCCTATCATCGCGTATCGCACACATGGGACAGGGAAATACTAAACGTTAAACAATGAACGCGAAACAAGGCGCTCGGCGATTTAGACGAAAAGTAAACAATGAAATTCCTCTGTCATAAAATCCATGCCAGACTAAGAAGCGCCGCCACGGCCTAGCAGTACCTCTGTAACCGAGAAAAACATGTGCATGCACCGACAACTCTTTGTGTGTGTTGGTGTGTGCGTGTCCGCCACTAATCTCCGATGTCGGCTAGAGCAACCTGTTCCGTGAAAGTGAAAGCAGCGCCCAACGTGTAGATGGTGAAGAATAACGACAACAACAACTAGATAATACCGCTATCTAAACTCACGGTAACTGTAAGAAAACAAAATAAAACTTCTGTCACGTCGTGGTTTGGCGTAAGAGCCGATAACATAACATTTATTGATGCCACTACTGTTAAAAGCTGTCTAAAAGCACAGACACAAACCACGTATGTGTGTCTTAAGGAAAAAGCTGTGATCGACGAATGTTTAGTGTAGATCTCCTCCTCTGTCTCTTCATCGCTTGCCAATCACACTAAATGTCCATGTTAAGCAGCAATGCGAAGAAACTGTAAGCGTTATTCATTGTCTGGAATGAAAGAAAAATATACAAAAATCTACTTATATATACGAGTTTGTACAGATATAACATTGCTATGTATGTAAGTATGTAATTGGCAACGCACACTTAAACAATTGTTTGGGAGACAAATGAATACAGAAGGAATGAAAAGAAGTAAACAAAGACTAAATTCGACTAAATGATACCCTGAACCACTATCTCTATAGGGGAGAATAGTAGCACATAAATACATACATACATACATATAATATAGTAGCGTAAAAAAAGTTCGCGTCGATCAAAGCTTATATGCAAATTTGGTATGTTTTAAGTATAGTACATATTAGCAAAATATTTCGTTTCTGCGATCGCGACATTAGGGACTATTTGCGGTTGAAATAACCTCTAAAAATCAGGTGTTCCCTTAATAAAATTGAAAATTTTTATTACTTTTAGGAATTGACCACTGGACATTAAAATCTGGACTCTTATTTATCGGGCGTCGTGATTTCCATTCAAAATGCAATGCAAAGTCACCTTTTTCTCGATTTTATTGCAATTTTTAGCGAATTTTTTAAAACAATTTCCACAAGTTTTGTTCGATTTTCACTTTTATGGCTTTTATAAAAAATTAACCTTTTATTTGATTGTTGGTCCCAAATAGGTAAAGGGGATTAATTGCCATAGAAATGATCTTTTTTTCCAATTCATTTATTATTGAATCTTTCTTTTAATACAATGAAAATAACAATAAGTGGACAAATCTTAACCTAAAATACTATTCTCTGGGTTATTGCCATTGCGAATAAACCATTGAAAGTCTCAACGATTTTTTACTTTAACAAAAGGTTAACATTTCAAATTTAAGAATTCATAATTTCATTTTTGTTTCTGATTAGTTTTAATTTAAATCAAGTCCAGCGTATCTCTCCCTCTAAGCCAGGGTGTTTGGATGATTCAATAGTTTGCCCCCGTAACACCGGAAATATTTTTCAATTTCCTCTTTTACTTATGGATGTTAGCGTTTCTTATTTACCATGGTCCATCTGTAATTAAACGAAGAATATTCGATTGTCTTCTTTGTAATTTGCATACATTTGAAGCGCACGCTGTACCCCAGAGCTGGATACCATATGTCCAAATGGGCTTCAATACCGTTTTGTATAAAATAACTTTATAAACTTGATCTTAGTTCTGAGTTTTATTTGAGTTACTTTAGAGTCTATGTGGCGGGGAAATTGGAGGACTTGTATCCCTTCGTAGGGTAAAAGTAACATTACTACACTTTGAGGCATTCACCATTATTCTCCATTTTTTTAACCATTCTTCTAGGATTCTGACATGAGACTGCAGTTGATCGGACGCAACTGAAGGGTTTTTGTGAGTACTGCCGAAAGCAGTATCGTCCGCAAAAGTAGACGTGTGCGTAAAGTTGTTATGGGCATATATGCCGTAAAAATAACGTACATTATAGGGTTAAGAATGCTCCCTAGAAAAATGTCATTTGATTTATCTTGAAAAGACCGGTTAGTCAAATAACTCCTGAACAGTTTATGCGTGTTGATTGAAGGTCGCATATTTTGTACAAAAGTCCTTCGTGCCAGAATTTTGTCAAAAGATTGGGAAATATCTATGAACGAACAGTATTCTTTATTCTCAAAAGCTCTTTTGATGCAGGTTACGATACGGTGTACCTGTTCTATAGTATTATGACTTTTTCTAAAACCAAATGGATGGTCAGGCATAATATTGTGAAAAATTATATGAAGTGTGATTTTCTTCATGAGAATGGACTTAAACATTTTTGAAAGTATCGCTTATAGGGCGATAGGATTTGCCTTGAGTTGGATCTTTGCATGGTTTCGGTATCATCACGATTTCTGACCTCTTCCATGATAGGGGAAGTAACCTACACGGAGAATTGCATTGAATAAAAATAACACCATTTTCAAGGCTGAAAAGGGAAGTTCTTTAATCATTTCGCTGTTATACCACCTCCTCCGGGCGATTTCCTTAATTTAGATCTTTGACAGATTTTTCAACATCCTTTATTCTAAGCTTGATTGGGTCAGGAATTAAATCATCTATCACGGGCGGATAGATTGGGCGAGGAATTATGGCGTTTATCACGGGCGGATAGTGTGGGCGAGGAATTATGACGTTTATCACGGGCGGATAGTGTGGACGAGGAATTTTATCTATCACGGGCGGATAGATTTCAGATGGGTCACTGTTGGGTGTAACAACGGACTCGAGGTAGTTTGCGAATGCATTTACTTTCTCTTCTGTGCTTTTTGCCCAATTCCCATTTTCAAGGCGAATTGGGGATTAATGTGCAACATGGCCTCGCATATTTTTTGTGGCCTTCCAGAGACTATAATCTGTTTTCTGGTTGGATCCAGAGATTGCAAATATATTTTTGCATCACTTTCCTCGGCTGATTTTAGGGCTAATTTCAATCTCTTCGGGCAATTTTTTAGTTTGTTTTTCATTGATTAACGCTTGGATGCCTGTTGGGTTATTTGAGTTATCTCTTTTGAATGCGCTTTTTCGAGTAGCCACTTTAACAGTATTGTTTACAACGTCTGTGAATAGGTTTACCGCGGCTTCAATTTCATCCGTTGTACGTAACGATACACCATCGGATTGGTGTATTGGGATTATATTTTAGCCAGTTGGTATAATTATTGGGCAAATAGTCACACCCATTTTCATGATTGTTGTAAAGCAGTGTCAAAATGGTCGGCAAATGATCCGATGATAGATCAAGTGATGGACATAGAGATAATTGTTCACGCCCTATATTTTTTATTATAGCGAAACAAAAAGGTCTGGCGTTTTATTCAGATCTGAGGGCCAATATGTTAGGTGACCGCTCGAAGCTACATCTAGTTTACCAGATGTTATGGCTTTAAGTAGTTGTCACCTTTGGGAGTAGTGAGGCGAGAGCCCCAAAATGTGTGCTTGGCATTGTAGTCAGCTGCTACCAATAACAAATTCTCAGTGGATTTATTTTTGATTTAACACGAGTTGATTAGCTTAAATTTTTAAGAAGTTTGACATTTTGTGCATTTTTCAATTCAATTCAATTGGGACCAACAATCTAATAAAAAGTTTACGGCCTTGAAAGGGTTAATTTTTTTTAAAATGAAATTTAGAGATCGGCTGTTCTATAAAAAGCCATGAAAAGTGAAAATCGGATATTGTTTCTGATTTAAAAAACAAGTAAGAAAGTTTCAGTCGGGTAAACCGACTAAGGTATACCCTCACTTTGTGAGTAATGTAATATTGAATATTACTCGAATTATTCTGTCAATTTGTGTGGGAGGTACCAGAAGGGGTTTATCAAATACACCTTTTTTTTGCTGAACATTAGATACTTTAAATTCATTGCACTGTGCCGACTTATAAGCATTTATGTGCACTGGTATAAACGTTTTGAGACATTAAATTGTGGTATGATTTAGGCATTTTGTGTGGGAGGTACAAAGAGGGGCGTGGCAATAACGCCCACTTTTCACAGGGCTATAGACACTATAAAAACATTACACTGTACAAAATTTCAAGTATTTTTATACACTGGTTTTAATGTTATAAGCTGTTAACTTTTGGTGCAAAAAGGTACCTTTGTGTGGGAGGTACCAAAAGGGGCGTGACAATAACACCCATTTTTCCCTGGACTGTAGGCAATATAAAAGCATAATACTGTACAAAATTTCAAGTATTTTTATACACTGTTATTAGTGTTATAAGCTGTTAACTTTTGGTGCAAAATGGTGCATTTGTGTGGGAGGTACCAAAAGGGACATGGCGACTTCGCCCATTTTTCTCGAGTTGATAACGACTAATAAGCTAATACTATGTGTGGAATTTCAAAAGATTCGAATAAGTAGTATAACAGTTATTAAAGAATCAATATTTCACAACATTTTAACCCTTTGTGGGGGAGGTACTAGAAGGAGTGGACCAATATGGCCCATCTTCGAACTTAGCCGGAGATAGAAAAAAATATTACCACATACCAAATTTGAGGTCAATCGGTTACTCCTTTCGAGAGTTATCGTGCGCACCAGCCAGCAGACACACAGACACACAGACAGACAGGCAGACAGACAGACAGACAGACAGACAGACAGACAGACAGACGGACGGACATTGCTCATTCGACTTAAAATTACCCAAAACGGATTTCCTCCGAACATACTTAGGGTCTTAGGTCACTCCCTCGACGTGTTACACTTTTTTCCGTAGCAAATGATATATACCCTCGTCACACTAAAGTGAGGGTATAAAAACACTAAAAATTGCAATAAAATCGAGAAAAAGGTGACTTTTCATTGCATTTTTTAATGGAAGTCACGTCGCGGGATAAATAATAGTCCAGATTTTAATGTCCAGTTGCCAATTCCTAAAAGTAATAAAAATTTACAATTTTATTAAGGGAAGAAATGATTTTTAGAGGTTATTTCAACAGGTAAACATTTAATTTCATTATTGATTTGTGACCTGTCCATAGGAGATAGTTCTCTCCTATGGACAGGTCAGGCCCGCCCGAATGCCGACAATGCTGGGGCAACATTTCTTTACATTCCCTATTTTTGGACCTGTCTACCACCAAAAGTGCGTCTATGTAAGAAAAGATTTGGTTTGGGTAGGTGGTATTCGAAATTTACCATGGGAGGGAACGGGAAAAATATACATTTTCGATATGTTCGAATTCGAATAAAATAAATTTGAGACATAGAACAAAAATATCAAAATTATTTCCCGTAAATGAGAGTTAAATAGATTTACCTTAACAATATCTCGAAAACTAGACGAGATAGGAAACAAATTATTGCAGATTCGGAAAGAGCATGCTTGAAACCCATATTATCAACTACTAACTCAAAGAACACAAAAATGGGGTATGGACCAAAATAGCATTAAGCTGACGATATGTATTTGCTGATTACTTAAATGAAAATAATTCTGTTTTGAAGTTATTTTTCTTTTTTCGGTAATAACAGTCCCAATTAAAGACATATCGCTCACTCTCTACAAGAGAAAACTAACTCAAAATTTAAAATTTTTGAGCTTGCCTTACAGAAATGCGAATTTTGCCAATGTCCATAACAGGGACGTATACAGAAATGTTTTAAACATATGCATAAACTGTTTACAATTTTCAAAATCACTCAAAAAAATACGAAAAAAATTTGGAAGGCCGTTAAAAAAACAATACAAAAGCTTAAAAAATGGTAACAGCAAAAGTAATAACAACTAAAAATAAGAAAAGTGCATGGTTTCCTCGCTATAAGTTTTTACATTATGCATCGATTTTCTTCGGAATGGTCTCAATTTATTCATAACCTTTCAGAGTTTACGATAAAATCACAAAAATATGACAATTATGCGTTTCTAGATGTTTTTATGAGGCTTTTATTTAAATATTATTAAAATTTTCTCAAAAAATATGATTTTTTGCAATACTTTGTAAGATATCGTCGAAACCGCTGAACGGATGGAAAATTGTATTGTGCGAAGTTGAAGACTACTTCTGAAGTTTGTAAAGCTTACCAGAACCAATTCGGATGAATGGTTCTCTAGTTATGCAATAATATGTGGTTCAACCTCTCCTTTTTCTTAGCCTAAAGGGTTGTCTCTTTAAATTCTCGCGAAAAGCTGTGATATGGAAAGAAATTAGTGGTTGAACCACATATAGTGGCATAACTCGCGACCCGGTGTGGTAATAAGTAGTACGGTTTTGGCCATTACACAGAACTTATCACGGTATTTGCAAACGATTAACCTAGATATAATAAAGGCTTACGAAATCATAAAATTGGCAACGACTAAATTAGGTGACATGCGTAGAAATTCAGATGCGGAGTTTGATAAACTGTTTGAAGAATCCACACAACTTGCAAGAAGTTTTGGAATAGAAGCTGAAGAGTAGGCACTCAAGAGTATAGGGCTAATATTCCTGGTTCAGATGCCAAGGCGTATTTTAGGACAACATTGTTCATACCATATCTGGACGAAGTAATATCACATTTAAATAATAGATTTTCCGAACATGAAGCTATAATTACAAGTCTTTTTAATATCGTTCCGATACGAGTTGTAAATCTAATAAAGGAAGATTTCGAAGAAGTCACACTTCTTTACAAAAACGATTTAAAAAATTCAGCAAAATCTGTTTTAGCTGAAATAAGTATATGGATTGATTATTGGAAGCAGAAGAATGATAAGCCATCAAATGCATTAGATGCTATTTCAGTTTGTGATGAGGACATGTTCCCAAGCGTGTTTACCCTTTTGCAGATACTGGCCACAATACCTGTGACAACGGCATCTGCTGAGCGAAGTTTCTCGACGTTAAGAAGAATAAAAACTTATCTCCGGAACAGAATGGAAGGAGAAAGGCTATCTTATCTGGCTTTGATGTCTCTATACAAAGATGAAGTCAAAATCGAAAAAAAGATTGGCCCCCCCGAACCAAAATCCTGGATACGTCCCTGGTCCATAAATTAATCTCTTAAATTTAGTTTATAAGTAAACAACAATACTCCGGATTATTCCAGCATTTGTAAACATCTTATTTCTTATTACTTATGTTTTATACGAACATAAAGTTACACATCTACACAATTTTGAGTTATGTCACTCTTGAAGTAAGTGAGCGATATTGGGTTGGAAGGAAAGATTTGTTTAGATAAACTTATTCCGAAACATATAATATTTTATATATAACAACCACGAGACAATCCCAAAAACATGGTTTTCCGAGCCGGCGGATTCTCCCCAAAATCGTTTTTATGGTAACTTTCTTTTTGTGTTTCTCTTTGCCTCATTGACTTCCCTGATTTACAAAATCATTTTCTAATAAAGACTTCACTTACGACAGTTTCTACCCCTAACATTTTAAAATATTTTTCTATTTATAAGATTAAAGCGTTTTAAAAACCATGGACATTTTGCTTTGTGTGTACGCACTTTTATTCAAAAACAAAAAAGTTAAGTCTTCTCTTCGAGACCAAAACATTGACGTATCGCATGTGACAATCCAGCTACAAACAAAAAAGTTACGATACAAAACGATAATGGGCCGATTCCGCGGGCTCTAAAAAATTAAAAAAAATGTTTTTGCAATTGTCTCGAGGTAAGCTTTAACAATCTACCTCGCATTTGATAACTTTTTTGAAAATAATTCGGCCATTTCTTAACCAGTCAACCGATTGCAACACTACTTGGCATACTTGTAGAAGAGTTAATAGAGAAGTTAAGTTTTAAACAGGGTCCCAAAAACCCATATCGGATGAACAAAAAGTTGAAGCGGTGTAACTCATGCCTTTTTAGTCTGACTCAAAAAATCCTTTTTGTGTGTTTTCTAATCTCCGAGCTTTGCAAAAGCCTTTTTACACATAAGTGTTATCTTGTCTATTTACCGAGATATCAGCTATTAAAATTTTTTTTTACTTTTTCCCGACGTTGTCCAAATATTTTCTGAATATTGCAGCAGGATATGTACTGATTTCTTTCACATAATTTTTTCAGAATAGGCAATATAATATGCTGTCAAAAAATTCGATCTTATATACCTAATAATACAAAAGATATAGCCACTTAAAATTAAATTTTCCAAAAATGCGATATTTTGTAATTTTTTGGTGTAAAAAGTATATGTCGTAAATTGTCATATCTTTTGTCTCAGCGGGTATATCTAATGGCAATATTGTTTCATCAAATAGCTAATTTTGTTGTCTATCCAGAAAAGATAATGAGAAAGGAATCGGTATATATCCGATTCCAATATATACCGATAAATAAGAATGGATCGGGGAAAAAATAAAATGTTTTCAAACGCACACTGAAACTTTATAAATAAATACAATATTTAAAAACCAGTAAGGAAAGGCTAAAGTCGGGCGGTGCCGACTATATAATACCCTACACCACTCTCGTAATATTGAATAACTCTGATATATAAATTTTGTAATTCATGTATAAATTGTTTACATAAATTTACTTTTGGGACATTTTATACTTAAATAATACCCTGTACCACAGTGTGGTGTAGAGTATAAAAACGATTGGATCTAAAGAGCCAAATCGGATGAAACATATATATGGTAGCTATAGCTAAATCTTAACCGATTTTCTTCAAATTCGGTAGTGTTGGTTCATGGATCAAGAAACTCTACCATTCTAAATTTCAACAGGATTGGATGTAAAATACAGCTTTTATAGGACTAAAGGGCCAAATCGGACGAAACATATATATGGGAGCTATAGCTAAATCTTAACCGATTTTCTTCAAATTTGGCAATGTTGGTTCATGGATCAAAAAACTCTACCATTCTAAATTTCAAAACGATCGGATGTAAAATACAGCTTCTATAGGACTAAAGAACCAAATCGGACGAAAGATATATATGGGAGCTATATCTAAATCTGCACCGATTTTCTTCAAATTCGGCAATGTTGGTTCATGGATCAAGAAACTCTACCATTCTAAATTTCAAAACGATCGGATGTAAAATACAGCTTCTATAGGACTAAAGGGCCAAATCGGACGAAACATATATATGGGAGCTATAGCTAAATCTTAACCGATTTTCTTCAAATTCGGCAATGTTGGTTCATGGATCAAGAAACTCTACCATTCTAAATTTCAAAACGATCGGATGTAAAATACAGCTTCTATAGGACTAAAGGACCAAATCGGACGAAAGATATATATGGGAGCTATATCTAAATCTGAACCGATTTTCTTTAAGTTCGGCAATGTTGGTTCATGGATCAAGAAACTCTACCATTCTAAATTTCAAAACGATCGTATGTAAAATACAGCTTCTATAGGACTAAAGGGCCAAATCGGACGAAACATATATATGGGAGCTATAGCTAAATCTTAACCGATTTTCTTCAAATTCAGCAATGTTGTTTTATGGATCAAGAAACTCTACCATTCTAAATTTCAAAACGATCGGATGTAAAATACAGCTTCTATAGGACTAAAGGGCCAAATCGGACGAAAGATATATATGGGAGCTATATCTAAATCTGAACCGATTTCAACCAAATTCAATAGCGATCTTAACAGCCGCGAAATACTCTAAACTGCAAAATTTCAGAACGATCGGAGTGAAATTGCGACCTGTAGTCGACGAACAACTTTACATGGACGGACGGACGTTAAATCGACTCAGCTAGTGATTCTGAGTCGATCGGTATACTTTAAGGTGGGTCTAGCTGTGTTATTTTAAGGTGTTACAAACATCTGCCGTGAAACAAACTTATAATACCCTGTACCACAGTGTGGTGTAGGGTATAATTAACATATTTCAATTATTTTTTTTTGTAATACTCGTATGTGAGTCTTGGCACCAGAAATCGAGGCTAATTCTAACATTATTATATATGTAAAGGAAAATCCCACAATTCCTAAAATAAATTAAAAAACTCACAAACGAATTGTTTTAGCTTTTGCCAAAATCTATTATTGTAAATCTTAAATACGGTACATTTCTAAATAATCTGATTAAGAACCGTTTGAAAATTTTTATTTTTTTTCGCGAAATATGACCTACTAATTTTTTAAGGTCTTTAATAGTGCAACGGATACTAGAGTTGGTAAAAAACGGTAAAAAGGAGTTGAGAAGGGCTCAATCCCGGATAGATATTTGTAGTGGCCTAGAAAGCTCATCCGAAGCCTCAAGGTTACGGACAATTTTTACCTCAACACCTTTTACTATTGGATACATCAAGAAAGATGATAGTTCTTGGACAACGTCCAGTGAGGAATCGCTGGGAGTATTCCTGGAGACACATTTCCCGAGCAACTCTTATGCAGCATTTAATACTTCAAGTGGAGATTCCTCTGAAGTGCAGCCATCAGAGGTTGCTTGCGAGATGGTAGCAAAAACTAGAATTCGTTGGGCTGTTAATAGCTTTAAACATTGTACATAGTCGCCAGGACGAGACAAAGTCTCGCCGGTGGAGCTTCAGACAGGAGCGGATACAATTGCTCCCTGGCTCAGAGAGATATACACATGTTGTATCAATCAGGACTACAAAACCAACAAAATGGAGAGAAACCAACGTTGTTTTCATACGAAAAGCGGGAAAGCCGTCCCCCACTGGAGCTAAAGATTTCCGGCCAAATAATCGTATCTCAGGGCAGAGGAGATTCGTTAACTTATATACAGACGGTTCCAAACCAAAATAACCATGTGGGCTTTGGTGTCTTTTCCGAGGAACTTGAGCTATCACTTGCAAAAAGACTGCACATATCTTAGGTATTAAAGAGGTAGCAGAATGACTGGAAATTAATGTGTTGTCCAAAGTCGGTATATATATATTCTCTGCTAGTCAGGCTGCTATCAAGTCCCTGGAAACTATATTCCTGAATTCAAAAACTGTCTTCAACTGTCACAGATCTCTTAACGAGATGGCTGACGGGCCACAGGGAACTGCAAGGCAGATGAACTTGCAATACTAGGAACTACCTTACACGTTCCAGCGGAACTGAAACTTTTGGGCATTCCTCTAGCGACCTGCAAGCTCTTCTTAAGATATAGTGCACTTACGGCAACAAATGACAGCTGGTATCTAGTAGGGATGTAACGAAAGTGACTTGAAGTATGCATTTTTGCGAAAGCGAATAGTGAAATATGAATTTTTGCGAAAGCGAATAATAGTTTGACATTTTAGTACCAACAAAATTAAGGACCAGCATTTATACTTTTCCAGGATATTCAAGTATTAAAGATGTTTTCTATATTTTACCTCCTGTTACCACAAGAACAAACATATTTTTGTCAACTGTTTTGAAAGGGAGTAGCAGAGGTTTTCATTGGCATTAATACTCGTATCTTCAAAATGTGTGAAGCGGTTGAGATGATATATGATTAACAAATGGAAGCGAATACTGAAATATATTTTTGCGAAGGCGAATGCGAATATTCCAAAGATGGTTTTTTCGAATGCGAAAGCGAATGTTAAAAATGATGCGAATAATTCGCTTTCGCATATGCGAATGCATCGCTCTCTCTAGAAAGCGGCATACAACCTTCGGCTCTTGTTTCTTTGAGGAGTTAGCTAACTTGGCTGATGTTGGAATCCGCCAACTTTTGAGCGTTTTAAAGAAATCGCATGGGTTCTACGGGAGGGGCTGGCGATAACTTACGTGAGTCTGTTTTACAGGCTGGCAACTTTTAACTAACATAACCTAATTCCTCCCACTGTGCAGCGCCACCCAACAATTTAAATTTCACTCAAATTGCTGTGAAAGTGTGAGTTTTGCAAGTAACTTGACCACTCCGCCATTTTTCCTGGTTACAATAATTCGTAAACAAAGATGACTGCGAACTAAACCTATTTCAATTACTATGCAATTATTACGGTATATTACCATAACTCGGGCGGTATCACAAATTTTGCTTCTTTTGATTTGAGTTATGTGTATATGTGTACAATATATCGCACATGTTCAACAAAAGGATAACAACTCAACATTAAAAAGAAATCAGTAGAGGCCAAAAACTGTTCCGTAAAAAATTATTTAAACAAATTTAAAATTTTAAAAATTTAAAAAAATACCATTAAAAAGATATATTCATATTTTTGACGTATTTTTTATATCAATAATATTAACGAAGCCGTTTAGTTGCTAGTTACCCTTTTCTTGAGCATGTGCAATAGCATAGTACACTTTTGTACTGTTACCTACCTTGCTATATGTGGGTAGGCCAACATCGAAAAAATTACCGGCCCTTAGAATTACGGGCTTATTTAAATACAGCAAATACAAGTTAACCATGCGACGGTTTGAGACAGACATTTCGATCCAGTTGGAGTTGTAGGCACTGTCGGCGAGTTGAGACGATTCGACAGTCAATTGATTGGCGTAGTAACAAGGCAGGAATATTTGCAATGTCATGCAGACGGCGTACTGTATCAGGACTGCAAAGTTACCCGGATCTTCCAAAAAGTTTACATTCTGCAGCCGATAAAGGCTAAAGCACAACACAAGAGCACTCAACAGTATTTGCGCCAATATCGGATAGGAGACGATGTGTTCGCATTGCTTAGACATTCTACCATGAAACAAAAACAAGAAAGAACATATGAGTCGAGTAAAACGGCTGAATTACACCCACACCTTCAGAGAAATATAGAAAAATAAAAAATTAACCCCAAATTAGATAAACTTTCCGTATGGAGAGTAAACCATTTTCTAAAAATAGATTTACACGATGCGAAGGTATCAGAAAGAAACGATATATGTATAAGTAAATCGTTAAATATAAATTATATCTTTAAATTAAAGTCATTCTTTGCGAGTGTTATCATGTGTACCGGTTAGATAGTCGGACATAACTCAAATGACTTAAAACGTTCGAAATCGAATTCCCCCCAAACATATTTATGTACGACTATATAGGGTCTCTGGTCACAACTTCAAAACGTTATACACTAGCAAAAAACACTACACCCTTTCAGGAGGTTAGTAAGTGAAAGATGCAGTATGATTCGAGTATTATAACCAATCTACTGAATCAGCGCTAATTTTTGACGGGGATGCTCCGATTTAGCACCCTCTCCACAACTTATGATTTTTATCGATATAGAGAGATTGATGTCACGTCTATTTTTGCTCTTGCTGCTTTAAATACAATCGAGTCATGCAGATGTTTAGCTGTAAATTAATTTTTAATTTACTGCTGTTAAAAATAAGAGTTTTTTGATGGAACAGGTTTGGAAAAAATAAAATATACTCTCCTCCCTATAAGCTGATGGAATATACAAAATGCTTTAAATGTACTTAATTGTAGTTTGAAAAATCATCATTGGCACCTCTTCACTTTCTGCTCCAGTTGTATAATATGTATTAGACTCTTTGTGATATCCTCCTCTGCCACATTCTGCCCTCGTCCCAGTTTCTGCAAACGCATAGCAATCAGCCGGAAGCATACGGCCAAATGTTGCATCATATAACACTGCCACATGTCCAGAGTGCAATTCGATATGCAAGTCAGGGGCATGGCCAGCGCCTCATAGAAGTAGGCGTACCAGTAGTATTGGGGATTTTGCCAATTGAACGGAGTCCAGTACGGAAAGGGCAGTTTATAGACATTGATGAACAACACACCAGTAAACGCACAGCCCACCACACTTACGCTGCACGTTATGTACAGAAAAGAGACTAAGCCAAACGTTTGAAAGGATTTTGTCCACATCAAGCGTTCCTCCCAGTTCTGTAGTTTGAATTGAGCGCCGGTCTGCCAGTCGTCAAACATGGATTTGGCCATACGTCTGTGAATCAATATACTGATAATCTTCACAACTAGAGCCGTCTCCGTTAAGGCAATGTACAGGACATCCGTGGCTTGAGTCAAATCGGAACTGACAATCACATCCATCCACATAAGAATCGTGTAGGAAAACGTCAAAGGTACATGAATTAGTAGACTAATCACTATGGCCGGCAATAGACCCTGATGTTCTCGTTCGGGATGCTCTGTCCATAGGCCCACATAACCCAGTATCTTGTGCAGAATGCGCGACTGATGTAGCGTATCAAATGACATTGTTCAATCTTGACTGAACTTTCGTCGAAATTTTCCAATGAATTTATATAGTTTCTTTTGGGACTACCTTCAAAAATTGAGGCATATTATGTTTGTTCTGCAACATGAATTCTGTGATTCCAACACAGTCTTGGGTTGTACCAAAATAAGGTGCAGCATTTTTCATAAACGCAAAATTAATTACAACCAGTAAGGAAAGGCTAAAGTCGGGCGGTGCCGACTATATAATACCCTACACCACTCTTGTAATATTGAATAACTCTGATATATAAATTTTGTAATTCATGTATAAATTGTTTACATAAATTTACTTTTGGGACATTTTATACTTAAATAATACCCTGTTCCACAGTGTGGTGTAGGGTATAAAAACGATTGGATCTAAAGAGCCAAATCGGATGAAACATATATATGGGAGCTATAGCTAAATCTTAACCGATTTTCTTCAAATTCGGCAATGTTGGTTCATGGATCAAGAAACTCTACCATTCTAAATTTCAAAACGATCGGATGTAAAATACAGCTTCTATAGGACTAAAGGACCAAATCGGACGAAAGATATATATGGGAGCTACATCTAAATCTGAACCGATTTTCTTTAAATTCGGCAATGTTGGTTCATGGATCAAGAAACTCTACCATTCTAAATTTCAAAACGATCGGATGTAAAATACAGCTTCTATAGGACTAAAGGGCCAAATCGGACGAAACATATATATGGGAGCTATAGCTAAATCTTAACCGATTTTCTTCAAATTCGGCTATGTTGGTTCATAGATCAAGAAACTCTACCGTTCTAAATTTCAAAACGATCGGATGTAAAATACAGCTTCTATAGGACTAAAGGACCAAATCGGACGAAAGATATATATGGGAGCTATATCTAAATCTGAACCGATTTTCTTCAAATTCAGCAATGTTGGTTCACGGATCAAGAAACTCCACCATTCTAAATTTCAAAACGATCGGATGTAAAATACAGCTTCTATAGGACTAAAGGGCCAAATCGGACGAAACATATACATGGGAGCTATAGCTAAATCTTAACCTCTTTTCTTTAAATTCGGCAATGTTGGTTCATGGATCAAGAAACTCTACCGTTCTAAATTTCAAAACGATCGGATGTAAAATACAGCTTCTATAGGACTAAAGGACCAAATCGGACGAAAGATATATATGGGAGCTATATCTAAATCTGAACCGATTTTCTTCAAATTCGGCAATGTAGGTTCATGGATCAAGAAACTCTACCATTCTAAATTTCAAAACGATCGGATGTAAAATACAGCTTCTATAGGACTAAAGGGCCAAATCGGACGAAACATATATATGGGAGCTATAGCTAAATCTTAACCGATTTTCTTCAAATTCGGCAATGTTGGTTCATGGATCAAGAAACTCTACCATTCTAAATTTCAAAACGATCGGATGTAAAATACAGCTTCTATAGGACTAAAGGGCCAAATCGGACGAAAGATATATATGGGAGTTATATCTAGATCTGAACCGATTTCAACCAAATTCAGTAGCGATCTTAACAGCCGCGAAATACTCTAAACTGCAAAATTTCAGAACGATCGGAACTTTACATGGACGGACGGACGGACGGACATCGTTAAATCGACTCAGCTAGTGATTCTGAGTCGATCGGTATACTTTAAGGTGGGTCTAGCTGTGGTATTTTCAGGTGTTACAAACATCTGCCGTGAAACAAACTTATAATACCCTGTACCACAGAGTGGTGCAGGGTATAAAAAAATAATAGAGAGCAAAAACGGACAACTGAATTTAATTATGAAATTGGTATAGTCTGTTATCAATTTCGATTTGGGTCGTTATCCCCTCACCTTAGAGAGGAAGGATATATATCATTTGCTACGGACCAAAAGTATATCACAGGAGTGGCCTAAGACCCCAAGTATGTTTGTGATGTTATAATGATGTTATGTTATTGACATAATGTTACGAGTATGTTACTTTTGGTATTTTTTTCATAACTTGTGGGATTGGTAGATTTTATAAATTAGGTAAAACTTTCCACATTATGTTTTGATTTATTTATTTATATGAATTACAATACAAAGTAAATTTATATTCTAATTTTACGGTCTAGGGGAATGCCGGGTTACAAAGACCTTGTGCATAGGTTTAGTAGCGACAGACCAGAGCCTGTGGTGGGAACCAACTCACCTACTGGAGTGCTCTTATGTATTGATAATGTATTAAATTAAAATTTTTTCGTTTTTATTAAATCTTTTTTTTTTAATTTTTCACAAAACTGGGATTTTTCGCAATATATTGTATAATTTTTTTGAAAACACTGATGGAATGAAAAAATGATATTAGAAGAAGATGAAGGCAACATAATTTTGGATTCTTTAAGGTAATATTTTCTAAATATAATAGGTAATTAGTTATATGGATGCGAAACAAGGCCGTTTGACCAAAATGCCAAAATTTAACACCATCCAACTCGGACAGTCAAGATCTGTTAATCTGGTTGAAATTTTGTACATAACAACTATCCCATAGGACTAACCATGGTGCAAGTTGCAGCCCGATCAGAAAACATTGGTCTTAAAAATGCACTCACATGACTCGAAATCCCCCATATACACGTACATATGTATTCCAAAATATACGTACGTATTACCCACGCGTTTTCTCATTACAACATTTTCAATGTTCAATGCACAACACTTTTTTCTTGATTTTTGCAATTTTCACTTGTTCATAACTTTGAAAAAAATTTCGGTTTTATTCGTCTTCTACAAAACAAATATTTTATAGAGTTGAGTTATCCTACAAAGTTTCATCGAAATCGGAGATGGTGATGTAATAAGGGTGTACGGTTTGACACGGAATGATCGTTATATACGATGTATTTGGCTTAAGCATCGGTTAATGAAAGTTTGAATTTTACTTAATAAATTCTCTTTCAAGCTCCATGTCGAACAACGGGTATCACACTGGTGTTGAAAATGCTCAGTTTTGTCTTTAGAGACTTATTTGTACGCAAAATTTTGTGTATATTAAAGAAACCTACTCGCATTATCTACACGCTCGCATATATCATCTACAGTTCCTCCTGTTGTAGATATTTTACAGCCATGACAAATAAAAGTTTCAATATCTTCAATCATTGAATCATCGACAACAAGGGGAGCTGTGACTTCAGTTTCTATGCGCATAAGTTTGGTTTTATTATAATTTTTTCTTAATCCTACTTTTCTCCCATTTTTCGTTAATTTAGATAATTTTTATCGTCAGCAAAATCTATGTCATTTAGATACTCGGTCATGATCCAACGTATCCTGGAAGGGGCTTGATTGTTAGTTTCCTTTATTACGCCATCAAGAAGCAGAAGGAACAATGACAGGCATAGCATACATTTCTGCCTTAAGTCTGTTGAGATGTTTAATGGTTTACTCTTCCATTAAAGCGTAATAAACGTGACATTTTTTTCTGGAATGTCCTTGTTTATTAGCGCTAACCATATTTAGTTTACATGATTTAGTAGACACGATTGGAATCAATTTGAATTGGCCCGTTGATCCTTGCATGAACTATAGGAGGTAATAATAATAATAATAATATTAGGTTCCTATTTACTGTAACGAAAACTCTTTCAAAGTCGACGAACAGTAAATATAGGTGTTAATGGTATTCCGATGATTTTTCAATAATTATTCGGAGTGTTAATACTATCAATACATGATCTACACTGTCTAAAACCAGCTTGTTTCTTGCGAAGTGATTGTTCTATCACTGGTTAGATCATCTGTAATAATATAGTATTTGCGAACCAATTTTCTCAAATAAAATATATGTTTACCCTTAAAATAATGTTTATATGTTTACTCGGAAAATCTTAGACTTTTCCGATTTTCCAGGCACGAACGAACTAAGCATGGACCCTTTATTATTCCACTTGGGAACATGTGTATATAACTCCATCGTTACATATTGATTTGATTTCATCCATTGTTGTGCTGCGCCTTCGTAGCTCGTTCATCATCCGTAGATACGCCAAACTCTCGCTTCCAAGGCGGTTAGTTAGCGCCAAACTAATGTTAGCGCCTTGGGAGTAAGTCAAGGATGCCCTCTTTCGCCATTGCCTTTTGCAGTTGACCTGGACAACATAATGTTAAAGCGGTGCAAAAAACAAAGAGGAATCATGTGGGGCTTGCACAGGCGTCTTGAAGATTTGGACTATGCTGATGACATCTACCTACTATCCCATAAGGTGTCCAACATGCAAGACAAGGTGGATGAGCTCATTCAACCAGCCAGATTTGGCCGATTGCAGAAAACATGTAGAAGCAAGCAAATCACAAGGGCCACAAAAATAAAAATATTCAACGCATGTGTCAAATCATTATTATTATGCAGCGAAACATGGCTTTTTACGGAAACGATCAGACAATCTCTGCAATCATGCATAAACTGATGCCTCCGAAGCATATGTGGCATTTTCTGGCTCAACACGATTACCAACGAAGAATTGTTCGACGCACAAATAAAATAGGGCATACCTTGCGAAAGCCACAAGCCGCAGTAACTAGAATGCCACTAGACTGGAATCTGCAAGGCAGTAGAAGACCTGCGATGACGTGGAGAAGAACACTCACGAAAGACCTTGCCAAGATAAACAAAGCTTGGGAATTTATTAAAATTAATGCATACGATAAATCTTATTATAAATGTAGTGTAGAAGCCCTATGTTTTCTCGAGGAATAAATAAAGGGGAAACAAATGTTAGCACCTTAGCAAAATACTGTACCATTTTAAGGGAGAAATGCAGAAGAATGTACTTACTAAACTTCTGAACAAACGCTGACATTTTGGGGAATGTCCTAATTTGTTGCTCAACTTTTGAGCCCACGAAAACAAACCTCTTAAGGAGTACAACATTAATGACTATTAAAAATTAAAAAAAATTAAACGTTTAGATTTCTAATAAATATCACAAATAGGATATTTATTTGAGAGATTATTCATACTGCAACACATTCATTTTGATTTTAGGCTCTAAACAAAGTTTATATCACTCGATTAACCTATTGGATCTAAGTCATGGGTTGCAGAGGTACAGCAATGCTGATATAAATTCAGCATTCTTAGAAGAGAGAAAGCTTATCCTTGTATTTACTTAAGGGGTCTTAGTATTCGGACAAAGCCAGCACAAAACTATTACCTTAGCAGACTTCTCTTTTGAATGTTAGCTGTGCACAGTGGATTGAATCGGTGTCTACAGCACTTTTGGAATACGAGTAAAAAATCATATTCAGCTTCATATTCTTTGACATATTCAGAAGTGTAAAATCTGTGTATCTGTCACATAATTAGCAATTTCGAATGGTGGAAATGGTTCAAAGAAATACCAATTTTAGCTAGATTCTTTAAAAAATACAATTATTTATACTGCAGGAAAGAGGATCTTTATGCGATCCTTACGCGTTTGATGGACTAGAGTGTGAATTAATTGCTGGAGATAAATGTAGATGAGTATTATGTCTGTTTGCCCTATGGGATTCAAATCGAATAAATAGAAACACACATGTGAGTATATAAGTATATGTTACACACCAGGATCTGGATCTAGACAGAAGTTGAATGTATGAGATAATATACAATTTAGCATTTCGGATTTGCCAATGTTAATTCTTTCATATAATCTAAAGGGGGGGCACCGACTCTGCTTAATGTAAACACTGTAAAAAAGAACGTGGTCGCCTAATACTAGAAACGACAATTAAAAATCCATCACTGACACTCGCGTAACCTGCGCCTATACCGGCAATTAACCTTGGGGCTCCTGTCGTAGGGGACACGCCCATCTTATTTGCCAGTTGGGTAAAGCATTGAGCAACTCTCACGTACATGTAATTATAATTTTGTGTTTTATTTATCAAAATAATTTTTATAACAAACTTTTTACAATACAAGTACATACACAGTGTTATATACATAGATACATACTCGCGCAACGTATATCGAAAGATTTAAAAAAAAGTATTTATGTTTCATACCTAATTTAAGCAACTTAATATAAAATATTTAATAAAGATTTAGTTCTGAAGGAAGAGAGAGAGAGAGATTGAGAGAGTCTGTTTCCATCTTCTGTGTCATTTTGAAGTGTACCTAAGGGCTATCGAAGCACTGTATCCGGGATCACATCCCATCTAAAACTACCGAAGGGTTTGGGTCTGGGGCATATGGACCGCGTCCTTGGTCCTCAGGGACGACAGATTTGTATCGATTGAAGAATGGGGTGGGAGGAGACGGGGAGTTGATCGTTATTATATAAAAAAATACATACATACATACAAAGTAAGAATAGAAGTATTTAAGATATGAGCATTTCATAGTTTTGAGTACTCAGTGGGAGCATGAGATTATTTACAATAATGTTCCTGGTTTTCTCAGGGGCCTTCTCTGGCCCAACAGACCCAAACCGCGGGGTTGTTGTTTGGTTGTGGTTTCTGGCTCTGCGGCAGGTTCCTCTTTGTCCTCCTCGTTTGTGTCAGCGGCAGCATCTTCATTGGCATCCGCATCCTCGGAGGATGAAGCGGATTCATCTTCTGCTGGTGCTTCTGTTACGATTGAAGAACGATTCAAGAGATACAAAGATGTTTTCAAATGAACTGACTAGCTGTGGCAACTCTTTGATCCTTACCTGTAGTGGAAGTGCTTAGCTGCATACGCTTTTTGCCAAGCAATGGATTGACCTTGCGTGGTGGGGCAGGTGCCGCTTTTGGTTTGAGGCTATCAGTCTTTTGTGGGCCACCGATACGTGGACGAGATTTCAAACGGTTAAGGCCACCCAGATTGGCGGATGGCTTCTCATCGGCTGGTTTATCAGCAGATTCTTCTCCTTCTCCCTTCACATCGTTGTGATGGCTGCTGTCGGCAGCGGAGTCATCGGACGCAGCGGGGGCTTCGGTGGTACGACCGAATTTGCCACGGGCGGGCAAACGACCGCTAGAGGCGCGGTTCGCGTTGAAGCGTGATGCTTTAGTGGGAGCAGCGACGGGGGTAGCAGATTTCTCGTCGACGCTATTCTCACTATCATTGGCGGCTTCATCTTCAGCTGGGGTGGCCTTGCTAGTGGTGGTTCGGCTGCGACCACGCACATTTAACGTGGGACGACTGCGGAGTGCGCGAGCGGTGGTACTTGATACCGACTCTTCTTGGGCGTCATCACCCTTGGCGGCTGGTGCTGCGGGTGTGGTTCTGCCATTGAGGTTGAAACGGTTGCGGGCTGAGGAATTACATGTCAATTGTGAAGGTGTGAAAATTGTCTAAACCAATGGACCGTTTAACTTACGTTTGTTACGGCCAAATCCTGAACTGACGGGTTTTACTTCCTTCACTGATACTTCTTCTTCTTGCTGTTCCTCGGTAGCCGGAGCGGCTGTTGTCTTAGCACCAGGGCGGGGACGACCGCCTACAGGTGGACGTGAGAAACGATCTAGAATTAAAATAAGAGTAATGATCGGTATTTAGCAGTAGGCGTTCATGTGGACATTCTTATGGTTCAGAGAACTTACTTTTGCCGGACTTAGGTGCTTCTGGGGCAGATGAAGCTTCGGTTGTTGTCGTGGTAGAAGCTCCACCGGACTTAAGCTTGAAACGATTGCGCCCGGCACTGTTGAGTCCTCCGCGTTTTCCACCAAACAAAGGTGCTGGAGTGGTAGTGGTTGTCGTTGTCGTGGTTGTTGTGGTGGTTGTGGGTTCGGGAGTTGTGGTTGTGGTCGTTGTGGTGGTTGTGCTTGGTTCCTCCTCTACCATGGTGGTCATCATGTCAGCGTCATACATGTCCGTGGTGTCGGGTACAATTGTAGTCACGTCCATGTCGGAGTCGGTGGTCATTTCCATGTTGTTGTTTTCATTGGCCAAAATGGCATATAAATCGAAAGCGGCCTTTTCCATGGCTGGGGTAGTTTGTTCTACGTCCTCGTCATCATCCATAGTGGCGTCGTCACTTTCAGATTTCATTTTCTCCGCTTCGGCATCTTCGGCGTCCTTCGTAGCTTGAGCAGCGGCCATTTCTTGTTCGATAGCAATGGCTGTCTTTGTATCGTTTTCGGCATTACGGGAGCCCTTGGCTTGCTTCTCGTCCGTATTGAAAGTTTCGCTGTCCACCAATTCTAGACTGGGACGCTTCACGCTAATCCTCCTCTCGGCGGCGGAGTCAACTGAATCAATAGCGGGAGTTGGAGCGACATCGGCGGCCTTACCGCGGCTGGGGAAACGAGTGTTGTGGGGCAAACGTTCGGTTTCAATGCTTTCCTCCACATTTGAAGAACGACCCTTGGCTTTGCCAGTCACCAAGCTGTTGTCGCTGGGAGTAGCGGCGGTGCTACGTTCAATGTTGGTATAACGAGACTTGCCGCGAGACTCGGCTTCCTCTTCTTTATCCTTGTCCTTGTCGTCAGCTGCACCGGATTTTCCTTTGTTGTCATCGTCTTCTTCTTCGTAATAGTAGACGTATTCATATTCGTAATCCTGGCCATTGGGACCTTTTTTAATTTCGATGCGAGACTTTTTGTTATTCTCAGTACCGGCTGTGTCCAAAGCAATGGCTTGGTCCACAAAGCCCACATTGATTTCATCATCAGCATCGAGAGCGGCCTTCTTTGTGGGAGCAGCGGTAGTCAGCATTGTCAAAGGCATTTCAGTGGTCTTGGCAACTTCTTCAGTAGCTTCAGCTTCACCTTCAGCTTCGGCCTTCAGTTTTGCCTCTTCAGCGGCTATTTCCGACTTGACGATTTCAAGTTCGGCCTCTTCGATGGCCCGTTTGGCTTCAATGCTCTTCATGACGTCCTCGTTGATGAGGGCACTAAGCACAGGATTCAGTTCTGGCTTCTCTTTGGTGGGCAACAGATTCATATTTTCCACATCGTAGTGCGAAATCCGATGCGACGTTGCAAAGCCATCATCTCCCAAGTCGCCAGGACGTTTGTGCGATGTTTCGAATGCAGCCGTCGAATCGGCAGATATAACGGGGGACTCCACGGAATTATCTGCCCAACTTAGGCTGGCCAAAAGGCAGCAAACGAATCTGGAATATTAAAAAGAAGAAGAAGGTAAATACTCGTACAAAGAATGTCGATCCTGTACAGGAATTTTGCATAAGGCTAGGATAAATTAGTGTTATTAATTTTTATGTGTGCAACAAATCTACATAGAGTATATAAAGAATGAATTTCCATGTACAAAAATGGCTGGAAGTTGGCACAAATACCTTGTCCCTGTTGAAATTTGTAAAATCTATTCACAGTTATACTTATATTTTGCTCTAACCTTTATAGAAGCTATATTTTACAGTCAATCATAATATAATTTCGAATATAGCTTTTATGTGGTCTAGCAAATAGCTGATTATCGTAATGAAGGAACCTCCTTAGGTGAGTTGTTAGCGAGTTCGCCTATTAGTGTGGGTTCGATTGCCACCTGAGGTTCAGAATAAAAAATAAATAAATGAAAATATCGGGTCAAATTTATGGATTTTCATGTATCACATGCAATTAGCGCGGACACAAACAATATGGTATTGTTGTGGTGATGGACCGCAACTAATAATTAATCACCAATCAATTAATGAAGATTCAGAGAACTGCCTGCCGCAGCATAAGCGGAGCTTTAAGTAGCGGAATACCCGGAAATATAAACTATATCTAGTTCTATACTGATAGTTCGAAGCTCAATGAAAATGTTGGCTTCGCTTTACAATGTAAAACTTAATCTTGTTATGGCCTTGATAAGCTGAAATAATTGCATTAAGGGAAGTCGCCAAGTGGCGTAATCGCAACATAGTGACCAACACGGGCGTCGTCATTTACTCCGACAACCAGGCTGCCATTAAATCTTTGGAGGCTACATCCCTAAATTCAGAAACAGTCCTCGACTGCCGCAGATCTCTCAACATCTCCCGCTTATGTTGAGAGATCTGCGGCAGTTTAACACATGCGGGCAACTACAACGCCGATGAACATGCAAGCTTGGCTTAGGCAAGGGGCAGTTCAAATAAAGAAGGTGGACAGATACGAAGGTCAAAATATACCCTTGCAGATAGGAGGTCCATCTATGTAAGTGTCAGTTCTGACGGGAAATTGCCTGATCGGCGAACACTCCAGCATTTTGTGTATAGAGTACAATGACCATTAAATCTTTGGAGGCTACATCCCTAAATTCAGAAACAGTTCTCGACTGCCGCAGATCTCTCAACATCTCCGCATATGTTGAGAGATCTGCGGCAGTTTAACACATGCCGGCAACTACAAAGCCGATGAACATGCAAGCTTGGCTTAGGCAAGGGTCAAGAGGCAGTTCAAATAAAGAAGATGGACAGATACGAAGGTCAAAATATACCCTTGCAGATAGGAGGTCCATCTATGTAAGTGTCAGTTCTGACGGGAAATTGCTTGATCGACGAACACTCCAGGATATTGTGTATAGAGTACAATGACTTTTGCAGAAGCTGTGTAGATGATGAGAAAGCGGAGAGCATTAACCACTGGCAGATCTTGCCGGCACCGATGTTCGTGTAATTAATAACTTTATGATTCAACAGATTGGCTACTGGGCACGTGGTATCACTAGGAATCTCTATTGGTCTATGTGAGCTGGTAAAACCGTTTGACACCCTATCCTAACATATCACATGCAAGCATTCCCTATTTCCTTTTATGTGTTCGTATTTTTTAGAGAACGTTGAGGATTCGATTTCGACATCGACCTTATACGAGACACACTTTAAACAGAAATATAATACATCGTTTGTTATTGTAAATGATAACTTTTAAATAAGTGTCGATTTGAATTAATTAATTTCATTTCATTTATTAATTTGTAATTTCAAAGCCAATTGGCCATTTTAAGATCACATTTTAAAAATTTCATAATACAACAATTGAGTAAACTCTAAAATTAAAATATGTATGTTTTAAAAACAAGTTAAGATTATGTTCCCTGGTTACTAATTGTTGAGTTAGTAGTTCCCAGCTAAATAAAAGTACTGATTACAGATTTGATCTGAGATTTAGGATTCAGATCCTAATAGATTGGATTTAAGACAAAGCCTTAAAGTTTGCCACAAATCGTTATATCCGCTCTAGGCGATTGGAGCCCCCATGTTGTATCGGACATATTAAGCGTTATTAACGAATTGGGAAGTCTGTTGCTTCTTAACAGTTTAGGAGGGTGTGTCTGTTGTGATGTACAAATTATTTTAAATTTATTTTTATTTTTGATTGATTACGAATACAACACTTTTTATCAATGTTTACTATGAATTGTTAAGTGAGATTCTAAGGACGACATAGGTGAGAGAAATGAGACTACAGAAATTACAACCGTAAAAATAATATTGGTTACTGTGACTATTTATGTCCATGACTGTAGATGTTAGCTTTGAAACTGTTGTCCATTTCCAGGACCTCGTTGATGAGTTTTAAAATATTCTGCTATACGATACAAGTTGTCGAGGCGACCTATCTCTTCTCGCAGTGTAAGACCTTTTGGGTTTCATTGCCGGACCATGCCAAACATAGGCAGTTGAATTGAAGTGGTTTCAAATCTCTGGTTGCTTTATTCTGATCTCCGTATTTTGTTCTCCAAATCATTGCAACTTTCAAGGCTGGTCATTGATGTGTAAATGTATCCCATCGCTGTGTTGTGTGACATCGTCAACTCGAGAAGTTTTGGGTTAATATTTGAACATTGTTTTCACAATTTTATGACGGAGTTGAAGTTCGATTTCACGTTCGGACTGTTGTCTGTCCGAAGTGCATTGCATTGCAAAACCAGGAGGGTCCAGACCAGTTTTACTGATCTTAACCTACAGCTGCTGCTTTTTGAACAGGATTAATTACACAACGTTGTCCTTGAAGTAGCTATTATGTTCGTATGCTTGGCATATTCCTTTCAGTCAGACATTGATGTTCAAGTGGTTGCACTTATGTTCACATGTCTGTCCGGTCGTCCGTCCGTCCGTCCGTCCATCCATCCGTCCATCCGTCCTCCTGTCTATATGATTGCTAGTTCGTTCGTTCAACTCGTTGCAACTCACAACTCAAGAAGATGTCAGAAATTCAAGCAAACACTTGCACTGCTCCTCACGCAGACGATTGTCGATTGCACTTTTGTGCTCTGGTCTGTTCCGATCTGGTCTGGATATGGTGCACAGAAATCGATCTGTGCACGTTGCTCTCTGTTCCCAATTCGGTCTTTGCACAATTGCACATGTGATCCAAAGTCAGTTACACAGTGAAAAATATTGTAAACAAAGAACAAGAAACACAAAGCCCAGCTCCGGCTTGGGCTGCCTAGCATCCATCATAAGTTCTGTTTGGTAGCCAGCGGGACAGACAGGGCAATCCGTGCTGTGGCGGCAACCACCACAATGATGCAAAATGTTTCAAATTGCAGTTAACGTGTTTTACTTTTCTCATTTTTTCCTCTTATTTAAATGCCAAAGGCTATACCATTGTACGGAGTGCGGCTGAGGCTGATAGCTATGGTCTGGCTGGTTAGCCATTAAAACTCAAGGCTATCGACCAACTTGAATGATACACATAATCATACCGAGAGACAGACAGACGAACAGACAGACACACAGATGTATGAACGAACCTATAAGTCAACAGCACTGGACGGCTGTTGTGAAAGGTATGACCAGACTACCTCTGGCAGGGAGGGCTGATGGAGACTAATATGTACTATGTACTTGGAAAGATCATACGTATGGCCATGAAGAGGGGCCGTATGTTAATGTGGGGGGTATACAGATTGACATCTTCGACTGCGAAAAAAACACAACAGCAGAGACCGAAGCGGGATCTTGAAGTGAGCTTATGCATCGCGTTTGTTTCATTTGGCGACTGACTGGACTGTCAAGTTATTTAATGGCATTTGTCGTTATGTGGTTTACCTTCTGTCGTCAGGGGAGTTTCTTAGCAGCGATGCGGCGGCTGCAGCGTTATTTTAAGGTGACCGTATATCGACAAAACCGGTTCATTTGCGAATCGTTGACTGTGGTAATGGCGTGTAGTTGTATTATTTGAATGAAATGAAAATGAACCAACCCATACAGATGTACATATGCGCGCAAACTCCATTGTCAAATTATATACAGTCTATAAGGTACCTATGTACATACATGGACAATTTGTCTACATATGTATGTATTGAATTACTCCCATCAGTAGTGATGTAAAAAAACCGATTTGTTCGTGGCTCTTCTTTTCGGTTGTGCTAACAACAATACGAACGACGTCGGACGCTATGACTTTCGGCAAAATGTGTGCCATCTTTCATCACTTCGCTTGCGAATTGGCTGCGGAGCTTGCATGGCTCTGGGTATGGGTATGGGTTAATTACGGTTTCCATTTTTCCAAGAGGCAAACCTTTTGAATAACTTTTAACATTTTATAGCCGAAATTAAAACGCTCATGCAATGTAATGTAGACAATATGCCTTTCAGACGAATAACTGGTGGCATTCAACCGGTTTCCCTAGTATTGCCACTACTCACAGCGCTGTATTGCGCATGCGCAGCAGCAAGACGACAGCGCAGCAAAATTATAAACCTCTTTTCACAGTAACTGCTCGCAATGCGCTTGTTCTGTTGTGTTCCAACTAAAGCTACAAATTGATGTATTTATGCTGCGCCCTTTTGCTTTGCATAATTATTTAATTTATTCCACATTAAGGATAGTCAAACCAAAAAAGTTCTCATTGGCAGCGGATATTTCCCATATTTCTTTGATAAAATCAAGAACGCAGATTCTTTTTTATTTTTTTATTTTTGTAACTATATTTAGAGGTGGTCCTGAATACAATTTTTAATAAAAGGATTTTCAAGAAATCAAATAATATTTAATTTGTGGGAAAATACTTGTAACTAATGAAATTAACATATATTTTGGTGTTGGTTGACTTATAATAAAAAAAAATTATCTGTAACCCTTTCCCTGCGCTGAGGATAACATTCATTGCGATACGTTTGTTTCAATAATCCGTGTGTGAGCAAAATTGACTTTAAATATGTATCCTCATAATTTCGACACGCTAAATGGAATGACATTAACAGTATTTTCCTGTGACATCGCGTTTTCGAGATATTAATCTACTTATATAAAGTTTGTAGGGTAAACCAAAAGGTTAGTAAATTCAAACACAATTTCGAAGTAGATGTTGCATGTCAAAGAACAAAATAGAGGACACATTCCTAGAAGTAGTTCTCCCAAAACACCCGACACCCCCGCTCATCCCCATACTCATGAAAATCCCCTTCCAAAATTAATGATATATCAAAAGTCGTAGAAATTGATGGATTTTTTGGATGATATATTCGACAAACAGATTTCATGTAAAAATCACTGTACATAGGTCCCTACAATGCTCTTTAATGGCAACCCATTGTTTTTTTAAATACATCGTTATCGTTTATCCACAAAGTTTTCTGGGTAAAAGAAGGGTAAGTAAATTCAGGAACAATTCTGGTATAGATAGCTTCTCAATACAAGTTCCATGTCAAAAGGAAAAACTTCAAGAAGTATTTCTCCCAAAACACTCGACACAACCGTTGACCCACTTACCCAAAAAAAAAAATCACTACAAAAACAATGATTTATCAAAGTTTCATCCCGACTTCAGACTTCGCTTTTTATAATTGACCCACTTGACATGAAATCCCCCATATATATGTATATAAAAACGTAGAAAATGTCTTTGTAACGGTCTACTAGCAGAGGTTAGTCTTAAAACGAAAACTGCATTGCATCAAATTTCAAGCGTACTCGTATGTGCTTTGGTGGTGAAGTGTTGACCTGTTCATTATCCCCTCAGCTTAGAGGGAGGAGGGTATATACCATTTGCTACGGACCAAAAGCCTAAGTATGTTCGGCGGAAATCCGTTTTAGTACATTTTAAGTAATTTCAACAATGTCCCTCTGTCTGTCTGTCTGGCTGGAGCGCACGACATCTCTCGGAAGAAGTAATGGATTGACTTAAATTTTGGTATGTGATAATATTTTTATCTATCTCAGGCTAAGTTCGGAGATGGTTCATATTGGTTCACACCTTCTGGTACCTCCCTTACAAAGGATTAAAATTTATTGAAATATCACATAGCAATAGTTTATCCGTCACTATCACCTTAAGAAAAATGGGAGAAGTGTCACCACCCATTTAGGTAGCTCACACACAAAGATGGGTCATATTGGTTCACACCTTATGGTACCTCCCTTACAAAGGATTAAAATTTATTGAAATATTGATTCTCTAATATATAAAATAATTCCTCACATAGCAAACTATTGCTAAACCGTCACTATCACCTTAAGAAAAATAGGATAAGTATTGCCACCCCTTTAGGTAGCTCACACACAAAGGGACCATTTTGTACAAAAATTTAACTGTTTAAAACTTTAATGAAGTGCATATAAATACTTGGAATGTTGTACAGTATAGTGCTTTTATATGACCTACAATCCAGTGAAAATGGTTGTCATTGACACGCTCCTTTTGGAACCTCCCCTACAAATGGACTATGTTGCACCAAAAGATAACGGCTATTAATTTTCATACTATTGCATGGTTTAAAGTTATTAAAAGCAATTTAAATTATAATAATTTAATTAAAACAACAAAATAAATAAATTTACGATTATTTTTTGGGACTGAAGGTGAATCCCCTCATATGCCGGTTTACCCGACTAAATTTCATACTTCTTATACCCTCCCTTTAGTGTGACTAGGGTATATATCATTTGCTACGGACAACAAGTGTAACACATAGAAGGAGTGACCTAAGACCCCAAGTATGTTCGACCGAAATCCGTTTTGGACCATTTTAAGTCATTTGAGCAATGTCCGTCCGCCCGGCTGGAGCGCACGCTCATAACGTCAATAAGAGAATACCACTGCACGTAAACGCTTATAATTCGGCACAGTGCAATGTATTTAAAGTATCTACTGTTCAGCGAAAAATAGGTGTGTTTGATAAACACCTTCTGGTACCTCCAACACAAATTGACAGATTAATTCGTGTAATATCCCATATTACAGTGGGGGTAAACCGACCATGACTATTTTGCTAAAAAACTTAATTTTGCGACTAAAACTTTCTTATTGTTTCTGATAAAAGACGCTATCAAAAGGGGGATGAAAAATTCCAACATCTAAATAGTGTACTTATACAAGGTTTTCCAACAAGAGGTGTTATTTTGAATCACCCGGTATTTCGGTAGCTGTCACCTTTGAAGCTTTTATTCTATGACATTTGACAAGTAGAAACCACGCCATTACTAAAAATGGAACGACACACTATTCAACAACGCATTGCAATTATTAAAATTCGAAAAATCGAAAATCATCGAAAAATCATCTTGACTGATGAGGCCCATTTCCACCTCGGTGGCTACATCAACAAGCAAAATTGTCGCATCTAGGCTCGGAAAACGCGAGAGTTATTGTTGAGAAGCCTATCCATCCTCAACGTCTGACTGTTTGGTGCGGTTTATGCTCCGGCGGGGTCATTGGACCTTACTTTTTCGAAAATGAGGTTGGATCAACAGTTACGGTGAATGGATTGCGCTATCGAGAGGTGATTAATGATTTTTTATGGTCCGAGTTGGATGGTATTGATCTGGACAACGTTTACTTTCAACAAGACGGCGCTCCGAGATCTTATGATTTAACACCTTGCGACTTCTTCCTTTGGGGACACGTGAAAGATAAGGTCTACGCCCACAGGCCAGCGTCGATTCAAGATCTCAATGATAGAATTCGTGAGGCTATCGAGGACATAGGGCAGCCACTTTGCGATTTGGTTATGGAAAATTGCATGAAAAGGATATGGTCCTGTAAGCGTGGTCGTGGTGGCCATTTGGCTGATGTTGTTTTTCATTATTAACGGTATACCTTCCTCTTTATTATGAAATAAACATCCGATCATTTATCTCAAAAAATTCCTTTTTTCAGTGAATACCAAAATAATTTTTTTGAAATTTCCATAAAAAAATATTAACATGGATTTTACTTTCTAGATAAATTCATTAGGTATCATTAGCAGAAAGCAATGAATTATTATTTTCAATATTTCAATTTTTTTTGCCACTGATCTCAATTTTAAGAGATAGGGAAAATGTATCTATGTTATTTATTTTTAAAATATTCCTTAAAATTATAAAATTATTTTTGCACTTAATTGTTCACTCTAATTTAATTGCCAAAGTTTGTTACTGTTAAAGCATACTTTTGTGAATTTTGTTTGACAAATATTCCAATGTCCCGAAAATCCGAGTATAGCTAATAAATGCAAAATCCTAACATCTCTCTCAGCCTATTCTAGTTCCATTCGAAACGTATAAAAATGTCCAAGTGAATCGGGAAGTCGTTGTGCTTCTGAAGAGTAATTTTATTTTGTTTCGGAATTTTTCATCGCACAAAATTCCTTCACATAATTAGTCTAGTCATTAAATCTTATTTTAACATTCAATGCCAAGGCCATGATTTCAAAGTGAATACTCGTACTATTCAGGTTCTGATGTATCGAAAATTATGTATACGACACATTTCAACAATTAAGTTTGAAACTAACAACTTTGGATTTCAGATTAAGTAGATAACTGCTAATATAAACCGTCACATGTAAACATTTCTGTGGAAAAATGTCAATTGTCCTTGATGTCTCATAGTTCCATTTAAACATTGGTGGTTTTTGTGTATTCTCGCTAAAACAAAGACGATTTAATCTAAATGACTGAAGTGTCAAACAATTCCAAGAAATTTTACTCTGTTTCTGATCGTATGACGCACATTTATTCAATAAAAACCACACCGTAAAAATCACAAAAACAAGTTATTTTTTTCCAAAAAAACGACGCTAAATAATAAATTGTAAGGTAGCATGCATTTGTCTTATATCTATTACTTGTAATTAATTTTTTTCAAATTGCCGTGTCTCTTTGGAAACTTTTAGAGTATCCTATTTTAAAACAAGTAAATAAGGATTAAATTCGGCCATGCCGAATCTTATATACCCTCCACCATGGATCGCATGTGAATAGTTACGGGTACTAAGGAACTCATTATGCCAAATTTCAGCCCAATTCGTTGGAATTTGAGTTTTTTGTGGCGTTACGAAGTCAAATCTAGAGGGACCTTTGTATGAGGGCTATATCAAAACATGGAAATATAACTGCCGTTGTTCGTGTGAAGAATTCTGGGGCATATAAATATACCCCAGTTAACAATTTTCAGCCCGATCAGTTGACATTTGTGGCCTCAATGACGTTAATAAGTCAAATCGTTTAGATGCTATATATGGGGGCTATATCCAAAAATAGACCGATATTTCAATCCTAACATACCTGCAGATATGAGAAGTTTATGTACCAAATTAAGCCGCCTAGCTCAAGTATTATAGATTGTAGCGTGATTACAACAGACGGACATGGCTAAATCGTCTTAGAATTTTACGACGATTAAAAATATACATATATGTATACTTCATGTGGTCTCACATCCATATTTAGTGGTATTACAAACGGATTGAAAAATTAATATACCCCCATCCTATGGTGGAGGCTATACAAATATTTAAGTAAAAATAGATGAGGTAAAAAAGTGTCGGGATTACCTAAAATCAGATATGTTGTACATAAAATTTGACATGTCCTATGAAGGGATACACTTCAAATCAAATCAAAATCGGATCAGTTTTTGTATTTTCTTTATATTTTCTAGATAATTAATACTTCTTATAGTTGCAGGTCATTTGGGATTGCAAATGGGCCATATCGGTCAATGTTTTTCTATTGCTCCCCTATAGAGGTCGCTCCAGAAAATGCGTTTTTTGAGCCACAGATATCACATTTTAAATGCAATTTAGCTAAAACTTTGCAGTTTGTATTCTACTTTCATAAAAATTAATCACTGCAAACATTTTACAAATCGGTTCAAATTTTGTTATAGTCACCCGATAGATGTCGCTCCAAAATACGCTTATTTAAGCCACAAATACCACATTTTCTAAGCATTTTACCTGAATCAGCAGTTTGTATTTTATTTAGACAAGAATTCATCACAGTAAAAATTTTTTAAATAAGTTCATATTTTGTTAGAGTCCACCTGTAGATGTCGCTCCCAAAAAGTGTATAAACACCGCATTTTCTAAATAATTTAGCCAAAACTTTGCAGTTTGTGTTCTATTTTGGTAAGAATTAATCTCAATACTACATAATTAATCTCAATACCGCACTGTGTTATAGCACTTTAAGAGTCGATTTACCCATGTCCGTCCGTCCGTCTGTAGATGTATCCTTGTAATGAAAGTGCAGGTCGTATATATGGTTCGATAGTGTTGAAATTTAGCACAGCGCTCTTTCTTAACCCAGGGACGATCCCTATTGAAATTGATAGAAATCAGTTCAGATTTATATATATCGCCCATATACTCGTATATGTTCCCCCGATTTAGAACGAAAGCTCTGTAGAAACCACAATTAAGTGATTTATATGAAATTCAACAAAAGTTAAATCCCTGATACTGGAACAATTACTAGCAAGTTTAAAACAAATCGGTTCAGATTTAGTCCCCATACCAGTATATACATATAGTGACTTAAGAGGGTAAGGGCGCTAAGTCTAATATTTAAAATTTTACAGGAGAGGCAAAATACGTCCTTCGCATATTCACGATTCAGTTATTAATGATTAGAAAGCATGATTTTTTGGCATTTTGTTTCCAAATTCTTAATTTATCTTGTGCTTCGCTTCAAAAACTAAATTTAGGCAAAAAGTGGAATAATCCATTTTTCACTTTTAGGCCGCGAAACGTACTTTCCGATTTGACATCTATGTAAGTGCCACAGAAGCTGTATTTTATAACAGATCAATATGAATTTTGGCAAAGGGAAGTCTCTTCAGCCATAAATAAAGACTAATCAATATAGCGAAAATCGTTTGGATAAAATATGACCCAATATACTTATATATGTTGCTTCCGAGTTGGCATTTAAAAGCTATAGAAATGGGAAAAGGAATTGCTCCACGTAAAAACACTGCTAAATTTTAATGAAGTCACTAAGTGAAATTTCTTTTGGAAAGTTTGAGATTTTTTAGTTAATTCCATTTTTTTTGCCAAATTGATTTTTTCAAGTCACTATAAACAACACAAATGATTGTCGTACGTCAAAACGTTCTGAGAACGTTTATTGCCAAAAATTTCAAACTTTCCAATGCTATACGTCAAATGGTCGTACGTCAAAACGTTCTGAGTACGTTTATGCTAAAAATGGAAATGTCAGATGGCGCCAGGCAACACTTAGTGTTGCCTAGGCCAGAAATATATGTAGCAACTCTCGTAATACCCAAAAAAAGTTGTTTTCTTATAGTGCGATTTTCAAGGTAGTCGTTTCTAATTTAGATCAAGTATATGCGTGCTTATTCTGTCCCATCAAGAATAATTTGTTATATGTATATCAATAGCCCTTGTCTTGTACATATTTAGTTTTAGTTAATTTATAATTCTGTGTAATAACTGTAGCTATCAATAAAATTACAAATTCTATGTTGTGTAGGCTCTACTTAAATTAAACGAAGGTTAAACAAGAATGGTCGCTTTTGCATATTTCTTAAATTTATTTACTTGACATGGTTTTTTTTTTGGATTTTCATTTTCTGTCACCAACTTCACCGTTTCCACTTTAATTGGCCAAAAGTCTACTTGAAAGGCAGCTTGAGTTTGAAGTCAGCCTTGCAACCTTTTTGTAAAACATAGATAAATTATTTTTTGTCACGTCACTGAAATATTACATCGACACTTTTGAAATGTTACGAATTTCAAAAAAGAAAAAGATGTCGTCAGTCCGTTTCAGTTTTGTGTTATTTTACGTTTTATGTGACTAAATAGTATTAAATGAAGGCTGTTGTACTGCAGTGACGTGACAAAACAATTGTTGGGCGATACGGGTCGATACATACTCGTAATAGTACTAACAATATCTTCAGTTAATAAAAATAAAATGCAAGTTTTTTCAACGCTAGAAAACATATTTGAAATAAAAGGCCAATTAGCCCAACTATAATGGGGAGCTTTGGGCACATTTTGCGCTTGGCGCGCTACAACGGCGCCAGACGCGCGTTGCATGTACTTTTTGAGTGATGCATGAAAAGTTTTGCCGTTTGAAACGACCCTCAAACAAAAGGAAACGCAATGATTTCCCCACCAATAAAAAAAACGTATTTCCATCTACAGCGAACTATTTTATAAGCGCTTAAATTTTAGCCAGATTATTTGAAAAATGTGTTCTACAGAGCGTCAAGAGGTGAAATCGGTGGGGAGCTTTCAAAACGTGGACCGATGTGCCTAATATTCAATAGGGATCGTCCATAGCCTATGATATGATTCTGTACCAACTTTTGTAAATATCTTTTTCTATTTGCGACCTGCACTTTCTTCAGAAGAGTAATACACAATGGCTCTATCTATCACTTCTCTTTTTAGGCGTTACAAAGAAATGCTCAGTCATAATACTGTGTAACACAGTGTGGTGTATAATTGCCATTAGCCAAAAATAAATTTTGCTCTAAAGGTCACGGACGTATAAAATTAATCATACACTGAAGAAAAACATGCTGAGAATCAATGAAGTTATCCTAACTTTTACGAATTTGGCTTTGATTTGGCGCATTGTACATTTTGTACATAAATTAAAGACATGGAAGGAATTTAAATTAATTAGACTTCAATTTATGTCATGAAACGACTTTAAATCAATCACATCTTGAACTTAAATTAAAGACATGATACGTTCTTAAATAAATTACATGTTGTAATTAATTGAAGTACAAAATTGATCCAACTATTGTTTGGTTAATGGAATATAAGACTAGATGTTAAAAAATATTTGTGGGTGTCCATTAATACAAAAAGTATTAAAAAATGGTTCCTCACATCATATCTCTTAATTTTATTAGAAAAAATACTTTTTATCCCCTCACCTTAGAGAGGAGGGTATATACCATTTGCTACGAACCAAATGTGTAACACATCGAAGGAGTGATCTATGACCCCAAGTATGTTCGGCGGATATCCGTTTTGGGTCATTTTGAGTCATTTGAGCAATGTCCGTCCGTCCGTCTGTCTGTCTGTGTGTCTGTCTGCTGGCTGGTGCGCTCGATAACTCTCGAAAGGAGTAACCGATTGACTTCAAATTTGGTATGCGACAATATGTATTTTTCTCTATCTCCGGCTAAGTTCGAAGATGGACCATATTGGTCCACTCCTTCTAGTACCTCCCACACAAAGGGTTAACATTTAGTGAAATATTGATTCTCTAATAACTTCTACACTACTTACTCGAATCTTCTGAAATTCCACGCATAGTATTAGTTTATTAGTCGCTATCACCTCGAGACAAATGGGCGAAGTTGCCACGCCCTTTTGGTACCTCCCACACAAATTGACCATTTCGCACCAAAAGTTAACGGGTTATAACTTCAATAATAGTGCATACAAATCCATGATATTTTGTACAATGTAATGCTTTTATAGTACCTAGAGTCTGGTGAAAATTGGTACAAATATACTATTTTGCACCAACAGTTAATAGCTAATAAATAAAACCAGTGCATACAACAACTTAAAATTTTGAACATTGTTATTCTTTTATAATAGCCTGGAGTTAAGAGATAAATGGGCGTTATTGGCACTTCCCATTTGGTATCTCCCACACAAATGGACCATTTTGTACCAAAAGTTAACAGCTTTTAACTTTTATACCAGTGCATCCTTTAAAGTTATTAAATGCAATTTAATTGATTCGTCAAGCAGGATTTGCCCATATACCGTTAAGTGTACCGCCTAACAATACTAAAGTTAGACACACGTTAAATAATACCAGTCGACTTAGAATCACTAACTGGTTCGATTTAATAAATTTTGACTAAAAGAGCGCAGGATTTGAATTTAGCTCCCGCATAGATTTAGAATCATGTAGTCGGCCCGACTTTAGCTTTTCTTAATGTTTTTTTGTTGGGAGTTGGCCGTAATCGGAAAGTGTGGTTCAATATATTGCTTACGTTATTTTTAAGGGGCTTTATAGAAAAATTGTGCGTTATTTTTAAGAGGAGTTTAACAGATTTGCATAAAAAGTCAGTACCGGGCTTTATAGAAAAATGCTGATGCATATACGGCGTTTACCGATTTTCTTGAAACTTGGTGGTCAGATAAACTATTATGTGGATAATATTTTAAGCTACTTTGATGAAGTTTCTTCAAGAGATAGAAAACTGAAATTTTGTACGACTATATCCAGGATCTTTGTATGACTATCGGACCGTTCAGACAAAACCAAAAAATATTTAAAATAAAATCGTTTGTCTATAAGTTTATGAACGATAATGACATTTTTTCTAAGACAATATACTTATAGTTCTAAATTCAATGTTATGAAAATATCGACTTCAAAAGTATTACATGAAAATGTAAAAAAAGTACATTTTTTAAATTATTGAAATGTTTACTTAAATTAAAAAACATTTGTCCTTGGAACAATACGACTATTATTTTCAATAACTCAAAGAAATATGTTTAAAGTCAACATGTACAGCACATGACGAAGCTTTCAAGCAAAAATAATTTCGTTGAAATCAAGTAAATTTTCATTATTTTACTAAAAATTGTATTTGAAGTAAAGACAAAACATTTCATTGATTTAGAGATGACGCTGCCTTTTGTTTTACGACATTATTTTTTTCAGTGTACTCACATGCGTTTGATTAGTACAAAATTGTTCCGCTTTATTCTGTGGTCCCTTCAGACAAAGAAAGATATATAAGTACTCATGCGTAAGTAAAGACATTTTAGAACCTACATCCACATTATCGGTTAAATAAAATTGATTTGTGAGAAATAGCCCGATGTGTTTTAAAACGAAAACGATCCCGATTTCGTGCAGAATTCGAAATACGAACTTCAAAAAATATTTCCTGTGAAAATGTATTTTTTCGACTGAACTTTATTGTCATAATTTATTGAATCTGTTTATACATCGAAAATACTAAATATATTAATTTTATCCTTTATGCTTTGTTATCAGGTTTTTTTTTTTTTTTGAAAAAATACATTAAATTATAAATTCGGACTTTGGGTAGCGACTAACTGGTTTTTGAAAAAAGAAATAAATATGGCTATGCTCTTTAATTAGGCATTCAGCAATCCACCCATAATCACCTCTTAAACCGGTGAATAATGAAATAAAATATCAATCAATTAAACTAGAAATTGTGGACTACATTTTCCTTCTATAACTGGTTTATTGGCTTTGCCATTCTTAGTGACCGTTATCGTTACCGCCATTAAAAATGCCTGTATCTGAGTCATCCTGTATAGTTTTAGCGTAATCGTTTTGTGCGATAAATTTTTGGAGCTAGACAACAAATCGTCGGCTTAATGCTCTGAAGACTGAAGAGTTACACACTTTTTATTCCATAGGGTTCCCAACAGTGTTTGTATGATTCTCATGCATTTCCATGCCATTACATTAAAATATAAGCAAGTTATAATAATTTTTGTAAATGGCATTTTGGTCCATATCCACTTTCGTTTTAATATTTTTTCGTATTTGTATTACATGGACCACAAAGAGGGACGGTATTGAAGCAGAGTAATTTACATATTGTGATCGAAAGATCGCAAAATAGTGAGTAGAAAATATAGGGCGATATAAAACTGGAGACATAGAACAAAAATATCAAAATTATTTCCTGTAAATCAGAGTTAAATTGATTTACCATACCAATATCTCAAAAACCAGACGTGATTGGAAAACAATTATGGCAGGTATCAACTCCTAACTCAAAAAACACAAAATTGGCGCATGGACCAAAATATCATTAAGCCGACGAAAGGTTATCCTTTTAATATTATAAAATCATTTGTTTGTCTGTTTCGATTTTCCGCCAAGTGATTTCCGACCACTTGACCGCTGAGGCTCCTGTGTTTCAATTTTTAATTCCCAAACTGTGGTCAGTGTAGCACTGACCAAAACATTTTTCATTATTTCATTGCATAAAAATAAAATATTTCACTCCCCACTTACTCTGATAATGTATCTAAACGGGTCAATTTGAATACTCAGACTGTATCAGTGTAGCAGTGAACAACACAATTTTCAGCCCAGTGGAATATTTTTGAGCTAAAAAAATTTAAATCACGGTTATAAAATATAACCCGTGAATACAAACCCTGTGAATTTTATCGGTTTCTTAAAAATGTTAATGGACATAGACCTATATCATAGCCCTTTTTTCCCACCGGTATTTAGAAATTTTAGATTTTGCTAAAAATAAATGAAGAAAATATCGTTTGTATTTTTTTTTGAAACTAAAACTTGTTTTGACACTTCTCTAAAACCATCTTTTTTTTTGCTCAAACATGGTTTTGTGGTCTATTATTGGGATGGAACTTGTTTAACTATTAAAATAAAGACATATAAAATAGAAGTTGAATCACACATTTTTGCATAACTCGAGAACCATTTATGCTAATTTGTTCAATAACGTTTTTAAGATTCCTCAATTATGTAAGTAGCAGTAAACTTGACAACTTGACATGAAATCCCCCATACTCGTAAACGAATCTCCCGATTTGGCCCGATTTAGTGGCCACATTTTCAACCAATATTTAGGAAATTTAGCACACGGGGCAAAATCACCTTTTTTGATATGTTTGAATCGAAAGAAAATATATTTGGAACACAAATTTTTAAATATTATATATTTCTTAGCAAATAAATTTTATTTGAAAATCAATAAAATATATTTGGAACGCATATATTAATATATTACAACAAATTATATTTGCAAACTAAATTTCTCAAATAAAATATGTGTTTAAATACAAATAAAATTATTATTTAGGAATTTTTCCAAATATATTTTATATAAAAAATATTTCCAAAACTTTTGCTGAGTTTTTCATATTTCAATTTCAATTTTTCTTGGGTTTCGAATTGTACTGTTTTAAATCAATCATTTCAAATGTCTGAGTATTCCAAGCCATCATTAGTTGTCAGTCCTCTAAGTACTTTATATTGATCCAAGATTATATGATTTCAATTATTATTTTTCACGAACATTAAAAATTTAACTTTGAATTACTGAAAAATTTGACACAATTTATGTATTTTATGAATACTTAACTGCAAATAAATATTTGTTTCGGAAGCAATGGTCCCATATAACAAGTAAGAAAGTTTCAGTCGGGTAAACCGACTAAGGTATACCCTCACTTTGTGAGTAATGTAATATTGAATATTACTCGAATTAATCTGTCAATTTGTGTGGGAGGTACCAGAAGGGGTTTATCAAATACACTTTTTTTTGCTGAACATTAGATACTTTAAATTCATTGCATTGTGCCGACTTATAAGCATTTATGTGCACTGGTGTAAACGTTATGAGACATTAAATTGTGGTATGATTTGGGCATTTTGTGTGGGAGGTACAAAAAGGGGCGTATTGACACGCCCCTTTTTGTACCTCCCACACGCCCATTTTTCACAGGGCTATAGACACTATAAAAACATTACACTGTACAAAATTTCAAGTATTTTTATACACTGGTTTTAATGTTATAAACTGTTAACTTTTGGTGCAAAAAGGTACCTTTGTGTGGGAGGTACCAAAAGGGGCGTGACAACAACACCCATTTTTCCCTGGACTGTAGGCAATATAAAAGCATAATACTGTAAAAAATTTCAAGTATTTTTATACACTGTTATTAATGTTATAAGCTGTTAACTTTTGGTGCAAAATGGTGCATTTGTGTTGGAGGTACCAAAAGGGACGTGGCGACTTCGCCCATTTTTCTCGAGTTGATAACGACTAATAAGCTAATACTATGTGTGGAATTTCAAAAGATTCGAATAAGTAGTATAGCAGTTACTAAAGAATCAATATTTCACAACATTTTAACCCTTTGTGGGGGAGGTACTAGAAGGAGTGGACCAATATGGCCCATCTTCGAACTTAGCCGGAGATAGAAAAAAATATTACCACATACCAAATTTGAGGTCAATCGGTTACTCCTTTCGAGAGTTATCGTGCGCACCAGCCTGCAGACAGACAGACAGACAGACAGACAGACAGACAGACAGACAGACAGACAGACGGACGGACGGACATTGCTCATTCGACTTAAAATGACCCAAAACGGATTTCCTCCGAACATACTTGGGGTCTTAGGTCACTCCTTCGACGTGTTACACTTTTTTCCGTAGCAAATGATATATACCCTCGTCACACTAAAGTGAGGGTATAAAAACATATTGGAAAGTAAACAAATATTTGTTTAGAACAACATCTTCCCAAATACACAATTTTTGTGTGTACCAAATATTACATGCTTAGAGTCTACCCCAAACATATATATGTTTCAAGCCGAATATGTTTGGGACAATATACTACAGAAGCGATTTTTTTTCAGCGTGCAGGTGTAAGTTGTTTGAACCATAATTTTTTCCACTTTCGAATCATAGAATTTTGTAATGCTGCATTATTCGACAGATTTTATAGCATTTAGTACATCGACGCTCACCTTTAGATATGGCCTCCATATATATCGATACTTCCATTATAAAACATTCTAAGTCTACTTATCATGTTTTTTAGGGAGATTGCATTTTTAATTTCTAAATATTCCAAATTATATTCAGTCAAAATTTGGTATTTATCCGTCGACGCAATCAAAGTTATTCACAGATCGGAACGGGTCATTCGATTTGAATTATAAAGGAATTAAACACTTTCATAAAACTTTGATCGCCTCTCTTGAAGAACTACCTTTTTGTACTTGGCATTGTTTAGAATGGAGGTAATGATATGTACGTAAATACATCGATTTTGCATGTAAGAAGTATGGAAGCTGCTATCTGCAGACATTTTTTAGGAATTTCGAACAGAGGACTTTTCTGAGCAAATAAGAGTAGCATTGATAGAATTACCCTTACTTTATTTGTTTTATAGATACATATTACGACCTAAGAGTGAAAAGGCGCTAAGTCCACTTTTTGCCTAAATGTATTTTTTGAAGCGGAACGTAAGATAAGGGATATACATCGATTTGAAAACAAAAAGCCAAAAAAATCATGCTTTGTCATCTTTAAAAGCTGAAATGTAAAAGCGCTAAGTCCATATACCCTTTATAAAAGCATTCATAAACTAAGTATTTTGCCTCTCCTGTAAAATTTTAAATATTGGACTTTTGGACGCCTTTACACTCTTAGCTCGCGATATACTGAAACACTTGTTAATGTATTTTTACATCCTCGAGAACTTCACTCACTTTGTATGGGGTATTTGACTCTATGTATATATTTGAAGCTCCCAAAGGAGAATAGATAGACCATTGCTTATTATAATGTTCGACATTGAATCTTTTCTCGGAGTGGATTTAGCTATGTCTACTAGGGTGATGACTTTTTGACTTTTTTTCTCAAAATTTTTTTTCTGTTGCACGAATGAATGAACTTTTTCCTATTAATAAAAATAACGTTTATTCCATTTAAGTATTGAAAAAGGTCACGCACAAACCACTTTGAAATGATATTTTTGTGAAAAAATTTAAATTTTTCTTTTTTTAAATCATATAAATCCAAAACGGTAAAAGTGTCAAGTCTTATAACTTTCACGAAAACTCACATAACCTATCAACAAAATGAGACATTATCATAGAAATCGATGAACATCTTTCGTTTTTATTTACAATTAAGTAAAGGTATCTATCTCATTTTTAATCGGATGTATCTCTTTGGAAAAAACGTTGACGACTTTTTTATGATTCTCATTGTTTCTGATTTTTTTTCCAGAAACCACATTTATGAGCGGTCATTATTTTGAAAGTTTTGAAAAAAATAAAAAATGCTGATAAAGAAAAATCATTTTGTGCGTGAGGTTTTTTATCGAATCACCTTTATGTAAGATTTTGTCCAATATTAAATAAAAACTTATCTAAATATGATACGGGGTTGTATAAAAGTCATCACCTAAAGTGTACCACGTAATTGAATGGCGCAAACGCCAAATCGATTAAGTCCATAAAAAAATGAGAACATTTTTTTTTTTGACCAGTAACAATGTGGCATTTTTGATAACATTTACTGTATAATTTTAAATACTTTATTTTATTAAAATCACTCATTGTAAAAGTGTCCGCCACACAAAATTCCCTTCCGATTTGACATCTTGAAACTCAAGAGTTCTCAAATTTTTAAGCGATCTGCTTGAAATTTATATTTTTGCTATTAAAGTGAACCACCTGGGCCACATTTTGATATATTTTTATCCCGGAAAACCTAAATATAGACATCTTAATGGTGGTGGGAACAAGCATATACTCGTATATGCCTGAAGAGAACCTCAGTCACAGCGGCATGGCATCGTAATATTTGCACTGATCAAAACTGAAAACTGTTGCACATGCGCAACTCGTCTGTATCTTCACTGTGGCATGAAATCAGACAAAGCAGATCGCAGATAGCCATGAATGAATTGTGTTGCCGTTACCATTGTTTGTCGTTAACCCTTGAGAAGCAGACGCCGCAAATGCGCCCGTCATTTGCAATGAGTGTGTATGTGGGAAACCCCCAACTGCCAAATAGCTCTCTAATGACAAATGTAATGCTCGAATTATTATCGTCTAAACAAACCTCAACTAAAAATTCCTAAATCATCGTAATGGGTAAAAGATTACACGGCCATAATAAGCTAACGCGAAGGGGCGGGCGGAGCTGAGACCGACACTGGCGGAGACGAATGTTATGTCATTTGGGAGAGATGTGCGTCTGTTAAGCTGAGAGTGCGCGAGCTGTGTTTGTGGGGTTTGGTTAATTGCCAATGGCATAATTTAATTACACCTGACGAGCATTGAGCATTGAACAAAGTGGTGTGGTTCTCCATTGCGAACAAGAAGCAAAACGAATAAACGGGAAGAAGAAGACATTAATCTCAACATTTGGCAAATGTCTAAACAGATTTTCCTGACTTGCTACGCACGCGCCGCCTCAGCTATGAATGCTCAGATTGAACAGATGAGTGCATTTGAGGCTCACGAACAGTGGCAGCGTCGGCGTCAGCTCTAAGACGGTCGAATGATTTTTTGCTTTGCTTTAGCGCATTGCTTGGTTCCTCTATCCTCCCTCCTCACTCTCAATTTTCGCTTACATCCTTAAATGTCTACATTCGAGTAAGTTAAAATTAAAGTGACTGAATGGATAGGTGGATGGATGGATGGATGAGTGAGGAAGGAAGACGGCGAAGAGAAGATGCTTTACAACTAATGGATGGTTGTTTGAGATCTCCACCATGGATTGGAAATCAATCATCATTACTGGACGAGAGATTTTTGTGTGACTGGGGAAATGAAAATGGCAAATTGCAAAGGAATGCAAAGAAATCACTTACATTTTGAAAATCATTTTGGAATTGATTTTTGTAGGCTGGAGGACTGCAGGTTGGTTGCTGAGATAGATGCTACTGCTGCGGCGGGATCACCTCTGTTACTGCTGCTGACTGATGGACTGACTGACTGACTGACTGTTGTTTACGACGAAAGGAAATGTCGTTGTTTCGCTTTTTCAAGTACTCGTGTTCGTACTTTCACTTTGACAATTGCAAATTGCCAATTGTCAATAAAAATGAGCGTCAAATGTTTTTCAAATAAAAATATTTATCGTTATTGGGATTTCACTATGGGTGCTTTTCTTGTGTCATGTAACTAACGGTAATGTTGTTGGCTACGACGGACGACGCTTGGCTGGATGGACGGATGTATTCATCGATTTTCGTATGTTGGATGCGCCTGTGTGTGCGTTTATTTTTTTTGTTGAATTCGTATTTTTTTTTTGCACTGTACCGAGATGCACTGCGCGAGGTGGCGGCGTTGTTACAATTAAGTCAGGTAGTTACTGCTTTGTGGTGCGCTCGCCTGGCAGTCACTTTCGATTTCTTTGGCAGCCGAACGAGAAATGGCAAAATGATGAGCTTTTTAAATATCGAAAAGCGATTTCATTGAAACACACTCTTCTACACTACTGCATCCGTTAACGAGTAACCAGAAAGCCAGATAGCAATTCAAGCCAAGTAAAGCCGACAAGCTGCGCTCGAGACAAGACAGGCCAAGACAAGGCAAGTCGAGACCAGACGAAACGAGACGAGACGAAGCGAGACGAGACGAGGCGAGATCACGACAATCGCACACGGTTGTTACTACGGCTACGACTACCACCACTACCAATGCACAATGTTGGATCGACGGTTCGACTTAAACTATTTCCACTATGTTTTGTTTTTGCTCTTTACTTGTCTGTTTTTCTGTTTATTATTATTTTTTATTTTATTTATTTATTTATTTTTTTTTGGTTTGATTTTTAGCGAACACCACCACTCAAAGGCCAACTGGCATTCCGATCAAGCGACTGGCGTCCGACCAACCGGTCGAGTATGATTATGAAATTAACACTAAATTCCGATCGAGCGACCAATTGACCAACAACTGCTGATCACTTCATCACTTTGCCACTTTGCCAACCGCGATAATCCGTGCCGTAAAGGAATGCAGATCAGATCAGATCAACTGCTGACGAGACTGCGCAGACTCCCAACGCGACAAAAATGCCACCTTCGTGATGTTGCGTTATTGCTGCTACTGCCACTGTTATGTTGTTGTTTTCGCTTTCGTTGCAGCCGTTTGTTTGCAGATCGTTTATTTTATTTGATTTTTTTTCTACTTTTCACAATAATATTTCGCAAACGATCGAGGGATCCGATTCTTTACAATTCGAAAGAGATGAGAAACGCAGGAGTTTTTATTTCGGAAATGTATTTATTTTTTTAAATTCTTTTCTTTGTTTCGTTTCGGTTTGTAATTCAGATTTGCGCGTCAAAAGCCCCGAACAACCCGTTTTGTGAACAAATTACAGGAAAATGGTTGTTCGTTTCTTAAAGTTTCGTACTTTATGTCGGATTGTTGGAGCGTCGAAGAAAGAGTTAGAGCGAGCGTTGGAGCGTTGGAGTTGGTGCGGTGGTAGCGTGTTGCGTCTAAGGCGGCCAGTTGTTGCAAGACAAATGCTCACATTAAGCGCTTCACTGGATTTCTTTGGCTACAAAGCAAGTGTAGTTGTTGTCGCCTTTGTCGTTGCCGCTGCCGTTGTTGGTACTGGTGTTGGTTGTAGATTGCCATAGCCGTTTGTAAGCTATTGCTATAAAGTGCACACTAATACAGAGACATGCACACACACACACACATACAGTCATATAGATATACAATGGTTTTACAACTTTACATCGACGTTATACGTTGACTATGCGCGTAGTTGTGGTACGAAATCAGGGTTCCACTGTTACGTTGCGCTGTACTCTCACAATAACTCCAAATACTTCGAGTTCCTTTGGGTATGTGTGAGTGTATGTTTGTTCTGCTGAACTTAACTTATTGTACATAACGTATTTTGATAGTACACATTTTGACTGCGCCACAACTCCCACATATTGAGGTGGTTTGTCAGACAGGACCAAAATTAAGCTCTTCGTTTGGGATTCAGTTTGCGAGAGTGAACTGTAGTACAACTATATGTATAGTTCCGTGATCGTATATTGTTGATTGGAGGCTTACCACGGAAGGAATGACCTTTGGTCTTATGCATTTGCAGAATATATCGAGCCTTAACAGCCAAAAATACGTAATGGCATCGTGTTTCAGAATTTTAAAGCTGTAGAATATAACGGTATACTAAATTCCACAGTAATATACGCATTACATATGCATTTAAATAAAAAATAATCGCAAAAAGCCATTCTCCTCTAAATTATTGTGATTGGCGCTTACGTCTTTTTGGCGGTTAAAGCTGGATATCATTATATCTTCAAAGGACTCATTTGTCATACGTGACAAAATTGAGAAATTGTAGGATATTATGTGAATAAGCACATAATAGACTAGAATTTGCAACCATTTAATGTTCTGCATCGCACATAGCTTTGTGAAGAGTATTTGTTACGCCGCATGATGGGAAACTATGGGAAAATACTCGTACGTACGCATAGGACTATGAAAACAACTTTCGAAAATATTTTTTTTAGGGTACAGTTTTTTACTGTAGAAAATATTTAATGAAAATACCTTGAAATTAAAATGAAAAGATCTTCAGCCGATTTCGAATTATGACCCTTCATAGTTTGCATTTTTATCCCCTCAGCTTAGAGAGGATGGTATATATACTTTGCTTCGAGCCAAAAGTGTAACACTTCGAAGGAGTGACCTACCCCAAGTATGTTTGGCGGAAAATCGATTTGGGTCATTTTAAGTCATTTGAGCTAAGTCCGTCCGTCGCTATGTCTGTCTGTGTGTCTGCTGGTGCGCACGTTAACTCTCGAAAGAATTAATTGATAGACTTTAAATTTGGTATGTGGTAATATTTTTCTCTATCTCCGACTAAGTTCGAAGAAAGGCCATATTTGTCCACTCTTTCTAGTACCTCCCCCACAAAGGGTTGACATTTAGTGAAATAATGATTCTTTAGTAACTTTTATGCTATTTACTCTAAACTTCTGAAATTTCACACATAGTATAAGTTCAAGTTGCCACGCCCTTTTTGGTACCTCGCACACAAATGGACTATTTTGCCCGAAAACTTAACAGCTTATGACTTCATTGGCGTTATTGACGTTATTGCCCCGACCCTTTTGGTACCTCCCACACAAATGAAATATTTTACATAAAAAGTTAAGAGCTTCTAACTTTAATACCAGTACATACATATACTTAAAATTTCGTACAGTGTAATGCTTTTGTTGTACCTACAGTAGGAACTAGGACTATTCTGCAAAAAAGGTTAACAGATTATAACTTTAATATCAGTGCATAATTGCATAAGCATTTCGTACAGTGTAATGATTTTATAGTACCTTCAGCTCAGTGAAAAATGGGCGTCATTGGCACGCCCCTTTTGGTACCCCCCGCACAGATGGATAATAATTTAATTAAAACAATAAAAAAATTACGAATCCCGCAATTCGGGTAAACCGACTTACGAATCCCGACTGAACTTTCTTACTTGCATGCAAATAACATTTGCGGTGATTACGTACTCGTATGTGCTGAAATGCTTGTTGAATTGTCGTCTAGTGGTGAAATGCCACCGGACTTGTACTATATACTAATATTATATCAAAGATATATTTCAGAGTAGAAATATTGTTTTTGTAAAAAGTGATCCAATCTAAAAGGAATAACAACATTGTGCATCACTTCATATGTGACATGGAGAAGAAAGTTGAATTTGTGTTAAGTCAAACAGTATCTAGTTTAGCCGCCACTTTTTGTCGCTTCGGCAGATTTTCGTACTTTAAATATGTTATTTTTTACTTTAAATATAGAAAATATGTGTGGGATCTACATCTGTATTAAACCGGTTTTGACAAAACAGGTGAACCAATTTTCTTGGACTAAAAAAGGAAAAGAAAACAAAATTTTGACAAAATCGGATGATAAATACGACCGTTATTTGTAGTGTCCTACGATCAGAAATAGCGATGTTATGAAGATTATAAGGATATGTGTAGTTTTTATAGTATACTTCTTCTATAATTAACCAATAAGTATATACGAAAGTCGGGTAGTGCCTATATGTGATATGGTACCCTAAACCACTCTAGTAAGATTGGATAACAATGAAATATCTAATGTACTCGTATACTTCAACTACAATTTGTTTACATTTGGTACGTATCTGCCTCTGTAGCCAAATCGGACGAAACATATATACGGGAGTGTTTGGCGCTCAAACACTCCCGTACATATGACTTTGGGGATCGTGGGTTCAATTCCCACCAGAAATCTTTCGCTGAAAAATCTACCCACATGGTCTTTGCAACCCTGTTTTTCCCCGGACAGTAAAATTAGAATAAAATAAATAAATATGTATATACGGAAGCTAGGAACTAAATCTGAACCGATTTCTTCAAATTTGGCAATGTTGGTCCATGGAATTTACAATGCAAAATTTAAAAACGATTGGATATAAACTTCAATAGGGCTGAAGGTCCAAAGCAGACGAAACAGATGTCTGAACCGATTTTCTTCAAATTAGCAAAATTTTTAAAACGATTAGATGTAAACTGCAGCTTCTAAAAGTTTAAAGGGCCAAATCGGGAGGCATACATATGTATATGGGAACTATATCTAAATCTAAACCGATTTTCTTCAAATTCGGCAATGGCCCTTGTATTAAGAAACTGTACCATATGCTAAATTTCAAATCGATTGGATGTAAGCTACAAAATTTATAGGTCTAATGGGCCAAATCGAACGAATCTTATATATGGGAGCTCTATTCAAGTCTAAACCTATTTTCTTCCAATTCAATAGGCTTCTTTCGAGTCGATCGGTATACTCTAAGATGGGTCCAGCTGTAATATTTCTAGGTGTTACAAACATCTGCCATGAAACAAGCTGGGGTTCTATAAATCGACTTTCGACTAATCGATTAATCGACTTTTTGGTGTAAAAAAGTCGAAATCGTAAGTCGAATTTTTGTTTCTGAAAAAGTCTAAAAGTCGCCCTTCATGTACATTTATTACCATTTGACTGAAATAAATAAAAGTGATTTGTGGGTCAGAACAAAAACCTTTACATATTTAGTTCTATCAACATCGGACCAATTTAATGATGATAATGATATTCCAATACAATTACGAGAATACTAAAATACACCCCCTGTTTGTTGGAAGGTAAACCCAATATAAGTATTCGATTAGGAGTTACTTTACATATGTGGAGGACACAGAAAAAATGAGTTTGTCTTTATATCTTGTCGCCACACAAAATCGGAGCCAAATGACCCTAAACGTTTTAAACAATCTTATTTTTTAAGGCCAATAGATTTGTATGTGTTCCGTGAAAACGTATGGACATGAGGAAACGATTTTTTAGTATTTTGTTTTTTCCAATTAAGATTTTTTTATATTTTATATGGAACGATTTCTGTGAATTTCTGATTACCAGATCAGTATAATCATTTTATTAGTAAAGTCAAAAAGTCGACTTTAACAGATTTTTTTACACTGAAAAGTCGAAAAGTCACTTTTTCCCTTAATTTTATAACCCTAAAACAAGCTTATACTACCCAGTAACACAGTGTGATGTGGGCTATAAAAATATGATTAAACACTTCAGAAGTTTTCATTAACATCAGTCAACGACTCATATGCAAAAATTCAGCTTTCAATAATATTGTAGGTCATAATTGTATCCTATTTGAGTTGTTTAGGTTTCAATTTGAAAAACATTGCCCGGCCTTTGTAGACTTTTATCGGAATGTTGACAAATATATTTTTGAACTTCAATGGTCTATATACGCGTATTTGAAACGCAGCAATATATAATAAAGCAACTGAAATAGATTTTAAGATTTAATTTAAAATTAAGGTAACTGAAGTTAGTACTACGAGTATATTGTGATTTTTACATTAATTTCCACAAAGTCGAGATGATAGCTAAACAATATGGGCAAACCAATGGTAAACAATAAAGTAACACATCAAAAGAGTGACCAAAGACCCTAAGTATGTTTAAGTCATGTGAGCAATGTCCGTCTGTCTGTCTGTCTGCTGGCTGGTGCGCACAATAACTCTCGAAAGGAGTAACCGATTGGTATGTGATAATATTTTCCTCTATCTCCGGCTAAGTTCGAAGTCCACCCCCTCTAGTACCTCCCCCACAAAGGGTTAACTTTTAGTGAAATTTTGATTCTTTAATTCCTTCTATACTACTTACTCGAATCTTCTGAAATTTCACACATAGTATTAGTTTGTTAGTCGCTAACACTTCAAGAAAAATGGGCGAAGTGGCCATTCCCTTTTTGGTACCTCCCACACAAATGGACCATCTTGCACCAAAAGTTAACTGCTTATGGCTTTAATATCAGTTCATACAAATACTTGAAATTTTGTACAGTGTAATGCTTTTATAGTACCTAGAGTCCAGAGAAAATGGGGCGTTATTGGCACGCCCCTTTTGGTACCTCCCACACAATTGGAACATTTTACACCAAAAGTAAACAGCTTTAACTTTAATACCAGTGTATATAAATACTTGCAATTTTGTACAGTGTAATGCTTTTATAGTAACTAGTGTCCACAGAAAAGTGGGCGTTATTGGCACGCCCCTTTTGGTACCTCCCACACAAATGGATCATTTTGTACCAAAACTTAACAGATTTTAATTTATCACCAGTAAATATAAGCACATGAAATTTTATACGGTGTAATACTTTTATAGTATCTAGAGTCCAGCGAAAAATGACCGTTATTGTCACACCCCTTTTGATACCTCCCACACAAATTGAACGTTTTGTACCAAATGCAAACAGCTTTTAACCTTAATACCAGGACATACTTCAGAGTGTTTAAATGCAATTTAAATTGATAATAATTTAATTAAAACAAAAAAAAATAAATTTACTAATATTTTGTTGGGACTCAAGGTGAGGGGATACATAAGTCGATTTACCCGACTGAACTTTCTTGTTAAATTGGTATTTGTTAATATTTTTTCCTTCAGGCTAAGTTCGAAGATGGGTCATATTGGTCCACTCCTTGTAAATAGTATCTCCCTTACAAACGGGTAAAATTCAGTGAAATAGTGATTATCTAATAACTTCTATACAACCTATCCGAATCATCTGTATTTTCACAAGTTGTAATAGTTTATCTGTTGTTATAGCCTCGAGAGGAATGGGTGAAGTGGCGGCCACACTGAGTCAATTTTTAAAAGCGATGTCTTCTGATCTGGATGGAACTTGCACCAAGTTTATAGTATAAATATTAGTTATGACACAACATTTCAACGAGATCGGTTAAGGACTATCCGAGTTGGAGAGTGTTGAAGCGGCTCTTTTTCACATACGTATAAATAGCTACTGTATTTAGACAATTTGGCCCAATGAGATTTCGATAGATTTTATTTCAAACTTTTTTTAGACAAAAATTCGCAAAATATTTTTGGTTATACATATTAAAACTTGTTTTGACATTTAGTAAAAATCCACATTTTTATTACTGATTTTTTGCTCAATACAAAGCTTAGGTCAGTACTTTGTAGTCATTTAGTGGGATTGAACTTGGTGCAAGTTTCATTCCGATCAGAGGACATCTGGATTAAACTTTAGTATTTCAGACAACATTTCCAATGACTATAGGCTGACAAAGAATGTAAAATGTTTTTAACGTGGCATCTCCCACTCGAAATAACATATTACATATCGATACCTCCATTCGTAACTATGCTAAGTGCGAATAACTTTTGATTGGGTTGACGCATAAATACCAAATTTTGCTGAAATTATTTTGGAATATTTAGAAATTACAAGTGGAATCTCCCTTAAAACAGAAATTACAAGTGCAATCTCCCTTACTAGCATGTTTTAGAATGGCGGTATCGATATTAATATATCACTTAGGTGAGGGTATAATTACAGAAAATAGGCGTGTTTTCGTTACACCATAATCGCTTAATTTGAATGGAGAAATAAGCACGTAGAGTGTTCCTGGCCTTATCGAAATTCTACATTTTACAGTATGGCAATTATTTTTTGAAGCATTTTTGTTATTTATTTGTGAATTAAGGAGAGGAAGAACATAGTGTGAATAAAAATGAAAATATATTGCCAAGAATTTAATTTGGAATAGTAAATATTACTTTTTATATAAATTTCGCATAGCCGAAAGTTTTTCATGTTTTTTCAAGTTTCTCGGAGGTATCGCCTGGATTTAGTTTAGGCTTTTTCATCATTCTTTTGCGCAACCCTGTAGTTTGATTGAACCAAATCAAACCAAATACAATCGATTACCAAATACAGATATACATAACTTTGTGTTCGTTCTGTTTTACAGAAAACATCAGATATTTGGTACGTATCGGTCATAACGGTACCAACTACATTATATCGGGTGTTTTTTTTAGGGGTATAGAACTTCGAATTGAAATAAAACACAAGAAAATCGTTTTAAGGTCCATCAATTTGGCTTTATTGGAAGGATAATTTTATGCCATTAATGTTTAAATATGATTTCGGGCATGTGGCCGCCGCGGCTGGCTCGAATAATAGATAATTTGCATGATTTGCAAGCGTTGTTCTTTTGTCAACCTGTTCATGATGAAATGGCAAACCAAACTGAACATAAATGACATTAGAGTTGCCAGCTGTAAAAAAAACACCCGGTACATTCGCCTCGATTAACTTAACAATTCTTAAACTTCGAATAAGTATAAGACTGTATGTGGGAATATATTTTATTTTTACCTGTTTTTGCATTGATTATTATTTTGGGACGAAACATTTAAAGTCGGTACATAAACTTTATTGAAGTGCAGATTCAAGTATATTTTCAGTTACGATATCGTGTCGTACGAATCGATTTTGTTTTGTCCTCCGCCGAAATTGGATGCATTTATTGGAAGCGATCATTAAGTGTCACTGTCTGCCCATTCACTCGAAGAGGCGACACAGATTTGTTTGCGCATTTCTGTCAAGCATTGGAAACCACTGGATTGACTGGTGTCTGTTGTGTCTCCCTGGATGTGAGGGCTGGACACTCATTCGGTCAGAAAGTTAACCGATTCCCGACTCCTCAGCCCCCCGTGTGCGGTGTTCGGGTAAACACGGTCGCGACTCTCTTGAGTTGTCTGAGTTCCAAACAAAGAAATATTTGCATAAAATACCGCGAAACTGCACATTTACATATATTACATACAACAACGCACATACATTCGTATATATTTTGCATATTTGTTTATTATGTACTATACATGTTCCTACATACATATATATATAATTATTTGCGTATGTGTCTGTATGTATGTAAGTGAATGTGAACGTCGCAGTACGTGTGCCGCAAAAATAAAATACAAATTAAAAATAATAAGTGAAACAACCAAACAAAACAAAACATAACCAAATGCTGGCGCAGACAAAGACGCATGCGCGCGAATTCATAGTGTGTCGATTTGATAACAGGAGTGGCCATTAAACGGAATGTCTTTATTCATTTGCCACATTCGAAGTTACATGAACTCTTGAGTTATGACAAAGAAAGGTGTAAACTCATAATGTACTCGTATGTTTGTTTGTACATTGTACAAAGCTGTTTGTCATTTGCATATAAATACAGTATATACATACATACATACATATGGTATAAACCGATATACGCATAATCAACTAAGCGACTTACTTACCAAACAAACTAACTCCCGTTTTTAGAGACTTCCAATTGTAATTTGTATTTTCGCTCAGACGCGTGTGGAAACGACATTTTTAATACATTTCTGTGGAAGATTTTTTATGACAAATGACAGTTTATTCGGTATTTTGATAAATTCCATCACTTCTTCTGACCAATGAATAAGTGATGAATATTTTTCTTATTCAGCTTATATTGATGAATTTATAGCGAAAATCTCGCAATTCTATATTATTGTAGATAGTCTATTTGTCATTCGAAGCATAAATATATTGAAGTGGGTTGCAAAGTCTCTGACACTTCAGCTATTTTAAGAACTAGCAGAAAATGTAGATTTGCATCTGCAATTATTTTGTGGTAATATACTCGAATAGGGCTTAATTTTGTGTGTTGACTTAAAATGATTTTGCTACATTTATACAAATATTAAGAAATCGTAAATATGAGGTAAAAGTAGCTGTTTTTTGTGATAGCTGTTCGATTACCATTTTAATTTATAGCAATCAAACAAACAAAAGGGCTTAACAACAACAACATTGAAAATTCAGTTTTTGATGGACTTCGATACACTGCATCAAAATACACATCCTGACAAATATTTAGCCACCTAATATCAAAGAATATCGCACTTATTAACGAAATTCAAAAGGGCTTAAGAAAAAATCATTTTCTTTTTCATAGTTGAAATTCATATTTCATATAATCCTGAAAACCCCGTTTTTCTAATGGCAACATTTTTAATTTTATTTAGTTTTTTGCTTATCCTGTAAAATTTCAGATTTGAATTGAAGAAACCCAAACCATTTTTAAAAATATCACTCAATTAATTCGGTGCCAATAAGAAATGTTAGATCGACTTCAGGCACACGTATTATGAATTCCTTTGTGAGGGATGTACTACAAGGGGTAGGCCGATTGATGCTATGTCAATGATTGTTTATGAGGTCCAATGATCGATTTTTCGTTTAGTTACGTAGTGTCATTATTGTAAATGCATAATTCATGTCGCACTGCTAAACCAGCGCCACTTTGTATTTATTGCAGACCTCTCAAAAACATGTTCAATTTATGGTAATAGTCACGACCCACTTTACTGTAATTTCTTGATTGATAGTTTATACGAGTAATCAGGCATTGTCATTTACTACGAAAACAAATCGAAAGGAACTGGATTCCGTTTTGGTGGGGGTGGTTTGTTGTTGTTCTTTGTCGTAGTCTTTGTCGCTGTCATGGCTCGTAATCGTCATCGGTGTCGATATTTATGAAATTCCACGGAAATAATAAGAAAAAACCCTACATACAAACATACAAACATACAAACATGTGTGTACATACATATTAAAAAATCAAAACAAAAAAAATTAAAAATAAAAATAAATAAAACGTTATTGTTTCATTATAATAAAATTTATCACTGTCAATTATTATGCAAGAGTTGAACTCCAAACCACTCAACTTCGGCAATAACAACAGCGGCAGTCGCAGTCCTCTGATGGCAGCGTCAGAGGCAACGACAGCAATTACAATTATGCACACCAGCAGCAGCAACAACAATAACAACAAGGAAAATAGCAACAACGGCCGGGCACAGCAACATTAACATTCGCAGAGAAGTCGGTGTGTGTGTGTGTGTGTGTGAGCGCGCAGACCAACAAATAAACATTCCATTAAAGATTTTACGTAAAACATACACGTTCAGATCAATACGCAGATATAATACCATCACACACATACATACATATGTGCATACATACTTGTACATACGCCGCATTGTACTTATTTTTGTTTGTTCAGACATACGTACAATGTACTCGTATGTATACTTATATATGGACAGATATTCATCATACGCACATACACACCCCATCGTCGCACTGAGCTCTGGTAATCGCCAGTTCAAATGCTGCTGAGCAGATCTGACGCTGTTGCGTAAAGTAATAAAGTGCAAAGTCTTGACTCGCACCCCATTTGAAAATTGATGAACGATAAACGACGAACAACGGCTCATCACTCCGTTTAGGCAAAAACCACACTAATACCAACAATTGCCCCGATTTATAGGCAATACTTATATGACACATCACATCGTTCCTTGGCATTGAATCATTTTGAAAAAAAAAATGTTTTGTCGACAATTTAGATCCGGATTAAAGAGCTGTATTTTGAATTCGTAGGATGATTCACGCACAGAACCTACAGAGATGAAATGGTTTTCTGGTAACTGCAGAATACAAAGAAATGAGCTGAAAATCCTTTGAATAATTTTCTGAGATGAATGCGTTAGTTATTACACTCTTCGCCCCACTGTGGTACAGGGTTTTATGGTTGTGTGTATTTGTTTACACCGACACCGAAAGTGAATGCTGACATGAATTTCCGCCCGTCTGTTCACACATCCCTGTAATCAAAGTACATACAACTCTTAAATATGAATTGATCTTTACAAACATTTGTTTAAGGAATTCCTTGTGGTTAAGGATAAAAATGGTGCATATCGGTTCACTGTTTTTTAAAATCCCCATACAACGCAAGTTTATTAACCAGACAACCAATTGCGACAAAACATGGTAGGATTTTCGAATGTCCCCTATGGTATACAGGGGCGGAGCTATAGGGCATCTAAATTGGCTACCTCGGGTAAACAAAACGTTTAAGCGAGTGTAACATTCGCCTTTATCGTTTGATTCAAAATTCCCAAAATAAATTCGAAATATATTTTTTTTGTTGATTTTGCCCTATAGTTACTATACTAAAAGCCGTGCTCCAAATACCCTTTGCAGTTCAACGTGCAGCACCCTACCGCATATAAAAAAGTAAGAAAATTTCAGCCGATTAAGGTATAACCTCACTTTGTGAGTAATGTAATATGTTTTCGGTGAAAGGTTTCTATTTTTGGTGAAAAGTAGAAATTTCAAATACATTGCACTATACTGAATTGTAAGCGTTTATGTGCACTGGTATACTAACTTTATGTGCTACTAGCTTTAACCCGGTGCGCTTCGCAGCCCCCGTAATTTATTTATTTTCTGTTTAGGGTACTGTAGAATATGTAAAAACAAATGACTATTCCATATGGGTAAAAATTAATGTGTACAATAAAATAGGAAACTCTCCGATTAATCAGTACAATAGTTTTTGCCTCAACAGTACCACTAAAAGTGTGCATTTAGAGAAAATCATAGTTTATATTATAAGAGCCATATTCGCATCCTTAGACCGGATTTTACCTTTTATGTCCCATATCTGTGACACGTTTAATTGTTTACCATATTGTGCCTTCTTTAGCTTTTTTGTCCCACGGTTAACATAGAAGCTTCCCATTCTGGCCATGAATAACTGTACTACTTAACTAAATTCAATATTTAATTATTCCACTGTTCTTCTAAAGTACGAAATTGTATACATATCTGGAACATATAAAACCTTTTTTCCCCACTTACTACATTTAATCATTTTGCCACACTTTACCACTTTTAACCCTTTTGCTTCGCTGTACCATATTTAACCCTTTTTGCTACAATCAACCCTATTTATCACATTTTAGCCACTCTGCACCATAATTTTAAACTTTAACTAAAAGCATAACATTTAAAAAAGGACTTCTTAACTCATATTTATGTTCCATGTTTTTGCCCAATGAACTAAATGTAACGTTTTTTGCCCACTGAATCATATTTAACATCCTTTTGTCCTACAGTACCATATTTAACCATTTTTGTCCTACAATACCATTTTTAATCATTTTCCACACTGTACCATATTTAACCATTTTTGACCCACTGTACAATAGTCAGCCGCTTTTCCACATTGTACCATATTTAATAATTTTTGTACCACTGTACCATAGTTAACACATTTTTGCCTCACTGTTTCCGAGGTAACGCTTTTTGGCCCACTGTACCATATTTAACCTATTTTGTACCATTTTAACTATTTTTCCCCGCTACTATTATGTTTAACCCTTACTACTATGGTTAACCCTTTTTTGTCCCATTGTGCAATATTAAACCCTTTGGCTCACTGTAACTTATTTAACACTTTTTGCCCCACTGTATCATATTTAATCCTATTTGCTACACTATATCACATTTAACGCCTTTTTGTGCCTTTTTGACCCACTGTACCATAGTTAAAAATTTTTGGTACACTGTTCCATATTCAATCCTTCCCCCCCTGTATCATAGTTCATACATTTTTGCCCCACTATACCATATTTAATCCATTTTGCCCCACATACGCTTTTTGTCCCAATGTGCCATATAAAACCCTTTTTGTCTCACTGTACCATATTTAACACGTTTTGTCTCACTGCACCATATTTAACCAGTAAGGAAAGACAGAAAGTCGGGCGGAGCCGACTATATAATACCCTACACCTACCTATCAATGCGAAAATGGGAATTGCGGTAAGAATTTTGCAGTGTACATACATGTAATAAGAAAACTCTCTCTGCCGATTTTCGTACTTATCGGATATAAAATATGGTGTCTACAGCGCTTACACGTCAAATCAGGTGAAACATATATATGGGAACTATATCTAAATCTGAACAGATTTTCCCCGAATTTGGCAGTGTTTATTCATGTAATAAGAGAACTCTCTCTGCCAAATATCGTACTGATCTGATATAAAATACAGTTTCTACAACGCTTACATGTCAAATCGGGTGAAACATATATATGGGAACTATATCTAAATCTGAACCGATTTTCCCCGAATTTGGCAGTTTTTATTCATGTAATAAGAGAACTCTCTCTGCCAAATATCGTACTGATCTGATATAAAATACAATTTCTACAGCGCTTACATGTCAAATCGGGTAAAACATATATATGGGGGCTATATCTACATCTGAACAGATTTTCTCCGAATTTGGTAGTGTTTATTCACGTAATAAGAAAACTCTCTATGCCGAATTTCATAAAGATCGGATGTAAAATGCGGTTTCTACATCGCTTACATGTCAAATCGGGTGAAACATATATATGGGGACTATATCTAAATCTGAACCGATTTTCCCCGAATTTAGCAGTGTTCATTCATGTAATAAGATAACTCTCTCTGCCAAATTTCGCACTGATCTAATATAAAATACAGTTTCTACAGCGCTTACATATAAAATCGGGGGTAACATATATATGGTGGCTATATCTAAATCTGAACCGATTTTTACCAATTTCAATAGGGATCGTCCTTGGGCCAAAAAATACCACTATGCTAAATTTCATCACAATCGGACCATAAATATGACCTGCACTTTGATTACAAGAATACATGGACAGACGGACAGACAGACGGACAGACGGACATGGCTAAATCAACTCAGAAAGTGATTCTGAGTCGATCGGTATAATAAACAATGGGTCTATCTCTTCTCCTTTTAGGTGTTACAAACAAATGCACAAAGTCATAATACCCTGTACCACAGTGTGGTGTAGGGTATAAAAATGTTCACTACTGTACCATACTTAACCCCTATTTGACCCACTGTTCCATAGTTAACCATTTTTGTCACACGGTACCATATTTAATCCTTATTGCCCCACTGTATCATTGTTAATACATTTTTGACCCACTGCTCCATAGTTAACCATTTTTGCCCCACTGTAGAATGTTCAATCCATTTTGTCTCATTTTAAATATTTAAGTATTTTTGCCTCTTTTTGTCTCACTGTACCATATTTAAAAAATGTCACCACTCTACCATACTTAACCCCTTTTTTGACCCACTGTGCATATTTAACACTTTTTGTCTCACTGTACCATATTTAACAGTTTTTGTCTCACTGTACCGTATTTAAAATTGTTCCCCACTCTACCATACTTTAACCCTTAACGCCCACTGTACCATATTTAATCACATTTTATCCACTGTACCATTTTTTGCACATATTTAATGTTTTTGACCCACTGTGCTCTTCACATCTCAAGTTTAAGTTCCAATTTTGCCAGATTGATTCATTTTTGCCCCAATGCATCATAATTAACCCATTTTTCCCCACTGTGCCTCTCAATGTTAGAATATTCAAAACTCACCTCCGATCTCTTGTTTATGTTACAACTGTACCATATTTTACACCATTTTCCCCACTGTGCCTCGAAAAGAATGAATACGTATACAAAAACAGCTGACTACCCCGATCCGTTGTCCTAAGGACATCCCACGCTTCAATTTTCACCATTCTAATTCTAGGCGTTAAAATTGGCTGTGGTACCATATTTATCCCACTGTGCCCCTAAATTTTTTAAAATTTTTTTTCACGATTCTAGCTTTTGGCATTTGGATTTGGCTGTTGTGCCACATTTATCCATTTTTACCCACAGTGTGCGTAAATGTTTGTATTTTAAAAAAATTTCACGATTCTAGCTCATTCCGTTTAGATTTGGCGGTGGTACCATTTCGAAAAATCCCGTCTTATTGCTCGTCTACATCCCAAGGGCTACCCTCCCACCAAATTCCATGACTCTAGCTTCAGCCGTTTGGCCTGGGCGATGATCAGTCAGCCAATCAGTCAGTCAGTCAGCCAGTCACGCAACAATTTTATATATAGATTGAATTTTGGTATAATTTGGGCATATTGTGAGTTCGGTAGTAAAAGAGGCGTGGAGAAACCGCCCATTTTTCACAGGGTTATAGGTACTTTAAAATCATACACTGTACACAATTCTGTAGTATTTTCGTTCATTGTTAACACGCTGTAAGCTGTTAACCAGGCAGCAGATATACAGACAGATAGACAGACTGATAGACAGACAGAGGGACGGCAAACATTACTCAAATTACTTAAAATGAACCAAATTGAATTTTCTGCCAAACATACTCGGGGCCTTCGATGTGTTACACTTTTGGGTCGTACTGAATGATATGTACCCTCCTCTCTAAGGTGAGGCAATAAAAACCGAATCGCTAAGAGAGCTCACGGCCATACCAAAAGGTGCATATCAAAAAAGTGCGGGCGCAATGTGTATTATATCTGAGGAGGAATACTTTGAAGGGGACAACATATAAATTTATTTTTCCTGTTTGTCATATTATATGTCAAGGTTTAGTTAGCAAAAAAGATTTAAATAAATTCTACCCAATGTACGGAATATCAATTGATGTTTTTCTAATTTCAATTGGTGTATTACGAATGACAAATGGAAAATTTCGAATTTCAATTGATTTTTTACGAATTTCAATTGATGTTATTCGAATTTTAAATGGAATCTTCGAATTTCAATTGACCTTTTTCGAATTTAAAATGGAATCTTCGAATTTTAATCGGTCTTATTCAAAATTGAATTGATTTTTTTCGAATTTCAGTTGAAAATGTTGTAGTTATCAAATTAAGTCTGATAATACTTTATATATTTAATAATTTTATATTTATTAAATATATAACATCGTATTAATTTTTACTCCACTTTAGGACACTAAAGTTACCCAATGATACCAACAACCTAATATTATCTTGAAGAACAGCCAGTTATATTAGAAATCTGGCAAACAAGGCACAATTGCACTATGAAAATAGTTCAGAATCTAATAAGTTCGACGTGGTCCCCAAAATTATCATTTATTCTAATTGAAACGACAGATAACAAATTGTATTAAGTTTAAAAGCGTTTGTTTGGCAGAATAGTTAAAAAGTCAAGAACGATTTGTCCGATTTTATATATGAAAAGTAAAAAAAAATTAATCATAGTTTTAAATACTACATATTTTGAAATCCGATTAACTGTTATTGAGATTATAGAAGTTAAGGCAAGAAATTAGATATGTTTAAAAAAAGTTTTCATAATTTCTAACGGAAAGCTGAACTATTGGTCCATACATGCAATGATTTGATCTATCCCAATTTGAGCATCCCAATACTTAGATATCTATTATGATATTGACAGAAAACTGTCTTACCAATAACACTGGTCAACATTTTTTTGCGACACAGGGTTTCGCGGCCGATTTGGGCTTATGAGATAATACAGTTCTCAGCCTAAAATATAGTTTCTTTGAATTAGCTCTAGTTCTCGCGATAAATCACGATTTTCAAAAATCAATTCTGAGAATTGGGCGTAAAAGTAGCCCCAAAAATTAGAACTTCTGCATCAGTCGTTTAGTTAAGTTGACTCAATTAATAATTTAATGGCCATACGAATTTTGTTTGCTCAAGGTGGATTTTTAGCACTTTTTTTATATGTTTTCTCGGTATACCGTACGGAATATCTCTTTTGTGTCTGAAGCAAAGTTGTAGATATTGAATAGGAGAAAAAAAAATGGAACAAACCTACACGAAAAAAGCATTAAAAATCACAAAAATATTCTGTTCTGTTTTATAGCTATTTTTATGACTTTGTGGGGAATTTTTAAGGCAATGGATGCACTTTTTCGGGTAGGTTTGTTCCGCATTCTTTTGACCTACTCAATATCTACAACTTTGCTTCAGATACAAAACAGATATGCCGTACGGTGTACCGAGAAACAAAATAAAAAAGTGCTAAAAATCCACCTGGAGCAAAAAAAAATCGTATGGCCATTAAATTATTAATTGAGACAACTTGACCAAACGAATGATGCAAAAGTTATTTTTTTTGGGCTACTTTCACGAATTGAGTTCCAAAATCGTGTGTTGTACTGTGTATTTAAATATGAACTTTGCCGTTTTGTAGTCGGAATGACACTACGACGGTGTTAAATATCCTCCTCCCATGCACGGATTTCAGCAGCACACATCCATCCACGACATTAAAGCTTAACAATCAGATGTCATTTTGTTCCTGTTTTGGTTTCCCCAAATTTTGGTACATCTTATACATGCCTCAACATTAGTTGTCATTATTCTCGGTGGACTAATTTTGCAGTTTTTCCAAATTAGTTTTGTCAATCCAGGATTCACTTTGTGGTTAATTGGATACAAATAGTCATACATGAAAATTCTGTTTCATAGAGTTGATGGGCGGTAGTAGTAGTTGTATATCTCACACCTAGAGATAAGCTTCCTGTGTAGCCCACTGTATGACATACGATTAAACCGACCGACAGAGCTTCTAATTGGGCTTAATGAATTGTAATAGCAACAGATATGTCTGTTTTCACCCTCCCCACTGCCGCCAGCAGCACCCACAACTGACTCGCCAAACGCACAGACATACGTAGCTCTTTGCTGATATTGTTATCCCATGTGTGTATGTGTTTGTGTGGCGGATAGAGTTATTCTAAACTTTGTCGTAGCGGTTTGATCGCGGTACTTCCGCAATTTCCTCCAAAGGAAACAATTCATTTCAACAGTGGCGGCGTTGACGTCGGCGACATCGTCTCTGTCGTGTTAGGTGTTGCCGAATAAATCGGTGCTCTCGGATTTGTGCGCTGCTACGCTGCAGTCGTTGTTGCTGTTGGTTAACATTTAAAGTGTTCGGCAGTAGCAGTATTTACAATTGAATCGCATTTGGCGCTGTGGTTCTTCGTCTTTAGTTGGATGGTTGTTGTTGTTATTTGTTGGTGATGTTGTATGAGTTGGCCGCTGCTAAGCATGAGACAACTGCAGCAATAACACCAGCAGCAGTGCCGAAAGGGAGGGCGGGGAAACAAGCGTCAGAATCTCTGCACCGTTTGGCATTTGCATATTTTAAATGCGACAACTTTTCTATATGAATCGGCTTGACTTGGAATGACATGGAACGGATTGGATTGATATTGGTGGGGAGAGTAGAGGGCAGAAGAAGCGGGAGTATGGTAGGTGGTTGGCAACATTCGACGTTGTTTAAGTTAAAATTGTGGTTTGCGTTGGTGTTGGTGTTGCGCTTCTACTCGTCGCAGTACGCAGTGGAGCACTACTACTCTGGCTGTCTGTTGATATTCTTGTTGTTGGCATCGGGAATGGCGGCGATGCTGTTTCGCCTATTTATGTGTGTATGTTTGTGTGTGAATGTGTTTGTGAGTTGGCGTTGAAAGGTGAACAGCATTTTTTTCATCGCATTTATCATGGATACTCGTGTATATGTACTTACTTGGAAGACAAAAATTCATCAACACTGAGATCACTGCTCGAAGCACTTATTGCAATTTTAAGAGTATTTGGGGAAATGTTCATCTCAGATGAAATCACAATCAAGTACCAAAAAAGTTGTTGTTATTGTCGCTGTTTCCCACTTCGAAACATTGCCATTTTAGACGATAGCGTCTAGAACACAAATTTGTATAATAAAATGTGTTGAAACGACAAAAGTCGGGAAGCATACTATCAGAATGCAAACGAAACACTGAGAGCAATAGTGGGCTAGCACATATGATAGACGAACTTAGGGGATTAACAGCTGTTTAATTATTACGAAATTGTTGAATATTATGTAACATTACAAGGCTATATTAGAAGTAAATCTGGGTGAATAATTATGTTATTAAAACAAAGAATTAGTTATCTGACAATCAACATATTCTTTGAAACAAAGACACGTTTCTTAAAATCTATGAAACTCGTTTCATAATAGTGAAAGCAATTCTTTAATTCAAAGAAATTTAAGAAAAACGAGGGCGGTCCCAATACATATGGATAGCTCTTTCTCAAGTGTCACAGGTCAAAAATTAGATCTTTCTCAAAGTTCTCAGAAAATGTTACCCCAGTACGTGGGACTAATGACCCACAATTTAAAAAATCTAAAATGAAAATTGGAATCAGGGGGCAAGGTCAAAGTTCAAAAAATACTTTTTTCCTCAGTAATGGGTTTTCAAGTACATTTTTATGCTACGAGTACCAACCATAAGACAGAAAAAAGAAAATATGATTTCTTAAAGCTTTTTTCGCGTACTTTTCATAAAAATACTAATTTTATCTAAAACAGTATATTTGGTCACTTGTCGCGGAAATAAATTTAAATTTTTTATAAAAAATGATCCATATATACTCTCACGATAGTGTACATTTTGGAGTGGGGACGACCTTGGTTCTGAAGTAACATTATAATAACTGAAAATCTTCACCAAATTACAAAGAAAATTTGACCACGCTTACAATTTTCATTAAATTTTTCTTAAATTGTGGGTCATGACTCCCACATACTAGGGCAATATTTTCTGAGAATTTATGAAAGATCTAATTTTTGACCTGTGACACTTGAAAATAACTACCCAAATGTTATAAGTTACAAGGCGCTACGATGGTTAGATCTCAGTGAATTTGTAAATATGGAAAAATTTGGTCACCGATATCTACTTTGGAGAAGTCTGCTATTTCGTTTACAACTATAAAATATTAAAACTGAGATAAATTCTACTTTGAGGGAGTCTGCTATTTCGTTTACAACTATAAAATATTGGGTGGCACAGTTTAAACGGGGCCGTACGAGGTGCCAAGACGAACACCGTAGTGTTCGACCAATTGAGGTGTCCATGCCAGAAATGGTCAAAAAATCTACAAAATGGTATTAGATGGCCGTCGGTTGAAGGTTCGAGAGTTAAGTCATGGGCATTTCAAAAATTTGTATACATCGCATATTGACGGGAAATTTTATTATGAGAAAGCTGTGCGCAAAGTGGATGGGTGCCGCGTTTGCTCACAATCAATAAAATACACTAGTTCACACATCCACTAGCAATGAATTAATGTTCGAATTGCTTCAGCACGCACCTTATTCGCCAGATTTAGCTCCCTCAGCCTTCCAAACTAGAAAAACAAAAAAGTTTTGCCAGCAATCAGCTATGGTGGAGATTGCGGTTGATGGCTATTTTCAGGATCTGGATAGTTCTTACTATAGAAAAGGTCTATCGAGTTAAAAAGAGATTATATTGAGAAATAAAGAAAATTTGTTTGGAATTTGTTGTGTTTTCTCTGTGAGGTCGGCTAATTTTGGGATCATTCTCGAACTTTCTTAGGTTTAAATTAATTTTTGGATCTTAAAACACGTTCATCTATGTCAAGCTTACCGGCAATAAACTTATTAATTTTTTATATTTACCTCTGAGTGGTTCTAATGGGCGATTTTTTTGACAACTTTCTTTTTCGTAACACTGTTTTTGGCAACTCAGCTGTTTCCGGCAACTCAGCTGTTTTCGTGTATCATGTTACCGTCAAACATGATTAGTTTGGTCTTTAATTTATCCATGAATCGACTTAAAAACGAACAACGCTTGCAGATCATTGAATTTTATTGAATTTTTGAGTCCTGTGAACAGTTGATTTCACGTTTGGGCCGGTCATTTGGCCTCCTATGTCTATAGGGACAAGCCCGCAACGCATGACGCACTGGAAGCCAATACTGAAAAAATTATTCGTGAGATGCCGGCCAATATGTTGGAGAGAGTCTGCCAAAATTGGACCCAGCGTATGAACCATTTGAGGTGCAGCCGCGGTCAACATTTACGTGAAATCATCTTTAAAGATTAAATTATATAGACCGTTATATAGACTCAAATAAATATTTCAAACATTTCTCTAAATTGTGTGTGTTTTTTTAAATAAAACCCGAAAGCTCTTAAAAAATAACTCCTTAGATAATGTCACAAAAGGCATTTGTACGAGTATTATTATACTGTGCTAGTCCAAAAATGTTACAGAAAGGAGACCATATGTATATAGATATTTCGACATTGCCGAATACAGTGGTGCTAGCCGTTTTCGTAGGTTAGCTCTTTTTCGTGATATTCAACCACTAAATCTGAGAGGTTAATTATCTCGGAGGTGATTTGGAAGTGGAAGATTTAGGAGTACACGCTTCAGTCCAAAGAACGACATAAAGGGAACTCTTAAAGAATTAGTTCTCTCAAAACAAAACAGTCCTCCTTGCGTCTCATCTTACAATGGTTTACAATTTATTGACGTTGACTTTTCTGCCAATGCTCTAATTGTAGCACATGAACATGTGACGAATGAGTGACATATAGATTAATCGTAATAAATATGTAAACTGATTAATCATACGTTCAGAAGTCCTCTAATAAACTATTTTCGAGATTTTGAAGCTTCGCACGAGTTGACGATAACGTTGTGATTTAAATGATAATTCACACAATCAAATGACAAGAAATCGATGTTGGCCTTCGGTAGATCAGTGGTTAGTGCATTAGACTTGGATTCCGAAGGTACTGGGTTTGATTGCTAGCCACTGGTAAATTTAACATCAAGATTTTCATGTGTTCATCATAATTCGAGTTTCTGCAGCTAAAATAACTCTTCGGACACACTACCACCATCTGATCGCCCAAGTAAATAGGGAAGCTAAAAATAGACATAACACCATGACGACTATTAACGGAAATTCAGTGATTATAGTGGAGAATAGATATGGTAACACTCAAATAACATTCATTCCCTGAAATTAAGAGACTGAAGAATGTTAATTTACAACCGCCATGTTAATTTACAACCGAATTTGCCAGTGTTCATTCATGTAATAAGAAAGCTCTTTCTGCCGAATATCGTACTGATCGGATAAAAAATACAGTTTCTACAGCCGTTAAATGTGAAATCGGGGGTAACATATATATGGGAGCTATATCTAAATCTTACCCGATTTTGACCAATTTCAATAGAATTCCATCACAATAAATTCGACCTGCACTTTGATTACAACGTCACGGACGGACGGACATGGTTAAATCGACTCTGGAAGTGATTCCAATTCGATCCGTATAATAAATGACGGGTTTATCTCTTCTCCTTTTGGGTGTTACAAGCAAATGCACAAACTCATAATACCCTGGACCACAGTGTGGCGTAGGGTATAAAAGTCGCAAATAAAATGTTGTTATATTTTTTGAAAGAAAGCATCCTAACGAAGAAAACAATGCGACTTGCAAAAATCTATGTATAAATCACTCGCATACTTTGAATAAATTTTTTTTCGAAAATTAATTAATACTATTTACTTACATTTGAGTAATCTTCGTTTATTCGACCTTTATTGTTATAGGTTTTGGACCTCGAGCTCGAGTTTTATTTAAAACAATTTAATTAAACTATTTACTTACGTTAGAATCGAATTTCTATGAACACCCAAAAAGAGGAGTGCTGGACCCATTTACCATGTCAGACAGACGGACTGACATTGCTCAAATGACACATGGGGCAAAATCGCCGTTTTCGATATGTTTGAATAGAAACAAAATGTATTTGGAACATAGATTTTTAAATGTTATATATTCTGAATAAATACATTTTATTTGAAAATCGTTAAAGTTTATTTGGAGCGCACATGTTAATATATTACAATAAAATATATTTGCAAAGTAACTTTTTCAAATAAGATATGTGTTTACAAAGAAATAAAATTACTATTTAGAAATTTCTCCAAATATATTTTATTTAAAATAATTCAAAACTTTGCTGAATTTTTGGTTTCGCTTTTCTTTATTTTGATTTATGCCTTACCGTTTGATTACATTTGGTTTTAAATCACTCAGTATTAATTTATAAATATCGAGTCAATCATTCGAGTTATACCCTAAAGTAATAATTTTTAATTTATATTTATTCCTAGTCGTCATTTATAGCCATGGATTGGCTTGTATCATTGTATCATTAAATTTAAATTTCTGAAACAAGTTATCGAATTACTGAAAAACATAAAACTTGTCTTATAATTAGGGTATTCATATGTTTTCAGATTATTGCCAAATTTCAGCAGGATCGAAGTGAAATTTTGAACTGTACCTTACGAACAACTTAAGATGGACAGACAGACGGATGGATAGCTATTGATTCTGAGTCGAACGGTATATAAAGGGTAGGCCATTTAAAATTTGAATCGGCTATAAAAAAGTAAATGTAACACTATGCAACCAAACAGTTTTTTTTTTGAAAAAATTTTTTTTATGGTAAAGTTTTTTTAAATTTTTGGCAAAAAAAACAGAAAAAATAGGGGGGAAAATCGCAAACAAATTGTTCCGTGTTCCATTTGGTGAAAGCTAGTATCCTAACGAAGAAAGCAATGTCAATTTGAAGATTTATAAATGTAGAAATTCTTGCTCTTTTGGTAGAAAAAGATAATTTCAACATAATTCGGTTTTTTTACCCCCATTATTGGAAACAAGGTACTCATCATATTTTTTTTAATTTAGAGTGTATACCTGCTTTATCAAGCATATACTTCAAAAAATATGTTCCAAATATTAGAGGCACCTTCCATGAATGTGGGTATTTTAGAGAAAAAAAATTACCATAAAAAATTTTCTGTTTTTTCGTGTTGAGGACACCATATTACACCAGAAAATGTTATGCACAGCAGATCGGGTCACCAAAAAACCTTTTCAAATGCGAGGTGAAATTTTAAAGCTTAATTCGAGACAATTGCAAAAACATTTTTTAAAATTTTTTCAAGCCCGCGGAATCGGCCCATACTCGTTTTTTTCCGTATCGGGTCACCAAAAAAGTTATCAAATGCGAGGTGGAATATGAAAGCTCACTTCGAGACAATCGCAAAACATTTTTTTTCCGGAGACCGCGGAATCATCCCAAAATCGAGTTTTTATCGTAACTTTTTTGTTTGTATGTCGATTGTCACATGCGACACATCAATGTGTTGGTCTCGACGAGTGCTACATTTTCTGATAGATGTCGCCAATGTACCACGTAATTTTCTATTGAAGACATACACTTTTTGTTTTTGAATATAAGTGCGTACACTCAAAACAAAATGTTCATGTTTTTTAAAGCGCTTTAATCCTATGGAAAAGTATTTTTAAATGTTAGGGGTAGAAACTGCAGTAAGTAAAGTCTACATTAGAAAATGACTTTGTACATCAGCGTCCTCTATGAGTAGTACTTATCGAGACCAACACATTGATGTATCGCATGTGAAAATCGAGCTACAAACAAAAAAATTGAGAATAAAAAACCATTTTGAAACGATTTCGTGGGCTCAAGAAAAATTGAAAAAAATGTGCTTACGATTGTCTCGAGGTAAGCTTTCATATTCCACCTCGCATTTGATAACTTTTTGGGTGACCCGATACGGAAAAAACGATTTTGGGTCGATTCCGAGGGATCGGGCTCATGGAGTCCAACCCGGTTTAATGCACAGCCCTTCGACAAAAATTTTGTTGCATAGTATAATTTTTTCAAATTTCTGATTTTATTGGAAAGGTTGAACTTTGTCATTTAATATGACTACAACTACTGGCTCGGCAGTACCTCAACCGATCAACCCAATTTTTCAGTACATTTTCGATTGTTTCGGGTCGAATCTCTTCGATTTCATGTTTCAACGATTCAGTTGTCCCCACAGAAAATAATCCAAAGGGCTTGTGAAAGGTTCGAAAAAAGTAGTACATGAACAATTGGTACTAATTCAGAGAACATTGAATGAAATAAAGGACAAGTCGGATGAGTCCATTGTATATGATGAACAGCAAAACGTGCATTGATGGCAATTTGTTCGTTAAAACATATTCAAATATAAGTAGGCTTTTCAAATTATGTTTTTTTTTGAAAATTTTGGCGTTTTTAAATTCATTTGGAAATACTGGCATCCCAGGCTTCAGCCTTGCTACGTATATTGCGAAAACGTGTTGTCATCTCCCGGACTTTTACAAATGTGAGAATAATTCTTGCAATGTTTTATTTTCTCCCACAGTGGTTGAGTTTGAGCTATTCTTGATGACAATTTCATCTTACAAAGCAACTCACGATGATGCAGTGCACTTGAAGATGGACAGATAGATGAGCAAACAATGCCATCTTTGGATAATTAAATGTAAAATAAATGTAAAGTTATGCATAGACGCGAATATAACAAATCTACGTGAATACATACATGTCCATATATACATAGACGAGTACATACATATACCTGCATACATGTGTAACTGTGTAGTACATAACGATGTATGAGAAACTTGCATATTTTATTGTTCAAGTCGGAGCATTGTTTCGCCACCAAAGGTCGCTCGGTCGGTTGTATGTCAGGTCTTTCATTTGGTGTCTTGCAAATACTCAAATACTTATAATTATGGTTCCGTCGCGCTGTGAACCGCTGCCACCAAAAACACATTGCTCCTTTCGTGCAAGAGGGATATATCTCGAAATATCAATTTCACTTCTTGTTTCACATAAATGTAATCAGCAAATTGAATGTGACGAAAATACTCCTCTTGCAGCAAACAGAGTATTGAATGCATTGTGTCCCCCAGCAATTGGGTCAGTTCTGCACTAGCTAGATATATGTATATGGGTCATTTTTGTACGACCACTTGCAAGGTGTTCAATTTTGAAATGTGACGTTTTTGCATGAAATGAACATTATCTTCACATGCAGTTTTTGAGTTGAATGATTATTTTGTTCTTGTTGTTGGTGTTGGTGTTGACTTTTGGTTTTATTTTTGCATTAATGGATGTTTAGGGGCAGCCAACTAATGGATTTTAGCTTGATGGGGTGATGATGATGTCGATGAAGAGATGGAGCTGCATTCTATGCGGCTTTAGCTTCCACGACGTTCGACTTCAGAGCCAAAGACTAAAGACGAATAAATTTCAGCCATAGAAGTGAATCTCGTTGGCATTAATTATAGTCGTCGTTATTAACACCGCATAAATACAAATCAGCGATGCTGTGGCGCTATTTGTTCGTGGTTATTTGGCCGGCGGAGGGGAGGGAAATCTTCCCCCTTCTTGTTTTTCTCACTTTCAACACAAACAATTTCTGCCCAAAATCCCAACCAAAATCCGTATACATACTCGTATATAAATATATGTATGAATATACATACATATATTTGTGTGTGTGTAATAATGTTTACAAAAAATATAATGAAAACAAAAACGACAACGACAACGGCAACAGCAACAACTGTGCAATTATGTATCAATGATTGCCGCTCAATGTGAATGACCGTGATATTGACCCACTTTAGTTTATGGGCCCACACATACGAGTACATCTCTGCTGCACACATACACATAGTCCCTCACATCATATGATTCTGCGCATGAATGTCTGTGTGCGATTGCGACTGTCTATCGGTGAATGTGGGGATTTCTGCCATTCATCCGAAATCGTTAAAATCATTCATCTCTGCGTTTTCTGAAGACATTTTCTGATGCTTTCGGCCTCTGTTTCGCTTTTATTCGCTTTGCCAACACTGGGAGGTGATTTGTACCGATGCGACGCTATGCGTCTCGTCATTCGTCCGTATTTATGTCGTCGTCGTCGTCGTTGTCAGACGACAAGACGGCTTTCTTCATATTGTGCCCAAAAACTGTTGTACATTTTAGAAGCAGACCCACCATGTCGTTTGGTCTCGTCTCGTCCCGGCCCGGACCGGCCCACCCAAAAGAAGAAAACCACGGTATATGTGCTTGGAGGGGAAGACTCGCCCCTCGTATCTTTTGAAAAATTTGGTTTTTATTTTGGCCAAACTGGTTCGTTATTAAGAAAGATATTGCATAATATACACGTAATTAAATGTCAAAATAAAAAATAAAGAGTAAAACTTGTTGTCGGGTGCACGAGCGATGGAGTCATTCGTTTTAGCAGGACCGTTGCTGAACGCAAACGCACGCTTTGTAATAACACTAAATGCCCAATGCCAACTGGATGGGTACATACATACTTAGTCTAAACGTTCTTATTGAAGCAAATGCGGATACGATTAAATGCAATTACTTTGTTTGCCCCTCACCACCACCATGGGATAGTTGTAGGATGGCCCTTCGTTGTAGCTACATTAGACATATTCTCAAATTACATCTCAATCGGTTGAAGATTGTTAGGTCTAGGACGAACATTCGTAAATAGAATCGATTGCGACTTTTTTGTGGGGATTATACATAAATATGGACTGCCCATTTCCCAATACCCAACCAACTCGTTTTAATATTTGCGGCGAAATCGGGTTAGAATATTACGATGACAAAGAATATAAAGGGTGGGCCAAATGTTACGCAAAGCAAACAAAGACAATTAAAGCGTTGAAAAATGAAATCGAAGTTGCCATTGAAGAGATTCGACCCGAAACAATCGAAAATGTCAAATGTCATGCCAAGCCAGTCGTAGTAGTCATATGAATGATATTGTTTTCCATTATTAAATGACAAAGTTCAACCTTTCCAATAAAAGCAGAAATGTTAAAACATTATCAGTATTCTTTTTTTATAGCCTATTCAAATTTTAAATTTTAAATGGCCCACCCTGTACATACCTACGTTATAGTGCCTCAGATAAACATTTGAAACTTTTGTAAATGGAATAACCAACTTAGTATACTTATATTTCCATTATATGTAGGTAAGTATGTATATGGGATTTCATGTCAAGTAGAGATGTCAAGCGGGATTTGTTTCAGAAATCCCGGGATCTCCGGAATTTTCGATATTCCGGGATACATCGGGATTATTTCACTAAAAATGATATAATATTTCGAAATGGTATACAAACATTTTAGCTCAGTTTTAATTTAATTTGAATAAGGATAAAAACAGCTAAAGCATAAATTAAATGTTGTTAAAAAATACTAGGTTAGGTTAGGTTGAAGAGAGGGAGACGTTTAAACGTCTCATGTCCATGGACATACACTTAAGGCAGTGGTTCGGCCTGTTGCGCGCTCCTTATTTATGATCTATTTATACCTCACGAGTTACAGAAAATCGGTACTAGACACGAATTTTCTCAGTATCTTCCAGTCAATTTCTCTGAGATGAGTCAAGTCTGGCAATATGTCGGACCCGAAATGTTGGGATCTTGCATGTGTGAAAGCCGGGCAGTGACACAGAAAATGTTCAATCGTTTCGATGTTTTCTCTGCATGCCCTGCATTCGTCGTTTTCTGCTAGTCCTATGCGATGAAGATGTGCTTGTAAGCTTGAGTGTCCCGTTAGAACACTACTAACTTTTATTAAAATATTTCACAACATCTTTGGTCGTCTAAATTACACTGTCCAACAAATTAAGACTTTTTGAATGGAACAGAATAGCGACCCTATAATTCTGAAAGGGAATGTTGAATAGATTATTTTTGTACAACAAACTTATGGTCCAGCTGGTCTGAGTTTTTTTAACAGTGGATCAAAATTTTAATTTTTTGGTCGAAGGGAGCATTAACTAAATGAAAAAATGCTGTAAGTGAATGTCTGAGAGATTTCTTATTGTCAGAGTTATATAGTGGAATTTTATGAGAATCATTTAAGAAGATCTTAACCCTCTAGCTCCCCTCTAAATGGCTAAATTTGGCCCTTTTTCCGAAAAAAAAAAAAAACAAAAAAGTCCTTTCAAAAAGGACATTTAAGGATTAAAATATGCGACGAAAATTTTTGTCGGGAAATTTTAGTGGGGGTCGTCAAAGACACAGTAGTTGTAAATATAGCTAGTACCTCCCCCACAAAGGGTTAACATTTAGCGAAATATTGATTATTTAATAACTTCTATACTAATTATTTTAATCCTCTGAAATTCTACACAAAGTATTTATTTATTAGTCACTATTACCTCTAGGAAAATTGCCGAAGCCGTGGCCCTTCTGGTACCTCCCACATAAATGGACTATTTTGAACCAAAAGTAAAAAGCATATACCTTTATTACCATTGCATACAAATACTTGAAATTTCGTACAGTACAATGCTTTTATAGTGCAATGCTATCTAGACTCTAGGCTAGAGAAAAGTGGCCGTTATTGGCACGCCCCTTTTGGTACCTCCCACACAAATGGACTATTTTGTACCAAATGTAAACAGCTTTTAACTTTAATAGCAGTACATACTTTACAGTACCGATATTTGCACTATCGATAAATTTGTACATCAAACAGGTTGGTTTCGATGAGGGACATTTCAGCCCGTGGTAACACTAGGGACCTAAATACAATGTTCTTCGTTTTGTGGGACACATTTTCGGAGTCGGAGGGTGTTGAATATTGAAATGTTGGACAAACGGCCCTTTTTCCATTCATATAACTTTGTATTTATATATATTTAGAAAATTTGTCCCAAAGTGTTTTTGATAGCCGTTTTCTTTAATCCTTTTAAGAAAATAAAAAATGCAAATTTTTTTTTGTAAATTTTTTTGCTAAATTTAAACCTTTTTGACACTTTTGTCAAAAACCCTTTTTTTAATTTTTAATTTTTTTCCCAAAAGAAAGCTTAGGCTTTTTCTTTTAAGAGTTCTGTGGTTTATTAGTGGGATGGGACTTGATTATATATAAGTATCATAATAAGGATAAACTTCTAAAAATAGAGGTTCAACCATATATTTTAGCATAACTGGGGAACCATTTATCGTAATTGGTTGCCGAATACTTTAAATATTCGTAAATTAAGTAGGCGTCTTCATCTTTTAACATTATTGCTTCATCCCATCAGTTGTTTTCTTACAATATAATACGAAACATACATTTTTTTGAGAAAATGTTAGTAATTTGTTAATAAACAACTTCTTAAAAACATCGACAAAGGCACTATATTTTTATGTATAATTTTATTATTTCATCGTAAAGTCTGATCGGTCATGATTTTAAAAGTTGTACCTAATTATGTAAGTCTACAAACATAGAATATCCGTTTTAAGTAGTGTTGTGTGCTTTATGATGATGTTATGTTATATAACATAACACAGTACAACACATGATTTTGGGACTCTATTCTGAGAATTGGACGTGAAAGTAGCCCGAAAGATTGCTGAATTAATAATTTAATGGACATACGCCTTTTTTTGCTCAAAGTGGAGTTTTAGCACTTTTTCTATTTTTTTTTCCTCGGTATATCGTACAGAATATCTCTTTTGTGTCTAAAGCAAAGTTGTGGATATTGAATAGGAGAAAAAAATGCGGAACAAACATTCCCAAAAAAGGTGCATCCAGTGCCTTAAATATCGTACTTTAAAAGCTTTACACTGTGCACACTTTTGTATCTCTTTTGTGTCTAAAGCAAAGTTGTGGATATTGAATAGGAGAAAAAAATGCGGAACAAACATTCCGGAAAAAGGTGCATCCAGTGCCTTAAAAATCGTACTTTAAAAGCTTTACACTGTACACACTTTTTTAGGATTTTCGTGCATTGGTACTCACGCTATAAGCTTTTCGCAGAAAATGGTACATTTGTGTGAGAGGTGCCAATAGGGGTGTGGCAATAACGCCCATTTTTCACTGGACTGTAGGCACTATAAAAGCATTACACTGTACACAATGTCAAGTATTTTTATGGAATGGTATTAATGTTATAAGTTGTTAACTTTTTCTACAAAATGGTCCGTTTGTGTGGGAGGTACCAAAAGGGGCGGGACCACTTCAACTATTCTTCTCAAATTGATACCGACAAATAAACTATTACTATGAGTGGAATTACAGAGGATTCGGATAAGAAGTATAGAAGTTATTACATAATCATCATTTCACTAAATGTTAACCCTTTGTGGGAGGGAGGTACTAGAATGTAAAGATTATTGATAGATATTTTGGTAGGCAACTATATTTTACAAACATAGACATTTATTTTGTCCCATTCGCTTGTCAGGTTCATTTTCTATAGGCTACACAAATCGCCCATAGGCGGATTTTCTGATTTTGCGTACTTTTTCTAAATGAGCGATGAACGGATGCAAAATGGTGCTGTGAGGCTACTTAATTTTTGAATTTTTACCGGAACCAATTCGGATAAATGGTTCTCTAGTTATGCCAAAATATGTGGTTCAATCTCTCTTTTTTTCGTAGCCTAAAGGGTGATTGACTCAATCAAATATATATAGAGGAAGCATCCAAAGCAGTAGAGTTCATAATATGAAATAATGGACATTGGTAATTGATCTCGTTCGAAAATAAGAGCATCCAAAAATAGCATTTGTATTACTTCATGAGCACTGCTTCGAATGTGCTCTCAAATAAGGAATGAAATGGCGCGACAAGTCCATGTTAAATTCATCGGTGAAGATCCGGTATAGTAGTATTTCTGGATCGCAATAATAACATCTCCACCACTTCTTTGGAAGTCGGTTTTTGGTGTGTTCTAAAATGATCAACAAAATCGGGGTATGTGTATTTTTACATCTTAACTTACGTTTTATACACTAGATGGCAGCACAGTTACTTATTACCTATGCCATATTAAATCCATACGACTAGCACATTTTTATTAAATTGCTCTAATATTTTAGTATCGAATTGCTATTGAAGTGAAATAAATCAACCATAACATTAAACGAAATTGGATTAATTAAAAAACTGTCAAATCTTAAAACGCAAATATATCAGTTCTACTGTTGTGTGGATTAGATCACTATTGCTTCCGAGCGTTTCATACAGAGGGAACCAACCAACCAACTCTATAGCAAATTGTTAAAAGTGTTCTTTTCTATTCAGCCAAGTTTTATTGAACAAATTCAGTTATTTGGTTAATTGAGAGAAATATACGAATAAATATTCTGTATTAGTATTAATTAACAATTCTTGTCGTGTTTCATTTTAGACTCATTTCAAAATCCCAAAATGTTGTATGCGGTATATACGACTATTGTTTACACATTATTTACATATGTAATTAAATGCGAATAGATTATATTTTATAGGCTGAACATGAATTTCGTCCACTTTGTGTCGAAATTCGTTAGCAAATGTCAATGTCAAGTCAAATCATTGACAGTGACATTGCAACAGACAATGAAACAAAACTAGTTTTTTGTTGCCGATTAAGGTGAAAACTACTGATTTTACCGTTCGATCTTGTTTTAATCAACGATTAATTTTATATCTATACAGACCAGATGTTATATCGTTTTAGTATACGAGTATGTACTACAAAAATATTTTATTCTGCATGAAAAGTACATACATATTTTTTATATTACGGGATGTTTTTTAAAACAGATTTATTTGCATTTCAGTACACGTTTTTAAAAAAAAAAAAACATTTTCTAAGAAAAACAATTATGTAGTTGCGGGCATTGTAATATGATTAGTTACGGCAATTTTGTGTTCGCATTAATCGGTCAATTTGTGTGGGGGTACCTAAAGGGGCTTGACAAATACACCTATTTTCCGGTGACCAATAGATACTTCGAAGACATTGCACTATATCGAATTGTAAGTATTTATGTGCACTGGCATATATGTTATGAGCCACTCACCAAAATGTCCACACAGTTAGTTCAATGTTTGTTGTCTGGAGCAAATGACTTTGGCCTTTGGTGACTTCGATGGTGAAAAAATTGTTGCTCAGTCGACTCGAAATTCTGAAAAAATAGTACCCCTTTTTTGGATGAACTCATGTAGCCCTCGAATTAATCTTAGCTCATATTTCAAAATTCTACAATGTGGAACAAAAGTCCAGATTTCGGGAAAAGGGTAACGAAAATGTTGAACTTTATTGCAGAGAAGAAATCACTATAAGAATCACTATCTGATTCGATCTAACAAGTATGTCTGATGTCAATCTAAATGATGTAATTAAAGTATAGGTTGCAAAATTATGGACCGGTTGGATCGGTATAGAATTTGAAGGAAATGGATTAAGTGTTCGATAGCCTCCTTATACAGTCTGTTAGGAAAATGTTTTGACATTCGATTTTTTCAGGTTAAAAAAGTACCCTTTATTTTTATTTTATTTGATTTTTAAATTGCATTATGTAGCCGACAAGTTAGGCAGCAGAATAGGATCTAAATTTTTCTATAAATATACTTCAGATTGGAGTAAGGACTAGTCAAAAAGGTGTAAACAAATTTCTTGACACCATCTTTTGTGAGGAAAATAATTTTTGTTGTTGTTTTTTTTACAAATATCGAAAGAAAATGTATTTATAAATAATACAACATACACAAGTGAACCAGAAGGTAAATTTTTCGCGATGTAAATAACAACTTTTGATATGGCAAAAACCGACAAAAGTCGAAATGAAAATGAAAAAATCAATTTAGACTTTTTCTTACCAAAAGTCGATTAATCGATTAGTCAAAAGTCGATTTATGGATCTCTAATCAGTGGTCCTTTAACCGTGGTCAGCGAACTTTAATCCGGCCATCGAACTTTGATCCGGACATCGACCTTTCATCCAGTCATCGGCCTTTCACCCGATCAGAATTAATTAATTTGGGGTAAGGTACAGGATTAAAGGTCGATCAACGAATTAAAGGTCGGTGGACGGATTAAAATCCAGGTCGATGACCCATGGTCGAATGGCCACTGATGGGCGGATTAAATATTGATGAATAAAGGTTTATAAAATAAGGATAAACCCATTAAAAATCAATTTTCAAGAACAAGATAACAATGTAAAACACGGAAATAGAAAAAAAAAATAATTCTTATTTAAATTCCTTGTAACTTGAATTAAGTCTGTTGTATTATTATTATTTTACTTATCTTTATATGGGGAAAAACACTTTTTTCAATTTTATTCCGATCGCGTCAAAACTTGCTGGGGTTGCAGAAGTACTTTGGGTATGCTATGTGCTTAAAATACAGCTTCCAAGCGTGATACGTTATGAAGATACAGTGTGTCAAAGTTGGAAATTTTGACCATTGTATCTCCCGACTACGTGGGCCGATTTGAATGAAACGTGGCTTATATGGCAGCTATTTAGAAACGCACAAAATGTGCATTGATAATTGTTTGCAAATATTCAATTTTCATATTTTTTTCTCGCGACTTATGTTTTCCTCGCGATTTTAATTGTGTTCCGCGGATGGGATTCTATATCTTTAAACTACAAAAATGAAGTCCATTCTGTTTACTTTATCAATACGAATTTTCGCTGTGGGATGAAAACCACAACAAAAGCGATTAAAATTTTGAATGTCAAACCTACTATTTTTTCATTACTTCTTTGGTATTATAAAGTGAGTTTATTCTAAGATGTGGACCGGAAACACGATTAATAAAATGTAATGGTGGCATTCTATAGCCAAATACGCCAGAACAACAAAATAACTTATTTCGCAAAAAGTCGACGTCGCATTTTGTACACTGGCCTTCAATGTTGCACTGGTCAACTCGAATCCTAGCGAGCAGATATCGGACACGATCTCGATGGATTTTGAGGTTCTAAATCCGAATATAAAATCAAAAATGCAATATATATTCGCGTTTTTGCGATATTGTATTAATTATGTGATAAAAATTCTGATTTTACAGCTTTTATGAATACAGAAACGCGAAAGACGCACTTTTACAAAAAAAAAATCAGTTTTCGGAAAATAATCGCTTTTCAATTAATACGAGTATTCAACAACTGTAATAATCGTAAGTCATCTCCGAGATATCTCCCGGGAAACCTAGTCGGAGAAATCGTATTTTTAATATAGCTACAATTGGAAAAATAAAAAAAAATTAAAATATGATATCTACGAGATGGTGTAAGATTTTGACCATTTATAAAATTAACTTTCAATTCGTTTGATACTCGTTTTAATAGCAAAGCGATTATTTTGAGAAACCTGCAATTTTTTTTTGGTAAAAGTGCGTCTGTCGCGATTCTGTTTCCAAAAAGCCTAAAATCATCACTTTTATCACATAATTAATACAATATCGCAAAAACGCGAATATATATTGCATTTTTGATTTTATATTCGGATTTAGAACCTCAAAATCCATCGAGATCGTGTCCGATATCTGCTCGCTAGGATTCGAGTTGACCAGTGCAATATTGTAGGCCAGTGTAAAAAATGCGACGTCGACTTTGCGAAATAAGTTATTTTGTTGTTCTGGCGTATTTGGCTATAGAATGCCACCATTACATTTTATTAATCGTGTTTCCGGTCCACATCTTAGAATAAACTCACTTTATAATACGAAAGAAGTAATGAAAAAATAGTAGGTTTGACATTCAAAATTTCCATAGCTTTTGTTGTGGTTTTCATCCCACAGCGAAAATTCGTATTGATAAAGTAAACAGAATGGACTTCATTTTTGTAGTTTAAAGATATAGAATCCCATCCGCGGAACACAATTAAAATCGCGAGGAAAACATAAGTCGCGAGAAAAAAATATGAAAATTGAATATTTGCAAACAATTATCAATGCACATTTTGTGCGTTTCTAAATAGCTGCCATATAAGCCACGGTTCATTCAAATCGGCCCACGTAGTCGGGAGATACAATGGTCAAAATTTCCAACTTTGACACCCTGTATCTTCATAACGTATCACGCTAGGAAGCTGTATTTTAAGCACATAGCATACCCAAAGTACTTCTGCAACCCCACCAAGTTTTGACGCGATCGGAATAAAATTGACAAAAGTGGGCCTTTTGACGTGTTTTTCCCCATATATAAAATCCTTTGTACGTTTGTTAGTAACGCATGATCTCCGAAGCCATAAAAGCGAATGGGCTGAAAATTGAACAATATATTCAGTTTGGGGTCATTTGTGTTTTAGAATTATTTTCACAGCGATAAGTTGCGGAGTGGTCCAGATATTTGCAAAATTCGCATTTCCATAGCTATTTGGCTGAAATTTAAAATGTATGTGTGGTTTTTCTTTTGTATGTATTATTCTAACCGGTAGATGGGGTTTTAGTGGACATATGGTCAATATTCGTTTTTGATGATTTTTTCCTGAAACTCGGCATGTATGCATTTTTGAATGAAATATCAATGAATAACAAACCAATACATCACATCCCAAACAGAATGGGCAGGACAACGTCTGCTGGGTTCAGCTAGTAAGATATAATACTTAAGCATTGTACTTTACTTTTTCTAATAACTTCTATACTACTTATCCGAATTTTCTGTAATTCCATACATAGTAATAGTTTTTCTGTCGCTATCAGCTTAAGAAAAATGGGCGAAGTGGCATTGCTCCTTTTGCTACCTCCCACATAAAGGGACCATTTTGTGCAAAAAGTTAACTGCTAATAAAATTAATGTTTTTATAGTACCTACAGTCCAGTGAAATGTGGGCGTTTTCGACGTCCCACACAAATGGACAGTTTTGCCCGAAAAGTTAACTGCTTATAACTTTAATATCAGTCCATGTTTTTATTGTACTTACAGTCCAAGTGCAAAATGGGCGAAGTTGCCCGCCCCTTTTGGTACCTCCACACAAATCGACCATTTTTAACCAAAAGTTTGCAGGTTATAACTTTAATACCACATATCCTTCATATTCATATCCTTGATATTTTGTACAGTACAATGTGTTTATATTACCGACAGTCTAGTGAAAAGTGGGCGTCGTTGCCACGCCCCTTTTGTTAGCCCCCACATAAATGTAATATTTTCATGCAACAGTTAAGGGCTAATACCAGTACATACTTCAAAGTTATTAAATACAATTTAAATTGATAATAATTAATTTAAAGCCAAAAAAATACGAACATTTCAACTTTCTTACTTGTTTATTATATAGAAAACAACTTGTTAGCCTAATTTATGAAACATTGTACATACATAATATCTGTTAAACTCGTACATAAGTATGTATTCTGTCTCCTTTAACCAGCAAATATTTATAAACATTAAAAGCTCTTATATAATAAACAATAACATTACTTCCAGAAGAAAAAAGTATATACGTTTATACAATTAATTAGTATTGGATAATAGTGCAATCATTGCTTGTCGTATGCAAATGAACCAAGTCTTGTTCTAGTAGAAAGGTAAATCAATGTTCTTAACTGCCGATTGCGGACAATGTTGTCATGGCTCAGATATGTCGGCATAACTTTAATAAATATTAAAATTTAATTGATAATAATTTTTAGCCGACATCTTTGCTGGTTTGTCACGAACAAAGCCATTGTCATTTTAAGTAGGGAATATGACATAATTTTGGCCGTCGCATTGTCTGTTGTTGTCAGCGATATTTTTGTGATCTTTTCTAAAGAATCCATTCCGGAATTAAAGATCAGTTATATGCATTTTTGCATATTAATAAATGTCAATACTCTTCAGATAAATGTTTGTTCCTTTGTTATGGCAGTGTTTCAAAAGATAAGGTAGACTCATTACAATGTGCAACAGTGAACAAAATACACGTACTTGACAGTATGGGTTCGTTTCTACTACTAAAGGGTAGTATAACCCTATACTCGGTTTGGCGAAATTGGTGACCAATTTTTATTATGGGCCTCTAAAGTTTCTGAAAATCAGTGGGCGCCTCGAAAAAGGTGTCATCAGCTTTTGTCCAACAACTAATTCAGACTTGGTGATACCGCTTAACTATATTTGACAATAATGTAGCTAAAAATATGCTGAATAAAGTTTCTTAAAATATTTTGAGAAAACAATTTTTTTCCTGTACTTTTTTTGAAAAAGTGTAGGAAAATAATAATTTTTTTCACCTTTTTCAGCATCACTTTCAGGGACTCGTAATTTCATTTCATTTATTTAAGCAATACAATAAGCCTTCAAGGCCAATGATAGCATATTGCATTTGTAGAATACAAAAACATTTACAAAATTTCTTAATATCTAAATCTAAAAAATAATAAATCCTAATGTGGCTAAAGGTTCGAGATATATACTAGGCAAGAAGTAGTTACTACTATTGGTGATAAGATATATATAGAAATCGACTAAGAAAAATACAAATAATCATAATCATCCTTCTCTGAATTTAAGTAGAAGGAGGTTTCTAAAATTGTTTTCACTAAGATCAAAATTTCTGAGATAAACGGGAAGACAATTCCAAGTTCTTGCCGTTGCGACAACAAACGATCTTTCAAAAACTGTAGTAGATATGGGAGGTATAATTAATTGCGGATTTCTCGTGGAACGAGAAAATAAGAATTTAGAGAAAAGTTCTTCGGGGAAACCATTCCTAATAATTGTGTAAAAAAAAGATTAAACTTCGCAAAATAATATGTTGCGAAAAAGTACACCCAAGGAACTCACGCACCTTTTCCGAAATATGGTCATAAAGTTTAAACCCAAAAACAAATCGAACAATCCTATTCACAATGAGTTCTATCTTACGCCTGTTATATGACCAAGTACACGATACCAACTCAATGCAATAATTTAAATGAGACATTAAAAAAGCATATGCAACCATACGCTTAACACCAATAGGTAAATGCAAACCACAGTTGTAGAGTTTCCGCAAACCCAACGTTACTTTTAAGGAAATGTAGTCTATATGGTCGGAGAAATCCAAACGGTCATCAATTACTACTCCCAAACACTTAGTTGATGCCTGAAACTCCACAACAGCGTCAGACAGTCTAACTATTGGATATGTAACAATTCGATGTCCAGTACGAAACATAATTGCCGTTGTCTTATTTGCATTTACTTGGAGATCATTATTTATCATCCAGTCAGATAGTCTGATAAGCGTGTTGTTTATACTATTCTCAAAATCATCAGGAAAGTCTTTACTTTTTGAAAAAAGAAGCTGGACATCATCTGCATATAAGTAGGGTCTGACAAAATTAAAATACAGGCAATCAACACAGTCATCCATAAACATTATGAAAAAAAGTGGCCCAAGTACCGACCCTTGAGGCACACCACAAGACAAACGCGCAGTATGTGAGACAAGCCATTGTAAATTGACAAATTGTGATCTGTTTGTCAAGTATGATAAAACCAGTTTACAAGCCACAGGCGAAAATTCAAATTTTCGGTATAATTTATAAACAAAATTCGAATGATTGAGCCGGTCAAACGCCTTTGACAAATCTAAGGATACCAAAACACAACTGTTGCCGATATTAAGATTCTCCCTCACATACTCTGTCATACTTAGAATCATAGATGTTGTATTAAAGCCATTCCTATACGCATATTGATATTCATTCAAAAGTCTACGTGTCGATATATGGTCACATATCTGTGACTTCATTATATGTTCCATCACTTTCGAAAGTGAGGAAAGAATACTAATCGGACGAAGATTATTGCAGTCATATGATTTGCCTTTTTTAGGGACAGGCACCACACGCGCAACTTTCCACGCATCCGGATAGGATGAAGTGGTAATTATCATGTTAAAAAGATGCAATATGTATTGAGATACAAAAGGAAATATAATTTTTATAAATTTTATAGAAAAGCCATCAGTACCAATTGCATTCGACTTTATTTTAGCTAAAGCAAGGTTAATATCTTGAATATCAACACAATTAAAAGAAAAGCCTCCACTGACGTCATCGAAGTCACTAATATCCACATCCTCACCATTATTACTTAAAACAAAGAAGTCATTAATCTCATCTACATCAACGTCATCTAAACAGTCTTCTCTATCGTCAATAAAATCCCTATTTAAAATGTTCCATACCCTTCTATTATCAGCCCCATTGAATACATTCAAATGATGCTGCCTTCTAAATTTTCTTATCTCCGATTTCAATTTATTTCTACATCGGCAGTAGGCTCTTCTGTTAGGGACAGAAGGATTATCACAAAAAGTTCTAAATGCTAGGTCACGAAGACGTCTAGCATTTATAACTTCCCTCCTATACATCCATGGGTCTCTTTTATGCTTCAACTTAAACTTCACCATAGGAACAAAATTAAGCAATTGGGTCATCCATGAGTTTAAAATATCGAGTTTTTCATTAACGTCATTAGTATAATAGAAGTAAGAAGAGTCAACATTATTAGTGTAGGATATTACAGTGTTCATGTCAATTCTGTCATAGTCCTTATATTCAATAAAAATGTCCCTTTGTAATGCAGAAAATGCAAAAGAACCGTAAATTAATGCATGGTGAGACAGCGATGGCACAGACAGTTGACCAGAAAATGTGACCCTATCTCTATCACTAAGGAGAAAAAAGTCCAACAAAGATGTGGAGTTATGTGCAGAGTCCCAATGAGTTGGAAGTGAATTGTGTAGGGGAGATAGGCCTAATCTATTGCATGTAGATCTCATTACCATCGAATTATGAGTATTAAAAAGGTTGAAGTTGAAGTCTCCCATTAGTACAACATGTTCATATCTCATTAAAACGTCACCCATCTGTGACTCTATCATTGTCCAGTCCCTATGTGGCAGGTAAACAACGCCTACAAGTATTTTATACTCATTACAAATAATTTCAACAAATATTGCCTCACAGACACCATAGCACTCAGTTTGAAACACCTTTTTAAATCTAACACCTTTCGAGATAAGAAGACCAACACCACCACCTCTGTGGGACGGTCTGTCATTTCTGCAAAATGTATAACCAGGAATCGAAACTGATTTGTTAGAAATATATGGCTTAAGCCATGTCTCAGACAATCCCATAACATGTACATTGGAGTTAAATAATAAACTCCTCAATTCATCTATCTTTACAGCTCCAGGAGAAGGCTTTATACTTTGACAATTAGCATGTACTACATTCAAATGACTTCTGGATTCCAAAAATATGTCACCCAGTTTAAGTTCTTCACCAATAATAGGTCCCAAATTGTTCCTATGGGACATCATAGGAGTAATTTCCTATCCGAACCTTTAGCCAAACTATAGATAATGAATTCATGACTAAATGAGATTTAATTTTCATAACAAAAGATGACAGTGTGATAACAAATTAAGCATAACGACTTTTAAGTGTATTAGAAATTAATTAATAACAGGAAATTTTATATATTCAATAACACTTTTTAAGAACCTAAGGCAAATAATTTACATAGAGATCAAAAATAGTCCCATGGTATTCTTGTGACTAGCACCATGCTAGTGAACAAAATACCATTATTCAATTCAGTAAAAATAAAATGCTATTCAAAAGAAATTCATTAAAAAAAAATATATATATATAAATAATCTGAATAGAATATAGGGATAACGCAAAGCCCGATCTAAAGATCTCTTAATAAAGAGAATTTTAGACAGAAACAAAAATATCGCAAGTATAAATGTAACAATCTGCCGCAAGGTTCTTAAAAAAAAAAATACATACATTACACCAAAATAGTTACAAATTATAAGCACCAGTTTTAATCGCCCATATCATCGCATTCATCAACGTTACCGACAGTCCCTAACAATGTTTGGCAAAATTAGCCAACGTAAATCTGAACAACTTTTGTGAACATATCAATACAATCTGAACGTGTCTAGGTATCCTAAATAGCTCCAAAAATCACATTGTACCCCAAAAATGTTAGTATTTCACTATTATGTAACAATATTATTTCTTTATAGAAAATATTAAGGCCAATATTTTTGTGGGACATATTAACCCTCTATCTCCCCCACATAACTGTAATTGTTGGCCCTATTTTAATAAATCGTAAAAAGACCCCTTACAATGGGGATGGCGGGAGTAAAATGTTCTACAAAAATGTTGGCCATAAAATGTTAGTATGTGTGTCAGAAGACACCAAAGCCCAAAACTTAAAACAATAACCAAAAAAACGGACAAATTCCAGTCAAAAACTCTATTTACTGGTATCGTTATTGCTTTGACCACTTGCACATTGTAACGCTTTTGAAGTACCTATAGCCCCATGAAAAATGGGAGTTATAACCACGCCCCTTTTTGTACCTCCCACGCTACTGTTCAGGAGATAATGTAATTGTTAAACCTCTTCTGATACCTCCCACACAAGTTGAAAGAATAGTTGGTGTAATATTCCATATAACATTACTCACAAAGTTGGGGTATAACTTAGTCGGTTTACCCGACTGAAACTTTTTTACTTGTTCAAAAAGTGTTCATTTGTTGCTTTGTGTTATGGACCTGAACCGTCGTTTATAAGTAAAGTTTTAAAGTCTTTTAGTAACACCAATACAAAATGATAATTTAATTTAATCTAACCTAATCAGGATTTGAGAAAGGGGGCTAGTCTTCCTTTTACACGTCAAAGTATTATTTTATTAGTTCCGCACAGAGAAGAACTATGGCCATCGCAATTATATTCGCAGAACGTAATCTGATGGTTGTAAGAACCAGAAGTTGTATTGTTATGATCACGACGATCATTCATGGGAGCATGACGATCGTATCCTTAACCTCCGTGAATTGTGTGCTAACTTCGTGTGAATTTGTGTTCTGTTAATCTATTAGTGAACTACGGATGTATTTCCACGTGTAGATACTTTTTTTGTAGTCCTCCTTTGCAAACGCTATGGAACTGTAGTAACCATGACATAGCAACATACATATATACGTTACCTATATTTTCACATAAAGTAAAACAGTTCAATAGAGAATTTACCCAAAAATGCTTGTCGACTTAACTAAAACATTCGTCTAAACGAAAAATTAGTTTATAATTTAGATAAACCGAAACAAATGCAAAATATGATATACACTTTCATATTTTTTTTAGCGAAAAACAAACATACATAGGCCTTGGAATTGTCCGTCTCGTACAGATTAGAGTGTACAATTCTATGCAAATGACTCAATTCAAACCACAAAATAAAACAGAAGTAGAACTGATCTTGTGTTAACATTTCAATGAGTTTTGTTTGTTTCGTTTTTGGATGAAAAAAATCTGAATTTTCTGCGCCAAACGTCGTCAGTGATTTCTGCAGAAGTTTAGACAAGTTAGAGAAAATTGCATGTTTTGCATATGGCTAATGACACAACACGTCATTCAAGTCTTCACGTCATTAAGTCATTACGTCAACGTGTGAACTTTCGTAAACTTTAAGTATTTTTTCTTGGCGCAACCCGTTGACCTCAGGTGTCTCTTTTGTGGAAGCAACGATATTTAATCCAATTTGGACATAAATAACAATTATTCAAACTGGTAGCACTGAAAACAATCTGGTTGACAGATCCTACCCCTAAACTCGACGTGTCAATTAATCTTCAGCTAAACAGAAAGACAAACGTAACGAGTCAGTTCATATATTAGATTTCCATAGAGTTCATTAGTCAAAAACGTGTTCAAATGTTTTTTTGGCTCATGTGTTACCAAAAATAAAGTAAGTCGATTTTGATTTTAACAATTAAAAACGACTATAAACTGTGAAAATAATGAATACGTTTTTGCCACATACGAGTATCGCACGCAGAGTAAACTATGTGGTTGCGGTGATTACATACATTATGCATTAATGCTGTGAAGATAGCAGTTTCATGTGGTCCCCATGTAAACATAATATGGTCCCCATATTATGGTCATAATTTAAATAGACTAAGATTGAATAGCTGATTCGATCTTGCGATGTCTGTCCGTCCGTGTCCGCAATTCTTAACCAATCCTAATAAAATTTGACACAGATGAGCTTATCTGGCAAAGGGCGAACGGTATTGAATTTAGAGAAAATCGGTTCAGATTTAGATATAGTCCCCATATTTATGTAACTCCGAGTTGACACTTAAGCGCTGTAGAAATCGTATTTTTCATCTGAACACTGTCAAATTTGAAAGTAATCGGTTTAGATTTAGCTATAGGCCCGATTTATATCTTCTATCCGATTTGGTACCAACGAACATAGAAGCTTTATTTTACGTCCGGTCATTAAAAAATTTGGCACAGAGGAGTTTGTTGAGACGGGCATGAATATTGCTAAGTTTAAACAACAAATCGGTTCAGATTTAGATATATGTAGACCCCCCCACATATAAATCGTATTACACGTCGAAATGTTACCAAATTTGGTACAAAAGAGTTTATTGTTATTATTATTAGTTACTAGCTGACCCGGTGCGCTTCGCTGCCCTCAAAGTACGTTTCAGTGAAATAGAACGGCGGTGTTTTCGGGTCATCCATATTGCACTTAAATGCACAAATTTAGTGTAGTGCAATACCCGTAAAATCACCTTGGGAGGCTACGTCGCCCATTCTCTGTTGGGGCATATAGATTGCTGTGAAATACAGTCATACCAATTAGTGCAATAATTCAATCAGTATTTATTTTTTCTACAACGATGCCGCATGCGCGTATTCACGCCCTCTAATCCGATATCTCCCAATTTTGTTGAGTCACGTGCTAACTTTTAAGGCACTTGAATACTAAACACACTTGGTAAATCGTCAATCTAGATATAATGGTCTCCAGTTATTTCGTTTTCAGCAAGCGTGTCGTATGCACAGATACTTCCGCTGATCAGCTTTTTAAGCAGATTCCGTAGAGTGCTATCAACAGCATCCACTAAAAACTTCAAGACGATGAGTGCAACGCCTCTCTACATTTCGTTTTGAGTATCGGCACTATTTTCATGCAAATTTTGAAAACTGTCCTGCAATGATATTAGAAATATCATATCGGCGCCACGGCCTTATCACTCTCTTTTGCAAAGATATCGCAAAACTATTTCAAATATTGCGTTCTACATTTTTTATTTATATGGGGTATCATGCCACCTGTTTCCATCATTCCTGTTTGTAGCTCCACGACCAGAGAATGAAGCCGAGCCAAATTGGCGGCGGCGGCTGCCATTGAAAATTATAGATCGGCGGCGGCGTCTAGGCGGCTAAGCCGACAAAAAATTCAATTTTTTTGCATTACACTTTGGACATATTTTGTCCATATTACCAATTTGAATATCAGTAAAGCTTAAATAGTCAATATTACTTTGGTAAAAAAAGGCACATCTTGAAGTAAAAGTACGCGGTAAATGCACTACAGTCTGTCTTAATCGACTCATTCTAGTCGCGTCAGGAGTTTTCCTAGAATGCTTTGTTCGCACTTTAGGCATAATGCACTTTTTAGATATTTAGAATTTAGATAGCGATTCCGTTCGCGGGCACAAAAAGAACTTACTTTTTATTACATACACATAAAATGAGCTTAATTGAAAACAATTTTGATATTCTGCTCTGAAAAATAACGGCAAATAAATGTAAACGCATTGCCATTCTCTGTTGCTATCCATAGCACACACACGCTCGGCCATATGTAGGCAAAACAAAAACAAATCACATTGCTTTTCTCAGCAAAGCAATACTCACTGTAGGATGGGAGAGTAAAATATTGGAACACTCGCATCGTGTTTTTATTTTTCACCACCACAACTACAATTTTTATACGCTGTGAGTCGTTCATGTCCGTTTGTGCTTGCAGGTGAATTTTACTTAGGATTTTGAAAGCCATGAATCTCCTTTTCTAATAAACTTTTTAATAATTTTTTTTGGCCTAAAACCTTCACCAGGTCGAGAGCTTTTTATTATAAAAAATTTCATGAAAATCAGCCGGGCCTTTCTCAAGATTGTTCCGAACATAAAAAAGGCACTTCAAAATATAATATTAGTTTAGATAAATTAACACTAGGAAATTTGAAAGAAGTCGGTTCAGATTTATGTATATATACCCATATATACATTCCTTCCGATTTGGTACACAGAGAGAAAAAAATTGAGTAATCCGTACTTGAATCAAACCGTAGCGGTGTCAAAAATACGGTAAGTACGGATTTTCTAAAACCAAATACAAAATACTTGAATCAAGTACGTAGTTTTAAGCCCTGAATTCTTAATCATATCGCACATTAAGCCTGATACGGCTCGATTTTATACCGAAATATTCTTATTTCAAGAATAAAGCGATTGATTTAAGAATTATATGGAATTGATTTAAGTGCGAAACGGGCTTCAATGAAGACAATTTTGATTGAATTAAGCCTGCCCAATACTTGACTTAAGCCTGATAATACTTGATTTAAGCCTGATCAGCTCTCGATTTAAGCTTAACCAATACTTAAATCAAGCCTGATCATACTAGATTTATTGTGCTTTCGTTCGTTTTGTAGCTGTGTAAAATGGTATGCCAAAAGCTTGACTGCAAAAGTTAACGTTTTGCAGTAATAATTCGGTTTGAATATGAAACATAAAAGGAATAGTATCAACCAAACGAACAAGAAATATTAACAACTTCAAAAAACTTAAATCAAAAACATATCACGCCAAGTAATGAATTCGCAAACACTGCTTGAACGAGAAACGAATTGGATATGGTTGACACAAATGTTTATACATATACATCTCGTCGATTTATATGCGTCATGTTGCGTCAGCCAAAATCAACCGCTTAAATGAGAGTGGTTGAGAGGGTAATTTTTTGTGCTCTATAATTGCTCTGCCTCTGAGAGATGAAAGTAAGCTTTTTCTTCTTACTTTAAGCCATATTAGGCTTAATTTTCCTTTTTAAGATTTTTTTTCTTGAATTCAAGCATTATATACCTATTGTAAGCCTTACAGCGCTTGATTTTTTCAATTTAAGCGGATTTATACTTGTTTTAAGAAAAACTTTTTAAGTACGATTTCGGCTTAAATTAAGAATTTTTTACTTAAATTTAGTATGCCATTTTTCTTTCTGTGTATTAACGTACTACAGAAGCTTTATTTTACATGCCATCATTATAATTTTTGGCAGAGAGCAGTTTCTTGAGACAGAAACGAAGATAGCTAAGTTTCAAAAAATCGTTTCAGATTTAGATATAGCCGACATATACATATATTTATCTCCGCTTTGGCATCTAAGGGCTTTTGAAGTAGTATGATACATTAATTAATATTAATGATATACTACAAAAAAATATGTCGTTGCAACAAAATATCATAGAATAATTAATAACGCTATTTTCCTTATTGTTTTTTTATTGATTATAGAAATATAACAACTTTTTTGAGTTGTTACTCCTTTCCTGAAAAAAGTTTGTATATAAATAGTGGTATTATTTTGAGTTGTAACTGAAAAATCGTACTCGGATTATAGTTTGAAAAGGGGACAACTAAAAATAGTACTCTTTAGATGATAAATCAACGGTCCCATTTGCTTTAACACTTGGAGACAATTCAAAATGTAACTCTTTAGTTGAATCTAAAGACGTTATTCTGAAAACACAGAGAGAGTCATAACGGTTTTTTATTATGAAAAAGGAGAAAAATCAATGAACACTTTTGCAATAGGTAGAAATTGCCATTGTACGTTGTTTTCTTGCAAAAAAGCAAAATTTATAAATTTTGAGTTGTTACCCTGTTTGTGGAACAGTGGTATAGAAACCAAATTTTTAAACCGATGTGTACGAAATTCGACAAAAGAAAACCCTTTAGACAAACAAAAATGCCACCAAATTAAAAAAAAACCGGTTCGGAGTTAGATATAACTCCCATTGATATGTCACCAGGATATTCTAAAATCAATAACGATTTAAAGATCTAAATAAAAACAAACGAAAATACAATTATAACTCCCATATATATGTACATAAAGTTTTTTCCCATAAGAGTGATATGATTTCTTTGAAAAAAAAAACACTTGTTGTTAAGGAAATTCAAAAGTTTTTTATTTAATGTGAAGTACAATCGATACAATTAAATTATAAATAAAATGTCATTCAAATGGCCTCCACGACTTCTTCTGCAGGAACGAATTCGATAAACCCAATTTTCGAGCACTTTTTCCACTAAATCAAGTCGTATGTCATGAACGTTTCACGTTCAATATTGACTTTTAAAGCTTGAAGAGAATCTGGTTTATTTTGAAAGACCAATGACTTCAAATAAACCCACAAAAAATAATCTAATAGTGTTAAATTACAACTTCTTGGAGGCTATACAATTTTACAATTTTTGAAATAATCGAAACTCCAAACTTTTCTTGTTTCATTTGCTGTGTGACACGTAGCCACAATCAGTCAATGGCAAAAAGATAGCTCTTAACGAGAGCTAAAATATTGCTCATGGGTGTCAAGGTCGTATGTCGACTGGAAATGGTTTTTTGATTTAAAAAAATTGGACTTAGCGCACGAAAAGTTTCAATTGGAAAACGATTAGTATGATAATAAAACTGAATAATTTGTAAACGTTGTTCTTGCGTATATCTCTCCTATGAGGAGGGAGCACAGGGCCGTAACTATAGATTTCCAATCATTTCTATTCAAAGCAATAACTTTTAATTCATTTAAACTGATGTTGATTGTCGATGCTTCTAACTCAATTTGCTGCCTCCATGTATGTGAAGGGCGACTTCGGCGCCTGCTGCCTTGGGAGTTCCAGTCGATGGCTTGCTTTGCGATGTCATCTGTTGATTTCCTCGAAAATCGGATTTCCAATTTTATGGGCTGTTGTTGTGTTGACGACCACAAAAGATTATTGGTTATGGTTCTGGGCCAATGTATTTTCAATATCTTCCGCAAACAGCTGTTCACAAATGACTGCATAGCTTGAATATCGCGGTTCACCATGTTCCAAGATTCGCATCCATAAAGTAGTGTTGAGTTTACGTTAGAGTTGTAATTGCACACTTTCGTCTTTTGAGATATACTGATGGGTATCAGGTTACCAAATGCTTGTCGGGCTTTGTTTATGCGGTTTTATATGTCTTGCTTGAAGCCCCCTGATCTATCAAGAAGGCTTCCTAGACAGCAAAACGTTTCAACGTCCTCAATTACTTGTTGATCGATTTGGAGCCTCTCAGTGTTTGAAACATTTATCCGCATAAATTTGTTTTTTTTTTTAATATTTTTTTATCCCGATCTTGTATCTCATTAAGCTTATTTAGCATGTCGCCGAACGTGTGAGCAAGTAGACATATATCGTCCGTGTAATTGAGATCCTCCAGTCTCCCCTGGAGTCCACAGGTTATATCCTTTCTTTGCCCAGTCGCTTTAAGCATCACCTTGTCAAGAACGCAGTTAAATAAGAGAGAGGATAACACACATACCTGCCTGACTCCAGCGCTTATGGGTATTTTCTCGATCAGTATGTATGTTGTTATGGAGTATGCGGCATGTATCATTCCAATATAATCCTTTAGTGAAGTCGATCAATTTTTGGGTTGCATTTTCATTCTAGAGCAGACCAGATAGCATTATGGTTGAGGGTGTCGAACACCTCCTCAAAGTCTATGCATATTAAGAATAGTGGTGATCTCCATTCAATAGATTGCGCAATTACCACTCGTATGCTGTTGACGTGCGTCTATACAAGACTTATTCGGGCGAAAGCCGGCCTGTTCTTTCCACAGCTCTGGTAGAATGATATTAGATTTAGATATAGCCTCTGTATATACCTATCTGCCGATTTTGAATCGAAGCTCTTTCAAATAATTTTGGACAGATTATTATTATTACGCAAACAACATTAATAAAACTTGACAATATGTCTTCCTATTCTGTCGGGCTCCTTGCTGGGTGTATAATATCAATATCTTTGAAACTGATGAACTGGACAAAATTGGTAGTAGAAGAATTTTAAGGCTATTTAATTTTCGATTCTTCAAAGCTTTACTGAACCAATTCGTTTAAATGGTTCTCAAGTTATACTAAAATATGTAGATGAAAGCACCTTACGAGTATAGGTGCTGTAGTTCTGCTAAACGTACATAGGATTTTAGGTGACTCCTATATAGCTAGGTGACTCCTGTATAACACCTTTTTTCGTCATAACAATCACTTTTGAGCTATGTTGTCATTGGATGTGTCCGATCGAAACAAGACATATAACGTTGTTCCATCAACAACTATATTTCGGCCATGGAACTATGTGCTCATATTTATTCCACGAAAATCCATTAATGCAATTTAACAAAATATCACTCACATGCATTAATTTTCAAGTGAATGATTGAAATATTCACATTAATTAACTACAAAGGAAACCCTTTGATCTTCAGCTTAAGTCTACAGTGAGAAAAACACAAAATAACATCAATAACAGATCATCACCTTACAGGGATTCATTAAAATATGATTTTGTTTTGTTTATATAATTGGTGTCAATGTTTAAAACAAGATCGCGTAAAATCAATCTTATAGAACTTCTTAAGATCTAAAATTTAGCTTATGACAGCAAAATTTGTAAAATGTTTTGTAAGATAGTTTTTTAAATAACTTACAAAATATGTTAAAATTCCGTAACTTCGGGGTCGTTGGGACTACCCGTAAATGCCAAATCTATTAACTCCATAAAACCAATAGTTGAGAAAAAGGGCACAACTTTTTATGAATAGTAAAAAATTGGTCATCTTTAAAGAGCTTTGACTTTAAAATTTCGAAAAAAAAAGTTGAGTTAATAGATTTGGCATTTATTATTCATATATATTTCATAGCGTTTGTGATTCGAAGGACTCTAATGAATACTGTGAGTAGTCAAGAGAATGAATGTATTCATGTAGAGCGCAAGTTTGAAGACATTCATGCACAGATGTATTTGTTTTCTCCGTCTGAATATGGTTCTTTTTTCTCACATATACTATTATTAATGGCCCATATATTTTCGTTTTCTGCGGAAACATCATTTAAATTATAATAAATAGTTCTGCGAATTATTTTCAATTCTATTTTCTATTTGGAAGTTCTAAAAAGGACCTCTAAGCGTATGACTAACTAATGCATCCAGCTTTATCTTCGAATCAATCATACGTCACCAGTACATGTGTATATATTCTTCAACGAGCTTGATATGTGACATGTTAATATCGTATTTAAAGGGTTTTTGTAAGCAAAACATTCTATTGGAAGAACATTGTCAGCAGTCTTTGAGGGTAAATATCTCAAAATCTTGATGTGATGGATAAATACGAGTAAAGGAAGGGGAAAATTGAGGATAATTATTCAGGAAATATTGTGCTGCACATACATCGTAATTAATGTATACAATCATTCGGACCCAAAATTAGCTAAGGTGTCCAAGATGTGTGTCTATTACACCCCACGAAAGAAACGTGGTAGGATAATTAGAGTGGGAAATATTTCCTTTAATAGCAGTTCCCAATTAATGTCTTTGAACTCGAATTATTTTATTCTTAAAATAATATTTTCAGCGATTGTCCAATCACGAGGGATATGTGATCAAAATAATTTCAAAAATATAGTTTTTCTTAAATAAAATGGTAATACTGGGTCTGTTAAATAAAAAAGTGGAATATTGAAATTTCTCGGACTACGTGCATTCGATTAGCGCTTTTTTATGTTGATACACTTGTCTCGAACATATGTTCTTAGTTGAGTTTAGTTTCTTTGTGAGAGACATAACAGACAGACGTGGTTTACTTTTTCGGCAATTTTCTGCTGTGGATGGCTCAAAAGCACTTGATTCTACTCTGAGTCTGAAAATGAAAAATGTTTACAAGTGGTACAAGCTTTTCAAAGAAGGTTTTCATCTCATGAAAAACCGATGAAAATGTTGAGAAAGTGAAGAAAATTTTTATGGAGAATCTATTAGAGTCAACCGTCATTTTTTCGGAAATTTTGTGAATGTGGAAGCAAAGTTCATTCCAATATTTTCGAACTTTCAACAAAAAAACATCACATTTTCGTTTTTTTTGGCAAAAAGTAATACCGTTATCACGCCTCATCCACCGTATTTGCCAGATTTGTTCCCCAGCGACTTGTTCATGTTCCCAAAATTGAAGATACCCATGAAAGGTCGACGTTTTTCGAGGATTGAGAAGATAAAACACGACTAACTGTTATGTCCCTCACAAACAGACTAAACTAAACATAAACTACACAGAAAGAAAAAAAATTTAGTAATCCGTACTTGAATCAAGCCGTAGCGGTGTCAAAAGTACGGTAAGTACGGTTTTTCTTAAACCAAGTACAAAATATTTGAATCAAGTTCGGATTTTTAAGCCCTGAATTCTTAATCTTAGCGCTCATTAAACCTGAGTAGGCTTGATTTTAAGCCGAAATATTCTTATTTCAAGCATAAAGCGATTGATTTAAGAAGTTAATGGAATTGATTTGAGTGCGAAACGGGCTTCAATGAAGAAAATTTTGATTGAATTAAGCCTGCCCAATACTTGATTTAAGCCTGATGGTACTTAATTTAAGCCTGATAATACTTGATTTAAGCCTGATCAGTTCTTGATTTAAGCCAAACCAATACTTGATTCAAGCCTGGTCAATTTTATGTAAGCCTAACCAATACTTGATTTAAGCCCGCTCATTCTTGATATATTGTGATTTCGTTCGTTTTGTACCTATATACCATTTATATTGATTATACCATTTTTGCCACTGTATTGCAAATAATGCAATACAGTGGCAAGTGTACAATGTACAGACCGATACACTTATCCAGTCCTTAGACGAGTTTCAGGTTGACCGGGCGCTGAAAAACTGGATCAACAATATGCTAAGGAATAGGTGGATTATTTGTGGGTCATATGACGTAAAAATTAGAGACAAGGTAAATCGTGGTATACCTCAGGGGGGCATTTTATCGCCTCTTCTATGGGTTACGACGATACACAGTCTCCTAAAAGCCCTCACCAATGAGGGACTTAAACCAGTCTGTTATGCAGACGGCAGACGACGTTGTAATACTTCTAAGGGGCTTTCATCCAAATCTATTATGCAGAAGAGCTGAAGATGCACTTAACATAGCATATAACTGGGCACAACCAAGGGGATTAATGGCCCAACTATAATATGCATAAGCTAGCTTAAGCAACTGTGCGAATGCATGAAATCGTATGCGCCAAACTATAATGTACTTAAGTGAACTTTTCGTTAAGTTCTCTCAGCTCTCTCTCAGTTCCCATTTGCTTAAGCAGGGTGCGAAACTGAACGCACTTTCCGTACGGAATTGCTTATGCATATTATAGTTGGGCCTTAAATGTTAACCCAGACAAAACAGAAATATGTCTATTTACAACGAAAACGAAGATCCCACGTTTTACCCCGCCTCGATTCCTGAATAAGACAATTGCTATAACTAAAAAGGTAAAATACTTGGGAGTAATCTTGGATCAGAAACTGTACTGGAAAGATCATCTTGAAGAAAGAGTTACAAAGGCACACAGATGTTGGTCGTTGTGCAGAAGAGCTATAGGTTTAAAATGGGGACTACGTCCAAATATGACTCACTGGCTTTACATGAGCATGATTACACCAATAATCACCTACGCCTCTGTAGTGTGGTGGACATCAATGGACAAGAAGTGCAACGTAATACCTTTGCAAAAAATTCAACGTATGTGCTGTCTAGGCATAAGCGGGGCATTTAGAACTGCACCAACAAAAGCGTTGGAGACTATACTGCACATCCAACCAATAGACATCCGTATAAAGTATGAGGCAGCCCTCACAGCAAGACGTCTACAAGTGATGGGTGAATGGATAAATCGAGACACAAGTCGTACCATCAGAAGATTTTAGAATATCTAGTTGGTCACATTCAAACGCCAGAAATCTCGGACCGCATTCCTGAAGTGCGGCTTAACTGTGATACGTTTGTGCCAGACAGACGCTCCTGGGAAAATGGAACTTTGGCCCATGTGCCAGTGGGAACCAGCTGCTACACGGATGGGTCCAAGCGAGGAGGAAGGACGGGTCTGGGACTTTTTATTGATGAACCAGAAGTCGAACTTCACTTCCGCCTCCCTGACCATAACACGGTATTTCAAGCAGAAGTTCGAGCAATCACGGAGTGTGTGAACTGGCTCAGTAACACGACAAAGCCTAAATATGCCAACATCTTCACAGATAGCCAAATGGCGATTAAAGCAATAACATCGGAAAGGGTCAAATCCAGAACTGTGTTGGACTGTAAAAGAACGATAAATGATTACTCAGCCCATGGTCAATTGCGTATTTGCTGGGTACCAGGACACAACGGAGTGATTGGAAATGAACGGGCAAACAACTTGGCTTCAAAGGGCAGAGAACTTCGAGTAATAAACTTGAAAAATTGGAAACCTTTCGAAGCCACGAAAAATGAGTTGAAGCACTGGGCAGTGATGGCTCATAAAACTGTGTGGAATGGCGCAACAGTAGGAGCAACTGCAAAGATACTGTGGGGTGACCCAAATGAAAAGAAAACAAGAAGTCTTCTGAAACTAAACAAGATCGATATTAGTAAGATGATGAGTGTTCGAACGGGACACTCAAGCTTACAAGCACATCTTCATCGCATAGGACTAGCAGGAAACGACGAATGCAGGGCATGCAGAGAAAACATCGAAACGATGGAACATTTTCTGTGTCACTGCCCGGCTTTCACACATGCAAGATCCCAACATTTCGGGTCCGACATATTACCAGACTTGACTCATCTCAGAGAATATGACTGGAAGATACTGAGAAAATTCGTGTCTAGTACCGATTTTCTGTAACTCGTGAGGTATAAAAAGATCATAAATAAGGAGCGCACAACAGGCCGAACCACTGGCTTAAGTGTATGTCCATGGACATGAGACGTTTAAACGTCTCCTCTCTTCAACCTAACCAACCTAACCTGCAAAGAATGCAATATTTTTAAAATGGTATGTCAAAACACTATTGCTTGACAGCAAAAGCAAAAGTTTTGCTGTAATTATTCGATTGAAATATGAAGCATAAAAGGAATAGCATCAACGAAACGAACAAGAATTATTAACAACTTCAAAAAACTTATGTAAAAAGTAATGTATTTGAAAACACTGCTTGAACGATAAATGAATTGGATATGGTTGCGCACAAATGTTTATACATATACATCTCGTCGATTTATATGCGTGTGGGTTTGATGTTGCGTCAGCCAAAATCAACCACTTAAATGAGAGTGGTTGAGAGGGTAATTTTATTATGCTCTATAATGATTCTCTCTCTCTTAGAGATTAAATTAAGCTTTTTCTTCTTACTTTAAGCCATATTAGGCTTAATTTTAATTTTCAAGAATTGTTTACTTTCAAGCATGTATACTTGTATACTTATTGTAAGCCTTGCAGCGCTTGATTTTTTCAATTTAAGCCGATTTATACTTGTTTTAAAAAAAAACTTAGTGCGAACGTACTTAAATTTTTAAGTACGATTTCGGCATTAATTAAGATTTTTTTCATGAATTCAGTATGGCATTTTTCTTTCTGTGTGCCTAAACTAAGAACATATGTTCGAGACAAGTGTACAAACATAAAAAACACTAATCGAATTCACTAAGCTCTAGAAATTTCAAAATTCACCTTCTCTATTGTACAGACCTCGTATTTTGTTTTTCTGTGAAAGCTTCCAGCATTACATTATCATCGGGGACATTATTTATCAGACAATATTTCTCTAAAATATGACTTTTCTAAATAAAATAAATAAAATAGTCATTCGTCTTTTTTCTGTGAAATAATCCTGCTGACACTAACATCGGGGACAGTATTTATCAGATAATATGTATCTAAAATATAGAAAATGTACAAAAGTTTCAAATATGAGCAGAACGTTTTTCATATAATTTCAAAATAACCGCTAATCAAGAAAAACTAATACGACTGGTACTTTGTCCGTCCATCTGTCTGCCTGAGTGGTGCGCAGGATTTTCTAAAATGTTCTCCTATTTCAGGCTACGTTCGATGTTAGAAATATTATCCCACCCCCTCTGGTACACTCATTGACCGATACATCATCATTTACTTTGTGGCAAAAAATAAGCAAAATTGTTCCACCGTTGCAGCATCGAACCAAATAATGAGGGTTTACGATACATACATAAGTCGATTTACTTGACTGAGATTTTTTACTTGTTATTTTTTTTCTTTACATATACATATATATTTTGAACAAGTTCAACCCTTGGTGGGAATTGGTCGCCTTTGATGTGTTGACCCCCACTAGCGTATACTGATCATCAATAATTTGGTTTCGATTTCAAATGACCCCAAAATTCCGTGGAAATGTGTAATGTACATAACTGCGGGCCTTATGTAAATTATTTAATAGGTTTTGTTTGGCTTTACCGCGCTCAGTTCCGTTCCATTCGTGTTAATGTAAATTCGTGTTAACAACAACGTTTGAAGAGTCAGTCAATGGTGTAACGGGGGTACCGTCATTAGGTGAGTTGTCGAGTCGTCATCGTTAAAGTTCATCGTTTGGCACCACGAGTTAATTTACACTAATTGCCGGGGCGCATTGCGTTTTCTTTGGTTTTTGACACTAGTCGCTTGTCGCTTGTGCCTGTCGACAAGTTCAATGCAGTCTTGCATTAATTACCAATGTGCCAATACAAGGCTATATTGACGTTTATCCCTCCTATGGTTCCATTTAAGGTCATTCGGAAGCCGAACTCTGATATTTTTGTTGGATCATTGCCCTGATGTCGAAAAATCCAATGTGGAATAAATGTTGAATTCCATCAATGTTAGATGAGCATACTTTTTACAAGCACTGTTGGCCTTTCCAATGATGTGGATATTTTCCGATTGTGGGAACTGTTCGATTTATAGGGAAAATAAGGAAAGCACACATTAGTATATGTATATACATATATGAATGTGAAATATATATATACACGTATTTATATTTTTAAGCATGTTCATAAATCTATTTGAGAGATTGTGTCGCCTTTCGGCGTTTGAAGCAACTTTCATTGGAAAAAACACAACAGCCATTGTCTGTCTGTCTACAATTGTTGAACCTCACTTTAGTTTATTGTTGCGAGCGTCAAGTGACTGACTATTGACTAGTGCCTGGTGCCTGGCCAGGAGTTGTGAGGGGGAGGGGGTGATGGTATTTTGCTGCTGGCTTGAATTCGTTTGAATCAATTCAATCGATTCGAGTCCAATGTCCAAAATCAAACAAAAACGCAGACCAAATCTCAACGCCGCCCGGCACTGACAATGGACAATCGCTCAACCGGGTTTGGATGCTATGTGCCATTATTGGTCGCCTGCCACTGACATTGCCAATAATTAGTTGGCCATACGTTCGCAAGACCATATCGCCATTAATGTCTTTAAGTGTACGAGTATCCAACCGGACGGACACATTTCGTATGTGTGGATGTGATTTAGACATACATACATACATTAAGAAAATCATTGTCTTTCAACATTGTCTTGAATTTAAAGGATAGTGGAATGTAATTTAATTGGGATTAGTGTATGCCAAAAATACATTGAAATACACTCAAAAATTGAGTTTTATTCCCATTTGAAGTTTACTTATTTTGCTCATTTTAAAGGCATGTATAAACGGCAATAAGTTCAGCCATGTCGAATCTAATATACTCTACATCATAGATTACATTCATCGGTATTAGATTTAAGGTTTAGGTTAGGGTGTCAGCCAGCTTTGCCAGGTCACATAGGCCGATGTAGGTCCGTAGTGATACCACGGGCACAGCTGCCCTCATAGAAACCCACCAGTTTGATAAACAACTTTATCAATAGTACGAATATCGGTATCCAGATGTCGCACAGTGGCGACAGGTTGCAAAAATCTAAAATGTTCATGTGCGCCTTCGATATTTTGAATGAACCCATGTTATAGGAAACATTTCAACGATTTCAAAAATGTACCCTTAATAATGTCAGATCTTTAATTTACAAGATATAACCGTTCAAAGTTGATCAATTTTCGGTGTTAAAAAAAACACACCATTTTTAGGTGTAATATCACGGAAACTAGGTAACGAATTGTCTTATCATTTGCTACGGGCCAAAAGTGTAAAACATCGAAGGAGAGATCTAAGACCCTAAGTATGTTCGGCGGATATTCGTTTTGGGTCATTTTAAGTCGAATGAGAAATGTCCGTCCGTCTGTATGTCTGTCTGTCTGCTGGCTGGTGCGCACGATAACTCTCGAAAGGAGTAACCGATTGACTTCAAATTCGGTATACGGTATTATTTTTTTCTATCCGATCCACTCCTTCTGGTACCTCGCACACAAAGGGTAAACATTTGGTGAAATATTGATCCTTTAATAACATCTATACTACTTATTAGAATCTTCTGAAATTCCACACATTGTATTATTTTATTAGTTGCTTTCACCTCGAGAAAAATGGGCGAAGTTGCCATGCCCATTTTGGTACCTCGCACACAAAGGGACAAATTTGCATCAAAATTGAACTGTTATAACTTTAATACAAGTGCATAAAAATACTTGACATTTTGTACAGTATAATGATTTTGTAGCACCTATAGTCCGGTAAAAATATGCATTATTGTATAGCCCCTTTTAGTACCTCCCACACAAATGGACCGTTTTATATCAAAAGTTAACGACTTATAACTTTAATATCAGTGTATACAAATACTTGAAATCTTGTAAAATAAATAGATGTATTTTTTAAACCCCTTCTGGTACCTCCTACACAAATTGACAGATTAATTAGTGTAATTATACGGGGTTTGCCAACAAGAGGTGTTATTTTGCATCACCCGGTATTTCGGTAGCTTTTATTCTTTGACATTTGACAAGTAGAAACTACGCCATTACTAAAAATGGAACGATACACGATTCAACAACGCATTGAAATTATTAAAATTCGAAAAATCCAAAATCATCGAAAAATCATCTTGACTGATGAGGCCCACCTCGGTGGCTACGTCGACAAGCAAAATTGTCGCATCTGGCGCTCGGAAAACCCAAGAGTTATTGTTGAGAAGCCTCTCCATCCTCAACGTGTGACTGTACTTTTTCGAAAATGACCTGGACAACGTTTACATTCAACAAGACGGCGCTACGGGCCACACAAGCAACGAAACAATTGATCCGAGATCTTGTGATTTAGCACCTTGCGACTTCTTTCTTTGGGGCCTCGTGAGGCTATCGAGGACATAGGGCAGCCACTTTGCGATTTGGTTATGGAAAATTTCATGAAAAGGATATGGATATTTTGTAAGCGTGGTCGTGGTGGCTATTTGGCTGATGTTGTTTTTCATTATTAACGGCATACCTTCCTCCTTATTATGAAATAAACATCCGATCATTTTTCTCAAAAAATGAAATTTTTCTTTGAATATTAAAATAACACCTCTTGTTGGAAAACCCTTTATTACATTACTCTCAAAGCGAGAGTACCGACCTAAGTCGGTTTACCCGGCTGAAATTTCCTTACTTATTTTTTTTCTATTGCTTAATGTTTTTATTAAATGTATAGCGATAAAAAAATTAACGATTGTTTTGTGTTTCTCCAGGTAAATCAATATTTAAAAACTATAAAATTTTCACTATTTTTCAACATTGACATCCGAAGAAAAATTTTTTATGGTAATTTTTTTTGTTTTAATTTTTTTTAAAATTCAAACTTTCATGGAAAGTGCATTCAATATTTGGACCATAATTTTTCAAGTATATGCCTAATTGAGCCGTGTTATGCCTCAAATTAAAAGGAATTATGAGGGCTACAAAAAAACACTTTTTCCTGGTATATAAAAAATAGAAAAAAAATCGAAAAAATTATTTTATCACATTTTTAAAAAGCCAACATTCTAACGAAGAAAACACTGTCTAAACAAAAATCAATGGATAGATGTAAAAGTTATGAGCCATTTTGTAAATGTTAGGGAAATTAAAAAACATTGTTTCATATTTTTTCGTTTTTAAATGATGTTTTGCTTATATTGAATTCGCCATATGTGAGAGAGACATATAAGAGACTGTGCACTTGCATTTTATTTTATGAGGATTGATGTCAGACATTATAAAATTATAGAGAGGACGAGGTTTTATGGCCGTTCGTAACCCTCCATAAATCATGATATGCAAAGTGAGATCTATATTGGATGAGATCCGCTCAGATAGAGGGTCATTCAACAACATTTGTGGTTTTTTATTTATGAGGTTTCCATTCAGTTACGGCTTTTAGGGGCAAGGACATCCCAGTCGTATATACATGTATTAAAATTATATGTACGCAACACAAAGTAGTACGCGGCAGTCTTGAAAATATTGGGTGTCTACTTTCGAAGCAAACTATATGTCAGCTACAGGTACTGCAACTTATGAACCTTAAACCCGGAATTTATGAATGAAATTTTGTATTAATAAATTAGTGTAATTCAACGCCTTAAAGAGATAAGTCGATTTTCTGAAAAATATTACAAAGTTATATTTCGAAGTATGAGTAAAAGGCAAAGAACTTTTCAATGTGTAAATGATCCGGACAATTTCCGCTACATCTGCGGAAAATATGTAATTAAAAAATCGACGTGTGTTTAGTACAATAATAGAAGAAATATATGTGTAATATTTTGGGATACGAGTTAAAAATATGAACGAACAGTGGACACCTAGTATTTTGTGTAATTCGTGCCATGTAAATCTTACTCGATGGAGTAGTTGATGCACGCGGTTCGTACTTTACAATTAATGTATTACAATGTTTTGTGGAATAAAACGTTTTAATTTTAGACATCACGTGCAATTTGGAATGCCAATGATTTGGAGACAACCATTCATTCACGATACCGACTGCTATTTTAGTCTAAGTAAACCGATTGGAGTAGGAAGGAGCATTTGCTGGAATTACGCTGAAGTAAAATCTGTCACTTTGCCAGTTGCACATTCGGAAACAATACAAATTCCCATTTTTTTTTGAAAAAAATCTACTTTTCCCAATGTGTTTAATGACTGTTCTTAAACCACTGTTTCTAAGTGAAAGAGGTATTACCAACATTGGTAGCCCACATTAATAGCTTCAATTTAACGTATAAGTCGGGCATATACTCCAAAAATTATAGTGCATATACTAAGGGTACCTTCGACGATAATAGTATTTTTAATAAAAAAAAATGTATCCATAAAAAAATTGTTGGTTTTGATTTTATATAACAGTATGCCACAATCTATACAAAAAAATAATTTTTAGGTCTAGGATTTAATTCAAAAGGTTTTATGTGCCTCTAGGCACCACTTTGGCTATTAGAGGTAAAAAAGACATGGTTCCACAAATTAAAAAAAAAATAAATTTAAGAAAAAAATGTTTATTTGTTGGGTAATAATTTTAAAAAATAAATACATTAAAAAAGCTAAAAGCGTCTTAAATTGGTATTTTTTAGTACGTTTTTTCCTTAAATTTTAACTTTGATAACTCATAACTAAGCACCTACAAGGCGTAGCACCCTTGCCAAAGATTTATTTTATGGGCTGAACTATTATCTTCATATGCCTTTTAAATTATTCGATTATCTTATTCGGTTCAAAAGATATGATTTTTCAACAAAAAAACCCAAATGGCGCCACTGTGTGTCGTTTACTTCATGAGGGAAGTAGAAAATCAGGTGGTCAATGCTCTCCATTTCTTTCGCATCAGACAGCTCTTGCAGGAGTCATTGGACGCAATACCCAACCTTCTAGCGTGTTCGCCGATGAGACTGCGTCCCGTTGGACACCAACGTAGACAGACTTTCCTCTGCAGTGCGATGAGATACTTTGATTTTCTCAGGTCATATCTTGGCCAGATTTGCCTAGCTATCCTACTGGTGAAATCGTTGTGTTCTGCCAATCTATTCCTCTTTGGTAGGTATACTAGTGGTGAAGTTCCTTCCGAAGGTTATCATAGCACTACATTGGGATATTCTCATGTGGCCGTTGTTCTTATACCTCCACATTGATAGATAGTTTAATAGTAATGCCGCTCTGGTAGCAACTTTTCCCGCCACAATATAAATGGGCAGTATATGGATTTAAAGCTCCGCTTAAACATATGCGGGCAGTTCTCTAAAACTTTGATAATTATCAAATATCTATAACCAACCAATTATAATTGGTTGGTTATATATATTTTATTAGTTGCCGTCCACCACACTAACATGCCGTACAACAGTATTGGGCGCACTACTACTATTCGAGTATATGAACGATTTTTAGCTTTCCTGCAGAAACACAATGCGACGTTGGCTTTCCTTACACGTTCCAGCACATTAACGGCCTGTTTCTGTATTTCTAACGAAAGTCTCTGCGAACGAAAACAAGTCACTCACTTTCGTCCTTAGCAAATACATCTCTGTACTATTTACACTAGATGTGGCCAAAAAAACAGCCCTGGGAGGTCAGCTGAACTGCACCAAGACTCTCATTTCTTTCTCTCACGTATCTCTCATTGTGCACTGATAATTTTTTTTCCATCTTAGCGAGCAACCAATATTGACTTCTTTATGCTAAAATATGTACACATATGTACACAATTTTATTATTATTTAATTGTTTTTGCCATAATTATATTAATATCTACTTATTTTTATACCCTACACCACACTGTGGTACAGGGTATTATAACTTTGTGCATTTGTTTGTAACACCCAAAAGGAGAAGAAATAGACCCATCGTTTATTATACCGATCGACTTAGAATCACTTTCTGAGTCGATTTAGCTATGTCCGTCTGTCCGTCTGTCTGTCCGTCTGTCTGTCCGTCTGTCTGTCTGTGCATGTATTCTTGTAATCAAAGTACAGGTCGCAATTATGGTCCGATCTCGACGAAACTTTACACATATCTTTTTTTTGGCCCAAACACGATCCCTATTGAATTTGGTTAAAATCGGTTCAGATTTAGATATAGCCCCCATATATATGTTACCCCCGATTTGACATATAAGCGCTGTAAAAACTTTATTTTATATCCGATCAGTATGAAATTCGGCAGGAAAAGGTTTCTTATTACATGAATGAACTCTGTTAAATTTGGAGGAAATCGGATCAGATTTAGATATAGCCCCCATATATACATTACCCCCGATTTGACATATAAGCGCTGTAAAAATGTTATTTTATATCCGATCAGTGCGAAATTCGGCAAAGAGAGGTTTCTTATTACATGAAGGAATACTGCTAAATTCGGAGAAAATCGGTTCAGATTCAGATATAGCCCCCATATATATGTTACCCCCGATTTGACAAGTAAGCGCTGTAAAAACTGTATTTTATATCCGATCAGTGCAAAATGTGGCAGAAAGCGGTTTCTTATTACATGAAGGAATACTGCTAAATTCGGAGAAAATCGGTTCAGATTTAGATATAGCCCCCATATATACGTTACCCCCGATTTGACTTGTAAACGCTGTAAAAATGTTATTTCATATCCGATCAGTATGAAATTCGGCAGAAAGAGGTTTCTTATTATATGAATGAACACTGTTAAATTTGGAAGAAATCGGTTCAGATTTAGATATAGCCCCCATATATACGTTACCCCCGATTTGACATGTAGGCGCTGTAGAGACTGTATTTTATATCCGATCAGTACGAAATTCGACAGAAGGGGGTCTTTTTACATGAATGAGTATTCAGGGAAGATCGGTTCAGATTTATATTGATTGTTCCTCCTGATTTGGTATCAAACCGCTATAGAAGTTGTATTTTACTTCCGATCATTAAAATTTTCCAGAAAGATGTTTCTCAATTTAGGAATGAATATAGCTTAATTTAGCGATTATCGTTTCAGAATTAGATAATATGTTTCTACCCATTTACCAATTATTCCAAATTATTATGGCAATGACCCTTATCGCATTGTTAGGGAGGTGTAGGGTATTATATAGTCGGCCCCGCCCGACTTTCTGCCTTTCCTTACTGGTTTGCTTTTAATAATGTTTATTTTGTCATTGTTTCTATCAGTCGACAAATAAAATAATGTGACTCGATCTGACATTTGTGTTCGCCGAGATGACAGCAAAGAGAGATAGAGAAACCAAAATTTTCACTGAAATGATTACGTTTTCGTACGAGTTCATTATCGTACGACTTCTGGTTGTGATGGTAGTTAGTGAAACCCAAATCAGCTGTTTGTCGTCTGGCAGGCGAATGAAAGCAAATTTTTAAGTTACAGAAACAGGCTATAAGTCTGAATAAGAATTTCCTGTCTATAATAATACCTAGATATTTTGCACTTTCAGAATAGACAAGCTCTGTTCCATTTATTCGAAGAGGGTACACATGTGGGGTCTTATTCTTATTCCGTTTTGTTTGTGTTCATGCCCAAACCTCTGATTCTGGCCCATCTATCAAATTTGATTAGACCCACCTGTAGGATGTCGCTCTGGCTTCCAACTTAGTGAAGTCAGTACTCCTCCTTGCGGGGTTCTTTTGTTTACAAATCTTGTTAGAGTTGTTGCCCCCAGACTTGCTGTTATGCGTCTTCTATTAAGCAGGCTTGGAATTAGTCTAATCTAGAGTTCACCTTTCGATGTAAAAGCGCCGCAATTACCGCATCTGACTGAATGTCATTAAAAGCCTCTTCTATATTAAGAAAAGTCTCGTAGTTAATTCCATGAAATGTAGGGACGATTCGATAGTGCTCACAAGTTCGTTCAGGGCAGATTTTGTAGACATTCACTTGTTATAAGCATGTTGGTTCTCCGACATGCTTTTGTAGTATTAACTCCCATGCAAAGATCGTCCTTTAATTTTTAATTCCAAGCACGATTAATGTGCCCTAATATTTTGACAACGTAATATATTCAACGTAGCAAAATTTTTCTCTTTTATAATTTCAGCATGTTCGAAATTGCTCTTTTTATGCCCTCACTATAGTCTGGCGAGGGTATATATCATTTGCTACGGAAAAAAGTGTAACACATCGAAGGAGTGACCTAAGATTCCAGGTTTGTTCGGCGGAAATCAGTTTTGAGCCATTTTAAGACATTTGAGGAATGTCCGTCCGTCCGTCCGTCTGTCTGGCTGGAGCGCACGGTAACTCTCGAAAAGAGTAACCGATTGACTTAAAATTTGGGTAATATTTTTCTATCTCAGGTTCGAAGATGGGACATATCGGCCCACTCCTTCTAGTACCTCCCCCACAAAGGGTTAACATTTAGTAAAATATTGTTTCTTTGATAACTTCTATACTAAAAATTCGAATCTTCTGAAATTCCACACATCATATTAGTTTATTGGTCGCTATCACCTCAAGAAAAATGGGCGAAGTTGCCACGACCTTTTTGGTACCTCTCACACAAATGGATTTTGCACTAAAATCTTATTGCTTATAGCTTTGATATTACTTCATACAAATACTTGAAATTTTGAACAGTGTAATGGTTTTATAGTATCTACAGTCCATTTAAAAATAGGCGTTATTGTCATGACCCTTTTGGTACCACCCACAAAAAAAAAAACACTTTGTACAAAAAGTTAACAGCTTAATTGTGAATATCACTACATATAAACACTCAAAATTTTTGCACAATGTAAAGTTTTTAAAATTCCTATATTCCTGTTGAAAATGGGAGTTATCACCACACCCGTTTTAATACCTCCCATACAAAAAGAGCCAAGACATACCAAAATTAAATGGCTCATAACATTAGTACTTATACCAGTGCATATTTAGATTGCAATTTAACTCTGATCGTTCTGAAATTTTGCAGTTTAGAGTATTTCGCAGCTGTAAAGATCCCTATTGAATTTGGTTGAAATCGGTTCAGATTTAGATATAGCTCCCATATATATGTTTCGTCCGATTTGGCCATTTAGTCCTACAGAAGCTGTATTTTACATCCAATCGTTTTGAAATTTAGAATGGTAGAGTTTCTTGATCCATGAACCAAAATTGCCGAATTTGAAGAAAATCGGTTAAGATTTAGCTATAGCTCCCATATATATGTTTCGTCCGATTTGGCCCTTCAGTCCTATAAAAGCTGTATATTACATCCAATCGTTTTGAAATTTGGAATGGTAGAGTTTCTTGATCCATGAACCAAAATTGCCGAATTTGAAGAAAATTGGTTAAGATTTAGCTATAGCTCCCATATAAATGTTTCGGCCGATTTTGCTTTTTAGTCCTGAAGAAGCTGTATTCTACATCCAATCATTTTGAAATTTAGAACGGTAGAGTTTCTTGATCCATGAACCAACATTGCCAAATTTCAAGAAAATCGGTTAATATTTAGATATAGCTCCCACACATATCTTTCGTCCGATTTGAACCTTTAGTAGCTTACATCCAATCGTTTTAATACCCTACACCACACTGTGGTACATGGTATTATTTAAGTATAAAATGTCCCAAAAGTATATTTATGTAAACAATTTATACATGAATTACAAAATTTATATTTCAGAGTTATTCAATATTACGAGAGTGGTGTAGGGTATTATAAAGTCGGCCCCGCCCGACTTTAGTCTTTCCTTACTGGTTTTGGTTTGAAAATGCGGAAAGTTGCAATTAGAAGTGTGTAGATTTGTATATACATATGTAAATGTGTGTGTGTGTGTATACTTAGACTATTATAGTTTATTTGAAAAATCGTACATTTTAATTGTTTTTCTACATATTTTTTTTCACGTGATACGGATATTAGGGTGGATTGTGTTCCAAACCAAATATATTGTGTTGCTGAGATTTGCTCGACTTTGTCCAAGTGATCGAACAAAATATAAAGAAAATGTAATGTGTGACCTTTATGAAATAAAGTGAACCAGTTTAAGTTATGTGCGAAAAGTGTTTTATAGATGTGTTCCTAAGCGATCTTTATATGAAAACTATATTCAAACATGGACCGATACGCCATTTTTCGCAAGAAATGTTTATAGGCAAAATGTAATATAAATGATTAGAATTTAAGCATTTAAGTTGAAAAATGAGCTGCCTAGAGTGTAGGGGGGATATTTAACACTTGTACCTACTTGCCTTATTTTCACTACGACGATTTTGGGCAATAGAAACATCCTCTAGAGTGCCAAGAAGTCTAATCAGAAGGTACCCTTGTGTGAAGCAGTATCAGTATCAGAATCAATATATACATAATAACATACACTACATTTCATGAAGACCGGTTCCTTTCGATTTGGCGTCTATGAGGTACAGAAGTCACTCTGTATCAAATATTTAGAAAATTGTATACAGACAAGTTGTTATTACACCGTTAATAAATCTTGCCAAATTTGAAGAGAATCCGTTCAGATTAAGAGATAGCCCAAATATACTCTTATACTCTTACACCTTTATCCTAATTTAGAATATAAGGGCTATAGAATCCGCATAATTAAGAATCTCGGTTCAGAATTAGATGCAGACCCTATATAAAAGCTTTATCCCGATTTTGATCGGACTTTACGATCAAATCATAACCACATATTTTGGTATAACTCAAGAACCATTTATCCGAATTAGCTCAGGAAAGTTTAAATGAATTCAAAATAATTTAGTCTTCAACTTCTTACAACAGTATTTTCCATCCGTTCGCAAAAAACTATATATTTTTTGAGAAAGATTTAATAATTTTCCAATGAATGTCCCATAGCACAATCTAAAAATGTACAACTGATTTTTATGATTTTATCTTAAAGTCTGATCGGTGATGCATTAAATGAGCCCATTCCGAAGAAAATCGATGTATAATTTAAAAAGTTGTAGCTAATTTAGTAAGGTTTTGACTTCAAAACATTCTTATCGATGTAAAACTTACAAAAAGAAACTTTAAAAGCAAAAACAAACTTTAAAAGCTAAAAATGTATACGAGTATTGTGGTGTTTTTGATGTCTAGCATCAGAATCTATGCATTAAAACTTGAATGAAATGAATTTTATGAATGAATTTTAATATAATGAATAATATTAGGAAAAATTCTAATCAATTGTTTGTTTGAGTAAAATAACTTTTTAATCAAATTTTTTTCGAACAATGCATCTATTTGTTGGTGCAATAACTTATTTAAGTTGAATGAATAAATGAGTTGACCATCTTCATTATAAATAATATAATTTGAACAACAGGTTCAAAATTAATTTTTTTAATTGACTACACACGTTTTTACTTTATTTTTTGTTTGGTAATAATTTCTCAATACTCGTGCTTTAATTAGATTGTCGACATCGCCATTAATGGAAACTCTGAATTAGACCATGTTTATTTGTCAAGCTTCCATTTTCGACACTTCATTATGTATAAAGGCAGGCGTATAAAACAAACAAAAATTAAATAAAATAATGCAAAATGTTTTTTTTGCATATTATTTAATAATTCCTAGTAGACCATTTCGGGTCTGATATGTAGGGTATTTTGTGTAGGTTTAAGCTAATGAATGTTAGTTATTTGTTTTTTTATTTTTTTAATTAGTATAATTTCTCAAAACGAGTATATCAAGAAATGAAAAATACTTTTTTTATTCGAAAAAAAAAGAAAAGCTGGGTCTAATTACGAAATATGTTTAAAGAATTAAAATTGTTCGATATTGGAACTGTGAACAAAATTGTACTACTTATTAACGAAGTTGTTCAGCTGACTTGTTCATTTAAATTTTTCTAAAATTTTTAAATAGTTTTATGGATTAATTTTCAGCTGCATTTTTTCGTGCGTAATTAAAGGTGTTCTTGAGTCTAAAAGTATTTGAAAAGAAGTTTCAAGATCTATGTTATTTTTCAGCATAATTTGTTTTCTGCGTGTACTTAAAATCAAAGAGTTTTTTCTTACATTTTAAGATTTCGGCAATGATTTCGAGCAAAACACAATCAGAATCAAAATAAGAATGTTTGAAGTTATTTCAATGCCATGAAACGTACTTGATTAGGGTGTGCATATCATAGAGTCAAATATATTACGTAATAAATTATGTTTAGCCTTAAAATAAACATATGTTGTCGTAAATTTAAGTATAACTACTATTTGACGTATTTATTTGTACTAATATTTTATTTAAAATGTCTGACTTTGAAATCATGTTCTGGTAATTAATTTGATGAACTTAAATACTCTTAATATTCTTACTTAAAACTTAAATATTCAAAATATAGCGCTTCGCTATTCAAAAGATAGCGACTCGAGTTTTCAAAGTTTTTATTTATTCTTTTTTAAACTGGGAAATCAAAAAATCTACAACACATATAAGAATTACTTTTAACATTTTTATAATTTAATACAATATATTTTGTTGCATAAATCGGCCAAAATACTATAGAAATATTTGAGTTTGACCTTGTTCGTACTTTTGGTATCGATGTGTAAATCATCTTTAAATTTGTTGCTCCAATACCATGAACATTTTAATCGCAACTGACATTAATGATTTTGTATTGGCTGAAATTAACAAACAATTATAAAATAAATATTACGTATTACCATGAGGTGTTAAAAATATCATAAATAATGATGAATTGAGTGAATGTCCATGAAGAGAGACGTTGAAACGTCTCCTCTCTTCAACCTAACCTAATCTATTACTTTTGTATATCATACAATTTTATGCTCGATTATTTTTGTAATTTATAAATTCCATTTAGCACACTATACAAGCGTACTGAAAATCTAAGAATTTGTCGTAAAGTTTAAGATTTCGGCATTGATTTCGAGCCAAAGACAATCGCAATAAAATAAGAATGTTTTAGAGTTAATTTAAATTTAAATTGTCCTCTACAATATAGCCAAGTTCCACGATGACCTCTTTTGTCTTTCTCGATAAATAATTAAATCTTTATGACAGGTTTGTCCCACCGTTTTCTAAAATGCTCAATAGGCCGAAATGAAACGCAAAAAATTACCTCTAATAATTTTTGAATACCACACAAAAGCTGTGCCATGATAGCAACAGTTCTGTACCAAAAGAAACCAAATCTTTAGAATTTCCTTAAGATCTCGCAAGGACGATCTTTGCAAATTGTAGAAAAATGAAGTTGTTTATTAAAGATTAGTTTATAGGAAGATAATGCATATTTATATAATGTAAGAATATTTTAATAAATACGGAAATAAAATTCATCAAGTAAATTTATTACATTTACCATTGAAAAAACGTTTTAAGAGGACTTAAACGCGAACAATTTTATACCATACAGAAACATTGAAGTTTTATTATTTTAAATTAAAATAAATATTTTAATTCTATCATTCACATAGATTTTTAAACGAAAAGAAACACAAAAGCCTTTAAATCTCATTTTGAAAACAAATGGACTTACTACTGTTTCTTCCAGTACTACAAAACCTGTTAATCTTATTTTGTTCGTCCAATTAAATGTTTAGTGATCGCGCTTAAATCTCTTCACAGAACTTACTCACAAGAACATCCCCTTAAAGAACATCCAAAATAACTCATTTCTTTTCCTTAACATCAAGCCATAACCACATACGGAATGCTTTTATAGATTAACTTGCACAAAACGAACTAAATCAAATAGAAATAACTTAATATCAATGGATTTTTTTTTAAATACATGTTAATTTTTCGTTATTTTAAAGAACATTTTTCTTGAAATTATGCCGAAGTCGCATACTTGATTTAAGTATGTGTCGTCTTTAATTTGTTACTAACGTTTTTTAGTGTGTGTGGCTTTCTACTCATAGGGCTGTTGCTATAAATCTTCGGAAATAGGTTTTCCCGGATTTTAGAACCTCTGGTGGTATGCTACGGGTATTTTTGGTATGAGTAATATATTTGCGAGTATCGTGTAATTGTCATTGCTCTTTTCAGCATTATGTATTTTAAATGTTTTCTGTTTCTGAATGGTTTCTCACGAGCAAAGGTCTCTTCACAACCCAGTGTAATATCTTAATGACATTTGAAGTTAAATACACGGGAAAAATGCCCTTTTTTGATATGTTTGAATCGGAATAAAATGTATGTGGAACACAAATTTTTAAAAAATACATATTTCTGAACAAATAAACTTTATTTAAAAATCTAAAAAAAATTTTTGGTACGCATATATTAATATATTGCCACAAAATATATTTGCAGACTAATTTTCTCAATAAAATATTTGTCTATATACAAATAAAATTATTGTTTAGGAATTTCTCCAAACATATTTTCTTTAAAAATTTTTTCAAACCGTTGAATTTTTCTCGAATTTAATTTTTAAGATTTCATTGTTCCCTCTTTGTTCGACTTGTTCCTTAAAATTATAAAGCATTTATTTTTAATTTCTATTTATTCCAAGCCATTATTTGTTGTCCACCCATCAACCGAGGTTATAGTATTTCAATTATAAAAGAATTTTTCTGAAAAATATGGCAGTTGAATTACTGAAAATCTTGTCCTAAATTAAGGTATTGATATATTCTCTGACGGTCTGAAATGAAAACCAGTAAGGAAAGGCTAAAGTCGGGCGGTGCCGACTATGTAATACCCTACACCACTCTCGTTTATTGAATAACTCTGATATATAAATTTTGTAATTCATGTATAAATTGTTTACATAAATTTACTTTTGGGACATTTTATACTTAAATAATACCCTGTACCACAGTGTGGTGTAGGGTATAAAAACGATTGGATCTAAAGAGCCAAATCGGATGAAACATATATATGGGAGCTATAGCTAAATCTTAACCGATTTTTCTTCAAATTCGGTAGTGTTGGTTCATGGATCAAGAAACTCTACCATTCTAAATTTCAAAACGATTGGATGTAAAATACAGCTTCTATAGGACTAAAGGGCCAAATCGGACGAAATATATATATGGGAGCTATATCTAAATCTGAACCGAATTCAACCAAATTCAATAGCGATCTTAACAGCCGCGAAATACTCTAAACTGCAAAATTTCAGAACGATCGGAGTGAAATTGCGACCTGTAGTCGACGAACAACTTTACATGGACAGACGGACGGACTGACATCGTTAAATCGACTCAGCTAGTGATTCTGTGTCGATCGGTATACTTTAAGGTGGGTCTAGCTGTGTTATTTTCAGGTGTTACAAACATCTGCCGTGAAACAAACTTATAATACCCTGTACCACAGTGTGGTGTAGGGTATAAATATTAGGACGTAAACAAAAATTTGTTTAGAACAACATCTTCGCAAATATACAAAATTTGTGTGTGCCAAATATAATATATTTCGAGTGTACTCTAAACATTTATATATTTCAAGCAGAATATATTTGGGACAATATACTACAGAAGCGATTTTTTTCAGCGTGTATATGTCCAATGCAACAACAAAATATATATATATGTATATATACTTATATACTTATTTTCCTACAATACTTTACGATTGAGAGCCGCTAGTAGAACATTTGCACTGGATTGTGAAAACCCCTATTGTGTGTTGGTAACTATATTGATTTAATTTAAATAAATTAAATATTTCACCAAGTTGAGGTAACCGCTGTAATCAATTTGAAAACATCGATATTTTGAGTAACGACACGTCCTTTTTTCAATTTAGCGATGTACAACTGAGTGCATTTCATATGCCTTATTATCCAATCGATTGTTACAACAATTCTTTTTCGAACAGTTAATCAGAAACTGATAGAGACCGACCGACCGACAGACCGACAGGCAGACTGACCGATCGACCACAATGTGTAGAATTTCAAACGGTTATTCATTCTGGTTAGACGGGTATCGTGCATACAAATGACGACATGTTTTTATGTAATGCACCTGAGCATGTGTGTTCGAGCTACGGCGCATGTGCCCAGTCGCGGTGGTGGCACAGGAACAGTTAGACGACTACCGCTTAATGGTTAATTTATGCATGCCAGTTATGCCAGCAATGCATGTGCCTGTAATGCCAATAATGCCTGTAATGTTCATAACGCATGTAACGAATGACTGAATATTGAAAGTGTGTAAGAATGTCATATGGGGTTTGTTTTGAATTTTCACTGAGTTTTTCCAGGCGTCAAGTGGATTTTCCTAACAGATAAACGAGACATTATGGAGGAATATTTTGTAATTTGTATGTGCTCTATAAAGTTAAAGTTCCCTAAAATTGTAAGTGGTCTTCAAATTTGCACGGAGACTTCCTTTATATTTTCCAAAAATAGGTAAATTTTGTATTTTATTGCTAAACGGTATTCATATCCGGGCAAATCCGAAAAACTGTTAAACAAAATGCGTACGAATGTAACGTCCACAACCCTGGATTTGCCCATATGTAGTATTTTGGAGATATACATATAGGAAATTATAAGAAGAAAGTATAACATATTTATATTAGTCTTAAAGGAAACTTCCTGGAGAATGTTTTCGAGAAAAGAATATGTCAAAATGTTGTCTATCAACAAAAGATAACGAGAAAGCAATAGGTTAATAACCGGCTCCAATATATACCGATTCGTATGAAAGGATCTCGATAAAATAAAAAAAATGTTTTCAAATGTTGTCTGAAACTTTATAAATCCATAAAATATTTAAAAGTTATTATGTTTCAATATTTATTTAGTAATTTGTACTTCTTGACACCAGAAATCAAAACTAATTATAACATTATTTTATTTTTAAAGGAAAATCCCACACTTCCCACAAAAAAATCGAAAAATCCACGGATTTGGTAGGTTTTCCTCAAAATCTATTGCATTATAATCCGGGCTCAAAATTCCTTTTGCAATTTATCGTGTAATACATTACTAAATATACAAATGGTAAATGTTTTTATATTCTAGCTTTCAGTGTAGTCGAAAACATGGCCAAGTTTTGAAATTTTCCTAAAAAATTGTATAATTTTGCAACGCTATTTTTAAAACGAATATAAATACGTTATACATTCTTTTCAATATTTCCTCTACATTTACTACATATACCTTTTCGCAGAAAAATATAAAAATTACATATATTTGAAAATGTTTACATTTGCCAGAACTTTTCTCTCAGTGAGCACATCTGACCGAAATTTTGCACATCGTATAGCATATTGGTCCATTCCATCTAGTACCTCACTCAAAAATGGTTACAATTTAGTGAAATATTGATTCTCTAATAACTTCTATACCACCTATCCGAATCCTCTGTAATTACACACATAGTAACGGCTTATCTATCGCTATCACTTTCAGAAAAATTGGCGAAGTGTCTCTTTTGGCACCTCCACACAAAGGAAACATTTTGAAAAAAATGCTAACTGTTTATAATTTTTATACCAGAACATATAAGTAACGGGCTTTCCAATAGGGGTGATGTGATTTTGAAGTGACGTTTCGGCCATTTGTAATATTTCATGATCTCTCATTCGTTTTTCATTGTCCTCAAGAGTGTTTACAATTTCATCATGGAGAGATATACACAAGATCAACGTTTAAAAATTATTCAGTTTTATTATCCAATTGCTACTTTTCGTGCGCTAAGTCAATTTTTATTAAAGTCGAAAAAACACCTTCCAGTCGACCTACGACCTTGACACCCATGAGCAATATTCAGCTCTCGTTAAGCGCTATCTTTTTCCCATTGTCCGATTCCCGATCCGACGTACCGTTGAGGAGCTAGAGCAAAAATAAACTTTCCGTTAACATTTGAAAAAAACACTTTCCAGTCGACTTACGACCTTGACCCGTTAAGAGCTATCATTTTGCAATTGAATTGTTGCGAGAAAAGTTTGGAGATTCGATTGTTTCAAGAAACTGTGATATTGAATAAGTTGTGATTTAACAGCATCAGACTATTTCTTGTGGGGTTATTTGATGTCATTGGTCTTTCGAATAAACCAGATTCTCTTTAAGCTTTACAAGTAATTATTGAACGTGCAATTCATGACATACGACTTGATTTAGTGGAAAAAGTGCTCGAAAATTGGGTTCATCGAATTCGTTCCTGCAGAAGAAGTCGTAGAGGCCATTTGAATGACGTTTTATTTACAACTTAATTGTATCTAATGTATTCACATTAAATAAAAAACTTAACAATAAGTGTGTTTTTTTTTATAAAGAAATCATATCACTCTTATTGGAAAACCTTGTACTTGACATTTATAGGAACTGGAATGAAGTAATCATTTCTTGAGTTGATTTAGCCATGTCCGGTCACAAATATGAAGCAATTTTTATAGGAAAATTGCTGCAGGACATTTCCTGGACTGGGGATGATCTTTATAAAAAAGGGAACATATTGGTCCATGTTTTTATGATTTTGAAGCTCTACAGAAGATATTTTTCAGCTGATCTCCATTAAATAGTCAGTATGTAAAATGGGCAAATCGGTTAAATACTTTCAATAAAAACCTTGATTAACATGTAATTAAATAATAAAAGCTTTTTGATCTTGTATTAAACATTCAGGGATTTTATATTCTGCATGTACAACGTAAAGCTTATTTGATTTTATGTACATATGTATATTTTTTTAAATTCATTGGGCCTTGGCCTTATTCATAAAAAGCTATTGAAGGTTTAAAATACATTTTAACGTTGAAAATCAGTTCAATAAACCTTCCATATTTTTTTACGAATAATGCCCATTGTCTTTGTGTGTTTCATTTTCGTCAGACATTGAGGCGAAATATGAGCTCTCCCAAATATATGTTGCAATACATACGATCTTCATATGTGTTTTACCCTCAAATTATGGTTCTCCCATTACTTCCACCCGCATTCGCTATCTTATGGACAGCCAGAGTAAAAATTTAAATTAAATTTAAATTGGGTGATTTTTTATTTCTGTTTTGGAGCCACTTTTCATTTCCATTGGGGCATTTTCCATATATAAAGTTCATGAAGACTAGTCCCCATATGAAGACCCCTTTATATTAGACTTATCGACGCTCTAGATAACGAATTTTGTAACCAATCCTGCAGATATGTAAGCTTTCATAACACAGTGTGACAGTCCAAAAACAAAAAACCGCGATACTATTTTTTTTGTAGGTCTTGACGAGTAGAACAACGTTTGTTCTACGAAATTTGCCGGACACCCCCAAAATCCGGATTTACGGTTAAAAAAACGATATTCTTGCCTTTTTTCACTTGATCGCATATAACGTTGTTAAATATTAACCAATTTTCGATCTCTAAACGAATTTGGAAAGAGTAGACATACCTTTCGAACGATATATATTTTGATTATTTAAAGCAGGGAATATAGGTTTATTTGCCCTACAAACAATTTTTTTTTAATTTTTTCCCGCCATTTTCTAGTTTCGGCAATGTTTTTACCAACGATATGTAATATATTTTATAAGGAAAAAAATGCAACCAGTCTCTTAAAAATAGGTATGCAATTGACTGAGTTATTAAAGTTTCATTAAAACAAAATGTGTTTATTAATACTTTAATAACTCCGTCAATGGCAAACGGATTTTTAAGAGACTGGTTGCATTTTTTTCCTTATAAAATATGCTTTATATGTAAATTAATTAATAGTACGGTTACAAAAATCGGTTAATAATTGTTAGTTATAGGCGTTCAAGCGAAGAAATGCAAGCAAATCGGTTTTTTACCCGTAAATCCGGATTTTGGTGGTGTCCGGTGAATTCCAAAAAAAGATTCGTGTTTTACTCGACAAAACCTACAGGGAAAATAGTATCGCGTCATTTGCTTCTCAACTTGAGTTTATTTTGTCGCACTGTGTATGGAATAGAATGAGCCATGTAAATTTACTTTATATACAATTAAGTCGCCCCTAACAGAAATGGGTCACATCAGTCCATGTTTTAATATAGACACATATAAAGGTTCCTTGACTTCACGATGCTCCAGAGAATCGGTTAAACGATTATAATTATGATTTTACACAATTTCATATTTTTATTGCTGTACTATGGAATACGATGCATGGTAGAGGGATATAGGATTCGACCTGGTCGAACTTAAAGCCAATATTACTTGCACTTTTGTAAGGTGGCAATATCATGTATTTAGCCCCATATAACTTTAGTATTGCTTAATACACGTACGAGTACTATGTCTCGTATTATGTCTTTCTGAAAACAAAATATTTTGAAATGATAAAAAACAAGTAAGAAAGTTTCAGTCGGGTAAACCGACTAAGGTATACCCTCACTTTGTGAGTAATGTAATATTGAATATTACTCGAATTATTCTGTCAATTTGTGTGGGAGGTACCAGAAGGGGTTTATCAAATACACCTTTTTTTTTGCTGAACATTAGATACTTTAAATTCATTGCACTGTGCCGACTTATAAGCATTTATGTGCCCTGGTATAAACGTTATGAGACATTAAATTGTGGTATGATGTGGGCATTTTGTGTGGGAGGTACAAAGAGGGGCGTGGCAATAACGCCCATTTTTCACAGGGCTATAGACACTATAAAAACATTACACTGTACAAAATGTCAAGTATTTTTATACACTGGTTTTAATGTTATAAGCTGTTAACTTTTGGTGCAAAAAGGTACCTTTGTGTGGGATGTACCAAAAGGGGCGTGACAACAACATCCATTTTTCCCTGGACTGTAGGCAATATAAAAGCATAATACTGAACAAAATTTCAAGTATTTTTATACACTGTTATTATTGTTATAAGCTGTTAACTTTTGGTGCAAAATGGTGCATTTGTGTGGGAGGTACCAAAAGGGACGTGGCGACTTCGCCCATTTTTCTCGAGTTGATAACGACTAATAAGCTAATACTATGTGTGGAATTTCAAAAGATTCGAATAAGTAGTATAGCAGTTATTAAAGAATCAATATTTCACAACATGTTAACCATTTGTGGGGGAGGTACTAGAAGGAGTGGATCAAAATGGCCCATCTTCGAACTTAGCCGGAGATAGAAAAAAATATTACCACATACCAAATTTGAGGTCAATCGGTTACTCCTTTCGAGAGTTATCGTGCGCACCAGCCAGCAGACACACAGACAGACAGACAGACAGACAGACGGACAGACGGACAGACAGACAGACAGACGGACGGACATTGCTCATTCGACTTAAAATGACCCAAAACGGATTTCCTCCGAACATACTTAGGGTCTTAGATCACTCCTTCGATGTGTTACACTTTTTTCCGTAGCAAATGATATATACCCTCGTCACACTAAAGTGAGGGTATAAAAATCAATCGATGATTTTTCATTTGTTAAAATTTTAAAGTACATTAAATATCGGAGTGATTTATGGTTTGAAATAGGCGTCGAAAACTGGTTCTATAAGATTAAAATTTAAACGCAGATACACTTATATATCTCTGATAAGGAGTGACTTTAGGCCTCAATTGGATTTACAAATAAAATAATGATACACATATAGTGTTGTAAAACTTTGTAGATTATTTTATGGATACAGTGTCTTCAGATGATACGAGTAATTTCTTCATGCGGAAGAATCTCCAAATTGATTTTATTAACATATTTTAAAATAAGAAATACAAATTAATTCATTCATTCGATCACAAAGTGGAAATAGCCATAATTAGATCACTGGGTAATATGGTTGTTATCAACTTTATACTTATACCTCTCTATATATGTTCAAATTGGCATGGGATTTAACACGAATTTTGGCCATAAAATCCAAACAAGTTATCACGGCTAAGAGATTTTGTCATTTATTTGTCATTCTTCACATATTCAAATCGAAGTCTGTCGAAGTCAAGTTAAAATGTCAAATGATATACAAAATTTTAAATACGAGTATGTATATGACTTTATTTAATGGCAAATCACTTGAATTCATTTATATTGCCATTAACTTGAGTGTATTTCTTTATATGTAAAGGGTGTTATTTTAGACACGTCGAATTTTAAATTGAAATAAGATAATCTTTATATATAAAATCCTTTGTACGTTTTTTAGTAACGCACGATCTGCGAAACCATAAAAGCGAATGTGCTGAAAATTGCATACCCTTGTCAATGATATTAATGAATAACACACCAATTCATCCCAAACAGAACGGGTAGGACAACGTCTGCTGGGGAGATTATATAATTTCAAACTGAAATTTTATTAGAAATTCTCGACCACTTTTTCAAGTAATGGAACCATGAATTTGGAAATAATGTTTCACTATTTAAAAGGCACCTACTTTATTTCCATACCTTTCAGTAGGATGGAGGATAGTCTAATTGGCCCGACGTTATTTGACCTAGTGTGCCATATACTTCCTGTTTTGGGTATGGATATGCCATTTCTCCATCGATTGCGAATTTATTAGAGCCTGATTCAGCCTTCATAAACTTTATCTAGCCATGGGTTAACAGTAACGAACTCTTCCGAAAACGGAGATACGAAGATAAACAACAGTTCTGTTAATGTGTTCTTGTAATGTTATGATCCTTTATATTACTTTAATCAAGATATACAATTTTCGATGCCAATATTTACCGAATCTTGACTTGGTAAATTTGTGATGTATACCAATGATATTCAGGATTTTGATATGGATCACCTTCATTTGTTTTAGAAAACTTCTGGGCATAACGATATGTGACAATTCTTGCATTTCAAATCAGTCAGATCAAAGTGAACATCACGAACAATTTTTGCAAACAGAGCCCCACCACTCGGAAGTCTTTTTTTGCACTGCAGCAACTAACAAATCTGGCAGCCATCATTAATCGATTAGCGATCGATTAAATGTTAGCAAAAGGCAATGTTTGATAATTAGCTTTGTTCGGACATGAAATTAAATAATAATAAAACCGAAACGAAATTGAAACTATTCGTAGTGACTTCCTAGTGTGTCATGAATTCATAATAGCGTCGATAGATGGTCTGCGCCATCTCTTCGTCGCCGCTAAACACTAAAAACCCCTGAGCGCCGAACGAATAAATAAGCCTTATCGCCATTTGCATAGGAATCAAAAGCGAAATTGATTTGTTGACAATCTTGAGAGTTTAATGTCAGAAACTCTAACGCTAAGCCGTAAAGTCGCAGCGACAGACGAAAACTAGTTCTTGATTATGAAACCGGTACGACACGACATGGCTTGGAAAAAACCACATCGGTGTTATGAAGAAATCGAAAAGGCAAAAAAAAAACCAAAAACATTCTCTAGCATTTACGAAGCGCGGGCAGATCATGGGCCAACTGAATTTCTGGATGAATCACTTGTGGTGGCTGCCAGAAGCAGCAGTGGCAGCGTCATTACGCTACGCTCTGCAATCCAAATAATTTGTAATTATTTGTGTCAATGGTAACTATTTGCGCACACAAAAAGTGCATACACACATACATATACGTTTATGGATTTTGCATGTGTGAGGATCAAAAAGGTACCTCTCGAAGTGAAAAAGATCGAACATACTGTCTTCGATGATGGAAACACGGGGAGCAGGGCCGCCGCCAACGTTAGCAAATTTACTACAGCAAAACTAACTGAGCGCAATCGCAATCATAACACACCACACCCTCCCTGCAACAACGAGTAGTTATCCTCCCACCACATTCACGCAATATTTATGCTAGGCAAACTTGTCACATACAGTGAATCGAAAAAGTTTTGACACAGTCTCATTTACAAATCTACTCGATAATCCAAATCAATTCAATCAATGCCATTTTGCATTAGAAAATACTGTCTTCATAGAATGCACCTTTTTAAAAACAAAGTTTCCTCGCACAGTGATGAAAATATGACTTAGGCCATATTCAAACTGTAACACATTATATTAAGTTTCCATAGTTGATTATTACATGTCAGTAATTAACATAAAAATTCCCCCTTTTAACCATGTTATGGTCATAATATACCATAAAATGGGACTCAACTACATGATGTATATAATACGGGGGTGAGAAGCGTGGGTGACTGTTTTTAGAGAAATAATTCTCCAAGGGTTCCCTTAATTTCGTTCTTTGGACTAAAGCGTGTATTCCGAAGTCTTTCACTTCAGAATCACCTCCGAGATAACTAACCTCTCCGATTTCCTTGCAAATATCGCGAAAACCATAGCTAACCTAGAAGAACGGCGTGCACCACAGCATGGTCGTAATAGGTATATCCATAGAATCTCCTTTTTGTTAAATTTTTGGACTAGCACAGTGTTAACAACCGATTTTAAATCTCTAAATGAATTTGGAGTTTGTAGTTTAAGCTATGTTTTTACCAATTATTTTGTGAGATTAATTGATTTACATAGTATATTTTGTAAGGAAAAAAATACTCCAGTCTCTTTAAAATCCGTTTGCAACTGACTGAGTTATTAAACATTCATTAAAACTAAAAATGTACATTAATACTAGTTTTGACGATGATGATGAAATAAAAAGAGGACACTCAAGCAAACATTTTTGATACCCTCACTTTAGTGAAACAAAGGAATATCATTTGCAACGGACCAATAGTGCAACACATCGAAGGAGTGACCCCAGACCCCATGTTTATTCGGCGTAGATCAGTTTTGGGTCATTTTAAGACATTTGAGCAATGGCCGTCCGTCTGTCTGTGTGTCTGTCTGCTGGCTGGTGCGCTCGACAACTCTCGAAATGAGTGACCGTTTGACTTCATAATTGGTATGCGGTAATATTTTAATCAGTCGGAGATGGGCCACTCCTTCTAGTACCTCCCCCACAAAGGGTTAACATTTAGTGAAATACTTTTACATATATTACTTATTCGAATCTTAAATGAAATTCCACACATAGTATACGTTTTTTAGTCGCTATCACCTCGAGATGGAGGGCGAAGTTGACACGCCTCTTTAGGTACCTCCCACACAAATGGATAATTTTGCACCAAAACTGCTTATAGCTTTAATATCAGCTCTTGCAAATACTTCAAATTTTGTACAGTGTAATGCTTTTATAGTAGGCATTATTGGCACGCCCCTTTTGGTACCTCCCACACAAATTGACCATTTTGCACCAAAAGTTAACAGCTTAAAACTTTAATACCGGTACATACTTAAAAGTTATTAAAAGCAATTTGATAATTGATAAGTCGGTTTACCCGACTGAACTTTCTTACTTTTATTTCAATGTGTATTCACTATTAAGCCCCTGGTTTAAGCTAACAGTAAGAAATTTCAAATTCCAATCGATTTTATAGATTTAACTGCAGGTTGGCTCTAGCTGTAGACTAAGCGGTGATGGTGAATGCGACCGTAGCAATTGTAAAAGTTCTTTAAAATTATGTTTAAATTTAGTTTTCATTTGTCGTTTCTAAGACTTTTGTTTTGGTATTTGGTATTGGGTTGGGAAAAACCTGAACCATACCAAACCCCAGAGTCACTTTCTGATCGTAAACACACCGGATCCCCGTTTCGCTGGAGCAACAAATAATGTAAAGACCTAAAAACACCGATACTCGAACAGCATTAAGACCAACGTACCAACCAACCAAACTAACGAACAGATGAAACTTCGTGGCACCGGCCGAACCACCAAAGCCCATGTGACATAACAGCCAACAATCCGCAGAAACAGCGGCAACAAGCAACAACCGAGACCCGCCACAAGCCACACAATCAAAGCAGCAGTCATCAGTCGACAGCAAGAGCGGTAAGCGCGTCAAGCCGCCAAGTTGACTCGCCTATGGATAAAGCAACAAAGCAACAGTGCAATATGTAGCCACCGCTGTGCCACCACCGCCACCGCAAAGCTGCTCCACGCTCCACCGTGTTGTTTGGCATTTGTAATTTGTGAATTGTTTTGCTTCTACTTCTTTGTTGGGTCTTTGTTTCGGTTCTTTTATTTTTTTCTTCTTTTTCTTACATTGAATACAAAGTGTTCGAAGTGAGCTTCGGATCAGCAGTTTTTTTCTCAATCTCCACTTCACTTTTGCTTTCGTTCATAACCAGTTTTTGTGTTTGTTTTGATTGTGGATTTTGCTTAGGTGTGATACACAAAACAAAAGAAAGACCATAAAAAAGTCATTATTAATGGATTTATTGCAATTCATTACAAATGACTGTGTCCGTCCATCCGTCCGTCGGTCTGTCTCTAACCCATTTGGGGATCGTGCTTTGCAGATTTAGAGCGGTATAAAAAATAACCGATTATCCGGTTACGTGTTTGCTGAAAGCCAATTTGTAATTCTTTTTAGAGCTTGTTCGCATTTTTCAATTTTAAAGCTCAAACAGTAATAGACTCCACGATCATGAACATAACATTATTGTATTGTTCGTGGTTAACATTAATTGTATACATATATAAACTTTAATTGATGATGTTCTCAAAGATAACATATAATCTACTTGTCTTCGTACAAATATCTGTGTAATTCTGGAATAACAGCCTGAATAAGATGTCCAATTTTTCATTTAGGGGTTCTGTCATTATCTATCGATCAATTTACTCATATGACACTCCTAGGTAGGTTTATTCGTGAACAAGTCCATTTCAGAGAGTATCGACTATACAGAAGGTCATCACCAAAAAATCGGGATTCCTCCAGATAATTATAGTTTTCCAGTGACTAGGCAAAGAAGTTTAAAATTCCAAATTTCTTGGTTACATAGTATACGAGTATATAAATGGTTGGCGTACTCCTCGAATCAAGTCGGTGCTTTCTGTAAAACATGTGTATTATTTGCTCCTAGGGATACAGAAGTGCATATAAAAACCTAGGAAACGTGGTATCAAGACCATTTAATAATTGGAAAAAAGCACCGGACGTATTTCGCCACCACTCATTACTCGAATACCATAGAAACAGTGTATTGAAATCTGAAATGAAATCTAATGTAGAAAAGCAAGCCACAGCATCCATCGATAAATAATTACAAATTCAGGAAAGGTCGGTCGTAACCGAAAATAGAAAGCATTTGGAAGTAATAGTTCAAACAGTAGTCCTTTGTGTTCGACAAGGCTTAGCACTGGCAGACAATACGTAAAAGGAATTGACATTCGCGAAAATTGTACTCACCATTCTGGAGCGATTTTTTCGTCTATTAAAATATTTTGTCAAGTACAAGATATTCAAATCAAGAAACCTATGATTGCGGCCCGACAAAGTTGTCGTTGCAATGTTGATGCAACAAATATTGAAGAATATTACACGATTTCGACCTATATTCATATCTAGATTTATTCATCATTCATCTCGAAGATCCCTTTTTGAAACACCGTGGAATTTTGTCAAATTTCCAATGTCTTTTTTCATTTAAAATGGCAATAAATGAAGAAAATTGTAAAGAATTATTTGAAAAATATTCATCAATTTTGCCTGATAGTTCTTTTGAAGCGTGGATTAGTGAAGTGAAGCTTTGGAGAAGAAGAATTGAAGCGGTTCTAGTTCTTTTGAAGCGTGGATTAGTGAAGTGAAGCTTTGGAGAAGAAGAATTGTAGCGGAGAATGTCAGAAATTCCCTGGAAGCTCTTGATATATGTTATATAGATGCATTTCCAAACGTTCCCAAAATATTGACAGTGATGGCGGTGTTACCTGTGGCAACAGCGACAAACGAACGCTCTTTTTCAACATTGCGTCGGCTGAAAAATTACTTGCGGTCAACATGACTGAAATCGTTTAAATGGGTTGGCTTCCCTGAATATTCATCGAGACATTCCAGTAGATGCTAACGCAGTATCAGACTAATTTTTTATTTCGCCTCGTCGTGTCAATTTATTAAAACATTAATACAATTAATATATGATTTAAATTAATACAATTCTTAATGAAAATATTACCTAAGTATTTTTTAATGTTAATCACTATAAATATATGTATATGCATTAAAAATGTCAACCATTGATTTTTAATAAATTAAATTGGGTTTCCTCTGTTAAAAACCCCCAAAACAAAATCCTGCGCACGGTTGACAAATCATCAAAACTACGGGAATAATGTTCAAAAATAAATATTATAAATCGGGCAAAAGTATCCAAAGTTTAGAATATTAATTTAAGGAAACAACTCGAAATCATTTAATATTTTTAAAATGTAAATATGTCATGCATGAGTTGAAATGATTTGGAGAAGACGCTGACAGATTGTCAACGAATGGTCACTCTTTACAAAACAAAAATTCAAATCCCAATAACATTTGGCATTTCCTCATTGCGTCGGTCAGTCCGATAAAAATCTGAGCAATTATCGTTATGTATCGTTCGTATGCTACGAATACTCGTGTGCTGTGAAGACGCTTTATATTTCTTTCGGTTGTTCGAACAATTTGGCCACGGCAGGAGAATAAATTAAAGTTCGAACACAATGTTCGAGTAGTAAATGAATGCGATACTAAATAATGTCATCAATTACTATTTGCCTTTTGTGCCTTGTCAGCACATTATTACTATTGGTCGGACGGTCAGTCGGAGGTAGGGTCTGTTGGTTGTTGGGGTTGCCATTTTATTGTTATGTTTTCCGATTGACAAATAGGTTTGGGGAAACATAAAAGAGTTTTGTAAGATGCGAAATTAAGCTTATGCTGGTGCCTAAAAAAATGTATTGCGAAATACAAATTGAAATTGAGACATAACAAATATCACGAGGGGAGGTGAAAAGCTTTTAGGAGTCTGGGAAATTTGCCCGGAGTTGGAGTCCGGAGTCGAAAAATTATGGTCGACTCCGAGATATATTGTGCAAAATGTACCGATTATGTGATAGAACTTTTGCATTCCAACAATTAGGGGAAAACAATTTTGGTAAAAAAGAAGGATATAATTTTCGAAGCTTTTAACTAAATATTTAACTATGGCGAAAATTTCCACAAAGTTAACCAAACTATCGAATTTTTATGTAAAACAGTTTTAGAAAAGCTCTGATTGTATTTACCTAACAAAATAAGTATTTTTATAAGACTATACACTATTCCTAGGCGAGTTTACAACAAGTAAGGAAAAAAAAAATTAAAAATTTCTAAAAATAACTTTGAATTGCTGAAAAACTTACAACAATTAAGGTATCGTTATTTTTTCTGAATACTTAGATGCAAATAAATCATTGTTTCGGAAATAATATTCCCAAATAAAAACATATTAGGATGAAAACAAAGATTTGTTTAGACCAACATCTTCCCAAATATATAATATTTGTGTGTGACAAATATTATATATTTAGAGTATACACTAAACATATATATGTATGTTTCAAGCCGAATATGTTTGTGCTACAGGAGCAATTTTTTCTGCGTGTACATATTTTTGTGATCAAATAACAGCTTTCATACATGCAGATATCCTTGGGAAAACTTGTACAGGGACATCGTTCAGCACGATCCATATAGATAACTGAACTTTCTGGTAGGATCTGATACGACTTATGATAGGATCGGCCTGTTATGTGCTCCTTATTAATCTTCTTTTAATCCCATAAGAGCTATAAAAAATCAGTACTAGACACAGAAATTAAAATTTTAATTAATTTTAATATAAAATTTTTTTAATATTTTTTCATAAAAATAAATATTTTCATTCTCTGCAAAAAAGTTCCTTAGGACTGAAAAAATGAATAAATGAAAATTGGAAGTACTCCTTAGAACATTGCTATTTTTTGGTGGATTATCGAACTCATTTTCTGAAGTTTTTACGATTTCTCCCATCGAACGCCTCCCCAGGTGGTGGATAGGGGGACGCTCACCAGATATGGTGGGTACCGCAAAAATAAAATATGAGGGGTGAACCAAAAAAAACAGGACCGTAGCGTCTGTCGATAGTCGGCGGCTACAAACAGCGTCTGTCTTGCAACAAGCGGCTGGAAAAAGATATACATGGCAAGTTCGGAGGCCATAAAAACAAGGTAGCAGCCCTACCACCGAAATAGGCAGTCAACGTCAAAATGCACTGTCGAAAACAAAACAAAGATTCGAGAACTCACAAAGAATAGAAAAAGAAATGGAAACATGTTGACGACCCCTAGCAAACGTAAAAGGAGACGAATGGGACACTGGAATGTCAGAACGCTATATCAAGGTGGGAAATTTGCCCAATTATCAGCTGAATGAACGAAAGACTGAAAATGGACTTGGTCGGCTTAAGTGAGGTGCGGTAGAATGGAAACGGGGAAGAACCTAGTATAAATGGAGGTTTGTTTCTTTATTCGGGAATGCCCAATGACAGCGACCCCCATATAAGAGGAGTCGGAATTTACATATCCAATAATGCGAAGATGGCCTTATTGAAATGGAAGCCTGTCTCGGAAAGGATCATAACTGCCAGGTTGGCAGCGAAGCGAAAGAACTTAACAGTGGTTCAGGCATTTGCGCCCACAGAGGAAAGCGAGACGTCAGAAAAAGAAATTTTTTATAGTTTTCTGGATAAAGTACTGACGGAGATTCAATATATGTTGTGACGTACGCAATAGAAGGAGTGCTGAAATCGCCAGTGATCACTATCTCATAGTGTGTGAAGTGAAACTAAATGTAATACCAAAACGACGTAGAAGCAATGGAAATGGAAACAGAAGTAGATTTGATACGAGCAAACTTCAAAACGCTGCCACAAGGAATGAACTGGAAACATAACATAGCCATGGAAATCAACTACGAAGGAAATAGCGATAAGATCTGGGAAAGCATTAAGAACGGACTGAAAAATACTTGTGAAGAGACGCTCGGATATATTAAAAAAGCTCGAGAGGAATGGATGTCAGCCGAATGTTGGAAACTTATAGAATCTAGACGCGATACAAAAATAAAAATGTTAGCTACGCACCATACGGACAATGACAAATATTTGAAGTTTAAACGGGAATATGAAAACCTAAATAAAATAATCAAACTACAAGTGAAAGTGGATAAAAGGAGCTATCGAAGCAGGCTTGCAACAGAAGCTGAAGATGCTGCGACAAAAGGAAATACTAGAGAACTTTTTGAGATCACTAATCCTATCTGTGGAACAAAAGGTGCATGCATAAACACTGTCACTGATGACAATGGAAATATCTTAACAGATAAGGATGATCAGCTGGCTGCGTGGAAGCAGCATTTCGAACGCACATTTAATATTATTAACAACGAAACATCTGAAGGTTTAAATTTTTTTTTAAATTTAACCGAAATACACCAAACTTTGACTTTTCTTGTGAACCTCCAACACATTCCGAGATAGTGGAAGCAAATTGTGGCAGTAAAATCAGGCAAAGCTCCAGGCCACGACTCAATTCCTACCGAATGCTTCAAGGCAAACCCCAGGAAGATAGCAGACCTTTTTCAACCTCTCTTTCACAAAATATGGAACGAGGAATATATTCCCAATGAATGGAAGGAATCAATAATTATAAAACTGCCAAAAAAGGGTGACCTCTGAGGTCAGAACAATTGGAGAGGCATATCAATAATTCCGTCGGTAACCAAAATATTTAACCAAATAATACTACGCAGAATATCTGAAACTATTAACGCACACATCTTAAATACACAAGCCGGATTCCGACGTAACAAAAGCTGTACAGACCACATAAACACAGTACGTATTATAATCGAACAGTCGGTTGAGCTAAATTCGAGTCTATATCTAACGTTTATAGATTTCGAAAAACCTTTCGATTCTCTGAAAAGAAACTATATGTGGAAAGCCCTGGAATCAAAAGGAATCCACAGAAAGATAATAAATATAATAGTAAAAACTTGTGAAGAAGGACTTTGTAGAGTGGTTCATGGTGGCCAGCTAAGTGACCCATTCCCCTCACTTAGTGGAGTAAAGCAAGGATGTGCACTATCGCCGCTGCTGTTTATCACTACGCTGGACCTTATTTTACAAATCGTAAATCAAGACAACAAAGGCATTACCTGGGGCTTGAATGGTAAACTAAGCGAACTAGCATATGACGATATTGTACTTCTTTCCAATAGATTTCAACACTCGCAAACACAGGCATGTACCCTTGAAAATGAGGCTATAAAGATAATGCTAAAGGTGAATAGCAGCAAAACAAAAAATATGAGAATAAACGCAAACTGCAGCAATGCGTTATTCATCAACAATTTCCAAATCCAACAAGTCGAGAAATTCGAATATCTTGGTAGTATAGTGGACGACGTCGGCGGAACACTGGCCGATATTGAAAATCGCTTGCGAAAAGCCAAAGGTGCCTTTGCCCGCTAAAAAGGTCTGTGGAGATGTAGGAATGTCCAGCAATCTACAAAACTAAAAATATTTAACGCCTGTGTAAAATCAGTGTTGTTATATGGAAGTGAAACTCAAAAGTTGCAGATATTCGTAAATAGATGTCTGCGGAATATATTACGTATCTGGTGGTCAAGAACAATTAGCAATGAGCGTTTATGGCAAATAACGAACCAAGAAGAAATTGAAACTGAAATACGTCGCAGAAAATACCGAGGGTTGGGTCATACCCTACGAAAGGACGTGAATGATGTAACACATGCTGCTTTGGAGTGGGAACCCACAGGGTAACACAAGAAGGGGGCGCCCCAAGTCATCATGGCGTAGATCAATAGCGAAGGAGACATCAAAATCTTTTAGCGAACTAAGAACTATAGCTAGAGATAGAAACCAGTGGAAGATATATATAAATACTCTTTGTGAATAAGATAAGTTGAATACATACTGTACTACAACATGCTAAATAATAATAATAATAATAATAATTTTCTGAAATAAAATATGTGTTTACAACAAATAAAAATGTTGTTTTAGGAATTTCTCCAAATAAATTTTATTTAAAACCAGTAAGGAAAAACATAAAGTCAGGCGGTGTCAACTTTATAATACCCTTCACCTCACTAACAATACGAAAATGGCATTGTGATAATAATTTGGAATAATCGGTTTCGTTTCAGTTAACAAAGTACTTAGCTCCACCTTTTCGTTATACACTCACTTTAGTGGGACGAGGGTTGCTACGGCCAAAAGTGTAACACATAGAAGGAGTTCGTTTGGGCCATTTTAAGTAATTTGAGCAATGGCCGCCTGTCTGTGTGTTTGTCTGTCTGCTGGCTGGTGCACACGATAACTCTCGAAAGCATCAACCGATTGACTTAAAAGTTGGTAATTTTTTTCTCTATCTCCGGCTAAGTTCGAAGATCAATTTTGCAACTAAAGTTAACAGTTTCGTACTATAATACAAGTGCATAAAAATATTTGAAATTTTGTACAGTGTAATGTTTTATAGTGCCTATGGTCCCGTAAAAAATGGACATTGTTGTACCGCCCCTTTTGGTACCTCCCACACAAATGGACCGTTTTGCACCAAAAGTAAACAGATTATAACTTTAGTATCAGTGCATACAAATACTTGAAATTGTGTACAGTGTAATGCTGGTATAGTGCCTACAGTCCTGTGAAAAATGGGCGTTATTGCCACGCCCATTTTGGTACCTCCCACACAAAGGTACAATTTTGTACAAAAAGTTAACATCTTATAGCGTGAGTACCAATGAACGAAAATACTAAAAAATATTGCACAGTGTAACGCTTTTAAAGTATCTATAGCCCTGTGAAAAATGGGCGTTATTGCCACGCCCCTTTTTGTACCTCCCACACAAAATGATCAAATAATACCAAATAATACCATGGGATAGCCCTCAGAACCGAAATGGGAGGAGTCGTCCTTGGACTAAAAAATATCATTGTGCTAAATTCGACATGCTTGATCGACTCAGCAAGAGACCAATTCGATCGCTATAATAAACGATGGGTCTATCTCTTCTCCTTTTGGGTGTTACAAACAAATGCACTAACGCATAGACCACAGTGTGCTGCAGTGTATAAAAATATCCCTCCAAATAAAAATACTAGCCGAAAAACAATGCATTTTGATGATTTAGAAAAAAACTTCTGTTTTGAGAATGTTTGCAATTATAAAAATGGACAAATGGGTTGCGTGGGAAAAACATAATCTCGAATCTCAAGTATTTATGGGCACTGGTCATAAAGTTATAATCTACATATCTTGGGTATGATTTTGAAAATGTTTGCAGGACGTACGTATAATATTGTTGATTATATATTATTATATATTAAAGAAATGTTTATGAGTATGTAGTGTTTAAATATATGTATGTACATATCTGTGCTTTTCTGAAATAACTGCACATATCAAAAAATCAAAAAGTTCTGTAGAGCCACATATACATTTTCACTCGCAGTACATTCGATACTACACCATTTTCAACTGTAATTCGAAAAAAATCAATTCAATTTCGAATAAGATCAATTGAAATTCGAAGATTCCATTTGAAATTCGAAAAAGGTCAATTGAAATTCGAAGATTCCATTTGAAATTCGAAAAAAATCAATTGAAATTCGAAACACATCAATTGAATTTCGAAACACATCAATTGAAATTCGAAATACATCAATTGAAATTCGAAACACATCAATTGAAATTCGAAAAACATCAATTAATATTCGAAATACATCAATTGAAATTCGAATTTTTCCATTTGAAATTCGTAATACACCAATTGAAATTCGAAAAACATCAATTGATATTCGAAATACATCAATTGAAATTCGAAAATGTAAACAAATCTGCACATTATAAAGGGTAGAATTTATTTAAACGCATTTGCTGACTAAATCTTAACATATAACATACTTAAATATTTTAATATTAAAGGTTTTACACAGACAAATTGTCCCAGCAAAATCTTGGTAAGTACCTGTCATTATTCCCTGCATTACCAAATAATGACATCTCATTATTCGCTGCATTACTTTCGGCTTATTAAAAATTACATACCAATAATAACAGAAATAAGTGATTTTTTTGTTATCAAAATCATTTCGGCACATTTTAATATAATGCAATTTTGGCTATATGTGGGTTATTGTACAAGATTTATTTATATTACAACATGTTTTCAAACAATACGTGCAGATCTGAATAAAAATACCAGAAATTCGAATCTGGCATGAGGAAATTGTTTGTTTCGAGAAATATGCGCGACAATATGCAAAAAATCATTTTAAATGGCCATTTCTACATATCTACAACTTATTTTATAACTTATTGGTAATGCATTATTCAAGTACATAAAATTGAGCTACAAATAAGTACTCATTATGCTACTTTTTTGTATGCTTTTGGGAAGTACTTTCCTCCAATGACATCCCCATGTTAAAATAATGAGAAAAGTGGCTAAATAATAAGTACTTACCATTATCGAACTTTGCTTACTCGTCGGATTATTTGGTAATGAGAAATTTTGCTGGGGTATCACTTAAATGCTACCCCATCTAATATACAGCATTGATTTTGTTTACATTTTTCGAATTTCAAATGAAGAATTTCGAATTTCAATTGGTGTATTACGAATTTCAAATGGAAAAATTCGAATTTCAATTGACGTATTCCGAATTTCAATTACAATTTTACGAATTTCAAATGGTGTGTTTCGAATTTCAATTGATGTGTTTCGAATTTCAATTGATGTTTTTCGAATTTCAATTGATGTTCTTCGAATATCAAGTGATGTTTTTCGAATTTCAATTGACCTTTTTCGAATTTCAAATGGAATATTCGAATTTCAATTGATATTTTTCGAATTTCAAATGAAATCTTCGAATTTCAATTGACTTTTTTCGAATTACAATTGAAAATGGTGCAGACACGCATCCAGTTATGTTTATATCTGAAAATCTGACATGAACGAAAACCACAGATATATATTTCTAAATTTGAGGGAATTTCCTCCTGATTGAAAGGAATATATCAATAGAAATGACGGCAATATTGGTCGGTATTGGTGTGTGCGGTTCTATGCTTTCCAGTTCTTCGTCATTTCTTCTTGGTGTCGTATGAATGAATCGTTGGCGCGCGTTTTGCGTGTTCATTTAGCCAACTCATTTGGCATTCGAGTTGAATGCCTGAAAGTATGCTTTAAAGTTTATACATATTAGTGGAGAAATCGAGCCATACAACCACACACACTCGCACCCGTGCATTTGTTCACATACACATCCAGAGAAAATGACATTTGTGTGTTGATGTTTCGTAGAGGCTTCATTCTCTATTCTCTCCTCCTTTGCTGCTCCATTGAGAATGAAATTTACCTAAAGCGGACAAATTGTTTATCGGGCCTTTGGCATGCGAAACCATTCGTATTTATTCACTTGCTGCAGTCTGCGTAATGAGAACTCTTAATGAGTAATGCGTCTAATGCCCATGGAAGCCGCTTTCGAAGCCCACAGCCAACATATCTATGCGGGCACAACACGGATGGCGATGTGCATGATGAGTGAATTGGATGCGAGTGTGTGTATGTGAGTGGATTGCGGCAAGGAAAGATGTGTAATAATTTATTAAGACTTGAAACACATTCAATTCAATGTCCACAAAATTAGATAATTCCCCAGCGACTTCAAGGAAACGAGACGTGGAAGCGCTTGCTAGCATTCAAGTGAGCGTATTCCCACCTTTTGGGTACTATCCCCCCACCCTCTTGGCAGTGGTTCCATCGAATTAGCATATATGATTCCGGTATTTAATATGATTTCCGATTTAGTAAATACATGCAAAAAGTAGTACTCCCGCAGAGCACTATGTAAATTACTTCGGAAGGATTTTACGATGTTTTTATGCATTTCTATCTGCATATTTGGGGGTATAGGTATATCCGAAGGTGTGCTTTTTGTGTGAGTGTGGGAGTATTTGTGTGCATTTCATCAAGAACTTGCACACACACACAGACACTCACTCACACGAAAAGACACTCGTACGACACATTCATGCATATATTCATACTAACTCCCATACATACGAAAACTTACAGACATACATGCACTCTTATGAATGCAAACACGCCAAGATCGTAAACGCACCAAACGACAGTCAACGTTAAATGACAACTACCGCCTCGCACAGTGTTGCGACTAAAAGTGAATGGACTAACAAATGCACAATAGGTTCAGTTCGGTGTCATATACTCGTACACTTTAGAATTATTTAAAAAGCGATAAATTGCGGAGTGGTCAAGCTATTTTCCGAGCGATTTGACTGAATTAAGAATGTTTATGGGATTTCGCAAAAATAGTTTGTATGCTTGATTTTACTCTAACACACATTTTTTTTTACTCTAACACAATTTGTTCATTAAATAACACGGAATACACTCTTTTTAATTTATTATTTATTAATATATTTGTATTATAACAATTATCAATAATTACAGTATAATTGCTGTAAGCCAGACTTGTGTTTACAATTGTCTGTTCATTTAAATAGCATGTACATTATTTAAAACTTAAATTCATTTAGTATGCAACAAAAGATTTGTTTGTGTCTCCGAGACCTAAAAACTTCGTTTTTGTTTAGATTGAGACATTCTATTTATTTTATGAATACAAAATAAACATTTTTGTATATCAAAGTTTTTTTAATTGTTTTTTTTTTAATTCCAATTTTCATGGAAGGTTCCATCATTTCAATTTCAACATCAATTTCACGTATAGACAGTGGTTTAGTAACTGTTCGTAAAACAATTAGAACAAATTATATTTTTTTAAAAATCAAAAAAACCCATAAAAAATATAAAGAAATTACAAAAAAAATGTTTGTTCAATTTTTTGGAAGTAAAAATATAAAGAAATTACAAAAAAATGTTTGTTCAATTTTTTGGAAGGAAGGATTGCCTACTTGAAAAAAAATCTATGGATAAATGTATTAATTATGACCCACGAGTATTAATTATGTGAAACACGAGTTACACGCGCTTGAACATTTCCTTTACCCGATGTGGCCAACTTTGAGACCCTCCAGCTCCGCCCTAGTGCCTAGTTTGGTCGCAATCGGTTGTTTGGGTAAGAAACGGTCGAATTATGTGCAGTGTTTTGCAAAAACAGACGAAAATTGTCAGACTAGTGTTGGTATTTCGTCCATAACTTTTACAAATATTGAGTCTCTCAAACATTTTTTACTGTTCTGGATTTGTAAGAGTGCGACGAATTTGAAGAAAATCGAGGGGGGAGCAATTTTTTCTAGAAAGGTTTTTTTCCAAAAAGAACTTTCGTAACATTTTTTTTTAAATTTCCAAAAAAAAAACAAGTAAGAAAGTTTCAGTCGGGTAAACCGACTAAGGTATACCCTCACTTTGTGAGTAATGTAATATTGAATATTACTCGAAATATTCTGTCAATTTGTGTGGGAAATACCAGAAGGGGTTTATCAAATACACTTTTTTTGCTGAACATTAGATACTTTAAATTCATTGCACTGTGCCGACTTATAAGCATTTAACGTTATGAGACATTAAATTGTGGTATGATTTGGGCATTTTGTGTGGGAGGTACAAAGAGGGGCGTGGCAATAACACCCATTTTTCACAGGGCTATAGACACTATAAAAACATTACACTGTACAAAATTTCAAGTATTTTTATACACAGGTTTTAATGTTATAAGCTGTTAACTTTTGGTGCAAAAAGGTCCATTTGTGTGGGAGGTACCAAAAGGAGCGTTACAAATTCGACCTATAACAACAACAATTCACAATTCACAATTCACAACAACAATTCAATTCAACGACAATTCACGCTATAAGCTTTTCGCACAAAATGGTACATTTGTGTGGGAGGTACCAAAAGGGGCGTGGTAACAACACCCATTTTTCCCTGGACTGTAGGCAATATAAAAGCATAATGCTGTACAAAATTTCAACTATTTTTATACACTGTTATTAATGTTATAAGCTGTTAACTTTTGGTGCAAAATGGTGCATTTGTGTGGGAGGTACCAAAAGGGACGTGGCGACTTCGCCCATTTTTCTCGAGCTGATAGCGACTAATAAGCTAATACTATGTGTGGAATTTCCAAAGATTCGAATAAGTAGTATAGCAGTTATTAAAGAATCAATATTTCACAAAATTTTAACCCTTTGTGCGGGAGGTACTAGAAGGAGTGGACCAATATGGCCCATCTTCGAACTTAGCCGGAGATAGAAAAAAATTATACCACATACCAAATTTGAGGTCAATCGGTTACTCCTTTCGAGAGTTATCTTGCGCACCAGCCAGCAGACACACAGACAGACAGACAGACGGACGGACATTGCTCATTCGACTTAAAATGACCCAAAACGGATTTCCTCCGAACATACTTGGGGTCTTAGGTCACTCCTTCGACGTCTTACACTTTTTTCCGTAGCAAATGATATATACCCTCGTCACACTAAAGTGAGGGTATAATTAACAAGAAATTGCGCATTGTGTCCTCTTTAAAACAAAGTAAACTTTGCAAAAATAGGTTCAGCCGTTCGAGAGCAAATACAAATTTCGTAAAACACAAAAACACATCTTTTAATTAAAAAAAAATGATAGAGACATCTTATTTTACCTATTTGTAACTGCTTATGAACATTTTAGCCAAAAATAAACTACATAGGTCGATATAAAATATTCTGACCCATAGAAGTTATAAGAGATTTATTATTTCTCTAAATGTTGACCCTTTGTGAGTGAGGTCCCCGAAGGAGTGGACTAACATGGACCATCTTTGACCATAGCCTGAGAAATAAAAAAATATTAAGACATATTAATTGTTAAGTAAATCTGTTTTTCCTGTCGAAAGTTATCGTACGCACCAACCAGACGGACGGATTGACGGATATTGATCAAATGAATTTAAATGGTCCAAAAACGGATTTCCGCCAAATATTCTTGGGGGTCTCACTCCATCGATGTGTTACACTTTTGGTCCGCAGCAACTGATAGTCCTTCATTGTTCTTTAAGATCCACGGTAGAACATACGATCCACGCAGTATACAGTTTTGTTTTGTTTTCCATGACCAATGATATTTTGTTAAAATTTGTCGCACGGTGTAATAATAAACAAGTAAAAGCGTTAATTTCGGACATGCCGAATCATGTATACCCTCCACCATGGATAGCATGTGACCTCACAAAGTAACTCAAACCTAAAGAAAATAACACCGAAAAACACAAAAAAATATAGTAGAACAGTAGGAATAACAACAAGTTAGATGCTATATATGGGAGCTATATCTTAATATGGACCGATATCATTTTCAATCCCAAGTTACCTGCAGCTATAAGAAGTATCTGTACCAAATTTCAGCCACCTAGCTCAAGTATTATAGATTGTAGCGTGATTACAACCGACGGACGGACGGACAGCCGGACGGACCGACATGGCTAAATCGACTTAGAATTTTAAGACGATAAATAATATATATACCTTTTGGGGTCTCAGATCAATATTTAGAGGTGTTACAAAAGGAGTGACAGAATGAATATACCCCCATCCTATGGTGGAGTGTATAAAAATATTATAACTAGAATAGAAATGAAGTTTTCTCAAACATTTGATATTAGTTTTCGACATACTCGTAAACACTTGCAATTCGAAAAAAGTCAATTGTATATTGTATACTGTATATTCGTATTTGTCCAGCCCCTTTTTGTAATTCCAGAAGAAGAAGAAACAAGTAACCTCCACGTATAGCTTATTGCTAGTTTGTTCGGTATGCAGCCAGCATCAGTTCACTGTGCACCATTAGTGTGTGGCATACATGGAACCGATGCTCGATTCCTGCATGTGGCGCCGCAGGGAACAAACCATGGAAATGGGGAGCGCAGGGAGTACGTGGTAAATTTATGCACACAATTAAAATAACCTTGTAAAGTTGCTGCATTCACTTGCCAAGTTAGAGACAATTTCGTTGTTTCATCCGGCAAATGAAATTTTATTGGTGCATACATTTATTTTTAATTCACTTAATTTCAAACACCTGCGGATGACAAGTGGCTGTGCTCAATTTCCGACAAAGTATTTTCAAGTTTTTGCCGCATTGATCATTTTGCGACGGATGTGAGACAGCCTGAAAGGATTTGGGTGGTGTTACCTAGTGTATTCTACATAGGATCTCTAGAGACCTGTCTAGAGCAACAGCAGTCTTAACTATTTATTAATATTTGCTGTCGATACTGATTCGGCGAAAAAACTCCTGCACAGAAATCGAAAGTGTCACTCAATAAACTGCGCCTAAGTAGTCGGCTGTGTGAACTGCATTTAGGCATCTTTAAACGAACAAACATTCAGAAACTTCACACACAAACTCAAACTCACAAACACTTATACGCTTCTACTAACACACATTCATTTGGAATTGAGGAAACGTGGGTTAGTCGAAAAATGCACCTTTCCCTTTCCCTTATTGCCGCTCTGAAGCCAATATTGGCGGCGGACACGTGCACTTGGGGGACATTTGGCAACAACAAAATAGTGGGAAATTTCATGCGCATGTTTCTCGCAACGTTAGTAGACCCAGACACTCTCTTTGAATGTCTTAAGAGAGTTGTATTCTGTTATTTAAGAGTTTTTCTGAATTCGTTACGTGTGATTAGCCGACAATTACTCATAGAAATCTCTTTCGCTGTTCTTCTCAAGAAGACAAAACCACAAATATTAATAAACTCTGATTGTTGATTTTCGATTTTCTATGTATCAGTAGAATATTCAATGGCTGTGAATACGGGTGGTTTTATTTTGACATGGAATGTGTTCTTCAAATGAAAATAAATATATCTGAAGAAAATTTTGCAAAACAGAAGTATAAGTAAATTGTGTCGCCATTTACTACTTTGTTTATGTGCGTGTGATTCGGTTAGGGATATGTTGAGCTTTTCCAGCTCCCAGATGGACCAGTATAGATTTAAGATATTACTATAGATTAAATATATTTAAGTACGGATGACACACAATTTTAATGTAAATAAATAAAAAATAAACTGACAGAGAAAAAATGCATTCTTTCAATACACAATTATTTTGATGAACAAAATGAAATGTATTTCTGCATTCCTGTGAATTGTTAATTATTTGTTTTTTTATTTGCACTTAACATATATATTTTTTTATTTTATTTCTATTAATTTTTAATAATTGTATGTTATGAATTAATATTTTGTTTTCCTATATAATAATTATTTGACTATTTCAAATCATTTTTTAAAATTACACGGAGAAAAAAACAGTAAACAAAATATTTTTGAGAGCAAAATTTAAATAAAATACATTTTTGTGCAAATATTTGACATTTACATACCTAAAAATATGTTTGAATATCTCTTTTATCAACATTTTTTTTCGGAGTTTCGGTGCAAATAATCTTAAAAAACGGGGAAATACTTAAATAAGTTACAGGTCTTTTAGAAAAAAAAGTAAATTTTCCCAAAAACAATATGTTTCCACCAAATATACTACAGAAGCGATTTTTTTCTTAGGGTAGTTTTATAGGGTTTGTTTTATATTCAGGACATAGAAGTTGAACTTATCAACTGTAGATAAAGTTAATGAAATTAACTTACGAATTAGGGGCATATCATTATCAAAAACGGCAATATATCGGAAACTATCAACGGAAGTATGCTATTTGCTTTGCAGGTTATTCCAGTTAATAGGTATGTCAAATTGGCTTTTGCCTCTTCAATACAGTAATGGGAGAGTATAACATATTGAGGAGGAGGACAATCGTTTTAAAGATAGAAATTTAAAAAATATAACTGAGTCGAAACACTTCCTTTGCCAATCTTGCAAAACAATATTCAGAGCGGTGAGGTGTGCGGAACGAGGAAATTGTTGGTCATTTTTTCCGCTTCGCCTAGATTGTTTATCTTTGAACGTTAAACAAAGAAATGTAAGTAAATAACTTTGTACTTTTCAGCCGTATAGTAGAGAACTGTGACTTCTGCAGTGTCAACGAGTCGTAATGTGGGTCAATCGAGTCTAAATGTGCTGTATTTAACAATTTGGCACTGATAAGCATTTAGAACTGTCATTGCACTATTGACTATTACATTATTAAGTGTATTTTTATTCTCAAAATATTAAGATTTTGTAGAATGAAATACTATGGTACGAGTATGTGAAGAAAGATCAGTCGGGTAAACTGACTTACACGCTGAAAAAAAATCGCTTCTGTAGTATATTGCCCCAAACATATTCGGCTTGAAATATAATAATATTTGACACACACAAATATTATATGTTTGGGAGGATAATGTTTTAAACAAAAATATGCTCCCATTCAAATATTTTTTTATATGGAACTAGTATTTCCGAAACAAAGATTAATTTGTATATATTTTTTTTTTTTTTTGCAATGTATGAATGACTTAACTTCAAGTTTTCTGTTTTTCAGATGTTCAAAGAGCAATTTTTTTTATAAATTTTATATGTTTGTAAAATTTATGTATATGTTTGTAAATATAAATTGCATTGGTGGATTGACAAAAGGTGATGAATTGGAATATTTATAAATTATGCCATTTTTAGCTATAAAGATTAACAAGAAAACTAGGAAAAACTAACTAAAATTCGAATAAGTCAGCAAAGTTTTAAAAATCTTTTTAAATAAAATATATTTGGAAAACATCTTAAACAAAAACTTTGTTTGTGTGTAAACACATATTTTATTTGTAAAAGTCAGTTCGCAAATATATTTTGTTCTAATATATTAATAAATGCGTTCCAAACTAAATTTTTGATGTATTTGTTTACAAATACATTATATTTAAAAAAATCGTTTCCAAATATATTTTCTTTCAATTCAAACATATCAAAAATGACGATTTTCCTCCGTGTACGAATCACCTCACCGTCAGTCCCAAAAAAATGTTCCTAAATTTATTTATTTATTATTTTATATATGAATTACACCTATCTCTCGATTTACACATTACTTTTTTACTTGTACACGATATTTTTGAGTTTCATATAAATCGAGAGATTACACACTGGAAAAAATCGCTTTTGTAGTATATTATCCCAAACATATTCTGCTTGAAATATACAAATGTTTAGGGTACACTCCAAATATATAATATTTGACACATACAAATACTACATGTTTGGGAGGATATTGTTCTAAACAAAAATAGGTCCCCGTTCTAATATTTTTTTATTTGGAACAAATATTTCCGAAACTAAGATTAATTTGTATTTATGTATTTTGGCAACGAATCAATGTCTCAATTTAAAGACAAGTTTTCTGTTTTTCGGAAGTTCAAAGTGCGTGTTTGTTTATAAATTGTATATGTTTGTAAAATGCAATTAAAACTTAAATCGTAACTGTAAATTGCATTGATGGATTGGCAAAAAATGATGTATTGAAATATTTATAAATTGCTAAAGACATTTTTAACTATAAAGTTTAACATGAAATCTAGGAAAAACGAACTAAAATTCGAAAAACATAGCAAAGTCTAAAAAATATTGTTTTAAATAAAATATATTTGGAAAACTTCTTAAGCAATAACTTTGTTTTTGTGTAAACACATATTTTATTTGTGAAAGTCAGTTTTCTAATATATTAATATATTCGTTCAAAACAAAATTTCTTGATTTTTAAATAAAATTTATTTGTTAACAAATAAAAAATATTTAAAAATTTTTTTTAAAAATATATTTTCTCTCAATTCAAAAATGCAGATTTTTCCCCTGTAATAAAAAAATTCGATTTACACGATTTTTGAAAAAAATTTAAATTGAAAAAAAATAATTTTCATAATTTCAATTTCATAATTTTCTCCGAATTTTTATGTGAATCCATCAATTCTACACTCTGCAAAAATCGCTTCTGTAGTATATTGTCCCAAACATATTCGGCTTGAAACATATATATGTTTAGGGTATACTCTAAACATATAATATTTGGTGCACACAAAAATTAAATTTTTTCGAAGGTGTTGTTCTAAACGAATCTTTGTTTACATCCCAATGTGCCAATTTCTTTACGGGCCAATTTCGACATATGTATACATATTTGTATTCCAAATCGTCGCTGTCGTGGCAAAATTAGCTATGTGTTTGTTTTTAACTTTTCAGGAGAGGAAATAAACTGTTTAATTTTTTTTATATGAGTTATAAATTCGAACGTATATAATATATACCTTCGAATTCCTAATTCATTTCATATTAAAATTATAGTAAAATAATAAGTTTAAACATTTTATTTCCTCTCCTGAAAAATTAGGGACACACACATAGCGACGAAATATATTTTCTTTGGATTCAAACATATCAAAGCCTTAGCATATCAATGAAAGAGAATAGTTAGTTTTTCAGAAATATTTTTATTTTTCAATATAATCTCCTGAAACTTCAATACTCTTAGTCCAACGCTTATCTAGCAATGCTATCCCTTGATTAAAATAGTTTTCCTCAAGGTCTTCAAAATAGTGGTTTACAACTGTAATTGCATCTTCATTTGAGGTAAAACGCTTGCCAGCAAGGAATTTTTTTAGATTTGGGAACAGGTAAAAGTCGCTGGGAGCTAAATCAGGAGAATTAGGTGGGTGGTCAAGCAACTCGTACTTTAATTCGTTGATTTTAGCCATTGTTAAAACACTCTTGTGCGCTGGTGCGTTGTCTTGATGAAAAATTATTTTTTTGTTTTGTAAGCCAGGACGTTTTTCTCGAATTTGTACATTTATTTGATCCAAAATGTTGCAATAGTACTCTGAATTTATTGTTTTACCCTTTTGCAGATAATCAATCAATAAAATACATTTGAAGTCCCAAAAAACCGTTGCCATAACCTTACCAGCCGATTGAATTGTTTTTGCCTTCTTTGGGCACTTCCTCCAGCTTCAGTCCATTGTTTGGATTGTTCTTTTGTCTCTGGAGTATAGTGGTGGATCCATGTCTCATTTTTTCTGTTTATACCGCGCTTTTTATGCTAGGCTAAGAAGTTTCCGAACCGCCCTCGTACACAGAATTTTAGTTAGCAAGTGACTACTGGTATAGTAATATACGACCATTTACTTTGTATCGGTTTCAACGCAAAACACAGTACGATTTTTGATTGCTTATCATATAAAGTTAGAAGTTACTCTTTAAAAAACTGCATTCGGAGCAGAATGAGTAGAAGTATTGAAATAAGAAGTTTAATCAATATTGTTTTCCTAATGATAATGATCTGACCAAAATTGTTTATTTATAGCGCATAGATTAAAAATTAAAATAAAGGTATATTCCGGAGCTATATATAAATCTGAACCGATTTTCATCAAATTTGTCAACGTTCCTGGTTCAAAAACTCTTATCTTGTAAATGTTCATATGTGTACCCTAGAGGCCTTAGATGCAAAGTAGGGTTACGAAGGCGGTTCCAAAATTAGCCTACCTGATATATAGATGGCGGTAGTAGTTTGAAAAAATATTTTTGTGAAAAGTGGCAACCTTCTAAAACATATGTTTTAAGTTTCAAGGAGCCAAGTTGTTTATTTTTTTTTGTACTCGAAAGTAAATGATCTTAGTGAGTTTGTAAACATGGAAAAAATTGATTACTGATATGTAATACAATACATATCTTTGATCACTGTTGGATGACCTATGACCATATTTCAAGAATTGCTTAATGAGAAAGCTGTGCACAAAAGTAAGATCGGAACACATCGGTTTCAAAAGTTGACTCACTTGACATGAAATCCCCCACAACGATTTTCACAAATTTAAAAAGGTATCGTCCTTGAGCAAAAGAAGGAGAAGTTACTGCCATATTTGGTAGTTATCAGAGCACAATTGCGACCTGTACTTTGACTACAAGAATACATCTACAGACAGACGGACACATAATAAAGAATTATTTGTTGTTGGTGCTTCCAAGTCGATCGGTATAATAAACAATTATTCCTTTAGGTGTTACAAACAAATGCAAAAAGTCATAACACCCTGTAACAGTATGTTGTAGGTTATGCATATGTACTTGGAAGCTTTCGTGAATCAACACCAATTCCTTTTCTCAAAATTAAATCATTCCGTTTGAATTGAGTATCATTAATACAATATGACATTCTTTTGATTTACATAATTTTTTGCGCATATAGCATTTCAAAGATTACCCAGAAAATTCAAAGCAACGTCCAGGTGGGCGCCATAGCTTTATAAATATATTCATACATAGGACCTACCTCACTCACTCGCCCATGCAGTGGTGACTTCTTCCTGCTCCGCATTTCCCACTACCGTAGGTCATTACTTGTTTTTGTTGCCATTGCTGCCGACGATGGTACAGGTCGTATTTCAAATCACACTTTGTTGTCTCTATATTTGTATGTATGTGTACGCTTGTGTGAGTGTGTGTGTGAGAGTCTGGGAATAGGGAGATCACATTTGAAAGATTTCAGAGTGGAAAAAGAAATTGGGTTAATAAATAGACGTATTTGTTCGTTTGTCTGGGGTATCTCTATATCTTGAATATACATAGGTACATATGTACGTATGTATGTTTGTACATATATATACCGTCATAAACTAAACGTACACATACATAATAGGGAATATAGCAGAGCTGGGTGCTGAGCATGGCCAACAGCGGCCACAACAGTTTGGCGAACAAGAATCACCATTTCATTGTTGTTGCTGTTGGCCGTTGTTGTTGGTCCACACTGATTTTGGGAAAATGCGTACATTGGGATGTGTATTAGAGTGGAACCGTGTGACGCTGTGAAAGGGAAATTATGTATTTATTACAAACCAAATTTATTTTCGAATAGTAATATAGGGCATACGAGTACAGTTTGTGATAATTAGATATCAGCCCGCCCACTCTAAACGAAATATGAGTTAAGATGGTCGATAATGATACAAGCCAATCTGTAATAAGAAGTTAATTATATTTTTCTTTTAAAAAATACTAATTATGAAATAACGCCAATCCGCATAATTTCTATGCACTGAATCGAATGACATTTACCGGATTTCTCTATTGCGTTACGTTTCCTAGATATGAATTAAAAAAAATCAGTATTAAAATCCAAAAAATTATCAAATGAATTTAAAATCTATACAACGGCAATCTGTACAGTAATTTTTTAATTTATATAAATTCGGAAATGTATTACCGAAAAATATATTTAGATGTAACAAAATATTTTTAGGAAAAAATAACTTTTCAAATGTTGAACCAGTAGGGAAAGACTTTATATTGCATTGAATCATCTGTAGTGAAAATGGAGTATATCGAACTATGTTTAAGGTCACGTTTTCTTACCTGTGCCATGTGCCTTGAATTTAGAAATGTACTTTATCTAACCTGCAACAGTCGTACGGCCCGTCCCGAAAATTTTATTTGAAATCGGGAATGGTGACACAAGAAAAGTGTTCGGTTTGACATGGAATGAATGATATACGAATATACACTGTATACATTTTTATTATTTTTTTTAGGAAATGAGTTCAAAAGTAAAGAACGGTACACTTTTTACCTATACAACATTTAATATTTTTTGCCTTTGTTCGCTAAAAAATCAATTGATGGCTTGAGACAATATTGACACTCTAATATATGATGTATGAAACTTATGTGTGGATGTCCATCAGAAATGCTTACACCAATACATAAGGTCGTGTGTGTGTATGTGCATGGATTGTGTGGACTCAAGAATGTGTATTTGTTTGTGTGTGAATATGTGGTAGTTTGTTTAATAGTTTTTGCCTCTTTTGTTTTTAATTTCTTTTCATGTTGTTGGACACTAGATCGGCCCTTATGCTATTTTAAAAACATGGATCTATGACTACTTGGTTCGTCTGAAAGGTTCTGGTATAAATAAACCATAGTTACCAAATTTCAGCCTGATCAATTGATATTTGTGGTCTCTAAGACGTTAGGACGTCAACTTCATTTTAAATCCCATGTTACCGGACGCTATAAGAAGTATCTTTACCAAATTTCAGTCATCTAGCTCAACTGACGGACGTACAGGCGGGCATGGCTAACTCGTCTTAGAATTTTACGACGATTAAGAATAAATATATTTTAGCAGTATTTAGAAGTGCTACAAACGGACCACCATCCTATATATGGGTCAGAATATTTAATATCGGCCTATGTAGTTTATTTTTGTCTAAAATGTTTATAAGCAGTTACAAATAGATAATACATATACTCGTAAGATTTCGCTATCATTTTTTTTAAATATTATGGGCATTTTAATTTTTGAAAATATTAAAAAAAGATTTTTTTTACGAATTTTATAATTACTCTCGAACGGCGCAAGCGATTTTTGCAAAGCTTACTTTTTTTAAAGAGGACAAAATTTTTTTTTTATTTTTTTTAATACAAATTTAACGAAAGCTTTTTTTGAAAAAAAAAAATTGCCAACCACCCTCGATTTTCTTTGAATTTTCGCAGAATATTCGTCACACTCTCACAAATCCAGAACATTAAAAACTTTTTGGGAGACTCAATATTTGTAAAAGTTATGGACGAATTATCTAGACTAGTCTGACAATTTTCGTCTGTTTTTGCAAAACACTGCACAGTGGCACGATTCAAAAAGCGGAAATAATTCGACCGCTTCTTGCCTGGAAGGGCAATAAAATTTCCTATATGACGAAAAAAAGATTGGTTTGATATACCCAAAGTACAAAAGTTATGACCACTTCAAGTTATATTTAAAAAAAATCGATTTTTGTAAATTCTTTTAAGAATAAAGTGTATATTTTGTTTTTGCACTTAGGCTCAGGATCGTTTTTGTTTTTTAAAAATTAAAGAAGAAGTAAGTGACATGTATTGGGGGTGGTTGTAATGGTTGGATAGCCAGATCTGTTTCGGGAGCCACCAAACTCCCATTGTTAATATCCTTATTACAACGATTACTTCAGTCGGTCATTAGAATATATACTCACAGCCACGTAACATTAAACAATAAATGTTTGCTAAAAGCGCATATCTCCAAAAAGCGCATATTAGTTAGTGTAGTTCCAAGTTAAAATAATTAAATATTCTTTTGAGTTCATTATATGGGCAAATATCAAAATTTTTTCAATTTTGAAGTACATTTTTTTCAAGATTTTTTTGGCGACCACGTCAACGTCTTTTACAACAGACGAAGATAAAAATATAAACATGCAAAAACCGTTGTTGTGAATAAATTTCATCAAAGGCTATGGCGGTTCCAAATTGAAATGAAAAAAAAATTGTATAAAATGCAATTTTCAGCGGAATTCGGAAAACTAAAATTATAATCATAGAACATTAGAATTTTTATCAAATGACAAAATATTCCTGTTTCATATTTACTTATACTACATAGAAACATTTTTAAAAATCCAAAAATGGACCAGGTAAAATTTTCATATTCTATTTCATAATTTTCCCTCCGATTTAGCGTTAAAAAATCCTTTTATTTCATATACACTTCCGCCATATCTGTACCCCGCACTGGGTGTGCCTTGACGATCATTGCTGAGACAAAAGTGTCACGTTCTTCGCGTACAAGACTCCAATTTTCAAATAAGTATCCATGATTGTTAAGTGCATCACAGCAGTACGCCCGAAGAACATAGAAATGAAATTCAGACGTTTATACTATTACAAATGCCAATGACAAAATTTGAAATTTTTGCAAAAATTGAAAAAAGTGAATAAAATTTCAGCGATTCATTATTTTGTTATGGCCCCCTGATTTTTGGATTCACCCGGTCAAAAGCCATTTGGGATAATTAATTCAGCTCAACCTATACATAACTGTCGATGTGATCCGCGAAATACACTATCAAAAAAAAAAATTCACGCAAGTTTAACAAAGGTTTGGGAAGCTATAGCGGTGGTTCCATTAAGAGCACATCAACGACACCTATATAGATTTATAGGTATTTCAAGCCGCTATAACCGCTTCTTTAGTGTTATTTCATTACATCGCGGGCCACCCTGACCGCGGTCAAAAACAAAAACACTTGAAATCGCATTTCAAAAAGTTATGAGCTATAATTTTTTGCGGAAAGATCTCACATGAACAGTGCTCACGAGTAATTCTTCCTCCATGTGTCCCTCGTGTTTTTGTTAGCTGAACAGTAACTTCAGAATAAATAGTTTGGCCACAACTTATAAATGAATGGATACAGATATGAACATTTCTAGGACTTTTTTCACAATTTTGAAATGTATGTGCTTATAACTTCTAAAGTTTTTTAGATAATAACAACCTTTTTTGGGAAAGAACTTTTATGTTTGTGGTTTATCTAATTCCATCAACCTATGCACCGAAATCTGTACACAAAGCGATCTGTGTTAAAAAATTTTGATATTTGCCCATATATACTATAGCTATCGTCTAAGCATTAAAGAGTGCAAAATCAGATATACATTTGTGTGGGGCCATCCTAGTGTAACCGCATCTATTGAATTTGTTTGGGAGTGAGGGCGTTTGTTTGGTAGTTGCTGCTGCTGCTGCAGCCGACGCTGTTGTTTGTTGCTTTTTAGCTTTTGCTGTGTCAGGCGTTTTAAAGGCCGTTCTGTTGTCTCGTTGCTTTCGTTGCTTTCTAATCATTCATCTTCCTCTATCTGCCGATATTTGTATTGCCGTTGTTGTTGGTTTCGAGTGCTATTTTTATGTTTTCTTTGGGTGTAGCTTTCTTGTTGTTTGTGTTTTGTTTTGTTTGGCGATTGAAGAAGCTCTACCGCAACATGATTTCGTCTGGCCTTGCAATTCTTTCAGGCAGTTAACCCATTTTCTTGGCTGCTTGATGGATATTGCCGCACAGAATTTAAAATTTAAAATTTAATACTTTTCATAATGGAAAAATAAGTAGTGTTTTTTCACTTTGGATTGGGCAAACAAAAGCAATTGATTCGGACATCTGTTAACATATTATTTAAGTACGTTGAGTAGCGTCACACTGGAGTGTTGTGCTCAGTTGTATTTTGTTCAGAATTTACTCTCTCTCTTGCTACATAGAAAAATTAATATTCATGTTGTGACTACGTTTGTAACATTTTGAAATATTGATTAGGGACTCAATAAAGTATATCTGTGGTTATACTCGAAAATCATGCTTTCGAGAAAAATCTGTTTTTATTCCTTCCACTATAGGATGGTGAGAGTATATATTTGTTTTGTCACTCCTTTTGAAACTCCTCGAAACTGATCAGAGACCTCAAAAAGTGTATATATTATTAATAGTCGTAAAAATCTAAGACGTTTGGGCCATGTTCATCTGTCCGTCCGTCTGTATCACTCCACAATCTATAATACTTGAGCTAGCTGGCTGAAATTGGGCACATTTTATATCTGCAGGTATGTTGGAATTGAAAATAGGCAATATCGGTACATATTTTGATATAGCCCCCATATATAGCATCTCCCCGATTTGACTTCTTAAGATCACAAATTCCAACTGATCGTTCTGAAAATTAGTAACTAGGGTTTATTTATACCCGGAATACTTCACGCGAACAGCGGAACACTTCGATATGGTCTCCATACAAAGGTTCTTCTTAATTTTACTTCTGAACTCAAGAACAACCACAAACCATGTCGGTCTGGTGTCATCACGTCTTTAATTTGGTACTTCTTATACAAGTAGGTGCATGTAACTTGGTATTTAAAATGGGCTATATCGACCCATTTTTATACCGTATCGTTTTGTTATACCGGTTGACTTAGAATCACTTTCTGAGTCGATTTAGCTATGCCCGTCTGTGCATGTATTCTTGTAGCACTGTGCAACAAATTTCGGGTCATCAAATCTTTCCCGATCGAAACCATTTGGACATGATTGTAGACCACTAGTATATCAAACCAAAGGGTTTTGCGAAGTTAACTCGAATTTTTGTTTTATAGCCCTTTGAAGTTGTGCTATTTTTAGTCAAATTTCCAGGCAAAATAAAATAGCGGGCAGACGTCAAACCAAAAAAAAGACACCACCAAAAAAATATGTATAACCTTTAGGGTTTTTTTTTGACTCACAGATAGGCAAAATGGCACTCACATGAAATGAGATGTCAACAAGTTTCGAAAAAGAAGAAATCACCAATGGCGTCTTAAAATTTGAAAAAGTGGCATAGAGACAAAAATGTCCTAATATGTTTACATGTAATCCCATGGAGTGAATCAATGCAAATTGCAATTGAAATTGTAATTGAATATTTTAGGCTTCAAATATTTTAATTTTTAATGTTTATACTATATAAGTGGTTTTGGACAGTCTGGAAGTTTAACTAAACATAGCCCAACTTCAAAGGACTATAAAACAAAAATTCGAGCTAACTTCGGAAAACCCTTTGGGTGTTTCCAAATGTTCTCGTTCGGGAAAGATTTTCTCGTTGCACAGTGTAATCAAAGTAGAGGTCGTAATTATTGCCTGATTGCGATGAAATTTGGCACATGTATATTTTTTGGCCTACGGACGAACCCTATTGAAATTGATGAAAATCGTTTCAGATTTAGATTTAGCCCCCATATATATATGGTACTCCCGATTTGACTTGTAAACGCTGCACAATGGGAAAAAAGGGGTAAATACGCGCGCATAGCAATATTTTCTATCTCATGACTATAACGTTAGAGAAAGAGTCCTACGATTTGGGCCATATTCAAGAGAATTCTCTGGAGAAGAAATATCTGTACCCAGATTTTATTTTACTGTAACCATATATCGCACAGTGAGACTACAAAAGCGACTTTGTGGAAATTAGTGTAAAAATCGGAATATCGTACCAACTTCAGTGATCTTTATTTTAAATTAGAGATGACAATATTTAGTTCAAAATCTATTTGAGTTACTTGATTGCGTGTTGGTGCGTTTTAAATATATAGACCATTGAAATTCAAACTTGTTTTTGTCAACATTGCGTTAAAAGTCTGCAAAACAGGGCAATGTTTTTGAAATTTAAACCAAAACAACATAAATAGTATAAAATCGTAGTCTGCAATATTTTTGAAAGCTGAATTGTTCCAATAATGATCTTACACAATGGGTCGTCGACTGGTAATAAAAGAAAAGTTAAATTAAAAACAGAAAATAATCGGTCCACCCTAATATACACAAACTACAGAAGCGTTTAACTATATTTTTATAGTTTTTGTAGAAGAAGTAAACAATAATAATTACACATATAATTCTTATAAAATTAATAAGATCACTATTTGTGATCGTGGGACACTACAAACTTGCAGCCGGACATCTTCCGATCGTATTTATTGTCCGATTTTTTTGGAAATTTCGTAAAAGTTATTTTTTTTGACCAAGAAAATCGGTCCATATGTTTCGGGAAAATCGGTTCATAGTTCGATGTAGCTGCCACACATTTTTTCTATATTTAAAGTAAAAAAGGACATATTTAAAGTACAAAAAACTGCCATAGTCGCAAAAAGTCGCAGATAAACTTGGTACTGTTGGATTCACCACTAAGTCACCTCTCTTCTCTATGTCATGTGGTAGTGATCCCACGTGATCCAAAAAAGTTGTATTCCATTTACTGTGGATAATTTTGTTGAAAAACAAAAAAAAAACTGTATTTTTGATTTGAAATATATCTTCATTTAAAGACGCTAAAAATGCGTCTTATACACAAAAATTAAGATGAATATAACCTTATAATATGTTACAAGTCCGGTCGCATTTCACCAACAAACGAGAATTCTACAAGCATTTTAGAATATACATTTTATCATCGCAATTTTATTTGCATTTATGAGTAAAAAAGACAAACTTTGAATGGTCATAACTCGGAATCACCTAGAGATATTTTCATAAAATTTGAAGGTATTTTCATTAAATGTTATCCACAATAAAACAACAATCCCAAAAAACTGATTTTTAAAAGTTGTTTTGAAAGTCCTATGCGCGCATATTTCATCATATTTTCCCATCGTGCGCTGTAGAAACTGTCATTTATATCCGATCAATACGAAATTCGGCAGAAAAAGGTTTCTTGTTACACGAATAAACACTGCCAAATTTGAGGAAAATCCGATCAAATTAAGATATATCCCCCATGACTATGTTACTCCCGATTGGGTATCAAAGCTATAGATAATCTGTACTTTACTTCCGGCGGAAAGCAGTCTCTTAATTTAGAAACGAAAAGTGATTAATTTAGGAGAAATCGATCTTTATGTGCTCATAGTTTGTCAGATATGAGGTTTTTGATCCAGGCTGATGAAAATCAGTTTAGATAATATATAGTCCCATCTATATATTCCTTTCGATTGTTGATATATGAATGTACACTGCCAATTTAAGGCTATCGATTCAGGTCTAGTTTATTGTAATCAATATCTTCAACGACTCTTTGGAATAAATCTTGAGGTGCAGCTACTTAAGTACTTTGTTAACTGAAACGAACCCAATGTCCCTTTGCGGTATGCTGGTTTAACTTCTTAACGCCATACATACTGCAAATTTCAACGAATCGGGCTAAAAATTAGTATTGTGTGTACATTTATGCTCTTCACACAAACAACGGTTGCCATATGTCTGTATTTTGATATGGCCGGCCTACAAAGGTAATATGGAATATTATACGAATTAGTGTGTTAATTTGAGTAGGAGACACCAAACGGGGTTCATCAAATACACTTATTTTTTCGCTGAATAGTAGATATTTAAAATTCATTGCACTGTGACGAACTGCAATCGTTTATGTGTACCAATATATATTAACATTATGAGCTATTAAACGTTTTTTTTATAATTTGACCATTTTTTGTGGGAGGTACAGAAAGGGGCGTGGTGGTAACGCCTATTTTTCACAGAACTATGGGTGCTTCAAAAGCGATACACTATGCACATTTTTAGTATTTTCGTGCATTGATACTCACGCAATGAACTTTTAACTGTTGTACAAAATGGTAACTTTGTGTGGGAGGTACCACAAAAAGGAGTGGCAATAACGGCCATTTTTCAATGGACGGTAGGCGTTATAAAAGCATTACCCTGTGCAAAACTTCAAGTATTTTTAAGCACTGGTATTAATGTTGTAAGCTGTTAACTTTTTGTACAAAATGGTCCCTTTGTGTGGGAAGTACCAAAAGTGGCGGGGCCACTTCACTCATTTTTCTCAAATTGATAGCGACAGATAAAGTATTAATATGTGTGAAATTACAGAGGATTCGGATAAGTAGTATAGAAGATACTCGTATGAGTATTAGAGAATACAAATTTCACTAAATATTAACCCTTTGTGAGGGAGGTACTACAAGGATTGGACCGGCGAACTTAGCCTGAGATAGAAAAAATTAGTATATTATATTATTAATTTGAAGTCAATCCGTTACTCCTTTCGAGAGTTATCGTGCGCTCCAGCAAGACAGACAGACCGACGGACATTGCTCAAATGACTTAAAATGGCTCAAAACGGATTTCCACTTCTTCGATGTGTTACACTTTTTGTCCGTAGCACACTAAAGTGAAGTTATAAAAATGCAATATCACTAAAATATGATAGATCAATCATGTTTTTAGGGGAGGTATCAATATCTACACACATAATCAGTTTGTATACCCGGACGTATGACGTATGTGAAATAATTTCGTATACATCAAACATACGCTATGGTGATCACAGGACAAATAAAGTTTGTTCAGAAAATAAGGTACTTGTAACCAGGGATGTAACAAAAGTGGCGAATATTGAAATATTTTTCTTGCAAAAGCGATAGCGAATAATATCTTCTTGTTTTTTTTTGTGAATATGAAGCTAATATCAAAAACTGATTTATTTACCTTCACTGATATTATTGATACCTGGAGACACTTCGCGGGGGTGAAGTTTAAAACTGGCGTACAAAATCTATTTTTTTGTTTAAACATTGGTATTGTCTATTTTTTGATTGAGGATGCGAATACTGAAATATTGTTTTGCGAAAGCGAATATTCAAAACTTTTTTTTTCGAATGCGAAAATAGCTGTTAAAATTGAAGCGAATATGCGAATATTCGTTACATCTCTACTTGTAACTCACTAATGGCGAATTCTTTTCTGCAAAAAAGTGCAACACTTGCATTGCCCTTTTTCCGAAAACTGCACTATAATATCGCTTTTTGGAAATTTTGAAATTATAGTTGTGCTAAATTCGAGTAACATAATTACCAAATTTCAAAAAAGTATCACAAAAGTGCCGTTTTCGAAAAAAGGGCAATGAAAATTTTGCACCTTTTTGCAGAAAAGAATTCGCCATAAGTGTTGCGGCACGGCCAACTTCCGATATTTTAAAGGCTACTGTTTAGTGAAATAATAGCACTAAATAGTAGACATATTAAAAAAAAAACATTAGCATAATTTACAATTTTATACGTAATATTTTTACTAACTTACTACTAACTCTCGAAAGGAGCAACCGATAGACTTAAAAATTCCGGCTAAGTTCGAAGATGGGCCATATTGGTCCACTCCTTCTAGTACCTCCCACACAAAGGGTTAAAATTTAGTGAAATATTGATTCTTTAATAACTTTTATACTACCTCTTCGAATCTACTGAAATACCACACATGGTATTAGTTTATTAGGCGCTATCACCCCGAGAAAAGTGGGCGAAGTTGCCACTCCCCTTTTGGTACCTCCCACACAAAAGGACCATTTAGCATCAAAATTTAACTGCTTATAGCTTTAATATCAATTGACAAGTCCCTGTTGGCACCTCCCACTCAAATGGACAATTTTGCACCAAAGTTAACAGCTTATAACTTTAATATCACTACATACAAATACTTCAAATTGTGGACAGTGTTATGGTTTTATAGTATCTACAGTCCACTAAAAAAATTTACGGTATTGCCATGCCCATTTTGGTACCTCTCCCACAAAGGTACCAATTGGTACGAAAAGTTAACAGTTTATAACTATAATAAGTTTAAGATTATATCTTTAATACTATTTTTGCACACTGTATAGTTTTTTTAAAATTCATACGGTCCTGTTAAAAATGGAAGTTATGGCCACGCCCGTTTTAGTACCTCCAACACAAAAAAAATACCAGTGCAATGTAAATAGCTCACAAAGTAAGGGTATACCTTAGTCGGTTTACCCGACTGAAATTTCTTACTTGTTTTTTTGTTATAATGGTACACATGTCATATGTCATTATGAGCCATTTTCCAGATTTTGTTTGTTTGGGGTCGATATACGAATGTAAAGGTTAGTCGTATTTTGATGTGCATGGCTGCTTTGGGGTATCGGAAAATGGATCAAGGGGGCACTTAAAATATGACTACGGTATTTGGTGAGTAACAAATTTTTGACTAACAAATTACTATATGTTGTATAAGAACATCAAAAAGGATGTTAACTCCTTTAACGACTCCGGCCGTCAATAACCAATGGAAACGTTGAATCAGTGAAGTTATTGGAGAATTGTCAAATGACTTCAGCCAACCAGACATTGAATTGTCGCATGTCTAATAACTAATTTCAAGCAATTTTCCAGAGATTTCGGTCATGACAATTGTAAAATATAGTTTGTTCAGAAAAAGCTAAATTTTAACCAAAAGTTATGTCACATGAGCTTAATGGGTTCATAACAATCTCATGTAATTTTTTCTGTTTAAAAAGCAGAAAATGCTAACGAAAAATGTAGATTTGCCAGGATTGATGAGATAAAGAACGCATTGCTAGAAACCTCAAGTGCATACCACATATCTCACACTATTATGGCAACAAAATTTTTATTCATGAATAAAAAATCTCTAATTAAATTTCTTCTAAAACTGACAAATAAAGCTATATTTATAACATTTTTTGATTACACTGTGCAACCGACATTTTGGGTCATCAAATATTTTCAAAGGGTTTAGCAAAGTTAGCTCGAATTTTAGATTTTTAGCCCTTTGCATTTGGGCTATTTTTAGTGAAATTTCCAGGCAAAAGTGCACTATAGCTGGCATATGTAAAAAAGCACCGCCGCCGCTGAAATGAGCAAAAAACAATCAGAAAATATTAGTAAATGTACTTATTTTTTTGTTTTAATTAAATTATTATCAATTTTACATTTAATAAATTAATATAAACATTTAATATATTCAACGTATGTACTGGTATTAAAGTTATAAGCTGTTACCTTTTGGTGCAAAATGGTCCGTTTGTGTGGGACGTACCAAAAGGGGTGTCAATAACGCCCATTTTTCTCTGGACTCTAGGTACTATATAAACATTACACTGTACAAAATTTCAAGTATTTGTACGAATTGATATTAAAGCTATAAGCAATTAACTTTTTGTGCAAAATTGTACCATTTGTGTGAGAGTTACCAAACTCCCACACACACAGTAATAGTTATCTGTCGCTATCAGCTTGAGAAAAATGGCCGAAGTGGCCCTATCTTTGTAGTACTTGTAGTATCTACTGTTCAGCGCAAAGTAGGCATATTCTGGTACCCTCCACAAAAATTTACAGATTCATTCAAACACAATATGTTCATAACTTCTGCAGCAATCATTTAAATGTTTTCATATTGTTGTCATAGATGGGCAATTAGTGAAGAATTTATTTTCAACGTCCTGGCATCTTCCGGCCGGAGTACCATATTACATTACACACAAGGAAAGGGTATACCTTAGTGCGTTTACCCGACTGCAATTTTCTTACTTCTTTTTAATATCTTTTGCAATTTTTTGGAGTTACATGAGTAGATTTTGAAAGCAGTACTAATTCTTTAATATACAAATTACACTGTACGAGTATGCGCACAAAAACAAACACTATTTTTGTATAGAAGGCTTCGAAATATATGTTCAATTTCAAAGAACAAAATAAAGGAGACACTTCAAGAAGTATCTCCGCCCGATTACCCCTCTCATCACCTCGTCCCTGAAAAGCTCCCTATAAAAATAATGATATATCTAAAATCAAAGTAATGTATTCGACAAAATATTCGTTGTAAAAAATCACTAGAGGTTCCCACAATACTCGAACACTTTAATGGCATCCCAGTGGTTATTTAAATATAGAAAGTTCATTTAGTATAAAATGCTTTGAAATTGATGCTCCATGTCAAAGAAAGGGAACACTTCAATGTAACAATAATGACCAACTAAAAATGAGGATTTATCAAAAGTCGTGGAAATCGATAGACTTTTTGGGTGATTCCTTATCACTTAGCCGGAGAGCAAAACTAGTAGAACATGCCAAATTTGAAGTCAATCCGTTAGTTATCCAGCCAGTGCGCTCCAGCCAGTATTGTACGGGTATAATCCTTTAATCGGATATACATTCTTTGCTTTGTTTTTTATAAATCAAGTGTTGCATACCCTAAGGTTAGGTTGTAGACCAACTTGAGTGCTATTCCTGTGATAGATTTGTTGCAAAATTGTTGCTGTTCCCCCCACTGTACCATTGCTGAGGATATGCAAATCTGACATTCTATTAAACAGAATATATTTACGGTTACTTTGAAGGAAGACACCGACTCGAAGTTCATTTGTAATTAAGAAAACAATTCAGTTACTTCACTTGGAAATAATGAGAATTTCGCCAATAGATGGCAGTAGTGAGGGGGCTGACGAAAGTTCTCAGAGTGTCGAGTGGCAAATACGAATGAGTTAGTTAATATGTACCGTGAATCACAGCTTATTTCATGCAGTTCTTAATGTTACTATTTGTTTCCTCTATAACTATAACGCTGAATATAAATCAATTAATATTTAAATTTCATTTTGAAATAACGTTTAAATAACCTGAGAATGCTTCGTAAACTAAACGTGTTATTGTAGATTGTAGCGTGATTACAACAGACGGTCGGACTGACATCTGAGAATTTTACGTACAGGGTCTCCCATATTCGACGGACCCATCTGGCAACGCCATAACTTTTGACAGAGATGTCAGATCGCTTAATGACATACCGCGTTTGAAGCGTCAGTCCAAGCAGATTTTTACCATGGAACAATACACGCCACGCGAGCGCTCTGAAATAGTTGAAATTTACATTCAACAGAAGAAGTCAAGTCAACGTGCTTTTAAAATATTAAAAAATGTGAAAAGTGCGCCTTCTAAGAACACCATTAAGCGTTTATACGAAAAATTTTCGACTGGTGAGGCTCTTTCTAATCCGAAGAGGCCAAATAAAAGTCGACCAAGGCGATCGGCCGAGAATATCGCTGCCGTACGAGCCAGTGTTGAGAGGTCCCCAAGAACATCCCAAAAACGCCGTTCTCAGCAGTTGGGCATGGCTCGGTCCACTTTACAACGGATTATTCGCGTTGATTTGCATTTGTTCCCGTACAAAATTCAATTGACGCAAATATTGTTGCCTGCGGACAAGCCTCGTCGATTGGAATGGGCCCAACGAGTCCGTGGGTCCGTCGAATATGGGCAACCCTGTATATTGATAATATATATATTTTATGGGATCTCAGATTAATATCACTGTGCAACAGTGAAAAAAATACACGGACTTGACAGTATAGGTTCGATTTTACTATCAAAGGGTAGTATAACCCTATAGTCGGTTTGGCAAAATTGGTGACCAATTTTTTTTTATGGGCCTTCAAAGTTTCTGAAAATCAGTGGCCCCCTCAAAAAAGGTGTCATCAGCTTTTGTCCAACAACTAATTCAGACTTGGTGATACCGCTTAACTATATTTGGAAATAATGTAGCTAAGAATATGCTGAACAAAGTTTCTTAAATTTTTTTGCGAAAGAAAGAATTTTCCGGTACTTTTTTTTTTAAAAGTAAAGGAAAAATATATTTTTTTCACGTTTTTCAGCATAACTTCCAGGGACTCGTGATTTTTCAATAACAATGGTTGGCAAAATTGTAGCCAACGTAAATCTGAACAACTTTTGTGAACATATCAATACAATCTGAACGTGTCTGGGCACCCTAAATTGCTCAAAAAACCACATTGTACCCCAAAAATGTTAGTATTTCACTATTATGTAACACAAACATATTTTTTTGGTATAGGGTATGTTCAGCAAATTTATAGAAAATATTAAGGCCAATATTTTTGTGGAACATATTAATCCTCTAGCTCCCCCACATAACTGTAATTTTTTGCCCCATTTTAACAAAACGTAAAAAACACCCCTTAAAATGGGGATGGCGGGGATGAAATGTTCTACAAAAATCTTGGCCATAAAATTTCACTATATGTGTCAGAACACACCAAAGCTCAAAACATAGCACAAACACCAAAAGGTCAAAATTTTTGGGGAACAATGTGGTTTTTCAGCTATTTAGGGTGCCCAAACACGTTCATATTGTATTGACATGTTCACAAAAGTTGTTCAGATATACGTTGGCTACAATTTTGCCAACCATTGTTATTGAAAAATTACGAGTCCCTGGATGTTATGCTGAAAAAAGTGAAAAAAAAAATATTTTTTTCCTTTACTTTTTAAAAAAAAAGTACGGGAAAATTTCGGAGTGACAAAATGAAACCTATGGTGGAGGGTATACAAACGGTAAAAAATTGATATAGACAAATTTAATAGGTAGAGGAACAGATATTAAATTTTAAATCATTTTGATGTTTTGCAGAATAAATTATTGGAAAACCAGCTTTGTTCATGATTTTTCTCTGTGTGTAAAATTTTGTGTTGGCATAGATATTAGTTTTATTTGCTATTTTTACATATATAGCTATTTTCTTTTAAATGGTATCAACGTTGTCATAAATCCGTTTAGTATTTAATTTAGAGAGCCCTAATATCGGGAGTCACTGTACGGGTATATGTTACTATGTGTATGTATGTGTGTGTATTTCACAAGTCGTACTACGAGCATTTCTTTAAATGTTCATTGCAGAGGGTGCGACTTTTGTGTTTCTCGAACAAAATTAATGGCATTCCTTAATGAGAGTTGCAAAAAATAAGTAAAAGTCGGCCAAATGTTGTTGGTAACACACTGAGGAGGTCCCATCGGTCGGACTTTAAACAGGGAACGCAAGTAGTTCTCAAATGTGAAGACTTTCACCAAAATCAGTTGACGCATCTGAACCACACTTGCAACAGCAACGGCTGCTACTGAGGCACAGCGCGGAAAGACATACAAGCACCGAACGCTGAGTTGGGAGCGACTCGATCTTATGCAAACGTTGTTCCACTAATGGCTATTTAAACCACTTTCTGATATGTACATGCTACAGCAGTATGCAATGCCTCGATGGAGGATCTAGTTCACCCACGAGACGCAATACAGTAGTATTGGTGTTCTTGGAATCGAGAGTAAAGCAATATTTTGCCACGGCAGTTGGTTCGTGACTCAACAGCTCATCACGTCTTCGCCTGAATGTGACCCAGTAAATGGAACATTTTGCTCGGAATCTACGAGTCCGCCGGAGAACATTAGTGGATGTGCCGGCTGCATGGGGGGGCAAGAAGAATAACGTAGTCAGAGGTAGCGACTCCTCCGTGTCTGCTCACAGCCACAATTCGCCCAAGTTAATATTTCGTTAGCTCTTTGTTGGCTTAAATAATTATCTGGTGGAATGTTATGGCCATCAATTTAACTGCAATGTAATTTACGAATAGTTAATTTAGCAGTTCACAGCGAAGTCGATGTTGTTGATGCTGGAATTGGTTTTGCTGTTGGCCACGCTGATGATGCTGCTCCTGCTTGCGATGCATTTAAGTGTCCTTCGCTTGAGTGTTCAGCGGCGGTTGTTGGCTAATGATTTGTCTTGTTTGGAAAACAATTTGTCTTATTAACATAAAGACCCTCATTTGTGTCCGTTTCCTCTTTCGTGGCCACTTTAAAGTCGTCAACAATTTGCCTCATCCTTTCGGACTTCATTACCTGGACTCAACTGAGTGAGCGACGAAAAAGCTCTGTCGCATTATATGGATGAATGTGAAGGGTGTTCATGCAAGACACCAATTTATTCAGTGGCATTATATGGCGAGATGTAGTTCATGGACGAAGTTCATTTAATTCAGGGGATGAAATGGTCGTTTAAAATGTCTTTAAATCTGGAGACAAAAATATTATACAAATACGCACTTTAACTTAATTTATGAATGAAAACGGATTTTGAATTGTGAATTTTTGCGCGATATGTGTGCGCAATCTGAATAATGTCAATTTTAAAATCAGTAGGGAAAGGATGAAGTCACATTGTTAGTGCAGAATAAGTTCAGATATATTTGTTTAATATGTGAAACGATTACATGTTCCTGCCAAATTTCTGAAACCTGTATCTATATGATATGTTTAAATACCTTTAAATAGTTGAGCTTGAGAGGACATATTGTCTCAAAACTATAGACCAAATTTGTAAGATACCTTCGACAAAAATTTAAATTTTAATGTTTTTCTTCATTTTCTCTTTGGGTAAATTTGTTTCTGTATTGATTTCTTAAATGGCTTAACAGTAGCGAAATAATTCTTTAAAACTTATATTTCCAAACACATTTTTACTTTACATTGTTTAAATTTCGCAATCGTCGCGACAAACACTTCTGCAAATGCACATTTTTTTAAAAACATAATTGGAAGTGACAATGACACGTAATTGCGTAAGTATTTCACCGGATGAAGGGATGACGAGCTGAGGGATAATTCAACATCTTTAGACTTCGTGTAAAATTTGGTCGGCATGAAACTAGAGTTGACGGCTAAACAAGAATGCAGCTGTTATTGAGAGTGACAAGGAGACCGCATCGTCTCGTCGTTTTTTTAAATCCCTTTACTTAGACAAGTCCTTTTCATATTTTATTTCTGAACAATTTGATTAGTTTCTAGAAAATGTCTCCTTCTTTTGCCGGCGAAACGGCGATATCAGCGACCAACGACGGGCTTTAGCACGACAACCAAAGTATTATTACAGACGAAGAGAAGTTTTGGAATGAAGACGTTAGACATCCATCTGCTGGCACTCGTATAATTCCAAACAAAAGTGCACATATAGTTTTGAAACCTTTTTGGTTTATGATTCGATTACTACACTGTCAAACAATACACGAGGAACATTTAAGGAATTAAAATCTTTTTTAAAGATGTTTTATACCCTCACTTTAGTGTGACGATGGTATAAATCATTTGCTACGGACAAAAAGTGTAACACATCGAATGAGTGATGTAACACATCGAATTCCTTCCAATCTGGACTAAGATAAAAGTCCAGATTGGAAGGAATATATATATGAGGGCTATGAAATATATGTAAAATACCGCTTCTATAGTGTTAAAGGGCAAAATCGGAAGAAATATATATTTATATGGCGGCTATATCAGAATTAGTGAATGGTTCTGGAAGCTAGTCGACTTTCGACTTTTTCATCAACCAAATTTCGTTTCAGTCGACTAGGTCGATTAATCGGACCTAAAAGTCGACTTTTTTTATAGTCTATTAAAATAACATAAATTCATTTTAAAGTATGCTGATTTTCTTCGAAATATGTTAAATTGTGGAATTGTAGTACATTGGATTGCGATAAAAACTGAATTTATTAATAACACTTTATCCTTTCCAAAAATGTTGATATATCGTCACCAGAAATGCCCAAGGGCTTATCTATTTAACCTTTGAAGTTGTTCTCTTGTTGCTGTTTTGAAAGTTGTTCTCTTGTTGCGTGTTTGACAGCTATTTTAGATGCAAAATTATATATGGGGTCTGTATTTAAGTTTGGCCTTTATCTGAATGGTATCCATTTTTTGTATCAAATTTCGCAGTGTTCATGATTCTATAAACTAATCTCTGCCAAATTTAATAATGATCTGAAGTAAAACATGAAAACACATTTTTCCAGGATTGCTAGTGACCGTTTATTCTCGGATTAAAAATATCCTTTGTGCAAAATATAGTACATTTGACTAAAATGTGACTTCGATGGAGCGTAGATGTCAAATCGGAAGGAATACATCCATGCGAGTATTTGGGGCTATATGTATATTTGAACTGATATTGTTCACACAGATATGAACTGTTGAAATAAGATACTCTTTATCAAATTTCATGAATATCGAAAGGAAATAATCGCCTTTTTTGATATGTTTGAATCGAAAGAAAATATATTTGGAACACAACTTTTTAAATATTATGTGTTTCTGAGCAAATAAATTTTATTTGAAAATCAATAAAATATATTTGCAACTCGTATATTTATATGTTACAACATATAATATTTGCAAACTAATTTTCTCAAATAAAATATGTCTTTGAATACAAATAAAATTATTGTTTAGGAATTTCACCAAATATATTTTATTTAAAAAAGATTTTCTAAACTTTTGTTGAATTTTTCGAATTTCAGTTTTAATTTTTTTTGTTTCGAATTGATTCTCCCAGTTATGGTACCAAATGCAGCATTATCTTCTGTTTTAAATCAATCATCTAACATTTCTGAGTATTCCAAGCCATTATTAATTGTCAATCCTCCAAGAAATATATTTCGATCCAAGATTATACGATTTCAATTATTATTATTTATTATTTTTACGATGCACAGACTGACACAGCTAAATCGGTTCAGAAAGTGATTCTAATTCGATCGGTATAATAAACGATAGTTCTATATATCGCTTCTCCTTTTGGATGTTAGAAACAAATGCATAAAATTATAATATATTGTACCACAGTGTGGTGTAGGTTATAGAAAAATTATTTTAAATGAAATTATGGGAATTGAATATACCATACCATACTTACTGTATCACACTGTGGTGCTTTACTACCGTTTGAACCGGTGTTACGGAAAATACATAGCGCCGCACAAATGTGCTATGTATTACAGTGTAAAATCAAAAATCTTTTTTTATTAGTGAGAATGTTGACCATTTGCGAAAATGTTACTAGAAGTTACACTATGGGGTCATACAGTCACACTTTTCAAGAGCCAGCTACACCATACAGATTACAAACATCTTCAAATGTTCTAAACATACATATATATGATCGTTGATTTCTTTGGCCAATAGTATATTATTTATACGTTCCCTTCCCTACGTCAACATTTGTATTCCTTTAAAAAAAGAGATCTCTGGACCCAAAGACGTTAATAAGAACGACATATATTCATGAAATAAATTCAACACCAAAAAAGCAAATCGTACATTGCATTAAAAGGAGTTGTGCAAATGTAGTGACAAAGAAGTACTTCCCCGGCACGACAACCCCTTGTTAAATTCATTTGTGAAAATCCGGATCATAAGTTGGGAATTTTTATTGCTTTTTTTGAATGCTCTTTTTTTGCTGGGTTATAGCGTAATTACCAATGCACGAATATACTACAAAATTTTGCACAGAGAAACGCTTTTGAAGCACCTATAGTCCTGTGAAAAATCGGCGTGACCACCACGCCCCTTTTTGTACCTCCCACACAAAATGGACAAATTATACCAAAATTTAATAGATTATAACGTTAATATATTAGTGCAAATAAACGCTTATAATTCGACACAGTGCAATGTATTTAAAGTATCTACTGTTTGCGAAAAATAAGTGTATTTAAGGGTATAGTGAGGGTAGTGAAGGTATACCATAGTCGGTTTACCCGACTGAAACTTTATTACTTGTTTAATAAATTATATCTATACCTTTTATTTCTACCTATCTATCTGTCTGATATTTACAGGCCACAATTAAACTCCGATCGCAACAAACTTCTTCTTCTTGGACTCAAAGAAGATCCCTATTGAAATTTGTGAATATCGGTACACACGACTATTTATGTACTTATATATATAACCTCGATATACATGTTCCTTCACATTTGGAATACAAAATTTAGATCCCACATATATATGTTCACTTCGATCTGACATTAAAAGCTTCAGAGATAGAGAGTATTTTCTAAATGAAAGAACGATCATATCTTAAATATATGTATACATAAATGGATCTTGGTTAGGTCGACTGCCTAAAACTTGAAAGTAGCAAAATTCTCAAAAGGGCTCACTGACCACTTGACCGCGGAGGCTCCTGTAAGAGCTATAAAGCTGAAATTTTGCAGATTGTTGCATAAACAATCAGGTCTAGCGCTATCAAAAACTTGAGAGTTGTGTTTGTCCTTTCAGAAGCATTTTATAAGATCAAAGCTAGAACTTTGTGAATACATACACTCTACAAATACAAACGAGAAAAATAGTTTTGAATTCTCTGACTGTGATCAGCCTAGCAGTAACCACATTCTTTTTAATATTTCAGTGATTTTAAAAGTTATTTAAGAGCCAAAAATCCTAAAATGCAAATGTACAAACATATCTCAATGGAAACAACTATTTAATGTCTATCCTGAGGTCAAACTGCAGTGACCAGTGCAGTTGTCACTCTTACAGTACTTAGAAAGTCTTTTAAGAACTATAAGCATACAAACTGATGCAACTTTTACGCCAAGTGATTTTTTTGCCACTTTGCCGCTGAGTTTCCTGTAAGAGCTACAAAGCTGAAATTTTGCATATGGATAGACTCGAGTATTGTAATTTATAACCTCGGACTTTTCACAGAATTAGATTTTTGTCCTTCAGAGGTTACAACTTTTGAAATTATGCAGCGTACTAAAGGTGAGGGAATTCATAAGTCGGTTTACCCAACGGAACTTTCTTAATTGTTTCATATTTTATGTCACGACTGTATGCGTATACTCACTCTCATACGTTTTTCATACATTTTGTTTTGAGTGATTTTCTGTTTAATGTATTCATAATTTTTGGAAGGCTTCATGCGAAACCATGGAACAAATAAAGAATCCTTCGTTACGTGCTGTTAATGAAACATGTTGTCTTCATTTCAATGCGGACAAATCACAGTGGACATTTTTGGACTATTACGTCTGATTTGGCCCAAAATAAATTATAATATTTCAGAGTATAATCCAGCTTGGACGGATTCGTCTGGTTAGGATTTACTCTAATAAATAATAACAAATTATAATAATTATTAAAAAACCATCCCGTAGGCCTGGACCCTTAATCCTCGCGCTTACGCCTTTCGAGAGTGATCGAGATAGTCGGACAGACAGGCGGACGGACATTGATTAAATGACTTAAAATGTCCTAAAATGGATTTCCGTTGAACATACTTAGGGTCTCAGTTCACTCCTTCAGTTCATATTTTGCGGTGATTGCATACGGACGTGTGTCTTCTCCAAAAATTTACCTTTCGTTAATAAAAGAAAATAATTAAAATAAACAATAAACATCTATATTAATAACAACAACAATTCTTTTAAAACAGACAGTGAGTAGTGGTTTGCAAAGTGTTTTGCTGTCTCGGCAATAATGGTAATGCTTGTGTTGCAAAACCACCACCATTCATTGCGATCATGGAAAAACAAAGTACGAGTTCAACCAAGTACATTGTCGCTATGAACCAACCCAAAGAAATACATTTGAGTGAAGAAAGCAGCGATGACGAAACTGACTGGCAAGTCGGATCCAGTAACAAAAGAAGAAACAAGAAACCTCCAGAGGTTCTTCAACAAAAACAAAAACAACAACGGACTAATGACGAGCCCAGCACTTCAAGTAATAGATTCGCCGCTTTAAGTAAAGATGCAGATAAATCGAAGAAGGAAGATACTGTAACTCGAGCACCCCAACCTCCACCAATATGCATTCCAAATGTCGCGAGTATCGAGAAAATTGTCAAAAATCTTGTATTAGACAGTAAGGAGTTTAATTACAAATCACTACGTCATGGTCAGGTTCGGCTTTCGATTAAATCTATCGATTCTTACCGAAAAATTGTTAAACATTTTGAAGCATCAAACATAGCTTGCCATACATACCAACTCAAGCAGGAGAGAGCATTTAGTGTAGTAATAAAGGGTCTTCACCATACAACACCAATTGAAGACATTAAAGCATGCCTTCTTTCACTGGGACACCAAGTTAGAAGCATAAGAAACGGAAAAAGTCGTGTCACAAAGGAGCCTCGATGTTCTTCGTAGATTTAGATCCCGACGTCAACAATAAAGATATATATGACATTAAAAGCATTGACAACGCAATAATTACCATTGAACCCCCAATCCGTAGCAACGACCTTGTACAATGTCACAGATGCCAACAATTTGGCCAAACCTACTGCAAGAAACCATTTAATTGTGTCAAATGCGGAATGAATCATGCCACGGCAGAATGTACAAAAGCTAAAGACACACCGGCATGTTGTGTACATTGTTTGAAACCGCATACAGCAAATTATAAAGGTTGTGAATTTTACCAAACTCTTCTCAATAAAAGGAAAATGATCTCACAAACAAATGGCCACAGAAACCAACAATTTTCAAATAGTAATGTGTATTACTAACCCAGTAAAGAGTACACAGGTATGCCAAATCAGTCATATGGAAATGCGACATATGCCGGTACTTTGAAAGGTCCTTTAAATGGTAATAATTTGTAAGAGAAGATCGAATCTATGCTGGCCAAACAAATAGAATTAACGAACACATTAATAAATATTATGTCAATGATGATGACGAAATTATGCAATTAGATATTAGAATTGCTCAATGGAATGCTAATGGCATTTCAAATCATTAAAACGACATACTTTTGATTTCCGAAACACATTTCACAAATAAATCCTTTTTCAAAATCCAAAATTACGATACTGTTGTCTCTAACCACCCTGACAACAAAGCTCATGCTGGAGCAGCTTTGTTGGTTAAATCAAAAATCAAGTGTTTAACTCCGCGCCAGAGTGGCGGGAGTTAAAAAAAGAAACACAAACTTTTGTTTTATTTTTAATTATTTTATTTATTAGGCCGTGAGCCTGGCGGTTTGCGGGTGAGTTTACAACTGCTCAAAAAAAATTGACGGCGTTACAATCAAAATGACAGCGTTAACAGCACTGCATTTTAGCTGCATCGTTGTTGAAAGTTGTGATAGGGGCGCTGCTGTTGAAGATCAATAAAAATTTGTTGTTGTCTGGCGATAATGTTGTGATCTTTGTGTATGCAGGAATTTTGTTGTTGCATTCGCTGTTCCTTATGTGACGGTGTTGCATAATTGTAGTTTGTTTTGGCAATTTGTCCTTTTGATGATGTGGTTATCTTTAAGTACTTTATTGACCGCCGCTGGCTCGTGAAGCAGGTTTCACGTGATGAAACCATACAACGACGGACAAGTACTTGGTTCGTAAAACCATAACCCGAAATCATAAAACGTTTTATTTGAACAAGATTATTGACGAATCACCAAACATTATCACCGGTCTCTGGATCTGCTTTGGTTCGAAGGACCATGTTTAACTCCGCGCCAGTGTGGCGGGAGTTAAAAAAAGAAACACAAACTTTTGTTTTATTTTTAATTATTTTATTTATTAGGCCGTGAGCCTGGCGGTTTGCGGGTGAGTTTACAACTGCTCAAAAAAAAATTGACGGCGTTACCATCAAAATGACAGCGTTAACAGCACTGCATTTTAGCTGCATCGTTGTTGAAAGTTGTGATAGGGGCGCTGCTGTTGAAGATCAGCTGTCTCTTCAACATCAAGTATGAAGTCATCGAACCGTTCTCTGGATAAAAATATATTGTGAAAATTCTACCATCTCTATTGTTTCTATCTATTGCCCGCCTCGATACAACATAAAATGTGAACAGTATGACAATTTCTACAAAAAATTTGGTAATAAATTTAGTATTGTCGGCGATTACAATGTAAAACATCCATGGTGGGGATCTAGACTACAAAATCCAAAAGGAAAAGAGCTGTATAAGTGCATTACGAAAAATAAATATAAAGCTCTGTCTACAGGAAGCCCGACTTACTGGCCCAGTGATCCATGTAAAATACCAGATTTATTATATTTTGCAATTTATATTGGTATTTCTCAATCTCTGTTGGAAATATCAGATTCTAATGACCCAGGTTCCGATCACAGCCCCATTATAATAACATTCAGTGTTAATTGTCAAAAACTAACGCAAAAGAAAAAAATCATAAGTAAAAGAACTAACAAAGAATCTTTTGACTCATATATAAATTCAAATATTAGCTTAGGAATTCCACTTAAAAATTGAGCCGATTTAGACGACGCTCTAGAAACTCTATCAAAAGTTATTCACGAAGCTGCGTACATATCTACACCTCAACATGATGAAAGCAATAACTCACTGGTTCAGATGTCTACAGAAATAAGAGATGTTAAAGAAACGAGAAAATTGCGAAAAATTTGGAAGAGAACTAGATCCCCTACTGACAGAACCAATTTTAATCCAGTTTCCAATATTCTTAAAAAAAATCATGCAAGAGAAGAAAGCAGATTCCACTAGACTATTCTTGAATAGTTTAAGTCCCACAAAAAATTATGAACACAGTTTCTGGAAAGCTACCAAATATATTTCGCGACCAAAGAACAGAAACGTACCCATTAAAGACACGAACGGAGCGTGGTGTAGATCAGCTGAAGCCAAAGTGGCAGCATTTAAAGATCATTTGGAAGAGGCCTTTACTCCCTTTTCCTTATCTAATGAAGTTGAAAATGCGGAAATAGCAGACTTTCTTGATGTAAAACAAGAAATTTCGAAACATAAAAATACTAAAGCTCCAGGATACGACAATATTGACTCTGTTGTAATTAAATTTCTTCCAAAAAAGGGATCGTATTTTTAACAACAATATTCAATTCTGTTTTACGAATAAGCCATTATTCGTAAAACAGACATTTGCAAGGACTATAATGATACCAAAACCAAAGAAACCAGAAAATATTGTCACGGCATACAGACCAATAAGTTTGCTGCCAATTTTCTCAAAGTTATTTGAGAAACTTTTAAAAAATAGATTAACTTGGTGTTAATTCTTGATAGTCTCAAAATTATTCCGGATCACCAGTTTGGCTTCCGAAATCAACATGGTACTCCAGAACAATGTCATCGCATTGTAAATGTTATAAGAGATTCCCTTGAGAAGAAACTTTATTGTTCAGCCGTATTTTTAGATGTGAAACAAGCATTTGATAGAGTCTGGCACTTGGGGCTACTTTCTAAGTTGAAGAAGTTACTACCAACTCTTTTTTATCTACTTTTTAAATCATACCTTAATGAAAGACACTTTTTTATAAATATAGAATATGTCGACTCAGAGTTTGGCTCAATGAAATCTGGAGTTCCACAAGGAAGCGTTTTGGGATCGATCTTGTATACCATTTTCTCATCTGATATGATATCTAATAATGACGTAACAATTGCTACTTATGCCGATGATACCGCAATTCTAGCCTGCCATGAATCGCACACAATAGCCTCTGCGCTTGTTCAAAGTGAGCTTAATTTAATACAGAAAATTGGTGTAACAGGTGGAACATAAAAGTGAATACTGATAAATCGGCTCATGTTACTTTCACGTTAAGAAAGAAAGACTGCCCGGATGTGTTTCTAGATGACAGTGAAGAAGTACGAATATTGAAGTGGCCACATATACTCGATTTACCATTTAATCACTAAACTTAATACATATTTTGAAATCAATTTTGTAGTTTATCAGATATTTAAAATATTTTATAGTTGAGTTTGCTGGAACTTGACATTCCGTCATTTATCAATAGTTATAAGATTTGCTTATTGTTTTATTAAAAAATAGATTGCAAATAAAGAGTACAATTAAAAAGAAAAAAAGTTCACTCCTTCGATGTGTAACAATTTTGGCCGGTAGGAAGTGATATATATACCCTCCTCCATGTAAAGTGAGGGGATACAACTATGGGTTTTTACGTAAATGTAAAGCATTTTTTAATTTCCATGCATGTTTTTTGGATATTTTTTTATTTTCCTTAAAAGATTGAAGAAAAAACTATCAAGAAAAATCACAAAATATATTTTGGGAATTTTTGTTTATTTTCCTTAAAAGATTGAAGAAAAATCTATCGAAAACACTTTGGGAAAAATTTTCTAAATAATATAGGTAATTGGTAGATAGCGGAGTTCAATCTCTATTTGTCATCCGAAGAAGTTCATATTTTAGGATTAGGTATATTTTTACATTCTAAATACGACGCAATCTGCATTTTCCATATATGGATTTTATATGCAAAAATTAGCAAGGGAATATGCACAACATACGCAAAACATAGTGTGCATATGTTGAATGAAAAATGCATATGCAAATAAAAAATCGCATATGCAAATTGCATATATGCAAAAAATATGCATCGGCAAGTTGTAGAAAATTAACTGAGTTTTGAAACAAAATATCAAGCATAAAACTTCATCCGTTTGTCCTTTCAGAATAAAGGTAACCATGCACATATTTTAGGCGACACATATTGATATATTAATATTTTAAAAAATTTCCGAAAATCGTTTTTAGAAAAATACTAGCCGGAATAAAATTGAACAAGAGCAAGTGATCGAATTTGCTAAGATGTTTAAACTTAAATGTGTTTGCATATTTTTTGTCTATGCACGACATATGCAGTTTCCATAAAACATCCACAATAAAATTGGGTAATTTTTCATTTCATTATTTCATAAAATTTCATAATTATTTGGCGAAAAAAATGTGTATTATCGGTTTTGCCGTACAATCATCCAATAAAAATTTGCAATTGCATATATTCTGCTGTTTAGTAATTAGTGAAAATGGATTAGTAAAAAGGGGCGTTTGGACAAAAAAAAAAATAATAAATGTAAAACCCCATCACGGATAGTCCCTAACCGATCTGTTTGAAATTTGGTGTCATTACTACTATCCAATATGACTGAACTTGGTGTAAGTGTTACCGCGATCAGAAGACATCGTGTTTAAAAATGCATTCACTTGACATGAAATATACATGTTGTCACACTTTTCCTCCTAAGTGTATGCGTATCCTTAAGGCAGAACTCATACTTCTCCCCCAACCCAAAGTTATCCAACTACGGACATTAATGTCAGATTGTATTGTTTTTACTTAGTTTTGCATAACTAGATAGTCATAAACCAACAACGAAATCGTAATCCCAGACAAAGTTTTACAATCGCATATCCGGCGTTACAAAGGATAGCAAGTGAACGACTGCCGGCAGAGTTGTGGAGTAAGCCAAATCAAACGATGGACATTACAGCTCCATCTCTCCAGACACCAGGCAAAATTCGAAGACAAGAATATCCTAAAATTTGATCTGGCACTGGAATATTGCACTTCCAGTTTATACTGCTCTGTAATTAAGTTTACAGCAGTAATAATTGGCGCTCAATGTTTCTCGGAAAGTGATTGATTGTTGAACGAGCACTGCTTTGCTCTGCTCCCTCCACGCACTTACATTGTGGCCATAACGCTGAAATCAGCAACAGATGGAGCTCTGACATTAATAAATGCGGGTCAACAAATGATGTAACTGGCGGCGATGTATTCGAGTGCATTTGTGATTTGTTGTTTCACTAGACTCTGTTCTGGCATTTAAAAATCACTGAATAATATATGCAAAACATGCGTTTTTAATGCCACGAAATGACTGTTTCATTTTATGTCCAATATACATATTAAGTCGCAACATAATCTGAATGTAAGTGGATTGTGCTTCACATCCGTATATCACTGGATATTGAGTTGAGCTTAATTTTAGTTAAATATGAACTCTACAAAAATCCATTGTGGTATTTGGACGTAATTAAATTTAAAACAAAAATTTTAATTTAAAAACAAAAATGCGTGTGTAATTATTTGTTGTTGTTTATTGGTGATGAATTCTAATGACATAAGGATGAGAGATATTTATTTTGGTACCTGTGTACATTAAAGACGTTAACACCGAACTTAAAAACCAGTAAGAAAGTTCAGTCAGGTAAACCGAACCGAATCCCCTCACATTCAGTCCTAAAAAATATTCGTAAATTTATGTTTTTATTAAATTATTATAAATTTAATAATAATTAATTTTTAATAACAATAAATAACAAGAATACATACAAACACATGAGGTACGATGACGTCGTCATTAGCCGTTGACAATTCTACATTTGCTTCCGTGGCTCGCGAAGCAAACCCAATCAAAAAACAAAAATGTATTGGTATAAGAGTTTTAGTATGTTGACTTAGTTCGGTAAAATACTGGTTTGGTTAGTAGTTCTTGTTAAATTTAATTTACTACTTCCATAAGTATTTCAGCTGATTTAAGTTAAAGACATACATCATTGCTATTGAATTCTGAAGATGATAGAGTGGTGTTTTTCGAAACTGCATTCAATTCTACCAAGCAATTAAAACTCTCTACAAAGTGTATGTACATATTAGTTTCTATATTATATTTTTGCAATAGACAGAAAGTAACTGAAACATATGGTCTTCTACCGAATTAATTCTGACTGAATAACAGGCCAACAATAAATAATAAAAACAACACATAATTTAATTATTTTAAAGTATCCACTGGTATTAAAGTTATAAGCTTTTAACTTTTGGTGCAGAATGGTCCATTTGTGTGGAAGGTACGAAAAGGGGCGTTGTAATAACGTCAATTTTTCACTGAACTGTAGGCACTATAACAGCATTACACTGTACACAATTTTAAGTATTTGTATATACTGTTTTTTAAATTATAAGCTGTTAAGTTTTGGTACAAAATGGTCCATTTGTGTGGGAGGTATCAAAGGGAAATTCGTCAATTTGTCTCAAGGTGGTAGCAACTATTAAAGTAATACTTTATGTGAAATTTCAGAATATTCGAGTAAGTAACTACTAGTATAAAAGTTATTAGAGATTCAATATTTCATTAAATTTAAATTTCGAATGTCCGCCAAACATACTTGGGGTCTTAGGTCACTCCTTCGCTGCGTTACATTTTGGTTCGTGGCAAATGATATACTCTATACTCTCTTCTCTAAGGTGAGGGTATAATAATGTTACAAAATTAAACGTTTATGTGCGAGTATGTCATTCCTAAAGTACTCGTACATGCGTGTGAATTAAATTTACAAGTGTAATTTAGTCTTGACATTTTTAACCAAGACAAAAAATGGACGTGGACCTCCCTTGCAAAGCAAATTTTTCACATATTTTCAACATATTAATTTATCGTTTGTTAATGTACATTACTTCAACCAATATTTTTCTAATAATCGACCATATTTATTTATCTGTCTTACAGATAATTGTACTTTGAAAATACATCCGCAATGAAATCAATCTAATCCGCATAATTTCAATGTTCTGGTTCAAATGACATTACAAAGAGTGTATTTCAAAGTTTGTCGCTTGAAGTTCATCTCTAAAACAACAAACGTTTCGATTGCCCAACGAAATTTGTTGGCAATAACTCAGTGCATCGATATCAATGAGGATACATTTTGTTGCACACTCAGTGCAATTATTCGTTGCACTCCATCGCTGACCTATGGCTCATCCGGGCCGTATATACGAGAAAAGTAAATATAATTGAGTTTGCTAGCGGCTAAATTTGTCCAATACGTGTAGGTATTTGGATATTAATTTAATCGTTCATTCATTTTAGAGCAGAAACTAAATTTCGCGCTTATCACAGGGGTGTCATTTGCCTTTTTCAACTAATTTATAATTAGCAGCAACATAAATGACTGTTGGCCGCATGAATGTTCGGTTTAGACCTACAGCTTAGCGAATTATTTATTTTAAATACTGTTGACTCACCGGTTGTATTGTGAGTTTACATTATTATATTGTTGTGCATTTGTTTATACCTGCGGTACTATATTATTAGTTGAAACGCAAGAACAATTAAATTTCCTGTATATTTTAATGTATTTGTTGCCGTTCATACAGAACTGTAATCTATTGAGATAAGACAATGTGATTTTCTCCTACACGGAAAAATATGTTTATCGTAATAAAGCTTGTAGATGAATTTTGTCAATTTAAATGTATGGGTCAGAATATTTAATATCGACCTATCTTGTTTATTTTTGGCTAAAATGTTTATAAACAGTTACAAATAGGTAAAATAAGATCTCTCTATAATTTTTTTTGAAATTATTTTATGGGCATTTTAATTTTTGAAAAAAAATTAAAAAAAATGAGTTTTGTGTTTTAGGAAATTTGTAATTTGTAAATATTTTTTTCGAAAGTTTTTTTGAAAAAACCTTTGTAGAAAAAATTGCTCCCCCTCGTGGTCGGGTATATCGAACCAATTTATTGCCCAAAAATTAAAAAATCAATTTTCAATTGCAGATATCTCGGTAACTATACGAGATAATTCTTAGGTGTAAAAAGTTTTTTAGTAGAACACACGCTTGAACATTTTCTTCATCCGATGTGGCCAACTTTGAGGCCCTCTAGCTAGGCCCTGCCTTTAACACCTCTTTATCTACCATGCCAAGTTTGGTCGCAATCGGTTGTTTGGTTACTGCGCAGTGTTTGCAAAAACAGATGAAAATTGTCAGACTAGTCTTGGTATTTCGTCCATAACTTTTACAAATATTGAGTCTCCCAAAAATTTGAAGAAAATCGAGGAGGAGAAAATTTATTCTACAAAGGTTTTTCCAAAAAAAATTCGTAAAAATTTTCAAGAAAATTGTTTACAAAAAAATAACGCTTTGCAAAAATCTGTTCAGCCGTTCGAAGCAACTACAGATTTCGTAAAACAAAAACTATTTTTTTTAAAAGATTATTTTAATCTCATACAATGTTATCAAAAAAATTGTTTTTAAAAAAATATGATAGCGAGATCTTATGTTACCTATTTGTAAATGCTTATAAACATTTTAGCCAACAATTAACTACATAGGACGATATTAAATATTCCGACCCGTATCTATTTCAACACATTATTTCCACATTTCTGAAGTTTAGTTAATTGCAGAATTTGTTATTTCAAAAATAGCTTTTAGTTTTGGAATTATTGACAATTGTAGTTTTAGATTAATTAGACTAGTTTAAAAAATTTTTGTCGAAGTGCTGTGAATAACATCTTCTAGTATAATTTGGGGTACCAAAAATGAAAAAAAAAATATTAATGCATTTTTATGGTTTTTTTAATTTTAATTTTATTGTTTGTTTTCTTTAGTATTTTTGTCATATTTTTAAGTGTAAGCTCGATAAATTAAAGAAAACTATGTTGGACATATCACTTTTACGTATAGACAGACGTTTAGTAATGGTATTTGAAACAATTAGAAACCTATAGCTGTTTTTTGATAACGTTAAAAAATAGAAAAAAATCGAGTTTGTTTAAAGCTAGCATCATAACGGAGAAAACAATGCCAGCTTTCGAAGATGGCCCACATTGGTCCACTCCATCTAGTACCTCTCCCACAAAGGGTTAATTAATATTTAGTGAAATGTATAAGTCATATAAGTCATAATAAGTTTTTTTAGTATTCCCTGTTTTAAAATTTAGGAGATGGTTTTAATATTTACATTATTTTTTTATCGTATTTTTGATTCCGATTTTCATAAAAAAATTCGGCAAAAATAATTTTAGGGTTTTTTCAAGAAATTTTACCGAATATACAATGACTTTTGGTGAAGACTTTAAAAAATGTGAACTAAATTTGTATTTATTGTGAATTATGAACCCTTTTCTCTCTCTCAGTGTAACATTCAAATCAAGCATCTGTTTATAAATTGAATAATTTTCCTATCAACATTTAATTAGTATAGTGGGGAAAAAGTAACAAAACAAATCTAATTAAATGCGAACAATTAACATAAAAATTATGTAGAAAAATAATTGTCGGGTCTGATTTGCATTCTGGCTTATTTGCACAATAATAAAATTATTGAAGTTTTCGTGTCTACTGAAAAAGTGTATTGTTTTTAAAAAGTGCCGTTGACCAATCCACAACTTTCATGGAAATTGGAATAGTTGAAAAACGTTTAATAGAAAGTGGGTTTGTTTTTGGATGAAATTACAATTTAGATGAAAAACAACATAAGGTTCCCTGCGATAATCGGATATATGCCGGAGCCAAGTCTGCAATAGAAATAGACTTAAGGATTATCAACTCAGCGTGTCCAGGCTACTACAACACCAACAACAGGTTCTTAGGTCACTCCTTAGATGTGTTACACTTTTGACCCGTAGCAAATGATATATACAATTCACCCTGTAAGGTGAGGGGATAAAAACGCGATCCAATAACAACAAACTTATGACCATTTGAATTAATATTTAAACCAGTAAGGAAAGGCTAAAGTCGGGCGGTGCCGACTACCCTACACCACTCTCGTAATATTGAATAACTCTGATATATAAATTTTGTAATTCATGTATAAATTGTTTACATAAATTTACTTTTGGGACATTTTATACTTAAATAATACCCTGTACCACAGTGTGGTGTAGGGTATAAAAACGATTGGATCTAAAGAGCCAAATCGGATGAAACATATATATGGGAGCTATAGCTAAATCTTTAGCGATTTTCTTGAAATTCGGCAATGTTGGTTCATGGATCAAGAAACTCTACCATTCTAAATTTCAAAACGATCGGATGTAAAATACAGCTTCTATAGGACTAAAGGGCCAAATCGGACGAAAGATATATATGTGAGCTATATCTAAATCTGAACCGATTTCAACCAAATTCAATAGCGATCTTAACAGCCGCGAAATACTTTAAACTGCTTACAGACATCGTTAAATCGACTCAGCTAGTGATTCTGAGTCGATCGGTATACTTTAAGGTGGGTCTAGCTGTGTTATTTTCAGGTGTTACAAACATCTTCCGTGAAACAAACTTATAATACCCTGTACCACAGTGTGGTGTAGGGTATTATAAGTGTAATGCTTTTACAGGGATATAAGCACTATGAAAGCATTACACTGTACACAATTTCAAACACTGGTATTAGTGTTATACGTTTTAAACTTTTTGTACGAATTGGTCCCTTTGTGTGGGAGGTACCAAAAGGGGCGTGACATTTTAGCCTTTTTTTGTTCAGCTTATATATACGGTGAAATAATTACTTTGTATAAAATCATCATTGGTTTCCCATGAGTAGTATAGAAGTTATAAGAGTTTTAACATGTCACAAAATGTTAACCCTTTGTGAGGGAGGTACTACAAGGAGGGGTCCGACATGTGCCACTTCAAAACATTAAGTAGATTTGAGGAAATAATACCACATACGAATTTGTAAGGCATTCGGTCACTCATTTTCAGAGATTTCGTTCGCATAATCCAGTCAAACGGACATTAATTAAGTCATATCTTTTGAACCCATTGAGCACCCATTCTGAAAATTTTGTATTTTATGGGTAAATATGGGGGTAATATTCTGAAGTAAAATAAAAAAAATTTAAAATACTTTTTTCAGGATAATCAAGAATTAAGGACATCTTCGTCGTTTTGGTATTCTGCGGAGTGGACTGTATAATTAGTAAATTAGTTGAACTCCAAGAAATTTGTAAGGGGAGACTTGAAACATGAAATAAAAAGGCACAGTGTTATATTACACACAGAATACAGTTTGGTTGCCTCAACCGAATTATTTGCCAACCGAATTTTGGTAGTTCTGTCTACTATCATGCGATTCCATCAGGACAACCAATATTTTGGTTGTGGTATACTTCTGCTTCCATGTTGACAACAATCATATTTGGTTGCGCCAACTACGGGTGGCTAAAATTATCTGTTGCAGTTGCCACAAAAAACTGTTTTAAAAATTGGTTGTTCTGACAATTTGTCAGTCATGTACTACCGACAATTAATTAAAAACAGTTTTCATTAATTTTTATTTTATTTATTGAACAAAAAAAAAAACAATTCATAACAAAATTATAATTCCCATATTACAAATTCATCATTATTATGAGATGTGGAAATAATGGACACACATTTTAGTACAGAAAAATAAACACAAAACTTTTATGCAAATATCGCTTAACCCTGTGCTTTCAATTTCATGATTGTTGCTTTTATTTTTTATTTATGTAAAACATTTTGCACACATATTCTGCATTCCACACATTATTATCCACACGAGATTATTTTTGATTACCTACACCGTTCTTGAACAAAATGTTGAAGATTTTTTATGTCGAGTAATTTTATTTTTTGTTTGTCATGTATCAGCAAAAGAACAGCAACCAATCTTTCGGTTGTATTTCCCAAAATACATTTAATTATTCAAAATTTGGGAAATGATTGGGATAACCAATAAACGATTATATATTTATATTTTTCCTGTTGTAGTAACCAATTATTCCTTGCAATAATAATCGTTGGACTATTGATACAATTTATGTTGTCAAGAATAAAACATTGGTTGTCACAACCAAAAATCGATCATATGTTACTATAAAGAAAATTTAAAATTGGTTACCACAATTAACCGAGTGTCAATGAAAAAAACAATCTTAATTCAATTGATACAACCATCGATTTAGTTGCAAGCATTTTCATTTGATCGTATCCATGTTATTATTGTTGTTTCAACCATTTATTTATAAATACAACCGACAGACGGTGTAGACAATATACTTTTTGTTGCTAGTACTATTTTTTTATTGTTACAATCGAATTCCAACCAATTATTTTCCTGGGTGTAAGTGTAAAACAGATTTATTGTGTAGAACTCGCTGCTGCTTACCGCTGTAGAAGTTGCTGCAAAAGTGAAGTAGTGCGGTAAAGAGCGAAAGAGAAGACACTTGATTTTTGGCAATTCAGCCAAGTTACATTGGAAGGAACAGAAAAGATGGCAGCTCTTTATCCATTTGAGTCAAAGCTTTGAGCCTTCATGGCAGGGAATTGATAAAGAGTTGCCATCTAGACGAAAGTTACAATGAAAGAAAGGATACAGGGGGAATTCATAATGATCCATTTTTCTTAAACAATAATAATATAAATGTACAGGAAATAATTCATTATATGTTAATTCATTTTAATATAATGGAAATAGTTGAACTGGGTTCACAAGGTATCCTTAATAAACATGTTGTGTACGTTTTGCATATAGTACTTAGAAAGAACGTTAATATCTTTAAAATGGTACATATTTCATTTATATCTGACCTAAAATCTAAACCGCTATAGATTTTGACAAATGGTAAACTGTCAAAATTTCGTATCATCTTGCAGTATGCGCGTTCAAAATTTCAGCAAAATCAAAAAGGTAAAATTTTCAAATCGTAATTTTTGGGCCGTTTTTCTTTGGAATTACCCTATATTAGACCCGGATATATACCGATTCCTTTCTCATTATCTTGTCTGGATAGACAACAAAATTTGCCATTCTGCAATATTCTGCAGGAAGTTTCCTTTAAGACGGATACAATTTTTATACTTTTTTATACTGTTGTAGTGTTTACCGTTAGTCCTAGTCCGTGGTGCAGCATTTATTCCACATAACTATCTTTTTGACGTGTTGAAATGTTTATAATTTCATTTAGATCGGCATTGTCCAGCGGCAGTAATTCTGCTTATATTTCGCAATTGTCTGGCACAAAACGAACTTATTGCAACGGATCCGACACAGCAGTACTCATAATCGCTTTTAGGTGGTCGATGTAATTTGAAACATCTGTTTTGTGGTCTATTTACAGATGAGTGATGCAGAGATTCCAGCAAACACATTATGGAATTTCAGACATACGGATAAAACTCACCGTTCGCAGTGGAAATTCGGACAGACGTGTTTTTACATTTCCACTAAGCCGATTTAATGACATTTACATATTAATGAACTTAAGGACCCAATTTTATGATTGACTTAATTTCAAGCATGGACTTCCTCAAACCGTCGGACATCGGTCGCTGCTCTTTGAGTGGGAGAGTGTCCCTTTCTCAAAAGTGAAACTCACGATGACAAGTGTGAATATTCACATAATCACTGACCAAATAATAAATAAACACAAAAACAATGCGAGGAATTTTAAATGAAAACACATTAAAATTTCAACGTGCTTTAGTCGCCTTATTCGGCGCAGTCGGTCTGTCTGACTGTCCATCTATCCATCCGCGTATGCCGACACTCATACAAATGATGCCAAATTTAACATAATGAGGCAATGGAAACTCACTTTTCCATAATTTAAATGGCATTCTGAGGCTGTTGCGGGTCGGTGTCCTTATGTCTGTCCGTCAGTCAGCCTGTTCGCATTGTCGTCGTGCTTTTCATTAAGTACCCTCGTAATGGACATAGGTATACTGTTGGTATGTGCATATTTGTATGGGTGTGTCTGTGTTAACTTATTTAAATTAAATACGGCAAATCATTACTAATACATATGCCGAGAGAAGCCCATCCATTCATTTTAGCGGTCAGTCGGCGAAGTACCTTTGCCGTAGTCCTCTTTGTTTTGGGTTATTTTGCAGCCAGGACCGAGTGGACATTGGCATTCATACGCTCAGTGGCAGCCACTTCATTTATGTTGATTTTGTCCGTCCGTCTGTTCGTTCTATCACAAAATGAACAGCGGTATTCAGAAAAGAGTCGGGGAGGAAATTTTATGAATCATATTAATCTTGGCTATCGCATTACACCATAACTTTGGAGTTGAGTGGATCTGGATTTCGGTGGCTCTGCGAAAGTTTTACTAACTATATTAATTTAAATTAATTTAACATCTTTAATGTTCATTAAAATGTTAATTTTATCATTGATGTTGCTGATGCTGAAATTGCAGCTGTATGTTAATGTCCTTTTGTCCCCACTATGCTATCAATATAATGACGACAATGAAAAGCGAGGACGCGCTGTGTCAGGCAGTTGTAATAATTGCTGATAGCATAAATCTTTCGCCAGTTAAGTGGCTCAATAGGAGTAAGTGTCACAAAGAATATTCTGTTCAGGAGCAATGATTTATTTGATGACACTTAATTGATGCCAAAATTATGTCCGGCATTTTCGTCAAGAAGAGGTAAACTTATTGTCGCTTTAAGCAAAAAACAACCTATAGCTATATTAAGCCCTTCGGAGTCCTCAATTAATGAATTAAACGCAAAATTGGCTATGTTGGATTTCATAGAAACAATGAGTTTTAATGATTCAATAACTAGCATAAAAAGATGCTAATAAATTGATTTTCTTATGACAAAATGTGGAAAAACATATCCGGTAGTCTGACACTTTTTGTCTCATTCTGTTTGAAAACTATTATTGTTTATTAATGTCAATATCATTATAAATCAGTGTATGAAACTGCAGACTTAAATTGCTCCGCTTTATTCTAATCCTTCCAATCCTTTTTAGCATGCAAAAACTGGCAACATGTGCAAACATTTTCATGGCACAAGGATCACTTTATTTTGAGCGTTTTCCGGAGGAAATTAAATCGTGCTTTTTACATTTCCTTTTAACGCAAATACGAAAAGGAAATTTTGTACATTAATTTAGCATTCTGTAGAATATTAAATTCAGCCTTTTTCTATTCAATTTTGTCTTGGCTCTTTTTGTATTGGAGGTATGGTGGTAAGTACCTTTTTAACAGGACTGTAGGCATTTTAAAAACTATACTGTGCAAAATTGTTGAGAATTTATAAGCATTGGTTTTCGCTATATAAGCTGTAAATTTTCTGTACAAAATGGTACATTTGTGTGGAAGATACCAATAGAGGCGTGATAATAACCCCCATTTTCCGATAGATTGTAAGAAAAACGTTGCACTGTACAAAATTTTACGTATGCGCTAGTCTTAATGTTATATGCTGTTAACTTTTCGTACAAAATGGTACCTTTGTGTAGGTAGGTACGAAAAGGGGCGTGACAATAACTTGAATTTTCCACTAGAATGTAGGTACTATAAAACCATTACACTGTGCAAAATTTGAAGTATTTGTATGTACTGATATTAAAGTTATAAGCTGTAACTAGTTGGTGCAAAATGGTACATTTATATGGGAGGTACCGAAATGGTAGCGGTAACATCTCCCATTTTTCACAAGGGGAGATCCGACGTACCGTTAAGGAGCTAGAGCAAAAATAAACTTTCCGTTACTAAGTCAAAAAACACATTCTAGTCGACCTATATCATAGCTCTCGTTAAGAGCTATCTTTTCGCCATTGACCGATTGTGGCTACGTGCCACACGGCAAATGAAACAATTGAATTGTGGGGAGAAAAGTTTGGAGATTCGATTATTTCAAGAAATTGTGATATTGAATGGCCTCAAAGAAGTTGTGATTTAACGAATTCGTTCATGCAGAATAAGTCGTGGAGGCCATTTGAATGGCGTTTTATTTAGAACTTAATTGTATCGATTGTACTTCACATTAAATAAAAAACTTTTGAATTTCCTTAACAATATGTTTTTTATTCAAAGAAATCATATCACTCTTATTGGAAAATCCTGTATATGGAGGTTATATCTAAATCTGAACCGATATTCCCTGAATGCTCAATAGACCGTTTATAGCACATGATGCAAAAAGTGAATGTTGCTGCGATCTTTGATTTCCGGAACGAAAAAGTTTCCATTTGGCCTACAAGACTTCCATAAAAATTTTTGTGCCGATCGGATAACCCTAGGATCTGCCCAAAGTTCATTCAAAATTTAGAACACACTTTATAGGGGAAATATTTTTTTTATTCAAAAATCGTATGTTTAAATAAGTAAAATTACATTTCTTTGTATTATTAATTAATAAATAGTTTTTAAATATTAAGATCGGTGAAAAAAACCAAAAATACAATTAATTCAATATTATATTAGATCTGACTTGTTATGTGAGGGACATTTTCTACGATATTCTTCAATGCACTGTAATATAAATTGATTTTGTTCTTCGTCTTTCGTAAGTATTCTGTTGTAATCATTCATAAATTGTACACCGCGTTCAGCAGTGTCGTTAACAACAAACAGATTACGACAAACATCGAGAGTATCTTGATAATCTTCCCAAATGGATGGGTCATGCTTTAAAAATTCAGTACTCAATCCAAAAGCACCGAAAAAATGTTTGGTTTTGTATGAGACGAAATCGCTCAAATTATTACACAGCAATAGTTTCGGGTCGGAGAATTTTCGATCGTTTACCAGATTTACGACGGGCTCTATTGATTGCAGATGCCTAACCATTTTTCGTTTCTCTTCGAGTGAAATATCCGAATCGAAAAATGCCAAAGCCATTGATTCTAGGGCCAAATACCACAAATGATTTTTCCATTTCTTCAAAACCGCTTCAGACACATCTTGTCTTTCAACAAGTGTATATCTTGATTTGGTGCTCGTATGGCATTTTGCATGTAAACCACGCCCACTGGACTCTCGTGTTGTCAATGCAAACTGCTCTAGAAATAGGTATATTTTTAAGGCATAAATTCCTTTTTCCATGAACCTTGCGTAGGATGTTGGACCAGGTGTTCGGAAGTTATCGCCGACACCACCAAGAAACAGTATTGTTAATTGTAATAGTTCCTTGTAATCAGCTCGGATTTGTGTTTCATTTAGCTGTTTAATGCAGAATTTCTTAATGACTTCGCAGTCAGCATTACTTATTTTTGAGCGTACAGTTGGATCTTCGAGTCCGTTTTTAAACGATTTGTGGTCGAGACTTACCCAAACGGCAGCAAAACGATTAAAAATAGGCACTTCAGGACCACAAGTCGCCGAAGTTTAACCTCAAACACATGTTTCAATACTATCTCCATCATGTGATGAGAACATGGGAACTTGATTAATTTTCGATCTAATTTGTTCTGCAACAAAATGCACGATCCAGTGTTTTGACCTGTATTTGATGAGTGTATCATGAACGACTTTGGCCATCTTTTCTCCAGTACCAGCCGGGATTTTGGGGGCGCCCAAAATTTTTGATGTGTAGACCGATTAATCACAAGCTCACCAACAGTGGTCAGAGGCGTCGCAGCATTATACATTACAGTTATCACATCATGAAATATATGTCTGTTTGACGGCAGTTTGGCTCCAGATATTGTATGTGATACATGTCCAACTGATTCTACGGTGCGAAATTTATCACTGGATCTAGTAACCATTTTGGATGTGGTCGGTCTGGAGACAAATAAGAAAATGACTAAAATTAAATTTTGTGCGAAGCTGTCGCTTTCTCAATTCACTTAGGCTGGAGGCAGAGCACGTTCTGTAAACGACCCTGTTGCATGGCCGTATAGCGCGCTGCAAAGTTCTGCTTATGTTTTCTTATTTGACCAGTAGAAAAATGTCAGACTGATGCGAAAAATCAACTATCATGCAAATCCGTTGTTTTTTTTTCGTGCATGCACAAGCATAGAGGCCATGTCGGTGTGCATGCATGCCCTGTCATGACGTAAAATTCAAATGAAAACTTCTGTAACTTTTTCGTTTCTCGGTCGATTTTGATTGTTTACGACTTGTAAGAAAGAAAATTTTATTCAAAGGTCATTTAAAAACTTTTATAATAAAATATTTTTTAATTACTTGAACAAGTGACATTTGATAAAAACCCAAATTTTGTTCATGTAAAGTGAGTTTTGTGTTTTCAAACAACTTTGGGCAGAACTTAGCGTTATCCAATCGGCACCAAATTTTTTATTTTTATTTTATCGGCCCGGAAATCAGTACCGAAAAAATAATAAATGGTCTAATGCTCATTCATGTAATAAGAAACTTCTTTCTGTCGAATTTCATACTGATCGGATATAAATCAGGTGTAACATATATTTGGGGGCTACATCTAAAATTTGACAGTGTTCATTCGTGTAATAAGAAACCTTTTTTTGCCGACTTTCTTATACAGTGCATATATACCAAATTGGAGGTATATATACTTATATATATGAGCTATATGTAAATCTGAACTGATTTTAACAAAATTCAGTAAGGATCGTCCTTGGGCCAAAAGTTTTTTTACGTAGTTTTCGTGATATTACACCTGAAATCCGACTAAATTGCCTAAACAATTTTGTGTTTTTTGAAAACCGAAAATCGGTGAACTTTGAACGGTTATATTATTATTATAATTATGGGTAGCATATGTGAAATCCTTGAAGAGTTTCCTATAAGATGGATTAATTTAAAATATGGTAGGCGCAAATGAAAATTTTGATTTTTGCAAACAGTTTGATATAACGGCGCCACTGTGGGACGGATGGACATTGCTCATTCGACTTGTAATGACCCAAGAGCGATATCCGCCGAGCAATCTTGGGAACTTAGGTCACTCCTTCGATGTGTTAGACAGAGCGACAATCAAAAAACCGTCGTTTGTTTTACGACATTTGCCGGACGCCCCCAAAATCCCGAATTACAGGAAAACAACCGGTTTTCCTGACTGCGCTCCTTTACGTCGGAGTATATTATATAGTCTATTATACACACACGGGGCAAAATCACCTTTTTTGATATGTTTGAATCGAAAGAAAATATATTTGGAACACAAATTTTTAAATATTATATATTTCTGAGCAAATAAATTTTATTTGAAAATCAATAAAATGTATTTGGAACGCATATATTAATATATTACAACAAAATTTATTTGCAAACTAAATTTCTCAAATAAAATATGTGTTTAAATACAAATAAAATTATTGTTTAGGAATTTTTTTAAATATATTTTATTTAAAAAAATTTTCAAAACATTTACTGACTTTTTCGAAATTCAGTTTTAATTTTTCCTTGTTTTCGAATTAGACCTCCCAGTTATGATACCATATTAACTTCCGTTTTAAATCAATCATTTAAATTTTCTGAGTATTCCAAGCCATCATTAGTTGTCAATCCTCTAAGTAATTTATTTTAATCCAAGATTATACGATTTCAGTTATTATTATTTTACGAACATTTAACATTTCTAAAAAATTAACTTTGAATTACTGAAAAATTTAACACAATTTATGTATTTTCCGAATACTTAAATGCAAATAAATATTTGTTTCGGAAATAATAGTCCCAAATAATAACATATTGGGATGTAAACAAAGATTTGTTTAGAACGACATCTTCCCAAGTATATAATTTTTGTATATACCAAATACTATATGTTTAGAGTTTACCCTGAATATATATATGTTTCAAACCGAATATGTTTGGGACAATATACTACAGAAGCGATTTTTTTTCAGCGTGCAGAAAAATTTAGTATTTCGTCGCAATTGTTCTATGTAAATGTTTGTTCTAGTTGTCCTTTTTGAAGGTCTTCGTTCTTGCGTTGCTCAGATACAAATCGACACAAATTGGATTTAAGGCGAACTTTAGTTTTGACTGTAATTTTTGCACAGTTGTTTTCTGTGTCAGACTTAAATGACAATTGGCAGTGGGTGAATGTGTGACTTGTAATGTTGTTACCAAAGAGTGTTTTGCAAGTGTTTCTTTCTAAAGAGATTTGTGTTAATTTTTCTGGCATTGTGTCAGTCAGACAACAGGTGAAACCCATTTTGGCTATTCACACCATAAATTTGCATACATACATCTGAACGCATTGCTATGTTTGTGTGGCTGTGAGTGAGTGCTTAAACACACGCACGCTCGCACACAAACACACAGTTACATGTGCAAGTATTTATGTTCTCTCTTTGTATGACTGGGTAATTACTTCAAGCAATGAGGGTATGTGTGTGTGACTGTGTGTCTATGTGTGTCTATGTGTGAGTGGTTGTTTGTGTTAGTACGAGTATTTAATTACAGCATAACTTCATTTAGAATGTAATGAATTTGAATGTTGTCGGGGGTTTTCTTGTTTGTTTTGTTCTCATCCAGAGCCGGAATCTTTTGTCGCAGGATGCCAAATGCTTTGAGTGACTAACGCCCACGCTAATTTGCTCCTCTTACGCTGGGAATGCTCCGTCTAATTTCGAAGTGTTTTTTTTAAGTTCATTTCGAACAATTGCAGAGCGGAGCACATTTGACAGAAGAGTACTGAATTTTCGCAGGCACTGCCACTGCCACTGCAACTGCGAGTAATTGCATTTCCTTTTGCCGCAAAAAGCGACTCGTAATTAAAACTATGTAATCTTCTGTAATGGTCGTGGCGAAGTTTTCGCTTTGATTGTGTGAACAGTTATCAAACTTATAATAATGGCAATAATCATTAGCGCAAACAATCAAAAGTACCAAAGTACGCGATGTAGAGCAGATAATTCGTAAGGATGCAAATGGGTGGATTGATAAGAATAGTTTAAGACATAGTGCCACGATGCAACACGCTCGCCCACACCCCTGGTCCTTTTTGATCCAGAAACAATAAAATTCGTAGTTCAACCCTAGGACAACAAGAAGGAGTTTATCGTGATGAAAATAATGCGTTTGAATAGTCTATAATTTATTAACCAAACCAACGAAATTATAGTTCATAATTAAGGTCGATTAGCAAAAATAAAAAGTAAATTAAAATAAATTAATTTAATATTATTCTTATAAAACTTCATTAATTGTGAATTATGTGAAAATAACGTCAAGATTCTCAGATTTTATATCGCTCAATTTTAGTATATGTATTCCTTGCCATTTCCAATTTCCTAAGTATTCCTTACAATAATCTAAAAGTTTAACTGAAATGCCCAAATGCGTAACCCTCATTTTTAGTAACTTACAGGAGAAGAAATAAACGTTATAAAATGAAAAGTATTGAATATTTAAACGGGATTTTTTCAGAGCATTCCTATATATTGTCCATACATTTATTTCTGTCCAAAGAAATATTATTTCCAACAATTTTGAAAGTTATGCGGGTTACGTCTTGTGTTTGTATTTTTCTTTCTGGGTTTTCCAACAAGAGGTGTTATTTTGAATCACCCTGTATTTCGGTAGCTGTTACTTTTGAAGCTTTTATTCTTTGACATTTGACAAGTATAAACTACGCCATTACTAAAAATGGAACGATACACGATCATCGAACGATACAAAACGATCAAAAAACGATTGAAAAAAAAAAACGATACGAACGATACAAAATCATCTTGACTGATGAGGCCCATTTCCACCTCGGTGGCTACGCCAACAAGCAAAATTGTCGCATCTGGGGCTCGGAAAACCCCAGAGTTATTGTTGAGAAGCATCTCCATCCTCAACGTGTGACTGTTTTTGGTGTGGTTTATGGTCCTTTTTCGAAAATGAGGTTGGATCAACAGTTATGGTGAATGGATTGCGCTATCGGGAGATAATTAATGATTTTTGATGATCGGAGTTGGATGGTATTGATCTGGACAACGTTTACTTTCAACAAGACGGCGCTACGTGCCACACTAGCAACGAAACCATTGCTCTGTTACGGGAAAAGTTTCCGGACCGTGTTATCTCTCGAAGAGGTGATCACAATTGGCCACCGAGATCTTGTGAATTAACACCTTGCGACTTCTTCCTTTGGGGCCACGTGAAAGATAAGGTCTACGCCAACAGCCCAGCGTCGATTCAAGACCTCAAAGATAGAATTCGTGAGGCTATCAAGGACATAGGGCAGCCACTATGCGATTTGGTTAAGGAACATTTCATGAAAAGGATATGGTCCTGTAAGCGTGGTCGTGGTGGTCATTTGGCTGATGTTGTTTTTCATTATTAACGACACACCTCCCTATTTATTATAAAATAAACATCCGATCATTTATCTAAAAAAATGATTTTTTTTTGAATACAAAAATAACACCTCTTGGTGGAAAACCCTTTAAATACCCAAAGGCGTAACCCTCATTTTTATATGAGGGTGCATCAAGTTTGGAGATATTGACGCCAAAACGTCTAATGAGGCTTTGTTCAGAACCATCCCCTCTGCGCTACAATGAAGTTATCAACATCGGATCTGTATCCATTCGGAAATTATAGCGTATAAACAGTACTTTACCCAAAGAGACAAATTTGATTACATAGATTTGGAACAAAAATCTCTAATATTTAGTACAATAACACTATGAATTATATCGTGATTTTTTTCAAAATGTTTGGACATACTTCCTGTTTACTTTGCTTTTCGTTGTTCAATTTCTTTTGGAAAGCTTATATGTATAAGATTTTATACGGCTGCAACACCCAAAAGGATGTGAGATTGATAGACAGACAGGTCGTAATTATTTTACGATCGCAAATATTTTTGGCCTTCATGTTTTTAGTGTCCAAAACCTATTGAAAATGATAAAAATCGGTTCAGATTTGCCTATACATAGCTGACATATATATGGGGAATTCCATAACAAATCGACGGTTTCTAAAAAATTTCGGTTTTGATTTTTCCCATTTTTTTATTTTTTAGTACCCCCGCAGAAACGCTTTGTGTTATTTTTTTTGGAATTTTTCCGAAAACTCGTTCAGAAGTTATCGATATTTAAAAAATCATAAAGATATCACTCTGTGTATATGGGTTTTGGTCATTACTTCTTAAGTTATGGTCCGATTTAAAAAATAATTTTTTTGAAATAATTTTTAAAATTTTAAAAAAATTAAAAAAAACAGTAAGGAAAGGCAGAAAGTCGGGCGGAGCCGACTGTATAATACCCTACACCTCCCTAACAATGCGATAAGGGTCATTGCCATAATAATTTGGAATAATTGGTAAATGGGTAGAAACGTATTATCTAATTCTGAAACGATAATCGCTAAATTAAGCAATATTCGTTCTTAAAGTGAGAAACATCTTTCTGGAAAATTTTAATGATCGGAAGTAAAATGGAGCTTTAATATAAATCTGAACCGATCTTCCCTGAATTCTTATTCATGTAAAAAGATCTCCTTCTGTCGAATTTCGTACTGATCGGATATAAAATACAGTCTCTACAGCGCTTACATGTCAAATCGGGGGTAACATATATATGGGTGTTATATCTAAATCTAAACCGAGTTTCTCCGAATTTGGCAGTATTCCTTCATGTAATAAGAAACCTCTCTTTGCCGAATTTCGCACTGATCGGATATAAAATAACATTTTTACAGCGCTTACATGTCAAATCGGGGGTAACGTATATATGGGGGCTATATCTAAATCTGAACCGATTTCTTCCAAATTTAACAGTGTTCATCCATATAATAAGAAACCTCTTTCTGCCAAATTTCATACTGATCGGATATAAAATAAAGTTTTTATTGAATCTGAATCGATTTTAACCAAATTCAATAGGGATCGTCCTTGGGCCAAAAAAAAGATATGTGTAAAGTTTCGTCGAGATCGGACCATAATTGCGACCTGTACTTTGATTACAAGAATACATGCACAGACGGACATAGCTAAATCAACTCAGAAAGTGATTCTAAGTCGATCGGTATAATAAACGATGGGTCTATTTCTTCTCCTTTTGGGTGTTACAAACAAATGCACAAAGTTATAATACCCTGTACCACAGTGTGGTGTAGGGTATAAATATAAATAATTTTAGGCCCACTTTCTTCAAAAGCTAATATGTTAGAGAATTAATAGAAGTTTAAAATATAAAAAGTTCGCAAAAAACGGAGAGTACAAACAATTTAAAAAATTACATTTAAATTACAATTAAAACTTAAAAATCGCACACAAAAAACAATATTTATATTTTTTCTAATTTTTTTCTGAAAACGACTGTTGGTATCTTAACTGTTGATATCTTATCGATTTGTTAAATATAGATAACTTCTGAACGAGTTATCGGAAAAATTTAAAAAGATTCTACAAAACGTTTCTTCAGATGTACTAAAAAATATATAAAAAATGGGAAAAATCAATGTACCTTCGATATAGTTTATATCCGAAATAGAAGATATAATTTCCTTCCGATATTCATGGGATTTTGTAAAGAGTATATTATTTGACCAGTTAACATATGAATGTGTTCCTTCCTTTTTGGCATCTAAGCGTTGTAGATGTCATATTTTAATAAAGGATATTATGAATACGAGAATAAACTATCACTAACTAGCAAGGTTGGAAAAATACGGATCAGATTTATATATACATATGTATATATATTACTCCCTATATGTTATCTAGACTACATAGAAGCCGTATTTTCCATTTCAATACTCTAAAATTTTGAAGAGGGGATTTTTGTATCCAGAGATTACTGCCAACATTGGAACAAATCTGTTACGATTTACATGTTGCCCCCCTGTACGAGTATATACATATTCCACTCGATTTGGCATAAAAGCAATGTAGAAGTCAGAATAGAATAAAACCCGTTCAAATCACTGTCAAACACGTTTGACTAAAATAATAGATGAATACAGTACGGGGCCATACGAGCTGCCAAGACGAACACCGTAGTGGTCGACAAATTGAGAAATGGTTAAGAACCCACAAATTGGTATTTGATGACAGTCAGATGAGGGTTCGTGAGCTAGCTGAAGTTATAGGCATTTTAATCTATATGTATGCTATCTATATGTACATCGCATATTCACGGAACATTTGACGATGAGAAAGCTGTGTGCAGCGTTTGCTCACAATCAAGACAATGCTCAAGTTTACACATCCACTATTGCTATGGCCAAAATCAATGAATTAATGTTCGAAAATGCTTCGGCGAAATAAGATTTGCCAGCAATGAAGAGGTGGAGGTTGTGGTTGATTGCTATTTCAGAAGCTAGACAGTTCTTACTACGAGTATAAACATAGTATCGAAGATATTGAAAATCGCGAAAAAAGTGTATCGAGTTAAAAGGAGATTATGTTGAGAAATAAAGAAACATTTTCACAAATTTGTTGTGTTTTCTATGTTATGTCGGCTAATTTTGCCTCCGCTCTCGTAGTTTTCTCGTTATCTTTGCTTTTGAAATTTACAACGCGGTTTCATGTCCTGTTTGACTTTAGGCTGTACATTGAATGAATTCCGTGATTTCTATGGCGTTCATGTCTATGCGTGTGCAATATTTCAAGGTTTTTGGGTGTGTCTGGGGAATTTAAAAAAAAGATTCTTATTTTACTCGACAAGACTTAAAGGAAAAATAATATCGCGTCATTTGCTTTTCAACTTGAGTTTATTTTGTCGCACTGTGTTACATATTGAATAGCAGAGGTGAAAGTATACATGACGGCTGTTATAAGATTTTCAATACTCTACTCCAGGCCGTTGTTTGTTTATTTTGTTGCAAAAATGTCAATACATCAAACGACAAATTTTATTAAATTTTTCGCAAGGAAAAAAAGCCACATTGTCAAGCCTGCCGATTCGAAGTATCCTTGAACAAACATGACGCATTTATATACCTATTTGCAGGAGAGACTATCTCGTGGCATGTTGTGGCATGCACATTTTTATGACGCCACACATGGTGATCAAAGAGGAAGGAGTGCATTGGCACATAGCGCAGGAGTTGTGGTGTGTATTTTTTTGCAGTAAATGTTACATACATAACATATACGTATGTATATGTTATACGAGAATGCAGTAAAACAGGCTCGTAACTCTGTGAAATAAAATATCGCATAAGGTGGTCGTGGATGTGCCGAAATCCGCTAAATTAACCCCCCAAAGCCAAGTGGAGGGTTCTGAACACATTTGCCAGCCTTTCGAGGTATTCAGAAGAGGAGACCGGATCGCACGGATTTATGTCGGATAATCAGATCTCAGTACACATTGGCGGTGGCTTTGTCCCAAATTCTTTGTCCAGGCGATGAAGTCGGAGCGGAGAGCGGCGCGGCGCGGCTTCGCTCCATGGAGAATATATGTATGTGAATGGTGAAGTGTACATAGTTTATGATGCCAATGTTGTAGCCGTGTGAACATAAAAATGTGAAATGTGGCCCAGAGTAAATGGGCGGATGTTGCAGAACTATGTAACATTAAAAAACGTAAATAATGACAAACACATGAAACATAAAACGAATTAGAACCAAACCAAATATGTAAAATTTTAGGCATATCTACATGTGTTTCCTTATCACTCAGCTCAGACTTATGTGATGGATAACAAAAGGATTTTTTCGGCTTGACTTTCTCTGGGGTGAGCCATGAACCTCACCTTTTTATTCGACTTTTGTCAACTAGTTTACTGTATTAACACTCGTACATACTACACAAGTATTTATGCAGAAAACACGTTTATCACTGTGCGCCATTAGACTCATAATCATTAATCTTCCTTTATTTCCGTCAGTGGGGAAATGTTGCAAATGTCTGCCATCCATCGGCCAAGGAGTGAGTCTGAGCGTCTGTGTGCATCTCTGTATTCATTCCTGGAATTGCGAACACTTCGATTCTCTGCCTCAAGTGCTGAGGGTGCACTTATCGTACTGGGCGGAAATGCATACGTCGGCTGCCACAAAGCAGAGGAAACGGCGAAAAAAGACGGGAGAATTGAAAAATCACAAGAAAACGGAAATAAAATCCATTAAATGTTCGACACGTTGAGAGTGTCGTAAATAACGATGATGGCGAGAGGAAGTCCTTCCAACAATGGCGGCAAAGGAATACTCCACAGGACCATTTCTTTTCTCGGGCTGTGGTCACCTCCCTTCAGTTCCACTTCGTTTGGCTGTCGGTCTGGCGTGTGATTAACATTCACTGCATATATTTCTAACAGTCAATCATCAACGTTTGACAATTCGAATTACCGGCATAAAGTGGAAATCGCTTCAATAAGCATACTCTGTTTAAAAAAAAATAATATTGAATATGTGAACATTTTAAGGTGGCTATGGAAATTTAAAGATACATTTTATAACACCACTTTAGTGGATACGAAAATATTATTTTGCTATGAAAATAGTCAAACATATCGAAGGAGTGAGGAGGAGAAAGGATACCTTCTGGACATTTTAAGGCGTTTGATCGGTGTCCGTACGTCTGTCTGTCTGGCTTAAGTAAACGACAGCTCTAGAATGGAGTGGCCGATTAACTTCAAGTTGTGTATGTGGTAATATAGCGTTACCGTTTTGACCATTTCTTACCAAATTTCTTCCGATGGATTTTATATTATTTTATTTGGTCAGACCAAATCAATTTTGGCCTGTTTTATTCTCAACTCTTTAATTGAAATAAAAAACAAATTTTAGAGTAGATTTCCGAAAGCTAAACCTTTTTTCCATTAGGATAACATTGAAATATCGATTGCGAACCCAACATGTTATTCTTGCTATTCGGAATTCGACTTCGTTTAACAGTGGTAATGTGGTGTGTGTGTAAAATTTAATTTTTGTGGAAAGAATTCACAAAATATCCATGTCGATTTTGTTTGCACTTTGTATGCATGTATTTCTAATAACTCTATGATTTTGTTAACTTAAGAGTTACCTTTGTCATAATTGAAGTCACTGAATTATTCGACGTTTAAAATCTTAAAACTTGAGTAATTCTAAAAATCCTGAAAATTTGGGAGTTATTGCATTCTATAACACTATGCAACAAATGTTTTTTTTTTGTTTCCGAGGCATAAACACTTTTTTAATAGATTGAGGCATGCAGCCAAAACAAAAGTTTTTTTTGTTATAAAGATTGACAGTTGACATTAACTTTCGAGAGAAGAAGAATCGTTTACTTTGTTTTGTTTTCCAATAAATTGTAGTCCTTCAAAATGATCGACGAAGTCGGTCGAAATATCGGTAAAATAACAATTTTAAAAATAAAACAATAAATTCATAATTAATTTGTTTTATTTATGACCTCAAGCCAACAAAAACAAAAATATAGTCAATTACAAAGGTCAACTATACCCAATAATATTAAAGTTTTTTTTTTAATTTTTTTCTAAAATTTAAATTTTACTGGGAATTACCTTTTTTGAAATATAAGCTCGATAAAGCCGGGATACCATTTAAATTAAAGGAAACTATAAGGGCTAGAAATTCCGTAGAAGCAGAAGTTTAGAAATTGTCGTTAAAACATGAGAAACAATTTGATTTAAAAAAAATCTTTTTTGATGGCACGGAAAATCCTTAAAAAAAAATTGAAAAAAATTTCTTTAATTTCATTTCTTGGAATACATTTTCTTCAAATAGGCGTTGTATTATTCGTTAGAATGCTAGCTTCCAAAAATTGGAACAAACAACTTTTGCTAATTTCTTTCTATTTTTTATGTTTTTTTTTCAAGCCGGAAAAAAACAATTTTTGTTAAAAAAATGTAATTTTTCTATTTATTTTTACAAAAGTTACTAAAGCCACATGAAAGTGTCATTACTAACATTTATAGTCCTCATAATTTCCTTTTATTTAAAGTATATCCAGGCTTTTTCACAATCGAAATCGCCACAAGGCGATTTACCCGATTCTTGTTCTCTTGGCAAAAATGTCTCATAGAAAACCTTAAAAAATCTAAACGTATAAAAAGTTTTGGGTTCAGAACATTTTTCGTAAAATAAAAAAAATCGTATACCTTTTATGTTATACTTTAGGGTGTTTATATTTTATTGACATTAAAGTTGAATAATATTCGTTTATTCGACCTGTATTGTCGTGAGTGTACGATGTATGCGTAGATATTTAATATTTATATGTTTTCGTTTACTTATGACACATTTTCAGCCCGATGATGCCTTTCCATGAAAGGCGAAATATCAAATAAAAGATAAATAAATCCATAAAACCTAGACCTTGAGCACGAGTTTCATTCAAACAATTTGGTTTAATTGAAATTTTGTAATAAATTATATTTTACAATTTTACCCTAACCACAAGGTGGTACAGGGTATTTTGACTTTGTGCATTTATTTGTAACACCCAACAGGAGAAGAGATATATATACCCATTGTTTATTATACCGATCTACTTGTAATCACTTTCTCAGTCGAATTAGCTATGTTCGTCAGTCTGTCAGTAGATGTATTATTGTAATCAAAGTACAGGTCTCAATTATGGTCCAATATCAGTCTTTCAACATACACCAGATGAGGTAATATATAATACCGGCCGAAGGCCGGTCTCTCACAGACGGTTTGGTCGGCGTAGCCGTTTTTTGACATACCCCAGAGGAGATCACCTTAAATCCCGGCCCATGTCCGTCCACACAAATACTACGCCTACGGCAGATCATCTTGGTCCGCATGGCCGCCCTTTGACATTCCGACGATTCGAATATTTTGTTTTACAAAATATGCTCATGATAAATTTTTTTTGATAAGCGTAATAAAATGGTAATTCCGCAATCTTTAAATTGCTGATATCTTTTGAACAACATTTTTTCTTGAAATATGTATAAAATATTTTTAAGAGAAGAAAATCCCAAATCCCGATCCCAATAAAAAAAATATTGTACGAGTCACCCACTAGTTGTGAAAATTATCTACACAATTCCGGGGCAACAAAAAATAGTTTTAGTAATATTAATGAAGACACATTCTTAAATTAAGTATGCGACCTCGGCATCAATTCAATCACAATTTTCATAAAACATTCTTATTTTTCGATCGTTTTGTATCGTTCGATAATCGTGTATCGTTCCATTTTTAGTAATGGCGTAGTTTCTACTTGTGAAAAGTCAAATAATAAAAGCTTCAAAAGTGACAGCTACCGAAATACCGGGTGATTCAAAATAACACCTCTTGTTGGAAAACCCTATTTATCGATAAAAAAAAACCTCACGCACAAAATGATTTTAAAATTTTTATTTATCAGCATTTTGGGGATTTTTTTTAATTTTTTTAAAATTTTTTCAAAACTTTCAAAATAATGACCGCTCCTAAATGTGGTTTCTGTAAAAAAATCAGCAAAAATGCGAATCATAAAAAAGTCGTCAACTTTTTTTCCAAAGAGATACATTCGATTCAAAATGAGATACCTTCACTTACTTGTAAATAAAAACGAAATATGTTCATCGATTTCTATGATCAATGCCTCATTTTGTTCGTAGATTATGTGGCTTTTCGTGAAAGTTATAAGACTTGACACTTTTTTCCGTTTTGGATTTATATGATTTAAAAAAATATAAAATTTAAATTTTTTTCACAAAAATATAATTTTAAAGTGTTTTGTGCCTGACCTTTTTCAATATCTAACTGGAATAAAAGTTATTTTAGTCATTAATAGGCAACATTCATTCGTGCAACAGGAAATGATTTTTGAGGAAAAAAATCAAAAAGTCATCACCCTTATATACCATCGTTACACTAAAGTGAGGGTATAACAAGTGAGATAGTTTCAGCTGGGTAAGCCGGAAAAGGTATATATCAGCAATGTAATTATGCACTGGTATATGTACTCATTTTTAGCAGGACTGTAGGAATTGGAAAAACTATACACTGTGCAAAAATTTTGAGTATTTATATGTATTGATAAGTTTATTGATAAGTTTTTTTAGATAAGTTTTTGTGCAAAATGGTACGTTTGTGTGTAAGGTACCAAAAGGGGCATGGCAATAACGTACATTTTGCACAGGATTGCAGGTCCAGTAAAACTATTACACTGCACAAAAATAGTCAATTTGTGAGGGAGGCATCAAAAGGGGCTTGCCAATTACGGCCACTTTTCACTGGACGATAGGTACTATAAAAGCATTACACTGTACTAAATTTGAAGTATTTGCATGATGTGATATTGAAGCTATAATCAGTAAATTTTTCGTGTGGGAGGTATCAAAAATTGCGTGACAACTTCGCCCAATTACCTTACTTTGTGCAAAAAGGCTAATTTTTGTAATTTTTTGTGACGACACAGTTAATACTTTCTGACTAAAACCAAATGTATATCTTTCGAAGTATATGGTGTAAAAATTTAATGAAGAAATATTAAAAAATATGGCAACGACAGCATTTACTCGGAAGCGTCTCGGAAAAAGTTATATTGCGGTGTCCATCATAACTCGATGATAGATCATCAGAAATCAAAAATCAAAAATCAAATTTATTTCGTTAAATAATCATTTTTACCAGGTAGCGCTGGAAGTGTTTTTCGAAACTTCTATTTGAAAGGAAAAACGCGATATTTGCAAAAAAAAATCGGCTAATTTTTTATTGTAAAATAAAAAATATATACCGATTTGAAAAGCTCTCCAGCTTTACATCGTAAATTATGTACAGAAATAGTGTTCAAAATTTCAAAACGATCGGTGCAGTAGTTTTGAAGTTATAAGGAACACCGACTTTGAAAACTTGGTTTGTGGGAAAAAAGGCTTTAAAGATTTTCTGGTGTACTGAGTCCCGTATGAGGCGCGGTTGCTCAGACTGCTGTATCTTTGTTAATTTTGCTCGGATTCATCTCAAATTTCCGCACAATATTTTTAAGAGGTTCTCCGTTTAATAATTAAAATTAAATAAATCGACATTTATATGACTTTTTTCTATAACTCCAAAAAAACTATACTTTTTCCCAAAAAAAATAATTTTTTTAAAATATAACTGCAAATTGCCACAACTTTTGTTTTATTGTGTATAGCGGACCGAAGTGTTTTCATCATATTGCAAATTTTGGTGGCTATTCAGAAAATCAAAGTCGGTATATATTTTGTTCCGATATTTACAAAATACTAGGATAGGTTCGGAAAAAATAAAACACTTCAATTTTCAAAGGCAGATATCTCGGGGACTGTATGAGGTAACACTGATGTCTAAAAATCATTTTGTAGACATCGGTAAGTAGAACGCATAAAAAGAACGACAAAAACAAAAGTTACACCCGCTTAAACATTTTGTAGGTGCCCATTTTTGGGGTCATGTAGTTCTGCGCCTGTACAACATTGGGGGCCAAAATTTAAATCTTTAATTATCTAATACCACTTCTTCAAGCATGTGAAGTTTTTTCGCAATAGGTCATCCCTTTTTATTCCCGACACCACACTGTTGTACAGGCACTGGATGCACTTTTTTCGGATAGATTTGGTCCGATTTTTTCTCCTTTTCAATATCTACAGCCGTGCTTCAGACACAAAAGAGATATTCCGTACGGAGTACCGAGAAAAAATATGGAAAAAGTGCAAAAATCCACCTTGAGCAAAAACTTCGTATGACCATTAAATTATTAATTGAGCCAACTTGACCAAACGAATGATGCAAAAGTTCATATTTTTTGGGCTACTTTCAGAATTGGATTCTCAGAATGGTGTACCAAATCAATGAGCTGAAAAATGTTGTATGTATGTACTGTGTTTTGTGTGTTCGAACTTTAGAGGCTACAAACAAACACATGAGTGTACATAGATGCGTATGATAAATGTAATTGTATCGTTTGTAAATCAACCGCCATCTGCGCATGGATCTCATTTGAATCGACTATACCTAATGTTTCCTAAAAGTAGCTTTTTTTTATTGGGAATGGGTTTACAACGAGGTGTTTTTCATACATATTACACGCATTCACTTGAACCCATTTAAAATTTATATTCTAAATATATATATATTTTTTATTAATTTATGATACTGTAATTTGTTTATCATTCATCTATATATATAAAGAAGAATGTGTGTTTGTTTGTTTGTACCTTCTTTGTATCTTCTTGAAATTTGCACAGAATGTACATGTGTAGGGGGTGCTGAAAATAGGGTACTTGAATTTTCGATATGTCAAGTGGGCGTGGACCCGCCCATATAGGTCAAATTTTGATATTGAGAAAATTTGTTAGCTAGAGTGCTGAAATTTTGTTTGTATGCATTTCGTAGCATATGTATCGTTCGGCAAGGACTTTAAAGTCAAATTCGATAAGTGACCTCTGTCATCTCGTTTTCTACCCCAAACCCACACACCCCCCCCTCGAAGTGGGGAATATTTTGGAACGCTGATAAAGGCCATTTAAAACAATTAAACATTTGCTTCTGAAGTACCCACTTTCATTCATAAACAAAAATCGCGATGACAGAGGTCACTTATCGAATTCACGTTGTCAATATTTGTCTGTGTTCAAGAGTTTCTTATATTCTGCTAATCAACACTGATATGTTTATCAGGAGAATACTCGTATTCTTTGAAATGGTCGACAAAGTCTGCTGTCCTATTCCCTGGCAAAATAAAAAAATTATGAATTTCATTATCTTTTGATTCTCTCGATTGTTTTGTTACGAAAGAAAATTATAATGCGATTCATAGGAATTGTAATCCTATGAGATTTTTTGTCTGTGTAGTTCCTGGAATGGAAGGTTGAATGATATTTAGTGAATATTTCCAGGAAATTCTTAAATTATATTGTAATAATCAAAACAAAAAACTATATTATTTTAAACCATATGTCATAAATGATAAACTAACACATGTTCCTCGACAATGTGAAATGTGAAATAACGTTTTTATGATTTTCGCAAAAATTGCATGAAAATGTGGACAGACACATTTAGTGCAATGTAAATATTGTGTTAAGCGAACACGTGATTACGTTGCCGGAATATTAAGCAGTTATTAAATTTAGTTAAATGTGAAATACGATTCTCGTTTATAATTGTACATTTTCGTTGAGAGAGTGAAAACCGATATTATTGATTGAGTTTAAATGTGGCCAAAAGACTATTATTATACAGGATTTTCAATAACGGGGGTTTATCTTGCAATGGTATTTACCGGTTTGTGTAGGTGCACAGGGGAAAAATCATCGGTTTTGATATGTTTGAATTAAAAGAAAATATATTTGGAACGACAATTTTGTCGTTCAATATTTTATATTTTCGTTAGAAATATTTTAAAAACATTTTTCATCATTCTTAATTTCAGTTTTTTTCTTAAATTTTTCCTTTATTTAAAGTTATACCCTGCAGTTATAAATTACATATGTTCGAGGTATGTTCAGTAGAAAAGGTATTAAAATACCCAAAATTGAAGAGACACGTGAATGCACGGCGTTTCGCGACGATTGAGGACATAAAAACCAAATAGCCGAACAAGCACAACACGTCTATCTCACAAACAAACTCAACTAGGAGCATATGTTCGAGACAAGTGTATATAAAAATAAAAAACGCTAATGGAATGCACGTAACCCGAGAAATGTCAAAATGCACCTTTTCTATTGAACACACATACGTATCAATAAGATGACAAAAACAAAGACAAATGTATTATTTTTTCTATTCGGGATAAAACCTGCAACAAGTTTAGTCCCATTGGGTAGTAGTTATGATAAAGATTATCAACGAGATCGGTTAAATTTGTTGAATTTTGACATTTTAGTTAAACGACTGTTTTCTCTATCCATAAAACTAATTATTTTAAATATTAATTTTTGTGTGTTACACATATTTTATGCTATAGCATTAAAAGTATTGAAACATTTTGGATCGAATTTATTGTAAGGAGTGATCTAAGTAGATATACTTTTTTCGATAGCCTTTGTTTGACAGATCACATGTGAGTCATGTTATTTTTGTTAAGTATTGTTTGGCATTTCATCATGGAAAGACTTACGCCTGAACAACGTTTACAAATTATTCAGTTTTATTATCAAAATAATCGTTCGAAAATTGCGCTAGAAAAAGCAATCACTTATTCGAAATGTCCGTCTTTGGCCTTCACACATGCCTTAAGTTACACTGACCAATCATCAATAGCCGCATGCACCTCGTCCCTTTGGGAAAGTGTCCACAGCATGAACCAAAGCAGTCTTAAAGAATCGATGTTGGGGTATCTTTTGTGGCAGACCTTTTCCTCTAAAACTGTCCACAATTTGCAATCCAGTGGTTTTAAGTCAGGGCTGCCAGAGAGTCATTCATCAGAAGAAATGAAAGCTGGCAAATCTTTGACATCTCCAGTCTCCTCAAACAGTTTTATGCACTTGTGGATGAACATGAGACTAATCCCAAGCGGACAGAGTGTTTTGAAAATGTTGTTTTTTTCATTCCATATTTAAAAAAGCGATATAGCAAGCGGTACGGTTCTCATTATCTGACCACTCCATGGCGAAAACTGAAGCAATATTGAATTCCCGTTACAAACTAACGCTACTGAGGTTAGGTTTCATAATACACGTGGTAATGGTAGGGTATGTTCAGTTCCACTATTGTAATGGGTGTGTTCAATTTTGTAACAGTATTTATCTCCCTAAGTAATTATAATTTTGACGCAGAGCACAAGGAACGACCATTGGAAGCTTAGATTCGAAGATACAAAGCAGCCATACTTTATAACCTACAACGGTAATTTTTTAAGTTAACGGCACAGAATTATATCTGCTTTTAATGGCTACCAATGGCTCAAATGTTACTTGCAATCAAATTGAATTAATCTACAGTTTCGGTTCCAAATAACCCACTGTGACACGTTTGGGAAAACAATTACTGTTTAATTCGATAACTTACAATCGAATAGCCTGCTTCACGATGTCGAACGTTAACTTTCACATGAATTTTATGCGAAAAACATCTGATTTGAGACCGACTAACAGGCTTCAGGCAGTATATTTTATGGTCAACAGTTTTAAAGATATTAAACCAAATCCAGTAGTCCGAGTATGCCCATTCATTTAGAGTTTAGTGATATTAACTCTAAAAAAATAATGTTTGAAAGAATGCCACGTCCACTTTTATTTCCAGAAACATATGTAGGACTAAAAATGAGAAAAATAACCATCAGTCCAGTTAATGTTTTGAGATACTCCCCTCAAAGGTCCAGCTCGATTTGACTTGTTTCCACTATTGGTTCACGATTCCCTGGGGCTCTCTAGCGGCATTTTTGAACTGCGAATTGGACAACCTGCTCAAAATAAGTACACAAATTCGACAATATTCTTTCGTATGAAAATACTCGTATGCAACAATCCCACTGAGGTGCTAATAGTTAGCAAAAAACAAGATATACCGATTATTGTCACATATTAATCGACAGATAATGATTAGCAGAATCTATTTATGACGGAACCTACAATATCTAACATAAGCGGTTATTCAAAAAAAAAACACAGGGAGGTGTATGGATTTGCTGCCACATACCCTCCCTAATTTCGAAAATGTTCGAAATGTCACATAAATGTGGTATGTTGTACACTGAAAAAAATGTCATAAAATTAAAGAAATGCTCCAAAGACGTCCTTAGTCTTCAAAATAAGTATATTTTGTACTTAATATCATGAAAATTTACTCAAAATTAAGTAAATTACTTTATATTATTGAAATAATCTATATTTTAAGTACAAAATGTACTTATTTTAAAAACTAATGACGCCTTTAGAACATTTCTTTAATTTTATGACAAATTTTTTTTCAGTGTAGTATTTAATTTGCTCCATCAATGCACTATGTGATGCAAAAAAGGGGGCAAATTCAAAGGAGATACAATTCAAAATTTCCGTAAATGGAAATGTTGTAATTACATAGGATTCAATGAATATTCTGCTACTGCTCACAAAACCGGAAATGAGTAAGTGCTAGAGTTCCTCATATAATAAACTATCGAAGTCTGATATCAAATGAGACAATATAGTTTCTGTACTCTTAAAACGTATTTAAAAATGGTGGTTACCTTTAGTTTAAGAGGGAATGCCGTTAGTGTTTTTTCACTCATAATATCCATTTGTCACATGGCCGACAGGACGAGACAAAATCTTTGTAACACTTTAATTAATCCCCCCCGTAGGCAGTGAACAAAGGGTTGTAAGTGGTCGACATAAAAAGTGAAAGTGATTTGGGATTCACAGCCAATTATTTGTACATTTGGCGAGCAATTAACGTTTGGTTTCATTCGTTCGTTTGTTTATTTGTTTGTCGTTCTCCAAATGACAACGACAACAACCAAAAGCCAACAGTCGACAGCCGACAAACATATGAGCGTTCACGCAAAGGTGCGAATGTGTAAAAGAACAACAAAAAAGCGGGAATCCTTTAACAATGAACAATAATGTCAACCCAACTCCAGGTTGCTGAGCCAGCAGAGGTTGTGTTGTGAGGCATGTGGGGGTCGATATTTGTCTCAGAGCATGCATATGAATTTGTGTGTTTGTGTCTGTGCCTATGTATGTATATCTCTCTCTCTCTCTCATATTTATGCCAACTTTTCCACTTGCAAGAAGTCATTACGAGTGCGGTGCGAAATAAAAATGAATAAATAATTGTCCTTGTTGTTGGTGTCGGTGTCGGCGATATTGATGTACTTGTACTAATTGTTAAACTTGTTAAGGAGATTACATTATTTATTAAAAAAAATAAAGTGTGAAAAAATGCGACAAGCCGGAAGTTCAAGGGGTTAAGCTTGTCTTGTCCTTCAGCTTCGGGGGACACACTGAACGAGCGGGAGAGGGAAAGAACGGCAATAACTGGAGGTGTGTGTGTGTGTGCCTGGCTGTTTAGCTGTTTTATGAGTATTAAACATTCATGGAACGTTTACAAGGCATACATTTCTCTCCATTTGATTACACACCAAATGTTCGTTCGTACGTATCGCTGTATATCGGTGTGTATGTGTGTCTGGGCGGCTTTGTATGTCTCGTTTATCACGTACATGGCGGCGGAGACCAGCAGGAAGAACACGAACAAACACAACAACGTTTGCACGTCGTCGCGCAATGTGTGCGTAGTATGTGTGTGTATGGGTGTCTGTATGAGTTTGCGTTTGTGTATAGTCGTAGTGTCAACTTTTCGCAAATTTCTCGGCCGAAATATCATCATCGTCATTGCCAAGGAAAACAGGAGTGGTTGAAGAATAAATGAGAGAGCGCGTCGCATTCATTGAAATTGCTGATTGTGCCAAAGTCTAATGTCATCCAGCCGTGGCCCACATCCAACGGCCCAGCAGCTTCTGTGAGCTCAACTCCAGCCCCTCCCTCGTCGTCCCGATACCCGATATGTACTCGATATTGTACTGTGCCAATTTGCTTAAACGTTGTCTGTTCGACGAGTCAATGTCGTTCTTCTGTTTCCACTTGGAATCAGCCGTCATCGTTTGTCGGTGTCTGTCCGCCTGTCCGTCTGTTTGTCAATGCTGCGAATAGAGTCTCTGTGCGATTGACTTGGTGAAATTGTTTAACTTATTTTAATGAAGTTGTCAACATGTGCATATTGTGGGGTATTTGCTATGTCCTTTTGTGTGAGTTTGTCTTTAAGTTAGTTAAGTGTATCGCTTGAGTACAACTGATTACACTAGGCAACAGTACATCTCGTAGATGTCTAGATCGGTATATGTATCTTTGATTTGCTTACAAGTGTTTGCTTACACCTAACCTCAGTATATTAGAACAAAATAAACCGCGGCAACACATTTGTATGACCATCAGTTTAAGTTTTTTCATATTCTGTCTATTCAGCAATGAAATTGAACAATTAAAAACGGTTTAAGTTCGGCACTGTCGAATCGTATATACCCTCCACGAAACTTAAAAAATATGTATGTATATAAAATTGGAATATGGACGATACACATAGGAGCTGAGCTCACAAGTAATTGTATTTGCCATACCTTTCTTGTAAAAAAGTTTGAATTCTGTAATATTATAGAGGCAATGATTACAAATCAATAGCGATTAAAAGACCAAAGTAGGACAAACGTACATACTATATGTGATGTATTATTCATAAGAGTTACAAAAATTAAAATACATATATTTACATTACAATAAATTTACTTAGACATGGAATTCAATGACATTCTCGTTCGAATATTTTTGCTGAAGATTATTTGTATTCCTCCAATTTGCATATACACATTCCATCGGGACCTGTTACAAAGATATTTAAAAATGTATATTAATATCAAATTTAAATTCCAAATTTAACATTTAAACTAGCCCTCTCTCTTTTGAAATCGATACAGGAGTTTGAAGGATTCAAAATCTGCAGCCAACAATTTTATTATTCAATATTTCCAAACGTATGTAATAGTGCTCGAAATACGACGCTTAGGTCTTACTGTAACAGATGTTTTCGTTACGTGAATAAATTTAAATTCATCTTGAAATTATATATATTTTTTTTATCAATTTGCTTCAGCAAATAAATAGGAGTATCATATATTTATCACAAATTAAAGAACTAACATTTCCTTGTATTGCATGAAATTCATAAACATACTTCATGTTTCACGAACTTTTTCTGACGTCCACATGATGGATATCATCGTACTGATATTGGAGCGAGAAATATTCTGTAAGTAATCTGAAAATATAAATGTGTGCTTTAAAAACATTTGTATTGTCCATTATAATTGTGAAGTAACTTCACAATTTTAATCGTAATTCGTATATATTTTATATTTGATAATGTCGTAAAATATCTTCAAATTTCAATATCTGAAAACGATTAGCAGTTATTTCAAAGTTATAATGAAGAACATAATTTCAAAAACAATCTTAATATAATAGAATTTACCAAAAGAGTCAACAAATTTACCAAAAGGAACAAAAAAGGAGCGACAAATATGTATATATTTCTTACTCATAAATTAAAACTTAAAACTTAACTCTCGAAAGGGGTAACCGATTGACTTTAAATTTGGTATGCGATAATTTTTTTTTCTATATCCGGCTAAGTTCGAAGATGGGCCATATTTGTCCACTCCTTCTAGTACCTCCCCCACAAAGGGTTAATATTTAGTGAAATATTGATTCTTTAATAAGTTCTATTACTACTACTACTTATTGGAATCTTCTGAAACACCAACAAATTGTATTAGTTTATTAGCCGCTACCACGTCGGGCGAAGTTGCCACACCCTTTTTGTTACCTCCCACACAAATGGACAATTTTGCACCAAAAGTTAACAGCTTATAACATTTGTACCATTGCATAAAAATACTTGAAATTTTGTACAGTGTAATGATTTTATATTTCCTACAGTCCAGTGAAAAATTGACTTTATTGCGACACCCCTTTAGGCACCTGCCCCATAAAGGTTCCATTTTGTACAAAAAGTTAAAAGCTAAAAATCATGTGTAAAGTTAACAGTGTAATGCTTTTAAAGTACCTCTAACCCTGTGAAAAATTGTCGTTAGGAATACCGAAATCGGGAACGTCTATTGCGTGTCATGACTCAATGAACAATTATTATAAAAGTAACATCACAAAGTTTCAGCATGATATTAAGAAATGCTAGAGATTTTTGAACGAAACCTTAGAAGGAAAGTAAAAAGCCAAATAAACTTATGCAATATTGATGTTGCACCCATTTTGCTCAAAATATTTCAAAGCATTATCGAGGCTGCTGAATATCCGGAGGTATTAAAAATTGCAAAATAGTTCCAATACCGAAGGTAAAAAATGCCAGTTCTGAAGATAAATACAGGCTGTATGTATTATTACTGTATGTATTGCTGTATTATCAGTAATTAACAAAATGTTTGAGAAAGTAATTCTCGCAGCAGCTGGTGACGCACTTAGAAACAAATAAATTGCTTTATGAATACCAATTTGGGTTTAGAAAAGGAAGTGGAACTGAACATGCTGTACTTAATGTGGTAAATTATATATGTCAAGGTCTTGATCAGGGTTATAATTCAGTTACTGGTATATTCTACGACTTATCGAAGGCATTCGATCTAGTGGACCATAGTTTTTTTTTACCTACAGCAAAAATTGACAGAATAATTAGTGTAATATTCCATGTTACATTACTCACAAAGTGAGGGTATACCTTAGTCGGTTTACCCGACTGAAACTTTCTTACTTGTTTATACAGACTTCACATGTATTGCATTATAGAACAAAAAGAGTCTACATTTTCCTCTCGCCGATATAAAACGATATCTTCATTTAAAAGATAACTGATCATTAATTCAACGATACCAAAAAACAGGTCTGAAAAGTAAGGGTATATTGTCTTTAAAAACTAGACATGAGGATTTCTACAATTTAAAAAAAAAGTATACACTATTAAAATGTATACTTGAGTTAATGACAGCTGCACTACAATAAATTATTTTTTCTTTAGTTTTATGACGCAACGTTTAAGTCAACATGCCATTATTTTATGGACTTTTTATCATAGAAGTAAGGAATTTTACTTCAAACGAAAGAACGTTTTTTTGAAATTAAATAAATTTTTTTAAATTAAAAGAATTTTGTTCTTCAAACAAATGCATTCTACAAATCAATGAAAACAACTTTAAATTCTAAGAAAAATATAGCCTTAAAGCCACATGTGTTCTTTTTCATGAGACTCGTATATACATATTTGCAAAGACAACAGTCTGACCCATTCAGACATTTCCCCCATCCTTGCTGTTGTCTAGTGTATTGTAGATTGATATTTATTTGTATTTGATATGTTATCGTGTAGACTTAATGTAACAAGTACGTGTCAGTGGTTGCGAGCTAAGAAAGTCGATTTACTGAAATGTTCCTTTGAATTTAACTTTTGCCATCAATTGCGGCTTTAATCACCAAAACATTTAAACGAAAGGGAATTCGCCAAAAATGGAAATGACATTTAACACATAATAGAAGGAGAATTGATTTTAGTTTTATTTCTTCACTTACAAAATTTTTGTGTAATTTTAAGAAAAAAATATTTTTGTAGAACATATCGTTCATTTAGTGCAAGAGTGTTACATTGCCATTTAGAACATTTCACTTAAGGGGAATGATATGACTTCTGAAGTATGCTAAATAATGTTGTCTTCCTCAGGAATCAGCCAAATCATGGATTAGGTTCTAGATAATGATTTTTTTATCGCCCACCTCAATTTTCATTTTTGAGATGTGACGCTCTTGCACTAAATAAGCGGCATTTGTATTGAAGTAGTTAACTCAATAACTTACTACGGATTTGGAAAAACTTTAAAACGATTTAAACGATTTTTATACAGAATTAAAAACGCCATACTAAAGTAAACATTTCTGATTTTTGGCTGAAATCATACTTACAAATTAAAGTACGTTCGATGACAGAAGTGATTAATAATTCCTGTTCGTTCCGCTGCAAATATTCCTTATAGTTTTGACTTTAAATCGAATAATTACAGCTACATTTTTCCATTTTCTGTCAAATAATTGTGTTAAAAAGAATTTGCATTTTATAGCAATATTGAAGCAGAATTAGTATCACATCAAAACTGACTTTATTATCAAAATCACAATGAATTAAGTATATTCGGGCTTAAATAATGTATTTATTAGGCTTAAATAAAGTAGATGTCAGGCTTACTTCAATCCAAATATTTTACGTTGTGAGTAATATAATATCGATACCTCCATTGTAAAACATGCTAAGTCGACATAGCATAGTTTTAGGGAGATTGCATTTTTCATTTCTAAATATTCCAAATTATATTCAGTCAAAATTTGGTGTTTATCCGTCAACCCAATCAAAAGTTATTCACAGAACAGTACAGGTCATTCGATTTGCTTTAAAAAGGAATTCCACACAAAATTAAAAAAATCATCAAACTTTGATCGCCTCTCGTGAAAAACTACCTTTTTGCACTTAGCATAGTTTAGAATGGAGGTATCAATATGGAATATTACACGAATTATTCTCTCAATTTTTGTGGGAGGTACCAGGAGGGTTTTAACAAATACACCTAATCTTCGCTGAACAGCAGATACTTTAAATATATTCCATAGAATTATAAGCGTTTATCTGCGCTATTAATGTTATTAGCTCTTACTTTAGTATGATTTGCTTATTTTGTGTGGGAGGTACAAAGAGGGGCGTGGTGATAGCGCCCATTTTTCACAGTGCTATAGGTACTTTAAAAATGTTACACTGTGCAAAATTTTGTAGTATTTTCGGGCATTGGTACTCACACTGTAAACTGTACAAAATTGCAAGTAGTTTTGTACAATGTTATCAATGTTATACGCTATTAACTTGTGGTATAAAATGGTACTTTTGTGTGGGAGGGGTCAAAATGGGTATGCTATAACGCCCATTTTCACTGGAATGTAAGTACTATAAAAGCATTACACTGGACAACATTTCAAGCATTTTTATAGACTGATAATGTTATAAGCTGTTAACGTTTGGTTCATTTGTGTGGGAGGTACCAAATGGGGTAAGTCAATTTCGCCCATTTTTCTTGAGGTGAAAGCGACTAATAAATTAATACTACCTGTGGAATTTGAGCAGATTCGAATAAGTAGCATAGAAGTTATTATAGAATCAATATTTCACTAAATGTTAACCCTTTGTGTGGGAGGTACTAGCAGGAGTGGTTCGAACTTAGACGGCGATAGAAATAAAAATTATCGCATACCAAATTTGAAGTCAATCGGTTGCTCCTTTCGAGACTTATCGTGCGCACCAGCCAGCAGACAGACAGACGGACGGACGGACATTGCTCATTCGACTTAAAATGACCCAAAACGAATATTCGCCGAACATACTTAGGGTCTTAGGTCACTCCTTCGATGTGTTACACTTTTGGTCCGTAGCAAATGATATATACCCTCGTATCACTAAAGTGAGGGTATAACAAGTAAGAAACTTCAGTCGGGTATACCGACTTAAGAATCCTCTCACCTTCAGTCTGAAAAAATATTCGTAAATTAATTTATTTTTGTTGTTGTAATTAAAATACTGTGAATTTAAATTGCATTTAATAACATTAATGTTTGTACTGGTGCAAAATGGTCCATTTGTGTTGGAGGTACCAACAGGGGCGTGCCAATAACGCCCACTTTCTCTGGACTCTAGGTGCTATACTCGTTAAACCATTACACTGAACAAAATTTCCAGTATTGGTATGATCTGATATTCCATTTGTGTGGGAGGTACTAAAAGGGTCGCTTACACCTTCTTGAGGTACAAGCGACTAATATACTTATACTTTACGGAAGGTTCGAATAAGTAGTATAGAATTTATTAAAGAATTAATATTTCACTAAATTGTAGCCCTTTGTGGGGGAGGTATTAGAAGGAGTGGGGCAGTAAGGCCCATCTTCGAACTTAGCCGGAGATACAGAAAAATATTACCGCATACCAAATTTGAAGTCCATTGGTTAATCCTTTCGAGTGTTATCGTGCGCACCAGCCAGCAGTCAGACACACAGACAGACAACAAATGACTTAAGATGACCCAAAACGGATATCCGCTGAACATACTTGGGGTCTTAAGTCACTCCTTCGATGTGTTACACTTTGGCTCTTAGCAAATGATAAATACCCTCCCCTCTAAGGTGAGGGGATAAAAATATAATATTGACACAATAAAGTTGCTTTATCTTTTAGGTCCATCAAGGTTCCATTTTGAGTTTTTTCATAGTCAGTTCATAATAGTTTGACCCTTTAGTACCAAAAAAATTAAGGGCATGAATTTCAGGATATTTAAGAATATGATTTAAACTGAGATACTCTCTCGGCTAAAGACCTTCTATAGACTACTGATGACGGGGGCCACGCAGAAAAAAATGAATAAAATGATAAGTTAAAATGAACTAAACTTCAGGAAAATTAAACTACATATGGCACTAAAGCAATTTTTTCCCAAATCAAGTTCACATTTGTCCTTAATATTAGCAAATGTTTTGAACTTAGTTTTAGTTAATACTAACTTGAATTTAGTAAATATTCCTTTATATCTAGTTCAATTGAACTCATATTAAGGAAAAATTAACTCAGTTTAAGTAAAAATTTACATGAAATTTGGAAAAAATATAGTTAAATTTTCACTAAAATCAGGTACATTTTTACTTGAAATCAGGAATTTTTTACTAAAAATTAAGAAAATTTTAACTAAAATCAAGTAATTTTTTTACTACGATTAAGTTAGATTTTTACTAAATGGAAGTAAAATAATTCCTCAAATCAAGTTCAATTTTACTTGAATATACGAAAATTAAACTAAAATGTAAGAAACGTTTAACTATAAATGAGTAATTTTTGAACTTGCAACTTGTAGAAGTAAACTAAATTTTAGTTCATTACTACTAATATAATTCCGCAAAATATTCTCGGGAATTTTCCAATAAATATTTTGCTCCAATGTATTTGAAACAAATTCAAAAAACCTGAAGCAAACAGAATTCTCATTCAATGTCGCAATCTTATGTCTTAAGTATTTCACATATAATCCTATATATTTGCTGCGAAGTTAATTACTTAACTTCGCAGCTGCTGTTTGAAATGATATTTGAGCAGTTAAGGAAAGAATCTCTTGAAACGAACGGGAATTTTTTGCTTAACGAATATTCAAGGATTATTTGAAAACCGTATTATAAATTTCAGAAAAACATGAACTAGAAATAAGGAAATTCGGATATTTCTAGTTAAAATTTCCTAAAATGATTTATTTTCGCGGAGTAGTAAATGTTTCTTCGACGCTAGGAAATCCTTCCTCGGTAAAAGTCAAAATTTACCAAATAGTAGGAAATTTTTACTTGGTCGATGGAATTTTAAGTAAGTAAAATCATATCCCATTTCCGAGTATGTAACCAATTTGCTATATATTTGAATTTAATTAAATTTACTCATTGAAAGTAAAATTTCCCAGTTTTGAGGAAAATTTAACTAAACATAAGTAAAAATCTTGAACTAAACTGAGATATAGATTTTACTCACATAAACGATTGCCATTCTTCTGAGTGCAATGAAATACTTGCAATATATTTTGCCATGTAAAATACTTGCATTCTATCACTGTATAGAAGCAGGTTGGTCTTTAGCCGAGAGAGTATCTCAGTTTAAATCATAACGATTACAGACCGAAATAATAACGGGCAACCGACATGATTAAGAATATATTCCATATTTTCATATCCTTCCACCAAAAGAAAATAAATACTTTTTGTTCCTCAACATTGAAGCAGAGCTTTTCGTTGGTATTAACTAACAAAAATACGTGACGCGGTAATTGCGATAATAATTAGGAATAATTGGCAAGTAGGCAGGAACATATTATCTAATTCTGAGCCGATAATCGCTAAATTAAGCAATATTCTTTCCTAAAATTGAGAAACATCTATAGCGCGTTGATACCAAATCAGAAGGAACATATATATGGAGGTTATATATAAATCTGAACCGATTTTCCCTGAATACTCATTCATGTAAAAATACCTCTTTCTGTAGAATTTCGTACTGATCGGATATAAAATACAGTCTCTACAGCGCTTACATGCCAAATCGGTGGTAACATATATATGGGGGTTAGATATTGCCCCCATATATATGTTATCTGAACCGATTTCCCTCAAATTTGGCAGTGTTAATTCACGTAATGAGTAACCTCTTTCTGCCAATTTTTTTACTGATCGGATATAAAATACAGTTTCTACAGCGCTTACATGTCAAATCGGTGGTAACATATATACATATGTGGGCTATATCTAAATCTCAACCGATTTCCCTCAAATTTGGCAGTATTAATTCATGTAATAAGAAATCTCTTTCTGTCGAATTTCGTACTGATCGGATTAAAAATACACTTTTTACAGCGCTTACATGTAAAATCGGGGGTAACATATATATGGGGGCTATATCTAAATCTAAACCGATTTTCTCCGAATTTGGCAGTATTCCTTCATGTAATAAGAAACCTCTTTCTGCCTAATTTTACACTGATCGGTTATAAAATAAATTTTTTACGGCGCTTACATGTGAAATCGGGTGTAACGTATATATGGGGGCTATATCTAAATCTGAACCAATTTCTTCCAAATTTAACAGTGTTCATTCATATAATAAGAGACCTCTTTCTGCTGAATTTCATACTGATCTGATATAAAATAAGGTTTTTACAGCGCTTACATGTCAAATCGGGGCTAACATATATATGGGGGCTATATACAAATCTGAACCGATTTTAACCAAATTAAATAGGGATCGTCCTTGGGCCAAAAAAAGATATGTGTAAAGTTTCGTCAAGATCGGGCCACAATTGCGACCTGTACTTTGATTACAAGAATACATCTACAGACGGACAGACGGACATAGCTAAATCGACTCAGGAAGTGATTACAAGTCGATCGGTATAATAAACAATGGATCTATCTCTTCTCCTTTTGGGTGTTACAAACAAATGCACAAAGTCATAATACCCTGTACCACAGTGTGGTGTAGGGTATAAAAACTGAGTACTTTGTTTTGTTATGTTTGAAGTCAGATATCTGAATTATATAGACATTTCAATGTCGCACGTTTTGTTTGAAGTCAAATATCTGAATTGCATAGACATTTCAATGACCAATAATTTGTGTTCAATTTTAATAATTTGTGTTTTTCTGTTTAACTGCTAACTTTCCTTTAAATTATGGTAGCGATACATTGCCAAAAATACTCATATACAAATAAATCTTTGAAATATTAGTTCCAATAAAATAAATGGGTTTATTTAGAAAAACATCATCCCAAACATATAATATTTGTGTGTGTAAAACTTATATATAGTTTTTGTGTACCCTAAACATACGTGTGTTTCAAGTAGAATATGTTTGCGACAATAAACACATGTGATCCTTTGCTCCTCACGAAAGTTGAAATGCGAGGTGCGAAATTAAGTCGAAGAAATGTGTGTTTATTCATCAATCTGTTTTATTTTTGTTGCTAATAACTCTCATCAGTAATGTAACGAGAATTGTTTTGATTTGAGCAAATTTTTGATGTGGCTTTTGAAAAGTTTCTACAATGTTGAGAGGTTTTTATAGTTTAAGAGCAGTAATTGAGCCCCCCTTCCCCATATATATGTTTTCGTTCGGATTATTGAATCACATATATACCGAAAGAAGAACGTTTTTCTATTCCCCTTTTCAAGGATACACAAAAATGTATCAAAGTGTTCGCATCAACTGCATCAACATTTGGATTTGATGGTCAATATATTCGTATTTCGTTTCGGTTCATACAAAAATTCCACAACAGGTGTACTACCCACAAAGACATCCGAGTGGTTTTTAATCAAAGCTGAAATCCCATTACATCATACCTGACCTAAAATCTACTTTTCAAATCGATTGATTTGTTCAAAGGTACCAATCGAAGGATGAAAGAAAAGATTAGAATTGCTCGTCAGTGCTTTGTTAGATTAAAATCACAACACAAAATAACAAAAACTCGAAAAGAGCTTTGCCCGAGGCACAACAACGTGTAGAGTAGTGTGTAATTGTATCGTAATCAATCGAGAATTTGGATTACATTTTGACATTTCAAATAATGGTTTCCATCCAAAAACATCTTTCAACTTCTCTCCGCAGCCATCCGTGGCTTTAGGGATCTGGAGCTGGATAACCATTGACGAAACGCATAATTTGTTTCCTCCAGCGAATACGAAACATTGTTACAATGACCCCAAACTCATTTCCTATCCATTGTGTGCACTACTGAATTCCTGGGAGAGTAAAAGTACATTTACAAGAGAGGAGAATAGCTGTGATTACTCCTTGCATTTCAATTAACGTTCATTTTTGTTTTTTTTTTGTTGCTTCTTCACCTTTGTACATGCTGCGCAAGAGATATGTATTTGCGACTGACACATACATACATACATATGCACTACTAGTACATTCCGAGAAGTAGAGATGAGCTATAAATATTAAAAGTGTCTTTGCCAGCATAACACAGCCACAGCACATCACGACAAACTACACTAGGTAACAGGTTGTTGGCTCCATGGCGGTGACTGTGACTGTGTCAATTGTCCGTGTTATTTATGACCGAGTGCGGATATTCATTTCTTGGGAGAATCGAACGTAAATCTCGAATTTCCCATGAATTCATGTCGATAAAGAAATCCATCCATCCATCGCCAGAATGCGACAGTGAGTCATGGACGTCTGGTTCACTCATAGGTATACTGATGTGTGAGTGTATGTGCGAGTGTGCGTTCAACCAAGTAAATTCAACTTTGAACTCTGAACAAACAATCGTAAATGCCTTCGATAAACATCGATAACAATAACAATTTGCATCACATACATCCAGACCTCGTTTTAAGGGGTATACGAATTGCCTTTACTCATGAAATATTAGCAAGAAACAATATTTACAAACAAACAATTGTTTTGCAAAAACAAATATATAATGTAACGCAGTTTAAACTACTTCAACTAAAACTCGTTAAATCTAATTAATTTCTTTTGTAATTTCATATTCAAATGCAGAGCGATTGAATTTCGTACTAATCAATCAGTTTTCAATACGAGAAATAGATTAAATTTGAGAGTCAAACGATGTCGTCTTGAAATAACTAAACAGAGAATATAACACAACGGATGCTCTGAATACAATCATCTTCCCAAAGACTTAAAGACTGTATATAATTTCTTCTTGTTAAACCCCTTCTGGTACGTCCCACAAAAATTAACAGAATAATTCGTGCAATATTTCATATTAGATTACTCACGAAGTGAGTTAGTCGGTTTACCCGACTGAAACTTTCTTACTTGTTATCCTTAGAGAGGAGGGTATATATCATTTGCTACGAGTCAAAAGTGTAACACATCGAAGGAGTGATCTTCGGCGGAAATCCGTTTTGAGTCATTTGATGTCATTTGTGCAATGTCCGTCCGTTTGTCTGTCTGCTGGCTGGTGCGCACGATAACTCTCGAAAGGATTAACCAATTGACTTCAAATTTGGTGAGCGGTAATATTTTTCTCTATCTCCGGCTAAGTTCGAAGATGGGCCATATTGGCCCACTCTTCCTAGTACCTCCCCCACAAATAATGCGCCTCTATTGGTACCTCTCGTTACCTCGTTAATACACGCAAAGAAAAAATTCGTTTCTGCGAAACGAAATATTAGACAACTACAATTCTCGTTTACAACGACTGAAATTTCTTTTGGTCAGAATATGTTTCTGTCACAACAAACGAAATTTCAGTTCCGGCAAACGAGAATTGTACTTGTCTAATATTTCGTTTCGCAGAAACGATTTTTTTCTTTGCGTGTATCTGTGCACATAAATAGGCGTATTCGTCCAGCCATTTCTCGTATCTCCCACACAAATTGACAGGTTCATTCAAACACAACATTCATACTTCTGCAGCAATCAACTAAATGAATTCATATTGTTTTCATAGACTGAAAAATAAAAAATACATCTATACCTCATTCTAGGACATACTAAGTCGACTTAGCATGTTTTAGGGAAATTGCATTTTTTATTTCCAAGTTATATTAAGTCATTCATTTGGTGTTTATCCGTCAACCCAAAATTCACAAAACAGTACAGTTCATTCGATTTGCAATATAAAGGAATTCCACACAAATTTAAAAAAATGCATCAAACTTTGATCGCCTCTCCTGAAAAAGTACCTTTTTGCACTTAGCATAGTTTAGAATGTAGGTATCGATATTCCGGTCTACCATATTACATTATTCACAAAGTGAGGGTATACCTTAGTCGGCTTACCCGACTGAAAGTTTTTACTTGGTATACCCTCACCCCTAGGATGGGGGGTATATTCATTTTGTCACTCCGTTTGTAACACCTCTAAATATTGATATGAGACCCTATAAAGTATATATATTCTTAATCGTCGTAAAATTCTAAGACGATTTAGCCATGTACGTCTGTCCGTCCGTCTGTTGTAATCACGCTACAGTCCGTAATAATATCCATGATGGAGGGTGTATAAGATTCGGCATGGCCGAACTTAACGCTTTTACTTGTTTTTATTATTCTTTGTCTTCAAATTAGTTGCCCAGGCAGAAAATTCTGGTTCAACTAACTATCTGTTCTGATTTCGCAGGCCAGTCTCAAACGTGCTTTTAATCTTAAACTTGAACATTGGATTGATTCTGTTTAAATATTAAACATGTTTAATTGAATAAAGTGCGTGTGTGTGTGAGAGAGCGTTGAATGTGAGCGAGTTTATGTAACAAAAACACAAATGCTACTTCGTGTCATTCATTATAATATTGACTTTACTACACTATTTTTTTGACAACACGCTGTGGTACAAGGGTATTAGGTGGTGGCGGTACGTGTATAGGTTAACAAACAGTTGCGGCGGGTATTGTACAGTCCGCCCCGCCCGATTTTAGTCTTCCCTTACTGGTTTACCATTGTTATAAATCCCTGAATCAATATATATTAACTACTTTGCTTCTGCTGATATATAATACTTTCCTGAATTTTTGTTTCCTTTTAAAGATTTTTGAAATTTCAGTCTTTCACAATAAGTGTACATGAATGTTGTACATCAAAACAAAAATGCACAAACATCACTCCACCTAATACTTAAATATGCGCGTGCGAGGGTGAGTGTGTGAATGTATGTATAGTGTTAATTGAATATGTATTCACAATGAAACATGGATATGTGATGTGTGTTGTGTAGCATTAAAAGGATCACTATCGCCACTTATCGTTTGGGCAAAGGCGTTCATTGTCCAATCCGGCAATATGCACAAATATTGAGAACGAGGCAAACAAAGAAAGGTCCTGAGAGAGTGAGAGGAGGGGGGGGGGGGGGGGTAAAGATGGAGCAACTAATGCTATTGTTGCATGAGCTTCAGATTGTCTTCATTAGCATTTATTACGGTTTATTATTTAAGTTGCTTTGCTTTATGCTTTAGTAGCCGTTATGGCCATATTATTATTATTGCCGTTATTGTTGATGTTGTAATTGCTCTCTCTCTTGCTCTCCCTCTCTTACAAGCCGATGCTGCTGTTGGTACAGCTACAGCTCACATTGTGCTTCTTCACATTGTTTCCATTGCCAGTGTTGCTCTGCTACTGCTGTTGGTGTTGCTATTTTTATTGTGTTTCATTATTATTGTAGTAAATTAATTATAACTGAGATTTCCCATTTAATACTTTGAACGCAATTTTATGGTGATATTTTACATGGAGGAAACAAAGCCATTAGACAGACGGACAGATAGACAGACACTCCTGCCAATGCCGACGAAACGATATACACGTTGGCCATGTATAGTACTCCTGTTGGATTCCTGTCTGTGTGTTGTTATTCTTAGTCGTGTGACTGAGAGACATCCCTCCAGTCACTCAGTGTCGGTTGCTCCGGGGAGGACGAATGCTATTTATTGCCCTGTTTCCATGGGACGGAGGAGGTTAGTGATGTCGTGCGCCCATCTCAAAGATGGCTGACGACCGTGTTGCCGCTCATGGTAATGGGGTATCATTAACCCAGTGTTTGTTAACAGTAATTACCTGATTACAGATGACTGAACATCTGTCATGTTTAGAAGGCTTTCGCAACATGGCATCCCTTGCCGCCGCCTGGGCGTAGGCTTGGTTTGTGTGCTTGGATTTGTGTTCACTCCAGAGGCAGAGGTTTGCTAACCTTGAATCAGTTCATTATGAACGTTTAACTGATGGCTAAGACTAATTAATGAAATGAGTTAAAAAGGATAAATGTTATGGCATTTTATATTCATTACAAAGCCCGAAGAAACATCTCAAATTGCTTACCTTCTGCACCAGAATTATTTATTTATGCCACGCACTGTTCCCATTCTCGAGTAGGCCTCATCATTAATCGATTTACTTACTTACAGGCCACCTGACCTACCCATTGTTGTTGTCCTTTTTACAGGTCCTTTGGGTTGTGTGGTGTTAAAATAAGAAAACTTTGACGCGATTACTGTGAATGCGGTTGGCATAAACACCGCAAATTGGTTTAAGGCTCTTTAATGTTTGCCCTGTTTGTTGTTGACCGCAATAATAATTACAATGTACGAGTATATCATATCTGGGAAAGTTTTGGGATTTATTCACACAAACTATTACAGGATCATTGCCAATTAGCCTTATTTCATACTTTTACTCTCACTTTTTATACTCGACACAAGACTGTGATACAGGGTATTATGACTCTGTGCTTTTGTTGGTAATGCCAAGAAATAAGAGATAGACCCATAGTTTATATACCGATCGGCCTAGAAGCATCTTCTGAGTCGATTTACTCAGGTCCGCCTGTCTGCTCATACAATCTTTACGAAAAGTGGTATAGGCATTTCCAAGGCCGGGGACGATCCTAAAGGTCCCCTCTGATGCAACCTCTTGACTCTCTGGAGAACACATTTTTCAATTAATCTGACTGAAATTTAAGAGCATACACTTTATTTTGGCACATCATCGTCCCTAGAAAAAATGGGCACATCGGTTTATGCTTTGATGTATAACCGCCCGACTTGAGTTGTTCCTTACTGGTACTAACATCGAGGAGCATACCTCCGCTTCAACAGGTTTAAAACATTTTTACTTTTGCTTATATGTATATTCATAATTGTTTTAACCAACTTCTATCAGCCCTATTTGATAAAGATTTGAAGGGGCAATATTAGGCTGTACCGAAAAAACGTGTTTTGAGAATTTCAAATCCTAAACAATTTGAATAAAAACAAGTAAGAAAGTTCAGTCGGTAAACAGAAGTGGAACAATATGACCCATCTTCGAACTTCGCCTGAGCCAGAAAAAGATATTACCACATACCAAATTTGAAGTCTATCCGTTACCGTGCGCACCAGCAGACAGACATACGGACGGACGGACATTGCTCAAATGTCTTAAAATGGCCGAAACTGGTTTCCGCCGAACGTACTTGCGGTCTTAAGTCACTCCTTCGATGTTTTACAAATGATAAAAGGTTTTCCAACAAGAGGTGTTATTATGGTATTCAAAGAAAAATTAAATTTTTTTAGATAAATGAACGGATGTTTATTTCATAATAAAGAGGAAGGTATGCCGTTAATAATGAAAAACAACATCAGCCAAATGGCCACCACGACTATGGTGGTACAGGACCATACCCTTTTCATGAAATTTTCCATAACCAAATCGCAAATTGGCTGCCCTATGTCCTCGATAGTCTCACGAATTCTATCTTTGAGGTCTTGAATCGACGCTGGGCTGTTGGCGTAGACCTTATCTTTCACGTGGCCCCAAAGGAAGAAGTCGCAAGGTGTTAAATTACAAGATCTCGGTGGCCAATTGTGATCACCTCTTCGAGAGATAACACGGTCCGGAAAATTTTCCCGTAACAGAGCAATGGTTTCGTTGCTTGTGTGGCACGTAGCGTCATTGTTAATTGCATATAAATGGGATCAAAGTACAATATTACATGTATACAGTACTTTTATTGAGGGGACGATATTTTAGCCTTTGGTGCTAAATTGTCCATTTGTATGGGAGGTAGCAATAGGGGAGTGTCAATCACGCCTGTTTTTCACTTGACTGTAGGTACTGTAAAATCATTACACTGTACGGAATTTTAAATGTTTGTATGCACTGGTATTAAACTTATAAGCTGTTACCTTTTGGTGCAAAATAGTCCATTTGTGTAGGAGGTACTAAAAGGGGCGAGCAGCTTCCCCCATTTGGCTCGAAGTGATTTCTACTAATAAACTTATTCCACGTGTAAAATTTCAGAAGATTCTAGCCCTTTGTGGGGGAGGTTCTAGAAGGAGTGGGCCAATCGGGCCGGAGATAGAGAAAAATATTACCGCGTACCATATTTGAAGACAATCGGTTACTCCCTTCGAGAGTTATCGTGCGCAGACAGACGGACGGACATTGCTTAAATGACTTAAAATGATCTAAATCGAATTTCCAATTTTACACTTTTGGCTCGTAGTTTCAAATATTTTTGCAAAAAAATATACTTTATTAAAATTTTGCTCTCTAATATATTTCTTGTTTTTTTTTCTCCGTGTATAAATAGATTTAGTTCATATTCACATTATTCAATATTTGTTTCCACTGCTGAGGAAAACTTGTTGTATATACCCTACACCACACTGTGTTACAGGATAGTATGATTTTGTGCATTTGTTTGTAACACCCAAAAAGAGAAGACATAGACCCATAGTCTATTATACTAATCGCCGTAGAATCACTTTTTGGATCGATTTAGCCATGTCTGTCTGTCCGTTCGTTTATGTATTCTTGTGATCAAAGTACATCTCGCAATTATGGTCCGACCTCAACGATTTACATATAGCTCCCATATATATATACCTCCTATTGTGCATATATATGTTACACCCGATTTTACATGTAAGCGCTGTAGAAACTGTATTTTATATTCGATCAGTACGAAATTCGGCAGAAAGAGTTTTCTTAACATAAAAGAACACTGCCAAATGTGGGGGAAATTGGTTTAGATTTATATATGTATAGTCCCCATATACATATATGTTCCTGCCGATTTGGTATCAAAGTGCTTTATAAGTTGTACTTTGCTTCCGATCATTGCAAAATTTGGCAGAAAGCAGTTCCTAATGTAGGAACGAATGCTGCTTAATTTTTCAGATTTAGATGTAACTACATATATGTTCTTGCCTATTTAGTAATTAAGTGCTACCAAAATTTTATTTTATGTCCAATCTTTATGTAATGTGGCAGAAATCCAAGTTGATGAAAATCTGTTTGGATTATGAATAGTTCATTCCGATTCTTGATCTATGGAAGATTTTGCATGCTAAGGTTGTTCTTTCAGATCTAGTTTATTATGATTAACATCTTCAACTCATCCTTGGAATAAGCCTCGATGAGCAGGTGAAGCTTGTTAACTGAAACAAAACCAATTATTCCAAATTATTATAGCCGCCTTTCGCATTGTTAGGGAGTTGTAGGGTATATTATAGTCGGCCCAGCCCGACTTTCTGTCTTTCCTTACTGGTTTCATAACACAAATTCATGTAAGACATACAAATGGTCAATAGATTTGAACCTGGGCTCTCTGCTATGCTAAGAAAGATTGACTCTGGTATTCATTACTTTCAAGTATTGTGTTGACCATCATAAAATTCGCGACAAAAATAATCCATAATGAGAGCTACAATTGTTTTGGTGATTAATTACAGATTTTAGATAGATTTTTTATTTTTTTTTGAAAGTACATATTGAGGCCTAATAAACTGCATTCTATAACGACCCACGCTAGTGACAAGCATTGCTCTTACAATTATGACAACAGTTTTTTTTGTCATAGCGTTTGAAGCCAAAACTATGAGAATTTCATAGCAAACTTGTGGGCCAATGGTGTTCAACTATCCAAAGGTATCCGAGTGACGAGACGTAGTCTTTGTGGGCCATCAAAATGTGTTCATTGTTCTTCTTCGCCTTTCCGCTTTCATGGCTGCAATAGCACTGACAAAAGGACAACCCAAAAGGAAGGATGGAAGGGAATGAGATGACATGGAATAGAGCAAAAGTTTGCTTTGGCTTTTCACCGATATTGCCCGAAGTGTAATCAAGAAAGAGTTTTCAATTTGAACATGTTGAGGCCGGGGCAACAACAGGGCGATGTTCGATGAAGTCAATTTCCGTTTCCTCTGAAAGTGAGCCTCGAACCATTCTCAAAACTCACTCATTGTATGAGTCGTGTTGTTGTTCGCCCTCTTGTCTCTCGTCCCATCCCATTGCCATTTGTTGCTTTTGTAGGAATTCATTCATGCTGTATTTGTGTCGGGTTGTCATCCTTTTTTTGTTTCCTCGTGAAGAATTGCCATGTCCTTGATTTAATTTTATGATTTAATGGCCTTTTTTGTGTGTGTGCTCCATTTTGGTTCGCATCCTCCGAGCTTCGACTCCCCTCGTCCTCGTCCTAGTCCTCATCCTAGTCTTCTGTGTCTATTCACAACTTATAATTAGTTTGATGAGAGCGTGGATGTAGACTTTCTTCAGATTTTCTTAATAAAGTTTTGTTATTTGAACAAAGTCACCTCACCTCCCCTACCACCCATCAAATGTAGTGTAATTCGTTGTGGCAGAAGTGAATGTGAATGCGAATTCGAGCGATGACATTAGATTGGTCGACTGTGGACAAATGTAAACACCCAAAGCCGTTTTATGAGTTGGCACCGGGCACTCCCCTGAGAAAGCAAATCAACTTACTTCATCCAGTTGGTTTGTGGAACTATGCCGCAGCAATATCCTCAATTCCGGCTCAAACTTATCCTTGGGAGCTAGTGTTGACTTGGCTGTGATTGTGCCTGTGAGGATGACGATGTTACTATTCTAGAAATGGATTATCGAGTGCGTTCGTCTGTTTCGCATTTATTGCAGAATTTTTAATTAAAACTCATTAGTTTTGCTTCGAATTGTACGTCACTGTCGTTGTCCTGGTCGTTGCCATTCCCATTGCTGCGTTGTTGCAACTGCGGCAGTTGCAGCAGCTGCTGCTTCTGTTGTTGTCGTTCCTATTGGGAGTTGCATGACCGGCATTGGGTGCTGCTGTTCACAAAGTGCTGGGGATATCCTCTTTGGGCTCCGCCATATGGGAGCTCGCGTGTTCGAATGTGTGAGTGTGATTGTGTGTGTTTATTACTTTACTTCTCAGTGCTCGTGTCGGCATCGTACTCTGTTTCTGGCAATCGTTTTCAATAAAATTTATAAATTTTTGTAATAAATTGCATGTTTGTTTACTGTTTCGGTTCTTGGGGCTGCCGGTGCGGGTCCGTCCTTGCATCTCGAATGGCTTTCATTCATTGCTTTCCCCCGGTTCTTTGGCTCGTTGGCGAACAAGTCATCCATTCATTTCAATGGGAAACGAAAATCGTGAGTTACATTCAAAATGGCTCTGGGGACTCGCATACAACAACACAAACACGTGCATATATTTTTAATTGAATTGTCAGATTGTGGATGTGAATGTAGGTTCTGCTGACAGAGGGGCCACCCCGAATTCGTCTGATGCTGTTGCTTTATTTGAAAAATTATGACTGTTTAAAAAGCAATCAGGAAAAGTTTATGCAGTGCCTCACGTGCAATTCCATTCAATTCAATTCGGTTCGTTTCGATTAAATTCAGTTCAGTTCAATATTTGACTTATTGCAATTTGAGTTGACATTTGTGTCGGCTGGCAGAACGCAGTTTTATTTAAATATAATTATTTCAATTAAAACTGTCAAATTTACTGATTGATAGATTGTGAAAAGAACAGGCCAACAAACAGATCCTTGCAGAGAGGTTATGTTAATGAGTGATTTCATGTCCATCTGTTATCGAGTATTCGCAAACATAATAATAAAATCTTTTATGAACAAATTATCATTTGTATAATATTTTTTTGCTGCCCCCTATTATGTTTCAGAGGTAGATCCACGGTGGTACCTGGCCCATCGTTCCAATCTTTCCCATTTTGGAACACACTTTACACATTGAAACTAAACAAAAGCCGTAAAAACAAGTGTCAAGAGTTTATTTGAAAATGTAGTCATAGGGAGGTATTTTGCGTGGGAGGTACTAAAAGGGGCGTGCCAACCCTACATATTTTTCTCAAGGTGATAGCTACTTATAAACTAAAAATAAAAAAATAATGTTTCGCTAAATGTTAACCCTTTGTGGGGGAGATACTAGAAGGAGTGGACCAATATGGCATACCAATACGGCATACCAAATTTTAAGTCAATCGGTTACTCCTTTCGAGAGTTATCGTGCGCTCCAGCCAGCAGACAGACAGACGGACGGACGGACATTGCTCAAATGACTTTAAATGACCCAAAACGGATTTCGGCTAACATACGTAGGGTCTTAGGCCACTCCTTTGATGTTACACTTTTGGCTCTTAGCAAATGATATATACCCTCCTCTCCAAGGTGAGGGGATAAAAATTGCATCCAGTGACTTAAAAATAGCAAAAATGCCCGGAAAGTAATAAAATATCTGCCAGTAAAATATTGAAAAACACGTATACGTTATACGTATACGTTATACGTATACTTTATACGCATAAAACAGAACAGAAAATTTTTGCGATTTTTAAGGCACTGGATGTCATTTTTGTTAAGTTTTGTTCCGTCATTTTTGTTCTCCTATTTAACCGAGAAAAAAATTTTGAAAAATTTATAAAAATCCACCGTGAGAAAAAAATTCGTATGACCATTAAATTATTAATTTAGCCAACTTGACTAAACGAATTATGCAGAAGTTCTTATTTTTGTGGCTACTTTCAGGTCCAATTCTTCAAATCAATGAGCTGAAAAATATTGTACTGTGCTATTGAATGACAAAGTTCAACCTTTCCATTAAAACCAGAAATTTGAAAAATATCGATACTTTTTATTGCCGATTCAAATTTAAAATTTTAAATGGCCCGCCCATATATTTAAAAAAGGGCGTATTACCCGTACGACGCCTCTTTTAGTGCCTCCCAAACAAAATTGCCATAATAAAAATATAAAATATGTTTATGTTTTTTTTTTTAAATATATTTTTTTTTGAAAAAATCAACTTTTTTGGAATTGTTATTACCCATAAAATCTTAGTTTTTTCTGTACTGACCAAAAAAATCGATTCCCTTGTGGTGATTAATCTTTTTTAATCGAAAAATAATTTATATTGTAAATTTTACATATTTCCCACATCTGAAATAAAGTACTAATCAATTTTTGTTATGAAATTAAACACTGTGAGTCGGATGGCCGGTCGGTCATACTTCAAATAGATTAGAAAAATTACGATTAGTATTCAACGCACTTCCTTAAAGCTGGATTCTAAAGTAAATCGAAGGTGTCATTTTAACATATTTGTGAAGTGGAAATGTGTTGCGTTTGCCCCCAGTGGGGATTTATGCTCTGTGGTCGTCTAGACATTGCAAATATTTGTAAAAGTATTAAATCAGTTATTCTGCCCACCATTCAAGCACTTATCAATTCTATTCACAGGATATTTGTCCGTCACAGTTATGAGCAATATACTCGACGAGGACGTGAATATACGTTTTTATCAAAGAGTAAACTTCTCGTAGCAGGTAACCGCCAATATATGGGGTAATACCACACATTTCCGGTTTATGTGTGCGGTTGAGAGTGATTGTGGCAATGTGTCGGTGTCAGTGTCAGTGTCGCCTCTCCCACAGGCGTTAAGTGTCAAATCGAGTTGTGAGTCTGTGGCAAAGGCGGTGGTTTTCACTTTCGTTCAGAATTCGCTTAACTTTTATTTTGGTTTCATGTGATGTCATGGGTCGCATCTGAACGCTTTTGCATTTCCATTTCCATTTGGTAGCCCAAAATTGCCAATGAATGCCGAATGCATTGAAACCTCTTGCCTTGGCAGGCAGAACCCACCTCAGTAGTTGCCACTTTCTCTTCCGGTGATTGTTTATCTTTTGTTTTTGCGTGAAAATTTAACGCTGAACACAGCCATTTGTTGCTTCCGCGCACGCAAACCACAGTTGAGTGATTTTATATGTCTGTACGTATGGGATGGTGTTGGTGAGTGTGTGTGTGTGTGAGAGAGTGATTGTTTTTAAGCGCAGTTGGTTTAATTGGCGGTTGACGCTTTGCACAACCATTGCTACGCCAACCTATATGTGTATGTATGTACATATGAATAGTGTGCGTGCATGTGTGTCTGTAGTTTGGTCGTGTGAGTGAATTGTGAATATTGTTTCGGTGCTCGTACATCAGTGCTGGTGTGGCAGTGGCACATTATATATAGAGGAATGCTCTCGTATGTTATCCCTGTTTTGGTCAGACAACTGCGAATACTCTGCTCGTCCTGACCTAATTTCAATGGCCATGAAATGGAATGCAACGATGGTGAGTTACACGGGATGATGTTACACGTGTGAATTTGAGTCAAATTGTGTAATTTAACAATGCAGAATGTTGAATAAACTTAAGCGGTTGAGGATAAAACAAAGTTTTATAAAACTCATGTGCCAATCGTATCAATCAATTTAAGCTTGGATTTATTGTCGATTAATATTCTAAAGGACTAACATTACGTTGTATATAGGAATCGTATCTTCAATAAAGTGCAATTTTATCTGGAGCTGAACTCATATCTATATATCTATATTTATAGAGAAGAATGTGTTTTTGTTTGTTTGTTGGTTTGTTTGTTTGTTGGTTTGTTTGTTTGTTGGTTTGTTTGTTTGTTGCTTTGTTTGTACACAGAATGTACATGTGTGGGGCGTGGTGAAAATAGGGTACTTGAATTTTCGATATATCAAGTGGGCGTGGCCCCACCCACATACGGCAAATTTTAAAATTGAGATATCTTGCACAATTCGTTAGCGAGAGTGCTCTAATTTGGTGCATATGTATCTGGTGGCTGTCTACGTGATTGGTCCAAAAATGGGCGGGATCGGACCAAAGGGCATGGCCCCGCCCATATAAGCCAAATTTAAAAAAATTATATATCTTGCGTGGCACCGACCATATAAGCCAAATTTTGAATTTGACTCATCTTTCACAATTTGTTAGCGAGAGTGCTGTATTTTTGTGCATATGTATCTGGTGATAGTCTACGTGATTGGTCCAAAAATGACTGGGATCGGACAAATGGGCGTGACCCCGGCCATATAAGCCACATTTTGAAATTGATATATCTTGCACAATTTGTTATCGAGAGTGCTGTAATTTTGTTCATATGTATCTGGTGGTAGTCTACGTGATTGGTCCAAAAATGAGGGAGATCGGAATAATATAAGCCAAATTTTGAAATGAAGATATCTTTCACAATTTGTTATCCAGAGTGTTGTAATTTTGTGCATATGTATCTGGTGTAGTCTACGTGATTGGTCCAAAACTGGGCGGAATCGGATCAATCGGCGCGGCCCAGCCCATGTAAGCAACCTTTTTAAATTGAGGTATCTTGCACAATCTATTTGGGAGAGTGATGATTTTTTTATGTATATGTGTCTGGTGGAAGTCTATGTGATTGCTCTAAAAATGAGCGGGATCAGACCAAAGGACTCCGTCCATATAAGCTAATTTTTAAATTGAGATATCTTGAACAGTTTGTTAGCCATAGTAATGTAATTCTGTTTATATGTATCTGGTGGCAGTCTACGTGATTAGTCCAAAAATGGGCGGGATCAGACCAATGGGCCAAAGCCAAATTCTGAAATTGAGATATCTTCACAAATTCTTAGCGAGACTGCTCTTATTTTATGGAGATGTTGTTGGTGGCAGTATTCGTGATTGGTTCAAAAATGGACGGGATCGGAAATCTAAATCTGGGGCAACAAAGTGGACCGGGTCCAGCTATATACGAGTATATATAAAAGGATGTGTGTATGTTACGTGTGGACTCCAAAACGGCTGCATCGGTTTAGATGAAATTTTTAGGGAATGTTCAGATAAGCCTAGAGGGTGACATAGGCTTTATACGTTCTTGATTGAGGGCGCGTGGTTCCGTCCATATAAGCAAATTGTTTAAGTGATTCCTACTGTCCGTACCTACGAATATATTAACGAGATTCATACTGTCCCTATCTACATGAGCCATGTTTTGATAAATGGAAGGGATCGGAAATCTGAAGTCTGGGGCAACGAAGTGGACCGGGTCCAGCTAGTCTGATATATTTATTAAATTGAAAATGAGAAATTGTATGTATAAGTATACTAGATAAAAATTCAAGTACACTTCTGTGAATTTCTGATTACCTAATCATTATATGTTTTTTATCTTTTCCTATATTTTACTACAAATGGTCAATGAAGAAAACTTGAAATATTCGTATTTTGATTAGTAAAGTCGAAAAGTCTGAAAGTCGGCTTCTTGATTTTTTAAAACAGTTGAAAATTCAAAAAGTCGACTTTTTGCCGTAACTATATAACCCTAGCTTAAGACATAGGGATATTGGGGCGTATGCGTTATACAAACATGTAAACGCCTACATATATAACTCATACGTCTCGTTGTACAAACCTTCGTTTTAATCGAAATTGTAGTTTGTTTTTGGGTATGCCGTTATTATTAAAGCGGCCCTAGACATTCACACGCATTTTTTGAACATTGGTGTATGATGGATTTATATGACAGTGTAGTGATATGTTATTTTGTAGGGGAAGCTTGTTGGCCTAATATAAAGGATACTTTTGGCGATTTCGACTCTGGAAAAAATGTTGCCCCATCAACGTCAAATAAGAGAAAATATTTGCACGTTTTATGTCGAAATGGTGTAATCCCTTGAATTTGATATAATTCCAAATTTAAAGTTTGCAAGATGTGTAAGAAAAGTGTAGTTTTCGGGAAAAGGGCGAAGAAAATGCTGCTTTTTTCGAAATCGGCATTAGTTACTTTTGAATTTTTTTCCAAGTGGCCCGGACTTGTAAGGCGCCATGAACCTGACACGAACTTGCCAGAACTGTACATCGAGGATGCCGTAGTAACTTCGATAGGACTATCGAATATTTACCACATACACGAGTAAAACGTAATCATTAAGAATTCGGTGGTAGACAGGATGAACTGGTCGCATCCATTTCGATGACTATTTTTATACCCTCACTTTAGTGTGACGAGGGTATATATCATTTGCTACGGAAAAAAGTGTAACACATTTAAGGAGTCACCTAAGACCCCAAGTATGTTCGGCGGAAATCCGTTTTGGGTCATTTTAAGTCGAATGAGCAATGTCCGTCCGTCTGTCTGTCTGTCTGTCTGTCTGTCTGTCTGCTGGCTGGTGCGCACGATAACTCTCGAAAGGAGTAACCGAAATTGAAATTTTGTACAGCGTAATGTTTTTATAGTGCCTACAGTCCATTGATAAATGGGCGTTATTGTCACGCACCTTTTGGTACCTCTCCCACAAAGGTACCATTTTGCACCAAAAGTTATCAGTTTATAACATTAATATCAGTATATACAATTACTTGAAATTTTGTACAGTGTAATGCTTTTATAATGCCTATAGTCCAGTGAAAAATGAGAGTTATCACCACGCCCCTTTTTGTACCTCCCACACAAAATGGCCAAATTATACCACAATTTAATATCTCAACGTTAATATACCAGTCCATATAAACGGTTACAATTAGGCACAGTGCAATGTATTTAAAGTATCTACTGTTCAGCGAAATATAGGTGTATTTCTTAAACCCCTTCTGGTACCTCACACAAAAATTGACAGAATAATTTGTGTAATATTCAATATTACATTACTCACAAAGTGAGGGTATACCTTAGTCGGTTTACCCGACTGAAACTTTCTTACTTGTTTTTTTTATCGAAATTACAACTTAAATAGAATCCAAAAATGTGAAATGTGTTTACTAATTTATATAAGACATTTTCCCTAATAAAAAAGATCTGAAAAACATTGACAATAAGTTCTAGCTTATGTATGATGTATGACACCTGAAATTACATTAGAATCGAAATATTTTTGAAATTACAATTAGGCACTTAATCGTGCATACCAATGATTTTGGTTACGCCATTTTTGCAAGAAGTCTGATGAACGATGCAGTTTGTCATCCTTTTAGGCATCCTAAATTTAGTTTTAATATGTGGAATAATAGAAGCCATGTCTTAAATAGTAAAGGGTAATGGAGAGTGGGGGTTAGAGTGGTGTTAATGTGGTGTTAATGTGGTGACTGGCGACTAAACCTATTATTTATGATAATTTGCATGTCTCACATTTCTGGATTTTAATGAGTAGACCATAAATTAAGTGAGATTATCCTTAAGAATGACACGTGTTTTCCAGGACGAAGAATTCTCAATTATTTACCTTACAATGTATGTAAATTGTACGCAACGTAAGTTATGGCCACGTTTAATGTTCAGCGAAATGAATTGTTGCAGAGTTGAAGAAATAATACGCAGTCAATGCCCCCAACCAATTTTGTTAAGAAGGTTTCCTTAAATAGTTTATTGCGACACAGTGTAAATGAGTGCGTACATATATATACAGGTATGCATGTTCATATTCGAAAACAGTCTGTCAAGAAAGTGTGTGTACATAGTAAAAGAGAAAAATATTAAAAATGTCCTCACAAACCCTTGGCTTATTCTCCGATCTGTAGTATATTTATGGACGTTTTTATTCTCAATCTATGGCTAACTAGTCGACTTTGAAATCACATTTAAAAATTCGACTACCATTGCCCTAAAGTGTCATTTTATAAAATACGTATAAAAAACCGCATGTCACAGCAATTTCTTAACATACTGTGTGTATGAAAGAGTGCGTGTGTGTGTGCGAAGAGCCTAAATAGTGCATGAGGATGATGATCTTGAAAGTTTCGGCGGTGTTGGTCGTAAACATAACAGAACAGAAATAAATTATTTGCTCACAACGTGTACGTGTAGATGAATTTGGTAATTTGTTGCTATTTTGCTGCGTCCACGTCACAATGAAATATTGAACGGATAACAACACTCAACAACACTTGTAGTATGATACACACACACGCACACAGCCCCATACTTCGACCTCATGTGCTTGAGCAGACAAACTGTTACAAAGAGCACCATTTTCTCCTTTAAATAAGAGTATTCGACGTGTCTTCGGGTGACCAAGTGTGGCTCTCTTGTAGAGTGTACGAGTACACTGTTCATGTGTAAGGAAAATACTGGGAAATGTCAGCATTTGTTTCACTTTCAGTCGCCTCAACCTCAGTCGCAGCATCCTCGTGAATGTTTTCCCAACAGAAGCCCCATCGAGTTCAGTTCGTGTTGGATGCTATAAGCGAAAGGTTGTTGCCGCGCGGACAATGCCAAATAACGATACGCGTCTCTTACGTCGCAGCACTGGAATTCAGTGAAATCTAACACAATAACGTCCCTTTCGTAAACACGTCAACACTTTAAGATCGTCGCTGTGTGATAAATACTAGTAAGTCTAACTGTCGGTGTGAGAGTGTGTGTGTGTAAAGCAATGCAACTTGCATTGCTTGAGGCAAACAAATTGCCATAGAAAATCAGTGCCATACGAATGGCTGGACGGACGAATGAACGGATGAACGGACGTTGTGAATGCGACAAGTGAATTAGAAATACATTGAAAAGCGTGTCGCACATGTCGTCCATGAGACGATGGCACCTTCAAGGTCGACTTCGCAGTTGCTTCGGTTCGGCTTAAACTGAAAATATGAAGTGTAAGCCCAAAACAAACAACAAATTTGTCTTATCGCTGTCGCTGTGGCTGTCTTTGTGGCCGTCATCGTCGTGTGTAGTGATATGCAAAAATTTCTTTATTTTTTGTTTCTGTTTCGGTTTTTTTTTGGTGAATCGTGTTGGTTTGTTGAACGCATTTGAAGGAAACTAAAAAAGAGCATTTGGCCTCAGCCACAATAAATTCTTTCGAAATTACGTCTCGTGGTAATTCTTTTTTTTTGTGCTAAAAGAGAAACATCGCTATATTTCTCGGATTTGGGCAGTTTATCTTCAGTGTGGTTGTGTTGTGCTGTGCCGCGCCGGGCCGTGCCATGCCGCCTTGTGTTGTGCCTTCATAATCGATGTCGTATTTTTAGTAAATGGTGAATTTCAACGCCCCGCGACATTCTGACGACATCTAGTTTTTGGTTCAGAAAAATTCGCAACAAAAAAATGAATTGAATTTTCATTTATACAAGAAAAACAGCAACGACAACAATATTTTGCATAAATATTCGTATTGGTTTATACATAGAATATAAACATATATAATATACATAACTATGTATTCAACGGATATACTCGCATCTGAATAATATGTATTTATGGATTTTATATATGTTTATGTGTAATCATACCGAAATTCATTAATTTAAGTGAATAAAATTCAAAAGTGTTATTGTTCCAGAACAATATACAAAAAAAAAATAAATAAATAGTAAATAAATACGTACATACATACATATGGATGAAAGTATGCACACACATAAGTATATCCAACTATAATAACACAACTATTTGTTTCGACAAAATAAAGCACAACTAAATGCTTTCATAATTCCAAAAATCCAAATGAGCATTTCTAGTTCATATTCATAAGTGTACCCCGAACACTCACTCAAGCGTACATAATAAATAAAAAACTACATAAATATTTATGTATATCACACACTCTACTGCTACTCGTCGTCGTCGTTGTGTGTGTGTGTTTATGTCTCTTTTGGTTTGGCTGTGTTGAGCCATAGTGCGTTAGGCGGTGAGAGTGTGAGTGCCACCACCAGTCTTATTGGCATCATTTTTAAGAATCTAGTTCAAGTGCCAAAGAAATAATAAAGTGTAGAAAAAGTCTATGCCCGAGATCCGCTGCCGCATAAAAAACAGTGAAATAAATAAAAAAAAGTGTGAAGAACAAAATAAAAATACAAATACGTTGTCCCTACATTGCTTTTGCTCTCGGCGGTGGGCTGTCATTATATTCCGATATTTGAGTATATACACGTACACATATATATAGTTGTAAATCTGCGCCCTTGTATGTGGCTTTCACTTTCGTGAATGAATGAATGACCTCCACATAATTAAAAGGAAGAAAAAAATCACTGCACCTGCTGCCAATAAACGAACGCCACCTATGCCACTAAATTTCCTCGGGCTACAACAGCAACAACAACAACATTGCTGAGAGAAGACCTTGTGAGACATACCGGCAAAGCCAATTGCCCGTACAGTGTTGGCACACGTGCATACATACATACGTACATAAGTAAATAAGTACGTACACATCATCACTGCACCGGATGGAGTCTCAGGTATGTCAACTATTCAATTCAGAGAGGGTACTCTGGTACTCTCGGTACTTTTACTTCAGTTGTATACTTTTTGAATCGACGTCCTCGCAGTGGACGAATGACTGACTTCCATATAGTTTAGTTTCCTGGCCCACCTCATCACTTCACTGCAGTTGGGCTGATACTTGTACAGGTTACTTGAATACTCACATTAGCTTTTAAATTGTCGAAACAACTTTTGCCCAGAAAGCCACTAGGAAATATTACAAGTGAAAGGAAATGAATATTGAACTTTAGCAATTTATATATTCCAAAGGAGCATTTAATGATATGAATGAATACGTGGTTGATTGGAAAGAACACATTATGTATGTAAAAAATTGCATGGGATTGCATATTACATTTTGGTGAACACAAAATATCTTTCGATGTATTTTACTCTAATTTGAAAGGTTTTTGATTACACGCTGAAAAAAAAACGGCTTCTGTAGTATATTGTCCCAAACAAATTCGGCTTGAAACATATATATGTTTAGGGTACACTCTAAACATATAATATTTGGTACACACAAAGATTATATATTTGGGAAGATGTTGTTCTAAACAAATCTTTGTTCACTCAATTTGTTTTTATTTGGGACTATTATTTCCGAAACAAAAAAAAGGGAATTTAAGTATTAAGAAAATACATAAATTTTGTTATATTGTTAAGTAATACAAAATAATTTTTTTTTAGAAATTTATAATGTTCGTAAAATAATAAATAATAATTTATATCCTACAATCTTGGATCAAAATAAATTTGTCGATGGACTGACAACTAATGAAGGCTTGGAATACTTAGAAATTTTAAATGATTGATTTGAACCATAAGTCAATGCTGCATATGGTATCATAACTGGGAAGTACAATTGGGAACCAAGAAAAAATTAAAAATAAAATCCGAAAAAGTCAGCAAAAGATTTGAAAATCTTTTTTTAATAAAATATATTTGGAGGAAGTCATAAACAATAATTTTATTTCTAATTAAACATATACTTTATTTGAGAAATTTAGTTTGCAAATATATTTTGTTGTAATATATTAATATATGCGTTCCAAATATATTTTATTGATTTCCAAATAAAATGTATTTGCTTAGAGATATATAATATTTAAAAATTTGTGTTCCAAATATATTTTCTTTCGATTCAAACATATTAAAAAAGGCCATTTTGCCCCGTGTATTTATAAGCACTTTAAAAGCTTTTTAATAATTACGATAAAAATAAGGAAGGCGGTCACGGTCTCCCAGAACTCCCGACTCCACTGAGAAACATGGAAAAAATTAAGTTTTCTGAAAAAAAAAATAAAATTATATTCCTACATAAATTCATTGCACTAACAAGGCATATTACATATATATCAATTTATGCATAAGAATGTTCTCTACACACATATGCAATCTTTTTCAAGGCCTTTGGTTATGGCTCACACAATTTATAATGAAAAGATAAAAAAAGTAATTTCCAAGTTTTTCCAATTTTCATAGAAATAAAAATGTACATACACGCTAAAAAAATTCGCTTTTGTAGTATATTGTCCCAAACATATTAGGCTTGAAATATACATATGTATAGGGTACCCTCCAAATATATAATATTTGACACACAAAAACATTACATGTTTGGGAGGATATTGTTCTAAACAAAACTATGTTCCCATTCTAATATTTTTTTATTTGGAACTAGTATTTCCGAAACCAACATTAATTTGTATTTATGTGTTTTGGCAATGTATCAATGCCTTAATTTAAAAACAAGTTCTCTGTTTTTCGGATGTTTAAAGAGCATTTTTTTTTATAAATTTTAAATCGTATCATCTTTTGTAAATATAAATTGCATTGACGGATTGACAAAAATTAATGAATTGTTTTTCTACATGGGGGAAAACAATTTTCCCCATCGACCAGTTGTAATCGATGGCCAATGGTCACCAATGGTTTGACAAAAAGAACGCCAGATTTTGTGTCCGCGTTCTATATTTTTTAAGGTTATTAAGTGAGGCTCACCTCAACATAGATTGCTCTCCTACCAAGCTAAATGTTTATGAATAAGCAAAAACCTTTAAAATTAGAGTAAAACACATCAAAAGGCATCTTTTTGGACCCCCAATCACAAAAATCGCAAAAAGTCAAAATAGACACGTCCTAATATCACATAGAAATGCATTTAAGAATTGAGGAGGTACTTTTCAAAACTTGACTATTCCACTTTTTACAGAAATTATTTTTTTTCTTCTTTTTTGCTTAGTAGCATTGATTTCAATACTCAGCGAAAATAAAATTTTACGAAATATTTTTAATTACACCGGAAAAAAAGAAATAAAAGGCATGATTTCATCAAAAGTAGATTATTCCACTTCAAAATGACATTACCCATTTCAAATATGTATTTTTGGAACAAAATATTATTAATCCAGAAGTTAAATACCGATTTTTATCTAAATTGAAACATAACATGTTTTATCCGCAAATTTTTCGGTCAGAACTTAAAGTTCTTAAAGTACAAAACCGTTGGCCTCAATGTGTCCGTAAGAACTAAACTGTACTAAACTGATAGTCGTCTCGGCTAAGTTATGTGATTTTACAAGTAGTACTAAGCCGGTTGTTGTCTCGGCTAAGTAATGTAAGACCACTACGCCAAAGATAATAATAAAAATCTTAACATAATTGCGACATTGGGACCGAATCTTTTACTCCAGAAACCACAACGCACAGATGTCATTAGTGCATAAGGGTCCAATCTTTTTTCAAAGAACGGCTGAACAGCCCAGTTATCCACTTAAGTCCACCTCCGGGACTTGGCATTATTAAGAAATTGAAGTAAAAGAAACAATATCATTAAAAATTAGTTCGTATTTTATTAGAAATTAAGATTGCATTTTTATTTATGCGTTATTTTATTTAAAGCCCCAGGTTATTTTAATTCAGAAAAATATTTCTGATACAAAACTAGTTTTAGCAAAACAAGATTAGTCCACAGTGGTTTGAATCGAAACATGGAATAATCATGTTTCGATTCAAACCAGCACATAACATAACAAAACTTGATTATTCCATTTCAAATTTTGGATTTATTCAAAATATATTAGAGGTAAATTTGTGAATCCTATACAGGGCAATGGCTAAACTTGACGTCTTTCATAATGCACCAAAATTTCGGGTTAAAGACATAGGGCCATGCCTATAAACTATTTTCTCAAATTGTGAAAAAACACAAAAAGTGGAATAGTCAAGTTTTGAAAAGTACCTCGTCAATTAATACCTAGCCACCAGATGTGTCCAATGGAATATGGTACTACGTGTGCTACACTGAAAAAAATTGTACTGAAAATCATTTAATTTGTCTAAACTTTTAAATTATTTCTTTGATTTTGCTCCAAAGATGAAGGTTATTAAAATAAGTACATCTTGTACGACAATTAAAGTCATTAAACATCTTGAAATCAGGACATCAAACGTCTTTGAAAAATTATGCCTTTTACTTCACATTTTTAAATCTATTACGTCTTGTACTTACATTACATACATAAAATGGCTTTAGATTAAGTACACTCTGTAATTAAGCCAAGCACATGCTGAGCTTTCCTCAAGGGTAAAATAGGTTTCGTAAAATATTTTCTATTTACTTTGTTCCATAGCATACGTAGTTTTCTTCATATTAGAGGGCATAATTATTCTAATGGATAAATACTTATATATGATATTTGGCAAAATTTTTCCTAAAACAAATCGATCTCTTCGTATGATCTGCAATGGCAAATACATTACTTGACGTGGTTATTTATTTATTTATTATTTATTTATTTATATGAATTACAATACAAAGTAAATTTATATTCTAATTGTAAGGTCCAGGGAAAGGCCGGGTTACAAAGACCATATGGCTGAATTTTGCAGCGACAGACCAGAGCCTCTGGTGGGAATCGAACCCACGACCCCCAAACTCATAGGCGAGTACGCTACCAACTCGCCTACTGGGGCGCTCTGACGTGGTTATTTTTGGACAATATGTTTATAATTTCAGGTCAATATTTTTTCAGTGTACCAGTGCTTACAAATACTTGAAATTGTGTACAGCGTAATGCTCTTATAATGCCTAGAGTCCAGAGATATGTGGGCCTTATTAGCACGTCCCTTTTGGTACTTCCCACACAAATGGAGTATTTTGCACCAAAAGTGAACAGCCTATAACTTTAATACCAGTACATAGTTTAAAGTTATTAAATACAATTTAATTTGATAATAATTAATTAAAACAAAAAAAAACAATTTACGAATATTTTTTGGGACTGAAGATGAGGGGATTCTTAAGTCGGTTTACCCGACTGAACTTTCTTACTTGTTCTTGTGTATCTTTATATACAATTTTAGAATTGTAGGTTTTAACAGTGTAACTTCTAAACGGCTTGACTGATTGATGTTATTTTTATACATTATAATTATATTATCAAAGTGAATATTCGTAACTGTATGTGGTTCCGATAGGTGGCGCTGCAGTCATGTTATTAACAAATGCCTCATTTATGGACCAAAATGGCTCATATCCGTGGAATTGGTTGAATCTTTTGTAATTCTTGAGAAAAATGGGCGAAGTGGCCTCGCCCCTTTTTTTCCTCCCAATCGAAGGGACTACTTTGTACAAAAGAGGATTCGGATAGGTAGTGTAGAAGTTATTAGAGAATCAATATTTCACTAAATTTTAACTCTTTGTGAGGGAGGTACTAGAAGGAGTGGACCAATAAGAACCATCTTCGAAGTTAGCTTGAGAGTTCGAGCGTCATGCGCACCAGCAGGACAGACAGACAAACAGACGGACAGACATTGGTTAAATGACTTCAAATGTCCTAAAAAGGTATTTCCGCCTAACATACTCGTCCTTTGGTTTGATACACTTTTTCTCGTAGCATATTATACGAGTATATACTCCCTCCCATTTTTATACCCTCACTTTAGTGTGACGAAGGTATATATCATTTGCTACGGAAAAATGTGTAACACATCGAAGGAGTGACCTAAGACCCCAAGTATGTTCGGCGGAAATCCGTTTTGGGTCATTTTAAGTCGAATGAGCAATGTCCGTCCGTATGTCTGTCTGTCTGTCTGTCTGTGTGTCTGTCTGTCTGCTGGCTGGTGCGCACGATAACTCTCGAAAGGAGTAACCGAGTGACCTCAAATTTGGTATGTGGTAATATTTTTTTCTATCTCCGGCTAAGTTCGAAGATGGGCCATATTGGTCCACTCCTTCTAGTACCTCCCCCACAAAGGGTTAAAATGTTGTGAAATATTGATTCTTTAATAACTGCTATACTACTTATACGAATCTTTTGAAATTCCACACATAGTATTAACTTATTAGTCGCTATCAACTCGAGAAAAATGGGCGAAGTCGCCACGTCCCTTTTGGTACCTCCCACAGAAATGGACCATTTTGCACCAAAAGTTAACAGCTTATAACATTAATAACAGTGTATAAAAATACTTGAAATTTTGTACAGTATTATGCTTTTATATTGCCTACAGTCCAGGGAAAAATGGGTGTTGTTGCCACGCCCCTTTTGGTACCTCCCACACAAAGGTACCTTTTTGCACCAAAAGTTAACAGCTTATAACATTAAAACCAGTTATAAAAATACTTGAAATTTTGTACAGTGTAATGTTTTTATAGTGTCTATTGCCCTGTGAAAAATGGGCGTTATTGCCACGCCCCTCTTTGCATCTCCCACACAAAATGCCCAAATCATACCACAATTTAATGTCTCATAACGTTTATACCAGTGCACATAAATGCTTATAAGTCGGCACAGTGCAATGAATTTAAAGTATCTAATGTTCAGCAAAAAAAAAGGTGTATTTGATAAACCGCTTCTGGTACCTCCCACACAAATTGACAGAATAATTCGAGTAATATTCAATATTAAATTATTCACAAAGTGAGGGTATACCTTAGTCGGTTTACCCGACTGAAACTTTCTTACTTGTTATAACATAAATTATGTATTATAATAAAATTTAAATTTTGATAGTAGTCTTTTGTTATACATAATAAGTTAAGGTCTACCCACTTACCAAGTCTTAATAAAATGGATGGTTGCTGGCAACAAAACGACTTTCGCCAATAAATTCTTACATATACTCGTATGTTGCAATAATTGTTGAGTGGTGTGTGATCCTAAGTTTAAGTGCAAATGCTTACTTTTTTTACAATTTCCTCTAAACCCATGAAGGACATAGGAAACTAGCTGCTCACATCGTTCACGTACTCCAGTGCTCATCACAAACGAATTGAGTTTTACGGGCCTCTTTTACCAACTTGGCCGACTCAAAGCTAGTTGTACAAAAACAAGTCAAATAGTTGTATAGACGGATGGATGGTCAAATGCACGTGTGTTGTTTGCCACTCACCAATACACGTATATAAAGCTAATCGCTACTGCATTGGTGCAGTGGCTCGAACCCTATTTCGAATAAATGCAAAATATTTGAAAACAAGTTTAAAAAGTTGTAAAATAGTACACATATTTATGTGTTATTTGGTGGAGATTTTTTGTCATAATATATATATCGTTTGTATAAGTCGTGGCGGTTTTAAAATTTCCTATCGTAGATGGAATATGAAATAAATTACATCGATTCAGATTTATATTTTTGTTTTCTTGAGAGTGTTCGAAATAAGTTATTATTATTTTTTTTATTTTAGTTAATGAAGAAGTTATAAAAATAGAGTATTCAACAAATTAATTTCTCCATTGGAGTTTCTAGCACAAGTTCTTAAATTAGGCTAAGTTATTAAATTATTTAGGTATTTTGTATGAAACGTACACGGTCATTAAAAAAAAGTCATTAAAATTCTCATTTTCTTGTAAGGTGTCTTTAGTATTTGGACCATATTTTTTGACGTATATACTCGATAAAGCAGAAGTTTAGTAACTCTTGAAAAATAATTAGAAAAAAATTAATTTGTTTAAAAAAATGTTTTTTTGTTGGTATAAAAATAGAAAAAATTTGAAAGCAAAATGTTTACTCCCATTTGTGAAATCTAGCATCCTAACGAAAAAAGAAAATCTATGGAAAAATGTTGAAATTATAGCACTTTTGGTATAGATAATAGAATTTCAACATAATCCGGTTTTTACACCACCCGCTATTGTGAACAAGGGTAAATATCTGATGCTGCGAGCCAAAAGTGTAACACATCGATGGAGGGACCTAAGAGACGTCAAGAATATTTGGCGGAAAACAGTTTTATGCTATTTTATACAATTTAGCAATGTCTTGTTGATGCGAACGATAACAATTGACAGGATTAACCGATTGACTTCAAATTTGGTATGTGACAATATTTTTTTTCTACCTCAGATGTACCTCCCGCACGAAGGGTCAACATTTAGTGAAATATTGATTATCTCATAACTTCTATACTATTACTCAGAATCTTTCACAATTCCATACATTAGTTTCTTGCAATTAGCAAAGTTGCCACACCCCTTTTGGTGCCTCCCATAAAAATGGACCATTTTGCACAAAAAGTTAACGGCTTATAACTTCGATTCCTGCACAAACAAACACTTTAAATCTTGTTCAGTGTAAAGTTTTTATAGTACCAATAGTATTTATAATAAACAAGTAAGAAAGTTCAGTCGGGTAAACCAACTTATGAATCCCATCACCTTGAGTCCCAAAAAATATTTGTAAATTTATTTGTGTGTTTAAAGTAAATTATTATCAATTTAAATTGCATTTAATAACATTAAAGTATCTACTGGTATTAAAGTTAAAAGCTGTTTAGATTTGGTACAAAATAGTCTATTTGTGTGGGAGGTACCAAAAGGGGCATGTCAATAACGCTCACTGTAAAAAATTACAAGTATTTGAAACTGATATTAAAACCATAAGCAGTTAACTTTTGGTACAAAATGGTCCATGGGAGGTACGAAAGAGGGAGTGGCCACTTCCACCATTTTTTGACGTGTTAGCGACTAACAAACTAATACTATGTGTGGCTTTTCAAAAGATTCGAATAAGTAGTACAGAAGGTATTAAAGAATCAACATTTCACTAAAAGTTAACCCTTTGTAGGGGAGGTACTAGATTTCCGCCGAACATACTTAGGGTCTTAGGTCAATCCTTCGATGTGTTACACTTTTGGTTCGTAGCAAAATAAATATACCCTCCTCTCCAAGGCGATGGGATAAAAATGGGCGTTATTGCCACGTCCCTTTTGGTACCTCCCAAACAAAATTGCCAAAATAAAAAATATGAGAAATTATTTTTTTGAATTTCCCTATTTTTACAATATTGGTAATAGTTGGTCCATAAAATTGTTGTTTTTTTCTTTAGGATGCTAGCTTTCAGAAAATGGAACAAACTTTTTGTATACCCACCACCATAAGGATGGGGTTATACTAACTTTGTCATTCCGTTTGCAACACCTTGATATATTGATCTGCGACCCCATAAAGTATATATATTCTTGATCGTAGTAAAATTCGAAGAGGATTTAGCCATGTCCGTCTGTCTGTTGAAATCACGCTGTAATAATAGAGCTAGGTTGATCAAATTTGGTAGAAATATTTCTTACATTTCCAGGTCGTTTGGGATTGGAAATGGGCGATATCGGTCAATGTGTTGATATAGCTCCCCTATAGAGGTCGCTCCACATTTTTAAAGCAATTTAGCTGAAATGTTACAGTTTGTATTCTATTTTGACAGGCATTCATCGCAGCAAAAATTTTACAAATCGGTTAATATTTTGTTATAGTGACCGTATAGAAGTCGTTCCAAAATACGCATACGCACGATTTCTAAACATTTTAGGTGAATCTTTGCAGTTTGTATTTTATTTAGACAAAAATTCATCACAGTAACAATATTTTAATCAGTTTATATTTTGTTAGTCCACCTATAGATGTCGTTCCTAAAAAAGCATATTTAAGCCATAAGCACCACATTTTCTAAGCAATTTAGCTGAATCTTTGCAGTCATTTGGCAATAATTAATCTCAATAAAATTTATATAAATCAGTTAACGATTATATTTTATGAAGCCACATTTTTCACATTAAGAGTTTGGCTAAAGAATTTGAGGCCTAAAAGTTGGCTAAAAAATGCAGCGTTCGTTTATTTAATAATTTGCTTAAACAGAAAGGATCGTTCCATTATTTTTTTTCCATATCCAATGATGTTTCCACTAATGGAATTGAATGCAATCATTGGTAGAAGGTATATAAGACTCGGCATGGCCGAACTTTTTGAAAAATATACATTTTTTTCTAATTGTTTTCAAAACAGTTACTAAATTTCCATTTCTATGTGGAAGTAATGTTTTCAGCATTCTAGTCCTCAGTCCTCTAGTCATCATAATTTCCTGTAATTTTTGGCGCTTATACTTCAAACAATGTCGTCCAAATACTAAAGGTAAGTTCCAGGAAAATTACAATTAAAAACCAGTAAGGAAAGGCTAAAGTCGGGCGGTGCCGACTATATAATACCCTACACCACTCTCGTAGTATTGAATAACTCTGATATATAAATTTTGTAATTCATGTATAAATTGTTTACATTAATTTACTTTTGGTACATTTTATACTTAAATAATACCCTGTACCACAGTGTGGTGTAGGGTATAAAAACGATTGGATCTAAAAAGCAAAATCGGACGAAACATATATATGGGAGCTATAGCTAAATCTTAACCGATTTTCTTCAAAATCGGCAATGTTGGTTCATGGATCAAATGTAAAATACAGCTTCTATAGGACTAAAGGGCCAAATCGGACGAAACATATATATGGGAGCTATATCTAAATCTGAACCGATTTCAACCAAATTCAATAGCGATCTTAACAGCCGCGAAATACTCTAAACTGCAAAATTTCAGAACGATCGGAGTGAAATTGCGACCTGTAGTCGACGAACAACTTTACATGGACAGACGGACGGACATCGTTAAATCGACTCAGCTAGTGATTCTGAGTCGATCGGTATACTTTAAGGTGGGTCAGGTGTTACAAACATCTGCCGTGAAACAAACTTATAATACCCTGTACCACAGTGTGGTGTAGGGTATAAGAAATAAAAAAAATTACCATTAACAACATTTTTGTTTTGTTTTCATAAAATAATACGCCTCAATCTATACAAAAAAGTGTTTAATTCTCCTACGGAAATATTTTTTGTTGCTACTGTATTTCATTAAAAAATTCATACATTCCGAGATTCACGAAGAAATCAACATACAAATGTATATTGTACGCATTGGATTTATATTGATGAAGTCCACTACAGCGCCTTCTACCGGTTAGAATTAGGCAAACAAAACTATTATTCAGACAAACCACACATACATACATTTTAACACATACATACGCCATTTATCGCTGTGAAAATAATTCCAAACCACGGATGATACAGAACTTATACGGTTTACGATTACAAAACATTTTTATATAAAGAAGAGAATGTGCCATGACAATGGCATACTAGGACAAACTTGTCTGAAAAGTCTTAATTTTTTGGCACTTGAGAATTGGTTTAGAAATCAGTTTCAGGATATTTTAAGATCGTTGATATGTGCCCATCAGTATAGGTATGTATGGCTGTCTGTTTAGCATGTGGTCATATTTGTTCTAAACATAGCTTTATATCGAAAATGTTTCAAAATCGGAAGGTTAGTATTTATTGAGAGTATCTTACATGTTTCATAATATCTATAATGGATCATGAATGTACATTCAATTTTAGTAAGTCTTTTGCTTAATTTTCATGCTGTTCAACAAAAATACTTTTAAACGAAATTGACTGCGAGACACTGTATGTATATCCTTGTGCCAATGCCAATACGTGTGTTTGTTCGTGTGTATGAGTGTGGCTTTGTACTACTCGCAGTGTTCGTGTTCGTATGGTCGCAACCAACTAAAACTAAAATTTCTTTTTGATACAATTACTCATAGAATTAACCGAAAATAAAACCACTTGTTATTGTTGCTTTTATGTTTGTGCTGTTTGCTTTTTGTTCGCTTCTGTAGTACTAGTTTTTGTTGATGTTGTTGCTCTTTTTACGAGGGCTTCTGTTCTCATTCGTTCGTACTCATCACTGGGCGCCGGTGAGTGAGTGTTCGCGTGTGTGTGTGTGTGTGTGTGAGTAGACAATCAGATTGGACCACAACTACAAGGCATTTTTGGGCCATTCTTTCCATCCATCCTTTCCATCCTTTCGTAAGTAGGGAAGACATAAAATATTTGATACTTTTGACATTTTCATTATTTTCGTTGTTGGAGGCGATGTTCTTCACGGATCTTATCCCCTTTTATTTCCACTTAGTAAATATACTCCTGTGGAAAGTTTTGCTCACTGTTACCCAAAGACTCTGAAGTAATTTGTTCTCCTTGGTGGGGGGTTACCTCTGGCACCAGTCCACCAGATTACGGTTGTAATCAGATTTTGGGTCTGGAGCACAATGCTCTCCTGGGGAGTGACAATGAGCTGTACTCGTAGTGGTTTCATTTGCCTTCATTGTCCTTTTACGTTTACCACTACAATTTGTACAAAAAGTTTCCCTCTTCACCGACATTTAAGTGAATTTGACGAAAACGTGTTTAAGGTCTAAACATCAAAGTTGTTCTCCTGCGCTTGTTGCTGGATACGCGGAATCTTTATCACCATAAAAACTTGCAGAAGAAATAATAAAACGCAAAGACACGAAGACCTCTTCACACCATCTTTCAAGACGACATCGGGGATGTCCTGAGCCGACTGGAGCTGGTGCTGGCGCTGAGGTGGCGTTTGACGTAGGCGTTGGCCTAAGTGAAGAGGTGATGCCGCCGCTGTCGCTGTCGATGTCGATGTCGTGGAATGTGGCATGACAAGAGCGATGGCCTTCGCTCTTGCTAAGCTTCTTCAATAGAATAACTTTTGTTTTAAACACTTAATACCTCACGGCATCCATTCACCACTCACCCATTCGCTTGTTGTGCTCTTCTGATGTTGTTGCTATCTGGGATGGTGGAAAACTATGGCGTGAATGTAAACAAAACAGAAGGCAAAGGAGACGACGCGAGTGTAAAAGATAAACGTCGTGCTGTGCTCGTGCATCGCCGTTTTCTATCTGACCAAACAATAGAACACTGCGTGTAAAAGTGAAAGTTGTCGTTTATCCGTCCGTCTGTCCACCCAACCAACCAACCCCTGGTCGACGCGTCCATCTTGGCGTAGACATTCTAAACGTTGCAATTCATTACACCGAATAACAAGGCCCATAAACATAAACTGCCAGATGTGACACCGAAAGACTATGACAACGGCAACCACGACAACAGCGCACAAAACACCACCAACAACGAAAACAATACAAACAACGTAAAGATAATGAATATAACCACATCAACACTAAGTACGGACATGAACACAATTACATCCATACACACACACACACACATATACGCGCATATGTATATTTGTATTGTACTAATGACCACCAAGTTTTATAATTATTTGAAATTTCCCAACCATGGAGTCATTTGGGGGCGAAAAGTTATTCGAACTACCGGTTATCCGCTACTCTCATACTACGATGACACTCGGTTGTACGGCAATCGAAAAATTAGCCCAACTGAGGTACAGATGGCGACAGTAGTTAAAAGGAAATACTTTGGTAAAAGTGGCAACCTCTTAAAACATGTGTTTCCAGTTTGAAGGCGCCACGTAGTTTAGTATTTTTTTGAGCCATCAAAAATAAGCGATCTAAGTGAATTTGGAAACATGGAAAAAATTGGTCACCGTTATGTAATTCAATACTTATGCTACGTACACACGGTGGGAAGATCTCACTTAAAATGTTTGTCTTGTAACGTTGGCAGAAAAGTCATCGTCAGTACATCGTAAGATGTGCAAAGTTTATGCATCTGACAATGGCGCCATTATCAGAGAAACATATCATCGGCAACACTGTTTATAAAAAATTTTTATAGGCAATCCTGCATATATATTGTATTGTAACTATATTGTAAATATATGAAATTATAAGGTTTTCTTGCAATCGTCTGAACATTGACAACATTGTAAGATCTGACCACCGTGTGTACATAGCTTTACATTTGAAAGCTTTCAGTCCAACCAATATTAAAATCGAGCTATATTCTACTCATGGGGAGTATGCTCCTTCGTTTAAGACTATAAAATATTGGGTGACAGAGCGTCGGCTTAAAGCTATTTTGGTTGATAAGCCATTTAACTCTGATTTTCGGGAAATAATTTTGAAATTTTTGGTCAATCAATGCCCTTCTGTAAAAAATTCTATGGATAATATATAAAAGTAGGGAAATCCGAAAAAAAATATTTTTCATAATTTTTATTTTGGTAATTTTTTTGGGAGGTACGTAATTGGGGCTTGGCAATAATACCCATTATTTAATATACTATGGGTACTATAAAAACATTACACTGTACAAAATTTAAAGTGTTTCTAAAGGCTGGAATCAAAGTTATAAGCAGTTAACTTTTTGTGCAAAATGGTCCATTTGTATGAGAGATACCAAAAGGGCCGTGGTAACAACGCCCATTTTTTACGGGACTGTAGATACTATAAAAGCTTTAGCTTCACAGAATGTCAGGTATTTGTGTGGACAGGAATCAATGTTATAAACCGTTAATCTTTTGTGCAAGAATGGTCTGGAATGTATGACAGGTACCAAAAGGGGCGTGATAACTTCGTCCCTCGATGTGTTACACTTTCGGTTGGCAACATCTGATATTTACACATGTTCACAATAGTTAGGGTTTAAAAACCGGATTATGTTGAAATTCTCTCATTACTTCTATTTTCTTCAAACTGGATTTGTTTTCTGCGTAAGGATGCTTGCTTTCAAAAATTTGAACACACAATTTATTTCCGTTTTTTTCTATTTTTATTTCCTGCCAGCAAAAAACGATTTTTTGAAAAAAAAAAATTTTTTCTAATTATTTCAACAACAGTTACTAAACTTCTGTTTTCCTTTAAGTCCTTCTACAAAAATTCTTTTGCATAGTGTAATACAGTTATACCATATATCCAAACAGTGTGCGAAATCTTTAGCCACAAAAAAATTTCGACCAGTATTATTTTTGGTTTCTGGTTTGGTTGTTTAAAAAATGATTAGTAGTGGACAAACCGATTTAACCGATATACCTACTCCACACTGTGGTACAGGGTATTATAGCTTTGTGCATTTGATTGTAACGCCCAAAAGGAGAAGAGATAAACCTATCGTTTATTATACCGATCGACTTGGAATCGCTTGCTGAGTCGATTTAGTCCGTCTGTCTGTCCATGTATTCTTATATTCAAAGTGCAGGTCGTATTTATGGTCCGATTGTGATAAAATTTAGCACTGTGCTCTGTTTTGGCCCAAGGACGATTCCTAATTACAGTGGTCAAAATCGGTTCAGATTTAGCCCCCATATATATGTTACCCCCGATTTGTCATGTAAGCGCTGTAGAAACTGTATTTTATATCAGAGTGAGTTCTCTTATTACATGGATGAACACTGCCAAATTCGGTGCAAATCTGTTTTTTTTTTTTAGATATAGTTCCCATAGGTATGTTACACCCGATTTGACATATAAGCGCTGTAGAAACCGTATTTATTTGATATCCGATCTTTACGACAATCGGTACAGAGAGTTTTCTTATTACGTGAATGAACACTACCAAATTCGGAGAAAATACGTTCAGATTAATAGCCCCCATATATATGTTTCACTCGATTGATATGTAAGCACTGTAGAAAATGTATTTTATATCCGATACATGAAGGAACACTACCAAATTCGGGAAAAATCCTTTCAGGTTTAGATATAGCCCTCATATATATGTTTCACCCAATTAACTTAGTTAATCATCATCTTATACAAAAATCTTATAATCTTATACAAAAAACACGGAAAACAATTTAAAACACACAATTATTTAACATTGATATTTTACATACAATTTACGATTTCGGTATTTTTAAGTTTGAATTTCTTCGGTAAAGCCAATCTGTCAACTTACATTTGTTCCGTTCTTTTTTGTTAATAATATGTCGATACATTTGAGAGCATTGTCTTGTAGTTAAGTCTGTTCATTGTCGTTCTTCTAGGGTGCTTTGAATAAATGTTTATGAGTCTTCCAGAGGTTGTCGTCTTTTGGCACCAATCCACTTTAAATTCGTTTCATTGTTTGATTATCATTGAGTCCGAATATGTAAGGTAGCTTGTTGTCCGTTTCTTTTTCCATTGTGAATTGAATACATCTGTTGTATGAGATGAGTGTCTTCAACATTTTTTTTTACGTCATCCTTTCTCATTATAGCGACTAAGTCGTCCACATATTTTGTCAATAATTTAGGTTTATAAAGGGTTCTCCAACAAGAGGTGTTATTTTATTATTCAAAGAAAAATGAAATTTTTTTAGATAAATGATCGGATGTTTATTTCATAATAAAGAGGAAGGTATGCCGTTAATAATGAAAATCAACATCAGCCAAATGGCCACCACGACCACGCTTACAGGACCATATCCTTTCCATGAAATTTTCCATAACCAAATCGCAAAGTCGCTGCCATATGTCCTCGATAGCCTCACAAATTCTATCTTTGAGGTCATGAATCGACGCTGGGCTGTTGGCGTAGACCTTATCTTTCACGTGGCCCCAAAGGAAGAAGTCGCAAGGTGTTAAATCACAAGATCTCGGTGGCCAATTGTGATCACCTCTTCGAGAGATAACACGGTCCGGAAACTTTTCCCGTAACAGAGCAATGGTTTCGTTGCTTGTGTGGCACGTAGTGCCGTCTTGTTGAAAATAAACGTTGTCCAGATCAATACCATCCAACTCCGACCATAACAAATCATTAATCGTCTCTCGATATCGCAATCCATTCACCGTAACTGTTGATCCAACCTCATTTTCGAAGAAGTAAGGTCCAGTGACCCCGCCGGACCATAAACCGCACCAAACAGTCACACGTTGAGGATGGAGATGCTTCTCAACAATAACTCTGGGGTTTTCCGAGCCCCAGATGAGACAATTTTGCTTGTTGACGTAGCCACCGAGGTGGAAATGGGCTTCATCAGTCAAGATGATTTTTCGATGGAATTCTGGATAATTTTCATGCATTTGAAGGACCTAATCAGGCAAGATTTTCACCATTTTTGTAGTGAATTTTTATAAATAATAAATTTTCCATGTCAGTATCTGCTATCACTGGGGAGGCAGGTGAGCCCATTGGTAAGCATTTTAGTTGTCCATCTATTTTTTCTTCATAATTAAAGTATCGAGTATCCTTAATGCAAAAAGTTAGTATTTTTAAGATAAGGTCCTTTGGTATTCGCGTATATTTCTCCAGTTCGTCCCATTTGTTTTCTGAAATCCTTATAGCTAGATGTATTTGTATGCTGAAACAAGGCAACCACGTCAAATGAAATCAGTACCTCGTCGTCTTCCAAACGTACGTTCTTAAGTTTAGATTTTAGATCTATTGAGTCTTTACTATTGCATTTTGAGTCCTTCTTCAGGTTTTTAATAATATCAACTAAATATCGGGAAAGCCCATGTGCTGGTGAGTAAATCGATGAGCATATTGATCTCAATGGTATTCCGTCCTTGTGAATTTTGGGTAGTCCATAAAAAATTTATTTTTCCGTATAGACATACGGTGCTAAATTCCAGTTATATTGCTACAAAATGTGGGTTATACTGCATCCATATATCTATATATATAAAGAAGAATGTGTGTTCGTCTGTTTGTTTGTTTGTACCGTATAGGCGTCTAAACGGCTGGACCGATCTTCTTGAAATTTTCACAGAATGTCCACGTGTACATGGGGGTGGTGAAAATAGTGTACTTGAATTATCGATATATCAAGAGGGCGTGGCCCCGCCCATATAAGCCAAATTTTAAAATTGAGTTATCTTACACAATTTGTTAGAGAGAGTGCTGTAAGTTTGTGCATATGTATCTGGTGGGAGTCTACGTGATTGGTCCACAAATGGGAGGGATCGGACCAATGGGCGTGGCCCCGCCCGTATAAGCAAAATTTTGAAATTGAGATATCTTGCACAATTTGTCAGCGAGAAGGCTGTAATTTTGTGCATATGTATCTGGTGGTAGTCTTCGTGATTGATCCAAAAAGGGGCGGGATTCGACCAGTGGGCATGGCCCCGCCCTTATAAACCAAATTTTGAAAATTTTTTGCATATGTATCTGGTGGTAGTCTTCGTAATTGCTCTAAAATTGACGGAATCGGAAATCTGGGGCAACGAAGTGGACCGGGTCCAAAGGGTAAGTATATATTTTATACTTTAGAAGGCATTATATGGCTTCTACGGTATAAATAAGTCAAATCGTAGGAGCATTTATGTGAGAGGTATGCCGAAATAGACACCGGATAATCAAGGTTTTAGATATGTTTGAACAGAAAACATATCTGAGGTTTTCTGGATTAATAGCATACGTCGGAAATTTTAGATTTTTGAATTTTAACATATTACACATTCCGCTAGTCATTACTTATCGATACATAGATATGTACATATATAACATTGCTACTTTCGAATAATTTTTCAACAGTCGACGTTTCGTTCAAATGTTCTACAATAGAAACAGCATTTTGCTTCTCCTGAACATTATGGTTTTTTAGATATGCGGCTATTCTAGAAAACCACATACATATGTGGTACACAGCAACATTTGTATATGTTATGTATTTTGTACACATTATTCATATCTGGTAATTAAAAAAAATTGGAACAAATAACAGTACAGCATAATACAATTCCGAACTAAAAATAACCATATTTTATTTGAAAACGATTTTTTAGAACTGTAGACTATTTTTGCTACTCTTAGTATCCACTTTTATGTGGCATCCCTTTTAAAAAGCATTGTTTTCGTATTAGTAGAATACAATTAAAATGTATATTCTGTTCAACACTCGTAGTCATTTTGTCGGTGTAGTGTATGCTTGTAACCTAAGACATCCGAATACTTTATGATGTAATTATTACCTCCGTTCCGGTCCCAAGCATATAAATGGTCCATCGACTGGTGGTTGTAAATAAAACTTCTTCGGTATGGTTGAATGAATTCCTGTATAATGTTAGGAATTTGAAAGAAGTTGGAAAGCATCATGTTTTTTGAATGTAACCAGATCCACCAAATCATCCCACACCAGAGGAAGAAATGTGAGTGTGAAAAACAGCATTTGTTGTTCAACATTAGAGAGGGTTATCTGAAATATTTACATATTTTTTATTTAAATACATTGACTATACTTGTACCCGCCGTTGGAATTGAGAACTGCATTTTTTTAAAATAATTACAAATATTAATGTTAGTTTTTTCATGAGTTGTCTGTCTACAGATATGATATGACCAATCTATACGACCCAGTTTAGTTCACATCTGGTATTTTTCTATACTACGAATTCCTATTAAAATTTCATAGAATTGTCTAAAATCTGTGGCTTATATAGTGATTGTAAAATGAATATTTCCATGCGAGTAAAATAGAGTTACTTCAAGTAAATGCTTAGAGCTTTAATAAAAAAGAAAAAAATGTGTCAACAAATCATTGCTTATGACGTGACATTAAACCAAATAGCGCTACAGTCTGCTGACATTATCAATTAAGAAGCTCATTAAATATGAAAGCAATGAAATTGCTCATTTCCAGCATTAGGTTCCGCTGTTCCGCAATGTTGGTAATAAGTCGTTGTTTTGGTGGAGATTGCAATTTGTAATTTCCTTGATATTTTGTAAATCGTTTTTGATACATTGCGTGTAATTTATACATAGAAAGGAAATCATTAAAACATTTATGTTACCAAAGCATTTCAACAAAGAAAATTGGTACTGAAACGGGCGCAGTATGTCCGACTGACTGTGTATTTTCTCAGTGGAAAGCATCACTTTTAAATATAATCTCAAGAATTTAATGACATTAAATATAATTTTTAATATTAATTTAAATGTTGAAATGGAAATACGCAAATTTAGTTCAGAAAATGTAAATATCAATCAGGATGGCTGATTAATGCTGCAAATTGGCACATAGCCTCAATGAATTAAAAAAAAGTTATTTGAATGTCTTTGTGTAGCAACATTCATCAGCCACCCTGTATTTAGAATTGTGTTATTACTATTAAGTGAAAAATAGGTGTATTTGTTAAAAACCTTCTGGTACCTCCCACACAAATTGACAGAATAATTCGTTTAATATTCCATATTACATTACTCAGAAAGTGAGGGTATACCTTAGTCGGTTTACCCGACTGAATCTTTCTTACTTGTTTTGCTGTGCATAGCTTATTTGTTATATAGGGTGATCCATTTCGAGGTTCCCTACTTTTTTTAAGAAAAAAACACAGCAAATTCAAATTGAATGGGGAATGTTTATTATCATTTGAAAGAACATTCTTTGGCATTTAATGTTTGAAGATTATGTCTATCAAATGTTGGCAGCGGCTACGTCTCAGATGGTCCATCCATTGATTCCAATTTTCGATGACTCGTTCGAGCATTTCGATGGTAACTGGCGAAAGACAAGCGAGATGTTTTGCTCCAAGGCCTGCATCGAAGCGGGGTTGTCCGCATAAACTTTAGACTTTACATATCCCTACAGGAAAAAGTCTAAAGGTGTGATATCACACCATCTTGGTGGCCAATCGACCGGCCCAAAACGTGAAATTATCTGCTCACCGAAGTGTTCTCTCAGTAAATCCATTGATTGATGCGAGGTGTGGGAAGTGGCGCCGTTTTATTGAAATTAAATGGTGCCGAGATCACGAGCTTCAATTTCAGGCATCAAATAGTCGGTTATCATGGCACGATAACGGTCGCCATTGACTTTTACGTTCTCACCGGCATCATTTTTAAAGAAATATGGACCGATGATTCCTGTCGGATCGGGAATCGGTCAATGGCAAAAAGATAGCTCTTAACGAGAGCTAAAATATTGCTCATGGGTGTCAAGGTCATGGGTCGACTGGAAAGTGTTTTTTGGATTTAAAAAAAAATGGACGCAGCGCAATTGGCGTAGGATTATTTTGATAATAAAACTGAATAATTTGTAAACGTTCTTCAGGCGTAAGTCTTTCTATGATGAAATGCCAAGCAGTACTTAACAAAAATAACATGACAGCATGACACGACTCACACGTGATCTGTCAAAAAAAGGCTATTGAAAAAAAGTATCTCTACTTAGATCACCCTATAGTTCTTGTTATATAGAAATCAATGTTCACACCACACCACCATTTTAAATTGATAAAATTGTGAGAGCAAATGATGAAACATAACCAGTAATGAAAGATAGAAAGTCCGGCGGGGTCCGACTATACCCAATACCTCCCTCACAATGCGCAAAGGGGCATTGCGATAATATATTGGAATAATTAGTTTCGTTTCAGTTAAGAAGTACTACGCTCCATAGCCTCATTAAAGCTTATTTCAGAGAGGAGTTGAAGATGTTGATAATAATAAACTAGATCTGAAACAAAACTTATTTCTGCCAAATTATATAAAGATCGGACGGAATTATATAAAGATAGTTTATTGAAACGTATTTAATCAACATGTTGGTATACAATTTGTATTTAGTTTTAACTTCTGTTGTTTTCCTATATATTAAGGTTCTTAGATATTTTAAAATTATTTAAAGAATCATGAGGCAAGCAAACTATATGTACATCACAAAATTCGTATAATTTTTGTTCATTGTCCTGATTTATTTACATATCGATAACTAAGCATTCTCAGGATGCTACCTGGAATTTCAAGTCTTTAGTGCAATTAGAAATATATTTGAATTTCAATTCAAATCAAAATATTTTTGGTCTGAATTATGTGTCCAACTGAGGGTTAAAAACGAATTTCTGCAAAATATTGTAAAGATTGGAAGTAAAGTAAAATTTCTATAGCACCTTGATTTCAAATCTGGATAAACATATCGTATATATATCTCAACTGACTTTCCACAAATTTGACACTTTTCACACATGTAATAGGAAATTTCTTTCTGCCGAATTTCGTACTGATCAGATAGGAAATACAGCTTCTAAAGGGTCTATATATGAAATCGGGAGTAACATAAATATTGTGGGCATATGTAAATCTGAACTGATGTTCCCAAAATTTGGACGTGTTCATTCACGAAGAAAGAAACTTATTTGTGCAGAATTTCTAACTGATTCCGTTTAAAATAAATAAAATCGGATATAAAATAAACTTCAACAGTGTTTGGTGGCACATCGGAAGTAACATATATATGGGGGCTATATAAATTTACCCAATTTGGAGAAATTCAAATTGGGTGGCGTTCATTCATGGACTAAGAATCCTATTTGCGCAAAATTTCTTACTGTTCGGATATACAATACAGTTTCTACAGCGCTTATAGGTCAAATCGGGAATAACGGACAATAATTGCGACCTGTGCTTTGATTGCTGGGATACATGGACAGACGGACGGATTCTAAGCTGATCGGAATAATAAACAATGGATCTGTATCATCTCCTTTTGGGTTTTACAAACAAATTCACAATAGACTACACCACACCGTACCACAGTGTGGTGTAGTCTATAAAAAAAGCGATTTGTTCCTAAATATGTCGCTTAAGCATTTTAACTTATCAATGAATATTGAAGTTATTGATACCACGACTTACTTGAAATTTATAAAATTGTTTATTGTCTGTTGTTTTATTATTCAATCAGAATTTATTTTGAGTTGAGTGTATTGCAAAATGTAATAGAAACAAGTAAGAAAATTTCAGTCGGAACCGACTAAGGTATACCCACACTTTGTGAGTAATGTAATATGGTATATCGGCTGGGAGATGCCAGTAGGTTGAACAACAATTTCATTCATTGTTAGTCTATGACAACATTTAGATGATTGCTGCAGACAATTTGTGTGGGGATACCAGAAATGGATGGACGAATACAGGTATTTACGTTATGAGCCATTAAATTTTGGTATGATTTAGCAAATTTGTGTGGGGGGTACCAAATGGGGCGTGGTTTTACCGACTTGTAGGTACTATAAAAGCATTACACTGAACAAAATGTTAAGAATTTCTATGAAATTGTATTGAAGTTATTAGCAGTTAACTTTTTGTACAAATTGGCATCTTTGTGTGTGAGGTACCAAAAGGGGAGTGGCAATTATGCGAATATTTTACCGGACTAAAGGCACTATAGAAGCATTCCCAGCAAAATTTCTCATTACCAAATAATCCGACGAGTAAGCAAAGTTCGATAATGGTAAGTACTTATTATTTAGCCACTTTTCTCATTATTTTAACCTGGGGATGTCATTGAAGGAAAGTCTTCCCAAAAGCATACAATAAAGTAGCATAATAAGTACTTATTTGTAGCTCGATTTTATGTACTTGAATAATGCAATACCAATAAGTTATAAAATAAGTAGTATTTCGTGCATATTGTTGCGTATATTTCTCGAAACAAACAATGTCCTCATGCCAGATTCGAATTTCTGGTATTTTCATTCAAAGCTGCAAGTATTGTTCGAAAAGATGTTGAAATATAAATAAATCTTGTACAATAACCCACATATAGACAAAATTGCATTATATAAAAATTTGCCAAAATGATTTTGATAACAAAAAACCACTTATTTCTCTTATTATTGGTAAGTCATTATGAATAAGCCGAAAGTAATGCACCGAATAATGAGATGTCATTATTTGGTAATGCAGGGAATAATGACAGGTACTTACCAAGATTTTGCTGCGTTACTCTGCACAAAAATTTCAAGTATTTAAATGCACTGGTATTAAAGTTATTAGCTGTATACTTTGTAGACAAAATGGTCCCTTTGTGTCGGAGGTAACAACATGGGCGGGGCCACTTCGCCCATTTCTCTCAAGCTGATAGCGACAGATAAACTATTGATATGCGTGGAATTAAAGAATATTCGGATAAGTAGTAGAGAAGTTATTAGAGAATCAATATTTCACAAAATGTTCAACCTTTGTGAGTGAGGTACTATAAGGAGTGGACCAATATGACCCATCTTCGAACTTGAAGCCAATCCGTTACTCCTTTCGGCAGTTATCGTACACCCCATTCTTCTAGACTGACGGACGGACGGACAGACAGAGGGACGAACATTGCTCAAATTACATAAAATGTCGTAAAACGCCGAACATATTTGGGGTCTTAGGTCACTTTCGATGAGTTACACTTTATGCTCGTAGCAAATGATATATACCCTCCTCTCTTGGTATGGGTATATAAAATATAATATTGAGCCAAAATAAATTCTGACTGAACACCAAAACAACAGACCACCGATAGAGAACAACGACTAATACAAACACATGAGGTAAGCTGACGTCGGCATTAGCCGTTGACAAAACTACATTTGTTTTAGAGGCTCGCGAGTACGCCATAAAACATAAAAAAACTATTTTATTCTTGAGTATTCTATTTTAGATATGTCGATGCTATGAGTACGAAATTTTTTACATATACATAATTAGTTTTACGCAGATTGCAAGGTTATCGGCTAAACGTAAAATCAACACTCCCAAATGCGCAGAAATACACCAATTTTAAAATACTCAATCGATTTTAATTTGTCTAACCATAACCATTCTATCGATAGATGCGGTGGAAGCGCAATACGGCCCAGTTCATGCATCTTATACTGACTGTTGATTGGTGCAACAATGCTTGCCGATTCTCATGAAGTTGTTATCCATCTCTATGAATACTGTCAAAGAGGCATTTCACAACTTCTTTGGAAAGGGTGCCTCAAGAGAAATATTCAGATACTCGTATTAAAATCAAAGCAGAGTTCTTAGTTGTTGGAAAAATATTTAAGGAATAATTTTCGGGTCATAGTGACGAAGTGAAGCTGTGCCAAAGAAAATAAATTTGGGGAAACAATTTTGTTTAAGTGCTACTAATCTTTGAGCATTTTGCAATTAAATACTTTTCTTACGAAAATCGCCTAATAAAGACCGCTCTTCTTTCCCAATTTTTTTCCGGAATTTAGAAACCCCTAAAACATTATTTCTGAGTTATTGCCGGACAAACAACAACACAAAGTGCAACGCTTCAGGCTGTCCTTGTGGGGCGGGGAAATGTGAGCGTTTCACCGGACCCATCCCCAGCCCCCAACAGCCGGCCAACTTCTGGTTGTAATAAATGAATTTTTTAAACAGTTTTAATGTAATTTTGTTTCGTAGCTGCCTTCCTTTTCCTTATGTCGGTCGGTCGTTCGGTTGGCCAACAACAATTTGTTGTTTTCCTTTTAATTATGATTTACATAGCATTAAAAAGCCTTGTGAAACTCTTTTTTTTGTTATTGCTTGTGTGTTGTGGCAAAGACCCGATGATGCTGTCGTATCCGATGGATGGGTTTCATCAGAGCCACACAACAAACCAAAGAAGGGAACATCACTGGACGGACCTTTTTGCAGTGACAAAGCAAAGATCAGATTTTTTCTGCTTCTGTTGTAGGTCGGAATGCTTTCTGGTTGAAATGACAAAAAGTTTCTGTTTCTGTTTCTGAATGAGGAAAAATGACATCCTTTTTTAAATGAGATAACTTCCGCCGGAGTCTGAGGAGGGCAGAGGAGGGGAACAACGTTGATGTGAATGATGCCAGAGATAGAGGGGACATTTTTATTACAAAATCCAAATACACATCTACGTGTCAGGATAACATTGACAAAGTGTGTACATGAGTCTTGGGTACACGTACATGTGTGTGTGTGTGAATAATGCCAATGCAGCCACTGACTGGGTTAACCATTTTCCAAGAAGACAAAAAAGACAGCAACACCCCAATTATGTTAATCATTTATTTTTCATATCTACGCATACGGGCTTATATTTATCATCGGCACAATGATTTGGCTTCTTCTGTGCGATGTCTTCCCGTGCTATTTCTTTAACGCGAGATTTTAATGCTCAACCACTCCTGTGGCTCATCCACCTACTCCTCCACCTCCTCCTACCCATCCTCTAGCTTTAACACACACTCTCATACATGATAAAGTGCTTTTGAGCTGTGTGTGTGTGTGTGTGGTGCATGAGAGTATTTGTATTTGTATTTGTGTGTTTATTATTAAATCATATCCTGTTCCGCAAAATAATTCAAAAAGTTGTAATGTGCTGTTGCGGTATAACGGAAACAAATTTTCAAGTTACAATTAACAGGAACTTGATTAAAATGCTGTCAGCGCTCAGCAGTGTAACGGTAATTACAAAGCCAAACACACACTCATCATGCTAGCGAATGTGTTGGGTTAGCCCGTCTATCTGTGGGGATGGTTGGAGAAGGCACCGGCTAATGAATAATTTACGCTGCAAAACTTATTTCCACATCCAGCGGATACTGTGACGGCGACATACTCTCTCCGGTTTACAATTGCACATCACCTCTGTGACAGCGTTCCATTTCCACTTGTCACAGTTCCAGCATCGAAAGTAGATCAGTTCACAAATTCACACACGGTCATGTGTTTGATTGTGTCTTCACCGATTCACAGGATACGAATCGCATCCTTGCGATTGTTCTCCTCAGGATTAAGTGCACTCTGGGAACAGTACCTGGACTATATACGAGTATATATAGAGAGAGAGGGAGGGTAAGAAGGTCTTGTCAGTCAGTCGTAATGGATGAGTTTGCAAAGCGTAAACATCGACCGGCTGAAAAACACGGAACTCACACAGACGGCACAATAACAGGAAGCAATGTTGTACTCGAAACTAGGAATTGTTTACTCCAAATGTAATAAGGCCGAGACAAAAAAGACGCAGATCCATATACAACAAACGAAGCGAGCAACTACAATACCAAATGAAATATGTAATAACAACATTAAAAAATCAACTTTCAAAACATTTTAGAAAAATAAAAAACTCGTCGCTACATCCCATTCTTCGTCGTTTTCACCCTATACGGAAATGAAATACAGTTGTGCATTGGAAAATAGCACACGGTGAAAAATCGCCTTTTTTTGACACAAATGTTTAAGTATTATATATATCTGAAGTTAAAAGAATTTCTCAAGATAGAAATTGTTTAAAAAACTTTGTTGAAGCCCTATGTTCCTACGCGGAATAAACAAAGGAAATACAAAAAATAATATATTTGGAACTCGTATATTAATATGTTACAACATATACAATTTGCTATTTAATTTCCTCAAATAAAATATGTGTTTAAATACAAATAAAATTATTGTTTAGGAATTTCTCCAAATATATTTTTTAAAAAAAAATTTCAAAACTTTTGTAAAATTTTTCGAATTTCAGTTTTAACTTTTCCTTGGTATCGAATTGAACCTCCCAGTTATGATACCAACTCCAGCATTAACTTCTGTTTTAAATCAATCATTAAAAATTTCTGAGTATTCCAAGCCATCATTAGTTGTCAATCCTCCAAGTAATTTATTTCTATCCAAGATTATACGATTTTAATTATTATCATTTATTATTTTTAGGAACAAGAAAAATTTCTAAAATGTAAACTTTGAGTTGCTGGAAAATTTAACACAACTTAGGTATTTTCTGAATACTTAAATGCAAATAATTATTGGTTTCGGAAATAATAGTTCGAAATAAAAACATATTAAAAAATGTTTGTGTGTACCAAATATTATTGGTTTAGAGTGTACCCTAAACATATATATGTTTCAAGCCGAATATGTTTGGGACAATATAATACAGAACTGAATTTTTCCAGCGTGTAAGAATGACGCAAAGTGTTGACAATTGAGAAACTTGTAATGGCATATCTCTGCTTTATACAGTGACATATCCCAGTACTGATATTAAAGTCTTGTCATTTCAATATCAGTCAGAGGACAAGTCCCATTTTAAACAACATAAATTTTTAATAGTTAATCGTTGGATTTCGAAAATAATATTTATCGGAAGCAAGACGCCTACAAGTGATGAGTGAAAGGACAATACGAGAGCCCAAGTCATACCATCCGTAGATATTAGAAACTCTGATCTGAAATAATGAGGGTTAAAAAAGATACTGATCTACTAGCTTAAGTTTATCCACAGACATGAGACGTTGAAACGGATTTTTAGGCTTTTAATAAATTTTAGAAAATAAAGGGATATTAATAGACTGCCCATTTGACAGCTACTATTTACAGCAGCTAACAAGGCAGTCGCGCACATCATGAACAAGAAGGTTTCGGGTGCTATACTTCCCGATCTTAGGTCAGAACAGGCCGGCTTCCGCTCACACAAATCTTTTGTAGATCATACACGCTGAAAAAATCGCTTCTGTAGTATATTGTCGCAAACATATTCTGCTCGAAATATAAAAATGTTTGGGGTACACTCGAAGTAAATTATATTTGGCACATACAAATATTATATATTTGGGAAGATGTTGTTCTAAACAAATCTTTGTTTCGATCCTAATACATGTTATTTGAAATAATATTTACAAAACATATATGAATTTGAATTTAAGTATTCAGAAAATATACCAATACCTTAAATTTAAGACAAGTTTTCTGTTTTTCAGTAAATCAACGATCATTTTTTCATTGAGTAAATACATGGGATTTTTTCATATTATTAAAATTTGAATATTTTTATATAATGATAAATTACATTAATGTGATTTTAATAACTTTAATTTTTTTGATCACCCTTTTGGTGGAATTACCCATATGTATTTTTTCGCGAGGAATATTTTTCTCATTGAGCCAACTTAAAATTTCCACGGTTTGTATGATTTCAGACATATGATAAGATTTGATTGCAATTTTTATGGTTCAGGGTGTGAGAAGCGGGAACTACTATTTTGAGAAAAATAATCTTCGAATGGTTCCCTTTACTTCGTTCTTTGGACTGAAGCGGGCAATACCAACTCCTCCACTTCAAAACCACCATCGAGATAACTAGCCTCGCCTTAGAAAAAGCGAAAGTGCCACTGGATTCAGCATGACCGAAATATGTCTAACCATAGGGTCTCCTTTCTGTTACATTTTTGGACTAGCACGGTGTTATTTTTAACATTTTCTAAAACTAATGTTTTCCATTATTACTTACAACACAATTTCCTTATATCTACAATTTCCTTATATTTTCGAAAGAAAATATATTTGGAACACAAATTTTACAATATTATATACTTCTGAGCAAATACATTTTATTTGAAAATTAATAACATTCAGTTGGAACGCATGTATTACAACAAAAAATATATTTGCAAACTAGTTTTCTCAAATAAAATATCGCTTACTTACTTCAAGAGTGTCATAACTCAAAATTGAAAATTGTCAGGATGTGTAACTTTAAGTCCGTATTAAAAAATAAATAACATGAAATACGCCGTTTAAAAAAGGTGGAATAATCCGAAATATGATTTTTTACTTATAAACATAATTTCGTTGAGATTAATTTATGGATATTTGCAAAATTAGCATTTCTGTAAGGCAACCTCAAAAATTTAAAATTTTGAGTTATGACAGTCTTGAAGTGAGTGAGCGATATGTATTTACATACAAATCAAATCATTGTTTATGATTTTTTCCAAATATATTTTATTTAAAAAAAGCTTTCCAAAAAAGTTGAAGATTTTTCGAATTTTATTTTTATTTTTCATTGATTTCGACATATTTAAAATGACATAAGTAGCAATTACATTTGTTTTAAAGAAATATTTTTTGTTTCTATTTATTCCATGTCATCATTTGTTGTCAGCCCATCAAGCATATGCATACGTAAGAATTATCGTTGAATTACTGCAAAACATAAAACTTGTTTTAAAATTAATATATTGATATATTTTCTGAATACCTAAATGCAAATAAATATTTGTTTCGTAAATAAAAGTCCCAAAATATAAAAAATGGGCGAAAAAATTGTTTAGATCTAAATTTTTTCAAATATATAATATTTGTGTATGCCAAATATTATATATTTCGATTTGACTCTAAACATTTATATATTTCAAGCAGAATATGTTTGGGACAATATACTACAGAAGCGATTTTTTCAGCGTGTAAGTTGGGTGTCCACCGCATGTGTCTGAACTTAAATAGATTTAAATTAAAATTGTTATTAAGTTTAAAGAGACACCGCATGTTTATGATTCATTGAATTTTTTGAACTTGTTCCCAGAAATATTATTTTAGAAATAATATATTTTTTAGTTTATAAACTATTCTGCATATCCTCATAACTAGTTAAAGGTACTAAATATTATTTTAGAAATAATATATTTTTTAGTTTATAAACTATTCTGCATATCCTCATAACTAGTTAAAGGTACTAGTACTCAGTAAAATTTCCCAGTTTTAAGGAAAAAATAATTCAATATGAGTAAAAACATCGACTATGGATTTTACTAAAATTTAGGAAATAAATTTGTTTGAGTGTAGATTCAGCAATTCCCGAAACAGCCTCAGCTGGAGAAAACTCGTTGCGGCCCTTTGTTCCTTTTAGTAATCCAGTATATAACACATATATACACGCTGAAAAAAAAAACGCTTCTGTAGTATATTGTCCCAAGCATATTCGGCTTGAAGCATATATATGTTTATGGTACACTATAAATATATAATATTTGGTACACACAAAAATTATATATTTGGGAAGATGTTGTTCTAAACAAATCCTTGTTTTCACCCTAATACCTTTTATTTGGGATTTTAATTCCGAAACAAAAATGTGTTTAAATTTAAGTATTCCGAAAATACCGAACATTAATTGTGTTAAGTTTTTCAGTGATTTAATGATAATTTTTTTAGAAATTTTTAACTGAAATCGTATAATTTTTGATAACATAAATTTCTCGAAGGATTGAAAAAAATGCTGACATGAAATACCCAGAAATTTAAAATGAGTCCCTTAAAACAGAATGCAATGCTGCTAATGGTATTTTTGACTGGGAGAAATAATTCGAAACGAAGGAAAAATTAAAAATGAAATTAGAAAAATTCACCAAAGTTGTGAAAATCTTTCTTAAATTATATATATATGAAGATATTCATTCCTAAACAATAATTTTATTGGTATATAAATACATATTTTATTTGAGAAAATTAGTTTGCAAATATATTTCTTTTGTAATATATTAATACATGCGTTCCAAGAAAATTTTATTGATTTTCAAATAAAATTTATTTACTCAGAAATATAAAAGATTTAAAAATTTGTGTTCCAAATATATTTTCTTTCGATTCAAACATATCAAAAAAGGCGATTTTGCCCCGTGTATCGAGATTAATAAAACTGTACACACAGAAATTTAAAAAAAAAATTAGTTTGCATAAAAATCGACAAATGGACATCGTGGCGGACGGCACAAAAAACACGAATCTTGAGGAATATTAAGTGATTTAAACATTTCAAGGAAACTTCTTATATAAATAATACCTAACTTTTTTCTTGCATATACTAGAGGCAATGTTTCTTATATATGTATTTTCCATTTACCCATAAAATGTAAAATTTTTGAGATATTTAGATTTTTGTTGAATTCCGGACGGTATGTTCCGGACAGCACAACATTTATATAGAAAAGAGGTTGTTAAAACGTGACTTTTGATACCAATATAATAAAATAGTTCTCAAATTTTTCACATAGAAAAATCGACAAGGTTTAATGCAATAATTTCATGTCAAGATTGTAAAATTTTTTATTTATATAATGCGTAAATGTGCCCTAGGATAAAAAATCGCTTCTGTAGTATATTTTCTGGAAAAATATTATTTTTGGGGAAATTAACTGTTTTGCTAAAAGTCGGAAACAAAATTCTGCAACTTATTTAAATATTTCCCCGTTTTTTAAGATAATCTGTCCCAAAACTCCAAAAAAATATTAATGTTTAAATAGATATTTAAAAATTTTTTGTGGTATGTAAATATAATATATTTACTCCAAAGTATATTTTATTTAAATTTTGCTCTCAAACATATTTTGTTTCCTGTTTTTTCTCCGTGTGGCACAGAAACTTTGAGTACACTGATAAAAAATACTCAAGAAAGAGTTGCAAAGTTGTAAGGGATTTTTTTGAGTAGCCCAGGGAAATGCCCATATAAATATTAGGGCGGGTCAGTTTGTATGGAGCCGAAGTATAGGGGCGCATCGCGATTCTTGTTCTCTGGGTCATTTCAAGAAACTTTGCCCAATAAACCATAGGTCCCCCATTTCGAGCCCCCGGATTTTTCAATATCGATATTTTTCCAATATATTTAAGAATAAAGCAAAATATGTTAATATACTCGTATATATCCAAATGGGTTGGTTTATTATGTCGAGGAGTCAATTTTTCAGGTTTTCTTATATTTTTGAGTGCCGCCACTGGGCGCTTTCGTAATTTTTTGGGATATTACGCCTTCTTGGGGAAATTTTGCGATTGAATTACACAGTGCGAAACTCAAAACCAAAAACCGCGATACTATTTCACTTGTAGGTCTTGGCGGGTAAAACAATGTTAGTTCTATGAAATTTGCCGGATTTAAGGACACCCCCAAAATCCGGATTTACGGGTAAAAACCTATGTCTTGCATTTGCACTCTTAAACGCATTTAACTTTGTTAATTATTATCGATTTTCAATCTCTAAACTTTAAGATGTTGGAATGTATGTTTGTTTGTCCTACAAACAGATTTTTTTTATTTTTTTTTAATCGACAATTTGCAGTTTAGGCATTGTTTTTTACAATTATTTTGCGAGATAACTGCACAATTATTTCACATACATAAATTGTATATTTTGCAAGGAACAAAACAAAATCAGTATCTTAAAAATCCTTTTGTAAATGACAGAGTTATATAAGTTTCATTATTTTTTGGACTCTTAATTCTGGATATGATAAATGATAACATTTGCAAATTTTGAAGGTTATTATTGTATATGTTATTTGAAACGTGTGCTAGTTTGACGAACACTACTGTATAAAGGCATATTCGTGCTATCTACTGAATGTGTGCAAACGAAATGCTCCCTACATACACTGGAAAAAATTTACATTACGTAAATAAAAATAATAATAAATAAATAGTTTATATCCAGAAAAATTCTGATTCGGTGAAAACTTAATTTTTAACATAAAAGCTAATTGTACACCTCATCATTTCCAGCAAAATTCTTACTTAATAAAATCAATATTGTTCTCGCCGAGGCGATGTAAAAATTATATATCAAATAATCTGCCTAATGAATGATATAAAATAACTTGTGGTCAAACAACACAATAATATTCATCCTTGTGGCTGCCACAAACATTTTTTTCCAGGTGCATGGAGAACGTGCCCGGGAACGAGGAAAAAAGGCGAGAAAAAATTGTTTAGTGTACTTTTATCCTTTCATGAGAATGTTGTTACATAAATTTATGATGATGCGTTTTTCTTAGTTTGAAGGAGAGTTTTCTTACACACACAAATGTACATATATATATATGTATGTACCAGTAGATTGTTTTTTTTTTTTTGAAACGACAACGGGTGCTGCGGATGCTGTACAAACAGCAAAAAGTAAAAAAGCAGACATTACATCTGAAGACATTCCGAATCGAGCTCCATGTTGTAGTGGAATAAAATAAGATGGAAAAAATGCAAATTCAGTTAAGTGTGCGCAGCACTACCAAAGGACCAGCGATGGCAGAAGGAGCGGCAGGAGAAGTGGAAGAAGGACGAAGACAAAACACTTTACCTTGAGTATTATTGCAAGAGATGAAACAACATTTTATGCTGCATGAAATTTGCTATGTGTGCATGTGTGTGTATGTGTTCCGAGAGACATCTCACCGAAATCGTAATCGGTTTACGGATGAGGACACATCCTTCACTTTACAAGATTTGTTTGAAAGTTGTTTTTGCTTTCGTCTTTCTTTTTGCCATGACGATCTGTGAAAAATAAAATCCTTTAAAAATGTAATTAAAATCAATTTAATATCGGTTAGTGGTGCTGTCATGTATTCAGCTTATACATACGAATTATAAGATAAGACAGATTGGATGGTTTTAGCCATGTCCATTTATTGCTTTTTTTGGCATTTTCTCAAAGGAAGACTGAAAACTCATAAGAATTAGACTTTTTAAGATCATAATGTTCTATAACGAATAAGAATATGTTAGTATATGTGCCCGAATTTTTAATATTAATGTATGCAATTTATTCTTACATAAAAACTTTATAAAAAGTTGCTAAATGAAAAAAAATTATTTTTTATCACTTATTTAAAAAAAAAAAATTGGGATTTGAAATTTAAATAAATTGGGCAAAATACATTTTTTAATTTTACGAAGTTTTCAATTGGTTAAAATTTGAGAGGTACTAGAAGGAGTGGACAATTTATGAGAAAAAATATCTGGAGAACCATTGTACTAAGTGTTGTGAAATTTGATGTGAATGAATATGACAGAACTGTTCGTCACTCAATAATAAAGTGGCGGATAAGTGGGCATGGCCCCGACCATACGACCGCATTTATGAATACGATATATTAAGAGAACCATTGAACAAAGTGTATTGAAATTTGGCGTGAATACATTTCATACCACTCGTGCGAGACTAAGCAATAAATGGGAGTTAGTGGATAAGTGGGCGGTACCCTACCTAAACGACCCCATTGCACAATTAGTTTTGAAGTTTTGCACAAGTGGATTGGAATGCAGTGTGAATGACCCAACAAACAATAATCGAAAGCGCAATATCTACAGAACAATATTTTACTCCATACATACTTTAAGAAAGTGATTTAGCATGCAAACATTAAACTAAATATGTTAGAAAAAAACGAAATACATTTTTGGCAAATATTTTATATTTGACTCCCGCTCAAAATATTTGAATATTTCCTTCAGCAATATGATTTGTGTGAAGAAGTAATTCCCCAAATAGTTCCCAGAAATAATATAACGGTTGATCTAAGTAGAGATACTTTTTTCAGTAGCCTTTTTTTGACAGATCACGTGCGAGTCGTGTCATGCTGTCATGTTATTTTGTTAAATATTGTTTGGCATTTCATCATGGAAAGATTTACGCCTGAACAACGTTTACAAATCGTTAAACTTTATTGCGAAAATTCACGTTCTGTGAGAAATGTGTTTCGTGCACTTCGCTCAACTTATGGTCAACATAATCGGCCTACTGAGCGTACTATTCGCAACACCATCACCCATCTGAGAGCCAGCATTCATTATTGAATAATATTCGACCGAATAGACCACGTCCAGCACGCAGGGAAGAAAATTTAGCGGCCGTAGCTGAGAATGTTCACGAAGACCGTGGAGAGTCGATTCGGCGCCGTTCGCAGCTACTCGGACTGACGTATGGAACGACTTTTACGTTGAGATCTTAAATTGAAAGCATACAAAATACAGCTTGTGCAAGATCTGAAGCCGCCCGACCTTCTCAAGCGCATCGCTTCGCTCTATTGGCTCTTGAAAAGTTCCAAGAAGATCCGACGTTTTCGAGCCAAATTTTGTTCAGCGATGAGACCCATTTCTGCCTCAATGGGTATGTAAACAATCAAAACTGCCGCATTTGGGACGAAGAGCAACCTGAACAGATTCAAGAGCTGCCACTTCATCCAGAAAAAACAACGGTTTGGTGTGGTTTGTGGGCCGGTGGAATCATCCAGTCGATTGGCCACCGAGATCGTGTGATATCACACCGTTAGACTTTTTCCTGTGGGGATATGTAAAGTCTAAAGTTTATGCGGACAAACCCGCTTCGATTCAGGCCTTGGAGCAAAACATCACGCGTGTCATTCGCCAGTTACCATTGTCCCAATTGTTTTACCCATATCTGTACGAGTACATTCCTATGTTGTCAAATAGTGTATTCATGTGATCCAATCCAATGAAGAAAACACTTTTTGTATGCATTTTTGTGTTGATTGTGGTACAGACGGAGCTATGTCTACGAGGTCTGTTCAATAGAAAAGGTGAATTTTGAATTTCCCGGGCAACGTGCATTTGATTTGGGTTTTGTTTATGTTAGCACACTTGTTCGGCGATTTCCTGCTGTGGGAAAAAATGGATCAACGAAATTGCATCACATTTTGTGTAAAAAATGGAATGGAAGCAATTTTTCAGCGTGTATACAATTTTATAATATTTTTATTTTAATTTCAGCCAAGTTCAATGTTCACAATCATTAAAGGTTCCAACGAAAATTGTTCATGGATGTTTGGGGAACATATAGAAAGCTAAATCCACTATAAGTTTACAAATCGATAACAAATATATGAAACTTCAAATATTTCGATGGTGTGTTGGCCGGTTTATCTTTATACATGCAACTAAAATGCGGTTTTAGATAATAAAATGTTGAAAGTTATCCGTAATATGTATTACACATTTTATGTATTTTCTAATATTAAAATAATAAAGCCAATTTTTGGAAAAAGGAAGTGTTGTGTTTTGAATTTATCGTGGAAACTTGTATACAAGAATCTTATTTTCTATGAATATTGAAATGGTTTCTGTGGCTCTTTAGTATGAGTGGCATTCGAATAAAAACAATGTAAGGAATTTTCCCTACATATTTTAAAAAACTTTATTTATGCTTTAAATTAATTACCAGTATAGGCTTATATCAAGGACATACATTTTAAAATTTAATACGATAATGTTTTAAATTTTATGATATTTTACTAAACATAAGCAAATGTTCTTGATTCTATGAAATGCATCATCAAAACAAGTACTAGTCATGTCTTTGAATTTACTATACAACATTCTTATTTTTATAGCGATTGTCTTTGGCTCGAAATCATTGCCGAAATCTTAAACTTTGCGACAAATTCTTTGATTTTCAGTTCGCTTTTTTTTAGTGCACCGTATTCACCAGATAAGGTCCGATTTTCCTGTTCTGAAAATTTAAGAGACTGATGAGATAAAATTGATGAGATAAAACCCGAATCGCCGATCAAGCAAAACACGTCTAATTGTTATTCTTTCACAAAAAAACTAAACTAAATACAAACAAACTCAATTAAGAACATATGTTCGAGACAAATGTGGCAAGATTAAAAAACGCTACTCGAGGATTAAAAAACGAGAAATTTCAAATTTCTCCTTTTGTATTAAACACACTTCGTATATCGTTTATTCCATACCAAACCGAATGATTTTTCCAAAAAAAAAACTGGTCGACATTCACGATTGTCTTGAAAATGAAACCCAGCTAAAAGAACATCTCACGACCTTTAAAATGAGACTTCACTTGTAAAAATCCGTCCACGCGTTCGGAAAATATATACATAACTCGAAACGTACGCCTTTTGAGATTAATTTCCTATTTTATCAGATTTCAGATGCTAATAACACGTGGAAAAAATTTTTGTATTTTTTTCGCCAACTATAAAATGTTTTATTTTGAGAAGAGAATTGATATGCAAATTTATTTTGAAATCGGGAATGGTGACCCAACAAAGGTTTTCCGCTTGACATGGAATTATGGATATGTACAATAGGCATATATCCTGTTTACATGGCTGTACATGATTTCGTTCAATCTGTGAAAAAAATCCCCCTTATAAGCGATTTCTGAATATTATATATTGACGGCTTACATCCAAAAAGCTGATATTATATATTTTGTGAAAATGCATTTTTGATCGTAAACTCTTCTTTTTGACGTCATGGTTTAAATTTGGAGTAAAAAAATCATTCAAAATCATATTTGAATGAAATGGTCATCCAGTTTTCCAAATTATTGCAAATTCAGAAACCTCAACTTTTGACGCGCTTAGAAAATATATAACTCAAGCTTGTATCCGGAATCGTTTTTTCCTGTCCAAAACTCTGTAACTTTTGAACCGATTTTTTTATTCGACAGATAACTCCTCAAGCTTTTCTACAGTTTCAATTTTATAAAAATCGGTTTAGTAGTTATTGAGGAATTCAAGGTCAAAGTTGAGCTTTGCATTTTTTTAATATTTTGCATGGAATTCTGGGTTCTTTTCATCTTCTTTAATTATTAAAAGAAGATCATATTTGGATAAATAAACAATTTTAATTTGATGTTTCCCTATGCGGGATTGATCTGTTATTGATGTTATTTTATGGTTTTTCTCACTGTGGAGTTGAGCTGAAGATCAAAGAATTCCTTCAAAGTGAAGGATGGTATTTTTGAAAAATTAAAAAAAATCCCAACAAAAATGTTTTTCTCGAAATTGTTTGAAAAAAAGAAATGTGTTTTAAATATTGATAACTATACGATAAATAAATATATTGATAACTATATGATATAACACACACAACGTGGCTTGGTGTACATATGTACATACAAAGTCGTATGAACAGGTAAAATAAAAAGAGAAAAACAATTTTGTCCCGAGTAATTTCATTCAAATTATAAAAGTGTTCTACAGACAGGTGCAAAAGTATATAAGGGCTTAAGCAAAACCCTTCTACTGGTAGCAAAATCTCTTTGACCACTTTTGGCCTACAGAAGTTCTATTCCTCTAAAATTCAAATTTGACTAAATTATAGTACCTGTGGAAACATATAATAACACACCACGTTAACCCGTTATCGATAATAGTTTGCGAAAAATGGCAATTTCATTTTACAAAAATTTACAAAACTTACGATTTTTTTAATAACAAAAAATATGTGTTGTCGACAGAACACCACGTCCGCAATTACAAATATTTTGATCTAATTATTTGGCTACTTTAGTTTTATTATGTTTTCTATTGTATGGCATCAACATTTTAGAAATCGGTGATGAAAAAAATTGGGGTTTTGGCCAGTAAAAGTCAACTCTGGAAAAAGTCAATACGGTTACGTTGAGGCGACTATTTTCTTATTTTTTATCAAAAACTCATCGCTTTCGACTATGTAGTTTTAATATTTTGAAAAAGTTGCAAAAGTCATATGCCTAATGTACATAGTTATGTACATATGTACATACTATTTCTATCCGTAATTTATATAATGGACGCATGTATGAATTTGCACGAGAAGTTGATGACGAATATTCGGTGCGTTTGACTACGGTTTATTTAAATATTTAAATGAAATGTTGAATTTTTAAAACTCACATTAACGGATTTATTCTCTCTGTCTCTCTCGCATAAATGTACACAAACGAGTCGCATTATTATGGTTTATGAAATCACATACACACACGTTGGGTGTGTGTATGCGTCAATGGTCTTAACCAGCGCGTGTCTGTATATGTGAGTTTTGAGTGCACATATTACATACATGTGTATGCATATATGTGTTTGTGTATGTTTGATGAGAAGGGGGTAACTGCATATTTTGCTGGTATACGTTTCAGCACGCAATAAATTTAAAAATAAATTGCTTAAGAGCTCTTAAGCGTTGCTGTGAAACGCACACACACACACATGCACCCATATGCGAACAAAGATCGCTCATTCGCTGGTGTTGGTGTATGTGTGTGTGTGTGTATAACGTATTTATCGCATAGTAGCGGTAACAAAGCCGGTTTAAACAAACGAATAACGTCGGTAATTGTGGAAGATGATCACGCTGATGATGCTAGAAATTATAGAGTATGAACTCATATACAACACACATGCACACATACACAGACGCTCACATACCCATACATGTGCAACTGTCCGGATTTATTTGTGGGGTAGGTGGTAAACAATCCGATTAAACAAAGTAGTAAAAAAAGCAACGTGTATTACTGTCACTTAAAGTACAATGCAACATTCATTATCCTCTTTTTACATTTCACGAAGGAAGTGCGAGGATAAATGCGATGGTCCACAGGATGCCGGTAAAGTAGGTGTGCATGTGTCCTACCTCTCTGTGTGTGTGCGTGTGTGTGTCCAAGCCTGTGTTTGGATACACATATATGTATGCGAGTATCTACTTAAATATATGAAATAACCCGACAGCGAGCACGTTTATTTTACCATAATATAAATTTAAGCGACAACAAACTCAGTCGGCAACAGCATTGGCATCGGCCACGGCTGGATACGGTAAATGTTGGAGACGAATACTCGACGTGGCATGCCACGGCATGGAATTTGTGTTTCTCTGTTTGTTATTTGTCGGAGGTGGTTCCTTTAAAGGGATGGGTGGTTGCTGTCGACTTGTCTTCCACGCTGTAGGAGTGTCTCTGTGACCAGACCAGACCACATGGCATACAACATATACAGATTATAGCAGTCGCACACACGCACAGACACACCAATTGTTTTTATTTACGATTACAAGGCTGTCGGTCGGTCGGTCGGTTGGTTTGGTATTAATGTTACATTTGCTGGAGCGCTGTAAGCGAGCACTGTGACATCAGAAATTAATCTCATATAATATGTAGCCGAGCAGTTTTCATCCTTTTCCAAAAAGTAAGGCAACGAAAAGAATGACAAAGACTCTCTCACACACATACGCTGTGCGGGAGTATACTCGTACTTTAATCAACCTTATGCAGATACTTACATATGAGTATACAAACAACGCACATAAACATACATGTATGTTTATATGTAGTATGTAGTGAGAGTAGACGCGTACGCTATAATGCTGGCACACACACACACACACACACACACACACGTATACGGTATTTGGCTATTTTGTAGCCATAAACTTTAACACGTATTTCGATATTTCTTACGCTTTCTTCAATTTGTGGATCTTCACGATGAAGACAAACCAATATGACTTACCAAAGACAAACACACGTCCCAGAACATATTCATATTGTCATTCGTGTTGTCTAGCATCTTTACCCACCGCACAATGGGCCGTGATATGATTATATTACCAGATCATGAAATAGATCATTTGTATGCCTTTAAAATGGTTGTTCGTTAGATGTAGAGTGTGCAAAAATGTTGCCCCCTATGACCAAAAAATTTTTAGATCTTAATTATTCCTTAACCTTAGAGACGTTGGTCTATATCATTTGCTACGAGCCAAAAGTATAACACATCCAAAGAGTGACGTAAGATTTGGGTCATTTTAAGTCATTTGAGCAATGTCCGTCCGTCCGTCTGTATGTCTGTCTGCTTGTCTGTCTGCTAGCTGGTGCGCACGATGACTCTCGAAGGGATTAAGCGATTGACTTCAAATTTGGTATGCGGCAATATTTTTCTCTATCTCCGGCTAAGTTCGAAGATGGGCCATATTGGTCCACTCCTTCTAGTATCTCCCCACAATGGGTTAACATTTAGTGAAATATGTTTTTTTTAGTAACTTCTATACTACTTGCCCGAATCTAATGAAATTCCACACATAGTATTAATTTATTAGTCGCTAACACCTCAAAAAAATGGGCAAAGTTGCCACGCCCCTTTTGGTACCTCCCGCACAAATTTACCTTTTTCCACCAAATGTTAACTGCTTATAGCTTTAATATCTGTTCATACAAATACTTACATAAAATGTTGTACAGTGTAATGTTTTTATAGTAACTAGAGTCCAGAGAAAAGTGGGCGTTACAGACACGCCCCTTTTGGCACCCCCACAGAAATCGGACCATTTTGTACCAGAAGTTAACAGCTTATAACTTCAATACCAGTACATACAAATACTTAAATGCTTTTATAGTACCTACAGCCCGGATAAAAGTTGCCGTAATTGATACTCCCCTTTTGGCACCTCTCACACAAATGGAACATTTTGCACCAAAAGTTAACAGCGTATGACTTCATACTTTGTGACCATACTTTAAATTTATTAAATGCAATTAAAATGGATTATATTTTAATTAAAACAAAAAAAGAAATATATTTAAATATTTTTTGGGACTGAAGGTTAGGGGATTATTAAGTCGGGTTTTCCGACTGAATTTTCATAGTATATATACATATTTTTAGTAATAATTTGACAATAGTTGTGTACTAACCACACCCGTATTTTGCCGAACTAAGTCAACATACTAAAACGCTCATACCAATACATTTTTGTTTTTTGCTTGGGTTCGCTTCGCGAGCCACGAAAACAAATGTAGTTTTGTCAACGGCTAATGCCGACGTCATCGTACCTCATGTGTTTGTATGAGTTGTTATTATTTATTGTTGGTCTGCGTTTTTGTTATTCAGGCAGAATTTACTTGGTTTAAGACCATATGTTTCAGTTACTTTTTGTCTATTGCGAAAAATGAACTGAAAACAATCAGTTTTGTTAGAATTTAAAATTTGTATTTTTAGTTTAATTTTTTTTTGTCAAATTGTCAAAAACAAATATTTTTTGCCTAGTTAAAATTTTTATCCGTACCTACTTTTTATCCCTGTTTTTATGACAGGTGATAAAAACGTTTTTTTAAACGTAAATAAGTTTATTTTTTTTGAGGGTAGGAGGAAAATAAAGGAGCTATTGTCTTCTTCGTTTGGATTTTAGTTTTAAAAAATGAAACAAAAACATTTCTTTGAGATTTTTTCTACTTTTTAAGGTTTTTTCGTTCCAGGAAAAAATTATGTTTTTTTAAAAACAAGTAAAAGCGTTAATTTCGGCCGTGTCGAATCCATATAAACTGACTTTAAGTTAGAAAATTCTTCAAAAAATCTAATTTTGAGATCAGAGTTGTTTAAATTGATATCTTCCAATCCATAATAACAACCCATAGTGCAATGTCCAAATAAACTAAAAGAAACTGTAAATATACATAATGATACGCTTATGTATTTGAGCGCGAATATTTGCTTTATAACCTTATTTATTCGTTACTTTTCTTTTTTATTTATTTTGCTGTTCTTGTGGTTATTGCAGCTTAAATTGAAAAGTTCCAGTGGTCCGTTTCCTTGCCTCACTGCGTCCTTCTATAGCAGTGGTTGGCAATTTGTTCACATTTGGCTGTTTTGCTTTAATGGATGCCAACACAAAAAAATGAGTTGCGAGAGTGGGATAACATTTGTAAAGACATGTGGGATGGCGAGGCCCTTACCAGCTAAAGAATACACGCAATCTTTGGTTTGGATAAAGTTTAGCTCCATTGTTCTAGCCAAGATGTTTAAGATGAACATGTTGAAATATGGTGTGTCGTACAGCTAGACAACAAAGTTTTAATAAAATGTTCTATTGTGGAATGACTGAAAGTTCGCTCTCTGACATTGCTGTCACATCCATTCATATAAAGAGACGAATGGAGTTCTGTCCGGCAGAATGTTTGAAAGTGATCCATCCATCAGAAAATCTAATCGATTAATGGATATCTTAAAACACAAGTTTTTTGTAAAATTGATAAATACGAACACCTCAGCGAAATATCCTTATTGGGGAAAAAGAGAGGCCTTTCACAGTAAATTACGTTGTAATACAATTCAATGTTCATTGGTATGAGTACTACCTTTGCCCGTAAACTGTTGACCGGAAACGCCTATAGTCACATGGTCATAGATGAATTAGAAACTTGTTCTGCAACGTTTCCATACCGCATTCCATACATTATGTGTGTTTCTTTTGCCGCATACTTTGGCACAATCTAAGCGTGACAAAAGTCCATTGCCGCTTTCATAGGTTTACCGTCAAAAACTTGTTCAAACTTCCACATGTAGAAAGTCGCCATCAGATGTCAAAGTGACCACAAACATCGTTCTAAGAAAAAAAGATATTTTATTACGGTGACAAGCATTAGTCGAAATACTCGTATGTACATATGTACGACTGTGTATACTATAAATCTAGAGGCTTTAAAGAAATATTGCAGCAAAGTACATATGTATCACATTATAGTGTCCCTCGGTAGAGACCGTGTCATAAACAAAGACCTCCATTCGAACGGGACACATAGCCTGTAATACTAATTACGAATGCGCTGTAATACTATTCGGTCAAGTCACATGAACGTATGAGTGGTTTAGAATTCATATCAGTTATACCTTTCGGTGTCCCAATAAAAATTATATTTTAATTAAATGGCGATGAAATTCCGTTTTTAACCCTCACCACACATCGAAGGAGTGATCTAAGACCCCAAGTATGTTTGGCCGAAACTCGATTTGGGCCATTTGAAGTCATTTAAGCAATGTCTGTCCGTCGGTGTGTTTGTCTTCTGGCTGGTGCGCACTATAACTCTCGAAAGGATTAACCGGATTGCCTTCAAATTTGGTATGCGGTAATATTTTGCTCTATCTTCGGCTAAGTTCGAAGATGGGCAATATCCACTCGTTTTACCGATTGAACTTTCTTACTTGTTTTAAAAAAGTTTCGTAAGTTCAATGATTTATTTAAATCGCTCGATTTTTAAAAGAACCGTCTCTCTGCCTGCTTGTTGGTGCGCTCGATAAATCGCGAAAGGAGTAGCTGATAAATTTGGTATGCAGGAATATTTTTTCCTATATCATGCTCTCTTGGTACGTCACACACAAATGGACAATTTGTAACGTGGTTTTGTCGAAGGCTGGGGTAAGTTCAATCGTCTCCATTGTCGTCCTATGGACCCACAAACCTTAAGAAATAAGAACACAAGAATTTTCCCTGACTAGGGCTTACAATTCAGGTTTTATTGAAGTGATCAACTATTTTACAATCTACTTGTGTTTGCTTTAAAGAAACGATTGACAATTAAAAGATACTGCTTATGGCTCCTTCGACTCGTAGGACTGGTCGTGTGGTCGAGACTGTCGTTGCTGGGTGAATATCAATTTAAAGGTGATCGGGAACTTGTTGTTTGTAGATAATAGGGAACTTGGAACCGGATGATAGTTTTTGACCACTGTCTTGATATGCTGGGTGTTCGTATGCTGCAGGCTCGATCCCTCGTTGATCTGGTAACAATAACGTCTGTTGTCGGCTTCGGATATTCAGACTCCGCGCATGTCTAGGTATTATATGTAGCTGGCTTGATCCCTCGTGGATCTGGGATCGCAGTTTCGGAGTCGGCTTCGGTGTTGTATTCGGGTATGTCTAGGTATTTTATGCTGCAGGCTCGATCCCTCGTGGATCTGGATACCGCAGTCTCGGTTGTCGGCTTCGGATATGTTCTGGTTGGGTGTTGTCGTATACTGCAGGCTTTGTCGGCTTCGGGGCTTAATTATACCTTACCAATCTACTGTACAATGGTTGGTAAGGAACGAGAAACAAGTCGTCGTAGTAACGATCGGCCGAAGCTGTCGTAGTAAAGATCGACCGAAGTCGTCGTAGTAACGATCAGACGAATCTGTCGTAGTAACGATCAACCGAAGTCCTCATAGTAACGATGTTTGTAGCAAAATAGATGTGGTATTAGTATAAACAATTTTCCGCAATGTTTTAAATAATTCAATATTAATAATAAAAATAAATTTAAAGCCAGCAAGGAAAGGCTAAAGTCGGGCGGTGCCGACTATATAATACCCTACACCACTCTCGTAATATTGAATAACTCTGATATATAAATTTTGTAATTCATGTATAAATTGTTTACATAAATTTACTTTTGGGACATTTTATACTTAAATAATACCCTGTACCACAGTGTGGTGTTGGGTATAAAAACGATTGGATCTAAAGAGCCAAATCGGATGAAACATATATATGGGAGCTATAGCTAAATCTTTACCGATTTTCTTCAAATTCCGTAGAGTTGGTTCATGGATCAAGAAACTCTACCATTCTAAATTTCAAAATGATTGGATGTAAAATACAGCATCTACAGGACTAAAGGGCCAAATCGGACGAAACATGTATATGGGAGCTATAGCTAAATCTTAACCGATTTTCTTCAAATTCGGTAGGATTGGTTCATGGATCAATAAACTCTACCATTCTAAATTTCAAATCGATTGGATGTAAAATACAGCTTCTATAGAACTAAAGGGCCAAATCGGACGAAACATATATATGGGAGCTATAGCTAAATCTTAACCGATTTTCTTCAAATTCGGTAGTGTTGGTTCGTGGATCAAGAAACTCTACCATTCTAAATTTCAAAATGATTGGATGTAAAATACAGCTTCTTCAGGACTAAAGAGCAAAATCGGACGAAACATATATATGGGAGCTATAGCTAAATCTTAACCGATTTTCTTCAAATTCGGTAATGTTGGTTCATGGATCAAGAAACTCTACCATTCTAAATTTCAACACGATTGGATGTAAAATACAGCTTTTATAGGACTAAATGGCCAAATCGGACGAAACATGTATATGGGAGCTATAGCTAAATCTTAACCGATTTTCTTCAAATTCGGTAGTGTTGATTCATGGATCAAGAAACTCTACCATTCTAAATTTCAAAAGGATTGGATGTAAAATACAGCTTCTACAGGACTAAAGAGCAAAATCGGACGAAACATATATATGGGAGCTATAGCTAAATCTTAACCGATTTTCTTCAAATTCGGCAATGTTGGTTCATGGATCAAGAAACTCTACCATTCTAAATTTCAAAACGATTGGATGTAAAATACAGCTTCTATAGGACTAAAGGGCCAAATCGGACGAAAGATATATATGGGAGCTATAGCTAAATCTTAACCGATTTTTTTCAAATTCGGCAATGTGGGTTCATGGATCAAGAAACTCTACCATTCTAAATTTCAAAATGATTGGATGTAAAATACAGCTTCTACAGGACTAAAGAGCAAAATCGGACGAAACATATATATGGGAGCTATAGCTAAATCTTAACCGATTTTCTTCAAATTCGGCAGTGTTGGTTCATGGATCAATAAACTCTACCATTCTAAATTTCAAAACGATTGGATGTAGAATACAGCTTCTATAGAACTAAAGGGCCAAATCGGACGAAACATATATATGGGAGCTATAGCTAAATTTTAACCGATTTTCTTCAAATTCGGTAGTGTTGGTTCATGGATCAAGAAACTCTACTATTCTAAATTTCAAAATGATTGGATGTAAAATACAGCTTCTTCAGGACTAAAGAGCAAAATCGGACGAAACATATATATGGGAGCTATAGCTAAATCTTAACCGATTTTCTTCAAATTCGGTAATGTTGGTTCATGGATCAAGAAACTCTACCATTCTAAATTTCAAAACGATTGGATATAAAATACAGCTTTTATAGGACTAAATGGCCAAATCGGACGAAACATATATATGGGAGCTATAGCTAAATCTTAACCGATTTTCTTCAAATTCGGCAATGTGGGTTCATGGGTCAAGAAACTCTACCATTCTAAATTTCAAAACGATCGGATGTAAAATACAGCTTCTATAGGACTAAAGGGCCAAATCGGACGAAACATATATATGGGAGCTATAGCTAAATCTTAACCGATTTTCTTCAAATTCGGCAATGTTGGTTCATGGATCAAGAAACTCTACCATTCTAAATTTCAAAACGATTGGATGTAAAATACAGCTTCTATAGGACTAAAGGGCCAAATCGGACGAAAGATATATATGGGAGCTATATCTAAATCTGAACCGATTTCAACCAAATTCAATAGCGATCTTAACAGCCGCGAAATACTCTAAACTGCAAAATTTCAGAACGATCGGAGTGAAATTGCGACTTGTAGTCGACGAACAACTTTACATGGACAGACGGACGGACGGACGGACATCGTTAAATCGACTCTGCTAGTGATTCTTAGTCGATCGGTATACTTTAAGGTGGGTCTAGCTGTGTTATTTTCAGGTGTTACAAACATCTGCCGTGAAACAAACTTATAATACCCTGTACCACAGTGTGGTGTAGGGTATAAATATGTACGTGTTTTACCACGTTACACATTTTGTACCAATAGTTAACAGCGAACAACATTAGTAGCAGTGCATTAAAATAGTTGAAATTTTGTACAGTGTTATGCTTTTATAGTGCCTATAGTCTACTGAAAATGAGCGTTATTGCCATGCCCTTTTTTAGTACCTCCCACGCAAAGGTACCATTTTGTACAAAAAGTTATCAGTTTATAGCGTGAGTACCAATGAACGATTTTGCATAGTGTAACGCTTTTAATGTACCTATAGTCCCGTGAAAAATGAGCGTCATTAACACTCCCATTTTTTGTACATCCCACACACAATGGCCAAATAATTATAAAATTGTTTAGTTCATAACGCTTAAATACGGTTATAATTGGGCACATTGAAGTGTATTTAAAGTATCTGCTGTTCGCAGAAACATAAGTGTATTTGTTAAACTTCATCCCATATATGTCCAAAATTTACACATACCATATCTAGGACGGTGGAAGTAAAATTAAAACATTTCGTACAAATTTTTTTGCCAATCAATTGTGAGCAAAAAAAAACAAGTAAATACTTTATTAAGTTCGGCCCTACGGAATCTTATGTACTCGGGTAATCCGATAATCACCATAATAAACTAGATCGCTTTGACACCAAATTGGGAGGAACATATATATGGGGCTATATTTAAATCTGGACAGATTTTTCCCAAATAAGGCAGTGTTTATTCATGTAATAAGAAATCTCTTTCTGCGGAATTTCATACAGATCGGAGATAAAATACAGCTTTTAAAGCATTTACATATCATATCGGGAGTAACATATATACTGCAGCTACATCTAAATTTGAACTGATTTTCTTAAAATATATATATTTAATTTCATTTTCCATTTTGGTAATTTTTATTTTTTATTTTTATTATTTTTTTCGACGTTTTTCTTTGGCCGCTTTGACAAGCCCCACCCACCCATAGAACCTTAGTTTAGTCCTTTATGCATTAAAGTATAAACGCGGGGTATAAACACAGACTGTAACTAAGACTATTTATATTTCTGTTGTTATATTTGTTTTGTTCGGCGAAATAACCAATTGACCTTCCATTTGAGTCCAGGTGACTGACAGTATTGTATATTTATGAAAAATAAAAAAAACACTTCAATAAATATTACATTTTTCGAAAACAGGGGAATTGTGAAAACTCTGCAAACTTATGTGTGCTAATAAATAGCATAATTCGCGTAACGTGCCAGGACATGCTCTCGAGATTGAGGTATGCGCATAAATTTAGAACTACTCTACTTCAAATCCATCAATTATTCAACAAAAGTTTTTAGTTTTGAAACAGAAAGTGAATGTACTCAAATGGAGGAGGCGAGCAGCTCGGATCAACCCAACGGCGCCAAATGATGTGAAACGTAATGCAGAAGCATAAGGACGTTGGCAATACAATTACCAAAGCAAGAGAAATGAAAATATTTTGCTATTTTTGTTTTTGTTTTTTTTGCTACATTTGTATACATATATTTTGTTTTCTGATTAATAATAGATTGTTGATTCTGATTGTGATGCTGATTCTGTTGTTATTTTTTCTACTCCACTTCCATTCTATGGAGTGGTATGTGCACTGCTGTGTTTGCCATTCACTTTCTTTATTCTTTTTTTGTCAGCGTAATGGAACCGAAGTAAGTAGAAAAGAGAAACTGTGGAAAAAAAGCTAAAATATTCGCAAGACAAACAAATACGAGTACTCGTATTGTTGTACTACTCATAGATAATTTAATATGACAAGGTTAACGTCTCAGTGTTGTTCCGACCGAGAGCTAAGTCGAGAGAGGGGAAAATGAGGAGTGAATGTGTAGCGTAAAGCTCAACATCATTTGTAATAACACACAATCTCATTATTTTCAAAGTCACACAATCACACGGACACACTCAGAGGCTGAGGAATGCCCGAGAACCGATAGACACGGGTACCAGCGTGAGAGAGCGGATGAGTGAAAGCAGACGCAAATGCTCTGATTGTAGTGGTAAAATGCCTCATGTGCTTTATTTAATCAAATTAAGGTTTTGTCTTTACATGTATTCCCCCACACTTTGCAATTCCACGGCAGCCTTCGGCTCAGTTTCTGTCGTCCTGTTGATGTTTAGATTGAAATTGATTAAATCGCTTGACAAATACATCGATTACGTTCGATGTGGTCGACGAATCCTTCGATCAGTTTGTCTATTCTCTTCTCCACCAACAAGCGACTGATTTGATATGGTAGTCCTGTATATGGTGCTAGTACTCGCACAACTCAATGTTTGTCGAGACATTTAATGGCGACATTTCTTGGATACTATGGAATTATAGAATAAGGCAGAAAGGATTGAACTAACTTGTGCAGGATGATTAGTAGCCATTGTGAAAAATGTTTCTGTAATAATATATTCACGACGGAAAAATGAAAAGAAGGAAGGCAACCAAGCATTGTTGATGAGCTACGACAAGTTTTGAAAAGACCTTATGTAGTTGGACATACAAAATATTAATATCACCCGAAATGCTTCCAAAGGCATGTTAGGTCAGAATGTGTAAGGCTAAATTATCAACTAAACAATATGGAGAATGGGACTAAATCATCAGGCCTCATTTGTGCAGCGTGTGACAGACGGAGAGACTCGTTGCTATTATCCACGCTTTAGGTGGCTACATCGACGAATAGCACATTCTTCACAAGACTGTTAAATGTTTTAACGTACATTTTCAGTTTAGGGTATATTACAAATTCAATTAAGGTATTTGAATGCAACAAAAGCCATAGAAAAGGTTATTTCATAAGGAATAGGTAAAATTATTTCTGTAAAAAAAAATTCTTAAGAAATATTTATAAACACCTATTAAACATTTTTTTTTCATTTATTCACCTTCTAATTTTCGAAATTGTTTCCAAAAACAAAATTTTTGTGATCCGTGCACCCTACCTACGGCCCAAATAAGTTTTATTTGCAGCGTTGTTAGTTGCTATCCTATCGAAACAAACCGCTTGTTTATGGTGCACTTGTCTTTATTTAATTGTACATCTGGACTATATAATTTTCTGGGTAAAATAGTTGGGTAAAAATAAAACAAGTATGTTAACATTTTTTGAGAGGTCAAGATTTTTTTGGAAATTTTTTAATAATCTTGTTGAAAATTTGGAAAAAAATTAAACAATTTGAACCGTCTTGCAAAAATTTAAGTTTTTCGCGAGGTTGACCTATTCAATTTTTCTGAGTGTGTTTAGAAAACTGCAATTTTCGAAGTTGTCTTATTAAGTTTTAGCAACATATAAGCGCTTTTTTTCAAAATCGGGCTATATGTAGGTATACGAGAATATATCTAAATCTGAACCGATTTCCTTCAAATTCGCTAGTGTATATTTGGAGGTCAAAAGACTCTCCCCTTTAATTTTTCATAATGATCGAATGTAAAATGTAGTTTTATTAGACTGTTGGAGCATGAATAAAATTACTTATTGCTCATACGACATAGTGGTCGAAGCAATTACGATACCTGTAAAGATTGTTCAACTGGAATTTGACTGTTTTTGGTGGCTGTGTTAAGTTTTTGACCCTGGTGTGTTCTGGCACATATAGTAAAATTGTATGGCCAACATTTTTGTAGAACATTTCATCCCCGCACTCCCAATTTTCAGGAGAGTTTTTTACGATTTGTTAAAATAGTGTTAAAAATTGCTGTTATGTGTTATGTTAAAATGATCCAGAAATATGCTCTTCGTATAGTTTAAGTAATATTCGATATATAACATGTAAGAATCACAAGGTTTTCTATGTCGATTCATCATGAGAATGTACCAAAAGGAGGAATATTGAGGATTACACAGAGCGAAAGAAACATGAAGTTGAAAACCCTGGGACACGATATTATTTTTCTTGTTGGTCTTGGTCTCGACACCAGACACCCCCAATATTCGGACATTCGGTAAAAACTGTTTTCATAACTTTGCGCGCCTGTATCTTAATTTATTATCAACCGATTTTCAATATCTCAACTTATTTGAAAAGAAGAAACTTTTCGATATGTAAATCGGCAATCGGTTTATAATAAACTTCGTTACAATCGTAAAGGTGCGCAAAAGTCACGAAATCCGGTTTTTTAACCTTCAAGATTTCAGGGCGTCCAGCATATTTTGTAGAACAAATGTTGTTTTACTCGACATTACCTACAAGAAAATTATATCAAGTTCCAGGGTTTTTGGATTATCGCACTGTGTTATTGATTACAGTCTAAAATGACCTACATACGTAACCTTAAAAATGCGGTTGAAGTATTTTTTTTACGCCTCTATCAGAATCCGTTATCAGAACCTTGTTATTTATTGTGTTCCACAGTGATAGTAATCGTCGTAAAATTCTAAGACGATTTAGCCATGTCTGTCTGTCCGACCGTCTGTTGCAATAATTGATCTAGATGACTGAAATTTGGTAGAGATACTTATTATAGCTGCTGGTAACTTGGAATTGAAAATGAGAAATATCGGTCCAGTTTTAAATATAGCCCCCTATAAACATTCCCAGATTTTACTTGTTAAAGCCATAGAGCCCACAAGTTTTTAAATGATCGGGCTGAAAATTGGTAGCTTTGGTTTGTGTATACCCCAAATCCTTTACACAAATAATGTTCCCTCCAGATATGTCGTCAACAGAGCAGAAATTTCATCGAATCGGTACAAAACCATTCATATGCCATCCATGGTGGAGGATATATAAGATTCGGCATGACCGAAGTTAATATTATACACATTTAGTTTCAGTTCCACTTTCATTGCCGTTTGCATCTTCATATACATCTGTACCTCCAATAGAAACTTTAGATTTCAGTTTTTAATTAAATTTGAAGTTTGCACTGCAAAACATAAAACTCAAACAAAAAGTGACAAATGACAAATGTCATTATGTCAATAAATGGTTCTGTATTAATATCCGAAGAAATGGTGAAAGGAATGAATGCGATTAAATACGTTCATTATTATGTAAATCAGAGTTCTTTTGAATAAAAATACATTTTAATGAAATACATATAATATATACATAATACTGAAATAGGATAGACATTTTAGTCAGAGCGACCGCACACAGTGGAACTGGAGACATTTCTGTGAAATGCTAAGTCTTTAATTTCACCAGGAGTCGTAGGAATGTGAAATTGTAATCCCTGCCTGTATGAGTAAAATTTAAAATCATATAAGCATATTGTGTGGTTTTCTGTTAAGGAAATGCAATATACTTTTTCAATCGTAGAATAATTACACTAGGCGTGGGAAAATATCCTAAATATCGATACTTCCGTAGAGAATTTAAAACAAGTAAAGACGGATTAAGTTCGCAATGCCGCATCTTATATATGGTTTCGGGTACATTTAAAGTCATTATTCCAAATTTCAGCGCAATTCGTTGAAATGGGGGGAGTTGCCAGAACGGGCTTAACAAATACACATATTTTTTGCTGAACAGTAGACACTTAAAATACGTTGCACTGTGCCAAATTATAAGCGTTTATGCGTAATGGTATGTTAACTTTATGAACTATTAAATTTTGGTATGATTTGGCCATTTTGTGTGGGAGCTACAAAAAGGGGCAGTTCCACCGAACTGTAGGCACTATAAAACCATTACACTGTACACCATTTTAAGTATTTATATGCACTGGTATTAATGTTATAAGCTGCTAACTTTTGGTGCAAAATAGCCCATTTGTGTGGGAGGTAACAATAACCCCAATTTTTCACTAGACTGTAGGTAGTATAAAAACATTACACTGTACACAATTTTAAATATTTGTATGTACTAGTATAAAAGTTATAAGCTGTTAAAAAAGTTATAAGCTGGCATTTTTCTAACGGTTGTAGCGACTAATGAAGTAATACTATGTGTGGAAATTTAGAAGAATCGAATAAGTAGTATAGAAGTAATTAGACAATCAATATTTCATTAAATGTTAACCCTCTGTGGGGAAGGTACTAGAGTAGTGGACCAATATGGCCCATCTTCGAACTTAGCCGGAGATAGAAAAAATATTACCACGTACCAAATTTGAAGTCAATCGGTTACTCCTTTCGAGAGTTATCGTGCGCACCAACCAGAAGACAGGCAGAAAGACGGACGGACGGACATCGCTCAAATTACTTAAAATTACCCAAAACGGATTTCCGCCGAACATTCATAGGGTCTGAGGTCAGTCCTTCGATGTGTTACACTATTCGCCCGTATCAAATGATATACATATACCCTCGCCACACTAAAGTGAGGGTATAAAAATGGACCGATATTGCCCATTTTAAATCCAAAGTTACCTGCTGCTATAAGAAGTACATATACCATAAGTCATCAATTATCATCATAAGGCTCAATTATTGTAGAGTGTAGCGTGATTACAACAGACGGACGGACATTGCTAGATCGTATTAAAATTTTACGGCAATTAAGAATATATAAGTTTATGGGGTATCAAATCAATATGCAGAGGTGTGACAAAATGAATATATCCCACATCGTATGGTGGCGGGTTTAAAGAGATTGGTTTAACAAATAATGTTATCATTATCTCAACAAGGGATCGATTTTCTTCTAACACTCAAAAAAATTAGTTAACATTTTTTTTGTGTGTACATCAACTTTCGATGTTACGAGTATAACTTTTTTTAACAATTTATAGAAGTAACAAATGACGTTATGTTTCAAATAAGATTCTATTCCAAAATTTTAATTAAAAAAAAATTGGAATAATTATAAATTTGACATTTAATTTTTTAAAAAAAAGTTTGCACAGTTCCGCAGATGATATATATTATAATTGGAAGGTGATTGTCCTATGGACCTGTATGGTTTTACGTCTAGCAAGTGCCAGCATTATTGATTAAGCACATATATTGTTTTTGAATAAGTCTAAATAAAATTCCAATTCATAATTCCATTGCTCATCTTAACGTCATTTCCATTTTTCCAATTTAACCGATCTAATAGAGTTCGGGAAAATATCACTATGTATTAATAAAGTACTCACCTTTGAAATAATTTTAAAGTTTTTTAAAACTGTGTGTTAGCGTACGGCGCAAAAAAGGGGGTTGCAAAAATAAATAAAAGAAATAAAAACACAATCGAATTTCAGTATTAAGATTAATTCAAATATGGGGGATCTTTATTTTTTCTAATAACAATTGGGGGGTGAGTATTACCGTGTTCGAGTGTTAGTAGGTAACGCGAGCGCTCGGCTTGAGTACAAAACGACAAGTGAGCATAAATACGAGAGCCTAGAAGAAGCAAGGTGTCGACAGAAACAACCTCTGCTTGCGGGAAGTCCCTCTCTACATCCGTACATGCGAATATCGTCCCGGGAGAGGCGGAGAGAGATACAGCGCTGGAAGTTTCTCCTTACAATCCGTGCCATGCGAATATCGTCTTGGGAGAGTGTGTAGAGAGATTCTTTTAATCCCTCTACGATCCGTACTGAGCGAATTCGTCCCAAGAGAGTCGAAGGAGAGAACCAGACGCTGAAAAGCCCTCTCACAATCCGTACAAGCGAATATCGTCCCGGGAGAGTTGTAGCAGAGACCTCTTCTCCTTCAACCCGACAGGGTTGCCAATCAACGAAGGAAATGCACAAGCTGGGGAAGTTGCGCGGCAAGTTCGCGAACTTAAACATTGCCGGCCACCTTGCAACATCTAGGTCTGTTGCAACATTACATAACTTAATCTACGAGTTCTAATACTAGCTAATGGAGGGACGTAAATTCAGTTTCTAAGTGAGCGTAATTCATAAAAATGTTGTAGTATATGTACATATGAATATATATTTATTATTTTCTACAATTCAGTTCAAAGGGGGACAGGGCCAGATACAACCCATCCAAACGACGTATATTGGGCCGTCGGTAGACCAGGCTGGGTGAGAACGCGACTCTCGATGATACGGGCATAAATTTCCGGGCCCAATACCACAGCGACCGCTCCGGAGCGATAAAATGTGGGATCGGCCAACTCGAGTCCCCTAAACGACTCTCCGATTTTTGGGGGTAATGAAATCTGCGGGGTAACCCCACATGTTAGTTTTGCCACCCTGGCAGTGACGTACTGCGCCGTCGAATCATCGTACGATGACGTAACCACGAAGTCGCAGTAGGCGAAGTCATTAAAAACGGAAACCGGCCACCGAAGGTGCTCCACCAGTGACTCGCAAATCTGACTGACTCTGCAACAAGGGTCCAACAACGCCCGAACCGGGATGCTAGAGTCAGTCAAACGTAGACGGACAATTAGAGTTGGCGCTAAAGATATTATCCTCCCAATGGGGAGAAGAGACATGGGGGCGATGTACATTGATGCAGCGGACGGACTAGATGACGTAGTGGGGTTGCTCGAAGCGAGAACCGGCTGAAGCCCGGACGCATTTGGCTGGGTCACTGTTTGGGCCGAGGTAGACGGAGCTTTGGCACCAGAAGCACGCGAGCGCCCATGCAATAGCGAGTGATGAAGCTCATTGCACCAGTGACAGCGACGATGGTCGGTACACGACTTTGCCTGATGATCTGCTCGGAGGCAATTAAAACAATATTGATTGGCGACCACGATTCGTAATCGCTTCTCAATGGGCATCTTCCGAAAGGCTATGCACCTAAATAAGTGATGGAACTTCGGACAAAGTCGGCACTGCTTAGGTCCCGAGGAACGAGATTTAGCCGAAGTTAGAGGGGTCACCGGGTTTGAGGGGATCGGAACGGTCACCGGGTTTGGGGGGATCGAAACGGTCACCGGGTTTGGGGCGGCTGCTACAGATACTACCGACGACGTAACCGGGACAATATTTGTTGTAGGCACGATCGCCGCATTCGGTTCGATTTGCTGGACGTCCGGATTGTCCGATAGCGGTGAAACAGCTGGGGGTCCCGCAGGGGTCTTCATGGGCGTATCGTTGACGGCGCGCTCCTCATCGGACAACATTACCTCATCGTAGTCAGATAGGTGAACCTCAGGGAAAATTTCAGAGGCTAATTCCATTTCTGGATACAAAACAAAGAGGCACGCGGTAAGACAACGATAATTAATTAAGGCGAAAAAAAAGGGGGATAATTAATTTGGTAAAATTACTAACCTTGCTCAGTCCGAATATCGACGACACGCACATTACCATCATCGCCGGGATGAATTTGAACCACGCGACCTAAACGCCAGGATGTTGGAGGTAATTGTTCGTGGCGAATCACGACAAGATCATCGACCTGAATATTACGCTGCGGAAATTGCCATTTATACCGCTTGCTCAAACTATACAAGTATTCTTCTTTCCATCGAATGCAGAATTGATGGGTGAGGGCTTTAAGTTTCCGAAAACGATTAACAAAACTCAAGGGGGCTTCTTCAAGTAATGGTTCGGGGGGAGACAGCAAGGGCGCGCCAATGAGAAAGTGTCCGGGTGTGAGGGCAACCATTTCCTCAGCGTTATCAGACATGGCACATAGAGGTCTGGAATTTAAACAAGCCTCAACACGGGATAATACCGTCGAAAGCTCCTCAAACGTATATTTGAGATCCCTAGCATGCCGACGAAAATGCATTTTGAAGCTCTTTACAGCTGCCTCCCAGAGACCACCCATATGGGGAGCGCCTGCTGGAATGAACTGCCAGTTGAGCTCTTGCAAACCCATAGATGAACAAACGGTTTCCCGAGTCTCGCGAAGAAAATTCTTGAAATCTTTTTCAATTTCGCGGGAGGCGCCAACGAAATTAGTACCATTGTCAGAAAATATTGATCTCGGACAGCCACGGCGGGCTACAAAGCGCTGAAACGCAGCCAGGAATGTGGCTGAGGACAGATCGGAGGTGGCCTCTAAATGAACCGCCTTAGTCGAAAAACAAACAAAAACACAAACGTAGCCCTTTGTGATACGACATGCTCGGCCCGTGAAAGACCTAATATCAAAGGGACCAGCGAAATCCACCCCAGTGGTGGTAAAGGCCCTAGACACTACAGTTCTTTCGGGAGGTAACGCAGCCATGATCTGTGTACAGGACCGTTTCTTTTCGAGGATACATATTTTACAACGGTTAATCACCGCCCGAATCAGAGTCTTAATTCGAGGAATCCAATATTCAATTCGAATTAGACGCAGCATAAGCTGATTTCCTCCGTGAATAGATATTGAGTGTATATAGTCTACGAGAAGGCGAGTGAACCGACTAGCATATGGCAAGATTATCGGATGTTTTTCTGTATATGAAAGTGTGGGGGATTTAACTAAACGACCGTTGAGACGCATCATGCCGTCTTCATCTAGAACCGGATTCAACGAAAGGAGAGAACTACGACAGGGCAAGGGTGTCCGTTCTAAAAGACATTTGTATTCTTCGGCGAAATGAACTTTCTGAGAAATGATAGCTAGACGTTTTTTCATAGCTTTTATTTCTTCTGGCGCAATATGCGAATTGACGCGGACAAATCGTGTTCTATGAGCGGGGTGGGTCCAATGATAAAAGCGGAATACGTAGGAAAGCACGCGTAAGGCCCTATCGAGCGAAGAAAATCTATCGAGAACTTCATCATAGGCTGAGAAAAATGAAGCATGCGCCCTAATACCTCGAACCTCCAGATCCGTTTCCAGGGGGGTGGAGCTCGAAAGTTTCCACTGAGATGGATTTAACGATAACCATTGGGGGCCTTGCCACCAATGGGACGAATTCGACAGTTCGGAGGGAGAAACCCCGCGACTACCCAAATCAGCAGGATTATCTTCAGACCTTACATGGTACCATATAGCATTACCAGCGTTCTGTTGAATCCTACATACCCTGTTGGCAACGAACGTTGTCCAAGTACTAGGAGTTTTACACAACCATGACAGAACAATCGTCGAGTCAGTCCAACAATATACCTTATGAATTGGGATATCTATCTCACTTATGACTGCCTTAAGGAGCTCTGATGCCAACACTGCCCCACAAAGTTCCAGACGGGGTAACGAGATAGACTTAAGAGGGGCTACCTTCGTCTTAGAAGACAAAAGGTTAACGTTAACCACGCCTTGTGCGGTCTGGGTGCGTATATAAATTACCCCCGCGTATGCCTTTTCCGAGGCATCAGAGAATGCGTGTAGTTCAGCAAAGCTACCAAGACCATAGTGGACCCATCGAGGTATACTAATAGAATTGACAGCGGGATAGCTATCAACAAAGTTCATCCACAAATCTTTTGTTGCGTCACGAAGAGAATCGTCCCAATTAATGTTGTCGAGCCACACCTTCTGCATTATAATTTTTGCCACGACAATTACGGGGGATAACCAACCAACGGGGTCAAACAACTTGGCTATAGTGGACAGAACTTCTCGCTTCGAATAATGGGTCTTTTTGGGAATGGGATCAACACAGAAGTAAAAGGCGTCTAGGCTAGCATTCCACCTAATGCCCAACGGTTTCGAACTACTAGACTCCACAAAGTAGAGAACCTGGGCGTCGACTAAGTGATCGTTAGGAAATCGATCAAGAATGGACCTATCATTAGATGTCCACTTCCTCAATTCAAATTTGGCCGTAGATAACGCATCGATAATTTGATCTCTAGCGATCAACGCCGTATCTACGTCGTGTGCACCAGCCAGCACATCATCTACATACATGCACTTGCGCAGAATATGTGCCGCTAGGGGATACTCAGTCTCAGTGTCGTCAGCCAGCTGAAGCAGAGTTCGAAGGGCGAGGAAGGGGGCGCAATTGACACCAAACGTAACAGTTTGTAACTCAAAATCAAGAATTGGGTCCGAAGGAACATTTCGGAATAGAATACGCTGGAATGGAACGTGATTCGGATCTACGCGTATTTGACGATACATTTGGGTGATGTCACAATTGAACACATACCGGAATAGACGCCATCGTAAAATTAACAAGACCAGGTCAGCCTGAAGGGTTGGCCCGACATGAAGAACATCGTTAAGGCTGTTCCCACTCGAAGTTTTATTTGAGGCATTGAAAACGACGCGCAATTTAGTCGTCTGTTTATCGGGATTTATCACTGGGTGATGCGGAAGATAACATACGCGAGTGTCTGCGGGTGTCGAAGGCGAAATAAGCCGCATATGATCCAGCTCAAGATATTCCCGAACAACTTGATCGTAAACCATTTTAACCGTCGGGTTTCGAAGTAGGGAACATTCATTTCGATAGAACTGTCGAAGTACATTGTGACGTGAATCACCTAGTTGCAATGTTTGAGGGAATTCGGCCCGGAAGGGCAGAGTGACCACGTAACGTCCCTCCGAATTCCTCGTGGTGGTGGACTTATAATTGTCCTCACAAAATTTGTCCGATGGAGATAGAAGTTTCCGCTTAGGGGTTTCTTCTAATTCCCAAAATCGGAGCAACGTCTTGTTGAGCGTATCTGCTTCCATATATTCGAACGTGGTCGTAAAGACCTGCACGGGTGAAGAAGACACAGGACCGGTAATGATCCAGCCGAATATTGTGTTTTGCGCTAAGAGGGAGCCTAAAATATTTGGATGAGTGCCTTTCCGTAAAATACGGGGGTACAAATCGGCACCAAGTAACACATCTACAGGTCGACAGTTAAAAAGGTGGGGGTCAGCCAAACGGAGATCAGGTAAATTTAATGCGAGGTCGGGTTTAACTGGGAAGGAGGGGAGATTTCCGGAAATCTGGGGGAGAACAAAGGCGACCGTCTCTAAAATAATCGACGAATCCACTGGCGAACCTAAACTGAAGGAACAATTCTTCCGAGCAGTAGCTGACACGGAACCATTTACTCCAGAAACCCTAGCGAGTATGGAGTGAGCGGACAATCTGAGGCGATTCTGTAAACTCTCAGTAACGAACGAAGCTTCGGACCCCGGGTCGATTAGCGCTCGAACTGTGTATGCAACCCCGTGATTTATTATATTGACCATCGCGGTGCCTAACAAGACCTGACGATTTTGCGATGTATGAAATACCTGACGATTCATAATGGTGGGGTTTGTCCCAGTGGACGTGGAAGCCACATTATCCAGAATGGGATTAGGAGAGGAATCACTAGCAGTATGGGTGGATGTGGACGACGAAACAGTTGATGGGACCGAATGGTTATGGCGATGCAGAAGGGTGTGGTGTCTTCCATTACACACATTACAGTTATGTGTGCTGGGACAATCTTTAAAGCCATGGCCCCTTGAAAGGCAATTAAGGCAACGACCTTGTTTCTTCACTGCCGCAAATTTCTGATCATGGGGGAGCTTCTTGAACCGAGGGCAAGACAGGATTGGATGGTTTTCTTTTGGGCAAAAATTACAATTTTGGGAGGGAGGTTTAGAATTTTTGGAAGTCGCCGCCTTAGTAAAATGCGTCCTAATTTTTCCAGAATTATGGACCTTTGACGAATCGACACCTTTTATGTCTCGAAGACAAGCGAGAGTTTGTATTCGTTCTGTCAGGAACGAATCTAATTCCTCCCAGGAGGACAGCGAAGATTTAACCCGAATGCTCTGCTCCCATAGAGTGAGCGTCAGCTTTGGCAACCTCTGGATACATATGAAGACTAATATAGGGTCCCAGTGGACCGTGACAATGTCATATACGGCCATTGCCGATAGACAACCGTTGATACCTCGCTGCAGAGTCTTCAAACCCGAACTTGTCTCATTGTCTAAGATCGGAAGATCAAATAAAAGCTTGAGGTGATTATTCACCAGGATACGTTTATTGTCGTATGTATCCTTCAACGTTTTCCAAGCTAGATCGAAGCTACGATGGGTGAGGGGAAATTTCTCAACAATTTCTCTGGCCTCACCGCTCGTTTTCCGACGCAAATGACAAAGTCGTTCAATATCGCTAAGCCGAGAGTTATTCACATAAACCGCCGTAAATAAATCTCGAAACGTGGGCCACGAAAGAAAATCGCCCTCAAAAACGTCTGTATCACAAGGCGGTATCGAAATAGTATGCATGACGTCACTAATTGGCTGAATTATGCCCGCATGCCTAGTACTATTTCCCAGATCTAAATTATTCGACGAATCGACCTGGGTACCCATATCACGAGACGCGTGCGTGGAGGTACTCACGTTGTGCATCGTGTCAGTATTGCGCATGTCCCCGAAAGGTTGTTGTGCCAATGAGACCACTGAACCACTCATAGTCGAACTAAGTGAAGTTCGCCGAGAGCGCTTGAATATGGACAACTTCCGCTTTATAGCGGCGAGACACTGTATATATGTCTGATGGGACACGTCGTACTTGGCGTTCGCCAAGTCCATAGCATCTTTCCCCGCGTCGGGAGAGGATTGCAAATAGTTCAGACATTTCTGAAACATTTCGCGCGTTGTAGTCCATATGTTATTTAACTCGGTGCTACAAATCTCAAGCTCATAAACATCGTGGTCCTCTTCATTCAAACCACGGAATGAAGAATCAAATTTCAGTACAGCCTCGGAAGCGCTGATGAAAAAATCAAGGGGAGTGAGCATCTTAAAAGAGAAGGTTTTTCGAACACAAGCTAAAAATTCGCGAAAACAAGGAAGAAAATAACGCAAGGGAAATCAAACAACGGACAGAAGTTTAATTGAAATGAACCGAGTAAAAATGCCAAGAAATGTGAACGTAATCTCAGAAAAAGCCACAAACTAAATATTCAAAGTAGTGAGGAGGCCCCCACAAACAAATTTTTTTTTAACTTTTCAAAAGGCTAACAGACCGAAGGCTGAAAACGAATCCAAAATTTTACCACACGCGCCTATATAGCAAACCAAAAACACAAAATTAAGGTTGCGCACAGCAATATATCAATAAATATGAATATATTTAAAAAATATTTAAAAAATAAGATTCAAAAATTTCTCGCGGTGTACCGAACGAAGTTTCCCGGTCTATTACGTAAGAAAATCTACCAAATGTAGCACGTTTGTATCCAAATACACACAACTCGTAAGACCGAAAACGAAAATTCCAAAGAAAAAAATATTTAAAAATTTATATATAACGACTTTACCGAAAGTAGGGTGCACGGAGTCTAATTGTACCGAACAAGGTTCTAATGAGTAGTGCCACCATCCACAATAGTCACCGAGACTAAAATTTGAAACTAAAATATTTTTTACGGATCCGCAATTTTTCCCATAGGGACCACTGTGCAGACGTCCGCTATTCACAATAACACTCCCGGCAGACGATCAATCACAATAAACTCACTTCAGCTGTTCAACAAACCACAACAAAGCTAATAAACACAGCATCAGTGGAAACGTCAACGATATAAGAATGGTGGTATGGGGTTATGTACGTATGTGTAAATAAATGAAATTTGATGGTGGATTCTATGTGGTTATTGACCGACGCGGAACGATGAGAACTGCGATTGAAGGCTAACAACGCTTTTGTTGTAATGTCAAACGTAGCGGCGAACGAAAGCAAAGGGAAACGAACAGGCAGATGACCAAATGCACACCAATAAATATAGATCGGGTATGAGTAAATAAATCGTATTTATTTACCAAAATTAGCAGAACACCGGTACACTAATAAAAATATTTTTTTCGCGTAAATTCGAATTTAAAAAAAATTAATTTTGTATAAGTACACGACACACGGCAACCGAGTGGACTGTATTAAAGATTTTTTTTAAAACGAAATTCGGTAGGGAACTGGGAAGGCGACCACTAAAACTTTTTATTTTCACTTTTATATTCTTTGCTTAGACGACACAAATCGCGGAGCTCACAATACAGAAACTGAAATTACGCACCTGTGATTTTGATGATGATGATAAGGATGGTGATGTTAATGTGGATGAAGATGACGATGCGGTTTTTTGGTGATGAAGGTGGTGAGGGGGTTGTGGTGACAAATTCCTTCAAACAAAGAAAAAAAACCAAACGATTAATCCACGACACTGATACCGATCCGGCTCGATGCGACCAAATGTTAGCGTACGGCGCAAAAAAGGGGGTTGCAAAAATAAATAAAAGAAATAAAAACACAATCGAATTTCAGTATTAAGATTAATTCAAATATGGGGGATCTTTATTTTTTCTAATAACAATTGGGGGGTGAGTATTACCGTGTTCGAGTGTTAGTAGGTAACGCGAGCGCTCGGCTTGAGTACAAAACGACAAGTGAGCATAAATACGAGAGCCTAGAAGAAGCAAGGTGTCGACAGAAACAACCTCTGCTTGCGGGAAGTCCCTCTCTACATCCGTACATGCGAATATCGTCCCGGGAGAGGCGGAGAGAGATACAGCGCTGGAAGTTTCTCCTTACAATCCGTGCCATGCGAATATCGTCTTGGGAGAGTGTGTAGAGAGATTCTTTTAATCCCTCTACGATCCGTACTGAGCGAATTCGTCCCAAGAGAGTCGAAGGAGAGAACCAGACGCTGAAAAGCCCTCTCACAATCCGTACAAGCGAATATCGTCCCGGGAGAGTTGTAGCAGAGACCTCTTCTCCTTCAACCCGACAGGGTTGCCAATCAACGAAGGAAATGCACAAGCTGGGGAAGTTGCGCGGCAAGTTCGCGAACTTAAACACTGTGAATTGTTATTATTGAACCTTTATTTTGAAATTACCACAAAATTCACTATACTTAATTGGTATTTGATAACTCATTTAGAAATCCCACACAAAACAGATAATAAAGAAACGGTAATTCAATGTTGCCAACAAATTCAAAAAGAGGTGTTTACTTTGTTAATTTCTTTACATATTAAAGCAAAGAAAAATTATTTTGGTAAAATTTAAATTTTGGCCAAAAAAAGTAGTCAAATTTCCTATAGTGCTTGGGTGAAACAGACCTTTAAATGATTAATACATGCAACCATTTTGGTTAAGGAACCAGACATTTCATATCATTTTGTTGCATAGTAGTATCGATAAAATATTCCTTCCGTTCTGACATCTCGACTTGTCTGCTGTGTGCAAATTTCTAGCTATCGACTGATGTTTATATCGCCTGTGTCAATATATTTGAAAGCATCTATCAGATTTGTAATTTAGTCTCTTCTCCGTAGAATTAACGATTATTTGTACTATACCTAAAGTGTATCTTTTCCGGTAGATAATATCCCTTCTTCTTATATCCACAATGCGTCAATGTATCGTCATGTTTCCCATAAGATTTGCAAAGACGTAGGAAATGGAGCAGGAAATGCGCATATTACACTGTACAACAATTTCAAACTTTTTTCAAAATAACAGGGTTCTGTCAGTGGATTCTGGTAGGGGAGACCAAAAAAATATATACGTGTATCGTCGTTTTGAAAGATCACATCGGAATTTTATTTTAGGGGGGGTTAAAGTTTTCCCCCCTTTGCTTGTTCGTGCAGAATATCGGTATATAAAACTATGTGTTCTGTTCATCTGAGGTGTAGGGTATCTTCAGCAACTTTGTAGAAAATGTTAAGGCCTATATTTTTGTGGAATATATTAACCCTCTAGCTTCCCCCAATAACGGTGATTTTTGCCTATATTTTAACAAATCATAAAAAACTGCCCTAAAAATGGGTGGGGCAGGGTTGAAGTGTTCTACAAAAATGTCGGCCATAAAATTTTACTATATGTGTCGGAACACACCAAAGCCCAAAACTTAACGCAAACTCCAAAAAAAACGCCCAAATTTAAGATAGCCTGTTAAGGGTTAATTTGTTATTCCCCGCATATGTAGGTTCTCCCAGCTCTGCAGAGAAGGTTGTTATTCAACAACTACCAAGATTACTTTTGTTCTTCTTCATTATTTCTGTCATTATATTTTTGTCACTCAAAATTACCATAACGGAACTTTTGAGTGGCACGTTACTTATGAACGTTAACGTTTGACATCGTGGGTCAGCCAGTTAATCTTTTTATTTTCTTACAATATTCTACAAGGGAATTTGTAAGAATAATAATGACTGACTGTTTGGGAAAACTTTACTGGTTTTGCTACGTCTGTGGCAAGCATACCCTTATGGAACATAGGGTTTCATTTTTTACGAGCAAAGTGGAGGATATATATTAAATTTATTTTGAACTGGAAGTTTTTCCAGATGAGCCATGGGTGCCAAAACATATATGCCGAAATTGCTATATCGGTTTGATGCTGTGGTCTAAACGTAATACAAGTTTTGATTTATATTTGATTATACATATATATTTATATTTTGATTTTCAGTTTTCAACAGAAACTGATGAGCATGGCGAACGGTTCCATCAGATATGTCTTCCTATTGAAAAACGCTATAAAGGCAAGAGCATTTTGTCACTTATAACACATTTATGTTGGACATTGTTTGATAATGGCGTCGAATTGCCAAGAGTGAAAAGAAAAGTGAATTAAAAATAAATGAAGTTATGTATTTAATAAGTATTTCTCCTTGTATATGCGTTATTAATAGACTTTTTGTTTATAGTCCTGAAGTATAATTTAATATAAAATACATATTATTTAATTGTAAAATAAAATCATTATTTTTTTTTTTTTGCATCTCTCACATCAACCCCGAAAAATCCAATTTTTAAAGACCTTTTTGGTACTAACACTATATAATATCTAAATTAACCCTTAACAGACAATCTTGAATTTGGCCGGTTTTTTTGTGTTTGTGTTAAGTTTTGGGCTTTGGTGTGTTCTGACATATATAGTAAAATTTTATGGCCATCATTTCAACCCCGCCCCACCCATTTTTAGGGGAGTTTTTTACGATTTGTTAAAATATAGGCAAAAATTACCGTTATGGGTGGAAGCTAGAGGGTTAATATATTCAACAATAATGTAGGCCTTAACATTTGCTACAAAGTTGCTGAAGATACCCTACACCTCAGATGAACAGAACACATAATTTTATATACCGATATTCTGCACGAACTAGCAAAGGGGGGAAAACTTTAACCCCCCATAAAATAAAATTCCGATGTGATCTTTAAAAACGCCGATATACGTATATATTTTTTTGGTCTCCTCTACAATAATCCATTGACAGAACCCTGTTATTTTTTTTGTGTTGTACTGTGTTATCATAAACAAGTAAAAGCGTTAAGTTCGGCCATGCCGAATCTTATATACCCTCCACCATGGATAGCACGCACAAAATAACTCAAACCTAAAGAAAATAACGCCGAAAAGCACAAAAAAATATAGTAGATGAGAACAGTAGGAACAAGTTAGATGCTATATATGGGAGCTATATCTAACTATGGACCGATATCGCCCATTTTCAATCCCAAGTTACCTGCAGCTATAAGAAGTATATATACCAAATTTCGGCCACCTAGCTCTATTATTATGGACTGTAGCGTGATTACAACAGACGAAACGGACAGACGAACATGACTAAATCGTCTTCGAATTTTACGATGATTAAGAATATGTATACTTTATGCGGTCTCAGATCAATATTTAGAGGTGTTACAAACGGAGTGACAAAATGAATATACCCCCCATCCTATGGTGGAGGGTATACAAATTACACCAATGTCTGGCTACTAGTACAAATATATATTATAAGACCATAAATCTTTCGCTACCGTGTGAACCAGTCAGACCGACAGTCATAGTTCAACATACATTAACAATCACAAAGCTAATTTCCACCAGAAAAACTTAGGGCCTCAGGCCATCCCCTCCATGTGGTATACTTTTGGTCCGTAGTAATTGTGCTGTGTCCCCTCTGCCATTGCAAAGCAAATAATCCATATGACACATTATTTGTTTTGCAGCAAATCGATACATGGCATCTAGAAATTGACGAAACTTACCTGTAGGACGCGACCACAGCAATTACCTTTTTCTCGGTACCGAACGAACTGTTATTTGTTAGAAGGTCTGACAGAGATAAGGCCGTTGAGAATTTCTCCGATTACTCCTATTTTGTTTTACCCGACCTGTAATTACACCGATATACATGCATACATACACACGTAAGTACGAATGCTTTGTGTTTATTCTAAATGTAAGACAGAGAGAGTTGTTGCTACAATGTATGCGAATGTTGACGAAAGTTGTGTGTATGGCATCAGTTTGTTATTTTGAGGTTTCTTTTCTTTTGCATTTTTTGTTAATGGATTTTTTCTCTTTGGTACGCACAAATTGAAATTCAGTGTAATTGCCCAAGGTCTTTGATGAGGAAACTCATATACTCGTAAATGCCCGCATTTACTCTCATTCTGCTTAACTCATGTCATGCACCACAACTGAATATGGGTATTTCCACGATACAAAAAAAAAAGTTGTCAAAAATATATTTCCAAGTTGTATTAGTAAAATAAATACCTAAATCTTATTGAATTAAGAGGGCCACAACATATTTTATTTACCAAAAATTTGAGTTTATGCGTGTTTTTAAATTTTTAATAACTTTTCCCTTAAAAATTTACATCATTTAGATCGATGTTGGAGTGCTCTTTTCTCAAAGAAATTAATGGAATTTTTAATAATACCTTGTACCACAATGTAGTGTAGGTTATGGAAATAAAGTCACCACATAAAATTTATATTATTTTTTATGTCAGGCAATTAAAAATAATTAAATTGTTAGCATGGGAATTTATATCACATCACGTGACGTCACGTCACGTTTCACAAAATGGGTTGTCAAAGTAAAACCAAAAAGAAATTATTAATTCGGCAAATTGTATAACAATCTAAAAATAATCAAATTATATTAAAAAAAAATTCCGGTGCAATTCGCAGTGTTTTGTGATTTGGTAAAAAAGGGGGAAAAACAACTTATATTTGTGTAGCGTCACGTCACCCTCTTTAATTGTTAATATTCTAGGATCCTGTAGATCAATTGTTTTCGGCACATTGTAAAACAAACTAAAAATAATCAAAATTATATAAAAAAATAATAATAAACAAGTAAGAAAGAAATGAATCCCCTCACCTTGTGTCTCAAAAAATTATTAGTAAATTTATTAATTTTTTTGTTTTATTTAAATTATTATCAATTTAAATTGCATTTAATAACTTTAAAGTATGTTCTGTTATTAAAGTTAAAAGCTGTTTACTTTTGCTACAAAATTGTGTGAGAGGTACCAAAAGGGGCGTCCCAATAACGGCCACTTTTCTCTGGACTGTAGGTACTATAAAAGCATTACACTGTACAAAATTTCACGTATTTAGATGCACTGGTATTAAAGTTATAACCTGTTAACTTTTGGTGTAAAATGATCCATTTGTGTGGGAGGTACCAAAAGGGGAGTACCAATTACAGCCACTTTTCTCTAGACTCTAGGTACTATAACAGCATTACACTGTACACTGTATTTTTATGCACTGTTAAAATGTTAAATGCTGTTAACTTTTGTTACAAAAAGGTCCATTTCTGTGGGAGGTATCAAAAGGGGCAGGCCAATAATGCCCATTTTTCTCTGGACTGTAGGTACTATAAAAGCATTACACTGTACAAAATTTCAAGAATTTGTGTGCACTGGTATTATAGTTATAAGCTGGTAACTTTTGGTATGAATTTGTCCATTTGTGTGGGAGGTACCAAAAGGAGCGTGGCAATAATGCCCATTTTTTCGACGTAATAGTGACTAATAAACTAATACTATGTGTAGAATTTCAGAGGATTCAAATAAGTAGTATAGAAGTTATTAAATAATCAATATTTCACTAAATGTTAACCCTTTGTGAGGGAGGTACTAGAAGGAGTGAACCAATATGGCCCATCTTCGAACTTAGCCGGAGATAGAAGAAAATATTAGCACATACCAAATTTGAAGTCAATAGGTTACTCGTTTCGAGAGTTATCATGCGCACCAGCCATCAGACAGACAGGCAGAGGGCCGGACGAACACTGCTCATTCGACATAAAATGACCCAAAACGGATATTCGGCGATCATACTTAGGGTCTAAGGTCACTCCTTCCATGTGTTACACTTTTGATATATGCCCTCCTCTCTAAGGTGACAGGATAAAAAAATTCTGGTGCAATTCGCAGAGTTTTGTGATTTGGTAAAAAAAGTGTAGAATTTCAGAGGATTCAAATAAGTAGTATAGAAGTTATTAAATAATCAATATTTCACTAAATGTTAACCTTTTGTAAGGGAGGTACTAGAAGGAGTGGACCAATATGGCCCATCTTGGAACTTAGCCGGAGATAGAAGAAAATATTAGAACATACCAAATTTGAAGTCAATAGGTTACTCGTTTCGAGAGTTATCGTGCGCACCAGCCATCAGACAGACAGACATATGGACGGACGGACACTGATCATTCGACATAAAATGACGGATATTCGCCGATCATACTTAGGGTCTAAGGTCACTCCTTCGATGTGTTACACCTTTGGTTCGTAGCAAACCTTTTTAACCTTTTCCTTGCTTTTCATCTTATTGAAACGTACGACTGTCACGGAAATGCCCATATACTAAAACATATTTTCACATACACACTTACACATGTGTGTATGTACATGACATTTCTTCATTTTGTTTTTAAATGAAACACATAAACTTGTTCAATAGTATTAAGCCAGACACATTTGATTTTATTTAATGTATACGCACAGCACAGCTATATTATTTATGTCTGTGTCGACGTGTGTGTGTGTGGGTGCGTGCGAGTATGTCTGACAATATATGGTAAACACAATAAATTATGGCAACTTTATAATCATACGCATCAATAAAAATATCAAATCATTTCACACAGACATGCACAGCATTCCGCTTACCACATTGCGTTGGGAAGGCAGTCCTTTGCTTTCTTGTCACTTTTTATGGACACATTTGCAAATGCTTGCAAAATTGGTTTCTTTATTCCCCCAATGATTGGCCCAGACATGATTTTATTGAAATACGAATGCGAACACGTAACTTTTCGGCGTACTCGGCATTTCATTACACGAACATCACTAAATGGTCAATTTATAATTCAGCTAGACATTTTCTTTCGATTTTTTCACTATTCCGAGATATTGGAATCGTAATAAGAAGTATGAAAGATTGCAATATGGTAACGAACATTTAACATTTTATTAAAATACACCCTTTCCTATTGGCCGGGGGAACATAGGGCTCCAACAGTATTTTTGAAGCTCTTTCTATCGCGATTCCATTAATTCTACTTCTTAATATTTAAGGCAATTTTTTAATTAGCTTTGGGCTACTTTCCGTTTGAGCCATTTTAATTTTCATTTACATACAGTCTCTAATTTAAATAGCTCGCGAAGCGAAACCAAGCAAAAAAATGTATTGGTATGAGAGTTTTAGTATGTTGTAGTAGTTCGGCAAAATAAAACGGGTTTGGTTAATAGATCTTGTTACATTCAATTTACTACTTCCATAAGTATTTCTGATGATTTAAGTTAAATACATACATTATTGCTATTGAAATCTGAAGATGATATTAAAACTATCTACCAATTTTTGTATTTGTTTCTATTACTTTTCTGCAATAGACTGAAAGTAACTGAAACATATGGTCTTAAACCGAATAAATTGTGACAGAAAAATTTACGAATTTTTATAACTGTGCCATACCATTATTGCTACAAAATTTTATAGGACGTTGGTTCAGTAAATATACAAGTAACTTATACAAAGCAACGGTCTTCGGTAGCCACAAAAGGTCTGGACTAGTTCCACCGCTATCTCCATTCCACGTATTTAACTGGCGAATTTAACATAAGATGTCGCCTGCATTATTTTGCGATACTCACTTCGCTAGTCACATTGTGCAATCCATATTTTTATTGACAACAAATAACAGAAAAAAGATTTCAATTAAATAAATATTAAAATGTTTACCATGTTTAATTAAAGTAATATTGAATCAATTAGGTTTTTTTTATCACAGTTGCATATTTTTTAATTTGAAAAATAATTGAGTAAATAAAATAGCAATAGTTCTTCCACAATTTTTTTAAAGAGAACAGTTTTTGGAAGACTTTTGTAGCACTTTTTAATAAAATGAATAATAGTTTCTGTATTTCGTTTTAATCTAAAGTTTTACAAATCTGAAGAATTAGATATTTTAATTTTCTCTTTTGCAAGAAAAATACACGAAATAATTAAAGTCTGAAGATGATAGAGTGGTGTCTATCGAAACTACAGTCAATTCTACCAAGCAATTAAAACTCTCTACCGATTTTTGTATTAGTTTCTGTTATTTTTTGCAATAGACAGAAAGTAACTGAAACATATGGTCTCGAACCAAATAAATTCTGACTGAATTTCTTGTTTTTTAATTTTTTTTTTTGCAGAAATTTACATTTTCCCAAATAAATAAAACGAATCATTTCCATTTTAAGATGAACTATTTTTATATAGTCCCCAATATTTTAAATATTACATTAAAGAAATGAATTAATATACTGTAAAGTACAAAAATAGTGCATTACGTCTTGTATGGATTTATTTCCATTTTAATTTTTGAAAATCTGCGCAATATTCGGAAGAAATTGGAAATATACAAATAATAAATCACTTTTTTGTTTGGTTAATTTGATTATGTATTATTATGATTGTCATGAAAAAAAATAATGACCCTTTCTTGCATACTTGGGTAATGTCGACTTCCCATGGTTTTAGGGACATTGCATTTTTAAAAGTTAAGTAGGCAAAATTATTTTCAGTCAACATTTGGTGTCTATCCGACAGTCCAATCAAAAGTTATTCGGAAACAGTAGATGTCATTAGAGTTACACTATAAAGAAATTACATGCTAATTTCAAAATTTCATTAAACTTCCTTATAAACTACCAGTGATGCGGAGACAATTGTCATAATATCTGCAGAGGAGTATTATGCAGGTAATTGCGCATAAGAAAATCTTAAACGGAAGCCATAGGCCGAACGCACCGAAAGAGATTTGTAATTAGAAAATGGGTACGTATTCGCGCATTATTATATACTCCCCTGAATGAAAAACCGTTCGTCACCATGACGAATCAGTTTCGTCAATATATCTTCGTACTGGTGACGAAAAATTTCGTAAATGCGATGTTTTTGTACGTCAATTTACGAACACATTCATCAATCCATGTTTTTGGTGATTTCGAAGTTCGTCGAGGGGACGATAAGGTTTCATACCCTGGACGAAAAGATTTATTTGACCATTTTACTGAAAATATGATTTATGCGTTTTAAATAATTTAGTTAAATAATTTGTTGTAAAAGTTTAATTTAAAAAATCACATAATTAAAAAGAACACTGTTGGTCAATAAGATAATCCATTCATCATGAGAATGATCGAGCAATTCACCCTTTACGACAACAGCAACGTCAATCTCTGATTAGCAACATAAATTTTAAAAGAAATTCCATATCTATATATATAAAAATGGTGTGAAAAATGTATAGTAATTCATCAATTGAGAACGGCTGGACCGATTTGGCTCAATTTTTTTTTTGAGTTGTTCGTATTTGCCAGGAGAAGGTTGTTACGAAAGAAAATTTTGGGAAAACCCTCCGGAAAAGTCGGAAAATTGGGAAAATCGAAAAATGCTATTTCTTGCGAGATTCCTACTGTTCCTATCTACTGCTCTCTTTTTCAATCCAAATTTTTTTATTAATTTTCTATTAAACAAAAAAGTTTTCTATTAAACATATGTACGAGTTTGTGCTATTTTTCTTGCTGCAATTCATTCGAGTTTTGCGTATTGTTACACTGATTTCGCGTATCACATCGGCAAACGGTACAAGCATTACGATCAATTAAAATTCAACGCGATATTTATCAATTCGAACATTTTTTCAGATAATAAGATTGAGTATAAGAGGTAAGGTTATCTTATTGGATTGCGGGCATTGCAAAATCATAATTTGGGATGAAGTTGACCGAACGATGAAGGATTTACGACGTGATTTGAGACAATTTGGTGAGTCTATGATATTGCTCTCCGGAGATTTTCGTCAAACGCTTCCCGTCATCCCGAAATCTACTGCCGATGAAATTAATGCATGCCTGAAATCGTGGTCTTTGTGGCGGCATGTCAAGAAGTTGAAATTGACAACGAACATGAGAGTCGCGTTGCAGAACGACTCATCGGCTTTTGAATTATCGAAACAACTGTTGGCGCTTGGCAATGGCCAAATTACTGTTTATGTTTCCACTGGATTGATATTGATCCCGGCAAATGTTTACGAGTTCACATCGTCGAAGGAGGAACTCATCACAAAAGTGTTTCCAAATCTCGATTAGATTAGTGAACGGGCAATATTAGCAGCGAAGAATAAGGACGTCGATAGCATGAATTTTATTATTCAAAGTAAAATCGACGTCGCTTGATGTGCCAGGAGCTCCGCCGCATAATTTACAGCTGAAGGTGGAATCGATCATAATCATGTTGAGGAGTCTGAATCATCCGAAATTGTGCATAGTTCGCGGTTGTCCATTATGAAACTGATGGACAATGTGATTCAGGCGACGATCATCAAGGGAAAATTCAAGAGAAAATCCTTATCCCACGAATTCCGATTATTCCAACTGATCTTTCATTCCAATTCAAGCGGATTCAGTTCCCTGTACGATTGGCTTTTGCGATGACAATCAATAAATCTCAAGACCAATCGTAGGAAGTCTGTGGAATTAATCTCGAATTTCCCTGTTTTTCGCACGGTCATCTGTACGTTGCCTGTCTTCCGTCTTCGTTGTTTGTTGTTTATCACATCGCTCTCTACTGATTTTCCTTTTAAACAAATCGCATTAAAATTTTAACTATCTGTGTTTTATTATCACTCTGGAGTTTATCTGAAGGCGTTAAATTGGGGCGAGTCGAAGTTCGCCGGGTCCGCTAGTATAAATATATTTTTAAATGAATCATCCAATGGTTTTCCGATTGTTTAAATAATATTTATTTTCTATGAAAAAGCAATACAAATTTGGCGCTTCCTAACCAGTCGGCCGACGAACATAATGAAACTTAACATAATAAAGAAATTTAAAGAGACTTTGGAGAGCTTATGATTGTAATGTGCATGGGTTTAGTGCACAATATAAGGGCGGATATATAAGGCGATACATAATACATTGTCTATTTGGTCCTTTTAAGGATTCTTTGTGAAATAAACTTTTCATATATTCTTCTAATCATAAACTCACTTAAACTGTATTTAAAATAAAATGTAGACATTCATATTTTCCAAATTTGGTTTATATTCTGTAGTTCCTTGTTTGCGTAAATGACGCGATAGAAAGTCTTTCTACCAATTATTATTTGCTTCAAACATAGATTATATTTTAAACATGTTATAATGTTATAAAATCTCCCACTTTACCCCTTTTTATCCCTGCCATCCATTAGTGTCACACTCATTTATATGTCTGCCCTGGGCCACAATTCAAAAAAGTTTATTGTTGCTCGACGAGCCTTAATGTTCAGGCAAAGAGCAATAATCTGTTCTCTCGCAATATTCTTATGGTTAACACCCGTGAAGATTTTCAGCGAATGTGTGGTTGAGTGTATTTCCTGTTGGCGACAGACACACAACCCATTCATTAGTGAGTCTAGACATACCACACTCGGCGAACGGACCGACCCACCGACCGAACTTAGCGACGGGCCGAAAGACTGTCAGATAAGAGAATGAGTTAGTAAAGCTGCAAAGTGTCGCATGAGAAGAAATTTGCCTCATTCCCTACGGGACGGTTGGATAAACATTCGGCCTTTATGAGAATTCCAACAATCTCTGCACATTTTTAACATATTTGCACATATCATTTGTTATTAGAAATAAACTCTAATGGAAATACTTTCTCATCCCGACCACTCAACTGGTAATACTCTTGAGTGAGCGAGTGGTTGTGAGAGAATGAACAATAGAGTGTCCCAAATCTGCATGCATATGCACAAAAACTATGATTGATTGTTCCTAAATTTTGGTATCTGTAAAAATTTTTCATAATCCACGGATTTCTCAAATATACATATGTGTTTGTGCCAAATATTATATATTTCGATTGTACCTTTAACATATGTATGTATGTTTCTAGTATAATGTGTTTAGGACTACTACTATAGAAGTGATTTATTTCATATTTCAGCAAGTAGTTATTTAGTTTTAATGATTATCTGGTCTTTGTTTTTAAAAATTAATTGAAATAATTCAATTAAATTTGTTCACAATGTTTTATCAGACTTCGTTGAATATCGTCGGCTTAATGCTATTTTGTTCCATACGCCATTTTTTATGAACGGAGAAAAACGCAATTTATTGTTTGAGTAAAAACGGGACTGAAGAGTTGCACACTTTATATTTCATAGGGTTCCAAACAGTGTTTGTATGATTCTCATGCATTTCTATGCCATTACATCCAAAAATAAGCAAGTTATAAAAATTTTTGTACTTGTAATTTTGGTCCATATCCACTTTTATTTTACTATTTTTTCGTATTTGTATTACATGGACCACAAAACGGGTCGGTATGGATGGACACTAATTTATATATTGTGATCGAAAGAACGTAAAATACTGAGTGAAAAATATAGGCCGATAGAAAAATTGAGACATAGAACAAAAATGTCGAAATTATTTCCCGTTATTCAGAGTAAAACAAATTTACCCTACCAATATCTCGAAAACTAGGCGAGATAGGAAAAAAATGATTGCAGATTCTGAAAGAGCATGCTTGGAACCCATATTATCAACTCCTAACTGAAAAAACACAAAAATGGCGTATGGACCAAAATAGCATTAAGCCGACGATATGAGTATATGTTTACGGGACAGTCCAATGTACCTACTATATATCGCTATAGATGTGTATGTGGAATGACAGCAATGACAGGAATGTGGACAGCTGAAATAAAGTTTATTGGTGTGTATAACATAAGGGGGTGACAATGAATGTTCGCTCGATTTCTCTCCCACTTCCCCTAGCCATTGTCGTTAAATCTCATTGGATAAATAAATGTGGCTATGACAACAATGTTCCAATGCTCCAGAATGGGCACTGACTTCAAATTAAGTTGAATTGTTTTTAACAAAGTGACCCGAATATGCCTCTCCCAGTAAATACTTGTATTAAAATGCATTCCACCGACGGTGCCGCTTTTTCGGCCCTAATTTCCACTCGGCCTTTAAGCGGATATTGGTTTTTGTTGCCTTTGGTGGCGTTGAAATCGAAATATAAATTTTAACATCATTGATTTTTTTTCAAAATCGAACATTCATATATTGCTTATTGGACTGGAATGTTTCTAAAAATAGCTATTAGTTTTTTGTAATTTGCAATTATTTGCTCGGACTTGTAGCCATACTTTTGTTTTATATAGGGTGTTTTTTGTAGAGTTTACTTTTTTCCGATAATGATTAAGCGGTCACAAATTTGTCACATCATTTCTGCTCAGTTTAGTTTTGCTATTTAATCATGAGTAGACTAACGACAGAACAGTGCTTGCACAGTGTGCAAATTGATCATGGTTCATTTCGGCAACTGTTGTATCTCACATGTGGAAAACAAGCCACTTTTCAAGTATTTAACTGTCATTTTGTTATGGTTTGATATCACAATACCATTAAACCAATATATTTTAGTGGTTCAATATAACTTATAATAAAACAAGTTTATATAAAATAAAAGTTTCAACGAAAGGGAATTCACAAGCCAATAAAGATGTCTTTCCTAATCCCTCTCCAGCAAAACTTTGCAAGTCTTTTATGTCATACAAGAAACTAGAAATGTATATGTGACGGTACAAGGACTCTACATGCACATAAAAGCTCTGTTCAAAACTAAATACATTAAGGATTTTAATATCTATGATATGCATTGCTCCTTGAATACATACTCGTACATACTCCTTTATATGAATGCTTATTTTGAACGTTAACTCTGAACCAAAACAAAACCACTCAAAAGGGATTGATTTGGCAGTTCAAAGGTTCATGAATATAATAGGAGCGTTTGGCGACTTCTAGTCATTCCGTTATGTTGTTTAGGGAATCCTGGAGATTTTGTTGTCTCTCAGTTTGAAAGCAAATCAAGCTGTCGTTAATTTATTGATTTCATCTTGGCTTGAATAGGATTTTGATTATAGTTAGCTCCCTTATAGTTAGCTGTACATAATCCTATTTGATGGGGTTTTTGAAGTGTATCTTAATAGGTTAAACATTTCCAAAAAAAAAATGAAAATTTAACCATAAGTTTCTGCTTCGTAAGCTTTGTAAAGGTTTGTTTTTATCCTTTTCTTCATCCTGTGGCAACATCAAGAACAACAAACACTCCAGCACTACCAATTGCCTTGTGTGAGTATTTTTCATATGTGTGTGGATTTATGACATCAGTCGAAGCAACAGCCCAGTCATCCTATTTTCTGTCCCTCCCCCGTAAAAGCACACAGATACATGGCCATAGACACACAATTGAAGATGTTTGCTCCTCTAAAGAGCTTATAAGGGTCAGCCAGCAAGTAACACGCTTGAGATGGTGTCTTTTGAGTCCTGGGATGGATTAAGCATACTGTGGCTCTTTTTAGAGTGTGCATAGATGTGGACTTTCCTAATCAGATTTGGTCTTTTCTAATACCGATTCCAAACTAATGCAATACTTAGAAGGTCGAAAATACATTAACTAAATTTTTCGATTTTATTTATGAAATTTTGTCAGAGATATATTTATAATAATTTTCTGGGTTAATAAGGACATGTCTGTTCATGCGCTTTTTGTTTATTTTAAAATCATAATCGGATCTCCAACAAAGTTAAGCTAATTAAGCTTATGCATATATTTTGTATTCGATAATATGACCCAATAACACTTTTGCTATATACTATTTCAACCTTAATTTTTTCTTTCAATGTTAAGTTAATATCAGCCAAGTGGACGTCAATTTGAAAGGTCTTTGATTACACAGTGCGACAGTCCAAGAACCAAAATCCGCGATACTATTTTTCTTGTAGGTCTTGGCGAGTAGAACAACGTTTGTTTTACGAAATTTGCCGGACACCCCAAAAATCCGGATTTACGGGTAAAAAACCGATTTTCTTGCCCTTTTTCACTTGAACGCCTATAACTTTGTTAATTATTAATCCATTTGCAATCTCTACAAGAATTTGGAAAGAAGAGAATTAGACCTTTTGAACGATGTATATTTTGTTTATTTAAATCTGTAGGAATATAGGTTTATTTATCCTACAAACAATTTTTTTTCATTTTTGTCCGTCATTTGCTAGTTTAGGCAATGTTTTTACAAATTATATTGTGAGGTAGCCGTACGATTAATTAATTTACATATATAGTCGATTTTATAAGGAAAAAAATGCAACCAGTCTCTTAAAAATCCGTTTGGAATTGACGGAGTTATTAAAGGTTCATTAAAACTAAATGTGTACATAAAATAATAGTTTTGACGATGATGACGAGTTAAAAATGAAACGCTCTAGCAGACATTATTGATTTGAATGGCCAAAACTAGTGTTTGTACATATACCGATTTATTTTTATGGGAACTTTAATAACTCCGACAACTCCAAACGGATTTTTAAGAGACTGGTTGAATTCTTTTCCTTATAAAATAGACTATACAACTAAATTAATTAATCGTACGGCTACCTCACAATATAATTGGTAAAAACATTGCCTAAACTAGAAAATTACGGACAAAAAAACCTATATTCCTGCAGATTTAAATAAACAAAATACACATCGTTCGAAAGGTCTTCGTTCCAAATTCTTTTAAAGATTGAAAATGGGTTAATAATTTTGGGGATGTCCGGGGAATTCCAAAAAAAGACCTACTGAAAAAATAGTATCGCGTCATTTGCTTCTCAACTTGAGTTTATTTTGTCGCACTCTATTATTCATAAACATTTAGCTTGGTAGGAGAGCAAGCTAAAATAGGGAGAGCTCCACTTCATAAACTTTTTTATAATTACGATAAAAAATACATCGCGGATATGAAACTTGGCGTTCTTTATGTCGAATAAAAGATAGCCATTAGTAGTTCATTAGTACGAGTATATACTTCGTATAAAATCTGGTGATCGTAGGCCACCGACAATTGGACCTGTGTACCGCCATTCTAAACCATGCTAAGTGCATTTCTAATTTCTAAATATTCCAAATTATATTCAGTCAACATTTGGAGATTATCCGTCAACCCAATCAAAAGTTATTCACAAAACAGTACGGGTCATTCGATTTTCTTTTTGGGGACAATGATCACCCAATTTACTAATGGTTATCTTTTATCACACATAAATAACGCTAGGTTTCGTGGCCGCCTTCTATATTTTTATCGTAATTGTAAAAAAACGTTATGAACTGATGGTTTCCTGATCTTGGCTTGTTCTCCTACCTTTCAAATTATTGTAAAACAGCATCCAACATCCACAAAAATCATAAAAAAGTCAAAATCTACACTCCCTAATATGAAATACCATAGATTCTGTGAAGATGTTCAAGATGAAAAATAATAATGTAAACAATTTATGTGTAAATATTTATGTTGTTCTTTATAAACATTGAAAATACAAAATAATTTGTGAAATATTCCCCCAATTCTTTAGGGATTATTTATATTTCACCGATATTTTTCTAAAAATGTATGTAAGACAACCAATATTTTTTTTCGTTATTTTAAACTAGCGTACAATATAATTTATATTATCCCCTCACCTTACAGGGAGGAGGGTATATATCATTTGATGTGGGTGTGGCCAAAATTGGGAGTGGCATAAGACCTGAAGAATGTTCGGCGCCAAGAAACGTTTTAGGACATTTTATGTAATTTGAGCAATGTCCGTCTGTCTGTCCGTATGTCTGTCTGGTTGGAGGGCATGATAACTCTGGAAAAGAGTAACGGATTTACTTCAAATTTGGTATGTGGTAATATTTTGTTCTATATAAGGGTAAGTTCGAAGATGGGCCATATTGGTCCACTTCCACTTCAAAGGATTAAAAATTAGTGAAATAATGATCCTCCAATAAATGTTATACAACTTAAAAGAAATATCTGTAATACCTCACATAGTAATGGTTTATCCGTCGCTATCACCTTGACAATAATGGGCGAAGTGTCGCCACCCTTTTGGTACCTCCCACACCAGGTACCAAAAGGGGCGTGCCAATAACGGCCACTTTTCTCTGGACGCTAGGTACTATAAAATCATTATACTGTACAACAAACTAATACTATGTGTGAAATTTCAGAAGATTCGAGAAAGAAGCATAGCAGGTATTAAAGAATCAATATTTTACAAAAAGTTAACCCTTTGTGGGAGGTACTAGAAGGAGTGGACCAATATTGCCCATCTTCGAACTTAGCCAGAGATAGAGCAAAATACTACCGCACACCAAATTTTAAGTCAATCGGTTACTCCTTTCGAGGGTTATCGTGCGCACCATCCAGCAGACAGACACACAGACAGACAGACGGACGGACGGACGGACATTGCTCAAATGACTTAAAATGACCCAAATCTGATTTCCGCCGAACATACTTAGGGTCTTAGGTCACTCATTCTATGTGTTACACTTTTGGCTCGTAGCAAATGATATATACCCTCCTCTCTAAGGTCAGGGGATAAAAACGCTTAAAATTTAACTAAAACTAAAACCCGTTTTTTATCTCAGTTCGACTTCAATATGTGATGTTCCAGTCTGGCATTGACCACCCACTCCTCCAAAAGTATGTATGGTTTTTCTGCACTGGCATTATTTGTCTCATATCGTTTTTTTCACATTGAAGTCATACCATAGTTTATACTCGTATTATAGTATGTATGCCTTCAATATGTCATATTGTAAATTCCTATAACAATGAAGAAGTTCTTCTATTGTTTAAAGTAACACATGTGACCTCGAGTATTGGAAGTAGTCATAAGCGAAAACTTGTGAAATTCACAACCTCAAGTTTCTAAGTCAGCAAAACAAATGTTTAATATGCGACAATGTAATTGTATTTAGTTTCACAAAGATAACCATTTAATTTTTTGGGTTTTTTTAATTTTATCATTTATTACGGAATTCTAATGTTTTAGTATACTAAAAATCGTTGAAGTTTTTTATACTTTAGGTAATCATGAGAAAAACATGATTACAATTGTGCTTGAATTTCAATAAGCTTTCAAGTAAATTATTTTAAAATTTAAAATTTATTTCAAATTTCGTACCTAAGTGTACTTTGAGGTAAAACGTTTCATCGGCTCGACACACACGGACATGATTTATTTCTTTGCCAGTTATCCGATTGACTTAAATGCGCATTAAATTAATAACGAGGTATACTCCCAATTCAATTACAAAAGTTTACACTAAAGCCCTTTTAAGGAACCAAAATATGCTAATGTTCAATTCAATTCTCGCATCCCTCTCGCTTTGTCCCGATAATGCATTGTGTGATGATCCCTTTTTAAATTTCATTATTTTCTATCTCTGTTGGACACACACGACAAACTTTTTCCCGGAAAGTGAAGTGTTTTATTTCTACTTTCCAGCTGGAAAACTTCACGCTTTAACAGTTTAAAGACACAATGATTAACTTTTTAAGACATAAAATATACAAAACACTTCTTAAAAACTTTTTTCTTATTTTCGCCCCAAAAGCAAGAAAGTGGTATAAACCAAAGAGGATGGATGGAATCTATTTGTGCTACACTTTCTCGCTCTCCCTCTCGCTCCCTCTATTTATCTGCTATCCACAAATTGTTTATTCAAGTGAGAGAGATGGTGAGGAGGAGAGGTGGCAAGGGAGAGAAATGTTGCAGAAATAATATTTACTCTCGTATTTGTGTCCAAGCAAGTGTTTGGTACCCATAAAATTCATTGCCAAGTGAAGACTGAATTTATGAAACATGAAAAATTCATTCATAACAAACAAACCCGAACCGAAGCGAACTGAACGACGCACGCCAAACGGCACGACAAACTGACGACAAGAATCCGCACAGCACACATACATACGTACTATCATCAATTGATGGTCAATGAGCAAAACTCGGACTATGGCCGCCCAAAAAAAAATGCATAGACGGACTTGCGACACTCAGAAAAGAGTGACTATGTATGTGTGTGTGTAAATTTCTAATTTTCTCGACTCCTTTCATTTTTACACACACATATACAATCTCTTAAACTGTGTGAATAGAAGGGAAATTACGTATCAATCGTCTTTAAGGCAGGGAATGACGAGTAATTTTATTTATATCAACGAAGAAGAAAAAACGGTGGGAAAAGAATAGGTACATTTAGAAGCTACCAAATTATTATTCAAATAACCCACAGATATGGTCAACGAGTGGATGCGGCAGACAAACTGTATAATATCCACTGGCACAGATATGTCTGTCCGGCTAATGGGATGCGAGTGGGGGTGAACGCGGTTTGAGCCCAAAAACTACAATCTTCCCGAATCTATTTATTTACGTCGTTTGAATAATTTGTGGTAAAGTAAAACACTATCCAACAATTGAACACTTTTTGAAAACTACACGGACTTGACAGCATTAGTGATACCGTTTAACTATGTTAACTATGCAAATATGTAGCTTAGAATATGCTAAAACAAAATTATTAAAAATTAAGGGAAAAAAGTGAAGGAAAAAAATGTTTTCACTTTTTTCGGCGTAGCGAAAATGGGGCACCTGAATCCATGTTTTGATTAGAAGGCCCCTTCTGTGTACTCTTCTTAACGCTCCTCAATGATCTCAAATACGCATTTATCAGGCCCAAAAACCAATTTATAATATGGTCCAAACGACTTTTTGCCAGCACAATATAATAATAACGCTTCATACGCAAGAAAATGTATTAACGTATGTATTTACTGATTAAAATATGTAGTTGAAATGTGAGATATATGATTTTTTCCAAAAATTTAATTTAGTCCCTGCGAATTCAACGAATTTTAAAAATGTATTCTTAAATATAGTTAGACTTTCGAACCTTGTTCACCATAAGAACAAAAACCGAAATGATCTTAGAGTGTCCCGATTTTGAATAAAGTGGTCTCCTTGTGCGATTTTGCAGAAAACTATGCTTTTTTATTTTTAAATCTTGAAATTTTCAATATTTGGCTTACAAAGGAGAAAGGACGGAAAGGAGTGACGTCGTATTACAATATCGTCACTTGAAATCCAAAATGACGTTACCCACATGCTTTCATGTTTTTTAAGGAGAAACAAAAAACAAAGTAAAGCAATTTTAACCTTTTGTCCAGATTTATGTATTTCCAGACTATTAAGGCAAAATAAAATAACATATCTGGTGCAAGTAGTTGTGGCGTACATTTATATTTCATATTGTAAGCATTTATGAAGGTTCCAGGCGAATTTTATTTATTCATATGTTTACACTAATCGATGTAGAACTACCTGCACTACGTCTGACAAAAATATTCGACCACCTTTTGTCACGCCACTTTTTTATATAAACATTAAAGAAGTGGAAAGTTACCATCTTTATATATTACAAAAATTGTTTTAGAATGTGCCATTCAAGTGAAATAAATGTATGAGTGAATTAGTTCATATATATTTTTAAATATCCATTCTAAGTCAAGCCGTAAAAATATAGAAAATGTACATTCAGAATTAGATATGGGCTTGTGGGAGAGACATTGTATGTTGAAAAACGATTATTAAATGTGATATTCAAGTGAAACGAGTCTTAGTTCACTTCTTCGCTGTTGTACATTTTTGCACTATTACCCTTTGATTCTTAATAAATATATTTCACAAAATTGATTAAACAACTTTCTAAATGTACGGAAATTGATTAGAAACGGCTTTAGGTTTAGCATTAAAGATGAATTCCCAAATCTTCAGTTGCAAGATTGCCATGGTTTTGAGTAAATTACAATGTTGAAATAAATTTGCCAATTGCATAGTTTTGAATGAATAAACAGCTTATTATGATCGCAACTATTCTCTGCATATTATTGGATATTGTATATGCGATATTGTTCAATAATACAGATGACTTCGTGTCAGATAAATTGATTTTGGTTTGATACGAATTTCATTAAATTCCGTTTGCAAACTGCAATGGCAAAAAACCAACAACAACAGAAACCAGAAAAGAAATTCTTCCGAAATTGATTCAACATATTGTCCACATCTTTCATAAAGCCACTGCAAAATGTATTCAACAACTAGAAGACAACTGCTGCCACTTTGAAGAATCCACATTGTCAACGACAGACAAGAAAATCCTTCTTTGAAAGGATATGCATCACACAGCGAACACCCACACAAAGAGACATACATTCACCCGCACACACACACACACAAATCGTTGATGCCACAACGAATTTTGGTTGTTGACAATATTCAAGAAAGACAGAATAATAAGTGGTGCTCGTTTGTATTATGAGGTTATTTGTGTGCCCATCACATGAATCTACTCTGATGTTTACTTCGGAATGCATTGCAACGATTCATCTGGAGACAGGAGACAATGCGACCATCAAGATTTTAGAACTTTGGATTTCTTGTAATCTCTGTGAATTCCTATAGACAAAATTCGCATGTCTGCCAGGAACAATATTTAACTTGTTACAGTCTGAATGAGTGTTCATCCCTTGTATACTATAATACTCGTACATAATTTAGTACTCGTATTCTCATTCGAAGCTGATACAAGTTATCAACTTCTTCTGCACTCAGTTCATATTCGCCGATTGCAGTTGCGAATGAGTAATATTATTTAGTGTTTCATATACGAATCATACGCACCAGTATATTTTCGAAGTCTCGTACTATGTTGCGTATGAACGATATTATTTACGTATCGTTAGATAAATCATACGGTCATTAGATCGTTTCAATAAACGAATTTGTTGTACAGGAATGGAAATGGAAACGAACAATTCACCGACAAGGTCATTAAAGGGTTAATTGACAATTATGGATGACCAGTTTTGTAGGCTTTCGACTGTCAGAAAGGCGTAAACGTCACATGTGTCATAAAAATCTCTCAAATGTATAAAATGTCACAAAAATCTCGAAGTAATTTATTAGATATAGGTTACAAAATATTCTTTGCAAAATTACATTTAAGAGTAAAAAATTACTTTTCTTAGAAAATAAATGTTTAGAATAGTTCATTTGCAGGGCAGCTATCAAAAGGGGAGTGGCAATAACGCCCATTTTTCACGTCGCTGTAGGTGCCATAAAATCATTACAATGTACACAATTTCACGTATTTGTATTGGCTGTTATCAATGTTAAAAGTTTTCAACTTTTTGTGCAAAATGGTCCATTTGTATGGAAGGTACACAAAGGGGAGTGGCAACATTGTCCATTTTTCTCAAGGTGATAGCGTCCAAGAAAATAATATCATGCGTGGAATTGTGAAAGATTCTGATGAGTAGTACAGAAATTATTAAAGAATCAGCATTTCATTAAATTTCGGCCCTTTGTGGATGTACTCGAAGAAGTTATCCAGCATGGTCCTTTTTGATCTTAGTCTGAGATAAAAAAAATATTACTGTATACCAAATTTTAAGTCAATCGTTTACTCCTATCGAAAGTTTTCGTACATATCATCCAGACAGTCGGACGGACATTGCTGAAATGACTTAAAATGGCCCAAAACGAATTTCCGCCAAATATTCTTTGCATCTCTTATCTCACTCCTTCAACGTTCTAAACTTCTGGCCCGCAGAAACTGATATATACACCCGTTCTACCAAAAGGGCTATAGTTTTTGGTTTTATCGACAGTTACTTAACTACTCTTTCTACTCGAAAGTGACAATTTCAACATTTGTAGCCTTCATAATTTCCTTTAATTTAAATTGTATCCCGGTTTTATCCAATTAATATTAATAAAATAAACTTACAAGAAAATCTTAATTACAAAAAAAATTAAATTATTACTTCATTTACCAATTTTTCCCTATTCCCATTTAAAAAGCCATTTATATTTTAAAAATGGCATACATTTAGAAATATAAAAAAAAAAACAAGTAAGAAAGTTTCAGTCGGGTAAACCGACTAAGCTATACCATCACTTTGTGAGTACTGTAATATAAAATATACACAAATTAATCTGTAAATTTGTATGGGAGGTATCAGAGGGGGTTTAACAAATACTCAAATTTTTTGCTAAACAGTAGATACTTCAAATATATTGCACTGTATCGAATTGTAAGCGTTTATATGCACTAGTATATTAAACAAAATTAAAAAAACAAATTTGAATGTTTCATTTATCCTTTATTTATCGGGATTCTGCCCCTCTGTTCGCCATCTTGTTGAAAACAGAGCGCACCGAGAACATTAGCTTGATTTCAGGATGTACATAGTCCGTTATCATGGTACGATGGTGGTTAACATTGACGGTAGCATTCTGATTTTCCTTATTTTTGAAGAAATATGGACCAATGACTCCACCATACCGTTGTTTTTAATGGATGCTATGGTAGCTCTTGGTACTCTTCGGGTTGCTCATCAGCCCAAATACGGAAATTTTGTTTATTAACGTACCCATTAAGCCAGAAATATGTTTCATCACTTTTTCCAGAGCCCATTCACTGAATTTGGATACGCTGTTGTGGCGTGAGGCTTTCCTTGATGACTTGCCAAACGATACTGAACAAAAACGACAAAATAGTTTGATACGTATGACTCACGCGTGATCTGTAAAAAAATTGACTCCCTAGACATGAAATCCCTCATATGTATAGCCTTGCTTTAAATATTGGGAAATTGATTCTATTATTAATATCTGTATTATTTTAAACAAACCATTGAAAAGAGAACTTAAAGATGATTGGTTTTTGCCCTATTATCGTATCATTTTATCCGTACTTTTGACAAATAAAATATGTTAGTTTTAACATCAACATCAACTTATGCATTTGCAGAATAGACCTAATGGACCCAGGTCGACTTACAGTTTATTTGTGAAAAACTGTAGATGCTTTGTTGTTGAAGCGTATATTTGTGGACTTAATATTTATATTTCAATTTAATTCATACCTACGGCTGAATTACCCGCCATTGCAGGCTTAATTAAATATGAATCGAAGAAATTGCCACAGAGCAACCGTTGTGCTCTTAATTTCAAATATTAATACAGATAAAACGCTTTAATGTACCTGTCTAAGACATACACGTTTTTTTATTACTTTCTAATGACTTTACGTAAATTTGTGTTCGTGACGTTATAATTTCCCCAGAGATTAACGGATATTCCTCTGTCGCGTCTTGTTTATGACTTGTAAGCTTGTACGGCATGCTTAGCGTTATGATTAACATTTAGGGTATATCCAGCGTGAATACAAAAATCAACGGTATTCATACCTCAACATCTCCAAGCATTTGCCAGACAATGTTCGATGCTAAAGCGTTGAGTTCTCTGCAAGAACATCACTACCTGGACTCACCATGATTGCGGGAAATTAATTTTCTTTTTCAACTCCATTTGATTTATGATGATTTTACAAAAAAGTGCACGACTTCCCCGCACTCTTCTGGCCTATGTGTTAGATGTGTTAATGTAAATTGTTGTCGGTACCCTACATTATGCATTTAATATTTACTATTGAATTTACTTAAAACATATATTGATTTCGTCGTCAAAGTGCGTTCTACAAATAATAGAGAACTTTAATAAGGTTCTTAGGCTGGAAAAATTAAAAAGGACAACACAAATGAGCAGAAGATAATGTAGATAAGTAAGGCCGGGATCAGTACCGTGATAAAAGACACTCAAGCTTACAGGCACATCTGGATTATATGAAAGAAACAGATAAATTCGAATGCGGGCATGTAGAATAGACATCGAAAGAAAGTAATGTCCATCTCAGATGATGTGAATGGAAAACATTGTGGAAACCACAATTTAATACTGATTTACTTAATCTTGTAGTTTTAATGATTATAAATAAAGAGCCCACAATAGGCCGATCCAATGGCTTCAAAGTCCGCCTATGGACATGCGACGAGAAAACGTCCTCCATTTTGCAAGGGTTGGGCTGAAAATAAAAGTAGCGACAGCAGTGGGTATCATCCTACGGTCATACAAGAGTGTCTCTCACTTTATCAACTGCAAGCTAATTTATGACTGGACTAATATCTGAGGAAGATAACATTTAAGTTATGTATATGAAAATCTCCATTGCAAATACGCGATATATTAATTTATCAATAGGCAGGGGTTCTTTCCTCCAATGGCATATCTGATATTGTAGTCATATTCAAAAATAGTAATATCACATCCAAGAAGTGTCGACTCGACTGTACTATATTTCGTTTTCACACTATATTTGTCTATTTTTGCAATAATTTTTCATAATTCCCACCGTTTTTCTGTGTTATTAATGTTTTGCAGGGCGTAGCAGTGGCAACCGCAATATCGCATGAAGCGAAGAGAAATTAATTATGAACCATCGTATAAGGAGGAGACGTGATGAGGAGCTAACCAGAGTAGCAGCAGAAGACGAATCAGCAGCAGTAGCAGCTAAAACTTCGAAGGATAAGCAAACGGCAAAACCGCCATATTCACGCGAACTAAACACAAAGTGATAATTATTTCATGCAACCAGTTGCAGGAAGTGCGAACTCATTGTGTGGCAACATCAATTAAGACATACGCAAAAGGAGCGAATCCCGACTCCCCGGTCTCCTTCGAGCATTACGTGCAAATTTCCATCATCATCGTCAGTAACTGGAGCCGCATTGACGGTGAAGCTGTCGGCAGAATCTCTTCATCATTACTAAGCAATCCACCAATTCAACCAGCCATAAAATTAAGAAAAATCTTCAGCGGAGAAGACCAACAGCTGCCTGGCTTCTGAAACTTCCCACTCTGAGTAGTGTTGGACACCAGTTGCAATTGACAGTCGGCCATTAAAGAGCCCTAAACAAGGGAATTGAAACGGTCAGAACAGAAATAAAACTGCTGTCGTTGACGACAATCAGCACCGTCAATAGAACGTAAGGACGAACAGCAATTCGAAAAGATTTTGCACACGCACCCCATTAAACGCCTACGATTCCTTGTGTGGGACTCCGATGAAAGGACCTGCTAATGCCAGCATCACGTTTGCGTCTGTTCTGTCTGTTCTTAACGTTCTCCATAAATTGCAAAAGGTTCCCGGGCCGAGCGACGAGTGAATGTCTTAAGTGTCCTCAAGCCTTTTTTGCGTATGACGGCGGCGACTCTGCCACTGCCAGAGAATTGCAATTGTTTTAATACGTCAGCCGCCATTCAACCATTCAGCCATCCACTATCGGAACAGTGGTGGTCGGACATTGATTGTCCTCGAAAAGCGGTTTTCGGGAAGGCATCCAATTGGCACCTCCTAGTGTATGTGGGCTGGCGCACTGCTGCTAGCATTTGCGTGCAGTTGCCATTAAGTTCTTTGACTCCGACGAGTAGGCTGTGGTTGCGGTTGTGACTGTGATTGTGGCAGTGGATGTAGCTGTTGCTGGCTCCTGTCAGCAGTGATAGTGGGCAAGGAGTTTGGTTAGAGATCGGAATCGAAGTGGATGGGGGAGACAGCAGACACCCGCTGGAGTAGTCGCACAAATAATGAAGCTCAGCAGTAGCGCGTCGTGTGGTTGCTGTTTCTGTTGCTACTGCCGCAGTTGGCTGATGATGCTGTTAATGGTCTCCAGCGTTATTCACGGTAAGTGATTCTTCCCATGCTTCCCTGTTGTTTCCTACTATTTGGTGTGTTTTATTGCACACTTATGAACAACACTTTCATTGCTTTTTTGCACTTTCTTTATAACTGTCAGCCTGTTTTGTATTGTTTGGCTGTATTTATGAAAGTAATATTTACAACGATAAGGACGCCTGGAGATGCTTGTAGATGGGTGAGGGGGTCGATCCTGTCATCAGAATAGATATGTTGGATATACAAGTACTAACGAAAATAATCAATTATATTGTATACGGTTCGACACACAGATTACAAAAATGGTCAAAATAATATCTGAGTTTTTATGCCCCCCACCATAGGATGGGGGGTATATTCATTTTGTCACTCCGTTTGTAACACCTCTAAATATTGATCTGAGACCCTATAAAGTATATATATTCTTAATCGTCGTAAAATTCTAAGACGATTTAGCCATGTCCGTCTGTCAGGTTGTTTGGGATTGCAAATGGGCCATATCGGTCAATGTTTTGATATAGCCCCCATATATAGCATCTTACTTATTGTGATTCCTACTGTTCCCATCTACTATATTTTTTTTACTGTTCTCATCTACTATATATTTTTGTGTTTTTCGGTGTTATTTTCTTTAGGTTTGAGTTATTTTGTGAGGCCACTTGCTATCCATGGTGGAGGGTATATAAGATTCGGCATGGCCGAACTTAACGCTTTTACTTGTTTTTATTAAAATTTAATTTATTTATAATTTATTTTTATTTAAATTTTGCATATTGAATAAAATCTTTTCCACAGATTTCAGCATAACGAAAAGTGCGATGTTTTTAAACACAAATAAAATATTTTTTCTAAAAATCTCCAAATATACATATTTCAAAAGTTTCTGACTTCTCTGAACTTTAATTATATTTCGTCGGTGCGCCGACGAAAACTCCTATGTGTTTTTTTACTAGTTTTCAGGAGAAACAAAAAACGTTGCTATTTCGTCAAATCGCGATATTTTTAATATCTCAGATTTTTGAATTTTTCTTTTAATTATTTACCACCAATGTATCATAACAAAAATCGTATATGTGAAATGCCCATGACGTGGTAAATGGTTTTCATGAAAATCGACACATAGGATGTTTTGTTTGGAGCATTTTAAATATTTATAAAACAAAAAAATTACACATAGGAGTTTTGATATTTGAATGTTCACAGCGTACCTCAAGCAAACGAAAGTTGGCCTGGATTGTGGCTAACAACGGCTAATGAGGTTTTGTACAGAATCATCCCCTCTACTCAGATAAGAAGAAATCAAAATCTGATCTGTTAAAACAATTTTTAACCAAAAAACCGAACTTAATTATATTGAATCGCGAAAACTTAAAACTATAACATAATTTCCCATAAATATAAACATTTGAAAGACGCTTTGTAATGTCCGCGATATTTGTTATATTATTCTATAGCAAAATTTTTGTAATCCAAAAATTCGACTTACACCGCTAAATTTTTACAAAAATATTATTGCGAATTTATTAAAATTGATATATTTACATTCTATGATTTCTGAGGGATAGATTCTCACTAGCATTTCCGCCATAAACATCCTACGACGAATACATTTCAAACAAAAAACATTTAAGTTCAGAATTATTTAACTATATAATGCTATTATTACGCGATCAGTCAGTCCTAGGAAAAAGTGGTCAAAGAAAGTTTGGGAGATAAAAAAAAACGACTACAAGTCTTTCTTTAACAAAAAAAATTATAATAATTTGGTAGGGATTTTCAATGTGTCAAATCAAAATATGCCTCATATAAAGGGAAAAGCATACAAAAGTTTTAACACACTGTAAATCCTTACCAAATTACTATAAATTATGTTTGTTAAAGACAGAGTTGTAAGCCTTTCGCTTATCTCCCAAACTTCCTTTGACTACTTTTCCCTAGAACTGTTCATTCGCGATATAATAGAATTATTTTAGATTATATTGTAAAATAATTCCGAACTAATTTTTGTGTACAAAAAAAGGGATATTTTTCGCGAAAATGTTGATATTAATCTATTCCTCAGCGATTATAGAATGCTAATATATTAATCTTATTAAATTCGGTATAATATTTTTGGAAAAATTTGGCGGTGTTATCCGATTTTATTGATTACACAAAATTCGCTATATAAAAACATAGCAAATGTCGCGGACGTTACAAAGCGTCTTACAAATAATTATATTTAAAGGAAATTGTGTTATAGTTCTAAATTTCCACGTTTTTCTTTACAAATCAAAGCTATTAAGTTTGTTCTGAGTAAAAGTACTGTTTTCGCGATAACTCGCGAATGGAAGCAGATCCAATTTTGATCTATTCATTGTCGAATAGAGGGGATGATTCTGAACAAAACCTCATTAGCCGTTTTTGGCGTAAATCTAAGCCAACCTTCTATCCCTTGGGACAGGTTGTGCCTACAACACATAGGAGTTTTTGTCGGAGCATTGCTATAGAGGGATACACATAGGAGTTTTTGGTAACTTCGGAACCGGTGAAGATAGCGCAAAATGCTTTGGTGGGTAGTCGTTTGACCGCTAGGACGTTCTAATTCGACAATAAAAAAAAATCGAAAAATTACACATAGGAGTTTTTGTCGGCGCACCGACGATTTGATTTAGAGCTATAATTGACAACTGAATGTTTGTTTAAAGTTTTGTAAATATTCTAATTTAATGTGTTTTATAGTTCTTCAATGCATTTCATCGTGATGCTTGAATTTTGAGATAGATTTTTGTAAAAATAATTAACAAGTTACGTTTTTGTCAATAAAAGATTGGCATACAATTAAGGCGTCGATACGTAGCCCGTAATTAATAATGCTGGATTAAGTATTCCGTCAGAAACTGTTTACAATTTATTTAAGAATTTAAATAAGAGTCCAATATTACCAGCAATTTGGAGTTGTTTCATGGACAAGAATCTTGAAAAAAACGCAGTTTGCAAATCTTGAAAAAAAAAACGCAGTTTGATTCTATTGAAATCGTGGAATGTTATCTGCAACACAGCGTGGATATAATTATTGCAAATGTATCACGTCAAACCATCGCCGAATAAAAAACAGGAGACCGACATACGTCAGAGTTTGCAGTCGATCAAATTTCCTCGACTCCAGATTCCTATTCTAAGACCTCCTCTTAAATGTGTAAAATGAATGGCCCGTATTCATTCATTTCTTAAAGCCAAGTTATCCATTCGTCTGCACATCCTTCACTATCATCTAGGAGAAAATCCATTATTTAATACATTTGCTTCTGCTGCAATGACCTTAATTGAATGATTCAATTTATACACCACTCTTCGTTTTTCCCCGTCTCCATCTTCCCACAAATGCGTGCAAAGTGTCTTGTAAGAATAATATCGTTTAACAGTTTCGAGTCGAATATTGTTCACCGCTTATACAGACAACAGGGTGGGTGAACTCCACAAATGGTATATTTAATATACATTAGGGTTAGTAAAGCTTTATCGTCAATTACTTACTCCACCAACTACGATGTTACTTCAAATAGATTTTTTGGATTTAATACATTTCTTTTACATTTTAAATTGCTCGTAGTTAGTCTTGCAAATACCAAATCTTAACCTATTTTCACACCAATTTGATATTTGAGCCAATTCCCTCACTTTATTTTTTAAAATCTATATTTGTTGTTTAAGTTTATGTTGTTCTAAAGCTGCCATAAATTTGTTAATGTTATTTAGCTTTCTAAAGAAATAACAATTTTCTTAACCATATAATAAAATAATTATTAAAATATAATTATTTCACTATTTAGACAATATTGTGAGAAATACTTGTACTTGATCGTTCACTTCACAATTTATAACTAGCACAGTACGAGAACAGTGGGAACAATGACAAAAAATCTAAAAGTTACAAAAAACATGAATATATTACCCACGGATTGTATTCAATTCTTCAAATTATTTAAAAATATAACAAAAGCTATAAAGTTTCAGCCAAATTGTTTAAAAGTGTGGCATCTATGGCTTAAGCAAATACATGTAGTTAAAAGCGACCACTTGGAGTCTGAAGAATTATAGAATAAATTAAACAAAACTGCAAAATTTCAGATCAATCAAATGGAAATGTGGTCTTTATATCAAAAAACTCAAATGTGAAAGCGACCACTAATGGTGATTATAGCAAAAAGTGGATCGACATGTTTCATTTTCGTTGTAGATATTTTTATTTCGTTAAAAAAATATATATATGGGCAAAAGTAATTTTGTTTTAAACCCGTTGAAGTGGAGGTTTCCTCTTTAATATTTCCGCAGCCGTTGGGAGTTATGACTCGGAATTAATATATCCATATAAAATAAAGGCACAATGATCATATCTATCAATTTCGGAAGAAACTCACTTTTCTAAAATAAGGAATGACCAAAACATTACTAAAAAACATGAAAAACACCTTGAGGCAAACAAGGAATTCTGTATTCTCTCCTAATTGTGAATAAAATATATTTGCAGCGTTCTGTCAAAGACAACATTTAAAGAGTAGACTTGAAGGATAAATACACTCGAAATTTCAAAATATCTACAGCATACAACCTTAAATGATGCCGACATTTTGAGGCAACATTTTTGCTGTTTTTTGCATATGATAAATATAAATGCATAAAATAATAGCCCACGCCAGCACGCGTCTTTTGGTGTATATCTGATTCATGTGCTCTCAGTGGTATAAAAGTACTGCGATCGTAAAGTATTAAAAATTGAGCGTGGATTTTTTAAGTAAAACATTTGAGGTAAACATTTTCAATTGCCGCGGAACACCGCGTGAATTGACGCATCTTAGGTTCGAAAATCGCGAAAATATTTCAACCCAAACAGAAATTCCACGTTCGTAAAATATTACAAAAACCACTCAATTAATTTTTAGCGGCTTTTTGTTACAATTATAAGGACATGTTCATTGTTCATGTCCAGGAATATCAAAGTGGATCACATTCGTCGATTTATGAAAAAAATCTTCAAAAATGTTTGTTGCGAAGCGAAATGTTGAGAAATAGTTTGCAATGGCACATAAAGTGCGCTGGTACATTTAAAAATTGAAGAGGCATCAACATATTTTGAAGTTTGTGAATTTTTTATGCATTTTCGAACACTAGTTTCTAACCAAAAGCACATCCAAGGCGCTGATCGAAATTAAATAAAATGTACATCAATTAATAGGGTTTTCAGTCGACTATCAATAAATCGGAGGGCATACTAATATTTTGAACATTGTCCATTCTAGAAACATTTTAAATGTTCGTATTCTTAATGATGGGCTCACAGCTATAAATACAATGTGATTGCGGAAGAAGCCATCTAAAAAGCGCTGACTGGTCTTTTAGGTGGCAGCCGCTATTAATTAAAGACATTTTATAAACGGAAATTCCGTATTTAATCCATGGGTAGTTTACAAGTCAGAATATGCATAAAATACGTAGAAAAAATATTGGAATATGGTTTTTGTTTTAAGTCAAAATAGGGGTGAACTGTCATAACTATTTATTAAAGCAATAATAATCTACTGAAAACATATTTAAGTATGGCGTCCATTAAAGCCTTAAATTCAACTGTATAATAGCGGATCTTTGTATGTCCATCATTCAAAGTCAAACCAAACACATTTTTCACATCACAGTCTCAGATGTCGTTGAAACTGTATAGGATAACTCAATTCTATAAAATATTAGATTTGTAGAAGACGAAAAATCTATATTTTTTCAAAAAATAGGACCAATTGAAAATTGGGGAAATTAAGAAAAAAGTGTCATTTACTTCTATTGTCTATCAAACACAGACTTATTGTTTCCTTATTTATTTTTGTGTAATTGAGTAATTTCATGCGAAGTAACCACAGAAATGTTGTCTCTTTTCTCCGATTTTGATGACATTTCCCAAATATGTTCTTTGAGGGATGAAGAACATAAAACCCTATTTTTTAAAAAAAAAATTAAAAAAATGAGTGATGGCCGTATGCAAATTTTGATAATTTTTTTAAAAAAATGTTCCATCATATTATTTAAAAAAAAAATATTTTAAAACTATATTTTAAAATAAAAATTAAATAAAAATTTTATATTAAGAAAAAATACACCTTTAATTTTTTTTTTCTTGCGTTGTAGATTATATTGTCAATAATATCTCCAGAAAGTTTCAAGATCTCTTCATCTTCTTGACAAAAATTAAGATCAATAGAAAATCTATCAGAAAAACCAAAGTCTTCATCGTATTTTTTTACGAAATTAAATGAACAATGTACGTCATAACAAACTTATTAATTACGTATTTCCTTATGCCACCGATGACTTCTTTGAATTCTCATTATTTTTATCAATATTAATTAAAATTTTGCACAATCAAATCTTTAAAACAAAAATAAAAAACAAAAAGGAGGCGTAAATTACTTTGACAAGTAGTGTTCATGCCATTGCGGAGTTTTGCATGAAATTGTGCAATATGTTACCAATGGAGTGACAAACTTTGTTCGTGTAGCTTCAAGTAACACTCAAGTGTGCGTCTTGGCGGTGGAAGTGGAAGTGGAGAAGTGGATTACACTGTTAACTATGGCATAAAATGCTTTCAAATTAAATCTGGTTTGACTCACATAATTCCCATCCGATGCCAGCCAGGCACAGCCAGAATCCATGGTAAGTGTCTTCAAGTCACCTGACATTTATGGTGGAACCTGCGAACTGCTCTGGTGATACCATTACTCGAACCACTCCCCCTCCCCCCGACACACAACAAACTGTTGCTGTTAAAAGTTTTATTTTATTTTCTTTCTTGTTAACTTTTTGGAAATAATGAATGAAAATACGACAAACGTCTCAAGTGCGAGGAGCACACAACCAACTGGCCAAATTCACTACTTCGCGCAAAGTGAATTGTTTTTCGATTTTCGGAGTTCCTTTGGCGGTTGAACGGTTGGGTGTTGCTTCACAGCCGCCAGCACCATCACCAACACCACTACCACCACATCCATCTTGAAAGGAAATTGAAAATGTTACAAATTTGATTAGGATATTGTACTTGCACACATACCCACACACATTCACTTCTAGACGTACACAGCCATTTACAAGTATACCGAATGATATGCAAATACATTCACATTCATACACATTTACAAGCAAATTTAAAGACGAAGGAATGGAAACTCACACACATAAACAGGTACACACACACAAACCAAAGTCTGACATGAATGTTCTCACCTCGGCAAATAGCGAACGAAAATGTAAGCTCCACGTAAGGGAATTTATTTTAAGTACGTCTGGCCACTTGGGTCAAATAAATTGCAGAATCACAAATACCAAGTCCACTGAGTGCTACTCTCACAAACGTAATTGTAATCTTCTAAAAAAGGAGGCAACATAAAATAATTCCAACCGAGTTTTTTTTTGCTGCAGGATATTTTTGTAATTGCTTTGTTTAGTGATACGTCATAATAAGTAATCCGAATTAGGTTTAAACACTTAAAGTTGAAAGCAACACACCTGTCGATTTTGGCAAGTTTATAAGTTGCCACTGCCTCAGGAGAACTGAATAAATATAAAACAAGTGTATCTCTAATAAGAATAAGAACAGAACAATATTGTACGTGTTTTTTTTTTGGTTTATTCGAAAATACATATCGCGAGCTAAGAGAGAAAAGGCGCTAAGTCCACTTTTTGCATAAAAGTATTTTTTGGAGCGAAATGCAAGATGAGTTGAATATACATCAGGGATGTAACGAATATGCATATGCGAATGCGAATTATTCGCTTCATTTTAACATTCGCAAAAACCATCTTTGGATTATTCGCTTTCGCATTCGTTTCGCAAAAATATATTTCAGTATTCGCTTCCATTTGTTAAAAGTGTTAAATCTCCTTATTCCCTTCACACAATTTGAAGATATTTATACCAATGAAAACCTCCACAACTTCTCTTCAAGACAGTTGAAGAAATATGTTTGTCCTGGTGGTAACAGGAGGTAAAACTATGGAAAACATTCTTAATACTTGAATATCCTGGAAAAGTTTCAATCACTATTCGCTTTCGCATTCACATTCGCAACAAATATATTTCAGTGTTCGCATTCGCTTTCGCTGAAGTCACTTTCGTTACATGCCTAACATACATCGATTTGGAAACAAAACGTCTAAGTCTCTGTCATCTTTAATATCTGAATCGTAAAAGCGCCAAGTTCATATACCAGTTGTAAAAACATAAATATACGGTAAGTATTTTGCCCCTCCTGTAAGATTTTAAATATTGGACTTAGCGCCTTCACACTCTTATGTCGCGATATTTTGTTTTTGCACTGTTAAGCTCAAGATCAATATGTTGAGGGTGGATATATGCGATAATACAGTTATATGTCTAAAATGTGGTTTCTTCCACATTTTCGCGAAATGCAAACATAGAGATGTTTAACCACTTATTTTAGCATAACTCGAAAACCATTTATCCGAATCGGTTCGGGAAAGTTTTATATCCAAATCGAATGCAAAAACAAGCAACGCAAAAAAATTTTGTCCAGGGTAATTCAAATTCATTCAACTTTTTGGTTCGCATTCGTGGTTGAGAAGTATGTTAATAAAGGAGAGCGTGATAATAACTTAAAACGTTCAAAGCTAACATAGAAAGTCTAAAAACAGTAAGGAAAGCTAAAGTCGGGCGGTACCGACTATACGATACCCTACACCACTCTAGAAGACTGGCTAACAACAAAATATCCAATACATACTTCAACTAAAATTTGTTTACACAATTTAGATTTGGTACGTCTCGATCACGAAACTCTACCATGCTAAATATCAAAACAATTTGATGTAAAATACAGCTGCTATAGGATTATAGGGCCAAATCGGACGAAACATATATTGATACCTCCATTATAAACTGTGCTAAGTGTAAAAATTTGGTTTTTCAGAAGAGGCGATCAAAGTTAAATGCATTTTTTAAATTTGTGTGGATAAACACCAAATTTTGACTGAATATAATTTAGAATATTAGCATGTTTTAGAATGGAGGTATAGGTATATGGGAGCTACATCTAAATCTGAACCTATTTTTTTTAAATTCGCCAGTGTTGGTCCGTAGATCAATAAACTTACTATGCTAAATTTCAAAACAATTGGTTTTAAAATACAGCTTCTATCGGCGTAATAGGCCAAATTGGACGAAACATATATTAATATAGGACCGATATCTAAATCTGAACCGATTTCAACCAATTTCAATATGGTTGTTTCCAGGTGCGAAAGACTCATAACTTCAAAATGTCAGCACGATCGGAGTGAAATTGCGACCTGTACTCAACGAACAACATAAAGTGGACAGACAGGCGGACGAACAGATAGGCAAGGTTAAATCGACTCACCTAGTGATTCTGAGTCAATCGGTTTACTGTAAGGTGGGTCCAGCTGTAGCATTTGTAGGTGTTACAAACATCTGCCATTAAACAAACTTATAATAACACAGTGTGGTGTAGAGTAGAATCAAGCGGATTCATAACCGCCAAAAAGATGGAAGTGTCATTATGATATGTTTGAATTTTTGATGAAAATCGATTATTTAAGAACATTAACATAAGGTATCAAATGCCTTTGTAATATATTGTCCCAAACATATTCTGATTGAAACATTTATATGTTTAGATTAGAGTACACTCAAACAGCCCTATTCTCGACCGAGTGATAGGCAAATTTTTGTGATAGTAACTACTTTTGTGACAATAAACACAATTTGCTATTCTGGGATTCAAATAAAAACAGTTTTGTTAAAATTTCCAATGATAGTTGTCACAACACCAAAAGCACATGATAATGAATATTTCTCTACAAAAAATCCTTTTCTTATGGCGAAATCTATTTTAAGTGACAAATTTTTATTAGCATTGTTGATAATGGAATGGGAAGATTACGTCTGAAAGATTGAAATTTGCATTTTGGACAATTTGCCGCAAAAATTCTTTGTGGACTGGCACTACGATGTCCTTCCCTTAAAGAAGCGTGACTTTAGTTTTTAATCAATATGAAGATAAATGATACGTAGGAAACAAGAGCACGAATCTTCCAACGTGTTCCATATCATTGGATAATTCTTGTCTGAAACATTTGTAAATAGTTTTTCCATATTTTCACATTTAAATTGTTTTTTCCAATTTTCGTATACAAATTATATGTCATATTGAAAAATTATGAATTTCAGAAGTTTTCTTCATACAAAAAAGCTTTTTTTTAATATATTTTATTCGTTGGGCAACAATGTCAACAACTGTTAAATTAGAAAGCTTTTATCTTGTCACAGGAATTCGAGAATATGTATTTCTAATTTCAATGACAAGAAATGTGATAGTAAAAACTCATGGATGTTTATTATTATGAATTCTAGAATAGCACCATAAATATGTCATATTTTGTACATACAACTTTTACATATAAGTATATATGGGTACATATTGTTCTAAACAAATCTTAGTTTCCACCCAATAATTTTTTTTTTTTTTGATTATTTTTTCCGAAATAAAGATTTATTTGTTTTAAGTATTCAAAAAATATATCGATACCTTAAACTTAATGAAAGTCAGTAATTTAAAGCCAATTTTTAAGAAATTTTAAATCTTCGTAAAATTCGTTTATAATTGAAATCGTATAATCCAACCAGACTTCGTTAAACATATTTTAATTTATCACGACTTTAAACTTACACTACATTATTTATTAGTTTAAGCTGGCGTTTTGCTAATAAGGCGTAAAAAGGTATATTTTCAATGTTGGTGTCTTTGGCGACCCCCACTGAAAATTTCCGGCAAACATTTTCGTAAAATATGTTAATACCTCAATGTCCTTAAATCTTTGAAAGGACTTTTTGATTTTTTTTTTCGAAAAAAGGGCCAAATTGACCCATTAAGGGGGTTAAAATCTTCCACAAAAATGATCTTCATGAAATTCCGCTATATAACTCCGACAATAAGAAATCTCTCAGATATTAACTTACAGTATTTTTTTTCATTTAATAAAATGCTCCCTTCGACCAAAAAATTTAAACTTTGACCCACTGTAAAAAAAACTCAGACCAGCTAGACAATAGGTTTATTCTATAAAAATGATTTACTCGACATGCCCTTTCAGATTTATAGGGTCGCTATTCAGTTCCAATCAAAAAGTCTTTAGTTGATGGACAGTGTTATTAGCGAGAGTTCTGTAATTTTATGTATGTATATGTATCTGGTGGCATTCTTGATCAGAGAGATTGATTAGAGAGATTGATGTAATTTTGTATATATGTATTTGGTCCAAAATCCAAAAATGGACGGGATCGGAAATCTGAAGTCTGGGGAAACGAAGTGGACCGGGTCCAGCTAGTAAAATATATTTGAAGAACTTTCTTAACAATAATTTAATTTGTTTGTAAACACATATTTTATTTGAGAAAGTTAGTTCGCAAATGCATGTTGTTGTAATGTGTTAACAAATGCGCTCCAATTCATTTTAATTGTTTCCAAATAAAATGTATTTATTCAGAAATATATAATATTTAAAGATCTCTGTAATAAATATAGTATCTTCCTATTCAAACATATCAAGAACGGCGATTTTTCCCAATCTACTGTTACACAAAATTTCACAAATAAATATGCATTTAAATAAAAAAATCACAAAACCGGTTTTGTTGGGTAGGGCTCGATATTGCTGGGACAGAATAAGAACTCATATAGTTGATATAAATCCAGTATGATTACCTTTAAACTTGGAGTATTCGAAACTGCTACATTCCATGTTTCATAAGGATAGATTGGAAAATGTGGCTTTTATAAAGCGTAGATGCTTAATTGTAGGATATGTATATACTCGTATAGTGTATTGGGTCTACAGGTGAATTTGAACAACTTATGTTCAAATTTGGCAGCTCATAAATATAGATACTCCTATCTGTCAAATAGATAATGATCACACGCTGAAAAATAATCGCTTCTGTAGTATATTGTCCCAAACATATTCGGCTTGAAACATATATATGTTTAGGGTACACTCTAAACATATTATATTGGGTATACACAAAAAGTATATATTTGGGAAAGTGTTATTCTAAACAAATCATTGTTTACATCTAATACGTTTTTATTTGGGACTGTTATTTCCGAAACAAACATTTATTTGCACTTAAGAATTCAGAAAATACGTTAATTGCGTAAAATTTTTTACTAATTCAAAGTTATTTTTTAGAAATTTTAAATGCCTTTAAAAATAATAAATAATAATAATTGAAATCGTATAATCTTGGATCAAAATAAATTACTTGGAGGATTGACAAGAAATGATGACTTGGAATACTAACTCAGAAATATTAAATGAGTATTGTAACTGGGAGGTAAAATTCGCAACTAAGGAAACATTTAAACTGATATTCTAAAAAGTCAGCAAAAGTTTTGAAAATCTTTTTTAAATAAAATATTTTTGGATAAATTCCTAAACAATAATTTTATTTGTATTTAAACACATATTTTATTTGAAAAAGTTAGTTTGCAAATATATTTTGTTGTAATATATTAATATATGCGTTCCAAATATATTTTATTGATTTTCAAATAAAATTTATTTGCTCAGAAATATATAATATTTAAAAATTTGTGTTACAAATATATTTCCTTTCGATTCAAACATATCAAAAAAGGCGATTTTGCCCCGTGCAGATGTAAGAGTGCTTTTCTATAGCGGTTGTATTCCAAGTCGGGAGAAATATATCTAAAGGTCAACCTTTTTTTATTGAATGCATAATTAGACCGAAACTTTTTTAATAAAACAAGAAAGTGTTTTTTTTAGTCCAACATCTAAATTAAGGACCTCAAAATAGTCGTTTGTCGATCCAAATATCTTACCACCCAGCCATTTCTTCAAATTTGGAGACAGAAAATCGCCTCAAGGGGCTAAATCTGTAGATTAAGCTGGATAGGGTGGCAAGTCGTAGCCCACTACCGGAATGCCTGCTTTAGGCGTTTCAAAATCAGGAAGCTGAGAATAAATTTTCATTATAGAAAAAATTTAAGATGTTGGCTATTTTCCATATTTAAATTTGAAAGATTTTTTGCAACGTTATTTTTGGTTCTTTGTTTTTAATATGAAATATTGCACATTATGTACAAAATTACATCACTACTGTACTATAGGTTAGGAAGGTACTCGTACATCATAATGTTGTCTGAACTTTATTATTATTGGATTATGGCGTTAAGCCCAATTAGCTAAAAACAAATAACATGCATATTATGGTTGTTCTAATTTCTCTAGAGAACAACTGGTTTTATTTTGTGTATTTTTTGCATTCTGAGTAATTGTGAATATAGTAAAATAAAATAAACCAATATCATCGGAATTTTCTTGGGAAACCACGACACGTTCTCTGATATTATGTGGAATTATCACGTTCTTATTTTGCTGATATCAATCCAAGAAAACATTCTTACGTGTTTTTTTTTTTAAATGAGAGAATCCGCAGAAATACTTGTCGTAAGCGTTTTAAAGTGCACCACATACTTATTCATCCCCAATAATAGGATGAAACGATCATTCATTTAAATTGTATTTAAAATAATTTAAACAAAATAAATAACTAAATAAGTTAAATTCAACAGGTGAACCAAAAACGATTTATCGTAATTTTTCTGATTTCGGTGGCCAATTGTGATCACCTCTTCGAGAGATAACACGGTCCGGAAACTTTTCCCGTAACAGAGCAATGGTTTCGTTGCTTGTGTGGCACGTAGCGCCTTCTTGTTGAAAGTAAACGTTGTCCAGATCAATAACATCCAAATCCGACCATAAAGAAATCATTAATCATCTCTCGATATCGCAATCCATTCACCGTAACTGTTGATCCAACCTCATTTTCGAAGAAGTAAGGTCCAGTGACCCCGCCGGACCATAAACCGCACCAAACTGTCACACGTTGAGGATGGAGAGGCTTCTCAACAATAACTCTTGGGTTTTCCGAGCCCCAGATACGACAATTATGTTTGTTGACATAGCCACCGAGGTGGAAATGGACCTCATCAGTCAAGATGGTTTTGTATCGTTCGTATCGTTTTGTATCGTTCGATGATCGTGTATCGTGCCATTTTTAGTAATGGCGTAGTTTCTACTTGTCAAATATCAAAGAATAAAAGCTTCAAAAGTGACAGCTACCGAAATACCGGGTGATTCAAAATAACACCGGGTGATTCAAATAAAACTTATTTATTAATATTTCATTAAAACATAAATAGTAGTTAACACGATGATACGTTGGATACAATTTTGCCAAGCAGTGTTAGTAAAAAATTACGAGTCCCTGGAAATTATTCTGAAAAAAGTGAAAAAAATATTTTTTCCTTCACTTTTTCAAAAAAAGTACCGGAAAAATTATTTTTTCGCAAAAAATTTTAAGAAACTTTTTTCAGCATATTCTTAGCTACAATATTGCCAAATATATCTAAGCGGTATCACCAAGTCTGAATTAGTTGTTGGACAAAAGCTGATTACACCTTTTTCGAGGGGCCCACTGATTTTCAGAAACTTTGGAGGCCCATAAAATAAAATTGGTAACCAATTTCGCCAATCCGAGTATAGGGTTATACTACACTTTGATAGTAGAATCGAATCTATACTTATATACAATTAAAAATTTGGATTATTTTATTTGTAGATTTCTCAGGAATATATCGCACCTGTTCCACAAAAGGGTAACAACTCAAAATTTAAAAAAATTCAGTAGAGGCCAAAAACTGTTTCCGTTAATTTTAATGGTATATTACTAATTGTATGCAACAAAATATCATAGAAAAAAATAATAACGCTATTTTCCTTTTGGTTTTTTTTATTGATTTTAGAAAAATACCAACTTTTTTGAGTTGTTACTCTTTTCATGAAAAAAGTTTGTATATAAATAGTGGTATTATTTTGAGTTGTACCTTTTTAACTGAAAAATCTTACTCGGATTAGTTGAAAAGGGCACAACTAAAAATATTACACTTTAGATGATAAATCAACTGACCGATTTGCTCAAACACTTGGAGACAATCCAAAATGTAACTCTTTAGTTGAATCTAAAGACATTATTCTGTAAACACAGAGAGAGTCATAACGAGATTCATAATATTGAGTTGCGCGATATGTACTGCAGAAATATTCTGAATACATTTCTTAACATATAATTGTCTCTGAAACATTTTCTAGTTGATTTTTATACCGACGAAAATAGATTTTGATGATTTGATGGGTTTTGTGTCCTCATTTTTTAACCAAACTCGTCTGGCAATAATTCCTGACCGTATATTTTAGTCCATTCTATTCTATTATATGGGAAAGAAAATACGATTTAATTTTCATCATTTTACTAGTAACGTTTATCAGATGTACCAGTAACTTCTAAATAGATAATGAATAGCAGATTCGTAAAAATTCTCCAAAACCACAGGATTTTGATTTTGCAATATCATTAATTGCACATTTTTCATTTTTAGTTTACATGCATTTAACATGGTATTTAAACGAAAGAACAGTTTAATCAGAGATTATTTTTTAATATTCCGTATATTGCGCTAATTGTACACGAAACATGATCGAGTCTCATCTGTGATCCACAATTCACTACATTAAAATCAGATGGTTCTTTCATTTTCCCCTCCATTGCAATCACGTCCACAAAATGGACTCTGTTTTCGTTACACTCTAGTGCATAAGTTCACACATACAATTTGCACCGAGACAAATCTGGTTGTTTCGTTTTACTTCACTAGGATATTAGACAATGACGTGTCTGTTTCTGTTTTGGGTTTTCGAATCTCAAAAGGATGTACGTGCTTGGGTCATATCCGCAGCTTGTCAATCGTACACAGGACCTCCACCATTGAGGAGCCACAGCCACAGGAATTATGCAACGTCCTTCGTAAACCGAGGCGTCTTTATTTAGAAAATTGATCTTTATACACCACTCGTACGTTGGGGAACATGTCGATAATGGGGCCACAACCAACGACACATCATAAATTTGCATTTTACTCTCGCCACAACAAAAGGACGAGTAATAATCGTCCATGAATGAATGCAGGAATGACACACTCTCGATCGACTGCACAGTCGACGAGTAGTACTCGTAAATATTTGCTCGTATTTGTTCTGCGGAATCCTTAAATGCGAGTATATTTTTACAAAATGTGTATTGTTCTTTAATATGTACACATGTATATTAGCCTGGAACGTTTATTCGCACATATGCACTTTATAACATTTTATAAAATAACTTAAAAAGTTTACCATTAGGATTGATACATATTTTAATGATTGTATTGTTTTGCCTTTATTTTAAAAAAAACATTAGAAAAAATCTTTAAAAGTGAGGATGGTAGTAGTAAAGCTGGGCTTTAATTCAAAAACATTTATTGGACAATTTTTGGTTCGAAACATTTTTATGGAATTGTCGTACATGGCCATGTACAAAATATGTGTTTCCTACCCATATATAACAGTATAGACACAAAATGATCTGAAGCCAAAACGATATCACCGTCGGAAACAATATTAATGTCATTCTGAAAATAGCAAATGAATCTACAAAAGAAAACAATTTTAAAATTTAAAGACTCTTTTTTTGCCAAAAGTGCAATATTTTGCATTCATTTGTTCATACCTTTATAAATACTTTTATATAATTTTGGAAAATATCTGTTCTTTAATTTGAAACTAGTTCCAAAATATTACAGCGATCAAATTTGGACCTGCTCCAAGGCCGCCAATAGTCATTGAATAAGGTTTCAAGCAAAGCATACGCTATTCTGAATTTTTTGGTGTTTGTGATAAGTTTTGGGCTTTTCTGTGTTCTGGCATATATAGTAGAATTTTATGGCCAACATTTTTGTAGAATTTTTCATCCCCGAGCTACCCAATGTTTAGGGATGTTTTTTACGATTTATTAAAATGGAGCCAAAAATTACCGTTATGTGGTGGAGCTAATGGGTTAATATGTTCCACAAAAATATTGGCCTTAATATTATCCACTTCACACCTCAGGTGTAAAGAACACATAGTTCCATATACCTACATGCTGCCCGACCAGGCAATAGGGAGGAAACTTTAACACACCCCCTCCCCTAAAATAAAACTCTAATGTGATCTTTAAAAACCAAATACACGTATAACTTCTTTTTGTTTCCTCTACTAGAATCCATTGTCGGAACTCCGTTATTTTGTCAAAAGTTCGAAATTGTTGTACAGTGTTATCATATCAAATCGCATGGAATTTGAAGTATTTAATTGCAAGTAAGAGCGCCTCAGTAGATGAGTTGGTAAACGTGCTCGCCTATGAGTTTGGGGGTCGTGGGTTCGATTCCCACCAGAGACTCTGGTCTGTCGCTGCAAAACTTTCCTCATGGTCTTTGTAACCCGGCTTTTCCCTGGACCATAAAATTAGAATATAAATTTACTTCGTATTGTAATTCATATAAATTAAATTAAATTAAATTAATTGCAAGTTAGCGCTAATCTTTGCTGGTGGTATGTAAGTTGTCGTTTAAACGTTTAACGAGTTTTGTATTAACTAAGCTGAGGGATCGTGTGTGTATGGCAATTTGGGGTTTTGTATCAACACAAATATAGTTGAATTATAATTTCCGAATTTTCACAAAATCACTCCAAACCAATGTACACATATGCTACACCGTTAGTATACATATACATATATTTGTGGTTTATTTATGTGGGATTGTATCCTTTTTTGCTATGTGACGTCTAGAATAACAATGGACCAGGACTTAAGAGCAAAACCCAACAACAGAATCAACAAGGATTCCAACAGAAGCCACCTCCGTTATTCGCCTCCACAATCCATCCATTGAAACTACCAAAGGGCAGGCAGCTAAACCTATGGATAGGCCAATGGGAAGAGAGTGAATTATGCGAAATGATTCAGGATTAAAGGCAAATTAGAATGTATTCAGTGTTGAATATATCTAAATAAACACAATACTAATGTAATGATGTGTGTTAGTGAGTGTACGTATATATGTTCGAGACTCCGAATCCCTGGCGAAACAGAGAGGGTGGAAAGGAGCGAATAATAGGTGCGAGGACTTCATGAGAGAAGAGAAGCGTTTATTTTCCATTGTGTTACGATATATACTCGTACATTTCACTGTTGTTGTGAATGGAGGAATAGAAACATTTTCGTTGTATCCCGTCATTCTTGAAAGCTTTGAAGATGCATTCCACTGGTCCCATGGGGACTTTTTCTCGATTCTCCTGAAACCTTTTCACTTCTGTTAAGATGTTTTCGTTAGCAATTTATGTTCTTTGATAAATACATTGAGATATTTAAATTATTACTTTGAGTGAAAAAACGTTTATGTCAATACACATATTTGAACACGTTTCCACAATCGATACTTGTCTAACGCACACACTACTTATATATTGTGAAATGGTGATAACGAATTTTAACTTCGAATGATTATATAGTCCCAGTTGTGTCATTTTTATTTTCAGTAATTAATTATTTTGGACAATATTCGTTTGTATACCCTCCGTCATAGGATGGTGGTGTAATAACATTGTCATTCCGTTTGCCAGACCTTGAAATATTGATCTGAAGCACTATAAAGTACATATAAAAGTATTCTTGATCGTCGTTAAATTGTAAGACTATTTAGCCAAGTCCGTCTGTCTGTTGAAATTACGCTACAGTAAATTTCATCATCCTATTACAGTCTGTAATAGGATGATGAAATTTGGCAGAAATAACTCATTAGGAATCAGAAAACCAAAATTATTTCGTTAGATAATCGTTGGAAGGTGTTTTTCGAAATGTTCGAGACAAGTGTGCCAACATAAAAAAAAAAACAAAAAAGATAATCGAATGCACGCTGCCCGAGAAATTTCAAAATTCACCATTTCTATTGAACAGATCTCGTATATTGAAGGCTACTTAGTTTAGGATTGTTTAAAGCTTCCCTGAACCAATTCCATAAATAGTGCTTAAACTGTTAAATGAAATAAGCATTAGTTTGAGAAAAAAATTTACATATAGTTTTTTTTGCAAAAATGCAAAAACAATTTTTAATTTCGCAAAAAAATCGCAAAACATATTTTTAGGTTTTTTTTTTATTTTCTTAAAAATATTGAAAAAAATCTATCGAAACACTTTGGGCAAAATTTTTAAAATACAATATTTAATAAGTTGGCAGCGGAATTTTATACAATCTCTATTTGTCATCCGAACAAGTTTATATTTTTGGATTCTAAATTCGATTCAATCTGTATATTCCATATATGCATTTTATTGTCAAAAACTATGCAAGGAAATATGCACAACATATGCAAAATATAATTTGTGTTTGTTGAATAAAAAATGCGTATGCAAATAATAAATCGCATTTTCAACTAAAAAAACTACATATGCAAAAAATATGCATGGGAAAATTTAGGAAAAGTAACCAATTTCTGAAACATAAATATATATAATGGCAAGGAATACCTCGCAACAAATTTCAAGATTGAATATTCAGTCGATTGTCTGTTACGGCCTTTCAGAATTAAGGTTACGATGAATAGATTTAAGACGACGCTGATTGACATATTTAAATTAAAAATGCCTAAAATAATTTTTTTTATACCCTCACTTTAGTGAGGATATCCTCACGTGGGCATGTATCATTTGCTACAGACAAAAAGTGTAACACATCGAAGGAGTGAACTAAGGCCCCAAGTATGTTCGGCGGAAATCCGTCTTGAGCCATTTTAAGTCATTTGAGCAATGTCGGTCCGTCTGTCTGGCTGGAGTGCACGATAACTCTCGAAAGGAGTAACGGATTGACTTCAAATTTGGTATGTGCTAGTTCGAAATGGGCCATATTAGTCCACTCCTTCTAGTACCTCCCTCACAAAGGGTTAACATTAAGTGAAAATTTGATTCCCTAATAACTTTTATACTACTTATCCGTATACTACTTATCTGTAATTCCACACGTAGTAATAGTTTATCTGTCGCTATCAACTTGAAAAAAATGGGTGAAGTGGCCCCGCCCCTTTGGTACCTCCCACACAAAGAGACAATTTTGTACAAAAAGTTAACAGCTTATAACATTATTAGCAGTGCATAAAGATACTTGCAATTTTGCTTTTTTTACCGCCTACAGTCCAGTGAAATAGGGACGTTATTGCCACGCCCTTTTTGGTACCTCCCCCACAAAGGTACCATTTTGTAAAAAAAACTTAAAAGCTTATAGTGTGAGTACCAATGCACGAAAATGCTACAACATTTTGTAGGTACGCTTTTGGAGTACCTGAAGTACTGTAAAAAATGGGCGTTACCACCACGCCAAATAGTTATTGATTTGTAACTAGGTAATTCCTCCTGGTTTTAGACCAACTTTGCCTCTATTATGTATTATAGAATACAATGTTTTTTTCAAAAAAGGTATGGCAATACAATTACTGGTCAGCTTAATTTCTTGTATCACGATTTCATGGGTGCTACCGCAAGGATCAGATGTGATGTATAAATTCTTAAATGGTTGTCATTTACATGGGGCTTATACCAAAACATCGTCCAATGTGGGCCATTTTAACTATGGACAATTAAGTGCAACAAAACGAACCGAATCTTAAATTTTTTCCAGATCAATTGGAAAAATGTCTTCTCCAGATATCAAAAAGTGACTTTGGTGGGGACCTTTATATGGGTACTATATCACAACATGGACCGATATGCCCAATTTTCAATAGAGATCGCCTCTAGTCCAGGAAATGTCTCTGTGCCAATTTTCGTAATGATCGCTTCATATTTGGTACCTGTACTTTGATCACGAAAATATAATGACAGACGGACAGACAGACTGACATGGCTAATACGAATCAGAAAGTGATTCTAAGCCGGTCGGTATAATTAAGAATGTGACTACCTCTTCTAATTTTATGGAGAAACAAACTAAAGCACAAAGTCGTAATACCCTGTACCACAGTGTGGTGTCGGGTATAAATATTGGAATCGAAAGAAAGTTTTTTTATAAAAATTTCTTCCCAAATATATAGTATTCGTTTGCTCCAAATGTAATAAATTTCCAGTGTGACTTATGTGTTTCAAGCAAAATATATTTGGGACATCAACCTATAGAAGCGAATGTTTTTCAGCGAATATATTTTTCCCTTATTGTTCATATTTACAATGCAGAAATCTTAAACAGAATTAACTCAATTTATTTAGTATAATGCAAAAAATGAAAAAATTTGTATGTTTGGATACGGGTTCTGATAGCATTCTTATCGGTCTTTTTTCTGGTCTTATTTCTTTGCAGTATCACCGGATGTGATGACAACAACTACCACTACAACAACAAACACAAATTTAAATAATTACTACAAAGCCATGACGAAATCTGCAAAGTTCAATGTAAAATTACAAAGTCGAACGAGTGCAGGGGTGAATACTCTGCCCGATGGTCATAAGGGCAATCACAAAGAGGGATATCCTCCATTGCAATCCGATATGGCAACCACATTGGCCACAGTGCAAACACCCTCCAACAGAGTCAAGAGCAAAACAGGCAAAACAGGCACAACGACAACATCGTCTTCACACCGGCAAATTGCAACGACAGGACAAAGTTTATACAAAACAACTGCAACATGGCGCAGAGACGAAAGGCAAAGGGTCGGATCGGACGATTCAGTTTACAGGTCATCTACGGACACCTTCAATACAGCTGCTCTCATCGGTGATAATTATGACGTTGTTACCCGGACAACAGATACACCAGTTTCAATCCACAAATCCACAGAGACAATAGGTGTTGCAGGCACACGGAATGTACAAATCACTGTCCTCCATGGTGACATCGACAACGACAGCAAAAACCTTAAGTATCCCAGAGTAGAATCAAGTGCAGCAAGCAAACACCATGGAACAACATCAACAGCAACAACAACTTCTACAACACAACATACAAAACGTGCTTCCAGCATCAGTCCTGCAAATCTCCGAGCTGTGCACGGAACAAATCACAACTACAACAATAGAGGAGAAGTACAAAGGACCAACATTGGACAAGACACCACAGAAACAGTCTCCCGGACTTCAAAGACTAAACAACAATACATCCCAACTCCCAGCAGCATCAGTAACAGTACCAGTACCAGCAGTTCCAATGAAATAACTATCAAGAGCAGCAGCAGCACCAGTAACAATACTGGCAATGTCATCAAAGACCTGACCGGAGTTAGAACCAATGCATATATGGCGGCTTCAGCACTAATACAAAGGACCAACTCAGACCTGCTGCAATTGGAATACAATCAATTAAAACGACCTGCACTCTTTGCCTCGTTCACTCAGCCGCTGCATAGGCAGACGAGACAAGTGGACGATGAGCCTATCGACAAGTGCCGCCTGTTTGAGCAAGGCGATTCCGAAAAGATGGAACTCTACAGTCCCGACTACCCCAATGTCTATCCCAAGAACATCAATTGCACGCGTGTGATAACAGGTGAGTACTTCAAAACACAAATCCAACGCCAGAAAGGTACATGGCCACACAATTGCCACCCCGTCCCCACTGTTAGGTAAACATTTGACTCCACGAGTATGTTTGTACTCGGACATAACTGCCAAACGAAGTTCTGATTTGAATTACTCTAAAAGTGGCATCATTCCCATTTATACGACTTCAATCACCCAAACCCTATTTTGAAAATAGCATGAAAATGATGAGTCCTTTGTTCTTTGAAATCTCTAAATGCATTCAATTGGAAACATGCACTTCATGTCATGTGAAAAGGACCTGTCTTAAATCCAAATGATCAACAGATTAAGGGCAAATTACATTTAAGAATATTTCACATTTTGAAACTGCTTCAATAATGCAGTAAATTGAAGTAATTACAGGGTGGCTGATATGCATTGCAACCAACTTCAGGTTGCTATCATTTCTAAACCGCTAGTCTGATAGCTGACAGATTTATTTCAGTGACAGTTCATATTATTGTTTACAAGCTTACAAAAGCATTTTGATCTATTGCATTCAGAAAAAGTTATTCGTGATGGAATTCAAGCGTGATAGTGTGATTGCTTTATATTTGGGTGGAAAAACACAAGTGGCTATCGTTAGAGCCCTCCAGCATTTAAATGTGAATAAATCTTTTGTTTCTCGTACCATTGCTCGTTACCGTGATACTGGCAGTGTTGCATCGCGTCCAAAAAGTGGACGAACAAAAAACGGTAACAACACCAGAAATGATCCGAAAAGTGAAGGCCAGATTTGATCGAAATCCACGCCGCAGTGGTAGAAAAATTGTCGTGAGCTGAACATATCGCGAGAACGGATACAACACATATTAAAAAATGAGCTTGGACTAAAGCCTTTGAAGTTCCAAAAAGTGCAAGAGCTCACCGATGCACAAAAAAAGTTAGACTGGAAAGAGCCAAGGATTTGCTTCGCTTGCACGAAAGTGGGCAGTTACCGAATTTGGTTTTCTCCGATGAGAAGCCATTCCAAATTGAGCAGTTTGTGAACAGACAAAATGATCGGGTTTACTTGCCAAAGAGGTCAGCTGGAAATTTACACCTTCGATTGGCCACCAGAACTCAAGCGCCGCCGATGGTAATGGTGTGGGCCGCCGTAACGGCCGATGGTCGCTCCCCGCTCGTATTCATCGACCATGGGGTCAAAATAAATGCCGAATATTATCGGGAAAATGCCCTAAAGACAGTATTGAAGCCCTGGGCAGACAAAAATTTCGGCCGCAGATCATGGACATTCCAACAGGACTCAGCACCATCGCACTCAGCACGCGTCAACCAAGAATGGCTTAAAAGGAGGTTCGTCGCTTCATTTCTACCGCACAATGGCCACCAAGATCTCCGGATCTCAATCCGTTGGACTTTTGCGCCTGGGGCATTTTAGAAAGTAAGGTTCGCACTAAAAAATACCAAAGTATCGATCATCTCAAAACGGCGCTTCGCCGGGAATGGGGCAAAATACCGCAGAGCCACTTTCGTGCAGCGTGTGATGGCTTTGTCGGCCGTTTGAAGGCCATAATTCGTGCCAAAGGTGGCCAATTCGAACAAATCTAAACTGTTTCTAAAATTTTATGTTATTTCCGACATTTTTTGTTTTTGAACAATAAAATTTAAAAAAAAAAATTAAAAAAATATAGCGCTTTACTTTGTTGCATTACATATCAGCTACCCAGTATATACTTAAACAATAACAATATTTTGTTTTTTTTTTTTTAAAAAATCACTTAAAATACAAACGAAGAAACAAGGACCATTTTAAAGAAGAACAATGTGTAAATGTACAATTAATGACATTTTCGTGGTAGTGTCCAAATTTCAATGATTATACATATATATTATATACTTACATATATTTTAAACAATGTCATCAATGTCCGTCGGTCCATGCGTCTGCGTCACGATAACTTTTAAATGGGTAGCTTAATGACTGTTGTATGTGAAAATATTGGTCCACTACTTCTAGTACCTCCTTCACAAAGGGTTAATATTATAAAATGAACCATTCCGAAGGAAAACAATGCATAACTTTAGTTGTATAGTTGTAGCGAATTTATCCAATCTACCTTGAAATTACTTTCACCGTAACTGGTATCAACGACACTGTCCCGATCAAAAATTTAACAGAAAATTCCATAAAAATGCTTCTCTTTATTCCCAATTTAGGTATAATTTTTGAAGTTCTACATCGATTTCCTTCGGAATGGTTTAATTTAATTCATGACCTGTCAGGCTTTGCTATAAAATAATCGCCCTTATTCTAGTTGGCGTCGTCGACGTCGTCAGATCATTTTCGTCATATTTATGAAGTTCTAGCTTTGTCATCTTTACGCCAAAACGAATGTTTTTGGTATCCATGAACTAACAAAAACCCTTTTTATAAATTAAAAATATTAAAAAAAAATTTATGAAGTCGTCAATCTAAACAGTGTCGACTAAGAATCGACGTCGACACGCCAACTGGCATAAGGGCGAATACAAATTTAGTAATTAAACATTTTTCGATATTTTGATTACGCGGTTATATACAAATTATTATTTTTTAAATATATGTAACTTCTTAGCAAAGTCTTATAAGATATCGTTGAAACGGATGAAAAAAGGGTATTAGAAGCAGTTGAAGGCTACTTAATTTCTGATTCTTAACGACTTTCCACAATAAATTCGGAGTTATGCTATAATATGTATCTCAACATATCTAAAGAAACTTCCTAATTAAACTAAAGACAGGCTAAAGTAACTACCTTTTAGGTTAAAAATAATATTATCTCATATAGCTAAATCGCCTGCGAAACCCTGGGTCACAACAAAAAGTTGACCTGTGTTATTTTGAATGTGGGCACATATTTCGAATGCAATGCAAACAAAAGTCCAAAATGTCGGTTTCCGTTTAGGCCATCAATTCGCTTGAAAGGGTTAAGAGATTTTCCGCCAAGTGATTTTCAACTATTGGGCGCTGACGCTTCTGTTAGAGCTAGAAAGCTAATATTTATTATACACACAGATAGGAATGTTGTATAAACCACGGGCTACTCACGTAGTCATTTTTCGGCCTGTGGTCATTTCTAGCGCTATCATAAGTATTGTTTTCGTTCTTTTAAAAGACTCTTGCAAGATACAAAGCTTTTTTATTATTATGTGAAAAAACTGTTTGATTTTATATCTCTCGTTTTCATGATTACCATTTGCATTATTCGCAAACATTCGGGCACTATGTGCCGAATACAACCTACTCATTAATCCGGGTGATCCTTCGCTGATGCTGTCATTCGTTTGAGGTTTGTATATTTGAAGATAATTCATTGTATCACGACATCTGACTCACCTCCCTCTTCCACAAAAGCCATATCTAACCAATTCTCAGGTTACATCGAGCCGAATGGTTTGCAAACATTAATCCACATCGATGGATTACCTAAACTATAATTTGTTGATTTAAAATCGTATTGTTCTTTCAATTTTCACAACAACTTCACAACTCTACGTTGTTCTCATTAATTTTGCTGTGCTAATGATTGTAGGTATGTATATCACATCATTAGGAATTATAGGTATACTCGTATAATAATCATTAAGAATGTTAATTTTTCAATTCACTCTTATACAAGGGTTTCATTATCCATCATTAATAAATATTAATCAATAATATGTATTATGTAACACGTACATTATGTAACAGTTTCGCAAATCATCAATTTTGCACAGTCGAAACGGAAAAGTTCGCATTTTAATAAATGTGCAATTGACAGAAATACATAACGTGTTCTCATTAATGAAAAATCAATCAAGTGTCAGAACGAAATGGCAAATATCCTATAATCTGATTAGGCGGCGTTCGCATTGAGTACAGCCAAATAAAAAATGCCAATCGTCAAAATTGAAATATTTACATACTTCGGTATTAGAGGATAACCGAGACAGGTCGCACTGCGTTAATGTAAAATCCGCCACAAAGGACACTTAGACAAAGGTTGACATGACATCTAAGCCACAAACAGATGACACATTAAAGACATCCGCTCACAGACTGCGATAAACTACCTATCCAGAAAGGAAAGAAAGACAGAAAATAATAATACGTAATAATAATTAGAGTAGACGAGAGGAAATATGAAAGAAGAAATATTACCATATTTTTGATATTTTATTAAAAAAGTTTCGCATAACATATTTGAAGTGTGTTCAACAGTAGCTCCGGCAAAGTGACGGTATTTCGATGATGCCACAATGACGGAAACTGAGATGGGGAGACCATAAATCAATTCCTTCAATGGAAATCCGTATCCGTCATGCGTCCCCTGATATGATGACAGCGTTTATTGAAATTCATTGTTGACATAGAAATGATACGATGTGCACACATATACGCATATACACACACATACGCAAATACTCGTATGAGAATGTTTGTGTAAACAAATAAAAAGAAGTGGAAAAGACAATAAATTTTCCATGTGACTTTTTTCGAGATTGACGCAAGGAAAGGCACGGGTGGCCACTAAACTTTAAATCGGCGGAAATGCGACAAAGCATTCGACACACATACACGATTTGTGACTGGAACTATTGTTTAAAGGCGGGACGAAACACACCAACACACTTTTTGACACGTACTACATGCGACAAATAGGACGAGTTATCCTACAGACAATAGGGGAGTTGAGGCCGGTAGAACCTGTTACAAATCATCTTCACGTTTCAAATTATCTTTTAAAGGGCGGATTAGAATATTGTCATTCGTTGTGCATGTGAATCTTTGATTGGGGTTTATGCGATACCAAAATAATGAGACGTGCCAACAGAATTACTCCTAACATGGCAAAATATAACATATAGATATGAATAATATTTTGCGACTGATGATATTAGGCAACTTCAGCAAGATCCGATACCCAAAAGTACTACGATAAATATCAGATCGGATGTTCTTTGCAAGTTTCTGTCAGAACTTTTGTTTGTCTTTAAGATGGACTTTATACAACCAGATGTATAATAAAGAAAGTCGTATCACCATTTCAGTAATTTTCAGATATTTACGGCCTGTTTCTGTATTTCTAACGAAAGTCTCTGCGAACGAAAAGCAATCACTCACTTTCGTCTTGAATTTGGTTTCTCTAAGGTTCGTTCGTTCGTTCGCCTGGCTTTACGTCAATGACGTTAGCAATTTACCAATTGGCAAATAATGTAATTGCCAGGTCAATAATTTCACTACTTCCGGTCTAAAAAAGCACACATTTTTGTATGGTCGACCTTACAAAATACACCTCTGTATCCTTTACACTAGTGGGGCCGAAAATCAACCGGTGGTTCAGCTGAGCTGATCCAACGCTCTCATTTCTCTCTCTCTCTCTCACGTCTCTCTCATTGTGCACTGATGAATTTTTCCATCATAGCGAGCTGCCAATGTTATGCTTTAAAATGTAAACATATGTATATAATTTTATTATTATTTAATTGTTTTTACCATAATTATATTTATATCTTCTTATTTTTTCTTTTAATAACGTTTTTTTGTCATTGTTCCTATCAGTCGACAAATAAAAAAAAGTGACTCGATCTGACATTTGTGTTCGCCCAGATGACAGCAAAGAGAGATGGAGAAACCAAAATTTACACTGCACTGTTTTCGTACGAGTCCATTATCGTGCGACTTGCCGTTGTGATGGTAGTTAGTGAAACCCAAATCAGCTGTTTGTCGTCTGGCAAGCGAACGAAAGCAAAATTTTAAGTTACAGAAACAGGCTGTTAGCTTTCTAGTTTATAACTTTCGCGCCCTTTAATTTTATGTTTAGGTTAGGGACCTAAATTGGTCTATATGAGTTGGTAAAACCGGCTACCACCCCACCATTAACCTAAACCTAAAGGCACGAAAGATATAAAAAGTAAAAGCTAAATATCTCTGTAAAGGGGGTCCTACCATAATGAACGTTGTTCATTGTGAGTCACACCTTAACGTCAAGTTTTTTGATCAACTTAATTTGACATTTCTTTGTTTCAGTGGTTGACAAATTCAACAATTGAGCAGCGTGTTAAGAATGTTGAAGCCCTATACGAAAATGGGCGTTCAAATTAAAATGCATTTCGTGCACTTCGTGATTTTTTTGATCAGCATCATCGACCAAATGTGTCCACAATCGGGAGAATTGTGCGCAAATTTCAGCAAAGCTGGCCTGTAGAAGATGTGAAAACACATTTGCATTCTCACCCAGTTCGTTCTGCGGTAAACATTGATGCTTTTCGCGATAGTCTTACAGAAGAGCCGTCAACCTCAAATCGTTGTCGTGCCCACCAATTGAACTTCCCACAAACATCACTGATGCGAATTTTGAATACAGATTTGAATTTACACGCTTAAAAAGTTCAATCTGAAGCCCGTTGACCATTTCAAGTGTCATCAATACACCGAATGGTTGGTTGAGCAGACAGGAGTGAATGGTGAGTTTACAAAGAAAATCGTATTTGGCGACGAGGCACACTTTCACCTCAGTGGATTCGTTAACAAGCAAAATTGCCGCATTTGGGCAAATGAGAATCCACAAGTAATTGTTGAAAGGCCGATTCATCCACAAAGAGTGACTGTTTGGTGCGGTTTATGGGCTGGGGTCGGCCAACAGTTACCGTGAATGGTGTTCGCTATCACGATATGATAACGGACTTCTTGTGGCCATAAATTGAGGATAAGGACCTGGACGATATGTGGTTCCAACAAAATGGTGCCACTTGCCATGGTGCCACTTGCCATGGTGCCACTTGCCATGGTGCCACTTGCCATGGTGCCACATGCCATGGTGCCACTTGCCACACAGCCAACGAATCAAAGGCTCTTTTGCGCGAGAAATTGAAGGGCCGTGTTATCTCACGCAGTGGCGATGTTAATTGACCGCCACGATCATGTGATTTGTCACCCTTGGAAGAAACATTTTACGTCAAATAATAAGATAATTCGGCACATTAACGACATTGAACCTCAATTATGTCTTAGAGTCATTGAAAATGTAGACCATCCGATAGAGGCATGCCACCGAAGACCTGGCGAGCATTTGGCCGATATTTTATTTCACACATAATAAAGATATCAAAGAACAAACCACGTCAACCAATAAACTAATGACGTAACAAATAAAAGTCTGCCTAGTTTAAAGAAAAATAAAATATAAATATCTCATTTCTATATTACATGCGAAAATGCCGTAACAGTAAACAGAAAATTTAATTCTTGAATTTTCAACAAAACTTTGGATATTTCCGTATTAACAGTTGTACTACTAATGGGTTTACTAAAATGTTCAACCATTTTCAATATTCGTCACAAAAAATGTTAACAGTAGTGTAACTGTTGTTGACTTAATAAATTTTTCGTCTCCGAGAAAAAACACTTTTAGGCATAAATGTCCTTTTAACCTCATTGCGAATGAGAAGCACCATATGTCGTCATTTCACACATATTCACTGGTATGTGTAAGTGTGTGTCTATTACGATTTTGTATGTTCAGTTTAGGAAAGCAACAGATATGCTTGTGTTCCGACCGTAATCAATCCGGACGTCCATATTTTCGTTAACGCTGTTGGTGGTAATTGTCATACTAAAAATATAAAAATATAAAATCTAAAAATGACATAAAATAAATAAACAACCAAAATGGAACAATAAACAACTTCCTCACAGTAGGGATGCCAAAGTGAAATTCCAAATATGAATCTAGGAACACTTGGTAGAGTTTAAGAAATGATCATGTTTGATTAACACAAAATCCATTCAATTTTTTTACACAACAAATTCGTTTGCAACTAAATGACGTTGATACAATATGACAGTTTTTTGGTCCCGCAGCCATTATCTGAATACGCTATTCACAAAATTAACACTTTTTGAAAAATACACGGACTTGACATTATATGTTCGATTCTACTACTAAATGGTAGTATAACCCTATACTCAGATTGGCGAATGAGGTGGGCCCTTCTTCTTAACATTTGATCGAAAAAAAGGTTTTCCCTTACTTTTAAATGAAAAAAAACATTTTTTTACTATTTTCAGCATAACATTCAGAAACTCGAATTTTGCTCAAAAAGGCCTCATGTAACCTCAAAAATGTTAGTATTTCACTATTTTGTAAATCTTAAGCAGTAACTTAGCAACTTTGTAGAAAAAAACAAGCCCAATATTTTTGTGGAACATATTAAACCTTTAGCTCCGCCATATAACAGTAATTTTTGGCCCTATTTTAACAAATCGTGAAAAACACCCATTAAAATGGGGAGAGCGGGGACGACTTGTACTACAAAAATTTTGAACATAAATGTTACTATATGTGCCAGAACACACCAAAGCCCAAAACTTAACGCAAACACCATGTCGTATGACAAACATTGCTGAACGAACAGTCCTAGGATGATTTTTTCGCATAAAAAGATAAGATGCTTGGTTCAGCATATTCTTAGCTACATATTATTGCCAAATATAGTAAAGCGTTAACACCAAGTCTGAATTAGTTGTTAGACAAAAGCCGATGACACCATTTTCAAGGGGTCCACTGATTTTCAGAAACTTTTGAGACTTATATTTTCACATTGCAAACACGCTTTCAACCCAGTTACTTTTTTTGAGAATATTCTCCTCTAAGTTTCATTTTCATATTTGGCTAGCCTTCCATTTTTATTTTTTGCAATTCACTTCCAAGTGTACAAATTTGAGTTTATAGAAAATCCAGTTACATCATTTCAACGTATTTTGTATGTATGCGATAAACTGCGACATGATGTTATACCACAGACAAGGAATTTGCAATAAAAAGACTTCCATGTAATAAAATCAGTCTATTTTGAATATATTTAAAAGAATACAATTTATAACTTGATGCAGTATCTGCTAAGATACCAAGAACAAATTGTAAATAGATTTTCCAGAGACCATTGATGCGAAAACATTTGCAAAAGAACAGAAATGCCAAAAAGTAACAAGGGCTATCCAGATCGATATCTCTAGAACATTATGTTGAACATACATTTGTTGTTGCGACAATAAAGGACGGAAAAAATCGTATTCAATTGTCCCAACCTTCTTTGGCGTTTGGAAGACGATATACGTATTACAACTTCATCTTAACTCACTTTTTGAATTACAAACACACATTCAAGGTTGTTACTGTTGCTGTTGGGCCCGCATGTTATGGGGAATGGGATAAGAAAAAAACATTTGTTACCGATGCGACATATAGTCGTAAGCGTTACTTGCCACACATCATAAAACTAGAAATTCCACAGTTCTACAGTTCCACAAACATAAAATATAAAAATATAAAAAAAGATGTACGACTATAAGTGCTGACAGTTTATTTTATACGATGTTTAGTAAAAACCAGTAAGGAAAGGCAGAAAGTCGGGCGGGGCCGACTATATAATACCCTACACCTCCCTAACAATGCGATAAGGGTCATTGCCATAATAATTTGGAATGATTGGTAAATGGGTAGAAACATATTATCTAATTCTGAAACGATAATCGCTAAATTAAGCAATATTAGTTCCTAAATTGAGAAACATCTTTCTGGAAAATTTTAATGATCGGAAGTAAAATACAACTTCTATAGCGGTTTGATACCAAATCAGGAGGAACAATCAATATAAATCTGAACCGATCTTCCCTGAATACTCATTCATGTAAAAAGACCTCCTTCTGTCGAATTTCGTACTGATCGCATATAAAATACAGTCTCTGCAGCGCCTACATGTCAAATCGGGGGTAACGTATATATGGGGGCTATATCTAAATCAGAACCGATTTCTTCCAAATTTAACAGTGTTCATTCATATAATAAGAAACCTCTTTCTGCAAATTTTGCACTGATCGGATATAAAATACAGTTTTTACAGCGCTTACATGTCAAATCGGGGGTAACATATATATGGGGGCTATATCTGAATCTGAACCGATTTTCTCCGAATTTAGCAGTATTCCTTCATGTAATAAGAAACCTCTCTTTGCCGAATTTCGCACTGATCAGATATAAAATAACATTTTTACAGCGCTTATATGTCAAATCGGGGGTAATGTATATATGTGGGCTATATCTAAATCTGAACCGATTTCTTCCAAATTTAACAGAGTTCATTCATGTAATAAGAAACCTTTTCCTGCCGAATTTCATACTGATCGGATATAAAATAAAGTTTTTACAGCGCTTACATGTCAAATCGGGGCTAACATATATATGGGGGCTATATCTAAATCTGAACCGATTTTAACCAAATTCAATAGGGATCGTCCTTGGGCCAAAAAAAAGATATGTGTAAAGTTTCGTCGAGATCGGACCATAATTGCGACCTGTACTTTGATTACAAGAATACATGCACAGACGGACAGACAGACAGACAGACAGACAGACGGACAGACAGACAGACAGACGGACAGACGGACATAGCTAAATCGACTCAGAAAGTGATTCTAAGTCGATCGGTATAATAAACGATGGGTCTATTTCTTCTCCTTTTGGGTGTTACAAACAAATGCACAAAGTTATAATACCCTGTACCACAGTGTGGTGTAGGGTATAAAAACTACATATGGTCCTTGTGAATAGCTAAGGTTGTACCACATACTACTGTGTATGTGTTTTTGTGAATCTTTGAGTGTGAGGAAGGAGGAGGAGGCTTTTCCGGTGTGGACTGGTACACAAACACCCGCTCAGAAATGTGTTACTCGACACTGCCGTTACAGCCTACATGCCAACATACAAATGGACATACAAGTATTTCAGCAACAAAGTTTCGACTGATGGCTCTTTGCAGAGGGCTGCAAAAAGGGAAATGGGTTATTCGGAAGGGACAAAAACTGAAGTTTCCCCTGCAGTTGAATTCTGAATGAATTGAATTCGTTTACAATGGACTGGAGAATGTAGAGAATGTGGTCATGGTTTTTTTTAAATTATATTTTCCATTTGACTTAATTCAATGAAATTGGCATAAAGTGTGATAGTGATTTTAAACATCATCGAATTTTAAATTGATGCAATCAATTTTTCAACTTCACTTTGGAATTTTATCTCAACATGTAATTGTTATCTTTGTCAGTTACGAACGGAGTCTAACATTGGAGAGCCTGTAAATGAAAGAAACAAAATAAACAAGTAAGAAAGTTTCAGTCGGGTAAACCGACTAAGGTATACCCTCACTTTGTGAGTAATGTAATATATAACATTACACCAATAAATCTGTCAATTTGTGTGGGAGGTACCAGAAGGGGTTTTCCAAATACACATATTTTTCGGTAAACAGTACATTCTTAAATACATTGCATTGTGCTGAACTATAAGCGTTTATGTGCACAGGCATATAAAAGTTACGAGCTATGTAATTTTGGTATGATTTGGTCATTTTGTGTGGGAGGTACAAAAAGGGGCGGTGTGATAACGCCCACTTATTACAGGACTATAGGCACTATAATAGCATTACACTGTACAAAATTTCAAGTATTTGTATGCACTGGTATTAAAGTTACAAGCCGTTTACTTTTGGTACGAAACGGTCCATTTGTGTGGGAGGTACCAAAAGGGGCTGTACAATAATGCCCATTTTTTACCGGACTATAGGCGCTACAAAAACATTATACTGTAGAAAATTTCAAGCATTTTTATGCACTTGTATTAATGTTATAAGCAGTTAAATTTTGATGCAAAATGGTCCATTTGTGTGGGAGGTACCAAAAGGGGCATGTCAACTTCACCCATTTTTCTCGAGTTAATAGCGACTAATATACTTATATTATGTGCAGAATTTCAAAAGATTCGAATAAGTAGTATAGAAGTTATTAAAGAATCAATATTTCACTAAATTTTAACCCTTTGTGTGGGAGGTACCAGAAGGAGTAGACCAATATGGCCCATCTTCGAACTCATCCGGAGATAGATCAAAATATTACCACATACCAAATTTGAAGTTAATCGGTTACTCTTTTCGAGAGTTATCGTGCGCACCAGCCAGCAGACACACAGACAGACAGACAGACGGACGGACATTGCTCATTCGACTTAAAATGACCCAAAACGGATTTCCTCCGAACATACTTAGGGTCTTAGATCACTCCTTCGATGTGTTACACTTTTTTCCGTAGCAAATGATATATACCCTCGTCACACTAAAGTGAGGGTATAATAAATTATAATTGTAATTTTTAGGGTGTATAACTTTTGATATTTTGTTCTCACGTCATAGAAGGAGATCATAGGAAGGAATGGCTCAAAACCATAAGTGTGTTTAATTGTAACAATGCGAAAATGGGCATTACGATAATAATTTGTAATAATTTATTTTGTTTCCAACATGGAGTAGTTGAAGATGCTGTTCATAATAAACTAGATTTAAAGGGATAACCTTAAAATGCGTAATTTTCTTTCATAGATCAATAACACAGTGCGACAGTCAAAAACAGCGATACTATTTTTCTTGTAGGTCTTTGCGAGTAGAACAACGTTTGTTCTACGAAATTTGCCGGACACACTCAAAATCCGGATTTACGGGTAAAGAACCGATTCTCTAAAATAACAAGTGTTTATATACCGATTTAGTTTTTATTAAACTTTAATAACTCCGTCAATTGCAAACAGATTTTTAAGAGACTGGTTGCATTTTTTTCTTATAAACCAGTAAGGAAAGGCAGAAAGTCGGGCGGGGCCGACTATATAATACCCTACACCTACCTAACAATTCGACAAGGGTCATTGTGATAATAATTTGGAATAATTGGTAAATGGGTAGGAACATATTAACTATTTCTAAACCGATAATCGCCTAATTAAGTAATATTCGTTCCTAAATTGAGAAACATCTTTCTGGAAAATTTTAATGATCGGAAGTAAAGTACAACTTCTATAGTGCTTTGATATCAAATCAGGAAGAACATATATATGGAGGTTATTTATAAATCTGAACTGATATGGGGGCTATATCTAAATCTGAACCCATTTTCTCCGAATTTGGCAGTATTCGTTCATGTAGAAAGTAACCTCGTTTTGTCGAATTTGGTACTGATCGGATATAAAATAACATTTTTACAGCGCTTACATGTCAAATCGGGGGTAACGTATATATGGGTCTATATCTAAATCTGAACCGATTTCTTCCAAATTTAAAAGCGTTCATTCATATACTCGGAAACCTCTTTCTGCCGAATTTCATAATGATCGGATATAAAATAACATTTTTCCAGAGTATGTGTAAAATAAACCAGTACTTGATTAATTGGAATAATATGGGTGTTTCCGCTGTGGATATAAAACTGACATTTGACACTCGAGTATATTTAGAGGTCGGAGAACAGACATACATGTACTTCAGAAAAATTTTACAAAGTCAAAATCCCATTCTCAATTATAGATGGATTTTTCTGGTTACACCCCTTTTGGTACCTCCCACACAAATGGACCATTGCACAGCAAAAGTTAACAGCTTATATTTTTAACACCAGAACATACTGTAATGTTATTAAATGCAATTTGTATTGACAATAATTTAATTAGAAGAAAAAAATTAAAATATTTACGAATATTTTTTTGGGACTGGAGGTGAGGGGTTCTTAAGTAGGTTTACCCGACTGAGCTTTTTAATTGTTCACAATATTTCTTCGTTCATTTTATTACATCGTCTTTACCACAGTAGACAACAATTTTGAAAATAATGTTCTGACATAAAAGAATTCCTATCTAACATTACGATTATAGAGTCACGTTCTCTGATAATGGGTGTAAGCATCTCTTGTGCCCTCGTCTTTTGGCGTTAACATGTAATTAATACGTACTTTATTAAGTTTCTATGTATGAACGACCAATAATAAGTTTTTGCCGAATCGATAAATATATAATTGCACTTATATCGACAGTTAACTTATTAACATAACTTATTCAGATAATGACAACTTTATTTCCCTAACTTCCTTCAATTTTAATTAATCGCTTATGGACGTGTAACATACTTGTAAATGTTATTGTGCAACTTATGTCTTAATGAATACAGTGCAGAACAATTGAATAAACACTGAGAAAATGGAAGAGCTTTGGTGCCAAATATAATAAATTATTAAGCTGATGACATACCATTTTTAAACATAAAAAATATAGACTTATTTTATTTTGTCTTCATTAAATATTATTGTCTTTGGTGCCAAATTAATGTCGACGCTTTTTTCGGTATAATCACAAAATTAGTACATATAAACGAAAGTTTAGACAACTACACTAGTTTTGCAATGACTGTAATTTGGTACCTATATACAAAAGTTTAGACAACTAAACTATTTTTGCAATGACTATAATCTGTTAAATATTGTCATCCCTTCAGACAACTCCCTCAAAAAACCAGCTTCCATATTTTATTCTCTGAAGTTGAGATCGTCAGATATTGCCATACCTTCCTTTATTGTATTTAAATTATAATTAAATACGATAAATATCAGAATGGAGTCTTAATCCACAAATTACATATACATATGTAAATGGGTCTATGCACTCTCTTAAGTTGTGGATCCAAATCGTCGTCCGAGTCTGACTCTGATTCAGAACTTATGGTGTCCACATGCTTTAGAGTTTTGGCCGGAACGAACTCGTTCATTTGAACGATTCCCTTGGAGGAACGATTGGAACAGGTTCCTGCTATGTCAGCTATTTATACCCTCACTTTAGTGTGACGAGGGTATATATCATTTGCTACGGAAAAAAGTGTAACACGTCGAAGGAGTGACCTAAGACCCCAAGTATGTTCGGAGGAAATCCGTTTTGGGTCATTTTAAGTCGAATGAGCAATGTCCGTCCGTCTGTCTGTCTGTCTGTCTGTCTGTCTGTCTGTCTGTCTGTCTGTCTGCTGGCTGGTGCGCACGATAACTCTCGAAAGGAGTAACCGATTGACCTCAAATTTGGTATGTGGTAATATTTTTTTCTATCTCCGGCTAAGTTCCAAGATGGGCCATATTGGTCCACTCCTTCTAGTACCTCCCCCACAAAGGAATTAAATGTTGTGAAATATTGATTATTTAATAACTGCTATACTACTTATTCGAATCTTTTGAAAATCCACACATAGTATTAGCTTATTAGTCGTTATCAACTCGAGAAAAATGGGCGAAGTCGCCACGTCCCTTTTGGTACCTCCCACACAAATGCACCATTTTGCACCAAAAGTTAACAGCTTATAACATTAATAACAGTGTATAAAAATACTTGAAATTTTGTACAGTATTATGCTTTTATATTGCCTACAGTCCAGGGAAAAATGGATGTTGTTGTCACGCCCCTTTTGGTACCTCCCACACAAAGGTACCTTATTGCACCAAAAGTTAACAGCTTATAACATTAAAACCAGTGTATAAAAATACTTGAAATTTGTACAGTGTAATGTTTTTATAGTGTCTATAGCCCTGTGAAAAATGGGCGTTATTGCCACGCCCCTCTTTGTACCTCCCACACAAAATGCCCAAATCATACCACAAATTAATGTCTCATAACGTTTATACCAGTGCACATAAATGCTTATAAGTCGGCACAGTGCAATGAATTTAAAGTATCTAATGTTCAGCGAAAAAATGGTGTATTTGATAAACCCCTTCAGGTACCTCCCACACAAATTGACAGAATAATTCGAGTAATATTCAATATTACATTACTCACAAAGTGAGGGTATACCTTAGTCGGTTTACCCGACTGCAACTTTCTTACTTGTTAAATTTACAATTTTACCGAACAATGATTTCTCTAGTGCTGTCACACTAAATTTATTACAAAATTAAATGCTGGTGTCGCTCGAAGGTATTAATTTTTTAACTTCATCAGTCTTTTTCACTAGGGTGCCCAGCATTGCCACATTTAATACACATCACATGCGTTTAACAATTGTTATTTAAATAAAATCAGCAGAACGTAATTAAATAAATTAAAAATATATTTTCAATTTCCTTGTCTGGCAAAATTGTTTTTATCACGTTCGTAAAATAAGACTGAACGAGTAAACAAACAGCTGTTGCGATGTTTGGCCGGATGAATGTCATTTGAACGAAGGAGCCAAAATGAAAGATGGAACGAATACACTGAACGAGTTCCTTTACAGGAACGGAACGAATTGGACCGGTCCGTTCAGTGAACGATAATACCCAACAGTACTTTGCTTCCAGACTGCCCTCCATCATCATATTTTTCTTCTTCAAATACTTCATTAACATCATACAGGGTGATTTTGTGACTCCACCAATATACCTGAAATGAATTAGAAAATAAATCACATAATACGAATATTTTTTATTATTTTTGTAATAGATAGCATAGTATCTCAATGTTGAAAATTTTGCGATTTTAACCTTAAAGATGACGTTTTTTGATTTTTATATGTTTACATTTTTGGTTCTTTATGACAAGAGCTACAACTACAACAAAAAATAAAATTAAAAACATTTAAAAAAATAAAGCCGGGGGTTGCAATTTCCTAGAACGGATTTCGATTTACAATATTTTATTTTCTTTCTTTAAAGACTATCGCGATGAAAAGCTTATTCGTTTTACAACCATTAGATCTGGTCGAGGAAAAAATTACCTGACAATATCGCAATTAAAATCCCTCTCTATCCCTGTGGTAATATGAAATGAATTTTGATGAAGTATACATTCTGGTCACTGCTACAGTGACCACCGTTTTTAGTACTTTATATTTATAAAGTTTTAATTTTGTATCGTCTAAAGGGTTTCCGAAAGGACAAACATAATATCAAAGTTGTTGGTAGTGCGCGAACTGGCCACGAGCCAAAAAACGAATATTTGAAAGTCCGTGGTTTATACAATACTTCTGCGGTTTATACAATAATCCTATGCGTATGCAAAATTTCTGCTTTCTAGAACTTACAGGGACTTCAGTGGTCAAGTGGGCGAAAATCACATCGCGGAAAATCTAACGACTAAGTAGCCTACGACACTGACCAGTTATTGGTATATCTGTCCGCCAAGTTTCAAGAAAATCCGTCCAGCGTTTGGGCGTGGTGAAGGAACCAGCAAACAAACAAACTTAATAATATTAATTGGATTGTTGTACGTTGAATTGTATAAAAATTTGCAAAATTTCATTAAAACACGTTAACGAGTTTACAAAAAATGTTATTTATGTTTTTGTTTATGGCTATCTGCTAATTTGAACTTTCATTATGCTCATATTTAAAATGCAAAAGTGGCTTTGAACCATAAAAACGCGAATAATAGGGAATTTTAAAAACATTTTAATTGGATCAATTAGTAGTCAAATTTTGATTACACTGTAGAAGAATAATTAATAATTACTCTTAAATGTAAAGAAAAAATCAGTTTTTTTGCTCTCCTGAAAAATTGTGCTTTTATTCAAAGCCATTTTTGAATATAAGCCCTCGTCATTGATTTCACGTTAGTAATAATAATAATAATGATAATAACTGGTACATTTGTCATGCGTTTGGTACCATAAAACGGCTTTAAATAATAAATTATATTTTACATGGAAGAAATTTCTATTGCTGATGGAAAAATAATTTATTGTTTTATTAACCCCCAATTTCACAACCTCCGGTTAGAGCTAACTCACAGTTAAAAAATAAATATGTCATACTATAGCTATAAATGTAGGTTATAGCTACAGTTATCCTACAATAGAGCTTTAGCTCTAACTGTAGGATAACAGGGGATTGTGGAATTGGCCGTTAATCGGTAAAGTTGTACATATTTCGAGTACCCAACAACACTGCCATTGCTTCAATACCCCATCTACCAGTTTTGTCTTCAAAATGACATTCAAGGTTCACCGAATACGATCCGGATTTGTGAAGACAAATAGTTCTTCTCTGTATTATATCTGATTTTATTCACAATGAAGTCGTTTTTCATTTGAAGTCTTCTTCTGTTAATCCTTTTGTTTGAAATAGTCTTAAGCAGTACCAAAAGTAATGAGTTTCTCATCATTTTTGTAATTTCTAAAAGGTAATTACCTTTTAAACAACTGACAAACAAATGTACGGATAACTTTTTGAACGTAAAAACGTTTACCCTTATTCTCTTCCTAATGGAATCAAAGGCAAGAGTCTTTATTCTTCGAGTTAAAGATGAATCTTGAAATTTTGTGGCATTTTGAAGGACATACATATATTATTCTTTTCAGCGTAGACTAGGGTGTCCTTTAAATATATTGGTTATGTGTGAACATTCGTTCATCTGTTATGACTAGTATAGATTATAATACAGATACGACATTTATGTTTATAGGTATTATTGAAAAACTTGCAATTAAATTCTTTTGTCATTTTGGAGATCATCGAAGTCATCGATGATCTCCAAAGTGACTGAACCGATTGACTTCATAGTAATATCGTGGAACGGTAGGTAGGTGGTGGCCAAGGGGATCATGCTATCTCCAAATGCTGGTCGATTTGGTCGAAAATTATTCACTTTCACAATATAACATGGTATATTGCAATATCGCAAAGAAAAAATTGTCCTCCACAAATGTCGCTTCAGTAGAATTATTGAGAAAATTAATATATATGTACAAAAATTCAAATTTTGGAACATACTTTCGAGAAAAGAAATCGCCTTAATATTTCATAATTAACCTATAGGACTTAGTTATTTTTCAAAAAATTCTTCTCTCAACACCCTAATATACGCATAAAGAGAGTTTAATTATAAAATAATATTTTTCATATTTTTTATTGTGTTCCTTTCGTATCTTTGCAGCACAAAAGGGACAAATAATTCGCCTGGATTTTCGCAATTCATTTCATATAGAAGAGAAGGAGGACTGCAAATTTGACTTCCTAGAGGTAAGTCGTGAAGCGAAAGCAAAAAGTGGTAAATGGCACCATGTGTATTTTAAACTGAATTCCTCGAATGCGAAGTTCATTTGTTCCATTGAAATAAACAGTCACTGGTCATTGAGTAATCCGGTTTAAATAAAATGTTATAATTTCTCCCGATTTATAAATTTGCAAATACAAAACTTATTTACTTACATATGTAAATGTATAAGCATTTCTAATTTCGATGTCTGGCAACATAGTTGCGTACAGACGTGTTTATAGTGGCTCTCACAAAAATTCTATTAAAAAATTATTTTCTTTGGGATTAACCCTGCTAAAGCATATAAAGCGAGTTGGACGCTATTAACAAGTGATTTGGTTATAAGTCTGTGTTAAATTTTATTGCTAAAGTGTAACTTTTTGCAAGAAAAATAATCAAGTTAAAAATCATAGTGCTTGCTGTGTTGGTTGTTCATAAATAAACAAAGGAAATTTACAAAAACAAATATTCGTGCATGTCTCTCACTCCCTCCGTTGAGAGGCGGTTAAGTCTTAATGGCAGAAATGCGTACATTTCTGTGACAAATACAGAAAGTAACGCAACAACAACGCCTTTCTCACCGCAGTTGTCAAGTAGTGAAACAAATCAAATAGAAATGCTAACAAATACAATGCAAAATAACATAGTGCCTAAAAGTATGCTTTCAAGATCAGTAGCTAATCCGAATGGAAATAGTGTTGCCACAGCAACAGGAACAATCCCCAAAGGTACAAATCCAAACAGTACAACGGGCACAGATGAGAAAATACAAACTGGTATAGATAGATATATTTTAGTGACAAAACTAAAGGCAAGTGCAAGGTCTCCTCATAAGGAACCAGATCCCAAAGTTTCCAAAGGAATGAATGCGGTAAGTTCGAACCGATTTGACCTCCTCAGCTCTGAGGATAGTAATGAAGAATCAAATGAAACTATAAGAGAACCCAAACCACCTCCGCTTTTCTTGCGGGAACAAACAACTAACGCGTTGGTAAATAAGCTGTCCCAGCTACTAGGCAAAGAAAACTTCTATGTTGCTTCACTTCGTAGAGGCAATGTATACGAAACAAAAATTCAGACACACACCGAAGTGTCTTATAGAAAGGTGGTTGGGTTGCTCGATTTCGAGAAAAAGAATTACTACACTTACCAGCTTAAGAGTTCAAAAGGTCTTGTGGTAGTAATTAAGGGTATTGATAGTACAGTTTCAACAGCTGAAATAATCGATGAACTTGCTATAGAGGGTTATGAAGTTAAATCCATAATAAACATTATAAATAAGAAGAAAATTCCTCAGCCCATGTTTAAGGTTGAACTAACATTTGATTCTTCAAGAATAAAGAAAAAAGGCGCACCTCATCCTATTTACGACCTAAGATATTTGTGCAACCGTAGAATTCGAGTCGAGGAACCTTTAAAACGAGCCGATCCTCCCCAATGTACAAATTGTCAAGAATTTGGACACACCAAGGCATACTGTAAATTACCGGCCATTTGTGTCAGATGTGGCGATGTGCACAAGTCCGTTGACTGTCCCCATCCTAGAACAGATACCGGCGTAAAAAAATGTAGTAACTGCGGTGAGAATCATACAGCAAACTACAGGGGTTGCCCTGTCTATAAGCACATGAAAAAATCAAACAATGTTAATAAAACTCCAACAGAACTGTATCTCCTACAGAAAATGCTAGTTCTAGCGATCCAAACGTAAACCGAATCCCAAAGAATACAATTCATCCAAATATGTCATACGCCCGTATGACAAGAAATGGTAATTCGTTACCCCCTCAATTTCCCCTCGAAAACTCAATAGAAAAATTAATAGAAACTATGAATTCATTCATGTTGAATATGCAAAGCATGATGCAAGAAATGATGAGAAATCAAAGTATGCTTATGCAACTCGTGTTAAATCAAAAATAAATCCAATGATAATTTGTTATTGGAATGCAAACGGCCTGAGCCAACACAGAAATGAGGTAGAAAATTTTCTCCGAAACGACTGTATAGATATATTATTAGTCTCTGAGACACATTTTTCAACCAGAAATTGTTTTATGATACGTGGTTATTCCACATACGATACTAAACATCCTAGCGGGAGAGCCTGTGGTGGTACAGCTCTTATTGTCAAAAATAAAATCAAACATTATCCTATGCCCGAATATAGGACTGAGCATATACAAGCAACTTCTATCGCTATCACAGGCACAAATCTGGTGATATCGTCGATATATTGTCCCCCTAGGCACAATATTAACAAAGATCAATTCATGGAGTTCTTCTCCACTCTTGGCACAAAGTTTTTGGAAGCAGGTGACTACAATGCCAAGCACACATTTTGGGGCTCTCGCCTCACTACTCCAAAAGGTAGACAACTACTTAAAGCCATAACATCTGCTAAACTAGATGTTGCTTCGAGCGGTCACCCAACATATTGGCCCTCAGATCTGAACAAAACGTCTGACCTTATTGATTTCGCTATAATAAAAAATATAAGGCGTGAACAAATATCTCTATGTCCATCACTTGATCTATCATCGGATCATTCGCCTACCATTTTGACACTGCTTTACAACAATCATGAAAATGGGCGTGACAGTTTGCCCAATAAGTATACCAACTGGCTAAAATATAAAAAATACGTTAGCTCACACCTATCCGATGGTGTATCGTTACGTACAACGGATGAAATTGAAGCCGCGGTAAACCTATTCACAGACGTTGTAAACAGTGCTGTTAAAGTGGCTACTCGAAAAAGCGCATTCAAAAGAGATAACTCCAATAACCCAATAGGCATCCAAGCATTGATCAATGAAAAAAGAAGCGTAAGAAGAGAGTGGCAACAATATCGCTCCCCAGCACTGAGAAAAAAACTAAAAAATTGCCAGAAGAGATTGAAATCAGCCGAGGAAAGTGATCTTAAAATATATTTGCAATCTCTGGATCCAACCCAAAAAACAGATTATAGTCTCTGGAAGGCCACAAAAAATATGCGAGGTCCTGTTGCGCATGAATCGCCAATTCGCCTTGAAAATGGGAACCAAAAAGCACAGAAGAGAAAGTAAATGCATTCGCAAACTACCTCGAGTCCGTTTTTACACCCAACAGTGATACATCTGAAATCTATCCGCCCGTGATAGATATAATTCCTCGCCCACACTATCCGCCCGTGATAAATGACACAATTCCTCGCCCAATCTATCCGCCCGTGATAGATGATACAATTTCTCACACAGTCTATCCGCCCGGGATGGATGACTCAATTCCTCTCCCAATCTATCAGCCCGTGATAGATGACATAACTTCTCGCCCAATCTATCCGCCCGTGTTAGACGATATAACTCCACGTCCAATCTATCCGCCGATAGGTGATTTAATTCGTCGCCCAATCTATCAGCCCGTGATAGATGATATAATTCCTGGCCCAATCAAGCTTAGAATAAAGGATGTTGAAAAATCTGTCAAAGAACTAAAATTAAAGAAATCGCCCGGAGGAGATGGTATAACAGCGAAAATGATTAAAGAACTTCCCTTTTCAGCCTTGAAAATTGTGTTATTTTTATTCAATGCAATACTCCGTGTAGGTTACTTCCCCCTATCTTGGAAGAGGTCTGAAATCGTGATGATACCGAAACCAGGCAAAGATCCAACTCAAGTCAAATCCTATCGCCCTATAAGCTTACTATCGATACTTTCAAAAATGTTTGAGTCCATTCTCATGAAGAAAATCACACCTCACATAATTTCTCACAATATTATACCTGACCATCAATTTGGTTTTAGAAAAAGTCACAACACTATAGAACAGGTACACCGTATCGTAACCTGCATCAGAAGAGCTTTTGAGAATAAAGAATACTGTTCGGCGTTATTCATAGATATTTCCCAAGCATTTGACAAAGTCTGGCACGAAGGACTTTTGTACAAAATATGCGACCTTCTGCCAATCAACACGCATAAACTGTTCAGGAGCTATTTGACTAACCGGTCTTTTCAAGTTAAATCAAATGGCATTTTTTCTAGCCCTAAGAAAATAAATGCCGGTGTCCCACAGGGGAGCATTCTTGGCCCTATACTGTACGTTATTTTTACGGCAGATATGCCCATAACCAACTTTACGCTCACGTCTACTTTTGCGGACGATACTGCTTTCGTCAGAAACCCTTCAGTTGCGTCCGATCAACTGCAGTCGCATGTCCGAATCCTAGAAGAATGGTTAAAAAAATGGAGAATAATGGTGAATGCCTCAAAGTGTACTCATGTTACTTTTACCCTGCGAAGGGATGCAAGTCCTCCAATTTCTATTTTCAACTCACAGATTCCCCAAAAGGATCATGTAAAATACCTTGGAATCCACTTAGATCGGCGTTTGACGTGGTCGCGCCACATAGACTCTAAAGTAACTCAAATAAAACTCAAAACTAATCAACTTCAGTGGCTTATCAGCCAAAGATCTGCCCTAGATCCAGAGTATAAAGTTCTTTTATACAAAACGGTATTGAAGCCAATTTGGACATATGGTATCCAGCTCTGGGGTACAGCGTGCGCTTCAAATGTATGTAAATTACAAAGAAGACAATCGAATATTCTTCGCTTAATTACAGGTGCACCATGGTATATAAGAAACGCTAACATCCATAAGGATCTCAACATGCCAACAGTAAAAGAGGAAATTGAAAAATATTGCCGGTGTTACGTGGGTAAACTATTCAATCATCCAAACATCCTGGCTCGAGAACTACTAAATTTTGAAGGTCATGACCGCCTTAGAAGGAGAGATACGCTGGACATGATATAAATTAAAACAAAATCCTAATCAAAATCTAAAACAATCCTATAAATTAAAACAAAATCCTAATCAAAATCTAAAACAAAAAAAATGAAATGAAATTATGAATTCCTAAATTTGAAATGTTAACCTTTTTGTTTAAGTAAAAAAATCGTGTAAAGTCTCAATGGTTTATTCGCAATGGCAATAACCCAGAGAATAGTATTTTAGGTTAAGATTTGTCCACTTATTGTTATTTTCATTGTATAATAATGAAAGATTCAATAAAAAAATGTAATGAATTGAAAAAAAAAAAAAAAAATCTAATTTTAGTTTTGTTAATATCATTCCTCCCCTGGTAACAATTCAGTGATCCGCTGCTGTATAGAGTTGTAGGTTGTAGCCACCCGCAATCTGGTATAATAAAATGATTGCACTTTTTTTCTATAAGAGCGAATAGAGCTTTTATGTGGAAATGTTTATTTGTGCAGAATGCCAACATTTCAAACGGTTTATTTCAATGCTCCTTGGCCAAGTTTACCCGCACACAACTGTAGTCTTTGCTAAAGTTTATTTCTCGTAGATGGGACAAAAAGACTCGAGAGAACTAAAGAATCCACATACAAAAGTTGCCATTTTACAAGCGTTGAGTGGGTCAAGGATTCCTTGGAGTGAACGGGCAAAACATTTTCGCTTGGCTTTAGTAAGCCAACTGGAGGAGGGATTATGCTTGTCGTGCAAATGGCTTGGAGAACTGGAACATATTTTGCTGTCGCGTTTGTCAGTACAATGTTCTTTTGCATATACTCGTACATAGACATTTTGTTGGGGGATTTGGAGATGTTTTTTTCTTTTTCTTCCCATGTCCTATTATTAGCCAAGGGATGTGACAATCAACAAGGAAATGTAATTTTTTGTACTAAAAATTTCAACTAACAATGACAGGAATAGGCACATGAATTTGGTGTCGTTTACTCGCATTAGAAAAAAAACTACACTAAACAAATATCGCAACTAGATTTTTCTTTATTAAAAAAAAACAGACCATAACAGACTTCAGTCTTTATAATCGTCTAATCAAAAAAGAAAATCTTAGCATGCACAAGTTATGACGATATCCAATTTTGAAATTTAATGAACTACGTGCGCAGGGGGGGGGGGGTGGTTTTAGGGGTTCAAACCACCTCCCAAAATGAATTGAAATTAAACATTTTTACAACTAGTTTTAATGGTTAAAATGTGTTCCTTGTTCCAAAAGTAAATCATAGACTAAAAATTTAACCGTTGCACTATGGACGGAAATGGGAAATTGTGGCCAAACGCTGTAAATTTTACAAAAAACCTTGGATTTTGATGAAATTTGGAATGAAGGCAAATAAGGTACCATATATTCATATCGCATAATTTTAATAATTGTTCACTAAAAGCGTCGTAAAAACATCGGAAAAGGCACAATCGTCAAATTACTTTATCGTAAAGTCTGATCGGTCATGAAAAAATAAGAATATTCCGAAAATTTAAAAAGTTGTAGCTAATTTAGCAAGCACTTAAATTTGAAAATACGATATAGCGTCCAAAGTGCACCGAAGGCGCAGGTAAAATTACAGAATATTAAAGAAATTCTCAACGAAAACTATAAAAAAGAAATGTAAAAAATAAGAAACGTAATGTAAAAAATAAAATTTTTCTGCCAAAAAAAGGACTGTATTTTCATGTAAATTATAACAACAAAAACAAATAAATATTTCAAGCGTCTATATATGATTTCATACCTCATAAAGTATGCCTTATGTTGATGTGCACTGCTTTTCATTTCTGTCCGATTTGCTTTTCATTTCTATCTTGTTAACATTTCAAATTTCCAAATTATCATTAGTTGTAAATCCGTCTATTAATTTATTGTTTTCCGAGACTATACGATTTCAATTACAAAATATTGTTAGAAACATTAAAAATTTATAAAAAAGTTAACTTTGAATTGCTAAAAAAACTTAACACAATTAAGGTATAGACCAACATCTTCCCAGATATATCATATTTGTGTGTAACATATTTAGAGTGTATCCCAAACATATTTATGTTTCAAGCCGAATATATTTGTGACCATATACTACAGAAGCGTTTTTTTCAGCGTGTAGTCTTTGTGCCCTACACTGAAAAAATAATAAACAATAAATTAAGAACAATTTCTTTAATTTGGAGCTAAAGATAGAAAATCGTTCAAATAAATATATTCTTCATTATAAATATAGAACATTTCCCTAAAACAAGTAAAATGTCGACTTTGTTTAAAAAAATCTTTAATTTAAAGAGTTTTTCTCTTTTGCGCCATTACCTCATATTTATATATATATTTTTTTCTCAGTGCATGGTATTGTATTAATGAATATATAATTTCCTGTAAGAAAAGTTAATAAATATTTTTTAATTTTGCTAAGTTATCGGTAGAAATTGTTTAGTATACTTGAAATAAAAAACGAATTATTTGCGTCAAACAAAGTAAAAAAAAGAATTTGTTTACTCAAAACCACACAGAGTAGACACTATAGTTTTGTATTTGTATAATTCTTATTGAAATTTATAACACAGTGCGACAGTCCAAATACCGTGGGAAGCTATATTTTTCTACTAGGTAATATTGAATAAAAGTATATTAAAACAACTTTGTTAAAACTGGATAATATCCAACCATTACAACCGCCCCAATACATGTCACTTACTTCTTCTTTAAGTTTTAACAAAGTTGTTTTCATATACTGAAAACAACAATAACGATCTTGAGCCTGAGTGCAAAAACAAAATATGTACTATGAAAGCAGATCGAATAAAACAAAAACAAAAAGTATATTTGTTTTCCGGACACCCCCAAAATCTTGACTTACGGCTTCAAAATTCGGATTTCGTAACATTTTATTATGACTTTTTTACTTATGGCGATTTCGTTTCTGCAAAAAAGTGCAACATTTGCACTGCCCTTTTCTCGAAAGCTGGACTTTTATACCAGGTTTTGGAATTTTGAAAAAAGAGATAAAGTTAATTCGAGGGCTACATCAGTTCCACGAGGGCTACATCAGATTTCGCTTTTCGCGAATCAAAAAAATCGTTCGTTACTTGTGTGCGATCGCGAATTCATCGCATATGTGTAAAGCCTAGGCGATGGTACGCGATTCTTGCCATCAAATGTTGCGAGAACTGGATTGTTTACTTTAAAATATCCCGTTACTTGTGTACGATCGTGTAGTCATCGCTTATGTGTAAAGCGTAGTCGATGTTACGCGATTCATGTCTTTCATCAAATTTTGTCAGAATTGAATTATTTTCACAAAAATGTCGAGTACGTTGTGCACGATCGCGGATCGCTTATGTATAAGGCCTAGGCGATGTTTGGCGATTCTTTTCCGCTGGGAAAGATCGCATAATCATCGCCAAAAAATTCACAAAAATGTTTGCAGGGATAGCTTTATGGTATACGTTATGTCAACATTGTGCAGTACGTATACAACCCACTGCTCCTCCAGTGCACTGTGATCTCAAAATTTAATGATAATTATTCAATAACTTTAATATTTCTATTAAATTTCGCATATTAGGAACTGGCACGAGTATCTTTGTTTAAGCAACTTTAACGTTTTTAAAAGTTTCTCCAAATTGCAATAGGTACATTTTAAACTTCTTAAAGAGCATAGCGCCAATTACATGAAAATTTAATATTTGTCATCCCTTTAGGTTGGTTCTGTACCTGGAAAACATTTAAATAGTTTTCACAAAAACTGGAAAGGCTCTTAATCAACAAAGTAAAACGTTCACATACAAAACTATAAACTCAGATTCGCATTTTCTTTACACTACTCGTATCAATATTATTATACCCTACACCACACTGTGGTACAGGGTATTATAAGTTTGTTTCACGGCAGATGTTTGTAACACCTGAAAATAACACAGCTAGACCCACCTTAAAGTATACCGATCGACTCAGAATCACTAGCTGAGTCGATTTTGCAGTTTAGAGTATTTCGCGGCTGTTAAGATCGCTATTGAATTTGGTTGAATTCGGTTCAGATTTAGATATAGCTCCCATATATATCTTTCGTCCGATTTGGCCCTTTAGTCCTATAGAAGCTATATTTTACATCCAATCGTTTTGAAATTTAGAACGGTAGCGTTTCTTGATCCATGAACCAACATTGCCGAATTTGAAGAAAATCGGTTAAGATTTAGCTATAGCTCCCATATATATGTTTCGTCCGATTTGGCCCTTTAGTCCTGTAAAAGCTGTATTTTAAATCCAATCATTTTGAAATTTAGAATGGTAGAGTTTCTTGATCCATGAACCAACACTACTGAATATGAAGAAAATCGGTTAAGATTTAGCTATAGCTCCCATATATATGTTTCGTCCGATATGGCCATTTAGTCCTATAAAAGCTGTATTTTACAACCAATCGTTTTGAAATTTAGAATGGTAGAGTTTCTTGATACATGAACCAACATTGCCGAATTTGAAGAAAATCGGTTAAGATTTAGCTATAAGTCCCATATACATGTTTCGTCCGATTTGGCCCTTTAGTCCTGTAGAAGCTGTATTTTACATCCAATCATTTTAAAATTTAGAATGGTAGAGTTTCTTGATCCATGAATCAACACTGCCGAATTTGAAGAAAATCGGTTAAGATTTAGCTATAGCTCCCATATATATGTTTCGTCCGATTTGGCCCTTTAGTTCTATAGAAGCTATATTTTACATCCAATCGTTTTGAAATTTAGAATGGTAGAGTTTCTTGATTCATGAACCAACATTGCCGAATTTGAAGAAAATCGGTAAAGATTTAGCTATAGCTCCCATATATATGTTTCATCCGAATTGGCTCTTTAGATCCAATCGTTTTTATACCCTACACCACACTGTGGTACAGGGTATTATTTAAGTATAAAATGTCCCAAAAGTAAATTTATGTAAACAATTTATACATGAATTACAAAATTTATATATCAGAGTTATTCAATATTACGAGAGTGGTGTAGGGTATTATATAGTCGGCACCGCCCGACTTTAGCCTTTCCTTACTGGTTTTTTCCGTATCATTTTTTCTTTCATTGGAGCGTATACTTCATACCACCATTTCCCAGTACGTATACGACCCACATCTCCTCCAGATGATTATTATAAACTCAATTATGTTGTCATTTGTTAAACTTATCACAAGTGACATCATTCTGGGATTCTTAGGGTTATGGCCACCTGAACCTTAATGCTCTCTCATCATCATTGTCATCTCATGATGATGACGATGGTTATAGTTCTTTTATTTTCAACTTAATCTCAACTCTTTAGACATACGAGTACATAAATTCATGACAGCGTTCTTTGTTATCTATTTTGCAGATACGTGATGGACAGTACGGCTTCTCTAATCTAATTGGGAAGTACTGTGGAAACCAATTCCCCCCGGAGATAACGTCGAAGGAAAGATACCTGTGGCTGCATTTCCACTCCGATGAAAGTATCGAATATACCGGCTTTACGGCCGTATATGAATTTATTGATAGAACTCGTGATGGTAAGCCTCTCAAATCACCGTTGTAACGTTCGTATTTGGTTAATTGAAAAGCTATCATTGAAATATGGCCTTCAGACGGGACGGACATTAATTTTCTTTAATAGGATATCTGACTGAAATGTCATGAAGCAGTAAGGTCTGGCCCAACAAGTAGTTAATGTTTTTGTCCTTTGTGCTGTGAAGTATACACACACACATAAGCTCACATAACGAGAGACTCTGGAGACGTGACATGTGTCTGCTTTAAATAACTTGAATTTTCACTTCATCCGAGATCCGTAGACCATTTTGCATACGTGCGTATGTGTGTTTTTGCAGTCCGTAAAATGGCCACATCATCATGCACGTGGAAGTTGACAGTTTACAAATGACAGGCACTTAAAAGTCCATAACCACCGAACGGAACATATTTTATTGGGTACTTTGTCAAGTCAATTCTCAAAACACCATTGTTATTACCCACTCCACACACACACACACACACACATTCCCGTTCAGTATGCGAAGACATATGTTCGCTTGTATGAATGTGAGTTTGTGTTTATATACATATGTTTGTGTGTGTGTATCGGAGGGACTAATGTAGGAGACAAGAATCATGACAAATAATCAGAAATCGACAAAGCGATCACAAATAATTCCCTCAACTCAATGTGAATCAAAAACTATTTAAATATATGTTTCGTTCCTTAGAACGAATGGTTTTATTGCTCGAAAATATGCTCATATTGTTTTATTGACTTCAATGAACTGATGTACTGACATTTTGTTTTGTATGTTTTTTCACATATGTTCACTTCATACTTACTTACATAAATACATTTAAGGGCACAGCTAGGGAATAGATATTCAAAATCTCTGACAAAGAAATATTAATTCAAAGGGAGCATTATTATTATGTTGTATAAAACATTTTTTGGGGCCGACAGGGAGCACCTGTGGCCAAGGTCGTTTGCAGAATATACTACTGAATAAAGGTGGGTGTTTCACATAAAGCACCGATGAATTTTTCACTTCATACAATTGTGAAAAAAGATTTATTGTTTTAGCTTCTGGACGCAATAAAGGAATGTTGTTGTGGTGACTATATTCGGGATGTATATTATAATGTATGTTGCGAACAATAAATCATCACATTATTATACTTTAAGCTATAAGTTAGAATATAGAAAAGCGTAATCAATCTCAAATTGCTTGCAATTCAAGGTAGCTGTACGGACTGTCATTTTAAGATCGTAATTATTACACTAATATCTACAAAATATTAACATACTGATTTATTTATTTTCAGACAAAAATATTTGCAAAATAGTTGCTTGTTCAAATGTAATATTGTATTCTACAATTTGTTTCCCCATAGCGCCAAGTACGGATTTGAACTGCACCATCATGAAGGACGGTGATGAGGGTTTCGTCAATCACACGGATATACCCCAGGAGATCAGGGATACAGTAGCAGCGAACAAAATTGCCTTGGACTGTATGTGGCGTATACAAGTGCAGGAGAAATGGAAGGTGAGTAATCGGAAGTGACAGCCAAAAAATATGATTCCATTTGAATTTCAATTATAATTTTCCATATTCCATAGACAAATTCTCACACACATTCAAATTCATACTCAAACACATACACATACACATTCACATACTCGCATAACAGTGAAAATCCTTAAAATCCATATTGATTTCTATGCTAATAGATTTTGGTCTATTTTTGTCTGTCTCTCCCTCTCTCTTTCTTCCATTTCTGTCTCAAACAGATCCAAGTGAAATTTATAGATTTCAAATTATCAAAACCCAATGACTGTGACATGAATTTCCTCGATATTTTCCCCGAACAGACGGTAATGCCTCTGAGGTGAGTTCTGAGACCGCAAATGATGTTTGGATATTTTGGATGTTTGCATGGCGCGAAAACGATGTCAACTTTATGGGCCTTTGCATAGGATAGATATGCGAGAGATAGAAATTAAATGTCTTTAATTTGCGAATGTTGGCAGTTGGACTGGTGTTGGGTACCAACACGAAACGATTTGTATTTGAATCATCGATTCCATTAAATTGACTCCGCAAACTGAGAGTGGCAAAAAAACACATGACCGTTTTGCAATTTTCACAGAGTCGCAAATATTGTTTGCAATCAGTCAATCAGAATGTACTCGTCGACGATTTCAAGCAAGTGTATTAGGGTGTTTGTACAAAGTACTTCAATATGAAATTATGTGTATAAAATATGACATGGAACTAAGGTTATATATTATGTATACAAAATAATAAAAAATATATGTATAACTTATTTGTAACTGTTAAATAGGTCCAATATTTGTGTTAATGCAACTAAGTAAAGGTTTTTGTTCTAACCCACAACTTGATTTTATCCATAATATACATGGAAGAGTCTACTTTTAGACTTTTTCAGAAACAAACAGTCGGCATACGATTTCAACTTTTTTCTATCAATAGTCGATTAATAGATCAGTCGAACCCTAGAACCATACATGGAACTATTACATGTAATTAGGAGAATATCGTCTGAAATTAAAAATAAAACAAGTGTGTCAACAAATTTTGGAAGGTAAAGATTTTTGGGAAATTTTTTAATAATCTGGTTGAGAATTTGGAAAAAATAAAATAATTGAAACCTTTTAAAAATATATGTTTCCTTAACCCTCTGTGAGCTGATTTCACACGCTGAAAAAAAACCGCTTTTGTAATATACAAACATATTCTGCTTGAAAAATACATATGTTTAGCGTACCTCCAAAATATATACTTTTGACACACACAAATAATATATGTTTGGGTTGATGTTGGCCTAAATAAAAGTATTTTTTCAGACAAATATTTTGTTGTTTGTAACTACTATTTTCGAAACAAGAATTAATTTGCATTTAAGTATTTTGACAATGTATCAATATATTAATCTAAAAAATTCTAAAAATTAAAAAAAGTCTATACAAAAATTTTTTTTTTTTCCAATTCATTACATTTTTTATTGACTCTTTCATTATTATACAATGAAAATAACAATAAGTAGACAAATCTTAACCTAAAATACTATTCTCTGGGTTATTGCCATTGCGAACAAACCATTGAGACTTTACACGATTTTTTTACTTAAACAAAAGGTTAACATTTCAAGTTTAGGAATTCATAATTTCATTTCATTTTTTTGTTTTAGATTTTGATTAAGATTTATACAAATTTAAATCGTATAATTTTTCGTAACTATAAATTGCATTAATGGATTGACAAACAGTGATGAATTTGAATATTTATAAATTAAAAATTAGTACTGTAAAACAATCGATAATTCTGCTTAGTACATTTTTAATTATACATTATAATACGAAATGTAGGAAAAATTTAAACTAAAATTCGAAAAAGTCGGCAATATTTTTTAAATAAAATGTATTTGGAAAACTTCTCAAACAATAACTTTGTTTGTTGGTAAACAAATAACTTATTTGTGAAAGTCAGTTCGCAAATATATTTTTATCTAATATATTAATATAGTTTTAGCAGCAATATATTGGGTTTTGTAATGGTTTTGAATGGCTTATGCTTTCAAAAACTGCCTCCAACACTTAACTTGTAGAATAAACTTATAATTTCTTTCGCATGATAGCTGGTATAAATTTTAAAAATACAAAAATTCATAGGTCAAATAGGTTATTAGACAAATTGGAGGAACACTTACAGGGGGACTTTATCGTAATACTCAACGATTTTCACACATTTCAATAAGATTCATCCTTGGACCAAAAAAGAGGTATTTGATTTGATTTAATTTGATATCTATTGATTTATATTGCGACCTGTACTTTAATTGATTGATTGATTGAATACATGGACAGACGACGGACATGGTTAATTGACCAACAAAGTGGTTTTAAATGAATCGGTATAATACAAAATTAATTAAAATTTTAAGAATATGAAAATATTCTCATTTAGCAGTCAATCGTTGCTCGATACACCCTAATGCAGAACATTAGACACAAACATCAGCATTTAATCAAATTCAGTGCACTGCTATTGGGAAACTTTGCCGAAGGTTATTCCAAACAGTCAGTTTGGATCCATGCCAGCCAAGTGGCACTTCATTTCGAAACTATTGCTGAAATAGGGCTGACAACTTTAGCATGGCCTCCCGAGGCACTGGTGCTTTATCGACGTTCTGATTGATGTCGGCCCAAACGAACTAACATTCCCCACTCTCCATTCAAACTGTTGCTCCAACAACTACTGCAATTCAGACCAAATGTAATTGTATTTACGAATGTATGCGACAACGACAACGAATATGCAATTTATTTCGACACTGTCCCACTGCCACCGTCGCCGACATTTTGTTATCGTCTCGTAGTCCTCCGGCACTGACCTTTTGCCCGCGTACATAGTTCGATGTATGGTTGGACATTACAATGTCGTACTCGTCCGAGTTCGAATTCGAGTGCGAGTCCGATTATTTGCATTTGCTGTAGTTGTTTTGATTGGAATTAATCCACTCTCAGTCGATGAACAATTTTCTATTTATTTATTTTTTTGCTTTTGTGTTTTCGTTATTTTTTCAGAGTGAAAAACTTTTGCGGATCTGCCGGTGAGAGCGTTACATCGGAGTCCAATGTTCTGCATATGCGGTTTTATGCCGAGCAACAGGCCATCAACTCGTCGTTCTCCATTTTGTACACCGCCTTTCGAGATCGAGGCAGTGGTGGGGGTAAGTATGGACCACCCACGCACCCACCCACGGGTAACTCTATGTGTAGTTGTATGTGTGGGTGAGTGGGTGCATGTGTGCCCTTAACATAGTGTGTGTGAATGCGGGTGTGTGTTGTGTGAAATGAAAAAGTGAAGAGAATGATTAACACGGTTCAGTGGTGGCTTTGTTCCGCTGTAATGTGGCCGATGTGGTTGCTGCACTATGGTACATTTCCGACAAAAAATAAACTGAACTTCAGTCTCTCAAATCTAGGAAACCGTTGCATTAATTTCAAATATGTACCGAATATCAAGAGTGTAAAATCAACAACAATATCCGCAACAAAAAACTTTAAAACTAATTTTTGCAAAATTTGTCCGGTCTACTTTTCAATGTAAACATTTTGTCATAGCGATTGCTACTATGAAAAAATCGTTTAATGTATTGTATTTGGTTTTGCAGTATAGTTTAGCAAAAAAACCTTCCTTTAAAACTACAAACTTATTATAAGCGATCAAATGTGCTTTAAATTCCAAACACTAAAGTTCAATAATAATTTTCAAGAGTATTATTTCAATTAATCCAAGACATTTACAAAACTTTTAATCAGTTCTTACCTAAGCAGATGTCATGAGAATTAAAGTAATAAATTAGAATATATGTATTTAATGATATCCTACATATACATACAGACATACCCAGCTTTGTTAAAGATAATATGGTTTTTGTTTTTTCTTTTTGCAGCGTGCACTGAGGACGAATACGATTGTGAAGATGCCACCTGCATTGCTGGCAACCTGAAGTGTAATCAGCGAGATAATTGCAAATTCCGATGGGATGAGGAGGGTTGCGAGGTACGTATGTATGGCTAAACTGGATAATTTTCTAAAGTCAACATTTGCCGCAACATTTATCAGCCATCACCACAAAGGGATTGCGTGGGTTTACGTGATTACCGGTCATTCATCTGTGTATAAATTGAAATTGAAAAGCTAAAAAAAATAAAGCACAATACATAAAGATGTATGAGAACCAAGCTCAGATTACGTGAATGGGGATCAGTATGAGAGAAAAAAATAGGTAAAGTTCCCTAAAGAAGGCTAAAACTAACTAAACTTGTTCACTAGAGTAGCTTCATTTGTGTGAAGGCATATTCCCAAAATATTTCGTTTATGCGATTGGCCAGTTAGGAGCTATTCTCGTCGAAATAACCTCTAGTCAGGGTTTTCTGCAAAAATATAAAATTATAAAAAATATAAATTTTCCGAAAATCATAGACAAAAACATGATCCAATTTATATAAGACGTCATGAAAAATTTTCAAAATATTTACTTGAATTTGGAAAATTGTCTTTCGTATAGGAATTGCATTAAACCCACTAAACTAATTTTTTTGTTATATAGTGTAATCTCCCATCAAAAATATAGATATATTAAAATTACTCGTATATACAAAAACACTGGGTTGACATTTTTAACGAAAATCCATAGATTTCTACGAATTTTGATATATCATTATTTTTGGAGGGTGGGTAAGGGGTAAGGGATGAGGGGGGGTAACGAAATTTTAGGATAACTACTTCTCGAATTGTTTCCCTTATTGTATTCTTTGATATGGAACATATTTTCGGAAACCTTGTGGCTCAATATCGATACCTCCATTCTAAACTATGCTAAGTGCAAAAAGGTATTTTTTGAGGAGAGTCGATCAAAGTTTGATGAATTTTTGAAATTTGTGTGGAGTTCCTTTGTAAGGGAAGTCGAATGACCTGTACAGTTTTGTGAATAACTTTTGATTGGGTTGACGGATAAACACCAAATTTTAACTGAATATAATTTGGAATATTTGGAAGTTAAAAATGCAATCTCCTTAAAAACATGCTTAGTCGACTTAGCATGTTTTAGAATGGAGGTATCGATATATCAAAACGCGATGTCACATTCGATTTAGCGTGCCGAAATTGTACAGAGTAGGTTCTTTTCATCGAGGATACATTTTTAAAGTGCATTTTACACACACAGTGTAATAAAAATGTTTGGTTATCTGGGGTGCACGTAGCTTTAAAAATCTTGGATGTGGGCCGTGACGCAAAACATAGTGAGAAAGCCTAAGCTAGAGGATCGGTAACAGAACGGAAATGTGTTGAATTTGGTAGCTATTATTTAAAGATGCGATAAAAAACGTCACGACTTTTAAAGCAGTGGATCGTAACGGTGGATCTGGTGGAAACTCACATGGCTAGATTTTTCAACGCATGCATAACGCACTCATATAACCCGAGAAATTAGCAGGAATCAAATGTGGTACTCATACACAATCCAAGCAGGACTAGTTATGTGCAGGTTTATCCTAATATTAGCCTAAAATTCATTCCTCCTCAAAAAACATACAATTATTATTTTCTTAAATTTAGATATTCTATAAATTCATTCACATGTGGGAAAGAAAACTGCTACGCACCTGTGATAACATTCACAATTTTGGAAAGCTTTTATTCTACTGTAATGCTATCCGTCAGCGCGAGAGATAATATTATAATTATTGAAACTAATTACACATTCATTTGTCTGTATTAATTATGTGCTCATTTTTCAACTTTAAATAATGCATTTTTTTACGTCATGTCTTTTTTCCAAATACCTCTCACAATCGTCTTCTGTCTGTCCTGTCTGAATGTACTACGTGAAAAGTACATCATTGTGACGACTTTGCGATTGTTTCGTGGGAATGTCTAAATGGGACTGTATCATTTAGACATTCACATGCAACTCTTGTTTTCCGCCTGACAAGCCGTCATGTACACCGAGAACATAGAAGGATATGGGTAGGCACGTACCTTGGCATGGAATGCTGCTGAGGAAAACACGTATCCTGGGAAAACAAACAAACAAAAGTCAGCAATGTAAAATTGCTTTCCCACACAAAACGAGTGACAATGAGACACTAAGGCAGACAAAGAGAGAGAGAGAGAGAAATAAAGGGAAATGGAAAGTGAGAACATGTTAAAATGCGGCCACCTATATTTACAAATGTATTTCGATCCCCAACCTTATTCCTATTCTTATTCGTTTTCCTATTCCAGGGACAACAATTTATTTCAATTGTATTTCTACTACGTGTTACATCCTTTTTCTAAACGATTTCATTTTATTTCTTTTCGTTTCGTTTCGTTACTGTTGTCTCTTTATTCGCTGCTGATGCTGATACTGCTGCTACTGCTACTCTTACTGCTGATGCTGCTGTTCAGCCCGAGTCTAAAGGACAATCGGAACATATGACTATTATCATCACCGTTTTTGGTTTGATCCTGGGCGGAATGGTCATAACATTCCTAGTGAATTGTGTGCGCAAAATTATGCATGACCAGAAGATTATACGGGTAAGTTATCATTTCATATCTTTGGTAGATGATATCCTTGTATGTATGTCTGTACGTACGTCTGTACTCCTCCTCACTACTCGTCTACCACTCGTGTATGTTATCCGGCATTTGTATCTCTATCTGTCAACCAATTACGATATACAATCGTACACACACACACTCGCATGCACAGGCAAACACACAAATACACATGCACCGTACGGTGAGAGAAGATATGATTGCAGCGCCGGACAAGCCATATGTCAGGTGCCCCAGATATGGCCACCACATCCAGTTATGGTGATTTGTGAAATTTAAGAGTTCGACAGTGAAATCTCGTCCAATAACATCCACATTCAGAAATATCTTGATTTATACTAATAGTGGACTTAAAATGGACGAAGTAATTCTTTCGATTGCGTAGTATCTCTTTTTCGAAAGAAACTTTCTTGTATTGAAAATATTACAAACATTTTAAATCTTCAACAAAATGAAACTTAAACAAATCTCTGAAAGTGGATCAAAAATCAAAGTAGAAATATTTTCTAAAAAAATGCATAAGAACTAAAATACTCGTATTATGAAAAATGTTTTCAGTGCAGTTCTAACAAAAAATCTAATTCGAATGTCAGCGATGTTAGAGAACCTATGTTAATAACACAATTTTAAAGATGAGTAACTTCAAGCGAACATATACATTAGGGCGGGTTTATTTTTTTATTAAAATCGTATAGCAAAAACTGAAACTACATAGAATTCTAAGAAAATTCTCCGAAGAAACCATGTATCTAAAATAAAATCCTAATCCGCGCCTCTCGACTTGAAAATTTATATGCCCGCCTTTGCCAAAAAATATAAATGTTAGAAAAAACAGCTTTTTCCAAAAAGAAATCGAATTTTCTGAATAAAATTGTTTAGTAAGGAAGTTCTTTTGCACTTTATATCAATATTTCTACACTCAAAATTTTTTTCATTAAAAAAATATTCACCCAAATAAAAAATGATTAAATGATTTGTCCATTTTGTGTGGGAGGTAATATGAAACCATTACACAGTATAAAATTTCAAGTCTTTTGGTGCATAGGTATTCAAGTTATAAGCTGTTAACTTTTAGAGCAAAATGGTCCATTTGTGTGGAAGCTACGAAAAGGGGCGTGGTAACTTCGCCCATTTTTTTGAGGTGATAGTGACTAATAAAATAATATTATGTGTAGAATTTCAGAGGATTCAAATAAGTAGTATAGAAGTTATTAAATAATCAATAATTCACTTAATATTAACACTTTGTGGGGGAGGTACTAGATGGGGTGGGCCAATATGACCCATCTTCTAACTTAGCCGGAGATTGAAAAAAATATTACCACATACCAAATTTGAAGTCAATCGGTTACTCCTTTCGAGAGTTATCGTGCGCACCAGCCAGCAGACAGACAGACAGGCTGACGGACCGACATTGCTTATTCGACCTTAAACGACCTAAAACGGATATCCGCCAAACATACTTAAAATCGTATGTCACTCCTTCGATGTGTTACACTTTTGGCCCGTAGCAAATGATATATACCCTCGTATCACTAAAGTGAGTGTATAATAAAACAAAATATATTTCAAAAAAAGAAAATAATTTAAGCGAAAGAAGAGGAAAAAATTTTCAAGTCGAGGGGCGCGGATTAGGTTTTGATTTTAGACCCAGGGTTTCTTCGGAGAATTTTCTTAGAATTTAATGTAGATTACGTTTTTGCTATACGATTTTTATTTTTTTTTTCATCCATACAAATCAACGCGTCCTAATATACATTTTCGGAATTAATAATATTTAAAAAAAATGACATTGTTGATACCTTTTCTTCGACAGTACTGGATCGATCAAGTTCAGGTGAAAAGATAAAATTGTGTAGATTTGCTAAAATGGCTATAACTTTTTGAATTATGAACAAATTTTTTTGCAAATGGTACTATTTTGCTCTTGACAGATCTGACTTTATGATTAAGTAAAAAAAATATAAGAATTCGGCATTTCTGTATGTTTTTATGCAGGTTTATAAAAAAAATATTTTGTCAAATGTTGAACGTTGAAGGCTACTTAATTTGGATATTCCAAAACGTATTTGAAACATAAATCGGATAAATGGTTCTTGAGTTATACTAAGATATGTAGTTCAACCTCTGGATTTTTGCAAATCCCGATTTATGGCGCGAACTAGAGCTAATTAAATGAAGCTACCTTATAGGCTAAGAACAGTATTATCTCATATCTTCAAATCAGCTGACAAAGCCTTTGTCGTAGCAAATTTGTTTTTTTTTGTTGAGCTGTGTAATTAGCATGAAATGAGACAAATTAATATCTTTCAAAATAGTGCTGTGTCTTTATAAATTGAGACCAGTTTACCGCAGTGTAAGCTCAAAATTAACAATTTTTACATAAGCCCTTCTTAAAGTAAACGAAAATAAAGTAATTTTTTTTACCGGTAAAATTCTAAATTGAATAAAAACCTTTCGTACACTGCCGCTTGTCTTGTATTTCATTTGCCAAATAGAAATCAGAGTCGCAAAGGGACAGGGTTTTGAAATCAGATTTTTTACATATCATTGTCGTTACTGTAGTTGGGTACATCAAAGGATTTTCGAATTTTCCACATCTACGCCACACTCAGTTTTCGACGACTGAAAAAGACTATAACTATGATTTGTTCTCTACTGAGACAAGTATTTTTTAATTGGTATAAGTTCACTCAATGTCCGGTCCTGCAATGTATCTGTATTTGTTCGTGTGTGTTTGCTAGTGTGCCTGCGTGTGTATGTATTTAGTTTCATTTTAATGCGAATCGTTTGATGTTTAGAAATCGAAAGCACTCTCTATCTTAGAATCTTCGAAAAATGCACAATTCATAAATGAATAATCAGTAGTATACATCGTTGGTCATTTCCATTGTCCGCAGATTCGTAATGTTTTTAAAATTTTGAAAACCATCATCTTCGAATTGATACCCTTACTGTAATTTAAGTGAATTGGCATTATTACCTTTAATTATGCAGAAATAATCCGATGTTTATCCTATTACACTAGTCGATAGCAACAAATATGCAAAGTTAATATTTAATTAATATTTACGTGATACCTAATACTACAGAAGAACAAAATTTGTAGACCTGTGTTATTAAGACTTCTTATACACCAATTTTTGGTCATGAAAATCTAGACATAATTCTGAAAGCTGACATGAAACACAGCAAAACTGTATACTTATTTTTTTCTGGTCGAGTTCGCGTTTAAAAGGACATGACATTTTTATACCCTCACTTTAGTGTGACGAGGGTGTATATCATTTGCTACGAAAAAAAGTGTAATACATCGAAGGAGTGACCTAAGACCCCAAGTATGTTCGGCGGAAATCCGTTTTGGGCCATCTAAAGTCGAATGAACAATGTCCGTCTGTCTGTCTGTCTGTCTGCTGGCTGGCTGGTGCACACGATAAATCTCGAAACGAGTAACCATATTGGTCCACTGGTATGTGATAATATTTTCTTCTATCTCCGGCTAAGTTCGAAGATGGGCCATATTGGTCCACTCCTTCTAGTTAACATTTAGTGAAATATTGATTATTTAAGAACTTCTATACTACTTACATATTTGAATCCTCCGAAATTCTACACATAGTATTAGTTTATTAGTCACTATTACCTCAAAAATAGGTGAAGTTGAGACGCCCCTTTTGGTACCTCCCACACAAATGGACAATTTTGAACCAAAAGTTAATAGCTTATAACTTTATTACCAGTGCAGGGTGAGGGAATAATCATTTTTTATCACAAACAAAAAAGTTATGAAGGTTTCAAACAAATAGGTCACACTACTCCTTCTATAATTAATTTTTTGTGCTGTGATGTCAATTGGTGACTATCGCAACGAAACGCATACCAAAGTCAATTTGGACTGTTGACTCCCTGTATTTCGTTTCCTATATCGATATGATGCCTTATGGATATGGATACAGGAATTCAACAGTCAAAATTGACTTTATACTCAAGAGTTTAAAGGGTAAAATGTAGCCATTGACAAACCCTGAACAACTGTATACGTTTCGTTTCGATAGGACGCCAATTAACAACACAGCACAAAAAGTGAATTATAGGAAGAGTGGGGTGACCTACTTTTTTTGAAACCTTCATAAATTTTTTGTTTGTGAATAAAAATATAGTGTTAAGGCAGGATACCAAATGTTTCGGTAGGATACCAAACAACAGCGCTGCAAATAACATTTATTTGGGGCGTATGCAGGGTGCACGGATCAAAACATTCGTTGTTGTTCTGAAATTATCTATGAATAATCTTAAAACGTTGGGGGTGTCCGCCTCAACTTTTTGTTGTGTGTGCGAACCGACCCATACTAGTACACACCTTTTGATTTCTCTTGTATTTCTTAGCACAGGAGTAGCCAATTCAAATGCGGAATATAATGTCCAAATGCGCTTATTTTTCTCAATTAGAAATTACCAGTCTATGTCCTGGACAAATTATTATGTTTGAAAATAAAAAACTTGTAAATGGCCAAACTCGACTTATTTGGTTATTTGTTAAAACCTAAGAATTGTGATAATATATATTAGGGTTGATATTTTTCCAAAACTTGTTTGTATAAGTATAGGGTAATCCAAGTAGAGATACTTTTTGCAGTAGCCTTTTTTTGACAGATCACGTGTGAGTCGTGTCATGCAGTCATGTTATTTTTGTTAAGTGTTGTTTGGCATTTCATCATGGAAAAACTAACGCCTAAACAACGTTTTGACAACGAATTGAAAGATTAATTAGTGTAATGTTATAACGGGTGATCCAAGTAGAGATACTTTTTTCAATAGCCTTTTTTTGACAGTGAGTCGTGTCATGCAGTCATGTTATTTTTGTTAAGTATTGTTTAGCATTTCATCATGGAAAGACTTACGCCTGAACAACGCTTACGCGTGTCATTCGCCAGTTACCAGTCGAAATGCACGAGTCGTCGAAAATTGGACTCAACGGATGGACCATCTGAGACTTAGCCGCGGCCAACATTTGATAGACATAATCTTTAAGAAATAAATGCCAAAGAATGTTCTTTCAAATGATAATAAACATTCCCATTCAATTTGAATTTTCGGTGTTGTTTCTTTAAAAAAGTAGGGAACCTCGAAATGGATCACGCTATATATAAAAGTAGATATTAAATATAACTATTTTAAGAGATCCGAAATTAGTTTTTAAGCTATAGTTTCTTCGGCAAAGTTTCTTGGAATGACCCATAGAACAAGAATAGCGATGGGCCTTTGAAAACGCCCTAATATATACACTGAAAAAAAGTGTACTGAGAATCAATGCCAAATTGAGATTTTCCCCATTTCTGTAGGAGATTGTACGATTCTAAAGAGGATATGCATGAATTAAATGTTATTGCATGTAATAGAAATGATTGGAAATCTATAGTTACGGCCCTATGCTCCTCATAGGAGTAAAAGGAATAAATATATATATATATATATAAATATATATAAAGGGGATTCGTGAAAAATTAGAGGACAATTACATATGGTGAGCGCCCCAGTAGGAGAGTTGGTAGCGTACTCGCCTATGAGTTTGGGGGTCGTGGGTTCGATTCCCACCAGAGGCTCTTGTCTGTCGCTGCAAAATCTAGCCACATGGTTTTTGTAACCCGGCTTTTCCCTGGACCGTAAAATTAGAATATAAATTTACTTTGTATTGTAATTCATATAAATAAATAAATAATATTCGGCTTTTGTTTTGACCCCATGGTCGATGAATACGAGCGGGGAGCGACCATCGGCCGTTACGGCGGCCCACACCATTACCATCGGCGGCGCTTGAGTTCTGGTGGCGTAAATTTTTAGCTGACCTCTTTGGTAAGTAAACCCGATCATTTTGTTTGTTCACAAACTGCTCAATTTGGAATGGCTTCTCATCGGAGAAAACCAAATTCGGTAACTGGCCACTTTCGTGCAAGCGAAGCAACCTGCGGCGCTTTCCAGTCTCCTTGGCTCTTTCCAGTCTAACTTTTTTTTTGCATCGGTGAGCTCTTGCACTTTTTGGCTTTAGTCCAAGCTCATTTTTTAATATGTGTTGTATTCGTTCTCGCAATATGTTCAGCTCACGAGCAATTTTTCTACCACTGCGGCGTGGATTTCGATCAAATCTGGCCTTCACTTTTCGGATCATTTCTGGTGTTGTTACCTTTTTTTTTTCGTCCACTCTTTGGACGCGATGCAACACTGCCAGTATCACGGTAACGAGCAATGGTACGAGAAACAAAAGATTTATTCAGATTTAAATGCTGGAGGGCTCTAACGATAGCCACTTGTGTTTTTCCACCCAAATATAAAGCAATCACACTATCACGCTTGAATTCCATCACGAATAACTTTTTTCTGAATGCAATAGATTAAAATGCTTTTGCAAGCTTGTAAACAATAAAATGAACTGTCACTGAAATAAATCTGTCAGCTATCAGACTTAGCGGTTTAGAAATGATAGCAACCTGAAGTTGGTTGCAATACATATCAGCCACCCTGTATATTCAATACAGACATTTAGTGGACAAATAAATTTTTTTCTACCGATTTTTATTAAGATCAAATAAAAATGCTAAATTATATCTTTTGAGTTTCACTGAAATCACCGCGATGTCATATTGGTTTCAATCTGCAATTTTTGTTCTGCTGTAATGTGAATACATTCTCTATGTTTTCTTCGATGACGTCGCAAACACTACTCTGCCATCGACTATGTGTGTCTGTGAAGATATAATGTGTCTGCCTTTGTAGACAGGGGAATGCTCCAATATGTATGCGAGTTTCATATTTTGTTTAATAGCTCAGCAACACTTGGAAACATGAGAGGTAAAAATATATATGTAGACATGAAGTTTTTTGAACATCCACTGATACTGCTGACTTCCCAACCATTTTCCAGTACCCCTCAGCTATGAGTTCCCGTGTGTCGTGATCTTATTAAAAGATAATTTTTCAAAGTAAAGTAACTTCATCAGCTCATAAGCTTTTTGATGTTAAGGTGTTGATGATGATGATGATGATGATAACAATGATGATGATAGAGGGAACGAATGAAGTTGTGTTTCCCTTCGTTTTCTGCAAATTCACAAACTGACTTGGGTTTACACATGAGTTGAGAGATGAGCACAAAATTGGATTAAAACAATATTTTTGTTTATGAGTTAGTGTCAGACCATATTTCATAGAAATTTAATATTTATTTCTGAGAATAGCTTGCAAATTTGTTGGAAAAATTAATGTCATTTTTTCTGCTGTATTTTAGAGTATATTTCTTAAAATTGTGTATCACTTGTGTTAATTATCAAATTTTGAGCAAAAGTTTCGTATGTGAATTTTTCGTCCCCCCTTTTACGGGACAATTTCGCTGCAGGTTCAATGTACGAAACCAATTCAATTTAAATGACCCCAACAACCTTAAAACGTGTCGTTCCTTCGCATGGAACTTTGTTTTCAGAATTATATTAAAACTACAACAAGAACAAAAAACAAATTGAAACAAACATTTCGTTCGCCGTAAACGATGTTAAAAACTGCACAACTTTTCTTGTGTATCAAACGCTTTGGCAATTCCAAATGTCGCATTCAAAGGACCGATGCGGAGCTAATGTTGTTGTCCGCCGTCGTCCATCGATTAAATTTGTATCCTCGCTCTGAGTTGGCTTTGATGATGCCTCGGAAACATTTGCTTAAAATTAAAACAACCCAAGCCCAGAGGCATCCCCTGACAACGACGACAACCAAATTACACGACAGACAGATGTGTCGATGGGTTGAGTGAGAATTCTGGGAAATTCTAATATTTCTCTCGAACTTTTAATTGAAGTCAATATTGTTGTCGGACTTGTTTTGTGGTTACGGCTTTACAATTTGAAACTTTAAGCAAACATGATTTTTAACACTAGACACCAACAAGATTGTGTACCTCGTTCATATAATTCATAGAACCGGTTTTATGCAGTTTGTATATCGTAAAATTCAAGCAAATCAATTTTTTTGCTATTCATTTGAATGTTCTATCAGAAGCGATAATTTATTTTGATATTGGGCCAGAAATAAAGTCCACTAATGAAAATGATTGGAACATTATCACTCGCCAATAATGGGACTATTTCCATTATAAATATTATATCACAATAATATTTATGAGGATGTTTCTGTGGTTTTCTAAAATAATAACTTATATCTAAAATCAATATGGTTAGGAAAGCAAACATATTTTATCACCTGCGGTACATTTTATAAAGGACGTCTTTGTTTCGTGTTAGTAGAAGTTAAAAAATATTAGTCATAACATCTAAAAAATTTACATTTCTGACATGTTTGGTTACTCCATAAATCATAGATTTTTGATATTCACATTATAAATAAGTATTTTGTTAAGATATTTTGTCATACGTTTAGGGAAATTGCATTTTTAATTTCTAAATATTCCAAATTATATTCAGTCAACATTTTGTGCTTATGTACAATCATTAAAAATTGGGAGAAAAAAAATTTGGAAAAGTGATTTGAACTTATGTATGTTATGCGAGAGATATTTCAATATTTAGTTTTGATCTAAATTTGTAAAGACTTCAGCTTTAGTACCTTCAATGCTATTCGGATGCTGCATGAAATATTCTTAAACCCTACACCTACACTTTGTGGTACATGTTTGTAACGCCTCAAATAATTGGAGCCGGACCCACCTTAAAATACGAGTATACCGATCGACGCAGAAGCACTTGTAGAATCGATCTAACTTCGATTTTGATGAAATTCGCTACAGACTTATATCCTGCTCCAAAGACGAAGCCTTGGTTCTGATTTAAATACAGCTTGCAATTATCCAGTACTCCATTCTAAAAGCAAAAAGGTAGTTTTTCAGAGAGACAGTCAGAGTTTTATGACATTCTTAAATTTTTATTAAATTCCTTTATAGTGCGAACCGAACGACCTGTACTGTTTTTATGAATAACATTTGATTGGATTGACGGATAAACACCAAATTTTGACTGAATATAATTTGATTGTAAAATGCGGATCATAGCTCTAGTCCAGAGGGAGACATATGAACTGTTTGTTTTGAAAGTGGCGTAAACGGCATTTTGCTTTACTACTTTTACTATTGAAAAAAGGGGGTTAATAAGACTCAAATGCGAAATTTTTCGTTTATTATAGAAACATTGAAGTCTTGATATGAGCTGAATGTAAATAATATATTTCTATTACCCATGTAGCCTTTTAACAATATGTCGCTTTGGCATTTAAGCGGTATATTAGCTTTATTTACCGGAAGATTTTTATGAAATTTAGCACAGAAAAGTTCTATGATGCAATAATTACGTCAGCCAAATTTCATAAATATCGGTTCAAATGTATATATATGTGCCATATATATGTAGGTGCATCTCAATATGGCATATACTCTTTGTATACGAGTATAACTATATATAACTATGTCTGATTTTGCATTCAAGGCTGTAAAACCCTTTTTGTTAACATAACTTTACAAAAATTAAAATTAAGTTTTTGAACCAAGAATGAAAGTTTCCAAATTTAAAGAAAATCGATTAAGATAGTTAACATATAATTCGAATAAAAAAAATAGGAGAAAATTGTGAAGTTCTCTTATTCTTTTATTGATTTTTCATTTAATATAAAAACATTGAAGGCTTCAGATGAACTGAATGTAAATATTATATTTATATTACTCACGTAGTCGTTTAACAATACTACTCTTGGTTTAAAAACAACATATCGCTTAAGCCACTTTCAAAATAAAATGTTCATAACACCCCTATTCTCGACCGAGTGACAAGAAATTGTATGTTATATTAACAACATTTGTGATAGTAAATACAATTTGTTATTCTGGGTTTCAAATGGAAACACCTTTTGTTACTATTTTCAATGATAGCAGTCACAACCCCAACAGCACATGATAAGACATATTTTGTGTATAAAAAACGTTTTCTTCATCGTCTTCTTGTTAATGTTGTTACGAGGGCTGCTATAGATATTTCTGGTCTAATAATGAAAATGCGAATATTTTTTCATCAAAAATGGTTTTATTGTTATACAATTTTGCATGCGCTCAAACCAATTGTCGAATCACTGTTTCCAATCCGATTGAGACACCTCCAAAACATGGTTTTTGAACGCTCCAACAGCACCTTCCGGCGACGAAAATCGTTGACCACGCATTTTTTTATTGATGTGCGGGAATAAAAAGAAGTCATTGGGTGCCAAGTCAGGGCTGTACGGCGGATGACTCATCAATTCGACGTTTTGGTCGTTCAAAAAGGCTCTGATTTGAGCCGATGTGTGAGAGCTCGCATTGCCATAGTTCACAATGATTCGCCTTCTCTTGTTCGATTTTCCACTCAGCATTGACTACGTTGCTCAAGCCGAACAGTCGCCACATGACCAGTTTTGCCGTAGAAACAGGCGACCATTTGCTTCGATTTGGGTCGTCTTCGAAGACCCACACGGTCGATTGCTGTTTTGTTTCGGGCTCATACGCATAGAATCGTCTTTGCACCAATCGACACGAGCCTTTTTTGAGCGTTTGTCAAATTGTGCGGGATCAAACAACAAACCTATTTTTTCGGACAGGTGTTCATGCAATATCGAATGTATTCTGGTGGAAGAAATGCTCAAAGATGCTTCATCGCCATACAAATATTTAAGTTCATCGATGCACTCTTGTCGTGATAATCCACGTCGAAAGTTGTGAAAAATGTTTTCAAGTCACTGTAAACCACACAAATGATGGTCGTACGTCAAAACGTTCTGAGTACGTTTATGCTAAAAAATGTCAAACTTTCCAATGGAAATGTCAGATGGCGCAAGGCAACACTAAGTGTTGCCTAGGCCATATAAATATATAGAAACCCTCGTATCGAAAATGGTAGACGAAGTCTGAATGCGTGATATTTGCATCTCAGACAATTTTACTGCAAAAATTAATAGTGGCCCTATTGTATATTTTTTGCCTAAAACATGATGGGTTGATTTTTCCATTTTCAATTTCAATTACGAGTATATTTCAATTTTTCTATGTGATACGAGAATAAAAAAGTCATTCCATATTGGGAAATTTTGAATTTAAGTAGATTTCTTCGTACACAACACATTAAATAATGTATTTTTTTTTCGTTGGGCAGCGTTTCCCCCCTTCATTGTAGATCAAGCTAGAACGTCCTACAAAATTGGACACCGCTATCGCATAATAATCTTGTTCCATATTTATTGCAAATTTTTCAGAATACACTTCATAAACTTGTTCAAATGTCTTCCAAACTCTTGTGAATATTTCTGAACATAAACTATAAAACTATGAACTTGAATCTTTTTCTATTCTATTTTGCATTCGCTAAAATTGCTATACATTTTTGTAGCACTTTATTCGAAACGGCATAATTTTTTGAGTCCATTACAATCTCAAATAGATAAAATTCCAGCACAGCCAAACAAATGTTTGACTAAAAAAACGTTATTTTGATAATTTTGCGCGCAAAACGCGCAAAGCGCGCCTATTCTACATGATAAAGGATACTTTAATAAACAATCCTGCGTTTAAACTTTCATGAACACGCGAGTACATCTATAACTTTTACTTTACGAAATAAAAATAAAGTGAGGTTATTTGTATCTAAAATACCACATCACATAAAAATGAAATAATACGACATAGACAAAATAATTATGAATTATGTTATAATAATTATAAACTACATAATTTAAGCATGATTTTCCATATTTCACAGATAAAACACAATTTTATTTTTGCAGATTTCTAGTATCAAAGATATCGTCAATATTTTCTCAAGAAGAAGTGCTTGAAAACACGTGATTGAACTACTAACTTTGATCGCATTCAGAAAAACAGGGTTGCCACCTGAGTTAAAAAAAAAGAAATTATCTAGGTCCCCTATAGGGTTGCATTTTCGAATATATATATACTAATTTCTAAAGTTTATTTTTTGAATTTATGCCACAAAAATTTAATTTGGACCAGTGTGCAGTGTAACGATTTTGAAGTACATATAGTCCTGTGAAAAATGAACGTTACCACAACGCCCCTTTTTGTATCTCCCACACAAAATGGTCAAATAATAGCAAAATTTAATAGCTCATAACGTAAATATATAAGTGCACATAAACGCTTATAATTGGGCACAGTGCAATGTATTTTAAGTATCTACTGTTCGGCGAAAAATAAGTGTATTTGATAAACCCCTTCTGGTACCTCCCACACAAATTGGCACATTAATTCGTGTAATAATCCATATAACATTACTCACAAAGTGAGGGTATACCTTAGTCGGCTTACCCGACTGAAACTTTCATACTTGATTTCTATATCTTTTTTCAAAAACATAAATGTAAATTATTGTTATTTTATTTCGCAGAGAATATAATGATAATTGCAGAGAATATAATTTACCTTGGATATCAACTCTATCCCCATCTATAAATTAGTGTCCCGAGTCCAGTACAATACAAATGTCGTAACAATCATTTTTTGGCGGAATCAAACCCCAATTCAGTTTTTTTTCCATTTTCAAACTACCTGAATGAGAAAATAATAAAAAATGTAAACAACGTCATTAGTGATATTAAGGCATATTGTGTTCTGCCATCAGAGGCAACACAATGGCCAACCCATAGTCCGGACAATACGAATTGGAAAAATCAGTATTTGTATATTACATTTTCATGGTATGTGGTTTTGTGGTACTCGCCGTGTGAGAACTTAATTTTCGCAATTCATTCAATCAATTGTCGATTTGTTTTGTATCCAACCCAATCGGTTTTAGTTACGGTTACTTTTGGGTTTCGTTCGGTTTTTCTGATTCGATCCTTCTTCTCCTGTTCATTCGTAACAAAATAACGTTACATTAGTCCTTTTCAATAAAACGATATGTTGCAGTGAGGATATGTATGTATGTGTGTGTGTTTGTGTAAACTTTCGAAAAGGTTGTCAAATAAAATTATTCATCAAACGAAAAAGGACCTCCTCAGTCTTTGTGTTTGTGTTGTTTAAATTCGAGTGTTTTGTATTAGTCTGTGGATTTTTATGTCTATATGGGTGATTGGTCGATTGGGTGCTGTGAGTGTTCTATATATTCTATATCCTCATTGTGTGTATGTATATGTGAAGACATACATGTGTGGAATTAAATTGAATTGGAAGGGCTTTTTGATGTTTCGAACACGTATTGATTTTCATCGCAACGAAAATAAAATAATCAATTTTATTTGGGATTACCCGAAAATACCACAACAACAAGTACTAACGATGATGGCAAAACAAAAACAAATTGCCAATGCAACAAGTCTGATTAATGTTAACAAGTAAATAATTCGAGGAATTTTAACCAAACCCTTGCCACTCATACCCCCACACGCACACACACTCAAGATCCTCGCCGAAAATGAAGCGTAATTAAAGTAATCCTTTGCGATTTGAAAAATGTATGTGTGCTTCCAGAAGTTCACACAAAGCATAAGGGTATCCAATAACACGTTCACACAAATATCGGTGGTATACTAACACAAGCAAATACACCCATGTGAGTGGATACATATTTAAATACTCGTATATGGGAAAAACAAGCAGAAGTCATAAATATTGATTACGAGTATATTGCTTTGTTTTTGTCATAAGGAATTTTGTAATGATGTATATCATTCGTGGAATACTGATTTTGGCATCTATTATATGAAGAAAATTCACATTTTTAGGAAAATATTGATTACTAGCTTATATTAATAGTGCTTTACAATTTTGATATAATACGAGTATTGTTTAAATTGTAATATCATTCAAGTTTTGTAAGCAGTTACTCGTATCAGGAGTCCGTGACAATTAACCACTGGTCAATATTTTATAGTTAGTTTTTTTTAATTATTTTATTTCAATATACTCATGCAGTATAATTCATTTGAAGCTCCAGCGCCTTATAGGCTTTATATGAGCAAAAATAACCCTTACAGAGATCAGTGATTTGTGGGGTTCAATGATCACTAATCCGTAGTCAGTGGCCATAGACTGGAGTCTGCGGTTGTAGACGAGGGTCAATGACTTTTTTGAGTTTTTACTTTTTTCCCCCTTACAAAAGTGAGGAAATCCGTCGTTTATACCCTCATTTTAGTGAAGGAGGAATACGTTTTAGGTCACTTTAAGTCATTTGACGGACGTCCGTCCGTCTGTCTGTGGCTGGTGCGCACAATAACTGTCGACTTACCGATTGAATTAGTTCCTCAGTTCGCAGATGAACCATATAGGTCCATTTCTTCCAGTGCCTGCCCCACAAAGGGTTAAGATTTAGTGAAATATTGAAAAAAAAATACACGGACTTACAGTATAATTTCGATTCTACTACCAAAAGGTTGTATAACCCTGTACTCGGTTTGGCGAAATTGGTTACCATTTTTTATGGGTCTTAAAATTTCTGAAAATCAGTGGGACCCTCGAAAATGGTTTCATCAGCCTTTTCCAACAACTAATTCAGACTTGGTGATACGCTTTAACTACATTTCACAATAATTTAGCTAAGAATATGCTGAACAAACATTTTACGCGAAAAAAAATTGTCCGCACATTTTTTTTAAAAAGATAAGGAAAAAATATTTTTTATCTTTTTTCAGCGTAACTTACAAGGACTCGTAATTATACCCCACACCACATTACAAGGTATTATGACTTTGTGCATTTGTTTGTATCACCGAAAAGGAGATGTTTATTATACCGATCGACTTGTAATCACTTTCTGAGTCGATTTAGCTATGACCGTCTGTCTGTCCGTCTGTCTGTCTTATTTCCTGTATTCTTGTAATCAAAGTTCTCGTACAGGTCGCAATTATGGTCTGATCTCAACGAAACTTTGCAAATATCTTTCTTTAGGCCCAAGAACGATCCCTGTTGAATTTGGTTAAAATCGGTTCCGATTTATATTTAGCTCCCATATATATGTATGTACCTCCGATTTGACATGTAAGCGCTGTAGAAATCGTATTTTACACCCGATCTGTTCGAAATTCGGCAGAGAGATTTTTCTTACAACGTGAATCAACACTACCAAATTCGAAGAAAATCCGTTCAGATTTAAATATAGCCCCCATATATTTGTTTCACCCGATTTGATATGTAAGAGCTGTACCCCGTTTGGTACCTCCCACATAAAATGGCCAAATCATACCAAAATGTAATAGCTTATAACTTTAATACATGTCCACATAAAACTTATAATTCGGTACAGTACAGTGTCATTGGAGTATCTTCTTCAGCCATAAAAAGGTGTATTTTTCGAGATATTTCATAATTCCATATTACATTACCCACAAAGTAAGGGTATACCTCAGTCGGTTTACCAGAATTAAATTGCTTTACTTGTTTTAAATAAAATAATTTGTTTAAAATTACAATCTAGAGCCACGAAAGTGGCTCTGCGGTATTTTGGCCCATTCCCGGCGAAGCGAAGTGCGGTAGAAATGAAGCGAGGAACCTCCTTTTTAAGCCATTCTTGGTTGACGCGTGCTGAGTGCGATGGTGCTGAGTCCTGTTGGAATGTCCATGGTCTGCGGCCGAAATGTTTGTCTGCCCAGGGCTTCAATACTGTCTTTAGGACATTTTCCCGATAATATTCGGCATTTATTCCATGGTCGATGAATACGGGCGGGGAGCGACCATCGGCCGTTACGGCGGCCCAAACCATTACCATCGCCCGCGCTTGAGTTCTGATGGCCAATCGTAGGTGTAATGGTACGAGAAACAAAAGATTTATTCACATTTAAATGCTGAAGGGCTCTAACGATAGCCACTTGTGTTTTTCCACCCAAATATAAAGCAATCACACTATCACGCTTGAATTCCATCACGAATAATTTTTTTTCTGAATCCAAAGATCAAAATGCTTTTGTAAGCTTGTAAACAATAAAATGAGCTGTCACTGAAATAAATCTGTCAGCTATCAGACTTAGCGGTTTAGAAATGATAGCAACCTGAAGTTGGTTGCAATACATATCAGCCACCCTGTATGTGCTTTTGGATCGAGATCATAGATTTAATTTTCATTTATTCTGGTATGTTTCCACCCATAGAGCTATACTGTGCATATAATTATAATATGGCACACACATGTATACAATTTTGTCATCTATGCAAGTGTTTGCACGATTGTTCTTGTCTTTTACACTCCGCTGCTGCTTAGTTCCGTCTTAAATTTCACAGGCTGTCATGTGCAATTTAAGATGGCGCTGTCACGGCGCATCCTTTCAAACGTCATTTACGAATGTCATCTATTAAATTCTTGCAACTATGTACAAGCACTCACTCGTATGAATTACACATTCTCACATATACAAACACATACTGACATGTATGCAAATAAAAAAGATGTGTGTTTGTAGGTCCTTACCACAGTCGGATGTGAATATGCGCCACTGTGACAATTCGAGTAAATGTGTCCTTCTGTCCGTCCGTCTCTCCGTCCGTCCTCTGTCATTCAGTCCTTCTGCCTGCCGGCATATTGTTCACATTCACATATGCGTCGTGAATAGAAGTATTTATGTGAGTGTGTGTGTGTGTGTCATCTGTATCTGTATATTATTACTTGGCATTTACATTCATTCATTGTACTCGGGGTCTCATGTAAATGTACATTCAACATTCGACATTGTACAATGTATATTGTGCAATATGCTTGTTTTCGCAAATAATTTGTGTTCTTCTCGTTCCGAGTTTGCGAATGGCCCTCAGCCGCACAATGTGTATCATTATTCGATAATTTTTATGATTTCCATATCAAGAAACACCACATATGTATGTACGAATTTATACAGTGTTCGGCTGCAACATTGCCGATTTTTTCATTTGAAAAATTATAAATTTGCGAAATACTTTATTGAATCCATTACGCAGTTGTTGTGGAGTTGGACAATTATATTTTCTCAATACAAATTTGTCATAAATGTACATATATAAAACAACACTGTCCAACAAATTAAGACTTTTTGATTGGAACAGAATAGCGACCCTATAATTCTGAAAGGGCATGTTGAGTAGATCATTTTTGTAGAATAAACTTATGGTCCAGGTGGTCTGAGTTTTTTTTTACAGTGGGCCAAAGTTTTCATTTTTTGGTCGAAGGTAGCATTAAACTAAATAAAAAAATGATGTAAGTTAATGTCTGAGAGATTTCTCCTTTTTAGAGTTACACAGTGGAGAGAGATTTCATTTTTAATTTCTAAATATTCCAAATTGTATTCAGTTAAAAGTTATTCACAAAACAGTACAGGTCATTCGATTTGCATTAAAAGGAAATTCCACACAAATTTAAAAAATGCATCAAACTTTGATCGCTTTTCCAGAAAAACTACCGTTTTGCACTTAGCGAAATGGAAGGGGTCAGTGATCGGCGGCTGCTCTGACTAACGGCAAAAGTTATATCGGCCAAAAAAAGTTAACGTGGGTCACGCCATTTGTAGTTAGTAAGTTCATATAAGGAAATTAGCCACGTTTGTTTGGGGGTCTTTTGTTTGACATAACTCGAGAAAGATTCGTCCGATTTTGGTGCAAAAAATTTATGTACGAATTTATACAGTGTTCGGCTGCAACATTGCCGATTTTTTCATTTGAAAAATTATAAATTTGCGAAATACTTTATTGAATCCATTACGCAGTTGTTCTGGAGTTGGACAATTATATTTTGTCAATACAAATTTGTCATAAATGTACATATATAAAACAAGACTGTCCAACAAATTAAGACTTTTTGATTGGAACAGAATAGCGACCCTATAATTCTGAAAGGGCATTTTGAGTAGATCATTTTTGTAGAATAAACTTATGGTCCAGGTGGTCTGAGTTTTTTTTACAGTGGGTCAAAGTTTTCATTTTTTGGTCGAAGGTAGCATTATACTAAATGAAAAAAATGATGTAAGTTAATGTCTGAGAGATTTCTCCTTTTTAGAGTTACACAGTGGAATTTTATGAGGATCATTTTTGTGGAAGATTCCAGCTCCCTCTCAATGGGTCAATTTGGCCCCTTTTTCGAAAAAATTAAAAAAAGTCCTTTCAAAAAGGACATTTAAGGATTAAAATATTCTACGAAAATGTTTGCTGGAAAATTTCAGTAGGGGTCGCCAAGGACACCAAAGTACTAGTTTAAGTTTTTTACGTTTAATTAGCAAAATTACACGCCAACTTATAAATAAATAATATAATGTAAATTTAAAGTCGCGATAAATTAAGATACAAACACTTACAAATTTGTACAGTCTAACGCGTTTATAGTACCCATAGTCTATTGAAAAATTGGCGTTATTGCCATACCTGGTACCTCTTAAATAATATGGTACCAGGCCTTTACTCATTTTAGCCTTTACAAATACTTTTTACTCTAAATCTTTGAAGCAAAAAAAATAAATACTATTAAATACTATTATGAAGATTTTACCAAATATTTCTCGTCATTTCTAAATAAATGTTAATTTGTTACGACTTTACATTTACATTATATTACTTATTTGTATAAGATGGCCTATCATTTTACTACTTAAGCGTAAAGAGCTATATTTACAACATTGGTGTCTTTGGCGACCGCCACTGAAATTTTCCGTTAAACATTTTCGTAGAATATTTGAATCCTTAAAAGTCCTTTTTAAAAGGACTTTTTTAATTTTTTGGAAAAAGGGCCAAGTTGACCCATTAAGAGGGGTGGTAGAGGGTTAAGATCTTCCACAAAAATGATCCTCATAAAATTCCACTATGTCACTCTGACAATGAGAAATCTCTCAGACATTAACTTACATCATTATTTTCATTTAGTATAATGCTACCTTCGACCAAAAAATGAAATTTTTGACCCACTGTAAAAGAAAACTCAGACCAGCTGGACCATAAGTTTATTCTAAGAAAATGATCTACTCAAAACGCCCTTTCAGAATTATAGGGTCGCTCTTCTGCTCCAATAATTCCACAGATATCACGGCTTTAAATTTACATTATAGAATTTGTTTCATGTAATTTTGCTAATTAAACCTAAAAAGCTATAATTACAACTTTGGTGTCCTTGGCGACCCCCACTGAAATTTTCCAGAAGTTCCGAAAGGACTTTTTTTAGTTTTTTCGAAAAAGGGCCAAATTGACCCATTAAGAGGGGAGCTGGAGGGTTAAGATCTTCCACAAAAATGATCCTCATAAAATTCCACTGTGTAACTCTGACAAGGAGAAATCTCTCAGACATTAACTTACATCATTTTTTTCATTTAGTATAATGCTACCTTCGACCAAAAAATTAAAACTTTGACTCACTGTAAAAAAAAACTCAGACCAGCTGGACCATAAGTTTATTCTACAAGCATGATCTACTCAACATGCCCTTTCAGAATTATACGGTCGCTATTCTGTTCCAAAAATGCCGCTATATCAAAACGTGGACAGATATGAATACTTTTTCTGGCAACTGGGTCAGAATTTGTGTGTACGAGTATTAAACTATGAATTTCATTTTTGACTAAACAGTTTATAAAAAGTTGCTAAATGGTAAAATAAAATAACGCTATCATTTATTTCTTTAAAAAAATCCGAAATATTATGGGGATTTGAAATTGTATGAAATATATATATCTTGAACGGCTGAACCGATGTTTTCAAAGTTTGTCGTTTGAAAGAGAACATAATGGACCATTTATCGAAATCGATTTTTCATTTGGACGAATTTGGGTTCTGAGCGATATCCAAGCGACGGTCCTTTTGGTCAATAGTAGTAAACATTGTCAAACACATCGAAACGCTTCTAACTTTCATGTCCTTCAAAAACAAACTAAATTAGTAAAATGGCTGACAATGTCAACATATCGTTCATTCATTTCAAAAGTGACATAACTCAAAATGTAAAAGGTTGCCTTACAGAAATACGAATAAATTAATAACAGCAACATTTTGTTTTTAAATAACACAGTGCGACAACTCGATACCTCCATTCTAAAATATGCTAAGACGACTTAGCATGTCTTTAGGGAGATTTAATTTTTAATTTCTAAATATTCCAAATTGTATTCAGTTAAAAGTTATTCACAAAACAGTACAGGTCATTCGATTTGCATTAAAAGGAAATTCCACACAAATTTAAAAAATGCATTAAACTTTGATCGCTTTTCCAGAAAAACTACCATTTTGCATTTAGCGAAATGGAAGGGGTCAGTGATCGGTGGGTGCTCTGACTAACGGCAAAAGTTATATCGGCCAAAAAAAGTTAACGTGGGTCACGCCATTTGTAGTTAGTAAGTTCATATAAGGAAATTAGCCACGTTTTTTTGGGGGCCTTTTGTTTGACATAACTCGAGAAAGATTAGTCCGATTTTGGTGCAAAAAATGTAGAGTAATTAAGAATCACAATTCCTTAAAATTTTAATAATGGTACTTTTATATGGAAACAGAAGTTTGTGAACTGACATTGAAACTATTAGAAACAATTTATCTTTTTGTGCAAAATGGTTCATTTGTATGGGAGGTACGAAAAGGGCGTGGAAATAACGCCCATTTTGCACGGGACTATAGGTACTGTTTTATTGGCAATCCTCCATATAAATCTCTACAAAATATATTGTAAATATATGAAATTGTAAGGTTTTCTTGCAATCGTCTGAACTGTCAATTCAACTTTGCCTAACAATCTGTCATTTCCCGTACATTTGCAGCACTTTAACAGGGTTGATAACGTCGTCCAATGTGACAATCGTCTGCATATAGCTTTATGAACCGTTTATTTTTTGTGCAAAATGGTTCACTTGGCAACATCGCCCATTTTTCTCAAGATGACAGCTACAAAGAAACTAATACTATGTGAGCAATTGTGAAAGATAGAAGTTATGAGATGATCAATATTTCACAAAAATGTGGGAGGGACTTGAAGGAGTGGACCAACATTGTCCATCATTGACAGATTTAATAGAATTCTCAAGTGAAGTGCTACTTCTTAAGTTTTCTATATTTGTTGCAGCAAAATCGGACTAGTCGTTCTCGAATTATGTCAAAGAAAAGACCCCCAAACTTGACAAATGCCCATATATATATACATGATTTTTGCTGTCGCACAGTGTAAACAACTATATTGCCTATTGTTGTTCGTCACTTAAAACATTGGACCACCAGGCATCTATTTACGAATGTTTGCATTTTGTTCGTAGTAAGATATGTCACAAGCCATGTCGCGCAACCATAGAGCAAACCTGTTTTAACGCAGCTATTAAATATTAGGATTTTTGTAGGAAGTCATATGATATTATTGCGCTACACATTGTTGAGCATTGCAAATGCCGTTCTTGATTTCCGAATCCTATTCTCTACATCGGCTCATGCGCCTCCATCCGTAGTTACTTTACTGCCGGGATATTCAAACTCCTCAACATTTTGTAACAACTGTCCTTCCAAGTAACCTTTTTTCGATTAATCAAATCTTTGTCATGATGAAATCATAAGAAAATTCAAAATCTTTTCCTAACATTGGAAATAAGAAAATATTTTTTCTTCAACTGTGGACAGGCTTGTTGTATGTATGAAAAATGTTCTATAAAAGGAACTTTACAACTTCTTGGCGAAACACTGTGTGTGTGCCAGTTCATACGTACTCGCTGGTGGGAACATCCATTTATGAATATAAGTCAGATAACGTCTTACAGTAATATCTCTTTTAAACGAACCCCAAACTATGAACTATTAAAATTCTGTTTAAATAATTTCCCAAAAGATAACAGACAACGGTTTGTTTCCATTCAACTGATTGTCAGCTGGAGGGCAATTTCATAATGCCTCTAGATTATTGTTTTCTTTTTTTCTCTACACAGGAGTTAAGGTGCTCCTGTTTCCCAGGAAAAAGTCATTCACCGAAATGGAGGGTTTACTGCTTGTGCTGTACAAGATATTCACGTACAACCTGCGGATATGGAGTATATAAGAAATCTTGGAAGAAGAACTGGTTTTTAACATGTCTTCCAACTCTTGATAATGTCAAGTCCTCCCACATAGGCAGACGGAAGTGGGGAGGGGCAAACACATACACACACAGGCACTGAGTGACAGTGTTGACAGTCTGAGACTACTGTGGCCGGGATATGCGTTATGCAAATTCAATTAATCATCATAAGCACTGATATGGAGCATGACATTTGAACGCATTCAATTGCAAAATAGAAATTGAGTTTATAACACAGTCTTGTCGTCCTCTGTCACAGCGACAAACGAGAACGAACATGAAACTTGTCACTCCTATCTTCTGAACACACGCACACACTCTTTCACATACATACCCACACACCCACATGACCATGTGAGTACGCGTCTTTCCCTCCTTCGTGTCTATGTCACTCTAATAAACATCTTTGGCACACATGAAAGGATGGAACGTTCCCAGTTTCACAATACGAACTGATTCCGATAACCACATGGACCTGTGCACTCGCATAAAATTCATGAAAACTCTGCCGATATCATCATACGGCCAGAACAAAGTTTGTGCACGGGGAAAAATCTTTGTTTTTGATATGTTTGAATTGAAAGAAAATTTATTTGGAACACAATTTTTTAATATACGTAGTTGTGAACAAAAAATTATTTACAAATCATTAAAATCGATTTGCAGCGCATATGTTAATATATTACACCAAAATATATTTGCGAACTAAAGATACTATTTTTCTTGTAGGTCTTGGCGAGTAAAACGTTGTTTGTTCCACTAAATTTGCCGGACACCCCCAAAATCTGGATTTACGGATAAGAACCCGCTTTTCTGCCTTTTTTCACTTAAACGCCTATGACTTTGTTAATTATTAACCCGTTTTCAATCTCTAAACGAATTGTGAAATAAGAGACTTAAGCCTTTCGAACGATATATATTTTGTTTATTTAAAGCTGTAGGAATATATATGTTTTTACCAATTATTTTGTGAGATAACCACACGATTAATTCATTTACGTATATAGTAAATTTTATAGACCTACAGGAAAAATAGTTTCGCGTCATTTGCTTCTCAACTTGAGTTTATTTTGTCGCACTGTGTTATTAGGAAAAAATGCCGTCGTCATCGTCAAAGCTAGTATTTATGTACACATTTAGTTTTAATGAAACTTTATTAACTCAGTCAATTGCAAACGGATTTTTAAGAGACTGGTTGCATTTTTTTCCTGTTAAAATATACTATAAATGTAAATCAATTAATCGTGTGGTTATCTCACAAAATAATTAGTAAAAACATTGCCTTAACTAGAAAATGGCGGACAAAAATTTAAAAAATGTGTTTGTGGGACAAATAAACCTATATTCGCACAGCTTTAAATAAACAAAATATATATGGTTCGAAAGGTCTAATTCTCTTCTTTTCAAATTCTTTTACAGATTGAACATTAATAATTAACAATGTTATATGCGCTCAATTGAAAAAAGGCAAGAAAATCGTTTTTTTTACCCGTAAATCCGGATTTTGGGGGTGTCCGGTAAATTTCGTAGAACAAACGTTGTTCTACTCGCCAAGACCTACAATAAAAATAGTATCGCTGTTTTTGGTTTTTGGACTGTCGCACTGTGTAATATATAATATATAAGGAAATTAATTAATCGTACGGTTATCACACAATATAATTGGTAAAAACATTGACTAAACTAGAAAATGACGGACAAAAATTAAAAAAAGTGTGTGTAGGACGAATAAGCCTATATTCCTATATCTTCAAATAAACAAAATATACATCGTTCGAAAGGTATAATTCTCATCTTACCAAATTCCTTTAGAGATTGCTTCTCAACTTGAGTTTATTTTGTCGCACTGTGTAATATATACACTTTATGGGGTCTCGGATCAATATTTGTTGTTACAAAGCGAGTGACAAAATGACCCCCAACCTATGGTGGAGGGTACAAAAACTTTGTTTGAATATCTCTTTTATCAATATTACTTTTTTCGAACATTCGGTGCAGATTTTCTTAAAAAATGGGAAAATATTTAAATAATTTTTCCTACTTATTGAAACAAATTAAATTTCCCAAATTTGGTCATATTAATTTACGTAGTTTTAAATTGAGTAGCGGTTCCTATAAAATTCATGAGGTTAGAAGCATATTGGAAGGTGGATATTTGGATGTGTTTGGAGTATCTGAAACGTGGCTAAAGTCCTCGATATCCACTAATGCTGTAGAGGTCTCGAATTATGTTTGCCACAGGAGTGATCGCCCTGATATGAGGGCAGGTGGTGTTGCTATGTATGTATCCCGGAGCATTAGGCATAAGGTTGTTTGTAAAAGTACTTTATATGGTGTTGTTGAATTTATTTTTTGTGAGATGGTTTTCAATGGAATAACATTGTTAGTGGGAGTGGTTTATCTTCCTCATGGAGATATTTCTTCTATGGAGGAGCAAATTTCAGAATTAGCAGTTAGGTACAATAATATTGTTATTATGGGCGACTTCAATAATAACTTGTTTGATATCACTAAGTGCACTATGGTAAGGAGTATGTGCAATAGGCTAAATCTCAGCATTGTACATAACGCCATGCCCACTCATTATGATGTAGCCCACGAATCAACTTCACTGTTAGATTTTTTTTTTTTTTTATTGTCATGTCCAGAATTATTGCGCTTCTCTAATCAATTTTGCACTCCAGGTATTTCTGACCATTCGTTTATATTCTTGTCTCTTGAAGTTGTCTGTCGTTATGTTCGTCATTATTATGAATTTCCGGATTATGACTCCCTTACTCCAGGTTTCTTAGAAGAAGCTGTAAATTTGTGTAGTTTTCATGATATATATGTAACTTCCAATGTTGATGTGCAGTTAAATGTGTTGAATATGAATCTTCAACGAATACACTCCACTATTCCTGTTAAGAGGCGTGCATGTAAAATAGATACAGGTGATTGGTTCAAGTCTGCCGAAATTCGATATCACATGTCGCTACGTGACCTTGCTTTTAGAACTTATATTCATGAAAAAAGTTTGGAAAACTGGAGAGCTTACTGCAAGTGTCGAAATCGTGCAAAAACTGTTATTAGGCGATTAAAAAGATTGGCACATAAAAGCCTTTTCGCCGATAAGTCTCCCAAGCAAATGTGGTCGGTTCTCAATAGGAGTGGCGTGTGTGATGATAGTGATGAAGTCCAAGTTGTAGATGTTGATCAGTTAAATCGTGATTTTGTAGCGAATCAGACGCATAGCAGTTTGAGTGTTCCGTATATACCTGTTAATGTTCATGATGGTTTTTCGTTTCGTGCTGTTGATTACTCTGAAGTTGTTGAAGCATTTGGTATGATCAAGTCAACCGCTGTGGGCTATGATGGGTTTAAACTGCGATTTTTAAAGCTTATCTTCCCATATATTGGTACTCACTTGGTTCATATTATTAATACGTTGTTGACTACATCGGTTTTTCCGGAGGATTGGAAGGTGGCTAAAATTGTGCCAATTCGGAAGAATAAAGATAGTAGTGATCTTAGGCCAATTTCTATTATGCCAATTTTGTCAAAAATGGCTGAACACATAATGAAAATCCAGATGATCAGATATTTAGATGGTATGTCACTATTGCATGACAGTCAGTCTGGTTTCAGACGAAATCGTAGCACCACTTCTCTACTTCTTGGTTTAACTGATAATGTTAGGAAGAGAGTGAGTGATGGTGGCTGTTGTGTGCTGTTGTCACTGGATCTTGAAAAAGCCTTTGACAGAGTTGATCATAGCATATTAGTTGAAAAGCTTTACTGCCACTTTGGCTTTTCCTCAACAGCTTGCAGATTAATGTATTCGTATTTGTCTGGTAGGAAACAGTATGTGTCTGGTAAGAATTGTACGTCTAGTGTCCTTCCGGTGAGTAGTGGAGTTCCACAGGGATCAGTTTTGGGTCCCTTGTTATTTATTATGTATGTTAATGACTTGTTCAATCGTATAGTTGGTAGAAATAGTATTGCATATGCATTTGCTGATGATTTGCAGATCTTGTTTAATGGTGATTTTGTGTTTTTAGATGTTTTGCAGAGTACAATTGACTTCACTGTTAATTTGCTAGTTAATTGGATGAGCAATAATGGTCTGTCAATTAATGCCTCTAAAACCAAGGTAATGTTTTTCGGCAATATACCTACAGATGCTATTTCTGTTTCCATCTGTAGCACAGCTATAGATGTTGTAAGCAATTTTAAGTGTCTGGGTGTAATCCTTGATAATAATTTATCTTTTGAGTTGCATGTAAACTCATTAATTTCCAGAGTTAACTTTCTTTTACGAAAATTATACAACCTGGATTTGGTTATGCCGCGTAGTATTAAGATGCGTGTTGTTCATGCGTTGATAATGCCTATTTTTTTGTATGGTATTGAGGTATTTTCAGGTTGTGTTGGTTACATTATGCAAAGGGTGAGGTTGTTGTTCCACAAAGTTATGCGATATGCATATAATGTGAGGTGGCATAATCACATCTCGCAATGTGTAACTGATTTTCTTGGTTGTACCTTTGCTAACTTCGTTAAAATAAGAAGTTTCTTGCACTTCTATAAAGTGCACAGATTGCAAATCCCGCAATTTATGTTGGACCTTTTCAGTTTTGGTAGGTCGACAAGAAATACACAAATTGTTATTCCAAGGTTAGCTGTAATTTTAGAGAGGTCGTTTCTTGTGAGAGTAGCACGTATATACAACAATCTGCCTGTGTCGCTTAAAACTTTCAATTATTCAGTTAGCACATACAAAGATAAGCTCTATCAATATGTTCAGCTTCATGAATTTTGATTTTGTAATTTTTTTCTCATTCATTTTAGTTTTTGTTTTTTTATTGTTCCAATGTTATTATTGCCTAATTGGATGATATGACCTGTTAGAGTAGGTTTTGAGTGAGTAGTAGGACTGATATTTAGAACTCTTGTTTTCTTATCTTCAATCACCTCAAAATTGTTTTATTTTCCCTTATTTTCTTTTATTATTTCATTCAATTATTATGCTTGTATTTTATGTCTAATGTTTTTTTGTTAATAATTTGAGTTGTTGTTTTGCATATATATTTTTTTTTCACAGTGAGTAGTTTTTCCTATTGTTGATTTCAACATAACTGCTTATAAATACTGTGAAAGTTAGGAGGAATTTAGTTACGCTTTTTTAAAACTCTTGTTTTTTGTATTATTTTATAATTAAGTCTATTGATACATTATAGATATTTAAGATTTTCGAGTAGAATATTTATTGTCGTATTTTGTAATCATATATGGCCTTATAGGCTCGGTTACTCCGATGAAAACAAATAAATTAAAAAAAAAAAAAAAAAATAATTTTCCTACTCACACGCTGAAAAAAAATCGCTTCTGTAGTATATTCTCCCAAACATATTCGGCTTGAAACATATATATGTTTAGCGTACACTCTAAACATATAATATTTGGTAAACACAAAAATTATATATTTGGAAATATGTTGTCGTTTTAACCAAATCTTTGTTTCTATCCTAATATTTTGTTATTTGAGACTATTTCCGAAACAAAAATTTATTTGTGTTACATTTTTTATCACTTCAAAATTAATTTTACAGTTTTTTTTTGTTTTTAAAAATAATAAATATTTATAATTTAAATCGTATAATGTTGGATATACATAAATTACTTGGAGGATTGACAACAAATGATGACTTGGAATACTCATAAATTAAAAATGATCGATTTAAAATAAAAGTTAATGCTACATATGGTGTTATATCTGGGAGGTACAATTCGAATTAAAGAAAAACATCAAAACTGAAAATTGAAAAAGTCAGCAAAGTTTTGAAAACCTTTTTAAATAAAATATATTCAGAGAAATTTCTAAACAATAATTTTATTTGTATTTAAATACATATTTTATTTGAGAAATTTAGTTTGCAAATATATTTTGTTCTAATATATTAATATATACGTTCCAAATAAATTGTATTGGTTTTCAAATTAAATTAACTTGTTCAGAAATATCTAATATTTAAAAATGTGTGTTCCAAATATATTTTCTTTCGATTCCAACATATCAAAATTTTGCTCCGTGTATTGAAACAATTTAATTTCTCTCTACCAATTTTTGTATTTGTTTCTACTTTACTTATTTACAATAGACAGAAAGAAACTGAAACATATGATCTCGAACCAAATAAATTCTGACTGAATAACAAAAGCAAAGACTAATAATAAATAACAACAACACATTTCCCAAAAATGATATGTTTACAGCAGATATGCTACAGAAGCATTTTATTCTTAAGGGAAGATTAACCGATTTAAATTATAAAGGAATTTTAGAAAAAAAATAAAATTTCTAAATTAGAATAATTACTGAAAAGCTTGTTTTTCTTATATAGGAAATAGTAGATCCAAAATAAAAATTGTAGATGTAAACAAAGTTTTCTTTACGACAATATGTTTCCAAACATATAATATTAGATTGTGCAAAATATTATATTTTTTGGGTGTACGCTAAACATACATATATATATTAAGCAGAATATGTTTGGAACAATATACTACAGAGGCGATATTTTAGCGTGTGGTAATTAAATTGTTCGATCAAAAGCAACAAATGGTGCTCAACCACAATAGATTTAAATGTATTTCCCAAAGGAAAAACAAATTATGAAATATGTTCGCACGATTGGCGATTTTTTCCTTTGTAAAACCAGGACATTTTAACGAATAAGGAAATTACCTTTCGTACAAGTTCCCAAATTTTAAATTGACACTTCACATTTTTAAATTTACTAACTTTATACTCGTACCAAGGAAATAACAATGTTAAAAACTCAAACAGAATAAGTACCGTTTGGGTAAACCTATTTGGAGTTTGACAAATCACAAATTTTGTTGGCTAAATAAAAAAGTTTGTTAATTTGGGTTTTAATGAAAACGATTTTTCTGTTCTGAGAATGTCATAGGAGCCTTGCCGCGACTTATAATATTTTAAAATTAAAAATAATACAAAAAATTACGGAAGACCTTAATGTATAAATGCACAAATTCGCACAAGTAAAAGTTTCAATATGGAAAAGAGGAAATAACTAACAACAATTTTAATTGCATTCATAAACGAATTTAGAAATATGACTAATCCCAGAGTTTTCCATCGGTTAGTCTACACAGAGAACACACAAACAAACCACATACTCGTACGAATGAATGTATGTGAGTGGATATAGGTCAAGATCGTCGTTTAATTTCCTAAATTTATTCAGTTAAAGTCAAATCCGGAGTACCAAAGGCAGCGATACCACATGCAAGTTGTGTACTTCTAACATGAGCAAATAAGAATTGCAAATTTGGCGGTAATAGAATTTATCACAGAAAGTTTCATTTGAGTGAACTGAGTTCAACTTCGGAAGAAAATATAATACAATATGAATTTCATATATCGTAGATATGCGAAAGTAGATGTCCATTCTTTATCATACAATAGAATATAAAGGTTACAAAAAGTCATAACCAGATTTTTGGTTGAACTATTGGTACTGCTAAATCATTGTGTTGCACCGAATTTAATTGATTTGTACGAACTTAAACTAATGCTGTGATCCATAATTTTATAGTAAAATTCTCATATCACTTATTTTGATGGACAATTATTATGAAGTGTACAGATGCAGAGTATTCTTTAACTATTTCAAAATTTACAAAGAACCATTGAACCATTGAAAATGTCAGTCGGGTAAATCGACTAAGGTAAACTACACTCACTTTGTGAGCTATGTACTCGTAAATACATATGTACTAATATTATGAGGCATTTAATTTTGGTATCACTTGAGGTAGACTTAGGTAGACTTAGAAAGACTTATGAGGTAGACTTAGAAATTGACAGGATTTATCGGAATTCCAGCATTTGCGCACACAGTGGGGTAAAAAGGGATAAATGAGGTACAACAGCATACAACAGGGTTATTTATGGTGCATTGGGGTAAAAATTAATCAATATGTCACAATTTTTAACTTAAACTTAAGATATAAAGAGTTGTGTTGCTTTGGGAGCACAGTGGTCAAAAACATTAAATAATGTATAGTGGGCAAAAATGGTACAGTGGATAAAATGTGGTTGAATATGGTACAGTGGGGGAAAAATGGTTAAGTATGGTACAGTGGGCAAAAATAGTTATACATATATGGTAAAGTGGGGCACAATGGGTTAAATATGGTACAGTGGGACAAAAAGCGTTAACTATGGAAAAGTGGGCAAAAATGTATTAACTATGATACGGTGGGGCAAAAAGGCTTACATATGGTACAGTGTGATAAAAATAGTTAAATATTGTAAAGTGGAGCAAACAGGGTTAAATATGGTACAGTGGGGGCGAAAAGTGTTATATATTGTATGTACAGTGTGACAAGTTATTGAATACAGTTTAACAGGTTAACTATGGTACAGTGGGGCACAAATAGTTAATTGTGGTAACGTAGGACAAAATGGGTTAAATATGGTACAGTGGCACAACAAGTGTTAACTATGCAAAGGTGGCCAATAATGTGTTAACTGTGGTACAGTGGGCCAAAAATGGTTAAATATATTATACAGTTGGGCAAAAATGTGTTACATAGGATTCAGTGGACCAAAAGAGGTGGTACAGTGCGTCAAAAAGCGTACATTTAGTACATTGGGCACAAATATGAATGCATGAAGTGAGGGTAACTCCTGGAACTATGGTGCAGTTGGCGCAAGTAAAAATTGTTCAATATGTTACAGAGGGGCGAAAAGGTATTAAATATGGTTAAGTGGAGCAAAAAGGATTAAATATGGCACGGTGAAAGAAAAAAGCTATATAAAGTGTGGCAAAATAGTTAGTGGGGAAAAACAGTGGAATAAAAAGTGTTTAATATGGTACAGTGGGGCATAAAGGATTGAATGTGGGGAAACATAAGTTAAATAAGGTACGGTATGGTAAAAAGTTAAGCGTGGCGCAGATAGGGGCCGCTGTGGGGCAAAAACGATTAAGGGTCAGAATACTTAATATCGAAAAATGCAGTTTATTTTGGCTAAAATGTTTATAAGCAGTTACAAATATGTAAAATATGTAAAATAAGATCTCGCTATAATTTTTTTTTTAACATTTTATAGATATTTTATTTTTTGGAAAAATTATTTTTTGGTTCAATGGAGCGATTCACATTAGCTTTTTTAAATTTGTGCTATTATATTTACGATGGAACAAACATTGTTTTATATTGTACCAGGGTTTGAATGTAGCTATTGGAACATAATCTAGGGGAAAGAAGCTAACATACGATCCAAAAAAATAGTTTATCAACATTCAGAGGTACAGTGGGGAAAGGGATAATTATTGTACCATGATGTCAGGGTAACTCTTGGAACATAAACAAGAAAAGAAACGGGGATATTTTATTTTATAGTATGAAAGTAATTAAATCTACTTCATTTTGCACCATATGTAATAATTATGAATTTTGAATGAAAGACGCATAACTTCAAAATAAACAATAAATAAATAAAGCATGGGAGCTGCGAAGCGCACCGGGCTAAAGCTGGTGCTTCAATATATATATTGTATACCAATCTTCTATATATATAAAAATGGAAAAATGTTTGTATGTATGTGTTTTATAGACGCTTAAACCACTGGACCGATTTTAAAATTTTTTCTTTTGTTTGAAAGCTATTTGGTCTGATATGGTTTTGGAAAAAAAAAATTGCAAATAGTGGGCGGGGAAAATGTGGGCGTGGCAAATCGTTTGTTTGTCTGTCTGTTTGTGTGTTTGTTCCACTGCAGTTCTGCTGGCAGTCTACGTCAGTGGTCCAAAAATGGACGGGATCGGAAATATGGGGCAACGAAGTGGACCGGGTCCAGCTAGTTTTAAATAAAGAATAAAAGAAATTATGAAAATGTTAGGTATTTATGTGCACTTATATTAATGTTTTTAGCACTTAACTTTTCGTCACTTTGTGAAGGAGGTACCATGGGAGCAAAGGCGTGAGATGGAGAAAAATATAACCGCATACCAAATTTGAAGTCAATCGGTTACTTCTTTCGAGAGTTATCATGCGCACCAGCCAGAAGACCACCACACAGACAGAGAGAGATAGGCAGACAGACGGACGGACATTGCTCAAGTGACTTAAAATGACCCAAATCGCATTTCCTCTAAATATTCTTGCAGAATGTATACTATTTGTATAGAAAATAATCCTTCCACTTCAGTACTTTCGAGTACCTACACCTTTAATTATCGACGATTCATGGGATTTTAGAGAATTTCATTATTTTGCATTGAATTTCTGCATTCAAAATTTATATTTTTGAAATCCTATTAACCCATTACCTTACAAACGTACTTTCAAATTGGATTTGAAGGAGTTAAAATTGGAATAAAAATAAATAAATTTACCGTTCAAGTGCAGGCACGAGAATGCAGTACGTATGTATGTGCACATTGTTAGGATTTTTGTTCATATTCAGACAATAGTTGTGATTTCTGTATTATGTGTCGATTTTAGCACATTCCATTTTAACGCTCGAGTACATCTGTTGTGACCAAAGCTTTTAAAAACACCCATAAATTATTCGTTTAAATGTTTATCGCCGCAACAAATAAAAACATTGGTACATTGGATTTTGTAGAACTCGCTGTATGTATGTCGTCATAGTATTCTGTACTAACAACAACCACGTATGACTGTATTGTTGTTTAGATTATTCGATTGTTCGTACATTGTGTGTGGTATGGCATGGTATGTTGTGTGTGATGTGATGGCGTGGGCGACTTGAAAACACTCCACAGATTTATCTATTTTCGTAATATTGAGATGGGAATCAGCTCAGTTAACATTCAGCACATTTACTCAATTTATATACGAATATATTTGTATTTTCTATCCCGCGTTGCAAAACTTTCGTTCAACTTAATTGCACCTTCGCTCTCGAATGGCAAATGGTGAATGGATTAATAAAAGCTTCATACATGTGCGACCGTTGCGGGTGTGTGGGTGTAGTGTCCAACACCAGTTGAATTGTCGTCCATTGTGGATGGTGATTGCGCTCCACGATGGTCCGTCCATGAATGCCAACAATGTTCATCCGTTCGATTATTTTTATTGAAAACGTATTGATTTTCACTGTGTGCCACTGCGAACATTATGAAACATTTGTCCCGCATTGTTAATTGCCATTGAATGATATTTGGCTGAGATCTGGAGGACGTTGGCTGTTGAATTTGTGTCGTTGTCCCTTGTACTTGGGGGACGCGCGACTTCCTACCCCTTGGGAAACTGCAATCAAATGACGGTCTGCCAAAGAGTTGATTTCGATAGCGAAAATATTACAATGAACATTTCAGCCAAGGGGAAATAGTTTTGGTCAAGAACATATTTGGAGAATGAAAATAAAATATGTATTTTTTTGAAACAATACCAATTGATTGTTACTATTTTTGTGTGCAATTTTTTCCAGTTACAAAACACTAAAATGTAAACAATAGTCATTATAGTTTACAATGGAAATAAAGGCGCCGATGGGTAAAACAAACCATATTCCTACCGGAGTAGAAGTAAAAGTTTTATTTTTTTTAATTATGCAAAACGATATAATTACACCATTATGAATACCTTTTCAGTGCATATACATTTTGTAAATTTTTGAGACACTAGTAAAGTAGGGCGTGCCGATTTAAACTTTCGATGGAAAACTATAAAAAACTCATTTCTAAGTCTTACCAATTTTCATTGAGAAGAGAATTAGTACAAAGATTTTATACAAATACATATTGCGCAGAAAGAAAAAGATGAGTAATCCGTAGTTGAATCAAGATGTAGTGGTGTCAAAAGTACGGTTTTTCTTAAACCAAGTACAGAATACTTGATTCAATCACGGATTTGTAAACGCTGAATTCTTTATTTTAGAGCTCTTTAAGCCTGATTGCGCTTAATTTTATGCGGAAATATTCTGACTGCAAGAATAAAGCGATTGATTCAAGAATTTTATGGGATTGAAAAAAAAGTACATAACTTTTTAAAGAGCTTGCAGATTTTAGCGACTTTGGTGTCGGATAAAAGGTTTTAATCTCTGCTTATCGTCAAATTTGGTTTCGACGCCATGGTTCATAGCATGATTCATTAAAATCCGTGACATGAGCCAATAATACTGTGATCACTTAACATGGAAATACTCTAATACAATACTTTCATTTGAAAGGTCGTATTCCAATCAATATTAAAACCGAGCTAGAGTCTGCTCCTTCTTTTACAACTATAAAATATTGGGTGACAGAGTTCAAACGGGGCCATACGAGCTGCCTAAACCAATTGAGGTGTCCACCCCAGCAATGATTAAAAATATCCGCAAAATGGGTGCCGCGTTTACTCACAATCTATTACGATGGCCAGATTTAATTGCCTCTGAATATTTTTTGTTTCCAAACTTGAAAAAATGTCTCGGCGGATTTAACCGCAATGAAGAGGTTGAGATTGTGGTGGCTATTTGCGTATTTTCAGGGGCTAGACAGTTCTTACTATAAACTGGTTATCGAAGCTATTGAAAATCGTATATAGAGCTAAAAGGAGATTACGGTGAGAAATAAAAAACAATTTTCCCATATTTGTTGTGTTTCTTTGTTAGGTCGGCCAATTTTGGGACCGCACTTCGGGACCGTAGTTCGGATGAAAAAGTATTTCATACCAAGCGGATTTCCATTAGTTTTCTTCAATAATGTTTACGTTACATGCGTAAACCTAAACCTAACCTAAAACACTCCAGCGCTGACTATCAACTATCAAATATTGTCAAATTGGTATTTAAAATTTATTTTACAATGGCACTATTTATACCCGACAGCACACTGTAGTGATGGGTATTATGACTTTATGCATTTCTTAGTAGTGCCTAAACAAAAAGAGATAGTCCCATTGTTTATTCTACCGATCGGCATAGAATCACTTTTTGAGTCGATTTACCAATGTCCGTCTGTCTGTCCATGTATTCTTGTAATCAAAGTGAAGGTGGCAAATTTGAAGGGATCTTTAAGAAAATTGGTACAGAGGCCAAGGCCTGGGGATTATCCCTAGTCTATTAAATGCGAGTTCATACTTTATATTTGACCTAATAGTCCCTAGTAATAATGTGGTACATCGGTCCATGTTTTGATATAGCATCCATATAAAGATCACTTCTTGGCGTCCTAGGGGACACATGGTCCCTTCCGATTAGACTACTTAGCGTTATATGTGACGCATTTTTTAATCCATCATGCGGATATGTAAGCTTTTGTGCTTCATATTGCATTAAATCGTCTCTAGTGTAAATGGAGTATATCTGTCGATGTTTTGACAAGCATAAGCACCTTATGGAGGTTTAACCTGGAGTTTTGAAACATACTCAGTTTAACCTGCAACTGTTCATAGTAAAATAGTTATCCATGCAATGGTGGATGGATTTATATATTCTGCCAGCCCGCTTTTAGTCTTTCCTTAATGTTTCTTTAGTTTTCATAAAATGTTAAGATGTGACATCTTTGCACGAAACGATAATATCCAACTGCTCACTTTTCCATCTATAATTATGTTACGATTTTTATCCTGGTAATAAATAATTCCTTATGTTGTTAAATGCTCAACTTCAAAAACACATTCATCGTACGAATATATTCCCCGGAACATGCGGACATTACAAACTAAAAAGTAAACATTTTACAGAGAAATGTTTACCTTTAGATAAACGAAAGATTTTTTATAACGAATGTATTATATTAAAACTCACAGAGATCGGATAGTTAATATTGTTTTTAAAGTATAATAATCATATTTGAAATGGCAGCGAACAAAACCGACAACTATATTATTCTTCTTTCTCTCCTTCGATATGAGATACAAACTAACAACAAAAAATGAAAAAATAACAAAACCTATTTGGTCCTTTTGATAAAAGAACAGTGAATTGTTGTTTTCAAACTGTCACTGTTATTGTTATTGTTAGTGGCAAAAAGGATGAAACATAAATAACAAAATCCCATCAATATCAAAAATTACATTTATTTATCAATAAATGAATTTTATGTTCATGGAGTATTGTCAACTTTTATTACCAACCGCCATTGCTATGCTGCTCCGTCACTGCCAGCCAAACCAAACAAATAGTGGTGAAAGACTCCATCTACTCCCATCCCCCTGCCGCTCCGCTTCGTTCGCATGTTACAGTGTTACGCTGAGTCCAATAAGGACATCATCCACTATTATCATTAATTTGGTTTGCGAAATGTCTGTGGGGCTCAACATATCACCGAACATCTCTTGGTCGCTGACAATGCCCGAATTGAGCTCACACCCAGATGTGGAATAAGGCACCGGGCATCAAACAGACAATGGAACAGAGCTGCGATTATTATTTCCACTCCTTATCAGATGGGCAGCGGTGAATGTCAGCAAATGATGCTGTCGTAACGAAAAGTTTGTGTTTCCTCGTTGGAGAACAGCAAAACTCCTTGGAACAGCATTCGATCAGTGTACTAGTGTGTGTTTTTGTGTGTTGAGTAAGTCTTCCTCCAAGGAAGCTAAACAATTGGGTCTCTACATTCATTTTCTAAAACGAACAGAAAAATAGTTGTGTTCGAAATGACTACAATGGGGATAGTTTACATTATCCTTGTCGTTTTTGTATAGCGCCTTATCATTTAGTTTTCCTCCGCAAAGTTCAATGTTGGGGCTCGCAGATAATTGTTTTTTTTTTTTTTTAAATTGTGGCTAATTGTCTTCGGTCACCATTCTTGTGTGTACTTATACAAATAAAAAGGAATGCACCACCCTGGCGTATACGTATTTAAATATTATATTGGTGTTAATATTACTCATACGCAATTTACATGTATTGACTTAATGTTCTTTCCATTGGCAATATAGAAGTATATTGATCGGAAATACACACTTTCATACGTACATATGTACGTCTACATCTTTTTTAAATAACAGTGTAAATGTCCCTTGGCACTGCAGGAGACATTGGCAGATGTCGACGATGGCAATGACACGACATTTTTATAAAGTTCCTATTCCGATAGTGTAGTAGACGGACACATTGGGCAAGGCAAAAAAATCATACCCAATAATTTCTCACATATAAATATTTCAACTTGTTATACGTAGAGACACTGGAATTCTAACTACAAAATTTAAATTTACATTATCAGTCAAATCAATTTATTGGGAGAAATAACTTCAAGAATTATCGCCCAGACCAAACGGGGGATCTAGAATGAGAAAACTAAAATTCTGATTTGCTTCGAAGGTCCCTTTAGTATTTGGACCATATTTTTTGAAGTAAAAGCTGGATAAAACCGGGTTATCGTTTAAATAAAAGGAAATTTTTAAAAAAAATTGTTTTTTTGTTGCACGAAAAAAACAATAAAAAAATAGGGGAAGATGTCAAAAAAATGGTTTGTTCCAAATTTTGAAATCTAGTATCCTAACGAAAACAATCTATATACATATATAGAAACTACAGCCCTTTTGCCTAGCCTTCAAAAAAGGCTTTATTCGTGCCAGCAAAAAACGATTTTTTTTAATTAAAATAAAATTGGTTGTTATTTTTTTAACGACACTTACTAAACCACTGTCTCTACGTCAAAAGGCTATTCCCAACATTTATTGCCCTCATAATTTTCTTAAATTTAAAATCATGGGTCTATATACTTAAAAAAATATGGCCTAATACTAAAGGTAAATTCCATGAAAATTTTAATTAAAAAAAACTTAATATAATTTTGTTTTGGTTCTCAGACAGAAACATTTTTTTTTTGAATATTATAACTAGTACAAGAATCCAGAAATTCTGTGTAAAGATATCCTCACTTACTTCAAGAGTGACATAACTCAAAATTGAAAATTGTCAAGTTAACTTTAAGTCGGTATAAAAAGATAAGTATCATGAAATACGATTTTTAATAACGACGTAATCATCCGATACATGCTTGTTTATTTATAAACTAAATTTCATTGGGCACAACAACATTGTTAAATTATTTTTTTTTTATTTCACTCCAGTTCTTTTCACCATTGAAGCAGTAAGGAAATACTAAAGGCCGGGCGGGGCCGACTATATAATACCATACACCACCCTAACAATACAAAAAGGGGCATTGCGCTAATAATTTTGAAAGATTGCTTTTGTTTCACTTTACCAAGTACTTAGCTCCACCTCCTGTTGTTGTTGTTGATGTTGATCATAATAAACAAGATTTGAAACTATAACCTTAAAATGAGCAGTATTCTTTTATAGATCAAGAATCGAAAAGAATAAATAGATGGGACTATATATAATCTAAACAGATTGTTCATCAACTTTAATCAAAAACTTAATTTCTGACGTATAATACAGTTTTAATAGCGCTTAATATTAAATAGCCAGGAACATTTATATGTGGCTATATCTAAATATGAACCGATTATGTCCAAAATAAGCAGTTCTTAAATTAAGAGACTTCTTTCTCCAGATACACACGCGGCAACTTTTTCCAAGCAAGTGTCAACGTTTGTAGGAGAGAGGGGCAGAGATCACTTTCCGCCTGCCTCTCTCTCCAACAACTTTGACACTTTCTTGGAAAAAGTTGCCGAGTGTGAATCTGGACTTTCTGTCAAATTTTGTAATGATCGGAAGTAAAGTACAATTTCTATAAAGCTTTGATACCAAATCGGTAGTAACATATGAATGGGGGCGATATCTAAAACTGTACCGTCAAATCGGGGGTAACATATATATGGGGGATATATCTAAATCTGAACCTATTTTCCTTAAATTTAGTATTGTCTCTAAGTGTATCAAGAGAATTCTCCCAGTAAATTTTTTTCAAGATCGGTTAAAGAATGTTGCTTATACAGTGCAGATATGCCAAACCGGAATTAAATACTCGTATATGTGGGTGCTATATGTAAATCTGAACCGATTGTAATCAAATTCAATAGGGATCATCCTTGAGCCAAAGAAAGATATATGCTAAGTATCATTGAGGTCGGACGATAATTGCGACCTGCAGTTTGATTACAAGAATACATGCACAGACGGACGGACATATATAAATCAACTCAGAAAGTGATTCTAAGTCGAACGGTATAACAAACGATGGGTCTATTTCTTCTCCTTCGGTGTGCTACAAACAAATGCACAAAGTTATAATACGAAGTAAGAATTGCAATAGGATGTCTCTTCAGCCGTTAATAAAGACTACTCAATTTAGTCGAAATCGGTCTAGATTTAAATATAGTCCCCATATATATGTTAATTTCGATTTGTCTTCCAAGGGCTATAGAAGGTGTATTTTACACCAGCTCGAGGTAAAATAGGCAGAACTGTTCGCTCATTAATAGAGAGTACTCAATTTGTTGTAAATCGGTTAAGACTTAGATATAGCCCCCACATATATGTTCCCTGCGATTTGACATATAATTTTTATAGAAGCTGTAATTTGCACCAGATCGGGGTAAAAATTGGCAGAGGGAAGTCTCTTCAGCCATTTATAAAAACCATTAAATTGTGTGGAAATTAGATTTATGGTGATTTCGTTTCTGAAAAATAATGTCACCACACCATGTTGGGACATTTTTAAAAATTCTCCCTGCTCCCTCTGCTAATTTCACATTTTGCATGCGAACAGTCGAACAAAAATCGTGCGGTGAGTAAAACCCATACCTACATTATGGCGCAACCATTTGGTAGTGCATTAAGAATGTACGCTTTCATTTAGGTTTGGTTTTGAAGTCTGTTTTTTGACTCTACACCGTGGACTGGGCTGCGTGTGGAAAATGCAATATTTTCGCATTTGCGGGGTGTAATAATTTTAGAAATGAAATCAAAACCGGTTCATACGGCTGCACCATTTTTACAAACGAACTTAAATTGCGGTTTCAGTGTAAAATGTAAAAAAAATTTACATTCTTTTTGCACAAACTAAATCACCATTAGCACAAACTAAACCCCATATATATCTTCCTTCCGATTTGGCATCTAATTATCTAAAATTGGCAGAGGGTAGTCTCTTTGGCCATTTGTAAATACTACTCAATGTAGTTGAAATCAGATCAGATTTATATAAAGTCCCCATATATATGTTCTTTCCGATTTGGATTTTAAGGACTATATTTTAGAGAAGAAGTAAGTCAAAATAAAATCGGTTCAGATTTAGATATAATCTTTTCGGTTATGGATGTAAGGATTGGGAGAAACTAAACTTTCCAAACAATTTTTGAGCATTTTTTTTCATCCATTAGCTGATAGTACTACGAGTATTCGTTTCAAATTCAGATCAAGTATATGCGTGCTTACTCTGCTCGATCAAGGTGGTGTAGGGTATCATATAGTCGACTCCGCCCGATTGTCTTTCCTTACTGGTTTATCTTTATATTAATATCCAATATTCATATGATTAAATCAATATTAATCCAATATTCAATATTAATCCAAATTTAAAATGCTCAAAAAAAATTACGTAGACCTGAAGCATTTACGGCGTAATCCGATGACTAATATTAAGTACATTTTCCTCGGTTTATGTATGCCATATACATACATACTTATATTTTATTCTTTAATCGTTCAAAAGCAGTTTCAAAGTTTCAAATACGTGTATTAGTAATCTACGAGTTGATTATATATAATTACAATGTTTATTGCGATTTATTAGGCCTTGAATATCCTCCACATGGATCCTGAATGGATAGCAAAATATACGAATATGATTTGCCACAATAAAGTAATCGAACTATTCGTAGTCGTATCCGAAAATTAAATCTGTATAGTTGTTTGCACAAGTAGTGTGTAATTGTTAATACACGAGTGCTTAAGGCGCTCGGAATGTCGGATGTCATGTAATAATTACCCTACACCAGAACCATTCCAACAACACCACCCCTCCCCCACCACCACATCAACATTGTATTGCACTCTTAATCACAGCACTCGTAAAAATCTGGTCATATTAGTTGCAACAACAGTAAAAGTCTTTAGAGAATTCCCATCGGGGCAACGTGAAATGTGTTTGTGTAGACTTGTAGACTAGAATGGCTTGCAATTGTTTATTACCACTCCTTTCCACTCCAGAGCTATGCACATACTCCTCCACTGTCACCTTATCCATAGAGCAATTCAGTCTCATCCTTTGGCAGGACAATTACCAAGAGATAAACATTTAGAAAAATCTACGCAGTTCCTGTCCCTAGGACATTAGTTTGTGAGTACCTAGACACGCTCCACCAACCACGACCTCATCTTGAAATTCTACCACCACCCCACCCTACCCTCACGCGCTGCAAGCGTCAACAGAATGTCGTTGTTGTTTGTTGTCCTGTTGTCTTTTTATGTGTGTGTCATTCTTTGTGTTTTGTTTAGTTTATAGGACAGACAGACAGAGAGACCGATAGATAGAATTCGTGTCTTCTGTCGTTTCATTTCGTTTTGTTCTGTTTGCGTTTTCCTTTTCTGTTCCTGTTCCTGTTTTTGTTCCTGTTTCTTTTTCTTGTTGTCTCTATGTATTCTATCCGCAGGATGTTCCGGTGCTAAGCGATGGCATTTATCATATTGACTCGTTTGTCATGGACGCTCCGAAATCCGCCATATTTGTGGGTTTACAAGATGATTACAAGCTGAGATACAGCCCCGACCGTCACAGTGGTCATGAAAACATTATGGCTCTGGACACAAATGACGACCATAGTTGCAGTTTAAGCGCTGCCGAGGACCATTCCGACTCAGACACCTCACAAATGGACGCAAACTCAATTAATTGCTGTACAGCTTATCCGGTGGACGACACCTTGGCCGGCCTCAACGCCGGTAGCCATGACGGCGTCATTCACTTTGATAACGATGAATTTATCATAGTCCCCCAAGTACCACAAAAACTAATTACGTCGCACTGTAACCTTCACTCGGGTCTGGCGATATTGTCCCCGTCCTCATCAACGGAGTCCTGCGAAAATAGTTCGCCATCGCCCGGCACCAATTCCTCCGAAGAGGGACTCAACTACCGACCGGCTACCACAGCCTTGTCGCTTTCCATGTTCCCGGACCCCGCCCACGACGTCTCTAATCAAAGTTTTATGCAGAAGTGTGTCCAATGAATGCGACGTTGTCATCGTCGCGCTTCAGCGGAATTCTAAAAATTATCATATCATCCTTTTGAAAAGCAACAAGACGCGGTCTTATTTACGCGGCAGAACGAAACAGGACAGAGCCAACCCATGATAATGCAATTCGCAGAGAATAAACGGAAGAAAGAAAGAAACGAACCATACATAACCGCACACTAGTGTGTACCGAAAAAACATGCTTCACATAACGAGACATTTCCAATAAAGCGTATTGCAAGATGGTTTTCTTTGCGAGAGTCACCGGCGGGTCGATCGCTCAAAGATATACATACAACTTAATATGTTGACCTAGAATCACGAAGAGCATTTCTGTTGCCATGAACAACATAGGCTATATCACATGAAATTGTCTGCAGTCTGTCCGTTGAAGCTTTATGGATCTTTCAAAATTTCTTACATCAGCATTGTGCTTCTGTGCATTTGCGAAACACTGCATGAATTATAGTTTATGGAGATGTGCGTTAAATCGGAACATGACCTTCAAAATTCATACTGTAATCGTATCTTATTAACCTGTTGAAAGGAGAGCAGGGTGCTATGCAAGCAATGTTATAAAACAAAATTTTGTCATTCCAACTGAAGCAGATTGTATGCACTTTCAAAGAAGATATGATAACATATTTTCCGTTTGTAATGCTATTTTGAACATTTTCCGCTTTTAAGCAGGGTGGTTAAAAATATAAGCAAATTGCTAAAATAACTGAGTTAGTTCAATTAGAGCTGTGCAGAACTCAGTTTCCTCTTTCAATAATTATTTTTCGAGACTAATGTGAACTTTCTATTTTTTTATTAAAAATAGATTCAAAGTTTTGTTTTTGTTTCTTCATTGCTAAAGTATTAAAAAGCATTAGAACAAAGTAAATATTCGAATATTTATCAGCGATACTAAGGTTATCACTCAGCAGGATAAATAAAAAAGTTGCGGGTTTCTTAGAAATGTTATCTTTTTTATATCGCATTTTTTTGGTCGCCTTCATTTTTGAATACAAAATAAAAAACACATTTAACCTTTTTTTATTATAATAACCTTAAACAGTTTTAAGATTTATAATTTATTAGAAAATTGGTTAAAATGGCCACTGGACCGAGTCATACATAACATTATCCCAAGTTTTTATTCCGTTCTTGGATCAAGAAACTACGATAAAGACCGATTGAAAATTGTGGATTTTGTAAAGCTTAGTGGAAATATGAGAAAGACAATAAATATAATAGACATACCTAAATCAAAACCTAATTTATTCAAATTTGGCAGTATTCGTTGTTGTGTCATGAAACTCTTCTCTGTCAAAATTCAAATGATTCAAATCGGAATTACCATATACATATATGGGGGTGGTAAATCTGAACCGATTTGGTTAATTTCAGAGTTTTTTGAGTTTTGTTCAAACAAATTCTATGAACTTCAAGAGACACACAATCTTAAATAAATTAAGGAAATCTCATTTATGGGGAAAAGAGCGAAATAGAAAAATGTTTGTGAAAATTAACCACAATCGGAATTCGGAGCGGAATGAGGCATATACTCTGCAAATACGTTTCATTCGATTTGTCTTCAAAAACGATAAAACGCTGTTTTCGGTTCAACCTGAGGAATGCACACACACACACACCCACAGAATACGCCACCAGTGCACAAGAATAACGCAATCGAAATTATTATTACTATTATTATTATATGTAAATGGAGAAGAACAAAAAAAACAACTTTATTAACCAAAAGTAACGTCGAACTATTGATGCAGATGATCCAATGTGGACAACGGATACAGCCGCAGGCTTTAAGGTTCAATCTCCCAGGACTGAGACCGATGCACACAACCACAGTCACTCACACATAAACACACGCATACAGCCACACATAAATGCAAATATATCCACTGCAGAGCTGCACAGAATTATGTTTACAGTCACCGCATTCTCGTTTTATTTTTTTCTTTTTTTTATTTTGGTTATTCGACATCAGTTCTTCAACTGTTGCCATTGCCATTTCCGTTTCCGTTTATCTTTGCCTTTGTCTTTAGTTTCTTCTTTCCGGTTTCCTTGCGTAGTAAGTGCAAATACTTGTAATCGAAGTGGGTGCAACTCTTATGTAGAACAGAACTCTTTGAACATTGATTTGCTGTCAAATTGCTTCGCTTTTGGTTTGATTTGGTTTCATTTCAGTTCGATTCGTTTCGTTTGATTTGGTTTGTTCCATTTGTTTGATTTGTTCTCCTTGAAATTGTTATACCACTAGTTTACGATTGGCTTCCTTCGCTCATTGTAATATTTATTCTCCCCTCATCCTTATGCCCCACCCGCCCCCTAAAACCCCTTCTTGGTTTGCTGTATGTGATGGACTTTTGTTTTGTTGTTGTTAAAAGTCCGTCACTCGATCCGCGGACGACATTACATTGGATTGGAGTGTACAGAAAGAAGATGTGAAATTTAATTATTTATTTTAATGGGGTTCTGCTTCTTTTGCCATCTGCTTTGTCATCAGACAGAAACCCATCCGCCATCATGTTAATCGGAAATTAAATCGGATTTATCACTCATTTTAACGAATCAGAGGAAAAATTAAAGAAAAATTGGCTTTTTTTTACCTATAGACTGATGTTTACGTTCAATATAGTCTTGTGGAATTTTTTTCTCTTCCTTCAGAAATTCAATCTAGAGATATACAAAAACATACACGGTTCCAAAACAAGTATGTAGGCGGTGAAATCGGGCAGAGTCAATTATTTTCAAAATTTCGGAATTTAACCCAGAGTACCTACATATTTGTTAGACTATCTCATAGCATTAAATTGGCAAAGACTTAATGTGGACATTTTTAATTTTTTTAGGAACACATACGACAATCGAAGGAAAGCAAACTGGACGAGATGGGTCGGAATTCGAAGGCGCGTTCTCGTGACAACATATCTATAGTGTCTCCTAGGTAAGTACCTCGGTGAGCCGGTGTTCGTCCTACCTGTTATATCACATACGCAGTTTAATGTATTACTTTATGTATGAACGTATGTATGTTAATGTTGGTAATGCCACAAACTATCCCATTGCAGACAAAAACATTCGCAGACGTCGTTACAGATTCTCGATGATGTCTCCAATCGCTATTATCGTGAAATGGAACTACAGGCCAAAGGCAATTTCAAGGAGAAAGAACCCCTCCACATTCGTCGACACGACATGATTGTTCAAACTAGTTTGTGCAGCACTGACGATTCCTCTACAACGACGCCGGAACAAGCAGCAGCTCCAGGAGGTGCCTGCGACATGGGATGCCAAACGAGGTAAGTTTCCATAGTTGCTCCGGCCCCCCAAAGGAATGTCATAAAATTTTATGAAAACTATTAGGGTATTTAGTGCCAAACAACTGATGATGTCGATGCTTACTTCGCCTGTCACTGCAATCGACACATTTCCCTGGCCCTTATAACAGTAAAGCATACAGTAGTTTGTCGCTTTAACGAACATGTCACACAGTGTGGGAATTTCGAAAAAAACGAAACGAGCCATACAGTTGTCGTTGGCTAACCTGTCAACGGATTGGTATTAAACTTTGTAAACTTTGTGATTGAAGAAAATATGATTTTATTTGAAATATAGGTAAAAAATGAAACACATTTTAACGAGTTTTTCTTAAAACTCTCTTCATAAACTTTCCTTAAATTTGAATTTTAATTTGTTTTATTTTTTATATCGTACACAACACTGTGGTACTGGGTATTATAAGTTTGATTCATGGCAGATGTTTGTAACTTAAAGTATACTCAGAATCACTATATGAGTCGATTTAACCATGTCTGTCCATCCGTACGTCTGTCCATCTTATGTAGTTTTTTGAATTCAGGTAGCAATTTCACTTTCATTAGGAGTCGTTTGCAGCTGAAAATAACACTACTGAAGATTTAGATATATATCTATACTTATACAGAATTAGATATAGCTCACATGGCAAGTGATTGCTTCCGAGCAGAGCGTTTCGGATATTGTGGTACTGCTGCTCTAACTCTCTCGATGTTTTGTGGTGTTGTAATCCTTCTCTCAGGTCACATGACACTTCGTACACATGACACTTTCCCTGCTGTTCTCAATGAAGTTACCCAATTTACAATTGATTGCCGCCCAAGAACACGTCCGCGTGAGGAAACGGCGAATCGTAAAAGAAAAGCACGCTGCACTGCTATGATCGAGTGCGCTTTTGAAAAATATGTTTCAACACAAAATGACCTATCCTCACTTGTCTAATGCATGATGGCAACTGAAAGGCAGACGAATACAAATCTCCCGTCAGCTGCTATAAGCCACGCACACTCTCTTCGACCAACAGTGCCGCCACAGCCTGCAGTGCAAAAAAGCAAATTCCCGCGCTCCATCCTGTATGTGTTTCTTTCGATTTGGCCCTTTGGCCTTTCAGCTCTATATAAGCTGTAGTTTACATCCAAGCGTGTTGCTATGCTAACTTGGTATAGATTCTTGACCAATGGACAAACATTGGCGAATTTAAAGAAATCGGTTCAAATTTATTTATAGCTTCCATATATATGTTTCGTTCGATTTGGCTGCATAGGCAGAGACGTACCAAATGTAAATTGTGTAAACAAAAACGGTACAACACGTGATTTTGAGACTCAATTCTGAGAATTGGACGTAAAAGTAGCCCCACAAATAAGAACTTCTGCATCATTCGTTTAGTCAAGTTGGATCAATTAATAATTCAATGGCCATAAGAATTTGTTTGCCCAATGTATTTTTTGCACTTTTTCTATTTTTTTTCACTTTTTCTATATTTTTTTCTCTGTATGCCGTACGGAATATCTCTTTTGTGTCTGAAGCAAAGTTGTAGATATTGAATAGAAGAAAAAATGCGGAACAAATCTACCCGAAAAATGTACATACAATGCATTAAAAATCCCAAAAATGCCCACAAAGTCGTCGAATACGTATACGTTATACGTAACACGTATTCGTATAAAACAGAACAGAACATTTTTGCGATTTTTAAGGCACTGGATGTGCTTTTTTCGGGTAAGAGCATTGTGGTAAAAAATATAACAAATATAATAATTGTGAATTTGTCGATGTATTTAAGTGGTTTTACTTAAAAAATTGCCCAAAATTCTTTCAAAGGATTGAACTTCTTGGAATATCTTCTAAGATATCTTCAAAACAGCTTATGGGATGAAAGAATGTTATTAGAAGAAGATGGGGGCTACTAAATTTAGGATTTGTTAAAGCTTTCCTGAACCAATTACGATAAATGTTTATCAAGGTATGCTATAGGTTTAACTCCATTTTTTTTGGTGCATAGATAAACAACTCCCATCCCACTAATAGATCATAAAGCTCTTAAAGAAAATGACATAAGCATTCGGTATATTTTTTAAAAAATATTGAAGAACAAGCTATCGAAAACACTTTGGGTAACATTTTCTAAATACAATAGGTTATTATTTTGAAAATTATTTAGAAAATTATTTAGAAAATCGGGAGAAAATCGTCTTTTTTGATATGTTTGAATTGAAAGAAAATATATTTGGAACCAACATCTTTAAATGTTATATGTTTTTGAACAGATACATTTTATTTGAAAATTAATTAATGTTGGTTTGAACATATGCGTTAACGTTTACAAATCGTTCAACTTTATTACGAACATTCACGTTCTGTGAGAAATGTGTTTCGTGCACTTCGCTCAACTTATGGTCAACATTATCGGCCTACTGAGCGTTCTACTCGCAACACCATCACCCATCCTGAGACCCAGCATTCATTATTGAATAATATTCGACAGAATAGACCACGTCCAGCACGTAGTGAAGAAAATGTAGCGGCCGTACCTGAGAGTGTAAAGGAAGACCGTGGAGAGTCGATTCGGCGCCGTTCGCAGCAACTCGGACTGACGTATGGAACGACTTGGCCCATTTTACGTCGAGATCGTAAATTGAAAGCATACAGCTTGTACAAGAACTGAAGCCGCCCTTCGCTCTATGGGCTCTTGAAAAGTTCCAAGAAGATCCGACGTCGAGCCAAATTTTGTTCAGCGATGAGGCACATTTCTGGCTCACTGGGTATGTTAAGAAGCAAAATTGCACTTTTGGGACGAAGAGCAACCTGAAGAGATTCAGGAGCTGCCACCGGTGGAATCATCAGTTCCTTCTTCAAAAATGATGCCAGTGAGAACGTAACCGTCAATTGCGACCGTTATCGTGCCATGATAACCGACTATTTGATGCCTGAAATTGAAGCTCCTGATCTCGGCGACATTTGGTTTCAACAAGACGGCGCCACTTCCCACACATCGCATCAATCAAGGATTTATTGAGCAGATAATTTCACTTTTTGGTCGGTCGGTCGATTGGCCATCAAGATCGTGTGATATCACACCGTTAGACTTTTTCCTGTGGGGATATGTAAAGTCTAAAGTTTCTGCGGACAAACCCGCTTCGATTCAGGCCTTGGAGCAAAACATCACGCGTTTAATTCGCTAGTAACCAGTCGAATGAGTCATCGAAAATTGGACTCAACGGGTGGACCATCTGAGACGTAGCCGCGGCCAACATTTGATAGACATAATCTTCAAAAAATAAATGCCAAAGAATGTTCTTTCAAATGATAAAAAACATTCCCCATTCAATTTGAATTTTCAGTGTTTTTTTTTCTTAAAAAGTAGGGAACCTCGAAATGGATCACGCTGTATATGAAAATTTAGGTTCCCAATATTTTTTTCAATTCAAACATATCAAAAATGGCGATTTTTCCCCTTGTGGGGTATGTCCGCAGACGACTAAGCGGACCAACGTTACATAAGTTCACTTTTTATAATGTCATAAAATCCATGGACATTAAACAACCACAAAATGTAATATGTTCGTTAAAACGAAACACTACTGTATAATGGATATGAGCCGAGTAGCGTAATTTTAAATTGTTTTCCATGAAACTGAAAATACTTGTCAATTTTACTTGCAGTCAGAGTTAATGATGTGTTCTTATGTTTTTATTTGTCGTACAGGGAATCGTTATTCGGAACCGCTTCATTGCTGCGCTCCAAATCGAAAACATCATCAGTAGCTGGAGCAGCGACACGAGGTGGAGACGGTGTACCCCCACCACCTCGTTTCTCAACGTTTGGCTACGATGCAGTGCAACAAATGGCAGCAACTGCACCCGTCCCACCGACGATGGGTGGAACTTCGGCGCTGTCGAGACGCAATATACACCTGCCACAGGCCTCCATTGAAGCGGAACATGCACCAAATCAGGAGCACATGGCGATGGTGCCGCCACAACAACAGCAGCATCGTCACTTACATCACAGACCGTCGCAGGAGATCTGTCATCACCACCACCAACATCAACAGCAACATCAGCAGCAGCAGCAGCAACAGCAACAACAACAGAAACAAACATTGCCACGTCATCAGCATCAACATATGCAGGAACAGCATCATCACCCCTCCTCGGCAGGAACACACATCACCACTATGCCAGCATCTGGCACAACGATAGTGACGGCCATGTCAGGTGGATCCAGTGCGGCACGAGGCCGGGATCCGGGTAATGCCGCTGGTCCGGCCGGCGCAGGAGGTGCCTCCAAAAATAAACAAACGAAAGTTGATGAATCAAAACTGTTCATCGACATTAGAAACTCGGCTCCGGACGTTATAATTATGACATCCCATTGACAATTAAGGAAATCCACACCCAAACCCCCTTTACACAGCAAATTTGTACAGAGCATTGCATTATACCTCCGACCGTTCTTGTGTCCTCACTCCCTTCGCCAGCCAACAATCGACTTTGCAACGTCTAGACGTGATGGCCCCCCATGGAACAGCCCTGCGTTATTCGCACTTTTGTTTCCCATGACTGGGAACTTTATTTAGTTAATATTTGTCGTATCATTCTTCGAAACAAGTTCACTGATGCGATGGACAGCTGCTGATTCACTTCACGGTGGGACAGCTGAGCTACCCCCATCGTGACGAGAGTAAAAGATCCCCAACGCAATTACGGCGGATATTTGATATAAATGGGGCTGGGCGGTCTCCACTTCCATATAGCAGAATATACTGTCTTCATCGTCTACGGTCTACATTTACACATCAATTATCGGCAACATGACCTTTGTACACAAACCATGTTTTGTACGCCTGGCGTGACATGTTTGTTTGGTCATGTTCCTGTTCCTGTTCCTTGTTTATGGTCCGTCCTCCTCGTGTGGCCCCACTCCTTGTTTTTTGTGGTATCCCCCTCAGACCGGAAACGGAGCATGCTAAAAAGCCGCCAAACACAACACACATGATGTATTATAGTCCAAAACACAACGGCAACGTAACGACGACAAGCATTGGACGATGGCAGCCAAAAATAAAGGCGTACATCATATGTCATATTTGTATGCCGCTGTTCGCCGATATCCCATCTCATGCATCCACGGACACAAACATGAGCGTGCACATGAGTATCTCGTATCTCTGAGCAAACACATTCTTACATTTGGACATGGACAAGTGTACATATGCGTGTGTGTGTTGTAGTCGGGAGCATTCATCAATTTTCACTATTGGTGCATGTTGATGAAAACTCTGTCATTCATTATGAATGCGTCAGAAGCGGCACATTTTCAACGTACATGTGAACAGTACAGTATCCCGCCATCACATTGAGAAACCTTTTGAGATCCCACAAATATTGGGTATATAAAAACCGCTCTCTTGTTTTACCATAGAAATCGATTTGTTATTTTTGTTTTCATTTATAATTTTGTTCTTCTCTGACATTGTAAGACTTTGAAAGTTTACTTTAGTTAGTTTTTTTAATAGCCAACAAATATTATTCAGTAAATTCCAAAACCAAAACAAATCGCATTTTAAATATATTTATTTGTTATGTTCTATTATTAATTTTTATTTAGTCCAATATTTGCAACAATAATTTCAATTAAAAAGGAATAGAAATAAATTAAGCTTATTTATTACGAATTTGATGTGAAGAAATTATCTAAATTAAATGTTTAATTTTTGCCAAAGAAAGTAAAATAATCTGATATAAGACGAATTTATGAGAAATATCAGTGAAGTCCATTAAAAACTAATTTTGGAATTACTGGTTATTAAGAAATGTTATGATGGGTTCCAGATTATGGGTCCAAGGAGTAATTTTTACGTACGAAACTTTGTTAATTTGTTATTCTTTGGGAAGGGAGGAGTCCGCGAAATCTATTACAAAGTATGGGAAAATATTTTCTCATACGCATATTCCCAAAATATTTCGTTTCTGGGATTTACTTTTTTCTTAAAAACGGAACCAATTTCGTGTTGGTGTACACAAAAGAGTGTAGTACCCATTTAATGTAGTGAGACTATCTTAAGTGTACACCTAACAATAAACTTTTTTGAAACTACGCGCAAAGAAATGAATTCGTTTCTGCGAAATGAAATTTTAGATAACTACAATTCTCGTTTAAGAGGACTGAAATTTCTTTTGGTCAGAACAACTAATTGTTTACGCAAAATAAGTTTATGTCACCACAAATGAAATTTCAGTTCCTGCAAACGAGAGTTGTAGCAGTCTAAGAATCGTTTCGCAGAAACGAATTCATTTCTCTGTGTGTAGTCGCATTAAGATCTGCAAAAAATTAACTTATTTTTTAACACTTGATATATTTTGCAAAATTGATTTAATTATTGGACAGTTCGGTACTTCTAACAATCGCAATTATTTTTTGTCTGAATTTCAGTCTACACTGTTTTGATTACATTTTCGAATCTTTTTTCACTAAACGTTGAACCTTTCTTTGAAGTCACATATACTGGATCAAGATTTCGAAGTCATGGCTCTCTTTATCAGCAGTTATAGCTTCAATTGTATGTATAAATATAAATAAGCAGTGAGATTTCAATTTAAAAATATATCCGCACTAAATACTTTTTTTAAAATACAGTAGGTATTCTGGACTTAGGTGAGTTTCTGCCGTTAGGCTTTGGTTGAATGTATGCGTCGACCAACGTCCTCACTCACAATGTGCCAATCAATGTCGTGTTTGTGGACACTTTGGGCCTCCTCCTTTGTTAGGAGTGGAGGCCATCTGAAACTCCTTTCCATTCTATGGGTCATGGCCCCCGGTTGCTTTGCAACTCCATATTCGAGAATATATTCTCCCAGCGATTTTGGTTTCAACCACATCCTCCACGTTGCACCCAATGCGTTCCCGTGGTACCATATTAAGTGCTCTGGTCAGACTTCGTAGCCGAAAATACTATCAGTTAGACTCCAGAAAATGTAAGACTAGGAATAGATGGGAAGGATTCGTATATCCCCCCGTTTTTTAATTTACATTACAATATGTTTTTGCCAGCGCTATTATTTCGGCCGACCAAATGTCTTTATTAAATGGTTCTTGCGGTATATTCATTTGGTATATGATTAAGAACTACATACAGCTGCTTAAAATTATTGCAAAAATATATAAAGTTCAAGCTAAAATTATATTGGCGCTGCTGTTATTTTGACCACAACTGTATGTACAAATTCAGTACATATGAATATGAACATTATAATGTAACTAAAAAGAATGCATAACGTACTACAATGTTATATTCCATAATTGAATTGAATTGGTCCGAAATCATACACTGAAAATATGCCAAATCGGGGGATAATTATACTCGTATATGTTGGCTATATCTAAACCAGAACCGATTTGCCTGAAATTTGGTGCAGTTTGTCTTTGATAGGGAACATTTATTTGCAGTGATTTTCACCGAGATCAAACGATCGCAGCAACCACACATTGCGAACAACCCTAAAGCGGCCGACAGACAGACGCACATTTAACATTTGCCCCAAAAAAATAAAAAAATGCAAAATTTTTTCGATGATCTTAATATAATTCTGGGTGTGCCGGCAGAAAATTCCCAAAAAAAAATATGAACCACCCTACTAGGATATTACTTTATCTCCCCCCGAAATAATGTCTATGGTCTCCTTCCTATGCCAATAATAACAAATACTCGTATAACTTTCACAAAAACTTTATACTTAACCTATCACTTAACCTTACAATACATTTTATACGTATCAAAATTATTACAATTCACTTTTTTAATAGATAATTTTACTTAAATTTTAAATTTACTTAATTTTATAATAACTTAAAAACATGCTCGAAAACAGAAAAAACCACAACAACTACTCTTCCTGACATTCGACTATTTATACTTTGGACGCTTTAAAATACAAACTTCTAGGAGAAGTTGCATGGTTGACACATTAATACACCCACTAGTTCCTAGTTTTTGAGAATGGGAGATACATACATTTTGTAGTTCAGGTAGGCTTTCTACATTTTGAGAAAGTGTTTAAATCTTTAAATTGCCTGTTCTCCATTGTTTGGGGAAATTATTTATTCAGTTTCCTTGAAAAAATAAAATAAAAGCATTTACAATTATTTGGTAGGGCACTGTCGCCAGGCGTGTGTGTTGACATTATAAATGACCCGCTAAACTAATGGCCTGGACATGGAACCATTGATTGTTACTACGCCATGTGTTCGTGTAAATGCATTTGTATACGAGTGTATACTGTATGTGAGGCATCGTGCTCCCCTTTCCCAGCGAAAAAACAACAACGTCCCTTTGCAGTCAACACACAGCGACCGGAAAGGAAACGATGGCGACAATGTCATTGTCGTTTCTGTCATCCGTTTGATGCTCGTGTATGTTCGCATGTCGTCTCTGTGTAATAACAGACGTTGCAGCAGATGTTTCCTTTTTCGACTCACTCACTCACACACACATACAGACGGACACCCATACCATTGCGAAGAAGGAAACGGACTAACAAAAGAAAAAAAAATCCTTTACATATTATGCACTAACACGAACAATGTTCTTCTTTAACGTGAGTAAAAGTCGAGCACAATTTGCACAAGAGACTGAAGAATTTTTGAGGAAAATTCTTTTACGGTACTTTGCCTGAAGAAATTTTAAATGGACAGGTAGAATTTGGTTAGGCGGAATGAAGATTGTATGAAATGCATGAGCGTCTGACTTCGGTGTGTTGGGCAAAAAGTAGAGTGGAATTGGCTCGAATGGAAATATACTCGAGTGCCAAACAATGTAATCCAATTTGTGGCACAATCCGATATAAAACGGCAATATTTTCCACGTGTTCAAATATTTGCCATTGCAACTGTATTACTTGTACTCATACACTGTGAGTCACTTGTACAGGTTTTGGTATCCGAAAGGCAAATATGGTTTTTATAATTATTGTTAACTATTGATTGTGTTGGAAGTACCAAAACGGGGGTTGTTAATAACTCCCATTTATCACTGGAATGTAGGCACTATAGAAACATTACACTATACAAAATGTCAAGTATTTTTAAGTACTGGTATTAAACTTATAATCTGTTAACTGTTGGTGCCAAATCGTACGTGTGTAGCAGGTACCAAAAGAACGAAGTAGCTTCGACCATTTTTCTCAGGGTGGTAGCGACTAATAATCTAATACTATGTGTGAAATTTTGGAAGATTCGAAAAAGTAGTATGGATGTTATTAGAGAATGTAAGGGAGATACTAGAAGGAGTGGACCAATATGGCCCATCTTCGAACTTAACATGGGATGGAAAAAAATATTACCACAAATCAAATTTGAAGTCAATCGGTTACTCCTTTCGAGAATTATCGTGCTCACCTGCCAGCAGACATACAGACAGACAGACGGACGGACATTGCTCAAATTACTTAAAATGACCCTAAACAGATTTCCGCCAAACCTACTTGTGGTCTTAGTTCACTTCTTTGATGTGTTACACTTTTGGCTTGTAGCAAATGACATATACCATCGTCACACTAAAGTGAGGGTTTTAATAGCTTGTAAAAGAAACCACGGCTAGTGTTAGTAATTAATGCTGTATCCACCCATATTGTTAAATGAACTCTATAGTTTTCAACGGGAACCACATTAAAATTCATATTTTCTCCCCAAGCTCGACTCACTGTATAACTGGTTGATTTCTTCATAAAACATTATCGTGACACAAACATAGATGAATCAGAAATACGAATATGTATTTATTTTAGTATGCACCAGCCTAAAAGTATGCCATAAAATATCGGTGGCACAACTCTACTAATGACTACTTGCATAAATATTTAAATAATAAATGTAGAATTCGATCTGTCTGCTAATGGCCGACAAGCCAGTTTTCAAGCCTAATTTTTAGTGACTAAAACAACAATATCGTCGTAGTTGTATACGAATGAATCATTGCTCTTGCAAAGAATTTTATTTTGATACCCACACTTTGGTAAAGCGGGTGAATATCGTTTGCTACGAAAAAAAACGTAGCACGTCAAATGAGTGACTTTTAAACCCACATATTTATGGTGCACATACGATCCATGCAATTAGTATGCTGCTTGCTATATCATTCTGGTTGATGCGCACGATAACTCTCGAAAGGAGTCGCTAACTGACTTTTCTCCTATTTTCTCCTATCTAAGGCTAAATTCAAAGATGGGTCATATATATTAGTCCACTCCTTCTGCCACCGCTAAGTTGTTAGAATTTAATGAATTATAGAATTCCTTATAAATTCCATACTACTTTAGAGAGTCATCCTCTACTTCACTCGTGCTAATAGATTCTTCATAGCTTTGGACTTGAACAATTTGTAAAATTGCCATACCCCTTTTTGGTACCATCCCACAAATTTTATACTTAAAGTTATGGTACATAACATCAATACGTCAATAATGATACATGCACTCAAACTCTTTAGCTTTTACTTATCCCCTGTTTATACCCTACACCACACTGTGGTACAGGGTATTATGACTTTGTGCATTTGTTTGTAACACCTAAAAGAAGAAGAGATAGACCCATTGTTTATTATACCGATCGACTCAGAATCACTTTCTGAGTCGATTTAGCCATGTCCGTCTGTCTGTCTGTCCGTCTGTCTGTCCGTCCGTCTGTCCATGTATTCTTGTAATCAAAGTGCAGGTCGTATTTATGGTCCGATTGTGATGAAATTTAGCATAGTGCTCTTTTTTGGCCCAGGGACGATCCCTATTGAAATTGGTTAAAATCGATTCAGATTTGGATATAGTCCCCATATATATGTTTCACCCGATTTGACATGCAAGCGCCGTAGAAACCACATTTTACATCCGATCTTTATGAAATTCGGCAGAGAGAGTTTTATTATTACGTGAATGAACACTACCAAATTCGGGGAAAATCGGTTCAGATTTAGATATAGCCACCATATATATGTTTCACCCGATTTAACATTTAAGCGCTGTAGAAATCGTGTTTTATATCCGATCCGTACGAAATTTAACAGAGAGAGTTCTCTTATTGCATGAATAAACACTGCCAAATTCGGGGAAAATCGGTTCAGATTTAGATATAGCCACCATATATATGTTTCATCCGACTTAACATTTAAGCGCTGTAGAAATCGTGTTTTATATCCGATCCGTACAAATTTAACAGAGAGAATTTTCTTATTACATGTATGAACACTGCCAAATTCGGGAAAAATCGGTTCAGATTTTAACATAGTCCCAATATATATGTTACACCCGATTTAACATGAAGCGCTGTAGAAACCGTGTTTTATATCCGATCAGTACGAAAATCGGCAGAGAGAGTTTGCTTATTACATGTATGAACACTGCCAAATTCTTGTCGCAATGCCCATTTTCGGATTGGTAGGTAGGTGTAGGGTATTATATAGTCGGCCCCGCCCGACTTTCTGTCTTTCCTTACTGGTTTTGTAACTAGTTTTCGTTCGTCTACGTTGACACGTTAAAAAACCATTGGGTATTTTTAAAAAACCATTGGGTTGCCATAAAAGTGTATTGTGGGGATCTATAGTGATTTTTAACAAGGAATCTTTTTGTCGAATACATCACCCAAAAAATCCACCGATTTCCACGACTTTTGATAAATCATTTTTTTGGAGGGGGATTTTCATGGGTAAGGGGGTGATCAGGGCTGTCGGGTTTATTGGGAGAAATACTTCTTGAAGAGTCCCTTTCTTTTTTTTCTTTGATATGGAACTTCTATTCCGAAGCTTTCTATACCAGAATTGTTCCTGAATTTAATAACCCTTCCGTTTCCCAGCAAACTTTGTGGATAAATACGATATATTTAAATAAACAAATGGATTGTCATTACATGGAATCTTTTTGTGGAATACATCATCCAAAAAATTCATCAATTTCTACGACTTTTGATATATCATTAACTTTGCGGGGGTAAGGAGATGAGCGGGGGTTTCGCGTGTTTTGGGAGAAATACTTTTAGGAATGTGTCCTTTATTTGGTTCATTGATATGCAACATCTATTTCGAAGCCTTCTATACTAAAATTGTGTTATTATTCGAAATCTATAAAACGCAAAGAAACAATTACGTATCAAACATGAATAGCTCATAACTTTATTTTCTTTAATACTGAGCAATATATTTTTGTGTCCAAAATGGGGAGGTACCCCCTTTCGGTAGCCCCCAAACGGAATTGATCAAGCAAAATTAATAAAAATATATTGTTCCCATATCTTCTGAAGCAATCATCTAAATGTCTTAATTATTTTCAAATGACTCCTTGTTTTTGTTTTTTGTTTTATTCGATCAAATGACTTGAATCTGAACAAGAGTGAATAAGCTAAATTGTCCAACATCTGCCGAACAATGTTCCGAACTCTATCCCAGCAAAATTTCCCTCACCAATTCATCTGACATGTAAGCTAAATTCAAAAGTAATTACTGCTTACAATTTGCCCACCCTTCGAATTATTTTTACACATACATGTCATTCGAGGAAATAGCTTCCATTCAAGCATACCAGAAGCAGAAAAATAAGCACTTACCGCCACGCTTACAATAAATACAAAAGTAAGCGTGAACGTAAGTAATGCTTTTATGAGGGTGTGTTGTAGTGGATTTTTATGAGTTGTTGAGTTGCTTTTTCTTGTTCAAAAACCCGTGGTGGAATGTGGTGAGAAAGAAGAAGAGCGTAAATAGATGTTATTGAGAAATGTCTTTTGCTGGGGGTGGGCTTGAACTCGCGACCTCTTGGTTTCTTAGTTTGCCATCATAACCACTGGCCCACCTCGCGATTCATAGGAAGATCGCTTAATAATAAGTACGCAATCAAATAAGTCATTAATTGTTGACTAAGTATAATGCATAGGGTAATAGTATGTCATTCCTTAGTAATGTAAGTCGTAATGCCATTAATTTACGAAGATTTTGCTGGGATAGCAAATTTCTAAAAAAGTGAAGGTAAACATTAGTCGCTTTAATCGACTCGTAACACAATTAGCTGTTAGCCGAAATTGTGTATCTATTCAAATGATTCGCTGTTTGTGGCAACACCGCAATTATATTTTCCATTTGTGAACTGTGTGAATCAATGACCGACCATGAATAATCACACACTGGCACAGCAATTTACCTATGGGTATAATTTTCATAAAATTCGTATGCCCACTCCCTGAAATTTCCTATATTGGACGGAATAATCGACATTCTTTGTGAGCTTCACAATTGTGTGGATGTATTTGAGGGCATAAAGGACATTTAGGTCATGTAAATAGATGGAAAATATACTCGACTAGAACTCGATGCCAAAGCAAAATACACATTGACAATTTTGTTGCCTATCAATCAGTGGCAGTCGCATATTTTGGCATAGATTTTGTATTCGTCAGTTTTTCAATTTGAAACAACACAACAAAAAACGGTTATTTACGATGCTGTGCATGCAAATCAAGTCGAAATGACAAGTATTATGCGTGAATGAAATATTTCCAAATCGGTGGACAAATTGTAATCGGTTTATGTTAAAAGCAAATATTCAACTCCTTGCACCAAATCAGACCAGTATTTACACACATGCAGTTGTGTGTATGTGTGTGTGTGTTTGCGTGTGTCAAACAACACTAATTGCCTGTAAGTCTAACAATCCTTGAGTAAATAACATGAAAAGGACCAACAAATCGGAAGTGAATATTAATTGAAGTCATTTTCGTTACCCGCATTTGGAATATTAATTAATTAAAATTTCTAAAGAGGACTGGACATAAACTTGAACGCACAATCATTTAGAGAATATATTCAACATAAACGAGTAGAGAGAGACACATAATAAAATTTATTCATTCTCCACTATGACGTTATTAGTTTTTGTCCCATTTGAGGCATCATTAATAAATAACAGAACAAAAACTAAAAAATATTGTATTGTAAATGTATTGTATTCAATAAGATTGTAAAAAGTAAACATTAAGACTATACATATACCTATACTTAGTTAAATTGAGGCCAAGAAACCTACGAAATATTTAATAAACTTTTAGTATAAAATACAACAAAGATTGAAAAAAAAAACAACACAATTCGTTATAAGTAAACGTTTTTAGTAAAAATTTATGTTCATTACTCATTAAACATAAGAATCAGAACAAAGAAAAACACAGATTCAAACGAATGTAGAAGAATGCGGACAACAATGGAGTATTGTTTGTCTAAACTTATCTGAATACAAATTGTTATTTTACACATTAAGCCGTTGACTAAACTTTAAATGAGAATCCTTTGTTTAAATTACATTTTTTGATTTAACAATTTGTTACAAGGTCGCCACTGAGTTCGATGTCCACACAGTGGCAGTGGAAGCATGTGTATATTTTTAAATAAAAACCAAAAAATAGAAAATTTAACAAACCACCAGCAAAAAGTGTTTCATTAATCAACTGGGTTCGCACATGTCACTCGGGTTTAATTTATGTCCCGCACCGTGAATCCTTTTAATCTCTCGTTAAATTGCCGTTTGCCCATTCCTCGAAGTTCCCCTTCTCCCCCACCACTATCCACACACCCCTCTCCCACTGTCTCTCCACGTCTCTGCGGAGCACGTGTTTGTGGCTTAATGTCCTCTAATAATAATACCAGTGATGGCTGTCCGGACTAACTACATTTATCACTAAATACAAATGCCACAAAGTGAAATTGCGAGAAATCATTGAAAACCAAAAAAAAAAATACAAACAAACAAACAGACAGACGGACAGACAGACAAACCGAATGGCATTACAAACAAATTTTAAATTTATTCAACATCGAATAACCAACAAAACACGACCGCAGGACAAATTCCAATGCTGGATCCTGGATGTCGATGCTGATGGCGCTCCCAATGGTCGTTGTAGTGGTGTTGGTATGTGTGTACATGATATGATGGCGCCACAATCGACCACCACTCATAAATGCCATCCAACGATACAAAATATCCAATACAATCAAAGGACAGTCCAGCCGACCGCCGCTACAACCGAAAAGCAAAACAATCGAATCCATAACCGACCAAATGTACGCCGGCAAACAAGCGCCACCGAAAATTCTGCATCATTTAGAATGCCAAAACAATCTCTCTGTGTTTAGTGGTGGTAATCCGTGGAATGTGCTCCCCTCCCAAACGGGCATGCCCCCTCCCCGAAAGCAGTCATGTGAATCGTCAACTAACGTTTGCATTTTGTTAGTCTAACAAAAGCAAAACAGTGGTTTGAAATTCCGCAATATTTGTAATTCCGAATAGACGAGCAGAACACAAGAGTTATATCAAGTGACCTATTCAACGATTAATGGTGTTTTCTTTTCTAAAAATAGATTCTAGTCCAAATGGAACAGACATCCTTTAAAAAAAACTTCTGCAATAACTTTTGAAGTTTTTCACAAAACACATACGAATAATTCGGTCTGAATTTTAAGGATGAATTTAAGGATGTAGACAGAAGATCGGAGAAGACAATTTTCTTGTGTCTCGATCACACACTTGATTAGTTGTCATCAGACCAAATTTGAAGATTTTCATTGTTTGCGAATTGGAAGGCATCGTGGATGACGTGGCGTATCGGTCACATATTCTGCTAGCATGATCTGCGTACGCACTAATACTTATTGTAAATATTTTCCTAAGGTTACATTTATTGAAGACACTTTGACAAATTTTGCGAATTTTGAAAATATTAAATAAATTTAATACTACGTCAATACTCGTAAATTAAACGATATCGGCCCACTGTGACTTATCTATTACCAACTATCCAAAAAATTACTAAATTGGACTCCGAAATAAATTTATAATAATGTCATGTGCCCCTCTTGTACTGCTGCATTTTGTATGGTCAGAATCGAAAACAAAAATGCAGAAAACTAGCCTTTTAACTCACAAAAAAAATTAAAAACAAAGAATACCCCACGGCGCCTAATAAGAAAGCATTTATCCAAACGAAAACAAAAAGGCATTTTTGGGGCGAAAGGCAGAAAATATTTAGCATTTTTGTACAAAAAACACAACTTCAAATTTTCAAGTGTTACATTTTCATAGTGCCTACAGTCCAGTGAAAAATACACACAAATGGAAAATTTTGCACCAAAAGTTAAATGCTACTAGTGCATACAAATACTTAAAATGTTGTACAGTGCCTACAGTTCAGTAAAAATGGACGATATTGACACGCTCGTTCTGGTACCTCCCACACAAAAGTACCATTTTGTACAAAAAGTTAACAGATTATAGCTTGAGTACCATTCCAGTTTATTTGTCGCTATCAATTTGAGAAAAATGGGTAAAGTGGCTCCGCCCCTTTTGGTACCTCCCACACAAAGGGACCATCTTGTACAAAAAGTTTACAGCTTATAACATTAATACCAGTGAATAAAAATACTTGGAATTTTGTACAGTGTAATGCTTTTATAGTGTTTACAGTTCAGTGAAAAATGGGCGTTATTGCCATGTCCCTTTTAGTACATCTCACACATATGTACCATTTTACAAAAAACTAAAAGCTTATAACGTGAGTACCAATACACGGAAATACTACAAAATTGTGCATAGTGCAACGCTTTTAAAGAAGCTATAGCCCTATGAAAAATGGGCGTTATCACCACGCTCCTTTTTGTACCTCCCACACAAAATGATCAAATCATATCAAAATTTAATAGATCATAAAGTTGACATATAATTGCACATAAACGCTTATTATTTGGCACAGTGCAATGTACTTAAAGTATCTACTGTTCAGCGAAAAATATATGTATTTGTTAAGCCCCTTCTGGTAACTCCCACACAAATTGACAGATTTATTCCATATGATTTACACCAGTTAAACCCTCAAAGGTTTAATTTTCAGTGAAATATTGATTATTTAATAACTTTCATACTAGTAATTGATTATTCTGAAATTGTAAACATAATATTAGTTTATTAGTCAGTATCACCTCGCGAAAAATGAGCGTAATTGCTATACCCTTTTTGGTACCTCCCACACAAATGGACCATTTTGCACCTACAGTTATCTTGTGCCTACAAATACTTAACACTTTGTACAGGGTAATGTTTTATAGTACCTGCAGTCTGTCGAAAACTGGGCGTTATTATCACGCTGCTTTTGGTACCTCCCACACATCGTGAATACCGATGCATATAAATACTCAACATATTTGCACAGTGTATAGTTTTTAAAATTCCTACAGTCCTGTTAAAAAATTAGTAGGTTCGACATTTAATTTCCACAGCTTTTCCTGTGGTTGTCATCCCATTACGAAAATTTGTATTGATATAGTAAACAGAATGGGCGTCGCGGAAAACTATTAAAATCGAGAGAAAAGCATAAGTCGCGAAGAAAAGGATGAAAATTATATATTTGCAAACAATTATCAATGTACATTTTGAGCATTTCTAAATAGCTGTCATATAAGCCACGACTCATTTAAATAGGCCAAAGTAGTCGGGTGATACAATGCAAACGGGTCTCAAATTCAATTATTTTTTGAAATTGTCAAGATTTAATATATAAACATAAGAAATTACCAGAAATATATATATATATATATACATATATATATTCGAAAAGGCAACCCCATAGGGGACCTAGCAAATATAATTTTTGACCTAAGGTGGCAACCCTGTTTTTCTCCTTGCGGTCAAAATTAAAAGTTCAATCACGTGTTTTAAGCACTGTTTGCAATATATTTGATACTGGAAATCTGCAAAACTAAAATTTTATTCAATTTCTGAACTGTGGAAAATCAAGCTCAAGATAAGTTGTTTACAATTATTGTAACACAATTCATAATTATTTTGTATTTATCCTTGTTATTTCGTGTTTCTGTGATGTGGTATTTTAGAGATACATAACCTCACCATATTTGTGTTTTGTAGGTTAAAAGTTATAGATGTACTCGAATGTTCATGAAAGTTTAAACTCACGATTGTTTATTAAGGTGTCCTTCAACATGTAGTATAGGTTCGCTTTGCGCGTTTTGTGCCATAATGTGCAAATTGTTAGGGCTGTATATACATTCCTTCATATTTATGCCACAAAAAAAGGATTTGGGACCATTGTACAATGGTCAAAATTTCAAGCTTTGACAACCTGTATCGTGAGTGGTGAGATCGAGCAAATGGGTGTGTGGGTGTGGCACCACCCATTTGAGCCAAGAATGGAGATATCTTGAACAATTTGTTTGTTCAAGAGAGTGTTGTAATTTTGTGTATATGTATTTGATGGCAGGATTCGTGATTGGTTCAAATTGATGGAAATTTCAATCTGGGGCAACGAAATGGACCGGGTCCAGCTAGTTAACTATAATTTCGTTGGTTTGATAATCAAGCTCAAAGCCATATAAATTGTATTCAGTCAAAATTTGAAAAAAAATTTAGGTTTATCCGTCAACCTAATCAAAAGTTATTCACAAAACAGTACATGTCATTCGATTTGCATTATAAAGGAATTCCATCAAACTTTGATCGCCTCTCCTGAAAAACTATCTTTTTGCACTTAGCGTAGTTTAGAATGGAGATATCGATATATACATAGATTAATATTGCGACGCCCACTTTTGGTTAAATTGCTTATATTATATGCACTGTTTATTTTGAAAGTGGCGTAAATGCTATTCAACTTTACTCTATTCACCATTGACAAAAGAGGTTTAATAAAATCCAAATACGAAAATGTCCATTTAACATAGAAACATTGAAGTCTTGAGATGAACTGAATGTAAATAATAAATTTCTATTATTAATCTAGGAAATTACCCAATCTTTCGTTGGGACAATCAAGATCCGTATTATCAGAAAGATTTAAATACACAAAATCTGATTGTTACTATATCATACTATAGTCACTATATATCCAAATATAAGTGTATTCAAACCACTGTCCTAAAGTACTCGAAACTTTGCGGGTGCGTGATATTATTATGTCCAATGGAATGGCACGTTTACATTCGTTCGTTGGTTCGTTCGTACGTTGAAATGTTCCAGGTACGTGGAAATATTCGTGTTCGATCTGTGGTCAAAGTGTACTTTTCTGCTACCGCAAAAAATGCGGGCATGTTGGCCCTACATTGTTCTTTGTACCTCTTGCAATGTTGTAGGTCGTGGACCGATGTTTGTAATTGTTTCATTTGTTTAATTTAAACATTCGCACAGAAAGACAGACAAACAAACTCGTGTACGCGAGACTGCATCCAATCGCGGTGGTCGGTCGCGCAATTTCATTGTTTTGTAAAAATTTCGATGCCAGGACATTTATTGTGGTTGTTATTGTCTCGGAAAAGACATTAGAATAGAACTAATCCCCAATTAAACTCGGGTAGGATTATGCATTGTTCGCTAAACATCAATAATTTGTGGATGTTGCCAAGGCAAACATGGTCACCAAAGGTTACAAAGTTCAGTTGCACCCACACACCTACTCGTTCATATTACCCATGGGAAATGGGGGCAATGGCGGCTGTGGTCTACAAGGGCTGGTTAGTTCAACTCTAGGGCACAGTTTAAATTTGATTGAAAAAATGTTTACATATCAAATTATTTTGGCAATTACGAGTATGTGGATAACAATGCAATGATATGTTTAAAATGTAAACATTTTGATATTCTATAGATATCAATTAAATCACATTGACGAGTTGGTTGAAATTCCGACAGCTGTGATAGGCTTTTTTTAATATTAAATTTGCCGCATTATTAGCAGATTTCAAAGTAAATTGGCTAACAATTTAAGTTTTTTATACTATTCATATTTGCATATCCGGCAAACAAAGGGAAAATAAAACGCCGGATGTAGGCCAACTAACGTTCATATTTGTTTATGCATCTACCCATTCATACATCCTTCTCATCCAATCCAGAGTGTACACGCAAAGAAAAAAAAACTCTTTTCAGATGAACGACATTTTAGACAACTACACTGTGTAATTCCGGTAACGGACATTTTGTTGTTGTTTCTAGAATAAGAAATTTTCATGTGCAACAAAGGAATGTCTTTTTTGCGGAAATTGGGAGTTTAGTTTTCAAAAATTGGATTCCTGTGGAAATATTTTTTTCGTTGTGTGTACCTTTGTGCACAACAGTTGCGCCACAATAATGCAAATACATAAAATGTGAAAAGGTTATTCGTGAACATATTTGCACAGCCTCTGGTCTACCATTCAACGCTAATAAACTAAATTTCATTTCGAAATTGTTTACTTAATAGCATTTGTTTGCATACAATTTTGTGAAGCTAGTGGAAAAGAAGGAATTATGACGACCATACACAATGGTAATGGCATCAGAAACTCCAGTTAATCTGTTCTTATAAAAACAAAAAATCAATAGCAAAAATTAAATTGTAGATATCCGTTAGAAAGTAAGTAACATGAACAACGTTTTAGCAAATTGCACTCCACATTTGTCATAAACGAAATTTATAATTGTGTTATGTATTAGCAAACAAAATTTCAGTTGTCAGGACTACACAGTGTAGTTGTCTAAAAGTTCGTTTGTGGGGAAATAATTGTTTCTTTTATAGTGTTAGAAATCTCAAAAGTAAAAATGCTGCCAGCAAATAATTTGTTTGAGATAAGTGTTTATCAATTACTTCATTTTAAATTGGGAATTTTGACAAAATAAACTTCTACTCCCGGACCTATCTTCCACCTCACACTGTAAATATCATGATTCTAATTCTATCCGTAAACCATTTTTATCCCAAAGGTACAATATTATCCTAAACGTATTACGTATAACGAATTGGACAGTCCAGTTATAACGACAACATTTTAAACCCCATTTGGTTTTGTATGGAAAAAAACAAAAAAAAACAAGTAGGAAAGTTTCTGTCGGGAAAACCGACTAAGGTATACCCTCACTTTGAGAGTAATGTAATATGAAATATTAAACGAACTAATCTGTCAATTCGTATTCGGAGGCACCAGAATGGGTTTATCAAATACACTTATTTGTCTCAGAACAGTAGTATATTAACGCTATGAGCTTTTCAATTTTGATATAATTTGACCATTTTGTGTGGGAGGTACAATAAGGGGAGTGGTGGTATCGCCAATTTTTCACAGGACTACAGGTACTTTTAAAGGTTTATACCGTACAAAATATTTAGTACTTTCGTGCATTGGTACTCACACTATGTATAGGCTTTTAAACAAAAGAGAAGGGAGATACCAAAAGGGGAGTGACAATAACGCCCATTTTTCAGAGGACTGTAAGCACTATGGAAGCATTACACTGTACAAAATTCCAAGAATTTTTCTGCACTGGTATTAATGTTATAAGCTGTTAACTTTTTATACAAAATGGTCCCTTTGTGTGGGAGGTAAAAAAGGGGCGGGGCCACTTCACCCATTTTTCGTTGAAGTTGATAACGATAAATAAACTATAATAAAAAATCAAATTTGTTCTAATTGTTTTAACGACAGTTACCAAACAACCTTTTCTACGTGAAAATGTTTATAAGCAGTTACAAAGAGGTACAATAAGCTATCATTTTCTTAAAAAAATTTTAATTTTTTTGGAAAAAAATTTATGAGCATTTTAATTTTTGAGAAAATAAAAAAAATTAGTTTGTTTGTTTCACGAAATTTGTAATTGCTCTACAGCGGCTGAACCGATTTTTGCAAAGTTTACTTTGTTTTAAAGAGGACAATGCTCCGTTTTTTTTTAAACAATATATTTTCGAATTTTTATTAAACATGTTTTTACGAAACTTTGAGGCCCTCTAGCTCCGCCCCTGTCTGACTCCTCTTCATCTACCATGCCAAGTGTGGTCGCAATCGGTTGTTTTGTTAAGAAACGGTCGAATGGTTTCCCCTTTTTGAATTCGTACCACTGTGCAGTGTTATGCAAAAGCAGACGAAAATTATCAGACAAGTCTTTGTATTTCGTCCATACAAATATTGAGCCTCACAAAAGTGGCTATGAGCCATTATAATATAATGGCTCTTAGCCACTTTTGAATATAAGCCCTCGATATGTAATTTAACATTTCAAGACTTGTTACAAAAAAATTAAATTGTTATTAGTTATTTTAATTACTTATTCCCAGGTTAATAATTATGCATTCTTCTGGACCTTCGAATCTGACCGCACTTAAGTCACTTTTTTCAAAACAATTAGAAAGGTAATCCCGCAAATCATAATCATAAACAACTCACACAGTAGACATGATTTGTGGCTTTAATATTTATATTCAAAAAAATGTTCATTGTCGGCTACTGTATTTGCTTGTAGTGTTGAAATGATACCCAAATATGCAAATATTTCCAAACTAATTTGTTCGTATTTTATACATACGTTTACATCATTAAATATAGTATAGTTACATATAAATATAGTATATGTAAACAAATGCGACAACAAAACTAGAGAAAGTATCAACACAATATTGAAATGGGCAATAGCAATTCCGGGGGGGGGGGTGTTGTTTTAAAGTTTATCTGTTTGTTCATCATTGAAAATGATTTCAGAAAAACACTTTCCGGTTCAGCTGAAATGAATGTCAAAATCAAATCGTAGTATGTATAAATATAAAACAAAAACAAAGTTAGTAAACAAATCAAATAATAATAATAAACTGTACGACAATGTGGAGTAACTTGCTAAGAAAAGCTTACGTCCGTCTGATTCGACAAATATCGTCAATATAAGCGGATATATTGAAGATGTAAATATGAACCGATTTTTGCCCAAAACAAGTTCACAGAATTCGTTCCCAAGCAAGAACCAACTCTCCTTAGAATTTCGTAGAAATCGAATGAAAAATGTGACTTATAATAATCTCCTAAAAAATGCTAGATTTGAGTAAGACTTCAGGTGAAATTTCTTCAAACTGAACTTTAAGGAACTTATTAGTAAAATTTATTTCTTTTGAGACTTGGGTATTATTTATGAATCGAACAACGTACAAAAATAATTGAATTTTTCCGAAATTTTGCGAAAAGTTGTGGAAAATATGCTAAAAAGAAAAGGATATCATTTTACAAAGCTAATTGCAAAAAATTCCCCAATAACATACTGTATTTAAAAAAATATATAATAATCGCATAAATAAAAGGTTATAAACCTTATAGCTCATTTAAACCATATAGCTCATTCTGCGCTACCCTGTACATTTGTTGAAATTCTCTTACTTCTACCAAAAGGGCAAATATTACTACATTTATCCATATATTTTTTCAAATAGGCATTGTTTTCTTCATTAGGATGTCAGGTTTCCAAAAACTGAACATACAAATTTTTGCGAATTTTTTCCTATTAGTAATACGAGGGTATAAATCATTTGTAACATATCGAAGGAGTGGCCTAAGACCTAAGTATTTTTCCGTTTTTGGTAATTTTGATTCGAATGATTAATGTCCGCTTGTCTGTCTACATGCTGGCTGGTACGCATGATAACTCTCGCAAGGAGTTACCGATGGACTTCAAAATATCGAAGTTGGGACATATAGGTCCACTCCTTCTAGTACCTCCCCCACAAATGGTTAACATATAGTGAAATATTGACTCTTTAATAACTTATATACTACCTACTCGAATCGTCTGAAATTCCACGCATTGTATCATTTTATTATGCGCCATCACTTCGAGAAAAATGGGAGAAGTTGCCACGCCCCTTTTGGTACCTCCCACACAAATGGACCATTTTGTACCAAAAGTCAACAGATTATTATTTTAATAACAGTGTATACAAAAACTTGAAATTTTGTACAGTGTGGGGCTTTTATAGTATCCACCTTCCTGTGAAAACTGAGCGTCATTGTCATCATTGGAACCTGCCACAAAAATTTACTACTTTGCACCAAAAGTTAACAGCTTATATCTTTAATACCAGTACATACTTCAATGTTATTAAATGCAATTTGAATTGATTGCAATTGAATTAATACAAAGATAAATAAATTTACGAATATTTTTTGGGACTGAAGGTAAGGGAATTCTTAAGTGGGTTTACCCAACTGAACTTTGCAACTTGCTTATGTCTTTTGTGCCAGTAAAAAACATTTTTTTTTTTAAATCAATTTTTTATAATTGTTTTAACGACAGATACTACTGTGCCAACGTGAACGTGATATTTTCAACATTTGTAGCCCTAATAATTTTAATTTTATTTTTTATGTTCCAAATACTAAAGGCAAATTAAAAAAAATCTGAATTTAGTTTTTGTGTTTAGGACACCATATTTCGCTAGAGAATATTATGCACAGCCCTATTACAAGAATATTGTAAACTGGTGTTATTGGAAAGAATAAATCAGACAAATTTAAATTTTTCAACATGTTTCTAAAACAAAATACAATATAAGAATACTCGTAGATCGTCTTCTCAAAATAACAATAGCCAATAATACACTATGCGCAGTGTATTATAGGCTATTGTTATAGTGAGGGTGTCGATATGAAGCTATATATTGACAGTTAAATGTGCAATAAAAAAGTAGTAAAATGTTCATGTAAATGTGTTTGACTGAAAAAAGTTTTTATTTCTCCATTCATTTGTTTGAACAAATGAGATAAGCCAGTACTTAGATCTAAAAAGTTGGCTATCTGAATTGTGGAAGTGTAGACATCACATTTTAATAATCCTGCGACTCAGTTTACTGCAAATTAAAAATAAAAACAAATATAGTCCAGTGAGTCATTAGAATCTCTTTCAATGCTACTACATCGAACGAAAGCACAAACCACAAACAAATTATATTTTATGCGTTCAATATAACTAAGTATGAGTACGTAAAAAAATCATATTAAATGCTCAATGTTATTGCCATTTTACGGTGGAAATCTCTACTAAATTCGGGAATTAAGAGTACATAATCATACTTTAGTTTGAGAAGAAATATTTGAAAAGACAAAAACAATATAGTCTGGCGGAGCCGATTATACAATAGATTACAACGATGACAACTTTTTCTGCGAACGATACCTAACCAAAATGAAACAATTGTTTACTATAAAGTACAATCTGGCAAATTCCAGCCGCATCGTTAATAAAATATGGCTTCCAATACGCAACGAAATCAAATTGTAATGTGGCGTTAAGTAGGGGCTATTTAAAAACCTTGACCGGGAAAGGCTTAGGATGAAATAAAACACAAAATATGGTTTCCAGAAGTAATGTAGTGGAATTGGAAGAACAGTGTTAAAGAGCAAATAATAAACCATAGAAAATATAAATATCTCAATATCATTCAGTCATTGTAAAATAACAGAGAATGCGGCATCGCATCTTCAAATTTAAGCAGAGTAATATTGCCACATTCAACATTTGAAGACAGATAGACACACGGGCGAACACAGTTCACATGAAAGGATGTCCCCTAATGGTACATAGAGTGTGTTGAACTTTTTGTAGCAAATTGTATTTAACCTCCCTTCTCTCTAAGAGACGATATAAAGGAGTATTACCACGTCAATGTATATAGTTATTTAATAATTAATATTAGTTGTATCTCCATTTAGTGTCTATAGAAATAATTTTTAATAGCCAGACAGACACTAATACACTTTTTGTTGTATTCCGCAGACGACTGCAAATGCCTCCATCACACATAGGCTTCGATAAAACTGATGGCACTCGACTTCATTAATCATTGGGAATCTTAAGGTCACAGCTTTTGTTTGTTTACCAAAATTGTGTGTGGCATGTAGTGATTAAGTATTTAATTGAAGGTGATTAACATGCCACATTAACAATCTACACTTCACATCGAACACTGTGCCGTCGTCGGCAGTTAGCACCATGGTCCATGGTCCATGGAACCATGATTCAGCGTATTTCGTATGACTTGAACTGTTGTTGAGCCGTATTGGCTCTTCACATGATTTAATTTACTCAAGTGTTTCGACAATTTAAACAAATTAATATTAAAGATATACGAGACGATGACAGGTACATTGTACAAATAATTGCAATTGAAAGCACTAACCTGACCACCTTTCGCTGGGGTTATTGCCATTGCTGATGGTGCAGAATTCATTCCGGGTGACGTTTTCCTGTTTCAATACATGTGAACATTTTACATAGGATTCGAATAACCACAACGAGCATTCGATTGTGGATGCGATGGATTTTGTTAACGCCTTCGATGAAGACGAGCCGCACATTGGCTTGAAGCCATGTATCTGTTTGGTCGTTTAGACTTTTTTAGGATTTTGTAAAATTCCCACAATTTTGGCAATCGCAAAAGTGCTTTCCATCCAAAACAACTCAGACATATACATACATATGTACATAAGACAGATAGACAGACTTACCACAGGAAAATACTTGGCTGATATTTCAAGTCAATTGAAAAATAAACATTCCCGTCGTATCTGCTAATATTCCAACCGCTAGGAGCCATATGGCACTGTGGTTATTGATTCTGATCCTTGTTGAAGTGTTCCGATTTTATTCGATTGTCCTGCGGTAGATTCAAGTAAGAGAACACAAACATACCAACTCACAAACACACACACCAACTAATCCATCGTATGCCACAACTGTGAATTGTGTGTTCCTGTTATTTGGGATTAGGTCGTAATTGCATTTGTTGCCATAATTGCTTTTAAATACTATTCTGAGGTTATCTACTCGAATTTTTGTGGAGCCCTCCCCCTTTAGAGGGAATAATTATGTTGTGTACTCAATGTAAGTACTCGTAGCAAACTTAGACGTCTTTGTACTTATGTATTGGAAAGTGTGCAGAATCTGACTGCAACGACAGTAGAAGTTTTGTCAAATTTATGACTCTGTGAAAATCCGTTGGCGAAATTACAGGCTGAAATTAAAAACGTTTTTAACAATGTTTGGCATATCATACACAGAAAAAAAATACCTTCAAAAAATCTGATAATTATTGGAAAATTTAACATGCTGAATTAAAATAAGTAAGAGAGTTCAGTCAGATAAACCGACTTACGAATCCCTTCACTTTCAGTCCCAAAAAATATTTTGTAAATTTATTAATTCAATTCAGTCCTTTATTGAAAATAATAACAATGTAGGGTATACAATAGTTCTTTACTTATAAGTATGTAGACCTCGGATTTTTGCATATCTTTAAATTTTCATTCGATTTGAACCAAAAGTTGTATTTAGCCGTTTCATCAATAAAATTTAAATAATTTCAGTGCATATGCAAAATATGCAAAAATATATAAAAATATGCAAAATGTACGAATCAAAATTGCAAAATATCAGCAGGATATGTCAACACTATTTAAAAAATCGTGTCACAAAAATGAAAAATGTATGATTTCAAAAATCATCAAAAAAATTGCCTAAATATATGAAAAGTATAGGGTAATTCCAGATGAAACCGACCCACTCTGAATATTTACATATATGTAGATTTGGATGCAATTTTGCTCGCGTATATTAAAAGACAATGCGGAAATAAAGCCTTTTAACATTTGATCAATTTCATATTGGTTTAGATTCATTTAATTAATTGCCCCTGCATCCAAATTTCATTAAATTTTTTTTTAATAGTGTGAGTCATTACTCCCGCGTATTAGGGCAACATTTTCTGAGAGTTTGAGAAAGATCGAATTTTTGACCTGTGGCTCTTGAGAAAGAACTACCCACACAGCAAAATCTTGGTAAGTACCTGTCATTATTCCCTGCATTACCAAATAATGACATCTTATTATTCGCTGCATTACTTTCGGCTTATTAATAATGACTTACCAATAATAACAGAAATAAGTGATTTTTTGTTATCAAAATCATTTTGGCAAATTTTAATAGAATGCAATTTTGGCTGTATGTGGTTTATTGTACAAGATTTATTTATATTTCAACATGTTTTCAAACAATACGTGCAGATTTGAATGAAAATACCAGAAATTCGAATCTGGCAAAAGGAAATTGTTTGTTTCGAGAAATATGCGCGACAATATGCAAAAAATCATTTTAAATGGCCATTTCTACATATCTACTACTTATTTTATAACTTATTTGTAATGCATTATTCAAGTACATAAAATCGAGCTACAAATACTATTTATGCTTTTGGGAAGTACTTTCCTCCAATGACATCCCCATGTTAAAATAATGAGAAAAGTGGCTAAATAATAAGTACTTACCATTATCGAATTTTGCTTACTCGTCGGATTATTTGGTAATGAGAAATTTTGCTGGGCATATTCAGATTCCTTTTCGGTTCCTATAAAGAACATATGATCAGCATGAGGTCTTCGCAGCGCGTGCCCGACCCATTAATACCAGTGCATACAAATACTTGAAATTTTGTGCAGTGTAATGTTTTTATAGTACTTACAGTACAAAGGGCGTTATTGCCACGCCCCTTCTAGTACCTCTCACACAAATGGTAACAATTTTTATTTATATATTAACTTTAATGAGTTGTTAATTTTTAACATTTTACAAAATTGTTACCATTTGTGTGAGAGGTGCTAGAAGGAGCATGGCAATAACGCCCACTTTGTACTGTAAGTACTATAAAAACATTACACTGCACAAAATTTCAAGTATTTGTATGCACTTGTAATAATGTTGTAAGCTGTTAATTTTTTGTACCAATTGGTCACTTTGTGTGGGGGTATCAAAAGGTGCGTGGCATTTTCGTTCTTTTTTGTCCAGCTTATAAAGACGGTAAAATAATTACTATGTATGAAATTTTACAGAATTCCCACGAGTTATAAGAGTTTTAACCATTTGTGGGGGAGGTACCACAAAGAGTAGGCCAATATGGTTGTCAAACATAGATCGGGTTTGAATAAAATATTACCACGGAATTTTGGTAATGCTCAAATTATTCGAAATTAAAAATTTTTTTCACAAAAAAAACAAAAAGTGTAAAATTCGAACGACAAATCATATTGGACTATGCATTTCTACTAAGATTTTGTGGAAAACCATTTATTATCAAGGACGACGTTGATCCTTTTTGCATGGAATATTGTTATCTTTGTATCTATGGAGTTCCCAGCTTCTGCAATAACCTGAAATAGCTTATTTTTATCTCCACCTACGCCTTCTCGATTTATCTCTTTGTTGAGAATTTTCCAATAATTTTCAATGGGATTCAAGTTCTGATTCAAGAGCTGGCCACTCCATAACGTCAACCCGTTCCTTTCTAACTTTATCATTGAATCATTTCGCGGAATATTTCGGGTAGTTGTCGTGTTGAAATTGCCGTAATAGAGCAAAATTCCACACAGCATAGGGAAGCATGGAATTCTCCAAAATTTCGATGTACGTAAACCTGTTCATTATTCTGTTTATTGTATAGAGGGGTCCAACCACGTTACCGGAAAATCATCCGCAGACAATGACATTGCTGCCTCCATGATTTACAGACCGTTTATAGTATAAAGGGTCCTATATTTTATTAACTCGTATATACTGTATATTATTCAAATCTGATATTCCGTTAAAAAGTTATATCGACTTCAAAATAGCTAAATTTGTAAATAAATGTTTAGATGACCAATTTGGCACCCTACAAAATCTAAACTGCTTTGAATTTGGTCATAATTCCGTATTGTCTTGTAGTATATGCATGCAAAATTTCATCCAAATCTAAATTCATAAATATTCAGAGTGGGTTGGTTTCCTGTGGAATTACCCCAAACTTTCCATGTATTTAGCCACTTTTTTGTATGATTTTGAAATCATCCATTTTTGTGTCATGATTTTTTAAATATTATTGACATATCCTTCAAATATTTCGCATTTTTGATCCAGATATACTTGAAATTTTGTACAGTGTAATGCTTTTATAGTGCATACAGTCCAGTGAAAAATGGGCGTTATTGCCGCTCCCCTTTTGGTACCTCCCACACAAATGCACCATTTTGCACCAAAAGTTAACAGCTTATAACATTAATACCAGTGTATAAAAATACTTGCAATTTTGTACAGCGTTATGTTTTTATAGTGCCTACAGTCCATTGAAAAATGGGCGTTATTGTCACGCCCCTTTTGTTACCTCTCCCACAAAGGTACCATTTTGCACCAAAAGTTAACAGCTTATAACGTTAATATCAGTGTATACAATTACTTGAAATTTTGTACAGTGTAACGCATTTTCCACTGGACTGTAGGCACTATAAACGCATTACACTGTACAAAATTTCAAGTATTTTTATACACTGGTATTAATGTTATAGGCTGTTGACTTTTGGAGCAAAATGGTGCATTTGTGTGGGAGGTACCAAAAGGGGCGTGACAACTTCGCCCATTTTTCTCGTTGATAGCGGCTAATAAACTAATACATGTGTGGAATTTCAGAAGATTCGAATAAGTAGAAGATTCGAATATAGCAGTTATTAAAGAATCAATATTTCACAACATTTTAACCCTTTGTGGGGGAGGTACTAGAAGGAGTGGACCAATATGACCCATCTTCGAACTTAAAAAAATACTACCACATTCCAAATTTGAAGACAATCGGTTACTCCTTTCGAGAGTTATCGTGCGCACCAGCCAGCAGACAGACAGACAGACAGACGGACGGACGGACATTCCTCATTCGACTTAAAATGACCCAAAACGAATATCCACCGAACATACTTAGGGTCTTAGATCACTCCTTCGATGTGTTACACTTTTGGCCGTAGCAAATGATATATACCCTCGTATCACTAAAGTTAGGGTATACAAATAATTATTGGCATAATGCCCTTAGATGATCAAACTGTGAATGTGAACATCATCATAAAATGTTGGGGTAATTTTATTAATTTTATCCCTTACTTTGGGAATGTTATGCAATGAGTGTAGACGGTTTGTTGGGAAATGATAAGGTAAAGCTGAGTATAGACGATTGCCAGATCGGCAAACGTTATCAACCCTGTTAAAGTGCTGCAAATATAAGGACAATGACAGATTGTTAGGCAAAGGTGAATTGACAGTTCAGACGATTGCAAGAAAACATTACAATTTCATATATTTACAATATATTTTGTAAATATTTATACGCAGGATTGCCAATAAAAATACATTATAGACAGTGTTGCAAATAAAATGTTTTTCTGGCAATGGCGCCGTTGTCACATGCATAAACTTCGCACATATAACAATCTGCAAATTATCTCGCAATGACTTTTCTGCTAACGTTGCAAAACAAAAATTGGATGTTCACACGGTTGTAAATTCACAGGGTTGCATTTTTCCGCCATTTTTCTGGCAATGTTGTCCGATCTGCAAATCGTGTGTACTTACCTTAAATCATACATCATTTTAAGTTATTTATTCTGCGCAATTTATAATCTTTTAATATGACATGCAGAAGCGTCATGCCAAACTCGGACAGCATAGAATATAATTGCATGTAAAACGACTTTCAAGATCGATATATTTTCGATGTATGAACGGATACAATATTTTGGTGGTTGTATTAATTATATTTATAGTGAACACGTGTTCATTGAAAATCATGTTCTTATCAAGAATTACACCAAGGTATGTATATAACTTTCGTCTCTCAGCTGACTTCAGTGTCACCCACTTTAATGTTCGTTTGTGATAAGTAAGGGTCCGCCAAATAACTCTTTTTTTGAAAACATCGCGCAAAACATCGAGTGTAGCTTCGGCTGTGTGGCACGTAGCGCCGTCCTGTTGTAACCAAATGTTGTCAATATCCTGCTCTTCAATTTTTGTAAACAAAAATTCGTTCAACATGGCCCGATAACGATCGCCATTGACTGTAACGGCGACTTGCTCATTTTCGAAGAAAAATGGCCCAATAATGCCTCTGGACCAAAATCCGCACCAAACAGTGACTCGTTTTGGGTGTATCGGCTTTTCAATGTACATATGCGTGCGGATTTTCTGAGCTTCATCTGAAAAGATGATTTTTTTTGGCAAAATCGGCATCTTCTTCTTCGGCATATTCAAGCGTGTACACAACCATATTCGTTCAGCGGAAGGATAAAACTAATTATCTGTCAAATCAGACATTAGCTAAGTGTTACCATTCACGAAATATGCACTAGTTGAAAAAAACGTTAGATTGCGGACCCTTTATATGGATTTTCTTTTCCGAGTAAAAACGATTGCATTGGTTTTGGTTGGATTTATGAATGTTCCATTTGCTAAAGTAGCTAATAACTATGTTAATTGATTCTTGTAAGTTCAATAAAATATCAGCAGCAATGATACCAGAGCTTAAAAAATCATAAGTAAATATATTATATAAAATTGGAGACAGGTATGATCCCTGTGAGTAACCAGCTGGAATATGGTACTCGTTAGAGTGTTTGTCAGCAGCATTAACTCTAAAGGATCGCTGTGACAAATAACTTTTTATAATTCTTTCCATATAATGGTCAATTCCTAAATACATCAACTTATGTATCAGTGCATCATGCCAGACTGAATCAAAGGCTGATTAATGTCCAACAAGAATTGACTTGTGTTGTGTTCAGCCCTGAAACCGCACTGTTGTTGTGGAAGAATGTCATTGTCTTCTATAAAAGTCAAAATGTGTTCTTTTATTACTTTTTAAAAAAGCTTTCTAAACGAACTCAGAAGACTAATGGGGCGATACGAATCAGGACACATTTCTGTTTTATCCGGTTTAGGAATTGCTACGACTTTCGATTATTTTCATGATGTTGGAAAGTGGTTTTGCTCAGAATTACATAAACGAAGTAGTGATTCCAACACGACTTGTTTTGTGTTTCAATAGCTTAAATTTGAAGAAATTTAATGGTTGGCGTGGAATTTTGAGCAAGAATCTCAGCTTTTTTAATGTTTGTTGTATATGTAATATTATTTTGTTTCAATTATGGAATACATTTCGATATTTTTCTTATAATTTTCGTAATTTTCCATAGTTTTGGAGACGATTTATTTAAAGTGCTAAGCGTACGGTTCCTCTTTGAAATTCTAAGTTGATATAATTTTTGGGAGATTACGTTGTTTAAGAAATTTATTTCAGCTTTAAAATGATTAAGCCTGTAACGTATCCAATTACGCCTTGATTTGTTACGCAGAGATATTAAATTCAATACGATTCGCATATGATTGAGAAATATTCTTCTTTGGAGTACTATTCTGAACGGCACTTTGTATAGAGTGTTCCATTTCGAGGTTCCCTACATTTTTAAAGGAAAAAAACACAGAAAATTCAAATTGAATGGGGAATGTTTATTATCATTTGAAAGAACATTCTTTGGCATTTATTTTTTGAAGATTATGTCTATCAAATGTTGGCCGCGGCTACGTTTCAGATGGTCCATCCGTTGAGTCCAATTTTCGATGACTTGTTCGAGCATTTCGACTGGTAACTGGCGAATGACACGCGTAAACGTTGTTCCAGCGTAAGTCTTCCCATGATGAAATGCCAAATTATTAAATTATTATCAATTTAAATTGCATTTAATAACTTTAAAGTATGTACTGGTATTAAAGTTGTAAGCTATTAACTTTTGGTGTAAAATGGTCCATGTGTGTGGATGGTACCCAAAGGGGATGTGCCAATAACGGACACTTTCCTCTAGACTCTAGGTACTATAAAAGCATTACACTGTACAAAATTTCTAGTATTTGTATGCACTGGTGTTAAAGTTAAAAAGTGTTAACTTTTGGTACACAAAGGTCCATTGGTGTGGGAGGTACCACAAGGGGCGCGCCAATAACGCCCATTTTTCTCTGGACCCTAGGTACTATAAAAGCTTTGCACTGTACAAAATTTCATGTATTTGTATGCACTGGTATTAAAGTTATAAGCTGGTAACTTTTGGTACAAAATGGTCCATTTGTGTAGGAGGTACCAAAAGGAGCGTGGCAATAATGCACATTTTTCACTGCATTGTAGGTACTATAAAACCATTACACTGTACAAAATTTCAGGTCTCAAAGTTATAACATATTAACTTTTGGTTCAAAATTGTCCATTTGTGTGGGAGGTAATATTGACTAATAAACTAATACTATGTGTAGAATTACAGAGGATTCAAATAAGTAGTATAGAAGTTATTAAATAATCAATATTTCACTAAATGTTAACCGTTTGTGGCGGAGGAATTAGATGGAGTGGACCAATATGGCCCATCTTTGAACTTAGCCGGAGATAGAAGAAAATATTACCACATACCAAATTTGAAGTCAATCGGGTTCTCCTTTCGAGAGTTGTCGTGCGCACCAGTCAGCAGACAGACAGACAGACGGACGGACGGACATTGCTCATTCGGCTTAAAATGACCCAAAACGGATATCCGGCGAACATACTTAAGGTCTTAGGTCACTCCTTCGATGAGTTACACTTTGGCTCGTAGCAAATAATATACGAGTATACCCTCCTCTCTAAGGTGAGGGGATAATAAAACACAAAAATTTGAAGTGAACTTTAAATTGTTATTATCGGTTGAGAGAACAAGTTTGAAAATGATATCATGTAAATGTTGGCCATGGCTACGTGTGAGTTGGTCCATTCGGAAGGTCCAATTATAAGCGACTTCTTCAAGCATAGCGACTGGTATCTTGCGAATAACACACGTAATGTTGGCTTCCACGGCGTCAATCGTAGATGGCTTCTTCCTGAAGACCTCAGACTTTTTATATCCCCAGAGAAAATAGTTCAAAGGTGTGTAATCGCGCGAACTAAGTGGCCAATTTACCGTAGCAAAATGTGAAATTAACAGCCTGTTTCTGTAACTTGAAAAATTGCCTTCCTTCGCCTGCCAGACGATGAACAGCTGATTTGGGTTTCAGCAACTACCAACGACAAGTCGCACGATAATGAACTCGTACGAAAACGTGATCATTTCAATGTAAATTTTGGTTTCTGTATCTCTCTTTGCTGTCATCTGGGCGATCACAAATGTCAGATCGAGTCACTTTATTTTTGTGTCGACTGATAGAAACTATGACAAAAAAACGTTATTAAAAGCAAAAATAATTAGATATTAATATAATTATTGTAAAAACAATTAAATAATATTAAAATTGTATACATAAGTATACATATTTAAGCATAAAGAAGTCAACATTGGCAGCTCTCTAAGATGGAAAAAAATCGTCAGTACACAATGAGAGAGACGTGAGAGAGAGAGAGACAGTGAAAGAAATGAGAATCTTGCTTCTGCTCAGCTGATCTACCCAGCGATAATTTTTGGCCACCATACGAAAATGTGTGCTATTAGCGCTATAGAAACCGTATTTTATATCCGATAAGTACGAAATTCGGCAGAGAGAGTTTTCGTACTACATGAATGAAAACTACAAAATGCGGGGAAATTCAGTTCAGATTTAGATACAGCCCCCATATATATTTTTCACCCGATTTGACATGTAAGCGCTGTAGAAACCGTGTTTTATATCCGATCAGTACGAAATTCGGCAGAAAGAGGTTTCTATTTTACATGAATGAAATCGATTCAGATTAATATATAACCTACATATATATGTTCCTCCTGATTTGGTTACAAAGCACTATAAAAGTTGTACTTTACTTCCGCTCATTACAAAATTCTCCAGAAAGATGTTTCTCAATTTAGGAACGAATATTGCTTAATTTAGCGATTATCGGTTCAGAATTAGATATATCCACATATATATGTTCTTACTCAATTACCAATTATTCCAAATTATTATCGCAATGACCCTTATCGCATTGTTAGGGAGGTGTAGGGTATTATATAGTCGGCCCCGCCCGACTTTCTGCCTTTCCGTACTGGTTTAGACCTGAAGTTGTGAAATTATTGATCTGGCAATTACATTATTTTCCAATTGGTAAATTGCTAACGTCATTGACGTAAGGCCAGGCGAACGAACGAACGAACCTTAGAGAAACCAAATTCCTGACGAAAGTGAGTGACTGGTTTTCGTTCGCAGAGACTTTCGTTAGAAATGCAGAAACAGGCCGTAAGTGCTCACCAAAATGATTTCTCAACAAGGTCATTGTTTCACGGGCTTTATGGCTCGTAGCGCCGTCTTGTTGAAACCAGAGCTCACCGAAACCATGCGCTTGAATTTCAGGAAGCACACACACACACTATACCGTTGTAATGGTAGCTCTTGGGACTTTCATGGGTCTCTTTAATGTTGGGAACAGGAAAAAGTCGGCATGTTTACGGTATTCTTTTCGGCCAAAAAATTACGAGCAAGCAATGGCAAGTGAATTGGTGCAATATCGTGTTACAAATACCATGAATTGTTGTTTCACAATTGCGGGCGTTTTTTTCGTATTGCTACTTGCAAGCAACGACCATGTGGCAAGAACTCATGATTAGACCTCGGATTTTTGCATATCTTTCAATTTTCATCCGATTTGAACCAAAATTTGTATTTAGATGTTTCATCACTCAAATTTAAATAAACATATGCAAAAAATATTCAAAAATAAGCAAAAAATATGTAAAAAAAATATGCAAAATATATGCACAAAATATGCACAAAATATGCACAAAATATGCAAAAATCTGCAAAAAATATGCACAATATGCAAACATTTTTGGCGATATACGAATAAAAAATGCAAAATATCAGAAGGATATGTCAATACTATTTAAAAAATCGTGTCACTAAAACGAAAAATGGGTGATTTCAAAAATGAAATCACCGAATGAAACCCACTCTGAATATTTACATATGTAGATTTGGATGCAATTTTGCACGCGTATATATAGACAATGCGGAATTAAAGCCTTTTGCCGTTTGACCATTTCATAGTGGTTTAGATTTCATAGGGAACCAAAGTTGGTTATCTACAAAATGCTTTTTCAAATTTAGCTATTTTGAAGTCGACATAACTGTTGAACGGAATATCAGATTTGAATGATATAAGTACCATTTAAAAAATTTTAACATCCTCTCTAAGCATTATATAAAGGGTGGTTAAATTGTAAGAGCCGATGTTGAATGTGAACCACACCTAAATGTCAAGTTTTTATTCTGCATTTCATTTGACATTGTTCAATTTCAGACTAACTCAATTTGAACCCTGGACAGATACACAATCGAGCAACGCGTTAAAGTTTTTTAAGCCTTTTACTAAAATTGGCGTTCAAATCAAAATGCATTTCGTGCACTTCGTGATGTTTTTTTGATCAGCATAATCGACCAAATGTGTCCAAACTCGGGAGAATTGTGCGCAAATTTCAGCAAATCGGGTCTGTAGGAGATGTGAAAACATCTGTGCGTGCTCGCCCAGTTTGTTTAGTGCGGCTTATGGGCTGGCGACGTCATCGGGCCATACTTCTTCGAAATGAGGCCGGTCAGGCAGTTACTGTGAATGGTGTTCGCTATCCCGAGATAATAACGAACTTTTTATGGCCCGAATTGGAAGATATGGATGCGGACAATATGTGGTTTCAACAGGAACAGGTGCCACTTGCCACACAGCTAACGAAACAATGGCTCTTTTGCGCAACAAATTCAATGGCCGTGTTATCTCACGTCGCACAGTGGGCTAAAATGAAAAAAACATTGCAATCATTCTGTCATTTCAAAACCACTTATCGTATGGCGATGAAATTTTAGGTGTGTATACAAGAGGTGTTAGAGGGTTTAAGTTCGGAACTTGGGCCCCCTATTTTATACAGGGCGGAGCTACAGGGCCCTAAAGTTGACCACCTCGGGTATACAAAATTTTCATCGGCGTCTAACTTTTGAATGGAGTGTCCGGTTTTAGTGGCGTTTTCTGTGGATACTCCTAGACCAGACCTACAACAAGCATTTTATAGGTTGATGATATCTTGAATAGTTTCCGAGATATGTGGATTTTAAATTTGAATTTTTCATTTTTTCGCCGACTTTGCCTTGGAATTTAGCGAATATTTCAGTCAAATATTCGCTGAGAGAATTCGGCACATTAACAGCATAGAACCTCAATTATGCCTCAGCGTCATCGAAAATTTGGACCATCGGATGAAGGTGCGCCGCCGAGGTCGCGGTGGCCATTTGGACGATATTTTGTTCCATACATAATTGAACCAATATTATCATAATAAAAAGAAATGACAATAATTTCCTAAATAATTTGTGTTTTATTCAAAATCAACATCGACCCTTAAAATTTAACAACCCTTAGTAGTTTTCGTTTATATGCATCTACAAAATTTCAGGACTTTCAGTGCATATAAAAGAGAAATGCTTATAGACAAATTGTTTTGTGGTATTTATATTTGATGAAGGTTTATGTTAGGGTGACAGAAAGTTTTGGGGCCAAGAAAAATTCGTTACTCCCAAACTAAAACGAAAAACAAACTGTCTATGTTTGTCGCAAACGATTTATGTTTATCCCAAAACCCAAAGAAACGTTTACAGCAAACGGTTAGTGTAATTATCGTAAATGATTTATACTTATTACAAACCCTGTGAAACGTTTGGTGCAAACGGCAATTGCGTTTATTACAAGCAATGTCAGTTTATCAAAAAATGAGAAAACGCTTGTCGCAAAAGAATAATTTGTTTGCATTGTGATATTTAATTTATTGTATAAAATGATGTTGATAATAAAAAATTTACAATTTTCAGTAAATGTACCCGCGAGTTCACCGACAAACACCTCTGCTATTAATTAGCTGATATCTTAACATTTAATTCAATTTTTATTCACTCACCATAGAGAGGAGGGTATATATCATTTGCTACCAGTCAAAAGTGTAATACATTGAAGGAGTGACCTAAGACCCTAAGTATGTTCGGAGGATATCCGTTTTAGGTCATTTTAAGTCGAATGAGCAATGTCCGTCCGTCTGTCTGTCTACTGGCTGGTGCGCACGATAACTCTGGAAAGGAGTAACCGATTGACTTCAAATTTGGTATGTGGCAATATTTTTTTCTATCTCCGGCTAAGTTTGGAGATGGGCCATATTGGTCCCCTACTTCTAGAACCTCCCCCACAAAGGGTTTAGATTTAGTGAAATATTGATTATTTAATAATTTCTATACTACTTATTTGTATCCTCTGAAATTATACACATAGTATTAGTTTATTAGTCACTATTACCTCGAGAAAAATAGGTGAAGATGCCACGTTCTTTTTGGTACCTCCCACACAAATGGACAATTTTGAACCAAAAGTTAAAAGCTTATAACTTTATTGCCAGTGCATACAAAGACCTGCAATTTTGTACAGTGTAATGAATTAATAGTACCTACATTACAGAGACAAATTGGCGTTATTGGCACGCCCCTTTTGGTACCTCCCACACAAATGGTCCATTTTACACCAAAAGTTATGAGCTTATAATTTTAATACCATTACATAAATTGATAATAATTTAATTAAAACAAAAAATAAATAAATTTATTAATTTTTTATTGAGACTCAAGGTGAGGGGATTCATAAGCCTGTTACCCGACTGCATTTTCTTACTTGTGTACACAAAATTGTATGCAAATTCTTTGATCCACTATTTTTTTTACAACAGAAAATTGTCGAACTAGCAAACCACTTATAACTGTTCTGTCTCTCATAAATAAACTAAACTAAACACAAACAAACTCAACTACGAAAATATGTTCGAGACTAGTGTGCCAACATAAAAAACCACCTAACCGAATGCAATTAGGCCGAGAATTTCAAAATTCACCTTTTCTATTGAACAGACCCCGTAGATATTTTTTCCATTTTTGTTCTCACAAATAACAATATTTTTAAAAGTTGTGGGCGAAATACGGAGGCAGTTCAGGCAATTTTTTACATTTTTCTTCCCTTCCAAAATTTTTGTCGCAGGACTTGACATAACATTTTCTGGTGCAATATGATGTCCTAAACACGAAAAATTAATTAAAGAAAAATTTTATGGTATTTTTATACCAGTCACCATATATTCATTTTGTCAATCCGTTTGTAACAGCATTAAATATTGATCTGAGACCCCATAAAGTATATAATATATTATGAATCGTCGGAAAATTCTAAGACGATTTAGCCATGTCCGTCTGTTGTAATCACTCTACAATCTATAATACTTGAGCTAGGTGGCTGAAATTTGGTACATATACTTCTTATATCTGCAGGTATGTTGGGATTGCAAATGGGCAATATCGCTCCAATTTTGGACGTAGCCCCCATAAATGACATCTCCCCGATTTGACTTCTAACGTCATAGAGGCCACAAATGTCAACTGATCGGGCTGAAAGTTGGTAACTGGGGTTTATTTATACCCGGTATCCTTCTCACGAGCAACGGTAGTCACAGGTCCATGGTTCGATATAGATTTGACTTCTTAACGCCACAAAACCTAAAATTTCAAAGAATTGGGCTGAAATTTGTTATAATGGGTTTATTAGTACCCGTAACCATTCACGTGCGATCCATGGTGGAGGGTATATAAGATTCGGCATGGCCGAACTTAACGCTTTTACTTGTTGTTTTCTTGGAAAATGCCTTTAGTATTTGGACCATAGTTGTTTAAGCTAAAGTTTGATAAAGCCGCGAAACTCTTTATTAAATTAAAGGAAATTATAAGGCCTACAAAAGTTGAAATGTTTCACGTAGAAACAGAAGCTTAGTAAATGTCGTTAAAATAATTAGAGAAAATTTGATCTTTGTTTTCAAAAAATGTGTTTGGCTGCCACAAAAAAAAACAATAAAACATAGAACAAAATAGCAAAAAAAATTGTTTGTTTCAATTTTTGAAAGCTAGCATCCCAACAAAGTTATTAATGCCTATTTGAACAAGTAAGAAAGTTCAGTCGGGTAAGCCGACTTATGAAATATTAGTAAATTTATTTATTGTTTGTTTTAATTAAATTAATATCAATTTAAATTTTTTTTATTTTTTTTATTTTTTATGTATTTTTATTTGCAATCTATTTACAAGGGAAATACTAAGCAAATGTTTTAACATATTAAATTGACAGATATGTTAAGTTCTTATAAACTAAACATAGATTTAAATTTAATACATGAGTACATATTTCATAGTTCTATTTCTACTAGGACATTCAATTTCAATTTTAAAATGGGAGATCAAGAATATGCGGTCGTTTTAGTCTTCTAATTTCATCGGTGTCATCTAGTAAAGTTATTGCTAATAAATTGGAATGATTACTTATTCGATCGAGGTAATTAGTGCTATATCTTTTTATATCTTCTTTGACAAAAGGTGTTTTTAAATCATTATGAATAGTTCTATTTCTCACCAACCAAGGAGCATTCGTTATTTGTCTCAGAATTTTAGACTGATATTTTTGTATAATCTCAATATTAGAATATGAAGCAGTACCCCAGAGTTGGATTCCATAAGTCCATACAGGTTTCAAAATAGATTTATAAATAAGTAGCTTGTTCTCCAAAGACAGCTGAGATTTGGGACCCAAAAGCCAGAACATTTTCTTGGTTTTGATGTCAAGATAGGTTCTTTTGGATTTAATATGATCTTTCCATGTTAACCGCTTGTCTAAGTGCAAACCTAGGTATTTCACACAGTTGGATTGGGGAATAGAAACCCCGTTTAAAGAAACGGAAGGGCAGTCGTCCTTGTTGAGAGTAAAAGTAACATGTGTTGCTTTTCAGCATTTACTTCAATGTTCCATTTATCTAACCATAATTGTATCACGTTGTTTTTGCAAACTACGGGATGCTTCCACAGGTGTTGATCTAGCAACAAGCATTGCTGTGTCATCAGCATATCAATTTAAATTGCATCTAATAACTTTAAAGTATGTACTGGTATTAAAGTTGTAAGCTGTTAACTTTTGGTGTAAAATGGTCCATATTTGGGGGGGGGTTCCAAAAGGGGTGTGCCAATAACGGCCACTTTTCTCTAGACTCTAGACCCTAGGTGCTATAAAAGCATTGGACTGTACGAAATTTCAAGTATTTTTATGCACTGGTATTAAAGTTATAAGCTGGTAACTTTTGGTACAAAATGGTCCATTTGTGTGGGAGGTACCAAAAGGAGCGTGGCAATAATGCACATTTTTCACTGCATTGTAGCTACTATTAAACCATTACCCTGTACAAAATTTCAGGTCTTTGTATGCACTGGTAATAAAGTTATAAGCTATTAACTTTTGGTTCAAAATTGTCCATTTCTGTGGGAGGTACCAAAAGGGGCGTGGCATCTACGCCCATTTTTCTCGATGTAATAGTGACTAACAAACTAATACTATGTGTAGAATTTCAGAGGATTCAAATAAGTAGTATAGTATTTATTAAATAATCAATATTTCACTAAATGTTAACCGTTTGTGGGAGAGGTACTAGAAGGAGTGGACCAATATGGCCCATCTTCGAACTTAGCCGGAGATAGAAGAAAATATTACCACATACCAAATTTGAAGTCAATCAGTTACTCCTTTCGAGAGTTATCGTGCGCACCAGCCAGCAGACAGACAGACATACGGACGGATGCTCATTGCTCATTCGACTTAGGTCACTCCTTCGATGTGTTACACTTTGGCTCGTAGCAAATGATATATACCCTCCTCTCTAAGGTGAGGGGATAAAAATAACATGACAGCATGACACGACTCACACGTGATCTGTCAAAACAAGGCTATTGAAAAAAGTATCTCTACTTGGATCACCCGTTATAAGAGTGGTAAATCTAGTTACCAGTAAACCTATTTCTTCGATAGTGGAGATTTCATCACCGCCGCGAAAATAGCAACTAAAGAAGATGATGTAGGAATTATCATTAAATATAATTTTAATGCCTATATTTTAAATAAGGTATTTAAGTCGATTTGCATACGACAACTATGGTCAATGCAATCTTTGAATATGATCCCTCTGAGTGAAAGTTTTGTTGGGCTACAACAATATCACCTGGCACACAAATCATAAATTTCATATTGGCAATTACTATACGAGTAGATGTTAATTAAGTACACGGCACCGCTTAGCTGTGTAAATACATATTGAAATACATTAAAATGTTTTTTGTGAAGTACTAAAATTTCATTCGCCCTGAATTTTAATGTTCTGTTCTGATTTCCAAGAATGAAATTATGTCAAACACGCGTACAACGTACAACGCAGAGCGTAGAGCGTACGTGTTGTTGTGCGTCGGAATGCAAATCCTCCAATAACAATTATCACCCATTAAGGAGTGCGCCAAAATGCGATAAAAACACTTGTTTATTCGCTTCTTAATGGTTGTTAGCATTAAATTAAATTAATTGATTCCATTGACGTCCACGACAACACTGATGACAACGTCAAAACCTGTTCAGAGTCGGCCACACCTGATCGCTGACCAGTCGGTCAGTACCGGCGGCAAAAGCTACGAGTACGTCGCCATGTACGACGGTATGACTACTCTGTTGGGAATCTGTGTTAAGATGGTCGTAATATTTCTGGCCAAATCCACGAACAACACTGTGTTCGATTTGTGTCATCAATTGATCGCATGTAAACAAAAGGGACCCCCATTGAGAAGATACGATTGAGATTGGAAAGAGTGTAACAAGTTAACCGGCCAATTGGTTCGTCCGTCCGGCCGGTCGGTCGGCCGTTTGGTCAATGGCCTTTGAAGTGCACTCAACACATTGTCATTGTCTTCAAGAATACAATAACACATGCACGCCCACACACACACACACACACACACATACACACCCCCCACTGCTCCAGATGTGTATGCAAAGGGCATTTATTCATTGCCGAGAACGAATTTATTTCTGGCCAAGATGATATCAAAATTCCCAGCATTTAGAGATTGTCGACCACAACACCGATACTTCAAAATACAGCCATTATCACCATACACACGCACAAACACACATGTGCATATAAACGGTAATGGGCAGTCCATGCATCATCGAATTTGACGTCGCACAGTGGTTTTCAAAGAAACTTGCAATTATAAACTTATTAAAACCGATTTCATTGACAGAATTGTCAGACTGTGTCGTGAAGCTTTGACAGCAATATCTGTAGAACTGACACCGCCTTATAATTACAGTATTTTACTCCAGTTATTGTAGGAGAAATTCGTAAAGAAAAACATTTATATCAATTTCAACATAAATAAAATTTCTTACATATTAAATCAGTTTAGTTTATTATACTATCCACTATATTATGTAACAGCTCGAAATAATGGGAATCTGGGATCTCTGAAAAAGCATATGTTGTAAATCATCGCATAATTCTACAACCATCTAGCCATGGCAGTCTGTTCAAAACACGATACACTATAAACTTTTGTAATTTCCGTTTTTTATACCCGGAACCGTTCACACGAACAATGGTCGTCATAGGATCTCTATTGCTATGAAATTTGGGAATTTCTTTGACTATATCCATCCGCACTAAAGATCCTCATATTTGGTTTATGTTTTGTTATAGCTCCCACCCAGCTTGACTTCCAAACGCTGTCACGGCATTGAAATTGCAAATACCATTTCATGGGAAATCGTCCTCCTTTTTCTTTATTATATTTTAGAATGCGATCCACGATGGAAGCTTATCGATTTCGATTATCTTCAAACTCAATTATTTCTGTTTCAAATGTTCGATTCTATTACCAATTTTTTTTATGGAAAAAGTGAAGGAAAACCTTAATATTGTTATTGAACAAACGCATTGTGCGTCATATATTGTTGTCTCCTTTGCGAGAATAGCTACCGTTAAGTCAAAGTTCTAAATTTTTGATTTTATCAAAGTTTTTCAGAAAAAATATTAACGTAAAATGAATAGTGTAATCAAATACGAATCATCATACCGTTTTTTACAACAACTTATTGAATAATTCCATAATAAATTATTTTATCGGAAAAATGTCAATTGAAAAAAACTTTTCATTTAATAGATATCGGTAACAGATTATGTCACCAATATATACGAAATTTGTTTGTAAAAAAATGTAGGTGAGAAAACGCCGTACATTATTCCCCCGCTCGTGTCCTTTATTGAATGATTCCACACAAACATACATTTCATATGAATTCCAAAGTATGTTCTCTATATCTTTGCCCTTCATGCTTTGGTAGACTCAAATATCAATCTTTAAATCGACAGCAGATTTATTAAATGTTTCTTTCGCAACACTGTATTTCGGGCGATTCTATATATAAACGTAAGTAAAGGATGTGTTTATTGATATTCTTTGAAACAGTAGTGGTATAAAATTAGTATCAATTAATGTTTAAAATTTTTGAGATATTCTTAACTTTGAGAGATTCTAATTATTTTAGTGACATTTTAATTTACATTTTGTAAAGAACAAAAGGACAGGATTCAGAAAAAAAAACTTTTTGGAAGGTATTTTCAAACAATTAGCTTTCATTGAACCCCAAATATCTTTTGTCATGTATTTGTCTCAGCACTTGGCACAAATGGTATTCGGGGAAAAATTACTAAACTGAAACAAAAATGTCAGTATTTTTACAAAATGACATAAAACACAGATAATATTATCGTTCATTCTGAAAAAAATGAAATGTTGCTCATTTTTAGGAAAAAGTTGATGTTGAAGTAAAAATGTCAGTATTTTCACAAAATTACATAAAACACAGAGAATATTGTCGTTAATACTTAATTCTCATTCTGAATAAAATCAAATATCGCTCATATTTTTATTTATGTTGTCAGCGGATATTTAATTGTTTAATAAAAGTACACTGAAAATCGTTGAATTTCACTAAATCTTAGTTATATTCGTATAACCAATTTGAGCCATGTTCGTCCAACTGTCCACCAAATGCTGTGGAAAAAACATACCAATGCAAAATAGAAACAATGAAATTGAACTTATGTTGAAGTTAAAAATTGTCTAATTCCTCTACATTTTTCAAAATGAAGCAGTTTTTATTTATTGAAGTTTCTAGTCATTTCTGATTCATGGAACCGAAAAATTTTATGAAAATCTTGCAGAGTGGCAATATACAAAAAAATATATTTTATATAATTAATAATTGCTTGGAAAGCACAATACATATTTGTTCCGGTGTATTTCTTGTACTTATTTGACATTGATTTAACAAAGCTATAAAAATTTAATGACTGATTAAGATAATTAAATTTGTATAAATGATATGTTTTTATCAGTCACAATTCACATCAAACCTAAAGAAATGTAAACACGTTTATCCCAAGCAATTTATAGTCGTATGCCTTCAATTAATCTTCTTCCGTCATCACAAACAGTAGCTTAAACAATTAAAGAGGTTTCGTTTTGGTCGACTTAATTAAACCCTTCCCTGCGTCTACTCATCGGAGGTTCAGGTTGAAATCACAGGCAAGACAGATTAAGTAAAGTCATGTATTATAAAATGCTGATTTTGAACTCCTCTTAAAACGATCATTACTCGCAGAATAGAAATCCAGAGCCAATGAATTATAGTTAAGGGTGGTTATATTGTAAGGGCCGCTGTTGAATGTGAACCACAGCTAAACGTCAAGTTTTGTTCTACATTTCATTTGACATTTTTTAATTCCATACTACCTAAATTTGAACCATGGAAAGATACACAATCGAGCAACGCGTTAAACTTTTTTAAGCCTTTTACGAAAATGGGCGTTCAAATCAAAATGATATTCGTGCACTTCGTGATGTTTTTTGATCGGCATAATCGACCAAATGTGTCCACAATCGGGAGAAGTGTGCCCAAATTTCAGCAAACCGGGTCTGTAGGGGATGTGAAAACACCTGTGCATGCTCGCCCAGTTCGTTTGGTGCGTCTTATGGGCTGGCGACGTCATCGGGCCATACTTCTTCGAAATGATGCCGATCAGGCAGTTACTGTGAATGGTGTTCGCTATCGTGAGATGATAACGAACTTTTTATGGCCCGAATTGGAAGATATGGATGTGGACAATATGTGGTTTCAACAGGACTGTGCCACTTACCACACAACTAACGAAACAATGGCTCTTTTGCGCAACAAATTCAATGACCGTGTTATTTCACGTCGTGGCGATGTCAATTGGCCGCCAAGATCATGTGATTTGGCACCGTTGGACTTCTTTCTTTGGGGTTATTTGAAAGAAAAGGTGTACGTCGATAAGCCAGGAACAATTCAAGAGCTAAAGGATGAGATAATTCTGCACATTAACGGCATAGAACCTCAATTATGCCTCAGCGTCATCGAAAATTTGGACCATCGGATGGAGGTCGCGGCGGCCATTTGGCCGATATTTTGTTGCATACATAATTGAACCATACCAATATTATCATAATAAAAATAAATGACAATAATTTCCTAAATAAATTGTGTTTTATTCAAAACTAGCTGGACCCGGTCCACTTTGTTGCCCCAGACTTCAGATTTACGATCCCGTCCATTTATCAAAACATGGCTCATGTAGATAGGGACAGTAGGAATCTCGTTAATATATTCGTAGGTACGGACAGTAGGAATCACTTAAAACATTGGCTTATATGGACGGTCCCACGCCCCTCAATCAAAAACTTATAAAGGCTATGTCACCCTCTAGACTTATCTGAACATTCCCTGAAAAGTTCATCGAAATCTATCCAGTGGTTTTGGAGTCCATAGTCGAACATACACACAACCATATATACATATATATATACTCATTTTTGAACCAATTACGAATACTTCCACCAAAAACATCTCCATAAAATAAGAGCACCCTCGCTAAGTAATTGCGAAGATATCTCAATTTCAAAATTTGGCTTTGGCCCATTGGACTGATCCCGCCCTTTTTTGGACTAATCACGTAGACTGCCACCAGATACATATAAACAGAATTACAGTACTATGGCTAGCAAATTGTGGAAGATATCTCAATTTAAAAATTGGCTTATATGGAGCCACACCCTTTGGTCTGATCCCGTTCATTTTTAGACCAATCGCATAGACTTCCACCAGAGACATATACAGAAAATAACAGCACTCCCACAAATATATTGTGCAAGATACCTCAATTTCAAAAGGTTGCTTACATGGGCTGGGCCACGCCCATTGATTCGATTCCGCCTAGTTTTGGGCCAATCACTTAGACTACCACCAGATACATATGAACAAAATTACTGCACCCTCGCTAATAAATTGTGCAAGATATCTTAATTTCAAGATTTTGCTTTTAGGGCGGGGCCACGCCCATTAGTCCAATCCCGCCCATTTTTGAATTGTGCAATCTCAATTTCAAAATTTGGCTTATATGGGCGTGGCCACGCCCATTAGTCCGATCCCGCCCATTTTTGGACCAATCACATAGACTTCCACCAGAGACATATACAGAAAATAACAGCACTCTCACAAATAGATTGCGCAAGATACCTCAATTTCAAAAAGTTGCTTACATGGGCTGGGACACGCCCATTGATCCGATTCCGCACAGTTTTGGGCCAATCACGTAGACTACCACCAGATACATATGTACAAAATTATTGCACCCTCGCTAATAAATTGTGCAAGATATCTTAATTCAAGATTTGGCTTTTATGGGCGGGGCCACGCCCATTAGTCCGATCCCGCCCATTTTTGGATGAATCACGTAGACTACCACCAAATACATATGTACAAAATTACAGCACTCTCGATAACAAATTGTGCAAGATATAACATTTTTAAATTGGTAGTCTACGTGATTTTTTCACCAATCACGTAGACTACCACCAGATACATATACACAGAATTACAACACTCTCGATAACAAATTGCGCAAGATATCTCAATTTCAAAATTTGGCTTATATGGGCGGGGCCACGCCCTTTGGTCCGATCCCGCCCATTTTTGAACCAATCACGTAGACTACCACCAGATACATATACACAGAATTACAACACTCTCTCTAACATATTGTGAAAAATATCTAAATTTCAAAAGTGGCTTATATGGGCGGGGCCACGCCCATTCGTCCGATTCCGCCCATTTTTGGACCAATGACGAAGACTACCACCAGATACATACGCACAAAATTGCAACACTCTCGCTAACGAATTGGGCAAGATATAACATTTTTTTTAAATTTGGGTCGGTGCCACGCCCATAGGTCCGATCCCGCCCATTTTTTCACCAATCACGTAGACTGCCACCAGATACATATGTACAAAACTACAGCACTCTCACTAACAAATTGTGCAAGATATCTCAATTTTAAAATTTGTGTTATGTGGGCGGGGCCACGCCCACTTGATATATCGAAAATTCAAGTACCCTATTTTCACCACGCCCCACACATGTACATTCTGTGAAAATTTCAAGAAGATCGGTCCAGCCGTTTAGACGTCTATACGGTACAAACAAACCAACAAACAAACACACATTCTTCTTTATATATATAGTTATTCAAAATCAACATCGGCCCTTAAAATTTAAGCACCCTTTATTTACTTTCGAGAAGAGGCGTGATTACTTCTCAGATGACATATCTGCAACACTTTAAAAAGAAAGTGGGAGGCTATAACATACAAATGTGTAATGAATATTCGTAAATTTATTTATTTTTTTGTTTTAATTAAATTATTATCAATTTAAATTACATTTAATTAATTTAAAGTATGTACATATTAAAGTTATAAGCTCTTAATTTTTAGTGCCAAATAGTCCATTTGTGCGAGAGATACCAAAGGGGGCGTGCCAATAACGCCGACTTTTCTCTGGACTCTAGATACTATAAAAGCATTACACTGTACAAAATTTCAATTATTTACATTCAATGGTATTAAAATTAGAACATGTTAACTTTTGGTGCAAAATGGGCAATTTGTGTTAAAGGTACCAAAACGGGATTTTCAGTAACGTCCACCTTTCTCTGGACTCTAGGTACTATAAAAGCATTACACTGTACAAAATTTGCGGTATTTGCATGAACTTATATTAACGCTATAAGCAGTGAACTTTCGGTATAACATGGTAAAATTGTGTGGTAGGTACCAAAGGGTCGTGGCAACTTCGCCAATTTTTCTCAAGGTTATAGCTGCTCATAAACTAATACTATGTGGAATTTTAGACGATTGGAATAAGTCGTTTATAAATTATTAAAAAAATCACTATTCACTAAATGTAAACACTTTTTGGGGAAAGTACTAGAAGGGGCGGACCAATATGGCCCATCTTCGAACCTAGCCGGAGATGGAGAAAAATATTACCGCATACCAAATTTTAAGTCAATCGGTTAATCTTTTCGAGAGCTATCGTGCGCACCAGCCAGCTGACAGACGGGCGGACATTGCTCAAATGACTTAAACTGACCCAAAACGGATTTCCGTCGAACATACTTAGGGTCTTAGGCCACTCCTTCGATGTGTTACACTTTGGCTTGTAGCAAATGATATATACCCTCCTCTCTTAGGTGAGAAGATAATTAAGGGGCCTAATTCCAGCATCCGTTTCATCCACACAAAAAAAATCCACAAAAAAAGACTCTTTAAAAAGTAGTTGATTGTTAAAAATTGTTACACTATCTGTTCACAAAAATTTATCCTCGATGAAATTATGCTCCGCATAATTTTGACTCGTTAATTTGAATGGCATCAAAGATGTAAGTAAATTCAAACACAATGTTAGTACAGTAAACTTCAGAATAGATGTTCCATGCAAAAAATGAAAGAAAGAAGACACTGCAAGAAGTATTCCTCCCACAACGCCCGACACCCCTGCTCGTCCCTTACCCCCGAAAATCTGCCTCAAAAATTTTGCTGAATCAAAAATCGTAGAATTTAATGGATTTTTTGATGAGGTATTCGAAAAAAGATTTCTCTTAATGGGTTAAATTTACAACGACATTTAATTTTTTTAATTTGTCTCCCCTTCATATTTGAGACCTATTTGCTATGGAACAACTGAAATTTGATTAATATTGTGTCACTTTATTCGAAATCTGTTCATCGCGTTATGTTTATAGCGAAGAAGTTCATAGCAATTTATCTCGCTGATAGCATATAATGAAAATATATAAACTGCATAATTTTTACTGCGATTTTTTACAAATCATTGTTATTAAGTTTGTTATTGTTATTTTATTTTTCCCCAACATCATTTCGTCTGTTTGGTACCACTGTGTATTTTATCAAAGTGCTTCCTTTTATTGTGTGTAATGTAAAAAATCCAGAAAAGAGCGTTTGGCATAAACACACTCACATGCTCATACACACACATAGAGTTAGTTGTAAGTATGTGTTGGTGTGCATATATTTGGAGATGACAAAACAGGAAAGAAATTGCCTCTGCCTTTGCCAAAAACGGAGAAAGAACAAAAGGAAGAACGATGAAAAGCCAAAACCAAAGCAAAAGTTTTCAAAGCAAAACTCTTTCCGTTTGTGGTTGAGAGTATAAAAGCTTACGACTTTCTCAAGATAAATATCAATTACCAATTCTCCAGCCAAGCATAAACTTGCAAATCAAAATCCATTTCACAAATATTTTATTTTATATTCCAACAGCCGGAAGTATCTGACTGGATGACTGCCTGATTCTGCCTGACTGGCATGCAAAACAGATACAACAGCCGGACATACTCGTAAACCGAATCGCATAGATCCGCAAAATCGCGCAAATCCCCAAATAAGGCCACAACGACACAGTGAATTGAGAAATTTCCCTCCCGAAATTGAAGTGTAATTTTAGTGCTCGTAAAAATGCTACGTGCCTTGACATGTACGGCCATTATTTTGGTCTGTGGCCTACTTCATTCGGCGATAGCGGCGAATACCGTTAATCGACAACCCCGAAGACCGACCACAACTACGACAGCATTACCCCAGACGGTCGACAAATACTACCATCCGGCAGAAGTCACGAAGCCCAGAGTTCTGGAACAAATGGATCAGCGTTCTTTGGATGGGAATTTCGAGTACAAGTAAGTTTATGAGTTGAAGAACAAAATCGAATTCGTAAAAAGTAGTTTTTTAGCAATTGGTTAGAATAGACTAATTCAAATTGTTTTGTTTTTGAACCCTCCACCACAGGATGGGGGGTAAATTCATGTTTATATCCCCCGTCATAGGATGGGGTATATTCATTTTGTCACTCCTTTTGTAACTCCTCTAAATATTGATCTGAGACCCCATCAAGAATATTTATTTATAATCGTTGTAAAATTCTAAGACGATTTGGCCACACCTGTCCACCCGTCTGTTGTAATCAAGCTACAGTCTTCAATAATTGAGCTAGATGACTGAAATTTGGCTTAGATACTTCGTATAGTATCGGTTGGATTTTCTTTCTTGGTTTACGTTAAACGAAATTTCTTTTGTTGAACCCGAAATTAATTTGTCTTAAATAAATTTGTATTTGTTGCCGCAAATACACAGAGTAGTTGTCCAATATTTCTCTGCTGTGGAAAATATTTTCTTTATGTGTTCTTTTCAGTGTTTTTATATTAAATAAATATTAATTGTTTTTTCTTTAATTTCTTCCAGATATGTTCTAAGTAACGGAGTGTCACGCCACGAAAAGTCCTACTGGATTCCTGCTGGGGATTCTAAGGCTCTGGCCCGCAAAGGTTACTATTCACATCCATTACCCAATGGAAAGTTCCTAACAGTATTTTACACCGCCGATGATAAGGGTTATCACCAAGACTCTTGTAAGTTCAAAATAATTTTTTCACTCCAAATTACTGTTAAAATTACATAACATTTTTTAAAGTAATCAATATTTATCGTATAAGTTTAGAGAGGATAACTGATAACTAGAAACAAATAATAGATCATGATAAAATATTTAGTTTAATATTTTTCTTTTTAATTTGCAAAATCAATGAGTTGTGAATATGTAAACACACTTCGAACTAACTATTTGGCCTGTTAATATGTACGTTCAGAAACACTGAACACAAACCGGCATAGTTAGAGGCTAGAGAGAATAATATCGGCGGATTCAATGGAAATTAATATGAGTATTCATTTCATTCATTATTCATTCAACCGCAAGTTCCATTAGCCAATCTTCTCCTGATTTGTTTCGTACAAAAAACTTGTACCAATATTTACGAGATTTCGACGATGAAATTTATAACTTTGCTATTGTTTTTATATCCGGCGTTTCCCGGTTTGTATTTTAGTATACACCTTCTAAGCTGAAATATATTCCAATGAAGAAGTCTGAGAAAAAACTGAATGGAAGTCCTTATAAGAAGATAACCATAAAAATTGGCATATGCTTTATTATACTACATTTCACATCAACATTCGACCTATGGTCCAAGATGCAATGTGATCGGATTAAATCTAATAGACCTTCCGATAAAGTTCATATTGACCACAACTAATTGGTACGCGAGATATTTCGATAAGAACTAACATAATTAACACTCGCTTTTATGTCCGGGTTGATCTCGTACTGGGCATCGAATAGCTGCTTTAGCAGTATAAGGTCTTAAGGTTCGTTTACAATTACTGACAGAGTGAAAATTCCTTTGCTAATTCACTGCTACACTGACCACAATCGGAGAATTTAAAATCTGATTTCCCTTGAATAGTACTGCATAAATATCTTTTAAGAAAGGACAAAAACAACATTCAAGGTTTTGACAGCAAGAAGTGACCAAAGGGCAAAAATCGGCACGGCTTTGTTAAATTTCTGCATCGCCGGAGATAGAGAAAAATATTACCGTATACCAAGTTGAAGACAATCGCTTAATCCTTTCGAGAGTTATCGTGGGCACCAGCCAGCAGACTGACATACAAACAGACAGACGGACGGACTTTGCTCAAATGACTTAAAATTACCCAAAACGGACATTTGTCTTGGCTCTTTTGGTATTGGATGTACTAAAACGGGCGTGGACATAACTCCCACTTTTAACTGGACTGTTGGAATTTTAAAACTATACACTGCGCAAAAATTTTAAATATTTATATGCATTAGTATTCAGGACATAATCTGTTAAATTGTTGTACAAAATGGTACGTTTGTGTGGGAGGTACCAAAAGGGCGTGCCAATGAAAAAAAAATGTATATGAAATTCCCCAAAAAAATTATTCAAGGAAAGCAGTGAATCATCAACATTGTTAAAGCCACGCAAAATACAGAGGTACAGAGGCAAGGATAGACGGACAGTGTTCCAAACAGACGTATGATGCTCAGAGAACACCATTTTCATAATGTCGCCTTCACCCTCTTGTACTACAGAATCGAAAACAAAAGTGGAAAAACGTAGATTTTAACTCACTAAAAACAAAGAACACTTCACGGCACCAAGAAAATAAACCATCTGTTCAAACTTCTTTAGAAAATATAGTTAGGATATTCGCTCGACGCTGAAAAAACCTGTTTTTTGGCAAAAAAAAAAGACAACAATATTAGCATTTTATGTCATTAAATGTCTTACATCTTCAATATGAATTAAATGCTACTGTTACCCTACAAAGTTCTACACATTTCAACAATATTACAGCATTTAATTATCAGTATTAGTATTAATTTGTGATATGCAAATTAGCGAAATCGCATTATTATTGAATGTGTCAGCAATAAATATAATGATTTATAATGATTTTCAAAACAGTTTGTTAAATTCATGGAGCTTCAATGACTTTGAATGAAAGATTTTTGAGGTCATGCAGTATTGACAGATCCAATTAGATGATGTATTTTAGTGTGAAAAACATGTATTCTACAATATGCCAATATGTGTCGTTATTTCGTCAATCTGATAAAGAAATTTATTAAAACCTGAAAACTGCAAAATTTAAAGAGTCGCGAAAAATATATCTGTTGTTTTCTGGAATAAGCACCTATGTCCGAAATTTTCGATTTCGGGATTTTAGCAGAAATGTATTCAGCTAATCATTATCATTATCTATCGATCTATATATGCAACTCCACATTTGTATTAAATTCACTGCGAGAGAAAAAGTATTTTGCCTCTCCTAAACACTTAAATTTTTTGAGATGTGGCTGCTATTCCAAAAAAGTGCGGATATCGGTACCTCCATTCCAAAACATGCTAAGTAAAACAGGCATTTTTTCAGGAGAGGCAATCAATGTTTTTTGAAATTTGTATGGAAATCCTTTATAATGGAAATCGAATTACCATTGTTTTGCAAATAACTTCTGATTGGGTTGACGGACAAACACCAAATGTTTACTGAATATAATTTAAAGTATTTCGCATTTAAAGAAGAAATGTCAATGAAAACATGCTGAGTAGACTTAGCATGTTTTAGGATGAAAGGATCGATATATCAATTGAAGTATTATAATTTGAATGCAATAAACGAGGCATCTATTGTAAAATGTTGACACACAGAAATTAGTTATTTATCGCCTTTAAAGGAGTATAGATTGCTGCGAAATCATATACATTTTCAATTTGTAATAAATTCTTAAAAATCAAGAACAGCATCAGTGTCAATTGGACATACGAAGAACGGTTATGGGAAGATCAAATAAACTGGTAATACAAAGTCATTCCTACTATTGGCACCGGTTGTGTTACAAAATCGAACCTAAAATCGAAATATAAATTTGGTCACAAATTATTCCAAGTACACTGAGAAATTTCAAACAAATGTAGCATTTCCCTAAAGAACACATATATTTAATGAACTCTGATGGAACTTTTACTGCATCGTTTTATTTTATTTACAATTTTTAAAAGTGCTGTAATCCAGACACCTGTCGCTCACTGCATTTAAGGCAATTCCCCCTTTTGCGATTGTTTAATGATCCGTCCAACTAAAATAAACTATTTTTGATTACTTACAGCCACATACTCTGATAGAGCTCCGTTGCTGCCACGAAACTTGGCGGTACCTCATCACGAATTCCCCGAAGAGCCGACCACTACAACCACAACACGTAAGCCCAAAACGAAGAGGCCCACACGCAAGCCTAAGCCCTACTAAGGCCAATAACCGACAAATGCTCCGGCTAATGGAGCAATCCGAGTGTGCAACATATTCCCAGTAGTTTGTCATAGCCTCCACCACACATTTTCACCACAGCTCCGCTCCAAACATCCAAGAAGTCCACAAACACACGGCATCACGGCGAAAAATCTACGACAACGACGGAAAACGAAGACGAAATCAATGATGTAACAAAGGACGAAGTCTGAGGGATGGATCTGTTAATCTCCGTTGAATGCTTGCCAAGCAAGGACAATATTTGCACACTCACACAACATACTTGAATAAATAGATTAAACTTGCAACAATAACAGCAGCAACAAACATTTGTTTTAATTTCATATTTTATTCAGGATGATGTTCTAAAAGTTTTTCTCTGTACGTGCGTGTGTTCCCTTGAATCCCTAGGCGTTCGCATCCTCCTAGCTAGGCCACAGAATTCCGCTCCACCGGAAACGGGGATGTAGTGCGTCAGTCCGTCCCTTTGGTTCGATGGTTGGTTGCCTGCAAAAGAGCTTGTTGAGGTTTCTTTGGCAAATTCAATTAATGAATGACAAATACTCGCACTCTCTCCGACTCCCTTTGCCGCTTCTGCTTCAACTTCTGTTGCTTCCACTTGAAATAACTTTGCTCTTATGTTTGCTCTGTGAAATTAAAGCATCCTTGGAACCGGAGGAGACACCGAACTACGCACCCAGTAGCATAGGGACAGACGAGTGCTTTGTCATCTGAGACATTCATAAAAAGGGCAAAGGAAACTCTCAACACTCGAAAGAATGAACGCTTAAACAAATGTCACTTTAATGGATTCTTCAAGCGGAATGAGACGGCAGTTAGCGCGTTAGCATCACTCGTTAAAAGGAGAAACCAATACCATCACCACCGCCACCCCCACCAAGTCACATACCCCGAATGTTCAACAGGGCTTTATTATTTCCCTCATGGAACAAAGCGTGGACCAAAGGGAAACTGAGATGGCTTTAAAAAAAAAAAACTACTTAGGAGCACTGCGCCATGAACCCCAAAATGGATTTGGAGTCAACAGTTGATATGGGGTCAATTGAAATGTATCCAATATTTTACAGACGTCATTAGGAAAGGTCATGGCTGAGTTTATATCTGTATTTGATCACCTATCGATATCACCTACACATATTATTGCACAAGAAAACCAAGCAAAATGTCTGGCATTTAACAATTCCTACATAAAAGTCGGCCTTAGCAGAGTGTAGTAAAACGCTAAAGTACATGTTTCTTCTATACCGAATTCGAAGATAATTAGAAAAAAATGCTGGGAAATTCCATAGACCACAATGACTGACCTGACCTAAGTTTAGAGAAATTCTGAGTTCCAATGTCGTCATTTAAATTGTATCAGGAATATTAAAATAGAATATCCCAGGGCTGTGGAGTCGGGGAGTCGAACAATTATGTTGAACTCCAGCTCCGAGATGAATTGTGCAAAATGTATCATTTATATTAATTTTGAACTCAAAAATTGTTGGAAAAACAAATTTTGTACAAAAGAAGTATAAATCAATCAATGCTTTTAACCAAATTCGGCAATATGAAATTTTGGATATAAAAACTCTACATTTCAAAATGATTGAATGTAAAATACAGCGCTACAAGGCCGGAAAGAAATATAAAAAAAGTATACGAGTATATGGGGGCAAATTCTAAATCTGGACCGATTTTCCAATATGATTCCTCCCAGTTAAAAATATCAAGGCCAACTTTCGATTGATACATGCTGTATACATATAATGTTCTGATATAGAAATTTAATAACAACAAATTGCCATAAACATTCTTCCAAATACCGACATTTAATAATTTGTTGTGAGGTGATCACAACCACAGCTCTTTGATCCAGAATCTGTCACATAGTTTAGGAGATATAGGGGTTTTTCACATCAAAAAAAATATATATTTTGCAATTGTTAAAACCGCCATGCTCAAAAACTAGATGACCAAATAGTTATTCGTAACTAGTTCAGTATCCTCTACTTCGTAGTGGGATGAGCATTTGCCGCAAAAAAGGTGACTAATCCTAATGTACAATAAAACCAGTAAGGAAAGGCTAAAGTCGGGCGGGGCCGACTATATAATACCCTACACCACTCTCGTAATATTGAATAACTCTGAAATATAAATTTTGTAATTCATGTATAAATTGTTTACATAAATTTACTTTTGGGACATTTTATACATAAATAATACCCTATACCACAGTGTGGTGTAGGGTATAAAAACGATTGGATGTAAACTACAGCTTCTATAGGACTAAAGGGTCAAATCGGACGAAAGATATGTATGGGAGCTATATCTAAATATAAACCGATTTTCTTCAAATTCGGCAATGTTGATTCATGGATCAAGAAACTCTACCATTCTAAATTTCAAAACGATTGGATGTAAAATACAGCTTCTATAGAACTAAAGGGCCAAATCGGACGAAACATATATAAGGGAGCTATAGCTAAATCTTAACCGATTTTATTCAAATTCGGCAATGTTGGTTCATGGGAATATTTTGGCGTTTTTGAAAATTCGTTGTAGTTTTTGTGGTGCAGAGCTCCAAAGTAACCCATCCCATAGACTTTTCTTAAAACTACCATTGGTTAATTGCCATTGTTTAAAATTGCCATATCTTCTTAACCGCCTTACGTAGTTTTAAGATAATACTAAATATTTTTTTTGTCTCAGTGCCCTTAATATATTATACTCGTAATGGCTGTGGAGTTCAAATAATTGTTATTCATTAACCGTTAAAGATAGAAGGTTCACATTTTATTGTGTTATGTCAGTTCAGTAACATGTATTTTTTCAAAATTTTAAACACACAAGTTTGAAGGATATTAGAGGATAAATGTTTAAAATTACATTTTTTGAGCATTCGTCCTTGGATTTTTTTCCCAAAAATTCTATTAATAGCGGAAATTCTCCCCTTTCACATTGTAATTAGTGCAAGGAAACATATTTAAACAAGTAAGAAATTTCAGTCGGGTAAACCGACTTATGAATCCCCTCACCTTGAGTCCCAAAAAAATATTCGTAAATTTATTTATTATACCCTACACCACACGGTGGTACAGGGTATTATAAGTTTGTTTCACGGCAGATGTTTTTAACACCTGAAAATAACACAGCTAGATCCACCTCAAAGTATACCGATCGACTCAGAATCACTAGCTGAGTCGATTTAACCATGTCTGTCCGTCCGTCTGTCCATGTAAAGTTGTTCGTCGACTACAGGTCGCAATTTCACTCCGATCGTTCTGAAATTTTGCAGTTTACAGTATTTCGCGGCTGTTAAGATCGCTATTGAATTTGGTTGAAATCGGTTCAGATTTAGATATAGCTCCCATATATATCTTTCGTCCGATTTGGCCCTTTAGTCCTATAGAAGCTGTATTTTACATCCGATCGTTTTGAAATTTAGAATGGTAGAGTTTCTTGATCCATGAACCAACATTGCCGAATTTGAAGAAAATCGGTTCAGATTTAGATATAGCTCCCATATATATCTTTCGTCCGATTTGGTCCTTTAGCCCTATAGAAGCTGTATTTTACATCCGATCGTTTTGAAATTTAGAATGGTAGAGTTTCTTGATCCATGAACCAACATTGCCGAATTTGAAGAAAATCGGTTAAGATTTAGCTATAGCTCCCATATATATGTTTCGTCCGATTTGGCCCTTTAGTCCTATAGAAGCTGTATTTTACATCCGATCGTTTTGAAATTTAGAATGGTAGAGTTTCTTGATCCATGAACCAACATTGCCAAATTTGAAGAAAATCGGTTCAGATTTAGATATAGCTCCCATATATATGTTTCATCCGATTTGGCCCTTTAGTCCTATAAAAGCTGTATTTTACATCCAATCGTTTTGAAATTTAGAATGCTAGAGTTTCTTGATCCATGAACCAACATTGCCGAATTTGAAGAAAATCGGTGCAGATTTAGATATAGCTCCCATATATATCTTTCGTCCGATTTGGTCCTTTAGTCCTATAGAAGCTGTATTTTACATCCGATCGTTTTGAAATTTAGAATGCTAGAGTTTCTTGATCCATGAACCAACATTGCCGAATTTGAAGAAAATCGGTGCAGATTTAGATATAGCTCCCATATATATCTTTCGTCCGATTTGGTCCTTTAGTCCTATAGAAGCTGTATTTTACATCCGATCGTTTTGAAATTTAGAATGGTAGAGTTTCTTGATCCATGAACCAACATTGCCGAATTTGAAGAAAATCGGTTAAGATTTAGCTATAGCTCCCATATATATGTTTCGTCCGATTTGGCCCTTTAGTCCTATAGAAGCTGTATTTTACATCCGATCGTTTTGAAGTTTAGAATGGTAGAGTTTCTTGATCCATGAACCAACATTGCCGAATTTGAAGAAAATCGGTGCAGATTTAGCTATAGCTCCCATATATATGTTTCGTCCGATTTGGCCCTTTAGTCCTATAGAAGCTGTATTTTACATCCAATCGTTTTGAAATTTAGAATGGTAGAGTTTCATGATCCATGAACCAACATTGCCGAATATGAATAACATCGGTTTATATTTAGATATAGCTCCCATATATATCTTTCGTCCGATTTGGCCCTTTAGTCATATAGAAGCTGTATTTCACATCCAATCGTTTTGAAATTTAGAATGGTAGAGTTTCATGATCCATGAACCAACATTGCCGAATATGAATAAAATCGGTTTATATTTAGATATAGCTCACATACATATCTTTCGTCCGATTTGACCCTTTAGTCCTATAGATTCTGTAGTTTACATCCAATCGTTTTTATACCCTACACCACACTGTGGTATAGGGTATTATTTAAGTTTAAAATGACCCAAAAGTAAATTTATGTAAACAATTTATACATGAATTACAAAATTTATATTTCAGAGTTATTCAATATTACGAGAGTGGTGTAGGGTATTATATAGTCGGCCCCGCCCGATTTTAGCCTTTCCTTACTGGTTTTTTTGTTGTAATTAAGTTTTTATCAATTTAAATTGCATTTAATAACATTAAAGCATGTACTGGTATTAAAGTTAAAAGTTGTTTGCTTTTGGTACAAAAAGGTCCATTTGTGCGGAAGGTACCAAAAGGGGCGTGCCAGTAACTTCCATTTTTCTCTGGACTCTAGGTACTATAAAAGCATTACTTTGTACGAAATTTCAAGTATTTATATGCACTGGTATTAAAGATATAAGCTGTAAACTTTTGGTGTAAATGGTCCATTTGTTGAAGGAGTTGACCAATATGGCCCATCTTCGAACTTAGCCGGAGATAGAAGAAAATATTACCACACACCAAATTTGAAGTCAATCGGTTACTCCTTTCGAGAGTTATCGTGCGCACCAGCTAGCAGACAGACAGACGGACGGACGGACATTGGTCATTCGACTTAAAATGACCCAAAACGGATATCCGCCATCCTCTCTAAGGTGAGAGGATAAAAATGTTAACCTTGAAATGTTAAAAGTCCTTTAAAAATGACAAACGATGACGAAACAAAAACTGAGAATGCAGTTTATCTACTGTTGGCCTATATTTCACTTCTATATAGTCTCGTTCTTGGGAGGGAGAAAAAGTTTGCATTTGTCGCACGGTGTAATTAGTAAAATATACGTCTTCAGTAATTATTTTTAGTGTAGCAAATGATATATACTCTCATCACCACAAAGTGAGTTTACGAGTATAATGGACAGAATGTGACAAAAGAAGGGTTTTCAAGCCTACAACATTTTTATTATCCACTCTCACTGTTGATATCGGCCATAAACAATAATGTGGCTGTGTGTGTGACTTTGTAAGTATATCAGTGAGCAGAAGTTTATTACTACAAGTGCTCATTTAAATATTTATTGGTTCAATAAAATGTATTCAAGCCGAACCGACGAAAATCTATTTTTACACAAATTCCTCTTTCGGCTAAATTGTTGTGAATTTATCAATTCCATTTGTTTGGAAATGTTTAAATAAAGAACATTTGAACTTGAAATATTTCCGAAAACCAGTGTGGACTTATGTCGTGTTTTCGGTAAATAATAAACATAAATAAACTTCTGTGAGAATATTAAAATATTAATGTTAATGAGAGCGTTGTTATCGATATTGTTTATAACTTTTAAAGTGGACGTTATTTTCGGCGATATGCGTCACCCATTAGGAATTCCCCACATTTAATAACTGAATTTAATTAATTCATTCAATTTAATTTTTGTTTCAGTTTAAGTCACTGATTCGTCGTGATTATAACTCCCATCATTGAAGTATGATTGGCAGATGACGCTGCACTTTACATATAAATATGTATAGTATGTACTGATCATGAAATTTCAAATTCTAATTATACCCTACAACTACCATTAAGTATAACGATCGACAAAGAATCACTATCTGAGTCGATTTAACCGTCTGCCCATCTTATGTTGTTCGTTGAGTACAGGCCTCAATTCCACTCCGATCGTGCTGAAATTTTGCAGTTAGGAGTCTTTCGTACCTAGAAAGAACCTTATTGAATTTCAAGAAAATCGGATTAGACTTAGCTGTTGTCCCCCTATATATATGTTTCGTCCGATTTGACCGACATGGCTGAATTTGAAGACAATCGGTTCAGATGTAGATATAAACCCAATGTATACATATATTTTTCGACTTATTTGGCTCTTTTAAGCCTTACAGAAACTGTAGTTATTACACTCAATCGTTTAGAAATTTGTCATTGTTTATGATCCGTGGAACAACATTGCCGAATTTTTAAAAAAAAATCTGTTCAGATTTAGCTATAGCCACAAGAGATATGTTTCGCCCGATTTGGCCCTTTAGCCCTATAGAATCTGTTGTTTATATCCAATCGTTCCGCAATTTTGCATGATAGAATTTCTTGATCCTTGGACCAACATGGCCGAATTTGAAAAAAATTTGTTCATATTTAGTTATGGCTCCCATATTATCCGATTTGGCTGAATTCGGATATTTAATTGTTATCCAAACATAGCAGAGTACACCACTCTGTAGTAAGTTCCGCCCGACTTTGGCCTTTCCTTACTGGTTTGTGATGTTGATATTTAAAATAGTAAAGACGATCTCTGTGGAGTCAACCGACTGATATTTGCCCTCACTTTCAGAGAAATATTAGAAATATAAATATAAGGTTGTTTCTCTACATGGAAGTTTCCTTGTGTGGAAAATACTAGATCATTCGTTGTAATTATGCGCAGACTGTGCTTATTTGTAGAGGCAATTTACAAATTAACTTAAAAACTCTTTTCCAGTGACTATAGCCTGACAAAGGCAGAGCAACATTTTATCCACTGTTCTGACATTTCCACAACATAAGATGTTACCTAATTTGTAGTCTTGTTTTAGTTGCCATATAGTCTACATAAAGTCTTGAAGGCGCTGAGTCACTAAACACAAACATTAAATACAAAATTAAATTAAATAAACGCAAAAATCTGATGGTATACCCTAGTCGGATTACTCGACTCAGATTTTCTTACTTGATTTATTCAATTTTAAACACACAACAATTGAACTGATCCATTTAAGATGTTAAAACAGTTAACATTGTTGCGGAAATCCTAAGCGTTTGTACGAACAATCTGTACATACACGCAAAGAAAAAATCATTGCACTAATAATTTTTAGACAACTATAAACCACATTTGCTTCAATTGAAAACTACACATGCAGAAAATATTTCAGCTGTAGATTGATCTATAAAACAGTGGGGGATTCCATGTCAAGTGAGTGCATTTTTAAAAGTGATGTCTTCTGGTAGGGGTGAAACTTGTACCAGTTTAGTCCTATTGGATAGTAGTTAGGATTGTTCGAGTTGTAGTTTGTTGAATTTTGGACAAACGGCCGTTTTTCCCATCAATATTACGAATCACCTATTGTACATATTTAGAAAATTTTGCCAACCTGTTTTCGATAGCTTTTCCTACAATCTTTTTAAAAAATAAAAAAAAATAAAAATATTTTAATACCCTCCACCACCGTTTGCAACACATAAGTATATACATATTCTTGATCGTGGTAAAATTCTAAGACGATATAGCCATGTCCGTCTGTCCGTCCGTCTGTCTGTTGAAATCACGCTACACTCCGTATTAATAGAGCTGGGTTGATCAAATTTGGTAGAAACATTTCTTATATTTGCAAGTGGTTTGATATCGATCAATGTTTTGATATAGCTCCCCTATAGAGGTCGCCCCGAACTACTCTTTTTGAGCCATAGATACCACATTTTTAAAGCAATTTAGCTGAAACTTTGCAGGTTGTATTCCATTTTGACAAGCACATCCATATTTTGTTATAGTCACCCTATATAGGTCGCACCTAAAATATACGTATTTAAGCCATAAATACCACATTTTCTAAAAATTTTAGGTGAATCTTTGCAGTTTGTATTTTATTTAGACACAAATTTATCACAGTAACAATTTTTTTAATCAGTTCATATTTTGTAATAGTCCACCTATAGATGTCGCTCGCAAAAAAGCATGTTTAAGCCATAAGCGCCACATTTCTAAGCAGTTTAGTTGAAACTTTGCAGTCTGTATTCTATTTTGACAAGAATTAATCTCAATAAAATTTGTATAAATCAGTTTATATTTTATTTAAGCCACGAATACCACATGGATGGACTAAACTTGGTGCAAGTTTCATAGCGATCAGAAGACATCACTTTTTAAAATTCACTCACTTGACTCAATCACTCCCCCAGTATAATATATTAATCACACTGTGCTTGAAATTGACACTTTAAAAATGTAACAGAAATGAGACCCTATGGATATACCTATTTCGGCATTGCTGAGTCCAGAGGTGCCAGCCGTTTTTTTTTTGATTTTGAAGTGGAAGGCTCCGGAATACACTCTTCATTCCAAAGAATGAAATAAAGATAACCCTTCGAGAATTATTTCTCTCAAAATAGTCAACCACGCTTCTCACCCCTTTACCCATGAAAAAGTGCAATCAAATCTTACCATATGCAAACTTCATACAAATCGTCAACATATTTAGTTTGTGTATTTAAGAAAAATATTCCTCGCGAAAAATTACTATGAGTCTCCTTTCAACATATTTATGAAAAATTAACAGGTTTCATAATTTAGCAGGTTTTGTTTGTTACCTTTGAAATTTTCATTGACACTAACCAAAAAATAATTTACAAAAATTTAAGTCGTAAAATTTTATTACAAATATTTTCAGCTATGAGTAGAAAAATACACAAACTTACGTAATAATTCGAAATCTGCTTAATTTTCATAAAAAAAGGTGAGAAAGGACTTATAGTATTTTTACGCGAGAAATATTTTTCTCAACGACGCCTACTAAAAATGTCGACCATATGTATAATTTTTAACACAGGATAAGAATTCATTGCACTTTTTCAGGGTTAAGGGGGTGAGAAGCGTGGACGACTGATTTGAGAGAAATAATTCTCTAAATGTTCCCTTTATTTCGATCTTTGGACTGAAGCCTATATTCCGAAGTATTCCACTTCAAAATCACCAAAGAGATATGTAACCTCTCTGATTTCCCAACAAACTTTGTGGTCGAATATCGCGAAAACAAGAGCTAACATAGAAAAACGGCTAATGCCACTGGATTCAGCATGGCCGAAATAGGTCTATCCATAGGGTCTCATTTCTGTTACATTTTTGGACTAGCACAGTGTTATTGGTATACGAGTATTTGAATTTTTAATCAGATTGAATAAATCAGTGCAAGAAATACATTAATGTATAAAACAATTTTGTTTACAGGTTCGAAATAAAACAAAATTTGAGTTGACTTCACAAATTTCGTAGTTGAAGTAAACGTTTCGTTTGTATGTATAGAGAGAATTTGCATAATATTAAATAACAGCATTTATTCAAATTTAACTGAAACATATGGCCTCGAACCGAATAAATTCTAACTAAAAAACAGATTAATGTTTAACTGTTAAAAGTTATTTTATCAAAAAATTTTATGTGGAAAAAGTTTTTTCTGTGTGTGTACCATTTCGCATTATAGACTGTTAACATGTCATCTCACAAACATTGTTGAATGTCAAAGGATACCTTCATCAACTTCATTTCATTCCAGATGAATGATTGTTAAAGATTCCATAGCAAGAATCGTATTATTGTTACCATATAATTTCCCAAAGCATTCCAAAGCTGTACGATTACTACCTAATTCCGTATTCGATTGGTCGTTAGACAATTTGTTATAAGGACCATTTAGACTAGTCCACAATATCCTGTAGAATTTATTCGAACATCTTTGAGGAGTATTAAAAATATGTGCAAAACATAATTAAATCTGTGAGTACGGGTAATGCCATAGGATTACATTGGAACATCCGCACACATATGGTCGCAAAGCATAAAACTGCACTAAAACCAAAACACATAGATGGCAGGGCCACAGTCCCTTCTGCCAAGGAGTTACATATGTAGATGAAAACTGGTGGAGACAAAAGCCCGCTTAAGAATGTTCTTCATTTTGCAAAACGTTCTATTTGTTTAGCAAATGGTCTGTGGTTGCGCTTTTTTTCATGTTTTGTTATGGCATTTCCATGCCATGGTCGTAACCACTCATTTAAGTCTGACATGTTATTGGAATTACAAATGGGAGGGCGCAAACACGGGCTGGTGGGCAAGTGTCTCGAATGTGTTTGTATGCATTCAAACCCCATCAATACCCATCCGCCCCCCACACACCCACTTTCTTTGGAAACCCACCACATAAAATTAATCATGCGGCTTAAAAAGGACATGCATGTAAACACAGACATGGCACTGTGATACAACATCGAACAAAAGTGTATAGTTGTGGCGTCTGTGGCAACTGGACCCCGGACCCCGGACCACGGACCCAGAGTTGCCAGAGCATCACATGTCCTCCCCATTGTTCCGCTCAATATTGGTCATTTACCAATTTGTGGGTGTTATTTACATTCGAATTGTTTGCACAAGACAAATGCGTTGTCCGCATTTGGTCAGGACTTGTGGCCTAAACTCCATTTAGTAGTCGAGGTGTAAGGACTAAGCACTGCATACCCGAATGTAACTTGTTTGTCCAGCAAATGCTCTTCCTCTTTCTCTTACAGATATAAAGCAGTCAGCAGAAAGAAGAAAAAAAAACACCAAACTTTAATCCATGGGCAAGCTCCCCTTCCCCTCAACATACTAGCGCAAATGCCCCTATCCCTTAGACGTAAGAAAAATGCCAAATGTGCATATGGTTCTGTTTGCATGTGGTCAAGTGGTATTAAGTAAGACCAATATAACCAACATAATGTGGACGGACGGACAGCCAATTTACAAACAAAATCATATTAAGTATGTATGCGGCATTCGATTAAGGATTGTTTTGAGCCAATATGCCAAACACTGAGAGAAATGAATTGCTTTCACATTGTTGGACGTTTGTTACTAAGAATCACTTGACAACTACTAATCAAATAAGTGCTGACTCTTGAACATACGCAAGTACGAGTACTCACTATTCATTCTGTTAATGTCTATGATTGTATTTTTCATTTTCTCTAATTTTCTTCAAGTGTATTTACAATCACATACTCAATCGGAGAGTAAATATTGATTTATTTACAAAAAATAAAAAAACGCAAAGCAATTTAATGGGCCGTATAAATGAATTTCTCCTACAGGACAATATTATCCTTACAATCCTAATTCAGTTGTCTATGTCAATGTGTAATACAGTCTCCGGACAGAAGATTTTATTTGGTATGGCTTTGTTAAGGTGAGAGGACATTGCTAAATGCGAGTACGACCGCTTTTAAGCTTTCCGAGATAACTGATTCTAAACGTTTTTAAAATATTTTCAGCTTTAACTACAGGGTGGAGCGCGGGAATTTGCTTTTTTGCACTGTAGGCTGTGGTGGCACTGTTGGTGGAGAGTGTGCGTGGCTTATAGTTGCTGAATGGACCTGAGAGAAGGATTACAACACCGCTAAATATCGAGAGAGTTAGAGCAGCAGTACTGCAATCTCCGAAACGCTCTGCTCGTAAGCAATCACTTGCTCTTGGCATTTCCAGACGTTCTTTCCACCGGATTCTTCATGATGAATTAAAATTTCACCCGTATAAAATGTTCGTGGTCCAACAATTGTCAGCACGGGACTATTTGACACGGCGGAAGACCTAATTAACAATATTGAGGCTGAAGTTGGCAGAATACCAGACGACATGCTTGTTATAGTTCATGAAAACTTGAGAAAACGAATGCAGCAGTGTGTGGATAGGTCGACATTTGCCAGATACACTATTTAAATCTATGTAATTTAAAAATTCCCTTACTGTTTAATATAATCAAAATATAAAATAAATTTTTCTAAGGTTCATAACTTTTATTTCATTCCCAAATAAGCATTTTCGAGGTCGCTGATTCTGATTCTGAAGTCAAAATGCATATTAAAATTTACAAGGGCGGTTCCAAAAATGGGAATTGCCAAATTGTCCTAGATTTTCCACTTCAAAAAACGCAACGTTTAAATCTTTAATTAATACAAGTAAAGACGGATTATGTTTTGGACACGCCGAATAATATATACACTCCACCATGGATCGCATGTGAATGGTTTCGGGTACAAATAAACTCATTATAGCAAATTTCAGCACAAATCGTTTAAATTTTTTGTTTTTGTGGCGTTACGAATTCAAATATGTAAAAACCTTTTTATGGGGGCTATATCGAAACATGGACCTATGACTACATTTGTTCGTCCATATCGGGGAGTTGCTATATATAGGGGCTATATCACAAAATGCAGGGACGTATCCAGAGGGGGGGCGGGGGCCCCCTATCTCGCGATAAGCTGTGATATGGAAAGAAATTAGTGGTTGAACCACATATAGTGGCATAACTCGAGAACCATTTATCCGATTTGGTTGAGGAATTTACAAAAACTAACTTTAAAAGCTAGGTTTGGAGATTTTGACGTTTTTGACGTCTAGAATCAGAATCTATGCATTAAAACAGAAACCCAAGAAAAAATGTTGTTTTTGTCGACCGGTGTAATATTGGTTGACTTTAAATTTATGATAATCAGATATGGCGAAAATTAAGTTAAAATTACATTTATGATTTCTTATCTATCTACCTTTTTAACATGTAGGTTGCAGTGATGGAATGAGTTTGCACAACCGTGTATGTAAATTTGACTTTATATTGGGTGTGGTAATAAGTAGTACGGTTTTGGCCATTACACAGAACTTATCACGGTATTTGCAAACGATTAACCTAGATATAATAATGGATTACGAAACTGTTTGAAGAATACACACAACTTGCAAGAAGTTTTGGAATAGAAGCTGCACTACCTAGAAGAGTAGGCACTCAAAAATTAGCCCTACAATATTCCTGGTTCAGATGCCAAGGCGTATTTTAGGACAACATTGTTCATACCGTATCTGGCGAAGTAATATCACATTTAAATAATAGATTTAGTTTTATTAGATTTACAACTCCGATACGAGTTGTAAATCTAATAAAGGAAGATTTAGAAGAAGTCACACTTTTTTACAAAAACGATTTAAAAAATTCAGCTAAATCTGTTTTAGCTGAAATAAGTATATGGATTGATTATTGGAAGCAGAAGAATGATAAGCCACCAAATGCATTAGATGCTATTTTAGTTTGTGATGACGACATGTTCCAAAGCGTTTTTACCCTTTTGCAGATATTGGCAACAATACCTGTGACAACGGCATCTGCTGAGCGAAGTTTCTCCACGCTAAGAAGAAGAAAAACTTATCTCCGGAACAGAATGGAAGGAGAAAGGCTATCTTATCTGGCTTTGATGTCTATACACAAAGATGAAGTGAATATCGATGAAATAATTGATATTTTTCTTTCAAAAAATCGAAGATTACATTTTTAACTCTTACGTATTTTATTATAAAAAGTTTTACTGATCTCGTACTTAAGTACACATTTATATTTAGGAATAAAATTTGAATAAAAAACTAAGGAACTTAACTTCCATTACCTACACAATAAACGGAATTTTGTAATTGTTTATCTTTGTTATGGAAAAAAAGGTATCCAAAATCCTGGATACGGCCCTGACAAAATGGACTGATATTTTTTCAATTCCAAGTTTCCTGCAGCTATAACTTATTATTTTGCTCAAGGACGATCCCCATTTAAAAACGGAGAAAGCTGTGCGCATTGGTGCCGCGTTTGCTCACATTTAATGTACCAGTTCACACATCCACTATTGCGATGGCCAAAATTGGCTCGGCGGAAAATGCTGTGGCAGCAATGAAGAGGTGGAGTTTGCGGTTAATGGCTATTTTCCGGAGCTAGACAGGTCTTACTATAAATAAACATCGAGATAAAAGGAGATTGTGATGAGCAATAAAGAAAAAAATCCCAAGTTTTCCGTAATTTATATCCCTAGTGCTACCACGGGCCCAGTTGCCCCTCATCGGAACCCACCTCATTATAGAAAATGTATGAATAATACGAACATCGGTGCCGGGAAGATCTGCCAGACTTCCCAGAAAGGCTGACCGCAGTATATACAGATGTCGCGCCGTGTGAGGAATAATAAAAGGAAAACTATAAGGGCGTTTCTTAATAAGACAATCGATTGCGACTAAACTTGGCATGGTTGTAGAAGAGGTATTAGATATGTTATGTTTGGGTATATGGTATACGAGGCAGAACTATAGGGCCTAAAAGTTGGCCGTCTCGGGTAAACAAAACATTTAAGCGGATGTAACTCTCGTTTATTAGTACAGTCAAGATAAAAAACCAAACCAGAAATGGGTGTATCGGATTAGGCAAAAGAACGAAATTTACTTCTAATATGAGTGTAGTATAATACAATATAAACCAGTAAGGAAAGACAGAAAGTCGGGCGGGGCCGACTATATAATACCCTACACCTCCCTAACAATGCGAAAATGGGCATTGCGATAAGAATTTGGCAGTTTTCATACATGTTATAAGAAAACTCTCTCTGCCGAATTTCGTGCTGATCGGATATAAAATACGGTTTCTACAGAGCTTACATGTCAACTCGCGTGAAACATATATGTGGTGGATATATCTAAATTCTAACTGAATTTCCCCGAATTTTTCATTCATGTAATTAGAAAACTCTCTCTGTAGAATTTCGTACTTATCTGATATAATATACGGTTTCTACAGCGCTTACATGTCAAATCGGGTGTAACATATATATTGGGACTATGTAATCTGAACCTATTTTTCCCGAATTTGATCAGGTATAAAATACTTTTTCTACAGCTCTTACATGTCAAATCGGGTGAAACATATATGGGGGATATATCTAAATTTTAACGGATTTTCTCCGAAATTTTTAGTGTTCATTCACGTAATGAGAAAACTCTCTCAGCCGAATTTCTTATAGATCGGATGTAAAACACGGTTTCTACAGTGCTTACATGTCAAATCGGTTGAAACATATATATGGGTGCTGTATCTAAATCTGAACCGATTTTGACCAATTTCCATAGGGATCGTCCTTGGGCCAAAAAAGAGCACTGTGCTAAATTGCATCACAATCGGACCATAAATACGACCTGCACTTTGATCACAAGAATACATGGACAGACAGAGAGACGGACATGGCTAAATAGTCTCAAAAAGTGATTCTATGCCGATCGGTATAATAAACTATGGTTCTATTTCTTCTCCTTTTTTGCACAAAGTCATAATACCCTGTACCACAGAGTGTTGTTGGGTATAAAAACTTCACCAATAACACCATGCAACAAAAAGGGATGTGGATAACAATTTCTGGTGCAATTTGAAGTCACAAACACGAAAAAAATATTAAAAAAAAAACTTATTGTAATTTTTTTTTTAAATTCCAGCTTTCACGGAAAGTACATTTAGTATTTGGACCATAATTTTTCAAGTATAAGCCTGATTGAGCCGTGTTATGCGTTAAATTAAAGGGAATTGTGAGGGCTACATATATGCTGCAAATGTCGCTTTCACGTAGAATCTTTGTTTAAGTAATCTTTAGGTTAAGTAATCTTTGGTTAAGTAATCTTTGGTATGTGGTAATATTTACTTCTATCTCCGGCTAAGTTCGAAGATGGGCCATATGGGTCCACTCCTTCTAGTACCTCCCCCACAAAGGGTTAACATTTAATGAAATATTGATTATTTAATAACTTCTATACTACTTATTTGAATCCTCTGAAATTCTACACATAGTATTACATAGTTTATTAGTCACTATTACCTCGAGAAAAATGTGCGAAGATGCCACGCCCCTTTAGGTACCTCCCACACAAATGGACAATTTTGAACCAAAAGTTAATAGCTTATAACTTCATTACCAGTGTATACAAAGACCTGAAATTTTGTACAGGGTAATGGTTTAATAGTAGCTACAATGCAGTGACAAATGTGCATTATTGCCACGCTCCTTTTGGTGCCTCCCACACAAATGGACCATTTTGTACCAAAAGTTACCAGCTTATAACTTTAATACCAGTGCATTAAAATACTTGAAATTTCGTACAGTCCGATGCTTTCATAGTACCTAAAGTCCAGAGAAATTTGGGCGTTATTGGCACGCCCTCCCACACAAATGGACATTTTGCACCAAAAGTAAACAGCTATTAACTTTAATACCAGTGCATACAAATACTTGAAATTTCGTACAGTGTAATGCTTTTATAGTACCTAGGGTCCAGAAAAAAAGTGACCGTTATTGGGAAGCCCATTTTGGTACCTCCCACACAAATGGACCATTTTGTACCAAAAGTAACCAGCTTTTAACTTTAATACCAGCACATGCTGTAAAGATATTAAAGGCAATTTAAATTGATAATAATTTAATTAAAACAAAAAAATATATAAATTTAATAAAATTTTTTGAGACTCAAGGTGAAAGCAGTGCGGAAATCAGAAACCGTCGATTCCCATTGCTCACGCTGTCAACACTAAGGAATCATACGGAACAATGGCTAAATTGATAAAATACATAAAATATGAACAACATGACTGGAAATTTGTTGCGATTTAAAAGTAGTTGGTATGTTATGTGGAACGCAAGGCGGATATACAAACTATAGCTGTTTTCTATGTCTCTGGGATAGCCGTGCTCGCGAAGATCATTACAGAAGAAAGAAATGGCCAACAAGAAAACACTTTACATTGGGTGAAAACAACATAAAATACGCACCTCTCGTCCAAAAATAAAAACATTATTTTGCCACCACTGCATATTGAGATGGGGCTCTTTAAACATTTTTGTTTTTGCGTTTTTGATGGGCTTAAAATAATGAAACTGATGAAAGTTGTAAATTTCGAATCATATTTGACGTCGGATGAAATTGCAACTTTTCTCTGAGCCTCCGATTTGAACACGACCCAGATCCTACATTTGTTGGACAAGCAATGCAAAAAATGTTCCTGCATTCCCGATTTTGGATCTGCCCCAAAGTGGACATCTCAGATGGTTACACTAATGAGGAATCAATTCCAATCTAAAGTATACTAGTGTCAATCAATTTACTATAACATATCAATGTTATTTGGAAAAAATTGTTGGCAGGCCACTGTATACATTTGCATTCATGCAGATATACTCGTACGTACGACATTAAATATACATGTAAGTTTATAAAAGTGTAATTTTTATGCGCTACAATCGAGCACACTTGGACAATTTAATGCTGAGTAAATATAAAAAATCGAAAAGGATTCAAATTTATTCAAATTTATTTGCACAGCCTTATCTTACTTAATCAATTGTGGCACATAAATGCATTCCATTGTTTATTTAAAAGTTATAATTTAAATTGGTCGTTCTTAGAATAAACCCCAATTTTTGCTAAATCAAATACGAGTGGGAAAGAAGGTGTATCTAATTTAATTGCATACTCACAGAAGGCAATTTATTCCGTTAGTATAAGATGCATTCTCCGAAAGGAAATATAGTAGATTTAGGCCTGTTCTCTTTATCCAGTTCAATCCAATCCAATACAAATCATAAATTTTCTTTATTTTATGAATAATAACAACGGTTTCCCCTTCATTGAAATGGCTGAATCTTAGTTAACTTAAGAAAAAACAAAATTACAAGTATTTTGTCAATTACTCGTATTACCGACTTACCATAAAAACGATTTTTATTTCCACTTCTATCGATTCTTGTCGTCTTTTATTCCTTGTCGAAAGATATCAACGGAAAATAGATTTTCATTTCGTCTTCTGTCGATTTTTGCGACAAAATTGAAATGATTTGTATTGAAAATTTAGGTTTTTCCCGAAAATTATGTAAAAATTACATATTTGGCCGAAATTAGATATATCTAGGAAATAAAATTTAAAAAAAAAATTAACTTTAAAAGTGAACTTTCCTAGAAAATTTAGTTGAAATAGTATTCTTCTTTAAAATTTCTTCGGAATCTGCCTTTAATAAAACTAACTAACTTTAATCCGGAAGGTGATCACTAACACTATGCAAAATAAAAAAATTTGGTGTCCGAGACCAAAAAAATTTTTTTCGTGTACTTTGAGGCATACTATTTTATGAAACTAAAAAAAAACAGTTTCGTTAAGTTTTTTTTTAAATGTTTCTTTAAAATTCCCATTTTCATAGAAGATACCTTTAGTACTTGGTCCATTTGTGTGGGAGGTACCAAAAGGGGTGTGGTAACTTCGCCCATTTTTCTCAAGATGATAGTGACCCAGAAATTAATATTGTATAGAAGTTCTGAGATAATCAAGATTTTACTAAAATGCTTACCCTTCGTGGGGGATTATGTTGAAATTTATCCATAGATTTTCTTCAAACAGGCAATGTTTTCTTCGGTTAGTTTTAAAAAATTGGAAGAAACAAAGTCTTTGCGATTTTTTTATCCCGCACATCGACCATTAATCTCTAGAATAAAATTTCGTCTAGTTTGAGTGCCCCGGTAGGTGAGTTGGTAGCATGCTCGCGTATGAGTTTGGGGGTCGTTGGTTCGATTCCCACCAGAGGCTCTGGTATGTTCTTGCAAAATCTTGCCACTAAGTCTTTGTAACCCGGCTGCCCTGGACCGTAAAATTAGAATATAAATTTACTTTGTATTGTAATTTATATACTTATAAATAAATAAATAAATGTCGTCGAATTATTTAACATACAACGTAGTTCTCCCTCTTTTGAAATCGACACAGGAGTTTGAATGATTCAAAATCTGCTGTCTTTAAGAATTTTATTATTCAATATTTCCAAACGTATTTTATATTGTCCAAATCATGGTCCCTGCGATAGATTTTTTAGTTTCGTGAAAAGATTTACGTTAATTTTCAAATTCATCTTGAAATTGTATATATTTTTTATCAATTTACCAAAAAAATATTCATAAATAAAATACATTGCAAAAACATAAAAGTATCATATATTTATCACAAAATAATAGAACTAACATTTCCTCGTATTGCATACAATTCTTGGCTACTTCATGTTTTACAATTTTTTCCGACGTCCACATGATTGATAGCATCCTACTGATATTATAGAGAGAGAGAGAGAGAAATATTCTATATGTACTCTGAAAATATAAATTTGTTGTATTATCCATTATAACTGCGATATAACTTCACAATTTTAAACGTAATATATACTAGGTGTTACAAACGTAGTAAGTTATAATACCCTGTATCGCGGTGTGGTGTAGAGTATAAATAGGTTGGCGAACTATATGACAACCGAATATTAAAAATCTCAATAGAGCTTCAAAGATGATCAAAATACTTCTCATTATCTGGAAAATAAGTGTGCAGATGTCTAAATTGTCGTTTTGCTGATAACAGCACCTACACAATTTTTAAAAAATTTACAATAATAGTTTTGTTTTGAATCCATGAATCCGCCCTAGTATATATATATATATATATTGAGTGTAAGGTATTTACAGGTCGGAACCCATTTGCCAAAGTTTACAACTTGATTATAACAGATACTCGTATAAAAGAAGGTATTTACTATTCACAAATTCAGTACATGTCCACAGAATTGTGTAGTAAAAATGTAAATAAACACCGAAAAGTTTATATTAACAAAATTTGAAGAGAAATCGGCAAAGAAACAAAAACTTAAAAACAAACAACATTTTGCAAAGAATCTTCGGAGCAGAGAACAACCGAGCATCTTATGAAGAAGGAGACAACCGGCACAGAGGACAGAGACGCGGTGATGACAAGATAAAATCTGCGTCAACACGTGACCGACGGCAAAAAAACTCATTCACAACCCGACGTCGTTGACATAACTCGACAATCTTGGTTAAGTCGTCATCTGCAGTCGACTGAGTGGCAGTAACCATCCAACAGTGAATAACGAACAGCTCATCCATGGCGGCGATGTTGGCCACATCAGTGTATCAGTCAGTGCTCGTTCCTCACTCACTTGACTGACTCCTTGGCCATGACTCTACATGGGAAGCGCATGTATCTGCGGCCGCCGCATCTTCATCAACATCAGACGCACGTATTCCACTTTGATGTAGATTTCTGTTTGAGATCTTTCCGTCCGTCTTTCCGTACTTCGGTGCAAATGCTGGGCTATGCGAGTTTTGGTTAGAAATGTGTTACCAACAATTTTCTGGGTTTCTGGCCTTATATCTACTTTCGAGATAACAATGATTTGTTGTGGTCTCCAGCGCTAATTTGAACACGGCAACAGAGGAGTCGGGGTGTAGGTGGAATACAAATAAAAAACATATCCATTTCGCGGTTTCGTTACCCCAAGTCGTGACGAATATAGTACTTGTGTTTGTGCCAAAGATGATACCTTCGTGTGTCTCCATTGCATGTTAAATCCCTATTGTTAGCACAGGATTAAACGACCAACAAAAAAGCGACACCCCAAGCTTTAGTTATTCCATACAGCTCTACCTCTCTCCTGCACTCACTCCCATTGCAGATTCCTTGAAAACTCGTAGTTACATCTGTACTTTGGAAGTGCCATCAGAAAACTTAGTGCGTAGTTTACTCTTAGTTCCGCATGGAAGCGTATCATTCGCCGTTGCGACAGTTTTGGGAATTAGTTAATTGAAACTCATGTTGTGATTATTTATTGGTTCGTGATCCATTTCCCTTGAGTTTCCCAGACGTGGCGACTGCCATAATGAAGCGTATAATCGGTAATTGCAGAAATCTTTGCGATTTGTTTTATTGTCTCCTAATTGCAAGTGTCATTTATCATTGTACAGTGGAGCAATAATGGCTATACACATTTGAGGGAAGAGAACAAATACGTGTTGCGTAAATATTTACAATGTACTTACGTAGTTTTATTAATAACTTCATAACATTGTTCATTACTCATGAACTTTGTAATATTATATAATAAAAGTTGCATTACTTCAGGACTAAATTGAAAAGAAACGAAAAAAAAACTGGATTTAATTACGAAATTTGTGTAGCCAAATAAAGTTTTGCGTTTTACCTCACCTTACAGGGATGAGGGTATATATGTAATTTGCTACGTTCCAAAAGAGAATAATATAGATCTTCTGGCCGAGAACAATATCTAACGACGATCTGTGGTTAGCGACAACACTAGCACCTATAACAAAATAAATTCTTAAAAGTTTTTTTCCGAATTGTGACTCAACAAGTACAGCAAAATTAAATTTATTATTCTACAAAATTGTGAGATATGTTTACAATATACGTAAATATGTATGATCATATTTCGCCGTACAGAGATAAAATGTGTCGTATTTCTCATTGTTTTTTGTTTTTGTTATTCGATCTGTTGTGACTTTTCATAGTTTTGTTTTTGACAATTGAGTTCGAGATCGTTGTTTTTGTTTTCTGTTAAACAGAAAAACAAAACTTCTTTAAAAAAGAAGAATAAGAAATGTGTGAAATATATTAAGGGTGGTCACTGGTTGGTGGACGATATCGTTTCGGAAGCTACCAAGCAACCTCATCGGCACCTTGGACAAAATACCCTGTCAATAATTGGCACAATATGAGAGCATCTCAATATGAAATAATTGAGAACTGACTTCAAAGTCCCATATCTCCAAAACATTGCAGACAGTATGTATTTCTCAACCTTAATACATCCCCACACTTTTTGTTTGGTTTTTTTTTCTAGTTGTAGATGATACAAAAATATATTCATGTATATATATATTTAAACAAGTAAGAAAGTTTCAGTCGGGTAAACCGACTAAGGTATACCCTCACTTTGTGAGTAATGTAATATTGAATATTACTGGAATTATTCTGTCGATTTGTGTGGGAGGGAAGGGGTTTATCAAATACACCTTTTTTGCTGCACATTAGATACTTTAAATTCATTGCACTGTGCCGACTTATAAGCATTTATGTGCACTGGTATAAACGTTATGAGACATTAAATTGTGGTATGATTTGGGCATTTTGTGTGGGAGGTGCAAAGAGGGGCGAGGCAATAACGCCCATTTTTCACAGGGCTATAGACGCTATAAAAACATTACACTGTACAAAATTTCAAGTATTTTTATACACTGGTTTTAATGTTATAAGCTGTTAACTTTTGGTGCAAGAAGGTACCTTTGTGTGGGAGGTACCAAAAGGGGCGTGACAACAACACCCATTTTTCCCTGGACTGTAGGCAATATAAAAGCATAATACTGTACAAAATTTCAAGTATTTTTATACACTGTTATTAATGTTATAAGCTGTTAACTTTTGGTGCAAAATGGTGCATTTGTGTGGGAGGTACCAAAAGGGACGTGGCGACTTCGCCCATTTTTCTCGAGTTGATAACGACTAATAAGCTAATACTATGTGTGGAATTTCAAAAGATTCGAATAAGTAGTATAGCAGTTATTAAAGAATCAATATTTCACAACATTTTAACCCTTTGTGGGGGAGGTACTAGAAGGTGTGGACCAATATGGCCCATCTTCGAACTTAGCCGGAGATAGAAAAAAATATTACCACATTCCAATTTTGAGGTCAATCGGTTACTCCTTTCGAGAGTTATCGTGCGCAACAGCCAGCAGACAGACAGACAGATACACAGACAGACAGACAGACAGACAGACGGACGGACATTGCTCATTCGACTTAAAATGACCCAAAACGGATTTCCTCCGAACATACTTGGGGACTTAGGTCACTCCTTCGACGTGTTACACTCTTTTCCGTAGCAAATGATATATACCCTCGTCACACTAAAGTGAGGGTATAAAAATAAGTTATATAAAATGTATGTGATATTTGTTTACAATAGAAGTTGAACCTGTTGTAGTAAATACTGTTTTAATTTCACTTTTAAATACCGAAATTCTATTTATAGCTTTAAAATTATGTGGCAGATTATTAAATTCGTGACTGCCCATGTACTCAATTCTTTGTTTAGTAAGCTCAAGTCTGCATCTAGTAACACTAAGATTAGTGTTATTTCTGGTGTTGAAAGAACTTTGGTTAATTGAAAATGTGATTGTATGGTGTCCTATACTGCGAATACATTTTAAGACATACACAGCTGCATCTTGTGCATACCGTAAAGTGGTAAATACTTGTTTATACAATAAAATAGTTGACTATGTTATGGGTAGGTCTGCAACAGGTCTGTTAGGATCTAAATTATCTACTCTTTCTATACCCATATAATACTATCAAATAGTTTAAATTACTCTGAACAAGTGCTTGATAAATCAATAATTATATTATATTAATGTTAAATAATAATATTTATATTAATGTTTAATTATTAACTTTTCGCGTTACAATGTTTACATATTTAAGTATTGTTTGTTGTTGTGTTTTACATTTACACGTAAGTTGGCCGTTGTAGAAATATCGTACAATTATTTATGTTCTCCTTGTATTAATAAATCAATATATATTTATTTTCACTTGATATTTAGTGATATTATTTTATTAATTTAAGTTATTGTGTATTTAATTTATTGTAGAACATGATCCCTGATGACGGAATTCAAAAGATAATTCCGAAATATTTGAAATAAATAAAAACTAAAATTTAAAAACAAACCAGACCTCGAGCTTGAACAATCTTTTAATCGAATATTTTACAACAAAAAGGTCGAATAAAACCAAAAATATTAGCCATAGCTTGTTGTTTAGGAATATCAAAAGGAAGGTTTACGCCGCCTCATGTCTCATTTCCTCATTTCCGAAAACAAATACAGACGGTCAAAGTTTCGGTTACGCAGAATATTATGTACCATCCACCATGATTCATGGTGGATGGTACATAAGTTTATTTGAACCTGAAACCATGTGAATGGTTTCGGGTCCAAATAAACTCATATAACCAATTTGCAGCCCGATTCGTTGAAATTTGTTTTACAAAATCGGTTTTTGGTGGACCAAAAAAATCGTAAAAAATCTTTAAAAAATTATCAAAATGTTGTGTTCCATGGGTCTCTTAGGCCACTTCGATGTGTTACACTTTTGCCCTCAGCAACTAACATAAACCCCCTTGTTCCACATAGGGAAGTATAAAACACGATTTTGTTCAAATTTTCTTGCTTCTGCCAAAAAGGCTATAATTTCTAGAATTATCCATAGATTTTATTGAAATAGAAACTGTTTTCTTCGCTCGTTTTCAAAAATTGAAATAAACACATTGTGGACATTTTTTTCTATTTTTATGTTTTTTGTTCCAGCAAAAACCGATTTTTAAAAAAAAAAATGTAATAAAAACAAATACAAAAATTGGTAGATAGTTTTAATTGCTTGGTAGAATTGACTGCAATTTCTATCATCTTTAGAATTCAACAGCATTATAGAGTGATGTCTATCGAAACTGCAGTCAATTCTACCAAGCAATAAAACTTACTACCAACTTTTGTAATTGTTTCTATTAAATTTTTGCAATAGACAGAAAGTAACTGAAACATATGGTCTTGAATCGATTAAATTCTGACTGAATAACAAAAGCACAGACCAACAATAAATAAAACAACACAAAAAATACTAAATTAGTAACTCACTAAACTTTTCTTTTTAAGTAAATGTGATGTTTTCAGCATTTGCAGGCCTCGTACATTTTTAAGTTAAATCGAGCTTTTACTTCCAAAAAAACGGTCAAAATACTGAAATCACATTCCAGGAAAATCGGAAGTTTAAAGAAAAATAAAAAAAAACATAAAAATTTTTCATATATTTCTTGTTTAGGACCCCATATTACACCAGAGAATGTAATACACAGCCTTTCGGCAAAAAATTTTCTAAACTAGTGTAATTATTATAGGTACAGGTAAGTTGGGATTGAAAATATGAAATATCGGTCCATTTATGATATATAATCCATAAAATCAATCCGCCCGATTTGAGTTCTTAACGGCGAAAATCTGTTTTAGAACATTTAAAGTCATTAGAGCAATGGCCGTCAGTCCGTCTATCTGTCTGGTCGGTGCGTATTACTCGTATAACTCTTGAAAGGAATAACAGATTGACTTAAAATTTTGTACGTGGTAATATTTTGTCTACCTCAACACTTTAAAGAAAAGGTAACAGCTTTTAACGTTAATACCTGAAATTTTGTGCACACAAAAGAGCAAAATAATACCACATTTGAATACTTCAAAATACCGCTACACTCAAACACTTATAAGTCCATAAATTTTTAGGGGAAATTATAGTCGAAGTTGTGATTATGGGAACATTTCTTAAACGTGTTCACAGCTTCGTTTGTGTAATCAGTTAAAAATTATTTTTTTTCAATTTAAATTTGTCCGTACTGAATTTGCTGAACTACTACGGAGTTAGCACATTTGAGTGTTCTCAAAAAAAATTGCAGCAAATATAATTAATGTGCGAATATAAAATAACACCGGCATATAAATCGAGTTACAAAGTGAGAAGTGATTCCCAGTCGAAGGGTCAATCTCCTGCCCCTTTGGGACATGACAAGGTAATGCATACTGATGAGATACCACATACTCGCACACTCGTATACGAGTATATTTAATAATATAATAAATAATAATGACATACCGCAGTATAATTTAATACATAAACATTTCATGTGTTTGAGCAAAACAATGAAGACATCATCTTCCAAAATTTGCCCGTAATATTTCTATGCTAATGTAATTCCTATAATTAAATATTTACGTATGACTCCGTTATGAAGTAAGCAAACAAGTACTTACCAACCAACAAAAGCTGACATTACGTTTGGGAATCTTTGGCCACTGTGCCGTCTTTCGTCTCAACCCGAAACGTTCTCACACGCCCGAAATTTACGAGTCGAGTGAGTCGATGACAAACGGGTAAGTTCTCCGCTGAGGTAATTCACGACTGGAACAGCGGCAGCAATGATGCCTTTCGTTGTGCTCCAGTATCTCGCAGTCGGGCTCAAAGGGGTTTTTGTGGCCAAAAGTTATTATTATTGGCCTTATCAACAAAATCAGAGAAGACCAAATCAACACAGTCAACTACGAATATTTACGAGAGCTCAACGGAGATTTTTGCGCACGATTATCCCGTGAAGAATGTTCGCATGGCGAGCATATTTCAAATCGTTTGATTTCATTCATGTTCTGAATTAAGATGACCCGCGAGTGTCTGTTTGCCTGAGATGATAATCTGAGATGCGAGTACACGTAGTCATACGCATATCCCCATTCCCCCTCTATGCCCCATCCATCCCTCATGTAGACCTTGTTGCTGCTGCTGCTGCTCTTACCCGTTCCCGTGCCCGTTCCATGGCAATGATGTTGAGGCGAAGTGTTTTTGATGGGTTTTCATGGAGGAGTCGTCGTCAACACCATCGCCGTCGTGTCGCTTCGGACGGAGAAGGCTATAAAAGCAGTCGAATGAGCTAAATTTGAATTAAACTGTAAGCGGAAGACCGCCCGGAAACATTTATATCTGCCGCCACTAAAAACATCGCCACCCTTGTCCAAGTATAGGAACGAAAAGCGGTTTGGGGATTGTGAATTGCGGTGGTTTTGATTTATACGTGCGTTAAGAACTCCACACGGACAGGGAGCGTTTTTCTGGTGTTGGCAATTCAAAGGAAACCCGACAACATGACAAAAACGGCGAATACTCGCAGTTGTATCCTTTTTTTGGTGTCTCTTTTAGTTCTTGGCATTCTCCAAGGTCCAACTGAGGCGGCTTTGATACAACCACAGCATCAACAACAACAACAACCGTACAAAAACATTTTCCAACACTCGTACACACAGAACGCCTTAAACGATGAACAACAAAAACCGGCTAGACTGACGTCCAATGCACCCTACGATCACGTCGATGATCTGGGCAATAGTGTCGTGGAGGACTTCAACCATCGTTCCGCCGACGGTAGCTACGAGTTTCGCTATGAGCTGACCGACGGCACGGCACGCTACGAAAGGGGCTATTTTGTCAAAATAGACAAAGTCAAGGAACTGGTAGTGGTCGGCTACTATTCCTATCGCATGCCAGATGGCCAATATATCACGGTCTTCTATAATGCCGATCGTTATGGATACCGGCAAAATCACGGTAAGTGGCAACAATCAATTCACGTATTAGTTTCTAATATTTACAATAACTTTTCGCCCTCCAGCCATTACTCGGGATGCCTATCCAGATTTACCGCGTACAATCGAAGTGGGGGATGAGTCCACCGTCCGAACGACGGCCAAACCCACGCCCATCATAACGTCAACAACTACAAAACGTACACGAGTCTAAGGGAAGATTCCCCATCTGCAACATGTCGGGTTGTAGAGCAACAGATTGAATTACCTCGTATTATCCTAATTTGCCACAAAGTCTTTCAGTCAATGTACATATGTAGCTTAACCAATATTTAGAGATGTCCGGTAGATGAGTCATTGTGTAGGGCAATGGTACTGGTCACATCACCCATTATTTAATGTGAACCTTTTTTTTATAAACACACAAAGAAATAAAACGAACAGTATTCGAATTAATAAGTGTTCATGGAATTAATAATACCCTTAAGTGACTTCAATGAAACCATTCATTAAGAAAGGAGCAACATTTTGGAACCATACAATGTCAGACAGTGTCAGAAATAGTGTACTTATATGGATGACATTGGGTACAATGCCAATAGTTCATATCGTCATATGAAATCCAAAATTACGTAACATAAAAAAAAATAATAAAAATGAATTTTATGATTGACTATAGTCTATTAGACTAAACTACATATTCCTACACAATTTTAGAGTTCAATATCTAAAATTTACCATTTTAGGAGTGAAATTCGAAATGGCGTAACAGCAAACAAGGCCATCAAAAAGCGGAAAAATTCACAAAATTTATTTTTTTTAGTCAGAATGTACACCACAACTAATTGCACTAGATTTGTTATTTGACTTCGCCTTAATTGTCTGGCAACCCATAAATCTGGTCAAAAGCTTACAATTACTTTACTTTGTTTTTTGCTTTTCCTGAAAAAGCATGAACTTGTGGGTTACGTCATTTTTGATTTCAGGTGACGATATACACTTTTTGAGATAGTACGAGTGTATATTTATAAGTTCTACTCTAGGCATGTTTTGAGGGCATATCAAGTGAAGTGAAGAACTTAGTTGAAAATCATTCTAGTACAGAGGAAGACTCAGTTATTACATATGATTTAAAGGATGACCCCAGCGACCGACTATAGAATAGTACAGAAAAATATATTGGGGATCGACTTTAGTATAGAGGAAGACTTCAGCGGTTGTCCCTGGTATAAAGGTGTACCTCAGTTTTCGACTCTAGTACCTTATTTTCTATACTCAATTATTAAGGGAGACAGCGTCGACGATTACATTCCTTTCTGATCCGATCCATTACCATCTGTTCCCATTTAGATCTTTCCAAAGATAATACATATTTTGATTTGGTTCCAGATCATGTTTAGTTCGGCAGTTTCTAAGTCAATTTAACAACGCCATGGATGTCCCATTTAATTGCTGTTTTGGTAACATCGCCATTGGGTTTTCTCGGTGTGAGCCCAATCCGACTCCATTTTCTTCGAATTTGCATACATAGCATGTATAACGTCGACAATCTTCCTCGTTGCGCCTATGCAGACAATAGTGTCCCATATTACTGTATTTGTAGAGCAATGTTCAGACGGTGGTCAGATCTAACAATATTGTCACCAAAATCGACTTAGGAATCCCCCACCATCAGTTCCAAAAAATAGTCAAACATTTTTATAATTTCTTGTTTTAATTATATTATTATCAAAATTTAATTTAAAAACTTTAAAGCATGCACTGGTATTAAAGTCATGAGCGGTTAACTTTTGGGGCAAAATGGTCCCTTTGTGTGGGAGATACACAAAGGGGCCCATTTTTATCCCCTCGCCTTAGAGAGGAGGGTATATATGTTTGCCAAAAGTTTAACACATCGACGGAGTGACGTAAGACCCCAAGTATGTTTGACGGAAATGCTATTTCCGTCATTTTAAGTCATTTGAGCAATGTCTATCCGTCCGTACGTCTGTCTGTCTGTGTGTATGTCTGCTGGCTGGTGCGCACGATAACTCTCGAAAGGATTAACCGATTGACTTCAAATTTGGTGGGCCATATTGGTTCACTCCTTGTAGTACCCCCCTCCCTCACAAAGGATTAATATTTAGTGAATTATTGATTATTCACTAAGTTCTATACTACTTATTTGAATCCTCTGATATTCTACACATACATAGTATTAGTCACTATAAACTTGAGAAAAATGGGTGAAGTTGCAATGCTCACAGAAAAGTGGGAGTTATTGGCATGCCCCTTTTGGTACCTCCCACACAAATGGCCCAATTTGCACCAAAAGTTAACAGCTAATAACCAGTACATACTTAAAATTTATTAAATGTGATTTTAATTGATTATAATTTGATTAAACCAAAAAATTTATTAATTTACGAATATTTTGTTGGGACTCAAGGTGAGGGGATTCATAAGTCGTTTACCCGAGTGAATTTTCTTACATGCTCATAAGGTGATATCGACGGATAAACTGTTGCTATGTGAGGAATAACAAATGATTCGGATAAGTATTATAGAATATACTATAGAATCAATGTTTCACTAAATGTTAACCCTTTGTGAGGGAGGTACTAGGTACTTCGTACATAGTCTGAGATAGAAGGAAATATTATCACGTACCAAATTTGAAGTCAATCCGTTACTCTTTTTAATAGTTATGATGGAAGGACATTGCTTAAATGACTTAAAATGTCCTAAAACGCCGAACATACTTAGGGTCTTAGATCACTCCTTTGACGTGTTACACTTTTGACTCGTAGCAAATGATATATATACCCTCCTCCCTGTAAGGTGGGCGATTAAAATGCAACCCGGTGAACTTAAAGCAGTGTGAACAATTTTTGACTTGCAACGTTGGCAGAAAATTCATTGTAAGATATTGCAAGATATGTGATATTAAAGCATCTGACAATGGCGTAGAACAAGAAAACTTTCGTCCACAGAATGATTACATTTCATCCCTGCGATGAATCGTGTTCCTGTATAAATTAATATATGGGAATTAATTTTATCTCCTAATACACATATCATTTGCTACGGGCCAAAAGTGTAACACATCAAAGGAGTGGCCTAGGACCCTAAGTATGTGCGGCGTACATCCGTTTTAGAGCGCTTTAAGTCATTTAAATAATGTCCACCCATACGTCTGTCTGTTGCGAACGATAACTCTTGAAATTGTAGTTTCAAGAGATTAAACAGAGATTCATCAGGGCGACGAACAAATGCATCTTTAGGATTGTTCCGTACGTTAGCTGACTTTTGAAGAATGACGAACCTTTTTCTATCAGTGCAGAGGTTTTGTGTTGTTATTAGCAGCAGAAAGGTGCTAGAGAATACAAAATAAGATTTTATAATAACCTAGAGAAGCCGAAACATGTGGCAATATTCCTTTCTTCCTTATTAAGTGCGTATTATCGATACACAATCTACATAGCTATTTCACCACGGGTTTTGGTCATATTTAAAAGTCCTTTCAATTCCCTTCCTTCTGTTATTGTTCTCCAGGTTGTGTCCGAGATCCACTGCTTTCTACTAGTTTCGTAGTGGTCCAGATGTTCAGTGGCAGCATTTGCAAAGCAATTTGTAATTGATTCCCAGCTGCGGCCTGATTTGTTGCCTTCGAACTCATCCAAAGATGTTCTTAAGGAGTTAGAGTATTCTATTAGTGTTGCGGGTTCCTTGAGCCACTCTCTACAGAATCGACATTGGATTGGTTTTTCCTACCTAATAAGCAGATTGTGCCAAAAATCATTAGCATAATCTGCACAGGTTCAAAGGACAACCTCTCCACTTTCTGGTGATAGCTATATGATCAATTTGATTTTCGGTTATATTGCCTTTATTTATAAATTTTGTGGGGAAATATGGCTCCTCCGACAATCAGGTCATTGTTTGAACAGGTTTTAATGAACATTTTACCACATTGTGTCATCCTTCCGATTCCGTGGCGTCCCATTACTCTTTCTTTTCCCAAGATGTCCGACCCCAGCTGGGCATTAAAGTTTCCCATTAACACAAGCATATCTCCTCGATTTAAGGATGTAATCATAATTGGTTGTTAAAGTTCTCTTTAAAAGACAGATCACAGATTTCAGTTGGCGCGTAGCAGTATTCGACTATAGCATAGATGCAAATATTTGTTGTTGACTTCTGTATGGAGGAATAACTGGATGATGTCCAAAGAAATCAAGCATTTTTGTCTATAAACTGTTCTTATCAATCATCTTATATCCCAACACTGCCATCAAATATCATAAATTCTTTAGAATAATCGTGAAACGATTGTAAATGATCGTTGTATGACTCGACTGAAAAGTTTATATCTGCATTCAAATTTGTTTCTGCAACAAAATCAATCAGTAACTATGATCCTGAACATAAAGTATATCGCATCAGAACATTGCCTCAAATGAGCTTTCTTGGAAAGTTGTAAAAGTTGTAAAAAAGAAAACCAGACTTTGATGGAGCTTGAACATTTGTTTAGAAGACTAAATTTACGCCGGCCATATTTGTCAGTAAATATTTAATTTAAAGAACAACAATATACAATCCTAAATAGCTTATTTTAGCTATACGGGTACTTAATGGATTGCTTCTCTTATCCCAATTGACATTTGCGACTTTGCCTCAATCGCTTTATTTAGAATATATAACATTATATTATCAATGGGCTCTAATAAGGTATATGTACGATGTGTGTAACAATGAGTGTAGTCAGTCCCCATACTTGAAATTCAATAGAAGAATAAATAAATCTGATTTCAATCATTCACATCAAATGCCAACCGAGTCGAGTACCCATTCGATTTGCGTAGCAAATAATACAGCCGCACAATATTTCCATCTCATTTCATAAAGGATTCAAATGTAATACCAAATCCGCAGCAACAACGAATAAATCAAATTGTGGTAGTTCATGGTGGTAATATCGATAATCTGGACTTTTATAAAAACACACTCACTCGCACGCCTACGTACATTATTGCGGAAATTGTACGTACATTATTGCAAACCATGTTAGGCCTTGTCAAAACAGGCCTTGAAAATTAATAAGATTCTGCAAGAATCATTATGATGAGGTGACACTGAACTCCGATTCAAACCAAACTTTTTGAATAGCGTGGCAAATCCTCTTCTCAGATAAACTATTACTATGTGCACCGAAAAAAATGTTGGCATAAAATTAAAGAATGACTCCAAAAACGTAATAAATCTTAGAAATTAATTCGTTTTTGAATAAGTACGTTTTTTTATTAGAATTAATAAAATCTAATTAATATTAATTAAATTATATATATTTTAAGTACGAAATGTACTTATTATAAAGACTAAGGACGTCTTTGGAGCCATTCTTTAATTTGAGTGGTAGGAACTAGGAGGATAAGGTCAATAGGGCCATTTACGGACAAAGCCTCGGATAGAAAAGGGGCCACATACAAAATCGTCAAGCAGTTGCTCCTTTCGTGTGATCCAGACAGACGGACGGACATTGTCAAAATATCTTAAAATTTCCTAAAACGATTTTCTTTCGATGTGACGGACTTTTGGTCGGCCTCAAACGATATATTCTTCCCTCCACTAAAGTAAAGGTATGAAAATATGAATGAAATATTTAATATCGACCTAGGAAGTTCATTTGTGGCTAAAACGTTTATTAACAGTTACAAATAGGTAAAATAAAATCTCGCTATTATTTTTTTCCATTTTTTTTTTTTAAATTTTCGCTTTTTAAAAAATTTTTTTTTTGGATTTCACGAAATTGCTCTCGAACGGCTGAACCGAAGTTTACGTTATTTTAAAGAGGAAACAACGCGCCATTTTTTGCATTTTCGAAAAAAATTAAAAAAATAATGTAGGAAAGTTTTTTTAAAAGCTTTGTAAAAAGATGTCTCCCCCTCTACCTTTTCAAATTTCCACATATGTAATGTGCGCCAGAATCTCAAAAATCCAAAACAGTAATTTGAATGTTTGTAAAAGTTATGGACGAAATACTACGACTGGTTATGGACGAAATACTAATACATATTAATGAATCCTTTGGCAACAAGTGTTTTTTCACAATGATTACTCGATTTGATTACTATATCTTATATGGTTGTCATATCTGCTATTCACGATATAAGCTGTAAACCTTTTGTACAAAATGGTACGTTTGTGTGGGAGGTACCAAAGGGTGCGTGACATTAACGCACCCTTTGGTATGGTACAGTACAAAATTTTAAGTATTTATATACACTAGTATTAAAGTTTTACGGCCGTTTTCAGGTAGCTCTGTTAGTTATTTTTATTGAAACAGTTAGCTAACGGATGGTACATTTTAAACGGCCCGTTTAAAAATTCGTTTTCAGGAAGGTTCCGTTAAACAACCTAAAGTTTATTACTATTGTGAATGGCTCCTATAACATTTTGACATATTTATATGTTTTTAATTTCTGAAAATCGTGCTCAATATGTATGTGTATCAAAAATAAAAAATTAATTTCATAGTTATTTAGTTGCAGTATGATTTGTGTGGAAGGTACCAGACAATTCTCTGGAGATCATTTTTAGTGTAGGAGGATATACATAAATTCATATGAATGTATTTCGAATGCTGTCGACCAAAAGTATATCACATTGAAGGAATGGCATACGTATCGGCGGAAATACTTTTTAGGAAGTTTCAATTTATTTCAGCAGTGTCCTCCTTCCGACTCTGTCTCGCTGATACTCACTTTAACTCTCGAAAGAAGTAACCGATTGACTTCAAATTTGATTTGTAGGTAATGCCACAATTTATTTATCTCAGTTCAAAGACATGCCGAATTGTCCCACTTCTTCCAGACTTTACCCCTCCAAAAAAGGGTTACACTTTCATGAAATATTAATTCTACATCTTCTGTAAGTCCACACAATGTAATAGCTTTTGATACTTCCCAGACAACAAATGACCATTTTGTACAAAAAGTTAATCGCTTTGATACTAGTACAAACAAATACTTGATACAATATACAGTCTAAATTTGTATAGTGCCCAAAGTCCAGTGAAAAATGGGCGTTATTGCCTCTCTTTTTGGTACTTTCCACACAATATGACTAAATCATACCAACATTTATTAGCTCGTAGCTTGGAAAGCCGTACACATAACACTTAAAATCGGTATACTCGTAGTGCGTTGTCTTTGAAGAGCCCACTGTTCAGTGCAACATAATCGTATAATAATAATCCCCTTCTGGTACCCTTACACAAATTGACAGAATCATTCGAAAGCAATTGCCCCATTAATCATCTAAAAATTTCCATATTCCCTATTTTAGGCATCTTTGCAGGGCCTATTGACCTTACTGGCTCCCACAAAGAACCATATTCTACAATACGTAACTCACGGAGAGTCGGTTTACCCGACCGACATTTCAGATAGCCTTTTTTCTAATATTTTTATTTATTTTTTTGACAAAGCACTTAACTGGTGAAAATATTTCAGTTAAATTTAACGACTGATTTTCAGTTAAAACGGTCAGTTAAATTTTAACGGAGCTTCTTAAAATCTATTTTTATACCCTCACTTTAGTGTGACGAGGGTATATATCATTTACTACGGAAAAAAGTGTAACACATCGAAGGAGTGACCTAAGACCCCAAGTATGTTCGGCGGAAATCCGTTTTGGGTCATTTTAAGTCGAATGAGCAATGTCCGTCCGTCTGTCCGTCTGTCTGTCTGTCTGCCTGTCTGCTGGCTAGTGCGCACGATAACTCTCGAAAGGAGTAACCGATTGACTTCAAATTTGGTATGTGGTTATATTTTTTTCTATCTCCGGCTAAGTTCGAAGATGGTCCATATTGGTCCTCTCTTTCTAGTACCTACCCCACAAAGGGTTAAAATGTTGTGAAATATTGATTCTTATCTTCTAGAATTAGTTTATCAATCGCTATCAACTCGAGAAAAATTAACGAAGTTTCCACGCCCCTTTTGGTACCTCCCACACAAAAGCACTATTTTGCACCAAAAGTTAGCAGCTTATAACATTAATACAAGTGTTTAAAAATACTTGAGATTTTGTACAGTGTAATGCTTTTATAGTGAAAAATGGGCGTTATTGCCACGCCCCTTTTTGTACCTCCCACACAAATGGGCAAATAATACCACAATTTAATATCTCATACCCTTAATATACCAGTCCACATAAACTGTTATAATTCGGCACAGTGCAACATATTAAAGGTATCTATCTATCTGTTCAGCGGAAAATAGATGTATTTGTTAAACACGTTCTGGTACGTCCCATACAAACTAACAGAATAATTCGTGGAATTTTCAATATTACATTACTCACAAAGTGAGGGTATACCTTAGTCGGTTTATGTTATTTAACGCCCATTTTTCACTGGACTGTAGGTACTATAAAACCATTACACTGTACAAAATTTCCAGTATTTGTATGTACTGGTATTAAAGTTATAAGCAGATAACTTTTGGGGCGTGTCAAAAACCCCACTTTTTTCTGGAGAGTAGGCACTATAAAAACAGTACACTGTACAAAATTATAGGTATTTTTATGCACTAGTATACAAGTTACATGCTGTTAACTTTTGGTGAAAAATAGTCAATTTGCGTCAACATTTGGTACAAAATGGTCCCTTTGTGTGGGTGGTACCAAAAGGGGAGCGGTAAATTCGTTCGTTTTTCTCGTGGTGTTAGCGACTAGTAAACTAATACTACGTGTGGAAAGATTCGAAAAAGTATTATATAAGTTATTAGAGAATCAATATTTCATTAAATTTTAACACTCTGTGAGGGAGGAGTATGTAGACCAATATAGCCCATCTTCGAACTTAGCCGGAGATAGGAAAAATATTACCACATACCAAATTTGAAGTCAATCGGTTACTCCTTTCGAGAGTTATCGTGCGCACAAGCCAGCAGACATACAGACAGACGGACGAACGGACATTGCTCAAATTACTTAAAATTACCCAAAATGGGTATCCGCCGAACATACATGGGGTCCTATATAAGAAAATAAAGTGAATAGAATTGAGTGATGAAAGCTGCTGAATGCGACAGAGGGCTGGAGGGCAGTAACGTCACCAATTCGAAGAGAATGATGTGGATGAAGTGGACTGTATCTTCTTTCCAAATGAGATGTGGACAGTGGGAATTCAGAGGGAGCCTACTTAGCTGTGACACTGGGAGATATTTGACTTTTAATTGCAATGTATCATTTCTCGAAGTACGAGAAATTATGTGCGATGATTTGCAATTGTGAAATTGAATAAGTAGTAACAAGAGGTTAGTTTAGTGTATTGATGAATTTATTGGGATGGTTAGATGCTCACCATTATAAATGTGCTAAGAAAGTGAACGAATGTGGCTTCATTAACTTTCCACGATAGCTTTCAACCTTATCTTTAAGATAAATTTTAATTTGGATATTCATAGCTATTAAAGTAGTCAGTAATTATTTTGCCTTTCAGTGGCTTTAAAACTATTCAGACTGTAGTTTAGTAAATACATGAATGTTTAGATATAGATACAAATATAATTCAAGTTCATAAAAATTCATTGTAAATGCTTTTGATTAAGTCTAAACATGTTTAGTTTAGACATGCCGCCGGATTATGTGAAGATCAGTTGTGGGTTGAACAAAGCACCGAAGCAAGTGCCCGAATAGCTTCGGATAATATAAGTTGATTTGGAGCGGTATTGCCTTTGGCATTTGTTTCTTCCGGTTTGTTGCTATTTGTCTTGTTTTGGTTGCCATTGTTATTGTTGTTGTGGCCGTTCTTGTTGCCCTTGTTATTTTTGTTGCCCTTGTTATTGTTGCGACCTTTGTGGCGGCTGTTGTTGCGGCTGTTGCTGGGGTTTACAGATGGCTGTTGATTTCGAGTATTCCTTTGTATTTCGGGATATATTGGATGTAGTAAAGTGTGGTGAGGCCTGGAGCACCTTCGACACATGTTTTGCGACCGGCAATCACGAAATCGATGACTACGGGCAAGGCAATTAACGCAACAAGACTCCTTTAGGACCATTATATTGCGTTCCCTTGGACTCATCCTAAGAAACTGCGGGCAGACTTTCAGTGCGTGGAATCTGTTGCACATTTTGCACTTGTATACATCCGACTTCTGCGATTGAAATGTTGGGGTTGATCTGTAAACGTAAATGTACAGAACAGTATTAGTTTGATGCACATTCTTCACATCGATGAAGAATGAACAACATATATGTGTACTGAGATTAAATATGGAGAACAATGGTAACAAGCTTAAACTGAATTCGGTGTGTTTGAAAAAGGCAAGTAGCAAAGTTTAGCTATTGGTCGATTTATGATTCCGGCAGCCGTACGTACATCTGCTACACGGACACGGTTATCTGAGCCTAGATATGTTTTATGTATTCTTCCCAAGCGCCATTCGCTTGGAGGAAGCAAATCATCTATTACAACTACTAAGTCGTCTGTCTTTAAATTAGGAACAGGTGTTTTCCACTTATAACGTTTGTGTAGATTCTTGAGGTAGTCTTCCTTCCACCTTACTGAAAACTGGTGGTGAAGTGCCTTCAGTTTTAACCACCGATTGATAAGAGACATATCCGACGATATTGGTTCCGGAAATGACAATATGGGAGATCCCTTTAAGAAGTGACCTGGTGTCAAAGCTGTCAAATCTGTGGGATCTTCAGACATTGCGGAAATGGGACGTGAGTTTAAAACACCTTCGATTCGAGTTAGTAGAGTTGAAAACTGCTCGAACGTGAATCTATGAGCTCCAGCAACTTTCTTAAAATGAATCTTGAAACTTTTAACAGCAGCTTCCCAAAGGCCGCCCATGTGCGGTGCATGGGGTGGTATAAACTTCCATTCAAAGCCATGGATTGCATACTTTTGTGAAATATCATCTGATGACGATTTTATGAAATGAGAAAACTCTCTTAATAACTTTCTGCTGGCACCAATAAAGTTACGTCCGTTATCGGAAACTATCCTATGAGGGAGCCCCCGTCTCCCAACGAAGCGAGCGAATGCGGCTTCAAAGGCAGAAGCTGACAAATCTGAGCACGTTTCTAAGTGGATTGCTTTGGTGACATAGCAAACAAATACGCAGACATAACCTTTAATTAAGGGAGATCTGCGTAGACTTGAACTTTTGAGTTCGAAGGGACCGGCAAAATCAACGCCGGTTGTATGAAACGGAGGTTGAAACGTACATCGCTCAGGGGGTAAGGGAGCCATAATCTGGATACTGGGTTTCTGTTTGTGCAGAATGCACACTTTGCATTTATGGATAATGGCTTTCACTCTGAGTTTAAGCCGAGAGATGTGGAATTCGGTTTGAACAAACCTGCATAGTTGATTGCATTCGGCATGAATTAAAAATGTGTGCAAATGAAGTAAGTAAAGATTACAGAGTTTTGAATTTCCTGGCAGTATTATTGGATATCTTTCCCGATATGGAAGAAATGAGTCCGCAAGTCTGCCATTTACGCGCATAATTTTGTCGGAGTCTAAAAATGGATTCAGTGGAGATAAATCACTTTTATGAGGAATGGGTTTTGAATTCAAAAGCGCGTTATATTCATTTCCATAATATTGTTGTTGGGAGAGCGAAATAAGTCGAACTTTGACAAATTGTATCTCCTTGAAATTAAGATCAATAGTCTGGAATTTATGAGTATTTTGAAAACGACTGTTACTATTGAAGAAAAATCGGAAAACGTAAGCGAGTACTCTTAAAGATCTTGTGTATGAGGAGAATCTAAGCAATATATCATTTTCCTGAGTGATACTATGCAAAGTTTCCACAACTTGTTTTTCGGCTATGTTTGTTTGGGTCAATGGATTTTTCTTTGGCCAATTTTCCTGGGGTGTTGTAAGCCAAGATGGTCCATTCCACCACAATGGATTAAAGATTAGGTCTTGAGGCTTACATCCTCGCGTGCCAAGATCGGCTGGATTGTCGTGTGTGGGCACATATCTCCATTTTGCACTTGGAGTAAGGCTGTGAATTTGGGATGTGCGATTTGCAACATAAGTTTCCCACGACATTGGTGGTTTTGAAAGCCAACCAAGCACGATGGACGCATCTGTCCATAAAGTTATTGTGCTGACATTGAGACTGAAAACTTCCATAACATATTTGCAAAGTTTTGCGAGAAGTAAGGCACCATTGAGTTCTAATTTAGGCAATGACACAGTTTTAATGGGCGCCACTTTACTTTTCGCCATTAACAAGTTAGAAAAAACGGTTGAGGTTGATGTCTGACAACGTACATATATACCTGCACAGTACGCTGTCTTCGAAGCATCACAAAAGCCATGGATTTGGATGAGATCAGTGGGCATGTACTGGATCCATCGGGGTATTGAGATCTCTTCAATGTGAGGTAAGTCCGATAGTAAATTAGTCCAGACGTATAGCGAGTCTGTACTAATTTCCTCATCCCAATTGCATCCTTCTAACCATAATTGCTGCATAAATATCTTTGCTTTTATGATGACAGGAGTGAGCCAACCTGCTGGATCAAAGAGTTGAGCCACGGAAGAAAGCACTTGGCGTTTCGTTACGGGTGTTTGGCCCTTTACGTCAATGGGAGAATAAGAAAATGTGTCATTTAAAGCATTCCATTTTATTCCCAAAGTTTTTGTAGAGCTAGTATCATAAAACTTTAACAAATTCAAATCGTATAGATCCTCCGGGGCTATCTGGGCCAGTAATCGGGTATCGTTGGCAGTAATTTTCTTAAGTGGGAATCCTGCCGACTTGAGAACCGAAATGAGATTATTTCGAGACTCTATGGTCTCTTCAATTGAATATCCGCCAGACAAAATGTCGTCGACGTAAGTTTCCTTACGCAAAATAGTAGCTACTCGAGGGAATTCCTCTTCAGAGTCCGAAGCAAGTTGCAATAAGGTACGAATGGCTAAAAAGGGTGCGCAATTTACCCCAAATGTGACAGTATTCAATTGAAAGTCTTTAATTGGGCCCGTGGGATCTTCTTGGAATAAAATCCTTTGGTATACTCTATCAACGGGATGTACCATAATTTGACGGTACATTTTTTGTATATCTCCACTATACACGTATTTATATTTTCTCCAATTGAGGATTGTAGATATCAACTCAGTTTGGAGTGTGGGACCCGTATATAGTACATCATTCAGCGAAAATTCAGACTTAGTTTTACGGGACGCGTTAAATACAACCCTTACTTTTGTAGATTTATGTTCGGGGCGTACTACAGCGTGATGTGGGAGGTAAAATGAGAAAACTTTACCTTTAGAACATATCTCTTGGGATGAAGTTTCCTCCATGTGGTGTAAAGCGATATATTCACTAAGGACTGCGTTGTATTCTTCTTTCAGCTCTGGATCTTTGGATAACGATTTTTCCATTCTTGCATATTGTCCAAGAGCAATGAAACGCGAAGAGCCAAGGAATACAGACTCTGGGTAGTCCTGTTTAAATGGAAGCCTTACGACATATTTGCCGTCTGACCGACGTTCGGTTGTTTTTGAATAGTATTCTTCACAAAACTTGTCTGAATCTGATGTTTGTGGAAGAGATGGCACTTCTTCTATTTCCCAGAATTTTCGAAGAATTTGGCTAAGTATGTCAATGTTGGAAGGAATAACGTTGGTAGTGAACGCATGAACTGCTTCACTTTTCATCGGTCCACTGAGCACCCATCCGAATATTGTGTTATATGCGGATGCTTGGCCACAAATATTCTTTCTGATTCCCTCAATGTTGATGAAACGTTCAGAGTCGTTACCAAGTATGAGATCAATGTTTGACGATTTATTGAAGCTGGGATCTGCCAAATCAAGGTCTTGTAGTTCTGGAGAATACGGGATCTCGAAAGAGATAGAAGGCAGTCGTTTGGTGACCTTTGGCAGAATTATAGCGTTGATCGTGCATCGAACATTATGCTTCTGAGAATAGAGCACAAAATCACATTCCTTATCAGCCTTTTGGGTTTTTCCTCCAATGCCGACAATCTCGAAACATGATTTTCGATAAGGGATTCTTAAAATATTTCTGACTTTCTCAGAAAGAAAAGTTCTTTGGGAGCCTGGGTCAATAAGTGCTCTTATAGTAAAGAGTTCATTGTTATGTTCAATTTGAACCAAGGCTGTTCGAAGCAATATTGTTTCGTTGTTGGAAGAGAAGTTTGCTTGAACTTGAGCATAAGCTTCTTTAGAAGTTGAGGGAGACGAAACTTTGGGCTTGAATGTGGAGCTATTGTTTGTTGTAAAGGGTTTCACTGAAGTAGACGTGGTAGACGTAGAACGTTGAGTGCCCGCGCTGGAAACCGATGCTTGCTCCAAATGTAATAGTGTGTGATGCTGCTTCTTACAAGAGAGGCAAGTATTCCTACTTTTACATTTTGTTTTTATATGCTCTGTAGACAGGCAGTTATTGCATATTTTGTGTTGGAATACAAAATCGATTCGTTCTTGGGGAGCAAATCTTCGAAATTCTGGACAAATTCTAATGCTATGATTTGCTTCGCATAACGGGCAGGAAGTATTTAGCTTTTCTTGAGAAGTGTACGTTTGTATTTTATTAGGATGTTGGGATAAATTCCCTGCGATGGTGCTGCGGCGATCTCTTGTGGATTTAAAACTGGATATTCGTTCTACGACTTCGAAACGATTCGTAAGGAACTCATCCATTTGAGACCAACTTGGTAGCTCGCGGTGGGATTTTAGGGATTGCTCCCACAGAGAAATTGTCTCATCCGGAAGCTTAGTTGATATCAAATATATCAGTATGGGATCCCAAAAATCGACTTTAACATCCAATGATTTCAGGATGCATAAACAATCTTTAACTGTTGAGTGAATCTTTTGGAGAGATTCACTACTTTCCCCAGTTGCTACGGGAATATTAAACAATATTTTTAGTTGGTTATCTACAAGAACACGCTTGTTCTCATATCTAGTCTTTAATGCGTTCCACGCGAGATCGAAATTTTCATCACACAGAGTGTATCTTTTTACAATCGCGCCAGCGCTACCCTTTGTTTTATTCCTCAAGTGATAGAGTTTTTGGGCACGTGTGAGTTTCGGATGATTCACGTAGACGGCCGTGAACATGTCACGAAAGGATGGCCATTCTTCGTAACTTCCTTTGAATACCTCTGTATCACATGGTGGAACTTTTATACAAACGTTCGAATTGTCTGTTCCTTCCGTATTGGAATTGTTCTGGGAGAGGTCGGTAGGGAGCAGACTATGTCTTGCTGTAGAGGGCCGAGCATTTGTACCTCTTGATATTCTCAGAATATCTAAAATTTGAGAACGTGTTTCATAATACGCCTCAGAACAAACATTGAAATTAATCTTGGCATTCTCTTTGAAGTCTTTAGTATTAGATGATTCGGGAGAAAGAATTAGATTTTCGTAATCTGTTTGTAATTTTTTCCATCTGTTTTCCAAATCATCTAATTTTACTTCGAGCAAAGAGTCGGTCTGGTCTGTAATATCACATTTTTCAAAAGTTGTGCAAAAACTTATGAGGTGATCACAGTCAAACAGAAATTTATCATGGATTGGGGAGGGTTTTACAACAGAATCGCCTGTTGCTGAATTGGAGTCTACACCCATTTTCTTGCGGGGGAAATGTGAAGTGATAAACAAAACGTGTTTTCACAGAACCCGGTTCTGAACTTAGGTAGCAAATGATCGTAAAGAATTGTTAATGTATGTAAGTGTTGTATGTTTACTTTAGTTTTTTTTTTATTATTATTATTATTTTGTAAACTCAACATAAATACGTACTAGCGAATAAATTTAGATAGTATCATATATGTATATATGTGAAAGTGGAAGAACGAAGTGTAGATGAAAGTTAGTTTCAAAAATTGTATAGAAATTAGGGCAGCTATGCTCTGTTGGGAGTCATAGACTTTAGGTTAGTTGTAAACCTTTTGGAAATTTTGTGGTTAATTATAAACCGTTCGGAAATTTAGAGGTTAATTGTTAACCTGTTAGAGATTAATTTAAGTTTAGATAAGGTACTATGTACTGCTGGGAGTCATAGAGTTTAGATTACTTGTAAATCCTTCTGAAGTGCTGAGGTTAATTGTAAACCTTTCATCCCTTAATATAGGTTTGTAGATCAATATACAATTCCTTTTTTCTTGTGGATTGCCTAAGTGATATTCGATAATAGTGGCCTTTTAGTTTGATTCTTTATTTAATCAGCTGAATTTATAAATAATTTGTAAAAAAAATTGGTAAAAATAACTCCGTTTTATTAATTATGGCCAATGGAGGTAGTACTTTTGAGTATACGTAATGTTGGAGCTAGTAGGTTTTCTCAACTAAATGGAATCCTCCAAAATTATAAAACGTTTGTAAGTAATAAATATTGCTAATAAGTAATTCAGTTTGTGATTTATTACCAGTAGACGTGGTACTTTCGAGTTGGATCTAGCAAATTTTTCCCATTTCTAGGTTTCGATATATACAGCACTGTGCATTGTGTGTAAGGTAACAAATTGATTATTTTTGATACTGTAAATAAGAATGCTTATATTGTGCTTGTTTCTTGACCATTCACCCTCGAATTGACACAAAGCAGTAAGTTATAATGTGTAAACTTTGTTTTTTATTAAAATCCGAAATTTTAATTTAAGATTCGATATTAGTGAAATAAGTCGTTATGATCATATTTTAAAATTTTAACTTCAATATTGTTCACATATGCTGATTTTTCTTCGTATACCATAAATTTCCAATTGATATATTTCTCGGTTTTCTTATAATAGTTTAACTTTCTACGTTAATAAGCCTTTTGTGTGTACTTATATGTGATTTGTTGTAAGGTATGCGTGAGAATTTTGACATGCAATTTCCAAGTATGTGCTTTTAATTGTTTTATTTGCAATAGAGCTCAAATATACTCTTATTTAGGTCTCGGAAGGTAATGTTAAATCTGCTATGTTCAATTAACTTCAGTTTTCAAAACATTTTTTTAAATTTGCAAAAAAATCGTGTTGGACATATATATTGATGATGAGATATAACTTCTTGATGACATTGTTATTGAGTACTTCGTATCGCAGATAGTGAGTATTTCGATATGGTATTTACTCCTATAGTAACGAGCAAAACTTCGTATACAAAAATAAGTAATAAATTTAATATGTCAATGTACCTTTAAGATGTGAATGCCAACTTTTGACAGAATTTTAATTTGCTCCGTTGTTGTTCCTGGAACTCATGTATTTATTTTCATATACTTATTTATGAAATAATTTAATTGCGCTAACCGAAAACCGAATTACTTCACTTTTTTAATTTGCCGTCATTTTCTAATTTAATTATTAAGAATAATTATTTTATTATGTTTTAATCACTTATTAGTTTACTAGTTTTACTAATTTTTGAACTTTTAGTTTACACTGTTCGAACTGGGATTTGTTGTATGCTATTGAAATGTAATTATGAAGAAGAGCATTCAATAGAATGTGCGCTAAGAGAATTGGTCAAATAATTACATCAATCTCTTCATACATTGTTTGAGTAATTTACCACACTGCTTGTTCTTCTTATGATTTTGAGTGATGTATGCCTGGGAATTTATGACATTCTCCGTCGCTCTTGAGCCGCTCTTTTAAACAAGTTTGGTTTCTTAAGGCAAAAGTGATGAATATTATAATCAAAGAAGTGGTAAACGTACAGGGGAAACAAGGTGTGGATATAAAGAAATGTGATGTAAAACCTTGGGAATAGAAGATGACTTTTGTAAAGATGATTGCAATAAGTGTATAAAGGGAGGGAGAATTGTGAACCGCTATTTTTGTTTCACTTTACCCTGTGTTTCATTACATGTGTTTTCGAACTTTGTGCAACTAAATTGAAATTTGCAATATTTGCTTTACACAGTTTTTATTCTTGTTGTAATTGCTTTATGTTTGTTTCTATTTTATTTTTAGCTGAACAGTACTTTTTTAGGTTATTTTATTACTGATGTAATAACACATAATTACCTAATAGCAATAATTATACATTTGTGAAACACTATTTTTTTTAGGTGATGTAATAATTTAGGAATTTTAAATTTTGTCATAAATTTCAAATTTTTATGGCACCTTTTTTAGACGATTGTAGTTAGCTTTTTTCACACGTTTAAAACCCTGACGACGGCAAATAGGTATCGATTTTCTTATTGTTAACACGAACGAAACAGATTATTTATACGGCGAACTTTTTTTAAAATTTTGGCCTAATAATCTATTAATTATTATTTTATCACACGTTTTCTTTCAAAGTTTTACTAGAGAATGCGTCCTTACCGCTGTCACTTCGCAACTAGGTTGTCTGTTTCATTTACTTATGCTTTAGGCTTTACCTTCTTCTCTCTCCATTGTCGCGAGATCTTGATCTCGATCTCCGCTGATTTGAGTTTTCTCTTCTCGGATGGACCATGAATAGAATTGAGTGATGAAAGCTGCTGAATGCGACAGAGGGCTGGAGGGCAGTAACGTCACCAATTCGAAGAGAATGATGTGGATGAAGTGGACTGTATCTTCTTTCCAAATGAGATGTGGACAGTGGGAATTCAGAGGGAGCCTACTTAGCTGTGACACTGGGAGATATTTGACTTTTAATTGCAATGTATCATTTCTCGAAGTACGAGAAATTATGTGCGATGATTTGCAATTGTGAAATTGAATAAGTAGTAACAAGAGGTTAGTTTAGTGTATTGATGAATTTATTGGGATGGTTAGATGCTCACCATTATAAATGTGCTAAGAAAGTGAACGAATGTGGCTTCATTAACTTTCCACGATAGCTTTCAACCTTATCTTTAAGATAAATTTTAATTTGGATATTCATAGCTATTAAAGTAGTCAGTAATTATTTTGCCTTTCAGTGGCTTTAAAACTATTCAGACTGTAGTTTAGTAAATACATGAATGTTTAGATATAGATACAAATATAATTCAAGTTCATAAAAATTCATTGTAAATGCTTTTGATTAAGTCTAAACATGTTTAGTTTAGACATAAAGTTAAACTCAATATTTTTGCAAGTTAATTGCAACTTTGCAACATTTTTATTAAAAAATGTATAAAACATGTATGAAAAAGGAAACAAAAAACCAAAAACAAGAAAAATATTATATAAATAGAAAATATAACAATCAACAAAGAATTAATAATGTTCTACACTTGTACACCTATAAATAAAATTTGTCTACTTTAAATAGTTTAAAGTTTATAACAATCTGTGTAGGAAAAAATCGTCGATCATTGAGTATTCCTTTCAATAGAAGGATTTGTTTTTAATGGGTTTAATTTAACGTTAGTTACGAGTGCCTTTAATAATTTTTCGAAAAGTTGTACAAAAGATGGCGCATTGTGTCCTCTTTAAAACAAGGTAAACTTTGCAAAAATCAGTTCAGCCATTCGAGATCGATTACAAATTTCGTGAAACCCAAAAACTAATTTTTTCATTTTGTCAAAACTGTAACTGTCGATATTAAATATTCTGACCTTGTTGGAAAAATTTGTTCCGGCCTTACCAAGTCCTGTCACGTATGCCACTGTTGTTCAGAATAAATACAACCACATATATATGATTTTATTGGGCGCTAGCAACTAGTTGAATGACGGGCGGTGGTCGGGTACGAGGGGATTTCAATGTTGCAAAGAGAATGTTAATATAAAACGAGTACGAGTGCATTCTAATGCCAAAGTGTTGCAATACACAATACTATGCAGTTCAGATACACTCCCACTCGCTCACACCCACACATCCTCACAGCCCGCCCCGGGTATGTATTTGCATATTCAGCAAAATTCTGTTGAATGCGCTGCAGTTTGAAGCTCTCGAATAGGGCTGGAAAAGTTTCAACAAAGATTTATACCACAACAGAAGACCACTGTGTGACTGTGTGACTGTGGGGCTGTGTGCATGTGTTCGTGTATTTGAGCCTTTCAGTGTATGGGTGGGCCTTTGCCGTCCAAAGGATTCACTTATAATGGAACAGGGACTGCAATCAAATCTCGGAGAAATTATGATGAGTCTGAAGAGGCGATGTACTCGTACGAGTAAGTATTACTCGTACTACGCCGCACAGATTCATGATTCATGATTCCATAATGAATTTAACACGTCACTGTGCCAAGCCATGGATTTTCACTTTAGTTGACACTCGTACCTCTCGAAAAGTCCTTGAATCGGAAATATAGTGGGGGAAGCGGTGTGGGCTTGTATTTTTTACGCGCTAATAATTAATAATCATTTCGTCCGGAGCAAATTGAATGTGTCCTCCGCTTCGGCGACGATACGTTCCAAATATTTTATTTTTACCAAACTAATTGAGGAGTACAAAAATGGAAGAGGCGGGAATGCAGATTTTATTTCAACTGATTGCACAAACGAGTTGACAGTTAAAAGTTTACTTTGTAATTTTTGAAAATGTAATTATTGAATAGATATTCAATCAGAAGCAAAAGAACATTGTTTTATTGATTGTGATTTAAATGATTACAAAGGCAAATGATGCAATGTAGTATTTTAATACCTACAGCATTTCTATTTATAGTTGGGAGCTAATATGTGTGTCCGTCTGTCGGTTGAAAAAAACCCACTAACATGGTTTTGGGTTAAACAGACTGTGCTCGATATGGACCCTTTAAAAATGTAACTGGCAGGAGACCCTATGGATAGATCTATTTCGACCATGCTGAATCCAGAGGTGGTATCCGTTTATTAGGTTAGTGTTTTTCGTGATACTAGTTTTCGACCACAATTAAGTATTACCATAAGTCAAACGTCATAGATATAACTGACATATTTAGTTGGTGCATTTGAGAAAATATTCCTTGCGAAAAATTGCTATTCTCTTATGGTATTCTAGCAATGTGGTCTTAATCTCCTAAAGCGTGGCAAATCGCCCTCCTTTCATTTGCATTTTCAGTTTTTGGAACAGAAAAAAATCGTATGAAGATTGATAATCAAGCTCAAAAAATTCTATGGCTTTGAGCTTGATTATCAAACCAACGAAATTATAGTTAAAAATATAATTATTGTGAATTATTCGATGTCTTTAAGGACTTTAAATTAAATATTATTAAAATATTCTTAAACAAGAAAGAAAGTTCAGTCGGATAAACCGACTTATGAGACATCTCACCTTCAGTATCAAAAATATTCATAAATATTTTTTTTAATTAAATTAAATAGCTATATCACTACGTCCATAAAGATACAAGATGCTTGTATAGACAAAGTGCTGAATTTTAAATATTTCGGCGTTACACTTAACGATAAATGGGACTGGTCAAATATACAAAGATGCCGTATAGAAATGGCACGAGATTAATTTTTAAACTACACAAATATTATTCATCTTGAAACGAAATCACGATTTGGTAAAACATATGTATGGCCAGTCTTACTATATGTGGCGGAGACATGGACCATAAAATCATCAGACGTAAAACGATTATATCATCAGAGAAACGGACAGACTTCAGAACGAAGCAAGATACAGAAATGCTTTCGCAGAGGTGCTGAATAATATATAAAATCACTTTCTGAAATTTAAAATATGTAAAAATCTATAATAGTATTGGTTGCTAAAATTCGAATGACAAATTAGCAAGTAAAGAAAAAGAATTAAATTATTATCAATGTAAATTTAATTTCATAGGTTTAAATCGCTGGTATTAAAGTTATAAGCCGGTAACTGCTGCTTAAAAATAGTACATTTGTACCAAAATAGTACATTTACACCATTTGCGAGGTAGCAAAAGGGGCGTGCCAATGACTATAGTCATTTTCTATACTATAAAATATTACACTCTACAAAATTTCGGGTATTTGTATGGACTGATATTAAAGCTATAAACAGTTAACTTTTGGTACAACATTTTTCATTTGTGTGGGAGGCACCAAAAGGGGCATACCAATAACGCCCACTTTTCACTGTACTGTAGTTACTATAAAAACATTACACTGTACAAAATTTCAAATATTTGTATGCACTGGTATTAAAGCTATAAGCAGTTAACATTTTGTAAAAATGGTTCCTTTGTGTGGAAGGTACCAAAAGGAGCGGGGCCACTTCGCCCATTTTTTTTCAAGCTGATGGCGATAGTTAAACTGATACTATGTGTGGAATTACAGAAGATTCGGAAAAGTAGTATAGAAGTTATTAGAGAATTTATATTTCGCTAAATTTTAACCCTTTGTGATGGAGGTACTGGAAGGAGTAGACAAATATGGCCCATCTTCGAACTTAGCCTGAGATAGGAAAAAATATTATCACATTCGAATTTTGATGTCAATCCGTTACCCCTTTCGAGAGTTATCGTGCGCTACAGACAGACGGACAAAGATACAGACAGACATACGGACGGAAATTGCTCAAATTACTTAACATGTCTTAAAACGGATTTCCGCCGAACATACTTAGGGTTTTAGGTCACTCCTTCGATTTGTTACACTTTTGGCTCGTAGCAAATGATATATAAATATAACCTACTCTGTAAGGTTATGGGATAAAAATGGGATTTTCTCGTTATATCTTGTAAGCTATCATTGAAACCGCATATGTGATGAACAACTTATATTAGAAGAAGACGGAGACTGCTTACTTTAGGATTCTTTAAAGTTTTCCTGAACAAATTACAATAAATGGTTCTCCAGTTATACTAAACTATGTGGTTAAACCTCTATTTTTAGATGTTTATCTTTGTTTTGGCAGATAAACAATTCCCATCCCACTAACAGACCACAAAGCTCTTAAAGGAAATGGCCTATGCTTTCTTTTGAACAATAAAATCAAAAATCAAAAATATGGATTATCGACAAAAATGTCAAACCAATTTTTAATTTCGAAAAAAAACACAAATATTTTTGTGAATCGATAACACATTTTGTAACTAGATTTATGCTATGAACATTCTTTGGTCACATCTTACAATTTTGTCAGCAAAATGTCAAAAAATGCAACCGTGTGATTTAACAACTGTGTGAACTTACTTTTTTGTCATGCAACTTTGTAGAAAAGTCATAGTCAGTACACTGTAAGATGTGCGAAGTTTATGCATCTGACAATGGAGCCATTGTCAGAGAAACTTTTTTATGACAACACTGTCTATAAAATATTTTAATTGGCAATACTAAATATAAATAAAGGGTGGGACATTAATAAATTTAAATTTGAACTACCGATTACATTGACATGTGATTTCAGCTCTTTGGATTATTTTCTGTGGGGAGTCATTAAGGATAAATGTTACCCAAAGGATCCACAGACAATTGAAGCGTTGAAGCATGAAATCGAATTTGGCAATGAAGAAATTCGACAAGAAAATGTACTGAAAAATACCAAAGTTCAACATTTTAAATAAAACCAGAAATTTGAAAAAAATTACCAGTACTTTTTTATAGCCGATTCAAATTTATTTAGAACGGGTTTTCCAATAGAGATAACATGATTTTGAAGGGTCGTTGCGGCCATTTGTAATATTTCATGATCTGTCATTTGTTTTTCATTGTATTCAGTAGTGTTTACAATTTCATCATGGAGAGATATACGCAAGATCAACGTTTACAAATTGTTCAGATTTATTATCAAAATAATCATTCTCAAATTGCAACTTTTCGTGCGCTAAGTCAATTTTTTTTAAATCCCAAAAAAAACACTTGCCAGACCGATTCCCGATCCGACGTACCGTTAAGGAGCTTGAGCAAAAATAACTTTCCGTTCACATTTGAAAATGATGCTAAGTCCATTTTTTTAAAAATCCAAAAAAAAAAATCCTTCCCAGTCGACCTACGACCTTGACACCCATGAGCAATATTTTAGCTCTCGTTAAAAGCTATCTATCCTTTTGCCATTGACCAATTGTGGCTACGTGCCACACAGCAAATGAAACAATTGAATTGTTGCGAGAAAAGTTTGGAGATTCGATTATTTCAAGAAATTGTGATATTGAATGGCCTCCAAGAAGTTGTGATTAAACACCATTAGACTGTTTCTTGTGGGGTTATTTGAAGTCATTGGTCTTTCGAAATAAACCAGACTCTCTTCAAGATTAACAAGTCAATATTGAACGTATTCATGACATATGACTTGTATTAGTGGAAAACGTGCTCGAAAATTGGGTTCAGTTATCGATTGTTCGCCTTGGTTTGACTGAACTAACAAACGCCAACGGTAGATAAGATAAATTCCTTATTTATTTTACAAGTAGGGAAGGTGCAATTTTGAAATATACTGGAACATATCCCCGGTTTTTGTATGTATGTAGTGTGTTTTTCTTCAAACATGAGCATTTCACACTCACTGTAGACGAGTCTATGAAATGTTTAAGCAGTACACAAGTATTCGAATATCTAAAAGATAAACATAAATGCATTATCTCATCAATTGACATGTCGCACTGTTGGGCCAACTGCTGGTCATCTTACTAACTATTCAACTTAAATGCATATTTAATAACCCAAGTACTTGTTTCTGTCAATCATTTGTTTAATTTCTGTCCATAGGACTTTCAAATCGACACACATTTGTATCGTTCATTTAAACAGTGGTCTAACTTTTGTCTTCACAAAATATAACTCGTTCGTAATGAAATCCAAGCAACTCTAACAAATGCTCGAAATAATTGGAATAAAATATTAAATACAAAGTTAAGTACAAGACTTACATCGGTATTACAATAAACGATACATACTCGTCCTATGTATGTATATGTGTCAGTGTTTCCAACACTTGTGGGTTTCCATATAACACGGGAAGAGGGTCAACTTGATTTAAAGATTTCCATGCAACCTAAACGTAGTGGGGAACAACCGCATTCAACTGCGCACATTTCTAACCACTTTGACAATGTCCCGACCGGAGGACACATTGTGCAGAGAGATACTGAGAAATTTACATAAATGACGAGATTTAGTTTTGGTCTGTTCAAGTTTTATTCCGAATAGTTTGCTTTGTTATTTATGGTAAAGTGCAACCGCATGGAAGCCATGAAATGTTGTCCCAACACCGATGACTCGTATGACGGCCTGGCAGCGTTAAGACCATAAGGACTCTATTAATGAAAGTGATTTCGTGGTCGGCGCAAGTGGGGAGGGAGTTGTGGCAATTGCGAATGTCGACGACCCAAGAATCGTGTGAGTCCAGACACGTCTGTGGTTTGTTTATTCGCATATCTGAGTCTCAGCCAAACCAAATGTAAATTTGAAATTGATTTGAAAAATATGTTGTTGAATTGTTGCCACCCTCGAACTCAACGTCGGACTCCATCTCTCCTCCGCCTAACTTCCTCTTTGTCACATCCGCTTGCATTCATATTTACATTTCAATAAATTTCTACTTATGTTTCTGCCACAATATCCATACAAACTCACATATGTATGTACATACAAACTCAAAGCTGTGTGTGTGTGTAATTTTCTGTTACAATATGCTCCAGGACTAAAGGACCCAGTAAAGGGGAGAGCTTCCTCCCCGGTTTCCCTTTTTTTTGTGAAAGTGGAATTCAATCATTGCATTTTTATGGCTTAATCTCTCAAAGTGCCCGTAAAGTGCATATACAGATGTGAGTGTGTGTATGTGTGCTAACATTTGTGCAAATCCATATAGACATATGTAGATTTACCACATACATATATACTCGTAATTGTGCACACACGCGCATGTATTACTCGTATGTGTGTGTATGTGTATGTTTAGCGGTTTAAGAATATGGACTACATTGCCCTCCTTAAGTCTATTGCCTTAAGCTGTGAACCTTGTAGCAATTTGTCTCGAAGAACATGAATGAAATATGCACATACATACTTTCATATATTTGTCTGTGGCTGTATCTATGTATGTGTGTTCGTTTTATTCTCGAATAATACTCTTTAGTACAATTTTGTGTACAACCACTTTTTTACATGCAAATGATTTTACGGAGTGAACCGAAACTTATGTTTGAAATAAAATTCATAAATAGATTAAGTATTGTAAAACGATTTCTAATTTAAAAATGAATTATAATTGTCACTTACCGAACCTCCCACACGGTAAATTTAACTCTTGTAGAGCCACATACATGTCAGAACCTTTTGCGAATATCTCTTTATGTGAAAACCAGTAAGGAAAGGCTGAAAGTCGGGCGGTGCCGACTATATAATACGCTACACCTCCCTAACAATGCGATAAAGGTCATTGCGATAACATATTGGAATAATTGGTAAATAGGCAGGAACATATTATCTAATTCTGAGCCGATAATCGCTAAATTAAACAATATTCGTTCCTAAATTGAGAAACATCTTTCCGGAAAATATTAATGATCGGAAGTAAAGTACAACTTCTATAGCGCTTTGATACCAAATCAGGAGGAACATATATGGAGGTTATATATAAATCTGAACCGATTTTCCCTGAATACTCATTCATGTAAAAAGACCTCTTTCTGTAGAATTTCGTACTGATCGGATATAAAATACAGTCTCTACAGCGCTTACATGTCAAATCGGTCGTAACATATATATGGGGGCTATATCTAAATCTGAACCGATTTTCTCCGAATTTGGCAGTATTCCTTCATGTAATAAGAAACCTCTTTCTGCTGAATTTCACACTGATCGGTTATAAAATTAAGTTTTTACAGCGCTTACATGTCAAATCGGGGCTAACATATATATGGGGGCTATATCCAAATCTGAACCGATTTTAACCAAATTAAATAGGGATCGTCCTTGGGCCAAAAAAAAAGATATGTGTAAAGTTTCGTCAAGATCGGACCATAAAAACATTGATTACAAGAATACATCTACAGACAGACGGACATAGCTAAATCGACTCAGAAAGTGATTACAAGTCGATCGGTACAATAAACAATGGATCTATCTCTTCTCCTTTTGGGTGTTACAAACAAATGCACAAAGTCATAATACCCTGTACCACAGTGTGGTGTAGGGTATAATTACCGGTAAATTATTTATCATGGTTTTATCATTGGAGATTGATAATGAATAGATATCCTGCGACATGGAAATAACTGGCTTAATACATGCTGAAAAAAATCGCTCCAGTAAAATATTGTCCCAAATATATTCGCCTTGAAACATACATAAATATGTTTAGAGTACACTCTAAATATATAATACTAGCATTTTAATACCTGGCGTTGCCCAGGTTGTCCTTTAACACCGTGATCCAAACTTCGTAAACTTGAAGATATTCTAACAAAAACTCCGAATAAAAGGCAACATGAAACAAGTAACAAAGTTCAATCGGGTAAACTGACTTATGAAGCTCATCACCTTGAGTCCCCAAAAATATTGGAACATTAAAGTATGCACTGGTACTAAAGTTATAAGCTGTTAACTTTCCGTGCAGAATGGTCCATTTGTGTGGGAGGTACCAAAAGAGGCATGCCAATGACTGTAGGTGCTATAAAAGCACTACACTGTACCAAATTAAAAGTTTTTGTATGCACTGATATTCATGTTATAAGCAGTTAACTTTTGGTGCAAAATGGTCTATTTGTGTGGGAGTTACCAAAAGGGGCGTAGCAACTTCGCCCATTTTTCTTGAGTTGATGGCGATTAACAAACTAGAACTATGTGTGGAATTTCAGAAGATTCGAATAAGTAGTATAGAAGTTATTAAAGAATCAATATTTCACGAAATGTTAACCCTTTGTGGCGGAGGGGCTCTATGAAATAAACCCCAATGAAATAACAACCACAAATAAAATGAAATAAACCCCACAACATTTCATACATTTTGGGATTTATTTCACGATGAAATGGGTTTTATTTAATTTTTTGCTGGAAATTGTTTCATTTTTTAATTGGGATTTACTTCGTTCCTGTAAAACACCCAAAAAAGGTTCAATGAAATAATACCCTAATAAAAAAATTGGGACTTGTTTCATTTCATAAAAATTTTGGTATTTATTTCATTATTTAAATTTTTAAGGAAGTTGGAAAAAATTAATTGGTTTAAAAGAAGAAATAGCATGTTGATCAGAAAACATTATATGTACAAGCTGACCCAAAATGACCAACGGGGTTTGAGTTCATTATAACTTTTTATTTAAGACATAATTATTAATTCCTGTATTATATCCTGTATATATATTTGGTGGCCTAAAATGACCGAAGGGGTTTGAATTCCTCATATCGTTTTTAATGTAACTTTTTACTATATTTGGTATGTGGTAATATGTTCTTCTATCTTCGGCTAAGTTCGAAGATGGGGCATATTGGTCAACTCCTCCCCCAACAAGGGTTAACATTTAGTGAAATATTGATTATTTAATAACTTCTATACTACCTCTGAAATTCTACACATAGTAATAGTTTATTAGTCACTAGAATGGGTGAAGTTGTCACGCCCCTTCTGGTACCTCCCACACAAATTGACAATTTTAAACCAAAAGTTAACAGCTTTAACTTATACCAGTGCACATAAATACTTGAAATTTTACAGTGCAATGCTTTTACAGTACCTAGAATTAGAAAAGTGTCCGTAATTGGCACGCCACTTTTGGTACCTCCCACACAAATGGACCATTTTACACCAAATGTTAATAGCTTACGCCTTTAATACCAGTGCATATAAATACTTGAAATTTTGTACAGTGTAATTATATTTATAGTATTTATAGTATTATAGTATTTACAAAAAGTCCAGGGAAAAATGGGCGTTATTGCCGCGCCACTTTTGGTACCTCCCACACAAATGGAAGTTTTTATACCTAATGAGAACTGGTAGAAATACCAGACAAGCAAATAATTTGGTAGTTTCAAGATGCCGACTTGATTTAACTAAACAACGTATTGGTTTTGGTGGACCAAGTGAATATAATGATTTGGTTCATGATTGTGTAAACAAATCTATGAATAAAACTAAAATTTCTAAAAAAAAAAAAGTTAACAGTTTTTAATTAAAACAAAAAAATAAATATATTTAGCAATATTTTTTTGGGACTCATGGTGAGGGGATTCATAAGTCGTTTTACCCGACTGAACTTTCTTATTTGTTTTATTTCTTTTAAGTATTTTCTAAAAAGACTTGCAGAATTTAAAATGGAACAGTACACACTTGAACAACTACCAAAAAAATAAAAAATACAATAATAAATAAATAAAAAAATATTCTGAATTAATATACTGTATTTAAAAAATATTAAGTCCTACATACAAATTAATACTTATTTTAACACCATACAACTGGAAATGAGAAGCGCGCAGGATTAATCATTGGTATGCTATTGGAAATGACGTATGAGACGGAAAAAATTATTTAAAAATCTTAGAAATCAAACAGAATGATTTATATACGATAAAGTATTAAAATAAATTTTATCATATGACTGTCACAAAATGTTGAAAAACAAGAGATATATTCAAATCTTTGGAATATACTTACTTACACTGAAATATTTAGTCACTCTTCTACGACACAAATTCTCATAATAGATCCATAAAAAATTTTCTGTACTAAAAGTTAAAAAAATTTTTATGTAAGATATTATCAATAATAGAAACTGATTGTTTTGAAAGTGGCGAAAGTGAAATTTTTCTTATAAATTGTTATCAAAAATAATTTTCTCAAAAAAATCAATCGTGACTTAGATTTTAAAATCTTAAGTTTTGTTAGCAAATAAAACTACAAAAAATTATTAAAAATTACGTCTATAAAACAAAAGCTAATGCTGCTTATGACATTCTTAACCCTGGTGTTAGATTAGCAAATCTATACGAATCCTAGATTAAGAGTCCATTTGGTCAAAATTACATTTATCATATAAAAGGAAACGATACAAGAATGGACCAAATGGGCCTAATCTAACAGCAGGTTTAATTATGAAGTACTTATGAAGCAATTATGAACACGAAATCAAGGAAAAATTTAAATGTGAGTAATAAATTTATTACAAAATCTATTACTCACATTTTTATCATCCATTTGGCACAAATCTCTTCACAGGATTTACAAACAAGATCTCCTTCAAAAACGCATGTACATACATAAATAACATACAGCAAAAATAACTATGACACACGCACTCCCTTATCACGGAGATCGATGGTAACGCTGACGGCATAACCACATGCATGTACACGACGGTTTCATTTGTTGTTGTTGCTATGCTTTAGCAAAAATAATTGTTAACAGCACATATTCAAATTATTTTCGGTGCAATATGCACGTATACTTACATATTCACAGCAATCACATTTTTTCACAATCCGCGTCCCGAAAACAGACAACCGTTTCCTTCCATCGCTTGTAAATAACTGACGAAAACGAACAACAGAACTGTTCTCTATTTTCTCTTCTAGCATTCCACAATTGATTCACACATTACCAAACAAACTGATTCTCCGAGCGAGAGAGGGAGGGAGAGATTGTAAAATTCTCTCGTATGTATTCTTAAAAATAATGACAATAGTCATAAAATTTATTACCAAGACAGCCTTTCCTTTATGGGGAGCATAGCCTTAAATTTATTACTCAAATATCTCATACTGTTAATTAAGTCCGATTCGGCATTAAAACTATGACATGTCTACGTCATAGTGTTAATGTAGAAAATCCTTAAAAGTATTGAAATATTACTTAAAATAATGCGGATTGTCACAAAAATAATGATTTTTTTCTTTAATTTAAATGCGTACATTTAAAGAAGCGCGTACACAAAACTAATGATTAGATAGTCATTAATTCAAATTTAAAAAAACTTTATATTAAGGAAAATTTCGTAAAAAACGTGTAAATTTTCATTATTTTAATGAAAATTGTCATTGAATTGATGCCGAGGTAGCATACTTAATATAAGAATGTGTCATCATTAGTTTTATTACTATTTTTTTTTTCAGTGTACCTTTTGTATCTTTGTGAATTTTTCAGAACTGGTGCAGTATCTTTTCACGTACCCGATCTGATGTAGTTTATATGAAATACGATTATGGCCAAAATCATAAATATGGCAATACATATTTTGTTGTTGTAGTACTAGATAAGTCCTACTGTTAGTACTGGCCGGAGCTCGGGCGCACCGTTTGCAGATTTAAATTAAATATTGGATTGTAAAGGATGATGAAGATATTGGCAGTACTTACCGTACAACCCATAAGACGTAGAAAAATCTATGATTGGTATGATTCTGTTGCAAGGACATTTAACAAGATGCACAACATGAACAACATCAACAACGTCAACAACATGTTGCTGAGCCAATTGACAACACAATTTAAGCACACCCTCAAAGAAGAGAAAAATACAATGTTCCCCATTATCCTCTGCACTCCTATGAGTGTCCTGAGTGTTTTGTGTGAGTGTCTGTGTGTGAGAGAAATTGTATGTGGAGATATCTATCGACTGTTTCCCATCTTTATTGCTGCACTACTATTCATCCCAACCATAGCCGGGGCCTGGGGGGCCAATTGAATGTTGGCATTCGCAGCAGCAGTAGCAATAGAAGTTATTGCTTTTGACTTTTGGTAACGTCCAACATCCACGTGTGGCTGTTGTTTGCTGTCGGCTCTGGTTTCCTTCCGAAATAATCTGCTCCAGTTGTTGTTTTTGTTGCTACTGCTGCTACTGCTGCTACTGCTACTTCTTCTGTTTCCAAGTGTTTGTTGAACAGTTTACAAGTTTATTGCTTTAATTATTTTTGTAGCAAGTCTTTGAGAGTCGGTTCAAGTGACGACTTAACTTTCATATATATACAAAAACATACTCCACTCCAATTCACAGCAATCAACTCTTCGATGAGGGCGGATTGTTGGCAAGACTCTTTGGGGTGTATAAATGCAATAATAACTCCTCCGAAGAGAGCGATAGACGGGTGGAAAATAGGAAAACTTTGTCATACGTGCTAAAATTGCAACATATAAAATTGCTTAGCCAGCGAACCACACAATCCACACTCTCTGGACCGTGTCATCGAAGAACACACATGTGCCCTGTCCCCCCTTTCATCGGAAATAAGTGAAGTGTTCTTTAATTCGACCACTTTATTACTCCCATAGCAGATGAGTGCGGACAACCAAGCAAAAAAAGCCAGCCACCCCACACCCCTACTAAAACTTGTCCAATTCACTTGAGTTGAGTTATTTATTTTCATGTTCATCAATTTATCACCAGATCGTTTTAATAGCTCGAAGAGGGCGCATAAACTTTGTCCATTTCATTGTTTCCGCTTTGCCTGGTGTAGGCACAGACACACTCACATATTGGGGGGATGTGACTCTATTTGCCTTCAGAGTGACCTCTTGACTTCTTGACCACACAAATTCAGCAGAGGTCAAACTGCTCTCATCTTAAACATATTGTAGCCTGAATGCCACTACAGTGGTCAACATCATCATTGGCCATTTCCGTTGAGAACAATTCATAAATAATTGCCCCAAACTTTAATATCCGCGACATTCGGTTATCAGTCACAGTTCCCACAATCTGGACAGCATCGGGACATGGAATAATAACCTTTACTAATGTTAACCTTAAAGTAGAGCGGTATTTCAATTGAAGTGCATTATATGTAAAATATAAACAATTTCAATTAAACATTAAGATGTTTTCCCATCCCAAAATTCCATTGGCGTTGGTTTTCAGTGACGTTTTTTTATCCCATCACCTTAGAGAGGAGGGTATATATCATTTGCTACGGGCCAAAAAACTAAGAGGCTAGTTTTTTGCATTTTTGTTTCCGATTCTGACCATAAAAAAATGCAACAGTACAAGAGGGTGTAGGGGACATTATAAAAATGCTGCTCTCTGACAGGGCAACATCTTTATTTAGAAAAGAAAACACCGTTAGTGTTGTTTTTTGCTTTATTTTCAACAATGTTATAGATTTTCCCGAAGATGTTCCTCAAAGAGGAAATAAATACTCATCTAAACTTAACCTCGAGCTTCTTCATTAATTAAAAACACCTAAAATACAGAATTTCAAATTAATTTAAAAAAAAATAAAAAAATATATATAAATAATTTAAGGCCTACTTCCATCCAAAAGCCTATATGTTAAAGAATTAATAGATGTTTAAGATATTAAAAAATCGCTCAAATCGGAAGGTACAAACAATTTAAAAAAATATTTGTTGTAAACAAAATTTTCTGAAAAGTACCGACAACATTTCAAAAAAAGATTTTCCAAATCGGACCATAACTTAAGACATTTTGACCAAAAACCCGATACACAGAGTTACATTTTAACGCTTTTTTAAACAACGATAACTTCTGATCAAGTTATCCGAAAAATCTCAAAAAAAAAACAAAAAACGTATCTTCAGAATAGGAAAAATCAAGACCGAAATTTTTTTGAAACCGATTCGATTTGTCTTGGAATTCCCCGTATACTTTACCCCCATTTATAAAAAGAAAACGGCTAACGGAGCCTACATACACCCTATATATATTTGTGTTTTTCTGGAATAAAGGCTCATCTAAAAAAATCTAAATTTTCAGGATAGCTAAAATACTTTTTCCCCCGCAGTGGATTTGATACCAAATGTGCAAAAGGTGGGAAACAGTCACCAAAATTGGAGTGTCATAGAGGGATCCATAGATAACAATTACCTGAATACATTTATGTTAAAATACCGAAATTGAAAATACTGAGATAGGCGGTTATTCCAGAAAACCACAGATATGTCGGTCATTCTTTAACAAATAAAATGAAAGTTCGCACTACTTCGAACTCTTTAATTAATTAACGACTTTGATATCCCGCAGACTACATTTTCTATAGTTTTTGAACGAAATATTGGAAAAATACAACTAATTTATCCCAAAGAACACTAGAAACATATAAGACAATCTAAGTCGAGTAAATCGACTAAAGTATACCCCAATATTCAGAGAAACATAAAGGTATGTCACAGGTTTGTACGAAATTGGTTCGTTTTCGTTTTTCAAAATCGTATCTTTTTATTTTAGCTTCTACAGCTCTTGTACGTTTTCATGAAACCGAAAGAAAATGAAACCCGAAAAAAACTATCAAAAATATGCCAGCATAGAAATCAGAAACAGCTGTTTCAGCCATCGCCGTCAATAATATCGGACCGACTCCAGATTCTGATGGGCGGTAGTGAAAATAAATAAATCTTATTAAAGCCAAAAAAAATAAACAAAAGAAAATAATGTCTGGAATTTCAATTGCCGCAGTAGCTGCATAGATGGAAGAATAGAGAAATGTGCATTCCGAAACAAAATTACACCGCAGAAGTATGCGCGATGCATCAGATCCATGTCCCAAACAAATAGAGTGTAAGTAAATAAGTATATCCATTTAATTGTATATTCGCTTAATATTTTTTCTTTAGTTTTATATGCTTTTATCGTTTGAATAAAGAAGAATTTTTAATGGAACTGGAAAAAATTGAACCGTTCCTGAAGAGCTCGACAGTACCGAGAATTATACAATTGGCAACAACTCTTCGTTTTCTTGCTACAGGAGCGTACCAAGGTGTTATCTATGGAGATTTATGAATGCTCTCGAGGGTAAGATATGTCCACATTTCATAAAAATAAGAATGAGGCCTGAAGAGAAGACGAACTTAAATTGTACTTCTTTCAAAATACCAGATACCCGACATAATTGGATGCATAGACGGTAGTCACATAAAAATGTAGAAACCAACAGAAGATGATTACCTCTATTACAATAGGAAAGGAACATATAACTTAAACGCAATGATTGTAAGTTATATCTATTTTCAAAGAAATGAATTAGATATGTGAGTACAACATGAAAGTGCCTGGGTCTTGCGACGACGCATTTATTTGGATCTTAAGTGGACCAAGAAAGTATTATTTAAATGAATACAGAAATTGCGATATGAATTCTCGCATATTTGGTGACTCTGGCTATGGATTAGAACCGTTCTTAATGACGCCATATAAAGATGTAACCGTCGGAACTATGCAGCACAAATGTAACAAACAAAAACATACATCAGCTCGTAGCATTGTAGAGTGTGTAATTGGCGCAATAAAAAGCCGAGATGAAATTGATTATGACGTGGGAGATACAGGGTGACTGATATTTATTGCAACCAACTTCAGGTTGCTATCATTTCTAAACCGCTAGTCTTATAACTGACAGATTTATTTCAGTGACAGTTCATTTTATTGTTTACAAGCTTACAAAAGCATTTTGATCTATTGCATTCAGAAAAAAAGTTATTTGTGGTGGAATTCAAGCGTGATAGTGTGATTGCTTTATATTTGGGTGGAAAAACACAAGTGGCTATCGTTAGAGCCCTCCAGCATTTAAATGTGAATAAATCTTTTGTTTCTTGTACCATTGATCGTTACCGTGATACTGGTAGTGTTGCATCGCGTCCAAAAAGTGGACGAAAAAAAACGGTAACAACGCCAGAAATGATCCGAAAAGTGAAGGCCAGATTTGATAGAAATCCACGCCGCAATGGTAGAAAAATTGCTCGTGAGCTGAACATATCGCGAGAACGGATACAACACATATTAAAAAATTAGCTTGTACTAAAGCCATTGAAGTTCCAAAAAGTGCAAGAGCTCACCGATGCACAAAAAAAGTTATACTGGAAAGAGCCAAGGAGTTGCTTCGCTTGCACGAAAGTGGCCAGTTACCGAATTTGGTTTTCTCCGATGAGAAGCCATTCAAAATTGAGCTGTTTGTGAACAAACAAAATGATCGGGTTTACCTGCCAAAGAGGTCAGCTGAAAATTTACACCTTCGTGTGGGCCGCCGTAACGGCCGTTGGTCGCTCCCCGCTCGTATTCATCGACAATGGGGTCAAAATAAATGCCGAATATTATCGGGAAAATGTCCTAAAGGCAGTATTTGAAGCCCTGGGCATACAAACATTTCGGCCGCAGACCATGGACATTCCAACAGGACTCAGCACCATCGCACTCAGCACGCGTCAACCAAGAATGGCTTAAAAAGGAGGTTCCTCGCTTCATTTCTACCGCACAATGGCCACCAAGATCTCCGGATCTTAATCCGTTGGACTTTTGCGCCTGGGGCATTTTAGAGAGTAAGGTTCGCACTAAAAAATACCAAAGTATCGATCATCTCAAGCCGGCGCTTCGCCGGGAATGGGCCAAAATACCGCGGAGCCACTTTCGTGCAGCGTGTGATGGCTTTGTCGGCCGTTTGAAGGCCATAATTGTGCCAATGGTGGCCAATTCGAACAAATCTAAACTGTTTCTAAAATTGTATGTTATTTCCGACATTTTTTGCTTTTGAACAATAAAAATTAAAAATAAATTAAAAAAAAATAGCGCTTTACTTTGTTGCATTACATATCAGCCACCCTGTACTTCTCAAAGAAATCTGTTCAACGCAGGTACTCTTATAAGGGACAGTATAGCAAACCTAATTAATTAATTCCTAAAATAAATTTTATTTATTTTGTTTGTTGTTTCATTTTTTAGTTTCAGGATTGCATTTTCTCTTATTTTTGTTTTGTTTTATGATTGTTTTATGGGGTACAGCACTTCTAAGACCAAAAGTATTAAGTATTATCGTACGAAAAGTATTTGAAATAGTTTTGTTGTTTGAAATTAATTAAAATATTATTCATTCTTAATCTTTAGTAGATTTTTTGACTTTTTCGGAGTTTAAATTATTAAAAAAATAAACTTCACTTCAGATTTTGTGAACGTTTCAAACCGAAATTTATTTTTCGGTTTACGTTTTCTGTAGAAGCTAAAAACTTATTCGATTTCAAAATCGTAAATTCTTGTACGATTTTGCAATCTCTGACAATGCAGATAATATGAAATTTGGTATTTTGTGTAACATAAATATTACACAATACTTTTGTACATTATAAAATTGTATGCTTACTTATTTTTGTAAATTGTAAATAAATCAATAAATTTTACATTGAACATTTAATTTTTTGATTGAAAAAAAAAAGATTAAACGTTTTTTCCTCTTCAATCAAATCATTACCTTCAGTGTTTTTTTCACTTATTTTAAGTAAACGTCCAATATTCTTTAGATGGTTCCGAGTCTAATGGTTTTCATAAAATGTTCCCTATTCGAACACTTTAAGTCATAAAATGTAATTCCCTTAGATTGACTTAATGTTATGTTAAGTGGCTTAATATTTCAGACAGTTGTGGGATAGTTGCATAAGAATAGGGGAAGTAAGTCAAAAAGACATTACGTATATGAAATCATTGCCTCAATGCTACCGAGAGCCAGCCAACCAGACACTGGGACACCGCCATCAACATTAGTTATTCTTTTCGTCCGCTCTCCATTATACTCTCACACCTCTGCAGAATGACAATATAAACAGGAATTCCCAATGTCGTCCTAATTAAATGACCAACGTCTGTCAGTCAACTCGTATATTTAGTATGTGCGAAAGACGCACCACAGTTGAACTGACACATAACAGCCATAGACCGACACAGGCCTGCCGTATAACGCGGGTTCAGCCCGCCAGCGCCAAATAACAATGGGGTTAATAGAAAAAGTTCATAACTTCTCATCAGTGACATCGTCATCGGCAACGCCACCATCACCACCAACGCCACCGCCATCATCAAACAAAACTAAAAGTTGATCCTCATGCCATTAAAACCGCCAAAACTGGCACCTCTGGTGGCCATTACGGCCAACAGGCGGAATGAAGGGGAATGACAGCGTCCAAAAGGAGACCGAGAAGAACGACAAAAATGTGTCCGTATAAAATCTCTAAAATGACCAAAGTTGACTGTAAAGAATCAAACGGACGAACGAGTGAAGCCCAGTGAGTGGCCAAACCAATAAAAAAGAAAATGTGACTGAAATGAATGAAGTTGATGTGGGAATTCGAACACGGCGACCATTGTTCCAAACACCATCTCAACCATCTCTTGGCAGTGTTGCCGAAGACTGTTCCTCATAAAACGTCACATCGTACAAAATTGGGTGAAATGAAGCACTGAAGCAATGAAGCAGGAATAAAAGGAGTCAAATACCACGATGACACCGTCAGATACCAGTTGACCTGACAAAGGACTTTGGCTAAAAATAGCGAACCGGTGGCGAAGAAGAGATGCCGAGCATGACGTAGGGTTTTTTCTATTTGGGTAATTCCATTGCTGCAAATATTTCTAAAGCTGGCAAATTCATAAACACATTTCACTTTTTTTTATAACTGTATTTTAACAGATCGGAAAATTTCACTTGGGCTAAATCATTGAACAAGTTTTTTCTATTCGCAAATTAAAAATTTGACCTTACACCAACATTTGATATTTTAAATATAGACAAATTATATGTATTAAACAAGTCTTTGATTCTACCCTTCCTATCTGAATATTTCCTAATTTGGATAAATTTTTCCGAAACAAAGATTTATTTACGTCTAAATTCGGTTGTTTAGAAGATAATTATTCAGAACTTATTTAAATTAATATGGAAGTACTGTAGAGATAAATCTGGTATTCCATGCGGTCAATATGTTCTTTAAGTAAAATCTTAATTTTATTTATTTCAAGCAGATTTTGATACAGTACTTAGTCCAGCCTCATTATACCCTCACTTTAGTGTGACGAGGGTATATATCATTTGCTACGGAAAAAAGTGTAACACATCGAAGGAGTGATCTAAGACCCTAAGTATGTTCGGAGGAAATCCGTTTTGGGTCATTTTAAGTCGAATGAGCAATGTCCGTCCGTCTGTCTGTCTGTCTGTCTGTCTGTCTGTCTGTCTGTCTGTGTGTCTGCTGGCTGGTGCGCACGATAACTCTCGAAAGGAGTAACCGATTGACTTCAAATTTGGTATGTGGTAATATTTTGATCTATCTCCGGATGAGTTCGAAGATGGGCCATATTGGTCTACTCCTTCTGGTACCTCCCACACAAAGGGTTAAAATTTAGTGAAATATTGATTCTTTAATAACTCCTATACTACTTACTCGAATCTTTTGAAATGCTGCACATAATATTAGTATATTAGTCGCTATTTACTCGAGAAAAATGGGTGAAGTTGGCATGCCCCTTTTGGTACCTCCCACACAAATGGACCATTTTGCATCAAAATTTAACTGCTTATAACTTTAACACAAGTGCATAAAAATGCTTGAAATTTTCTACAGTATAATGTTTTTGTAGCGCCTATAGTCCGGTAAAAAATGGGCATTATTGTACAGCCCCTTTTGGTACCTCCCACACAAATGGACCATTTCGTACCAAAAGTAAACGGCTTGTAACTTTAATACCAGTGCATACAAATACTTGAAATTTTGTACAGTGTAATGCTGTTATAGTGCCTATAGTCCTGTAAAAAGTGGGCGTTATCACCCCGCCCTTTTTGTACCTCCCACACAAAATGACCAAATCATACCAAAATTACATAGCTCGTAACTTTAATATACCAGTGCACATAAACGCTTATAGTTCAGCACAATGCAATGTATTTACCGAAAAATACGTGTTTTTGGAAAACCCCTTCTGGTACCTCCCACACAAATTGACAGATTTATTGGTGTAATGTTATATATTACATTACTCACAAAGTGAGGGTATACCTTAGTCGGTTTACCCGACTGAAACTTTCTTACTTGTTTTCATACAATGTTTACGATGAAGACGATATGGGGGTCAAATGAAGGGGTATATTATGGGCTATATAAATACAAGTTTTGTTTTTAGAACTGGAACTAAAAAGTTGAAAAAATTGCCTTGCAGATTTTAGTCCTTTAAGATGGTAGACAATTTTGCGGATCTTACTGTTATGTTAAACTTCAAAAAATTATTGTCGAAGGGCTGTACATATAATTTTTTGGTGTTATGTACCTTTAGTATTTGGTAAATTTTGAAGTATAAATCCGATAGAACTGAAAATTCCTTTAAATTTAATTCCTATGAAAATGATCAGGGCTACAAGTATTATTAATGTCATTTTTTACGTATAAACATCAATATTCAATAAATAAAGTATTGAAATAAATGTGAATACTATACAAAATATTACGTGAGTCGTTCTTCAAGTTATGGAGCATTAATTTGATATGCTCTTCTCTATACTATGTACTTACGTACATATGGCAATGAAAAAGCAATCCTTTACCAGAATTATGTATAGTCGACTTGTGTTGCTTGATGTGAAATTGCTCAACACGCACTTGACCACCATTGTGGAGAAATCAATTCCATTGAATGCATTCCACCGAACGTTACACAAATCTGTACCAAAAATGTGGAAGAAAACGAGAACGTGGCACACATAAATTCTCCACAGAATTATCCCTTTGTAATACACTGGGCACCGCCATACATGTGAGTGGGTGTGTGGGTGTGCGTAAGTTGGGCAATCTCTAGCATTGCACGGAGATTTGCTTTTGGACAATGACACGAATTTCTAACGGCTTTGAATACGCGAGTGTTCCTCACTTCAATTTCATGCTACAAAGACTAAGGACTAAGGATATCTTTGTCGAGTACGTCTGCGTTGCCGGCCTTGCTCATGCCTTCGTGGTCCGTTCGCTCCATATCTTCTGTCTAAAAACTGAAAACTAACTTTTGCTGTGACGGTAATTGCTTTCTGACCTTTGGGGAAAGGGGTTGTACAGGAAATTATACGATGACTTGTTAATTCTTTCCTCCTTCCCCTTTCAGTTGGTCTTCTTTATTGATGTCTAAACTACATTAGTGTGGTCCAGCGGGAAAAGAGCTACATTTTAAATATCAATAACAAGAAAAAATAATAAATAACGTATTCTGATGATTCCCTATGAGGGGTCGATCTGTTATTGATGTTATTTTTTGTGAAACGTAACGGTTTATGGTCTATTTCTTTTTCACTTGACAATTCAAATACCTTCCCTCAATTAGAGGGAAACCCTTTCCTCTCTTAGAGGGAAACCCTTTGACCTTCATCTCAATTCCACAGTGGGCAAAACACGAAATAATATAATGTAGTTTCATGAAGTGTTTCAATAATTGATCATCCCAAGAAGTATTTAATAAAAGAATTTTACGACGATTAATAATATATGTATATACGTTATGGGGTTTCATACCAGTATTTAGTGGTGTTACAAACGGAGTGACAAAATGTATATACCGCCGCCCTATGGTGGAGGATATAATATTTGCAGTATTCGATATCCTTAATTTGTGTTAAAAAATATGTTGAATATACTGATTTCGAAGTCTAAAAATGTGATCCGATCCCTACCATTTTTATACCCTACACCATACTGTGGTACAGGGTATTATAACTATGTGAATTTGTTTGTAACAACCAAAAGGAGAAGAAACAGACCCATCGTTTATTATACCGATCGACTTAGAATCACTTTCTGAGTCGATTTAGCTATGTCCGTCTGTCTGTCTGTCTGTCTGTCTGTCTGTCTGTCCGTCTGTCCGTCTGTGCATGTATTCTTGTAATCAAAGTACAGGTCGCAATTATGGTCCGATCTCGACGAAACTTTACACATATCTTTCTTTTGGCCCAAGGACGATCCCTATTGAATTTGGTTAAAATCGGTTCAGATTTAGATATAGCCCCCATATATATGTTACCCCCGATTTGACATGTAAGCGCTGTAAAAACTTTATTTTATATCCGATCAGTATGAAATTCGGCAGGAAAAGGTTTCTTATTACATGAATGAACTCTGTTAAATTTGGAAGAAATCGGTTCAGATTTAGATATAGCCCCCATATATACATTACCCCCGATTTGACATGTAGGCACTGTAGAGACTGTATTTTATATGCTATCAGTACGAAATTCGACAGAAGGAGGTCTTTTTACATGAATGAGTATTCAAGGTAGATCGGTTCAGATTTATATTGATTGTTCCTCCTGATTTGGTATCAAACCGCTATAGAAGTTGTATTTTACTTCCGATCATTAAAATTTTCCAGAAAGATGTTTCTCAATTTAGGAACGAATATTGCTTAATTTAGCGATTATCGTTTCAGAATTAGATAATATGTTTCTACCCATTTACCAATTATTCCAAATTATTATGGCAATGATCCTTATCGCATTGTTAGGGAGGTGTAGGGTATTATATAGTCGGCCCCGCCCGACTTTCTGCCTTTCCTTACTGGTTATAAATAAAGCGTAACACAGTCAAATCCATTCACAATAAATTTTAAGACACTTGATACAAGTATAGTCCAGATATTATATTTAAAAACAGGGAATTATAGTTCGCGAAATCAGACATAATGCTACTTGTAATCGGTAGCATTATGTCTGATCCCAGCAGATGTTGTCCTGCCCGTCATGTTTGGGATTTATTGGTTTAATATTTAATGTTATTTCTTTAAAAAAACTCGGACATTCCGACTTTCAAGAAAAAATTACTATAAAAATATATTTTGGACAAAAGTCTTATACCGCCCTACCCACAGGGTAATCTCATACATACGAACTACTTTCAAGACATAGATTTAAAATTTCCGTCAAGTCGCTCTGGAAATACGAATTTTGCAAATAACTTGACTACTTTGCCATTTATCGCGGTGAAACTCATTCTAAAACATAGATGACCCCGAACTAAAGGTATTGTGCAATTTGTAGCCCATTCGATCATGCGTTACTAACAAACGTACCAAGGATTTTATATATAAAGATTAAACTAGCTGGCCCTTCGTTGCCCCAGATTTCAGTTTTTCGGTCCCGTAAATGTTTGGACTAATCACGTAGACTGCCACCAAATCCATATACACTAAATTACAGCACTATCGCTAAATAATTTTTCAAGATATATCCATTTCAAATCTTGATTCATACGGCCAGTGCCAAACCAATTGAATCGATCCCGCCCATTTTTGGACCAATTACGTAGACTGCCACCAAATACATATACACAAAATTACAGCAGTCTTGCTAAGAATTGTTCCAAATATCTCCATTTCAAAACATGGCTCACATGGGAGGGGCCACGCCAATAGGTCCGGTTCCGCCCATTTTTTTGACCAATCACGTAGATTCGCATCAACTTCCAGTTGGACCCCCGAAAGCCCACGACTGATGGTGCATGTGGGGTCACGGTCCAGTCCCAATCATGGAAGTAAATAGTTCCAGTAGGATTCTTGTTGACCCATTCGTAGGTGCGGTGAGTAGGAATCTCTCAAAAAAATCATTACTCCAAATTGGCTTTTATGAGCGGGGCCACTAATATAGCCTATGTCACCCGCTAAGCTTATCTGAAGATTCCCGGAAAATTTCATCAAAATTGGTCCAGCCGTTTTGGAGTCCATACGTAACATACACACACACATACGCACATCCATTTATATTATATAAACTAGATGGACCCGGTCCACTTCGTTGCCCCAGACTTCAGATTTACGTAGGTACGGACAGTAGGAATCACTTAAAACATTGGCTTATATGGGAACCATGCCCCCTCAATCAAGAACTTATAAAGCCTATGTCACCCTCTAGGCTTATCTGAACATTCCCTGAAAATTTCATTAAAACCGATCCAGCCGTTTTGGAGTTCATACGTAACATACAGACAACCATTATATATATATAGCTGGACCTGGTCCACTTCGTTGCCCCAGATTTAGATTTCCGATCCCATCCATTTTTGAACCAATCACGAATACTTCCACCAAAAACATCTTCATAAAATAAGAGCGATATCGCTAAGAAATTGTGAAGATATCTCAATTTCAACATTTGACTTTGGCCCATTGGTCTGATCCCGCCCAGTTTTGTACTACTCACGTCACGACTGCCACCAGATACAAATAAACAGAATTACATTACTATAGTTAACAAATTGTGCAGATAACTCAATTGACATATATGGGCGGAGATGGGCGGAGCCACGCCCTTTGGTCCGATCCTATTTTTGGAACAATTACGAAGACTACCACCAGATATATATGTTCAAAATTACAGCACTATCGCTAACAAAATTTTCAAGATATCTCAATTTCAAAATGAAGAAATTACTTATAAATTACAGCACTCTCACTACAAATTTGTGCTAAATATATCAATTTTAAAATTGGCTTGTATGGGCGGGGCCACGCCCATTCGTCCGATTCCGTCCATTTTTGGACCAATCACGTAGACTACCACCAGATACATATGCACAAAATTACATCACTCTCGCTAACAAAATGTGCAATATATCTAAAATACTTTAAAATTTGTCTTATTTGGGCTGGACCACGCCCACTTGATCTAAATTAGAGCAACTTCCGAATCATAAGTTGGGGATTTTTATTGCTTCTTTGGATGCTCTTTTTTTGCTGGGTAAATATTCCAAATTATATTCAGTAAAAAATTGGTGTTTATCCGTCAACCCAATCAAAAGTTATTCACAAAACAGTACAGGTCATTCGATTTCCATTACAAGGGAATTCCACACAAATTCAAAAAAATATGAAACATTAATCGCCTCTCCTGAAAAACTACCTTTTTGCACTTAGCATAGTTTAGAATTGAGGTATCGATATGTACTAAAACTTTGAATTTTTGTTGACGAACATTGATCAAAGAAACACGAGCATTGGTTTTGTAGAAGAGTGTCAAGCAATTTTTTTATTTCAAAAACCTCTATCCAGTCTATTATAAATATGAATGTATACACTTAAATGATTTTAATACGTCGACAAAAAGAACATTGTGTATTTTCATCAATCCACTTGAATTAGTCACAATGCAAACTCTATGGACTCTATGTGAGAAGCAGATGGATGACATGTACATATACATATGTATGCATCGTTGATTAGGAGGGTGGGTGGTTATGGTGAAATGATTGCCACAGCATCCGTGATTCCTTGGCTATCCTGCTGCTGACTTCCTTGACAATATCATAAAGCACTGCTGTCTTTGACAATGCAAACAAACACTTGGCGCAGTGTTTATGTTTTCTGTCGTGGTGGCCTTTTAATTAACCTTCTCCTCCTCCTTGACAAGAGCTTTTCCGAGGACTGGGTTGGATTTAGACAACAGGTTAGACTTAACCTACCACAAAATGGATTTGCTTTTCCAACCCAGAGCTCTAATATCCACTCGTATGTGTTTACCTGGCCTCAATTCAAATTCATTTGCCTTCCTGTCCGTTCGCCTAAGTGTCTGTTGACGGGATGGAGTGCATAAATCTAAGAGTGGTCCGTCCTTGTGGAACTCACCGGGTCGAGTACTTCTACCACTACAACTATACAACAAGCACAGGGATAGGAGAGAAGATAGGACAAGCAAGCACGAATTGACCGAAAGCATTAAACCAAGAATGAGTCAACATGACCGAGTACTCGAACGAAAGACATGTGTTGGGGCTGATGTGTGACCATGAGTTACTAATGTTGACATAGTCCCAAAAAGGTCTGCTCCTGGGAAGGGATGCTCATTTGCTTAGAGTTGTCGTGGGAAGGGAGGGGAGGCGTGAAAATCATGGAGCCGGTGTTTACATTTGTCCTTGTTTATTAACATCCAAGACCTGACCTAGTGCGTGTGCCTTAGAGCGTTACACTCAACGGCTTTGTCGCTCGGTGGAGGACGGAGAGGGTGGAGAGTGGTGAGTCTATTGCAGTGACGACAAACGTCTCATATTTCTCATTTGCATTGGGATCACACACTCAGTTCATCTATCACGACTGTTGAGGCTTTTGGGCCGCATTCAACTTTGGCCACAAATTTGACTTTGAAAACCTTTCGTTGGCACTTTTCAATGTCAACCGATTCCGGTGGGCAAATATTGGCATTCGTCTGTGTCTATGTTTGTGTGTGGCTTTGTATTTGTATTTGGCTCCGGCTTTGTGGCGACGAATAGAAAGGCCAACATTATTAAGGAATCCCCGCCTAAGGCTGCACCACACTTAATAAGGATAATCTGGATTTCGCAATTGTTTGTGCAGTGATTAAAGGCGTTTGCGTGTGTCTTGAAGAAATTTCGGAGAAATCATTACTATTTGGCAATGAAAATAGATATTAAACAAAAAGGAATATTAATGTGACTATAACAATAATCAGATTTTTTTTTTGGGTTAAAGCAAAAACTGTAACACTTTACTTTAAAAGTCTTAAAGTTGCTAACACACCAAACTTTAGGCCATTTTTAAGGACGGCCAAACTATCATCAGAATAAGGCGAAATGCAGAAAAAATTGTATATAACAAATTCTAAACTTATGTATATATCCTACACCGAACTGTCGTACAGTATATAAGGCTTTGTCCATTTGTTTGTAAAACTTTAAAGGAGAACAGATAGACCAGTAATTATACCCTCACTTTAGTGGAGGAGGGTATAATATCTTTTGATACGGCCAAAAGTGTAACATATCGAATAACAGATCTAAGACCCCAAGTATGTTCAGCGGTAATTTTAGCAATGTCCGTCTGTCTGATTGGTCCGCATGATAATGATTGATCTATCTCAGGAGGACCATATTGGTCCACTTCTTCTGGTACCCACCATAAAAAGGTTTAAAAGTTAGTGAAATATTGATTCTGTAATAAACATACATACAAATACCTGAAATATGCCAGTGAAAAATTGGCGTTTATAAACAATTGTTATTCAAACTCAACTTCACTACATCTTTAGTATCACTGATCTAAATGTTATCATATTCTGTATTTTCGAGAACTTTTGCATTTACTGTAGACTGAGCAAAATTTTTTCACCTTTCTGGCTCCCACACTCGTATGAATTCTTCTCGAGTTATGCTAAAATATGTGATGCAACCTCTTCATTATTGCTTATTACGGTTTATCACTGGAACTTGAGTCAATTCAAATAAATCAATGTATCCAATGGTCTCATCAATTGAAGGAACACCACCATCTGCTTCGTTATCGCTTCTCAGTTTGGGCCTTAGAGCAGCTCGTAATGGACAACGATGTTGCTTGAACAATTACACTAGTTTACAAAATTTTTTACAAAGGGCTGTGCATACAATTTTCTGGTGTAATATGGTGTTCTAAACACGAAATATAAAAATGGTAAATTTTTAGTTCTTTGTTTTTTTAAAATTAAGATTTTCTTAGAAGTTGGACAATATTTTTTAAGGAAATGCTCGATAAAGTCGGAATACCTACTAAATTATGAGGGCCACAAATGTTGAATATCACTTTAACAAATGTTGAATATCACTTTAACAAATGTTGAATATCACTTAACAGAAGTAACTGTCATTAAAACGATTAGGAACAATTATTTGTTCCATTTTTTTTAAATCAATGGATAAATGTATATGTAAATTACAGCCTTTCGGTACAAGTAAGAGAATTTAAACAAAATCCTGTTTTTATACCCGCGCTATTGCGAACGAGTGTTAGGACCAAAACGGACCAAAAATTCAGTTTTTATACCCTCACCCATTGAAATTCGAAAAACATCAATTGAAATTGTTACCACGGGCTGAAATGGAACTCATCGAAACCAACCTATTTGATATACAAATTTATCGATAGTACGAATATCGGTACCGGAAAGATCTATAGTTGCCGATGTAGTAAAAAGACGTTCGTATTTACATTTATATTTGAAGTATTACTTAAATCTTATGAAGTATTACTAAAAATCTTATGAAGTATTACTAAAAATGCTACTGTTGACGGCGAAGACTTCTCTAAGAATCAGCATTGTTTTCTCCTCCTCTGGTTCGTTACAACGTTGCTTGTCATTCGAACACGGCGGTCTTGGTGCTGCCACAGCCACTCCCTCTACAGTGACCAAGTCAGGATCCGACACCTGATCCGGTTGGAAAGATATTCTCCTAGTTTGTGTGTTCCGCACAGCTGGAAGTTCGGTGGACTGCGTACTCTAAGATGGTGTTGATGAGTCTTGAGAGAATGTCTGAGGACTCGGTAGAGGTGTTGCTGTTGTTTGAGGACTCAGTAGAGGGGTTTGTGTTGTTTGAGGATGTTTAGGATCAGTATTATTGATGACTATAGCTGGCTTGAGTCGATCTACCGATATGTTCACGTCCTTGTTCTTCACTCGTATCGTATATAACCGATCTGAAATTCGTCCCACTATCTCAAACGGTCCAGTGTTAGTGGTCCTCGTACTGCGTCCGTGCGAAGGTTCGAGGTTCTTGAAAATAAACATTTTGTTTTTGTTGTGGTGAGACACTGCAATTGGTCGCAGGAAGTTGAAGTATTCACGAAGTTTCCTTAAAAATTCAGATGAATCGGCAGAATTTCTGATTCGGTGAATAACTCTTGAAGCTTGAAGATCCTCTTTGACAGCTGTCCTTAATCCGAATAAAACAGTTGGAAGTATATCGACCCACGATTTTTGTGAATGACGCATTAAAGCTGCTTTGAAAGATCTGTGCCATCTCTCAATCATTTCATTCGATTGTGGATGATAAGCCGTTGTTCGAACTCGTTTGGAACCTATTAAATTCGCTAGGGCCTTGAAAAACGCTGACTCGAAAGACAATTACGCCCTGTTCTGTCGTAATTATCTTAGGACAACCAAAGCGTGAAATCCAGTTGGACCAAAATGCAGTCGCGACCGTCTGGGCCGACATGTCCCTCAGAGGAGCAGCTTCAAGCCATCGTGAAAATCGATCGGTGAGACAATATCTATAACCCTGTACTATCGGCATTATTACGATGTCAAAATGAACATGATCGAACCGATTGTCTGGCACATCTATCTTGTCTGGAGTAAGACGGTTGTGTCTGGTAATTTTTGTTCTTTGGCTCCATTATGAAATGCCAAACAATACTTAACAAAAATAACATGACAGCATGACACGACTCACACGTGATCTGTCAAAAAAAGGCTATTGAAAAAAGTATCTCTACTTGGATCACCCTATAGTTCGGCACAGTGCATTGTATTTAAAGAAATATAGGTGTATTTTTATACCCCTTATGGCAGTCTTCGCGATTGGTCCAAAAATGGCGGGATCGGACCAATGGTAGTGACTCCGCCCATATGAGCCATGTTTTGAATCTTGAGCAGTCAAAAAATGGACGGGATCGGAAATCTGAAGTCTGGGGCAACGAAGTGGACCGGGTCAAGCTATAAAAAATAAAATTGGATGTGTGTATGTGTGTATGTTACGTATGGACTCCAAAACGGCTGGACCGATTTTGATGAAATTTTCAGGGAATCTTTATAAAAGCCTAGCGGGTGACATAAGCTATATAAGATCTTGACTGAGGGGGCGTAGCTCCGCCCATATAAGCCAATTTGGAGTTATCATTTGTTTTGAGTGATTCCTGCTGCCCCTATCTACATCCATGATTGGGACCGGACCGTGATCCCATGGCTTCCATATGAGCCATGTTTTGAATCTTGAGCAGTCAAAAAATGGACGGGATCGGAAATCTGAAGTCTGGGGCAACGAAGTGGACCGGGTCAAGCTATAAAAAATAAAATTGGATGTGTGTATGTGTGTATGTTACGTATGGACTCCAAAACGGCTGGACCGATTTTGATGAAATTTTCAGGGAATCTTTATAAAAGCCTAGCGGGTGACATAAGCTATATAAGATCTTGACTGAGGGGGCGTAGCTCCGCCCATATAAGCCAATTTGGAGTTATCATTTGTTTTGAGTGATTCCTGCTGCCCCTATCTACATCCATGATTGGGACCGGACCGTGATCCCAGATGGGTCACAAATCCTGGGCTTTCTGGGGTCCAACTGGAAGTAGGTGAAAGTCAATGTGATTGGTCCAAAAATAGGGGGATTTGACCAGTGGGCGAGCCCCACCCATAAAAACCAAATTTGGAAATTGAGATATCTTGCAAAATTTGTGAGCGAGAGTGCTGTAATTTTGTGTATATGTATCTTTGGCAGTCTACGTGATAGATCCACAAGTGGGCGGGATACGACCTACGGTCGTGGCCCCACCCATGTGAGCCATGTTTTGAAAAATGACTTTATTTGATAACAAATACAGTTGTAGCAAATTTTGTTTGAAATTGTTTTTCTACATAAATTTCAACTAAATTTGACTTAATTAATTAAATTTAAAAACCACGTCAACGATACAATCGTAAACAATTAGATTAGTGTTTGAGTAAATTAAATTATTAGTCGAATCAGTAGCTATGTACACCCAGTTCATTGCTCTCACTAAACCACTGCATAGACATGACCAATAATAAACAAATTTCGACAATTTATGCAAATGAAATGCTTAAATAATCGATATGGTTTAATACGATACGCGTCTATCCGTTCGGATGACAGTCTGGGCCATAACAATGCGATTAGTGGACAACAATGTATCCAATTTCTGGCGAGAGATTGCTCACAAACCACTCTGTTGTTCTGGTGTGCTAACAAATAAGCGTTTTTGATAGCTCAGATTACTTTGAAACCTGTCATATTCAGTTTCTGCTTAAAATATAAAATGTTTAGATAAAGCTAGACAATATAAACAACTGAGTTCAATAATATAATACGATTTTCCTTTAAAAAATCAAAATATTTATGTAAACAAAAATGTAATTTTCACAGATATATATCGCACATTGGCATTTTCTGTAATTAAAATTTTGTTGTTGAACTTGAAAAGCATTTTTTGTTTTCAAACCTACTTTTGCCGAAAACACACATTATATTTGTCTAAAGTTTCGTTCCTATGGAAAACATTTTTCTTTAAGTGTGTTTATGTGTGTGAGTAAAACGAAGAGTTTTAATTTCATATTCTCTCCATTGCAAAGGATACCAAAAAATCCTAACATCCGTTACCCTTCACTTTGAATATAAATCAATTTGCTTTTTTTCAGATTTTCATACATTTCATAGATCTCGAGAATAACAGTGATACTTACCTCAATCCTTTTGCACACACCCACACACACACACATACCACAGCTTCACTACAATACTTCATACAAAACAGACGTTCACCTCAAAATTGGCCATCAGCCAAATAATCCAACGGAAGATGAATATTGAAAAAAAAAAACAAAAAGCAAAGCCATAATAAAAGACGTGTTTTACACGGCAACAATTTCAATTGTCAGCATTGCTTATGTTGTTGTTGACGTTACCCGTCTTCTGATTTCTTTACACATTTTAAGTTATGGTTTTTGGCATAGGATCCAATCTCTAATCGAGGGAAGTCGAAAGATTGGTTACTGCATTTACAGCGGCGAACATAACTATGCCTCACCGGATGGCGTTTTTCACAGAATTAATAATATCGTCACCTGAAATACAAAATGGCAAAACATGAAAATCGATTTTATGACCTCCCACAGAAATGGAATATTTTCCACCTAAATTTAACAGCTTATAACTTTAGTAATAGTGTGCCTAATTAATTCATGATTTTAGCCATTTCATACTTGATTTATTGTGATTTCGTTCGTTTTATACCTATATACCATTTATATTAATTATACAATTTTTGCCCCTGTTTTGCAAAGAAAGCAATCAATCAATCAATCAATGGCAGTCAAACTACAATTGCTTGACAGCAAAAGTATAGCTGTAATTATTCGATTTTTATTTTTTATTTTTATTTATTTATTTGAATATTTATTACAATTAAGAACATTCTTTGGCATTTATTTTTTGAAGATTATGTCTATCAAATGTTGGCCGCGGCTACGTCTCAGATGGTCCATCCGTTGAGTCCAATTTTCGATGACTCGTTCGAGCATTTCGACTGGTAACTGGCGAATGACACGCGTGATGTTTTGCTCCAAGGCCTGAATCGAAGCGGGTTTGTCCGCATAAACTTTACACTTTACATATCCCCACAGGGAAAAGTCTAACGGTGTGATATCACACGTAAAATTATGTGCTCACCGAAGTGTTCTCTCAATAAATCCATTGATTGATGCGATGTGTGGGAAGTGGCGCCGCACAGTGTATTATGAGCGGCAAAAACTCCCAATTTTCATGAGCTCCAATCTCTGCATATTTGATTCCAATCCATAAAGAACATTCCAATTAACTATATTTTAAAAGGTTTTGGCGATAACTTGGCGAGATCTTGCTGTCCAAGCATTTAAAATTCATAAATGTTAAAATGGTTTCAAAGTTTATCATTTTAGAGAGTATTTTGTAAGCCCATATCTCTGACCCACAACTTACTCGACAAAAAACAACCCAAAATTCACTTTCTTTACTCAATGTTACTGTGTGATGAACATATTTCTAAAGGGGCAAACTAATGATTGTCGTTGGCAAAACCCTTTTGACACTTCCCGTAAAAATGGTCCATATCCTAGTTTAATATAAACCGAATGACAATTCAACAATGCTGTAATTTGTATTTGTGTTTATAATCTATTTAAAGGTAAAAAAATTGATGATTGTGACTACAATTTATTTGCGTGTCCTTTCCTCATATTCCTAAAAGTATGCTTTAAAAATGACGTATTATTAATGAACACATTGCTAAATCCATGTTGTTTTTTTCTGGATAGTTGGAATGATTGATTAATTGACAAGAAACTGTAAACTATTGCATCATCATTTTTTTCAAAATGTTGAGCTAATATTTTACGCTTTAGTTATGTACTTAGTTGTGTGTACTGCTTTACACCGATCAGAAGATACAAAGCATTTTATGCAAAATTATCCTGTAATTTCGAACATCGTATAAAATTTAAATTGATAAATGGGCGTTGGGCGTGGCACTTGTAATTTTTATATAATTGAGGACTGAAATACAATCTCTTCCATCGATTTGTATTAATATAAACGTGAAATTGTGAAAAATACTAACATTTTTAATTTTAGGTTATGTGGGAGGATGGCGTGGTTATGGGCGGATATCAACAAAAAATTGGTTTTTAGCTAATTTGGCGAAATAAATGATATGTACGAAATTTCAAAGCCCTAGCGTAACTCCTTCTAATTTTTGCCGCGTCTTGTGTGAAAATATTCCACTGTGCGCCGTCTTGATGAAACCAAATTTAAAAAAAAGGACTTAGCGCAATTGGCGAACTATTATTTTGATAATAAAACTGAATAATTTGTAAACGTTGTTCAGGCGTAAGTCTTTCCATGATGAAATGCCAAACAATACTTAACAAAAATTATATGACAGCATGACACGACTCACACGTGATCTGTCAAAAAGGCTATTGAAAAAATATCTGTACTTAGAATTTGTAAATTGGTTTCCTCTACAAAAAATTTGTAACTGGCGAGTAAAACAACGTTTGTTCCTTGAAATTTGACGGACACCCCCAAATTGGGCAAAATTTCTTGAAATGACCCAGACTGTGGTACAGTGTATTATAAATTTGTTCTACGGCAAATGTTTGTATTTTATTTATTGTCGTATTCCTTAAGAAAAATATACTGTATACATAGAATCTCCATTGTTGTCTATTAATTCCTATAGAACGTAATTCATGGAATGATTTCTCGGCTGCACTTTGAACCGTCCGCCTTTATGTTGTTTTTGGTCGTCCGCTTAGTCGGGTGCCTTGTGGGTTCCACCTAGAAATACTACAAGTAGACACCTTTAAGTGCATCAATCGACTCAGAATCACTAGCTTTGTCGATTTAATCACGTCTGTCCGTTCGTCTGTTCATCTTATGTTGTTCGTTGAGTACAGGTCGCATTTTCACTGTAATGCAGTTAGGAATCTGTTGCTCCTTTAAAAAACTCTATTCAAATTTGTTAAAATCGGTTCAGATTTAGATGGCTCATTAGACCTTTTGATGCTGTAGTTTACATCCAATTGTTTTGTTTGCCAAATGTAAATTGTGTAAACAAAAATTATAGTTAAAGAACTTATATACATTGTATATTTCATTGTTATCCAATCTAACTAGAGTCAGCTCGGACCGACTTTAGTGTTTCCTTACTGGATTTTATTCCCTCACCTTAAAGAGGAGGGTAGACGGAGGAAAATCGCCATTTTTGATATGTTTGAATTCAAAGAAAATATACTTGGAAACAAAATTTTGAAATATTATATATTTTTTAACAAATATATTTTATTTGAATATGAAGAAATTTTGTTTAGAACGCTTATATTAATATATTACAACAAAATATATTTGCGAACTTACTGTCACAAATAAAATATGTGTTTACAAACAAACAAAGATATCGTTTAAGAATTTATCCGAATACATTATATTTAAAAAAATTTAAAACTTTGTTGACTTTGGCAATTTATAATTTTATTTTTTCCTAGATTTTGTGTTATAGGTAAAAATGTTGCAAGCAGCATTTTCCTTTGTTTTACAGCACTAATTTTTAATTTATAAATAGTCCAATTGTCAATCCATTAATGCTATTTGTCGTAACCCAAAATTATACGATTTAAATTTTTCAAACATATAAAAACTCTAAAAAATTAAACCTTAACATTAAAAAATTAAATCGAAACATTGCTAAGATACTTAATATTAGGATGCAAACATAATTTTGTTTAGAACAACATCCTCACAAACATATAATATTTGTGAGTGTCAAATATTATATATTTGGAGTCTACCGTAAACATATCTATGTTTCCAGCAGAATATGTTTGGAACAATATACTACAAAAGCGTTTTTGTTTCAGCGTGTATATATAATTTGCTACGAGCCAAAAGTGTAACACATCGAAGGAGTGACCTAAGATCATAAGTATGTTCGGCGGAAATCCGTTTTGGGTCATTTTAAGTCATTTAAACAATGTCCGTCCGCCCGTCCGTCTGTCTGTCTGTCTGTCTGCTGGCTGGTGCGCACGATAACTCTCGAAAGGAGTAACCGATTGACTTCAAATTTGGTATGCTAAAATGAAAAACCGGTTCATTTATAAAGGCTGTTTTTATATTTTCAAAATTTTGAGTTGGTAAAACTGCTTTAAATGACAACCGATTAAATAGACGATATTTGCTTTTCGTTTAGGTTGCCATTTCATCATGGATAGTCTTACACGAGAGCAGCGCTTGTTAATTGTTTAAAATTCGTGTGCTTTATTTTAATTTAAAGTTATGTACCTCAAAAAGGGATCCTTAGTAAATGGACAGGTATACAGATACCTAAGTCGGGTTAGCATTCTACTTATATTTCAATTTGTATCCTGTCATTATTACTATTAGGGTAAATAAGATTCGTCCCTATCGAACCTTCCACTGTGATTACACTGTTTCATCCAAGAATTTTGCGGTTTCTTCTACAAAATATGGTTAATAATGATTTTGTCCAAATGAATGATTGCGTTCAATGCGTTTCATTGATGTTAAATCAGAATTCTTTGCTTTAACGTACATATTTGCTATGATTTGAATCGTTTTATTTCAATGTAAGTCGCCCCCCAATCGATGTGTTAAATTTTTGGGCTGATTCAATGTTTTAAACCTCAACTTAATGTGTTGAATCCAAAGCTTTCCGGCCACAACGCTCAAAGATTAAATGGGGAAAAATTTTCATTCTGTGGATTTCTTGCAATTTCTATTAGTTCAGTTGTTGATTAAAACGAACCTTTATTTATTTGTATGGGTGTACAAATAAATCAATGGCAACGATTAAAATATTTTTAATCGCCTTACCCTGAGCGTTTTGTAAGGACATTCACAAATGTCGGAGAATACCTTTGTTCATCTCTGTATTTCGTTGTCCTTTGGCCAAACGCAAGTGATGCAAATTGCGGAATTTGCGACATGCAACATATTCATAATACGACCCAGCGTACATACATACATACACATATGAGAATATGTACATGTGTAAATACGTGTTGTATGGACGATTGTTGTAGCGTTACGAGGATATACAATACACTAAGTAATACACAGTGCACACAAACACATTCACAAACGAGCATGTTTATGCATGGAAAATATTTTGAAACTCCTGAAGCGTAAAAGCGAGAGTTGCAATGCCAAAGATTTGTTCGTTCGTTCGTTTATTTATTTCACTCGCACCGTGTCCGCTTCACAAAGCGGATGTTAAATTTTCACGTTTATCGGAGTTCACAAATTTTGTTGCTCCATTACACAAACACACACACACATATGAACATACAAGCACCGCGACACATGGACACATGAATGGGAAACATATTCTTGCTGAGCTGCTACTAGTCTTTTTTTGTCGCTGTCGGTTTTTTGTGCTTGCACACCTTGTGGCATAAATAACATGTTTTCATCCGCAGTTTTTTTTTTGTTGCTTTATTACACGAACACATGCAGCCACATACCAACTCACGTACATGCAAATGTACCTTTTCCTTTTTTTGTTGTAGTTCTTTTTTGGTTAATTGTAGTCATAAAAATGCAAGTCATAAATTAAAACAATACTTTTGTGTCAATTCACACAGACAGAGTCACGCACGACTATGCTCGTACACACACACACACACACACTCGCACAAAAACAAAACGAAGCCAATGAGAACAATGACAACTGATAACAGCGGCCGTGGATGCGACCACATCAGCGACAGCCGTCTATGTACCGACCGATCTGTAACGACTACCGACTGAACATATACATATACGAGGGTTGCTATATATATTTCTAGCCTAGGCAACACTAAGTGTTGCCTGGCGCCATCTGACATTTCCATTGGAAAGTTTGACATTTTTTTAGCATAAACGTACTCACAACGTTTTGACGTACGACCATCACAGTGACTTGAAAAAATTAACTTGGCAAAAAAATGGAATTAATTCGTGAACATTTTCGTGCGATCGTTTTTCACAACTTTTGACGTGGATTATCACGACAAAAGTGAATCGATGAACTAAAATCTTTGTATGGCGATGAAGCAACATCCTATAGCACTGTGAAATACTGGTTTAATGAATTTAATCGTCGCCGACGCTCGCTCAAAGACGAAGTTTGTCCAAAAACGGCCGTTGTGCCAGAGAACATTGATGCCGTGCGTGAACTGATAATGCAATATCGTCATGTGACATACCGTGAGAGAGAGGCATCCTTGGGCATTTCGTCCACCAGCATACATTCGATATTGCATGAACACCGGGCCGTAAAAAAGGTTTGTTCTCGTTGGATCCCGCACAATTTGACAATCGCTCAAAAAAAAGGCTCGTGTGGATTGGTGCAAAGAAATTTTGAAAAAATACGATCGCGGTGCTTCAAAAGACGTTTACAAGATCGTCACAGGTGACGAATCTTGGATCTGTGCGTATAAACCCGAAACAAAACAGCGATCGACCATGTGGGTCTTCGAAGACGAGCCAAATCCAACGAAAGTTGTTCGTGGAAGAAGCACTTCGAAGCAAATGGTCGCCTGTTTCTTCGGCAATATTGGTCATGTGGCGACTGACACCACAATTTTTTTTGTCTGAAGTCTTCGGAGAAATTCGAAAAACGAACAAGAGAAGACGAATCATTGTGCACCATGACAATGCCTGCTCTCACATATCGGCTCAAGCCAGCGCCTTTTTGACCGGCCAAAACGTCGAATTGATGGGTCATCCGCCTTACAGACGTGACTTGGCACCCAATGACTTATTTTTATTCCCTCACATCAAGAAAAAATGCGTGGTCAACGATTTTCGTCGCCAGAAGATGCTGTTGAAGCGTTCAAAAACCATGTTTTGGAGGAGTCTCAATCGGAGTGGAAAAAGTGCTTCGACAATTGGTTTGAGCGCATGCAAAAGTGTATAAATCATGCTGGAGAATACTTTGAAAAAATTAAATATTCGCATTTTCATTATTAGGCCAGAAATATATACAGCAGCCCTCGTACTCGTATGGATGGATATAAAAAATAACATATCCGACGGACGATTACCTTACACATACACACGAGTACATTTTCTTGTTGATGTAAATGAATGCTTTCGTAATTCGTATTTAATTGTGGCACATATTCTTCTTTATTCCCCTCTCACCTCTGCCCATTGCACATGACCAGTAAGTAAATGAGATTTGGATACATACACACTCGTACATACATATTCATTTATTTTTGCATGTATATGTCACTATGTCGCAAATGGTTCTTTAATTTCATTTATGACTTGCCACATTTAAGGACTTCCGCACACACTCAGAGTCCTGATCACTCTTTTATTTTTCAATCCCTCTTACTATATTCGCTACACCGCATTGTTGCCCTTTGTGTTGATGTGGAAGAGCCAACAAATTGAGCCTTTTTAAATAATTCAAGTTAATGATAACATTAATTCCATTATTACATTAATTTAAACGAAATGACATTCAATCGAAAAGAACTACAACTGAAAAAAGTTGTCGCTACAATTATTTACAAAAGAACGGAAGTCACCGAATGCAAAGAAATAAATTGAGAAAATCACTGAAATAATTGTAAAGGATCTCGTGTGTTACAGTGGGCCACAACATAAACGAATACATTTATTACAAAATAAATATAATTCCACCAATGACGAAGCGTATTGAAATTGGTCAAAATCGGTTCAGATTTAGATATAACTTTAGATATAACAGATTTAGATATAACTCCCATATATCTGTGGTTTTCTGGAATAAGAACCCATGTCAGAAATTTTCGATTTCGATTTCAGGGATGTAACGAAAGTGGCTTTAGCAAAATCGAATATTCAATATTTTTCTTGCGATTACGAAAGCGATTATTGAATATAGCCACTATCATATGTTCACGTTTTCACATTTTTAATTAACATACTTATTAATAAGTCATAACATAGCCGTTTTTATTTGAAATTAAAATATATAACTTGAAAGAAATAGAAACTCTTCTTAATTCAAAATTAAGGAGAACTTGCAATATGAAAATTACAAGTACTAGTATAATGAAGAGTTATATCGAGCCATAACCGCCAAAAAGACGTAAGCGCCACTCACAAAAATTTAGAGGAGAAGGTTTCTTTTGCGATTATTTTTTGTTTAAATGCATATTAAATGTATACATCTGTTTTTATAACTGTGAAATTTAGTATAACGGTACATTTTACAGCTATAAATTTCGGAAACATGATGCCATTTGTCATAAGTAAATGATTTCCTTCAACAATTTAAAAGTAAATCATGGTGGCGCTTACGTCTTTTTGGCGGTTAGAGTTCGATATCATACATTAAGGTCAATAATAACTCCTTACTCTTTTTTTGATAACCACATTTCGTACTAATGCACAGTGGAAGAAAGCTCCAATTCAGCGCGAAAAAAATATATTTAGTTTTTCCATGTTTTGACTCGCCTGTTTTTTGATAGTTTTAGTGTCATTTAAAAATATTTTATAAGTTCAGTTTTAATTTTTGTTTGAAAAATATTTATTTAAAATCGAAATTATCTTCGAATTTAATGCATGTGGTTTAAACAAATTTATTATTTTTTGATGACTTTTATTACTAACACTTAGTCCAAATTTCTCTAAAGCAAAATGCAAACCGAAGAACTTATTTACGATTTTCTTTGACTTTGTACCAAATATCAAAATTTCCAATCGCTTAATCTGCATATTTCCTAAAAATCTATATATATAAAAGAAAGTGATGTTAGTTACTACGCTTATAACTCGAGAACGCCTGGACCGATTTCAGTGATTAGCACCAATTCGAACAGGTCTCCGGCCAAATAAGAAGAATACACAAGAAAATTTTTGGAAAAAAGTCGGAAAATTGGGAAAATCGAAAATTGCTATTTCTTGCGAGATTCCTACTGTTCCTATCTACTGCTCTCTTTTTGAATCCAATTTTTTTATTAATTTTCTATTAAACAAAAAAGTTTTCTATTAAACATATGTACGAGTATGTGCTATTTTTCTTGCTGCAATTCATTCGAGTTTTGCGTATTGTTACACTGATTTCGCGTATCACATCGACAAACGGTACAAGCATTACGATCAATTAAAATTCAGCGCGATATTTATCAGTTCGAAAATTTTTTCAGATAATAAGTTTGAGTATAAGAGGTGAGGTTATCTTATTGGATTGCGGGCACTGCAAAATCATAATTTCGGATGAATGCACGATGGCGCATAAACGAGCTCTGGAGGCAGTTGACCGAACGATGAAGGATTTACGACGTGATTTGAGACAATTTGGTGAGTCTATGATATTGCTCTCCGGAGATTTTCGTCAAACGCTTCCCGTCATCCCGAAATCTACTGCCGATGAAATTAATGCATGCCTGAAATCGTGGTCTTTGTGGCGGCATGTCAAGAAGTTGAAATTGACCACGAACATGAGAGTCGCGTTGCAGAACGACTCATCGGCTCTTGAATTCTCGAAACAACTGTTGGCGCTTGGCAATGGCCAAATTACTGTTGATGTTTCCACTGCATTGATATTGTTCCCGGCAAATTTTTGCGAGTTCACATCGTCGAACGAGGAACTCATCACCAAAGTGTTTCCAAATCTCGATTAGATTAGTGAACGGGCAATATTAGCAGCGAAGAATAAGGACGTCGATAGCATGAATTTTATTATTCAAAGTAAAATCGAACTCGCTTGATGTGCCAGGAGCTCCGCCGCATAATTTACAGCTGAAGGTGGAATCGATCATAATCATGTTGCGGAATCTGAATCATCCGAAATTGTGCATAGTTCGCGGTTGTCCATTATGAAACTGATGGACATTGTATGGATTGGAATCATAGTTATAAGCCGTTAACTTTATATGCAAAATCGTCCATTTGTATTGGAAGTACCAAAAGGGGCGTGGCAACTTCGCCCAGTTTTCTCAAAATAATAGGGACCAAGCAACTAATACTATGATTGTAAAAGATTCTGAGTAGTAGTATAGAAGTTATAAGATAATCAATATTTCATTAAATTTTGACCCTTCGTGGGAGTGGTAATCGAAGTTGTGGACCAACATTGTCCATCGTTGACCTTAACCTGAGATAGAAAAATATTGACACATACCAAATTATAAGTCAAGCGGTTAATCCTGTCGAAAGTTATCGTGCGCACCAACCAGACAGAAAGACTTACGGACATTGCTCAAATGACTTAAAATGACCCAAAACTGATTTCCGCCGCAACTTATATGTATATCAAATTCACGATAGTAGCACAATAGTCTTGTTCACAATAGTAGCGGGAATAAAAAGCGAATTTGAATTTCTACCAAAAGTGCTATAATTTTTACATTTATCCATAGATTTTTTTCAAATAAGCATAGTCTTTTCGTTAGGATGCTAGCTTTCAAAAATTGGATCTACAAATTGTTTTTTTCTAATTTTTTATGGTTTTTCCGTTCCAGAAAAAAAAACTATTTTTTAATCTAATTTTTTCTAATTGATTTAACGACAGTTACTAAAATTCTGTTTCCACGCGGAATGTCACGGTTAACATTTGTAGTCCTCATAATTGCCTTTAGTTTAACGTGTATCCCGGCGATATCGAGTATATACTTAAAAAAATATGGTCCAAATATTAAAGGCACCTTCCAAGAAAATACGAATTTTAATATAATATACCATACATTTTTTTTCGTGTTTAGGACTTAGCCCTTCGACAAAAATGTTGTTGCATCGTGTAATTATATAGTATCCAAGATAATTATTAGTATTTAAATAAAATATTCACGAGGAACATAAGTCGACAAGGCTTACCCTCTGAATATTTCGTGACGAAAACAAATTCCACAATTTTTGCATATAATCGTGACATTTAAAATAAATATAAAAATACGTAAATATTATTTTTGCCGAAACTGCAAGATTTCGCTATAAACCCGTAAATATTTTAAACTATTTTGCAATTTATTTTATGTAGTAAAACCTACTGTCCTTACTGTAGCCAAGATAATTTACGCGTTTAAGAAAGAGTTAAAAATAAACCAAAAAAGCGTCCAATAATAACTGGGAAGATAGCCGGTTTTGTATTTGACAAAATTCTTTGAAATAAAATAGCCACAAATCAGTAAGGAAAGGCTTAAGACGGGCGGAGCCGATTATATGATATCCTACATTACTCTAGTAAGATTGGATAACTATGAAATATTCAAAATATGAACCGATTTTTTCAAATTTGTCAATATTGATCCATGGAAACTCTACCATGCTAAATTTCAAAACGATAGGATGTAAGCTACAGCTTCTGTAGGGTTATCGGACGAAACGTATATATATGGGGCAATAGCTAAATCTGAACGGATTTTCTCAATTTTCTCAAATTCAATAGGGTTCTTTCTAGGTACGAAAGACTGCAAAATTTCAGCGGTGTGAAATTGCGACCTGTACTCAACGAACAACATAAGATGGACAGACGGACAGACATGGGTAAATCGACTTAGCTAGTGATTCTGTGTCGATCGAAGCACTTTAAGGTGGGTCCAGCTGTGGTAATTCTATATGTTCCAAACATCTACCTGAAACAAACTAAAAGTCCCAAACATATTCGGCTTGAAATAAACATATGTTTAGGATACACTCCAAATATATAATATTTTACACACACAAATATTATATGTTTGTGAGGATATTGTTCTAAACAAAAATATGCTCCCTTTCAAATATTTTTTATTTGGAACTAGTATTTCCGAAACAAGGATCCATTTGTAATTATTTATTTTGGTAATGTATTAAATGCCTTAACTTAAAGACAAGTTTTCTGTTTTTCAGATTTTCAAAGAGCAATTTTTTATAAATTTTATATGTTTGTAAAATTTAATCAAAACTTAAATCGAACAATCTTTCGTAAATATAAACGACATTGATGGATTGACAAAAAGTGATGAATAGGAATATTTATAAATAAGGACATTTTTAGCTATAAAGTTTAACACGAAAACTAGGAAAAGCTAACTAAAATTCGAATAAGTCAGTAATGTTTTAAAAATCTTTTTAAATAAAACATATTTGGAAATCTTCTTAAACAATAACTTTGTTTGTGTGTAAACACATATTTTATTTGTGAAATTCAGTTTGCAAATAAATTATGTTCTAATATATTAACAAAATTCCAAACAAAATTTTTTGATTTTCAAATAAAATTTATTTGTTAACAAATATATAATATTTAAAAAAATCGTTTCCAAGTATATTTTCTTTCGTTTCAAACATATCAAAAATGACGATTTTCCTCCGTGCATGAAACAAACTGTAACACAGTGCGGAGTAGGGTATAAAGAGTCATAGAATAATTTTTTTCAATCCGAATGTATAACTTTAAAATCGAGATTTCGAAAAAAATATCATAGCCATTTACTGTAATATATATAAAGTACGAAAAACGAAACCAAATGTTAAAAGGAGCCTGTGTACTACTACAATACACATTTTCCCACTGTGCATACTTCTGTAGCCAAGAAACGGAGTCACACTCGGCGATATAATTAATTAAACTTGAGCTTCATTTCGATGAAAGATAAATATGTTACGAGTTCAGGCTCATGTCGATGTTGTTGTTGTTGTTCTTGTGCTTCTGTTTGTGTTTGTATCACTTTTCGTAACTGTACGAGCCCGTCTGTACCGTTGTCACCGCAACTATCGCCGCAAAGTAAGTAGTATCTCAATTCTCTTCGCCACATCTGAACTCGGTTATCTTGGCTATGCCGAGTTAATCTTAATGCTTTATGGCATTTTAATCGGTTTTTGATCTTAACGCATGTATATGCGTGTGTGTGTCTGTGGATTGATGTTGGAGTGGGGTAAACATTACATTTATGAAATGGCTAAGAGGCCATAACTGGGTCATATTTAAATATAGCCGAGAATATGAATGCGTGTGACTGACTATACGACGATATCTCATTCGCTAATGGACAGCGGAAACCAACAGCAGAATCAATGGGCAGTGTTGCTTTCGTTAGTCTTCAGCGGGAACAGGTTTTCTTAAATATGTACTTACTTACGCCCAAGCATTATTCATGAGTTCAGCTTTGGGCAAACAAAATATATTCTCTTCGCTTCTTTTTTGTTTCATTATTGTTTCGAATCGAAACGAAACTAAGCAAAACGAACGATTGATTTTTTAGTGTTTAAGTAATAAATTGTGCTTCTTAACGCAGCCAATACTCAGCGAAGAGGAGGAGTTGGAGGTGGAGAACACGAGTTATGGCGATGTTGGCAATTTATCTTAAAGACGATTTGTTTAAACAATTCTACAATCTCAAATGAAAATGCAAAAAAAATATCGTACACACGAACGGAGTCGACACTACTACTTAAACACATTGTACATCCTCACATCCATCTGTTCAAAGATACCGTAATTTAAGTAATTTGTATAAAAGAATTTTCCGATAATTAAAGAGATTCAACCATCGGTAGAGAATAACAAAAATAAATATGCAATCATTTTGAAGTACTTAAGTAATCCAAATGGAAAAATTTAATATATATTTACATTTGATTGTATTACTACATTTCTCCATTTATTGTAGAGATGAATACAAATGTGAAAAACGCTTTTTGTTCGGATCACTTGGAGGCAGAGTAATAGATAGGCGGAGTTTGTTTACACCTGGGTAAACACAATTTATGCGTATTGTAGGTTATGACTTTAGAAATTTTTTATGGTCTGACATGAATCCTCATAAACTAAAATGCAAGAGCAATGTCTCTTATATGACTCTCTCACATATGGCGAATTCAATATAAACAAAAACATCATTTAAAAACGGAATAATATGAAACAAGATTTTTTGGAATTTCCCTAACATTTACAAAATGGTTCATAACGTTTACATCTATCCATAGATTTTTCAAATAGACAGTGTTTGCTTCGTTAGCATGCTGGTTTTTAAAAAATGTGATAAAATAATTTGTTCTCCTTTTTTCTATTTTTTATGATTTTTATGTTTTTTTTGTAACAGGAACAAGTGTTTTTTTTTAAAAAAAAAAAATTTTTCTCACATTTTTAACGACTGTTTCTAAACCAAAGATTCTATGTGTGATATTTGCAGCATCCCTTTAATTTTACGCATAACAAGGCTCAATCAGACTTATACTTGATGAATTATGGTCCAAATACTAAATGTACTTTCCATGAAAGTTGGAATTTAAAAAGAAAATATTAATATTTTTTTTCGTGTTTGTGACAACAAAATACACCAGAAATGTTATCCACATCCCTTGGACAAATTTTTTTTTTCTATTTAAACATATCAACAAAAGGCAATTTTGCCCCTTGTATTAAGCTATGCATTTTATTTTTGTCTAATAAGTGTATAAAAGGCTGCTAAAATAAAATATCGCTATAATTAGTTTTCTGAAAAAAATTTCCAAAATTTATAGGGATATGAAATTTAGAAAAAAAAATAGAAAAATTCATTCGTGGGTTTTACGAAATTTTTAATTGCTTTTGAATGGCTAAACCGATTTTACGAAGTTTACGGTGTTTGAAAAAGAGCATCGAATGACATGTACTGTTTTGGGAATAAATTTTTATTGGGTTGACGGATAAACACCAAATTTTGACTGAATGTAATTTTCTATATTTACAAATCAAACATGCTGTAAATCCATCAAGCATTTCAATTATAAAAAAAATTACGAGCATTTAAATCTGAAAAAATTATCGTTGAATTACTGAAAAACAGAAAAAAACTTGTCTTAAAATTATATTTAGTATTAATTTATTTTCTGAATACTTAAATTCAAATATATATTTGTTTCGTAAGTAATAGTCCCAAAAAAAATATATTAGGGCGTAAACAAAGTTTTGTTTAGAACAAGTTCTTCCCAAATATATAATATTTGTGTGTGCTTGAAACTCATATATATTTCAAGCAGAATATGTTTGGGACAATATATTACCGAAGCGATTTTTTTCAGCGTGTATGTGCAAGAAACAAGTATAGCGGTTATTGCACATATTGTCTGCCATATTTAATTAACTTTTTTAGTGTGTACTTCACACTTATCGACTTAGACCACCATTATAATAAACGACTCAATTGTCATTATACTTCCGTTAGACTAACGCGTCATTCAACGTTCTATGGAAAAATGAATATGATTTTAAAAGTTGAAACATTACTGCCAGACCACTACATCCATTGCATTGGATTTTAATTCGTTCGTTTTGTTTCGATGTATGGATTCATGTAGAGCGGCCAAAGTTGTCCTGCAAAATGCGTTGCCAGTCTCAATTTGGCTGTGTGAAAAGTTAAAAGAACCATAAAAATAAATCGATTCGCACCAACTTCAAATACGATAGAGATTAACTCGACGGTAGTAATCTTTTTGGGCCACCGACAGACAGACAGACGAACGGACGCAAGATGAAAGTTCAAGTCGATGAATGAGATAGTGTGAGTGCTTACAAAGCGCCAACAACCACAGACAACAAGTGAGGTGGAATGATTCACTCATACGACGACACACGCATAAATACACTCTCGCACACACAAACACACAATTTATACACACAAATGGCAAAAGGATATGAGTACAATAAAGCCTGCATACTACATCTTTTCGACTTCATCTACATACAAATGTATGTGTGAGTGTTCGCTTGTGTGTGTGTGTGCGTTCTTTTGCATTTATGTAGGAAGGAAGTCGTATGAATTATTTATTAAAATGAAGCCTGTAAAAGGAGTTTCTTCAGATCAGAATTCATTTCAACTTTTGCAACCACATAAAATTTCATATCTTGTAACATAAAAATATAAGAGCAGCAACATCAACAATGGCTGTAGCTGGAGAGCAACAACAATCATTGTATACATATGAGTATGAATTCGTTTGGAAGATGTGTCTCTGTATGAGTGAGTCGGTTTTTTTGTTGTCGTTGCTTACAAATGCTTGATTTGTTTTAACACCAACCCGCACACACACATACACATACAGATGGAGAGACACACTAGCAGCATTAGGGAATGTTGGCGGCCTAAATTTGGCTTGAATGCGGCAAACGTTTTATGGGCGTTTTGTTCTGCTGCCATTTATTACCGCCGTAACACTTTAGAGTGATTCACATTTATGTTTCTCTCCAAACTAATCGTAATGAAAATTTCTACAGGAATGAGCCAACGAACCTTTCCAATATCGAACAGAACCGAAATGAAGAGTAACTAACTATAGAGACCCATACAAAATTATGCACAGATGCACACACACACACCCAAGCACTCTCACTTCCGGTTATATCTGCAAAAGAATCCTAAAGTCTTTTGCCTCAAAATTGAAGTTATGAATTGCAGCAATTCACATGAAATCGAATTATTTTAAATAAGGCTGTGAATACGTACATACATATGTATGCATATGTATATATTATACATACGAGTACATATAAATATGTAAACAATGAGCTTCATCGAATATGCCATTTATGAATATTTCAATTCAATGTAGCAAATAGAATAATCAAATAATAAAACATAAAAGACTTTGCATACACACAAACACTAATTATTTCACATTTCAAGAACCTCAAGAAGTTAATTTCTAATTTCCAAGTATTTACTACTTTAAGTTTTGTAAAAAATGTATTTCATTAACTTTTGCTACAATTTTTGATGAAATTTGATAATGGAATGAATATTAATAGACATTTTTTTCTCCATATTTAAAACATGCTTTAACCCACCACCCCAATTCTCTACCCAGTTACCAGAAAATTGTTGTGGTAGTAACTACTTTTATGACAAGAACTTAAATTTCCTATTCTGTGATAGTTGCCTTGAATAAGAAGGACAGGCAAAGACGGTGTTAAGTTCAGCCACGTCGAATCTTATGTACTCTCCACCATAGATCGCATGCAAATAGTTTCGGGTACGAAAAACTCATATTTCAAAATATCAGCTCAATTCGTTGAAATTTGGTGTTTTTGTTGCGTTAACAACGCAACAACCTTTGTTCGTGTGAAGGATTCTGGGTATATGTAAGTACACCAAAGGGGTTAAGAAGCCAAACCGGAGATATGCAATATATATGGGGCTATATCATTGACCGATATTGCCCATTTTTAAGCCCAAGTTACCTGTAGCTGTAAGAAATATCAGTACCAAATTCATCTAGCTCAATTATTGTAGATTGTAGAATTATTTCAACTGACGGACGGACATGTCTAAATAGTCTTAGAATTTTACAACGATTACAAATATACATACTTTATACGGTCTTTGATGAATATTTTGAGGTGTTACAAACGGAGGGACATTATGAGACGTAACAGGAGTGACAACATGATTACACCCCCGAGACCTAAAATCTTGTTGTTTGCTTTGATTAAGGCTACTATTCCATAAATCGAAACCAAAATTTTTTATAGTAATGTATTTTTTTAATTTTTAAAATCGAATTTTACCATGAAGACTCGTAATTGCCTTTAGTATATTGATTATATTGTTTGAAGTATACGCCCGCGAGACGTGCTAGGAGGCCTCACAAAAGAAGGCAGTGCCGAAGGTGTTTGCTTTAAAGAATGGTCCACTAAATTCTGTGGGTTAGTAAGTAGCATGTCCTGATCACGAGTTCCAATCCCAGCAGAGACACATATCGAAGTTGAAAAATTTAAATTGTAAAATAATAGACTGACAACAACAAGGTCAGAAATACTCAAATAATATTAGTCATTAGTTCGTCATATTTTCACAGAATCGTTGAAAATCTTAGTTAGCCTTTTTAGAAGGCCTTCTTAGTTAAGCTTTCTGGAAAGAATTCTTGATTTTTTGCGGAAATATATTCAATTAGTGGATTTAAAGAATTTTTGTGGATTTCGATTTGTGGATTTTAAAGAAATTTCAAAATTCTTTAAAATCCACAAAAATTCTTTAAACAATAATAATGAAAATTGCTTTGGCCGCCTCAATTTAGTTTTCAAAATTGTTTTTCCGCTTATATTACTGAATATTATTTTATCTTTGTATCATTTAAGATTCTTATGAAATACAAAAATAATATTAATATATAACACTTCGCAACAAACAATTTTTCTTTTGTGTCCTAGACCTAAAGTTTTTTTGTATAGATTGTGGCTTACTTTTATAAAAAATAAAAAAAAAGATTTGTATGGATACATTTTTTTTAAAAAAAAATTTTATTAAAAATACTATTTTCGTTGAAGGTACCCTTAGTATTTTCACTATAATTTTTGGAGTATATGCCCGATCAGGTCGACTTAAACGTTAAATGTAAGCTATTAATGTGGGCTACCAATGTTGGAAATATCTCTTTCACTTAGAAACAGTGGTTTAGTAACAGTCATTAAAAAATCGTTTTTTTTATTTCTGTTTAAATAACGACTTTATTTATTACTTATATTTATATTATGTACATTTGGGTTTATTAACATGAACAAGTTTCATTAGAAGTAATTGTGAGTTCTTTGTTGACGTTTGTAGATTTCGGAATCGGTTTCTCTAATGAGGAACCAAATATAATCTCCCATTATTCTTTCATCCCAGTGCCCTTGGTAACGCCACTCAATGGATTTCAATTCTTGGTGAAACCTTTCGCCATGTTCGTCACTTACGTCGCCAAGATTCTCGGGGAAAAAGTTTAAATGAGAATGCAAGAAATGAATTTTGAGGGACATATTTATACCAGTTGGAATACATAAAGCGAAAAATAAGTTGGAAGAATACATACATATGTGTTATATACATTAGGCCGGGTCGATTAAAAAAATCGCCCATTGCTCAGTGAAAATCGTATTCTAGGGATCAAAATAAGAAACTTTGCCGAAGGAACCATACCTCTAAAACGAATTCTGATGTCCAATTTGGGTCGAACTTTTGGGTAGGGGCAAATTTTGAAAAATCCCACTGGCGACTTTTTTGCCTCCCCACAAATCGACCCGGCCTAATATACATAAATATAATAACATAAATATCGGCTATCCCAGAGGCATAACATACCAACTACTTTTAAATCGCAACTAATTTTCCAGTCATGTTCATATTTTATGTATTTTATCAATTTAGCCATTGTTAGTGTTGACAGCATGAGCAATGGGAATCGACGGTTTCCGATTTCCGTTGTGTAAAAGTACTGCTTTCAAACTTTCTTTACTGCTGTCAAAAAGTAACCTCCATTCCTTTGAATTGTATGTTTGATTTAGTTCCTCGAACAATCCGGGAATGTCCTTGCAAAAGCATCTGTTATCCACAGTTGTATAAAATTGTTTGTAATGTATATCACGGACTCTATAATATGATATGTTAATATCTGGGGCCAAAATATTGTACTGTTTCATTCGAGATCCAAGTAGTTCTGCCTTATCTTTGGTCAGTTCCAAATCTCTCACTAGATCAATGAGTTGAAAGTGAGTTAAAAGCGATGACTTCTGACTCAAACTTGAATCGCTCAGAGTTGAGTACTCAGTTGAACTGGATAATGTTGCCGTAATTAGCCTGTTAGCTATACTTGGACACTTGGGAATTGGTATTATTTCCGAATGTGCAACTGGCAAAGTGACAGATTTTACTTCAGCGTAATTCCAGCGAATGCTCCTTCCTACTCCAATCGGTTTACTAAGACAAAAATAGCAGTCCGTATCGTGAATGAATGGTTGTCTCCAAATCATTGGCATTCCAAATTGCACGCTCAAAAATATTTACATATTTTCCGCAGATGTAGCAGAAATTGTCGGGATCCTTTACACATTGAAACATTCTTTGCCTTTTACTCATACTTTGAAATAAAACTTTATACGACTAATATTTTACAGAAAATCGACTTATCTCTTTAAGGCGCTGAATTAGACTAATTTATTAACAATAAATTACATTTATAAATTCCGGGTTTAAGGTACATTAGTTGCAGTGCCAGTAGCTGACATATAGTTTGCTTCGAATGTAGAAACCCAATATTTTCAAGACTGCCGCGTACTACTTTGTATTTTGAGGTGCATGGGATGTCCATGCACCTAAAAGACGTAACTGAATGGAAACCTCATAAATAAAAAACCACAAATGTTGCTGAATGACCCATTGCATATACATAATGTTTTATGGAGGGTTACGAACGGCCATAAAACCTCGTCCTCTCTATAATTTTATTTAATTTAATGTCTGACAGTGTTTTCTTCGTTAGCATGCTGGCTTTTTAAAAAAGTGATAAAATAATTTTTTCGATTTTTTTTCTATTTTTTATGTTTTTTTTTTTGTACCAGGAAAAAGTGTTTTTAAAAAAAAATCATTTTTTTAAATATTTTTGACGACTGATTCTACGTGAAAGCGATATTTGCTTGAAAAATTATGGTCCAAATACTGAATGTACTTTCCATGAAAGCTGAAATAAAAAAAAAAAATTACCATAAAATTTACTTTTTTTGTGTTTCTGACGCCTAATTGCACCAGAAACTGTAATCCACATCCCTTGGACAAAAATTTTGTTGCATAGTGTAATTAAAATTGTTTTTCGCGCGTATATTACTGAATATTATTTTATCTTTGTATCATTTTTGAAATTCAAAAATAATATTAAAGATTTAATAGCGCGAGAAGTGGCCAGGGGCAAAAAAAAATATTTTAATAGTCGATATACAACACTTGAGCCTACCCAGCAAAATCTTGGTAAGTACATGTCATTACCACTCGAATTACCAGGTGATGAAATCCCATTATTGCCAGCATTACTTTCGGTAAATAAATAACGACTAACAAAATAATGACAAAAATAAGTTATTGCTAGTAATCCAGGTTAGAAAATCTTACTTTAAGTCATAAGCATTTCTTTAAATGATTTACGATTTTTTAATTTTTCTTAAATGATTTACGTATATACGTTGTAGTTTGTATTCAGTTAAATAATTTAAAGAAAATTTTTAAATTAATGATTAATCGAGCTCGAGGTCTTAGGTTTATTTTGTTGTTTTTATTTAGTTCTTTTTGCCAATATTTCGCAATTCTTTGAGTTGCATCTTCAGGGCAGATCTACAATTAAACAATACATAGTACTTTTATTAGAATCACAGCTTTCTTATTTCTAACATTCAAACAAATATTCGTATCTAACACAAAAACAAAAAGATCGCTTACATGTAAACAAACTTCTTAACAATAACTTAAAAACTAGCGTAGTTTCACCACCATCGTCAGTTGTTTTTATTGCACTGAATATTTATTTACATATTGCACGATCTCCCCTTTCGCGTTAGATGTCGGTAGCAACATGCAGTATTCTCAGTGTCAGTTTTGTGGTTTATTCTCTTGTTTGTAGGTAAGCTGTTGATGTGGAGCATCTCTAATGTTAGTCTTCTGTTGTAGTTTCTCTCTATTTGTAGCACACGTGTATTGTCAAAATTGGGAAGATGGTTGTTGTTTTTACAGTGGTCTGCCAGCGCCGTTTTTTATGTTATATTTTGGTGCCTTAATTTGATGTCTGATTTATGGGCAGATAGTCTGGTTTTTAATTTATTTTTGGTTGTACCTACATATAGTTTACCACATTTTTCGTTCTCATTAATACTCACATAATAAACAATCAATTTAAAGAAAAGATTAAAAATACAAATTAGATTCTCTAAATTAGATTACTACTAATAACTCATTTTTGTCATCATTTAGTTAGTCGTTATTTATTTACCGAAAGTAATGCTGGCGATAATGAGATATCATTACCTGGTAATGCATCTGGTAACGACATTTACTTACGAAGATTTTGATGGGTTATATTTTTGTACTTGATTATTAAGCGATTTGTCTATGAATCGCTAGGTAGGACCGTGGTTGTGATGCTAAACTACGAAATCAATCCCACCACCCGGCAAATGAAATTTTTCGATAACTACTCTCTCCTAATTATACGCTCTAACCAATGTTACGCTCTTCCCAATTTTACGCTCTTCTACTTTCTCACCACATTCCACCACTGATGGTGATGAACAATCAAAAGCAACTCGGAAATATCCACTACCACACAAACCAACCCACTCGTAAAATCATTTCTTTTGTTCACGCTTACTTTTTGAATAATTGTAAGCTTGGGGGTAAATGGTTATTTTTCAGCTTCTGGTATGCTTGAGTGGAAGCACTTTCCTCCAATGACATGCATGTGTAAAAATAATTCGAAGGGGGGCCAAATTATAAGCAGTTACTAGTTTTGAATTTAGCTTACCCGTCAGGTTATTTGGTAATGGGAAATTTTGCTGGGTATAAATATGTAAAATTTCACCTTTCTAGCTCTTATAGGAGCCTCAGCAGTCAAGGGACTTTTTAAGTTCTGAAAGATTGGAAATTGCTTTGGTCACTGCTACACTGACCGCAGACTGTGAATTGACCATATTGTCCATAAGTCCATTTTGTTTAAATCCAAAAAAAACACTTTGCAGTCGACCTACGACCTTGACACCCAGGAACAATGTTTTAGCTCTCGTTAAGAGCTATCTTTTTGCCATTGACCGATTGTGGCTACGTGCCACACAGCAAATGAAAAAATTGAATTGTTGCGAGAAAAGTTTGGAGATTCGACTATTTCAAGAAATTGTGATATTGAATGGCCTCCAAGAAGTTATGATTTAACACCTGTGGGGTTATTTGAAGTCATTGGTCTTTCGAAATAAACCAGACTATCTTCAAGCTCTACAAGTCAATATTGAACGTACCATTCATTCATGACATACGACTTGATTTAGTGGAAGAAGTGCTCGAAAATTGGGTTCATCGAATTCGTTCCTGCAGAAGATGTCGTGGAGGCCATTTGAATGACGTTTTATTTATAACTTAATTGTATCGATTGTACTACACAATGAATAAAAAACTTTTACATTTCCTTATTATTGTTATATTAACTTATTGTTAAGCGTGTTTTTTTTAAAGAAATCATATCACTCTTATTGGAAAACCCGCTAGTAACTCATATTTACAAAGTTTTAACTTTGTATCTTATAAGAGGTTTCTGAAAGGACAAAAATAACATTAAAGTTTTGGTAGCGCGAGGTCTGACCACGGGCCAAAAAACGAGTATGTGAATAGTCCGTTGTTTTTACGCCGGGCAAAATTGCCTTTTTTTGATATGTTTGAATCGAGAGAAAATATATTTGGAATACAAATTTTTAAATATTATATATTTCTGAGCAAATGAAATTTATTTGAACATCAATAAAATATATTTGAAACGAATATATTAATATATTACAACAAAATATATTTGCAAACTAAATTTCTCAAATAAAATATGTGTTTAAATACAAATAAATTTAGTGGTTAGGAATTTCTCCAAATATATTTTAAAAAAGAATTTTCAAAACTTTTACCGACTTTTTCCAACATTATTTTTAATTTTTCTTTAGTTTCGCGTTCTACCTCTTAGTTATGATACCATATGCAGCACTACATTCTGTTTTAAATCAATCATTTAAATTGTCTGAGTACTCGGAGGAAAATCGTCATTTTTGATATGTTTGAAACGAAAGAAAATATACTTGGAAACGATTTTTTTAAATATTATATATTTGTTAACAAATAAATTTTATTTGAAAATCAAGAAATTTTGTTTGGAACGCATATATTAATATATTAGAACATAATTTATTTGCAAAATGAATTTCACAAATAAAATATGTGTTTACACACAAACAAAGTTATTGTTTAAGAAGATTTCCAAATATGTTTTATTTAAAAAGATTTTTAAAGCATTACTGACTTATTCGAATTTTAGTTAGTTTTTCCTAGTTTTCGTGTTAAACTTTATAGCTACAAATGTCCTTATTTATAAATATTCCTTATCATCACTTTTTGTCAATACATCAATGTCGTTTACATTTACGAAAGATTGTTCGATTTAAGTCTTGATTAAGTTTTACAAACATATAAAATTTATAAAAAAAATGCTCTTTGAAAATCTGAAAAACAGAAAACTTGTCTTTAAATTAAGGCATTTAATACATTACCAAAATAAATAATTACAAATGAATCCTTGTTTTGGAAATACTAGTTCCAAATAAAAAATATTTGAATGGAAGCATATTTTTGTTTAGAACAATATCCTCACAAACATATAATATTTGTGTGTGTAAAATATTATATATTTGGAGTGTACCCTAAACATATGTTTATTTCAAGCCGAATATGTTTGGGACAATATACTACAGAAGCGATTTTTTTTTCAGCGTGTACACGGAGGAAAATCGCCATTTTTGATATGTTTAAATTCAAAGAAAATATACTTGTAAACAAATATATTTTATTTGAAAATCAAAAAATTTGTTTCGAACGCATATATTAATATTTTAAAACAAAATATATTTGCGAACTGACTGTAACAAATAAAATATGTGTTTAGACACAAACAAAGATATAGTTTAAGAATTCATCCAAATACATTACATTTAAAAAAATATTTTAACTTTGACTTTGTTAATTTTTAATTTTATTTTTTCCCAAATTTCGTGTTATACTCGTACTTTATAGTTTAAAATGTCGTAAGCAGCATTTTCTTTTGTTTTACAGCACTAATTTTGAATTTATAAATAGTCCAATTGTCAATCCATCAATGCTATTTTTCGTTACCAAAGATTATACGATTTAAATTTTAATAGAATTTTACAAACATATAAAATTTCTAAAAAATTTAAACTTTAATTTCATAGCCAAAATATGTAAATACAAATTAATCATTGTTTCGGAAATATTATTTCCATATAAAAAAATAAGGATGAAAACATAATTTTGTTTAGACCAACATCCTCCTAAACATATAATATTTGTGAGTGTCAAATGTTATATATTTGGACTGTACCCTAAACATATCTATGTTTCCAGCAGAATATGTTTGGAACAATATACTACAGAAGCGATTTTTTTTCAGCGTGCATATTATTATTTTTATGAACATTAAAAATTTCTTAAAAATAACTTAGAACTACTGAAAAATTTTACACAATTTAGGTATTTTCTGAATACTTAAATGCAAAATGTTTGTTTCGGAAATAATAGTTAAAAAAAACATATTGCGATGTAAACAAAGATTTGTTTAGAACAATATCTTCCCAAATATATAATTTTTGTGTGTACCAAATATTATATGTTTAAATTGTACCCTAAACATATATATGTTTCAAGCCGATTATGTTTGGGACAGTATACTACAGAATCGATTTTTTCAGCGTGTACAACATTCCTGCCTTCGTGTGTGCAAAATTTCAGCTTTCTAACCTTTATAGGAGACTCTGCGGTCAAGTGGTCGAAAATCACAGACCATACATACATACATAAAAACCATTGACTTAACCTTTCATTGGAAATTTACAGAAACAAAATCGGTTCACGCATTATAGACAACATAAATTACAAAGATTATATATATAAAATTATTTTTATATATATATAGATGTATATACACATATTATATTTTTAAGAAGATGTTGTTATAAACAAATCTTTGTTTCCGTCCCAATTTTTTTACTTGGGACTATTGTTTACGAAACAATTATTTATTCACATTTAAGTACACGGGGCAAAATCGCCTTTTTTGATATGTTTGAATCGAAAGAAAATATATTTGGAACACAAATTTTTAAATGTTTTATATTTCTGAGTAAATACATTTTATTTGAAAATCAATAAAATTTACTTGGAACGCATATATTAATATATTACAACAAAATATATTTGCAAACTAATTTACTCAAATAAAATATGTATTTATATTCCAATAAAATTATTGTTTATGAATATCTTCAAATATATATAATGTAAGAAAGATTTTCAAAACTTTGGTGAATTTTTCTAATTTCATTTTTAATTTTTCCTTCGTTTCGAATTATTTCTCCCAGTCAAAAATACCATTAGCAGCATTGCATTCTGTTTTAAGGGACTCATTTAAAATTTCTGGGTATTTCAGGTCAGCATTTTTTTCAATCGTTCGAGTAAATTAATGTTATCAAAAATTATACGATTTCAATTAAAAATTTCTAAAAAACTATCATTAGATTACCGAAAAACTTAACACAATTAAGGTTCGATATTTTCGGAATACTTAAATTTAAATACATTTTTGTTTAGGAATTAAAATCCCAAATAAAAGGTATTAGGGTGAAAACAAGGATTTGTTTAGAACAACATCTTCCCAAATATATAATTTTTGTGTGTATCAAATATTATATATTTAGAGTGTACCATAAACATATATATGCTTCAAGCCGAATATGTTTGGGACAATATACTACAGAAGCGATTTTTTTTCAGACGCCACTACAACGCCATCTACCGGTTGACAGCATACATGTAAACTATTACAATGACAAATTTCTATGTCATTTTGTAAATAACTTGACCACTCCGACCCGAACTGAGCCTATTGTTCAATTTTTAGATATCGCACAAAGAATTTGTATACCCTCACTTTAGTGATACGAGTATATCATTTGATACGGGCCGAAAGTGTAACACATCGAAGGAGTGACCTAAGATCCAAGTATGTTCGGCGGATTTCCGTTTTGGGTAATTTTAAGACAAATGAGCAAGGTGTGTCTGTCTCCTGGCTGGTGCGCACGATAACTCTCGAAAGGATTAACCGATTGACTTCAAATTTGGTATGCGGTAACATAGCCTGTTCGAAGATGGGCCATATTAGTCCACTCCTTCATTTAGTGATATATTGATTCCTTTATGTACTTACTATAATCTTCTGAAATTCCACACATAGTAAGTGTGTGTGCTAACACTTCTGAAAAAATGAGAGAAGTTGCCACTCCCCTGTTGTACCAAAAGTTAACTGCTTATAGCTTTAATATAAGCTCATACAAATACTTGAAATTTTGTACAGAAAACTGGGCGTTATTGGCACACTCCTTTTGGTACCTTCCACTCAAATGTACCAGTATGCACCAAAAGCTATGAACAACTTATAATTTACTGGTTAACGTGGTGGCTTAAAACTAGGGATGTAACGAAAGTGAATTTAGCGAAAGTGAATGCGAATGCGAATGCGAAAGCGAATGCGAATGCGAAAGCGAATATTGAAATATATTTCTTGCGAATGCGAAAGCAAATAGTGAAATATGCATTTTTGCGAAATCGATTGCGAATAATAGTTTGACCCTTTAGTACCAACAAAATTAAGGAACTAAATTGATACTTTTCCAAACTGTTTTGCCCGTATATGGCTTGCATAAAATGCAGCAAATGCGTATATGTATGTTTTTAAGGTATTGAACAAAATTGGCTATCATACAATTCAATTTGAAATAATTCACAATAATACAAGACAGAACTCAAATATCCGAGTTGTGAGATGTCGGTTGGAAACAACAAAACAATGGATTGAATACAATGGCAGTTTAGAATACAATAACTTGCCCTCATACGTTAACAACTCCGAGACTATTTTTACTCTTTAAAAACAGACTTTAAATACATATTTTGCAATATATTGAAATGCTCCTAATATGATTAATTTTTCTAGAGTAAGCAGAATATGAATCAATCTAATGTAAAAAAAAATGTTTTCAGATGGCCTCAATAATGCCCTAGAGGCGCTGAGGCACTTTAATGAATGTGAATAAATAATGTATATATATATAAAACCAGTAAGGAAAGGCTAAAGTCGGGCGGGGCCGACTATATAATACCCTACACCACTCTCGTAATATTGAATAACTCTGAAATATAAATTTTGTAGTTCATGTATAAATTGTTTATTCTAAATTTCAAAACGATTGGATGTAAAATACATCTTCTATAGAACTAAAGGGCCAAATCGGACGAAACATATATATGGGAGCTATAGCTAAATCTTAACCGATTTTCTTTAAATTCGGTAGTGTTGGTTCATGGATCAAGAAACTCTACCATTCTAAATTTCAAAATGATTGGATGTAAAATACAGCTTCTACAGAACTAAAGAGCAAAATCGGACGAAACATATATATGGGAGCTATAGCTAAATCTTAAGCGATTTTCTTCAAATTCGGCAATGTTGGTTCATGGATCAAGAAACTCTACCATTCTAAATTTCACTAAAGGGCCAAATCGGACGAAAGATAAATATGGGAGCTATATCTAAATCTGAACCGATTTCAACCAAATTCAAAAGCGATCTTAACAGCTGCGAAATACTCTAAACTGCAAAATTTCAGAACGATCGGAGTGAAATTGCGACCTGTAGTCGACCAACAACTTTACATGGACAGACGGACGGACGGACGGACATCGTTAAATCGACTCTGCTAGTGATTCTGATCGGTATACTTTAAGGTGGGTCTAGCTGTGTTATTTTAAGGTGTTACAAACATCTGCCGTGAAACAAACTTATAATACACAGTGTGGTGTAGGGTATAAAAAACTGTACTTAGAGCCATCAATAAATAATCTCCATTCAGTTTTGTCATATGGCTGGTTCATTTTTTGAAATAAACCATCGACATCGGTGTTGGTTTATTGCTGCATGCCTGAAGCTAGTAATTCTGCGTCTTTCTTCGTTAAATATAAATCCCGAATTAGATCATTAAGCTCAGCTTGAGTCACTAAATGGCGTTCATCATCAGCCATATACAAAATACCAATGTTGGACGATATGGACTTTTTGATTCGTTTATTGTCACGGGAGCTTAACATGTCTTAAAAATCATAATATTGATAGTAATAGAAAAATAATTATAAAAATTATTTTTTAAAGAAATAATAAGATTTTTTTATTTATTATTAGATTATGTACATATAGAGATAAAAATATTTTCGGAAAAAAATCAATGGAGTATTAAAGAATAGTATAAACATATAAATTAATACCTCCATTCTAAAGAATCAATCAATTTAGGTCAAAACAGTAGAGGTCATTCTATTTAAACCACAAGAAAATTCTACACAAATTTAAAATTCCACTAAAACGTCGAATCGCCTCTCCTGGAAACAACCTGTTTCGACTTAAGCTATGTATAGACGAATGGCGGAAAAATGGCGCCATTGTTAGAAAAACATTTTATTGGCCACTGTCTATAAAATATTTTTATTGGCAATCCTGCATATAAATATTTACAAAATATATTTTAACTATATGAAATTGTAAGGGTTTCTTGCAATCGTCTTCACCTTTGCCTAACAATCTGTCATTGTCCGTACATTTGCGGAACTTTAACAGGGTTGATAAAGTTGTCCGATCTGACAATCGTCTATACATAGCTTTAGCATACTTTGAAAATAGAGTATATCATAGAGACGCCTAGCGGCATGGAATCGATGATTTTTTCGCCTCACAATATCTTACAATTAACTTAAAAACACCTATTATTTAAGAATAAATACCAGAATAAATACTTGTCAACTATTATTTTAAATGTTAAAATGTCTATCATAGAGCCGCCGTATGTCAATTTTATGTCGGCTTAGCTGCCTAGCCACCGCCGCCGAACTATTATTTTCAATGGCAGCCGCCGCCGCCAATTTTGGCTCGGCTTCATTCTCTGAACACGATCTCCCTGACATGCTTAAACGCTACTATTATGAAAATTTGGAATGAATGTGGGATTCTGTCAAATTAATAATTGTGAAATTGTAGTATTTTACAGTATTACCAGCAAACGATAAAATATGAACAACACGTGATAGCCCAATTTGTATGCTAGTTTCGAATTCAGTGCACCCAGATTAGTTAAAAAAATCTTCGTTTATGCAGTCAATTATTTTTTCCAAGTTTGTAGACCAGTGTAATTTAATTAAAACAAAAAATAAATAAATTTACGAACATTTTTTAGGACTGAAGTCGGTTTACCCGACTGAACTTTCTTAATTGTTTTTAGATAAATAGGCATTTTCATTTTGCTTTAATTGCATTTTGAATGCCACCACACTTCATTCCTCGGATATCGACATAAGTTCTTAATTTCGAGGAAATGTTCATCCTAAATATGCCTATTTCTGTAAGCGACCTTTATGTAGAAAATTCTCCTGCTAAAAAATCTAATGCAAATAAATATTTGTTTTGCGAAATATTTGATCGAAATAAAAAACAAGGAGTTGCCAAGAACAACATCTTCTCACACTTACACGAGTATGTCTAATATAAAATATATTTATTTCGAGGTTACCTATATTTAACCCTGCTACTATGTTAGAAAAAAAATACACATGTTATGTTTGGGTCATATTATGACCCCACATTTTTTTATTTAGAAAAATCAAATTTGTACATTTCAAAAATTTTTTTAAGGCTTGTGATCAATCCATAATGTTGTCTTTAGAGTTATTGTGTGTCGGTATGAGCGACAAACAGGGTTTTTGCAAGTTATGCACTCAGTAAAAGTCTTTTTTTCCTTCTTCGATGGGCAAAATTTGCCACTTTTCCGTTCACTAGCGCATTATCGTTTTGGAGAAGGCGAATTGGTAAATGGTGATATACAGTCTTCATTTCGAATTATTGGTACTAATGATACAGAGGCTCCACCGCAAGGAAGCCGACTACGTCTCTTAATATTGTTCTTGAGCTAAAGCTCCACAGAATTGCTCTAAAATAGGAGGCTTTTGTGCAGTTTACTTTTTTGCCATTCAGGATATATTTCGGTACATATTATAAAAGCGTTGAGAGCAGAAATATCTAATAAATTAGGGAAGCGGACAACTGGCCACCGATTGGTTTTTCTTTCACACGACTATGTACGAACCATTTGGTCCAAAGTGTCAACTCCGCCTTTTGTCGAGTTGTAGTATTCAATTAGTTCCGGAATTTTGTTTGGATGATCTTCCAAAATGTTGCGGTTTTGGTGAAGAGTGCTATGCAAGTAAACCATTCTATATTTTTTAGGCACATACAAAACTGCAGTTTCTTTTTCATAAAAAAATTACTTGATTATAGAAGTTGTGTTGTAGCATGAGCCGGCAAAAAAAAAGTTTGTTTTTCTCGCAGTTCTAATGCAAGATTATGAGCAGTAAAAAATTATCGGTCCACGGTGTGGAGACACTATGTCTAGAATAATCCATTCGCCTTGGTTCCTTCCAGCATTGTCTCCCACTTTGGCCAGAAAATTTGGAACTGCAAGCAAAACGCGGTGTCAGAATCCGCTGCTATCCACGCTTTCATGCCATATTTCCCAGGTTTGCATGGAATGTATACTTAGAAAGGGCACCTACCTCGAAACGGAATAAGCTTTTCTTCAATCATTATATTAGCACTTGGAACGTAAAGTAGTTGCAGGTTTTGAGTCCATTACTCATAAAATTTGCGAATAGGAGCAAGTTTATCTCCTTGAAATTTGTCGAAAACAACGCTTCCTTGCAAATTGATGTAGTATAATTCACATTTAATAGCTTCTGTAAGTCATAAATCAAAGGTATCACGAAGTTTCGAAATACGATGAATACGAGTAGTAAAAGAAGTCATCCAGGTTTTGTGTGAAGAATATTTTCACTTGCTGCAAACGAGTTCTTCATCAAGATCAGATGCCTTATTTTGTTGGATGTTTTGTCGGCCAATCTTCTTTTGTTTGTTTTGTTGTCATGTAAAACACGAAAGAGGTGAAAGACAAATGCAAAAAACATATAATATAGACATATTATATTATATATTCATTATAAGTTGTACAAAAATGATAAGGGGTCATAAAATGACCCTAACATGATATGTGTAAACCCTTGCAATAAAAAATTGTCTGAGCATAAAATGTTGATAAAATCAATTGAATTTAATATATTTCAACAATTGATGCACTGAGTAATAAGAACTTTCAAATATATTCCACCGGTTAGAAATACGGTAATGTTATATACGATTTGGGTCATCAAAAGACCCCAACGTAGTAGCAGGGTTAATAGGTATGTTTATGGCAGAGTCTGTGTTGGAAAATATACTCGTAAGGGTGGTTAAATTTTAAGGGCCGATGTTGATTTTGAATAAAACACAAATTATTTACGAAATTATTGTCATTTCTTTTTATTATGATAATATTGGTATTGTTCAATTGTGTGTGGAACAAAATATCGGACCATAAAAAAACTTGACGTTTAGGTGAGGTTCACATTCAACATCGGCCCTTACAAAATAAGCGATATTTTCGGCGTACAGTTTATCTTACAAATGAGTATTTCTAACATTAACTTCACACATATTAAAAGTATTAAAGCATCACATATATTCCTTTCAGCTTTTCATATTGATGAATATTTTTATCTTGACAATATCCAAGTCATTTTAATACGTAAGTATATATGTAATTTCATTTATTCGAATAAATTAAGATGAATTTCCAGTCAGACTCATGTCTTTAATAAAAATATAACAATGTAATATCTAACATGACAATTGAAACATTCATTTAATAAACAAATTAACGTCACATAGAGACAGACTTAAAGTAATACTCGCATGAAAATAACAAAGTGGTGTTATTGATGATTTGAGTTTTGAGACAAATATGCAAATAATCCCTTGCTTTGGTAAGTCATTCTTTTTCACTTCCACAAAGTAAAATTGAAACTATGTATTTCAAAAATGTTCAGAAAACTTTATTTACCAGTAATTCTTTTCTAAAAGGGCATATTGGAACCCTTCTCAAACATGAAATAGTATTTATTGAAGTTTAATTTCCTGGCCCTTTGACTGTTGCAAATAAACATCGTGCGCCGGATTTCGGGGACTTACTTCGGCTGCATGAAAAAATACACAAAAGATTCAACTAGAAACATTCAATAAGAGGGTGAGCAAAAAAAAGACATACTCTTGTAGACATTGTAGCCATTCTCGTCAGCATGATAGTAGGTAGTTTGAAAGGATAATGGAGAACCCGTCAGTGGCACCGTGTAGTAACCATCCTGAATTGGAAGCAATTCACCGTCCACTTCCTTTAGATCGATGCGTTGGAAATTGACAAGGCCATTACTTAGCACCAATCTATAAGTCACAAAAAAGGGATTGAAAATCAAACTGTAGGCGGAGAGGGGAGTGAGAAACATGCGACTGATAGAACAACTTTACTTATATTCCTCACTTCCATTGGGGAACGTTTTGTGATAATTCTCCAGAACGTGTACGGTTTCAGTGGGGTTCTGATCTTGCTCTACCGTTGGCTCCCCCTCCTCCTCCTCCTCCTCATCATCATCGTCATCATATGCATTGTCCGTCTCATCGTCCTGTTCAGTATCCAAGTCCGGCATTACCACTACTGGATTCTCAGTTATGGTCACAGGTTCATCATTTTGCACTGGTTGTTCAAGCGAATCGAATATATCGTCAATATCCGTTGGCCACACAATCAATTGGTATTCATAGGTGGGCTGGGAGTTTCCCATTCGCACCGCGTCTGTCTGTGACATGACAAGAAGAGATTTTGTGAGTATTTGAAATTTCCATAAACTGGAGTACCAAAAAAATAAAATAGAATGGAAAAAACAACACATTCTCCTCCAGATGTTGTTGTCAACATCGTCGGTGGTGTACCTCTTCTATGGGTTTGGAAGTTGCCAGAGCAGCTGCATGTATGGCTATTAACAGCACTTGGGTTTTGGAAAATAAGCCCATCATCCTCTTGGTTCTTAGTTTCTGGTTACGGGCTCACGCTGATGTTGTTGCTGTTGTGGTATGCAAATCTCGTTCACTGTCCTGAAGAACGTCCACCGTCTGTGGATGGATGCAGGTATTTATATGTTTATATGCGCCAGAACGATAACAAACAAGGCCAATATTTGTTCCAGACTGTGACTGCAAGTGCTTTTGGCCATTTACGACGGGTATTAACTTGTTTGTCGTCGTTGTGTGTGATTTGTTCTTTGTTTTGTCGGTGTCTTCCAAATGCTTTGTTTACACCGCACACTGAAGAGCTGTAAACACACGCACCGAGGAGCTCTACTCAGTCCTGGTGGGTGAATGGTGAATCTTATTGGACAATTGAACACAGTGGGTGAATTTCGGAAGAAAAGCATTAAAGCGCGATTCGTTTTTCGTATAAGTGGCATTGATAAACACATTACTTGTCGCGATTTTTTCTGAGCTGTCATTTGGAACAGCACAATCACTGTTAAACTTTCCCGAAGATTGAATGTCAATAGAAAGATTTTTTTGTCGTAAAATTTTGGTGAAAAAACAAGTAATGAATAACTTAGGCTGCGAGTAAACCTCACTTTGTGAGTAATATAAACTAAAATATGTTAGTTTGCGTTAAAGTCAGAAAGTTTGAAACATTTTGCTCAGTCTATAGTCATTGCAAAAGTTGTCTAAAATCAGGGCTGTGTAGTCGAGCCAAAACAACTCTACTCCGACTCCTGGAGTCCGATTTTAAAATGATTCGATTCCGGCAGTTAAATAACATCAATTTCTGAAATTTTTTCTATACTAAGACTGAGTTCATTTTATTGATAATAACAAAGCTATAGCTTTACAAAATATGCAAAAATATGCAAAATTTGTTGGCGATATACGAATCAAAAATGAAAAATATCAGAAGGATATGTCAATACTATTTAAAAAAATCTTTTCACAAAAATAAAAAATGGGTGATTTCAAAAATCATCCAAAAAAAAAATTACCTTAATATGTGAAAAGTATGGGGTAATTCCCAATGAAACCGACCCACTGTGAATATTTACATTAAGGATGTAACGAAAGTGGCTTTAGCGAAAGCCAACGAATGAGAATATTGAAAAATATTTCTTGCGAATGTGGATGCGAAAGCGAATACTGAAATATACACTTTTGCGAAAGCGAATAATACTTTTTTGTTTTTGCGAATTCGAAGCGAATATTCAAAAATTGATTTACCAATACAAACAATTTAGATTCATTCCAATATACTGACTTTTAAATTCAATGTATGTATTGCAGTTGGGAAATTGCAAAGCAAAATTATCAAAAACAAAAACCATTTTTTGGCTTTTATAGTTTTTCAAAATTCGTTGTAGTTTTTGTGGTACAGAGAATTTAGGGGTTGATCTATTATTGATGTTATTTTGCGCTTTTCTCACGGTTGAGTTGAGCTGAAGACCAAAGGGTTGCCGTCAAATTGGCCCATAACTGTGGAAATTTTCAATAACACGAATATAGCGCCACGCATCGGAATAAACTATAATTTTGACTGATTACAATTGGTAGTTTTTTGGATGATATATGAAGAATCCATTTCGAGTTTTTCATGGTCTGTTCACAATAGTTTGATCCTTTAGTACCAACAAAATAAGGACCTGAATTAATACTTTTCCTGGATATTCAAGGACTAAGGATGTTTTCTATAGTTTGACCTCCTGTTACCACAAGGTCAATAATATTTTATTCAAATCTTTTGAAGAGAAGTTGCAAAGACTTTCATTGGTATTAATAACTTTAAAATATGTGAAGCGATTAAGAAGATATGACGATTTTAACAAAGGGAAGCGAACACTGATATATATATTTGCAAAAGCGAATATTCCAAAGTTGGTTTTTGCAAATGCGAATGCGAAGCGAATGTAAAAAATGATGCGAATATTCGTTACATCCCTGATTTACATATGTAGATTTGGATACAATGCGGAAATAAAACCTTTTACCGTTTGACCAATTTCATAGTGGTTTAGATTTTATAGGGAGGCAAAGTTGGTTATCTAAAATTTTTTTTTAAAAATTTAGCTATTTTGAAGTCGACATAACTTTTGAACGGAATATCATATTTGAATGACATTTACAAGATTTTAATATCATCTCTAAGAATTATATATTAAGTTACACAATTTTGTGTATCAAGGACTCAAAAGGACGAAAATATCCTTAAACCTTGATTATCCTGAAAAGCGTGTCTTAAATGTTTTTGTTATATCTTTCAAAGTTACCCACATTTTTTCCCAAAAAAGTGTAAACATTTCAACATTGGTCTCCATGGGTTAAAAAATATGAATTAATTAATGTCCGTCCGTCTGTCAGTTCGACAGAATGGTAAAATTTCGGAAGTATATGGGTAGTTGTTTCTCAAGTGCCACAGGTCAAACACTAGATCTTTCTCAAATTCCCAGAAAATGTTTACCTAGTATGTGGGAGCAATGACCCACAATATTAAAAAAAATTAAATGAAAATTGGAGACTGGTTTGGTAATGTTTTTTTTGAAGTTAATTGTAATGCTACAAAGCATACGAAATTTAAAATAGAAAATATCATTTCTTAGAGCTTTTAAAAGTACGTGGACTTTACATAAAAAATACTAACTTTATCTGATGCAGTTTATTTCGGTCACTTTTCACGGAAATAAAAATATAAATTGCTATATCTCAGATTCGATCTAATTTTTTCCTTGTTTTTTGTGAAATGTTAAAACTCTTTATTTATAGATTTACTTTAATGAGTTTCTCATTTTTAACATTTCACAAAATTGTTACCATTTGTGTGAGAGGTACTAGAAGGGGCGTGGCAATAACGCCCACTTTCTTCCGAAATAGCTTATTTTTATCACCACCTACGCTTTCTCGATTTATCTCTTTGTTGAGAATGTCCCAGTAATTTTCAGTGGGATTGAAGTGTACGGTTGAGCTGGCCACTCCATAACGTCAACCCCTTCCTTTCTAACTTTATCATTGAATCATTTCGCGGTATTATTCGGGTCGTTGTCGTGTTGAAATTGCCGTAATAGAGCAACATTCCACTCAGCATAGGGAAGCATGGAATTCTCCAAGATTTCGCAGTACATAAACCTGTTCATTGTTCCCTTTATTGTATAGAGGGTCCAACCACGTTACCAGAAAAGCATCCGCAGACCATGACATTGCCGCCTCCATGATTTACAGACCGTTTATAGTATAAAGGGTCCAATATTTTATTAACTAGTTTATACTGTATATCATTCAAATCTGATATTCCGATCAAAAGTTATATCGACTTCAAAATAGCTAAATTTTAAAAAAAAAAAGTTTAAATGACCAATTTGTCACCCTATAAAATCTAATCTGCTTTGAATTTGGTCATAATTCCGTATTGTCTTGTAGTATACGCGTGCAAAATTTCATCCAAATCTAAATTCATAAATATTCAGAGTGGGTCGGTTTCGTTTGGAATTACCCCATACTTTCCATATATTTAGGCACTTTTTTGGATGATTTTTGAAATCATCCATTTTGATTTTTTAAATAGTATTGACATATCCTTCTAAAATTTCGCATTTTTTATTCACATATCGGAAAAAAATTTTGCATATTTTTGGCATATTTTGCATATTTTTTGCATATATTTAGCATATCACAAATATGCAAAAAAATTACAAATATGCACCTGCTTTTCGATTCATTTTTCTTTGAAACGAATTTTGGTCCAATCAGAATTTTTCTATCACTCTGCCAAAAAAATATGCAATTGCATATAATCCGAGGTCTAGTAATAAGTGAACTCTCTTTACAAAATTGCGTACTGTTCTGATATAAAATACAGTTTCTACATCGCGTACATGTCAAATCAGGGGTAATATATATATGGGGCCTATATCTAAATCTGAACCGATTTTGACCAATTTCAATAGGGATCGTCCTTGGGCCAAAAAATAGCACTGTGCTAAATTTCATCACAATCGGACCATAAATGCGACCTACACTTTGATTACAACGATATATCAACAGGCGGACGGACAGACGGAGAGATGGACATATTTTTCCTTTTTTCATTTTTTACGCAATTTTTCCTATAATTAATGTTTCATGCGTTTCTTTTATTGAAATTGTTAATGCGAAGATCAGTTTGATCAAGAAAAATTTGATTCTTTATTTCGGATGTGAACATGGAATTAAATGTAACATACGCACACGTACATAACTTCCGATCTAGATCTAGACCCGCTTTCCCTCACCTCTTATCACATATATGCCTTTGTAGGGTTATACAGTTACTGCAAACTTTCGACTTTTTGAAAAAAAACAATAAGTCGACTTTCCGACTTTTTGACTTCATTAATGATGCAAATGTTTCTAGTTTTCTTCATTAATTTTGCAAATACAGGAAAAGATAAAAAAACTGATAATGATCGCTCCGAAATTCGTTCCAAAATCGTTTTCTCAAGTCCAATTGAATCTAATAAAGGGTTTTCCAAAAGGGATGACATGATTTTGAAGTGACGTGTCGGCCATTTGTAATATGTCATGATCTGTCTACAGCTTTTATAAGGCAAAATGGCCAAATTCGACGAAACTTATATGTATATGGGAGGTATAGCTAAATCTTAATCGATTTTCTTCAAATACGGCAATGTTGGTCCACGGATCAACGATTGGATGTAAAATACAGCTTCTATAGGACTTAAGGGCCAAATCGGCAAAAGATATACATATATGGGAGCTATATCTAAATCTGAACCAGGGATGTAACGAATATTCGCATTCGCATATGCGAACGCGAATTATTATAAGTCAACTAATATGAATGTGTTCCTCAAAAACGAAGATGTATCAGTGAACATTCTCAATTTCCCACTGTGCGTGATAAACTGACCTACTTTGACAAAAAACACAAGTTATTCCTTCGTCTTCTTCATTGTGGACTTCAGCTAATGCTGCCGCTGATGATTTTGTTTTTGTCTTGTGTTCGTTGTTGTTTATCAAGTATTATTACTTTGATTCTTTTGTTATGGATTTCAAAAGAATTTTGTTTTGCAAAAGTAAAAAATATAAATATTTTCGTGGAATTCCCAAGAACAAGCACTGCTCCATATGGGAGCTGCAGCTGGAGGCCAAACGGAACTTAGCTTAACTGAAGAGAAAGATTTGGCATTGTCATGGATGGCATTATACAGATGACGACGGCGATGGCAATGCCTTAGGCCCCAATGCGACATTTAAACTTTTATTATGCAATCTGAGCACATGCGACAATCAGATTCAATCAAGAAGAGATTTCAAATCATTACCAATCGTTTGGGCCAAAGGAATAAATGTACTAAAAACAATCATCATAAAAAACTATCATAAAATGTGGGATCCACTTACATTTCATATCTTCGCTTGGCCTTCCAACGGATTGATTCTGAAGGTACACGAGTATATAAATATATAAAGCAATCGTCTGCATTAGAATCAGTGAGACAACAGACTTTTGGGGAAAATGACGCTTTGCTACAGAAAACTTGGAATCCTCGCCATGTGTTTGGTGACCATCTGCGAAGGAACTCCTGCGGAGAGTTCTAATCGAAAGGATAGACAAATGACAATGACTTCACCTATCTTCTATGACAAAACTGCACCACCAGCGCAGCAGGCTCCTCAGCAGGGTTTACCGATTATCGGAGCGTTGGTTCCCGCCAATTTACTGGGCAGTTTAAGCAGCAGTCTTTCAACTTTAATTCCCTTGGGGAACTTAGGCCAACTGGGCAATCTGGGCAATCTGGGAAACCTAGGAAACCTAGGCAACTTGGGAAACCTGGGACAATTTCTTAATTTAGGTGGACTTCTACCAGGTTTGGGATTGCCTCAGACGCAACAAACACAATGTCCTTTGGGACAAGTTTCCAGATGCCGCTGTGAGAACGTTTTACCAGTCACGACAAGAGCCGAAGGCATTTTGGAAATCGTACAGCAAAAAGTATCGCTGAATATGAATGGAGAAAAGGAAATCAGGTGAGTGACTAACAAAAATTATGAAATGGGCAATTTACTATCAAAGCGATATATCGTGTTTTCTAATATAGACATAATAATTTGGTTTCTTTATATCAACGCACCCCCAAACATTTTTAATGGTCTTTCAGTGTCCAAACGTTAATCGAAGCAACCTTTTCATCATGGTAAAGTTCACTTACGTGCAATGTTTGAAAATCATTAAAAATTACGGTGCTCAATTTATTATTACGGCCAATTTTCGGCCGTAATAATCGTCCTACCCGACAGGCTGTACGTGTTATAGTGGATAAATTTGAAACTAAAGGTTCTCCTTTGCATGTTACGGCGCCAAAGAGACGCCGTACCGCTCGAAGCGACGAAAATATCGCAGTGTATCCGTTCAAAATTAGCCAAATTAGTCGATTCTACGTCGTTCTCAGGAATTTGACATCACTTAAACCACACTGTGGCGTATTTTACGAAAATATATTGGCCTACATTCTTATAAGATCAAACTGACCAAAGAACTAAAGCCACTTGATCATTTGAAACGCCGAAACTTCTCCAATTGGGCTCTGGCAAAGTTAGTAATATGTCCTTAATGGAAAACCCTTTATTATCATTTGGTAAAATACAATAACAACAAGTAAAAGCATTAAGTTCGGCCATGCCGAATCTTATATACCCTCCACCATGAATAGCATGTGACCTCACAAAATAACTCAAACCTAAAGAAAATAACACCGAACAACAAAAAAAAAGTAGATGAGAACAGTAGGAAACATATAGCAGACGAGAACAGACGGACATGGCTAAATAGTCTTAGAATTTTACGACGATTAAGAATTTGTGGGGTCTCAGATAAATATTTAGAGGTGTTACAAACGGAGTGACAAAATGAATATACCCCCATCCTATGGTGGATGGTATAAAAATGCGTTTCACTAATAAGGCCAGTTTATTCTTATATTCAGATATTGTTTGTACTTTGCCTCGAAGCACAAAATGTTGAAATATTTTACCCAGTCTATTGTCATAGTAAAAGTCATCTAAAATAGAGAATATGAAAACATTTATGGTGTTTTCCTTTGTGCCAAAAATGTTACATTTTTCCGGCCTTTTGCCCTAAGAACGCCTTTGTTATTTTCGTTTGTGAAAAAATGTTGCATTTTCATAACTGTATTAAATCAAGGAGGAGCGCTGTCCTACAAAAAGATGTTTTTCAGCGTCAAGCGTGGTATCTATGTAATTATACCCTTCCACCACAGTGTGGTGGTACAGTATATTATAACTTTGTGCATTTGTTTGTAACACCCAAAATGGGATGAGATAGCCCCATAGTTTATTATACCGTTCGACTTGAACCACTTTCTGTACTTGTTTTCTTGTAATCGAAGTAAAGTATTGTCTGAACGTGATGAAATTTGGCACATATGACCTTTTTGGCCTACGGACGAACCCTATTGGAACTGGTGAAAATCGGTTCAGATTTAGATATAGCCCCCATATATATGTTTCTCCCGATATGGCATCAAAGCGCTATAGAAGTTGTATTATATCCGATCATTACGAAATTTAGCAACAAGAGGTTTCATATTACACGAATTAACACAGCCAAATTTGGGGAAAATCGGTTCAGATTTAGATATAGCCCCCAAATATATGTTACTTTCGATTTGGTGTTAAAGCGATACAGAAGTTGCAGTTTACTTCCGATCATTACAAAATTTAGCAGAATTAAGTTTTTTTAGAAATTTTAGTATTATTCATAGATTTGCTTTATACAATATATCTTTAGAGCCCCAGCGCCTTATAGGCTTTATAGAGGCAAAACTGGCAACATTAGCAAAATATCTCAATCAATAATATAATAGACAATTTCAAAAATAAAAAAAATAATATAATTATGAATGTACAAATAATTCGAAATTGGAAATAATTCTAAATTTGATTTTAGAAGTGTTTCAAAATTCTCTAAAGGTGTTATTTTGAACATCTTTTTAAAAGTTGATATAACCGATATATTCTTCAAATCATCAGCCAAAGCATTATATTGGCCCAGCAAAAACAATACGTTGCTTAGTTAAATCGAGTTGGCATCTTGAAAGTACCAAATTATTTGCTTGTCTGGTAGTTCTATCAGTTCTCATTCGATTTTCACCAAATGTCATATTTGTTGATTTGAAGAAGTACATTAGGATTTGATTGTTGTATAAACCTCTGATTGGTAATACATTTTTATACCCTACACCACACTGTGGTACAGGGTATTATAACTTTGTGCATTTGTTTGTAACACTCAAAAGGAGAAGAAATAGACCCATCGTTTATTATACCGATCGACTTAGAATCACTTTCTGAGTTGATTTAGCTATGTCCGTCTGTCCGTCTGTCTCTTTGTCCGTCTGTCTGTCCGTCTGTGCATGTATTCTTGTAATCAAAGTACAGGTCGCAATTATGGTCCGATCTCGACGAAACTTTACACATATCTTTTTTTTGGCTCAAGGACGATCCCTATTGAATTTGGTTAAAATCGGTTCAGATTTAGATATAGCCCCCATACATATGTTAGCCCCGATTTGACATATAGGCGCTGTAAAAACTTTATTTTATATCCGATCAGTATGAAATTCGGCAGAAAGAGGTTTCTTATTATATGGATGAACACTATTAAATTTGGAAGAAATCGGTTCAGATTTAGATATAGCCCCCATATATACGTTACCCCCGATTTTACATGTAAGCGCTGTAAAAATGTTATTTTATATCCGATCAGTGCGAAATTCGGCAAAGAGAGGTTTCTTATTACATGAAGGAATACTGCCAAATTCGGAGAAACTCGGTTTAGATTTAGATATAACACCCATATATATTTTACCCCCGATTTGACCTGTAAGCGCTGTAAAAACTGTATTTTATATCCGATCTGTGCGAATTTCGGCAGAAAGAGGTTTCTTATTACATGAAGGAATACTGCCAATTTCGGAGAAAATCGGTTCAGATTTAGATATAGCTCCCATATATATGTTACCCCTGATTTGACATGTAAGCGCTGTAGAGACTGTATTTTATATCCGATCAGTACGAAATTCGACAGAAGGAGGTCTTTTTACATGAATAAGTATTCAGGGAAGATCGGTTCAGATTTATATTAAAGCTTCATATATATGTTCCTCCTGATTTGGTGTCAAACTAAATTTTCCAGAAAGATGTTTCTCACTTTAGGAACGAATATTGCTTAATTTAGCGATTATCGTTTCAGAATTAGATAATATGTTTCTACCCATTTACCAATTATTCCAAATTATTATGGCAATGACCCTTATCGCATTGTTAGGGAGGTGTAGGGTATTATATAGTCGGCCCCGCCCGACTTTCTGGCTTTCCTTACTGGTTAGTTTTATATTTATACAAATTCTAATTGGTAAGTTATGTACTATTTTTAGAGCCTTATTTTGAGCAGATTGTAAGATTTTAATGGAGTACTCATTTTACATCCATATATTATGCGTTAAATGAGAGTGTAGAGTGTAGATCAGTTCTTTCGTTTCAGTATTTAACTAGTTCTTGAATTTGTATGAGATTTGTAGCTGAAGATGTGTTTGCTTTTGCATCTTCTACGATATATGATTATTTTACTGTTCTTGATCAGCAACAAGAGCACCATTTATGTGAACAAACATATGTCCGTCACTACGATTAACGTAGGGCTTGAATCTTATGAATTTCGTTTTACCAGAAATGAAAACCAATATATTAAAACGGGCAAATTCAGCTAGAATAGCAGCATCATACTCAATCTACGTTCTGAGGACATTTTCGTGACTGTATTTATAAAACAAACTAACATCATCCGCAAACATGTAAAGCTTTCAATAAAAATTTATATTTTAAAGATCATCAAGGTAGATTTTTAACAATAGGGGGCCCGAAACCCTCCCTTTAGTAACACAATGTTGAACAGGTAACATATTACTTCTGCAATCCCCAACATGAACATACTGATACATTTTACTAAGATAATCCGTAAATAGTGCCAAAGTTGCATTAGACAACCCTATATTTTTAAGCTTCCTCACTAAAATGTCGTTTTGAACTAAGTCAAACGCCTTTGAGAAGAGAACACCTGCAACTCGTTTCTAAACACTGTTTATAATCCCCTCAATCGTTTAAAATCGCGAAACACAAAATTTTACAGTGCTAGAAATAAAAATATCGATAATTTTGTTATAATCCGGGGACAGCAACGTCGCCAACAAATTTTGCATTTCTTTGATAGAATAATTAAAAAAACCAATATGAGAGCAGCTCAACATAAATTAATTGAGATCTGCTTACAAAAAGTCTCATTTCTTCAAATATTGCACTACTTGTTTGGTTACTTGGGGAATACACATAAAAAACAATGATGAATGCGATGGAGAACGGCCGAATGTTTGTCGTTGTTATAAGAAGCAACAACAACAACTCGTGTGTATTCCCCGCAAATTGCAGGGACACTCACTGAACCAAATATTTTTTGTGTCGATAGCTTTTTTCAATCTTTTTAAGAAACAAAATCAAAAATGGCGATTTTCTCCCGTGTATCTTACTATACACGGGGCAAAATCGTCAAATTTTATTTGAAAAGCAATAATATATTTAGAGTGTACCCTAAACATTTGTATATTTCACTCAGAATATGTTTGGGTCAATATACTACAGAAGCGATATTTTTCAGCATGAACATAGTCCATTACTACAAATATAACGCCTTAATCGCCTAATAATCTCTCATTTTAGTGCCCGCTTAAGCAATGGTCTATTACTCTACCAAAGATCTGGCAAAGAGGTTATACCTCCGAATAGCGTGGAATCGAACGCCAGCCAAGGCTACTATACACTTAAAGTTAGTAACAACCGGTATCTCACAATATATTACACGATTACAGATGCCGATTACACCGTTAAAGGTAAGATCCACCATTAGCCTCCCCCCACCCTCATCACGATATTTAAGACCAACAAGCCATTGCTCTAATTACATGTCTCCCATTTAACATCATTCACTCTCTTTCTCTCTCTTTCGCTCTGAACCCCAATTAGCTGATGTTACAACGGAACCACCTAAAAGTGATTTGGATGAATCGCCACCGCAACTATTCGTCTTCTGAAGAGGCTGAGGCGACCAAAAGTGCAACTGAATGATGTTCCATTCAAATCCAAAACGACAGGAAGGACAGGAGGAAACTCGTTGCCTATTCTAACCCTCCAATTTGTGGGAGTAATAAATTGGATTTATAAATATGAACACATATCTAACAAACAACAAATAAACTCTCACATACACACGGAGCCAAATACATACACACATTTCCTAATATTTGAATAAAATGCGTTTTAGTTAAATGTAAACGAACGAGTTTTACGATGTTTCTGCGGATGGATGATGGCGGCATGAAATGCAAATCGACACAACAAACTTATAACTGAAAGGGTCAAAAACTTCATTCATACTTCCATAATTTAAACGATAAAATACGCCCACTTGATTGGATTTTTACAGTCTAAATATTCCCATTAGTATTCAGCCAAATTTGGTTGTTATAACTTAAAACGGAAGACGTCATGCAGTCGGCATTATACTTATAAAGTAATTACAAACAAATTAAAATTCCACAAAAAAAAATCTCCTAGTAAACTACGTTTTTGACTTACAATACTTTTGAATGAAGTTATCTATATTTTTACCCGTGCTGAAACCTCCCTCGTAACTATGCCCACACAAAAAAATCAAAATTGAAACCGAATTTTTGTAGCAGTAGTCACAACAATATATATTAGTTTTTAGTTGTAAGCAATAATTGATTTGCTGAACTTCAAGGGGGAAAATCGTCATTTCTGATAGATTTGAATTGAAAGAGAACATATTTGGGAACAACATTTTTAAATATTATACTTATATACATGTGAACAAATACATTTTATTTGAAAATTAAGAAATTTCGTTTGGAACGCATATTTTAATATATTAAAACAAAATATACAGGGTTGCCCATATTCGACGGACCCATGTTTTTTTAAAAAAAATCAAAGAAAAAAATAAAAATTTGGCGGTTGGCAATCTTAATCATTTAATTTGTTCCAAGTAGATTTGTTTACATCAATTTTTGAATATGATATCTCTCAAATGGCCGCCTCTGGCGTTGATGGCGTATTGTGCCCTTTTTGCAGCATTTTCCATCGTTTTCGCCAACATTTCGGCCGGAATAGCGGCTATTTCTTCACGAATGTTGTCCTTGAGCTCTTCTACGGTCCTTGGCTTGTTAACGTAAACCTTTGACTTCAAATATCCCCACAAGAAGAAGTCAGGCGGCGTCAAATCGGGCGAACGCGGTGGCCAGTCCAAATCACCACTTTTCGACATCAAACGGCCCGGAAACAAATTCTTCAGAAAATCGATTGTTATGCGACTTGTGTGCGGTGGAGCGCCGTCTTGTTGAAACCAGAACTGCCTCATACGCTTTCGACGAATAATTGGCATCACAAAATTGGTCATCATGTCGCGATAACGCTCCTGGTTGATGGTAACAGCATGGCCATTTTCGTTTTGGAAGAAAAACGGCCCAATGACCGTTTTCGCACTAACGCCGCACCAAACTGTGACTTTTTCGTCATGAAGAGGCAATTCTTGAATCTCCTGAGGATTTTCAGTGGCGTAAATACGGCAATTTTGCTTATTTACGGTCCCATTCAATGTGAAATGGGCTTCATCGGACATGATAATTTTGTTTTTTGAGTTTTCACAATTGACTTCTTCTGTTGAATGTAAATTTCAACTATTTCAGAGCGCTTGCGTGGCGTGTATTGTTCCATGGTAAAAATCTGCTTGGACTGACGCTTTAAACGCGGTACGTCATTAAGCGATCTGACATCTCTGTCAAAAGTTATGGCGTTGCCAGATGGGTCCGTCGAATATGGGCAACCCTGTATATGCGAACTGATTTTCGAAGATGGGCCATATTGGTCCACTCCTTCTAGAAATATTTATTCTTTAACACCTTTATACTATGTACTTACTCGAATCCTCTGGAATTGAACACATATTATTAGTTTGTTAGTCGCTAAGACGTCAAGAAAAATGCGCAAAGTGGCCCCTCCCTTTTTGGTACCTCCCACACAAATGGACCATTTTACACCAAAAGTTAACTGATTATGGTTTTAATATCAGTTCATACAAATGCTTGAAATTTTGTACAGTATAATGCTTTAATGGTACCTAGAGTCCAGAGAAAAGTGGGCCCCTGTTGGTACCTCCCACACAATTGGATCATTTTTGCCAAAAGTTACCAGCTTATAACTTTAATACCAGTGCATATATATACATGAATGTTGTACAGTGTAATGCTTTTATAGTACTTAGGGTCTTGAGAAAAGTGGCCGTTATTGGAAAGCCCCTTTTGGTACCTACCACACAAATGGACCATTTTACGCCAAAAATTAACAGATTTTATTTCTAATAATAACGATGAATACAAATACTTGTAATTTTGTACGGTGTAATGCTTTTATAGTATGTAGAGTCGAAAGAAAAGTGACCGTTATTGGCACGCCTCTTTTGGTCCAAAAGTAAACAGCTTTTAACTTTAATACCAGTACATACTTTAAAGTTATTAAATTTATAATAATTTAACTAAAACAAACAAATAAATAAATTTACGAATATTTTTTTTTTTGGGACTCAAGGTGAGGGGATTCATAAGTCGGTGTACCCAAATGAACTTTCTTACTTGTTTTTAATTTATGAATATTCCAATTCAACACATTTTTGACAATCCATTAATACAATTTATAGCTACGAAAGATTATACGATTTCAAAATACTTACCGTATATTTATTTTTTTACAACTGATATATGGACTTAGCGCTATTACTATTCGGATATTTAAGGAGACAGAGCATGATTTTTCAGACTTTTTGTTTCAAAATCGATGTCTATTCAACTCATCTTGCATTTCGCTTCAAAAAATACATTTTGGCAAAAAGTGCCTTAGCGCCTTTTCTCTCTTAGGTCGCGATATAAAACTCAAAAAAATTGCACTTCTGAAAAACAGAAAACTTGCCTTTAAATTAAGGCATTGTTACATTTCTAAAATACTTAAATACAAATTAGTTTTTGTTTCGAAGGAGTGACCTAAGACTCCAAGTATGTTCGGCGGAAATCCGTTTTGGGTCATTTTAAGTCGAATGAGCAATGTCCGTCCGTCCGTCCGTCCGTCTGTCTGTCTGTCTGTCTGTCTGTCTGTCTGCTGGCTGGTGCGCACGATAACTCTCGAAAGGAGTAACCAATTGACTTTAAATTTCGTACGTTGTAATATTTTTTTCTATCTCCGGCTAAGTTCGAAGATGGGCCATATTGGTCCACTCCTTCTGGTACCTCCCCCACAAAGGGTTAAAATGTTGTGAAATATTGATTCTTTAATAACTATTATTATACGTATTCGAATCTTCTGAAATTCCACACATAGTATTAGTTTGTTAGTCGCTATCAACTCGAGGAAAATGGGAGAAATTGCCACGCCCCTTTTGGTACCTCCCACACAAATGCTCCATTTTGCACCAAAAGTTAACAGCTTATAACATTAATACCAGTGTATAAAAATACTTGAAATTTTGTACAGCGTAATGTTTTTATAGTGCCTACAGTCCATTGAAAAATGGGCGTTATTGTCACGCCCCTTTTGGGACCTCTCCCACAAAGGTACCATTTTGCACCAAAAGATAACAGTTTATAACATTAATATCAGTGTATACAATTACTTGAAATTTTGTACAGTGTAATGCTTTTATAATGCCTATAGTCCAGTGAAAAATGAGCGTTATCACCACGCCCCTTTTTGTACCTCCCACACAAAATGGACAAATTATACCACAATTTAATATATCAACGTTAATATACCAGTCCATATAAACGGTTACAATTCGGCACAGTGCCATGTATTTAAAGTATCTACTTTTCAGCGAAATATAAGTGTATTTCTTAAACCCCTTCTGGCACCTCCCACAAAAATTGACAGAATAATTTGTGTAATATTCAATATTACATTACTCACAAAGTGAGGGTATACCTTAGTCGGTTTACCCGACTGAAACTTTCTTACTTGTTTTTTTAAAAAAAAGGCAGCAGATCCCTTTTGAATTTCAACTGAAATAGACGACATGGAGGAAACTTTTAGTAATTTGTTTGCTGTTTTTGTTATTAGAGTCACTGGCAAATGTTGCCATTCATGTGTACGAGTACAAATATTATTCTTCATTCGTGTATTAATGCCTGCCATAGAAAAACTATGCGCACATTAGACTGGAGCGCAAACAAGGCAAAGGGCGCACTTTTTTTCAATTTTACTCCGGTTGCGTCAAAACTTGGTGGGATTGCTGAAGTACGATAAGTATAAAGTGTAGTGCCGAAGATACTACTTTCTGACGTGATAGGTTACGGAAATACAGCTTGTCAAAGTGTCAAATTTTGACCATTGTATATCTTTAGTACATAGATCGTGGCTAATATTGCATATACCACAAAGAGTACATTGTACGATAAAGTGCCTTGACTTCAGATCCAGTTTTGATATTTTTTTTACTCAATTACCATCGTTTGAAAGTTTATTCCTTGAGCATTTCATTATTTTGGAGGGGAATTTAATGGCAAATGGGTGAACATTTAAAACCATGTCTTCTGATCGAGATAAAACATGCAACTAGTTTAGTTCTATTAGATAGTAGTTATGACACAAAATTTCAACCCGTTAAGGGCTATCCTAGTTGAAGGGTGTTGAGTTTTGACATTTTGGTCAAACGGCCCTTTTCCCCATCCATATAACTAATTAAATTTCGTATTTAGAAAATTTTGTCCAAAGTGTTTTCGACAGTGTGTTCCTTCAATCTTAAAAAATAAAAAACAGTTGTCACTTTTTAATGTAATATTGAATATTACTCGAATTATTCTGACAATTTGTGTGGGAGGTACCAGAAGGGGTTTATCAAATACACTTTTTTTTTGCTGAACATTAGATACTTTAAATTCATTGCACTGTGCCGACTTATAAGCATTTATGTGCACTGGTATAAACGTTATGAGACATTAAATTGTGGTATGATTTGGGCATTTTGTGTGGGAGGTACAAAGAGGGGCGTGGCAATAACGCCAATTTTTCACAGGGCTATAGACACTATAAAAACATTACACTGTACAAAATTTCAAGTATTTTTATACACTGGTTTTAATGTTATAAGCTGTTAACTTTTGGTGCAAAAAGGTACCTTTCTGTGGGAGGTACCAAAAGGGGCGTGACAACAACACCCATTTTTCCCTGGACTGTAGGCAATATAAAAGCATAATACTGTACAAAATGTCAAGTATTTTTATACACTGTTATTAATGTTATAAGCTGTTAACTTTTGGTGCAAAACGGTGCATTTGTGTGGGAGGTACCAAAAGGGACGTGGCGACTTCGCACATTTTTCTCGAGTTGATAACGACTAATAAGCTAATACTATGTGTGGAATTTCAAAAGATTCGAATAAGTAGTATAGCAGTTATTAAAGAATCAATATTTCACAACATTTTAACCCTTTGTGGGGGAGGTACTAGAAGGAGTGGACCAATATGGCCCATCTTCGAACTTAGCCGGAGATAGAAAAAAATATTACCGCATACCAAATTTGAGGTCAATCGGTTACTCCTTTCGAGAGTTATCGTGCGCACCAGCCAGCAGACACACAGACAGACAGACGGACGGACATTGCTCATTCGACTTAAAATGACCCAAAACGGATTTCCTCCGAACATACTTCGGGTCTTAGGTCACTCCTTCGACGTGTTACACTTTTTTCCGTAGCAAATGATATATACCCTCGTCACACTAAAGTGAGGGTATAAAGAGCAATAGAATCTAAGGCCTTCAGCTCAATATGATTAAAACAATTTCTATTTATACTCGTAATGATGTTTCTTAAATCAGTATTTACTAAGTTAATGTATACTATAAATCATATCTAGGTTATGAATGGAATATGAATGTTTATGTATATATTTTTTACGTATGGAAAAAATGTTTAAGGTTATGAATTAAATTATACCAATCAGAAGAAAATAGATGATAACTCAAAAATATGTATATAAATCGCAAATCCAACAAACTTTATCACCCACACTAATGACACTATCCAACACAAAAAAATTTGTTTTGTCCTAGAACTTAAAATTTTTTTTTGTATAGATTGCGGCATACTGTTATATAAAATCAAAACCAAAAATTTTTTATGGATAATCTTTTTTTAAAAAAAAATTTTTATTAAAAATACTATTATCGTCGAAGAAACCCTTAGTATTTGCACTATAATTTTTGGAGTATATGCCCGATAAGGTCGAATTATACGTTTATTTAAGCTATTAAAGTGGGCTACCAATGTTGGAAATACGTCTTTCACATTGGTTTAGTAACAGTCATTAAACACATTTGGAAAAGTAGATTTAAAAAAAAAACTGGGGCGTAAAAAACATAAAATTAGAAAAAAATCGGTAAAAACTATTTTAATTTAGTTTTTAAAAGTTTGCATCATACCGAAAAAAATAATGGCTACTTGAAAAAAAATCTATGGGTATATGTAGAAATTATAGCCTTTTGGGAGAGGTAAGAGAATTTCCAAAAATCTATGTTTAAGACTGCCGCGTACTACTTTGTATTGCGTACATATACTTTCACTGCCTGTATATACGACTGGGATGTCCATGCCCGTAGAAGGCGTAAATGAATGGAAACCTCATAATCAAAAAACCACAAATATTGTTGAATTACCCTCTACCTGAGCGGTTCTCATCCAATATAGCTCTCACATTGCATATAATGTTTTTGGAGGGCCATAAAACCTCATCCTCTCTACAATTTTATAATGTCTGACATCAAACCTCATAAAATAAATTGCAAGTGTCTCTTATATGTCTCTCTCACATATGTCGAATTTAATATAAGCAAAAAACATCATTTAAAAACGAAAAAAATTAAACAAGATTTCTTTGAATTTCCCTAACATTTACAAAATGGCTCATTACTTTTACAACTATAAATAGATTTTTTTTTTTTCAAATATACAGTGTTTTCTTCGTTAGCATGCCGGCTTTTTAAAAATGTGATAAAATAATTTTTTCGACTTTTTTTCTATTTTTTATTGTTTTTTTGAACAAGGAAAAAGAGTTTAAAAAAAAAATTCTCATATTTTTGATGACTGTTACTAAATCAAAGATTCTACGTGAAAGCGATATTTGCAGCATATGTAGCCCTTATAATTCCCTTTAATTTAATACATAACAAGTCTCAATCAAGCTTATACTTGAAAAAAATTATGGTCCAAATACTAAATGTAATCACCATGAAAGCTGGAATTTAAAAAAAAATTACCATAAAAATCACTTTTTTTGATATGCTTGAATCGAAGGAAAATATATTTTGAACACAAATTTTTAAATGAATGAGCAAATAAATTTTACTTGTAAATCAATAAAATTTATTTGGGACTCATATATTAATATATTACAACAAAATATATTTGCAAACAAATTTCCTCAAACAAATAAAATTATTGTTTATAAATTTCCCAAATACATTTTGTATAAAAAAGCTCTTCAAAACGTTGCAGATTTCTCGAATTTAATTTTTCATTGCTTTCTAGTTATATCTACAATCTAAAATGACATTCGTAGTAATAGCTTTTGTTTTAAATTACTAATTTAAAATATTTATTTATCTTAACTTATCGTAAAACCAGTAAGGAAAGGCAGAAAGTCGGGCGGGGCCGACTATATAATACCCTACACCTCCCTAACAATGTAATAGGGTCATTGCGATAATAATTTGGAATAATTGGTAAATAGGTAGGAACATATTATCTAATTCTAAACCGATAATCGCTAAAGTTAGTAATATTCGTTCCTAAATTGGGAAACATCTTTCTTGAAAATTTAAATGATCGGAAGTAAAGTACAACTTATATAGCGCTTTGACACCAAATCAGGAGGAACATATATATGGAGGTTATATTTAAATCTGAACCGATTTCCCTAAATACTCATTCATGTAAACAGACCTATTTCTGTCGAATTTCGTTCTGATCAGATATAAAATACAGACACTGATCGGATATACATTTTTACAGGGCTTACATGTCAAATCGGGGTAACTTATATATAGGGGCTATATCTAAATCTGAACCGATTTCTTCCAAATTTAAAAGTGATCATTCATATAATATGAAACCTTTTTCTGCCAATTTGCTTACTGATCGGATATAAAATGCAGTTTTTACAGCTCTTACATATCAAATCGGGGGTAACATATATATGGGGGCTATATCTTAATCTGAACTGATTTTCTCCAAATTTGGCAGTATTCCTTCACGTAATAAAAAACCTCTTTCTGCCGAATTTCATACTGATCGGATATAAAATAAAGTTTTTACAGCGCTTACATGTCAAATCGGGGGTAACATATATATGGGGGCTATATCTAAATCTGAACCGATTTTAACCAAATTCAATAAGGATCGTCCTTGGGCCAAACAAATGATATGTGTAAAGTTTCGTCGCGATCGGACCATAATTGCGACCTGTACTTTGATTACAAGAATACATGCACAGACGGACAGACGGACATAGCTAAATCAACTCAGAAAGTGATTCTAAGTCGAACGGTATAATAAACGATGGGTCTATTTCGTCTCCTTTTGGGTGTTACAAACAAATGCACAAAGTTATAATACCCTGTACCACAGTGTGGTGTAGGGTATAATTAAGGTATTGATATACTTACCCACAATTTTACAATCTCCAGTTAGGGTTAACTCACAGTTAAAAAATAAAAATTTCATACAATTTGACAGCTATAACTGTAGGTTAGCTCTAACTGTAGGATAACCGTAGATTGTGGAATTGGCCGTTAAAGGAATATAAATATTTCTTTCGTAAATAAAAGTCCCAAATTAAAAACATTAGGACGGAAAAAAAGATTTGTTTAGAACAACATAGCAGAATATGTTTGGGGCAATATACTACAGAATCGATTTTTTTCAGCGTGTACATATAACTTTTAAATTATTCATCGATTTTCTTCGGAATGGTCATATTTTATTCATGATCGATCAGACTTTTCGATGCAATAATATATATATATAATTAGTTATTTTATTTATTATTGTGAACTTTTTCAATATTTTTATTTAAAACTTATTAAAATTTTCGCAAGCAATATCATGCACGATATTGCCGACACCGCTTAAAAATGATATTAGACGAGTTTATATAGGCTACTTCATTTTAATTTAACAATGATCAAAGAATTTAAATATATTGGTGCGCTACTATTCACGTGCAATTTTTGGCTTAGGCAAGAGGCAATCAGGCAGTCCAACGAAAGATGGGTAGAAATTGGCTCCTGCATGGTAGCTAGACAAATCTGGCCAAGGTATGACCTGAGAAGGTCGAAATATCTCCTCTCACTAGAGAAGAAAATATTGTCAATGTTAGGGACACTGCTTGATCGGCGAACACGCCAAAAGACTGGGTATTGACTCCAATCAGTGACGTATCCAGAGGGGGGGTGCCTATGTTTATGTTTTAAACATAGGCATAAACTGTTTACAGTTTTCAAAATCACTCAAAATAACACGAAAAATATTTGGAAGGCGGTTAAAAAAACAATACAAAAGCGTAAGCAATGGTAACAGTAAAAGTAATAACAACTAAAAATAAGAAAATTGGATGGTTTCCATGCTAAAACTTTTTAAATTATGCATCGATTTTCTTCATATAGTGGTATAATATGCCACATATAGTGGCATAACTCGAGAACCATTTATCCGATTTTGTTGAGGGAAGTTTTAAAGAATTAAATATTAGGTAGCCTTCAACTTCATATAATACCATTTTCCATCCGTTCAGCGGTTTCGACGATATACGAGTATTACAAAATATTGCCAAAAAATGTGATATTTTGAGAAAATTTTAATATTGTTTAAATAAAACTCAAATAAAACAATCTAAAAATTAACAAATGTTATATTTTTATGATTTTATCGTAAAGTCTGTTCGGTCATGAATTAAACGAGCCCATTCCGAAGAACAATTTAAAAAGTTATAGCTAATTTAGTAAGGTTTTAACTTTAAAACTGTCTTATCGATGTAAAATTTACAAAAACAAACTTTCAAAGCTAAGATTGGAGATTTTGACGTTTTTTTACGTCTAGAATCAGAATCTATGCAATAAAACAGAAACCCAAGAAAAAATGTTGTGTTTGTCGACCGGTGTAATTATTTGTTGGCTTTGAATTTATGATAACCAGATATGGCGAAACTTAAGTTAAAATTACTATTTAAGTCCACGCCAGGATGGCGGGACCTAAAAAAAGGAAAACACAGTATTTTATTTTATTAATTTGGTTTATTATGTGACACGGTGTGTCTGAAGTGATGAGAGGTTAAAACAACAACGAACCAACCAAAGAAAAACATAAAACAGCTGACAGCCAATTACACATGTGCCATTCACAATGGTGACTTTATAGTCTGTTGTTGCTCAGCTGTGCTGAATCGGTGTGGCACATATGGCGGATAAAAAACGTTTGACCGTTTAAGCAAAAGTCGCTTAAACATCCGACGAATTACCAGCGTCTCCAAACACGAACAGCTCGTGAAGCGTTGGCCACGTGATGGCACGTATGTTCGTGTGTTGATGGCAGCAGGGACTACGTGGGCCGGAGTTTGTTCACGCTGCATGGTGTCTATGATTATGTAATAATCATATTTTTTTATTTGTGATAAATTTCACTTTAATGGATACAATCAATCACTAGGTGCGGGTCAAGGTTGACGTCGAAGGACCATATTTAAGTCCACGCCAGGATGGCGGGACCTAAAAAAAGGAAAACACAGTATTTTATTTTATTAATTTGGTTTATTATGTGACACGGTGTGTCTGAAGTGATGAGAGGTTAAAACAACAACGAACCAACCAAAGAAAAACATAAAACAGCTGACAGCCAATTACACATGTGCCATTCACAATGGTGACTTTATAGTCTGTTGTTGCTCAGCTGTGCTGAATCGGTGTGGCACATATGGCGGATAAAAAACGTTTGACCGTTTAAGCAAAAGTCGCTTAAACATCCGACGAATTACCAGCGTCTCCAAACACGAACAGCTCGTGAAGCGTTGGCCACGTGATGGCACGTATGTTCGTGTGTTGATGGCAGCAGGGACTACGTGGGCCGGAGTTTGTTCACGCTGCATGGTGTCTATGATTATGTAATAATCATATTTTTTTATTTGTGATAAATTTCACTTTAATGGATACAATCAATCACTAGGTGCGGGTCAAGGTTGACGTCGAAGGACCATATTTAAGTCCACGCCAGGATGGCGGGACCTAAAAAAAGGAAAACACAGTATTTTATTTTATTAATTTGGTTTATTATGTGACACGGTGTGTCTGAAGTGATGAGAGGTTAAAACAACAACGAACCAACCAAAGAAAAACATAAAACAGCTGACAGCCAATTACACATGTGCCATTCACAATGGTGACTTTATAGTCTGTTGTTGCTCAGCTGTGCTGAATCGGTGTGGCACATATGGCGGATAAAAAACGTTTGACCGTTTAAGCAAAAGTCGCTTAAACAATTACATTTATGATTTCTTATCTATCTACCTTTTTAACATGTAGGTTGCAGTGATGGAATGAGTTTGCACAACCGTGTATGTAAATTTGACTTTATATTGGGCGTGGTAATAAGTAGTACGGTTTTAGCCATTACACAGAACTTATCACGGTATTTGCAAACGATTAACCTAAATATAATAAAGGCTTACGAAATCATAAAATTGGCAACGACTAAATAAAGTGACATGCGCAGAAATTCAGATGCGGAGTTTGATAAACTGTTTGAAGAATCCACACAACTTGCAAGAAGTTTTGGAATAGAAGCTGCACTGCCTAGAAGAGTAGGCACTCAAAAGTATAGGGCTAATATTCCTGGTTCAGATGCCAAGGCGTATTTTAGGACATTATTGTTCATACCATATCTGGACGAAGTAATATCACATTTAAATAATAGATTTTCCGAACATGAAGCTATAATTACAAGTCTGTTTAATATCGTTCCGATACGAGTTGTAAATCTAATAAAGGAAGATTAAGAGAAGTCACACTTTTTTACAAAAACGATTTAAAAAATTCAGCAAAATCTGTTTTAGCTGAAATAAGTATATGGATTGATTATTGGAAGCAGAAGAATGATAAGCCATCAAATGCATTAGATGCTATTTCAGTTTGTGATGAGGACATGTTCCCAAGCGTTTTTACCCTTTTGCAGATACTGGCCACAATACCTGTGACAACGGCATCTGCTGAGCGAAGTTTCTCGACGTTAAGAAGAATAAAAACTTATCTCCGGAAAAGAATGGAAGGAGAAAGGCTATCTTATCTGGCTTTGATGTCTACAGGGTGGCTGATATGTATTGCAACCAACTTCAGGTTGCTATCATTTCTAAACCGCTAGTCTGATAGCTGACAGATTTATTTCAGTGACACTTCATTTTATTGTTTACAAGCTATATATAAAGATGAAGTATATACGAAGATATACAAGTATATACAAAGATGAAGTCAAAATCGATGAAATAATTGATATATTTCTTTCAAAAAATCGAAGATTACATTTTTAACTCTTACGTATTTTATTATAAAAAGTTTTCTCGTACTAAAGTACACATTTATATTTAGGAATAAAATTCGAATAAAAAACTAAGGAACTTAACTTCCATTACCTACACAATAAACGCAATTTTTTAATTGTTTATCTTTGTTATGGAAAAAAGGTTGCCAACAGAGCGTGAATATAACTGTATTAAAGTTATAAGCTGTTAAATTTTGGTGCAAAATGATGTGTGAGGTACCAAAAGGGGCATGAGTCCATATTTCCCTGGACGCTAGGTAGTATAAAAGCATTACACTGTACAAAATGTCAAGTTTTTATATGAACTTATGTTATAAATAAACTTAGAATACAATTGCAATTTGAATGAAATTTGGATCATAGTTGGCAAAATATTCATTTGGTGGTGGGAATTACACAGATATCCGACAGCCATTTCAATCCATTCTAATGTACATTTGCTCTCGTAAGTATATGTACATGTATCTACAGTGAAAAAAGGTTGGTAAACACACACACACACATACAGACAATGGAGTGCATTTATTTAGATCTTGAGCAGCATCTGCACGTGTCCGTGTCTTTGTCTTCGTTTGTGTATGGCTTTGTATTTGAGTGTATGTTTTGTGCACATATGTATATGTATGTGTGTTTGCGTACTTGCATTCATTCGAGGCAGACGCAGAAGACCTTGCCTCATGTGTCCTTGCCACTGCAACAATCCATGCAAAAACTCTTTGAGCAGCTCCACATATTCCATTTGCAGCATTCATAGTCGTTCTAGTATTTTATCTATTCATAAGCCGGGAATATCTTTCATACTTCTTCAACTGCAGCTATTCATCTGTATCTGCTCATACACACTTCACGGAATGATGATAAGGACGGAAGTGTGAAAAAATACAATTTAAACCAGATTTTACTCGACTCCATTTTTGTACCTTCCACAAGTCGTCATTATGCGTACTCCGTATTTTATTTAGACAACTTTACCTAGGAATTTACTATGAAAAGGAATGTCCAAAATTGTTCCATCGTTCTGGCATCTCCGTAGAAACTTTCAAAATGGCGTTTCACATTTCAGTGAGGGTATACTCGTACATTAGTCGATTTACTCGAATACTTAAAACTATATTCCTGTATATCAAACTGATCCTATTATTATTTTATCTACTGTATACTCGTATACCCAAGCATAAGGCATACTGTATGTCTGTGTATGGGTGTTTATACATAAATATATATATCTACATATACGTCGTATCTCATTGAATAATTGCTGAGAGTAGTTCGTTCCGAAAGAATGAACAAAGTTCTTGTTTTTTATTTCGAATCAAAGAGTCCCGATATGATTATTTTCTCAAAATTGTCTGACATTCATTCAGCACAGTGGTATTGCATAACTGAGTTTGCCGTTAATATTATCCAAAAACTCAGATCTCTAGAGCTAGTTCATTCAGAAACTGATGTCAGAATCACTAACACATTGTCTGCGAATGTTTTCGTATTTTTATATCATCCAAAAAACAGACGATAGACTCACAAAACAGTTTAGAAACCTTCAAAGATGATTGAGTGTATTTGAATCTATGTACATCTGTGAAAATAAACCAATCACGAAAAACATATCGCGACCTAAGAGAGAAAAGGCGCTAGTCCATTTTTTGCCTTAATGTATATTTTGAAGCGAAATGCAAGATGAGTTCAATATACATCGATTTGGAAGCAAAAAGTCTAAAAAATCATGCTCTGTCATCTTTAATCTGAATCGAAAAAGCGGTAAGTCTACGAAGTATGTTTAAAAATATTTTTTCCGCCGGCTACGTGTACTTGATTTTTGATATTTTTGTAGCGTTATGTTGGTACTCATGTCCCTTACTAATGCTGACAATGTCGCCCATTTTGAATGTTTAGTTAATTTTTGAAAGCTGTTGTGCTTGGATGTGTTTTAACTTGTCTTCGATTTTTATCTATTTCTATTGTGAAAAACAATATAAAGTGCGCTGACGCATTCCGAATGTTGACTGTGGCATATGGTGAAGCTACCTTGGACCAAAGCAACGTTTATTGGTGGTACAAAATGTTATTACAGGGCCGAGAAGATGCGAAGGACGAACAGCGTGCCGGACGCCCGAGCACGTCAACAACAGACGAAAACATTGAATAGAAGTGAATAGAATAATATTAGCCAATCTACGAATTACCATTAGATAAGTTGCTGAGGATCTAAACATATCGATTGGCTCGTGCCATTCGATTTTAACCAATGATTTGGACATGAGTCGGGTCGCCGCCAAAATTGATAACGCCCCTGCACACACATCGTTGCTTGTGCGCGAATATTTGGCCAAAAACAACACAGTAACGGTACCGCAGCCACCGTATTCCCCTGACCTAGCCCCCTGTGACTATTTTTGTTCCCAAACTGAAAAGGCCAATGAAAGGACGACGCTACGCCACGATTGAGGAGATAAAGGCGGCTTCGAAGGAGGAGCTGAACAAAATCACAAAAAATGATTATTTGAAGTGCTTCGATGATTGGAAAAAACGTTGGCAGATGTGTATTATATCCGAGGGGAATTACTACCAAGCAAAATCTTGGTAAGTACCTGTCATTATTCACTGCATTACTTTCGGCTAATTAATAATGACTTACCAATAATAACAGAAATAAGTGATTTTTTGTTATCAAAATCGTTTTGCCAAATTTTAATATAAATGGAATGTTTTCAAATAGTACGTGTAGATTTGAATCAAAAATACCATAAATATCAAATGTCTTAAGATGTTAAATCATTGAAGAATTTTTCAACTGGAGGTTTGGGTTCAGAAATTAGAATCTGGCACGAGGAAATTGTTTGTTTCGTGAAATATGCGCGACAATATGCAAAAAATCACTTTAAACGACCATTTCTACATATCTACCATATCTACTACTTATTTTGAACATATTGGTAATGCATTATTCAAGTATTTAAAGTCGTGAAAATATAAGCGCATATTTAAGTGGCATGTCTATGCTACAAATAAGTACTTATTATGCTATTTATTGTATGCTTTTGGGAAGTACTTTCCTCCAATGACATCCCCATGTTAAAATAATGACATAAGTGGCTAAATAATAAGTACTTACCATTACCGAACTTTGGTTACTCGTCGGATTATTTGGTAATGAGAAATTTTGCTGGGTATGAAGGGGACAAAATAGATATTCATGAATAAATAATTTTTTTTTGAAAAAATACTAAATTCGCGATATTTTTTGATATCAGTCGTAAAAACATAAATATACGGGAAGTATTTTGCCTCTTCTGTAAAATTTTAAATTTTGGACTTAGCGCCTTTACACTCTTAATCACCATATATAAATCTGTGGCAGCACCAAGACCGTCGTGTTCGAATGACAAACAATCTGGCAACGTTGTAACGAATCAGAGGAGAAGAAAACAACAGCTGATTCCACGAGAAGTCTTCGCCGTCAACGGTAGCCTTTTTAGTAATACTTCGTAGGATTTTGTGAACTAGTTTTAGTAATAATAAATAGAATTAGATAGTTGTTAAATGTAAATACGAACGTCTTATTACTACATCGGCAACTATAAATCTTAATTTGAATCGAAACTGAAATTTAAAACAAAAATGATATACACAGTGCCAAATTTTTAATATTGACCTATGCAATTTATTTTTGCCTACAAACTTTATAACAAGTAAGAAAGTTAAGTCGGGTAAACCGACTTATGAATCCCCTCACCTTGAGTCCCCAAAAATATTAGTAAATTTATGTATTTTTTTGTTTTAATTAATTTATTATCAATTTAAATTGCCTTTAATATCTTTAAAATATGTACTAGTATTAAAGTTAAAATCTGTTAACTTTTGGTACAAAATGGTCCATTTATGTGGAAGGATCCAAAAGGGGCTTCCCAATAACGGTCATTTTTCTCTGGACTCTAGGTACTATAAAAGCATTACACTGTACAAAATTTCAAGTATTTATATGCACTGGTATTAAATATATAAGCTAGTAACTTTTGGTATAAAATGGACCATTTGTGAGGGAGGTACCTAAAAGGAGCTTGGCAATAATGCCCATTCTTCACTGTATTTTAGGTACTATAAAAGTGGTATAAAAGTTATAAGCTGGTAGCTTTTTGTTCAAAATTGTCCATTTGTGTGGGAGGTACCAAAAAGGGCGTGGCAACTTCGCCCATTTTTCTCAAGGTAATAGTGACTAAATGTACAGTGTAATGGTTTAATAGAACCTAAAATACAGTAAAAAATGGACATTATTGCCACGCTCCTTTTGGTACCTTCCACACAAATGTTCCATTTTGTACCAAAAGTAACCAGCTTATAACTTTAATACCAGTGCATGCAAATCAGGGATGTAACGAATATTCGCATTCGCATATGCAAACGCGAATTATTCGCATCATTTTAACATTCGCATTCGCAAAAACCTTCTTCGGATTATTCGTTTTCGTAAAAATATATTTCAGTATTCGCTTCCATTTGTTAAAAGTGTTAAAACTCCTTATTCCCTTCACACAATTTGAAGATATTAATACCAATGAAAACCTCTGCCACTTCTCTTCAAAACAGTTGAAAAAATAGGTTTGTCCTTGCAGTAACAGGAGGTAAAAATATGGAAAACGTTCTTAATTGTTGAATATCCTGGAAAAGTATCAATTCAGTTCCTTAAATTTGTTGGTACTAAAGGGTCAAACTATTATTCGAATTCGCAAGAATGCGAATTTACTATTCGCTTTCGCATTCGCAAGAAATATATTTCAATATTCGCTTTCGCTAAGGCCACTTCCGTTACATCCCTAAAGCAAATATTTGAAATTCCCGTCCAGAGAAAAATGGGCGTTATTGTCACGCCCCTTTTGGTACCTCCCACACAAATGGGCATTTTGTACCAAAAGTTAACAGCTTTTACTTTAATACCAGTGCATACAAATACTTGAAATTTCGTACAATTTCGTGCAATGCTTTTATAGTATCTAAAGTATAGAGAAAAGTGGTCGTTATTGACACGCCCCTTTTGGTACCTCCCACACAAATGGACCATTTTACAGCAAAAGTTAACAGCTTATAACTTTAATACCAATGCATATACTTATAAATACTTGCAATTTTGTAAAGTGTAGTTATTAAATGCAATTTAAATTGATAATAATTTAAATAAAAAAAAAAAAATAAATATACTAATATTTTTTTGAGACTCAAAGTGAGGGGATTCATTGGTCGGAATACCAGACTGAAGTTTCCTACATGTTTTTATTTAAATTATGCCAATTATTTAAATTAATCTAGATTAATCTAAAGACTAATCTCACTTAAAAAAGTAAGTGTCAGCGCAGCGTTTAGCTCACAAAACTGAAGGTTCTAGGATCGAATCGCAGTCGGAGCAGAGGTAAAATTTTATATAATATTGGAAAGGTATTGTCTAATAGCTCTATGCAACAAAATGTTTGTCGAGGGGCTGCGCATAAAATTTTCTGGTGTAATATGGAGTCCCAAACACGAAAAAAATATTAAAAAATTTATGGTAATTTTTTTTTAAATTCCAGTTTTTTCGATGTTGCCTTTAATATTTGGACCATATTTTTTGAAGTATACGCTCGATAAAGCCAAGATACATATTAAATTAAAGGAAATTAGAGGGACTACAAATCTTGGTAGTGACACTTTCATATGGAAACAGAAGTTTAGTAAACCGTTAAAACAATTAGAAAAAAAATAATTTTTTTCAATAAAAAATAGAAAAATTCGCCAAAATATTTTAACGCTAGTATCCTAATGAAAAAAACAATGCCGATTTGAATAAAATTTATGGATAAATGTTTAAATTATAGGACTTTTGGTATCATATTCTGCCAACGAAAAGTGTAACACATCGATGGAGGACTCCAAGAATATTTGGCGGAGATCCATTTTGGGCCATTTTAAGTCATTTTAGCAATGTCCGCCAGTCTGTCCGCCAGTCTGCCCGTCTGGTTGGTGCGCACGATTACTTTCGACAGGATTAACCGATTGTCTTGTGTCAATATTTGGTATGTGTCAATATTTGTTTCTATCTCAGGCTAAGGGCTAAAGATGGGCTATGTTGGTCCACTCCTTCCCCCACGAAATGTCAAAATTTAGTGAAATATTGATTATCCCATAACGTATATACTACTACTCAGAACCTTTCAAAAATCCACACATAGTATTAGTTTATTAATCGCTATCATCTGTAGAAAAATGGGCAAAGTTGCCGCGCCCTTTTGGTACATCCCATACAAATGGACCATTTTGCACAAAAAGTTAACGGCTTATAATTTTGATTCCAGTCCATAGAAATACTTGCATACTTTTGTGAAGTGTAATTCTTTTAAAGTACCTACACAGAAGGAAAATTTCAGTCTAAATTCGAGTAAAAAATTCTCAAATTAAGCCGAAATCGTACTTAAAAATTAAGGTACGTTCGTACTAGGTTTTTCTTAAAACAAGTATAAATCGGCTTAAATTAAAAAAATCCAGCACTGAAAGGCTTACAATAAGTAACTTGAAATAAAGTAAACATTTCTTAAAAAGGGAAATTATGCATAATATGGCCTAAAGTGAGCAGAAAAAGCTTTAAACTTTAATCTCTGAGAGCCAGATCAATTATATAGCACAATAAAATTACCCTCCCAACCACTCTCATTTATTTAAGTGGTTGATTTTTGTTGACAGACGCATATAAATCGACGAGATGTACTCGTATATGTATAAACATTTGTGCGCAAACATATCCAGTTGGTTTCTCGTTCAAGCAGTGTATACATTATATATACATTACTTGGCGTGCTTTTTTTATTTATTTTTTTTAATTTGTTAATAATTCTTTTCGATTATTTGATGCTATTCCGTATATATTTGATATTTAAATCGAATAATTACAGCTAAACTCTTCTTTTGCTGCCAAACACTTTTATTTTGACATACCATTTTAAAAAATTGCATTCTTTGCAATGCAGAGGCAAAGATGGTACAGTGGAACACGGTTATAACGACCTATGCTCATAGCGAACAGTTTCAGTGGTCCCGATGATTTTGCTTTGATTTTCCATACAAATTACTATGTTTATAACGAACTCGGTTATAACGAACTTCTTGAATAACGAACATATTTTCCTGCACCCTTCAAAGAATTTTCATTGAAATTACAACGTTTATAGCGAACTAAAAAAATATTCCTTTGGTTTTTAAAAAACACAAAAATTAAAATTATTTAAACACGCATAATGATATTTCGCTAAAACTAGCTAATTTTTTTTTTAAAAACGCAACATGTAAACACGTAAAACAAACGAAACTGATCAACTTTTTTTGTATGTCAACAAACAATAATTTCTTCACCAGAAATGTGAAAAATGTCGGAAAGAAATAACAGAAATTCGCCATTGGTTGCAACTTAAATGCAAATCATTCGAGAAATTGAAAAAAAATAAAAGTAAACAAAAAATATGTGAACATTATAAAGTACCAAAATCAACATTATTAACTACCAAAATCAAAATAAAATAAAAAACTTTTTTCTTAATGACGGCATAAATAATTCGAATAAAAAAATGCGTTCTTTATGTTTAGCAAAGGACTTAAATTTAGATTTCTCGCCAAACACTTGTACGTTTTAAAGAGAATCGCAAAATGTAACATCTCAAACGACAAATGATTGGAAAACAAAAACGCTTCCAGATATTTTAAAACAATATGCTAGACGAGACATATTCAATTGTGATGAATGTGCCTTATTCTTCAGTTGCCTTCCCGACAAAACATTATGCTTCAAAGATGACCCTTGCCATGGGGGAAAAAAAGTCGAAGGAAAGCATTACGGTTCTTGTCGGTTGCAATGCGGATGGGTCAGAAAAAATGTCATTACTAGTTATTGGCAAATCAAAAAACCCAGGTTTTCAAAAATGTGAAAGAATTGCCACTAGACTACATATATGGCCAACTGCAAAGCATGGATGACAGCCGAATTTTTTAGCCAATGGTTAGAAAAAATTTATCGGAAATTTGGTGGCCAAAACAGAAAAGTGGCCTTATATTAGACAACTGTACCGCCCAATCATCCATATCTCTTGAACACATAAAGCATTTTTTCTTACCACCAAACACAAAAGGCTTTCTACAACCATGTGTGATCAAGGAATAATTAGAAACTTAAAACATCACTATCGTAAAATAATTCTGCAGAAATATTTAACGTCTATTGAGTGGATGCGCTATATTTTTGGAGATTTGAATGGGATAAGGTTACTAATAAACAAACTATTGAACATTGTTTTAGCCATTCCGGCGTTAAAACGGCGGAAAATTTGGAACCACTCATCACCGATATCGACACGGATTGTAATGAATCTACCGAAATTACGGATTGGTCTTATAATGTACCTAATGGTTTTACATTTGAAGAATATGTTAGCGTTGACGATGGTACAATTACGACCGAATTTCTAACTGACTCCGAAATCATTCATATGGTGGTTTTAAATGGAAATAGGGTAAAATTGGGTAAATGTGAAAATTTTACATTAAACTACAGTATGTATGCTTCCATATTCTGCAAAAACATTTTGCGCGTTTTTGCGCCAACTAATTTTATTCAAAAATTGTGAAAATAGTCATTACATTTTTAAATTCAATTCCGATTTTCTTGTAATCTGCCTTTAGTATTTGGACCACAGTTTATTAGTATAAGTTGGATAAAACCGGGATACACGTTAAATAAAAGGAAATTATGAAATTACTATTATGACTTTCATGTAGAAACATAGTAACTGTCGTTAAAACGAACAAATTACAGCCTTTTTGGTAGAAGTAAGAGAATTTCAACAAAATCCTGTTTTTATACCCCGTTATTGTGAACATGTGTAGCACATTGAGGGAGCGAGGTAAGAGATGCAAATAATATTTGGTGGAAAACGGTTGTGGGCCATTTTAAGTCATTTCAGCGATGTTTGTCCGTCCGTCTGTCTGTCTGGATGATGCGTACGATAACTTTCGATAGGAGTAACCGATTGACTTCAAATATGGTATGTGTTAATATTTGTTTCTATCTCAGGCAAAGGCCAAAGATGGACCATGCCGGATAACTTCTTCGAGTACATCCCCCACAAAGAGCAAAAATTTAATAAAATCTTGATTCATTAATAACTAACTACTTATCCAAATCTTTCACAATTCCACACATGGTATTAGTTTTTGGTTGCTATCACCTTGAGAAAAATGTGCGATGTTGCCACGGCCCGTGTGGTACCTCCCATACAAATGGATCATTTGGCACAAAAATTCTATGCTTATAACTTTGATTACAGTCAATACAAATACGTGACATTTTATGCAGTGTAATGATTTTATAGCACCTACAGCCCCGTGAAAAATGGGCGTCATTGCCACTCCCCTTTTGGTACCTCCCCTACAAATGGACCATTTCTAAAATGTATTTTCTAAGAAAAAAATTTTAACACCAAAATTCATTCAAATTTACTTTTATTTTACATATTACCAATTAAATTTTGAAAAAATATAAAAAAATTCTGACCCGAAGGCTTCCCTGAATTAATCTCCATTTTTCGGGATTTCGCCTACACAACTACCCCAGGGGAAACTAAGTAAAATTGGGGTCTATCACTGATATGAATAGTTGGAGCAAAACGGGACCTAAATATCGTCCTAAATTTGCGACAACTAGCGCCTTTTCATTTTTCGCGACAACGGTTCATTTTGAAATTTCACTTTCAAATGTGAGCTGAAAATTCAGTAGAAACACAAATCATGGAGACCACCCTAATGTTAATATTTCCAGCGTATCAACTAATTTTGGATATTACGAGACCGCGATGTTAAACCCATTGTTCGTCTTGTCTTGCATTCCATTCACCGCCACTCCACCACTGTGGGGGACTAAAGCCAATGTTTAACTAACCGACAGTCGAGTAACTCTGAGGATTTGGTGGGGCACAAAATACGCCCACAAAACCTCAGCACACTCACACACACACACACATGCATTCAGACATTTGTTTTTCCTCTTTCGTTCGAGAGGCAGTCAAAAGTGAAAAGGCGCAACAAACTTTTCTATTTGCGGGAATACTCTGAACTGCGAGACAACAATGATAACAACAACAACATATCAGCAGTAGTTCTGTTCGTGATCTCAACATTACAAAATTTCCAGTTGTCTGGTGCGTATACAACATACAGCCATAGGTCCTTGGATTGACGACATCATCAAAAATGTAATTTTAATTGTGAACAATCCTGCATCTAATGAATTTTAGATTTTAGAAGCTATATTTTACATGCAAAAAATTTTAAATATTTGGCAGAGTGACGTTTCTCAATCCAAAGACGAACCCTGCTGAATTTGAAGAAATTCGGTACAAACTTGGATATATCCCCAAGGTACACCTATATTCCGATTTTGTATCTTAGCGTTATAAAATCATCATATAAAGATAACAGTTCCTATCATTTTATAGCTGGTCAGCCTATATGTAAATACAAAACCGAATACGCTTGATGATAAAGAAATTTCGCAGAATCATATTATTTTTTTATAGATTGTGGCATACTATTTTATGAAACCAAAACCAAACTTTTTTTATTTTAAAGTTTTTATTTTTTAAAGTTTTTTGTTTGTTTTTTTTAACTCAAATTTTCATAAAGGCTACCTTTAGTATTTGTATCCTATTTTTTTAAGTATAAGCTCGATAAAGCCAGAATACCATACAATTATGAAAACGTTTAAATCTGGCGATATAAATAAAAATAAAAAAAAATCTGAAAAAAAATGTGTGTTCCATTTTTGTGAAAGCTAACATCCTAACGAAGTAAATAATGCCTATTTGCAAAAAGTCTATGGATAAATTATGACCCATATTTAAAAAATAGGGAATCAAATAAAAAAAAATACAAATTATTTTTTTGATTATTTGGGAAGTACCCCCATTTTTTAATATACAATATTTCAAGTGTTTGCATGTACAGAAATCGTAGTTATAAGCCTTTAACGTTTGTGCAAAATTGTCCATTTCTATGGGGGCGTTTTAACGACACAATCCATGTTTGACCTAAGCCTGACATAGAGAAAAATATTGACATATGCCACATTTTAAGTCAATAGATTAATCCTGTCGAAAGTTATCGTGCGCACCAACCAAGCTGACGGATATTGCTTAAATGACTTAAAATGGACCAAAACGGAGTTCTTCTCTTAGGTCACCCCATCGATGTGTTACACTGATATATACCCTTGTTCACAGGCACTCTTATTTCTACCAAAGTGCTATAATTTCTACATTCATCCATAGATTTTCTTCATGTTAAAAATTTTAACAAACACATTTTTTTCGATTGTTTTCTATTTTTTTTATTTTTTTCTAATAGTTTTATATACATTTACTAAACTTCTGTTTCCACGTTAAGGTTTTATTATTAACATTTGAAGTCCTCATAATTTCCTTTAATTTAAACCGGCCTTATCGAGCATATACTTCCAAAAGAATGGTCCAAATACTAAGGTCACCTTCCCAGAAAATGAGAATTTTAAAGAAATTGTTTTAAAAAAAATTATCATAAACATTTATTTTTTCACTTTACTCAGGACTCTAGGTACTATAAAAGCATTACACTGTAAACAATTTCAAGTATTAATATGCACTGGTATTAAAGTTATAAGATGTAAACTTTAGGTGTAAAATGATCCATTTGTGTGGGAGGTACCAAAAGGAGCGTGCCAATTACGGCCACTTTCTCTAGACTCTAGGTACTATAATAGCATTGCACTGTACGATATTTCAAGTATTTGTATGCACTGATATTAAAGTTAAAAGCTGTTAACTTTTGGTGAAAAAAGGTCCATTTGTGTGGGAGGTACTAACAGGGGCGGGCCAATAACGCCCATTTTTCTCTGGACTATACACTGATAGAAAAACCGTTCGTCACCATGACGAATCAGTTTCGTCAATATATCTTCGTACTGGTGACGAAAAGTTTCGTACATGCGATGTTTTTGTACGTCAATAGAACGAACACGATCATCAAGTCATGTTTGTGGTGATTTCGAAATTCGTCGAGAGAACGACAGGGACGTATACAGAGGGGGGGGGGTCTACCCCCCCCCCCCCCCCAAATGTTTTAAACATAGGCATAAACTGTTTACAATTTTCAAAATCACACAAAAAAACACGAAAAATATTTGGAAGGCCGTTAAAAAAACAGTACAAAAGCGTAAAAAATGGTAACAGTAAAAGTAATAACAACTAAAAATAAGAAAAGTGCATGGTTTCCTCGCTAAAACTTTTTAAATTATGCATCGATTTTCTACGGAATGGTCTCAATTTATTCATAACCTTTCAGAGTTTACGATAAAATCACAAAAATATGACAATTATGCGTTTCTAGATGTTTTTATTTAAAAATTATTAAAATGTTCTCAAAAAATATGATTTTTTGCAATACTTTGTAAGATATCGTCGAAACCGCTGAACGGATGGAAAATTGTATTGTGCGAAGTTGAAGGCTACTTAATTCTGAAGTTTGTAAAGCTTACCTGAACCAATTCGGAAGAATTGTTCTCTAGTTATGCCTTAATATGTTGTTCAACCTCTCTTTTTTCTTATCCTAAAGGGTTGTCTCTTTAAATTCTCGCGATAGGCTGTATGGAAAGAAATTAGTGGTTGAACCACATATAGTGGCATAACTCGAGAACCATTTATCCGATTTGGTTGAGGAAAGTTTTAAAGAATTAAATATTAAGTAGCCTTCAACTTCATATAATACCATTTTCCATCCGTTCAGCGGTTTCGACGATATACGAGTATTACAAAATATTGCAAAAAAATTTTATTTTTTGATTAAATTTTAATATTTTAAAATAAAACTCCCATAAAACAATCTAAAAATGAACAGATTTTAAATTTTTATGATTTATCGAAAAGTCTGTTCGGTCATGAATTAAACGAGCCCATTCCGAAGAAAATCGATGCATAATTTAAAAAGTTATAGCTAATTTAGTAAGGTTTTAACTTTAAAACTTTCTTATCGATGTAAAATTTACAAAAACAAACTTTAAAAGCTAAGATTGGAGATTTTGACGTTTTTTGACTTCTAGAATCAGAATCTATGCATTAAAACAGAAACCCAAAAAAAATTTTGTTTTTGTCGACCGGTGTAATATTGGTTGACTTTAAATTTATGATAACCAGATATGGCGAAAATTAAGTTAAAATTACATTTATGATCTATCTACCTTTTTAACAAGTAGGTTGCAGTAATGGAATGAGTTTGCACAACCCTGTATGTAAATTTGACTTTATATTGGGTGTGGTAATAAGTAGTACGGTTTTGGCCATTACACAGAACTTATCACGGTATTTGCAAACGATTAACCTAGATATAATAAAGGCTTACGAAATCATAAAATTGGCAACGACTAAATAAGGTGACATGCGTAGAAATTCAGATGCGGAGTTTGATAAACTGTTTGAAGAATCCACACAACTTGCAAGAAGTTTTGGAATAGAAGCTGCACTACCTAGAATAGTAGGCACTCAAAAGTATAGGGCTAATATTCCTGGTTCAGATGCCAAGGCGTATTTTAGGACAGCATTGTTCACACCATATCTGGACACACATTTAAATAATAGATTTTCCGAACATGAAGCTATAATTACAAGCCTGTTTAAAATCGTTCCGATACGAGTTGTAAATCTAATAAAGGAAGATATCGAAGAAGTCACACTTTTTTACAAAAACGATTTAAAAAATTCAGCTAAATCTGTTTTAGCTGAAATAAGTATATGGATTGATTATTGGAAGCAGAAGAATGATAAGCCATGAAATGCATTAGATGCTATTTCAGTTTGTGATGAGGACATGTGCCCAAGCGTTTTTACCCTATCGCAGATACTGGCCACAATACCAGTGACAACGGCATCTGCTGAGCGAAGTTTCTCGACGTTAAGAAGAATAAAAACTTATCTGCGGAACTGAATGGAAGGAGAAAGGCTATCTTATCTGGCTTTGATGTCTATATACAAAGATGAAGTCAAAATCGATGAAATAATTGATATATTTCTTTAAAAAAATCGAAGATTACATTTTTAACTCTTACGTATTTTATTATAAAAAGTTTTCTCGTACTAAAGTACACATTTATATTTAGGAATAAAATTCGAATAAAAAACTAAGGAACTTAACTTCCATTACCTACACAATAAACGCAATTTTTTAATTGTTTATCTTTGTAAAATGAATATTGTGAAGTGATAAAAGTCCAGATCGGAAGGAACATATGTATGAGGGCTATGATATATGTGTAAAATACTGTGTCTATAGTGCTAAAGGGAAGAAATATATATTTATATGGCGGCTATATCAGAATTAGTGAATGGTTCTGGAAGCTAGTCGACTTTTTCATCAATTACAAGTCGACTTTTTTATAGACGATTAAAATAACATAAAGTCATTTCAAGTCATGATTTTCTTCGAAATATGTTAAATTTTGGAATTGTAGTACATTGGATTGCGATAAAAACTGAATTTATGAACAACACTTTATACTTTCCAAAAATGTTAATATAGCGTCACCAGAAAGGCCCAAGAGCGTAACCCTCAAAAAATTAAAATTCGTTTTTCGTCAAAAAATCACGATTTTATTCAAGAAAAAAAGACGTAACATCAAGTGCTCGTTTTTGATAAAGAACAAAAGGCGTGACTCACATTGTATTAGATAGAACGTACTGTATTCATCTATTTAACCTTTGTAGTCGTTCTCTTGTTGCTGTTTTGATTTTTATAAATCGTGTTTGACACCTATTTTAGATGCAAAATTCTATATGGGTCTGTATTTAAATTTGGCCTTTATCTGAAATGTATCCATTTTTTTATCAAATTTCGCAGTGTTCGTGATTCTATAAACTAATCTCTGCCAAATTTAATAATGCTCTTATGTAAAACATGAAAACACATTTTTCCAACCTTGCTAGTGACCGTTTATTCTCGGATTATAAAATTCTTTGTGCAAAATATAGTACATTTGGCTAAAATATGACTTCTATGGAGCTTAGATGCTAAATCGGAAGGTACACATCCATGCGAGTATGTGGGGCTATATGTAAATTTGAACCGATATTGTTCACACAGATATTAACTGTTAAAATAAGATACTCATTATCAAATTTCATGAATATCGAAAGGAAATTATACGAGTACCTTCTATAGAGGGTATAATATAAGTAGAAGGTACATACATATACATATATGAAGATATCTGGTTCTAAACTGATATTCAAATAGTAGAGAGATTTTTGATCGTTCGCCGTAGACGAAAGAAAATAAGTTACAGAAACAGGCCCTATATCTAAATACGGATTATCTTTCAATTTCAATACGAATTGTCTAGTCCCAAAATAAAGATATGTGCAAAATTTGTTTGAGATGGAACTATATTTGTGGCCTGCACTGCAGATTGATAACAATAATGCATGCACAGACTGACACAGCTAAATCGATTCAGAAAGTGATTCTAATTCGATCGGTATAATAAACGATGGTTCTATATATCGCTTCTCCTTTTGGATGTTAGAAACAAATGCATAAAATTATAATAAATTGTACCACAGTGTGGTGTAGGTTATAGAAAAATTATTTTAAATGAAATTATGGGAATTGAATATACCATACCATACTTACTGTATCACACTGTGGTAATTTACTACCGTCTGAACCGGTGTTACGGAAAATACATAGAGCCGCACAAATGTGCTATGTATTACAGTGTAAAATTAAAAATCTTGTTTTTTACCCTACACCACACTGTGGTACAGGGTATTATAACTTTGTGCATTTGTTTGTAACACCCAAAAGAAGAAGAAATAGACCCATCGTTTATTATACCGATCGACTTAGAATCACTTTCTGAGTTGATTTAGCTATGTCCGTCTGTCTGCCTGTCCGTCTGTCCGTCTGTCCGTCTGTCCGTCTGTCTGTGCATGTATTCTTGTAATCAAAGTACAGGTCGCAATTATGGTCCGATCTCGACAAAACTTTGCACATATCTTTTTTTTAGCCCAAGGACGATCCCTATTGAATTTGGTTAAAATCGGTTCAGATTTAGATATAGCCCCCATATATATGTTAGCCCCGATTTGACATATAAGCGCTGTAAAAACTTTATTTTATATCAGATCAGTATGAAATTCGGCAGAAAGAGGTTTCTTATTATATTAATGAACACTGTTAAATTTGAAAGAAATCGGTTTAGATTTAGATATAGCCCCCATATATACGTTACCCCCGATTTTATATGTAAGCGCTGTAAAAACTTTATTTTATATCCGATCAGTATGAAATTCGGCAGAAAGAGGTTTCTTATTATATGGATGAACACTATTAAATTTGGTTAAAATCGGTTCAGATTTAGATATAGCCCCCATATATATGTTAGCCCCGATTTGACATATAAGCGCTGTAAAAACTTTATTTTATATCAGATCAGTATGAAATTCGGCAGAAAGAGGTTTCTTATTATATTAATGAACACTGTTAAATTTGAAAGAAATCGGTTTAGATTTAGATATAGCCCCCATATATACGTTACCCCCGATTTGATATGTAAGCGCTGTAAAAACATTATTTTATATCCGATCTGTATGAAATTCAGCAGAAAGAGGTCTCTTATTACATGAAGGAATACTGCCAAATACGGAGAAAATCGGTTCAGATTTAGATATAGCCCTCATATATATGTTACCCCCGATTTTACATATAAGCTCTGTAAAAAGTGTATTTTTAATCCGATCAGTACGAAATTCGGCAGAAAGAGGTTTCTTATTACATGAATTAAAACTACCAAATTTGATATATGTTACTCCCGATTTGACATGTACGCGCTGTAGAGACTGTATTTTATATCCGATCAGTACGAAATTCTACAGAAAGAGGTCTTTTTACATGAATGAGTATTCAGGGAAAATCGGTTCAGATTTATATATAACCTCCATATGTATGTTCCTCCTGATTTGGTATCAAAGCGCTATAGAAGTTGTACTTTACTTCCGATCATTAATATTTTCCGGAAAGATGTTTCTCAATTTAGGAACAAATATTGCTTAATTTAGCGATTATCGGCTCAGAATTAGATAATATGTTGCTAACGATTTTCAATTATTCCAAATTATTATCGCAATGACCTTTATCGCATTGTTAGGGAGGTGTAGGGTATTATATAGTCGGCCCCGCCCGACTTTCTGCCTTTCCTTACTGGTTATTAGTGAGAATGTTGACCATTTGCGAAAATGTTTCTAGAAGTTACACTATGGGGTCATACAGTCACACTTTTCAAGAGCCAACTACACCATACAGATTACAAACATCTTCAAATCTCCTAAACATACATATATACGATCGTTGATTTCTTTGGCCAATAGTATATTATTTATACGTTCCCTTCCCTACGTCAACATTTGTATTCCTTTAAAAAAGAGATCTGGACCAAAGACGTTAATAAGAACGACATACATTCATGAAATAAAATCAACGCCAAAAAAGCAAATCGTACATTGCATTAAAAGGAGTTGTGCAAAAGTGGTGACAAAGAAGTACATCCCCGGCACGACAACCCCTTGTTAAATTCATTTGTGAAAATCCGGATCCATAAGTTGGGAATTGTTATTGCTTTTTTTGGATGCTCTTTTTTTGCTGGGTTATAGCGTAATTACCAATGCACGAATATACCACAAAATTTTGCACAGAGAAACGCTTTTGGAGCACCTATAGTCCCGTGAAAAATCGGCGTGACCACCACGCCCCTTTTTGAACCTCCCACACAAAATGGACAAATTATACCAAAATTTAATAGCTTCCCAGCAAAAAATAAAAGAAGTACTTCCAAAAGAATAACATTATAAGTACTTCCAAATCATAAGTGTGAACATTTTTTCGGCATTTAATGAAGTTCTTCTAAATAACTAACCAAAATGTAATTTCGAAATATAAATTATTAACCCAAGAATGCATAATTTCAAAAAGATTGGATGTAAAATAAATCTTCTGAAGTGATAAAAGTCCCGATCGGAAGGAACATATATATGAGGGCTATGAAATATATGTAAAATACTACTTCTATAGTGCTAAAGGGGAGAAATATATATTTATATGGCGACTATACTAGAATTAGTGAATGGTTCTGGAAGCTAGTCGACTTTCGACTTTTTCATCAACCAAATTTCGTTTCAGTCGACTAGGTCGATTCATCGGACCTAAAAGTCGACTTTTTCATAGTCGATTTAAATAACATAAAGTAATTCCAGAGTATGCTGATTTTCTTCGAAATATGTTAAATTGTGGAATTGTAGTACATTGGATTGCGATAAAAACTCAATTTATTAATAACACTTTATCCTTTCCAAAAATGTTGATATATCGTCACCAGAAATGCCTAAGGGCTTATCTATTTAACCTTTGAAGTTGTTCTCTTGTTGCTGTTTTGAAAGTTGTTCTCTTGTTGCGTGTTTGACAGCTATTTTAGATGCAAAATTATATATGGGGTCTGTATTTAAGTTTGGCCTTTATCTGAATGCTATCCATTTTTTATCAAATTTCGCAGTGTTCATGATTCTATAAACTAATCTCTGCCAAATTTAATAATGATCTGAAGTAAAACATGAAAACACATTTTTCCTGCCTTGCTAGTGACCGTTTATCCTCGGATTAAAAATATCCTTTGTGCATAATATAGTACATTTGACTAAAATGTGACTTCGATGGAGCGTAGATGTCAAATCGGAAGGAATACATCCATGCGAGTATTTGGGGCTATATGTAAGTATATTTCAACTGATATTGTTCACACAGATATTAACTGTTAAAATAATATACTCTTTACCAAATTTCATGAACATCGAAAGGAAATTATATCTTCTATAGAGGGTATAAGCTAAATCGAAGGTACATTCATATATATTACGATATCTGGTTCTAAACTGTTATTCAAATAGTTAAGAGATTTTTGATCGTTCGCCGTAGACGAAAGAAATACGGATTGTCTTTCAATTTCAATACGAATTGTCTTGTCCCAAAATAAAGATCTGTTCAAAATTTCTTTGAGATCGGACTATATTTGTGACCTGCACATAGATTGCAAGAACGCATGCACATAGCAAGAACGCATGCACAAACTGACATAGCTAAATCGGGTCAGAAAGTGATTCTAAGTCGATCGGTATAATAAACGATGGTTCTATATATCTCTTCTCATTTTTGGTGTTAGAAACAAATGCATAAAATCATAATAAATTGTACCACAGTGTGGTGTAGGTTATAATTAAATAATTTTAAAATAAATTATGGTAATTAAATATACCATACCATACATACTGTACCACACTGTGGTACTTTACTACTCTCTGAACCGGGGCTACGGACAACTTTTTTTGTGAGAATGTTAATTACACAATGGGGTCACACTTTTCAAGAGCCATCTACACCATACAGATTACATACATCTTCAAATGTCCTAAACATACATACATATGTATATATGATCATTAATCTCGTTGGCCAATAGTATATTATTTATACGTTCCCTTCCCTATGTCAACATTTGTATTCCTTTAAAATATGAAATCTCTGGACCAAAAGATGTTAATAAGAACGACATACATTCATCAAATAAATACAACACCAAAAAAGCATATATTACAGTGTTTTAAAAGAGTTGTGCAAAAGTGGTGACAAAGAAGTACTTCCCCTGCGCGACAACCCCTTGTTAAATTCATTGGTGAAAATTCAAATTAGAACAACTTCCGGATCATAAGTTGGGGATTTTTATTGCTTCTTTGGGTGCTCTTTTTTTGCTGGGAAGTAATGACGAACACCGTTCGTCAATAAGATTATCCATTCATCATGAGAACGATCGACTTATTTGCCCTTTACGGCAACGTCAACTCCTACAGCAACACAAAGTAAGACATGCGACGTTGTTATGTTCGTCCAAGTGTGTGTTCCACGCAGCACCGATTGGTTCAAACAAACCGCACTGACACGGCGTAACTGATGTTTGTTTAACAAAACATGAAACACATGCATACTCGTACATGCAGCTCGACAAGCTGTATAAGTGTGAAACATTTGTACAAGTGGTCTGTTGGCAAATACATTTCTTGATGTGATTATTTTTGATTTAAAATAGCAGAAGTAATGAATACTTCTCGCTTGTTTGATTTCAGCCTTACCTGATAAGAACTGTGTCTCGAAACGAGTATTCACAACTGAACCTAGCAATGCAGCCAAATAAATTTATTTTCCATACCATTTTAAATGTTTTAAAACTAGAAGAACATTTATTGGAATTTTTAAAATTTAAATAGTTGTGGGCATGAATTCGTCGTGATAATGAATGGGATTCGTCGTGGTGACGAATGGAATTCGTCGTGATGATGAATGGGATTCGTCGTGGTGATGAATAGAGTTCGTCGTGGTGATGAATGCTATTCGTCGTGATAATGAATGGGGTTCGTCATGATGATGAATGGGGTTCGTCGTGGTGATGAATGGATCATCCTGAGGACAAAAGTTTTTGGAAACAGAAATTCGTCATGGTGACGAACAAATTCATCAAGAGGATTATTCCGTACGTTAGCTGACTTGACGAAAAAATAATCGTGATGATGTACAAATTCGTCGTCATGACGAAGCTTTTTCTATCAGTGTAGGTACTGTAAAAGAATTACACTGTAGAAAATTTCAAGTATTTGTATGCACTGGTATTAAAGTTATAAGTTGGTAACTTTTTGTACAAACGAACAATTTGTGTGGAAGTACCAAAAGGAGAGTGTCAATAATGTCAATTGTTCACTGTATTGTAGGTACTATTAAACAATTACAATGTAAAAAATTTCAAGCCTTTAAATGCACTGGTAATAAAGTTATAAGCTATTCACTTTTGGATCAAAATTGTCTATTTGTGTGGGAGGTACCAAAATGGGAGTGGCAACTTCGCCCATTTTTCTCGAGGTAATAGTGACTAATAAACTAATACTATGTGTAGAATTTCAGAGGATTCAAATAAGTATTATAGAAGTTAGTAATTAATCAATATTTCACTAAATGTGAACCCTTTGTGGGGGAGGCACTAGGAGGAGTGGACCAAGATGGCCCATCTTCGAACTTAGCCGAAAATAGAAGAAAATATTTCCACATACAAAATTTGAAGTCAATAGGTTACTCCTTTCGAGAGAGACAGACAGACAGACATTGCTCATTCGACTTAAAATGACCCAAAACGGATATCCGCGGAACATACATAAGGTCTTACAATCACTAAAGACGCTGTGAAAAAATCGCGTGTTAATATTCAATACCTTTCATTTTATAACGTCTTTGGCTTCTCCTGTAAAATAATGAAAATGAGGGTTACGCCTTTGAGTCCAATTTAAAAAACGGGTATGTTTAGAACTGTGCCTTATATGTCAAAACGGATAGGGATGGGGATATGGCTAAATCTGAATTGATTTTCACCAGTTATAATAGGGATCGTCCTTGAGCAAAATAAGTAGTTACTGCCAAATTTCGCAATTATCGGTGGATAATTGCGACCTGCACTTGGATTACAAAAATATATCTTCAGACAGACGGACATAGCTAAATCGATTCAGACAGTGATTACAATTCGTTCGGTATAATAAACAATGGATCTACCTCTTCTCATCTTTGGTGTTACAAACATATGCACAAGTGCATAATACCACCATGTACCATAGTGTGGTGTAGGGTATAAAACACATTTTTTTTCACGTCTTGATTCAATGACCGCATACTGTACATGAGTGTGTGGACAAATATATGTGTTGCAGCTGAAAATCATATAATTTACACTGCATTCCGGCAACGGCAGCAGTAGCAGCACTGGCTGCGGTATTCTAAAGGACCCGCTTTTCTCCTTTGGTGCGGTGAGCGCATCACATAAATGTGCATTTAATTTGCGTTAAGTGGCTTCAGTGGCACGGCATGAATAAAGTTCGGATGTTTATTTCCATGCAGGGTTGGCTGCCACATGAATAAAACTTCATCAGACTCAGAATGGGTGTTGTAGTTCCAAACAGATGGCGGCGACGGCATGAAGTTCCTGCCATCCGCAGCAGCAGCAGCAGCAGTTTCTGTGCTCAGTCATTGACTTTGTAACTCGGCGGTTTGTGGCATAAAAACGGCTGAAGTAACTTTAGAATCTAATTGAGTCATACTTAAGGAAGCAACAAATCTATTGGATTCGCATAGGACACCATAAGAGAAAGTAACCACCACCATCGTTGTCCCCATCCGTTTTGGAGAAAACATTGTTGTTATTGTTGTCATCAATCCTGGCGGTTTTAGTCCATAAATTCTTGCTCGGAAACCGAGAAAGAAGAGATTACAGTGGCCACTACTAATGGCGTTAATTAAGCGGTCGTTGGCTTTATCCAGAAACCATTTCATTGCCACCGGGAAGAAGCGATTAGAAAACGATTCTCGAGTGTTTATGGCTCGAATTTAAATGCAATTTAAAACAGGTTCCCATTTGCAATGTAAATAAATTATATAAAGGCATTGGGTATTGCTTTAATTAAGTCTGCCGCATTTTAGCCGTCACACCCTTTAATTACCTCTCCCACAGACCTTAGATTATACAGATGTGCCGTCAGCGAGAAACGTCAAAATCTATCAGTTACGAACGAATAGGAATGAAATGTCACACGCGAAAAAACACTTTTCCGCGAACATAGTTTGAACTTTCTTTGCACTAATCAATTAATATTAATTTTTTAATTGTGACAATTACAAAAAATTCGGGAAAATCGGTCCGAAATCCTCGTAAAACATCACTCTTTGAAGTCCTACTCGTTGAAATTTTTATTCGTTCGTAACTGATAACTTACTCGCTCGGGGACGGCACATCTGTATAATCTAAGGTCTGTGACCTCTCCCACAAGAGTTTTTGTTCAAATAAAAAGAAAACACGAGTGGACATGTTCGAATTTCGAACATGACAGAAACAAACCTCAAATACTCATTCAGAAACACGGAACAACAGAACATGCACACATGCCTACATACGTATGTACATATATACATACGAGAACATACATACATGTATACGGGGGCTGTTAAACGAATGTAGCAGCGAACTCCTATCCTCACACCGCACGTCACACAGACAGCCCATGAAATGAGTAGTGTTGCCAGGTTACAAAGAAGTTGAAATTAAATGTTTCGTGTGTATCAACGACAATTTTCGGTACTATTAATTGGCGAATTTTCAGAATAAGGATGTTTTTCACGTTGAATGTTTAACTTATACACTGCAAGAAAAAAGGTTCATATCATCTATTTAACTGTTATATTTATTATTGTGTTTACGAGTTCCTTTCGCCGTCCTTTCATGGGTATCTTCAGTTTTATGAACAGGAAAAAGTCACCGGGGGCACATCCGATACATTTGTATGATTGTTTTAATCCAAATAATCACTAACATGTAATGACGTGTGCGCTGACGGATTATTGTGGTGAAATCTCTATGACTTGTCGATGTACTACTTCGGATTATTTTTTCGTATTGCTTCGTTCGCATGAACGAAATATTTTAAAGCAATATTTCTTTAATGTGTTTACGTTGTCAAGTTAACTCGCATAGAACGGACGAACTTTTTAATTGTTTAATTTGAAAAATTACCTGAAGAAGACTATAAACGTTAGTCGAAATAATAATAATGAAAATAAATTAATTAAAAACTCATTTTAATAATAAGAGGACCTCCAACCGAATAATCTCAAAAAACAATCTCAAAAAATAGAGTTTGGTTGCCTCAACCGAATTATTTGTCAACCGAATTTTGGTAGTTCTGTCTACTATCATGCGATCCCATCAGGACAACCAATATTTTGGTTGTGGTATACTTCTGCTTCCATGTTGACAACAATCATATTTGGTTGCGCCAACTACGAAAATGGTGGCTTAAATTATCTGTTGTAGTTGCCACAACCAACTGTTTTAAACAATTGGTTGTTCTGACAATTTTTCAGTCATATACTACCGACAATTAATTAAAAACAGTTTTCATTAATTTTTATTTATTGAACAAAAAACAAAACAACTCATAACAAAATTAAAAATCCCATATTACAAATTCATCACTATTATGAGATGTGGAAATATTTGAGACACAGTTTAGTACACGAAAAAAAAACACAAAACTTTTATGCAAATATCGCTTAACCCTGTGCTTTCAATTTCATGTTTGTTATTTATGTAAAACATTTTGCACAACATATTCTGCATTCCACACATTATTATCCACACGAGATTATTTTTGATTACCTATATCGTTCTTGAACAAAATGTTGAAGATTTATTTATGTCGAGTAATTTTATTATTTTTTATTTGTCATGTATCAGCAAAGGAACAGCAACTAATCTTTCGGTTGTAAATATTTCCCAAATAACATTTAATTATTCTAAATTTGGGAAATTATTGGGATAACCAATAAGCGATTATTTATTAATATTTTTTCTGTTGTAGTAACCAATTATTCGTTGCAATAATAATCTTTGGTCTATTGATACAATTTCTGTTGTCAAGAATAAAACATTGGTTGTCACAACCAAAAATCGATCATACGGTACTATAATGAAAGTTTAAAATCGGTTACCACAACTAACCGAGTGTCAATGAAAAAACAATCTTAATTCGATTGATACAACCATCGATTTAGTTGCAAGCATTTTGATTTGATCGTATCCATGTTATTATTGTTGTTTCAACTATTTATATATAAATACTCGTACAACCGACACACGGTGTAGGCAATATACTTTTGTTGCTATTTTTTATTGTCACAATCGAATTCCAATTAATTATTTTCCTGGGTGTATACATTTTTTGTTTCATTGGTGTCTATGTTACACTCTACCTCAATGATGGTGACCGATATAGCAAACATGTTGAAATGCCCTTGTATTGAATCCGCATATGCTTCTTCGGAAATCCGTTATCGTTTCCCCAGAAGGTGACAATGGCATTCCATACAATTTGTTGTACAACAACAAATTAAGCGGAAATGAAGGAGAACAAAAAATATACGAATATTTAATTTCATTATTTTAATCATCACAACAATGTTGGGCAAATGTTCGACTTCCCACATGAATTGCGAACTGTCAGACGCACATCTCACGCTCAGAGGAACAGGAGAGATACAAACACACTGTGAGACACAGCAACATACACCCAAACACAACTATAGCTTCGGCATTATCACTACAATGAGCATTTAACATATAAATACAATTATGAGGAGTCCTTTCTCTGCCTCTCATCTCAACCCAATCTGGTTTCAGCTTTTGCTCATATAAACTCTTCAAAGCTGCAAATGATCATCGTAGTGCTGTTAAAACAACACAGCGAATGACACCCAAACAAACACTCGCACACACACTCACCCATACCCATACACTTTCCATTCATATATCACATAACAGTTGGCCATTGAAGTGTCGCTTGTTGGCGGCCAAAGAGACATCTCTCATCGCACTCAAGACAAAACCCTCCAGTCCCCAAACCCAACCCCGGGCAAACATTAACACACAATGTGGTTTTCCATACGCCACCGTGTCTGTCTTGTCGCCGCCACGTCTATGCGCTGCTACGGGGAAAAGAACAGAACAGATGAGAACAGAGAGTTCTCGTGAAACAAAAGGAGGAGCAGAGTCAAACATCATGCAACGGTTGTATATAAGCAGCAACATTTGTTCTACGACGTGTGGTCGGACTTCGGTCTTGGACTGCTGAAGGCAGCACTGCTGTGCTGCTCTGTACTCTGTGGCATCTGGCGGTGAATTATGTGTTGTTCATTGCTTTCAGCTTTCATTGTTGTACGACTTTCGCTTTATTATTACATTTGCGAAACCTCATTGTCTTTAATTCATACATGCATATATGTATGTGCATATATCCATATACATACATATATAGATTTACGAAAGAGACTGGTTGCAAGCAGAGGGGGTGTGGCCTTGTCCTTCCTCCATCCATTACAGGACATTTTATTAAGAAATATACGCCAACATATGAGTTGGGCAAATAGATATGAGTGCAATTTCACTCATAATGCAAACATTTGATTATTTATCGTTTTGCTCTATATTCGTTCTTAGATAAAGTGCAAATATATTTGTAGATAAAAAAGCATTAGGTTGTACCGTAAATACACGAGTATATCTCAATCGATGCGTATTGAACAAGTTTCATAAAATACTGCAGTTATAGTTATAGTTTCGCAGTTCAATCGGCATTATCAATATTTTTTACAATATTTTTTCTAGTTTCTTCCCAAATCGAAAGAATGGTGTACCTTATTCAGAAAAATTCACAATTATTATATTTATATTATTTTATCGTAAAGTCTAATCGGCCATGAAGAAATGAGACCATGGAAATATTGCATATTTCTAGAAAAATCGTTTTTCGAATTTTCGTTGAAATTTAATTTCGAATAGAATTTTCGTTGAAATTTAATTTGCCTAATTTTGTTTTCTAGAGATTAAATTTAAATTACGTTTTCCATAAAATGTCATCAAAATTTAAAAATCAATATTCGATCACCATTAATTAAGGGGCACTGACGTGATTAAAGATAGGATTAAGAGTGAACGATCAAATTGAAAGTTGGTGAGTTGAATAAAGGTGGAACTGTGGATTAAAAGCCACTGCCTTGTTTAGGCGAAATTTGTTAAAAAATGCAATTTCACCGAAATTTAAAAAAAAATTCTTAAAGGTATAATGGAAATTTATTTTTATGAAAATTGCAAGCAATTTTTTTTTGGTAAATGCATTATCAATTTTTTTTAAAAAGAATGTATTTAAAATTTTTTTTTTTGGAAATGCTATCTTAACGAAATTTTGTATATATTTACGTCAAGACTAAAAAAGACTATAAAATATCGCAGGCTACTAGATGTTCACTAGTGACGATTCGTTTTCTGGTTCACTTTCGCCCGGTTCACACTGAAAAAAACGCTTCTAAAGTATATTGTCCCAAACATATTCAGCTTTTAATATATATATAGAGTAATTCCAAAGCATTTCGACCAACTCAAAAAATGACTCCTTCCAATTGTCACAATTCCAGTGTGGGGAATTTTTTGACGTTTTGAGTTTTACAAAATTGATTGTAGTTTTTGTGGAACAGAGCTCCAAAGGTTTTTTCTCAAAATTTTTTGGTAAATGCATTATCAATTTTTTTTAAAAAGAATGTATTTAACATTTTTTTTTTTTGGAAATGCTATCTTAACGAAATTTTGTATATATTTACGTCAAGACTAAAAAAGACTATAAAATATCGCAGGCTACTAGATGTTCACTAGTGACGATTCGTTTTCTGGTTCACTTTCGCCCGGTTCACACTGAAAAAAACGCTTCTAAAGTATATTGTCCCAAACATATTCAGCTTTTAATATATATATAGAGTAATTCCAAAGCATTTCGACCAACTCAAAAAATGACTCCTTCCAATTGTCACAATTCCAGTGTGGGGAATTTTTTGACGTTTTGAGTTTTACAAAATTGATTGTAGTTTTTGTGGAACAGAGCTCCAAAGGATTTTTCTCAAAATTACTATATTAATTAGTCATATATTCTAAACCGCTTTAGGTTTTTTGGAGATTTTAATTTCAATGAAAAGATCTGCTACTTCTCCTTTTGGTGGAAGAAGGTGAAAATATCCTTAATCCTTTAATATCCTGAAACATGAACATGAATTGACACTTTATCAATTCATGTCCTTCATTTTTTTGGAACTAAAGGGTCAAACTAGTATGAACTGATTACGAAAAACTTAAAATTAAACCTTGATGGACTTAAACGATATAGCAGTTTTATTGATTCAATATTATAATTATTCTTGTATATTTTTATATAGAATTTTATATTCGTCAGCTGGACTAGTGTAACTTCTAAACGGCTTGGCCGATTGATGTTATTTTTACACATTATATGTATGTGAGTTTTCGTAACTGTATCCGGATCCGATAGGTGGTGCTATATTCAAGTTATTAACAAATTCCTCATTGTAATTTCACAGGGTTGAATTTTTTCTCCATTTTCCTGACAATATTGTAAGATCTGACAACCGTGTGTTCATAGCTTCACTCACTCACACACCCATACCCCAATCTAAGGTGCTGAGAAAATGAGTCAGACGACAAAATCATGTCTTTAATTGAGCTAAGAACAATTGTCATTGTAACATCTGGAAATGACACGAACATTCGTTTGGAACTCTTTTCTAAAACTTCATTTCGACAGTGCTGTTGCCCACAAGGGAACATTTTGGAATTTTTCAAACTTTAGTGGTGATACAAAGTGCACATCAGCAACTATCAACTGTGTCACTCAAGATAAACGATAACTATGTAGTTGAAAGCGACGGTGACTGCGACTGTGTTACCCTTAATTGGGCAATTCAATTAAAAGGAAAGAAACGAAACAATGTCTACAAGAAACCACGATATCGCTGATGGGTTCCCTCACACCTTATCACCTGAAACTGTGACAAATGTTGACGCAGTTCTTTGCCCTCCGATATGAGCAGCGATTGCGTTGAAAACTATAGCGACAAACATTTGCGTTTTATCGATTGCCGGTTGCAAGTGGTGGGGCATCCACTAATTCCAAGAAACACAAAAAAGCATTTGATTTGATTAGAGATATCATTTTTTGTCCGCTATAGACTGATGTCCCGGAAAAAATCCCACTTTGACCCATTTAGAGTGCTCCAATCGAGTCCAAATGTATGACCGACCCCCACTCAGTGAAGTGCTCAGTGAAAATCGTATTCTAGGGATCAAAATAAGAAACTTTGCCGAAGGAACCATACCTCTAAAACGAATTCTGATGTCCCGGAAAAAATCCCACTTTGACCCATTTAGAGTGCTCCAATCGAGTCCAAATGTATGGAACCCCCAGGGGGTTCCATTGGGTGTGCCACTGGCATGGGTGGGTCGGGCCTCCAAAGTTTGTGGGGGTCGGTCATACATTTGGACTCGATTGGAGCACTCTAAATGGGTCAAAGTGGGATTTTTCAAAATTTGCCCCTACCCAAAAGTTCGACCCAAATTCCGGGACATCAGAATTCGTTTTAGAGGTATGGTTCCTTCGGCAAAGTTGCTTATTTTGATCCCTAGAATACGATTTTCACTGAGCAATGGCGACTTATTTTGCCTCCCCACAAATCGACCCGGCCTAGTATATATATATGTGTGTTTAGGGTACACTCTGAACGTATAATATTTGGTTTACACAAACATAATGTATTTGGGAAGATGTTGAAATCGTATAATCTTGGATCAATACAAATTACTTGGGAGGACTGACAAGAAATACATTTTGGCTTTGAAATTATTGATTTAAAACAGAAGTTAATGCTGCACATGGTATTATAACTGGGCGGAAAAACCAAGGAAAAATTAAAATTATGAAGATTCTGTTTTTATTCGACCTTTTTTATTGAATATCCAATTCATGTAAATAATAGTCAAGCTCGAGGTCTAGTGTTTTTGGTTTAATAAATATTTTTATTATTCATATTTGTATCCGATATTTCGCAATTTCTTTGAATTGCATCATCAGGGATGTTCTACAACAATTAAACCATAATAAATAATTAATTAATTAATATAACAAAAATTTTGAAATAGTTAAACTATTTTTTAAACTATTTTTTAACTATTTCAAAATTTTTGTTATATTAATTAATTAATTATTTATTATGGTTTAATTGTTGTAGAACATCCCTGATGATGCAATTCAAAGAAATTGCGAAATATCGGATACAAATATGAATAATAAAAATATTTATTAAACCAAAAACACTAGACCTCGAGCTTGACTATTATTTACATGAATTGGAAAAATTAAAACTAAAATTTGAAAAAGTCAGCAAAAGTTTTGGAATTTTTTAAATAAAATCTATTTGAAAAAAATCCTAAACAATAATTTTATTTGTATTTAAACACATATTTTATTTGAGAAATTTATACTTTCCAAATATATTTTATTAATTTTTAAATAAAATGTATTTGCTCAGAAATATTTAAATATTTATATTTTTAATGTTATTGAACAATTTGTGTTCCAAATATATTTTGTTTCGATTCAAACATATCAAAACGGCGATTTTGCCCCGTGTATACATCCCTTTGACAAAAAAGTAAACTAGTTTTTGATCACGGCAAATAAGACGTATGTAAATTTCGTTGTTCATATACGCATTTTATTTTGATCTTCATATCGATATCTCCATTCTAAAACATGCTAAGTCGACTTAGCATTATTTTAGGGAGATTGCATTTTTTGTTTATAAATATTCCAAATAATATTCAGTCAAAATTTGGTGTTTATACGTGAACTCAATTAAAAGTTATTCACAAAACAATACAGGCCATTCGGTTTGCGTTATTAGTGAATTCCACAAAAATTTAAAAAAATCATCAGACTTTGATCGCCCATCCTGAAAAACTACCTCTTTGCACTTAGAATAATTTAGAATGGAGATATCGATAGTTATATGTAGTTATTTTTACAGATTGATGTCTAACCGCAAAATTAACTTTTTTACGAGTACATTTGTTTTTGGTCATAATATATTTTACAATAGAGAGCCATGTTTTCTGATATGTAACTTAAGTATGCGTTCAATGCTAAGTGCATGCGAATCTTATGTATCCACCATGTATCTCACGTGAATGGTTACGGGTACTAATAAACTCATTATACCAAATTTCAGCCCAATTCGTTGGAATCTGAGGTTTTTGTGGCGTTGAGAAGTCATATCTAGAGGAACCTTTGCATGGGGGCTATACGAGTATTAAAACATGGACCTATGACTACCGTTGCTCGTGTGAAGGATACCGGGTATGAATAAATCCCAGTTACCAACATTCAGCCCGATCAGTTGACATTTGTGTTTTCTCTATGACGTTAAGAAATCATATCGGGAAGATGCCACATATGGGGGGCTATTTCCATAATTGGACCGATATTTCCCATTTTCAATCCCAACATACCTGCAGATATAAGAAATATATCGGTGCGCCGACGAAAACTCCTATGTGTTTTTTTACTAGTTTTAGTCAAATCGCGATATATTTAATATATCAGATTTTTATACCCTCACTTTAGTGTGACGAGGGTATATATCATTTGCTACGAAAAAAAGTGTAACACATCGAAGGAGTGATCTAAGACCCTAAGTATGTTCGGCGGATATTCGTTTTGGGTCATTTTAAGTCGAATGAGCAATGTCCGTCCGTCTGTCTGTCTGTCTGTCTATCTGTCTGTCTGTCTGTCTGTGTGTCTGCTGGCTGGTGCGCACGATAACTCTCGAAAGGAGTAACCGATTGACTTCAAATTTGGTACGTGGTAATATTTTTTTCTATCTCCGGCTAAGTTCGAAGATGGGCCATATTGGTCCACTCCTTCTAGTACCTCCCCCACAAAGTGTTAAAATGTTGTGAAATATTGAATGTTTAATAACTGCTATACTACTTATTCGAATCTTCTGAAATTCCACACATAGCATTAGTTTATTAGTCGCTATCAACTCGAGAAAAATGGGCATTGTTGCTACGCCCCTTTTGGTACCTCCCACACAAATGCACCATTTTGCACCAAAAGTTAACAGCTTATAACATTAATACCAGTGCATAAAAATACTTGAAATTGTGTACAGTGTAATGCTTTCATAGTGCCTACAGTCCAGTGAAAAATGGGTGTCATATTCACGCCCCTTTTGGTACCTCCCACACAAATGCATCATTTTGCACCAAAAGTTAACAGCTTATAACATTAATACCAGTGTATAAAAGCACTTGAAATTTTGTACAGTGTAATGCTTTTATAGTGTCTTTTGCACTGTGAAAAATGGACGCTATTTCCACGCCCCTTTTTGTACCTCCCACACAAAGGTACCATTTTGCACAAAAAGTTAAGAGCTCACAGCATGAGTACCAATGCACGAAAATGCAACAACATTTTGCACAGTGTAACGCTTTTGAAGTCCCTATAGCCCTGTAAAAAATGGCCGTTATCACCACGCTCCTTTTTGTACCTCCCACACAAAATGGCCGAATCATACCAAATTTAGTATCTCATAACGTTAATATACCAGTGCAAAAAACGCTTATAATTCGGCTCAGTGCAATGTATTTAAAGAATCTACTATTCAGAGAAAAATAGGTGTATTTGTTAAAAACATTCTGGCACCTCCCATACAAATTGACAGAATAATTCGTTTAATATTCCATATTACATTACTCAAAAAGTGAGGGTATACATTAGTCGGTTTACCCGACTGAAACTTTTTTACTTGTTTATTTTTTCTTTTAATTATTTGCCACCAATATATCATAAAAAAAATCGTATACATATGTGAAAAGGCCATGACGTGGTAAATTGTTTTCAAGAAAATCGACATATAGGATATTTTGTTTGGAGCATTTTAAATATTTATAAAACAAATAAATTACACATAGGAGTTTTGGTATTCGAACGTTCACAGCGTGCCTCAAGTATACAAATGTTGGGTAGATTGACAGCTTTGAAAGTTTTGTTCAGAATCATTCTCTCTGCTCAGATAAGAAGAGATCAAAATCTGATCTGCTTCCTTTCGCGAGTTATCGTGATAAAAACAATTTTTAACCAAAAAACCGAACTTAATTACATTGAATTGCGGAAATTTAAAACTATAACATAATTTCCCATAGATATGAACATTTGTAAGACGAGTTGTAATGTCCGCGATATTTCCATTATTGCGAATTTAATAAAATTAATACATTTACATTCTATGATATCTGAGGGATAGACTGGCACCAGTATTTCCGCCAAAACATTTAAAATTGAAACATTTAAGTTAAAAATTTATTTACTATATAAAGTTGTTATTATGCGCACTAAAATATAAAGCAATTTTACTCAATATTGTTATATTGAATCATTATTTTAAATCCCTTCTCCTCAAAAATATATACATTTTGTAAAAGGAAGTAATATATTGTGTCATTTGAGAGGTTCTTTGAAGTAACCTCTGAATCAGGCCAGTCTGAACATCCATAAATGCCTTATAAATATAATACAGGGCCTAATATTTCAACACAAATTAATTGCTTCCATCCCAAAAAAATGGTCTCGGTTAAAGACTTTCATGTTGGTAGTTGTGTATAATTTAATATAACCTATTGCAAATTGACATGACAAAAATGGCGCAACTTTTTTTGTTCAGATGAGTCGGACTATATTATTTTGAGGTAGGTAATGTTGGTCCTATAAAAGTAAACCAACTATTGCAAAATGCCGTCAGAAATGTACAGGCAAAGGAAGAAATCTTCACTATGGTTTGAGCAATGTTTTTCCTATTGTAGAAAAGGAACTTTACATCATATAAAAAATATTACTGATTCATCCGTATATGAAATAATTCTTAATATGATATGATAGGTTAATGCATATGAAGAAATATTGCTCGTCCGCAGTTTCCAACAAGATATCGATCCAAAATTCGAGCAAATTAATGGTATATTGCTTTCGCAATATCCAAATAAGCTCGTTAGAATGGCACGCATAGCCCCGAACTGTCCATATTTCCAAAAATATGGATTATTAATAATTAAGGCAGATCGTATAAGAATAAAAGAAAACTCGCAAAAGCTTTAGGGAAAACGGGAAAGTCATTTGAATACTCGATTTAGCAGATAGGGGTCAGAATCTGGAAATTTTTTTGGAAGACGTAGGGCATTATTGCTCTCAACGTAATATTGCTGAATAAATATTTTGTTACTAATATAACGTTAAGACAACCCCAAATAATATTTAATAGCTATAATTAAATTTTCCTCTTGTCTAGTTATATAATATTTAGTATAAATGCTAGAGGTGCTATTATTTTGACTGGAGATTTTTTGCACTTTTTACAAAAAAAAATAAGTTTTTCATTTAATAATTCAAAATACCGAAATATCTGCATTACTTATAATTTCTGTATAGTATAGTGTTTATTTTAACCAAAGAAACCAATGTTAGTAATGCAATAGTTTTTGAAGTATATTTGTTTTAAAATGTTTCTATATTGTGGTGCTATTATTTTGACCGCAGATGTATATCTAATTCTGAACCGATAATCGCTAAATTAAGCAATATTCGTTCCTAAATTGAGAAACATCTTTCTGGAGAATTTTGTAATGATCGGAAGTAAAGTACAACTTCTATAGCGCTTTGTAACCAAATCAGGAGGAACATATACATATATGTAGGTTATATATAAATCTGAATCGATATTCCCTGAATACTCATTCATATAAAATATAAACCTCTTTCTGTCGAATTTCGTACTGATCGGATATAAAATACAGTCTCTACAGCGCTTAGATGTCAAATCGGGCCTAACACATATATGGGGGCTGTCTAAATCTAAACCGATTATCTCCGAATTTGACATTATTCCTTCATGTAATAAGACACCTCTTTCTGCCGAATTTCGTACTGATCGGATAAAAAATACAGTTTCTACAGCGCTTGTCAAATCGGGGGTAACATATATATGGGGGCTATAACTAAATCTGAACCGATTTCCCCAAATTGAGTATTGTCTCTAAGTGTATCACGAAACTACTCTCTGTCAATTTTGGGTATGGTATAAAAATTATAATAATTTGGTAGGGGTTTACAACGTGTCAAATCAATAAAGAGAAACCCATACAAAAGTTTTAACACACTGTAAATCCTTACCCAATTACTATAAATTTAGTTTGTTAAAGAAAGAGTTGTAGGCCTTTCGCTTATCTCCCAAACTTCCTTTGACCACTTTTCCCTAGAACTTTTCATACGCGAGATAATAGCATATATAGTAAAATAATTCCGAACTAAATTTTGTTTGTACAAAATTTATTCGTCGAGGGATATTTTTCGCGAAAATGCTGATATTAATCTATTCCTCAGAGATCATAGAATGCAAATATATTAATCTTATTAAATTCGGTGTAATAGTTTTGGAAAAAATTGGCGGTGTAAGTCGATTTTATGGATTACACAAAATTCGCAATATAAAAACATTGCAAATGTCGCGGGCGCTACAAAGCGTCTTACAAACAATCATATTTAAATGAAATTGTGTTACAGTTCTAAGTTTCCGCATTTTTCTTTAGTAAAAGTACTGTTTTTTGTGATAACTCGCGAATGGAAGCAGATCCAATTTTGAACTCTTCATTGTCGAATAGAGGGGATGATTCTGAACAAAACCTCATTAGCCACTTGTTGGCGTTAGTCTAATCCAACATTTTATCCCTTGGGACACGCTGTGCCTACAACACATAGGAGTTTTTTCGTCGCATTTCTACAGAGAGAAACACATAGGAGTTTTAGGTAACTTCTGAACCGGCGAAGATAGCACAAAATGCTTTGATGGGTATTCGTATGACATTAGAATTCGACAATAAAAAAAATCGAAACATTACGCATAGGAGCTTTCGTCGGCGCACCGACGATATGTACCAAATTTCATGTACCTTGCTCAACTACAGGCTTTTCCAACAAGAGGTCTTATTTTGAATCACCCGGTATTTCGGTAGGTGCCACTTTTGAAGCTTTTATTCTTTGACATTTGGCAAGTAGAAATTACGCCATTACTAAAAATGGAACGATAGACGAATCAGCAACGCATTGAAAATTCGAAAATCATCGAAAAATCATCTTGACTGATGAGGCCCATTTCCACCTCGGTGGCTACGTCAACAAGCAAAATTGTCGCATCTGGGACTTGGAAAACCAAGTGAATGGATTGCGCTTTCGAGAGATGATTAATGATTTTTTATGGTCGGAGTTGGATGGTATTGATCTGGACAACGTTGCGTTCAACAAGACGGCGCTACGTGCCACACAAGCAACGAAACCATTGCTCTGTTGCCGTGTTATCTTGATGATATAACTTGGAATATTTAGAAATTAAAAATGCAATCTTCCTAAAAACGTATTAAGTCGAGTTAGGAGGTATTGATATGCCAATTGCACATTTTGATGCTTAACATTTGCTCCGCTTTGGAAATTTATACAATTTATCAGTATACCAACTTTCCGATAAAAAGCGACATAAACCCACTTGTTGAACGCTTATGAGCGACTGAAACATGTTCTTTCTTTGTTACGATGTTTGTGTTGTGTACATGTCAATGATGGAAAAGTCAGTACTTCAGTGTTTTTCAGTACTTTTCCACTTTCAAAAGTACTGAAGTACCCCCACGGCCATTTCAGTACTATTTCCAGCCCTCTATTTCTTTGAAACGCCTACTTTAAGTCTATCAAACTATGTAAATTTGTGTGCGTATGACGTTATTAAAGTTTAAAAAATATACAACAATAGTGCAGATATACATACATTTTTTCTTGATATATATTTTTCGTTTTAAAGATGTTACTGGCATTTTTGCGAAACGGTTGCAACGATTTAAGGGTTTCCTTCAGAATAGTATAGCATTTGACAATTTCATAATTCTATGAAATTATTTCAGGGAATTGCTATAAGTAGAATGTCCATTTAAAGACGCATTATTATAGAAGTTTTTATAGCTTTGAAGCGAAATCATTTAATACATCGTTAAATATTTTCAATGAAAAAGTCAACAATTTAATTATATTTGCATTAAAGAAAAAAATAAATTTTCAGTTCAATAAGTACCATTTTAGTACTTTTTGCGAAATCGAATTTTTCATCCCTGGTATATTTGAAAATCCGATTGCATTTGGTGAGTTACCCCACAAGATGCCGACCACTGGTGCACATACATATATATCTATCTATGAGCGTGTATGAAATAGTCTTATCAGTTTTTGATCAACCACCAAACACCGAAAAGAAAAATAAAAGTTCCACAAGATAAGAAATAATTCTTTTAAAACAACCGCTCCATTGAGTTAGTCATTCGTATGCAACGATAGAGACAAGTTGTACTCTCACAGAATAATAACTATAATGGGTAAGCAGACATCAGGAACCGCGACCTACCTGGTCTAAAAACTTACCTCGCAACATGTGCTGACATTTCGATTCTATTCATTTCAGATCACAAATGGACTGCTTGCGCCAATGGTGCTATTCCCTCTCTAGCTGTGGTAGCCGGTAATGATTCGGACGGCGACGTAATCTATGTAGGTCGCGCGGATTACGAGGGCAATGACTTGCCGGCCAAGGTAATTCCTTCAAAAGGAAAGGCTTACATTTGCTATGGAGGCCAAGAAATTGCGGTTGATACTTACGAGGTGTTGAGTGGATTGCGCTATCAGTGGGTAGCGGCCGCCAATGGCGGTGTTCCAGACGCGGCGGTGAAAGTTGGACGAGGTTGCGATGGTGATTTCTTATATGCCGGTCGCGGTCAATGGGAAGGCAGTTTGACAGTGGGCAAAGTACACCCCTCACACGGTTGTCTGTACATTCCCTACGGCGAGGAAGAGGTTAAGTTGTATGAATATGAAGTTCTAACCCAACCGGATGTGTGGATTGCAGCTTCAGCCGATTCAATGCCCGAAGATGCCTTGGAAGGCGGTCGTGATGCCGATGGCGACACCATTTATGTTGGTCGTGTTTTCAAGGATGGCGATCTTATGCCAGCCAAAGTGATTCCCAACAAGGGTGGAGCCTACGTCTGCTGGGGCAGTGAGGAGCACAAAGTGGAAAACTTCCAAGTATTGGCCGGAGCCGGTTTCAAGTGGATTATATGCGAAAATGGTAACATTGTGCCCGGCGCTGTACCAGCTGGCACCACAACCGATGGTGAAACCTTGTACATCGGTCGTGCCGAACATGAGGGCAGCTTGTGTGTGGGCAAAGTGCATCCATCCCATGGTTGCCTCTACATTCCCTTCGGAGGTGGCGAGGTGCAGATCGATTCCTATGAAGTTCTTATTAGAATATAAAAAAAACACATCGTTGCCAAACCTTGTGTACGGTTTTTATTTTTTTAATTAATTAGACTAGTTTTCCACGAATTCCTTCCATGATTATAACCGAAAGGTATGGAGTATCAGTTATAACAGCTTATCTACTAAATACGCTTGAGATAGTCAATACGTTCGTTTTAATCAAATTTTGATATAACCCTAAATATGTACTTATAATAAGTAAGACAATGTGGTTGTTACCGCCAATAAAATGTTACTAAAAATATCATGTTTTCAATTCGAGGGGTTATTAATCATTAATTGTCGTGGAGACAATTGTTTGTTGGACTTTTATTGGTATCTAAACCATTGGGCCACGTCGTTATACATTTTTTAATTTCGTAATTCGCATTAATAATTAGTAATGATTAAGTCGATGTGTCACACCGATTTGTAACGTAATCATTGGATTTATATAAACCATGATTATATTTAAATTCGAGTGTCATTATTATTGTCACGTATCATACATATATACGTATGGAAGTTGTGTGGGAGATGTCAAAAATGGGTAGGACAAATTTGATCACTCTTTCGCTTTAAAATACCCAACTTGAAAACATTGATTGATACAAAAGTCATGGGTAAATGATTTTCGTGAACGGAACCTGAAGAGCTTTAGAAATATGCCAATTTCACAATTGCCAGTATACGCTCCAAAAACATTAAATTGTACTTAATTTTGAAGAGGCTACTTATCGCTCACTTACTTCAAGACTGTCATAACTCAAAATTTAAAATTGTCGAGATGTGTAACTTGAAACAGTATAAAAAGATAAATAAGATGAAGTAGAAGTTGAAAAAGTGGAATAATCCGAAATATGATTGTTTACTTATAAACTAAATTTCGTTGAGATTAATTTATGGATATTTGTAAAATTCGCAACCACAAAAATTTTAAATTTTGAGTTATGACACTATTGAAGTGAGTGAGCGATATGTATGTGCAGTCAATGAATGGTATGGTCTATTCAATTGTGGTACGACAGAACTACTGCAACACAGAACAACATAAGACTCAAAAATTAAAAGCGTTGATCTAGTTTTAAAACCAGGGTCAATTAACTGTTAATTGAGTCATGTAGGTGTGTAAAGGGTGGGCCATTTAAAATTAATATTAAATATAAACTACCGATTACTTTGACTTGTGATTTGAGCCCTTTGGATAATTTTCTGTGGGGAGGATTTTCCAGAGAAAATTGAAGCGTTGAAACATAAAAAACCGATGTTGCCATTGAAATTTGAAAAAAATATCAGTATTTTTTTACAGCCGATTCAAATTTAAAATTTTAAATGGCCCAATCAAATCAGACTTTGTCTTAAACACTCAATTCTGTGGATGTGCCGTCCCGTAGGGAATCTATCAGTGACGAACGTATATAAATTTGATTTAAGCGATTGATTTTTTACGTATGTTAAGACCGATTTTCCAGATTATTATTTGTAATTATCACATTTTGAAAATTAATGTTGATCGCTTAGTACAAAAAAAGTTCATGAAAAGACTCCGGAAAACTTTTTTTAGCGTTTGAAAATTCATTATTTCTGTTCGTTACTCACGAAATGTAAACAAAGTTGCGACGGAACATCTCTATGATTGACCGTCTATAGACTTTGTCTAACATACGTTATCAATAACGAGGGGGGTTGAAGTGACGACAAATGTATCGCTCACTCACTTCAAGACTGTCATAACTCAAAATTAAAAGTTTTTGAGGTTGCCTTACAGAATTGCTAATTTTGCAAATATCCATAAAAAAATCTCAACGAAATTTAGTTTATAAGTTAAGAATCATATTTCGGATTATTCCACCTTTTTTAAACATCTTATTTCATGTTATTTATTTTTTTATACGGACTTAAAGATACACATCCTGCCAATTTTCAATTTTGAGTTATGACACTCTTGAAGTAAGTGAGCGGTATGTTCTCTTTAGCTATATGTAGCTAAAATGAATGAGTAATGCGTCAATATATCGACGCAGACTCATTACTCATTCAGTCTTTTGTCTCATTTCGAGAACAAAGCATCAGATTTTAAAGTGCGTGAAGTTTTTTTGTGAAAAAAAATCTATAGTACACACTAAAGGGTGGTCCAACCAAAAAGCACGATGTTAATTGAAATGTCGGATGTCTTATTTCGAAAACAAGCCATCGGTCTTCAAAGTGTGTGATTTTTTTTTTGTGAGAAAATCTATAGTAATAAGAAAATCTATAGTAGTAAGTGAAAAAATCTATGTAAACAAATCGAAAAGTTTTCAGAGAATTATTTTAATATTTTTTATTATTATAGGATCTACGTCAGTTATGTGTCAAACAAAATATCGACGAAATGCTCGGCTTCGGTGGCATACCTCTATCCGATGGTCCATTTTTTCAATGATACTAAGACATAATTGAGGTTCAGTGTCGTTAATGTACAGAATTGTTCTTGGCTTATTGACGTACTCTTTTTCTTTCAAATATGCCCAAAGAAAGAAGTCCAAAGGTGTCAAAACACATGATCGTGGTGGCTAAATAACATCGCCACCACTTTAGATAACAATGAAAATGCTAAGAAATGGCTTTGAAAACAAAAATGTTATTGCATTACCATTTACATGTTTTATTTAAGCAAACATACTATTTACAAACAAAAGTTTTCTTTTGTAATAAGTTCTCATTCAAAAGACACCTGGAAAGGCAAAACATAAACATCTAATCGCTCCTAACGATGATTCATCCAATGGGAAAGTGTCGGTGGTAGCTCCTATTCTAACACACAAATAGAAATTGCTTCTCGTAATGATGCAAATTCCAATACCCATCAATACATCGATATGGATCAACATAACCTATTAACATCTTGGAATCTTGCTAATTTATACAATGATAATTATATTTCATGATAATTATATTTTTATTTTGGTGCAGATAGTTATATAAACTTTATACCATATAACAGTTAACGTGTTAGATATTTTGGAACCACACTATATAAGTAAAATATTTTACACATTGCCCGCTGGTGATGAGCCACGTTTAAAAGCAAATTAAGGAAGTATAGAAGTATTAAGCGAAATATAAATGAAATTGACAAAATTCACAACCAACCTGCAGTAAAACATACATTTCAGACAACTCGAGACAACGACTAAAGTCCGTATCAGAAATATTGGATGAAACAAATTGGTACTCTGATATTAAAATATTATCAGGGCTGGGGAGTCGGAGTCGGGGAAATTTGACCGAAGTCGGAGTCCGGAGTCGAAAAATTATGGTCGTCTCCGACAGTTGACAAAAGTGGGAAAATATACAATAAACTAGCCAACCTAAAATGGATGCAAAAAACAATTTTTAATTTGTCAATTCCTCCTGAAGAAATTCCGGATGTAGAATATGGTAAGTAGTTTTAAATTTGTTTCTACATGGAGGCTATTCACGTTAGAACTTTAGTCTCTTCGAAAATTGTAAAAGTGAAAAATATATACAGAGTAATAAAAAACTAAAAAATTATTTGACGCCTATTGTTTTTGTTTTACATATGTATTTTTTCCATTTTTACAATTTTCCTGGAGACAAATTCTGACGTGAATTCCTTCATTATTTCATTCAAATAATATTTCCACTCCACTTTATTTGAATGCGGTATTGTTTAAATGCGGTAAATATTTCTCTCTATGTGCTCAGTACCGATATAAACAATTGGTTTACTCAAAAACCACTAAAGATTGTTTGCAATTGTGGCCAGAATACGAACAAACTTCTGGAATATAAAGGGTGGTTAAATTTTAAGGGCCGATGTTGATTTTGAAAAAAACTCAAATTATTTAGGAAATTATTGTCATTTCTTTTTATTATGATAATATTGGTATGGTTCAATGTTGTATGGAACAAAATATCGGCCAAATGACAGCCGCGACCTCGGCGACACGCCTCCATCCGATGGTCCAAATTTTCAATGACGCTGAGGCAAAATTGAGGTTCTATGCCGTTAATGTGCCGAATTATCTCATCCTTTAGCTCTTGAATTGTTGCTGGCTTATCGACGTACAATAACCCCAAAGAAAGAAGTTCAACGGTGTCAAATCACATGATCTTGGCGGCCAATTGACATCGCCACGACGTGAGATAACACGGCCATTGAATTTGTTGCGCAAAAGAGCCATTGTTTCGTTAGCTGTGTGGCAAGTGGCACCGTCCTGATTCGGGGGATACTAGCCGGCTTAAGGGTCACTTGCTGGATATAAGATCGATGTTGAGCGGATTAAATGTCGATGAGTGGATTGAAGGTCGATGACCGATGGTCATAGTAAAAGCCACTGACCGGATTGAAGGTCATTGGTCGATGACTGGATTTGTGTTTAAAGCTCGATGTGCGAATTAAGGGCCACTGGACGAATTAAATGTTGATGACCCGCTTAAAGGACGGCCACTGACCTGATTAAAGGTCGTTGGCTTTATTAAAAGCCGATGAAGGAAATTTTCTGTAAAAACTGCAATTTCGAACAAATGTTAAAAAAATGCAATCTGAAAGAAATTTTGTACAAATAAGAAATTCCGAAGAAATTTTCTAGAAATATGAAATTTCGAGGATTTTGTTTTTGAAACATTGAGTAGTGTCATAATTTTTTAGAAAAAACAAAGTTTTAATAAAATTGTATTTAATTTTATAAAAATAATTTTACCTATTTTCCGAAATTGAGGGGCACACTGGGAACAAAAAGGATACATATGGTACCAGTGTGAGATGGTAGCTCTAGCACTGAAAAAAAATTTGTCATAAAATTAAAGAATTGCTCCAAAGACGTCCTTAGTCTTCAAAATAAGTACATTTTGTACTTAAAATTAAGAAAAAAACGTGTGACGTCTTTGGAGCAGTTCTTTAATTTTATGACACATTTTTTTTTTCAGTGTAGAACGTAAACTACAGAAATTAAGCTTTTTTCGAAACTCCTACTTTTAGCAGCGCAGTGGGGCAAAAAGGTTCTAAATATGGTATAGTGGGCAAAACATGTTAAATATTCTATTGTGGGTCTAAATAGGTGTTAAGTATTGCACAGTATTTCAGAACGGATTAAATATGTGAAAGTTGAAAAAAGGTTGAAAGTCCCAGGGTGCGAGGTTGAAACATTTACTTGACATAAGAAGTTGTTTTTCTAAATTCACACATCCATTCTAAACTATGCTAAGTGCAAAATGGTAGTTTTTCAGGAGAGGCAATCAAAGTTTGATGCATTTTTTAAATTTGTGTGAAATTCCTTTATAATGCAAAACGAATGACCTGTACTGTTCTGTGAACAACTTTTGATTGAGTTGACGGATAAACACCAAATTTTGACTGAATATAATTTTGAATATTTAGAAATTAAAAATGTAATCTCCCTAAAACTATGCTAAGACGACTTACCATGTTTTAGAATGGAGGTATTGACTTATATAGCGACAAACAAGGAGGCAAGGGTGGTGCAGTGGTACTGTGGGCCAGAAACGGTTAAACGTAGTACAGTAATATGGTTCCATGGTGCGAGAATTGCTCTTGAAACATAATCTTCACATTAGAAGTGTTTTTTTCGAAATGCATAATTTTAGAAGCACATTGGGAAAATAACGCTTAAATGTTATACAATGGTGTAAAAAGTGTTAAATATAGTCCCAGGATGCAAGGGTAGCTCTTACCACTTGAAAATAAGAAACGTAGATCGTGAATTACAAATTAAAGATAATAAGTTATTTTTAGAAATTCGTGGTTTTAGGGCACAGTTGGGAAAATGGATGAATATGATTCTTGGGAGCGAGGGCAGCTCTCTGTGAAAAAACTAGAAATAACAATGAGTTTTTGCATTTTATTGTATAAAACAAGTAAGAAAGTTTCAGTCGGGTAAACCGACTAAGGTATACCCTCACTTTGTAACTATATTATTAACGTTATGAGATATTAAAATTTGGAATGATTTGGCCATTTTGTGTGGGAGGTACAAAAAGGGGCATGGTGATAATGCCCAATTTTTACAGGACTATAGGAACTTCAAAAGCGTTACACTGTGCAAAATGTTGTTGCATTTTCGTGCATTGGTACTCACGCTGTAAGCTCTTAACTTTTTGTTAAAAATGGTACCTTTGTGTGGGAGGTATAAAAAGGGGCGTGGCAATTACGTCCATTTTTCACAGGGCTATATACACTATAAAAGGATTACACTGCACAAAATTTCAAGTATTTTTATACACTGTTATTAATATTATAAGCTGTTAACTTTTGGTGCAAAATGGCATATTTGTGTGGGAGGTACCAAAAGGGGCGTGACAATGATGCCCATTTTTCTCGAGTTGATAGCGACTAATAAACTAATACAATGTGTGTGGAATTTCAGAAGATTCGAATAAGTACTATATCAATTATTAAGATTCAATATTTCACAACTTTTAAACCCTTTGTGGGGGAGGTACTAGAAGGAGTGGACCTATATGGCCCATCTTCGAACTTAGCCGGAGATAGAAAAAAAATGTTACCACGTACAAAATTTTAAGTCAATCGGTTACTCCTTTCGAGAGTCATCGTGCGCACCAGCCAGCAGACAGACGGACGGACATTGCTCATTTGACTTAAAATGGCCCAAAAAGGGATTTCCGCCGAACATACTTGGGGTCTTAGGACATTCCTTCGATGTGTTACACTTTTTTTCGTAGCAAATGATATATACCCTCGTCACACTAAAGTGAGGGTATAAATTATGCTGAATTTTTCCTCCATATGAAATCATCAAGTAATTTTGATAGAAAGAACTACAACTATTTTACAAATCCTCAAGAAAAATAAATAAAGAATAGGATCGCTACGGTAGATGAGTTTGGGGATTGTGGGTTCGATTTCCAACAATGCTCTTGTCTGTCGCTGCGAAATCTATCCCATGGTCTTTTTAAGACGGCTTTCCCGGTAAAGTACTATTATATATAAACTTACTTTGGAGCGCCCCAGTGGGTGAGTTTGTAGCGGGCTCGCCTATAAGTTTGGGGGTCGTGCGTAGGGTGTCCAAAACCGGGACCGGTTATCCGGTTGACAGGTTTTGCAACCCAAACCCGTAACCGGTTTCTTAAAAAATTTAATTTTCGGTTAACCGAGAAAGCCGGGTTTTTCATGTCGGTTAACCGGTTTTTTTATTTATTGTATTCTATTTTTAAGATATTATAAAAAAAAACATTCCAAAGGATTTACTATTTTTTTAATGTCATTTCAGAAATGACATTAAAGTAAACCAAAAAATTAAACCTGCAATGATCGAAATAATAATCTATTTTTATACCTTCCACCATAGGTAACACCTCTAAATATTGATCTGAGACCCCATAAAGTATATATATTCTTAATCGTCGTAAAATTCTAAGACGATTTAGCCATGTCCGTCTGTCCGTCCGTCCGTCCGTCTGTGGTAATCACGCTACAGTCCCCAATAATAGAGCTAGGTTGATCAAATTTGGTACAAATACTTCTTATAGTTGCAGGTTGTTTGGGATTGCAAATGGGCCATATCGGTCCATATTTAGATATATCTCTCATATATCATCTAACTTGTTGTGATTCCTACTGTTCTCATCTACTATATTTTTTGTGTTTTCGGTGTTATTTTCTTTAGGTTTGAGTTATTTTGTGAGGTCACACGCTATCCATGGTGGAGGGTATATAAGATTCGGCATGGCCGAACTCAACGCTTTTATTTGTTGTTTACTAATTTTTACTACAAATGATTGTTAGTTGTTTTTTGTTTTACAATAAACATTTAATGACATTTTAATCACTTTCGTACATTATTTAAAAACCGGCCCAAAAACCGGTTATCCGGTTTCGACAAAAAATAATAACCGAAAACCGGGTTTTAAAAAAAGGAATATTTCGGTTAAACCGGAAACCGCTGTTTCGAAATAACCGGTTTTTTGGACACCCTAGTCGTGGGTTTGTTTCCCACTAGAGGCTCTGGTCTGTCCCTACAAAAATATATCAAGCATCAAGGTCCTTGTCACCCGGCTTCTCCCTGGACAGTAAAATTAGAATATAAGTTTACTCTACATATATGGTAATTCATATAAATAAATAAAAAAAATTACTTTGTATTGTAATTCATATAAATAAAAAAATAATAAAATAAGAGTGGGGGCTGCGAATCGCATTTTCTATAAAAATTCTTTTTCTATGAAATTTTCCATAAACTTAAATTAGAATAAAGAAGTAATATCCTTCTGCAATACAGTTACAATAAATATTGTATTTTGAAATTTAAAAAAATTAAAAAGATTGATGAATATTTTAACAAGTAAGAAAGTTTCAGTCGGGTAAACCGACTAAGGTATACCCTCACTTTGTGAGTAATGTAATATTGAATATTCCACGAATTATTCTGTTAGATTGTATGGTAGGTACCAGAACGGGTTTAACAAATACACCTATTTTTCGCTGAATAGTAGATACTTTAAATACATTGCACTGCGCCGAATTATAAGCGTTTATTTGCACTGGTTTATTAACATTATGTGATATTAAATTTTGATATGATTTGGACATTTTGTGTGGGAGGTACAAAAAGGGGCGTGGTGATAACGGCCATTTTTTTACAGGGCTATAGACACTTCAAAAGCGTTACACTGTGCAAAATGTTGTGGCATTTTCGTGCACTGGTACTCATGTTGTGAGCTATTAACTTTTTGTGCAAAATTGTACCTTTGTGTGGGAGGTACAAAAAGGGGCGTGGCAATAGCGTCCATTTTTCACAGGGCTATAGACACTATAAAATCATTACACTGTAGAAAATTTCAAGTATTTTTATACACTGGTATTAATGTTATGTGTGGGAGGTACCAAAAGGGGATGTATAATAACGCCCATTTTTTACCGGACTATAGGAGCTACAAAAACATTATACTGTAGAAAATTTCAAGCATTTTTATGCACTTGTATTAAAGTTATAAGCAGTTAAATTTTGATGCAAAATGGTCCATTAGTGTGGGAGGTACCAAAAGGGGCATGCCAACTTCACCCATTTTTCTCGAGATATTAGCGACTAATATACAAATATTATGTGTAGAATTTCAGAAGATTCGAATAAGTAGTATAGAAGTTATTAAAGAATCAATATTTCACAATATTGTAACCCTTTGTGTGGGAGGTACCAGAAGGAGTAGACCAATATGGCCCATCTTCAAACTCATCCGGAGATAGATAAAAATATTACCGCATACCAAATTTGAAGTCAATCGGTTACTCCTTTCGAGAGTTATCGTGCGCACCAGCCAGCAGACAGACAGACCGACAGACAGACGGACGGACATTGCTCATTCGACATAAAATTACCCAAAACGAATATCCGCCGAACATACTTGGGGTCTTAGGTCACTCCTTCGATGTGTTACACTTTTTTCCGTAGCAAATGATATATACCCTTGTATCACTAAAGTGAGGGTATAAAAAGTGTTTAAAAGCTTCGATCCCTGGTTATATTTTATTATTAATTAACAACAACGCGTGTGATATTTCTCAATAAAACCACAACAAAGCTATGTCTTAAAATAATCCCTTATGTTGTCTTGAAAATTTCACAAATTCCATTAGAACCGAAAATGTTATAACTTTTTCGTAAGACCTTCTTAAGTCCCCTTAAAAATTACCAATTAAAATATTTTAAATACAACATCCACAAAAAATAGTAAGATCTTTGTGAAGGCTTATATACAGGTTTGACTTCGGGCTATTGTATAGTCTTCGCAGTTAGTGACATTAATAGGTGTCTTAGGATTGATTGTCTTCATACGCAATTACTTTGCAGTGAGATACATATATCTGATTGTGATTAAGAATAAAGTATAAACTATATTTTGTTGACATGCGGAGTAGGAGTTTTTGTTATGAACTAATGTATAGCTGAAAAACGCAGATAATATCTACACATCCATTTAATATGTATATTGTGTGTATGTGTAAACTATGATTGGTTTAACAATTTTCTCAAATCGTTTTCCATTTTTCACAAAAGTCAAAAAAATTCTAAGCAATTTCAAATTTGCCACATGCAACAATATCTCTTCGAGATACAATGGAATTGAAGTTCATTCAGCAAACAAACTATTTGATATCACATTTGAAAGAAGCGTTCGTTCGTTCGTTCCGAAAGTCTGCATAGAATTTCTAAAAAAGAAAAAGTTCAAATACCACAAAAGTTGAAACTCACCGTCCCTCAGCCATTTGACTTCGGGCTGTTAGGGATGTCGTACCATCAATTCCATAATATTAATGTTTAATAAAATCACCTATGTTCTGTAGAAAGTCCTACTTATTAACTCATCCCAACCATTCAACACGCGTGACCCGAAAACTGGTCATAGATCACACATCTAGTATTGCACAGTACTTAGCTTGCATATGGGCCAGTCCCAGAAACAGACCACCAACCGAAAAATGTTCAAATTTATTCAGTTTTATTCTTATAATTTTATAAATATATACAAAATGTATTTCGATGAACACACGCAGAAAAAATCGCTTCTATAGTATATTTCAATTGTTTCATTAAAATTCAACGTTGGATTTTCGTTCCTACAACGAAAAACTTCTGTAACAATTTATTAAAAAGTATAACTGGTTGGTATAATAAATATATTTATACTAATGTATATGCTCAGTTTATAGTTTCAATTGTCACACAATATGGGCCTTATTCATAATAATGAAAAGTACTGTTAAATCTTTGAATATATTATATAAGTTTGGAGAATGTCAATCCGTTTTGCAGAGAATCACTCACATGTACTTTGTATGTACTTCCCCGCCTAGATGTTGACATCCCTGATTGCAGTCAAATTCAAATTCAAATTGAAAATTCAAGCACGGCGTTCGACTAGAAATTCTATAACATTGCGTATCGATGGGTGAGAGGGTATGCGTGTCTGTATGTGTGCCATGCATACTTGGATGTGAATGTATGCATACTTCCGGTGGGGAAATGGGCAAACATCACAAGTGCATGAATTGCAGCCACAAAATGACACCGCAATTCCTGAACATGAGCTCATCTACACACACATACACGTACTCACACAGAGATCAACAAGGAAGCTTACGAAGTAAACATTATTCGAGGATTTGGCCCACTTACAAATGTTAGCGCTTTGTGCCAGCCATTTTGCCCTTTTGTCGAAACTCGTATCATTGCCATGACTGGATGACTGGTGCTCTGGTGCAGTGGAAATGAAGGTGCCAGCCGCACCATGGAGTCATCCGCGGATGACAATACCAAGCACTGGGGATGCGCCGGAATGAAGACAAATGTTTTGAGGCTACATTTCCTGACATTTGTATCTGGAAGATAATCCTACCCGAATGGCTTAAATGTCTTTTGTTGGGAGAGGGAAAATCTGTTTCGAAAATGGTTAATTGGATATCATGAAATGTGCCTAAATTGGTCATAAACTGTTGCTATTGGACATAGATAAAATTCATTAAGTCGAGTATGGTGTAAGGAATTTTGCTCGCTCTCTTCCTTGATTAGTTTCCAACTTGAGTAAGTACAGGGCCAACTGAGTCTGTACTCATACAGCAGTATGTGCAACAGTAGTAAATATAACGTCATCCAACTCATTCTCAAGAGCTTGTGAAGGTGGGCGAAATATCACCTTAATCTTCCTTCCCACTCCCCCCCAATTAAATTGTATCTAAGCAAACTGTTTGGCTACTACTACACGTGCTTCAAATTCACTGAGTCAGAGGAACTTTGATGGCATGTGTTAAATATAAAGCTTTGCACAAATTCACCTACTCCAGTTGGTGTAATTTGTGGCTGTTTGTCTGCAGCCGTACACTCGTGCGAAACTATACTTTGACTACAGCGCACAGTGGGAGGAATTAAAACAGAAGGGATATAATTTAAACGTTTCTTAACCAGACAACCGATTGCGAAAAAACTTGGCATGTTTGTAGAAGAGGTATTAGAGAAGGAACACTAACTAAACCTGAACATCTTACTGAAAATCTAATCTAATACTTTTTCTTAAATTTTAAGTTTTCGGCAACGGTTTCGATCCAAAGACAATCAAAATTAAAATCAGAATGTTTGTAGTTAATTTAATGTCATGAAACATAATTGATCTGAGGATGCATATTAAAACTCTGCAATGAATGTCTTGAATGGCCTTTATCAAATACTTACTGCCACACACTCTATTTTGACAAAACAAATGAATGAGTGAAGAGAACAGCAACCGCCAAACATGTTTCAAAACAAATAAGTAACAAGACAATGAAGAAGTATACTCATTCAAGTACTGTACACAAAAACTGAAATACTCGATTTCAGTGTACACTGCACTACTGTACTCATTGTCATTGCAAAGAGAGACGCAACAACAAAGAGCGGCGGACCACCTTAGAAATTTATTTATTTTGAGGGGTAAATACACTAGTGTACATACTGAAGAAATAGAAAACAGCAATGTACTCGCTTCATTATACTCATCGTTTGACGAATTGAAACGAGTATAAAGAATACAACAACCGAACGAGCAGAGTACACGACTAGATTGTAAACATCAAACAGTGTGAAGTGTTTGTTGTTTTTTTCCGATCATTCTATGGTGGTGTCAATCGAGTAAAATATACAATGTTTCAGTGTGCAGTGAAGTAGTGTACACTACTGTAGACGAAGAAATGAATGTCTTGATGCAGAGGTTTAATGCATATCATATAATCATGTACATTACGTAATAAAAATAAATATGCTTTACCTTTAAATAAACATATTTTGGAGTAAATTTAATTATGACTCGTACATATTTGTAGTAATATGTCTTAAAATTAATTACATCTGCGTATTTAAAAGGTCTGACCTTGAAATAAATGTGTCCCGGTAATTAATTTAAGGCATGCATGAACTCATAAAATATGTGTCGAAAAGTTTATTAATAGAAAATATGCTTCTTACATACAAGTTACGACGATATTCAAAATATAGCGCTTACAAAGTTATTACTTATTATTTTTTTATACTGCAAAATCAAAAAAAAATCTATAATTCATTCGCTATATTATACGAATTAATTTTACCATATAATTTAATAATATATATTTCGTTGCATGAACCGGCCAACATAATATTTGAAGTTTGACCTTGACCGCACATTTGATATCGATTTTTTGTTCCAATGGCAACTTGTCATCACTACCGACATTTTTGATTTTGAACATTGTCTTTGGCTAGAATTAATAAAAAAAAATTTACATATACTTTTGTATATCATACAATTGTATGCTCACTTATTTTTAAAATTTGTAATAAAGTGTTTTTACATCGCAAAAAATCTACCTTCTGATACACGTCTTTGGGAAAATAAAATTTTGTATTATTAATAAAAATATTTTCTTTCGATATTTGTAAAAAAATGTATTATTTTCTATCAATAACTTAGACAAAAACAACAATACAAATTAATTTCTTCGCAAAAGTTGGTGTCAAGATGGTCTTTTTACACTTTTTGACGGGCCCATATTCCGATCTGTAGTATGGACAGTTTTTGATACATTGTAATTTAAAGATTCGAAATAAAAACAAGTAAGAAAGTTCAGTCGGATAAACCGACATATGAATCCCCTCACCTTGAGTCCCAAAAAAATATTGGTAAATTTATTTATTTTTTTTAATTAAATAACTATCAATTTAAATTGTATTAAATAACTTTAAAGTATGCACTGATACAATGTTATAAGATGTTAACTTTTGGTGCAAAATCGTCCATTTGTATGGGAGGTACCAAAGAGGGCGTGCCAATAATGCCCACTTTTCTCTGGACTCTAGGTTTTATAAAGACATTACACTGCACAAAATTTCAAGTATTTATATGCACTGGTATTAAAGATATAAGCTGCTAACTTTTGGTGCAAAATGATTCATTCGTGTGGGAGGTACCAAAAAGGGCGAAGCAACTTCGCCCTTTATTCTTGACGTGCTAGCGACTAATAAACTAATACTATGTGTGCAATTTCAGAAGATTCGAGTAAGTACTATATAAGTTATTAAAGAATCAATATTTCACTATAAGTTAACCCTTTCTTCGAACTTAGCCGAAGATAGACCAAAATATGACCGCATACCAAATTTTTAGTCAATCGCTTAATCCTTTCGAGAGTTATCGTGCGCACCAGCCAACAGACAGACGGACTGACGGACATTTCTCAAATGACTTAAAATGACCCAAATCGAATATCCGCCAAACATACTATTGGTCTAAGGTCACTCCTTCGACGGTTACACTTTTGGCTCGTAGCAAATGATGAGGGGATAATAAAGTGTAGTTTAGTTTTAATCTAATGTCAAAACACTTTCTTGACATAATATATGTATCATAAAATAAATTTCATTGCATGATCTAACATTATGGGAATATATATTGTAATGAATATATTTGTAAAAGAAATCAAACAGAATGATTTATTTAAGAAAAAGAAATACTAATAAATCGCATCGTATCATAATAAGATAATGTTGAAAAATAATAGAAAGATCAAATCTTTCAAATAGAATACTTACATTGAGATGACAATTGTTCACTCTTCTAAGAAACAAATCCACTTAAAAGACTCATTCTAATTTCATTTGCTACGAGTAGTGATGTCAACCGGGAAATCCCGATCCCGAAAAATCCCAAATCCCGGTAATTTTTTTAAAATGAATCCCGGGATATTTTAACAATAATATATGAAGCTGTCTCGTATAAAATATTAAGTGAAAGATAGACAATCTCTGTCGTAAATATAAACTAAAGAATCAAATTGTTAACATCAAAAAACATTGACATAATCCGGGCTTTATCGGCAAGCCCATTTTGGTACCTCCAAAACAAATTGACAATTTTGAACCAAAAGTAAAAAGCTTATAATATTAATACCAGGGCATACAAATACTTGAAATTTTGGACAGTGTAATGGTTTTACTATAGTACCTACAGTCCAGTTTAAAATGGACGATTATTACCATGTCCCTTTTGGTACATCGCGCTCAAAGATACTATTTTGTACCAAAAGTTAACAGCTTATAACTTTAATAATACTGCGTACAAATACTTGAAATTTTTTACAGTTTAATGCTTTTATAGTACCTACAGTGCATTGGAAAATTGGCGTCATTGACATGCTTCTTTTGGGGTACCCAATGTCAAATGGACTATTTTCTACCAAAAGCTTATAACTGTAATACCAATACATAGTTAAGAGTTATTAAATCCAATTTAAATTGACAACAATTTAATTTAAAAAATATACGAATATTTTTTCGGGACTGAAGGAGAGGGGATTATTGAGTCGGTATCACAATTTAATTTCACCACAATTACGACGCGTAAAAAACACAACCTTCTTGTACCATTTCTCAAATTGTCTGAAACACAATAATCCGCTTCTTCTTTATAGACTCAAACGTTAGGAAAAAAACCCTGATGCTCAAAATAAGAGATAGAGATAGATAGAGTATAATTATTTCTTATATAGAGTCAATTTAATAAGTATTCTTTAAAATAATGGCAACTGTCATCAAATAAACTTACAGAGCCGTCTTTATTTTAAAGTCAGCACTCCTTTTGTTAATTCCTCCCACTGTTCAGCGTTAAAGTGGCGTCTGAGCAATATGATGACGGCCGACCTTTGAAAATAACACATATAGCGTAAAATGTCATTATTACAAAGGTTGTTTAAAAAGTAATGGGTGATCTAAATAGAGATACTGTTTTCAATAGCCTTTTTTTTGACAGATCACGTGTGAGTCGTGTTATGCTGTTATGTTATTTTTGTTAAGTTTTGTTTGGCATTTCATCATGGAATGTCTTACGCCTGAACAACGTTTACAAATTATTCAGTTTTATTATCAAAATAATCGTTCGCCAATTGCGCTAAGTCCATTTTTTTAAAATTTAAAAAAAACACTTTCCAATCGGCTTACGACCTTGACACCCATGAGCAATATTTTAGCTCTCGTTAAGAGTTATCTTTTTGCCATTGACCGATTCCCGATCCGACGTACCGGAATCATCGGTCCATATTTCTTCAAAAATGATGCCGGTGAGAACGTAACCGTCAATGGCGACCGTTATCGTGACATGATAACCGACTATTTGATGTCTGAAATTGAAACTCGAGATCTCGGCGACATTTGGTTTCAACAAGACGGCGCCACTTCCCACACATCGCATCAATCAATGGATTTATTGAGAGAACACTTCTGTGAGCAGATAATTTCACGTTTTGGGCCGGTCGATTTTTCCTTTGGGGATATGTAAAGTCTTCCGCTTCGATTCAGGCCTTGGAGCAAAACATCACGCGAGTTACGTATATCTTCACAATATGTTTGTATACTTAATATTTTGTATATTCTACTTACATTTCTAATTATCTATATTATTATATTTGTTACTATAATTTACCTACCGTTATTTCGTACTCTATTGTTATAATTATTTTGTATACTTAACTTTGAAAACCCTTTCTACACATTAATTGTCTTTTTCTTGATGTATACAATTTTGTATTTTTCAATTCAGTTTCAAATCAATCTTCAAACAATAAAAACTTATATTTTGTAATTTATATATAAAAGCCCGATTTTCAATCAAATTACATAACTCGCGTGTCATTCGCCAGTTACCAGTCGAAATGCTCGAACGAGTCATCGAAAATTGGACTCAACGAATTTCGCTAGGTTTTTTTTAAACGAAAATTCTCCTAATAGGGTCCACTTATAATCATGTTATGGTTATATTTCACCGTAATATATTTCCTCATCTTATAAACTAAATTCTCTAACTTGCAGCAAAACCACTTCTAGTGCAGTTAGCAGCTAAATTTTTGCTCTGGCCTCGTATATACGAGTATGTCTGTCCACAGGTACGTGCACTTAGTTCCGTAAGAAGATTTGTTAGCTAATTCGAGTATGAGTTCAACAGTTACTAAAGTGTGTACAAATGTGCTATTATTGTTATTTAAGCTATAAAGTTTTTCAAATTGCATAATAATTTAAATTTATTTTCCGAAAAAATAACTTTTTTACATGGAAAGAGTTCTGACTCTTGTTCATGTAGAAATTGTAGTGTTGCAAATTTCCACAACTCGTGTGTTGATAAACTATGTCTAGGGAAATATGTGGAATTCTGAGATTGGCAAGTTTTCGAGAAGATTTCAAACACATAGAATGTTTGGTTTGGTTATTAATATTTTATAAATGAATTTAATTATAATACGAAATTTAAATTCCCTTCACTTTTTTGCATAAAATTATAAGATTTTCAGCATATTCTTAGCCACATTATTATACCCTCACTTTAGTGTGACGAGGGTATATATCATTTGCTACGGAAAAAAGTGTAACACATCGAAGGAGTGATCTAAGACCCTAAGTATGTTCGGAGGAAATCCGTTTTGGGTCATTTTAAGTCGAATGAGCAATGTCCGTCCGTCTGTCTGTCTGTGTGTCTGCTGGCTGGTGCGCACGATAACTCTCGAAAGGAGTGACCGATTGACTTCAAATTTGGTATGTGGTAATATTTTGATCTATCTCCGGATGAGTTCGAAAATGGGCCATATTGGTCTACTCCTTCTGGTACCTCCCACACAAAGGGTTAAAACTTAGTGAAATATTGATTCTTTAATAACTTCTATACTACTTATTCGAATCTTTTGAAATTCTGCACATAATATTAGTATATAAGTCGCTATTAACTCGAGAAAAATGGGTGAAGTTGGCATGCCCCTTTTGGTACCTCCCACACAAATGGACCATTTTCCATCAAAATTTAACTGCTTATAACTTTAATACAAGTGCATAAAAATGCTTGAAGTTTTCTACAGTATAATGTTTTTGTAGCGCCTATAGTCCGGTAAAAAATGGGCATTATCGTACAGCCCCTTTTGGTACCTCCCACACAAATGGACCGTTTCGTACCAAAAGTAAACGGCTTGTAACTTAAATACCAGTGCATACAAATACTTGAAATTTTGTACAGTGTAATGCTGTTTTAGTGCCTATAGTCCTGTAAAAAGTGGGCGTTATCACCCCGCCCCTTTTTGTACCTCCCACACAAAATGACCAAATCATACCAAAATTACATAGCTCGTAACTTTAATATAGCAGTGCACATAAACGCTTATAGTTCAGCACAATGCAATGTATTTAAGAATGTACTGTTTACCGAAAAATATGTGTATGTATTTGGAAAACCCCTTCTGGTACCTCCCACACAAATTGACAGATTTATTGGTGTAATGTTTTATATTACATTACTCACAAAGTGAGGGTATACCTTAGTCGGTTTACCCGACTGAAACTTTCTTACTTGTTGCCAAATATACTTATAGTTAAGCGGTATCACAAAGTCTGAATTAGTTGTTGGAGGGGCCCACTGATTTTCTGAAATTTTTGAGGACCATAAAAAAATTGGCCACCAATTTCGCCAAACCGAGTATAGGGTTATACTACCCTTTGGTAGTACAATCGGACCTATACTGTCAAGTCCGTGTATTTTTTTACTGTTGCACAGAGTAAAGTGTAATATAAATTATAAATTCTTACATTTCAACCAGATCAATTAAAAAAGTGTTCTCTAGAGTGTCAAGAATTCACGTCATACACGGGGCAAAATCGCCGTTTTTGATATGTTTGAATCGAAAGAAAATATATTTGGAACACAAATTTTTAAATGTTTTATATTTCTGAGTAAATAAATTTTATTTGAAAATCAATAAAATTTACTTGGAACGCATATATTAATATATTACAACAAAATATATTTGCAAACTAATTTTCTCAAATAAAATATGTATTTATATACCGATAAAATTATTGTTTAGGAATATCTTCAAATATATATAATTAAGAAAGATTTTCAAATCTTTGGTGAATTTTTCTAATTAATCCTTCGTTTTTTAATTTTTAATTTTTCCTTCGTTTCGAATTATTTCTCCCGGTAAAAAATACCATTAGCAGCATTGCATTCTTTTTTAAGGGACTCATTTTAAATTTTTGGGTATTTCATGTCAGCATTTTTTCAATCCTTCGAGTAAATTAATGTTATCAAAAATAATACGATTTCTATTAAAAATTTCTAAGAAATTATCATTAAATTACTGAAAAACTTTTTCTTTACTTTACGCACCGAAAAAAATTGTCATAAAATTAAAGAAATGATCCAAAGTCGTCCTTAGTCTTCAAAATAAGTACAATTTGTACTAAGAATTAAGAAAATGTACTTAAAATTAAGTAAATTACTTAATATTATTGAAATTATCTATATTTTAAGTACAAAATTTACTTATTTTAAAAACTAATGACGTTTTTGGAGCATTTCTTTAATTTTATGACAATTTTTTTTCAGTGCGTTCACTCATAGTATAGTTGTATTTTTTTTAATTACTAATCAATGATGGAACTTCACAATGTAATGGTATATATTATAAGGACTGCGTACGAAAAAATGATGTATGATTTTAACCTTATTACTTTTTTCCCATTCCATTATTTCTCGTTTTTAGTACGTTAATGTCATCAAAAACCAAATGGGTAAAATTTGCTCAATCAATCAGTTATACTTACTAATACATATTTAAATATGGATAGCGAATAAAAAGTACGTGAACGGATTATCAAAAATTGCCAAGAAAATTAATGTTCTTCACAAAAAACAATTTCTAGGAAGGCAGTGATGTCCCGAATTAAGTTTATAGAGTCACAACAAGACATAATGAACTCTTAACCAGTAGTAGGAAGTGGGTAGTGGCAGAAAAAAGGGGGTTTCAGACCCCAGAAAGGTTAAGAAGATAATATAAATTGTGAAGAAGATGTAAATTTTCTGGCCCGGTCTCTCGTCTTTTATTAACATCAAAAGGGCTATTGAGTGGTACCAGCCGCAAAAAAATAATTATTTGTGCCAATGGAGGCTAATCCACCCAACTGCCCGTACATCCACGAAAGATATTCGGCCTAAGTTAAAAGTACGTTGAATGCCACAAAAAAAGTAGCAATTTATGTCACTTAGTTGAAAAGAATGTATGTCACATGCTCCAATAAATTACGAAACACCATTATTAAAATCCTGATGGCAGGGATTTCTGCAAAACTCAAAATTTGTTAAAAAAAATAGTTAATAAATGTAACTAAAAATTGATAGTAAAAATGAATACTGTTCCATTTAAAATAGCGTAAATTCTGGATTAATGAGGAATCCACTCAAAAAATGTTATTGAAAATTACTATCCTTTGAGGACGAACAATGCGTTGAAAATGCTAATCTCACATCCTTTATTAACATAAACTCCCATTCCTCTCGGCAGCGGAAATTTGTGCATTTCACATAAATGGAAATTGAAAATATTATTAAAGCAACAATAATAATAACTACAACTGGGAAAAGTATTAAATAGCATATCGCAACTTAAACAAATACATTGTGATAAATTACTAAAACTATTTTTATTCATTATTCTACGCTGCGCTACTCCATTTCGGTGGGCTAACACAATTAGCTATTGCATATGGTACCAATGGCTCATTTCTTGCATTGTGATCATCGCATAACTTCAAACAAATACAAACTTAGTCCTAAAATACTATAACTGCAATCATATTCACTATTTTCTATGGAAAATTTAAATAAATTTATTTAAAAATAAAATGTACATAGTAATTTTGTTTGAAGTTGTAGGTAAGACCTTGAACGATCATATTTTATACGCTTTGATAATTCCCCCCTCGTCAAATTCATAAAATAGTATTATTTTATTGACAGTGGTAAACCAAAAAAAAAAACAATTGCGATTTTCCCCTGTGTATGCATGATATTGTATTCCGTTATTATAAGTATGTCATTGACAAAGTTCAAACCTTCCAATAAAACAAATTCTCAAAATCTTTAGCCAAAACTCTTCATCTGAAAAATTTGGTATATATGGCTTAAATTAGCATATTTGAGGGCTATCTCTACACGGGGACTGCAACAAAATATTTTGAGATGAATTCTTGCCAAAATATAATACAACTTCAAAGTTTCAGCTAAATTGCTTAGAAAATATGGTGTTTATGGCTTAAACAAGCCTTTTTGGGAACGACATCTACACGCTGCAAAAAAATCGCTTCTGTAGTAAATTGTCCCAAACATATATATGTTTAGAGTACACTCTATTTAGTACTTACATATAATATATACTATAATATTTAGTACTTACAAAAATTATATATTTGGGAAGACGTTGTTGTAAACAAATCTTTGCTTAAATCCCAATATGTTTTTATTTAGGACTATTATTTCTGAAACAAATATTTATGTTACATTTTTTATTAATTCAAGGAAATTTTTTTAGAAATTTTTGAAATTAATGTTCTTAAAAAAATAAATTACTTGGAGGATTGTCAAAAAATAATTACTTGGAATACTCAGAAATTTTAAATGATTGATTTAAACAGATGTTAAATTTTGCAACCAACGAAAAATTAAAACTGAAATTCGAAAAAGTCAGCAAAAGTATTTTTATTTGTACTTAAACATATATTTTATTTGAGAAATTTAGTTTGCAAATATATTTTGGTGTAATATATAGATATATGGGCATTTCCGCGGGTCGAGAACGTACGTTTGTACGCTTTTGATGTACAAAAAATATAGGAAACAAAAATGTTCGCCGCATTTTTTTGGTGGTTTGATAGCTCAAAATTTAAAAAAAAATGTTTCAGTTTTTAGGCCAATTTTCTCATGAAAACAACTGAGATATGCTATGAAACCATTGTATTTTAAAAATTTATTAATTTTTTATTCATTTTTTATAATTTTTCACAATAAAATACGATGTTAACCAACATTTTATTTTTCGGCCGTGGTTGACCATTCGGCGGAAATGCCCATATGCGTTCCAAATATATTTTATTGATTTTCAAATAAAATATATTTGCTTAGTAATATATAATATTTAAAAATGTGTGTTACAAATATATTTTCTTTCGATTCAAACATATCAAAAAAGGGGATTTTGCCCCGTGTATAGGTGGGCTATAACAAAATATGAACTGATTTAAAAACAATTTAGTGTGTTGAATTCTTGTTGAAATAAAATACAAACTGCAAAGATTCGATTAAAATGCTTAGAAAATGTAGTATTTATGGTTTTTTTCCTTTATTTATTCCACATGGGAACGCAAGATTTCTGCAATACTGTTCCATCTTAATCTATCTTGACATATTAATTTAATTTCATCGAGTGACATGTTCAATTTCTCTAGTTCTAGCTGCATTGTTCGGCGCCATGTATTTCTCGGCAGTCCACGTCTTCGGCTGCCCTGCGGGTTCCAATCAAGTGCATTTCTTGAAATGCTTTCGGCTGATTTGCGAAGGGTATGGTCTATCCATCTCCATTTTGTTTTTGTAATTTGACTCTTTGCAGGTATTTCTTTTGACCTGGCCGATTGGATATTGTGTTTGGCCAAAATATACGTCATATAATGCGCAGGAATTTTCTGTTTTTCCAAAATTTCAAAGTATGTTTATTAGAAATTTTATATGTTTGTACAATTGTATTAAAATTTAAATCGAATAATCTTTAGTAACTATAAATTGCATTGATGGATTGGTAAAAAGGGATGAATTGAAATATTTATAAATTAAAAATTAGTGCTGTAAAGCAAAAGCAAGTGCTGCTTATGAATTTTTAACTATAAAGTGTAGCACAAGAAATCTACGAAAAACTAACTAAATTTCGAAAAAAAATCAGCAAAGTTTTGAAAATCTATTTAAATAAAATGTATTTGGAAACTTCTTAAACGAAAACTATATTGGCGTGTAAGCACATATTTTTTGTGAAAGTCGGTTGTCAAATGTATTTTGTGGCTTTTGTTTTTTGGATATTGACCTCCAAACCTATCTACTTGATCAAGGACGCGGCAAACAGAAACGGTGATAGGGGGCACCATTGCATTACTCCTACATTTGTAATAAAGGAGTCGCTATACTGTCCGTTGTGGCGCACTTTTAGCAAGGTATTGTCATACATTGGCTTTATTAGGTTTATTATTTTATGGGGGACGCCTGAACTACTCAAGGCTACCCATATTGCATTTCGCTTGACGGAATCAAATGCCTTTTTGTAGTCAATAAACACCAAATAGAGTGGAGATCGCCATTCAACGGATTGTTGGATTATTATCCGAAGTGTGGTGATTTGGTCAATGCAGCTGCGGTGTGGGCGGAACCCAGATTGTTCGTCTCTAAGACACCTTTCGATGAATTGTAGCCTGGTGTTGATTATACTAGCCATTATTTTGTAAACTGTATTAGAAGTGTAATACCCCTCCAATTGTCACAGTCAGTCAGGTCAAATTTTTTTGTGTAATTTTAATTATGTCTCCCTTTGTCCATTCTTTCGATATTCGTTCTCGTTGCCATGTTTTCGTGATGAAGGGATGAATAATTTCTGTGGCGGTTGTTGGGTATATTTGTATTATTTCACCTGGAATTTCATCTTGCCCTGGTGATTGGTTCTTCTTTAGCTTTTCTATAGCGGTAATGATTTCGTCAGTTGTTGACATAAAGAATCCTATTTTGGAGCGACCTCCATAGGTTGACGAAAACAAAATAAGAACCTATATGTAAAATTTTTATGGGGTCGCAGATCAATATTTCAACGGAATGACAAAGTTACTAAACCATCCTATGGTGGGGGGTATACAAATTAAAATTTTGGCGTGATCCAAACAATGTGTAATATTGATGAGATATTCCAATACAGTCACGAGAATATTACAAGTATTGGATTAGAAGATAATTTCGGCCACACAAATTAAAAGCCAAATCTCTCTAAACCGTTTAAATAAGCGTATTTTTTGTAAGGTCAATTGATTTGGACATTTTCCGTATGATATATTAAATGCAATTGGACTTGACAAAACGATTTTTTATTATTTTGTTTTTTTCTTTCACAATGAAGCCGTTACCAGTTTACACATCCAAAATCAATGAATTAAAAAAGTGGTTTGTCGGAAAAGATTTATCGACAATGAAAAGGTGGAGGTTGCGGTTGATGGCTATGTTCAGAATCTATATAACTATATCCCGCTTTTGTATCTAAGGTTATATAATCCGCATTGTTGAATAGATCTTTATGAAACTTAAATAATAATAGTTTTTAAAACCGAGAAATGACGGTCCATCCGACTTTAGTACTTCCTTCCTACTGGTTTAGTAATAAAGAAAATGTTTTTTTTTAGTTTTCTCACTGTGGACATGAGCTGAAGATCAAAGGGTTTCCTTCTAAGTGAAGAAAGATTTTTGAATATTCAAGTGAAAAAGAAAACGACCTTGAAACCCAACACCCACCTACCACTGCATTACGTTTCATTGGTGGTAAATCAGATCTTCGGATGCATTGGTGTTGTTTTTGGCCCATCGCCATCTCAAGTCAACCGCCTACAGCAGAACTTCTTTGTTACCTTAACTATTCAAGTAGTTTTTTGTTGTTGGTAGATGTTTTTTCTACACTAACAACTTGCTTTCTTTCGGTTCCAATGTTTAGATTAGTGGTAGATTTGAAAGTTAAATGTAGAGTACTACAAGAACAAAGGCTGCATGTACTCGTATTCTTAACGATGCCCGCCCGGGCTCGTGGGGACGTTTTGTTCTGATGAATCCCTGTGAGGGGTTGATCTGTTATTCATGTTATTTTTGAGTTTTCTCCCTGTGAATATGATGTTTTTCAAGCAGCATATTTACATAATTTTCTATTATGTCGGAAAAAACGGTTCCACAAGTTTTCCCATTTTTTCGTTGAACCAGTTTTTATTATCCCTTCACCTTAGAGAGGAGGGTATATATCATTTGCTACGATCCAAAAGGGTAACACATCGAAGCAGTGACCTAAGACCCCAAGTATGTTTGGCGGAAATTCGATTTGGGTCATTTTAAGTAATTTGAGGAATGTCTGTCCGTCTGTATGTCTGTCTGCAGGCTTGTGCGCACCATAACTCTCGAAAGCATTAACCGATTGACTTCAAATTTGGTATGCGCTAATATTTTGCTTTAGCTCCGGCTCAGTTCGAAAATGGCCCATATTGGTCCACTCCTTACCTCCCCCACAAAGGGTTAACATTTAGTGAAATATTGATTATTTAATAACACTATTTACCCGAATCTCCTGAAATTCCACACATAGTATTAGCTAATTAGTCGCTAACACCTCAAGAAAAATGGACCCACACACAGAAATGGACCATTTTGCACCTAAAGTTAACAGATTATAACTTTAATACACGTGCATACAAATACTTGAAATTTTATAGAATATATAGTCCATAGAAAAGTGGGCTTTATTGGCACGCCAATTTTGGTACTTTCCAAACTACAAATAACCCTTTTTCACCAAAGATAAAGAGCTTATAACTTTAATACCAGTTCATACTTTAAAGTTATTAAATGCAATTTAAATTGATAATAATATAATTAAAACAAAAAATAAATAAATTTACGAACATGTTTTGGGACTGAAGGTGAGGGGATTCTGAAGTAGGTTTACCCGACTGAACTCTCTTCCTTGTTTTATAAAACAATATTATAATATCTAATGTTGGGAAAACAGATTAGTGTATGTTCTGCCAAAACTTCACAGATCATTCATTACAGGTGTTTGTATAAATACTCGTACCTTTTTCAACCCGCCCTATACTACGACATTTGTGTTATGTTTTTAAATTTCAAATTGGCGATAAATACTCCTTCGTACAATCGGAACATCTACCACAAAAATCAACTCTTATACAGTTGGTTAGAAATGCGTTATACTACACCACTCCCTTGCCTATCTGCTTAAAATAGGAATATGAAATGGGACGATCTCGTCTCCATTGGACATTACAGGCAAATACACTACGTTATAATAACCCTAACAAAGCTTCATTTTCGTTCCGTTCGAGAACGACACATCCTTGAACTTACGAACTTGTTTCTGAAAGAAAATTTCATTTTAAGTCAATCGTATGCGGGTACATATTTATATCACAGACAAGTGACTCAGAGGAAGCCCATCCAGGCCATTGACAAAGGACGTACTTAAATGGGAAACCAAAGTACTTTATTATACTTTGAGAAGATTAACTCCAGAGGGAATTTGATTCCAGTCAAAATTTTACAAAAAGAATTTCAGGTAGGGCGTCATTCTTTTCGGGGTATGTCGTTTATAAAGTTCTGCTGCTGCTGTTGTTGTTTTTATTCTTGTTGTGTACTGACTGCGTTGCATTTTTAGCTGTTTTACAATTTAATTCCCTTAAGCATAAGTGCTCTGTGTGGAAATGGCTTTGAACTGAAGTACGAATAGGCGAATAGGTACTAAGTACAAAGTTTCTGTTCGAATACGAGCGAGAGTATTTTTGTTCACCGTTCGCCGTTTATTCATTGTGTTGCTGTCCTTAAAATAGGGCGGCTGTGGCAAACTTTTTCCAATTTTGCTCTGCCACAGCAATGGTAAATGGTGAGTTCCAAGAGCAGCTTCCCTTCCTCTCTCCTCCTCCTGCACTTGTCCGCTGAGGGCTTTATGGAACGTTACTGAAACTGTCAATGTAGCAACAAGCTCCAGACAATCAAGGCAAGTCAGCAGTTTCAGCCACAAGTATGTGCTGGAGAATTAAGGGGACAGAAGAGTGTTTGGAGTATACATAGCCTGTGCCCCCCAATGATGCAGGGAAATATTATTGTCTGCGCATACATATAAATACAACATCTCTCCCACCTTCGCCTAGTGCGGGAATCACGAGGTCGGTCTGACACCTCCGGCTAGATGAAATCGTGGCGAACGGTTGCAACTGTGGATTTATTTGAAAATCGAGGGGTATCGTATGCGAATAACGCGCCGAGTATTTGCTGTTTGCATGCCGTGCGTGAGCCCTGAGTGCTGAGTGACTAAGGAGCTATTGTTTTGCTGTGGCATTGTTCCACGGCAGAAATTACACGGAGCTACTGCAATGAATGGCAATTCAGTGCGTGAACATCTGCATTACTTCTCATCGGAAGCGCCAAGCAGGAGCCGGTGAATGGCGACACTGTTTACTACTAACGAACGATATGGGGATATACTCGCATGTTTTATTCTCGTCAGTTTGTTCACCTTAATATTTATTGACCCCCTTTTAAAGATGTGGAGTAGCTTAACAGATGCATTTAACTTAGGAGAGGTTAAGCGACATAACCTCGTATACTTCAATTTCTATTTGAAAGTCAGGTGAAATCACTGGGAGAGGGTAAACTGCATACAGATAATTTGGTGATATTTAATACAGAATGCTCATTTGAAGTGCATTACGATTTAAGAACACTTGCAGGAGACCATAGGATGCGGGTGACCAATCAATGTTGGTCATTCGACCTGAGCAAACACCATTTAAATACACGCTGAAAAAAAATCGCTTCTGTAGTATATTATCACAAACATATTCGGCTTGAAATATACATATGTCCAAATATATACATAGTATTTGACACACACAAATATTATATGTTTGGGAGGATATTATTCTAAACAAAACTATGTTCCCATCCTAATATTTTTTTATGTGGAACTAATATTTGCGAAACAAAGATTTATTTGTATTTAAGTATAATGGCAATGTAACAATACCTTAATTTAAAGGCCAGTTTACTGTTTTTCAGAAGTTCAAAATTAAATTTTTTTAAAATTGTATATGTTCGTAAAATACAATTTAAATAAAAATCGCATAATCTTTCGTAACTATAAAGTGCATTGATGGATGCAAAAAGTGTGGAATTGGAATATTTATAAATTAAAAATCGGTGCTGTAAAACAAAAACTAATGGTGCTTATGATATTTTTAACTATAGAGTATAATTCGATATCTAGGAAAAATTAAACCTAAAATTCGAAAATCAGCAAAGTTTTAAAAATATTATTAAAAAATATATTTGGATAAATTCTTAAACAATAACTTTGTTTGTGGGTAAACACATATTTGTGAAAGTTAGTTCGCAAATATATTTTACTTTCCAATAAGAGTGATATGATTTCTTTAAAAAAAACAAGGGAATTCAAAAATGTTTAATGAATGTGAAGTACAATCGATACAATTAAGTTCTAAATAAAACATCGTTCAAATGGCATCCACAACTTCTTCTGCAGAAACTAATTCGATGAACCCAATTTTCAAGCCCTTTTTCCATTAATCAAGTCGTATGTCATGAATGACATGTTCAATATTGACTTGTAAAGCTTGAAGAGAGTCTGGTTTATTTCGAAAGACCAATAACTTCAAATAACCCCACAAGAAATAGTCTAATGGTGTTAAATCACAACTTCTTGGAGGCCATTCAATATTACAATTTCTTGAAATAATCTAATCTAATCACGTAGCCACAATCGGCCAATGGCAAAAGGATAGCCCTTAACGACAGCTAAAATATTGCTCATGGGTGTCAAGGTCGTAGGTCGAATGGAAAGTGTTTTTTTTTTTGGATTTAAAAAAATGGACTTAGCATAATTTTCAAATGTGAACGGAAAGTTTATTTTTGCTCTAGCTCGTTAACGGTACGTCGGATCGAGAATCGGTCAATGGCAAAAATATAGCTCTTAACGACGTAGCCACAATCGGCAAAAAGATAGCTCTTAACGATATCTAAAATATTGCTCATGGGTGTCAAGGTCGTAGGTCGACTAGAAAGTGTTTTTTTTTTATTTAAAAAAAATGGTCTTAAAAAAATGAACGTCTAAACGTCTGGACCGATCTTCTTGAAATTTTCACACAATGTACATGTGTGGGGCGTGGTGAAAATAGAGTACTTGCATTTTCGATATATGAAGTGGGCGTGGCCCCGCCCACATAAGACAAATTTTAAAATTGAGATATCTTGCACAATTTCTTAGCGAGAGTTCTGTAATTTTGGACGAATAGTCGTGGCCCCGCCCATATACGTCTAATTTTGAATCTTGCACACATTTATAGCGAGAGTGCAGTAATTTTTTGCAAATGTATCTGGCGGTAGTCTACGTGATTGGTCCAAAAATGGGCGGAAACGGACCAATGGGCATATTAGCCAAATTACCTACCTGATTAGTTAAAAACTGGGCGGGATCGGACCAATGGGCGTGGCCCAGCCCATGTAAGCAACCTTCTGAAATTGAGGTACCTTCCACAATCTATTTGCACATATTGGTGCGCCACTATCCACGTGCAAGCTTTGGCTTAGGCAAGAGGCAATCAGGCAGTCCAACGAAAGATGGACAGAAATCGACACCTGCAGGGTAGCTAGACAAATCTGGCCAAGGTATGACCTGAGAAGATCAAAATATCTCCTCGCAGAGAGGCAAAGATTGTCTATATCTAGTATCAGTTCTGACGGGACACTGCTTGATCGGCAAACACGCCAACAGATTGGGTATTGACTCCAATGACTTCTGCAGAAGCTGTGGAGATGAGGAAGAAGTGAAGAGCATTGAGCACTTGCTATGCGACTGCCCCGCTCTGAGTAAACGACGACTGGATATACTGGGGTCGGTCTTTCTAGGCAGCCTACCAGATCTTTCCAGCACCGATATTCGTACTATCGATAAATTTTTATATCAAACAGATTGGTTTCGATGAGGGGCATTTCAGCCCGTGGTAACACTAGGGACCTAAACTGGTCTATGTGAGTTTGTAAAAAAAATACGGCTGCCACTCTAACCTAACCTAACATAACCTAGGTTACGTATGAATGTATTAGTGTATATATGACCTAAATCTCACAAATTTAGTTTTGTTGGCATTTAGAAATAGCATATTAACTCTCAAAAATTCTGACAAAATCGAAGCATTCTGTGTTTTTTCTTTAAAAAAGTAGGGAACCTCGAAATGGATCACGCTATACAAGTGAGTAATCAATGTTGCTACAAAATGATTTAGATAGATTGGTGTGATATTAATTGCATGGACCTTAATTTGAGGAAATGTAAACTTATCTGTTTCTCTAGATCGAGGGCGATTCCATCAAAGTCTAGTCTTAGTGGTTCCAATCTAGATACTGTTGAATCCTTTGTGGATCTTGGTATATAAATGGACCCTAAACTCTATTTCAATAATCACGTAATAACGATGGTGAATAAGGCTTATGGTGTTCTTTGTTTCATTAAACGCTGGTCGATAAAGAAATCCAAAATCCAAAAACAGTTCTCTACTTCCCTAGTTAAGCTAAGTGCACACGATTGCCAGATCGGATAATATTGTCAGAAAAATTACGAAAAAGTGCAACCCTGTGCACGTACAACCGTGTGAACATACAATTTTTGTCTTGCAACGTTGGCAGAAAAGTCATTGTGAGATAATTTGTAGATTTTTAGATGTGCGAAGATTGTTAGATGCATGTGACAACGGCGCTATTATCAGAAAAACATTTTAGTGGCACTGTCTATAAAATATTTTTATTGGCCATCTATGTATATCTATTTCTATATATAAAATTGTTACGTGACTGACTGATTGACTAACTTATTGATCATGGTCCAGGCCAAACGGCTGAAGCTAGAATCATGAAATTTGGTGGGCAATAAGACGAGATTTTTCGAAATTGGTACTATTACCCGCACAATGGGGAAAAAAGGGATAAATAAGGTACCACCGCCAAATCTAAACGGAATGAGCTAGAATCGTGAAATTTGGTGTGAGAGTAGCCCTTATGAGGTAGACACAGAAATTGACAGGATTTTTTAAAATCCGAACATTTACGCGCACTGTGGGGTAACAAGGGATAAATATGGAACAACGGACAAATCCAAATGTTAAGAGCTAGAATCGTGAATTTCACTGTGAGAGTAGCTCTTGGGACGTAAACTAGAACAAGGAACAATTTTTTTGTTGAAAATTTTAGGGGTGTTGCGGGACAGAAAGTGGTAAATATGGTACGACAGAAAGTGATAAATATGGTACCACTGCCAGCTTTAACGCCTAGAATTAGAATGGTGAAAATTGAAGCTTGTAATGTCCTTAGGACAACGAATCAGGGTAGTCAGTTTTTGTACTTTTCGGGACACAGTGGTGCCAAACGTGGAAAATAGGGTACAGTGGTTCGAAAATGTTAAATACGGTACCATGGTTCTAGGGTAGGTTTTGTTACATAAACTACAGATCGGAAGTGATTAAATATGATGCAGTGTGACAAAAATGGTTAACTACACAGTACAGTGGGGGCATAAATGTATTAACATTTGTACAGTGGAGCAAACAGGGTTAAATATGGTACAGTGGGCTAAAAAGTGTTAAATAGGTAAAGTGTGGCAAAATAGTTAAATGTGGTAAGCGGGAAAAAGGGGAACACAGTGGAATAGTGTTAAATAAGGTAAAGTAGTGTATAAAGGGTTTAATGTGGTTCCAGATTGCGGAGGTAGCTCCTACAATGTAAACCAAAGCCATGAATTTTTTTTAAATAAATACTTCTCTTTGAACTATGGGGGGAAATAAGTTAAATAAGGTACAGTATGCTAAAAAGTTAAACATGGCGCAGATAGGAGGCACTGTGGGTCAAAAACGAGTTAATATTGTTTAGTGGTGCAAAATTGGTTAATTATGATACATTGGGGCAAAAGGTTTAAATGTGGTACAATGGAGCGATTCACGTTAACTTCACGTGGGAAAAACATAGTTTTATATTGTATCAGGGTGTGAATGTAGTTATTTGAACATAAACTAGGGGAAAGGAGCTAACATGTGATCCAAAAAAAAAAGTTTTTTAACATTCAGAGGCACAGTGGGGAAACAGATAATTATTGTACCATGATGTCAAGGTAACTCTTGAAACATTAACAAGAAATGAAACGGGGGTTCGTATTCGTATTTAATGGTATTAAAGTAATCAAATCAACTTCATTTTGCACCATGTGTAATAATAATGTAATTTTGAAAGAAAGAGGTATAACTATTATACAGTACCCCAAACAGAAAATAAATAAAGCATGAGGCTATAAAGCTAGTCCTGCATATATATATTTACAAAATATATGAAATTGTAAGGTTTTCTTGCAATCGTCTGAACTGTCAATTCACCTTTGCCTAACAATCTGTCATTGTACATTTGCAGCACTTTAACAGTTTTGATAATGTTGTCCGATCTGGCAATCGTGTGTACTTAGCTTTAGACGTATTCTAGAATATGAGTCTGGACCCACAATACCGGACTTAAGTCGATAAGATCGAATCGGTTCAAAAACAATTTTTATCGTTCGCTTTGAGGCATCTTCGTTGGAATAGTGATTTTATTCTTAAACCCTACATTAGCAGGATGAGCTTGATAAGACTGCCTACTCTTAAGGCAGACATATTATACTGACCTCCACTTTGATACTGAATGTGATAAATGGTGATGTTCCATCTGGTTTCATTATTTCTAAGATTAAATCGAAGGTTCCTTTCAGATCTTGAATTGCTTCTAATTATTTATTGAAATTTCCTTCCAAATTTACGAAAATGTCTTTTTCCAAAAAAAATGTTGCCTAAATTTATAATTTCATATAAATTGCTTGTTTCGTACAAATTGCATTTATATAAAAAAATATAAACATTCGATTTTTTAGAAAATTTGGTTGCAAAAGAATTTTATTTTAAAATTAAATAAAAATTACATTTAAAATTTTGTCAAAACTGGTTTTCTGAAATAAAATATTTTAAATTAAAATTTACATTTTAAGAAGCTCCTCTCACGTAATTTAGGTAATGATAGCATCAGATCTGAATTACATACATAAGTATGTACGAGTATATATGGCAGCTTTATCTATGTCTGAACAGATTTTCAATAGGTCTCGTCCTTGGACCGTGTCACATATATTGCAAAATTTCAAAGCTAAATCGAAATCTAATGGTGATTTCAATTCTGAAAAAGATCCTGACAAATATTTGCACTTTTTAGGTGGAACTGATGTAGTCCCTCGAATAAAACTTAGCTTCTACTTCAAAATTTACATTTCGGCAATGCTAAAACATTCCTCAAACCATCTTTAAATTATTGGAGTGTTGTGTTATATTCAGCGCAGACAGTTAAAACAACCTGATTTTATTTCAAGTTTTTTTTACAAATAATGTGTGGGAACAAATAAGAGTTCACAATTTTTTTAGTTTTAAATGTTTCGTTTAAAAATTTCGTTTTGAACCTGTTCATTTACATATTACTTCACTGTCGCCATCTTTCGATGATTAGCAAAGAGCTCATTCAATTTCGAAACATGGCAACTTGTTTAACCGGGCGTGTAGCGAAGACATACACCAAATGTGAACTCAAAGAAAATATCGATAATACAGTGTTTCCTGTGAGGTAATGAGAATATTTCAAATTAAATGCCAATGTTTATCCATAAACAATACAATAAAAAATTTATGTTTATGGATAAAATTTATGTTTTTGGGATAAAAATGTTCATTGATAATTTCTCTGTTATCGTTATCGCTTATCCAGCCATCGATTATCTGAGCTAGCAGAAACATTTATTTAGATTTAAGCCTAGTACTCTGTTCTAATTTGGGAAAAATGTTGAGCAACATTCATTATTTCATTCGAAGAACGTGACATATAAAAAGTGATACATATCACGCGCTTTGGATGAATTTGACGTTTTTATTTCTTTGAAGTATACATCATTGTTTTATATATATAAACAAAAGACATATGTTAAATATCATAAAGAGGCAAATTTTAAAAAAATAAAATTGTGAATTTGTGTACGATAACATAAAATGGACAATGAATTGCTTTTGACAGCCTGTGCAGCGGCACAAGGACTGATAACTATCGTAGCTGCGGCAGAAGAAGTCTTGGACGACACACGATCACCAACAAATCCTTACCTCAAGGAACGAAATGATAAAGGAAGATTTGCTTCGGATGTATGTGATGGAAAAGCGAATTTATTGAATATATTTAATAAATTCAGTTTTACTTTAGTTCGAGGATATGCTCAAAAATGAAAAAATTTTCAAGGAGAACTTCCATATGGATAGCTCTGCATTTTTTTACCTACTGAGTAAAGTCAAGAATTTACTCAACCCCAAGAGAAATACTCACCCTAATGATGGTATTTCACCGAAACAAAAATTGGCCATAGTGTTGGAGTAAGTATATGTTCACTTTTATGTATATATACACTTTAAATGTATAAGATCTTTAATAGATATTTAGCATGTGGAACGTTGCAGCGCCATATAGCTAGTTGCTATAGAATTAGCAAACAGAAATTTGGAGTTATCATTGATGAAGTTTGTAACGCATTGTGTATTGCCCTAAATGATCAGATACCACCAATGTCGACAGAGGTATTAGTTCGAGTTGCGGATTCTTATAAAAAGTGGAATTTCCCCAATTGCGTCGGATCAATCGATGGAAAACATGTGGCGGTGAAGTGCCCTCCAAACTCTGGTAGTCTATTTTATAACTACAAGGTAATTCCGATTTCGTTTCACAAACCTATTACTAATAGTTCAACGTACATACATTTCAAAGGGCTTCTTTAGTACAGTGCTAATGGCTGTAGCCGATGGAGACTACCGTTTTACCTACGTAGATATTGGAGCCTATGGAAGTGAAGGAGACTCCAACATATTTGAAAAATGTACGCTAGGAGCTGCTATTCGCGAAAACCTTTTAGTTTTTCCGAAAGAACCAAACAATGAAACACCATACGTCTTTGTGGCAGATGACGCATTCCCTTTGCATCGACGAATTATGAAACCCTTCAAACCTAAATCTGGTAAGAATCTCGAAGATAACGAGAATATCTTCAACTACAGACTAAGCAGAGCTAGGAGATGCGTTGAGAACGCATTTGGGTTAATGTGCTCCAAGTTCTTCTGCTTATCTCGCAAAATGTTTTGTGGACCCGTTCGTGCAAATTTGATTATAAAAACGTGTGTATATTTGCACAACTATCTTATTCAAACTCGAAAAGACCAATATGCCAAATATGCAGATTACATAAGCGAATCTGGAGTACTTATTGACGGGGCTTTCCGAGATCAATTACCCGCAGATTCTCTTTTTTCGTCTAACATTAACAGCGCACACGTAGGAAGACTAGATCAATCTGGCAAAATGGTTCGGAATAAGATTGCCACTTACTTAAATTCAACGGAAGGTTCTGTACCTTGGCAAAACAAATTTGCTTTTTTAGAATAATTTTATAACTTGAATGAAACTACTTAATGTATTCTATTAATAAAAAAGAAAACAGGGTCGATTTTATTTTTAAAATATAAATGCATTTTTATTAGTGTATTTCTATTAATAAAAAAACAAAAAAGAACAAAAACAATTCATTAATAACTAAAAATAATATCGTATTTCAAGCCTTTAGCGATCATTGTACTAAAATATATATAATATGTATTAGATATCAACATCTTTGGGACCTTGCAGAGCAATCTCATTATACAGCATAGAAATGATATTGGATTGCATTTGCATGGCAACGTCATTGGGCAATTTTAACAACAAGGAATTAACGTGCTTTAGAAAAGATGCATTATCATTGGTTTCCTTAGGTTTTGTTGCTATATCAACCAATTTCGTCATAATATCAGCTACCTTGGAAACTCCCGTTCTCATCTCGTTTAAATATAAATTTTTTGTAGATGCGCTTGTATTTTTCTACACAAAAAAAGATAAAACAAAATCAAAACGTAAGAATATGGAGTCGTAAATAAGGGAATGTAAACTATAAAATGCCCCACATAATTATTTCATCAGATAAGTTCCATTTGCGAGGTCTCCCACTATACTAAAGTCGACTTCTGAGATCTTCTTATATGCTACAGTAGAACTTCGAGTTCATCCTCTATACTAGAGTCGACATCCTCTAACTAAAGTCTCTGAGGTCTCACTTCTCTGTCGAAAATACCGATTACAACGGATTCTGAAAGAGGGGATGGCCATTTTAGAGGGGATCAATATTTCGCCCTTTTACACATTCAAATGACGAATCGGCATAGGAAACCATGTGATCCTTACATTTTAGGTATGTGATATGTTCGGCAACATTATTTAGAACACTAGGAGGAATATTTTTGTTGGCCATTTTAACCCTATAGCTCGCTCTTCAACCAAGGCGTCTTATTGTCTCTTTTGTAGAAAAGGGTAAAAATCATACCCACAAAAATATTTGCCATACAATTCAAGTATAAGCCTCTGAATACCTCAAAGTCCAAAACTCAAGAGAAATACAGCCAATTCCAAAAAGTATGAAATTATCTACAAATGGAGTTTAAGATTTGACTTATTTCTGGCATTTAAGTTGAGTTTTGGGGTATTCAGAGGCTTATACTTGAATTGTATGGCAAATATTTTTGTGGGTATGATTTTTACCCTTTTCTACAAAAGAGACAAAAAGACGCATTGGTTGAAGAGCGAGCTATAGGGTTAAAATGGCCAACAAAAATATTCCTCCTAGTGTTCTAAATAATGTTGCCGAACATATCACATACCTAAAATGTAAGGATCACATGGTTTCCTATGCCGATTCGTCATTTGAATGTGTAAAAGGGCGAAATATTGATCCCCTCTAAAATGGCCTCCATACGTAAACTTTCAAAAGGCTGATACACGTATATTCTTTTTTATCCCTTCTATCACAACCTTGTTATTTTGACGAAATTAAATTTACTTACATATGTGTATGATGTATTTTTCTGTTGGGGGGATGGACTAGGTAAAAACTCTGGTTCATCGTGAGATGTTTCTTGCAAGTTTGTAAAATCCGAAGTATACAACGGTTGAGAAGAATTTGGCATCAGCTGTGATGAAGTAGATAGACGTTCTGATGAAGTGGATAGCAATTGCGTTGAACTGGTTCTTAAATTGATATGTTGTAAAATTGTAGAACGATTTGTCTTTATAAAATAGCGATGGGGTCACAATTTGATGATTCTTATACTTACGTTCTTAATGACGACGTCTCTGTCATAAATTGCAAATCTTCCGAAAACTCCCATGGGTCTCCGGACTCGTCCGATAACATTGCCAAGTCACATTCACTGCCGGACTTCTTTGGAGTTTTTAGTTTTTTGTTAAAGTACCTTTTACTATCAAGAATACTTTTCCAATTTTGTCGACAGGCATCCTCTGAAAAATAATTTAATGAAACTGAAGTTATTGTACATATGTATGTTTTATCTCACCTGGCTTGTTTAATTCAGTGGCAATTTCTTTCCACGATGATTTCATGGCGTTCCGGTTAGAATGTAGCTTTTGGGATTTATCCCAAATGCTCCTTTTATTTTTTACTGACGATATTAATTGTCGCCTCTCTCCATCCGTAAATTTAATCTTTTCTTTTTCGTTTATCAATTTTTCCATTTTTTTGCACGTTTGAAAACAATTTAAAAACAAAAGAAAAATGACAACGGCTGATCAGCTGTTCCTTCAAATTCCGTTTGAAATAAGTGCTTTTTACATTCTTCCACAAATCTGAAAAAATGTTGATTGAATGTTGCCAGTTTCATTTCACATGTTTTTCACATTTTGAGCAGAGTACCACTCCAGCAACATATTTTCATATATATTCCATACATATTTTTTTTGTATGGAGTTTGACAGTTGTTCACGTGAAATGTTGAATTCAATACCAGGCTTTATGTTACGACTTCTTTCATTTAATATACAATTTTGAATATAATTTTATAATATATATATGTAAAATTAGAACAAAGTATGTATTTTATATAAATAAAAATATCTCTCACACAAAATTCTGCTCAATTTTTTCCCGCTATTGTTTTTGTTGTTGATTTTTAAATTTCTTTTTAATATCTTCAGTTGAAAACTCCGTTTGTTAAATCCCAAGACTAACATCCCACGATGCACAACCCAAATATGCCGTCCATTGAGATTCGTTCGTTTCTATTGACAGGATACGTCGTAAGTGCTGATGCACACGAGGCAATTTTCTCCAAGCATGTGAAAACTTTGACACTTGCTTGGAAAAAACTGCTGTGTGTAGCAGCACTTGAAGAAAATGTTTAGTCCCCATTTACATGGTACTTTTTTTAAGTAACTTATCGACTTATTCTCTTTTGAAAAAGTATTTACGTTCACACGCGTACTTTTTTTTCAATACTTATACTTATTTCCATTTGTTTTGTTTCGGCTTTTCCTGTGTGAATTGTTGTTGTTTCCAAGTGCGAACGAAAAACACAAAACGATGAGTACGATAAGTACGAGTACGGCATACTTTTTTTCCCCCGTTTCCGACTGCCTCCAATGACAATTGAATACTATAGACGTCGCATAGTATTTACAGACTTCATCCGCCAGGTGGCGTCCGAGCAGCCTTTCTCTCATTCTCGAATTCCTCTCAATTATTTCTCTTTCAAAACATGCAGACTTTTTGTACTCTCAAATAATTTCTGAGAAGGGAGTGAGTTTTTCAGTTTGTTTTGTAGTTGAATGTTTTGAAGTTCAGTTTGTTTTGTAGTTGAATGTTTTGAAGTTCAGTTTGTTTTGTAGTTGAATGTTTTGAGCGCCATCTTCAATATGCAGACAAACTAAACGAATTGTCAAACTCCATGCGACGTCTATAGTATTCAATTGTCATTGCTGCCTCCCTCGCCTACAAAACACCGATAAGTATACTTAAAAAAAATATCATGTAAATGCAGACTTATCTATTGTGATTATGCGCCATCTACAATTTGAATGTTACTTCTGCCGGTTGTCGCTTTTAAAGATTTATCGTACGGCGTATTAATGGTGCTTCCTAAATTTTGTTTTTTTTTTTTCGAAAAAAAAAACATTTTTAAATTTTTTGGCACAAAAGAAAATACCATTTATTATTGCTAGTGTTTCCCGTTTGTGTTCCTCTCTTAATCTAGTACGGTGCAGCCTTCAAGTTCTACTTGAACATAACACTACGATTAGTCTTCATTCACACGAGGCACTTTTTTCCAAGAAGGTTTCAAAGTTTGTAGGAGAGAGAGGCATGCGGAAAGAGCTGTGATAATCTGTTATGTTCGAGTAGTGTAGTGTTGCGATAGTCTATTTCGGAATCGAATCGACTATTTTCATATGTAAGTTATAATCCCTTACAATTTATCTCTCAATTATTCCATGGCAAATTCGATAGATCTAACGAATTAAAAACAAAAAACCCTTTGTGAAGTAGCCACACTCGTAGAAATAGACAAACAACTTGGTTATATTCTTCTTCGTGTGTATATTCTGTGATATATTTATTGAAATTGATATATAACAAGTCAGAAAGTTCAGTCGCGTAAACCGACTTATGAATCCCCTCACCTTGAGTCCCAAAAAAATATTAGTAAATTTATTTATTTTTTGTTTTAATAAAATTATTATCAATTTAAATTGCATTTAATAACTTTAAAGTATGTACTGGTATTAAAGTTGTAAGCTGTTAACTTTTGGTTTAAAATGGTCCATATGTGTGGGGGGTACCAAAAGGGGTGTGCCAATAACGGCCACATTTCTCTAGACTCTAGGTACTATAAAAGTATTGCACTGTACAAAATTGCAAGTATTTGTATGCACTGGTATTAAAGTTATAAGCGGGTAATTTTTGGTACAAAATGGTCATTTGATGATAATGCACATTTTTCACTGCATTGTAGGTACTATTAAACCATTACAATGTACACAATTTCTGGTCTTTGTATGCACTGGTAATAAAGTTTTAAGCTTTTAACTTTTGGTTCAAAATTGTCCATTTGTGTGGGAGGTACCAAAAGGGGAGTGGCATCTTCGCCCATTTTTCTCGAGGTAATAGTGACCAATAAACTAATACTATGTGTAGAATTTCAGAGGATTCAAATAAGATGTATAGAAGCTATTAAATAATCAGTAATTCACTAAATGTTAACCGTTTGTGGGGGGAGGTACTAGAAGGAGTAGACCAAAATGTCCATCTTCGAACTTAGCCGGAGATAGAAGAAAATATTACCAAAAACACAGATGAGCCCAAACTGTAGCTATTGTGTAATTTTTAGCCCATTCGCTCTTATGGTTTCGGAGATCAAGCGTTACTAACAAACGTACAAAGGATTTTAAATATATAGATAAAGATATGAAATTGATATTTGTTTCTAAAATGATTCTTAGTTTCATTTTCAATTACCCTTGAAGCGAGTTGTCCCCGCAACTTTTTGAATTCTGGAGACAGCGTTGATGCTTAGTCCTGCATCACTTGCTTGCAGCACTTAGTCCTGATTCACATTCCGCAATTTGTTCCAATCAAGTGTCATTTATATATTTATCTCACCACCGTGTGTACAAAGCTTTACGGTTTGTTATTCACACTCGCTGTAAGTTAAGTCGATTATCGGCATTTTGTAGGAGACAGATGCCGACTTCTTGGGCTCAACCTTCTGTGTTTTTCATTCGCACTTTGAAACAACAACAATTCACACAGGAAAAGCCGAAGAAAAAGTACGTCAAGCCGAAACAAAAGTACGTCCTGCGATCTTAAACGCAATTTTAAAAGGGACTTAACGAAAATCAGCTTAAAAAACCTGGTGTGATTCAGAACTTTCGTTTGCATGTATGTGGGTACTTTGTTTTTTAAAGCTAAAGCTAAGTACACACGATTTGCAGATCGGACAATATTGGCGGAAAAATGCAACCCTGTGAATTTACAACCGTGTGTACATACAATTTTTGTCTTGCACCGTTAGCAGAAAAGTCATTGCGACATAATTTGCAGATTTTTAGATGTGCGAAGTTTATGCATGTGACTACGGCGCCATTGTCAGAAAAACATTTTATTGGCAACACTGTCATGGTCCGTAGATTTGCAGCATTTTAACAGGGTTGATAACGTTGTCCGATCTGGCAATCGTGTGTACTTAAGCTAAGTATACACGATTGCCAGATCGGATACCGTTATCAACCCAGTTAAAATGCTGCAAATGTTTATAACGTTGTCCGATCTGGCAATCGTGTATACTTAGCTTAAGTACAACGATTGCCAGATCGGACAACGTTATCAACCCTGTTAAAGTGCTACAAATGTACGGACAATGACAGATTGTTATGAAAATAATTGACAGTTCAGACGATTGCAAGAAACCCTTACAATTCCATATATTTACAATATATTTAGTTTATTATATTTTTATGCAGCATTGCCACTAAATATATTTTGTAGACAGTGTTGCCAATAGAATGTTATCTGACAATGGCGCCGTTGTCACATGCATAAACATCGCACATCTACCAATCTGCAAATTTTCTCACAAGAATTTTCTGGCAACGTTGCAAGACAAAAGTTGCATGGTCACACGGTTGTACCTTTACAGGGCTGCATTTTCCGCCATTTGTATGACAATATTGTCCGAACTGGTAATGGTCTCTACTTAGCTTAAGCATGAAGCAAATTTCACATCATTTTATTACAAGTTGAATAATGGAACGCTTTTTACTAAAGTCGCATTGACATTTTGAAATGACAAGGTGTCACTTTTATGTATATGTATACATGTTTGTACTCGTATATGCATGATTTTGATCTATCTATTGTTTAGAAATAAAGTATATAGACAAAAATCAAATGATTTTTTTCATAATTCACACACTCTCAGCGTACGGTTTCTATCACAAATAAATTGATAAATTTGAATACGTCTGTCAAAGTGTTGTTGTATACACAGAAAACAATAGGATGAAATTTGAGTTTGACAGACGCCGGACGCATTCACTGGTATTTAAGAGATACCCTAAAAGACTAGTCGCTCAGTGTTGTATTTTTGACAGATCGCGCGACGAAATCTCATGATGTAAACAGGCCCTTACCGAATTAACATTACGCTAAAGTTAAGATAGTCTTGCTTCACGCGTGTCAATTTTATCCAAGCAAAACCCTTGAGACACTAGGCAAGTTTTTTCTGCAGCTTATCATCAAATTATCTTGTGAACTTGCGCGAAGAACTCAAAATATTCAGGAAGAGTTTTTTCCTCCCTTCTTTCCGATTGCCCGATTTACACTGACAGAATTTTCAGCAGATTATCGGCGTTTTGTAGGAGAAAGAGGCAGTCGGCATGAAAGGGGAAACTCTCACCGTACTCGGGCTAATCGGACTCAGCGTTTTGTGTTTTTAACTCCACTTTGGAACAACAACAATTCAAACACGAATAGCCGAAACAAAATCGTCTAAAAGCAAAGTCGAAAACAGAATTAGAGCATAAGCTACTGAAAAATGTATCCAGTGTCAATATGGACTAATTCGGAACCAAGTGTCAAAGTTTGTAGGAGAGAGAGGTAGAGTGCTCTTTCCGCCATGACACATTCTTGGAACAAATTGTCCGGTGTGAATAAGAACTTAACGTTTGCATAAAGGCCCAACTATAATATTCATAAAGGCCCAACTATGTATAATATGCATAAGCAATTCCGTACGGAATGTGCGTTAAGTTTCGCACCCAGCTTAAGCAAATGGGAACTAAGGGAGAGCTGAGAGAACTTAACGAGTAGTTCACTTAAGTACATTATAGTTTGGCACATACGATTTCATGTATTCGCACAGATGCTTAGTTCAGATTCACACTCGGCAATTTTTCCAAGCAAGTGTCAAAGTTTGTTGGTGAGAGAGGCCTCTCACCTCTTTCTCCTACAAAACGTCGATAATCTGCTGAACATTCAGCCAGTGTAAATCGGGACTTACACGGTATATTTTCAGCAGTTTCTCCTCTAATTCTCTTTTCAACTTGCCACTGCGTTTAGTCGACGTAATTTGTTTCGGCTATTCCTGTGTGAATTGTTATTGGTTCGCGTGTGGATTATTGTTGGTTCAAAGTGCGAATGAAAAAAACAAAATGTTGAGCCAGAGTACGGGAGAGTTTTTTTTCCCTCTCTTGCCAACTGCCTCTTCTACAAAACGCCGATAATCTGCCGAACATTCAGCCAGTGTAAATCGGGAGTAATACTCCTAATTCACAAAAAATTGCCTCGTGGGATGCAGACTTATCAAAACTTTTTAAGGCCCAGTTAGGCAAACTTAACCGTAACGCCCCCGTAGCGTAACGAATCAGCTGATTGTCAGAATTTACACTGGCTGAATGTTCAGCAGATTATCGGCGTTTTGTAGGAGAGAGGGGCAGTCGGCAAGAGGGAGGAAAAAATTCTCCCTGAACGTTTTGAGCTCTTCGTGCAAGTTCACAAGATAATTTGATGATAAGCTTGAAAAAACTTGTCTAGTGTAAATCCGAACATTCAATCTGTCATATAGCCAACGGAAACGAAACGTAAACGGACGGCTGAATCTGTTGAAATCAGAATTGGACGTTCCGTTTACGTACAATTTGACAACAGGTGATACTACATGTTGTTTACAATTACAATTGTATGTTCACCGAGAAAAGTAAAGAAAATAATTTATTAATTATTTGTTGTTTAAAAGTGGAAATAAACATGAAAGACGAATAATTGATTTCATTGATGCAGTCGCACGAGTATTTATACAATAAATATAATCCAGCATATAGGATATCGGAAAAATGCGAGAAGCTTGGAAGCAAATTGGCATGGAGCTGGGCGTTACAGGTGAGTTTTATGAAGATCGCGGCTGACTCCATTTAAAATTAAATTTATAATCTGCTTCAGGATTCTTTTGACGACAGTACGAGACAATCATTGCGCCAATCTTCTTCATTGTGGGTTAATTTGACAGCAATATAAGCGTCTCTACAAACGTGGACTTATTTATAGATAGAGATTGGATTGGATTTGGCTGAGTCCCTCTTCAATGGAAATATACATAAGTAAAGGGTTTTCCATTAAGGACATCAGCATTTCATATATTAATAAAACAGAATATTTAAGAAATGGAGTTCAAATTTATTCCAGGTGTAGTACAAATGTTACATTTTAAGAATGAAATTCAATTTCGGTCATATGACCACCACGAGCCCGTCAACAGCGATCTATTCTTTGGACCCAATTTTCCACCACTCTTGGACACATTTCGACCGGAACGTTGGGAATTTCGCGTTGGATGTTGTCTCTGAGCTCGTCCAAAGTTGTTGACTTAGACCAAGGATATTCCTCAGGGGTGGTACAGGTACTGTACCTAAAATAACTGATTGGCCAAACGGAGAGTACAGGAATATAGCTGTATTTAATATAAATTAAGAAATGGAAATTGTTTGTATTAAAATAGATTATAAACAAATGTAAGTTTAATGGACATACCCTCATCGTGTTGGCTGCCATAACTTCCAGCATTAACTTATTTGAATGTATAGTTAGCATCACAGATTCCCACACAATTGGGCATATCCCACATTCGTTGAAAATCATTGGCAATGTGTTTGTACTGCTGTGTAGTTTGTTCACTTAAATAAATCAGCGAAAGCAAGCGCCACAAAACTTCACTGCATTCTAAAATAATATTTCGAAGTGTTGTTTTGTCCAGCTTGTGACTCCATGCAATCCATGTATGGCACAACCGTGACCCAAATATCTACAATTTTAAAGAATAGAATGTTAATATTTCCCATCTTGGAATCATAGGATAAAGCAATATTTGACATACAATGGTGTTATTGCTAGTCTCTCTGCCGGTCCAATCCGTTGCTTTGGCGTAGTTAACTCATATTTTATTAATATTAATAACAAATTAAAAAGTGTCCGGCTTTCGCCCAGTCATTGTTTATAGGACGTCCACCCCATCTTCTTATCCGACGATATTTTCTTGATTACTTTTATTGTAAATTCTGCACAGATTTAAAAACACAAATTTATAAACATTATTTTTAACTTCATTTTTAATAAATCTAAACAAAAAGAAATGGCGGCTTTTTTGTTTATTTATGTGTTGTTGTCAGAACATATGACACGTTTTCTCAAAGTTGTCTAATCGCTCAAACTGGCAACGTTACGGCAACGGTAAAGATAAATTACGGTTACGTATGTCTAACCCGGTCTTTAGTCGGTGGATATATTTATTTTTCGACGGCTAGTCTGCATTTACATGATACTTTTTTTTTAAGTATTAAGCATACTTATCGGCGTTTTGTGGGCGAGAGAGGCAGTCGGAAACGGGGGGAAAAATCGTTTTCGTACTCATCGTTTTGTGTTTTTCGTTCGCACTTGGAAACAACAACAATTCACACAGGAAAAGCCGAAACAAACCAAATGAAAATAAGTTAAGTATTGAAAAAAAAGTACGCGTGTGAACGTAAATACTTTTTCAAAAGAGAATAAGCCGATAAGTTACTTAAAAAAAAGTACCATGTAAATGGGGACCTATTGATAGTTACGGCGCCTCTACTCACGGAAAATTAACGGCGTTATGCCGCCGATCTATTTTCATCTGACTGCGTTCTGCTCCAAACAATTTTTTCAGCACACGGAACACACGAACAGAATGAGAGAACAAAGACGGAATCCGAAAAGAATGAGAGAACAAAGACGGAATCGGATAATATCTATTTCTTTCTTTCTTATTTTTTTAGTTTCATTTCAAATTTCAAACGACAAGCAAGGCACGCTCTGTAATTTATTGTAATGTTATAGCGTAGCGACAAATGTTTAATTTTTAACCATTTATCTGTGAACTGTATCGAATTTCTCCGCTCGCGGCCCCGCTCCCCTAAAAGCCGACGTAAATATCGGAATGAGGGAATTAGAATATAATAATACAATCACGGAATCGGAATTCAACAATCTAGGTTAATCGAAAATTTCCCTAAATATGTATTAAATTATATTCCAGCGAACAACCGGACAAAGAAGAAAAGCAAATTTGTGTTTTGATTTTATTTTGCCGACAACCAGATTAATTTCTTGTGCTTCGGTGTAAAAAAATATATTAGTTTGTTGATTAGAACCTCAAGAAAAAAAGAGGCATAAGAGTAATTGAAACAGAAGTGTATGAAAATCGATTAAAATATTAAAAAAATAGCTTAACAATGTTTTTGTGGACGGGAGTATAGCAACATGTGAATCTGAATGAATTTTTTTGTTGTTTAGAGAGTGAGTCGTCGCCGTCGTCGCCGCCGCCGTCGCCTATACAAGAAATACAGAAACAACACAAGTGAAAAGAAAAAGGAAAACGCCACAGCGCCAACAACAAAAAGTGTCTTAGCCAAAGAAAAATAAGAAAAACAGCTGTTTGTGTGTTCGCCAAGACGTATTTATCCGTATTTATTTATAAGCAGAAAAGGCAGAAAAGGTAATGCAAACAACAAATGTCTGGGAAACCCCACAAAAGATCATTCGCCAAACCAACCGCCCACACCTTCGTTTTTTTATTATTTAGGAAACCATTGCAACAACTTTGACATTTGCTTGAGAGAGTGTAAGATGGATTTTGGAGTTGGGAGCAGTGCAGCGCCGCCACATGTTTATTATGTTGGCTACGTGGGGGTGCTGAGTGACGGCATATTTTGATGTTCTGTCAACTGTTGCCCATGATTGTGTGTCGTGTTCAAAATAATTTCTATGTATTTCACTTTTGTTTATATGTTTTCATTTGATTTCCCTCCGTTATCAGGTGGTGCATATTTTCAAATGTAGACTGAATGAGGAAAATATGTTCACCGAAGAAGTCATATAACTATTCGGTTCAGGATTTAAGCAAATAACATAGTGGCGTCCGTGAATAGAAAATAACACTTCACTCAAATCGAACTTTCAATGTACTCAATATCGAACTTTCAATGCAGTCATTTTTTCATATACGACTATACCAACTTTAAAACTCGATTTAACGAATTTCTGGATTGAACAAAGAAAACTGATGACACTGTCATATATTTTGTGCTAAATTGGACAAATCTAGGGTAACCAAAGTCATACTGGAATTAAAGTACTACTACAACATGTGGCTTTTGTCTTTTCAGTTAGGAATTCTATGTATAAAACGAGGAAAATATGACTCCATTGCTTGAGAAGTAAAAGAGAACATTGGATATTTTAGTTGGTGATTCTGATTTGCCCGCTAAATGATGAGTAGACAGCCGAATTGTATGCAATTTTAAGATATTGTCTGATTCCAATTACGACTGTATATTTGAAATTTTCATTTTTTATTCAATATATGATAGTAACATGGTAACTGGATAATTCTGTGCATAAAAAGTCCGCCGGATCCAGAGTATGTTAAACAAGTAAGAAAGATTCAGTCGGGTAAACCGACTAAGGTATACCCTCACTTTGTGAGTAATGTTATATGGAATATTATACGAATTATTCTGTCAATTTGTGTGGGAGGTATCAGAAGGGGTTTAACAAATACACCTATTTTTCCCTGAACAGTAGATACCTCAAATTATAAGCGTATATTTGAACTGCTATATATTAACGTTATGAGATATCAAAAGGGGCTTGGTGACAACGCCCATTTTTCACAGGGCTATAGTTACTTCAAAAACTTTACAATGTGCAAAATGTTGTGGTATTTCCCTGCATTGGTACTCATGCTGTAAGCTCTTATTTTTCTGTGCAAAATGGTATCTTTGTGTGGGAGGTACAAAAGGGGACGTCCATTTTTCACAGGGCTAGAGACACAATAAAAGCATTACACTGTACAAAATTTCAAGTATCTTTATACACTGGTATTAATGTTATAACTTTTGGTGTAAAATGGTACCTTTGTGTTGGAGGTACCAAAAGGGGCGTGGCAACTTCGCCCATTTTTCTCGAGTTGATAGCGGCTTATAAACTACTACTACGTGTAAAATTTTAGAAGAATCGAATGAGTAGTAGAGCTTTTATTAAATAATCAATATTTCACAACATTTTAACACTTTGTGGGGTGGGAACTAGAAGGAGTGGACCAACATGGCCCATCTTCGAACTTTGCCGGAGATAGAACAAAATATTACAACGTTCCAATGTTGATGTCAATCCGTTACTCCTTTCGAGAGATATCGTGCGCTCCAGCCAGCAGACAGACCATATTATTTTACTAACTACATCCATTCTACTCAATTGGTAGAATGGAGGTAGCAGTATATTGCACGGGTTCAGTTGCCTTGCAATGTCACAGCACTTCAGTCAAACTCCTTAATGATATATTCAACTCTGTTATTGCTGCGAAGTACTTTGAATCTCTCTTCAGCTTGTATCTATGTTTAGTAGCGCCTGGAATTCTTTGAAACAAAATAATCGGGCCACAAACATCGCTATGAACTACTTCAGGTATTTTGTGTGCTGCATTACTTAAACGCGTACACTGTGGTGGTCAGAAGTGGGCATGTCATTCGATCTTCTTTGTTTTGGCCGTAAAGGATATACCAAGCGGTTTCTTTCATCATAAATACATACATGTTCCTGACGATTTTCTAATTTTTCTAATTTTGTTTGGTTACATTTTTGGATGGCTATTGGCATAAGCATTTGCATATAGGTAGTAAAAAAAACAGAAAGGAAATGCTGGCGGGACCGACTGTATAATACAATACCGCCATTATTTGCCAAGCATTACAAATAGAAATATATATATCAGAACATTCTCACTGGGAATTGTTGCCCGTTAAATAGAGTAGGTACATCAGTTTAGAAGCGTTGCGCTTACATTTCCAAGAAGCAAATTTTGTATAGGACCTTCATATTTGGTTTATATCAAAACATGAACAGATATGCCTAAAGCTTACAATGAGTGGTAATAGAAAAATTAAAATGAAAACTCAATTATTTCAACCGTTAAGATGTAAAATTGTACGTGATTATTAAAAGCAGTATGATGTACCAAATGCATGGGTGCATTTTATTAAAATCGGTTGAAAATGTGTCCTAGGTCGCCAAGAAGTCTAATCGGAAGGTTTCTTTACGTGACTATATCAAAACAATGCCCGAAATTGTCCTTTTTTAACTAGCGGCAATTGTTGTAACACAATAGAACAAATCTGGTCTCAGTTGACGCTTGGCTTTTTGCGAACCGGGCGTCATCCTCAGCTAACCTAATCTAACCTTCAACGGGCAAACGAAGTGGCCAGTTAAAATCCAAAAAACACCGAATTTCAAAATAAAATTGAACAACTTTGGTTCGAAAAACAATCACGTAAACAAAATTGTTCATTCGTTCATCACAGCTAAGCATGGGGAAGTAGTGTAATTATTAACTACATATATAGATGTTTCATGTTCTGCCCACAAACATACTCATATATGACTGCTTACTTTTATATTTAATAAAAACGTGGACATATCGTTAGCTCCATTCTAAAACTTGCGAAGTAGACCTGGCATAGCATTTAATTTATAAATATTCCAAATTATATTCAGTCAAATTTTGGCGGTTATCCGCCAACCCAATCATAAGTTATTCACAAAACAGTACAGATCATTTGATTTGCATGATAAAGGAATTCCACACAAATTAAAAAAAAACATCGAATTTTGATCTCCTCTTTGGAAAAACTACCTTTCTATAACCTCACTTTAGTTGACGGGTATATATCATTTGCTACGGAAAAAAGTGTAACACATCGAAGGAGTGACCTAAGACCCCAAGTATGTTCGGCGGAAATCCGTTTTGGGTCATTTTAAGTCGTATGGCTGGCTGGTGAGCACGATAACTCTAGGAAGGAGTAACCAATTGACTTCAAATTTGGTATGTGGTAATATTTTTTTCTATCTCCGGCTAAGTTCGAAGATGGGACATATTATATTGGTCCACTCCGTCTGTAACCTCCCCCACAAAGGTTTAAAATGGTATTTCACAACATGATTCTTTAATAGCTGCTATACTACTTTTTCGAATCTTCTAAAATTCCACACATAGTATTAGTTTATCAGTGTCTACCAACTCGAGAAAAATGGGCGAAGTGGCCAAGCCCCTTTTGGTACCTCCCACACAAATGAATCCTTTTTTATAACATTAATGCCAGTGTATAAAAATGCTTGAAATTTGGTACAGTGTAAAGCTTTTATAGTGCCTACAGTCCAGTGAAAAATGGGCGTTATTTCACGCCCCTTTTGGTACCTCCCACACAAAGGTAACATTTTGCACCAAAAGTTAACAGCTTATAATATTAATATGTAGAGCCAGACCGAAGTCGGATTTTTAAGCCTACAACCTTCGGCCGTAGCCGAAGCCGAATGTTTTATATTTGTTAAAGAATTGTTTACTTTGCACCAAAAAATTGTGTTTTTAATCAGTTTATGTCTGCTGCTTACGTATTTATATACTTAGCACATAAAATTAAAAACCTTAATGTTATAATGACAAGGAAAGTATTTTTTCTGCATTAAGACCTTGTATATTCTTTTCTTAATTTGAATATAGCAGCCCGGTAGCATAAACAACTCCCCTCTAGCACACAAATAATTTTCCGTATTTTTGAAACATCTCGAGTTACAGTATTAACAAATTTTAATGATTCTTGAACTCAATGGCTCATTATTATATATTCGTACTACTTTTACAATAATTCTTTCACAAGTTGGAGCGCTTTTAGGTGAATAACTGAGTCATGTTTTTCTTTGTCGTTCTTCCTTTGGTGTCCTTTCTCAAATTATTTTTGTAGTATTGTTCGCTTCTGTACACTTCTACAAAGATTTCCATAATATAATTTTCTTTAAAAAGTCATATAATTTTCTTTTTTTCTTTTTAAACAAACAATCGGCCTTCGGCCAACTTCGGCTGATTTTGTGGCCGAATGCCGAATATTGGCCGAATGTCGAGTTTTGGCCGTAGCCGTAGCCGAAGCCGAACATTCGGTCGGGCTCTATTAATATGTACCAGTGTATAAAACTAAGCGTAGTTTAGATTTGAGGTATCGATATATAGAAGTTACACTGGTTCTTATTATATAAAGAAACTTGTGGTTTTTGTTATGCATAGAACAGCCTCTGTTAATAGTAAAAGTAAAACCCTAAAAACACTGGGAAATGCATTTTTTCTTGGTGTTTAAGCGTAAATTTAGTTTAGTTTGTTTGTGAGAGACGTAACAGTTAGACGTGTTTTGCTTGTTCGGCGATTAGGTTTTTATCTTCTCGATCACAGCAAATCGCCGTCCTATCATGGGTCCCTTCAATTTTGGGAACTGGAAAAATTCCAGGGTGCCAAATCTGGTGAATTATATTGGGTATTGATTGTAAAATTTGTATTTATATGAGGTTTATATAAAAACATTCCTTATTCCAAGGAAAGTATTTGTGATCCCTTTAACTTTGAGCAGACAAACAAAGGCACTGACGGAAAGTCTCGCAGCAGGACATGACTAAATCGACTCAAGAAATGTTCCATGTCCATTTGGTGTAATAAACTATGGGCACATCTCATTTATAGTAGTACTTAGTACTTAACCGAGTGGCAGCTAAAACTACTGTATTATTTTGGAATAGTCAAATAAAAGCTGAACGAAAAAACGCACATGAATTATTTGAGATTTGTAAATGAGATTTTAAAAAGCTTACATTATAATTTCATTTAACGACACACGTTTGTCCGCACTACTTTACAGACCCGTATCAAAAACAATTCGTTTTAAATGTTAGTACACATCAACACTTTCAATTAGTAGAATATAAACAACAACAACGAGAGCAACGCTGCCGAAGTTCAACATCAAAATACATACATATGTATGTACATTGTATGTATGTATATGTATATGTATGTGACGAGTGTGAATACAAGTAACAAATTAAAAGTATAAAATAGTTGTTCGATGAAGTGAATGTACCTAAAAACGTACAATACATACATTCGACTGCTGATAAAGACACTTTTTGCAAAAAATAAAAAAAAACGAAAATGAAAATGAAATCGACAATGAAATGCAAACTCAACAAGTTGGGGGAGATTTCCGATTTCTTGCCATTTCCAATCTCACATCTAAACTAAACAAAGTTCGCTCTGCCGCTCCCACTCAATGCTTTCCCAGTACCACTCTCCGACCCTACGCATTATGTACGAATAGTTACATACATATATCTCTCAATGTAGAAAAGTTTGCACTTCTGATTGTCTTGTACTCATATCTAGGTAAAGTGTTGGACACACACACAATTTATAAATACATACATATGTACATGTACGAACATACAGTCATACAGTATGCAAAAGACGTAGTCAGTCGTTTGTTGTACAACCTTTCTTTTTCGCTGGTAGACAGACACCTCCACCTCTGCAGATGCACTGAAATGGTGGAGTATCTCTTATGTTTGTCATTTGAAGTACGTGGACTAAATTTGTTTACGGGGATTTTGGCTTCTACTGTTCTCACCTGCCAGAGTTGTGATAAACATTTTCATTTAACATATCGTGCATACAGTATGTACTACATACATATTTACAAAAGGTTTTTTATTTTATTTATATATTTTTTTATAAATGTCATACATATGGACATTAGCTACGTTTGAACATGTATTACTGACAATATAAAGACATTTTTGGGGTTAAATCCGAGTAAGTATGGGGTAATTGCAAAATGCACCGAAAAACGGGCACACATGTTTTATAAATTACCCTTTTAGAGTTCAATACTATTTGGCAAAATAATTCTTCCAGCACAGAGCTGCTGGATTTTCGAAACAACATTCATCTCTTTCATCAGATATTTTTGGGGATCGTTAATCATAAAATAGATTCATAGTGTTTACTAGACAAACAAATTTATAAATTTTTTGTTTTTATTCAATAACTACCACTTTAAATTTCGCTTAATAAATGTAAAGTATAAAACGGGTATTAAAGTTACAAGCTGTTAACTTTTGGTGCAATGTACTACATTTGTGTGGGAGGTACCAAAAGGGGTGTGCCAATGACGCCCATTTTTCACTGGACTTTTGGTAGTATGAAAGCATTACACTGTACAAAGTTTCGATTGTTTGTATGAACTGATATTAAAATATAAGCTGTAAACTTTTGGTGCTACATTGTCCATTTGTGTGGGAGGTACCAGAAGGCGCGGAGGTATCAGAAGACTCGAATAAGTAGTACAGAAGATATTAAAGAATCAATAATTCACAGACGGATGTTAGGACATAGCTCGAATTGGCCCAAATCGAATTTTCAACAAACATACTTGGAGTCTTAGGTCACTCATTTGATGTGGTCCACTTTTATCAAATGATATACGAGGTCTGTTCAATTGGAAATTTGAATTCTGAAATTTCTCGGGCTATGTGCATTCGATTAGCTCTTTTTATATTGAACTTGTCTCGAACTCATGTTCGAGTGTGTTTCGTCTGTTCGGCAACTTTCTGTTGTGGTGAGGGGATACTTAATTTTAAATTAGTTCTGTACTTACAATATAAATTTGGTTTCAGTGTTTAGTATTTATCGGGTCAGAATTTTTGTATGATCAGATGGTTTTTTAACATAGCTTCGGCAGTACACCCAAATTCTGTATACCGAGAGCGGATTGAAATTGAATTTCTTATTCATAAATGTCCCATAATTTTTTTTGAGATTCTCTGTAAATGCGGATTGGCTTTCATTTCCCTTTCGCAGCAAATTGATAAATTCGAAATATAATTGAATCTGAAGAAACTAATTTTGAAACTTGATTCCTAGCGAAAAATTTCGATTCAAGCCACAATCGGAATACAAAACAGGGGCTGTACATTACTTAACTTCATTCATGTTAGCGATACTAAGGGATGAGAACCACTATTGTACGAGATATATTCGACTATATGCCCGATTTGGATTTATTTTATATTTTTAAAAATGTACTTTTTATTTTAAGTCTGTGACATATTTAAAATGCACAAAATTTAGAGATTTCTAATATATTCACAGACATATTTCACATTCTAAATTCTGTTGGTATTTGTAATTGTAATTGTAAGGGCCGATGCGGCCAAATGGCCGCCGCGACCTCAGCGGTACACCTCCATCCGATGGTCCAAATTTTTGATGACGCTGAGACATAATTGAGGTTCTATGCCGTTAATGTGCCGAATTATCTCATCCTTTAGCTCTTGAAATGTTGCTGGCTTATCGACGTACAACTTTTCTTTCAAATAACCCCAAAGAAAGAAGTCCAACGGTGTCAAATTGGCGGCCAATTGACATCGCCACGACGTGAGATAACACGGCCATTGAATTTGTTGCGCAAAAGAGCCATTGTTTCGTTAGTTGTGTGGCAAGTGGCACCGTGCTGTTGAAACCAGCAAAGTTCGTTATCATCTCACGATAGCGAATTTCGAAGAAGTATGGCCTGATTTACGCACAATTCTCCCGATTGTGGACACATTTGGTCGATTATGCTGATCAAAAAACACATCTCCAAATGCACGAAATGCATTTTGATTTGAACGCCCATTTTCGTAAAGGGCGACACTTTGCTTAATTGTGTTTCTTTCCATGGTTCAAATTGAGTTAGTCTGAAATTGAGAAATGTCAAATAAAATGCAGAAAAAACTTGACGTTTAGGTGTGGTTCACATTTAACATCAGCCCTTACAATTTAACCACCCTTTACATATGTTAATCTCAAACCATTTTTGACGAAAAATAACAATTGCTGAAAAATCCTAAATGTTTATCTTTTGAAAGTTTTGGAGAAATCAATCTACAATTAATGGGTACGTTTTTATTTAAATTAAGAATTATGCAATTTCGCTGAAACCGATTATTAAAAATAGTTGAATGGTGAATCATGGCAAGAAGGTAGTATATTTGGTATTTGCATCAATTCATAACCTGTATGTGAAATAGGCAATGATTATTTCAATTTGATGTGCATATACGAGGTGTGTTCACAAAAGTAGGGTGACTTATTTTTTATCAAAAAAGAAGTAATAAATAAATACAAATTTAAATCTTATTAAACTCGAGTTCAAGGACTGATTTTATAAATATATTTTTCTTTTATTTCGATATTTCGTCGAAAGGCATTATCACGGAAAAAAAATGCGATGGTGGTTATTGATTTGACGTCGTTGGTTTCTGTTGTCATAATATATTTGATTCCCAAAAACACGAATTATTGAAATAAAAACCAGTAAGGAAAGGCTAAATTCGGACGGAGCCGACTACATGATACCCAACACAACCTTGTTAGTTTCAATATCTGAAATGACTACTAAAAATCTATAATCGACTACTACTTTTCACGATTCATTCCAAATCGGGAGGTGTATACATATATGTGAGGGATATAGTATAAAAATCTGAACCGTTTATTTTTGTTTCAATTCGGCACTATTCATGTAAAATCTCCTCTACACGATATTTCAAAATGATTAGATGCCAACATTATAACTAGACAGCGGAACTATATGCAATTTTAAGATATTTTCGGATTCCAATTCCGGCTGTACAATTGAAATATGCAATTTTAATTCAAAATATAATAGTACCATGGTAACTGGATAATTCTGTTCATAAAAAGTCCAAAATTTTAATATGCAGCCGGATCCAGAGTATGTTAATAAATAAAAATTTCATATAATTCCGCTGTCTAATTCTCGTAATAACATATACCATGTTATTAGGATTTTTTTATATTTTTAATTTTTTCATCCGATTGGAACCAAAACAGTTTATTAGCGCCGAATCCCAACATTTTTATTAAAAAGATTTTCATCCCCAAAAAAATCCCAGAAAATATTTTAGCTCATGTGAATGTAGTATTTTTAAATTCAATGTACTTCGTACTAAACTTAATTTTGTTTGTACGTTGTCAAACTTCATTAAATCAAATAAATCTGATTCAAAATCTTTCCTCTCATCTACATCATCTAATTTTTTTGTACATGTTTTTGGTATTAAAAGTTTTTCATTTCTGCCAATGGACTATATAATTAACAACATACTGAATAATTTTTAACTACGTCGAATGGTTAATAATAGCGATGCCAGTTCTTTAAAAAAGAGTTGGACAAGCAGAATCCTAATACAAGTAAAGTTTACTCAAATAAGAGCTTAAATTTTTCGTAATGTCATGTCCGAAGAATTTACTTATTTTATAAACCGCATTTTGTTTCCACTGAGATGTATAAATATCTATAGAAATACGTATTTGCAATAGTTACATGTTGTCTATTTAACTCTTACGGTTAAATAGACGATAAATAGACGTTAAATACGAACTTTTGACAAGATTTTTACGGACGCATTTTGTAAAAAAAGTTTTAATAGAAAATAAGATTTTTAACATAAGTGAAGATATGTAATAGTAAGAAATTGCAATCCCCGCCAAATCCCCGGGTCACCAAACCAAAAAATATATCCCCATTTAAAATAAAAAATCCCAAAATACGTGATAAATCCATAAGCGCTGACCAAACATTGCATTTAGACAATTTATCGATCAAATATAGCAAATGTTAGTGCACATCGGAAATATGCAAAATATATTTGAAAGAGAAAACGTCTAATTGTAAAGTTTGGTTTCAGTCGTATGAAATATCAAAAAAATGCTAAAATACGAGGTACATATTACATTACCCACAAAGTGAGGATATATCGCTCACTCACTTCAATAGTGACATAATTCAAGATTTAACATTTTTGAGGTTGCCTTACAAAAATGCGAATTTTGCAAATGTTCATAAATTAATCTCAGTGAAATTTGGTCTATAAGTAAACAACCATATTTCGGATTAATCAAGCGTATTTAAACATCTTATTTCATTTTACTTATCTTTTTATACGGACTTAAAGTTTCACATCTTGGCAATTTTCAATTTTGAGTTATGTCACTCTTGAAGTGAGTGAGCGATACATATGTACATTAGTCGGTTTACCCGACTGAAATTTTCATACTTCTTTTGTTCTCAATTAACCGCCTCGTTTTATTTGCAATGTGCCACTGGTAAATAACACTTTAGAAACTATTTAATAAAATAATAACCACCTTTTTATAGACTACAGAGATTGTAGTTACAACAAACATTTTGAATTTATTATCTTTTAAGGCTTTTAATGGGAATTTTCTTGTTGGCGTGCGTTAGACACTTATACTAGTGTATTCATTAATTAATAACACTTTGCGTAAGTTGTCCGTTGTTGCTCGTCGTTGTTATTGTTCTTCTGTGCGTTGGGTTACTTCATTTAAAAGTACTTTGTAAACGATTTGCGATTTGTGTGAAATGAAAACTGTTTCAAAGTGTGGGAGTGAGAGAGGGTGAGAGGCAAATGAATAAATATTGAGCAAAATGTTTGTTTTGACGCAGTTACCATTGTTGTTGGTAATAATGTCGAGACATCCACACATACTCCAACCATATCTGTACAAAGGTATGTTAATTGTTTTTGGGAAAGCCTTATTGTTCGGCTCCATAGGAAAATGGACTTTCTGTCTGTGGGTGTGTTTTCGTATTTACCGTCGTTCCTACTTACGGCAGCACATATATACAAACGTATGTACATATATTTCAAGTGTATCATGATTAATGGATGTAAACAATTTTCTTGCCGTTGCCACTGCTACTGCTGATTCTGTTGCTTTTACTATTTACTGCTGTTGCTGATTATTATTCATTTTTGATGCAAATTAGGAGAAAAACTCTACAAAGTTCTTTCATTAGGCGCACTCCCATTCCTTCCTTTCTCTGCTTCCGCTTATGAAGTGTGCATTTAAACGAAACGGCTTTTATTATCGCTTTTGATAGCGAAATAACGTGAGTGCGGGGATTGTTGTGGCATTTTCGACAGAGTTCATTGACTGCGGCATACATAAATGTTGGGCTAAGAGCCGCCGCACCAACATCGTCATCGACGTCGTCGTCGCCGTCATCATATGAAGATGATTCGCTTCTCAAAGCCGTATCTTTGAGAGGGGCTTCGTTGTTGTTTGTTTGTTTTTTTCTTGGTTTTCTTTAACAACGAATGCCGAATGCTCAGGAATCGTCGCATTCGTTGAATAATTTTGTAAATCTAGACTTAATGCCGTTAACTGTGTTAATTGATGCCTACGACTGAACTGGAATAGACGAGTATCTTCAGATTTGGGCCATTAACTGAGGAACAGGCAAAGCAGGTGGTTTGTTTTGTTAGCTTATTTCCATTCATTGTTTGTATAGGCTTGTCTGCTATACGTTCATGGCTGTCGGCGAATTGTGAGTTCTTCATTATGTTACAGATGCTAATTTCTTATAAAATAAAAAAGAAAAGAAACAGCAACAACGGGACGTATAGGCCTACTTTACATATGTTCAAATTCCAAAGAATTCGAGTATGTACACATGTATGTATGTATGTTCTATGCAGTAAGGTGGTTTAGTTATTACATATGATTTTCCATTCCTCTATTCCAGTATTAATATGACTAATAAGAAATTTTAAAATAACAACCCGTAAAAAGCGGAAGTTAAAATCAATTAATGTTGGAAAGTTAAATTAGTTAACAGCGGAAAAACAATGATTTTTTAATAATTCGTATTATATAGGGTGATCTAAGTAGAGATACTTTTTGCAATAGCCTTTTTTGACAGATCACGTGTAAGCCGTGTCGTGCTGTCATGTTATTTTTGTAAAGTATTGTTTGGCACATCATCATGGAAAGAATTACGCCTGAACAACGTTTACAAATTTATTATCAAAATAATCGTTCGCCAATTGCGCTGTCTATTAAAAAAAAAAACACTTTCCAGTCGACCCACGACCTTGACACCCATGAGCAATATTTTAGCTCTCGTTAAGAGCTATCTTTTTGCCATTGGCCGATTCCCGATCCGACGTACCGGAATCATCGGTCCATATTTCTTCAAAAATTATGCCGGTGAGAACGTAACCGTCAATGGCGACCGTTATCGTGCCATGATAACCGACTATTTGATGCCTGAAATTGAAGCTCGTGATCTCGGCGACATTTGGTTTCAACAAGACGGCGCCACTTCCCACACATCGCATCAATCAATGGATTTATTGAGAGAACACTTCGGTGGGCAGACAATTTCACGTAGCTTCTCAGATATCGGATATAATATATAGTAGATATTGTGAGGCATATATCACGAAAACTGGAATACATTAATCGGTCGAGCGAAAAACTCAAGTAGCTGACAGTGAGATGATTAACTGGGAAAAGTCCCATATGGCCAGCTCATCTAGAATTGAGATATATAGCTTCTCAGATATCGGCTATATATATAGTAGTTATTGTGACGCATATATCTCAGAAACTAGAATTCATGAATCGCACCAGCACACAGTCAGAAAAAAAACCATATTTTTGAAAAAAAAAAATAAGTTTTTCAATGAAAGTTACTAAATTTCAGTTTCTACGTTGAAGTGAAGTTTAAAGCTTTTTAGCCCCCCTATAATTTCATTTTATTTAAAGCGAATCTCGTTTCTTCGGTCTTATATTTCAAATAATAAAGGCGACCAAATAATATAGGATCCTTCCAAGAATGTTTTTTTTTTATAATATTACTTATAATATTACTTGCACCAGAAAATGTTATGCACAGACCTTGGACAAGAATTTTTCTAAACTAGTGTTACCTATTGTATTTAGAAAATTTTGTTTACAGCTTTTTCGAAAGCCTTTTCTTCAAAGTTTAGTAAAAACATCAAAATTATAAAAAAAATGTTTGCCTCTTTTGTGAATTGAAACTGGTTTTGACATTTTTATCAAATAATATATTTTTAATTTTTTTTTGCAGCTCAAACTAAAGCTTATGCCGTTTCCTTTATAGCCCTGTGGCCTATTAGTGGCTTGAAATTGTTTAATAAAGATAAACATCTAAAAATATAGATTGGACCGCATATTTTGGATTAACTCGAAAACCATTTATTCAAATTGTTCCCGAAGAGCTTCAAATAACGAAATAATAAACGGTCAAAGGGATATTTTCGGGGTTTTTCTTTTTATATAAAAATATATGATAAATGCCAGTTTCAGTCGAAAATATTGTCAGATGATATAAAAAATCCTAAAGATTCAGCAAAAAGCATTTCTCGATCGGGAATTGTAATCGGATTGGGCTAAAATTTGTATGCTCTGCAGATGCTATTAAAAAGGATATATTACAATATTTAGAGAATTGCGAAGGTCGGTCAATAAGTCCCTAACTTTTTGAATTTCCCGCCATAAAATTGAAAAGGCAACACTGCTCCTGTCAAGTGGCTCCTTTTAACATTTTAATAAACTGCATCAATTTGTTAATGATTTTTTGCAACCACTGATGGCAAGATTCGAGGAGAAAATGAAGAAATAATAAATTTAAATCACAATTACCACTTTTGTGCCCAAAACTAAAAAATAAGAATATATGTTTTTAGGGATTAAAACACATTGTTTGTAGTTTAATCAAGACTTAGTTATATAAATGATAATGCTTGTCTAGAACACATACACGAAGAAAAGTAACAGTAAACAAAATATGTTTGAGAGCAAAATTTAAATCTATATACTTTGATATAAAAATGGATGCGTGTATGTGTGTTACGTATGGACTCCAAAAAGGCTGGACCGATTTTGATGAAACTTTCAGGGAATCTTCAGAGAAGCCAAGCGGATGAACACGATTATAACACATCCAACAAGCTTGACATTTATGTACAAATTTAGTTTGATTTCAAAAATGTGTGTTCAAAAGATCATAGGATATATTTTAAATTAAATTCGACCAGTGTATAGCTCGTTTGTCAAAAAAAATATCCTCTTCTTACTTCCTAGTATTTAACAGGCTCCTTTCCTTGGGACTTAAGTCTTTGTAAAAGAGCTTACAAACATTAACATATTTATCCGAGCCACTCTAAGGTATATCTAGCTATGTTTTTGTATGTATGTATGTATATTTGAGTATGTTTAATGTTATAACCAAGCATATCAATCCGCTCACGAAGGTTCTATCGCCAAACTCTCGTCTGTAATGAATGAGAAGTGCCAAATAATTATTCAAAAGAAAACTGAAATATGCTAATGACGACAGACTGCTCGTTTTTATGCATCAAATATGCAAATTTTATTTTACAAATGTTTATCTGTCCTACGAAAGTATGTCACTTTTCGATAAATATTGAATTTCTTAGAGAAAACATTCTCCTTCCTATTTACCCTCTCTGTTTCTCTCTCATTCTTTCTCCCCTTGACGCACCCAACACTTGACATTATGAAGAAGCAGATGTTAGCAGAAGAGTTCATAGCGAATCTCTCTCAAAGAGCATAAAACACGATAGCGATAAATTTCATTTTAGCTTTAGATACACGCTGAAAAAAAATCGCTTCTGTAGTATATTGTCCCAAAAATATTCGGCTTGAAACATATATATATGTTTAGGGTAGACTCTAAGCATGTAATATTTGGTACATACAAAAATTGTGTATTTGGGAAGATGTTGTTCTAAACAAATATTTGTTTACATCCCAATGTGTCTGTTATTTGTGAAATAAATATTTATTTGCATTTAAATATTCATAAAATACATAAATTGTGTCAAATTTTTCAGAAATTCAAAGTTAAATTTTTAGAAATTTTTAATGTTCGTAAAAAAAACAAGTAAAAAAGTTTCAGTCGGGTAAACTGACTAAGGTGTACCCTCACTTTGTGAAAAATGTAATATATAACATTACACTAATAAATCTGTCAATTTGCGTGGGAGGTACCGGAAGGTATTTGGAAAAACCCATGCACCTATTTTTCGGTAAACAGTATATTCGAAAATACATTGCATTGTGCCGAACTATAAGTGTTTATGTGGTATATTAAAGTTTCGAGCTATGTAATTTTGGTATGATTTGGTCATTTTGTGTGGGAGGTACAAAAAGGGGCGGGGTGATAACGCCCACTTTTTACAGGACTATAGGCACTATAACAGCATTACACTGTACAAAAATTTCAAGTATTTGTATGCACTGGTATCAAAGTTACAAGCCGTTTACTTTTGGTACGAAACGGTCCATTGGTGTGGGAGGTACCAAAAGGGGCTGTACAATAATGCCCATTTTTTACGAGACTATAGGCGCTTCAAAAACATTATACTGTAGAAAATTTCAAGCATTTGTATGCACTTGTATTAAAGTTATAAGCAGTTAAATTTTGATGCAAAATCGTCCATTTGTGTGGGAGGTACCAAAAGGGGCATGCCAACTTCAACCATTTTTCTCGAGGTAATAGCGACTAATATTCTAATATTGTTTGTAGAATTTCAGAAGATTATAATAAGTAGTATAGAAGAAGGGAGTGAAGATAGAGTCAAAAAGTTATAGTTAAATATTCGAGACAACAACCCTCCTGTATATGTGTTATACTGGTATACATAGTCAAAAACTGACTTTCATAGTCAAATTTATAGTCAAATCTATAGTCAAATTTATAGTCAAAGTTATAGTCAAATGTAAATATGGTTATTTTGGTATAGGTTTTTCTATGGCCTCCACAGTTTTAAATATACCACTGACATTTTATATATTTTTTTAAACACGGAAAGTATAAATATGCCAAAAAATATATTAATATTGGTTTGACGGACAATTTTCAACAAAGAGATGCCCAAATCAGTGGGAACTTATTGGTTATTTTGTCATTATTCCATGGCCCCCCAAAAATAAACGAAAAGTTCCGACTCAGGTATGTTTGCACTTTTGGGGAGCCGAAGGGGAGGATAATAATACCAAAGGGTAGAAATTTTGGTCTGAGCGTACATTTTTGAGAAAATCGGCCCAAAAATATCACTATGACAGTATTGGTTATTTCGGTATTTTTCATGGCCCCCCAAAATTAAAAGAAGACTTCCGACTCAGGTCTGTCTGCACTTTTGGGGAGCCGAAGGGGAGTATAAGAACACAGAAGTACAGAAATTTTGGCCTGAGCGTACATTTTTGAGAAAATCGACCAAAAATATCAATATGACAGTAGTGGTTATTTCGGTATTTTTCATGGCCCCCCAAAATTAAACGACGAGTTCCGACTCAGGTCTGTCTGCACTTTTGGGGAGCCGAAGGGGAGTATAAGAACACAGAAGTACAGAAATTTTGGTCTGAGCGTACATTTTTGAGAAAATCGACCAAAAATATCAGTATGACAGTAGTGGTTATTTCGGTATTTTTCATGGCCCCCCAAAATTAAACGAAGAGTTCCGACTCAGGTCTGTCTGCACCTTTGGGGAGTCGGAGGGGAGTATAATAATACCAAAGTGTAGAAATTTTGGTCTGAGCGTACATTTTTGAGAAAATCGACCAAAAATATCAGTATGACAGTAGTGGTTATTTCGGTATTTTTCATGGCCCCCCAAAATTAAACGAAGAGTTCCGACTCAGGTCTGTCTGCACTTTTGGGGAGCCGAAGGGGAGTATAATAATACCAAAGTGTAGAAATTTTGGTCTGAGCGTACATTTTTGAGAAAATCGACCAAAAATATCAGTATGACAGTAGTGGTTATTTCGGTATTTTTCATGGCCCCCCAAAATTAAACGAAGAGTTCCGACTCAGGTCTGTCTGCACTTTTGGGGAGCCGAAGGGGAGTATAAGAACACAGAAGTACAGAAATTTTGGTCTGAGCGTACATTTTTGAGAAAATCGACCAAAAATATCAGTATGACAGTAGTGGTTATTTCGGTATTTTTCATGGCCCCCCAAAATTAAACGAAGAGTTCCGACTCAGGTCTGTCTGCACTTTTGGGGAGCCGAAGGGGAGTATAATAATACCAAAGTGTAGAAATTTTGGTCTGAGCGTACATTTTTGAGAAAATCGACCAAAAATATCAGAATGACAGTAGAGGTTATTTCGGTATTTTTCATGGCCCCCCAAAATTAAACGAAGAGTTCCGACTCAGGTCTGTCTGCACTTTTGGGGAGCCGAAGGGGAGTATAATAATACCAAAGTGTAGAAATTTTGGTCTGAGCGTACATTTTTGAGAAAATCGACCAACAATATCAGTATGACAGTAGTGGTTATTTCGGTATTTTTCATGGCCCCCCAAAATTAAACGAAGAGTTCCGACTCAGGTCTGTCTGCACTTTTGGGGAGCCGAAGGGGAGTATAATAATACCAAAGTGTAGAAATTTTGGTCTGAGCGTACATTTTTGAGAAAATCGACCAAAAATATCAGTATGACAGTAGTGGTTATTTCGGTATTTTTCATGGCCCCCCAAAATTAAACGAAGAGTTCCGACTCAGGTCTGTCTGCACTTTTGGGGAGCCGAAGGGGAGTATAATAATACCAAAGTGTAGAAATTTTGGTCTGAGCGTACATTTTTGAGAAAATCGACCAAAAATATCAGTATGACAGTAGTGGTTATTTCGGTATTTTTCATGGCCCCCCAAAATTAAACGAAGAGTTCCGACTCAGGTCTGTCTGCACTTTTGGGGAGTCGAGGGGGAGTATAATAATACCAAAGTGTAGAAATTTTGGTCTGAGCGTACATTTTTGAGAAAATCGACCAAAAATATCAGTATGACAGTAGTGGTTATTTCGGTATTTTTCATGGCCCCCCAAAATTAAACGAAGAGTTCCGACTCAGGTCTGTCTGCACTTTTGGGGAGTCGAAGGGGAGTATAATAATACCAAAGTGTAGAAATTTTGGTCTGAGCGTACATTTTTGAGAAAATCGACCAAAAATATCAGTATGACAGTAGTGGTTATTTCGGTATTTTTCATGGCCCCCCAAAATTAAACGAAGAGTTCCGACTCAGGTCTGTCTGCACTTTTGGGGAGCCGAAGGGGAGTATAATAATACCAAAGTGTAGAAATTTTGGTCTGAGCGTACATTTTTGAGAAAATCGAACAAAAATATCAGTATGACAGTAGAGGTTATTTCGGTATTTTTCACGGCCCCCCAAAATTAAACGAAGAGTTCCGACTCAGGTCTGTCTGCACTTTTGGGGAGCCGACGGGGAGTATAATAATACCAAAGTATAGAAATTTTGGTCTGAGCGTACATTTTTGAGAAAATCGACCAAAAATATCAGTATGACAGTAGTGGTTATTTCGGTATTTTTCATTGCCCCCCAAAATTAAACGAAGAGTTCCGACTCAGGTCTGTCTGCACTTTTGGGGGGCCGAAGGGGAGTATAATAATACCAAAGTGTAGAAATTTTGGTCTGAGCGTACATTTTTGAGAAAATCGACCAAAAATATCAGTATGACAGTAGAGGTTATTTCGGTATTTTTCATGGCCCCCCAAAATTAAACGAAGAGTTCCGACTCAGGTCTGTCTGCACTTTTGGGGAGCCGAAGGGGAGTATAAGAACACAGAAGTACAGAAATTTTGGTCTGAGCGTACATTTTTGAGAAAATCGACCAAAAATATCAGTATGACAGTAGTGGTTATTTCAGTATTTTTCATGGCCCCCCAAAATTAAACGAAGAGTTCCGACTCAGGTCTGTCTGCACTTTTGGGGAGCCGAAGGGGAGTATAATAATACCAAAGTGTAGAAATTTTGGTCTGAGCGTACATTTTTGAGAAAATCGACCAAAAATATCAGTATGACAGTAGTGGTTATTTCGGTATTTTTCATGGCCCCCCAAAATTAAACGAAGAGTTCCGACTCAGGTCTGTCTGCACTTTTGGGGAGTCGAAGGGGAGTATAATAATACCAAAGTGTAGAAATTTTGGTCTGAGCGTACATTTTTGAGAAAATCGACCAAAAATATCAGTATGACAGTAGTGGTTATTTCGGTATTTTTCATGGCCCCCCAAAATTAAACGAAGAGTTCCGACTCAGGTCTGTCTGCACTTTTGGGGAGCCGAAGGGGAGTATAATAATACCAAAGTGTAGAAATTTTGGTCTGAGCGTACATTTTTGAGAAAATCGACCAATAATAGCTTTCCAGTGATATAAACCAATGTCAGATAGAATGGTCCATGTGGCCACAGTGGCCAGTGGACGCACTTCATCCAAATGCCAGAGAAAAAATGTTACGATAATTGCATAAATTCTGGATGATTTTTGGATACTCTGGTTATGCATTTGGATAGCTCTCAGAAATAGCTTTCCAGTGATATAAACCAATGTCAGATAGAATGGTCTATGTGGCCAGTGGAGCCACTTCATCCAAATTCCAGAGAAAAAATGTTGCGATAACTGCATAAATTCTGGATGATTTTTGGATACTCTGGTTATGCATTTGGATAGCTCTCAGAAGTAGCTTTCCAGTGATGTAGCCCAATGTCAGATAGAATGGTCCATGTGTCCACAGTGGCCAGTGGACGCACTTCATCCAAATGCCAGAGAAAAAATGTTACGATAATTGTATAAATTCTGGATAATTTTTGGATACTCTGGTTATGCATTTGGATAGCTCTCAGAAATAGCTTTCCAGGGATTTAGCCCAATGTCAGATAGAATGGTCCATGTGGCCACAGAGGCCAGTGGAGGCACTTCATCCAAATTCCAGAGAAAAAATGTTACGACAGTTGCATAAATTCTGGATGATTTTTAAATTCTCTGATTACTCATGTAGGTAGCCCTCAGAAATAGCTCTCCAGTGATATAGACCAATGTCAGATAGAATGGTCCATGTGGCCACAGTGGCCAGTGGACGCACTTCATCCAAATGCCAGAGAAAAAATGTTACGATAATTGCATAAATTCTGGATGATTTTTGGATACTCTGGTTATGCATTTGGATAGCTCTCAGAAAGAGCTTTCCAGTGATATAGACCAATGTCAGATAGAATGTTCCACGTGGCCACAGTGGCCGGTAGACGCACTTCATCCAAATTCCAGGGAAAAAGTATTACAATGTTTGCATAAATTCTGGATGATTTTTGGATACGTTGATTGTTTATTTGGATAGCTCTCAGAAATAGCTTTCTAGTGGTATACAACAATGTCAGATAGAATGTTCAATGTGGCCACAGTGGCCAGTGGACGCGCTTTATCCAATTTATATAGAAAAAGTTGTAAGATTTTTCCAAAATTCTGGATGGCTTTTTGGATACTCTGAGTATGCACATGGATAGTCCTCGGAAAGAGCTTTCCTGTGGTATGCAACAATGTTAGATAGAATGTTCCATGTGGCCATAGTGGCCAGTGGAGCATCTTCATCCAAATTCTGGAGGATCAAGTTCAACAGTTTTTCGTAAATTCGGGATGATTTTGGAATACTCTCATCTCGCATTTGGATAGCCGTCTTAAAGAGGTTTCCAGCGGTATGCACCAATGTCAGGTAGAATGTTCCATGTGGACACAGTGGACGCAATTCATCCAAATTCAAGGGATGAAATGTTACAAGTTTTGCATAAATTCTGGATGATTTATGGATTTATGCATTTGGATAGCCCTCAGAAAGAGCTTTCCAGTGGTATGCAACAATGCGATATAGAATGTTCCGTTCGACCGCAGTGACTAGTGGACGCACTTCCTCCAATTTCGAAATAAGCTAACTTGTAAGAAGAGCTCTGTTAAGTCGTTTACAGAGCTCTGTTAAAAGGGTTGGTTTGTGTCTGTGCTAGTTAAATTCGGAATTTATCTTCACACACATTGTTTTCGATAGGTTTTCTTCAATAGTTTTAAAAAATAAAATATGCAATATTTTTGTCATTTTTTTTGCGAAATTATATTTTGACATTTTTGGGTAAAAACATACTTTGGATTTTTTTACTTAAACGAAGGCTTATGTCATTTGCTTTAATAGCTTGAAAGCAAGCTGTGGGATGTGGGATGCGACCTGTTTATAACAGGTGGCGCAAAAGTAATCCTCCTATCAGAAAATGCTATAAATTTTGCGATTGGCCCCTAATGCCTAATGTTGACATTTGTGTAGTAAACACATGCGAAATACACGTTAATAAACAATGTTACGCTACACTGCTCCAGAACGCGGAATATTGCTGACTATTTATTTGACCAATAATCGGTCTGTGACTTTGGCACAAAAAATAACGAAAGGTTACTTTTGCGCCACCTTGTATAAGTATATCAAAACAAAGACAAACATCTTAAAACTAGAGGTTGAACCACATATTTTAGCATAACACGATAACCATTTATCCTGACAGGAAAGCTTTGATGTATACTGAATTAAGTGGCCTTCATATTCTTCTAATATAATTTCTCCATCCCATCAGCCGTTTAAAAGATATTGGAAAAAAAATCAAATTTTTTGAGAAAATGTTAATAATTTAAAAAAGACGTCTTAAAAACTTTATTGATTGACTTAATAAGCTGCAACTTATGAAATAATACATCGATTTTTTTCGGTATGGACTCGTTTTATGCATGACCGATTAGACTCATCCCGATCTGAGGACATTGCTGTTAAAAATTGACTTACTCGACATGAAATCTCTCATATATTTTTCTCTGCACCAATTTTATTAATTAACCGTATACGATGTATGTATATGTATTTTCAACACTTTGGTCTTAATATTAATACTTATCGAGATAAATGCTAACTCACGAAAATTTATGCGAATTGTCCTTAGCTTAGCATTAATTAAATTTTGAACTTCCCTCGCCAGTTCGCTGGTAGGGAGAAAATCGTATTATTCGCATGAATGCGAATGTTTTGTCATTGCAATAAGTTCTCGTTTCGTGACAATCTTATTGCTGGATCTCTCGATATCATTAATTGTGATTAACATTTCAATTCAAATGGTAATTTTAGTAGTTTCAGTTCGTTCTATGCAAATGGTGTTCTGGCAGTTCCCCCCAACATACTTTTGCTTGACAATATATTGTCAGTTAATACAAGAGAAGAGGAGACAGGCAGACAGTCATACAGATAGATATTGCACACGTAGATAAATAGGTTGATAGGTGTGCTTTGTGTTGGCACATTTCATTAGATGGTAATATAGTTCTAGTGGAATCCAATAATATAATATGTTTGTATGAACATTACGTGTTCCATTAGATTAAACCACTTTAAGTGTTTTCCATCTGACAATTGTTGGTCCACATTTCAACACAGGTGTTTCGTGGAACACTTATGAAGCCATTCTGAAATATTTCATAACACACCTGAGTCCATAAGCAACACAGGTGTTTTTTTCATTTTTCTAAATTAAAATATGAACTCCCATTCTATGGTAATGTGTATTATTACCTTGCCCACATGTTTTACAGATACCAACGAAAGTCACTCACCACCTTTCAAAGAGAAAACAATTTGTTCTTCCTAACAAACGTAGAAGAACATCAATCAATTGGGTGAAGTATTTTGTGGCCAAACTGTTGTCCAAACACCTATTGACATAACAAAACTTACACGCACACATACACATGATGTTTGTGACCACAATTCAAAGAAGTTTTTTTGTGGTTTACTTTTAAGTGATTTTACTCAAATGGAAAATCTGTTTAAATAAAGCACCTGTAATATTTGAACTTCTGCTTTCGGGATAGACATTGATATTTCCATGCACTCAGAAAAATGAACCCAAAAATAAGTTAAAATGAACTAATCTTCAGGAAAATAAAACTTCTTATGGCGCTAAAGGAAATTTTTCATTAAATCAAGTTCACACTTTCCTTTATATCTAGTTCAATTTTTTTTTTTTTTTGTATTATTTCTTTATTTGCAATCTATTTACAATATAAATATTAAGCAAATTTAGTAATTATTTTAATAATGACAGAGAGTTTAAGTTCAATTGAGCTTAAACAAGATCGAAGTTGATACATTCATAGATTAAATTAAACAAATAAATAAAATTACATTTGAATTTATCTAAAAGGGAGATCAAGTATGTGGGTTCGTTTGAGTCTTCTTGTTTCATCACTATCATCTAATAAAGTTATCGCTAATACATTTGGATGTGTACTAAGTCTGTTGAGGTAGTTAGTAGAATATCTCTTGATTTCTTCTCTTATTGTAGGAATCTTTAGATCGTTGTGTATGTTTTTATTATTAACGAACCAAGGAGCATTGACCAATAATCTTAGGGTTTTAGACTGATACCTCTGCAATATTTCAATGTTCGAATTACTCGCTGTTCCCCAAAGTTGGATGCCATATGTCCATACAGGTTTTAGAACTGTTTTGTAAATCAGTATTTTGTTTTCTAAAGAAAGTTTTGATTTATATCCAAGCATCCAAAATAATTTTTTAGTCTTCAGGTCCAGTTGTTTACGCTTGTTTTTAATATGTTCTTGCCATGTCAAACGTCGATCTATCTGAAGTCCCAAATATCTAACGCTTTCAGATTTCGGTATTGTAACTCCATCTAAAAACACAGGAGGGCAATCATTTTTCCTGAGACTATATGTAACATGTGTGGATTTATTGGCATTGACTTTTATATTCCACTTTTTTAACCAACTCTGCATCCTATAAAGATGTCTTTGTACCAAATCGGATGCCTCAGTATCGGATATACTCGATGCTAAAATCGCAGTGTCGTCTGCGTATGTGGCAATTGTTACGTCACTTCCTGTTGGCATATCGGATGTAAATAATGTATATAGTACCGGGCCCAAAACGCTTCCTTGTGGGACACCAGACTTTATTACTCCAATATTAGAAATTTCATCATTTAAATTTACATAAAATCTTCTATCTTGAAGATAAGATTTAATAATCAAATAGTAAGGGGCTGGAAGTATTCGTTTCAATTTGTATAGTAGTCCCTCATGCCATACTCTGTCAAATGCCTGTTTTATATCTAGGAACACACCACAGCAATAACGCTTATTTTCTAACGTCTCTCTTATCACTTTTATAACCCTGTGGCATTGCTCCGGTGTTCCGTGGCTATGTCGAAATCCAAACTGATGCTCTGGCAACGCATTTAAAGATTCAAGTATAGGGAAAAGTCTTTTCTGAAATAATCTTTCAAATAATTTTGAAAGTATTGGTAATAAGCTAATTGGCCTGTAAGAAGAAATCTCATTCTCGGGCTTGTTAGGTTTTAACACCATGATTATTTTGGCGTATTTCCACTGAGTGGGAAAGTAAGAAAGTCTTAATATTGTATTGAAAAGAACTGTGATGTATATTATTGCTTTCTCAGGTAAACATTTTAATACTTTCGCGTCGATGTTATCGTACCCAGGCGATTTCTTGCAGTTCATCAACTTCAATTCTTTTTTTATCTCACGAACTCTGAATGGCTTAATTGGTTTTGACATCTGACATGCAACATCAAGAAAATCAATTATTTCTTTCTCATCAGAAATAGAACATGTCGAAAACGGGGAGAATGTATCTTCCAAGAATAATTTAAAAGCTTCAACCTTACTTTTATCCGATCTGCACCAAGATCCAGCCGAATCCTTAATTGGAATATTCCTTTTTTGAGGTCTTTTGATGTACTTTGTTGCATTCCACAAGTTATGATCGTTTTTTCCTGTTGGGCTCAGATTACTCAAATAATTGCCCATATATTCATTTTTGATTTCCTTAAGACGTTGGTTGAGATTTCTCGATGCTCGGTTAAAATTTGTTTTGTGTAGAGGTTGCCTTGTTCTTTGCCATATTTTTCTTAGGCGACGTTTAATTTTTATGAAATTTTTAACGTCCATCGTTACCTTAATACTCGAAGTGACTACCCTTTCTTCCGGTGTAGCTCTAAATGCTGCTTCGTGAATTAATCTTGTAAAAGACTCAACAGCATCATCCAATTCAACACTCGTTTTTATTTGAATATTTAGACTCAAATTATAATCGATGAAATTTTTGAAACAATTAATATCAGTTTGAGGCGAAAATAATCTTAGTGATTTGTTTCTTAGGCTATGGGTGGTTTTGTAGTTAATTATAATGGGACTATGATCCGAGCTGAGATCATCGCTGCCTGTGATGTCGAAACATGTGTTGGAAATACCGGAAAACACAACAAAATCGAGTAAATCCGGGATTTTAGCGGGATCGCTGGGCCAGTAAGTAGGTGTTCCTGTAGATAGTGTATGATAGTTGTTCTTTATAACACACTTGTACAACTCTTTTCCTTTGGGATTTGCTAAGCGCGAACCCCACCAAGGGTGTTTGGCATTAAAATCCCCACCGACAATAAATTTGTTGCCCAGTTTTTTAAAAAAATTTTCAAACTCGTCGCATTTCACACTAAATCTTGGAGGGAAATATATTGCATATATAGATACATTACTGTTATCGCATTTAAGCTTAACGCCCGCCGCTTGCAAGAATTTTTCTGAAATTTGTTCCTCTATTTCATAATTAATGTTATTTTTTATCAAGATGGCTGAACCTGCATGTGCTTTGTTATCTGGATGGTTAGCTGTTATTATGTCAAATCCAGGTATACGACAGAATGATTTGTTAGTCAAGTGGGTTTCTGATACTAATAGTATATCTATGTGATTATGTTTAAGAAAAACTTCAAGTTCGTTTAAATGGTTGGAAATTCCATTGGCATTCCATACTGCTATTACAAGATCTAATTGCATAGCTTGTTCATTATTAATGACATCATATTGATTAATGTATTTGTTAACTCAATTTGTTTGTTGAGCATACTTTCAATCTTCTGCAGAAGATTGTTATGATTAGGTTCATTAATAGAACCTTTTATTGCTTCAGAGTATGTCATGTTAGGTAAATTTTGATGACTGCGAAAGTCGTTGTTATTTACAGCATTGTAGCTTACATGTATGTTATTGTTTTTGTTACCACTCGTTCTCTTCTTTAGCATATTCTGATATACCATACAACCTTTGTAGTTTGCTGTATGACTCTCTGAACAATTAACACATTTAGGAGGGACAGAGTGTATTTTTGTGCATTCTCTGGTTGGATGTTCTAAACCACATTTCACGCATCTGAAAGATTTTTTACAATAGGACTTCGTGTGTCCAAATTCTTGGCATCGGAAGCACTGGACAACATCATCAAAATGTTGAGGGGGTTCAATCTCGATAATTGCATTATCGAACGATTTCAAAGTATATATTTCGTGATTGTTTTGGCTGGGATCTAAATCGACAAAAAACATTGGTAATGGGAACTTAGAGCGGCGACTGATGACATTCCTAACACTTCGTACTTGGTGTCCTAACGTAAGTAATTTTGCCTTGATATCTGAGATTGGGGTAGAATGGTGAAGGCCCTTGATTACAACTCTGAATGCTCTTTCCTGTTTAAGTTGATATGTGTGGTACGATTTTTTCGACTCTTCAAGAAACTTAATAACCTTGCGATATGATTCTGTTGTTTTTATAATTACCCTGACTTGACCATCCCTTAAAGCTTTGAACGAGAATAGATTTTTATCAATAATTTTGCACAAACTAGTCACCATCTTTCCTATGTCGTCCACATCCGGGATGAAAATTGGTGGTGGTTTAGGTGGATCTGGTGGGTTTGTTGCTTTATTGTTATCGTCTTCATCTTTTCCATTAGTAGCAAGGCTTTCAAATCGATTTTTGGACGTCGAGGGTTCATCATCATGATTAAATCGTTTTGGTTGGAAGATTTTTGGGGATCCAGTATGTTTCCTCTTCGTTGATACATGCTGCCAGTTGTCATCGTCATCATCAGTTGTGCTTTCTTCACTTAAATGTACACTATTGTTTAACATACTAACAATGCAAATATTTTTGCTATGTATGAAACGATATTTGTGTATCAAGTGTGCGTACTTGCGTGCACACGCACTTAATGTTCGTTCACTGAACCGTTTTTTGTCGCTAATACGTTTGTTTGTCACACAATTTGAAAACGTATTGACAATGTTGTTGTTGTAATGTTGTTTTGAAAGAAAACGAAAGAATTGTTTAGCGCAGAGTACGTGTTGTCGCGATCACTGTCGAAACGAAACTGTGATCTAGTTCAATTGAACTCAAATTAAGGAAAAATTGGGAAGTTTTAACTTGAAGTCAGGAAGTTTTTACTAAATATTAGGATTTTTTTTTACTAAAAATTAGCAAAATTTCATCTTAAATAAAGTAATTTTTTACTCAAATTAAGTTTACATTTTAATAAGTGTAAATAAATTATTTTCTCAACTCTAGTTCAATTGTACTTGAAAATATAAATATGTATCTATAAATGAGTTATTTTTGTACTTGCAACTTGTAAAAGTTAACTATATTTTAATTCATTACTATTAATATAGTTCAGTGAAATATTTTCTGGAATTTTCAAATAAATATTTTGCTCCGAAGTAGTTGAAACAAATTCAAAAAACCTGAAACAAAAAAATTTCCATTCATTGTAATATTAATATGTCTTAAGTATTTCGCATATTACCCAATATATTTCCTGTGTAAATTAAACTACTTTACTTCGCAGCTTCTGTTTGAAATAATATTTGAACAGTTAAGGAAATAATGTCTTGAAATGAAGGGATTTTTTTCTTTAATAAATATTCAAGTAATATTTGAAAACTATTCAATAAATTTCTGAAAACCATGAACTAGAATTTAGGAAAATCTGATTTTTCTAGTTAAAATTTCCTAAATGAAATTAGTTTTTTCGAAGAATATTAAAAGTTGCATCGACGTCAGTGAGATTATTATTTAGTAGTGAGAATTTACCAAATATGTAATAAAAAATCTTTACTTGGTCAATGGAATTTGGAGTAAGTAAAATCATTTCATCATCATTTCCTATTACCATTACAAGTAAAATTTCCTACTTTAGAGGAATATTTAACTAAAAATGAGTAAAAATCTTGAACTAAACTGAAGTATAGATTTTACTCACAAAAATGGTTCTCATTTTTCTGAGTGTGGAAAAGTCACTGTAAACAATTTTCGAAATTTATACCACTAGTTTACACACAAATATTTTTTGAGGTGGAGTACGGGTTGTGGTCTCACAAACAAAGTAAACTAAGCACAAAAAAACTGAACTACTAGAAATTTCAAAATTCTCCTTTTCCATTGAACAGACATCGTATGTTTGAGTTGGAAGAAAATATATTTGGAATAGTCATTTTTAAAGTTTATATATTTTTGAACAAATAACAAATTTGGAAATCAAGAAAATATATATACCATCGTTCTTCCGTAGGATGTAATCTATTTGAAAAAATGGTTTAAAAAAATATTTGTTTGAGCAATGTTCATAAATCACCAAATCAAAGCTATTCTCATTAATACCAGGACACTTTTTTCGATGTCTTTATTGTTGACTTTGTGCATTTGTTTGTGATATATAAAAGAACTGATTTATATACTTATACCGCCGTTTTTTATCTCATACGCAGAAAAAAACTTCAAAAAGTTATCTGATCCGAAAAAATAGTTTATAACTTTTCAGGCCCCGATATTTTCTTTCTTTAGAAAAATTGTAGCTTATGTTTTTGCTAATTTAAGTAAAGTAATGTGTTAATATATATTTTTTTATTAACAAGTCATAACGTCCAACTGTCTTAAAGCCCAATTTTGTTTTGGGCCTTATGACCTAAACTAGCACGGACATAAAGCCCAACAAAAATTTTGGTCCTTATGTCCATTTTTTTGGTTTTTAAAACAATTATCATAAGTATTAAAGCAACATTTATTACGAATATTTTTGATATAAGGTACAAAATATTTTTAAATAAAATTAAATTATTTACGCCTGGCCTTGCTTGCGCCGGCTTTATTTAAAAAAATTCGAACATTAATTTATTGCAGAATGTGTTCATATGTCTTTTGGGATTTTGAAGATCGAGATAAATGCAAAAAGCAAAACCTAAATATGTGAACCTTGTCGTTACTTTTCAGTAGAATTTGGGGTAACCCATTTTGAAAAGGAAAGAGTTTATGGAACAGCTAATGTGAAGAGTTTGAAAGAAAATCGCTGGCGATCTGCAGGTACTGAAACTGAGTGTGAGAAATCGGGAGCGCAGTTCTTCGTAGATTGCCCCACACTCAGCTTCTGTGTAATTTCTGCATATGACCCTTTTCCACTTTAGATTCCCCAAAAATTTTAAATATGTAAGTTTTAAACCGTAAAGCAATGTGACAAAAATGACAGAGAAGCTGAGTGTGAAAATTTCTAGGACAAATCGCGCGCACGTATGCTAGTATAGAGTTCTATAAAACAGTACATTTATTGAAGATAAGAAAATCGCGAGCGCGATTTCTCGTAGAATTCCTCACACTCGATTTCGCTGCAAATTTCTTAACTTCAGTACAAGTACTGTTTTTGCGTCAGAAGTTTTTCGACGTTATTATTACGCACATGTCGTTCGTAGCCGATGTATAAGATCAACAATTGTGTCTTTTAAATAATAGCGATAATATATATCCGTATACATTATATTTTTTAAGATGTATATTGAGATATAAAATTATGCAGTCGCTCCTTGATTGAAGTATATAAACAAATTCGAAACTAATGAAGAGTTGAAATTCAATATTGTCAATAAAACTTTCAAAATTTTTCTCAAAAATATTCACAGTTGCTAATTAGTTGAGAAAAAGTACAAAATAATAATTAGGCTTTCTGTCCTTTTTTGTTTTAGGCCTTATGGCCGTACTTGGAGAGGACATAAGGCCCAAAACTAAAATGAGCGTTATGACCCCAAAGAAGAGGTCATAAGGCCCATAATTAAAAAAAAAATTGGGCGTTATGACAGGTCGCCTGAAATTTCACTGTCTTTAAAACAATTTAAAAAAAATTAAAAAACATCGTTTGCTGGCGCGAAAAAGATCATAAATAATTTTTAGTATCAGTATCCTAACGAAAAAACAATGCATATTTGGAATAATCTACTGATAAATGTAGAAATGATGACCCATATTGTAAAAGTAGGAAAAATTAAAAAAATCATTTTTCATACTTTTTATTTTGGACATTTTGTATGGGAGATACAAAAAGTGGCGTGGCAATAACGCCCATTTGTATCCGCACACCTTACACTTCATCCTCTTGATTACTTGACTTAAAAAAATGCATACAATTTAGAGAAATGTATGAAATCTTTATTTGAGTCGATAGAACGGACCGCCGTTGCGCCTTAAATGGGGTTAAATTTTGGCATACTCTCTCCAACATATCGGCCGGTATCTCACTAATAAATTCTTCAATACGAGTATTAGCTTCCAGCCCACAACGGGCTTGTCCCTATAGACATGAGCCTTAACATAGCTTCACACAAAATAATCTTAAAACGTTAAATTGCACGATCTAGGCGGCCAATTGACCGGCCCCAAACCTGAAATAAACTGAGCTCAAAATTTAATTCGTTTGTAACTCGATTCATGGTTAAATTATAGACCAAACTGATCAGTAACATGTTACACGAACTGGGCTGAGCAACCAAAAAGAAAGTTGCCAAAAAAATCACCCATTATAGCATTTGACTTGAAATAAAAGAAAAAAAGAATGTGTCGGTGTTTGACTTCCCTAAATATATCGCGTTTTAAATTTTTGACTTTGCTCTGTACTATAATTAAATCTTTGTCTTCGCAGTAGTTTCTTCTAGGCATGGGGTATATATATTTTTGTTGTTTCTTTTTCTCTCGACGAACTCTGTCTTACTTGCGTAACAACTGTTTTGTCACTCTTAACTTCCCTTAGTTAGCAAAAGAAGATCCTCTAACAATTGATTTCAATTTGATACATCTCTATGCGCCATGCAATTTGCCTATGTACGGAGCAAAGCCTTTTGTGGTTTTACCCAGTAAGACAATGTAAATATGTTTGTAAATGTTGCATAGAGTAGCTACTTTATGCTACTTTCGGTTACTCCGAACCAAACAAAAACAAAATCAACCTCAGAGGCCACTGATGCGGTTATCACTGCAATTACTTGTGAGTTCTCTAATTAAACATTTCTTCCGAAAGACGAAGTGGAAAATGCCTCTCTGCAGTTGGCCAAAAACGGTGATGCCCCGGTGCTTCTGGAAGCCCAGAGACAATTGCTATGCCACTAACAAAGGTATGCGGACCGTACTTTGGAAGGCACTGATTGCAGATGGTTCAAAGGCATTCACAAACACATTCACACACTCTCTATCTCACATTTAGACGAGCCGACAAATTGTGCTAAATTACAAGTGTTGCTGCATCGCATGCCCACAGATTGACGAAGATGGCACCGTGTTGGAGGAACTCTACACGGGTTCCTTCCATGTGCGCCACAACGATTCAAAGAAACGTTTCACCAATGCCTTCTGCCAGGCCTTTAGTCGAAGGAGTATATTTATTTACGAATACATATGGCTAAGCTTTTTCTTTTAATGTATTTTGGCTTTTTTCATATATAAATACACTACAAAAAATACACTGGAAATCAAAGAATTTGCCTGCAATATTTTGGCGTAAACTTAAGTATGAATCGTACTTATTTGTAGTAATATTTCTTAATTACGATTTCGAATTTAAATTTAAAATGTCTGACCTTGAAATAAGCCAGGACATGGTATTTAATTTAAGGCATACATGAGCATAAGTTGATAAAATATATTTCGAAAAGTTCATTAATAGAAGATATGCTTCCCTCATAAAAGTTACCACGATATTCAAAAGATAGCGCTTCGTCTTTCCAAAGTTTTTATTTATTATTTTTTTATACTAGAAAATCCAAAAAAAATAAAATAAATTTACGAATTAATTTTAAAATTTTTATAATTTAATACAATATATTTTGTTGCATAAACCTGACAACATTTGAAGTTTAATCTTGTTCGTACATTTGGTATCGATGTGTAAATCTATTGTGGGTTCATCTTCATATTCGTTGGTTCAACCACCATAAAACTTTTCATCACAACCTGGCTGGAATTAATAAAAAAATATAAAATAAATATTACATATTACATTTGTATATCGGAAAATTTTATGCTCCATAATTTTTGTAATCCATTTCCTCCCATTCACCAAGGTAACAACAAATGTTCCTTTTCAAATTCCAATTTTGGCGAAAAAAAAAATGTTTGTATTATTTATAAATATATTTTCTTTCAATACACAGTACAACACATGATTTTGGGACTCAATTCTGAGAATTGGACGTGAAAGCAGCCAAGTTGGCTAAATTAATAATTTAATGGCCATACGATTTTTTTTGCTCAAGGTGGATTTTTTGCACTTTTTATATTTGTTTTCCAGTGCCTTAAAAATCGCAAAAATTTCCACAAAGTCATAAAATATCTGTCAGTAAAATATTGAAAAATACGTAAACGTATACGTACAAAACACAACATTAAAACAGAACAGAACATTTCGATTAGATTTGTTCCACATTTTTGCTCCTATTCAATATCTACAACTTTGCTTCGGACACAAAAGGGATATTCCGTACGGTATACCGAGAAAAAATATAGAAAAAGTGCTAAAAATCCACCTTGAAAAAACAAATTTGTATGGCCATTAACTTGTTAATTGATCCAACTTGACTAAACGAATGATGTAGAAGTTCTTATTTTTGGGGCTACTTTCACGTCCGATTTTTAGAATTGAGTCCCAAATATTTGTATATTTTTTCATTATTTTCTATCTAAAATAATAAAATTTAATTTTCTCACGTAAGTATTTGTCAAGAAGATCTTTTTAAAAATTTTTGACGGGCCCATACATCGATCTGTAGTACATTTGTGGACAATTTTTAGTACTATTCTGCTGTCTAACTTGTCATTAAGTAATGCAATTTAAAAAATTCAATAAACATAAAAATAAATGGTATTTTTAACCTAAAAAATGCGAATGTCAAAATACTTTCTTGACATACTGTATATCTCTTCAAATAATGTTCATTACGTTACCTAAAATTATGATAAAGAATATGTTTCTGAAAATAAATCAACGGAATGCTTTATATACGAGTACTTATAAATTGCATCATATCACAAAACGATAATATTGAAAAATAATTGACATATCAAATCTTTCAAATAAAATACTTACATTGAGATTATTGTAAGAATTTGTCACTCTTCTATGACACAAATCCTCCAAAAAGACAATTCCAAAATTGTTTACTACAAAATTGAAAAAGGTTTTATTATATCAAATGTCCTTATTATTTGTAACGAATTTTCTTATTTTGAGAAATTATTTTTCATTTCTGTGTTCTGTTTTTCGTTCAGTTTCTTTTTGAGTCCTCACATAAATCACTCTTAGTTATTTATAAGACCATCCCCCACCTACACCACAACACAGCCAAATAACTACGACGCACAACAAATTGAAGTTTCTGGAACAAATGCACTTAATAATATTTTTTCCATCTCAGGCTATGTTCGAAGATGAGCCATATTTGTCCACTTCTTCTAGTACCTCCCTCACAAGGGGTTAACATTTTGTGAAATGTTGATTATCAAATAACTTATACTTCTACTTCTCTGAATCCTTTGTAATTCCACACATAGCAATAGTTAATTTGTCGCTATCAATTTGAGAAAAATGGGTAAAGTGGCTCCGCCCCTTTTGGCACCTCTCACACAAAAGGACCATTTTGTACAAAATGTTTACAGCTTATAACATTAATACCAGTGCATAAAAATACTTGAATTTTTGTACAGTGTAATGCTTTTATAGTGTTTACAGTCCAGTGAAAAATGGGCGTTATTGCCATGTCCCTTTTAGTACCTCTCACACAAATGTACCATTTTGTACAAAAATCTAAAAGATAATAGCGTGAGTACCAATACGCGAAAATACTACAAAATTGTGCACAGCGTAATGCTTTTATAGAGCCTATAGCCATGTGAAAAATGGGCGTTATCACCACGCCCGTTTTATACCTCTCACACAAAATGCCTAAATCATACCATAATTTAATATCTCATAGCGTTAATTTTATGAGATATAAACAAACACTTTTACAGCTATAACTGTAGGATAACCGGAGATTGTGTTGCCCTATGTCCTCGATAACCTCACGAATTCTATCTTTGAGGTCTTGAATCGACGCTGGGCTGTTGGCGTAGATTTTATCTTTCACGTGGCCCCAAAGGAAGAAGTCGCAAGGTGTTAAATCACAAGATCTCGGTGGCCAATTGTGATCACCTCTTCGAGAGATAACACGGTCCGGAAACTTTTCCCGTAACAGAACAATGGTTTCGTTGCTTGTGTGGCACGTAGCGCCGTCTTGTTGAAAGTAAACGTTCCATTCAACTCCGACAATAAAAAATCATTATTCATCTCTCAATAGCGCAATCCATTCACCGTAACTGTTGATCTAACCTCATTTTCGAAAAAGTAAGGTCCAATGACCCCGCCGGACCATAAACCGCACCAAACAGCCACAAGTTGAGGATGGAGAGGCTTCTCAACAATAACTCTTGGGTTTTCCGAGCCCCAGATGCGACAATTTTGCTTGTTGACGTAGCCACCTAGGTGGAAACGGGCCTCATCAGTCAAGATGATTTTTCGATGATTTTCGATTTTTCGAATTTTAATAATTTCAATGTGTTGTTGAATCCTGTATCGTTCCATTTTTAGTAATGGCGTAGTTTATACTTGTCAAATGTCAAAGAATAAAAGCTTCAAAAGTGACAGCTACCGAAATACCGGGTGATTCAAAATAACACCTCTTGTTGGAAAACCCTGTACATTACTCACAAAGTGAGTCGGTTTACCCGACTGAAACTTTCTTACTTGTTTTACCGAATTAAGAATACTGAGATCATTTGATTTTAATCGCAGCTTTTTGACAGGCCCCCCATTGTTAGGCCTGCCTTTTCCTTGTGATCCTAAGGTGGGTGAGAATGTGTGGGTGTGTGAACACTTATGTCTGAAAATGCCTTCATTAGTCCACCACATACATTCTTATGTATGCATATATACTACTATACATACATATAGATATTCATGTGGGTGTACGAGTATATAGTGTTTTGGACCCCTTGGGAAGGATTGAATTTGTACAAAAAGGTTTTCACTAATTGCTTTCACATTTAGGCAATTTAGCAAGCGAACAACTTTTTCCCAATTACAATCTGTGTGTAGGAGGAGGAGTTGAACTCTGGTAGGGTGCCACGGCCGTTCCTTCCTTCCTTCCATCTTCCTAACTTCCAATTATTCATACATTCATCCTACCACTATGTGTGTATTTGTATTATGAATATGCTGGTGCCTCATGGTCTTAATTCTAATGTTTATATTCTCTTCCGGTTCCACCTGAAACTCCTGCCATGCCATGCCATATACAAGTACCTTGTTGAGAGCTTAACTGAGTTCAGTTGAGCCAGGCATTCCGTGGTGTGTAGTGCACATGTACTTATGTATGTGTGCCAATGGGAAACAATGAAATTGCATTACAAGTTTTAATCCTAATCTGAAAATTTGTATAAAACACTCATCTTCTTCATTTGTAGTTGAAAAAGTTACACATCTAAAGTCTCTTGAAAGTGAGTTCCCCTCTTATTTCCGTTTCCGTTTGGTTTTTTGTTTCGTTTCAGTTATGACGGACGCCGTAACCGAAAGTTGGTTGTATTATGTGTTAGTGGTCCTGATGTTGATACCTGTTTATATGTTGTTCACTCTCTTGAAGTTTTTCGGTTGGAAATTGTTTGTAAACAATTAATCTCTCTCTACACATCCCGCCCACCACTGCCCACCGACACACTCTATCAGTCACTCACACAAACACCCACCAAAACTCATATGTACGTGTATGTGTGATGTGTTGTGCTGTGCTGGATGAAGGACATTTATGCGCAAACAAAGTAAGTTTAATTAATTTCCTCGTTTAATTAATACCTCAAAGCATAATCGGGTATTACAAATTTACACATACCATGAGATAGATAAGCAAATCTCTTGGGTGTGTGACAGTGTATGGGCGTGGGAAGATATAGAGAATGGGAATCTTTTTTTCTCGGATGCCCCGAATTTATAGAAATTTTAAATGTGATAGAAATATATTTTTTTCCCAAACATAATTATACCATTCCGCAACAGGGCTTCTGGACACCACATATCCAAATTGAATTTTAATAGGTACATACACTGAAAGAAATACATTCATTAATGAAATCTTACATTGCATCAATAAAACTGGCATTGTTTTTTGCCGAATGTAGAGCTTTATTGATGTAAGTACAAAGATACACAGACGAAATTTCTGAGGAAATTAATCTATTAAACTATTTAATAACATTCAAAACATTTCTTTTTTAATTACATATTTCAATTATCAGTTATTGTTTGATACATTTTTCTGATCAATACATCTAGGGACCATTATGCTGTGACCCATTTATAATCATTATTATTATTTTTTTTATTTATTGTTTTTATTTATAATTTTTATTTATTATTTTTATTTATTATTTTTATTTATTATTTTTAATTTTTATAACAAACATGTTTCACGCCCTTAGTGCAACCAGAAAATAGCAAAACCTGCGTTAAGGAAACTATTCATTATAACGATTTAACATTTCATCAAAAAACGTGTCACTGCATAAATATATACTCAGTCAGAATTTTTAATAAAAGATTTGTTATTAACTTTCGGACTCGATTTGAAAAAAACACACATACAATTTAGAGAAATCTTTATTTGAGTCGATAGAACGGTCTATATATTGACCGCGGCTTCGCCTCAAATGGTTCATACGCTGGGTCCAATTTTGGCATACTCTCTTCAACATATCGGCCGGTATCTCACAAATAAATTCCTCAATATTGGCTTCCATTGCGTCAACCGTTGTAGGCTTGTCTCTATAGACATGAGTCTTAACATAGCCCCTCGAAAAATAATCTAAAGGCGTTAAATCGCACGATCTAGGCGGCCAATTGAGCGGCCCCAAGCGTGAAATAAACAGTTCACCGAACTCGCCTCTCAATTTTCTTTCAGTGTATGTTCACAAATTCATATATGCTGGAGATTACAAATTATACCCAATTTACGGACCGACTTGTCCCTACGACAAGAGGCTGTAAACTCGAGTTTCTTGACGAAAGGTGTTGAAAATCTTGCGGGATAGACAAAGTTGGCCAAATTAAAATTCAAGGCACAAAATTACATTTGAATAATAAATTTACTTAAATAAATGTGATTGAACGAATAAAAGCATAAATTTGTCCCCTGGTTGCTAAAACAAAACTCACCGTCTACACGCTGAAAAAAAATCGCTTCTGTATTATATAGTCACAAAAACATATTCGGCTTGAAACATATATATGTTTAGGGTACACTATAAACATTTAATATTTGGTACATACAAAAATTATATATTGGGGAAGATGTTGTTCTAAACAAATCTTTGTTTACATCCCAATATGTTTTTATTCGGGACTATTATATCCGAAACAAATATTTATTTGCATTTAAGTATTCGGAAAACACATAAATTGTGTTAAATTTTTCAGTAATTCACAGTTAATTTTTTAGAAATGTTAAATGTTTGTAAAATAATAAATAATAATAATTGAAATTGTATAATCTTGAATCAAAATAAATTACTTGGAGGATTGACAACTACTGATGGCTTGGAATACTCAGAAAATTGAAATGATTGATTTAAAACGGAAGTTAATATGGTATCATAACTGGGAGGTACAATTCGAAAACAAGGAAAAATTAAAACTGAAATTCGAAAAAGTCAGTAAAAGTTTGGAAAATTTTTTTAAATAAAATTTATTTGGAGAAATTCCTAAACAATAATATTATTTGTATTTAAACACATATTTTATTTGAGAAATTTAGTTTGCAAATAAATTTTGTTATAATATATTACGTTCCAAATATATTTTATTGATTTTCAAATTTATTTGCTCAGAAATATATAATATTTAAAAATTTGTGTTCCAAATATATTTTCTTTCGATTCAAACATATCAAAAAATGCGATTTTGCCCCGTGTAAACAAGCATGATTATATTACGTAGGGATTTCAAAAGAGAATTCAAAAAGGTCACAGGGACAAGCCTCGCCGTTTAAATTGGGTCTTTTAAGTTATTTATATGTTAATAAAAATCGCAATATACCTATCTTCAGAGTTATAATAGGACGGGCAGGGACACTATTCTCATAATTTGCCAGACTACATTGGTAACAAAAGTACGAGTTATTTAAAATGCTCAATATGTAGCCATTGATATGATTTATACAGGTATTTAAAAAGCATTGCAGTGCATCGAATTTCAAGCAACAATTTGCTCTGGTTGTCGATAGTTTTAAAAATTACGTCCACTTTTATCGAGTTAGTAGCGACGATGAAACGCTTACTTTGATGTTCTTCAATTATTACAAAAGTTATAAGATGTTTATTATGCCATAAATCTGTGGTTTTCTGAAATAACCGCAAATCTCAAAAAATCAAAATGTTCGGCAGAAGCAAAATATATATTTCTTCCTGAACCAATTAGAATAAATGGTTCTCGAGAAATGTTAATATATCGATACCTTCATTCTAAACTTGGCTAAGTGCAAAAAGGTAGTTTTTCAGGAGAGGCGATCAAAGTTTAACTTTTTTTAATTTGTGTGAATTCCTTTATGATAGAAATCGAATGACCTGTACTGTTTTGTGAATAACTTTTGATTGGGTTGACGGATAAACACCACACGAACAAACGGAATTTAATTTGGAATATTTAGAAATTAAAAATGCAATATCCCTAAAAACATGCAAAGTCGACTTAGCCTGTTTTAGAATGGAGGTATCGATATGTACCCAGCAAAATCTGGGTAAGTTCATGTCATTAACACCTGCATTACCAGGTAATGATATCTCATTATCGCCATCATTACTATCAGTATATAAATAACGACAAACTAAATAATGATTTTATTCTGCTGTATAATTGTTCTCCCTTCGAGAGATTAAAGTATTTTTTTTACTTGAATTTAGTATGACATTTTTCTTTCCGTGGTTTTATCAGATAAAAGCCTAAAATTGTGCAATGTTCATGTTGGTTCCCTTTGAAGATACCCAAAATGTGTTCTCCCTACTTCCCATTCACTATGTTGGTTGGTACGCTGTCGGCCGCCTTATTAACTTTAACCATTTTTTTATTTGTTTATGAATAAATATAATTATTTCTTCCCCTGAAGTCTTATCACTCTATATTCGCCATAAAATGTTTGTTTTGATTAAAACTAAAAACCCTTCAAATCAAATAGAAATTATAAATGGTCAACTTTATTCCATTTCAGAATGCCTTTAGGCTTGGATAGAGAATAAAATTGATTCTAATAGAAATTCAAATGACATGGATTATTTTTGGAATATAATCAGAAATAAGAAAGTTTGTGAAAACTCTGCCAACGGCCTTTCTCAGATTGATGTTTCACTCATTAATAAACAAAGAGCACAAAGACAATTCAAATGCAAATTCTGCTCAACAATCCCAAGGAATAAATAAATTCCAACTCTTTTTTTTGTAATCACAACAAACAAATATGTAAATACCCAAAGTTGAAATACATAAGTCTGTGTCAAGAGATTCCTGCCCTTCAACATTGCCCGCCAACGTCCTTACATTCAAATCTCTCCTCTGTAGACTCCTCTGTCCATTTGTGCAAAGGGCATAACAGATAATAATAATAATCAAGTTGGATGATATATAAAATATTTTATATTTTGGTATTGTATTTTGTCAATGCGTGTGTCAAGGAGAAACAAATCGCCTCTGTAGTATATTGTCCCAAACATAATCTGCATGAAACATGCATATATTTGGGATTCACTCGAAATACATATGTGATATTCATATTTAATGATATAAGATAAATATATGGTATTTGCTTGGGAGATGTTTTAGGAGACACATGGGCAAGTCCTACAAACAATGCACAAACCCAAATTTTTTGAAATTGATCCAGCATTATTTTTATAATTTTATTATGCCAAATGGTTTATTTGTACACGCTGAAAAACAAATCGCTTCTGTAGTATTTTGTTCCAAACATATTCTGCTGGAAACATACACATTTTTAGGGTGTACTCCAAATATGTAATATTTGACACTCACAAATATTATATGTTTGTGAGGATGTTGTTCTAAACAAAATTATGTTTTCATCCTAATATTCTCTTATTTGGAAATAATATTTCCAAAACAATGATGATTTGTATTTAAGTATTTTGGCAATGTATCGATGCCTTATTATAAAGGAAAGTTTTCAGTTTTTTAGAAATTTAAGGTTTAATTTCTTAGAAATTTTATATGTTTGAAAATTTAAATCGTATAATTTTGGGTTACGATAAATAGCATTGATGGACTGACAATTGGACTATTTATAAATAAAAAATTTGTGCTGTAAAACAAAAGAAAATGCTGCTTACGACATTTTTACCTATAAAGTATACCTATAAAGTATAGGAAAAAATAAAATTAAAAATTGCCAAAGTCAACAAAGATTTAAAATTTTTTTAATATAATGTATTTGGATAAATTCTTAAACAATATCTTTGTTTGTTTTTAAACACATTTTTTATTTGGGACAGTAAGTTCGCAAATATTATTTTTTTTTATTTATATGAATTACAATACAAAGTAAATTTATATTCTAATTTTTAAGGTCCAGGGAAAGGCCGGGTTACAAAGACCATATGGCTAAATATTTGCAGCGACAGACCAGAACCTGGGAAGGGAATCGAACCCACGACCCCCAAACTCATAGGCGAGTACGCTACCAACTCGCCTACTGGGGCGCTCAAGTTCGCAAATATATTTTGTTGTAATATATTAATATATGCGTTCCAAACAAAATTTCTTGATTTTCAAATAAAATATATTTGTTCAAAAATATATAATATTTAAAAATTTACTTTCCAAGTATATTTTCTTTGAATTCAAACATATCAAAAATGGCGATTTTCCTCCGTGTATATATTTTATAATTCTCTTATAGTTATCTTTATTTTAGGTATTAGATTTTGTGTGATTTATTATGCAGAATTACCTAAAAATTACGAAAATACAGATCAACTTTCGAAGCTACTTCCAATTTTAGTAGCGTGCGTCACAAAGCATTGAGATCAATTATTTCGTAACAAATACCAGTTGAACAATTAATTATTTATGCCATTCGAAAGTAAAGTAAACTTAAATCCCGTTAAACGCTATGTACTGGGATTTCCAATAAGAGTTCTATGATTTCTTTGAAAAAAAAACACGCTTATTGTTAAGGAAATTCAAAAGTTCTAAATAAAATGTCATTCAAATGGCCTCCACGACTTCTTCTGCAGGAACGAATTCGATGAACCCAATTTTCGAGCACTTTTTTCCACTAAATCAAGTCGTATGTCATGAATGTCAACGTTCAATATTGACATGTAAAGCTTGAAGAGAGTCTGGTTTATTTCGAAAGACCAATGACTTCAAATAACCACACAAGAAACACACATTTAATGGTGTTAAATCGCAACTTCTTGAAATAATCGAATCTCCAAGCTTTTCTCGCAACAATTCAATTGTTTCATTTGCTGTGTGGCACGTAGCCACAATCGGCCAATGGCAAAAAGATAGCTCTTAACGAGAGCTAAAATATTGCTCATGGGTGTCTAGGTCGTTGGTCGAGTGGAAAGTGTTTTTTTTTATTTAAAAAAAATGGACTTAGCATCATTTTCAAATGTGAACGAAAAGTTTATTTTTGATCTAGCTCCTCAACTGTACGAGAGCTAAAATATTGCTCAAGGGTGTCAAGGTCGTAGGTCGACTGGAAAGTGTTTTTTTTATGTAAAAACAATGGAATTAGCGCACGAAAAGTTGCAATTGGCGAACGATTATTTTGATAATAAAACTGAATAATTTGTAAACGTTGTTCTTGCGTATATCTCTCCATGATGAAATTGTAAACACTATTGAATACAATGAAAAACATATGACAGATCATGACATATTGCAAATGGTCGAAACGTCACTTCAAAATCATATCATCCCTATTGGACAACCGTTTATAATTTTTCCAAAGATACATTTTCTAGAAGATTGTGTTATTGTGATTGTGAAAACTCAACATCAAATCGATGAACTCCAAGTGTTCTACATTAACTTCACTGCAGACACAAAGATGTCCGTGAAGATAAATATCGATTTGAAAAATAAATATTAGCCAAGACACAAACCACCTTATATTAACAGAGCGCTGTTATGTGGCTAACAGAGCGCTGTTAAACGGCTAACAAAGCACTGTTAAATGTTAAAAGTGATAATATATTTCCGAATACGCGAATTTTAACAAATTTATTTTAGTGCAATATAATGAAAATACATGAATAGAATAAGTAGAAGTCAAATATTATGACAAATAACAAATACCATAAATAATTTAGTCAAAACCTACACAACTAGTGGTTACTTAACTCGCAACATTTTGTTCGCACTGCATCTAAACAAAAAAAGATGGAGTATTGGGGTTTTCAGGAAAAGCTCCAAATTCGGTGCTGAATCTAAATATGTAAACGAATTTAACAAAAAAATCCCAGAATTTTAGTTATTCAGAAAATGAAGTTAAATACTTATTTTTGAAAATCGCCCACTGTGGCTAAACAAAAAAAGATGGAGTATTCCGGTTTTCAGGAAAAACTCCAAATTCGGCGCTGAATCTAAATATGTAAACGAATTTAACAAAAAAATCCCAGAATTTGAGTTATTCAGAAAATGAAGTTAAATACTTATTTTTGAAAATCGCCCACTGTGGCTAAACAAAAAAAGATGGAGTATTGGGGTTTTCAGGAAAAACTCCAAATTCGGCGCTGAATCTAAATATGTAAACGAATTTAACAAAAAAATCCCAGAATTTGAGTTATTCAGAAAATGAAGTTAAATACTTATTTTTGAAAATCGCCCACTGTGGCTAAACAAAAAAAGATGGAGTATTCCGGTTTTCAGGAAAAACTCCAAATTCGGCGCTGAATCTAAATATGTAAACGAATTTAACAAAAAATCCCAGAATTTGAGTTATTCAGAAAATGAAGTTGAATTCTTTTTTTTTAAATTGCCCACTGTGGCTAAACAAAAAAAGATGGAGTATTGGGGTTTTCAGGAAAAACTCCAAATTCGGCGCTGAATCTAAATATGTAAACGAATTTAACAAAAAAATCCCAGAATTTGAGTTATTCAGAAAATGAAGTTAAATACTTATTTTTGAAAATCGCCCACTGTGGCTAAACAAAAAAAGATGGAGTATTGGGGTTTTCAGGAAAAACTCCAAATTCGGCGCTGAATCTAAATATGTAAACGAATTTAACAAAAAAATCCCAGAATTTGAGTTATTCAGAAAATGAAGTTAAATACTTATTTTTGAAAATCGCCCACTGTGGCTAAACAAAAAAAGATGGAGTATTCCGGTTTTCAGGAAAAACTCCAAATTCGGCGCTGAATCTAAATATGTAAACGAATTTAACAAAAAAATCCCAGAATTTGAGTTATTCAGAAAATGAAGTTAAATTCTTTTTTTTTAAATCGCCCACTGTGGCTAAACAAAAAAAGATGGAGTATTGGGGTTTTCAGGAAAAACTCCAAATTCGGCGCTGAATCTAAATATGTAAACGAATTTAACAAAAAAATCCCAGAATTTGAGTTATTCAGAAAATGAAGTTAAATACTTATTTTTGAAAATCGCCCACTGTGGCTAAACAAAAAAAGATGGAGTATTCCGGTTTTCAGGAAAAACTCCAAATTCGGCGCTGAATCTAAATATGTAAACGAATTTAACAAAAAAATCCCAGAATTTGAGTTATTCAGAAAATGAAGCTAAATTCTTTTTTTTTTAAATCGCCCACTGTGGCTAAACAAAAAAAGATGGAGTATTGGGGTTTTCAGGAAAAACTCCAAATTCGGCGCTGAATCTAAATATGTAAACGAATTTAACAAAAAAATCCCAGAATTTGAGTTATTCAGAAAATGAAGTTAAATACTTATTTTTGAAAATCGCCCACTGTGGCTAAACAAAAAAAGATGGAGTATTGGGGTTTTCAGGAAAAACTCCAAATTCGGCGCTGAATCTAAATATGTAAACGAATTTAACAAAAAAATCCCAGAATTTGAGTTATTCAGAAAATGAAGTTAAATACTTATTTTTGAAAATCGCCCACTGTGGCTAAACAAAAAAAGATGGAGTATTCCGGTTTTCAGGAAAAACTCCAAATTCGGCGCTGAATCTAAATATGTGAACGAATTTAACAAAAAAATCCCAGAATTTGAGTTATTCAGAAAATGAAGTTAAATACTTATTTTTGAAAATCGCCCACTGTGGCTAAACAAAAAAAGATGGAGTATTGGGGTTTTCAGGAAAAACTCCAAATTCGGCGCTGAATCTAAATATGTAAACGAATTTAACAAAAAAATCCCAGAATTTGAGTTATTCAGAAAATGAAGTTAAATTCTTTTTTTTTAAATCGCCCACTGTGGCTAAACAAAAAAAGATGGAGTATTGGGGTTTTCAGGAACAACTCCAAATTCGGCACTGAATCTAAATATGTAAACGAATTTAACAAAAAAATCCCAGAATTTGAGTTATTCAGAAAATGAAGTTAAATACTTATTTTTGAAAATCGCCCACTGTGGCTAAACAAAAAAAGATGGAGTATTCCGGTTTTCAGGAAAAACTCCAAATTCGGCGCTGAATCTAAATATGTGAACGAATTTAACAAAAAAATCCCAGAATTTGAGTTATTCAGAAAATGAAGTTAAATACTTATTTTTGAAAATCGCCCACTGTGGCTAAACAAAAAAAGATGGAGTATTGGGGTTTTCAGGAAAAACTCCAAATTCGGCGCTGAATCTAAATATGTAAACGAATTTAACAAAAAAATCCCAGAATTTGAGTTATTCAGAAAATGAAGTTTAATTCTTTTTTTTTAAATCGCCCACTGTGGCTAAACAAAAAAAGATGGAGTATTGGGGTTTTCAGGAAAAACTCCAAATTCGGCGCTGAATCTAAATATGTAAACGAATTTAACAAAAAAATCCCAGAATTTGAGTTATTCAGAAAATGAAGTTAAATACTTATTTTTGAAAATCGCCCACTGTGGCTAAACAAAAAAAGATGGAGTATTGGGGTTTTCAGGAAAAACTCCAAATTCGGCGCTGAATCTAAATATGTAAACGAATTTAACAAAAAAATCCCAGAATTTGAGTTATTCAGAAAATGAAGTTAAATACTTATTTTTGAAAATCGCCCACTGTGGCTAAACAAAAAAAGGTGGAGTATTGGGGTTTTCAAAATTCAAAATTTGGAGCCGAATTTGGAGTTTTTCCTGAAAACCCCAATACTCCATCTTTTTTTGTTTAGCCACAGTGGGCGATTTAAAAAAAAAGAATTTAACTTCATTTTCTGAATAACTCAAATTCTGGGATTTTTTTGTTAAATTCGTTTACATATTTAGATTCAGCGCCGAATTTGAAGTTTTGCCTGAAAACCGGAATACTCCATCTTTTTTTGTTTAGCCACAGTGGGCGATTTTCAAAAATAAGTATTTAACTTCATTTTCTGAATAACTCAAATTCTGGGATTTTTTTGTTAAATTCGTTTACATATTTAGATTCAGCGCCGAATTTGGAGTTGTTCCTGAAAACCGGAATACTCCATCTTTTTTTGTTTAGCCACAGTGGGCGATTTTCAAAAATAAGTATTTAACTTCATTTTCTGAATAACTCAAATTCTGGGATTTTTTTGTTAAATTCGTTTACATATTTAGATTCAGCGCCGAATTTGGAGTTTTTCCTGAAAACCCCAATACTCCATCTTTTTTTGTTTAGCCACAGTGGGCGATTTTCAAAAATAAGTATTTAACTTCATTTTCTGAATAACTCAAATTCTGGGATTTTTTTGTTAAATTCGTTTACATATTTAGATTCAGCGCCGAATTTGGAGTTTTTCCTGAAAACCCCAATACTCCATCTTTTTTTGTTTAGCCACAGTGGGCGATTTTCAAAAATAAGTATTTAACTTCATTTTCTGAATAACTCAAATTCTGGGATTTTTTTGTTAAATTCGTTTACATATTTAGATTCAGCGCCGAATTTGGAGTTTTTCCTGAAAACCCCAATACTCCATCTTTTTTTGTTTAGCCACAGTGGGCGATTTTCAAAAATAAGTATTTAACTTCATTTTCTGAATAACTCAAATTCTGGGATTTTTTTGTTAAATTCGTTTACATATTTAGATTCAGCGCCGAATTTGGAGTTTTTCCTGAAAACCCCAATACTCCATCTTTTTTTGTTTAGCCACAGTGGGCGATTTTCAAAAATAAGTATTTAACTTCATTTTCTGAATAACTCAAATTCTGGGATTTTTTTGTTAAGTTCGTTTACATATTTAGATTCAGCGCCGAATTTGGAGTTTTTCCTGAAAACCCCAACACTCCATCTTTTTTTGTTTAGCCACAGTGGGCGATTTTCAAAAATAAGTATTTAACTTCATTTTCTGAATAACTCAAATTCTGGGATTTTTTTGTTAAGTTCGTTTACATATTTAGATTCAGCGCCGAATTTGGAGTTTTTCCTGAAAACCCCAATACTCCATCTTTTTTTGTTTAGCCACAGTGGGCGATTTTCGAAAATAAGTATTTAACTTCATTTTCTGAATAACTCAAATTCTGGGATTTTTTGTTAAATTCGTTTACATATTTAGATTCAGCGCCGAATTTGGAGTTTTTCCTGAAAACCCCAATACTCCATCTTTTTTTGTTTAGCCACAGTGGGCGATTTTCAAAAATAAGTATTTAACTTCATTTTCTGAATAACTCAAATTCTGGGATTTTTTTGTTAAATTCGTTTACATATTTAGATTCAGCGCCGAATTTGGAGTTTTTCCTGAAAACCGGAATACTCCATCTTTTTTTGTTTAGCCACAGTGGGCGATTTTCAAAAATAAGTATTTAACTTCATTTTCTGAATAACTCAAATTCTGGGATTTTTTTGTTAAGTTCGTTTACATATTTAGATTCAGCGCCGAATTTGGAGTTTTTCCTGAAAACCCCAACACTCCATCTTTTTTTGTTTAGCCACAGTGGGCGATTTTCAAAAATAAGTATTTAACTTCATTTTCTGAATAACTCAAATTCTGGGATTTTTTTGTTAAGTTCGTTTACATATTTAGATTCAGCGCCGAATTTGGAGTTTTTCCTGAAAACCCCAATACTCCATCTTTTTTTGTTTAGCCACAGTGGGCGATTTTCGAAAATAAGTATTTAACTTCATTTTCTGAATAACTCAAATTCTGGGATTTTTTGTTAAATTCGTTTACATATTTAGATTCAGCGCCGAATTTGGAGTTTTTCCTGAAAACCGGAATACTCCATCTTTTTTTGTTTAGCCACAGTGGGCGATTTAAAAAAAAAGAATTTAACTTCATTTTCTGAATAACTCAAATTCTGGGATTTTTTTGTTAAATTCGTTTACATATTTAGATTCAGCGCCGAATTTGGAGTTTTTCCTGAAAACCCCAATACTCCATCTTTTTTTGTTTAGCCACAGTGGGCGATTTTCAAAAATAAGTATTTAACTTCATTTTCTGAATAACTCAAATTCTGGGATTTTTTTGTTAAATTCGTTTACATATTTAGATTCAGCGCCGAATTTGGAGTTTTTCCTGAAAACCCCAATACTCCATCTTTTTTTGTTTAGCCACAGTGGGCGATTTAAAAAAAAAGAATTTAACTTCATTTTCTGAATAACTCAAATTCTGGGATTTTTTGTTAAATTCGTTTACATATTTAGATTCAGCGCCGAATTTGGAGTTGTTCCTGAAAACCGGAATACTCCATCTTTTTTTGTTTAGCCACAGTGGGCGATTTTCAAAAATAAGTATTTAACTTCATTTTCTGAATAACTCAAATTCTGGGATATTTTTGTTAAATTCGTTTACATATTTAGATTCAGCGCCGAATTTGGAGTTTTTCCTGAAAACCCCAATACTCCATCTTTTTTTGTTTAGCCACAGTGGGCGATTTTCAAAAATAAGTATTTAACTTCATTTTCTGAATAACTCAAATTCTGGGATTTTTTTGTTAAATTCGTTTACATATTTAGATTCAGCGCCGAATTTGGAGTTTTTCCTGAAAACCCCAATACTCCATCTTTTTTTGTTTAGCCACAGTGGGCGATTTAAAAAAAAAGAATTTAACTTCATTTTCTGAATAACTCAAATTCTGGGATTTTTTTGTTAAATTCGTTTACATATTTAGATTCAGCGCCGAATTTGGAGTTTTTCCTGAAAACCCCAATACTCCATCTTTTTTTGTTTAGCCACAGTGGGCGATTTAAAAAAAAAGAATTTAACTTCATTTTCTGAATAACTCAAATTCTGGGATTTTTTTGTTAAATTCGTTTACATATTTAGATTCAGCGCCGAATTTGGAGTTTTTCCTGAAAACCCCAATACTCCATCTTTTTTTGTTTAGCCACAGTGGGCGATTTTCAAAAATAAGTATTTAACTTCATTTTCTGAATAACTCAAATTCTGGGATTTTTTTGTTAAATTCGTTTACATATTTAGATTCAGCGCCGAATTTGGAGTTTTTCCTGAAAACCCCAATACTCCATCTTTTTTTGTTTAGCCACAGTGGGCGATTTTCAAAAATAAGTATTTAACTTCATTTTCTGAATAACTCAAATTCTGGGATTTTTTTGTTAAATTCGTTTACATATTTAGATTCAGCGCCGAATTTGGAGTTTTTCCTGAAAACCCCAATACTCCATCTTTTTTTGTTTAGCCACAGTGGGCGATTTTCAAAAATAAGTATTTAACTTCATTTTCTGAATAACTCAAATTCTGGGATTTTTTTGTTAAATTCGTTTACATATTTAGATTCAGCGCCGAATTTGGAGTTTTTCCTGAAAACCGGAATACTCCATCTTTTTTTGTTTAGCCACAGTGGGCGATTTTCAAAAATAAGTATTTAACTTCATTTTCTGAATAACTCAAATTCTGGGATTTTTTTGTTAAGTTCGTTTACATATTTAGATTCAGCGCCGAATTTGGAGTTTTTCCTGAAAACCCCAACACTCCATCTTTTTTTGTTTAGCCACAGTGGGCGATTTTCAAAAATAAGTATTTAACTTCATTTTCTGAATAACTCAAATTCTGGGATTTTTTTGTTAAGTTCGTTTACATATTTAGATTCAGCGCCGAATTTGGAGTTTTTCCTGAAAACCCCAATACTCCATCTTTTTTTGTTTAGCCACAGTGGGCGATTTTCGAAAATAAGTATTTAACTTCATTTTCTGAATAACTCAAATTCTGGGATTTTTTTGTTAAATTCGTTTACATATTTAGATTCAGCGCCGAATTTGGAGTTTTTCCTGAAAACCGGAATACTCCATCTTTTTTTGTTTAGCCACAGTGGGCGATTTAAAAAAAAGAATTTAACTTCATTTTCTGAATAACTCAAATTCTGGGATTTTTTTGTTAAATTCGTTTACATATTTAGATTCAGCGCCGAATTTGGAGTTTTTCCTGAAAACCCCAATATTCCATCTTTTTTTGTTTAGCCACAGTGGGCGATTTTCGAAAATAAGTATTTAACTTCATTTTCTGAATAACTCAAATTCTGGGATTTTTTTGTTAAATTCGTTTACATATTTAGATTCAGCGCCGAATTTGGAGTTGTTCCTGAAAACCGGAATACTCCATCTTTTTTTGTTTAGCCACAGTGGGCGATTTTCGAAAATAAGTATTTAACTTCATTTTCTGAATAACTCAAATTCTGGGATTTTTTTGTTAAATTCGTTTACATATTTAGATTCAGCGCCGAATTTGGAGTTTTTCCTGAAAACCCCAATACTCCATCTTTTTTTGTTTAGCCACAGTGGGCGATTTAAAAAAAAAGAATTTAACTTCATTTTCTGAATAACTCAAATTCTGGGATTTTTTTGTTAAATTCGTTTACATATTTAGATTCAGCGCCGAATTTGGAGTTGTTCCTGAAAACCGGAATACTCCATCTTTTTTTGTTTAGCCACAGTGGGCGATTTTCGAAAATAAGTATTTAACTTCATTTTCTGAATAACTCAAATTCTGGGATTTTTTTGTTAAATTCGTTTACATATTTAGATTCAGCGCCGAATTTGGAGTTTTTCCTGAAAACCCCAATACTCCATCTTTTTTTGTTTAGCCACAGTGGGCGATTTTCGAAAATAAGTATTTAACTTCATTTTCTGAATAACTCAAATTCTGGGATTTTTTTGTTAAATTCGTTTACATATTTAGATTCAGCGCCGAATTTGGAGTTTTTCCTGAAAACCGGAATACTCCATCTTTTTTTGTTTAGCCACAGTGGGCGATTTAAAAAAAAAGAATTTAACTTCATTTTCTGAATAACTCAAATTCTGGGATTTTTTTGTTAAATTCGTTTACATATTTAGATTCAGCGCCGAATTTGGAGTTTTTCCTGAAAACCCCAATACTCCATCTTTTTTTGTTTAGCCACAGTGGGCGATTTAAAAAAAAAGAATTTAACTTCATTTTCTGAATAACTCAAATTCTGGGATTTTTTTGTTAAATTCGTTTACATATTTAGATTCAGCGCCGAATTTGGAGTTGTTCCTGAAAACCGAAATACTCCATCTTTTTTTGTTTAGCCACAGTGGGCGATTTTCGAAAATAAGTATTTAACTTCATTTTCTGAATAACTCAAATTCTGGGATTTTTTTGTTAAATTCGTTTACATATTTAGATTCAGCGCCGAATTTGGAGTTTTTCCTGAAAACCCCAATACTCCATCTTTTTTTGTTTAGCCACAGTGGGCGATTTTCAAAAATAAGTATTTAACTTCATTTTCTGAATAACTCAAATTCTGGGATTTTTTTGTTAAATTCGTTTACATATTTAGATTCAGCGCCGAATTTGGAGTTTTTCCTGAAAACCCCAATACTCCATCTTTTTTTGTTTAGCCGCAGTGGGCGATTTAAAAAAAAAGAATTTAACTTCATTTTCTGAATAACTCAAATTCTGGGATTTTTTTGTTAAATTCGTTTACATATTTAGATTCAGCGCCGAATTTGGAGTTTTTCCTGAAAACCCCAATACTCCATCTTTTTTTGTTTAGCCACAGTGGGCGATTTTCAAAAATAAGTATTTAACTTCATTTTCTGAATAACTCAAATTCTGGGATTTTTTTGTTAAATTCGTTTACATATTTAGATTCAGCGCCGAATTTGGAGTTTTTCCTGAAAACCCCAATACTCCATCTTTTTTTGTTTAGCCACAGTGGGCGATTTTCAAAAATAAGTATTTAACTTCATTTTCTGAATAACTCAAATTCTGGGATTTTTTTGTTAAATTCGTTTACATATTTAGATTCAGCGCCGAATTTGGAGTTTTTCCTGAAAACCCCAATACTCCATCTTTTTTTGTTTAGCCACAGTGGGCGATTTTCAAAAATAAGTATTTAACTTCATTTTCTGAATAACTCAAATTCTGGGATTTTTTTGTTAAATTCGTTTATATATTTAGATTCAGCGCCGAATTTGGAGTTTTTCCTGAAAACCCCAATACTCCATCTTTTTTTGTTTAGCCACAGTGGGCGATTTTCAAAAATAAGTATTTAACTTCATTTTCTGAATAACTCAAATTCTGGGATTTTTTTGTTAAATTCGTTTACATATTTAGATTCAGCGCCGAATTTGGAGTTTTTCCTGAAAACCCCAATACTCCATCTTTTTTTGTTTAGCCACAGTGGGCGATTTAAAAAAAAAGAATTTAACTTCATTTTCTGAATAACTCAAATTCTGGGATTTTTTTGTTAAATTCGTTTACATATTTAGATTCAGCGCCGAATTTGGAGTTTTTCCTGAAAACCCCAATACTCCATCTTTTTTTGTTTAGCCACAGTGGGCGATTTAAAAAAAAAGAATTTAACTTCATTTTCTGAATAACTCAAATTCTGGGATTTTTTTGTTAAATTCGTTTACATATTTAGATTCAGCGCCGAATTTGGAGTTTTTCCTGAAAACCCCAATACTCCATCTTTTTTTGTTTAGCCACAGTGGGCGATTTTCAAAAATAAGTATTTAACTTCATTTTCTGAATAACTCAAATTCTGGGATTTTTTTGTTAAATTCGTTTATATATTTAGATTCAGCGCCGAATTTGGAGTTTTTCCTGAAAACCCCAATACTCCATCTTTTTTTGTTTAGCCACAGTGGGCGATTTTCAAAAATAAGTATTTAACTTCATTTTCTGAATAACTCAAATTCTGGGATTTTTTTGTTAAATTCGTTTACATATTTAGATTCAGCGCCGAATTTGGAGTTTTTCCTGAAAACCCCAATACTCCATCTTTTTTTGTTTAGCCACAGTGGGCGATTTAAAAAAAAAGAATTTAACTTCATTTTCTGAATAACTCAAATTCTGGGATTTTTTTGTTAAATTCGTTTACATATTTAGATTCAGCGCCGAATTTGGAGTTTTTCCTGAAAACCCCAATACTCCATCTTTTTTTGTTTAGCCACAGTGGGCGATTTAAAAAAAAAGAATTTAACTTCATTTTCTGAATAACTCAAATTCTGGGATTTTTTTGTTAAATTCGTTTACATATTTAGATTCAGCGCCGAATTTGGAGTTTTTCCTGAAAACCCCAATACTCCATCTTTTTTTGTTTAGCCACAGTGGGCGATTTTCAAAAATAAGTATTTAACTTCATTTTCTGAATAACTCAAATTCTGGGATTTTTTTGTTAAATTCGTTTACATATTTAGATTCAGCGCCGAATTTGGAGTTTTTCCTGAAAACCCCAATACTCCATCTTTTTTTGTTTAGCCACAGTGGGCGATTTTCAAAAATAAGTATTTAACTTCATTTTCTGAATAACTCAAATTCTGGGATTTTTTTGTTAAATTCGTTTACATATTTAGATTCAGCGCCGAATTTGGAGTTTTTCCTGAAAACCCCAATACTCCATCTTTTTTTGTTTAGCCACAGTGGGCGATTTAAAAAAAAAGAATTTAACTTCATTTTCTGCATAACTCAAATTCTGGGATTTTTTTGTTAAATTCGTTTACATATTTAGATTCAGCGCCGAATTTGGAGTTGTTCCTGAAAACCGGAATACTCCATCTTTTTTTGTTTAGCCACAGTGGGCGATTTTCAAAAATAAGTATTTAACTTCATTTTCTGAATAACTCAAATTCTGGGATTTTTTTGTTAAATTCGTTTACATATTTAGATTCAGCGCCGAATTTGGAGTTTTTCCTGAAAACCCCAATACTCCATCTTTTTTTGTTTAGCCACAGTGGGCGATTTTCAAAAATAAGTATTTAACTTCATTTTCTGAATAACTCAAATTCTGGGATTTTTTTGTTAAATTCGTTTACATATTTAGATTCAGCGCCGAATTTGGAGTTTTTCCTGAAAACCCCAATACTCCATCTTTTTTTGTTTAGCCACAGTGGGCGATTTAAAAAAAAAGAATTTAACTTCATTTTCTGAATAACTCAAATTCTGGGATTTTTTTGTTAAATTCGTTTACATATTTAGATTCAGCGCCGAATTTGGAGTTTTTCCTGAAAACCCCAATACTCCATCTTTTTTTGTTTAGCCACAGTGGGCGATTTTCAAAAATAAGTATTTAACTTCATTTTCTGAATAACTAAAATTCTAGGATTTTTTTGTTAAATTCGTTTACATATTTAGATTCAGCACCGAATTTGGAGCTTTTCCTGAAAACCCCAATACTCCATCTTTTTTTGTTTAGATGCAGTGCGAACAAAATGTTGCGAGTTAAGTAACCACTAGTTGTGTAGGTTTTGACTAAATTATTTATGGTATTTGTTATTTGTCATAATATTTGACTTCTACTTATTCTATTCATGTATTTTCATTATATTGCACTAAAATAAATTTGTTAAAATTCGCGTATTCGGAAATATATTATCACTTTTAACATTTAACAGTGCTTTGTTAGCCGTTTAACAGCGCTCTGTTAGCCACATAACAGCGCTCTGTTAATATAAGGTGGTTTGTGTCTTGGCTAATATTTATTTTTCAAATCGATATTTATCTTCACGGACATGACACAAAGCTGTCATAGAGTAATTGAACTTGGCATGAAGATGACGTTACAACGAACTGTGCAACATCATACATAAATATATTTTCAAAGATCTATCTAAGCATTGTGTGCAATGTTAACAAATAAGTGAAGAAAGTGTGCAAAAGGATTGTCATTTGTATTTGAAAACAAAAGTAAATTGTTGCCTAACGACATATGTATTTTGCAAATATTTAGCAATGAAATATTTCGTCTTTATTTCAAATATGACGTCTTTGGTATAAACTTTAGAAAATTACAAATATGTATGTTATGCTTTCATGTATTGAAATTGTGTGTTTCTCCCTTTGACAACTGAACTCAGGAGATTACTGAAGATACTTTAGAGAGGAATTTCCTGTGGTTATATGGCATAACCGCCTATCCTAACAAATTAAAATGTTCAGTTGAGCGTAAAAGGTCATGCTTTTAAAGAATGTTTGATTATTTGAAAAACGATAGTATTTATGGGGGGTGGGATCATCGGATCGGATATATTAATACATTTATATCAAATTCACTAAACAAAAATATTCGAAATATCCACTTTTTTTTGCAGGAAACCACAACTTTGTCCTTCACGTTTGCTAAACAACAACAACAATGGGTGTAGGTTCGACATGGGTTATCGTTAGCCTCCATCGATTTTGTTCATTTCGTTCGGTTTTAACGTTATCTTATTTTGTTTTTGTTTCCCTGTATTTGCTGTCTTTGAAGTTATTTCATTCATTCGTTTTTATACGTATACGTTCCCACACACAATTGCACATATTTGCCGAGGAACACCGACACTAGGGTGTCCGAACCAAAACAAAAACAAGTAGGAAAGTTCAGTTGGGTAAACCGTCCTATGAATACATACCCTTACCTTCAGTCTCAAAAAATATTCTTAAATTTGTTTATTTTTTTTAAATAAATTGTTATCAATTTAAATTGATTTAACTTTAAAGTACGAGTATGTAGTGGTATTAAAGTGCTTATAACACTTTTGGTGCAAAATGGTTCACTTGTGTGTGAGGTACTAAAAAGGGCGTGTCAATAACGCCCACTTTTCTCTGGACTCTAGGTACTGTCAAAGTTTTACACTGTACAAAATTTCATGTATTTGTATGCTCGGGTATTAGAGTAATAAGCTGTTCATTTTTGATGCAAAATGGTCCATTTGCGTGGCAGTTACCAAAAGCGGCATACCGCACGAAATTTCAAGCGCTATGCACTGGAGTTAAATATATAACGAATTATTTTTTTTTTACAAAATGGTCCCTTTGTGTCGGATCTACCAAAAGGAGTGGCGACACATCGCCCATTTTTCTCAAGGTGATAGCGACGGATAAACTGTTACTATGTGAGGAATTTCAGTGATCTGGTTAAGTTGTATAGAAGTTATTGGATCATCAATATTCCACTAATAGCACTGTGATACAAAATCGAACTTTCCGAATGGGAATGGGATGAGACCAATTGTAAATGAAAGTTGACATTAACCATAACAAAACTTTGAAGGGTTTTTTTCAGTTTAGTGCGAGGTTTTTTTTACACGTCTTTGAAGTTGGCTATTTTGGAACGCTGTCTAGTTGAAAGTAAAATAAATATCAAAAATTGATTCCTCGACCCCAAATACTGTAAGATTCCACAACTTTCGATAATAATAAGCATTATTTTATCAAATTTGCAATGATCTTCTCTTGTTAGACAACGTTCCGAAATCACCAACTTCAAATGCGTATAAAAAAAAGTCTCGCACTGAACTGAAAAAAACGCTTGAATGTTTTGTTATGGATAATGTTAACTTTCATTTGCAATTGGTTTCATCTCATTCCCATTTTGGTTGTTGCACTGTGTAGTTAACCCTTTGTGAGGGAGGTACTATGGCCCATCATTGAACATAGCCTGAGATAGAAAAAAAAAATATTATCACATACCAAATTCTAAGTCAATCCGTTACTCCTTTCTAGAGTTATCGTGCGCTCCAGACATACAGACGGACGGACAATGCTCAAATGCATTAAAATGTGCTAAAATTTTCTCCGTTTTTCCTTAACGATACACCCTAATATTCACATATATCCTTATGGAAATACTATATATAACAAAGTGGATCCTGTGACTGAGCGTTTCGTATATATGTATGTAAGTTTACATGTGTATGTGTGTACAAGTAGTGGCAAGATATACATCTGTATGCATGCTGTTGTTGTCGTGGCATTTATTTTCGTGAGAGGGGAACGAATTCGGTCGTGTGTGTATTTGTTCGTATGTATATTTGTATATACCGTATCATTTCGGTGCGATTTTCGCCAAATAAATAAATACAGGAAGCGAAGCGAAGCATGAAACTAACCACGTTTGGGATCTTTGACCTTAATACCCAAATCTCGGAGCAAACATTACCATTTTAGCAATCATTCTTTAATTTAAAAGATATAAGCGACCGCAGACCCCTTCGCACCCACCCCCAACTTCCAACTCCAATTAGGTCTACTTTGTTATGGGCTAAGAACGAAAAGGATTTTCCATTGAGATTCCATACGATTCGATTCGATTCGTGTCGTTTCGTTATTGAAAATGGAATGTTAGTTGTCATGAGACGCACATAACGAGATATTCCATTTGTTTGTACGTACAAAAATATACGAGTATTTAAATTACGAAACCTTGTTGGGAAAATGTCACATCTCCAAATTTTGTTCGACAGAACTCACATATCTCCAGAGGGAGAAAGAGAGAGGGGATCCTTCCGAACCCCCCTCTCTCCACACACAAACATACCCTCGTCTATCATTAGGTTTGTTTAATTGTATCATCACATCTGAGTAGTCCCCCGTGTACGTTGTAATCTCGGAGGGAATTTCGGATTGTTACTTATTTGGCCAGAATTGTAATGGCGCAGAGAGTTGCAGACGTGGTTAGATCAGGTCCTATTTCCAACAAACCAAACAGCCACTCAACCCACACAGACACACACGCACACACATCAGTGTGTTCCAGCGTCTATGAATGTTTGTTTCCGACTGTTCTCAGATGGCTTAAACTGGCCAATGTGTCCACATTCACTGTATCCATTGGACATTACCCTTCTGGGACTTTTCGAATAGTGTTTGACTAAAACAAGTCATTTCGAAAAGGGAATTAGGGATATTAATGATGCTGATTCTGCGGATTTTCGCAGAACATGAGAAGTACGTTCATCCGAATACGTATCGTACAACCAACAGCTTGTATGTATGTGCAACCTAAAACGAATGTACATACAAATGTATGTAGTTTCTGGACTAAAGTCATCTTCGATGGAGGTGTAACACTTGACATATATTGCACTATACGAATGACATTTTCCAGGAAAACAAATATTTTTATTAAATTTGCTTATTTCACGTTAAAACGGATAATTTCCGTTTTAATTGGGAAGGTGTTGCTCTAAACAAAGCTTTGTTTCAATCCAAATATTATATTATTTTGGCTATTATTTCCGAAACAAAGATTTATTTACATTTTAGTAATCAGAAAATATATAACACTAAACATTAGTTGTCAGCCAAGTTTTGGGTTTTTCAGTAATTCATAGTAATTTTTTTTAGAAATGTTATATGTTCGTAAAATTCTCTTGTTATTGAAATCGTATGACAACAAATGATGACTTAAAATATGTTATTTAAAATTTGAAGGTATAACTCGAAATCAATGAAAAATTAAAAATGAATGAAATTCATTTGCCCTATGTATCATTTTACTATCAATATTATCCATATTGCAGTTGGTGAAAAAAAAAAACAAAATGTTTTTTAGATATTAACATTAGAAATCTGAAAAATAAACAAATATCGACTTATGAGATTTGTTGATATGTATTAAAGTGAGTGTTAACCGATTCCGATTTAGAATGCCTTTATATGCAGCGTTTTCCAATAAGAGTGATATGATTTATTTGAAGAAAAAAACACATTTATTGTTAAGAAAATTTAAAAGTTTTTTATTTAATGTGAAGTACAATCGATACAATTAAGTTCTAAATAAAACGTCATTGAAATGGCCTCCACGACTTCTTCTGCAGGAACGAATTCGATTAACCCAATTTTCGAGCACTTTTTCCACTAAATCACGTCGTATGTCATGAATGGCACGTTCAATATTGACTTGTAAAGCTTGAAGAGAGTCTGGTTTATTTTGAAAGACCAATCACTTCAAATAACCCCACAAGAAATAGTCTAATGGAGTTAAATCACAAATTCTTGGAGGCCATTCAATATCACTATTTCTTGAAATAATCGGATCTCCAAACTTTTCTCGCAACAATTCAATTGTTTCATTTGCTGTGTGGCACTTAGCTACAATCGGTCAATGGCAAAAAGATAGCCCTTAACGAGAGCTAAAATATTGCTCATGGGTGTCAAGGTCGTAGGTTGAATGGAAAGTGTTTTGTTTGGATTTTAAAAAAAATTTACTTAGCGCACGAAAAGTTGCAATTGGAGAACGATTATTTTAATAATACAACTGAATAATTTGTAAACGTTGTTCTTGCGTATATCACTCCATGATGAAATTGTAATCACTACTGAATACAACGAAAAACACGTCACTTCAAAATCATATCATCCCTATTGGAAATCCCGTTACATACACAGGTGGAATTCGTATTTTTTGATATGTTTGAGTTCAAAGAAAATATATATATGGAAGAAAAAAATTTAAATATAGTATATTTATGAACATCTGTATTTTAGTTGAAAATCAACAAACTTCATTTGTAGCGCATTTGTTACAATACTACAACAAGATATATTTGGGAACTCATTTTCTCAAATAAAATATGTGTTTATATACAAATAAAATTATTCTTTAGGAATTAGCCCAAAAATATTTTGTTTAAGAAAGATTTTTTTTTTCAAAACATGGTTGTCTTTTTCGATTTTCAATTCATTTATTTCTTCAAACTTGTAATTAAAGGCCTTTTGTCCAATTTATTAACAAATTACAGCAGCATTTTTCATTTTAAAATTTTCCCGGATTTCACAATGAGATAGAATACAATTAAAAATGGCATATGTCGCACCATCTTTTGTTAAAATGACCTATTTTTAATTTCTTAATATTCCAATTTATCATTTTTTTTCAATTTATCGTTATTTAGGATTATACGATTTAAACTATAAAGGACTTTGGGAACATAAACAATTTCTTAAAACAAACAATGTAATTTTAACATTTAAAATTTCTAATTAAATTACTGATAAACTTTTAGCTGTCATACAGTCGATGTTCCAATATTTTCTAAATTTTGGAAACCAAATAAATCTTTGCTTCGGAAATACATATATTTCTGTGTTTAAAATATTATATATTTCGAGTGTACCCTAAATATAAATATGTTTCAAACAGAAAATATTGGGGCAATATCTAAAGAATAATTTTTTTCAGCGTGTATACAAACATTCCTCCCGAATTGACACATAAGCGCTGTACTTTACATCCGATCATTATGTGAAATTTAGTCAAAATAATGAAAAGTGAAGTAATTAGTAATATAGGGTTTTCCAACAAGAGGTGTTATTTTGAATCACCCGGTATTTCGGTAGCTGTCACTTTTGAAGCTTTTATTCTTTGACATTTGACAAGTAGAAACAACGCCATTACTAAAAATGGAACGATACACGGTTCAACAACGCACTGAAATTATTAAAATTCGAAAAATCATCTTGACTGATGAGGCCCATTTCCACATCGGTGCCTACGTCAACAAGCAAAATTGTCGCATCTGGAGCTGGGAAACCCCAAGAGTTATTGTTGAGAAGCCTCTCCATCCTCAAAGTGTGACTGTTTGGTGCGGTTTATGGTCCGGCGGGGTCACTGGACCTTACTTTTTCGAAAATGAGGTTGGATCAACAGTTACGCTGAATGGATTGCGCTATCGAGAGATGGTTAATGATCTTTTATTGTCGGAGTTGGATGGTATTGATATGGACAACGTTTACTTTCAACAAGACGACGCTACGTGCCTCACAAGCAACGAAACCATTGCTCTGTTACGGGAAAAGTTTCCGGACCGTGTTATCTCTCGAAGAGGTGATCACAATTGGCCGCCGAGATCTTGTGATTTAACACCTTGAGACTTCTTCCTTTGGGGCCACGTGAAAGATAAGGTCTACGCCAACAGCCCAGCGTCGATTCAAGACCTCAAAGAGAGAATTCATGAGGCTATCGAGGACATCGGGCAGCCACTTTGCGATTTGGTTATGTAAAATTTCATGAAAAGGATATGGTTCTGTAAGCGTGGTCGTGGTGGCCATTTGGCTGATGTTGTTTTTCATTATTATCGGTATACCTTTATTATGAAATAAACATCCGATCATTTATCTCAAAAAATTAAATTTTTCTTTGAATACCAAAATAACACCTCTTGTTGGAAAACCCTTTATATATAAATACTAGCTTACCCCAGCAGATGTTGTCCTGCCCGTCTTGTTTGGATGTAATGGTTTTTTATTCATTGATGTTCCATTCAAAAATGCATACATTCCGAGCTTCCAAAAAATCACCATAAAAATGTATATTGGAAATAAAACTATTTTCAAGAAACAACAATTGCAGCAGAACTGTTGATAACGAGTGTCACGGCTCAGAAATCATGATCCAGTATGTGTGCTGCCAATTTTTAATACATATTTATACATCGCCATGTATAAAATACTTGTTTCTATAATAATATAGAAACAAAATGGTCTTGAAGCCGGGAGAATATCCTAGTTAGAATCGCAAAGATTTGCAGACCAAATAAAAGCAAGCAAACAAAATTTTCAAAAAAACAATCTTCAAGAAAAATCACTCGTATATTTTTTAGGTCACCCAATTTTGAAAAAACCTTGTATACACGCATACTGCCAGCTTTCACCTATTCCCATAAGTTTGGACCAATTTTTAGTTGGACCAATTTTAAAGAGATTTGCAAGTAATCCACGAATTAATTTATTCACGAAAAGTGGATACGATTTTTGGTAAAACTTCAGTGAAATATTTAATGATGGAACTTTTACATATCCCCGTCGTTATCACTGCTGTTCATAATCAAGTGAAATTGAATACAGAACTGATACGATGTTAATATTCGTTTATACACAAACAAATTGGGTTAATCCTTTTCGGAATAATTATAATTATAATTATATACTTTGTGAGAATTAACAAATTTTGGTGAGAATTGGTTCATTTAAATTTTGGTTTTCGGTTTAGGATAGGTTGGAAAAGTTAAATTATTTTCATCAAACACAAGACCTTTTATACCCTTATAGAAGTTTGTTTGCGTTTAGTTTGTTTGTGAGAGACATAACAGTTAGACGTTTTGTGTCAAAAATGGAATTAAGTGCTCAAAAGTACTTGATAAGTTGAGAGTGGCATATGCTGATTGTACTCTGAGTCAGAAAAATGTTTACAAAGAAGATCGAAAATGACGACGCTCGTCCTGGATGATCCATCACATGAAAATTTTAAGAAATTGAAGAAAATTGCTATGGAGTATCGACGAATAACTATTAGAGAAATTCTAGAAGATGACGTCATATAGGTTTCCTCTTGCCTTAAAATTTTTCGGAAATTATGGACACGAAACGTGTGGCAGTGTGGCAATCTCCGAACACACAAAGCACGTCTAAAGCTGAGTATAGACGATTGCCAGGTCGGCAAACGTTATCAACCCTGCTAAAGTGCTGCAAATATACGGACAATGACAGATTGTTAGGCAAAGCTAAATTGACAGTTCAGACGATTGCAAGAAAACATTACAATTTTATATATTTACAATATATGTTGTAAATATTTATATGCAGGATTGCCAATAAAAATACATTATAGACAGTGTTGCAAATAAAATGTTTTTCTGGCAATGGCGCCGTTGTCACATGCAAAAACTTCGCACATATAACAATCTGCAAATTATCTCGCAATGACTTTTCTGCTAACGTTGCAAAACAAAAATTGTGTGTTCATACGGTTGTAAATTCACAGGGTTGCATTTTTCCGCCTTTTTTCTGGCAACGTTGTCCGATCTGCAAATCGTGTGTACTTAACTTAACTGTTATGTGTCTCACAAATGAACTTAACTAAGAACATATGTTCGAGACAAGTGTGTTCACCCTTTCTATTGAACATACCTCGTATGACATAACACACCCAAACCCAAAACTTAAAAGAAACGCCAACCAAAAGTAAAATTCCTGCCAAAACCCTTCTTTCGACCACGAACTAGTGGTCGAAGTAATAACGACCACTATGTCGATTATGTTCAATTTTGGACTTTTGTATGCCCAACATTTTTGTAGAACACTTCATTCCTGTCCTCCTTTTTAGGGGTGTTTTTTTACGATTTGTTAAAATAGAGCTAAAAATTATCTTTTAGGGCAGCTGGAAGGTTAAAATGTCCAACACAAATATCGGCCTTAATATTTTCTACAATGTTGCGGAACATAACCAACACCTCAGATTTGAAAAAATATAAAAAATACAGTGTAATGCAGGGAACATATTTCAACGCAATTCGACAAACAATTCCGAGTTTTTTGTGTGTCTGTTAATAGCAAAACTTCTGAGGAAGTTTCCATGTAATGGCATCCAACTCGTCAGCAGTTTACAACAATTTAATGGACATTTAAGTTGCAACATTTTTGCGGGCCCAGGTAAATAAACTCTGGGCACCACCACCCAAACGATGCATGAACTGCACGATGAGCTCCAGTCGGACCACTAACACACACACACACAACTTATACACAAACAAAGACTGGGCAACATGTGACCAGTGAAGCGTGTTTGCCCCAGAATTCATGCGCTTCGCCGAGTGCACGACGAGTGCGAATGCCGCATGCCAGACAGCCAACAACCACTATCATTTCTCCAAGCCACCTATTCGCCGATTCACCCATCCACCTACCCGTACCCACCATGAATATATATCTATCCATACATTCCATGGCAACCGATATGAAATCAATAGTCTTGTTTTGTTTACCGTTATGTCCAATTCAATGAACTTTCACAATGATTTGATTTTCAACAAAATTGCCATTTTTCGATTTGGCCTATTTGTAAAAGTCTTTTTGTTTACCTCGACGTCACAAGCCGAGCCGCCATCAGTGGATCCACGAAATTGAGCTTCTCCGCTGACATTAGGGTGTGTGCGAAATGCATATGTACGTTCATATGTACGTTCATATACGAGTACATATCGCTCATTCACTTTAAGAGTGACATAACTCAAAATTTAAAATAGTCAAGATGTGAAACTTTAAGTCGATATAAAAAATAAGTAATATGAAATAAGAAGTTTAAAAAAGGTGGCATAATCAGAAATACGGTTGTTTACTTATAAACTAAATTTCGCTGAGATTAAATTAAAAGGCAAACTCAAAAATTTTAAATTTTGAGTTATGCCACTCTTGAAGTGAGTGAGCGATGTATGAAAACGATATAGCAAAAAGGCCAAAGACGTTTAAAATGTTAAGGGAGTAATGAAAAAAGGTTTGTGATTGTTTCTATATTCAGATGTAGTTAATACTACTTACGATATTGCTTATGTTGACGATATTTGCCTAATGACACATAGTTTTACAGATGTTGATAAAAAATTGAGAATGCTTGCAGAAAACGCCAACAATGTTGGATGGAGTATAAACTACAATAAGACAAAATTTATGCGAATAGGAACTGCGAAAAATACACCTCTAAAGATAAACGATCGAAAATGTGGATTCAATCATCTACCTATCCAAAGATGGTGGTTTCGCAAATTATATAAGTTATCGCATAGACAAAGCACATGTAGCCATACTCAATAGGCACATGGTATGGCGGGCTGAAAACATCTAAAACAAGTAAGAAAGTTTCAGTCGGGTAAACCGACTAAGGTATACCCTCACTTTGTGAGTAATGTTATATTGAATATTACTCGAATTATTCTGTCAATTTGTGTGGGAGGTACAAGGAAGGGGTTTATCAAATACACCTTTTTATTGCTGAACATTAGATACTTTAAATTCATTGCACTGTGCCGACTTATAAGCATTTATGTGCACTGGTATACACGTTATGAGACATTAAATTGCGGTATGATTTGGGCATTTTGTGTGGGAGGTACAAAGAGGGGCGTGGCAATAACGCCCATTTTTCACAGGGCTATAGACACTATAAAAACATTACACTGTACAAAATTTCAAGTATTTTTATACACTGGTTTTAATGTTATAAGCTGTTAACTTTTGGTGCAAAAAGGTACCTTTGTGTGGGAGGTACCAAAAGGGGCGTGACAACAACATCCATTTTTCCCTGGACTGTAGGCAATATAAAAGCATAACACTGTACACAATTTCAAGTATTTTTATACACTGTTATTAATGTTATATGCTGTTATAAGCTGTTAACTTTTGGTGCAAAATGGTGCATTTGTGTGGGAGGTACCAAAAGGGACGTGGCGACTTCGCCCATTTTTCTCGAGTTGATAACGACTAATAAGCTAATACTATGTGTGGAATTTCAAAAGATTCGAATAAGTAGTATAGCAGTTATTAAAGAATCAATATTTCACAACATTTTAACCCTTTGTGGGGGAGGTACTAGAAGGAGTGGACCCATATGGCCCATCTTCGAACTTAGCCGGAGATAGAAAAAAATATCACCACATACCAAATTTGAGGTCAATCGGTTACTCCTTTCGAGAGTTATCGTGCGCACCAGCCAGCAGACACACAGACAGACAGACAGGCAGACAGACAGACAGACAGACAGACGGACGGACATTGCTCATTCGACTTAAAATGACCCAAAACGGATTTCCTCCGAACATACTTGGGGTCTTAGGTCACTCCTTCGACGTGTTACACTTTTTTCCGTAGCAAATGATATATACCCTCGTCACACTAAAGTGAGGGTATAAAAACAGAAAACAGAACATTCTTGAAATCAGTCATGTTACACGCAAAGAAAAAATTCCTAACTCCTAAACGAAAAATTAGACAACTGAAATTGTTTGTCGCAAACAATTTTTGTTTATCCAAAAACCCAAAGAAACTTTTATAGCAAACGGTTAGTGTACCTATCATAAATGATTTATATTTATTACAAACCCTGTTGCAAACGGTTATTGCGTTTGTCACAAGCAATGTCTGTTTATCACAAACCTTATGAAACGTTTGAGGCCAACGGTTTTTTTTTTTGTTTGTCAGAAGCAATACCTGTTTATCAATAATTAAGAAAACGCTTGTCGCAAAATAATAATTTCTTTGAATTATGATATTTTTTAAATGTTTAAAATGTAAATTCCAGAATTTTTTGTTCAATACGAGGGCGGTTCGGAAACTTCTTAGCCTATCAATGAAAGAGAATAGTTAGTTTTTCAGAAATATTTTTATTTTTCTATATAATCTCCTGAAACTTCAATACACTTAGTCCAACGCTTATCTAGCAATTCTATCCCTTGATTAAAATAGTTTTCCTCATAGTTTTTTTTTACTGTTGCATATGAAGGAGCACTTTCACCTAACACATTCACCATATCATTATGAATTTCTTGTCCCGATAAACCTTTTTTATGTAAATATTTAATGACACCACGCATTTCTAATTTTTCCATTGTAAAAAAATCGCGGATGCGTCTTTTTTGAACACCTGTTTCTATATGAAGGAGTTGCCAGATCGAAACAAAATTTAACATGTATTCATAGCAGAGATGGAAGTTTCCAAAACACTTAACTTTTTTCTGTTTATACCGCGCTTTTTGTGCTAGGCTAATAAGTTTCCGAACCGCCCTCGTATATCCGGGAGCTCCTAGACTTTTGGTACAAAATGGTCCATTTGTGTGAGAGGTACCAAAAGGGGCATCCCAATAACGGCCACTTTTCTTTGGACTCTTGGTACTATAAAAGCATTACACCGTACAAAATTTCAAGTATTTGTATGCACTGGTATTAAAGTTAAAACCTGTTAAGTTTTGGTACAAAAAGGTCCATACATATGTGTAGGAGGTAACCAAAGGGGCGGGCGGGCCAATAACGCCCATTTCTCTCTGGACTCTAGTTACTATAAAAGCATTACACTGTCCAAATTTCAGGTATTTGTATGTACTGGTATTAAAGTCATAAGCTGGTAAATTTTGGTACAAAATGGTCCATTTGTGTGGGAGGTACCAAAAGGAGCGTGGAAATAATGCCCATTTTTCATTGTATTGTAGGTACTATTAAACCATTACACTGTACAAAATTTCAAGTCAATTTCAGAAGATTAAAATAAGTTGTAAAGAAGTTATTAAATAATCAAATGTTAACCCTTTGTGGGGGAGGTACTAGAAAGAGTGGACCAATGTGGCCCAACATCGAACTTAGCCGGAGATAGGACCAAATATTATCACATACCAAATTTGAAGTCAATCGGTTACTCCTTTCGAGAGTTATCGTGCGCACCAGCCAGCAGACAGACAGACGGATGGACGGACATTGCTCATTCGACTTAAAATGACCCAAAACGGATATCCGCCGAACATACTTGGGGTCTTAGGTCACTCCTTCGATGTGTTACACTTTTGCTTCGTAGCAAATGATATATACCCTCCTCTCTAAGGTGAGGGGATAAAAATCACTAAATGCATCTTTGGAATTCCTTAGGAATAACTTCCATATTTTTGTGCTGGGAACATATTTAAAATGCGTAGAAGAGCCAAAACATAGCTTCAGTCAATGACTGAAACAGTACGACGTTGAGCCTCGCAATATATTCGCAGAACAAAATCCGTTCATTTGAAACTCGATGTGTTCGATAAATTCTAAAAATGTATTTTTCTGCATTTTTTTATTTCAAAGACTAAATGCAATGTTACACTGAAAAAGTGTCCTATTAATAAAGAAAATGGCAGCAAATTTGCGCCAAAAAAATAAAACATTTCATACTTAAGCTAAAGAATATTTATTGTCTTTGACGCCACATCAAATATATGAATGTAAAGGCTGGTTAAATTGTAAGGGCCGATGGTGAATGTGAACCACACCTAAACGTCAAGTTTTTTTCTGCATTTCTTTTGACATTTCTCAATTTCAGACTAACTTAATTTGAACCATGGAAAGATACACAGTCGAGCAACGCGTTAAAGTTTTTTAAGCCTTTTACGAAAATGGGCGTTCAAATCAAAATGCATTTCGTGCACTTCGTTATGTTTTTTGATCAGCATAATCGAGAGTTGGGAGATTTGTGGGCAAATTTCAGCAAACCGGGTCTGTAGGAGATGTGAAAACACCTGTACCTGCTCGGCCAGTTCGTTTGGTGCGACTTATGGACTGGCGACGTCATCGGGCCATACTTCTTCGAAATGAGGCCGGTTAGGCAGTTACTGTGAATGGTGATGATAACGAACCTTTTATGGCCCGAATTGGAAGATTTGGATGTGGACAGTATGTGGTTTCAACAGGACGGTGCCACTTGCCACACAGCTAACGAAATAATGGCTCTTTTCGCAACAAATTCAATAACCAAAATCATGTGATTTGACACCGTTGGATTTCTTTCTTTGGGGTTATTTGAAAGAAAAGTTGTACGTCGATAAGCCAGCAACAATTAAAGAGCTAAAGGATGAGATAATTCGGCGCATAGAACCTCAATTATGCCTCAGCGTCATCGAAAATTTGGACCATCGGATGGAGGTGTGCCGCCGAGGTCGCGGCGGTCAGTTGGCCGATACTTTGTTCCATACAAAATTGAACCATACCAATATTATCTTAACAAACAGAAATGACAATAATTTCCCAAATAATTTGTGTTTTATTCAAAATCAACATCGGCCCTTAAAAAATAACCACCTTTTATATACACTCACTTTCAGACAAATGCAATATGGGATTTGGCATTTTCTGTATGAGGAGTCGGGTATTTGATCATTGTGTGCCAGACTATAGTCATAGAAAAACATATCTCAAATACCTATTTCCATATTACTTTTCTTTACTACGATTTTCTTGTATAATATTCCATTCCAGCCAATTTAAACACAATATGTTAACATTATAGGAGAGCAGTGGAGAGAGCCCTGTGACACTTACTTTTTGAAGGCCCTTTCCACCGAGCGAATGACTATTTTTTACATATTTGGCAAAACTTTCTTAGATTTAGGTTTATTTTATTTAGTACACATTAAAATCAAATGCGATTCAGTTCTTTGTTAGTTCAAAATGCCCTGGAACAATCCCCTAACGACTTCGAAACAACGTTATAAATGTTGTGCAAACAAAATAAGGGCACTCATAACGTCACTCACGTAGCGTTTCATTTGATTGTATCAGCGATAATAACAGTGTCACGCAATATTTTAATTTCTATAAATTTTTTGAGTGGCTTCTGAAAATTCCGGCAAATAAGCTGAAACTAAATAGAAAATGTTTTTTTTTAGGGTAGGCCAGGCCGACTGTTATGCGAATTATAGAGATGGGTCGGCAACAAAACATGGAAATGATAACTAAACTATTGAAATTATATCTAAAATTAATAAGTTCAAACTGATAATTCCAATTATTATTAAGTCAGAATTCATTTTGGTTTGATACCATATGTTTCAGTTACATTATGTCTATTACAAACATGCAATAGAAACAAGTACAAAAAATGGTAGCGAGTTCAATTGCTTGGTAGAACTGCCTGCAGTTTAGATTAACACCACTTCTATCACCTTCAGAGGTCAATAGCAATATTGTATGTCTTTAAGTTAAATCAGCTTGAAATACTTATGGAAGTAGTAAATTAGATTTAACAAGAACTATTATCCAAAACCTTATTAGATCGAACTAAGTCGACATACTGAAACTCGCATACCATTAGTGGCGCATTTTGTATAAAAAAAGTCAACAGCTTACAATTTTAATACTACTACATATAAATATTTACAATTTTGTGTCCAGTGAAAAGTGGGCGTTATTCCTCGCCCATTTTGGTACTTCCCACACAAACTGACTAAATCATATTAAAATTGAATAGCTCATAACTTTAATACATGATTTAGTATATTTAGTATATGATTGCTAGAAAAAAATTGTTATTTTCACTTAAAATAATTATTATTGCGTTTCAAAAACTGTTTCTAAAAATATTTTTAGGAAATTGTGTACTCACAATCGTTAATGTATCTTCGCCTAAGCCCATCGACACAACTTGTCGATCGAATGCCCAAGCGAGACTGAAAGATTTTGTGCAATATCATTTTTGTGATCTTATATATGTGAGACTGTTGTTATTTTGCCGGTGTCTGTTGTAGGTTATATAAATACAATTTGAATTTCTCTATATTTTTACAAAGAAAAGAAGACAAATCGCATTTCAAATGCATTTAGAATAATAAACCCAACAAATATAGTAGTTAGTGGTATACGTTTTTGCTTTTGCATAGTCTAATTAAATATTGTTCCGAGTCCTACGTTTTAAAATATTTAATACCAATTTTGTTTTTGTCTAATTTCAGGTCCATCAAACTTAGAAAGTCGAGTAATCGAAAAATCATTGCAGATTTCGGAAAGTGGGAAACAACCACCACAACAACATCTGAACTATTGGAGAATAGGTTATCTGTCTTTTGGTTGTTATCACTTTCACCGTCATAAGCATCATTTGGCTCAGAACATCTACTGAAACAAAGTCTCCATCCATCCATCGCTAACATTGAGACCGAGTGTGGGATATCCTGCAGTTACAGTATTTTTTTTTTTGGTTTAGCCAAGGCAATTTGCATGAGGACCCAGACAATCCCACCGTAATTTGTAATTTCACTGGCATTGGACACATACTCGCTCGTATAAGTACATCAATCGTAACACATACCTCACATATGTAAATGTTGGATTGACAGCTTCTTCTTTTAAGCTACTTTTTAATTGTGAACCGCTAGAAAACCAAAAACGGAATTATTATCGGCTTATAGCAGTGGATGAACCCCCTGATACTATATATATATACCCTCTCATATGATCTATGTTGTTGTTGCTCTTGCTTCAGCCACTGCCACCATCAAATTTGTTGTCGCTGTTGTTGTTGCCGCTGATTTAGCTAAATGTACAGAGCTTAGTTGTAGTTGATAGTTGTTGTAGCGTGTTAGTGTATTAACTTTGGTCGGCTGTGCGAAGGAGGGAGCACATGTTGGCTGTCTTTGGATTTGTGTGAAGGAATAGAGCAGACGCCAGTCAGTCATCATCATCATCACGCAAGCCGTGGGTCGTCCAGACAACAGCCAACTAGAAAATAAATAATCATGCGCCTGCCTTATCGCAATAAAAAGACCACTCTGTGGGTCATGCTTGGAATTGTTGTTGTCACAATGTTTCTATTTAAATTTACGGAATTACGTCCAATATGTTTCTTCAGGGACGAAGCAGTACCTGCCGCAGCGCTATCCGGGCAATCATCCGCCGTGATGAGAGGAGATGTGGTAAGTAAACGAGATTGGTCGTTTGTGGGTTTCATAAAATTGCAAATCTAAATTCTTAGACCATGAGTATAATTTTTTCCTTCCAATTTCATTATGTTGTTTTTTTGCCATTCCATATTGAGAAATTTTATTTCCTTCATTTGTGCACTGATATTTCAGATTGTCTGCCCCCTCAAGCGGTGAGGCAAATGTCCATTAGTTTTTTATCATTTCAAAAATAAACTTTGTTCTTTATACAAAGTAACTTAAAGCCAGTAATTGTGCTTTCCTTTATTAAGTTTTCCCACTATAAAAATTGACCTGAATTTAAGGAAAATTTTGTCCTTAAACAAAAAATTTGTTCTGCCATTGTTTGAAGAACAACATTTTTTAAATTAAAGATGCTCTATTTGCTTTTAAGGAAATTTTATTCGTTAAAATGCAATTGCCCTTATTATTATGATCAAATATCCTTAATATTATGTATATGTTCACTTTAGTGTTACTTTCTAAAATGTCTTTAAATTAATGAGCATTTGCCAGCAATTTCAGCATAAATGTCAATAGTTTTAACAATTTTTATATTATTATTATAATTTATACACAGCTACGTACCATATTTTTAAAGACAACATGTCCTTAATGTTAGGCCCTTAATTGTTCGTCGTCTTTACTGGCTTTGATTAGGGATCACTTGTCTTTGAAAGAGCGCTATTTTGGTACACAATATTATAGATGTCATTTTATTCTATAGGATAAGCTCGTTTTTTTAAGAGAGGACAATTAAGAGTAGCTTTTATCGCAAAAATGAGAGAACCAGAGAGTATCAGTTTTTGTGAATCGGTGATAGAGGACGGTGGGGTTCGGTCGAATGTGGAAATTGTATGAAAAAGGTTGTCATAAAATATATTTTCAGTTTTGAGAAAATAGGGGTGTGAACGATGAGTATATTGTTGTTTCTGTGCTTATTGCTGTTGGCTTCTAATAGGAAGTACAGTAGACTAAACAAAAGTCTCCCGGTATTTTAAACTATGTATCTTATGTACAGCTCGATTTATCATCACATACACCAACTGACCAAGTCTACTTTCGATATATTGTTTACCGAAACTGAAAGCCACGATTAACATGGCAAATCGGAGACTATAAAGAATATATTGTTTAGTAATGAATTAGTAATGAAAAAGTTAATAAAAATGCCAATGAACATGTAAAATTTCGAATTTAAATAAAATATACTTATCGAAATTAATTTGTTCACTTAATGTAGTATCAATATACTTGAAGATAAAAACAACATGTACTTGACTTAATTACAACATGTAATTGATTTATGGTCGTTTCATGTCTTTAATTGACATACAAATTGCAATTGATTTAAAATGTTCCAAGTCTTTAATTGAAGTACTTATTAATGCTCATTGTCTTCCATTGATTAACAGTGCAAGTATGTAGGAATATGTGGAATTAATTTAAGCTCTAGCAATACAAACTTTTATTTTCTTATGTCAACATAGACGGACAGGACCCTGTTGTGAAATGTAGGAATGGAGGTCCTTGTTGTGTTGGGTAAAATTAAACTCACTGTATACACGGAGGAAAATCGTAATTTTTGATATGTTTGAATTCAAAGAAAATATACTTGTAACCAAATTTTTTAAATATTATATATTTTTGAGCAAATATATTTTGTTTGAAAATCAAAAAATTTTGTTTCGAACGCATATACCTATTAATATATTACAGCAAAATATATTTGCGAACTGACTGTAACAAATAAAATATGTGTTTAGACACTATCAAAGATATTGTTTAAGAATTCATCCAAATACATTACATTTAAAGAAATATTTTAACTTTGCTGACTTTGTCAATTTTTAATTTTATTTTTTCCCAAATTTCGTGTTATACTCGTACTCCGTATCTCCCATACAATTGCAGCAGAACTGTTGATAACGAGTGTCACGGCTCAGAAATCATGATCCAGTATGTGTGCTGCCAATTTTTAATACATATTTATACACCGCCATGTACCATAAGTTAACAGCTTATAACATTAAAACCAGTGTATAAAAATACTTGAAATTTTGTACAGTGTAATGTTTTTATAGTGTCTATAGCCCTGTGAAAAATGGGCGTTATTGCCACGCCCCTTTTTGTACCTCCCACACAAAATGCCCAGATCATACCACAATTTAATGTCTCATAACGTTTATACCAGTGCACATAAATGCTTATAAGTCGGCACAGTGCAATGAATTTAAAGTATCTAATGTTCAGCGAAAAAAAGGTGTATTTGATAAACCCCTTCTGGTACCTCCCACACAAATTGACAGAATAATTCGAGTAATATTCAATATTACATTACTCACAAAGTGAGGGTATACCTTAGTCGGTTTACCCGACTGAAACTTTCTAACTTGTTTTTAATTTATAAATAGTCCAATTGTCAATCCATCAATGCTATTTTTCGTTACCAAAGATTATACGATTTAAATTTTAATAGAATGATTTAAACTGAGATACTCTCTCGACTAAAGACCAACCTGCTTCTATACAGTGATAGAAAGCAAGTATTTTACATGGCAAAATATATTGCAAGTATTTCATTGCGTGCCCACAGACCATATCGTGATTTCTGGGGCGTGACCCCCGTCATCAGTAGTCTACATGGCCGGCTTTTCAAAAAATAATAGAATTTTACAAACATATAAAATTTCAACAAAATTGAACCTTTAATTTAAAAAAAAAAACTAAATTAAGGCATCTATACATTGCCAAAATATTTAAATACAAATTAATCATTGTTTCGGAAATATTATTTCCATATAAAAAATATAAGGATGAAAACATAATTTTGTTTAGAACAACATCCTCCTAAACATATAATATTTGTGAGTGTCAAATATTATATATTTGGACTGTACCCTAAACATATGTATGTCTCCAGAAGAATATGTTTGGAACAATATACTACAGAAGCGATTATTTTTCAGCGTGTATGTCAAGTTAATTATATTTACTTATAACCAGTAAGTAAAGGCACAAAGTTGGGCGGGGAAGACTATATAATACTTTACACCTCCCTAACAATGCGATACGGGTCATTGCGATAATAATTTGAAATAATTGGTAAATAGATAGAAACATATATATGTTGCTATATCTAAATCTGAACCGATTATCGCTAAATTAAGCAATATTCGTTGCCAAATTTTTTAATGATCGAAAGTAAATTACAACTTTGATACCAAATCAGGAGGAACATATATTTATATGGAGGTTATATCTAAATCTGAACCGATTTTCCCTGAATGAATGAACATGTAATACGAAACCACTTTCTGTCGAATTTCGAACTAATCGGATATAAAATACAGTCTCTACGATGCTTACATGTCAAATCGGGTGCTATATCTAAATCTGAACCGAATTCCCTCGGATTTGGCAGTATTCCTTTATGTAATAAGAAACCTCTTTCTAAACTAAAGTTTCGTTGATATCGGACTATACGTATAATTGCGACCTGTATTTTGATTACAAGAATACATGCACAGACAGACGGACATAGCTAAATCAACTCAGAAAGTGATTCTAACTCGATCGGTATAATAAAAGATGGGTCTATTTCTTCTCCTTTTGGGTGTTACAAACAAATGCACAAAGTTATAATACCCTGTACCGCAGTATGGTGTAGGGTATGAAAATGTAGTATTGTGATAATAGTTACCCGTTTGTGCGAGATCATCCTATCCAGCAAATGTACTCGTATAATAGTAGTTCGCCTGTCATACAACATACGATATCAACTTTTTATGTTAATCTGCCACATTTATCCCTAAATTAGATTATTTTGCTCGTTTCAATAACTTCAATTTATATAGTTATATTTGTCTTTAATACAATTTAGGTACAGCTCATAGACGACCCTATCGTTCATACTCATAACTCATACGTATCAAGTGCTTGGCCAATTTCAAAGTTGTCGACAAATTGTGGATACACTCACTCAGTTATTAATGGCAAATTTGATTTAATCAAATTGTTTTAATAAAACTGCCAAACATTACTTCCATTACTTTTGTCGGGCTTTTTATTACATTGTGTGTTTATGGAAGTTTTACAGTAAAGACCGGCTATAACGAATTCTGTTTGATAAAAAATCGTTTATAAACAAATAAAGAAAATAAACAAAAATTGCGACTAATTTTTGATGGATAGGATTTTGCTTTAAAAGGTTTTGTGCCACAAGAAAGTCTATGCCATTTTTAAACCAAATTTAAAAATCCAAAAACTTGAATTGAAATTAAAAATTTAATACATTACTAAACTAAAAAGTTCTATGTGAAATTAAAAAAAAATAAATGTAAGGGGACGTTTTTTATCTTATCTTATTATTATTTTTAAATTTATACTGATACCCAAATAAGGCAGCTCGTCAGCACTGGTCTTTAGTTACAATAGTCGTTAAGGTGCAATATAATACAGATGCGATTTTTTCAGCGCTTATAAATTATGACTCATATTGATTACAAAAGTAAGGGAAACTCAAAAACATAATTTTTCATATTTTTAATTTTGACCATTTTATTTATTGCCACGCAATAAGATCAATTTTTCATTGTACAAAATTTAAAGTGTTTGTATGCACAGGAATCGAAGTTATAAGCCGTTAACTTTTTGTACGAAAGGGTCCATTCTTATGGGAGGTACCAAAAGGGGCGTGGTATTGCAAAAGCATTACACTCCACAAAATGTTAGGTATTTGCACAAAATTTCCAATATTTGTATGAACCGGAATCAAAATTATAATCCGTTAACTTTTTGTTCAAAATGGTGCATTTGTATAGGAGCTACCAGAAGGGGCGTAGAAACTTCGCTCATTTTTCTCATGGTGATAGGGACTAAGAAACTAATACTATGTGTAAAATTGTGGAAGATTCCGATAAGTTGTATAGACGAATCAATATTTCACTAAACTTTCACCCTTTTTGGGGGTGAAGAACCAACATACTCGAAGGAGTGGACCAACATAGTACATATCTGTTCTTAGGCTGAGATAGAAAAATATTTACACATACCAAATTTGAAGTCAATTAGTTACTCCGATCAAAAGTTATCATGTGCAGACATAGATATTGCTCAAATAACTTAAAGTGCCCAAAATGGATTTCCGCTAAATATTCCTGGGGCCTCTTAGTGGAGGTATAAAAGACGATTTTGTTGAAATTATATTTCTTCTACCAAAAGGGGTATAATGAAGACATTACTAATTCAGAATATATTCGTATGCATTTGTAAATTTTGGGGCTATAAGAATTGGGTTGTGCAATTTCGCCTATTTTTTGTTGAATAGTGGGTACTTAAAAACATTGCATTGTTCCGAATTTCAAGTGTTTGCGTGTTTTTGTAATAAAGTTATCAGCTCTTTAATTAAGATATTTTTGGTCCCTTTGAGTGTGAGGTGCCAAGGTACAATTGCGCCCATTTTTAACTGAAATGTAGAGACTAAAACAAAGCCCTGTACATAATAGCAGGTGTTTAGGTAAAAAAGGGGCGTTATGCCCTTTCTTCCCAAACTGATGGGGATAACGATTTGATTAAAAATGTGTGAAATAACTCATAATGAGGAGGGGTCCTGTAAAGAGAGGTCACAACAAATAGGAAAGCTTCAGTCGTATAAACCGACTTAAAAATCCCCTCACCTTCAGTCCCAAAAAATATTTGTATTATTGTATATCATTTGCTACGAGCCAGAAGTGTAACACATTGAAGGAATGACCTAAGACCCTAAGTATGTTCGGCGGAAATCCGTTTTGGGTCGTTTTAAGCCAATTGAGGAATGTCTGTCTGTGTGTCTGTCTGCTGGCTGGTGCGCACGATAACTCTCGAAAGGAGAAACCGATTGACTTTAAATTTGGTATGCGGTAGAATTTTTCTCTATCTCCGGCTATATTGGTCCACTCCTTCTAGTACCTCCCCCACAAAGGGTTAACTTTTAGTGAAATATTGATTCTTTAATACCTTCTTTGCTACTTACTCGAGTCTTTTGAAATTTCACACATGGCATTAGTTTGTTAGTCGCTAACACGTCAAAAAAAGGACGAAGTGGCCACTCCCTTTTTGGGAGTGGCCAAAAGTTACCAGCTTATAACCTTAATACCAGTGCATACATCTACATGAAATTGTGTATGGTGTAATGCTTTTATAGTACCTAGAGTCTAGAGAAAAGTGGCCGTTATTGGCACGCCCCTTTTGTTACCTCCCACACAACTGGACCATTTTACACCAAAAATTAACAGATTTTATCTTTAATACCAGTGAATACAAATGCTTTAAAATTTTGTATGGTGTAATGCTTTTATAGTATTTAGAGTCCAAAGAAAAGTGACCGTTATTGACACGCCCCTTTTGGGGCGTGTCAATGTCTCACTCAAATTGAGAATTTTGTACCAAATGTAAACTGCTTGAAACTTTAATACTTGTACTTTCTTTAAAGTTATTAAATTCTATTTGAATTGATAATAATTTAATTAAAAATAAATACATTTAGGAATTTTTTTTTTGAGACTCAAGGTGAGGGGATTCATAAGTCGGTTTACCCGACAGAAATTTCTTACTTGTTTTTGTTTTATTTAAATTATCAATTTAAATTCCATTTAATAACTTTAAAGTATGTACTGGTATTAAATTTATAAGCTGTTAACCTTTTGTGCAATACAGTCCATTTGTGTGGAAATTACCAAAATGGGTGTGTCAATAACGCCCACTTTTCTCTAGACTCTAGGTACTATAAAAGCATTACACTGTACAAAATTTCAAGTATTAGTATGTACTGGCATAAATTTTATAAACTGTGAACTTTTAGAGCAAAAGTGACTAATAAACTAATACTATGTGTAGAATTTCATAGGATTCAAATAAGTAGTACAAGTTACTAAATAATCAATATTTCACTAAATGTTAACCATTTGTGGGGGAGATACTAGAAGGAGTGGACCAATATGGCCCATCTTCGAACTTAGCCGGAGATAGAAGAAAATATTACCACATACCAAATTTGAAGTCAATCGGTTACTCGAGAGTTATCGTGCGCACCAGCCATTAGAGAGACAGACGGACGGACGGAAGGACATTGCTCATTCGACTTAAAATGACCAAAACGCATATCCGTCGAACATACTTGTGGTCTTAGGTCACTCCTTCGATGTGTTACACTTTTGGTTCATATCAAATGATATATACCCTCCTCTCCAAATGGAGGGGATGAAAATAAGCTATTCTAACAAAATTGCAGATAAATTAATATCATTTGCAAAATTAATCTAAAACAGCGAATTTCAAGATTTAAACATGATTTGCAACGAATTTTGGGGAACATTATTTTCCTATTAGTCTGTCAATTTGAGTGGGAGGTTCCAGCACGATATGGGTTTGACAATAGGCCCATCTTTTCTTGAGTGGATAGTGACGGTAAAACAATTTCACTGAGTAAGTTGAGCAATAGAGCCCATCTTCGAAGATTATATTACTACATACATCAAAAATTCAGTCAGTCACTCTTTTTCACTCTTTTGAGTGGTGTTGTGCACACCATCAATTATCAGGTCTCAAAAGGAATTTTTCCCAAATTTATTTATTTATTTATTTATTTATTTATTAATGACATCCTAACACAAAAAGAACTGAATCTTATATAATAGTGTTAGGTATTTGAATCGATTCATAAATTACAATAATTGAAATCAAGTTTAAAAAAATTAAGATTAAGATTTAAAATTTAACAAAATTTAAGGTTGTGTTATTTATTTATACATAATTTATAATATATATATATAGACATAATTTTTACTTATAGAATTTCTTTAGCTCCTTTTTAAATTTTAGTGCGTTGCCTATTATCTGTAAATGACTTGGTAAACTGTTCCAAAGACGAATTGTGGATACAAAAAATTGTCTTTCTGACGTAAGACTTTTGAATCGCTGCTGTATAATTTTCTTTCCACGGCTTGATCGGGCGAAACTTATTTTATTAAAGAGATAGCCAGGCTCCTTTGTATAAATTATCTTGTGCATAAACAAAAGATTTTTGTATTTCATAAAATTCTCAAAATCCATATCAAAAATTTGGTAGGAATAGTCTGAAATTCTGTCATTTCGTTTTTTGTTAAAAACATATCGTGCTATATTGTTAAAAGCTACTTTAAGTTTCAAAAAGTCAGTATTGCTGCAGTTGTAAAAAATTTCGGACCCATACAGCAGAACTGGGGTTAAATGTGTTTTTGCTAGTAGCATACGAATATCTAAAGGAGTTGAAGCTTGTACTGCCCATAGGCTCCGTAGCATGCCGTAAACTTTTCCCACAGTTATATTGATGTGGTTTGTCCAAGACAATTGGTCGTTAAATGTTACTCCAAGATTGGATGAAGCGGATACGTAGTCTATGACGCAATTGTTGAGGTATATTAGATGATTTGGAAGGGTGACGTTCTTTCTTTTCGAGATATATAAACATTTGGATTTGGTTGGGTTTATGCGAAGTCCATTATTATTTGCCCATACGCTTACTTTTTCTAAATCCTCATTGATTCCAGTGACGCAGTTTTGAATACTTTCTACGGGTGTACTTGCGTATATCTGTACATCATCCGCGTACATGTGTACCTTACAGTGTCGAAGTACATCTGGTAAATCATTTATATACATACTAAATAGCAATGGTCCTAATATAGATCCTTGTGGAACACCCTTGTGTAGACTTAGTGTGTTTGAGAATTTATTATTAATACAAACAGCTTGTGAGCGATTTGTTATGTAAGATCTAATGAGACGGCATGCAGAATTAGAAAAGTGGAAAATCTTTTCTAGCTTAGTAAGTAAGATAGTATGATCGACAGTATCGAAAGCCTTGCTGTGATCGAGAAGCACTAAAAAAGAATCTAAGTTAGTGTCGATTTGTATCCTTAGTTCTTCGATAACATTAACTAGAGCGGTTACGCAACTTCTTTTTGCACGAAACCCAGATTGCCATTGTGATAAATAGTTATTTTGTGATAAAAATAGGTCCATTTGCGTATGTATAATTTTTTCAAGAGCTTTAGATATGAACGGCAAAATCGATATTGGGCGAAAATCTTTGTTGGATTTTGGAATGGGTATTACTTTTACCATCTTCCAGGATGTAGGAAAAACCGACTTTGTAAGAATCCTATTGAATATATGAGTAATTTGTGGCAATATCGTCGGTAATATCAGCTTCAAAAATATTGGGTTAATCCCGTCCATTCCAACTGCATTAGACTTGATCGACAATATACTGTTTAAAGCTTCCATTTGGTCCACGCAACGAAAAGAGAAGGTATTGTCTGTTGTTGTATTGATGTAGTTTGCATAAACATTTATTAGGTTTTCCAGAGGATGATCGCCAACAAAATTTGTATTTAGTTCATTCAAATCGACTGCTCTATAACATTCAATGTCATGTTTTCCTCTTATACCTATATTTCTGATTTCCCGCCATCTTTTTTTGTTGCCAACTGCGGTTGCAAATCTTTCCTGGTAGTAAGAAGATTTAGCAATTTGCATTAGTTTAACGACTTCTCGTCTAGCTGCCTTGTACATCTCGTGGATTTCAGGTGTTTTGAATCGTTTCCATCTTTTGTACAAATTATTACGCCGAAGAATATGATGTTTTATAGTTTCATTAAACCATGGTTGTTGTCCAAGGGTACAACTAAGTTGAAAATGTGGTCGATATTTTCTTCGATGAAAACAATCTGTTCATCAACTAATTCGTACTCATACACAGTGTCCCAGTGAGTACTGTTTACAAGTTCTTGGAGCATTAATGTTGTTAATATTTTTAAAATCTCGATATACCAGAGTATCGTCTATAGGGCTCACAAATGTGTCGTATGTCATGAACAATAAGTCATGTCTGGAGAACATAGGGGCAGAATGTTGATCATAGAGAATAACTTTAGCAGGTTGATTAACGAAAAATAGATCAAGAAGACTATTTGTAGTTTTTGAGTAATGTGTCGGCATTGTAGTATTTGTAGGGTGTAGATCAAAAATTCCCATTGAATCTCTAAACGTATTTTCCAGTAATAAGTTACTATTGAAATCGCCAGCAACGATAATGGGTTTATACGGCATGGTAATATTAGATAATATTGATAAAAATTCTTCGTAGCTAGTATTTCGGTGTGGTCTGTAAACACATCCAATTAGTATACTATGTTTCAATTCTGCATTTATTTCGATAAATATATATTCTGTCTTGCTTTCCTCTCCGGATCTACATTTGATGTTGCATTTAATTCCTTTCTTTACATAAATACACGTGCCGCCGCCATGTGATCTTCGGTCGGCACGAAAGAGGGTATATCCAGGCAAATTATAGATGCTATCACGTACAGAAGTGTTATACCAGGTTTCCGAGACACAGATAATGTCAATTCCTGATGATATAAAAATTTGTCGAAATTCATCCAGCTTCTTGTGTAAACTTTGAGCATTAAAATGAACAATTTTGAGACCCATTTTTTGTTTCGCCATAATTCTAATCATGTTAAAAATATTGTCTTCGGAACTATAATTACTATCACAAATCATTTACAATTAATATCACAGGTAATATATCACAGGTGGAAAGACAACGCAAAATAATGGCATGTTTTTTAAGACTGTATTTAGTTTTAGAAAAAAAGGAGCTGTACATACGTGTTTTTAATGATAATGTGAGTAACAATAAATAAATGTAAAATAAAATTTGCTTAATATTAATGTTTGCTATAGTTGTATTTTCTTTCAGTGCATTTTCAAAATAATTCAGAGGCAACTCCATATTAGCCGGTGACATTATCTGACATTTGTTCGTTTGACAGAAAAAAATTATTTAAATCTTCTAAATTCTTCTATTCGCAAAGACCGATCGCTTTCATTACGTTTCACGTATACGGACCCGCGCAATGTGTATGCAACTGAGAGAAGTTTTTGTTTTTTTCGTTTTAATGCTGCTTGGAATATTTTATAGTTTTTTTTGGTTAAATCTTCATTAACGTAGAATGGTCTATTTGAATCAAGACCAAGAGCATATAAAGTGAGCTGGGATTTATTTACACGTTTAAACTGTGATATAGACCGAAGAACAAAGTTCCTATCTTGTGCTGTGAGGAACTGCAACAATATAACATTGTCAATTTCTTTAGTGTTTTTATTTTTAATACGCTGAATTGATTTAATGTATGGTTGCTTTATTTTTACATTGTTACATTGTTGTTTATTTTGTTGGTTTTTATGGTTGTTGTTTATTTATGGTTCTTGTTTATTTTGCTTTAATCTGATGTATGTAAACAGAAGATGAACGCACATATATTTTATGCAGTTTCACTTGTTGTTTTAAATATGACACCAACAACTTGATTTTAATTTGCACCAAATGACCCAAGTTTGTGATAATGATCGCTTTTTATTATAACGTAGGGTGGACTACTGTTTTTAATTAAATCTAAAATATTTTATTGAGAGCTCCAAAAATACGATGCTTATACGTTCGATGTTGTCCCTGTACATTTTTTTGTTTTCCCCCATGCTTTACATTACATATAAAGTACTCTGTTCTAAAGACATTAAGTACGTTTTAAATATATTCCACTGTAAATTCAACTATTCCCATTGTGAGCAACATTCACAAAATCATCACATGACACTTTTTGATTAAATTCGTCCACAGAGCATCTTCTACAAGTGTAAAGTAGTTCCGTCGCAGCTGCAATTTGACAAAACATCAAATCTCATGAATGGGGAGCGTTAGTGTGTCTGTACCAACTGTCTGTGTCCATTGGTTGCGCTGTTAACGGATCATCCATCTAAGGTTACCTGACTGACCTTAATACTCCAGATACCGACTCGCATCACTACACATTACCCCACTTAAGTAGTGTAGTGTTCTTTGGAATAAAGTGGTGCTCAGGGAGTTGGAATGGAGCAAAAAGAAAATAATATAAAAATAAAACGAAATCTGAAAACACCAAAGACTCCTTCTGGTGCCAGCCACCGACCGACCGACACTGCCGTGAAGGACGGAGCATGTGTGTCAAAAAGTTGCTGCTGCTGCTTCCGAGTTAGGAATTCATGGAGCGACAAGAGTGCGTTATGTGGTGGCCTGGTGGCTGGCTGAGATTCAATTTGTTGCACATACAAAACACGGCAAAGATGGCTCCATCTCGTGTTACTGTGTCCTTGCTTTAAATTCATTTCTTTTTTGTTTGTGTTTGTCTTGTGCAGCCACTCACGACACACACCTGGCGACACCTTCTCACTCACTCTCTCTCTACCAGGAGGTGGGGGTTGGGCGGTTTCGTTTCACTTCCTTTATCCTAAACGTCAGATAACTTTTAATATTTCCACTTGATGGAGAAATCTCTCTCTGCAGGCAAAGGTACGAGTAAAGGAAGCAGCAACGGACACAAAGAACAAACGCAAACGCAAAAGATAAATCCCAAATATCTCTTTAGTAAACATTAATTCGATTCTGATTTTGCCAAGTGAAGGCGTTTGCTCGAGTTTCACAATGTTTGCATTATCTTTGGGGGGAAATTGGGAATTATTTGTTTAAACTTCCGCAACACCTTTCCCGGTATCCTGTTCGACGACGGACCTAAAAATTCACTGCTGTGACCATTAAGATTTGCGCTACTTTCTCCAAAGCTTTTGCACACAAAGGAGCGACCTAAGGACCGACACGAATGAAGTGTCGTCCTTTGAAACGTTAGCGGTGTTTGCTTAGAAGCAACACTAACTTCATTGGAACTGGCGGCACTTCTGCGCTTAACCGTTAGGTTGGTCTACAAAAATAAACTTCTGCATAAAGTCAATCAAAAGTGTGAAGTGGATACTTTCTTGGAGAGTCCAATGGCAATAAATTACGCAACATTTTAAAGTAATTGGTAATTGGACACCGGTTGTGAGTGAGTACCCCGAAAATTTACATTAATTGGATGCACAGATCTTAAAATCCACGGTGTTATATCGGTGGAATAAGAGGTATAATTCTGGCAACGCTATAATCAATTGTACTCACTTTGGTATACAATTCCATCATCAATAGACTAATGACAGAACAATGCTTTGCAAATTTATTTACTTATTTATTTATATGAATAATAGTACAACGTAAATTTATATTCTAATATATTATATTTTAGAATATAATATATATATATATATATATATAATTTCAGAGGCGAGCACACACACTACCTACTGGGATGCTCTATTTTGAAAATTAATTTCAAAGACAGATCAAGGCCCAACTATAATATAGTTGGGCCTTCGTTTAGTTCGGCCTGTGACAGTAATTTTCGCTTTCTGCACGCCCCAAATTCGCTTGCACTTGACTCGGACTCTTGATCTGACGATTCTGCTTTTTGAAGAGATGCACCAGGGCACACTGGATATGGTACATCATTCGAATGTGGTACTGGAAGTGCAAACGATCCCACTTGAGCGTAGTTCCATTTTAAAAATCTCCCTACCCCACTGTTTGTGGTGAGGCAAAAATAACAGTCGGTGGAATGGCATAGCGGCTTTTTCCACATTGGTGTATCGAATTTCATATGGCGCCTAAAATTAAAATAAATTACTATATTTGCTTTGCTTAATGTGTTTAAATAAAAATTCTTACCTTCCGCCAGCTGCCCAGTTGGTTAGGATTATATAGCAAAGATCACATAGCGACTTAGGTGTCCATGGTTCTGTGATATTTGGTGAAATACCAAAATAATTCAAATAGTGCAATTGCACTGCTGGAGTAAACGTGTGTGCGTGATTATTCTTTATAAACTCGCCACAAACATTGCAGAAATTGTCTGGATTGTTCAAACACTCGAACACACGTAGTCTTTTACTCATTGTCTTACTTGTTGGGTAGGTATTATATGCACTTAAATTCAATTTGTTTCACTTTTTACTCGAACTACTCGCGTTCGTACACTTGTTGACAAAAAACGATAAATAAACACCTATAAATACTAAGTATGTTACAATATTTTACTGACAGGTACTTATGAATGGGCGCATCTTTTAAGGGTGGCTATATACCTGATTCAGCAAGTGTGCGTTTCAAATTGTGGAAAAGTTTCCAAATAATGACCACTCACAAATGTGGGGGGAATTTCTGTAAAAAAATCCGATACAGGTAGCCATCGGGAAAACACACATCAATAAAAAAGTGTAATTCCCTTTTTTCCCTTTAATTGACTGTGAACGGAGTAGCAGTCATAAAGGAACACGAAGAGCGTCCACGCACATTCAGAAGCGTATATTACTCTGCAACCACAATCATAAAAATTAAATAACTATTTGTGTATTACTTATTTTTTTTAATTCTGAGAATCATAAAAATTACGTAAACGTTTTTTCCAAACAATTTTGTACATGTAAAGTGGGTTTGCCAAAATTCGTATCGTAAAATGCACCTGTGTTTCTATGTTCTGCATTTTCATTATACCATTTTCGACGAAACGTCCCTACGGTATTGTAAATAGGTTTTTTACAATTATGAAATATTTGTGTTATAAATATTAATTTAAAAATTTTATCAAAACTGCAAAGTGCTGTGACATTTGAAAAAAATTTCCAAAAAAAAATTGCTGATTTCACTAAATTTTTGAAATTTCACGTCCCTTGCCAGAACAGAAGACATTAACCCAGGGTGGTGAAATTTTTAACAGAAGTAACTTATGTATAGGAGCAACTGTTCCGTTCTATTCCAAAAGGATTATAAAAAACTTGCTTTTTCGATCCCTCCTAGTAGGTTAGCTGTGCAAATAATGAAAATCAAAATATCGTGAAATAGCGGAATTTCGGTCTTTTACCAAAAAAATTATAAGTCCGCCATTTGTTGTCAGATTTTGTTAAGTAAGTGCTTATTTTCTTTGGAAAAAACCAAAATCGCTGTTAGCATCGTGTTTTATATTTTATATGAATTTTTACATGAATTTTTCTGCCACATTTTTACTAAAAAAACGTAGTTTTTTAACCTTTTTAAGCCGCCAACATCAAAACTACTCACCCGATTTGAAAATTTTCTGAGAATGAGTTGTAGACGGCTCAATTTGCTTTAATTTGAGTAGTAGTAGGATCAAATACGTCAAAGAAGACGAAAGATATGCTCAAAATTGTAAGTGTACCTCCAAAAATTAAAAAAAAAAAGTTCAAAAATTTGTATCTCGACAACCAATCGACAGAAAAATTTTTAAAACTCATTTCCGTGTTTAGTAGGTCAAAATCAATGAGAAAAACTATGCTAGAACCAAATAACAAAACGACTGTTGGCTAGTGTTATAGCTGTAATATCAGTTCGAACATGTACTTGAAATTCTACAGTGTAATGCCTAGAGTCCTCACAAAAGGACCATTTTGCACCAAAAGTTAACAGCTTATAACTAAATAAGTTATTTTATTTTTATTTTATTTGATTTTTTTAAATTGCATTATGAAAAATTTGTTTTCCAAAAAAAGTGTATCAAAAGGTACATTGTTAACGATGTAAAAACACTTTCTTGACATACTGTATACATATGCCATTGAAAAATAATTTGTTAATAATCAGAAATAAATGCCTTTTGTTTTGTTTTGTTTTCTTATAAATTTGCAGAAATATGTTGGAAGTGAGAATCAAAAAGTCTACTCATACAGCAGAGAGATGCCATTAATCTTTATTGGTGGTGTTCCAAGATCTGGTACAACACTAATGAGAGCCATGCTCGATGCACATCCGGATGTCAGGTGAGTTTACAATTAGTTTTAAATGTCATATAGTCTTATGCCATAAATATATCTTTCATGGACGTAAACTGTAGATTAGCTCGTACCGCAATATAACTGGAGACGGGGGATTTCAACTTTATCTCTTGAATCTGTGCCATGTCCATCGTATATGGATCTTTCAAATAAAAATAATTTAGTTAAAACCTCTCACACAGCCTTTTTAATGATATTTGAACATCGTCTCGCCTTTATGGGAATACAGTTTAATTGTAATCTTTTAATTAGAAACTAATTCTAACGTCAATAAAACATGAATAAATCGTTCCATTGTCAGCCCAAAATTTGAAAAATTACGGTAAAGCTGCATTCAGAAGAATTAAATAAAATATAAAAACAAAAAAATTGCATTTGCCTCCATTTGATGGCTGTGGGAGTTGGCTCAGACACTTTTGGCTTTGAAATACAAAACATCGCATTAAGGATTTTCTCCGAATAGTTTTTGTTCCTCCGCGAAGCCAACCAATTCCGATTTCAATTTTGGAGTGACATCGCCGTTAGACGAATAGCTCTTCATACATACGTACTATGTATGTATTTAAATATGTGCATACGTACATATATAGTGTACATCATCATAATCATTCAAAAAATTCAATTTGATATTTTGTTGTTGGTTTGTTTCTTCCCTTTTTCTGGTTTTTTGCTGACGATATGTGTTTATTTGCATCCACCCCCAACCCCCTTCGACCGTGGTTATCGTGGCTAGAACTCATATTTGGTGTACCAAGTGTACTTTCGGGGGACTCCTACACCCAGTGTACGAGACATACATACATACCTATGTACATATTCATACATTCATGATGAATGATTCCATATGTTTGCAAATTTGCTTTTAAGTATTATTTGAAAGAATGGCAGACATGTAACTAGAAACTCTTGTATCAAGGGACGGCGATGACAAAAACAACGAACTTGCATATTAAACAGTATTTATGGAGCAATTTTTGTTCAACAAAAAAAAGAGACTCGACCCGTAAAAAACTTACAGTTGGAGTATTCGTAAAACCGCTGATATTCCAAAGCAATGCAAAGCAAACCGTAGTCCGTAGTGGTGGTCGTATATCTCCATAGAGACAGCAGTGCATGCAACACAAGCACAAACACGACACAACAGAACACAGCAGAATAGAGCAAAACAAATTTTGAACATTCGCAAAAGCCCTTGATAATTCCCCCCCAAAAGATTATTTATGTTCATGTGTATGCATACACGCAAACACTTTGACAAACCTATACATACGAGGCTTGTTCAACATGATGGGAAGAGTTTCTCGTCAACTGAAATCTAAAATGATGAAACAATCTATATCTATATATCTATATATATAAAAATGAAACGGTCCATCTGTGTAATGGCATCACGTCAGAACGGCTGGAGCGATTTGGATGATTTTTTTTTTATTCGATTCTAAATTTTCACGAGATGGTTTATATAGAAAAAAAAAATTAATTGGACAAAGGGGCGTGGTACCTCCCATACATTTGTAGGTTAAAAATCCGATATTTCTGATCCTATTATAGGTATAGTGCTGAAATTTTGTTTGTATGCATTTAATGGCAGATTATGTGAATTTTCCAAAAATGGGCGGAATCGGACCAATGGGCGTGGCCCCGCCCATATAAGCCAAATTTTGAAATTGAGATATTTTGCACAATTTGTTAGCGAGAGTGCTGGAATTTTGTGTATATGCAAACGGTGGCAGTCTACGTGATTGGGCCAAAAATGGGCGGGATCGGACCAATGGGCGTGGCCCCGCCTACATAGACAAAATTTTGATATCTTGCACAATTTGCTAGCGGGAGTGCTGCAATGTTGCGTATATGTATCTGGTGGCATTCTACGTAATTGGTGAAAAAATGGGCGGGACCGGATCAATGGGCGTGGCCCCGCCCATATAAGCCAAATTTTGAAATTGAGATATTTTGCACAATTTGTTAGCGAGAGTGCTGGAATTTTGAGTATATGTAAACGGTGGCAGTCTACGTGATTGATCCAAAAACGGGCGGGATCGAACCAATGGGCGTGGCACCGCCCATATAAGCCAAATTTAAAAAATGTGATATCTTGCACAATTTGTTAGCGAGAGACCTGGAATTTTGTGTATATATATCCGTTGGCGATCTACGTGATTGGTCCAAAAATGGGCGGGTTCGGACCAATAGGCGTGGCCCCGCCCACAATGACCAAATTTTGAAATTTTTATATCTTGCACAATTTGCTATCGGGAGTGTATATGTTTCTGGTGGCATTCTACGTAATTGGTCAGAAAATGGGCGGGATCGGACCAATGGGCGTGGCCCCGCCCTTATAAGCCAAATTTTGAAATTGATATAACTTGCACAATTTTTTATCTAGAGTGCTGTCATGTTGTAGATATGTATCTGGTGACAGTCCACGTGATTGGTCCAAAAATTGGCGGGATCTGACCAATGGGCGGGCCACCGCCCATATAAGCCAAATTTTGAAATTGAATTATCTTGCTCATTTTGTTAGCGAGAGTGTTGAAATTATGCGTATATGTATCTGGTAGCAGTCTACGTGATTGGCTTTCAAATGGGCGGAATAGGACCAGTGGGCGTGGCCCAGCCCATATTTTGATATATCTTGCAAGTATTATATAGGAAATACATGAACAAAAATGCTCGGTATGCGATAATTACAGCTGCTCACTCCAATACAATCGCAATATGATAATGTGATGCAATATCAATGAAACAAGAATTTGGAAATTTTATAAGTATACATTTCTATTTTCTGGACTTTCCACTGAATTCGGTATTTTTTCATTGAGTGAATTTATTACTAATACCAGTAAAGAAAGGCAGAAAGTCGGGCGGGGCCGACTATATAATACCCTACACCTCCCTAACAATGCGATAAGGGTCATTGCGATAATAATTTGGAATAATTGGTAAATGTATTTTGAACCGATAATCGCAAAATTAAGCAATATTCGTTCCTAAATTGAGAAAAATCTTTCTGGAGAACTTTGTAATGATCGGAAGTAAAGTACAACTTCTATAGCGCTTTGTAACCAAATCTGGAGGAACATATATATGGAGGTTATATATAAATCTGAATCGATTTTCCTAGAATACTCATTCATGTAAAATAGAAACCTGTTTCTGTCGAATTTCGTACTGATCGGATATAAAACACAGTCTCTATAGCGCTTACATGTCAAATTGGGGGTAAGATATATATATGGGGGCTATATCTAAATCTGAACTGATTTTCTCCGAATTTTGCGGCATTCCTTCATGTAATAAGAAACCTCTTTCTGCCGAATTTCTTACTGATCGGATATAAAATACAGTTTCTACAGCGCTTGAATTTCAAATCGGGGGTAACATATATATGTGGACTATATCTAAATCTGAACCGATTTTCTCCGAATTTGGCAGTATTCCTTCATGTAATAACAAACCTCTTTCTGCAGAATTTCGTACTGATCGGATATAAAATACAGTTTCTACAGCGCGAATTTTGACATGGGCAGCGAAGCGCACCGGGCTCAGCTAGTAAATGAATAAAAATGAGGTGTTGACCAAAATTATGGTGCTGTAACTGCATTACTCTGTTTAAAATTTCCATTATTTGTATACAATGGCATTAAAGTCATAAGCTTTTACATTTTGGTCCAAAATAGTCCATTTGTGTTGGGATGTACCAAGCCGGCCGAGTCAACTTCGCCCATTTTTCTCGAGGAGAAAGCGACTAATAAAGTAATAATATGTGTGGAATTTTAAAGGATTCGAATAAGTTGTATACAAGTAATTAAACAATCAATATTTCAATAAATGTGAAAAATGAGAAAAACATTACCGCATGCCAAGTTTGAAATCTATCTGTTACTCCCTTCGGGAGATATCGTGAGACAGCCATCAGACAGACAACGGACGGACGAGCATTGCTCAAATGACTTAAAATGATCCAAATCAATTTATATCTAACAAAATCATTTAAAATGCTTAGAAAATGTGGCATTTATGGCTTAAATAAGTATATTATGCAGAGTTCGGAAAAAAACACTAAGGAACGGTTCCTTAGCGTTCTGTACCGTTCCTTCGTCGCGAACGGAACAGTATCGCAACCCTTACAAGAGAACAGAATACACTTAAACATTTTTTAGTGTTACTGTTCACGAACGATAACGTACCGTTCTTAGAACACGGCGAACGGTACACTACGATAACGTACGGTTCATAGAACAGTATCACTACGTCGTAGTGATACTGTTCTTTTGAACAGAACCCTAACAGTATCACTACGTTTAGCGTTCCGTTCTTTTTAATATTCGATTCCACAGGTCGCAAATATGAAGCAATCTTAATGAAAATTGTTACCCAGAGACGATCCCTATTTAAAATGGGGCATATCGCATAAAAAATGCGTCCTCTATAATGTAAATATGTCTTGTCGAAAGGGAGCTTTGTATTGGGGCTGTATAAAAAAATGCACCGATATGCATCATTTTCACTAGGCATGATTGAATGCAATAGAATGAACATATATGTATTCAAATTTCGGCATGATCGGTTAAAATTGCGCTCTCTAGAGCGTGAATATGTCTTATCGAAAGGGACCTTCGTATGGGGGTTATATTAAATTATGGACCGATATGCCCGATTTTATATAGGGATCGTCCCTGGGTTAAGAAATGCCTCTGTACCAATTTTCATTAAGATTGCTTCATATTTGCGACCTGTGGAATCGAATATTAAAAAGAACGGAACGCTAAACGTAGTGATACTGTTAGTGTTCTATGAACCGTACGTTATCGTATTGTACCGTTCGCCGTGTTCTAAGAACGGTACGTTTTTGTAGTGGTACCGTTCGTGAACAGTAACACTAAAAAATAAATAACGTTAGTGTTCTCCGAAGGAACGGTTCCTATAACGTACTGTTTTTTTCTGAACACTGATATTATGGAGCGACTTCTATAGGGTGACTATTACAAAATATGAACCGATTATAACATTTTTGCTGTGATGAATTCTTGTCAAAATAGAATACAAACTGCAAAGTTTCTGCTAAATATCTCTATTATTACGGACTGTAGCGTCAATACAATAGACGGACATGGCTAATCGTCTTAGAATTTACGACGATTACAAACGGAGTGACAAAATGAATATACCCCCATCCTATAAAAATAATATTAGAAATACATACATATTTTAATACAAAATTTGAAATTATGTTGTATAAAATTACATATTTATTCCATTAGTTCCTCAAAGCGTATTGGGGTAGTACGCGTATTTGAGCATATTTTTGGTGTACGTCTACAGGTGTAAACAAAACGAATATATTTATCAACATACAAAGCTCAAATTGCTAAATTACAAAGTTCCCGTTATTTTTTAACACGACTCATACATATGCTAGCAATGTGTATGAGTGTGTTTGGGTGTGTGAGTGCCTGTTTTAAAAATGTTAACAAAAATACAAAATACATCCAACAAAACAAAATCGAATATGTTGCGGATTTTATTTTCGAAGGCCCGAAGATACGTGGATGGATGTTTCAGCGCTTCCCGTATTCCGTGTTCCATGTCTCATTTTAGCATTTTATGGCATGACTGTAACTCTGGAAGCTTTAATACTTTCCAAATTTTTTTCATATGACACTTGCCAACAGTGAGTTTGTTTTCACTGTATACACAGGCAAATCGAAATTCAAACGAAACCCACCGCAACACCCTTGAATTGTATCCGCATCAGAAGTGAGTTGCTACGAATTGAAGTGGGTCTGATGTTAAGGGAGTTGGGGTTGGGTGGTGTGAGATATACCTACTGTCGTAGTATATACTATCACGGGTATTATTAAAATCCGTCTTTCTATTTGTTGTATCTCAAACCCAATTGATATTAGTCCGGGGGTGGAGTAAAATTCATGCAGTAAAATTTATATTATTGGTCTACGTTACGAGAACGAGTACAATGCCTAGAAGGTAAACTGCCTCCGATTGCCTCAAATTTTTGCCGGGTTTAATTTGAAATACTTTGTTTGTCGTTTAGCTGAAAATGAAAAGAATTTCTGCAATGAGGAGGAATTCATTTTAACAAAGCAATAACAATAATATTACGCCGGCATATTAACTACAAGTAAAAAATATGCATTATAACCATGAAGAAAATCGGAGAAAATTATATTAAAAATATTAGACATTATTACAAAAAATGGTGATTTTAGACGCAATTTTTCAATCAGCATCTTAAAAATGTGATGAAACTGCCTGACTACTACGATATACGATTTTTTTTAAATAGATAATTTACTTTTTTCCATTTGTTTGCTATGTTGGTTCAAATGTCCCCATCTTTTGTTGACATTATGAGCCATCTTACAGTTTTGTTTTGTTTAGTATAAAGGATAGACGACTTTTGTTATCCTTGTCGACTTTTAGCTATCGCAAAATGAAAATTGCTTTTGGTAAAGTTGCGGATAGCACATTCCGTGAAATTTTTCAGAAATTTTGCACCTAAAACTTCTATCAACTAATGGCGTTTTCTTTTCTAAAAAAGAAAGCCCTGTCTGAAAGCAGCATTTTAATAATGTCGCCTACACCCTCTTGTACTGCTGCATTTTTATGGTCAATAATAATAATAATAATAATTTTAGAATATCCAGATGTCGACATGAAACTACTAAGCAAAGAGTTGAATTCATTGGTAGTAGTGAGTTTAATAATATACCTAATAGTTTAAAAAATGAAAATAGAATTTCAGTTTTCAAAAGAAGGTTGAAAGACTATTTGCTTCAAAATGAGCATGAACTTCTGATATGAATAATTATTTTAATTTGTATTTAATTTCATTATGGAATGTATTTAACATTTATAAATTATAAATAGTTGCCAGTTTGCCCCAATAATGTCTACAGGACGCTAGGGCATACATTACGTACGATTAATGTAATACATATTATTTATAAGGATTCTTTTAATTATATATATTTAAATGAATTAAATGAAAAAAAAAATCGATAACAAAAATGCAAAAAACTAGCCTTTCAACTCACCAAAAGTAAACTAAAAACAAAGAATACTCCACGGCGCCGCCTAAATACAGCATCTGACCAAACTTCATTATAAAAAAGCACGCACGGACACACACGGGTATTTAGGCTATTCCCTAGACGCCGAAAAAACATTTTTTTTGTAGGGCAGCGTCCACCCCTTCGATTAAATACAGGGCTCAAATGTTGCATTTTTGCCCCGCGAAAGTGCGACATTTTTCACAAATGAAAACGAACCCCTTTCACAGTGCAGCATTTATTTTACAATCGAAGACAAAAAGGCATTTTTGGGGCGAAAGGCATACACAATGTAGCATTTTTCGGCACAAAAGAAAACACCATAAGTTTGTTCAGAAATAACTAAATTTTGACCAAAACAACTGTCGCATGATCTTGATGGGTTCATAACTGCATCATACGACTGTTTTCTGTCCCAAAAACTGAAAATGTATATTAATGGAGGGAGATTTGAAGAGGTTGAGAAGATAAAAACCGTATTGCTAAAATACCTCATGGCCATAGAAGAAGTATTTTCAGGATTGAAAAAAAAAACTATTTATAATTGAAATCGTATAATTCTGCATAATTAGTAGACCTCGGATTCTATGCAATTGCATATTTTTTTTGCGGTTTGATAGAAAAATTCTGATTGGACCAAAATTAGTTTCGAAGAAAAAGAAATTGAAAAACAGGTGCATATTTTTAATTTTTTATTTGAAATATGCAAAAAATATGCAAAAAAATTGCAAACAAAATTTGCGATATATGAATCAAAAATGAGAAATTTTTGAAGGATATGTTAATACTATTTAAAAATTCATGACACAAAAATGGATGATTTCAAAAATCATACAAAAAAGTGCCTAAATATATGGATCGTATGGGGTAAATCCAAAGGTAAATCCGACCCACTCTGAATATTTGTGAATTTAGATTTGGATACAATTTTGCACGCGTATACTACAAGACAATACGGAGTTATAACCAAATTCAAAGCAGTTTAGAATTTTTGGGGTGCCAAATTGGTCATCTAAATATTTTTTTTTTACAATTTTAGCTATTTTGATGTCGATATAACTTTTTAACGGAATATCAGATTTGAATGATATACAGTATATAAGTACACCGGTTAATAAAATATTGAACCCTTTATACTATAAAGAGTATGTAAATCATTGAGGCGGCAATGAAATGGTCTGGGTATCCTTTTCCGGTAACGTGGTTGGACTCCTCTATACAATAAATGGAGTTATGTACAGATTTATGTACTGCGAAATATTGGAGAATGCCATGTTTCCCTATGAGGAGTGGAATGTTGCTCTATGTATTACGACAATTTCACAACAACCACCCGAATATTATCGCGAAATGATTCAATAATTGAGTTACAAAGGAAGGGGTTAACGTTTTGGAGAGGCCAGCTCAACCGTAGACTTGAATCCCTTTGAAAATCTTTGGGAAAATGTCAACATAGTGATAAATCGAGAAAGCGTAGGTGGTGATAAAAATAAGTATGAAGTTAGTCCAATATGTATTGTCGGATATTGTAAGTACCATTTGAAAGATTTAACATCCTCTCTAAGAATTATAAATTAAGTAATACATTTTTGTGCATTAAGGACATCAAAAGAACGAAAATTTCATTAATCCTTGATTATCCTGAAAAGCGTATCATAATTTTTTTTCGTTTTATGTTTAAAAATTACCCACATATTTTCCCAAACTATTTAAAAAATCAGCATTGGCTCTCCATGGGTTAAAAAAAATATGAATTAATGTCCGTCGTCTGTCAGTTCGATTGACTGGTGCTAACAATAACCCTGGAAAGGAGTGACCGAATGACTTAAAATTTCGTACGTGGTAATATTTTATTCAAACCCAGTTTATGTTTGATGGACAACCATATTAGCTTACTCTTTGTGGTACCTCCTCCACAAATGGTTAATATTTTTGGGCATGTTAAAACTCTTATAACTTCTATACTACTCATGGGAATTCTGTAAAATAGTAATCATTTTACCGTCTCTATAAGCTGGACAGAAAAGAACCATACCCCTTTTGATACCCCCACACAAAGTGACCAATTGGTACAAAAAGTAAACAGCTTATAACATTATTACCAGTGCATACGAATAGTTGAAATTTTGTGCAAACGAATGTCCACGATACTTGAAAATTTGTGCAGTGTAATTGTTTTTATAGTACCTACAGTCCAGTACAAAGTGGGCGTTATTGCCACGCCCCTTATAGTACCTCTCACACAAATGGCAACAACTTTGTGAAATGTAAGAAATGAGAAATTCATTGAAGTAAATGTATAAATAAAGAGTTTTAACAAATCACAAAAATTTTACCATTTGTGTGAGATGTAGTAGAAGGGGCGTGGCAATATCGCCCACATCGTACTGTACTGTAAGTACTATAAAACAATTACACTGCACAAATTTTCAAGTATCGTGGACATTCGTCTGAGCGCACCAAAAAAATGTTGCGGTTATTTTTTTGTGACTTATGAAATGAAGAAAAGTTACAATATTTATTTTTACAGCACTGAGTGTGAAATGCAAATCAAGTTCAGTTACTGGGATAACGGTTTAATTTGAATATCAACTACACTTGCTTTTGAAATGTGATGCATTTCTGATATAACATTCGTTTAAACGCAGCAATAAACATTCTCATTTTTCTTGAGATGATGGAATAAGAAAATATTTTTTTGGTGTTTTATTCGACCAAAATGAATGAATATTTACTAACACATATTGATGAAAAATTTGGATGATGGCATAATCTTTCAGCAGGACAACGCTTCAATTCACACATCACATCGAACGAAAGCTTGGTTTTCGGAAAAAATATTAATTTATTGCCATGTTCGGCTTGCAGTCCCGATTGCAATCCAATAAAACATTTATGGGTCATACTCGCTGCAAAAGTATATGAGCGTGGAATTCTTGACATTAAATGAGCTAAAATTCACAATAAAGGAATTTTGGTCGAAAATTCACATTACAACAATTCAAAACTTGATAACTCAATGCCAAATCGAATTTTTTCTGTCATCCAGAATAAGGGAGGACACACCAAATACTAGTTTAGCAAAACAAATGTACTTGGATTTAGATTATTGTATGTGTTTTCAACTATAATTTTGTTTGTTCATTTTTTTTCAAACAATTTTTCTTTGTAATTTGGTGAAGATTTTCAGCTATTATTGATGTAGCTTCTGAATCTAAATTGTGTCCACTCCAATTTCCACCATTGGTACAAAAAATATTGACAATTTTTTTTAATTTATATTTTTATTTCCGCGAAAAGTGACCAAAATAAACTGTTTTAGATTAAATTAGTATTTTTTATGAAATGTCCAAGGAAAAAGCTTAAGAAATTATATTTTATATTTTTAATTTCTTATGCTTTGTATCAATAAAATTAACTTAAAAAAACCATTGCAGAAGAAAAAAATAAATTTTTCTGAACTTTTACCTCGACTTTGGTCATTACTCCCACATACTAGGACAAAATTTTCTGAGAATTTAATAAAGATCTAGTTTTTGAATTGTGACACCTGAGAAGAACTACCCATACATGAAATTTTAAGAACCGAATTGACAGACGGACGGACATTAATTAATTCATTTTTTAACCAATCCTGAAATTTTTAAATTTTTTTTGGAAAATATGTGGGTAATTTTGAAAAATATAACAAAAAAACTAAGATATGCTTTTTAGGATAATCAAGGTTGAACGACATTTTCGTCCTAATGACGGGACACTGCTAATGATCCCAAACTGAATATATTGTTCAATTTTCTGCCCATTCGCTTTTGATGGTTTCGGAGATCATACTAACAAACGTACAAAGGATTTTATATATAAAGATAAAAAATTGTATTCCACATATAATTTCTTTCGGTTCATACAACGTCGATTTTGTCCCGTGTATAAACCGATTTTCTGCAAAGTTGGCAATTTTCGTTTCTGTATCAAAAATCTCCTCTTTGACAAACTTTATAATGATCGGATGTAAAATAAATCTTCTCTGACACGTTGATACCAAATCGAACGGAACTTATATGTGGGGGCTATATCTAAATCTGAACCAATTTCTTTTAAATCATTCTTGACGCAATGATGTCAAATTTGGCAATGACCAGATGTAAAATACGATTAATATAGCGCTTAGATCCCAAATCGGAGGTAAATATATATGTGGTATTTATCTTAATCAGAACCGATTTTCACCAATTCTATTTTCACCAACCATCTGCAGACGGACGGACGGACATGTTTAAATGGACTCAGGGAGTGATTCCAAATCTTCTCTTCTAATTTTGGGTGTTTGTGCATTAGGTTTAACCATTAGGTTTAGGTTAGGGTGGCAGCCGTAGTTTTTTTTACCAGCACACATAGACCAGTTTAGGTCCCTAGTGTTACCACGGGCTGAAATGCCCCTCATCGAAACCAACCTGTTTCGAGTCGGGACAGTCGCATAGCAAGTGCTCTATGCTCTCCAGTTCTTCCTCAACTCCAGAACTTCTGCAGAAGTCATTGGAGTCAATACCAATTATTTTGGCGTGTTCGCCAATCAAGCTGTGTCCCGTCAGAATTGATACTAACGTATACAATCTTTTCCTCTATAGTGCGAGGAAATATTTTGAACTTGCCAGATTGGTCTAGCTACAAAGTAGGTGCCAATTTATGCCCACCTTTCGTTGGACTGCCTGATTGCCTCTTGCCTAAGCCAAAGCTTGCATGTGGATAGTGGCGCACCAATATTTGCAAATTCTTCGAGAATTTGTGATGTCGTCCCTTTCCTAGCAAGTTCATCAGCTTTGCAGTTCCCCGGGATATCCCTATGCCCATATGAGGTGTATATTAAAATGCTCAGCCATCACGTTAAGAGATCTGTGGCAGTTGCGACTCACCCACTCGGTGACTTCCCATATTGCCATTATTTCGGCTTGATAGACTTTCCATGTATCTGGTAGTCTGTGTGCTATATCCAAACTAAGTTCTTCAAGCTTCGAACCATCCGTATAGAAGTGGAGATGGTTTCTATTAACTGGTATTCTGCCAACCCATGCATCTCTGGCTGGAAACATAGTGATCTCGAATGTGTTCACAGTTGGTATATAGTCCACTCGGTCAGTTACTATAGCATTACATTTTGATATCCTCATGTGACTGTAGTTCTTGTACCTCCACATTGATAGGCAGTAAGATTAAGCTCTGGTTGCACCATCTTAATCGGCAGTATATGGAGTAATGCGTGTAGCGACTCAGTCGCTGTAGTCCTTAAGGCTCCGCTTATGCTCACGAAGGCAGTTCTCTGAACCTTTGATATTAAGTTTGTACAATCAATCACACAATTTCTGGAAGTGGACTGTATTATGTTTAATTTCGGGACCTCACAATTGTAAATCAGTTAAACTCCCAAAAATGAAATGTGAAAGAAAAGACAAGATTTTAGTTTCAATTTCATTAGAATTTATTTCAGCAATTCCTTACCGCTTCAACCACCAGATTCCAAGTGACGTGAAGGCAGCAAGCTGGTTCGTGCCGACAAGTAAAAGAGGCTTATTCAGCTAATTTGTTGGATGGAAACCCTTAGAGCTTGAGTAAAAGCTCTTTTGTGACATTTCAAATACTTAGATAAATAGGGTTTCCATCATTGAAGGTTTTGACTAATCCTAAGGAATTCATTTTCTTATAACTAGGGCTAAAACGTAATTTATTTAACGGAGTTAAACAAAGTTGGTGATGTTTAGTTTGTCAGTTGCCGTCCACCATACCACTATGCTGTATAATAGTTTTGGACGAACTACTGCTAAAGAGTTTTCCAACAAGAGGTGTTATTTTGAATCACCCAGTATTTCGGTAGCTGTCATTTTTGAAGCTTTTATTCTTTGACATTTGACAAGTATAAACTATGCCATTACTAAAAATGGAACGATACACGATCGAACGATAAAACGATACGAACGATACAAAATCATCTTGACTGATGAGGCCAATTTCCACTTCGGTGGCTACGTCAACAAGCAAAATTGTCGCATCTGGCGCTTGGAAATCCCAAGAGTTATGGTTGAGAAGCCTCTCCATCCTCAACGTGTGACTGTTTGGTGCGGTTTATGGTCCGGCGGTGTCATTGGACCTTACTTTTTCCAAAATGAGGTTGGATAAACAGTAACGGTGAATGGATTGCGCTATCGGGAGATGATTAATGATTTTTTATGGTCGGAGTTGGATGGTATTGATCTGGACAACGTTTACTTTCAACAATACGGCGCTACGTGCCACACAAGCAACGAAACCATTGCTCTGTTACGGGAAAAGTTTCCGGACCGTGTTATCTCTCGAAGAGGTGATCACAATTGTCCACCGATATCTTGTGATTTAACACCTTGCGACTTCTTCCTTTGGGGCCACGTGAAAGATAAGGTCTACTCCAACAGCCCAGCGTCGGTTCAAGACCTCAAAGATAGAATTCGTGAGGCTATCGTCAGCAAGCAACATAGGTTAGCCACTTTGCGATTTGGTTATGGAAAATTTCTTGAAAAGGATATGGTCTTGTAAGCGTGGTCGTGGTGGCCATTTTGGCTTTTTTCATTACTAACGGCATACCTTCCTCTTTATTATGAAATAAACATCCGATCATTTATCTCAAAAAATTGAATTTTTCTTTGAATACCACAATAACACCTCTTGTTAGAAAAACTTAAGAAAATTACATTATATATTCTGCTCCACGAAGCGATCGCTGCGTCGGTTTGAGGATATGCTATGTTTATAGGTTAATTAAAATAATGATGACTTATACTACTTAGGATTGACTGCCTTTGGGTATTCAGAGATTGTGTTCCAGTTACAGGTCATGTTTCCGATACATTTTAAGATGTTTTTGAAGATCTTCAAATTATAGGTATTATAGGGATATTATAACGGAGTTGCCATTGAACTCATAATATCAGCTTAAATATTTGAGGTTACGCAAAAAGGTAAGACTTAGCTTATTATGATCACAAAATTAGACAGGGATCCAAAATTTCAATTATTGCTTTAATTAACTGATTATTGATGGCTTGTAAATTCAATTCTTCATTTGTATAACGAGACGATATGGTGGAGGATTATGGATCCTTAAATTATATCTAGGCATCATTTATCTTCATCAGAAACTTTTCTTGGCAGATGCTAGCCCCTGAAGGGATCCACAGGTTAATATCCAACTAAATGCGATTTAGGGTTATTGTCCAAATAAATGCGATATTGGTTTTAAAATTCTTCCTCAGTCAACTAAATTCTGGCCCAGCAGGAAATCATTCCAGAAATTATATTTATCTATATGAATTCTCGAATTTATTAATATGTTTATGAATTTTCTCGTTTAAGTTTTTATATTGAATGAATAAAATGTTCCAGTGTTTTCAAACTTTTCAACTCCAATTTCTGATATTTCAAAACTCGATATATTTTCAATAATATTTCTAAGTGGTATTTCTGAAGTTATTATTTTAGCACAGTAGAATTGAAATAGTACCTCTACACTCCATCGATTCGGGATGTATGGAAGCCTGATACAGCCTACATACATTTTCTCCAGCCAGGGGATAATGTTCTTTAACATTTTCTGCATTTCTACTGGAGTCCAGGTGAATTGAAGGCGTTTGTGCATACTGTTAGTACCCTGGACCACAGGGTAGGCTATACAAATTGAGCGGCACATTGCCTTAATGAGAAATAACAAGAGAGTCAACGTTCTCACCACTAACACATCTTACTCAATCGAACACAAGTCCCGCTTGCAACCATGGACCACACGACACACTACACCTTTTTAACAGCCCTGCCAAAACTACTCAACTTGTTCCCAGGTCTCTTTGGACCCAACCAGTGGAAGCAGCCATCTTCCTCGGCCAAGGCGAATAAAAACAACAACGAATGGACAACAAACACATATACTGCTACTACAACAACATACAAACAGAACGGACAGGACAAGATCTGCGGGAATCTGTTAGTACTAAATACATTTTCAAAAGTTTACTTAATTTTTAGCGTTATTGTGAACCCTTCTAAATCACTTAAATTTTGATTGATTTTGTTTGGTCACCATTTTTTCAATTGCGGTAAGGAATCGATGACAGTGGAAATACGAGTAATGTATGTAGATCTGAAGCAGTGAAAATTTGTGAAAATCATATAAATAAAATACAATTTGAAAATGTTAAACATTCGTTAACATTCAAATTCTTAATATACGATCCAATTCGTAATGATTTAAAACGTTATGGAATTGCATTGTACATTCAAAAATAATCAATTTCGACATCTCAATTTTTCTATTTGAAATGTATATTCTGTTTGAAAATGTTTGGACGCGGTATGCAATCGATATTATCACCTCTGTGTTAACATCCAAATTTGTTATATGGATATGTATGCACAAACATATGTATGTATGTGTGTAGATTCGTGTTTCGCGTAAATTTGGTTTTATTAATTCAAACATGTTCACTCAAACGAATCCAATATCCAATATCGCGCAGAGCACAAAGATTTTTGGAAACGCGATACGAATTTATGAACAACCGAAATTCGGATTCAACTCTGGCATTGCGGGTCGGTTGGTCGGTCGTTTGTGTAGTATCGTTTCAAATCCCATTTGATGTAAGGTCTTAATGTCTGACACAGTGACGACGTGTTATACTGTTATACGAGTAGGTTTTTCAGTTGTTCAGCTTTTCATTTTTTTGATTTTTGCCACAATTACTAATAACGACGAGTAGTTGAACTATGTACTCGTACACGATGTATTCTGTGTGCGCACCCTAAAAGTATGCAACGTTCATTCGTCGCACTTTTCTCATACAAACAAACATTTCTGTTTCCGGCAAAAACTCTTCACACGTTTGTTCGCTGACGTGTGTGGCTGTAGCTGGGAGTGAATGCGTGTTTGTACATATGTGTGATAGCGTGTGACGACTATAAGTGTTGGTATGTGTTTTTGGCGACGTAAAACCGCTCTTTAAATGCATGCCATGACTTCATTATGTTTCCCTCTCTTTTAATTAAGACGCTCGTTTGTTGGTTTGTTGAAAGGCATGTACGAAGGACGGACGGGCAGACATACGAACATACGAGTGGGTATTAAATGAAAAAACACCAAAAATAGGGAGAGCAGAACTAAGCCCCGCACCAAACATTCAACTCGTACTCGTATTCGTACTCTCTCAGTGCACTTCTCACACTTCTCACTGACATTCGCAGTCGCAGTCATAAGCGCCATTGTGCCCACCAGCCATTGAATGAATCTCTGAAGACCTTACAACACCCAACCAAACCCGCTGGCACACCAACTCGAACACCAAAATACCGCCAACTCACCTAAAGGAGTGTGTGTGTACGTCGTAGTGAATGAGTGCACGAATTTCCAAAGAACAATACACACTTTCTCAAAAAATGTGTTGATGTTGCGCCGTTCCTGTTGTTGTTTTATTTTATTTTATTTTTTGCGGGAGAATGTGTGTGGGGTATTTGGCTTGGCGACGGGGTAGGGCCTTAACTACAGAATATGGGCATTTGGCCAACATTAAAGAGCAGGCAAACAAACTCATATAGTGTAACCGTCCAACCGACCGTCTGAACGACGGACTCACAGTGGGGGAATTTATGACACATCACATGCTTCAACACACAGATATTGGGTCGATACCAAGTTTACATTACAGTTTTAAAAACATTTCCAATTTTAAGAAAAAATATGTTTTTTTTTTTGGTTTCACCACCTTTAGAGTGAATAGTAGAATCACGAATGTGGCTAATGGTATTTTGTCCCATTCTCTGCGAAGAGAAAAGGCTTTGATTGTCTCATATTTTATACCCTACACCCCATTGTGGTGCAGGATATTATAAATTGTGCATTTGTAGCCTAGATTGTGCGATTTAACGCTATTTTATTTTGGTGGGGCTATGTTAAGGCTCATGTCTATAGAGACAAGCCCGCAACGGTTGACGAACTGGAAGCCAATATTGAGGAATTTATTCGTGAGATACCGGCCGATATGTTAGGTCCGATCTTTATATAAATTGGTAGAAATTAGTTTTTTGATCAACGTTGATGAAAATCTGCTTCTATTCAATTTGTTCCTTCCGATTCTTGATCTACGAAAGAATACTGCGCATTTTAAGGTTATCGTTTCAGATCTAGTTGATCAACATCTTCAACTCATCCTTGGAATAAGCCTTTCTCTCTTTCGTTACTGGTTTATTCATTACTTCGGCGAGCAGAATGGACCATATCGACAAATTCATATGATTGGTGCGGGGAATATGTTAATTTTTGTTTTGACCATCTTGTAAAAAACATAGGCTTACACGGCCAAAACAGGTCTAATAAGTTAGCAAACAAATGAATACATTAATCGAAAACCTTTAGTGTTAAGTGCAATGCTATTCACTTTGTTTATAATTGCCCCCACTGTGTGACCGACGAGTGTATACTCGCAGTAAGTTATCTGTTTAATTTTTATCAACAGTTAACAGTCATGAGGAGGAGTTGTGTGAGTTGGCAACCAACATCCAACCGACTGGCCGGTCGGTCGACCGACATTGTCATCCCCATCATCCATCCCATCGTTATCGCCATCGTCATCACGATAGTTAAGAGCAATAATGAATGGCCTCAGACTACATATACACCCGCACACATATACACTAAACAAAACACGCCAATACACACACACACACACCCATATGGGTATTAACCACAAATACTAGAATAGGTCGTATCTATATAGGACTAATTAAATCACTATCGTATCGTGGTCGTTATTTGTTGGAGTATACTCACATGTATGTATGTGTGTGCGTGTGTGTGTATGTACCAATCTACGCATGTTTGTATTAGAGGAAATTTTAAATTATATCACACACCTCACCCTACCCTCCCTCCCGCTAATGTTTTGTATTTATTGCACTAATCCAAACGAATTCAATGTGATGATTGCTTTGTGTATTTAAATTAATTTAGAGAAGTACAGACACATTTCATATTATAATTCTGCAACAATTCCGCTAATTAAAAGATATACAATTGCAATTCAGTGGTTTTCGAATAATATTGTAAACTTGTTACAGAATTTTGAAACAAATTTTTTAATTATAGTTGTAATATTTTTATGATTGGTCCTCATTATTATCCTTCACTGTTGCTATTGGAATATACTAAATTTGTTATTGCCTTTGCAACACCTTTAACTTTTGATCGGGGACACTTAGTACATACGTACATATGTATGTACTCGTATATAGTACCAGTGTTTTTATATCCTCCACCATAGGATGGGGGGTATATTCATTTTGTCACTCCGTTTGTAACACCTATAAATATTGGTCTGAGACCCCATAAAGTATATATATTCTTAATCGTCGTAAAATTTTAAGACGATTTAGCCATGTCCGTCTGTCCGTCCGTCTGTCTGTGGTAATCACGCTACAGTCCGCAATAATAGAGCTAGGTTGATCAAATTTGTCCGTCCTTGGTGGAGGGTATATAAGATTCGGCATGGCCGAACTTAACGTTTTTACTTGTTATACCCTATGTCCGGGTTTGCGTTTTATTACTGTGATATAAACTGTTTTATGCTGAAATATATTCAAATGAAGAACTCTGATTAAAAGATAGCGAAACATTTTGGAGATCGACATTCTTTTGGCAACGTCCACGCTAATAGCAAATCAGAAACATTGAATGAAAACCCTTATAAGGAGATTTGCATAAAAAATTCCATACTATACGTGACCCATTTTTCTGGCCAAAGTTATTAAAATTGAAAATTTGTCGTTTTGTTTAAAAGTGAATCCAGGGGGTCGCGGAGTGTGTAAGTTGGGGCCCCAATCCAAATAAAGGAAATATTAAAAAAAACATGTATCTACTAGAGCGCAACGGATAGTCAAATATAAATCCCATTTTAACGTGAGTACTCACGGAATTGGGCGTCTTTTTTAACGTGAGCTCCCATCTTTCTCACGGACTCGGATGAGAAGGAATATCAAAGTAATTATTGATATTCGCCCTCATCCCAGTCTTCTTCCTCTTTCTCAATGCCAACATTAAACCCTCCTCCATCATCGTCGGCCTCTGCTTCACCATTATCGTCTTTGGAGGTGTCTTCCTCGATATCCGATATTGGGGACAGTGACTTCCAAAGAATAGTATTTCATTTACAAAAAGAAAGGAAATACTTTTCTTTGGAAGTCACTGGGGCCTTATAAAAGCTTTTTTTATATTATTTCTGCTAAAGAATAGTTTCGAGTATAATATATATTCTGTGGGCCTGAGCCCCCATTTTAAGAAACATCCAGGGCAAAGGTCCAAAACTACTGAAAAAGTGCATTAAATGAGCCAACCACAACTTCTCCAAAATGCATTCGACAATTCTTCACAGCTTAAAAAAAACGAAAATAATTCGGGCGTTTCTTAACCACACACAGAAAAATTAAACAAGTTGTTGGGTACGATTTAACAAACAAAGTTGTTGATATTAAATACAAAATTGTTGGTATAACAACGATGTTGGTTACAAAAGACTTTTTACCCCTAAGAGTTATCTCGTATGGTTACCGAGATAACTGCAACTGAAAATTAATTTTTTTCATTTTTTCCCCGAAGTTGTCTAATCTTTTGCAGAATATGCACCAATTTTCTTCACATCAACTTCTCCGAATAGGCAACAAAATTTGATATATCTTAAAAAACGAGATCCGATATACACAATAAGACAAAAGTTGTGGCCGTTGGAAGTTATATTTTCATATATTTTTCTTTCCTAGAGAATGTTCCTGAAGAAAGGGTCAAAATATTACATAAGGGTCAAAATATTTAATATCGACCTATGTAGTTTATTTTTGGCTAAAATGTTTAAGAACATTTTTTTTTAAAAAATTTTATGGGAATTTTAATTTTTGAAAAATTAAAAAAAAAATAGTTTTGGTATTTTACGAAATTTTTTGCAAAGTTTACTTTGTTTTAAAGAGGACACAATGAGCCATTTTCTGTAAAAAATTTTATATTTTTTTGTAAATTTTTTAAAAAAATTGTTACGAAAGTTATCATAACTATTTGTACTATTGGGTGGGTATATGGAACTAATTTTTTCGACATATACGGAATTTTATTCCCCATCCAGGCATGTTGATACGGATGAAATCGGTGCATATTGTGCTACGATATTTACAAAATACTAGCACACAGTAAGGGAAAAAATGAAACATTAAATTTTCAATTGCAGATATCTCATTAATTATACGAGACAATTCTTAGGTGTAAACAGTTTGTTTTGTAGACCTCAGTTATAGATCAAATTTTATAAATCGGAAGAGAAACACGAGTTACACGCGTTTCAACATTTTCTTCACCCGATGTGGCCAACTTCGAGGCCCTCTTCCTCCGCCCATGTCTGACATAGGGGGCCCAAATATAAAACTCAACTTCTCTAACACCCCTTCATGTACCATGCTAAGTTTGTTCCCATCGGTAGTTTGGTTAAGAAACGGTGGAATTATTTCCCCTTTTTGAATTCGTACCACTGTGCAGTGTTTTGCAAAAACTGACGAAAAGTTATGGACGAAATCTGTATTTCGTCCCTAACTTTTACAAATATCGATACTCCCAAAAATGTGTTATTGTTCTGGATTTGTGAGATTGCGATGCATATTCTGTAAAAATTCTCTTTAAAACAAAGTAAACTTTGCAAAAATCGGTTCAGCCGTTCGTTGTAACTGCTTATAAACATTTTAGCCAAAAATAAACTACATAGGTCGATATTAACTATTCTGATCCATAATTTTTTTTACACAAATTTCAAAAGTAATCCACATTTTCACAAAGCTAAAATATTAAAATATGATATGTGGTAAGGCTTTGCACGTTGAACAGAAAAAAGAATTTGTAACGCGGCTTTTTGTATAGGAAATACAAGGGAAAATCTAAAAAAAAATAAAATTTTTGGGACAATCGCAATATAATAAAAAGTCTTTATGTAGTAATGTAGTAATGTTTTGTATATGTAGTAATGTGTTACATAGTAAACTACGAAAGGTATGTTCACTCAAAACTTAATACAGCTTATTTGATTCATTTTCCGATAGTAACAGTCGTTAAGCACGCCAAAAGACACCTAACCTTTATATTTCTCAAATAAAAACACTGCAAAATAGCTTATTTATTTATTTTTATTTATTTATTTATGACATCCTAACACAAAAAGAACTGAATCTTATATAATAGTGTTAGTGTTATCGATTCATAAATTACAATCATTAAAATCAAGATTTAAAGATTAGGATTAAGATTTAAAATTTAACATTTAACAAAAATTAATGTAATATTATTTATTTATACATAGTTTATATTATTTATATAGACATAATTCTTACTTATAGAATTTCTTTAGCTCCGTTTTAAATTTCAGTCCGTTGCTTATTATCTGTAATTGACTTGGTAGACTTCCAAAGATGAATTGTGGGTACAAAAAATTTTCTGTCTGATGTAAGACTTTTAAAATCGCAGCTGTATGATTAGCTTTCCACGGCTTGATTGGGCAAAACTTATTTTATTAAATAAGGCTCCTTTGCATAAATTATCATGTGCACAAACAAAAGATTTTTGTATTTTAGAAAATTATTAAAAAAATTGTAAAAATAATCTGAAATTCTTTCAATTCGTTTTTTGTTAAAAACATATCGTGCTATATTGTTAAAAGCGACTTTAAGTTTCAAGAAGTCAGTATCGCTGCAGTTGTAAAAGATTTCGGACCCATACAACAGAACTGGAGTTAAATGTGTCTTTGCTAGTAACATACGAATATCTAAAGGAGATGAGGCAGCAGTACAAGCTGCCCACAGGTTCCGTATCATAATGTCAATATATTATGATAACATTTTACGTTGAAAATCCCTTTTTTAAGAGCCAAATTCTTCACATTTTGTAGATGTTGGATACAAATATTACGTGCAAAATCGAAATTTTGTTTGAAATGTTTTTTTTAAATAGTACCCAATGGTTATTTACATAATTTTCAAAAAATGTTGTTGTCTGGGAATGCACGGAAGAGGCCCGTGAAACAAACCTTGGTGAGAAGCCCTGATATACATAGATGAGTGGTGACATACATTGAATAATACATTATATATGAATAATATATTATGTCATTGTAAATAGATTCAAGTTGTCCTTACCCGGGAAAATATCCTTAGTTGAACAAAAAGTGTATTATTGAAAATATTAAGTCGCCAAGCACGGCAAAAGACGCCTTACCTTTATATTTCTCAAATAAAAAACCCGCAAAATAGCTCATAATGTCAACATATGATAGGAACATTTTACGTACGTACAAAATTTGAAAATAACTTGTCTTAATAGCCAAATTCTTCACATTACTTCACATACAAATATTACGTGTGAAATTGAAATTTTGTTTGAAATGTTTTTTTTCTAATAATACCCAATTGTTATTTACATAACTTTCAAAAACTTTTGTTATCGGGGAATGCACGGAAGTGGCCTGTGACACAAAACTTGGTGAGAATCCCTGATCCAGATTAATGGTGGCATACATTGAATAATACATTATATACGAATAATATATTATGTCATTGTAAATATACTCAAGTTGTCCTTACACGGGAAAATATCCTTAGTTGAACAAAAAGTGTATTATTGAAAATATGCATACCATAAATGTTAGAATTAGCGCTTATCATCTATGTAACTGTTCCCATTAAAAATACGACTTTGTTCATTGCATAAATGTAGCTCTACATTGTCCCAAAAACAATGTAAATTTTTATTGATGCGATGAAAGATTTCATTGCTGTTATGTTTAAGTGTCAGTGAAACTTAAAGCTTTTAATTTTATTGGAATTTTTATACGTCCTTTGCATTTTAGTTGCCGATTTGCCCTTTTGCATTTCGGGTGTACATGGTGGTGAAATATTTGCGTATATTTTTCCAATGAATATGCGATGCATTAATATTAACAGATGTGGGAATATTGCTTGTTCACAGCTCAAAAAACCAGCAACTATTTGTTCGATTATGTCAAAAACCAAAAATGTTCATTGTAATTGAAGAACAATGGAAAAAGAGATCGATGTACACCACTATCGATGCAGCCAATTACACTATGCAACAATAACAATTATATCGACTAACCGCTTTGCAAAGATGTTGTAACTATATTTTTTTTGTTTAACACTTTCCGGTTTGATATTGACCCATCTCCAGAAAACTTGGAAGTGTTAAACAAAAAAAAAAATATAGTTACAACATCTTTGCGAAGCGGTTAGTCGATATAATTGCTATTGTTGCATAGTGTAATTGGTTGCATCGATAGATATTTGACCCTGGCAACCTAAATTTTAAACGTTTAAGAATGCACACAGAATACAGTTTTGTTGCCTCAACCGAATTATTTGCCAACCGAATTTTGTAGTTCTGTCTACTACCATGCGATTCCATCAGGACAATATTTTGGTTGTGGTATACTTCTGCTTCCATGTTGACAACAATCATATTTGGTTGCGCCAACTACGAAAATGGTAGCTTAAATCATCTGCTGCAGTTGCCACAACCAACGGTTTTAAAAAATTGGTTGTTCTGACAATTTGTCAGTCACATATTACCGACAATTAATTAAAAACAGTTTTCATTAATTTTTATTTTATTTATTGAACAAAAAACAAAACAATTCATAACAAAATTAAAAATCCCATATTACAAATTCATCACTATTATGAGATGTGAAAATATTTGACACTCATTTTAGTACACGTCAATATTTTATATTTTGTCTTGTAAAAAAATTGATTTGAAAAAAAAATCATTTTTCTTCTAAACGTTTTTAGATTTTATGGTTTTCATATGTTACAATTTGTTGTGTAGTGTAGTAGTAAATGGTATACTAAATATAGTAGAGGATAATGTAACGTGTCACTTCCAGATCCAGTGGTCTTATCCCTCGAGTGAATATGCGATACATATGTACATAAATTCATTATCTGCAGTTGGCTCTTTTAATTGAGCAGAAGTGGGAGACTTATGTCTGAGGAGAGAGATTTGCTTTGCACCTCTGTAGAGAACAATTCCAGATATTGTGAACATTTTGAATATATGCTCCCCCCCCCCCCCCCCCCCCCCCCCCCCCCCCCAAATAACCATAGATATTTTCCGTGCCAACTCCAATTTAAGCTTCCTCTCGTTTGACCAAATGCACTTTTGTCTCGATGGCATTTTTTCCCATTCAGTGTCATTCCATCGCTAAAGAACTCTAATCCAAAAACAACATAATCTACTACTCTGGACAAAAAATCGGAAAATAATAGGCCAAAAGGAATAAAAATTTCTGCCGTTTTACTTTCATCCTGAGCCCATCCATGGCTTGGCTTAAACTGATTGTAACTGCTTCAAGAGCGACAACGATTTCGCTTCGTTTTTTTACTTTTGCTCCATTCACATCCAACATCCAATTGGTGGGTTGGAACAAGAGGCAGACAACAATGCAGGCAGCTTTAACGATGACATTTTAATGGGAAGTAAAAATTATAGATCAACGTTTACGATGCAGTGGAGAGCGGAAGGAGTTTGTGATACATGTGGGGGGGACTGCAGGCTGTCCAGGAGTAGGCGAGATGCTAGAGGGCGCATCGGCAATTTGTAAATGTTCTCTGGAGGTGTTCATTCTTGCATCGCATCATTGGTGAACGTGTCATTTGGAAACCACATGGAAATGTTTACCATGACCGCAAGGCAGGAGCAAACTATCTCCGTGCAGATGTAAGGATAAATTACTATACACAAAAACGACATTTCACACAGCGACAATATTCATATTTGTATGTATATCTCAGCAACAGACATTTTTTTTTGCTGGAAATAAAAAATATATTTGGTATGACGCTTTTTTAGGACTATAGTGACCAGATATAGCGTCAAGTTCTATACAAAGAATATTTGCCAAAAGGTCCGTTAAATTTCATTCTCGGAAATGAATGGAGTCTTCCAGAAATTTACACTTCAAATTAAGCGATGAGGTGACTAACCTCGCCGACTTCGCATACAATATTTTGGACAAATATACGAAAATCGTAATGAGATATAGCAATTTCCAGACACATTTTCAAAGATCAATTTGAACTAGGGATGTAACGAATATTCGCATTTGCGAACGCCTAGATCACGAGCTTCAATTTCAGGGATCAAATAGTCGGTTATCATGGCACGATAACGGTCGCCATTGACGGAAAGTTCTCACCGGCATCATTATTGAAGAAATATGGACCGATGATTCCACCGGCCCACAAACCACACCAAACCGCTTTTTTCTGGATGCAGTGACATCTCTGAATCTCTTCAGGTTGTTCTTCGTTCCAAATGCGGCAATTTTGCTTGTTTACATACCCATTGAGCCAGAACAAAATTTGGCTCGAAAACGTCGGATCTTCTTGGAACTTTTCAAGAGCCCATAGAGCGAAGCGATGTCGCTTGGGAAGGTCGGGCGGCTTCATTTCTTGCACAAACTATATTTTGTATGATTTCAATTTAAGATCTCGACGTAAAATGTGCCAAGTCGTTCCATACGTCAGTCCGAGTTGCTGCGAACGGCGCCGAATCGACTCTCCACGGTCTTCGTGTACACTCTCAACTACGGCCGCTACATTTTCTTCGCTGCGTGCTGGACGTGGTCTATTCGGTCGAATATTATCCAATAATGAATGCTGTATCTCAAGATGGGTGATGGTGTTGCGAATAGTACGCTCAGTATGCGATTATGTTGACCATAAGTTGAGCGAAGTGCACGAAACACATTCCGCACAGAACGTGAATTTTCGTAATAAAGTTGAACGATTTGTAAACGTCTTCCCATGATGAAATGCCAAACAATACTTAACAAAAATAACATGACAGCATGACACGACTCACACGTGGTCTGTCAAAAAAGGCTATTGAAAAAAGTATATCTACTTGGATCACCCGTTATCTTCTTATTCGCTTCACACATTTTGAAGATATTAATACCAATGAAAACCTCTTCCACTTCTCTTCAAAGTAGTTGAAAAATACGCTTGTCCTTGTGGTACCAGGAGGTAAAATGGTAAGGTTAGTTAGGTTAGTGTGGCAGTCAGCTTTGCCAGCTCACATAAGCCAATGTAGGTCCCTAATGATACCACCCGTCGAGACCAACCTGTTTGATAATATGCTATTCTGACCTTCTTAGGTGTAGATTTTTGTCCATCTCTGATTGGAGTACCTGACTGCCTCTTGCCTAATCCAAAGATAGTAAACCTCCCTCTGGAGTACCTCTGAGCAAACGCTGAATTTGTCTTATAGTTCACCTGAGTTATAGTTCATCTGAGCGAATGTTGTAAAATGCACGCCCAATATCACGAACGGCTACCATAGTGTATTCATGGGACGAATCGATAGAGCCCACAAGTTCATGCAAGACCGATACTATGGACTTGCCCTTATGGTATGTGTTTTGGTTTCCCGACAAAAGTGTGATCAGGCTTAAATCAAGTATGGATCAAACTTAAATCAAGTACTTTTCTGATTTAATGCTATCCAAAATGTCTTCATTGAAGCCCGTTTCACACTCAAATCAATCCCATAACAATCTTAAATCAAACGCTTTATTCTTGAGTAAGAATATTTCGGCTTAAAATTAAGCCACCGTTACGGTGGCTTTCCGCGTCGGCTTGATTCAAGTACGGATTACTCATTTGTTCTTTCTGTGTTGAAAGGAGGACAGATTTATGGGCCTGAAGTCCTTTGGTGTAGTGTGTTTTCCCGCTTTGGGTATGAATACCGCTTTGGTGTCCCCCATCGATAGGGGATATACGAGAACTTAATGCAGTGCTCATATATTTATCATTTTCTGCATTTCTATTGGAGAAATTACATCTGGTCCAGGTGATTTGAATGGCTCAAAGCTAGTAATCGCCCAGCTTAGTCGGTCAACATTTAACGACGTTTGTCGTCAACTTGTTTTCTTGTTGGAGTCGCCGTTCCTGAGTTCTGTCAAGGAGTTCCCCGTGAAATGTGTACCGAGAAGTACCTGTAGTGACAGCTCTCTTTTATTTGTCCAGTTGTTATACTTAGCCTGTGAATAACCCACCGTGTTGTATTGTCGATAATTTTCTTCTTATCTTGTGGCGTCTGATAGCTTTTCCACAGAAGGTGTACCAAGATAGTCTTTGCGCTTTCCTAAGTTCTTTCTCATTTTAAGACTATCTTTGTAGGCGTCCCAATCATTAGTGACCCCAGAATAGCCTATTGTCGGTATTTTCCTGGCCTTGCTTAGCTGAGAAGTCCACCATTGTGGTTTCTTCAATGGAACTATTGAAAGATGTATTGATGTGGCCGACCAGATTATCTAGACTGACTTTGGCATTCGTTTTTTAATTTTTTTCTCATACATAAGCGATGGTAATCCACTACCCATTGACAAAACGTCATTACGTCCACAAAAAGTCCACGTTTGGTGTGACTTGTGGGCCGACGGTCGAACGTTAAAGTTGTAAGCGAAAAGTGGTACGAGGGCTGCTGTATATAATTCTGTCCTAATAACGAAAATGTGAATATTTATCATCAAAAATGGTTTTATTGTTTTTCAAAGTATTCTCCAGCATGATTTATACACTTTTGCATGCGCTCAAACCAATTGTCGAAGCACTTTTTCCACTCCGATTGAGACACATCCAAAACATGGTTTTTGAACGCTTCAACAGCATCTTCTGACGACGTTGACCACGCATTTTTTTCTTGATGTGTCGGAATAAAAAGAAGTATTGGGTGCCAAGTCAGGGCTGAACGGCGGATGACCCATCAATTCGACGTTTTGGCCGGTCAAAAAGGCGCTGGTTTGAGCCGATGTGTGAGAGCTCGCATTGTCATGGTGCACAATGATTCGTCTTCTCTTGTTCGTTTTTCGAATTTCTTCGAAGACTTCAGACAAACAAATTGTTGTGTACCAATTCTGAGGACCGTCCTACGTTGCTCAAGCGGAACAGTCGCCACATGACCAGTTTTGCCGAAGAAACAGGCGACCATTTGCTTCGAAGGGCTTCTTCCACGAACAACTTTCGTTGGATTTGGGTCGTCTTCGAAGACCCACACGGTCGATTGCTGTTTTGTTTCGGGCTCATACGCATAGATCCAAGATTCGTCACCTGTGACGATCTTATAAACGTCTTTTGAAGCACCGCAATCGTATTTTTTCAAAATTTCTTTGCACCAATCGACACTAGCCTTTTTTTGAGCGATTGCCAAATTGTGTGGGATCCAGCGAGAACAAACTTTTTTTACGGCCAGGTGTTCATGCAATATCGAATGTATGCTGGTGGAAGAAATGCCCAAGGATGCCTCTATCTCACGGTATGTGACATGACGATCTTGCATTATCAGTTCACGCACGGCATCAATGTTCTCTGGCACAACGGCCGTTTTTAGAGGACCTTCGTCTTTGAGCGAGCGTCGGCCACCATTGAATTCATTAAACCAGTTTTTCACAGTGCTATAGGATTGTGCTTCATCGCCATACAAAGATTTAAGTTCATCGATGCACTCTTGTCGTGATAATCCACGCCGAAAGTTGTGAAAAATTATCGCACGAAAATGTTCACGAGGTAATTAAATTTTTTGCCAAATTGATTTTTTTAAGTCATTGTAAACAACACAAATGACAGATGGCGCAAGAAATATATATAGCAACCCTCGTATAGATAAATGATTACTTTGTGGATTATGGACCTACATATTAAGGCTTGTACGTGCCAATGGTGGTTTAAATTTTAAATAAAGTCAATTTCAGGAATATCAAAACAATTATCTGTGATTAACGTCAATTCAAAATTCTCCGTTTCTAAAAAAACACCCGATATATGTGACACTATGAGCATGTGTGTGGATTGTATCAAAAAGTTATTAATTTTTTAAAACTCGTTTATTATCACAATTTCATTTAAAATTTTCCTCTTAATAAAAGTGTAGGGCCAAATGCCGAACTCAGTCGCAGGCCCCTTTCTTACTCCAAATAAATACACTGTCGAATGTCTGTGTTGCAGATACACAAAAAGGAAAGCCCAATTCAAATGTGTGCCATATCTTTCTCGGACTCCGAATAATCGGCGAGTATTTGTGTTGCGAGCATTTCATGTGTTGTCCTTTGTTGTGGCAGAAGTCAAGCAAATAAAAATGACCAACGAAGCGTCCGATTGCCAACTTTTACCCGCATTGATGGCAACTGTGTCTGTCTGTCTGCGGTGAAGAGGAGGGGCGGGGAGTCAGATGTAGGAGAAGCATATTTGTATCAGTGCCACACAAGAACCAAACAACTTCAACAACAAAAACTATGGCAATTAATGCTTAAACGCTCTTCACTTGGCTTTCCAAGTGCCCACCAGTCTGCGCCAATCCACCACTCCGCTCCAACACTCCACCAATTCACCAGTGTGCAATGCAATTGCCAACTTTTATATGGAATTGACGCAATGGGGATTGGATGTTGCAATTGGATCCGAATATACCGCCAGAGAATTAATCAAAGAGACTTGTCTGTTTAATGTTCAAGCTCAACAATTTTATTAAAGGAATTACCTTCCCTGATCCGACCGCAATCAGTTACCCCTACTCCCCCTCCTCCTAAAAAATGTATCGGATCAAGTGCCCCCACCAATCGTAATGTAGATTGTACGCCTTTTTACTTGAAAGTTATACATTCGTTGCATTCGTATAATCTCGTCTTACTGCCTTTTTCAATACATTCATTTATAAATGTGTAAATATGTATGTGTGTACACACACTCACACACACACAGATTGTAGTGCAAGAACAAGAAGCAGAAGAAGGGCCCTTGCATAGAGAGACCACAAAGCACATGCCAACCATTCATGGAACAATATTTTACTTTGTAATGGAGGCTCAAAGGAAGTCATATTATCATCTGCTGTAGCTGATGTTTCTGCTGCTGCATCTGCAGCTTCAGCACAGTGTGTCCTAGAAAGATCTAACTACAATCCGTAGCAATGAGTCAAGCACAAAAATGCAAACACATACATTTTTATATTAGCGTATCCTGGAAATGAATTTAAAAATATATTTAAATATTAAAAGATCATTGAAAAATCCAAATATTCAGTACCAATTCTTAGCTCAATGTCTTTATTTTCCATATTATTTGTTGCTGTAGTTAATAAATTATATAAGTAGATAATTAAAAATATTCCCACCTGTCCCGCACAAAATAGGTTATCCTATTCCATATTTAATTTCTCTGGCGTTGAGATAAACAGATAGGAAAAGCTTCGTCAACCACCACAAGATAATCGAGAACTATTACAGAAAACAGTTTTGCCAATTCACACTTCTCACACTCCAATAAAAAAACATCCTTTACTATTTTTATTTTCTCTCCGCTCTGGAGGACTCTCTAATATAAATATGTGAATGTATGTATGTCTGTGTACGTATCTCATCTGCATAAAAGATGGGTTATATATTTTATAAACACTGCAAATCTTAGAAAAATACTAAAAAACAGACGTGGAGGGGTTTAGGGGGGAGGAAGAGAATGAGTGTAGGAGATTAGGGGGTGGAAGAGAATGAGTGTAAAAACTAAATAAACATAAACCTTTAATAGTGTCACAAAAGAGTTACGACTTTATAAATAAATGTGTATGTATGTGTGGTTGTTAGGGTGCCTCACAGTAGATAGTTGATCTAGGGATGGGCTTTAGCTTGTTTCACTATTCTCCTCTATACTTCTACGTTTTCAAAATTAAAAAAAAAATGTAAAAGACAGACGGAAACTAGGTAAGATGTTTAAAAATTAATATATTTCAATACTATTTTTTTGTAATTTGTACGTCTTTTCTAAAATTATTATATTTGCAAAGGAAAATTCACAATTCCCAAAATAAATTCGAAAATCCCCAAAATGGATTTCTTTAGTTTTTATCCAAATATATTAACTAAAAGTCGGCTCAAAATTCCATTTTTAGTTTACCGTGGGTCAAAGTTTTTATTTTTTTGTCGAAAGGATCATTGTACTAAATGAAAACTGTTGTTAATTAAGCGTAAAGAGCTATATTTACAACGTTGGTGTCTTTGGCGACCCACACATTAACTTAAGGCATTTTTTTTTCATTTAGTGTAATGCTCCCTTCGACCAAATATTGAAAAGTTTGACCCACTATAAAAAAATCTCAGACCAAATGGACCATATGTTTATTCTACAAAAATAATCTATTCGTCATTTCCATTAGTAGGGAGCATTACCCTTCGACCAACAATTGAAAACTTTGACCCACTGCAAAGAACTCAGACCAGTTGGACCATAAGTTTATTCTAAAAAAATTATATAGTCAATATGCCCTTTCAGAATTATATTTTCTGAAAAAATAACAAAAGTCACCTTCGTTTCGTCTATGTATTCTCTTATTTCTTTAATGTGTTTCAATTTGTTTTATATTTAATAAGTATTCTGTAGGTTTCAATTTATTTTATATACAATAAATATTCTGTACGTTTTATTTTGCTTCGTACTGTTAATAACGAGAGTGTTAGTATCGGTTGGTGTACTTTTCATTTTCTTTAATGCATTTGAAAACACTGCCAGAGAGTAGAGATTTACAATTATGACAAAAAAAAAAATTCAACAAAAACATTGAAGTTAAAACAAAGTGTGTAAATATGGATTGCAAATCTAATAAAAGCGAATGATGAAAGCTCTTTTATGAAATGTCATTTTTTATGTATTCACATACAAATGTTCGAGTGTGTGTAATACTAGTACATGCATGTATGTAAGTAAATGTGTATGTAAGTCTGTACGTAAGGATAAACAAAATCTAATAAAAGTGCCATTCTCTGTTAAAGTTGAGTAAATACCGGAAAAGGGGAAAATGACAGATTGGCTTGTACGACCACATAATACCGTACGTACGAGTATATGTTTCTCTAAGTCATTCATATTCATTGTGGTTTTGTTTAAGAATGCTAAAGGACTCTACTGTCCTGCAATCGTTGTGATCGTTGATTGTTGAGAATATTAATCCGGAATATGGGATACAGAATACATTCTATCGATATTAAAATAGATTTTGAAAAACATTTCAATGGTCTCTGCTTAAATTTTCTGGAGTTCTGAATGTTTTTGCGAAAATGTAAAATAAAAAGTTATTTTAGACTTCCCGAGATATCACAGTCGTAATTTCGCAATACTAGAATTTTTGACTAAATTATTGTCTAAACATTTTTTGTAACTTTCACTTTTTTATACTTTCACCGATTTTCAAAAGATGAAGAGGTCTTTTAAAATTATTTATTAAATCATCATCAGATTGAGTAAATAGCTAAAACCTATTTTGCCATTCATTCCCTTAGTTTGGTGTAGGAGGGGATTTATCATTTGTTTCGAAACATACTTTGTATGGTGTTATGTAAAGCCTAAACAACGAATCTTTTGAAATTGCACATACGAGGGTTGATATACATATGTATGTCTGGCCTAGGCAACACTAACTGTTGCCTGGCGCCATCTGACATTTCCATTGGAAAGTTTGACATTTTTTAACATAACTTCACTCAGACCGTTTTGTCATTTGAGCGCGAATTGTGGTGAAAATTCACTCCAAAACATGGTTTTTGAACGCTTCGACAGCGCTTCAGGCGTCGAAAAACGTTGACCAAGCAGTTTTTCCTGATGTGAGTGAATAAGAATAAGTCATTGGGTGTCAAATCAGGGCTGTACGGCGGATGACCCATCAATTCGACGTTTTGGCCGGTCAAAAAGGCGCTCGTTTGAGCAGATGTGTGAGAGCTCTCATGTCATGGTGATTCGTCTTCTCTTTTTCGTTTTTCGAATTTCTCCGAAGACTTCAGGCAAACGAATTGTGGTGTAACACTCAGAATTGACCGTCCTAAGTTTCTCAAGCGGAGCAGTCACAACATGGCCAGTTTTGCCGAAGAAACAGGCGACCATTTGCTTCGAAGTGCTTCTTCCACGAACAACTTTCGTTGGATTTGGCTCGTCTCCGAAGACCCACTCGGTCGATTGCTGTTTTGATTCAGGCTCATACGCATATATCCAAGATTCGTCACCTGTGACGATCTTATAAACGTCTTTTGAAGCACCGCGATCGTATTTTTTCAAAATTTCTTTGCACCAATCGACACGATCCTTTTTTTGAGCGATTGTCAAATTGTGCGGGATCCAACGAGAACAAACCTTTTTTACGGCCAGGTGTTTATGCAATATCGAATGTATGCTGGTGGAAGAAATGCCCAAGGATACCTCTATCTCACGGTATGTCACATGACGATCTTGCATTATCAGTTCACACACGGCATCAATGTTCTCTGGCACAACGGCCGATTTAGGACGACCCTCACGACCTTCGTCTTTGAGCTAGCGTTGGCCACGATTAAATTCATTAAACCAGTTTTTCACAGTGCTATAGGATGGTGCTTCATCGCCATACAAAGATTTAAGTTCATCGGTGCACTCTTGACGTGGTAATCCACGTCGAAAGTTGTGAAAAATGATCGCACGAAAATGTTCACGAGTTAATTAAATTTTTTGCCAAATTGATTTTTTCAAGTCACTGTAAACAACGCAAATGATAGTCACTTAGTGTTACCTAGGACAGAAATATATATAGTAACCCTTGTAAGGCTACGAATTTTTTGCAACATGGCAATCATGAATTGCCCACACAATGATGGACGAGGAAGACGGTTGAGCAAGAGAGAGTCGTATAGTTGAAGTGGTAGCGAACGGACGTGTACGGATCCTCCTGATCATTTATTTAACTTTTATGTATTTTTACCAATTATGTAAATGAACTAAACAAAATATCTAAGTTTTATTGAAATCAGAAGTGAGGACGAAACGATTTATTCATTATACCCTCGTATAGTATTAGTTTAATAGTCGCTACCACTTTGAGAAAAATGTACGAACTTGCCACGCCCCTTTTACCTCCCACACAAATATCTCACGATATCTCTCGAAAGGATTAATGAATTGACTTCAAAATTGGTATGCGGTAATATTTGTATCTATCATCGGCTAAGTTTGAAGATGGGTCATATTGGTCCACTCCTTTTAGTAGTGAAATACTGATTCTTTTATAACTTATACATATACTACTTATTCGAATCTTCTGAAATTCCACACATAGTATTATTTTATTAGTCATTATCACGTCGAGGAAAATGGGCGATGTCACCACTCCTCTTTAGGTACCTCCCATAAAAATGTACCATTTTGCACCAAAAATAAACGGCTTACAGCTTGACATTGTGTACGGTGTAATGTTGTTATAATATCTACGGTTCAGAGAAAATTTGGAGTTATTAACACTCTTTGGACTGAAGGTGAGGAGATTCATAAGTCGCTTTACCCGATTGAACTTTCTTAATTGTTTTTATACCCTCACTTTAGTGTGACGAGGGTATATATCATTTTCTACGGAAAAAAGTTTAACACATCGAAGGAGTGACCTAAGACCCCAAGTATGTTCGGCGGAAATCCGTTTTGGGTCATTTTAAGTCGAATGAGCAATGTCCGTCCGTCTGTCTGTCTGTCTGTGTGTCTGCTGGCTGGTGCGCACGATAACTCTCGAACGGAGTAACCGATTGACTTCAAATTTCGTATGTGGTAATATTTTTTTCTATCTCCGGCTAAGTTCGAAGATGGGCCATATTGGTCCACTCCTTCTGGTACCTCCCCCACAAAGGGTTACAATGTTGTGAAATATTGATTCTTTAATAACTGCTATTATACGTATTCGAATCTTCTGAAATAGTATTAGTTTGTTAGTCGCTATCAACTCGAGGAAAATGGGCGAAATTGCCACGCCCCTTTTGGTATCTCCCACACAAATGCACCATTTTGCACTAAAAGTTAAAAGCTTATAACATTAATACCAGTGTTTAGAAATACTTGAAATTTTGTGCAGTGTAATGCTTTTATAGTGCCTACAGTCCAGTGAAAAATGGGCGTTATTGCCGCTCCCCTTTTGGTACCTCCCACACAAATGCACCATTTTGCACCAAAAGTTAACAGTTTATAACATTAATATCAGTGTATACAATTACTTGAAATTTTGTACAGTGTAATGCTTTTATAATGCCTATAGTCCAGTGAAAAATGAGCGTTATCGCCACGCCCCTTTTTGTACCTCCCACACAAATGCACCATTTTGCACCAAAAGTTAACAGTTTATAACATTAATATCAGTGTATACAATTACTTGAAATTTTGTACAGTGTAATGCTTTTATAATGCCTATAGTCCAGTGAAAAATGGGCGTTATTGCCGCTCCCCTTTTGGTACCTCCCACACAAATGCACCATTTTGCACCAAAAGTTAACAGTTTATAACATTAATATCAGTGTATACAATTACTTGAAATTTTGTACAGTGTAATGCTTTTATAATGCCTATAGTCCAGTGAAAAATGAGCGTTATCACCACGCCCCTTTTTGTACCTCCCACACAAAATAGCCAAATTATACCACAATTTAATATCTCAACTTTCATATACCAGTCCAATTCGGCACAGTGCAATGTATTTAAAGTATCTACTGTTCAGCGAAATATAGGTGTATTTCTTAAACCCCTTCTGGTACCTCCCACAAAAATTGACGAAATAATTTGTGTAATATTCAATATTACATTACTCAAAAAGTGAGGGTATACCTTAGTCGGTTTACCCGACTGAAACTTTCTTACTTGTTATTTATTTTATTTAATATTTATTTAACTTGAAAGTCACGATCTTAATGGATACGATTAGTATCATTGCCAATTTCCCAGAGTAGGGTGCATTTATGACCAGATAAATGTAGATAACAACAACGACATACATGAATATTATCAATGTGTTTGTGTGTGGTTGTGAAAGTGACATCAGCAGCAGAAGGAACATCCAAACAGGCCATTATAACACATTGTGCACAGCAGCTGTTGTGCCTTCCAATTGAAAGGATTTCTGTTAGTATTGTTGTATTCTGCTGTATATATTTTTCTTCTTTTTCTTGGCTTCATTTTCTCAAAATGTTCTGCTGTTGCTCCAAATGCCATCACCGACTTCCCCCCGTCAATGAATGAATGGTCTTGCTTTGCATTGGAGCTTCTATTTGCCTGCCTCTACCACGAGTACTGTATTTACTCCGTGATTGAATGAGTGAGTGAGTGTGCCCAAAACGGGAAGGATAGTCGGCGGAAATGGCTCCTTTCGATTTGGGTTGCTACTGAGCCTTGTTCATTCCTGTGTTTATTTGCTGTCTTTCGCGCGCCTTTCAGCATATTTTCTTCTATTCACTCACTCGATCCGTTTGGCGTGGGAAGAACGTCTGTTCGACAAAATCCCCCCAAGAATGCTTGTTTAAGGTCTATTGTTCCCAAGACAGCGCATATTCTTTGCTCCAAAACAATTCCGCAACGAAAGCAAACGGTAAGAGGCAAAGTTTAACAATTTCAGAAGATGGTGTTCCTCTCGTTACCCAGTTCATATCCAACTACTCCTCCCCTCGCGTTCCCTTGGTGAGTGGCAGTATGTTTATGTTATTCGCTTCACTTAATTTCATTTTCCAATAATTCCTTTTTTTCCAAGCATGCGGTTTGGCTAAAATCATTAAGTTCGAAAGCAACTTTGCGCTGTTCATTTTAAAAGTGGAAAACTCAACGCTCAATATTCGTCTATTTGTGCATTATCCATCTATTCCAGCTATAGTATTTCTAGTGTGTCGGGAGAAGCAATAGTTGTTACACAGAAAAAAATTTAACAAAGATTTCAATCACGAAATTAATTGAAACAATTATTTGTTAATTGAAAATGCCGCTATCGCCAGAATTATTGAATTGATCGAATTTTTTTTTGTAAAAAAACTATGGCTATTTGAAGTTATACATTACAACAAATATTTTTCTATTTTTGCCAAAAAATATTTTATTTAAAAAGTATAAATTCAAATGGTCATAACTTTTGTCTCAGCGGATATATCTAATGTCAAATTTTTTCATCAAATTGAAAATTGTTCTTGTTGTCTATCCCGAAGAGATAATAATATCCGTATATATAACACTTCGTAGAAAAGTATCCGGAAAAATAAAAAATGAAAATGTTTTCAAACGCACACGAAAATGTTATATACAGAGCCATAAAATATTTAAAAACTAATATATTTCAATTATTTTTTTTAATGTGTACGTTTTGACCACAGAAAGCGAGACTAGTTCTAAGTTTATTATAGATATTTGTAAAGGAAAATCCCACAATTTCAATAAAATATAAAAATTGCCTATTTTGTTGATAATATAAATTGATATGGCCATAGCTATTCTCTTAGTGGGCGCATCCGACTGAAATTTGTACATTGTGTAGCAAATTCTGTTGCCAATTCAGGAAATTTGATATAAGAGAAATTACTTTTTATTCTGCATTGATATTAACAAAATGCTAGGACAGGGTCAGGGAAAATTTAAAAAAAATCTATTCTCAAATGCTGACAAAAATATAAGCATACCTTAAAATATTTTATTTTTCATTCATATTTTTCATTGATTAGTCACTAGGATAGTCTCCTGGCTCCAGACATCTCTTTATAATCTAATATGGAATAGTATACGAATTAATCTGCCAATTTGTGCGGGAGGTTCCAGAAGGGGTTAAACATATACACCTATTATTCGCTGAACAGTAAATACTTACAATACCTTGCACTGTACCGAATTGTAAGCCTATTTGTGCACTGGTATATTAACATTATTTGTGTTGGAGGTACCAAAAGGGGACGTGTTGGTTTCGTCCATTGTTCACAGGGCTTTAGGTATTTCTGCAATATTCCCCCTACTATAAGCAATATAAAACTCCTGTCATTGTAATTGTAAAAAGTCAGATAACACATAAATCTCATCATCCACCATTCAGCAATCATACTTTGACAGAAAATTCCTTTGCAATTTTCGGACTATAATTATTGCTTCATAATTCTTATTTGAATTTATACCTTGCACCATTTCCTATTAATAGTTAAGAGACGTACCAAAAACGAAAAATGTCGCCTTTAATAACGGAATTAGAAAACACGTTATACCACTAAAATCATGCATTTTTTTCGTGCGTAGTCCTTCCCATTAATATTGCGGACTGCAGTTTGATTTGGACAAATGACATCAATAAATCGTTTTTGATTATTTCGACAATCAATAATGGTTAGCAGATAGTGAAACTATGTTGTTTTCTTTGCAAACTGCTAAACTTAAATTGCTAGCTTGTAACGTTAACGCTTGTAAATCTAGAGGGACTTTTGTATGGGGGCTATATTAAAACATGGACCTATGACTACCGTTGAAGATACCAGGTATAAATACATAAACCTCTGTTATCAACTTTCAGTCCGATCAGTTGACATTTGTGGTCTCTATGACGTTAAGAAGTCAAATCGGGGAGATACCATATATGGGGGCTATATTAAAAATTGGACCGATATTGCCCATTTTTAATCCAAAATACCTGCAGATATAAGAAGTGTATGTAACAAATTTCAGCCACCTAGCTCAAGTATTATAGTTTGCAGCGTGATTACAACAGACGGACAAACGGACGGACAGACGGACATGGCTAAATCGTCTTAGAATTTTACGACGATTAATAATATATAACCAAAAGTGGCTATATTACAAAACCCAATTTTTAAGACGATTTTTTAAAAACTATTTTATTATTTCGCGATAATTTTAATATGATATGAATTATGAATTCTAAGGTATATATTATATACGTTCGTATATATAATTCATATCATATAAAAATTATAGCGAAATAATATAATACCAATAAAAACCAGAATACATCTTCATATTTGGCTATTTTCTTTGCACAATACGCTAAGAGTTTTTAAACGGATTCTAGGAGATATATTTGCAAAACCTTGAGGTATTTAAACAGCTTTTTCGCTCCCCCGTAGATTGCCGGTTTAAATAAAACATTGCAATAGTTTCAACATAATAACAAACTTATAGTGGATGGCATAATGAGAAATATGTTCTCATCCTTACCAATACTTATTAATTCATAATTGTCTTTGATGCGTTTCCTTAGCCTAAATGGCTGAAAATCTGTATGTAAATAGCAGATTTATGGATATGGAATTTTTTTTAACGATTTCGGGAAAGGATTTTGGCTATCTTTGTGTCATAATTATGGCGATTTTGGTCTAAATTCGTCTGGCAACACTGCCTAACTCCCTTAGTATGTTCGGCGAGGAAATCCGTTTTAGGACATTTTATGTCATTTGGGCAATGTCCGTCTTTCTGTCGGTCTGCCCGATTCAAATTTCCTCCCGCCAGCCCTATTTCCTGTCAACCACTCCGATGTCTGATCGATTTCGGAAAATTTAGTTTGCTAGGTTATTCCAGTATACTTACTATGTGCAATTTATAAGGATACAAATATTCTTCGTTGAATTTATAAATGGCACTCTTTACCATAAAATGCTTAATTTATATAATATTTCAGAGTGAAAAAAGAAATTTCATTTGTCAAAGGTAAATGCTTTTGTGTTCGTCAATCCTTTTTGGTTGTGTAACTGTCGCTGTCTGCGAAACATTTAATTTAACAAAAGAACAAAACGTGTACTAAAATATGAATTGTTGTAAGCAGCAGCGGCAACCCAATTAAACAAGTTCCCTTTTGTTAACTAATTACTCTTAATTAATTTAAATTTCCATCAAAATTTTGCCTAGTTAAATAGGAATGGCCAAAACGTGAAAATAGACATATTTCGACCCCCCCGCCCCCTTGATATCTCTATTCCAACTCTTATGTATTTTATTTTATATTTTTTGCAGATGCGGCCAAGAAACCCGTGTGATACCAAGAATCCTGCAACTGCGTTCTCATTGGCTGAAGTCCGAGAAGGAATCACTGCGGCTGGTGGAAGCCGGTATCACCAAAGAAGTCATGAACAGTGCCATCGCCCAATTTTGCCTGGAGATCATAGCGAAACATGGTGATCCAGCACCAAGGCTTTGCAACAAAGACCCACTCACCTTGAAGATGGGCACCTATGTGATAGAACTCTTTCCAAATGTACGTTCAGAGTACCGCACTACTGCAGCTGTTTTAATTATACTTCTTTTTGTTCTCTATTTTCTCACATCTTCAGGCGAAATTCTTGTTCATGGTACGCGATGGTCGAGCCACAGTCCATTCGATTATTTCACGCAAAGTGACAATCACTGGTTTCGATTTGACCAGCTATCGTCAGTGCATGCAAAAATGGAATCATGCCATTGAAGTTATGCACGACCAGTGCAAAGAAATCGGCAAGGAACGCTGCATGATGGTGAGTGTGATTGGGGTTTGGTTGGTTGGATGATTGGTTTGTGATTCGTTGTCTCTGTTCCGATTGCATTCAATTACTCGAACGCCCTGTCCTTGCTGTGTGATGTTGTTGAATGTCATACCCTTGTGCAGCAAAAAAGACCATTTTAAAATATTCAAATAGTTGTGGTTCAAACGATTGATTAATCAACAGCCTTTTTTATCATTTAATTGTCACAAAAGTTGTATTAACTGTGTAAATTGAATTGTGTCCTTTGCATTGGACTACAGCCACAACCAATGCAATATCATTCCAAAGGCAATATCTATAGCGACGCATATCTACTCGTTTACGCAATTACAATTACACTGCCGACCAAATTATTTGTTAAGTCAGTCGTTTCACAAATTTCTCAGTCATGACAAGCGAATATTGAAAATTAACATTTTTTTTCAGTTCACTAAGAGTCCGAATTTTTAATAATTGCATTTTTAATAAACTTAAAAAAATGTTACTAACCCCCAATTTCACAATCTCCGGTTAGAGCTAACTCACAGTTAAAAAATAAAATAATCATACAATTTGACAGCTATAACTGTACGTTCTAACTGTAGGATAACCGGAGATTGTGGAATTGGCCGTTAATGAAAAAAATGATTTTGTTTTTCGAAAATATTATGGGGATTTGAAAATTAGAACAATTGAGAAAATATTCATATTAGGGTTTTACGAAATGTTTAACTGCTCTTGAACAGCTGAGTCGATTTTTACAAAGTTTACGTCGTTTAAAAGTGAACGTAACGGAAAATGTTTATGTTTTTTTGTTTTTTTTGATCAACAATTTTTAGATATTTTTTCGGAATTTTTTTAAAAGCTTTGATTTAAAAAAATTGCTTCCCGTGTAAAAGGGATTTTAAAATTAATATGTGAAGAAACAGAAGAAAAATGACAAAAAATCAATGCCCAAAAATCATTTTTTTTGGATTTTTGTTTGTCTGGTGCATATTCTATGTAAAATTTAAAAAAAAAATAGAAGATGGAAATTTTTTTAATTAAAGTAAAAAAAAATCGAAAAACTTATTTTATATTCAAATAAAATATAAATACATTTTATAAATCCGTAAATAATTGGCCGATATGTTATCTTTCAAACGATGCAAACTTTCTATAAAACTGTTCAGCCGTTCAAGAGCAATACACAAATCATAAAAACCAAAAATGCATTTTTATACCCTACCAGGGTCCAGTGTATTATGAGTTTATGCATTTGTTTGTAACACAGAGAAGGAGAAGAGATGGACCCATCGTTTATTACACCGACCGACTTGGAATCACTTCCGATTTAACCATGTCCGTCCGTCTGCAGATGTACAGCCATTGCAATTTCTCGTTTTATCGATCCACTTCGGCAGGGAAGCTTTAAAATATTATACATAGCTTTTCACGTGACTTCCGTGTAAAATAAATATATATATTTCTCATCATACACTCCGCCACTGAGCAATGACTTGTTCCATTCCAATGACTTGAAATTGTTGAAAGTGCTAGTACAGATTCTCTGTTTCATTTGGACTAGAATTACTAATCTTGATCTGAATTCTGATGTCCATATTCTATAACAAAAACAATTAAATATGTGTATTCCTCTCCATCTTTGGTATATCTTATCCATTACTGTATTCATATACGAGGAGGATATGCCTAGGATTCCTCTGTGTGCAGCCATTGCAATTTCTCGTTTTATCGATCCAAATTGCCCCGGCATGAGCGTCTGGCACCACAAAGTCTGCCATCATCATCCTGCCTCGAACATTTTTAAAATGTTCAAAGAACGCATCTCTTTTCCTCTCGCACTGCTCCATTCCGCCTCAACTGTGTTGACTACTCCGAGTCCTGTGTAATATTTTGATTGGAAATTAAATGCAGCGTATTTTTAAAACGATTAATTTCTTTTGTGCAGAAATTGTTAACAAAGTGACCTTAATTTCCAGTCATGACTATCATGTCATATACATAGCATTAGGTTGTTGGACACTGGGGAGTAAAGGAGTAAATATATAGTATATATATATATAAATATATAGTGTTATGTACACTATAAAGGCATAAGTAAATATGACCCATAGCCTGAATAAAGTATATGTATGTGTACCAATACGAGTACATACTTTCTGTGTAAGCTACTCTACTACTATCTCATAGTACACTTTGATAAGGACAATGGCCTTATGGCAAAACTTGTTAAACGTTTGCACAATAAACCATCTTTGTCAATTTCAAAAGCAGGAGTTACCAATTATTTATTCCGCCAATTGTTCCGTATATTTGAACTTAATTAACTTATAATTAAGAGTTTAACATCGCGGACTCGTTCCGTCGTTCCATTGTTTCATGCTGAGGTTAGTCAATCACCGAGTACAATATTACGGACAGTTTGCGGATAGACAGAATAGCAAAGAAATGAGACAATTTGTGAAATTTGCAATGGAAAACATTAATAATTACAGACAATTTATACAATTTCCATAAACATTGCGGATGCGAAAGGAGAGTTTCTTGTTAAACGTTGTGATGTACTGACTCACTGAAGCAATGCTACCGTTTACAGACAATACGGAACACCGTAATGTATTTTTTTATATCACGGGATTTTAGGGACTTGTCATAGAGTTAAATTCAAGCTTTCATTAACGGTCCATAGCCCCATTCTAACCCACGGACCATTAATGAATGCGTGAAATCTTGGCTATCGCTTAGTCTTGATTTGTAAATGTAGATATGTATATGGTACACCCTAATTTGAAGCGGAAGGCCTATGAATATACTATTCAGTCCAAAGATCGATATATAGAGAACTCATGAAGCATTATTAATTATCCACGAAACAGACGAACCCTTTCTAAACCAAAGAATTAGAATAGAAACATATCATATGTCAAGATTCATAGAAATAGTCGAATACACTATACAATAAAAAAATTTGTTTTTGTTTCCTAGACCTAAAAACTTTATTTTTGTGTAGTTTGAGGCATACTACTTTTATGAAACCAAAACAAAAATTGTTTTATGGTATAGTTTTTTTTTTTAATAATTTTCTATAAAATTCAAATTTTCATGCATGATACCTTTAGTATTGTAAATACAAATCCCTTGGAACCAAAAGTTCTTTAAAATTCAGTGAAATTATCGGAGCTACATGTGTTGTGAATGTAATTTTCACGTATAAACTGTAGTTTAGTAGCTGTCGATAAAACAATTAGAAAAAATTGATTTTTTGTCGACCCAATTTTTCAGGCAAACAAATTGTGTTTTGTTTCGGGCTCATAAGCATAGATCCAAGATTCGTCACCTGTGACGATCTTATAAAAGTCTGTTGAAGCACCGCAATCGTATTTTTTCAAAATGTCATTGCACCAATCGACACTAGCCTTTTTTTGAGCGATTATCAAATTGTACCGGATCCAACGAGAACAAACCTTTTTTACGACCAGGTGTTCAAGGATGCCTCTATCTCTCGGTATGTCACATGATGATCTTGCATTATCAGTTCACGCACGGTAACAATGTTCTCTGGCACAACGGCCGTTTTTGGACGACCTTCGTCTTTGAGCGAGCGTCGGCCACGATTGAATTCATTAAACCAGTTTTTCACAGTGATATAGGATGGTGCCTCATCGCCATAGAAAGATTTAAGTTTATCGATGCACTCTTGTCGTGATAATCCACGTCGAAAGTTGTGAAAAATGATCGCACGAAAATGTTCACGAGTTAGTTCCATTTTTTTTGCCAAATTGATTTTTTCAAGTCACTGTAAACAACACAAATGATGATCGTACGTCAAAACGTTCTGAGTGCGTTTATGCTAAAAAATGTCAATCTTTTCAATCGAAATGTCAGATGGCGCCAGGCAACGCTTAGTGTTGCCTAGGCCAGAAATATATAAAAGGGTTGCTATATAAATAGCAACCCTCGTAGTGAAACAGATATAATCGAAATTGAAACAGATATAAATTTTTAACTAATAGGGATATTAACGTAATGCTTTGTGAAGATCACGGATAGTTCCCTCACCTAATCGCACATATTTTTCTTATATTTTTCCGATTTTTATATTCCGCGGTATTCGTTATATTAATTAATATAATTTTATTTTAATTGCTATATTCTGCTAATATAAATGCGAATGGTCTAAGATGTTTAATTATAGTTATTCTTATTTCCACTGAAAATTTTATTTTATAGAATTTTTTTTAAAAATTTTCAAATTGAAATTGATTCACAACAACGGGTTTTGCAGGCTTTTGTTTGTAGTAGACAGAAATGAGTCTACTACAAACTAAAATTTTTGTCGAAAATTTAAAAAAATTACTTTTGCCCGCCCATTTGTATTTATACCCTAAGAAAAAAAATCGCTTCTGTAGTATATTTTCTGGAAACATGATATTTGAGAAAAATTAAATTTGTCCTATAGGTAGAAAAACAAATTAGGTAGCCGATTTAAATATTTCCCCGTTTTTAAAGATAATTTGCACCAAAACTCCGAAAAAATAACATTGATAAGAGAGATATTCAAACTTTTTCCCGTATGTAAATATAAAGTATTTTCACCAAAGTATATATTATTTCAATTTTGATCCCAAACATATTTGGTTTCCTGTTTTTTCTCTGTTTACTCTTAGCAAAAAATAATTGTTCTGTGAGTGCCTTTTAACTTACACGTTTGTATATTATTTTTCGGTTGGTGTCTATGGAAGTTACAAAACCTGCGAAATTGTGAAACCTATGGATTTTTCATAAATATATCGACGCTTTTGAAATATGACAAGTTTTCTTGGTAATTTTAGCGAAAAGCTGTTGAAAAGTCATTTGACGGATTGAAAATCGGTTGATAGTAAACTAAGTTACAGATGTAAAGGTCCGCAAAGTCACGAAACCCGTTTTTTTACCCGTAAATCAAATTTCACAAAACAAATGCTGTTTTACACGGTATTACCTACAATAAAAATAATATCGCGTCCCATGTTTTTTGAACTGTCACACTGGGTAATCAGTATAATAATTGGCACAAACAAAGATTATATTGTTTGGGAAGTTATTCTAAACACATGTTTGTTTCCATCCTAATATATTTTGTTGGGACTACACCATTTTCAATTGTAATTCGAAAAAATCAATTGAAATTCGAAGATTCCATATGAAATTCGAAAGACATCAATGGAAATTCGAATATTCCATTTGAAATGAACAAATTACTGAGGTGGACAGTATCAGATACTTGGGTATAAACCTCAAAGTAATTTAAAGGCTTATACCCAAACCTTTGTTCAAATTTCAAATGGAAAAATTCGAATTTCAATTGATGTTTTTCGAATTTCAACTAATGTATTTCGAATTTCAATTGATGTTTTTCGAATTTCAAATGGAATATTCGAATTTTAATTGACCTTTTTCGAATTTCAAATGGAATCTTCGATTGATCTTATTCGAAATTGAATTATTTTTTTTCGAATTACAGTTGAAAATGGTGCAGTATTTCTGAAAAAAAAAATTATTTGCATTTAAGTATACAGAAAATAGTATATCGTACTTTAATTGTTTAAGTTTTCAGCAATTCAAAGTTAATTTTTTAGAAATTGTTAATGTTTGTAAAAAATAATAAATTCTTTGAGGGGCTGACAACTAAGGAAGATGTGGAAATTTAGAAATTATAAATGGTTGACTCTACACAGAGGCTAATGCTACATATGCCATTTTTAAGGTATAGTTCAAAACCAAGGAAAAATTAAATCTGGATTTTAAAAAATGTCTGCAAAGTTTTGAAAATCTGTTTTAAATAATATAATTGGAGAAATTCCCAAAAAATAATTTTATTTGTATTTAAACACATATTTTATTTGAGGAAATTATTTCGCTAATATTTCTAATATATCAAAATATGCTCTCCAAATAAAATTTATTGATTTTCAAATAAAACGTATTTGTTCAGAAATAGATAATATTCAAAAGTTTCTGTTCCAAATATGGCGATTTTCTCCCGTTTACTTACTGAATAAAAACTATCGATATTGACGCAAAAAGGGCAGAGTAAAGGATATAATAAGAACAATTTACTTGATATAATATAAATTGTCTTAATTTTAAGTATAAAATGTCCTTTAAAGACATTTAATTTGAAACTTGAAATATTTACCACAAACGTTATAAATGATTTAATTTTAAATAATTCTGTTGTGAAGTAAACTGATAAAATGGAAACGAAATGTTCCATTCTGTGATATAAAATACTTGTCAATATTTCAGCCAATTGTATACATCTTTTCCATTTTCGCTGTACATGTTTGCTTTTTTAGGACTCAAAGAGCTGTACAATACAATAAAATTGCTTTATTGCGGTTCTTTGTAAAACGCGTTTCTGCGAAATTTAAAGTGTATTATTTTTTGTCAGTTTACCACACACTAACAGATACACGTTCCTTGGTCCTGAATGCAATAAGCAGAATTAAATTTTCACTGAGAACATCAACATCAGCGTCAGGAACAATATCAAACACACACACACCCATTTCTCGCAAAAAAACAAAACGAAATGCAAAGAGATTTCGGTGTGTGTGTGCGTTGTATTGTCCTTATGCGGTTGATGATAAATTTCTCTAAATCATCAATGATTTATGAAGAACAACGAGTGGTATTTAGGCCTTAATTCATTCTAAATGGCCGCTGCTCCGTCTGTGAAACATTTCTTCTTTTTTCGCTGTAAATTCGTGGCAAATATAAAATAATTACTTTTGTGAAGGATGTACGCAAATATAAACATCTTAGATGAGCAATGATACTTCTGCGCTATATAAGCAGAAATACATACATACATTTAGGTATATAGTAAACGTGATGGATGGCAATTTATTCATTTCAAGTTGTCATTGAAAATGAATTGATTGGAAATGAAAAACGATATATGTATGTACTTTAATACATTTCATTGTTGGCACTGTGTTGGCATAAAGCTAATCTACTTATATACGAGAAGTAGTAGTGACATTAAAATTGATTCAATTTGTTACCTTGGCTACTAATAGGATCACTAATTTGTTTGTTAAAAAGAAAGTGTACTCGTATGTAAGTATTTTCCATCTCCATCTCTTTATTGTTGGCAAATCTGAACCATTTGTTATGTTTGGAAATAGAAAATAATCTGAGGGAGCTAAATCTGGCGAGTAAGTTGGATGTGTGAACAAAACGAAGAAAAAAACACTTCGACATATGCAACCTTTGCTTAATTTAATTATTTAAACACTGCAATAAGTTAGCATGTTAGCATCTATGTTGATTGTTTTTCCTTTTTGAAGATAACCAATAAAAATGATCCCTCGCAACACCTCGGCTTAATTGCGGTGAAACATCGCCAAGACTCCATTGAAACATATTCACCATGCTGTTTATGTTCCATTGTGAGTAAACGAGGCACCCATCTTGGGCTCAGCTTTCTCATCTTCAAAAGTGCTATACATATGCTCTGCACTTTTGAAGATGAATAGAATATAGCTCTGCTTAAAATTGCTTGTACCTGAGACCTTTCAAATTAAAGTATTGAATTCCAGAAATCCACTTAGAGCGTTTATTTTTGATGGCTTCAAAAAATACTAAACAACGTGGCGCCTTGAAACTTAAAACATATGTTTTATAAGGATGCCACTTTTCACCAAAGTAATTTTTAAACGACTGCCGCAGCCTGATATTGCGACCGCCCTCATAAGATGTCCCAAAACACATTTACCCCGAACATAAATAGGGTCAGAGGTCACTCCTTCGATGTGTTAAAATTTTTGTTCGAAGCAAATGATATATAAAATTATTTATATATATATTTTAGGATATTCCTAGTTATGTCATAAGTATGACGTTCTAAACATCCCAAAATTAAAGTCAAACATCAAATAATTTTATAATATTTTAAAGGGTCTCTGTAGGTGAATTGTTAGTTAACTTGCCTATGGCAGTGGTTTCAATGCCCAGCAGAGTCATAGGTCTGTCACAACAAAACCTAGTCAAATAAGCATTGCCAATCATTTTACGCTGCATCGCCCATTTAATATATAAATTGACTTGGTAATTAATATAAATAAATAGAAATATTATATTTTAATTTGTCTTGTATTGTATTTTAGGTTTATTACGAGCAGCTGGTTTTACATCCGGAAGAATGGATGCGTAAAATCTTGGAATTCCTTGATGTTCCTTGGAATGATTCCGTTTTACACCACGAGGAGTTCATTAATAAACCAAACGGTGTACCACTCTCCAAGTAAGTTTCAATTTAGAGCTATATTTTCCAAATATCTTAGTAAACACATAATACACTTACATGTTGACAACAATCATATTTGGTTGCGCCAACTACGAAAATGGTGGCTAAAATTATCTGTTGCATGTTGCCAAAACGAACTGCTTTAAAAAATTGGTTGTTCTGACAATTTGTCAGTCATATACTACCGACAATTAATTAAAAACAGTTTTCATTAATTTTTATTTTATTTATAGAACAAAAAACCAAACAATTCATAACAAAATTAAAAATCCCGTATTACAAGTTCATCACTATTATGAGATGTGGAAATATTTGACACAAATTTTAGTACACGAAAAAAAAAAACACAAAACTTTTAGTGCAGATATCGCTTAACCCTGTGCTTTCAATTTCATGATTGTTGCTTTTATTTTTTATTAGTGTAAAACCTTTTTCACAAAATATTCTGCATTCCACAATTATTATCCACATGAGATTATTTTTGACTACGTATACTGTTCTTGAACAAAATGTTGAAGATATATTTATGTCGAGTAATTTTATTTGTTGTTTGTCATGTATCAGCAACCAATCTTTCGGTTGTATTTCCCAAAATACATTAATTATTCTATACTTGGGAAAATATTGGGATAACCAAAAAACGATTATTTATTAATATTTTTTCTGTTGTAGGAACCAATTATTCGTTGCAATAATAATCATTGGTCTATTGATACAATATCTGTTGTCAAGAATAAAACATTGGTTGTCACAACCAAAAATCGATCATGTGGTACTACAATGAACGTTTAACCGAGTGTCAATGAAAAAAACAATCTTAATTCGATTGATACAACCATCGATTTAGTTGCAAGCATATTCATTTGATCGTATCCATGTTATTATTGTTGTTTCAACTATTTATATATTAATACAATCGACACACGGTGTAGGCAATACGCTATTTGTTGTAATTTTTATTATTTGCATTAATTTTTATTTTATTTATAGAACAGAAAACCAAACAATTCATAACAAAATTAAAAATCCCGTATTACAAGTTCATCACTATTATGAGATGTGGAAATATTTGACACAAATTTTAGTACACGAAAAAAAAAAACACAAAACTTTTAGTGCAGATATTGCTTAACCCTGTGCTCTCAATTTCATGATTGTTGCTTTTATTTTTTATTAGTGTAAAACCTTTTTCACAAAATATTCTGCATTCCACAATTATTATCCACATTCTTGAACAAAATGTTGAAGATATATTTATGTCGAGTAATTTTATTTGTTGTTTGTCATGTATCAGCAACCAATCTTTCGGTTGTATTTCCCAAAATACATTTAATTATTCTATACTTGGGAAAATATTGGGATAACCAAAAAACGATTATTTATTAATATTTTTTCTGTTGTAGGAACCAATTATTCGTTGCAATAATAATCATTGGTCTATTGATACAATATCTGTTGTCAAGAATAAAACATTGGTTGTCACAACCAAAAATCGATCATGTGGTACTACAATGAACGTTTAACCGAGTGTCAATGAAAAAAACAATCTTAATTCGATTGATACAACCATCGATTTAGTTGCAAGCATATTCATTTGATCGTATCCATGTTATTATTGTTGTTTCAACTATTTATATATTAATACAATCGACACACGGTGTAGGCAATACGCTATTTGTTGTAAACTCATATCATTAAAAAAGTTAATTAGTAGATAGCTACGATTGAAACGACAATTTCTAACTTTGTATCGTAAATAAATTAACATTTCCACATACAAATATTCGAATGTTGGTGGTTGCGGAAAGTATACCATATAATTACATGTTTGCTAAAATTACCGGCATGAATAGTTTAAATGTGTATAGACAGATCTTGCACCGAATCTTCGATATTCTCAGTGTTTAATTAGTATATACATAGATTAGGTTAGCTGAGGATGGCGCCCGACTTAGTAAAAGCCAGGCGTCCCCAGATACCATATTTGATCCATTGTTATTCCTCATAATTACTTCTTCATACTCAGTTAAGTCTGTAGTTTCAATCTGACGCCTTAATGGAATTTAAAAGTCTGAGAGGGTACAAACCTTTAAATTGAGCCAACTCTTGAAAGAAAAATGAACCCAGTATATTGTTTATTCATTGACAAAGGATAAGAAAGGTATCTTCCACCACGTCTGGGCCATGACACCACACAACTCGTCATTTCTTAGGCCAATTCTATGCATGTGCTTAGCGAGGCAATAATTATTCCCACAATCAATCGTAGATGCGCGTTGTCTATACTTAGCAGTTTCTCCGTCTTCCATGAATACATCTCGCCCGAAAGAGCTTTAGTTTTCCACATAATTCTACAGAATACCACCTCTGATACCATACATTTTTATATTTCAATTTAGTCGAAATACAACAAAAGATTATGCCACAGACGAATTTAAAATTTTTGGATGAATCAATGGGAGCTATTTTAATATTCCTCTTTCTTTTACGTATTTAGATTTCCCGATTACTATGCAAGATTAGCTAAAAAAGATGCAAATTCACGCTAAACTCCTACTTCCATTTTTTGTAACGTCCGCAACAGAACTTTCGCCTCGAATATTGCATTCAAAGTACTCTCAAAAAATTTTTTGTTTGCTGAAAGTTTTATGAAAATATTGCATTCAGAACGCCAACGGGATTAATACTAGTAATATCAAGTGCTTACAAATGTAACGTCCGAAACACAGGATTTACCCATATGTCAGAACAGGCCTTACAACAGCTGAGTAAAGCCTAGGTTTTAAGGCTCATATAGGCCCCATGAATTTCTGGCATGAATACAAAGCCCCGAACGCCTTTTTAATGCGAGTTTCCTTATTTTCGGCCCAGTTTAACTTGCGATCCAAAATGACACCTAGGCATTTTGCAAAGTTAGACAGTTTTACAGTAGTGCCACGTAGCGCTTGTTAACTAAAGCGTTTTTATTAATCTTAATTAACAGTACCAGTTCTGTTGTCGCAGCCATTTGCCCCGGAGGATATTTTTCGACATCTTCCAGGATGTCTGAGAAGTTGTAGCGAAACAAGCAGTGATATCCCTATAGTTTAACATAGTCATAATGCAATTTACAATTACATCTTTTGTGGCCAACGGGAGCGCCTTCTATATCAAGGAACGCTGCAAGAGTATACTCTTTAAAGTTCAAGGCCCATTCAATATAATGTACCACAAAATGTAGAGCGTAGTTTACTGATCTAGCTTTCAGGTAATCGTGCTGACTTTTGAGGGGAAATCATATGCTAATCCTACTTCTAATGTAATCATGTAGAATTCTGTCCAAAGTCTTAACTATAACATCCTACATTCGGTATAAAACCCTACTTAACTTTCCACCACAATAGAGGAACATACGTCAGTCTCGAACTAGCCCTGAATTTTCCGAAGAAATAATTTATTTAACTTTCTGTATTATATTCTTTACTACACCGAAAGCTATTATTTTAATTATTTAATGGTAAAGTGTTTTCCAACAAGAGGTGTTATTTTAACCTAACCTAACTTAGCCTTACGAATTCTATTTTTGAGGTCTTGAATCGACGCTGGGCTGTTGGCGTAGACCTTATCTTTCACGTGGCCCCAAATGAAGAAGGCGCAAGGTGGTAAATCACAAGATCTCGGTGGCCAGTTGTGATCACCTCTTCGAGAGATAACACGGCCCGGAAACTTTTCCCGTAACAGAGCAATGGTTTCGTTGCTTGTGAGGCACGTAGCACCGTCTTGTTGAAAGTAAACGTTGTCCATATCAATACCATCCAACTCCGACCCTTAATCATCTCTCGATAGCGCAATCCATTCACCGTAACTGTTGATCCAACCTCATTTTCGAAAAAGTAAGGTCCAATGACCCCGCCGGACCATAAACCGATCCAAACAGTCACACGTTGAGGATGGATTTTCCGAGCCCCAGATGCGATAATTTTGCTTGTTGACATAGCCACCGAGGTGGAAATGGGCCTCATCAGTCAAGATGATTTTGTATCGTTCGTATCGTTTTTTTGTTTGATCGTTTTGTATCGTTCGATGATCGTGTATCGTTCCATTTTTAGTAATGGCGTCAAATGTCAAAGAATAAAAGCTTCAAAAGTGACAGCTACCGAAATACCGGGTGATTCAAAATAACACCTCTTGTTGGAAAACCCTCTACTAAGTGTGGTTATGGATATGTATTCTAGTCTATATTATATCATTAAGAATTTCGATCGTGAAGTTTTTGATTGTATTACATATTTTCGGACATTGCGAATAATCTCCTCTATATGCATTAGAGTATAAAATGAATGATGACTTGATTTAAAAAAACTCGGTGTCTCAGTTTGAAATTTGCTAACAAATCCCACATTTTATGTTTAAAATTTAATTTCCGCATTTCTCCTCTTACGAAGAAACCGAATAAGTGTTCGTCCATTTGTTCTTCGTTCTTCTGTTTTATGTCATTTTGCATTTGCAAATCTCGAGTATTTTAATATCATTAACTAACTTCCGCCATAACTTACAATTATGGCTTTGCACGAGTACTAGTGTGCGCTAAATGCACTAGACGGCGACAGGAGTGTGGATGGGAGCGACAGCAAGCTACCATTGCTCAGTGCTTCGGTGTTTGAGTGTGCGTGGTTATTTGCGTCTGGAGACGAGTGAAATGTTCCAGGTAGCCTCTATGGTGTCTCCAAGCCAAATGGCTAACGAAGCAATTAACTTTTGTCTCCTATTTTAGTTGTTTTTTTTACTGTTTTCAATGGTTTCTATTTTATTTTGTTTGTTTTTTTTCTTCTCTTTGCAGAGTGGAGCGTTCATCGGACCAGGTGATTAAACCAGTAAACTTGGAAGCTATGTCTAAGTGGGTGGGCAATATACCCGAAGATGTGGTGCGCGATATGGCGGACATAGCGCCCATGCTGTCGGTGCTGGGCTATGATCCCTTTGCAAATCCACCGGATTACGGTAAGCCAGACGCCTGGGTGGAAGATAATACATCGAAGGTATGTGTGTGTGGCTTATAACAATCTCGTTGTTGTGTTGTGTTGTTTGTTCGTTTGTTCCTTGGTTCGTTCTTTCGTTTCTTCATTTGTATCTGTATCTGTGTCTGTTCTCTTTCTTTTGTTGTTTTGTGATTTGCTCCATTTAGTTTAGTTCAGTTCACTTTGTGTTCAATTCAGTTCCATTCGGACTGAGTTCTGTTTCCCCAATTCCCCATTGTGTGTCTGTGTGTTTGTTGAGTTGCTGCAGTACTGTATAGCAGCTCCTCATTTGCTATGTGATGTTATGCTCAGCGCTTTTTCCTCTTCACCTCTTCATCAATCCGCCCATCCTAACCTCCCTCGATTTTCCTTTATGGATGTTCCTTTTTGTTTGTTGTTTGTTATACGTGTTGTGTGCCCTCCTTCCATCCATCCATCCGTCCGTCCGTCCATTTCTTTTATTTTCATATTATGTTCCATTATGTTTCATTTAATTTTAACTTTCCTTTTCTTTTGCATTTTTTGTTTGTCCCTTCTTGTTTTACTTTGTTTGTCTTCGCCGTCTTCGTTGTGTAATAAATAAAAAAAAAGTTTTTCCTAACAAATGTTGACATTGTGTCTTGCTGCTGCTGTTCAACTTAACGACATTAGGTAGTTTAAAGTAATCTTCATTGCTCGCGCTACTCTTATTCTTCTTCGGTCTCGCTCCCAGTCCCGTTCCCTTTCGGGGATCGATATACCGGCTGTTGTACAGTGATACACCACTGCAATTGTAGTATGTCCTGAACAGTTAGTTACTTGGGAAGATGATAGTCAATTAAGTTCCTTTATGTTAGCTTTCTACGTTCTAATGACTTTTGAAATGTTCAAATTTATGAAAGTGTCGGAGGGGTAACTATGTATGTTTGCTTAACTCGTCTCCTCTCTCACCACTCGACTTCGACTTGCAGACGAAAGATTGCAAGACGTAACATCATCATGACTTGAGATATTTGAGCCTCCGAATTGAAATAGAAATATAATTTATGTCAAAAGTATTTTGCACTCCTTAACCTCCCACAAGCGTATCTTGTTAAGCAATTTTACTCCTTGATTTATTTTTGCCGACAGACATTGCGAGTGTTGTTTGTTTCTCCAGTTATTGTTAATTTATGTACTTTTGACTTATATCGGCGGAGCATGTAGTCCGTGCGTCCATCTCAAAGAACATCATATTAACGATATTTTTGCCATTTATTACCAGTGCCATTGCCATTGCCATTAAGGAAAATTGTTAACAAACTGTTTGTTCATCGCGTTCGTGCATTGAGTGTGTTATCAATAAATACACACCACGAGATACTGATGCTGACATACACGCACATATGTATGTATGTACGAGTACATATCAAGCGGCATAAATGTCAAGGCCTGATAAAATAAGGCCTTCTAAAAATCCTGATCATACCTTACCTATTAATAGGCGATGCCCTACTCATTCCAAATAATAAGTTCTTTTAGAATGTATATATAATATTCCCTTCATCGAAGTCCTTCTTGGTTTTGCTATGTTTCCGATATTTTGTGTTTGCCACTATGAATTTTGGGTATCCATTCCGTGGCCAGAATATAAAAGTAAAATTCTTTTACAGAAAAAGTACGTGAAAAATTAACTTTATTAAGAGTTTAAATGCAAACAAAAGACTATTTATTTCAATGTTTGCATCTGGCATTTTATAAAATTGGTCTCATGTGTATTCACATTTCATGTGACATCGCTTTTTCGAGAGATGTTAGATTAGTAAATGCAGACACAATTTTAATATATAAGGCTTCGGAATAGATGTTATATGTCAAAGAAGAAAATAAAGGATTCACCTCAGGAAGTATTTCTCCCAAAACACCCGATACCCCCACTTATTCCCCTACCCCTGAAAATCCCTTTCCAAAACTAATGATATACCAAAAGTCGTAGGACACTTCAGGAAGTATTTCTCGCAAAACATCAGACACCCCAACTCATCCTCTTACCCAATCGGGATATGCTGCTCCCCCAAATTGAAAGAAGGGCAAATCGTCATTACAAATTTGTACGTAAAATTTCTTAAAGAAGTGCTACGAGTCGAGTGACTACAGCAGAGTAATGCCAGGCTTTTGAAACGTTTTAAATTTTTCCCCAAAAACCTTGAGTCGTTATTAAAAATGCTAACTCATTCATATTTTGATCAGATATGACCACTACAGTGGTAGACAATCGCACAACATTTTTTTTAAATTTGTTGATGAAAACAATAATTTTTAAAATTTGTTTTCTCCAAATCGTTTCATTTCTCCATTTTCTTACAAAATATGTTCAAAAGGAACAATATTTTCAACTATTATGCGAAAAAATTAATAAAAACCGATTAAAATAAAGCGTGATGGACATTCGTTTGAGCGCACTTTATTAAAAAATAAAAGTACGGCCTAAAATTTTTTAAGATAAAATTTCCGTTGTGTTTCTTCTTAGCATGCGGCTACAGACCGACCATGTTACAATTTTTATAGTTTGTCCGAAAACCATGTCTTTCATCGCTTAGGGGCACGTTAAATATATAACAATTATTACTGTTAAATTTAACATTAAAATAAATAAATCAATTAAATTAATTAATTTCATTGATCGAATTTTCTTTTTTGTTGTTCGTTGTGTCCTTTTTTAGTTTCAGGGTTGCATTTTCTCTTATTTTTTTATTTTGTTTTGTTTTATGGTTGCTTTAGGGTATATTGTTCTTCGAAGACCAAAAGTAATAACATGTTGGTACGAAAAGTATTTCAAATGGTTTTTTTGCTTCAAACTAATTCAAATATTATTCACACTTAATCTTTAATAGATTTTTTGACTTTTCTGGAGTTTTAAAAACATAAATTTTACTTCAGATGCTAAAAACGTTTTCGATTTCAAAAACAAAAATGTTTTTTACATAGAGTTTGTTTAAAACATTGAAGAAAAAGCTGCCGTAACACTCTGGGCAACATTTTTTAAAAACAATCGATAATTAGTTATACGGATGGGGAAAAATGTTAAAATTCAACACCCTCTAACGTAACCTATCTAGTTGGAATTTGGTGTCAGAACTCAATCAAGAAGACAACGATTTAAAAAATTCACTCACTTGACAGAAAATCTATTAAACGATTTAAAAAACTGACGAAAACGATTGATAAATTTGTGTGAGTAACAGTTCCTTCTAAATATTAGGATTCTATCTTTAAAAATAATCAAGTATGGAAGGCATTCATTGGTCGTCATTGGTGTGTAAACAATAAATGAGGCGGGCCTTGTGTCCCCCATCTTACGCCGCTGGGTACAAGCTCCACTTTGCCACATCTGCACGCACTCAGCGACAATAGTCCTATGACCTGTTAAATCCTTGTGTTAATACTTAATTAAACATTGTGTAATAAAAATACATACTTTTAATTAATACAAACAAATACCATTAAGTGGCATTTGGAAGGAAGGAGGAGACGGGGGTGACATTAAATCAATAATGTCTGCGGGTAGCTGCCAAATGACTCATTGTTCGCAATTTCCACCTACAGCTCACACCGCATTGTGGTTGGACCTGTGGTTTTGATAGTAGTGTGCATCGGGGAGCCACAACATGATTAAAGCATCCTCATTTATACAAATGGCGGCGGAAGCCATATTGATTAGCGAGCGTTGATTAACAAAATAAAAGTAATCGAATTTTATCGTTTTTGTTTACCAAAACATATTAAAAACAGTTAAAAAATCTTAATGAAACATCTCTGTATCTCTTATCTGTAGAAGGTGCTATAATATTGAGCTTCCTGAAGTTGTATAGAAAATCATTATACATACATACGTACAAAAAAATAGATTGATTGATAAATACATACCTACATATATCTTCACTTGTTTTTAAAAGAGAAGCCAAAAAAGAAGTGAACTGATATCAAATTTTAGATCGGATTTATGGATTTTCAACGCATTTCATTATGGGTGGGGAGGAAACATCGAAAAAAGGGTCATAAATCAAAATTATGTGAATTGTTGAATACCAAATTTTGTATTTTGTTATTTAGAATTCATTAACACTACGTGTTGAAGATGAGCAGCTTCTTTCTAATTGTATTAGGCGGACTGATCCTATTAATTACATGTTTTTAGAAGTTTTTTGTTAATGATCGATTTAATTTTTAATTTTATTAGATTTATTGAATGTTTTCACATTCGAATTGTTCAGCTTTTTCGATAAACTCTTCCTTTCGAAAGAGATGTTTTTGTGGTGTATTGGAAAAGACAAAAAAAAATACTATGCTTACTGAAATGTAGTAAGATCTTTCTAATCGTCCAACTAATCTCAGAATCCACGCCATCTACTGGCGATTGATGTAGAGACAACTGTGTCGAACTGGCAACCCATACCAGTCACATGGGTGGTGAAAATGGTGAATTTAAGTCTCGCTTGGAGCTTTGGCTGTGTGACTTGTGAGCTTTCTCCGTAGTTATATAATTCCCATATGCAAATTTCTTTGTAGATTGGTAGATTGGATCGCCACAACTTCAAGCTCACACTGTGTCATGTATAAGTCCCTCTGATGATATTCCCGCACAGGATTGAAATACGTATACCCTTATACGCTTACATGGCTTTCAAAGCGCAGTGTCTTATCTTTTCCAATACACCACAAAAACATCTCTTTCGAAAGGAAGAGTTGATCGAAAAAGCTGAACAATTCGAATGTGAAAACATTCAATAAATCTAATAAAATTAAAAATTAAATCGATCATTAACAAAAAACTTCTAAAAACAATATAAGTTTTATCTAAATATTTCTTGTAGAGGCGTTTACGGGTTCACTGAATCTGAAGTCCAAATACAATATGGCGAATCCATGAGTCGGTAAAAGCATCGCGAAATCTCAAAATATAAGCTTTCTTGAGATTAAAACTGAGATACTCTCTCGGCTCAAGACCAACCTGCTTCTATGTATACAGTGATAAAAAGCAAGCATTTTTAAGCTTTCTTGTTTAATTACCCTGTGCTCGAAAAGGACTCTTCACAAATGTAACAGAAAGGAGACCCTATGATATACTAGATATTTCTAACCTAGATATTTCTAGGTTAGGTCTTGTTTTCGCGATATTTGCCACAGTCAAAATCTTTTGATTAAAGCCATTAATGTATATTTTTCTGAATTATATTGTGTAAAATTTGTAATCAAGAAATATTAAAAAAATATGGCAATGGCAGGAATTATTCGGTTTCCCCAGGTAACGCTGGGAGGATTTTTCAAAAATTCTAATTATACCCTCACTTTAGTGTGACGAGGGTATATATCATTTGCTACGAAAAAAACTGTAACACATCGAAGGCGTGACCTAAGACCCCAAGTATGTTCGGCGGAAATCCGTTTTGGGCCATTTTAAGTCGAATGAGCAATGTCCGTCTGTCTGTCTGCTGGCTGGTGCGCACGACAACTTTCGAAAGGAGTAACCGATTGACTTTAAATTTGGTACGTGGTAATATTTTGTTCTATCTCCGGCTAAGTTCGAAGATGGGCCATATTGGTCCACCACTTCTAGTACCTCCCCCACAAAGGGTTAAAATGTTGTCTTTAATAACTGCTATACTACTTATTCGAATGTTCTGAAATTCCACACATCGTATTAGTTTATTAGTCGCTATGAACTCGAGAAAAATGGGCGAAGTTGCTACGCTCCTTTTGGTACCTCCAACACACACATGCACCAAATGTTAACAGCTTATAACATTAATCCCAGTGTATAAAACTACTCGAAATTTTGTACAGTGTTACGCTTTTAAAGTGCCTACAGTACAATGAAAAATGGGCGTTATAACCACGACAAGTGCACATAAACGCATATAATTCGGCACAGTGTAATGTATTTAAAGTATCTACTATTCGGCGAAAAATAGGTGTATTTGTTAAACACCTTCAGGTACCTCCCACACAAATTGACCGATTAATTCGTTTAATATTCCATATTAAATTGCTCGCAAAGTGAGGGTATACCTTAGTCGACTGAAAATTTCTTACTTGTTTTCAATTTTTGTGAGCACATTTTGAAGTGAAAAACGCTATTTTTGGGAAAAAAAACAAATTGACCAATTTATTATTCTAAAATAAAAATATTTGCAAATCTAAAAAACTTCAAAAAGATTAGTGCAGTCGTTTTAAAGTTATAATGGAAACCTACTTTAAAAACGTGGGTTGTGGGACAACGCTTTAAAGTTTTTCCGATGTAGTCATGTTTGAGGCGCGGTTGCTTAAACTGCTGTATCATTGTTAGTTTTGCTCCGATTCATCTCAAATTTTCACACAATATTCTCGATTCAGAAAATCAAATAACACATTTAAGTGGTTTTAATTTCAAATTCAAACCTTTTAAATTTTACAATTGAAGAACCTATAATGCGACAAGTAGCGAGCGTTGGATAGGTCTTACCCTGCGAAAACCTAATAGTAGTATAAGTAGAACAGCAGGTTGTAAAGAATATTCGCATTCGCAATTATTCGCTTCATTATCGGTGTTCGCTTCCTCAATAAAAAAATAGACATTATTAAACTACACCACCGGAAAGTATCACCAGGTAACAGTTATTTAGCGAAGCCAGACACATTTATGAACGTCTACGAAAGTGAAAAAACAGTGAAGCTTCTTTTTGTTAAATATTACTTATATCTACTTAACTTTGAATACTAATTTTTTCGAAAGAAAATTAACACTATGTATTTATTTACGTTCGGATCAAATTTTTATGAACACCAAGAAGAGTAGTGCTGGACCCATTTAACCATGTCCGTCCGTCCATAATATAACAACATTATATATATATAACATTCCTTACTGGTTTTTCAAATATGTTTATTTTTGTTACAGGATTAATTAAATATTTTATATTTAATAAATCAACTACCATACATATATTAAATTTAAAATACAGTATGTAGGAATGATTCTACAGAAATGTTTCGCTTTGGTAAATCAGTTTTTATTATTCGCCTTGTATTCGCAAAAAAAAAAAAATATTCGTACAAATTAATTTTTCAATACTCGCAATCGCTTTCACATTCGCAAAAAAAATTTTCAGTATTCGCTTTCGCCAAAGCCACTTTCGTTACATCCCCAGAATAAATAAAGGGAACAAACTTAGAAGGTTTATATGAGGTAATAAAATGGACAAAAATTTAATATACCGAAAGTAATGGACCGCCGAAGCTATTCTTATAATATTTCGCACAGCGATGGTCCAAGCCAGAGACAAAGTGTTGCGTCACGGCCCACTTCCGTGCAACCCCATAAAACAAAAAAATATTAAATGGTAGCAATAAACATTAGACATTACTATATTTTTAACCAGCATCTACATCTACCTTACTACTACGATATACTGGAATTTAAGAAAAAATAATTTAAAATTTAGTTTTTCCATTTTTTATTATAATGCTGCAAATGTCCCCATCATACGTTAGCATTATGAGTCATTTTGCAGCTTTTGTTTGGTTTGTTTCGGTATATAAAGGTTAGACGTCTTTTAGTGTGCTTGACGGTGAGCTATCGGGAAATTGAGCAAAGAGGCTGTATTAAATGTTGTGTGAAAATCAAATTAACGTACTTAAAGACTATGGCATTTGGCGAGTTTACTGTGAGCAAAAAATTATTCTATGTTGTACAAGAACATCACAGAAGCAACATCAGAAGGAAGTTTGCTCCCTAGACGCCTCAGAACATCAATAACCGACAGAAACGTTGAAACAGTGAAGATAGTGGAGAATTGTCGAATGCCTTGAGGCTCCCAGACATTGAATTATCGAATGTCTGGTTGGCTCATTTCAAGGAATTTGTCAGCAGTTTTTGACATGAAACTTGTAGCAACTAAGCTTGTTCAGAAATAGCTATAGCTATTTTTGACCAATAGAACTGTCGCATGAGCTAGATGAGTTCATAAATGCATCATGCGACTTTTTCTGTTCCTAAAACTGAAAATGCAAATGGAAAGATGGAGATTTGCCTCAATGACATACCAAAAATCTCATACTATGATAGCGACAAAAATGTATAATTTGTTAATATAAAAATAATTTTTTTTTCATAAAAATTAAAATTGTTGTTTCGAACTAGACTTGTGTCGAACTAGTTCACTAGTTCTCGAACTCGTTCATTTAGGGTGACCAGACAAACTATTACGAACATAATCATTATATCGAAAATTTTACTTAGTTCGTGAGGGTAATACCTGGTCATTCTTAAAGTGAAATAAATGAACTATTTAGTTTACGAACTACACAACTCTATTTCGATCAATATTTTCCGAATTCATTTAATTTGTTTCCAGAATTTGATTCGAAATTAAATAATCTCCATGTCGACTTTTTTCAATCAAAAAATGTTATGCGCATTATTTTCATCAAAGCGTCACGGTCCCACTAATACATCGCGACGGACCCCCAGTGGGCCGTGAACCACCATTTGAAAAGCTCGGGTCCAAGGAGTTAAGATACAGAAAATATAAGAGTACCGATGTACCCCATTTTTTCTGGGGATGATTAGGTCCAATATAAAGTATGAATTCTTAAATTTTAAACGAATCAATGGAAAAATTGACATCGATGGGTACTTTTATATGGGGGCTATACCAAGACATGGACCAATATGCCCAAATTTCGATACGGATCGTTCCTACTCTAAGAAATGTCTCTGTACCAATTTTCGTATAGATCGCTTCATATTTGCGACCTGCACTTTGATCGCAAGAGTACATGCACAGACAGACGGACATGGCTTAATCGACTCAAAAAGTAATTCTATGTCGATCGGTATGATAAACAATGGAGGTATCTCCTTGTTTTTTACGCGTTACAAACAAATGCACAAAGTCATAATACCCTATACCACAGTGTGGTATCAGGTATAAAAATCACAACTATCTCACAAATATGTATGTACGTGTTTTTGGAATAATAACACCGATCGACAAAAATAAACTTTGTCTTGGGTTTCTGTTTAATGCATAGATTCTGATGCTAGACATCAAAAAACGCCAAAATATCCATTCTTAGCTTTTAAAGTTTGTTTTTGTAAATTTTACATCGATAAGAATATTTTAAAGTTAAAACCATACTAAATTACCCACAACTTTTTAAATTATGCAACGATTTTCTTATCATAAAATCATAATAACATAACAATTTTTAGATTGTTAGGGGGGTTTTTTTAATTATTAGTTTTTTTAAAAAATAAGATTTGCAATGTTTTCTAAGTTATTATATGTAAGATTTGATCGTAAAGTCTGATCGGTCATGACCATTCCGAAGAAAATTGATGCGGAATTTAAAAAGGTTGTAGCGATGAAACCAGTCACTTGAAATTCGAAAATGTCCTCTAATTTCTACAAAAACAAACTTTGACAAAAAGATATTTTTCCCTTTATTAGTAACAAATCATATATACTACCTGCACTTTGATCACAAGAATACATGGACAGACAGACAGACGAACATGGCTAAATCGACTCAAAAAGTGATTCTATGTCGATCGGTTTAATAAACTATGGTTATATATGGTATATCTTATCTTTTTGGGCGTTACAAACAAATGCACAATGTCATAATACCCTGTACCACAGTGTGGTGTATAATATAAAAAGAAACCAAAATTTGACATTTAGAAGTCGTGTTGACCAGTGTAATATGTGACAGCAGCAAAATTTCTGAGTTGACACTTGTACAAAAAAATGACACTAAATTTAAAAAGTGCATTCTTACTGAGACTTCTTTTGAATTAATTTTTTTTTTCGCAGACCTTCTCTTTTTTGGATCAATTTTTTTTTTAAAAAGTTCTATAGGGAAATGTTTTGTTTGTGACAGATATAATGTGATAGGGCAATTGTAAATTCCATTTATTTTCCGTTCAACAGTTCGCTGTATTATAAATTAATTAAATTAATTGTTTTTTTTTTTTGCAATTGTCCAAAGCAAACAGATGCAAAAAATTAATGCATTTAATTAACTGAAATAAAATATGTTTACAATTGTGACCGAACACAGATAGGATTGTGATAGATTCTTTGTGTGGCTATTGAGGCGTCCATATGAACAGTATTCCAAACTTCCCCACGTACATGCGACTGATCGGTAACTTCCTTAATTAGTCCAAACATGATTGTTAAGAGCATTTTTTGCCGGGTCCTTTACAATTGTACCCTTGTATAAGCTGCACACACCTTCTTTAATTTATTTATTATTTATAATTTCATTGTTTTTATTGTTGCACGTTGCATATACATATTTATATATTTTATGTACATATACATATTTATATATATTTTTTTCATTTGGGGTCCATATCCTTATTGTAGTCAATTTAAATTAATAATTTCCGTATCCTTTTATTTTTAAAATAATTTTTATTGGCATGGACATGATGGCATTGCATACAAATGTGTTGTATATAAAAACAAACAAAATAATACAAACAAAAAAATCATGAATGTGCATGCTTGATTCAACAGCTAAAAGCCAATCGAAGACTATGGGAAAATAAAGCAAAGGAAGTGTTGAAAATGTCACCGCATCAGCTTCAGAATGCCAATGCCGAAGAGGAAGAGGATAATATCAATGAGACATTTGCTCCAGGAAATTCCAACATAATCAGCAGTAACAACAACAATCAATTCAAGCATAACAATAAGGACAAGAATAACCATAATGACGATGATGACGATGGCATATTGATGCACCAGCAGCAACAACAACAACAACAGCCACAGCAACGCCATCAGCGTTACCCCATGGATCGCAATAACTTGCAATACGACGAAGACATCAATGAGGACGACAACAATATGCTGCAGCAACAGCAGCACCACCAGCAGGACGAGCAGCACTTAAACAAAGAGTTAAGACCCAAGGACGATGACAACAACGACGACAACGACGATGTGTATAAGAAGAAACCGCCATTGGATGCCGCAACGATAAGGCAGTTAAACAAAGAAAACGAATAATAAAAGCAAAAGCAACAGAAAATGCTAAAACGGTAAAGCAGAAAGCAGCATTCAAACTGCTGTCATAATGCTTGGGAGAGCATGAAAGGCAACGACGATAAGAGACCACCACCACAACCAAACCACCCATTCCTCCAACAAGACACCACCACAACCAACACAACACCACCTACTCCAGAAACTACATAACCACCAAACACTCTGACTTTTTACCGATATGTTTAATGAAGCGAACCATCATATCCATCGATCGTTGCAATAGAATAGGTAGAGCCACCATCAGCAGCAGCAGTAGAATTATCATCATCGTCGTCGTCATTAAACCTACCTCGACACTCACTTCCACTCCACATATGAATGAATACATGTACACAGGAACACCTGAATAACTCAGTCAACGGTACGAGACCGATACGACGACGGTACAGCAGAAAGTGTTCCATTGTTGTACAATTTTCCACATCAGAGACTAACTAGAATGATGCCGGAAATGCAATAGGGAAACGGATGTTCTATCTGCTGCCAAAGTGGACGACAGAGACAGAGAAAACAACAGCAACAGAAACAAGCTTAAACAATCTCTATTGGAATGATTAAACAACCCACATTTGTTCTGCGCGATATGTGACATTACGTTTGGCACAAAAACACATACACTTACACATATATGTATATATAGATGTACATATACCCAAATACTTACCTAAATGTATCTATGCAGACAGACATACCCACAATGAGTGTGTCACGTATGTTTTGTAGAATTTAAACAAATCGATTGAGCAGATATAAAACAGAAACCAAACCAAATAAATAAAGTATATTAAACCATTCAAACAATACAAATCCCCTTCACACAGACAGAAACACACACACCCTCTCACGCATACATAAACACACTCTCTTCACAAACACACATACAAACATACATATATACACAAACGATCAACTGCAAATTAAAATGACAGTCATTTAATTTGCCTACTGGTGTCCTGTATTTACCTATGTATGCATGTACATACATACAAACTCGAACATACATACATACATATGTGTATACTAAGCTGGTTTCTCCTTTTTATCTCACTGTCTCCCTTTGGCAAACTTGCTTAATAAGCGAAAAGTTAGCTCGTTCAAGTTCAATAATGTGGCATTTTTTGTTAAAAACCCCCAAAAAAAATTATTCGCACTGGAAGATAAAATAAAGTTGCGAAACAATTTGAATTGTTTTCCCCAAAAAAAAAACATCATTATTCAAATATTCCAACCAATCGATTAATTATAAAATAAAAAGTTCCCATTAAATGTTCAAACATTTTCGAAACTTTTCGAACTTAGGTCCATTCTCATTCGCTTAGTAGGCGAGTATGCGTGGGCGGCGGGGAAAAGCCACGGCTTACTATCACTATACTATACTATAGCATCTACAAATATATGTATAAATAATCTATACGTACTCGTATATAGAACTAAGATGTCTTATTTTCCAAGGGATTTAATTCGAAACCTAATTAAAATTTATGTTATGTTTTTTAATTGTATTCAAATTGTACAGTTAGTTAGTTAGTTAGTTAACCACAAACACACAATGTTCTGTTTTGTATATAAAATGTTAAATATAAGTTTAGATCTTTAAAAACAACAAAAAACAAAACACATTTGCAAAGCAAATAGCAAAAAAAACCCAAAATCTATAATTAAATACCTATACATAAATACACACACATACTTACTTACTTACAGATATATTGAGAAAAACACCTCTAAAGAGCTTTTAATAATATTTTAAAATTTTATTTATAGAAAATATGTATACAGTTTATTTTTAAACGAAACAAAACACAAATCCTCCTGAATAATTGAGTAAAATAATGAAGAATTAAAAGAAAACAAAAGAAAATAATATAAAATACAAAAATGTAAACACACGCGTATACCCGTCTGTACCGTGTGTAGTTAGTTAGGTAAATTTATTTTACAAAATAATGTGACTGATTGTGTATAAATAAATAAATAAATAAATAAATACATATATAAATAAACACAGAAGAAAAAAAACCAAATAAATTGTCGTCGTCATCAACCATAAAAATGCATACACTACAGAAATTCGCATAGGCACGAGGGTCGTACAATATGTCTTGTAAACTTGGCATTCGGTTGTCATCGCAAGAAAGATTAGTTTTTGTTTTCAGTGGTGATGGAAGTACAGTGTTTTCCAATAAGAGTGATATGATTTCTTTAAAAAAAAAATACACTTATTGTTAAGGAAATTCAAAAGTTTTTTATTTAATGTGAAGTACAATCGGTACAATTAAGTTCTAAATAAAACGTCATTCAAATGGCCTCCACGACTTCTTATGCAGGAACGAATTCGATGAACCCAATTTTCGAGCTCTTTTTCCACTAAATCAAGTCGTATGTCATGAATGGCACGTTGATTATTGACTTGTAAAGCTTGAAGAGGGTCTGGTTTATTTCGAAAGACGAATGACTTCAATTAACCCCACAAGAATGGTCTAATGGTGTTAAATCACATTTTCTTGGAGGCCAACAACATTTCTTGAAATAATCGAATCTCCAAACTTTTCTCGCAACAATTAAATTGTTTCATTTGCTGTGTGGCACGTAGCCACAATCGGTCAATGGCAAAAAGATAGCTCTTAACGAGAGCTAAAATATTGCTCATGGGTGTCAAGGTCGTAGGTCGACTGAAAAGCCTTTTTTTTAATGGACGGTCTTAGGTTGACTGAAAAGTATTTTTTTTTTGGGTTTTAAAAAAAATTGGCTTAGCGCACGAAAAGTTGAAATTGGAGAACGATTAATTTGATAATAAATATGAATAATTTGTACACGTTGTTCTTGCGTATATCTCTCCATGATGCAGTTGTAAACTCTACAGAATACGATGAAAAACAAAGGACAGATCATGACATATTACAAATCGCCGAAACGTCACTTCAAAATCATATCATCCCTATTGGAAAACCCGTTATTTTTCCCCGATCTCAGTGTTGGCTATAATTTGAACAATATTGTTCATTCGAGAATATGCTTTAAATAGTATTGCAATTTTAACCATACATTGCAGATAATCTTTTTTCCAGACTTAATTTGAATAAAAATTAAAAAGGCAATAACAAGTTTTAACGGAAATCTTAAAAATGTCCAAAATAATAATAAAAACAAGTAGTCGGGAAAACCGACTTAAGAATCCCCTCACCTTGAGTCCCACAAAAATATTCGTATTATTTATTTATTTGTTTTAATTAAATTATTATCAAATTAAATTGCATTTAATAACTTCAAAGTATATACCGGTAATTAACGTTAACTGTTGCTTAAAAATTAGTACATTTGTGTAGGAGGTACCAAAAGGGGCGTGCCCATCTTTGAACTTATTATTAAGTACCAAATTTGAAGTTATCCGTTACTTCTTTCGAGAGTTATCGTGCGCTCCAGCCAGACATACAGACAAACAGACGGACGAACATTGTTCAAATGACTTGAAAATGTCCTAAAACGGATTTCCACCGAACATACTTGGGGTCATAGGTCACTCCTCTCTAAGGTGAGGGTATAAAAATAGTGGAAAGTATGCTGCTTCCTTGGCATCATGCTTCCTAGCTGCATTTCCTAAATAACTTATGGTTTTTATGTGAGAAATTAAAACAAAGAATTGACTTAACGAATTGTATAGAGCGATTCTTTAAGAGCTTTCGGATTCGATTAAAAAACACATACAATTTAGAGACATGTATGAAATCTTTATCTTTATAGTAGAACGGTCTATATAATTGAGTGTTTAAAGATGAAAAAACAATGTTCAAAGATGAAAACACGAAAACAGCGGAGTTGCCAAATAAAATATATCAATGCTGCACGCTGAAAAAAAATCGCTTCTGTAGTATATTGTCCCAAACATATTCGGCTTGAAATAAACATATGTTTAGGGTACACTCCAAATATATAATATTTTACACACACAAATATTATATGTTTGTGTGGATATTGTTCTAAACAAAAATATGCTCCCATTCAAATATTTTTTATTTGGAACTAGTATTTCCGAAACAAGGATTCATTTGTAATTATTTATTTTGGTAATGTATTAAATGTCTTCACTTAAAGACAAGTTTTCTGTTTTTCAGATTTTCAAAGAGCAATTTTTTTATAAATTTTATATGTTTGTAAAATTTAATCAAAACTTAAATCGAACAATCTTTCGTAAATATAAACGACATTGATGGATTGACAAAGAGTGATGAATAGGAATATTTATAAATAAGGACATTTTTAGCTATAAAGTGTAACACGAAAACTAGGAAAAGCTAACTAAAATTCGAATAGGTCAGTAATGTTTTAAAAATCTTTTTAAATAAAACATATTTGGAAATCTTCTTAAACAGTAACTTTGATTGTGTGTAAACACATATTTTATTTGTGAAATTCAGTTTGCAAATAAATTATGTTCTAATATATTAATAAATGCGTTCCAAACAAAATTTCTTGATTTTCAAATAAAATTTATTTGTTAACAAATATATAATATTTAAAAAAATCGTTTCCAAGTATATTTTCTTTCGTTTCAAACATATCAAAAATGACGATTTTCCTCCGTGTGTGAGTCAAAAAAGAAAAAAACAATTTTCCAGCTTATTTCGATTCTGAAAAAAGTTGCCCCGTCGACGAGAAATTCTGAAAAATATTTGACCTTTGTAGGTGGAACTGATGTAGTCCCTCGAATTAAACTTAGCTCTTATATTTAAAATTCTAAAATGTGTATAAAAGTCCAGTTTTTGGGAAAAGGGCAACGAAAATGTTTGCAGGTATAAGAAGTATCTAAAACAAATTTCAGCCAACTAGCTCAAGTATTATAGATTGTAGCGCGATCACAACAGACCGACGGACATAGCTAAATCGTCTTAGAATTTTAAGACGATTAAGAATATATATACTTTATGGGGTCTCAGACTAATATTTAGAGGTGTTACAAACGGCGCACGATGGGAAAATGTGATGAAATATGCGCGCATAGACTTTGAAAACATCTTTCAAAAATCAATTTTTTGGGAGTGTTATTTTATTGTGGATAACATTTAATGAAAATACCTACAAATTTTATGAAAATATCTCCAGGCGATTTTGAGTTATGACCATTCAAAGTTTGTCTTTTTTACTAATAAATGCAAATAACATTGCGATGATAAAATGCATATACTAAAATGCTTGTAGAATTCGCGTTTGTTGGTGAAATGCGATAGGACTTGCAACATATAATAAGGAACTATTCATCTTAATTTTTGTGTATAAAACGTATTTGTAACGCTTTCCAATGAAAAGATATTTCAAAGTAAAAACAACAGTTTTTTTTTGTTTTTCAAAAAAATGATCCACAGTAAATGGAATACAACTTTTTTGGATCACGTGGGATCACTACCATATGACATAGAGAAGAGAGGTGACTTAGGAATGAATCCAACGGTACCTAGTTTATCTGCGACCTTTTGCGACCTTTTGCGATTATGGCAGATTTTTGTACTTTAAATATGTGCTTTTTTTTTTTAAATATAGAAAATATGTGTGGGAGCTGTATCAATCTATGAACCGATTTTCCCGAAACATATGGACCGATAATCTTGGTTAAAAAAAAAAACGTTTGTAAAATTTCGGCAAAATCGGATAATAATTACGAAGGGTACTGAACGGACGAGAATAAATGGATTAACACGCGGCTGCAAGTTTTATCAAGTACGATTAAAAATAGAGATCTTGTTAATATTATAAGGATTATAGTAATTTTTATACTTCACTTTTTCTACAAAACCTATAAAAATATAGTTACAATAAAATATATACGCTTCCGCAGTTTGTGTGTATTAGGGTGGACCGATTATTTTTTGTTTTTAATTTAACTTTCAATTATTATCAGTCTACGAACCATTGTGTAAAGTACATTATAGTAAAATTTCAGCTTTCAAAAATATTGCAGCCCACAATTTTATCCTATTTAAGTTGTCTTAGTTTCAATTTTAAAAGCATGGCAGGTTTTGTAGACTTTTTTCGCAATGTTGACAAACATATTTTTGAACTTCAATGGTCTGCATATTTAAAACGCAGCAACACACAATCAAGCACCTAAAACATATTTTAAGCTAAATTTTGTCAGCTTTAATTTAAAATGAAGATCACTGAATTTGGCACGATATTCGGAGTTTCACACTATATTCCACAAAGTCGATTTTGAAGCCCCACTGTGCGATAAATGGTAACAGTAAGAAAAATCTGGCTACACCAAATTATTCTCCAAAGAATTCTCTTGAAGATGGTCCAAACCGTTGGACTCTATCTCTAACGGTATAGTCGTGAGATTAAAAATACTGCTATGCGCGCGTATTTACCCATTTTTTCCCATTGTGCGGCGTGACAAAATTAATACCTATATACCCCTCACCCTATGGTTGATGGTAGGAAAATGAAAGGTATTTAATATATTGACTAAATTAAGATGAAAAAGTGGTATTTCATCAAAATCGGCCACGCCCGCCGCCCGTACAATAAGTTACAATAAGTACATAACTTTTTAAAGAGCCCCGGCTGATGGCAACTGGTATATATTTTTACTATGTGTGAAATTACGAAAGAGTCAGATAAGTAGTATAGAAGTTATTAGAGAATCAGCGCTTCACTAGATGTTAACCCTTTGTGAGGGAGATAGACAAAATATTATTCCGTACGAAATTTGAAGTCAATCTTTTACTCGCTGCGAGAGTTATCGTTCTCTTCAGCCAGACAGACGGACGGGCGGACATTGCTCAAATGACCTAAAATGTCCTAAAACGAATTTCGCCAAACATACTTGGGGTCTAAGCTCACTTCTTTCATGTGTTACACTTTTGGCCCGCAGCTACCGATATATACCCTCGTAGTGGGGGTATACAAACATGGTTATGTTGAAAACTCTCTCATACAAAAGTGCAATGTAAAAAATGTTTTTTGAAAGTAAAAATATCTACTTTTTTCTAATTGTTTTAACGACAGTTACCAAAGTTCTGTCTCTACTTGAACGTGATGTTTTCAACATATGTAGCTCTCACAATTTCCTTTAATGAGTTTGTAAAGGGAAACCAAGCTTTATCGAGCGTATACTTCAAAAAATATGTTTCAAATATTAAAGGCACCTTCCCAGAAAAACGGATTTTTTAAGAAAATTTAAAAAAAAAACCATAAAAATGGTTTTAATATTTTTTCGTGTTTAGGACACCATACTTCACCAGAAAATGTTATGCACAGCACGTTGACAGTATATATTTGTATATGAATTGCATCAACTGAATTAAAATTATAAGTGAAGTCCCATTAGTTATAATTTCCTATAATTTGAAATCGGAACTCCCTACAACACTGTTACCTTTCGTCTAGATGGCAACCCTTCATCCATTCCTTGCCACAAATGCAAAAGCTTTTACTCAAATGGATAAAGGGCTGCCATCTTCCTTGCTGTTTCCAGTTGTATCTTTGCTGAATTGTCTCTTCTAAGGTTTTTCTATTGTTCGTTGCAGTGCAGAGCGATTGGATTCACCTATAAATAAATCAGTTTTCATCTGTTTTCTTTCTGTCTCTCTGCATAAAACAAATAAATATGTCCCTGTTTACAATTGCAAGTTACATGTAATAATACAGTTCACATCTACCGAAGGTCTCCAAAGATTGTGCAGAAGATGTTTAAAAGTTTATTTAAAAATGATCTCTTTGAAAACTGACTGAATGCAAATCTCAAGAAATGTTTCTCACTTGGATATCGACGTGTTACTACCGTTCTTGGATCATAGATATAGAGATTTGCAATAGAGTAACTTTTACAAGACTTATCATACGATCCTCGTACCTATGCAAAAACAACTATCGCCTGGAAACAAAGTAGAGTGCTGACAAATTGTCTAACGAGGATACACGCCACACCACACCGACAGACAAAGGGCACATTCACATACATAAATACATAGTTACAAACAGTGAATGAGAGACGACAAATGTAAATACCTAAATATTTACTGTTTTAATTTTATTGGCGATACAATCAATACTTTTTGGCATTTCTGTCGAACGTTTTGTATAGTAATGTTTCATATAACCACCACATTTTGTTAATTTGCTAATAAATAAACAAATACATAATACATACAAACATACGTACATAACTAAAAAGAAGAAAGAAACGAGTAAAGAAATCTGCTGACAATAAAATATGAACCGACAACTTTTGATAAGACAACAAAAACTAAAAACACAAATCTCTCTAAATGGAAACGATTAAACCAAAATGCTTTTTATCCCAACTCTTTTAACACAAATGTTCTTAGTCCTCCACCAAATAAAAAATACAACAAGAAAAAACATTCATGACCCATCATTCTATATGTATGTACTTGAAGATTTACGCGTACTTATATTAGACTGAACCGAAACACAAAATTTTTTTGAACAGTAAAAAAAATCGTAATTACTGTGATTGACGACAATTTGGTTTCGGTACAGCCTAACACACGTGTAAAAGCCTATTTACACAGTCTCTCCGTACAAAATAATTTGCTCCTAGCTCGCCCATCTCTTTGGGTACCATAAACCGTCGCATCGTCTCATTAATTCCATGTCATTGATGTTAATTATAAATGCAAAAAAATACGAAGACAAACAGAGAACGAAACGGAAAAACGGAAATTTATTTCGAAAAGTTTCCTTTCAAAGCGAAAAAAGAGAGGGGGTGAAACTGAATGAATTGAAAAACTGTGTAAAGGCCGCTAAAAAGGTTAACCACAAAATGTTTGGCAGCTGAAAGGAACTTTTACAGAAATTCCCACTGCCGCCGCCCATACCCATCCCACATCCAAGTGAATGAATAGGATGAAATGAGTCAGGGCGGGACGGGACGGGGCAGGTGATGCGTAAGAGTTCCTATACGTACCCAACATTGTAGTACTATACAAAAACAAAATTAATTAAAATAAATGAATTAAACAAAAATTATATACATACATACATATAAATATAATAAATAAAAATTAAACAATGATAATGTGAATGAAACATAAAGATTAACATTAACATACACATGTGCATTTGCTAAACAATATGAAAAGAAAGAAATAAAAAATAAAATAAAATAATTTTGTAGAACATATTCTGTAGTTTTTATTCGCACTTTGTGCCAAATTAAGGTAAATTGTATTTAAACATTTGTGTTTTTTGAAAGAAATTCATTATATATAGTGTGAGCCATTTCGAGGTTCCCTACTTTTTTAAAGAAAATAAAACACGAAAAATTCAAATTGAATGGGGAATGTTTATTATCATTTGAAAGAACATTCTTTGGCATTTAGTTTTTGAAGATTATGTCTATCAAATGTTGGCCGCGGCTACGTCTCAGATGGTCCATCCGTTGAGTCCAATTTTCGATGACTCGTTCGAGCATTTCGACTGGTAGCTGGCGAATGACACGCGTAAACGTTGTTCAGGCGTAAGTCTCCATGATGAAATGCCAAACAATACTTAACAAAAATAACATTACAGCATGACACAACTCACACGTAATCTGTCAAAAAAGGCTATTGAAAAAAGTACACCTACTTGGATCACGCTATACAATGGCATTCAATTTGAATGAGTTGTTGTGAAAACAGTAACAGATTTCAAATTAAAACCAGTAAGGAAAGACAGAAAGTCGGGCGGGGCCGACTATATAATACCCTACACCTACCTACCAATGCGAAAATGGGCATTGCGATAAGAATTTGGCAGTGTTCATACATGTAATAAGAAAACTCTCTCTGTTAAATTTCGTACTGATCGGATATAAAACACGATTTCTACAGCGCTTAAATGTTAAATCGGGTGGAACTTATATATGGGGGCTATATCTAAATCTGAACCGATTTTCCCCGAATTGCGCAGTGTTTTTTCATGTAATAAGAGAACTTTCTCTGCCGATTTTCGTACTGGTCGGATATAAAACACGGTTTCTACAGTGCTTACATGTCAAATCGGGTGTAACATATATATTGGGACTATGTTTAAATCTGAACCGATTTTCCCCGAATTTGGCAGTGTTCATACATGTAATAAGAAAACTCTCTCTGTTAAATTTCGTACTGATCGGATATAAAACACGATTTCTACAGCACTTAAATGTCAAATCGGGTGAAACATATATATGGGGACTATATCCAAATCTGAACCGATTTTAACCAATTTCAATAGGGATCGTCCTTTTTTAAACCAACTTTGTGAGTAATCTAATGTAGAATGTACTACTTTTTTGAGGGATTGTGAAAACAATTAGTTGGAGTTATGGATGGGGAAATTAATTTCGATTGGTCAATTTGTGTGGTGATACCATAGCACATTTGGAGAAAAACTTAAAAAAACGAAATAATTCTGCCATTTTTTACTCATACAACCGATTCCGAACAAATTTGTGATGCTTGTAGAAGAGTTATTGGAGAATTTAAGCTTTCAATTTCTTTCGAATAGCTATTTTTTGTACGCACTCTACTGACCAAGGTCTAAAAAAGGATTTTTACTCATGAGAGTTATTTCATACATTTCCCCAGATACCTGCATTTGAAAATTTTAAATAAAATGTTCCCGACCCGTCCGATTTTGTGAATATCGCAGCAGAATCTGATATGTGATTACTATACCCAAATACCAGTATACGCAATAAAACAAAATGTTTCGTCATTTGAAGTTATATTTTCAGAAAATTTGATATTTTGTAATTTTTTTTAGAAAAAGTTATTTTAAACTATTATTTTTAGAGCATGTTCTCGAAGAACAAAGAACATAACTTCTTACACAAATTTCAAAAGTAAGTATTAAAACCTTTACAGTTTTTATATGTGGTACGGTGTTGCAACTAAAAGCGTCAAGTTCGGCCATGCCGAATCTTATATACCCTCCACCATGGATCGCACGAGAATGATTAGGGGTACTAATAAACTCATTATACCAAATTTCAAATCGGGGAGATGCCATATATGGGGGCTATATCCAATTGCAATCCCAATATACCTGCAGATATGAGAAGTATATGTACCAAATTTGAGCCACGTAACTCAAGTATTATAGATTGTATTCTAAGGCGATTAATAATATGTATATATACTTTATAGGGTCTCAGACCAATATTTAGTGGTGTTACAAACGGAGTGAGAAAATTAATATACTCCCATCCTATGGTGGAGGGAATAAAAATGAATTTGGAGCCCGGCTTTAAGTAGTGTAGATACGGGTAGATAAGTAGATAATAGAAAAGGTGAATTAGGGTTTTTTTGTTGGCATACTTGTTTCAAACATATGTTCTTAGTTGAGTTTATTAAAAAAGTTGCAGAGGATGTCGACATATCGGTTGGCTCATGATATACAATTTTTCGGAAATTGTGGGCATGAAACGCGTGGCAGCGAAGTTCGTTCCAAAATTTTGAACAAAAAAAACCGTCGTGGTATTCACCAGATTTGATCCCCTGCGACTTTTCCTTTTCCCAAAATTGCAGAGACCCATGAAAGGACGCCGTATTGAGGAGATAAAAACCGAATCGCCGAACAAGCAAAACACTTCTAACTATTATATCTCTCACAAACAAACTCAACTAATAAACTATGTTCGAGACAAGTGTACCAACCGTAAATCGAATGCACATAAAATAAGATTTAATCAATTTTTTTTTTAAAAATAATAATTTAAAGTAATTTTCTAGAAAAAGTAATTTAAGAAGGAATTATCCAAAAAAAAACAATTTCAAGAATTTTTTAGAAACATTTAATTACACTATCCAACAAATTAAGACTTTTTTATTGGAACAGAACGACCCCATAATTCTGAAAGAGCATGTGTAGTAGATAATTTTTTTGTAGAATATACTTATGATTTTAATCCTAAAAGTCCTTTCAAAAATGACATTAAGGATTAAACTATTCTACGAAAATTTTTGGAGGAAAATTTTACTGCGGGTCGCCAAGACACCAAAGTTGTAAATAATGCTCTTTACACTTATATAGCAAAATTACACGCCAACTTATACAAAAAATACTATAATCTGACAATGAGAAATCACTCAGACGTTAACGTACATATTTTTTTCATTTAGTATAATGCTCCCTTCGACTAAAAAATTACAACTTCGACCCACTGTAACTCTGTAACTTCGGGACCGATAGAGATATTTTTGTTCGACAGTAGGGTGTCCAAAACCGGGACCGGTTATCCGGTTATCCGGTTAACCGGTTTTGCAACCAAACCCGTAACCGGTTTCTTAAAAAATTTAATTTTCGGTTAACCGAGAAAGCCGGTTTTTCATGTAGGTTAACCGGTTTTTTTATTTATTGTTTAAAACTAAAATTAAAGTATTGATCTATTTGTATACCCTCCACCATAGGATGGGGGTATAGTCATTTTGTCACTCCGTCTGTAACACCTCTAAATATTGATCTGAGACCCCATAAAGTATTCTTAATCGTCGTAAAATTCTAAGACGATTTAGAATTGTCCGTCCGTCCGTCCGTCTGTTATAATGACGCTACAATCTATAATACTTGAGCTAGGTGGCTGAAATTTGGTATAGATACTTCTTATAGCTGCAGGTAACTTGGGATTGAAAACGGGCGATATCGGTCCATATTTAGATATAGCTCCCATATATGTATGTATAGCATCTAACTTGTTGTGATTCATACTTTTCTCATCTACTATATGTTTTTGTGTTTTTCGGTGTTATTTTCTTTAGGTTTGAGTTATTTTGTGAGGTCACATGCTGTCCATGGTGGAGGGTATATAAGATTCGGCATGGCCGAACTTAACGCTTTTACTTGTTTCTACTTGTTGTGGATACCATTTATACAAGATGCAACAAATAACAACGACGGGGTGGATAATTCTGACAGTTGTTCTGAATATTCTGAAAGTGAATATGAATTCACTGATCTTGAAAATGATTTTGGCTTTATTCCTGATATCCATGATGTAATAAATAAAGTCAGGAAGTACAGCAATGCATTCAATAAGCCGTACATGAAGCACAGAACACTTCAAGCATGCGTTCAAGAACGGAAAGACAAATAGCTTCGACTTTTTTTCGATGTTAAATCCCGACAAAACAGCCAGATACCTCTGATTCGGTTTGATATATAAGTTGTTATATTGATGAGTCAAATAATTTAATTTTGGATTTATGTCACACACAGAATCGAAAAACGAAAGGCAAGCAACATTGTATGATGAATTTGCTTTTTTAAGTTTAAGAAGAAAACGGAGAAGCTGTGTTACAATGCTTTAATGACTATCGGACTAATATTGACTACATCAACGTTTGTGAACTTTTTCAACGTCAAGTTACATTAGAAATTAAAAGAAGAATCATTTAAAAGTAATCATTTAAATTGTACTCTATTTTTAAGATATTTGTTACGGGAATTGCCCGAGCGCAAAGTTTCCACGGAATTTTGAACACCAAATACAAAACTCAAGATTTCGAAGCAAAGGTTCTATATTTAAGTATTAAAATTCCTATTAAAAGGCAAAGAAATTATACGTTTATAAAGGAATACACAATGTCTTATTATATTTATACTAACTTTTTGGTATGAAAACAAAGCGCAAATTATTTAAATATGTATTCGAAATTAAGATTACAAGATCTTTATATGATTTTGTTGAAACAACGATATAAAAGTTGTAACCACAAATCAACTTATCTTATTTCTGCAGAAAAGGCGCTTGCATTCGCTTGAGTTTACTTTTAACTTTTGACATTACATTACTTGACGAAAAACAAAAAAAAAATACAACTAATCGATAAATACGACACAAATAAATAAATCGATAACTTCATAAACGACAGTGGCGTTAACAAAATTGTTATAAAAAACATTCTAAATGATTTATTATTTTTTAAGGAAATTTCAGAAATATAATACTTTCTATTTAAAGTAAACAAAAAATTAAACCTGTAATAAACGAAATAATAATCTATTTTTGTTTACTAATTTTGACTACAAATGATTGTAAATTGTTTTTTGTTTTACAATAAACATTTAATGAAATTTTAATCACTTGCGTATATTATTTAAAAACCGGTTAACCGGTTTCGACAAAAAATTATAACCGAAAACCGGGTTTTAAAAAAAGTAATATTTCGGTTAAACCGGAAACCGCTTTTTCGAAAAAACCATTTTTCTGGACACCCTATTCGACAGGTAACTCCTTAAGCTTTTCGACAGTTTTTATTTCAATAAAATCGGGTCAGCAGTTATTGAGGAATTAAAGTCAAAGTTGAACTATTGATTTTTTTTAATATTTAGCATGGAAATGTGGGGTTTTGTTTTCATCTTCTTTATTTATTAAAAGAATGTCATACGTTGATAAATAAACCATTTTAATAATAAATTTTGTAAAATTAAAAAAAAATCGACAAAAAAAATTCCTTGATAATTTAAAAAACCATTGCATAGCAAACTTTTTTTATATTTTGTATTTGAACAATATTAAGGGAAAGCATTTATTTTTTACTTATATATGTAACAAAAGCAGTAAATTATAATTTTTATTCGTTCGGTTGAAAAATTGCCTGCAAATATTCCATATTTTGTTCCGTGTTATTTCTGTCCTCTAGCAGCCCTCTTGCATCTTCATCTAAGTACCGATGTTCTACTTTCCATTGATTTCGAATGCTGGAGATGAGGGGATCTGACATTGCCAACAAAATATTAAATTAATCTTCGTTTGTACAATTTCGATATATTTTTCTGGTATTGTGCTCTCTATAAAACCTGTAATCCTTATTTATTTTTTCCTGGCCTTCCTCTGATAGATCTCCGATTGGTACCAAATGATGCTTTATAATATCTCCTCCATGATAATGAATTTTGTGAACTGTTGCAAACATATTTCTGCATGACTATTTGGTATTGTATGTATATTCGTGCAGTTTCCTTGGTATATTCATTAAATTGTTTAGCATCAATTGGTTTATGGCACGCAAGTACATCGATAATTGTTTTAAATCTTGAAATGAGATTCATATCAACGCCAGTTATTTCAGATGCTTTTTCGGGATCATAAAAGAGCCTTCTTGCTGTATTCCCATCATTGATATTGCCTGTTCCTTGTTTGGGTTGGTCTATACATAATCAACCCACATTTGGAAATTCATTCTAAACATGTTTCTTTTTTAAATTTCTTAAATCCTTGTTGGTGTCATTGTTTCTTATTGATCATGAAGTCCAAAATCCAAATCATAACTGATTTTAAGTACATATGTGTTCCATAAATCGTAGTCTTGTATGTATGGCAAATTATCCAAATGCATATGCATCAGTATTGGACTTGGTTTAATTTGCTTGATGTAGATTGACATATAATGCAGCTGGATGAAGACTTTGTGTCAGTCAAAGCCTGGCCAACTTTTCCATCTATCATCGTTAGCACTAATTGGTAGTTAACTTCAATTGTGTGGCCTTCAATTTCTACTTCTAATGGCTTGTAATTTGGGTTTTTATATCATTGACTTCTTCTTTAATGGTATCATGAGTTTATTTTTTAAATTAAAATTTGATTGGCCTGCAGTATTTCGTAGAAGGTGGTGTTTGATTTTTCCAAATATCCTTTGTCTGCGTCGTACTGGTCGAACGTTCCGAGTCTTCCAAGTTCTTTATCAATCGCAATGCCACAAATGACACCATTAACATATCTGCGTCTGAAGTATTTTCACATACAGATTGCTTGTATTGTTTTTGTCCAGAAGAACCATCACATCCCCATTTGCAAAAGAGAGTTAACTTGCAGTTCCCATATTTCTTTAAATCATGTCCTTTAAATGATTATAGCAAGCGTTGAGCTGTATGATTAAGTTGGTATTGAAGTTTTACCTCTGCCGAACTCGATGTGATTTTAATAGTGTTCGTTGGTGGCAAACAGTCCTTTTAAGCAGCAAGTATGTGATGATATGATGGATATAGATTTGAGCATTTCTCAATCGCACGCAACCTGAGCTGTGGATATTGGTGTTTTGTTAACTTCAAATCCAAAAAAAAACCTCATTGATATACTTAAGTTTCCGCCTTTTAGATCTATCGCTACAGTTGCCGAGTGATTTTGGTGGTCACCCACAATTGTTTTGATTTTTACTTTCTGAAGATACTTGGACACAAAGTTCACAGTGTGATGTAGGGTATAAAACGATTGGATCTAAAGAGCCAAATCGGATGAAACATATATATGGGAGCTATAGCTAAATCTTTACCGATTTTCTTCAAATTCGGCAATGTTGGTTCATGAATCAAGAAACTCTACCATTCTAAATTTCAAAATGATTGGATGTAAAATATAGCTTCTATAGAACTAAAGGGCCAAATCGGACGAAACATATATATGAGAGATATAGCTAAATCTTAGCCGATTTCAACCAAATTCAATAGCGATCTTAACTGCCACAAAATACTCTTAACTGCAAAATTTCAGAACGATCGGAGTGAAATTGCGACCTGTAGTCGACGAACTACTTTACATGGACAGACGGACGGACGGACGGACATCGTTAAATCAGCTAGTGATTCTGAGTCGATCGGTATGCTTTAAGGTGGGTCTAGCTGTGTTATTTTCAGGTGTTACAAACATCTGCCGTGAAACAAACTTATAATACCCTGTACCAGAGTGTGGTGTAGGGTATAATTAAAAACGACCCAAAAAAACTAAAAAAGGTCTTAACCCTTTCATAAATATGGTAAATATGTCATACAACACACACAACTTGGCTTGGTTGAATTTCATTGAAATTAAAAAAAGTGTTATACAGGCTGGTCGGGGCATGTTCAAAAGTATATATAGACTTGAAGAGGACACTTTTGTCTTTCTTTTTGTACCAAAATCTTCTTGAAGTATCTTGATGCTAAAAAGTTTCATTCCACTAAAATTCAAATTTGACAAAAACATAGTACCTGTGGAAATATGTTATAACAAACCACGTTTAAACAGTACCGTAATACTTTGGGCAATTTCTCAAAGAGTACTAACCTACCTACATAACGAAACCCTCTAATCCTCTATCGATAATAGTTTGCGAGAAATGACAATATATATACACAAATTTCGTTTTTTTTTTTTAAATTACATAAAACGCCCACAATAATAAATATTTTAATCTAATTTTTTGGTTACCCTTGTCTCAATATGTTTGCGATGACAAAAATTTTCAATTTTAAACCACAGTGCGGCGTATGTATATGCCTCAGCATTTCTCAGTAAAGTCGCATGAATCTTAAAAATAACATAAGCAATATGTTGGGCTACACTTTCCGATTTACGACCGCCTATTTATATCTTATTTTTTTATTAAAATTAGCAATTATGACATTTTTAATTTTCTTTTGAAAATTATTAATTTGTTGGAATAAGTCGTCAAAGCATTGTGCTGCAAAGCCATTTCTATAAGCATGCCAAACATACTAAGTTTTATTCCATTCAAGAACAATTTTGGAAAATAAGGCGAATTTTAGATCAAAATTGTCTCGTTTACAAAAATATTTTTTTGGTGTAGGGTATGTTCAGCAACTTTATAGAAAATATTATGGCCAATATTTTTGTGTAATTTATTAAATCACATCACTAATTTTTTGTCCTAATTTAACAAATCGTAAAAAACGCTCCTTAAAATTGGGAAGGCGGGGAGAAATGTTCTAGAAAAATTTTGGCCATACAATTTTACTACATGTGACATAACACACCAAAGCTCAAAACTTAATACAAAAACAAGTCAAACACGCTCTTTACCGGTATCGTTGGTGATTTGGCTCCAGGTCGTATGACTAACATTGCTGCACGATAGACCAGGTACGGTTTTTGACTGAAATTTCACCTTTCATGCCCGCCCGCCCCATTTTATGGTTTGTTTTTACGATTTGTTAAAATAGGATCAAATATTACAGTTATTTGGGGGAGCTAGATGGTTAATATGTTCCACAAAAATATCGGAACCCTAGACATAACTGAGTTTGAAGAAGGAAAATATATGAGGAATAACAATGGATCAATTATGGTCCCAGTGGATGCTTGGTCTCACTCGCCAGGCGTCATCCTGACTCAACGTAACAATTTTTGACAATTTACACTAAATACAAGATTTGCCATTTAAAATGTTTTAAGTAAAATCATAAAAAGGTTCTGTAAGTTTAAAAAATTAATTTCATAAAAAAACGTCAACATATTATTTATCTACAACAGTGTTCGGCGGCTGGTTAGCCCGAGCCCCGAACGCAATCGGGTTTTTACACGTACACAACACGAACAGCATAACAAAGAGCACAAAAGTAAGAAAAAAATGTGTCAGTCGCTCATCAGCGTTCAACAAAGCAGGTTCATGTCGCTTTTTATCGGAAAGTTGGTACACTGAGAAATTATACATATTTCCAAAGCGGAGCAAATATTGAGCATCAAAATGTGCAATCGGCATATGACAAAATGTTCTTCTTCTATTTTAAAACGAAGGACTAATTAATGAATTTTTAACATTTACTTTATTAAAACATTCGTATTTTTCAAATTTTAATCTACGGCAAAAATAAACTTGCACATTAACTTTACTTCTATTTAAAAATGAAGGAATAATAAACTGAATTTTCAACATTTACTTTATTAAAACATTCACATTATTTCTAATTTTTATCAACGGAAAAAATAAACTTGTACATTAATAATATTAGTAAAATTTTTCATTTTAATTAATAAAATTTTGTTTGTCGAAATCATTGGTAGTAATCAACTGGAATGAAAATTATTTTTATTTAATTAAAATATATTTTTCAATTCTTTTAAAATAAAAACTTTGATTCGAATTTGCAACATTTGCGTTATTAAAACGTTCACACCAATTCACATTATACTTAGTCAGTAAAAAAATAATTTTCCACTCTGTATAACACAGCACATAATAACAAAACCAACAATTTTGTTCAGTGCAAACACACCAATACAGACACAATTTTGGCACGTTCTCTTTACGCCGAACACTGATCTACAATCTTTCCCATCGGAAATGAGAGTTGACGTGAACATTTGAATTTTTTCATAGCCAGAATTTAAGGCTGCTCGAAAAATTCATTTTGTGTGGATAAGACCTGCTTTTATTGTAAGTCCACCATTAAATACTTTTTCGATTAGCTTCGATCCGATTTAGAATATATTTTTCGTGTTCCCATATTTATTTCCTTTTAAGTAATACTCGTATCAAAACTTTGATGCTTGTGTGTCTAACGATATGCGAGTTGAATTTTCAAATGTACTTATTCAGTACGTTGGTTCTTATTATGGATGTTCCTTTACCTACTACATTTTACTATTTCAAACATTTTTACAATATTGTCTATGTTGTTGTTGTAAAAATGGTAATGTCGGAGCGAGTCGTTCTCAATGTTAAACAGTATAAGGACCACCCCAATATTTTAGCCTCCTAAAACACGTGTAGCTACTTTTGCCCTTTAATAAGAATGTATTTATTTATTTATGTTATTATTATGTGTGTAACTACATACATACATATGTATAAGTGTGTGTACTGTGTACATGTACATGTGTGTACAGAATCTATTGTTACAACGAAAACGCATTTGAACAAAGTTGTCCAAAAGAAGGGAAGGCAAGTCAAGACAAGTAGAGCTGGAAAAATAATTCGAAAGTTATTTGCTTTAGAATTCAGAATCCTTTCAAAAGTCGAGAGTCATTGTTATGCATGAGGCAACACATGAAATTATCCCAAAGTTGCTCAAAGATTAAAATTTTACTTGTACGATGCTAACTGCCAACTCCGACTCTGACTCTGACTTCAACTCTGGCATCATTTCCAAGTCCCCGCTCTCGTGTGTGTGGGTGTATGTGTGTCTCCGGATATTTTATGATGTCGTACGTACGTAAATGTAACTGGTAACAGGTGTTGGCCCGGAACCGGCAACAAAATCCAAGTGCCATTGTGTCATCCATCGCCCATTTTGATGTACTCCTGTCTTCTATGCAAATATGTACATCCGCTCTTGAGAATGTGTGAGGGAGTAAGTTAGGCGACGTACGTGAGTGCGTACGTATATGTGTCGGAGACAAACTGACATTTTGATGTGATTTAATTTAAGAAGAGAAAACTACCATCTGTCTCTCAGTTACTGCGACTGCTACTGTGTACGTGTACGTGTGTCTCTCTTTCTCTCCCTGTCGGTCAATTTGCATTCAAACAGACTTGTGTGTTTGCACATAACGAAGTTAATATTAAATGGCATGTAAAGACATGTTTTGCATTTCATTGTTCTCAAAATCAACATCACTTCATAGGAGGAGACCTCACGCAGTCCGGGAAATCCCTTGGGGACCGTCCCCACGCAAAAGTGTAAATAGATGGAACCGTGCCCGCAGTGTCATGTCCGACGGAGTGGCACGAGTACTATCCATCGACCCACGTGCAAGATGTTACAAACACACGGGTAATTGAACAATATTGTGTATCGCCTACAAGAAAAAACAAGAAATGATGCAATAACCCGGTGCCAGTCAGTCGTCTTAAGTAGCAGCACAAGAAGGAGGGAACAACAACAATAGCGAGCCAATGTCATTCGCCTACATGGAAAGCACTGTGTGTGGATGGGTCGATGGAAATGTGTATGTGTGAACATTAACTCAATTTTCCGTGAGTCCAGACCTACTAGATCCCGGCATTATGTACTTATCCAGCTGGCAAACACCCACATCCCCACAACAAGTTGTGCCTTGTCCAGGTTGTGGCACAAACAATTCGCATTCCTTGCATTGTATCCACAACAAATACGGCCACTGCTGTTGTCCCTTCTCCTGTTGCTGCTCCTGCTATTCGGTTCTCCATTCACGTAGGCACATAATTTATTTCGAATTTCTGAATCCAAGAAGGATAAACCTTCGTGTGCCCTCTTCTTTGCTTTGCATTTGACTTTCATGTATATGCCAACGCCAGACACACAGACACATCCTTTTCGACCACCTTTTCTTTATAGGGATAGGAAGACCGAGAGACATGGAGAGGGAGAGGGAAATGAATTCGTAGTTTTATTGATTGTGGTAAAAGGACTTTAAACAAGTCTTAAATTGCCACTTAGAATATAGACACTTTTTGATTGTTGAACTCTGAAGTGGCCGGGTTGGTCAATTGCCCCAAGGCAAACAAAATAAATTGGCTACTGTTGATGGGTCGTTCGGTCGGTCGGCCGGCCGCTTGGCTAAAAGACGCAACTTTTCTTGGTGATTTTCCCCCCTCCTGAAAAAAGATCAAATTTGAATGTAAAAGTTTTGTCGTTGTTACAGCCCGAAACAAATTTATGAAAAATATGTAAACTTTTAAAGGTTAACAAAAGAATTTTCATTTTCTTTTACTTGTGATGTTTTCTTTTTCTGCTCTTTTTTTGCATTTACATGGCAAAAGAAAATATTTTCCAAAACTTCAAATCGTTTCATCTCCTGGCAGTAAGAATGTAGATTGGTTCTGTATATGCATTAGGCAAACAAACATGCGTATAGATACATACCAACATTAGACATTAGAGTGCGCTAACAAAAATTATCGCGTTCAAAACAAACATGTGATACTAAGGTGCTTAAAAGTACCATAGGGAAAATGTATTGCCATCCTACGAAAAGTGCCAACTTCCTAAAATGTGACAATGGCTAATTGGGAAAATTCTATGTATGTATCTCAATCTGAAAATAATATCACGTGCTTTATTGACGGTCAAGTTTACCAAAAAGTCGATTGTTATAACCATAAACTAAAAAGTATTTGGCGTAGCAGTCTAATTCAAGATTTTTATTGTAATTTAATTTTAAATAATTTAGTTTTAAGTCAAAATGTTGCTAAATCTTATAGTTATAGCAGTGTTTGACATTTATCTGGTAAGGGTCAAATATAATATACATAACGCCCATTTTGTAAAATACTATGGGTACTATAAAAACACACTGTAGAAAATTCTAACTTATAAGCCGTTAACTTTTTGTGCAAAAAGGTCCATTTGTATGGGAAGTACCAAACTTCGCCCATTTTTTTTAAAGATGATAGCGATTTTTAAACTAATACTATGTGCGGAATTGTGGAAGATTCTAGGTAGTAGTATATAAGTTATGTACCAATTATATATCTCAACATTTTTACCATTCGTGGGGGAGGTATTCGAAGGAGTGGACCAACATAGTCCATCTTTGACCTTAGACTGATGGTGTTTTCTTTTCTAAAAAAAGATGTTGCCCTGTCAGAGAGCAGCATAGTGCGACATGCTGCTGTCGCACTTGCACGACAGCCCCGTGCAAGTGCGACATTTTTCACAAAAGAAAACGAAACCCTTTCACAGTGCAGCATTTATTTTACAATCGAAGACAAAAAGGCATTTTTGGGGCGAAAGGCATAAAAAATGTAGCATTTTTTGGCACAAAAGAAAACACCATGAGATAGAAATAATATTGACACATACCAAATTCTAAGTCAATCGGTAAATTCTGTCGAAATTTATCGTGCGCACCAACCAGACGGACAGGCTGACGGACATTGCTAAAATGGCCCAAAACGGATTTCCGCCAAATAAGAGCATCCTGCTCTTACCAAGAGCATCCTGCTCTTACCAAGAGCATCCTTCAAAAATCATAACAACCTAATGTATACATACGGACGTGCTTACATTAGACTGGGTAAATTTTCGTAGTAGTACAAATATTAATTATATGTGAAGAATACAATTAATTAAATACTATATGCACACCTTATTTTTAAATTGTCTCAGACACATTTTCAGAGATTTTCCACTTTCTTTTGTCTCGGGGCTATTCCATGTGTGGCTAAGCCATATTTGCAGTACTTCATTATCAATTTCTCTTAATATATGTACGTAATTTTAATATATTTGCTTACTAACTAACACATATACGTTCAGTAGCATACAAAAGTGGTTGCGAATAACTTTTATTTTTCTGGAAAATAATAGGTCTTCCTTAAAACAAACCAGTAAGGAAAGACAGAAAGTCAGGCGGGTCTGACTATATAATACACTGCACCTCCCTAGCAATTCGAAAAGGGGCATTGTGATAATAATTTGGATTATTTGTCAAGACTTGCTACTTGAATTATCCTTTATATAAATAGAAGTTATAACAAGTGAACTATACATAATCTAAACTTTGATCAAAAACATCATTACTTACATCATTACCATTTCAATAGCGCTTAAATGCTAAAAAGGCATGAACACATATACGAGTATGTGGCTAAAACCAATTCTGACGATTATCCCCAAATTTAGCAGTATTCGTCCCTAAATTAAGAAACTTCTTTCTGTCGAATTGTGTAATGATTAGAAGTAAAGTGCAACTTCTATAGCGCTTTGATACCAAATCGGGAGAAACATACATACGGGGCTATATCTAAATCTGAACCGATTTTCCCCGAATTTGGCAATGTTTATTAATGTAATATGAAAACTCTTTCTGTCAAATTTCTGATCGAATATAAAATACAGTTTCTACATCGCTTTCATGTCAAATTGGTGGTAACATATATATGGGGGATATGTCAAAATCTGAACACAGTTTCCTCAAATTAAGTATTGTCTCTAAGTGCTTCAAGAGACTTCTCTCTGTCAATTTATACATATACTGTATGTATATATGTATATACAGACGTATTTACGAGTATCTATGTTGTATTTGATGGTAAATCCAATTCCATCGCTTTCGTTCGCCATCATTTTTAGCAGAAAATTTTTGAACTTGAACGTTGTGAATGTTGATTTCGAAATATTTCTTTCAAAGTTTAAATCCTTGAAATGCAAACATTTGAATACGAAAAGACAAAAGAAGCGTTTGGTACAGTAGTGGTCTAAAACATATGAGCAGAAAATCACGTCACATTAACATATCGTCGCTTGGATGACCAACTGCAGTAACTGACATTTTCAAAATTGTTCAGGAGAGCAGTTTTTCTGTTTTTGAGACAATGTCCCTTCTTCCCCACGGTGTAATATTTATTATGTTTCCAGTTTGCTTTTCTCATTGTGTGCTTAACTCCATCTTTTTCAATATTATTAACAAAAAAATAATGATAATGCATGTATTTCATAAACAATGCAGATACGTCACTTTGTGGGGAAAAAAATTATACTTAATGTCAATTACGACTGATCACCGCCTTGCCCAAACGGCTAAAGCTAGAGTCATGAAATTTGGTAGGATGGTAGTCCTTGCTGTATAGACGTGCAATATGGAAGGGTTTTTTCGAAATTTTGGGTGTACAATGGGTCAAAAAAGAAAAAAATATTGTACCACAGCCAAATCCAAACAGCTGGAGCTAAAATTGCGACATTCCGTGTGAGGGTAGCGCCTAGGGATTCGGAAGATTCGGTATGAATCACAATTTTTCGAAATTAAAAAAATTTACGCGCACATTGGGACAAAAAGGGATAAATATGGCACCAAAGCCAAGTTGGATATGGTACAGTGGGGAAAAATATTTTAATTTGTGCTGTGGGTCAAAAATGTGTAAAATATGGCACAGTGGGGCAAAAAGGGTTAAATATGGTACAGTTTGGGAAATATTTTAAATTGGTGCAGTGGGACAAAAATGTGTTTAATATGGCACAGTGGGACAAAAATGTGTTTAATATTGTGGGGCAACATCGGTTGAATATGGTTAAGATTAAGGTTTCGTATGGTGATGGAAAAATTAAATATTGTGCAGTTGGAAAAAAATGTGTTTAATATGGTACAGTGGGGCAAAAAGGGTTAAATATGGTACCGTAGTGAAAAAATGGTAAAATATGGGGGGGAAAATAAATTTGTGCAGTGTTTCCAAAATGTGTTAAATAATGATTATTTAATAACTTCTATACTACTTATTTAAATCCTCTGAAATTTTACATATAGTATTAGTTTATTAGTCACTATTACCTCGAGAAAAGTAGGCGAAGTTGCCACGCCCCTTTTGGTACCTCCCACACAAATGGACAATTTTGAACCAAAAGTGAAAAGCTTATAACTTAATTACCAGTGCATATAAAGACTTGAAATGTACAGTGTAATGGTTTAATAGTTCCGAAAAATACCGTGAAACATGGGCATTATTGCAACGCTCCTTTTGGTACTTCCCACACAAGTGGACCATTTTGTACCAAAAGTTACCAGCGTATATCACAAATACTTGAAATTTTGTACAGTGTAATGCTTTTATAGTACCTAGAGTCCAGAAAAAAATGGGTGATATTGGCACGCCCCTTTTGGCACCTCCCACACAAATGGACCTTTTTGTACTAAAAATAAACAGCTTTTAACTTTAATATCAGTGCATACAAATACTTGAAATTTCGTACAGTACAATGCTTTTATAGTACCTAGAGTCTGGAGAAAAGTTGCCGTAATTGACACGCCTCTTTTGGCACCTTCCCACACAAATGGACCATTTTACACCAAAAGTTAACAGCTTATAACTTTAATACTAATATATATAAATACTTGAAATTTTGTACAGTGTAATGCTTTTATAGTACCTAGAGTCCAGAGAAAACTGACCGTTGTTGGGAAGCCCCTTTTGGATCCTCCCACAGAAATGGACCATTTTGTGCCAAAAGTAAACAGCTTTTAACTTTAATTCCAGTACATACGTTAAAGATATTAAAGGCAACTTAAATTGATAATAATTTAAATAAAACAAAAAATAAATAAATTTACTCATATTTTTTTGGAACTCAAGGTGAGGGGATTCATAAGTCGGTTTACCCGACTGAACTTGTTACTTACTTGTTTTTTTGTTTTATAAATATTTAAATTTGGCGTGCCATGGCTTTTTCACATATACGATTTTTGTTATGATAAAACAATATTAAGAAAAATTAAAAAATCTGAGATATTAAAAATGTAGCGGGTTGATGAAATATCAACGTTTTTGTCTCTCCTGAAAACTAGTAAAAAACACATAGGAGTTTTCGTCGGCGCACCGATGATATATTTAAATCAATTACAAAAAAATAGTTAACAACATTGCATAAACTAGAAAATGTCAAAAAAAATGAGCTTGTAGGACAAATAGACATGTATTCCTAAATTAGCAACATATTTATCGTTCGAAAGGTCTTCTTTGCAAATTGAAAATTAGTTAATAATTAACAAAGTTAGTTTAAATGCAAAAAGGCAAGAAAATTGTTTTTTACCCGCAAATCGGGATTTTGGAGGTGTCCGGCTAATTTCACAAAAAAATTTTGTTTTACTCGCCAAGACCTACAGGAAAAATAGCATAGGGGTTTTTGGACTGCCGCACTAATTGTAAGTGTAATATTTACTCCAATAACATACGAGGACAAAACAAATTTAGTTCTTCTTTAATAGTATCCGAGATATTCAACATGTAAATATTGTCTCGCCCACTTATTCTATATCGCCTACTTTTATTGATATAACTAAAATAATAGTTATATAATATTGAAATGGACAGACGGTTAGAATCGAATCAGCTAGTGATTCTGAGTCGATCGGTCTAGCTGCTCCGAAAACATAGCTGCTCCGATAACATAATGGCGCACTAAATAATTGATAATTCTACCAATTAAAATATCATTTGTCTCAAACAAATCGTTCATTCAGTTTGCCAGGTTTGCCTTTTAGGTGTTACATTCATCAGGCCCACAGTGTGAAAGGGTATACAAATTATGCGCGACAGTAACACATGATTTATAAACATAAGTAAGAAAAGCTGCAGATTTATTTCCCATTGTGCCACATTTTCACTTATTTTAATGAACTCGTTTGTATTGTCGGAGGAAACTACTTCAGAGGCCATATTTCATGGGTTCGCGACAGGTTTGTTATTAAATGTGCAACGACAAATATTCGAGACTCCACAGACGGAGATGAGCTGTGGAGTTTTTCAAATAAATTGCATGGCAAAAACTAAATGTATGCCGCCCGAATTCCATCTGAAGTGGAGGATACAAACACATACGAAATCCAACACGTGTGTTTCATACATTCAGGTGATGAACACATACATATTCAAATATTTTTGTTGGCTTAGGGAGGAAACATTGTTCAATTTAAGAAGTTTTATGAAATTAACAGTTTTCCATGTTTTGCTACTGTTGTCGTTGCCAAAGTGTTGTTGACTTAACTCTGTGGATTGAAGTGGAGTGTTGTTGACTTAACTCTGCATCAACAACACCTTGAGAGGAAGTTGTCTAAGTAGGAAAAAAACCCGGAGAATTTTATGCAATTTATGCACACCCAATCACACACACACACGCATATTTTTTATCATCTCCCATCTACGAGAACGGAGAGGCAGCCAGACTTATGCATGCAAATATACAGTTTTTGCCTACGGGTTGAGGAAAATTGTTTAAATTTGACAATTATGGTTCGTAATTCCTTGAATCATTCCCATTCCCTCGTTCGAACTTCCTCCTTCGCCCCATACATACCTGTTTGCGAGAAATGCCACGAGCAGATGGCAAATGGCATCTGTAGGGAATCTCTCAAATATACGAGTATGTATGTATGTACCTACAATCGAGTCATACTTGAAAAAAATACGAGTAGGACTCCATGAACGAAAGCTATTCATGCCGAAATACCCAAAGGTAGTTGTGCTCTCGTACCAAATGTGGAACGTATGTAAGTACCTTCAGTTTCCTAACAATGCCAAGTGCAACGATTTGTCCCGAGAAGAGAGGAATGTATAGGACATTGAGTTACATTGCATTGGCAGATTCATCGTCATCAGCAACGTCAACCCATACGACATCAATTCTTCTTCATCGTTTGTCCATTGTTGTACTCCATCCGTCCATATTTCATATGCTACTGCTGCTGTCGTTCTGAATGTAGGTGGTAATCGGACAAACCCACACACACACACACAAATATATATATTGGTGTCGTTTGTCAGTTCATTTGTCATTAGCTGGATGGGAAAAATCTTGACGGATGTCGGTTGAACTTGATGTTGTTGTACTGTACCAATGACCAGAATTCATATACCCTCCCCTTCCCTTAGGGAGGGGCACTTTAAATTATATTCCACCATAGAGAAGGTTTAATAATCACACGTACGAGCCATTTATAACGTTATTTGAATATGTTTTCGATCACACCCATGCTACCCGTATCGGTACATTAAGGTGGTCTATAAACAATTTTTTTATGATAATTTTACAGTTTTCTGCACAAAAATTTATTTCGCAAAATTTGAAGGTAACACTAGTTTATAATGTAATGTAATAAGGGCGTAAACAAAAAACGAATATTAAAATTTTGTTATGGAATTTTTTTTATTTTCTTGGGACCATATTTTACTTTTATGTCCGAGACCTAAAAACTTTTTTTATGTAGATTGAGGTATAGTATTTTATGAAAATAAAACTATTTTTTTATGTTAAAATGTTTTTCTAAAATTTCAAATTTCATGGAAGTTACCTGCAGTATTTGGACCATATTTTTTGAAATATAATTTAAATTAAAGGAAATTATGAGGGCTATAAATGCTGGAATCAAAGTTATAAGCCGTTATATTATTGTGAAAAATTAGCCGTTTGTATCTTATACAAATGGATAAAAAACAAAAGGGGCGTGGCAATAACGCCCATTTTTCACAGGACTGTAGGTACGATAAAAATATTACACTACACAAAATGTCAAGTATTTGTATGGACTGAAATCAATGTTATAAGTCGTTAACTTTTTGTGCAAGCAACTACTATGTGTGAGATTGTGAAAGATTCTGGGTAGTTGTATAGAAGTTACGAGATAATCAATATTTCACTAAATTTTGACCCTGTCTAGGGGAGCTACTCGATGGATACGACCAACATAGTCCGTCTTTGACCTTATGCTGAGATAGAAAAATATATTGACACATACCAAATTTGAAGTCAATCGATTAATCCCGTCGAATGTTATCATGCGCACCAACCATACAGACAGACGGACAGACTGACGGACATTGCCCATATGACCCAAAAGCGGATTTCTGAGAAATATTCTTGGGGTCTCACACGTCACTCCATCGATGTGGTCCACTTTTGGCCCGCAGAATCTGATATACAGCCATGTTCACGATAGTAGGGGTATAAAAACCGAATTTTGTTTAAATTATTTTATTTCTACCAAAAGTGCTATATTTTCTACATTTATCCATAGATTTTCCCCAACTAAGCTTTGTACTTTTCGTTAGGGCGCTAGCATTCAAAATAAGGAGCAAACAATTTGTTTGCTTTTTTTATTTTTTAATATTTTTTTTTAAAAATATCAATTTTTTGACAAAAAAAAAATTTTTCTCCAATTGTTTTAACGACAGTTAGTAAACTTCTATGTACACATGAAAGTGTCATTACTAACCTTGGTAGTCCTCATAATAATTTAATATAACGTGTATCCCGGCACTATCTAGAATATACTTCAAAAAATTAGTTTCAAACATTAAAAGCAACTTCCAAGAAAGTTCGAATTTTAAAGAAAAAATTAAGGAAAAAGTTACCATAATTTTTTTTTTAATTTTTTTTTCCGTTTAGGACTGCATTTTACACCAGAAAATGATATGCGAAGTCCTTCGACAAAACTGTAGTTGCATAGCGTATTTGAAGGAAATTATAAGTGCTAAAACTTTTGAGAACATCGCCTTCAAGTAACTGTCGTTAAAACAATTAGAAACAAGTAAGAATCTCAGTCGGGTAAACCGACTATGGTGTACTTCGTGGCCAATGTAAATATGCACTGGTATATGTACCAATATTATGAGCTATTTAATTTTTGTGTTTTGGCTCTTTTTGTATGGGAGGTACCAAAACGGGTGTGGTGGTAAGTCCCATTTTAAACAGGACTGTAAAATGGGACTTTTGTCAACGAAATTCGACAAAATAAAAACGCCATATAATTCCCACATACTAGGAGAACAAATGTGCAGAATATCTTTTAAATCCGAGGGGGTCATTTTTAAAGTTGGTCGAAGTGCTTTGGAATTACCCAACTGTAAAACAAATTTAACTTCTTTCAATTATGTGTCTAATTAATATCAAAAAATTTGTTCATTCTGTGGCAAAACTAGTTTAATTTTCTACAATTAAATAAACTACCAGTTCTTTCTTCATTCTTCATACTCGTATGTTATTTTTCAAAGATCCGCGAACACACGAATACAAGCGGATGTGTGGTCAACATTCGCGATGAACTATGGCGTTCGCATTAATTCTGAAAGAATTAAATTCATCCATACAATAGTCATACTTATGTATGTACATGAAGCTTTTCGGTGGTAGTGAAATGGACATTTTTTGCAGAATCTATGTATAAATAAATACATACATGTTTCGAGTAAAAATAAATATGTACATAACTGGATATGCTCCTATGTCCTTTGCGAGAGTAAATATGAGTTCTCCAGCTCTAGCTCGACTGTTCCAGTGCTCCACTCGTATGCATGTAGTCTGCAGTCGTCGTACATGAATGGACATATCATGTTTTGTGAGTACTCACATTTCTGAATGATTGTACAAATACGAGTATAACGTCCTGCCCCAATGAGAATATTTATATCCTTGTGGTTTTTTTATGACATTTTGTGGGTTTTTGGATGTCTGCACATGTATGTGGCTGCGGGTGTGTGTGTGTGCGAATTGTGGCATCTCAATTCTTCTTCGTTTGTTCCCCATGTGTTATTCCACATCCCCCCTACGCTCCCAGTTCCGCTCACATATCCTTGACAGCACAACAGAATGTTTATTCATGCGGTCGGTCATACATTCAAACGCGATAAAAACAAAACATCATTGTGAATTCCATTCTTTCACATATCCCCCGCCCACTCACATATTTGGATGACAATGAGTGGCGCCTCGATATGTATGTGAGTGAGTATGTGTTGACTTCGGATAAGGGAATTTCCATTGTGAGTACATTGGAACATCGTGTGATAATCCCAAAACAAAACTGTAATATTTTATATAACGAATCAATCTATATATGTACATTCAGATGATATGATCAACAAGTTCTAAACACTACTTACCTTTTATCACTTTCTGCTAAAGGTGATGAAAGTGACACGCCACTTTTGGCTATAAAAATGGACTGCTACAAATAAAATAAATAACTTTTAGTTGTACGATTCGAACCATGGAGGCCATTCAATATAACAATTTCTTGAAGTAATCGAATCTCCAAACATTTCTGTGTGGCACGTAGGCACAATCGGGCAATGGCAAAAATATATCTGTTAATGAGAGCTAAAATATTGCTCATGTGTGTCAAGGTCGTAGGTAGACTGGAAAGTGGGTTTTTGGATTTTAAAAAATTGACTTAGCGCACGAAAATTTGCAATTGGAGAACGATTATTTTGATAATAAAACTGAATAATTTGTAAACGTTGTTCTTGCGTATATCTCCCAATGAAGCATAAAGTAGTCCAATTTTGATGCAGAAAGCATTTGTGTGGGAGGTACCAAAAGGGGCGTGGAAACTTCGCCCATTTTTCTCGAGGTGATCCAAATCTTAACCCTTTGTGTGGGAGGTACCAGAAGGAGTGGACCAATATGGTCGATCTTTGAACTTAGCCGTTGATACAAAAAACTATTACCGTATACCAAATTTGAAGCCAATCGGTTACTCCTTTCGAGAGTTATCGTGCGCACCAGCCAGCAGGCAGACAGACAGACGGACATTTCGCATTCGAATGGTATACCCTTGTATCACTAAAGTGAGGGTATAAGTAAAGTAAAAGATTGCAAGTAAAATTTTGGTTCAAAATATTCCATTTGTATGGGCCGTTAAATGTTTGTGCACAATGATCCATTTACCAAAAGCGGCATGGTAATAACGCCCATTTCTTCGCAAAATGTCAAGTATTTGTATGGACTGGAATCAAAGTTATCAGCGGTTATGTGAAATTGTGAAAGATTCTCGGTAGTAGTATATAAGTTATGAGATAATAAATATTTCACTTAATGTTGACGCTGCGTGTGGGAGCTACTCGAAGGAATGGAGCAACATAGTCCATTTTTGAGCTTGTGCTGAGATACTAACAAAATATTGACACATACCAAATTTGAAGTCAATCGATTAATCCTGTCGAAAGTTGTCATGCGCACCAACCAGACAGACAGGCGGACATTGCTCAAATGCTTATTGCAATGGCCCAAAACGGATTTCCGCCAAATATTGTTGGGGTCTATTAGGTCACTCCCTTGTTCACAATAGTGTATTTAGTTGAAATTCTCTTTTTTCTACCAATAGTACTATAATTTCACTTTTGTTCTCTTCGTTAGGATGCTAGGTTTCAAAATATGGAGCAAACGATTTTTTGCCGATTTTTTCTATTTTTTATGGTTTTTTCGCGCCAACAAAAAACTTTTTTTTATAAAAAATAAATGCTCTGTAATTGTTTTAACGACAATTACTTAACTCCTGTTTCCAATTGAAAGTGTCATTCCCGGCATTATCAAGCCTACACTTAAAAAAATATTTTTAAAATAATGAATTCAACTTCCAAGAAAATCGGAATTTAAAAAACAATAAAAAAGAAAAAATTTACCATAACATTTTTTTTGATATTTTTTTCGTGTTTAGACCTTTATATTGCACCAGAAAATGTTATGCGAAACCCTTCGACAAGAATTTAGTTGCATAGTGCATTCAGATCTGAACTACATATATGAATTTCAGTACTTTTTTTTCTTTTCCAACAGCTAATTCAGACTTGGTGATACCGCCTAACTATATAACTTGGTGATAACTATATTTTCAGCATAAGTTACACTTCACTTTTTCAAAAAAAAGTGCTGGAGAAGAATAAAAACGGAAAAGAAATTAATAATATTTTGCCAATTTTAAACTTGTTTTAGCATTTTTGTCAAAAGCTATAATTTTTATTTTTAATTTTCTTTTGTTCCAACGAAAGCTTGTCATTTGCTTTTCTGCCATCAATAAAATGAGGTCATTCCGAAGAAAATTGATTTCAAGGAGTTCCTGTTTCTGAATGGAATGAGACCTTTTTTATGCGGATTTCATTTAAGTGGATGATGAACATACCCACCGCATAAAAAATACCTAAAATTTTTTTTTGGATTTTATTTGTTTTCTGTTTTTCATTGGATTTTATTTTTATTTTATCAAAATATTCAATTGTAATCCCCTCACCTTAGAGAGGAGGGTATATATCATTTGCTACGAGTCAAAAGTGTAACGCATCGAAGGAGTGACCTAAGACCCTAAGTATGTTCGGCGAAAATCCGTTTTGGGTCATTTTGAGTCATTTGAGCAATGTCCGTCCGTCCGTCTTTCTGTCTGTGTGTCTGTCTGCTGGCTGGTGCGCACGATAACTCTCAAAAGGAGTAACCAATTGACTTAAAATTTGGTATGCGGTAATATGTTTCTCTATCTCCGGCTAAGTTCGAAGATGGGCCATATTGGTCCACTCCTTCTTGTACCTCCCTCACTATGGGTTAACTTTTAGTGAAATATTGATTATTTTATACATTCTATACTATTTACTCGAATCTTCTGAAATTTCACACATAGTATTAGTTTGTAAGTCGCTAACATGTCCAGAAAAATGGGCGAAGTGGCCACTCCCTCTTTGGTACCTCCCACACGAATGTACCATTTTGCACCAAAAGTTAACTGCTTATATCTTAAATATCCGTTCATACAAATACTTGACATTTTGTACAGTGTAATGCTTTTATAGTACCTACAGTCTAAAGAAAAGTGGCCGTTATTGGCACGCCCCTTTTGGTACCTCCCACACAAATGGAGCATTTTGTACCAAAAGTAAACAGATTTTAATTTTAATAGCAGTACATACTTTAATGTTATTAAATGCATTTTAAATTGATAACAATTAAGATAAAAAACAAAAAATAAATAATTACGAATATTTGTTTGGGACTCACGGTGAGGGGATTCATAAGTCGGTTTACCCGACTGAACTTTCTTACTTGTTAAATTATTTTTTGCTATGAATTATCGATGCGATCTATTGCACTGCAAATACACATATACGTATGTATAGGTGTCTAAATAACTGACAGTGTATTTATGAAATTGTACACATGTACATACAATTATTGTCGTTGTCGTCACATGTAAAAATGTTCTCGTTATGATGGATCTGTGGTGTGTCCATTGGATGGACAGATGAATGGATGGACGGACGTATGTATAGCGTAGAAATGACTTAATCAAAATTACATTATAATTTATACAAATACAGATGTAAATGTAAGAGCAAATATTTGATGTGGTTAAACAAGTTGTTTGCAATTCACCGACCACCAAATGAAACATCTCACATCACATATTTCTGGCATTTGAGGCTCAAAGAATTCCGTGGGTAAGCACAATGAACACGTGACACTGTGTAGTAGAGGAAAAATACCTATTTTATTTGGAGTATATTTGTCCCCGAACATGCCTAGTGTTATTTTAGAGAAAGTGCTACATATCTAACAAACATTGTATGGATAAATAATGGCTGATTACACTATGCAACAAAAACAAATTTTTTTTGTGTCCCAGACCTAAAAATTATTTTTTGGCATACTCTTATATAAAATCAAAACCAAACATTTTTTTATGGATACATTTTTTTTAAAATTTTTTTATTAAAAATACTATTGTCGTCAAAGGTACCCTTAGTATTTGCACTATAATTTTTGAGTATATGCCCAATAATTTCGACTTATACGTTAAATTGAAGCTATTAATGTGGGCTACCAATGTTACAATCGTTTAGTAACAGTCATTACACAAATTGGAAAAAGAAACAAAATCGAAAACAAAATATTTTATTTTATTTTTTATAAATCTACGAAGACGTGATTCAGATAACACTATGACACAAAAATTTTGTCAAAGGAATGTGCATAACAGTTTCTGGTGCAATTCGTCAGAACCACGAAAAAAATATAAAAATTTGTTTATGGTAATTTTTTTTTTAACTTTTTTTTAAATTCCAGCTTTCATGGGAAGTACATTTAGTATTTGGACCATAAGCCTGATTGATCCGTGTTATGCCTTAAATTAAAGGGAATTATGAGGGCTACATATGCTGCAAATATCGCTTTCACGTTGAATATTTGGTTTAGTAACAATCGTCAAAAATGATTTTTTTAAAAACCCTTTTTCCTGGTACAAAAAAACCATAAAAAATAGAAAAAAAGATATGTCGATTTTCTGAAAAATATTACAAAGTTATATTTCGAAATATGAGTAAAAGGCAAACAACTTTTCAATGTGTAAATGTGTGAACCGTGGACACCTAGTATTTTGTGTATTTCGTGCCATGTAAATCTTACTCGATGGACTAGTGGAAGAATGCGGTAAGTACTTTACAATTAATGTATTACAATGTTTTGTGAAATAAAACGTTTCAATTTTATACTTCCCGTGCAATTTGGAATGCCAATGATTTGGAGACAACCATTCATTCACGATACGGACTGCTATTTTTGTCTAAGTAAACCGATTGGAATAGGAAGGAGCATTCGCTGGAATTGCGGTGAAGTAAAATCTGTTACTTTGTCAGTTGCACATTCGGAAACAATACCAATTCCCAAGTGTCCAAGTGTCCAAGTATAGCTAACAGCCTAATTATGGAAACATCATCAAGTTCAACTGAGTACTCAACTCTGAGCGATTCAAGTTTGGGTCAGAAGTCATCGCTTTTAACTCAGTTTCAACTTATTGATCGAGTGAGAGATTTGGAACTGACCAAAGATAAGGCAGAACTACTTGCATCACGGATGAAACAGTACAATATTTTGGCCCCAGATGTTAACATATCATATTATAGAGTCCGTGATATACCTTAAAAACTATTTTATACAACTGTAGATAACAGATGCTTTTGCAAGGGCATTCCCGGATTGTTGGAGGAACTTAATCAAACATACAATTCAAAGGAATGGCTGTTACTTGTTGACAGCAGTAAAGAAAGTTTGAAAGCAGTACTTTTAAACAACGGAAATCAGAAACCGTCGATTCCCATTGATCATGCTGTCAACACTAAGGAATCATACGAAACAATGACTAAATTGATAAAAATACATAAAATATGAACATGACTGGAAAAATGACTAAAAAAAATGTATCCCTAAAAAAATACTGGATAAATGTAGAAATGATAGCCCTTTTGTTTTTAATTTCTGTTTAAATAGCGATTTTATTTATTACTTTTATTTGTATTATGAACATTTGAGTTTATTTACATGTACAAGTTTCATTAGAAGTAATTGTTAGTTCTTTGTTGACGTTTGTAGATTTTGGAATCAGTTTCTCTAATGAGGAACCAAATATAATCTCCCACCATTCTTTCCTCCCAATGCCCTTGGTAACGCCGCTCGATGGACTTCATTTCTTGGTGAAACCTTTCGCCATGTTCGTCGCTTACGTCGCCAAGATTCTCGGAGAAAAAGATTAAATGAGAATGCAAGAAATTAATTTTGAGGGACATACATACATACTCGTATGTACACCTGTTGGAATACATAGAGCGAAAAATAAGTTAGAAGAATACATATATATATGTTATATACATAAATATAGAAAAATATATTTCTTACCAATTTATTTATAATTTTTTAACAAATCATTAATCGTATTGCGGGCTTTTATTGGATCCAAATTGTAATACAATAATTATTGTAATACAATAATACATGGAAATACCAGGAAAAAGTGTTTTTAAAAAAAAAAAACATTTTTGACGACTGTTACTAAACCAAAGATTCTACGTGAAAGCGATATGTGCAGCATATGTAGCCCTCATAATTCCCTTTAATTTAAGGCATAACACGGATCAATCAGGCTTATGGTGGAAGCTGGAATTTAAAAAAAAAGATTTTTAAAAAGAATTACCGTAAAAAAATTTTAATATTTTTTTCGTGGCTCTGACACCAAATTGCACCAGAAACTGTTATCCACATCCCTTTGACAAAATTTTTGTTTCATAGTGTTATCTGAATCACGTCTTCGTATGTATAAACTGCAAATCCGGATAATCCTGTCACAAGCTTCATTCCAACCAAAAAAACACACAATTGTGTCTTATGGTTCGGAATGCTAGATTTATATGTCATCAGCAATATTACGTGTTTCATATTTCCCTTTATAAGGCAAATTTTCTTACTTGGTGAAACTTTTATTTTTTTATTGTTTTCAAAATATGTATAACGGAGATCAACTCTCAGCTTAAAAAGCAAAAAATCTGATATATAAATCTGTAATCAGACCTATTTTATCGTACGCATCCCCTATCTGGTATTGTGCTGCGTATTTGAAGAAACTACAGGTAATTCAAAATAAATGTCTTAAGATGATTCACAAGAAACCTTGGCGGTTTCCCACTTTACAATTGCATGGAGAAACTGGATACCTGCACTTTCTAGACTACATTAAGATATTAAATAATAATCATTTCGAAAAAATAGAACCTCTCGCTATTGTAAAATACGCGAGAGCCTATTTTTTTCTTTATTCGAAAAGAAAATATCGTATTACACAAGATTATTTTCTGGTAATCTTATCATAAACATAATTTTCTCCCGTATTTGAACATTATAATTAATCTCGTATAGGTTTTTATATCCTCTTTACCTATAATTAGCTTAAAATGTAATTAAATTATTTATATACTACTAGCGGACCCGGCGAACTTCGACTCGCCCCAATTTAACGCCTTCAGATAAACTCCAGAGTGATAATAAAACACAGATAGTTAAAATTTTAATGCGATTTGTTTAAAAGGAATCGAAATCAGTAGAGAGCGATGTGATAAACAACAAACAACGAAGACGGAAGACAGGCAACGTACAGATGACCGTGCGAAAAACAGGGAAATTCGAGATTAATTCCACAGACTTCCTACGATTGGTCTTGAGATTTATTGATTGTCATCGCAAAAGCCAATCGTACAGGGAACTGAATCCGCTTGAATTGGAATGAAAGATCAGTTGGAATAATCGGAATTCGTGGGATAAGGACTTTCTCTTGAATTTTCCCTTGATGATCGTCGCCTGAATCACATTGTCCATCAGATTCATAATGGACAACCGCGAACTATGCACAATTTCGGATGATTCAGATTCCGCAACATGATTATGATCGATTCCACCTTCAGCTGTAAATTATGCGGCGGAGCTCCTGGCACATCAAGCGACGTCGATTTTACTTTGAATAATAAAATTCATGCTATCGACGTCCTTATTCTTCGCTGCTAATATTGCCCGTTCACTAATCTAATCGAGATTTGGAAACACTTTTGTGATGAGTTCCTCCTTCGACGATGTGAACTCGTAAAAATTTGCCGAGATCAATATCAATCCAGTGGAAACATCAACAGTAATTTGGCCATTGACAAGCGCCAACAGTTGTTTCGAGAATTCAAGAGCCGATGAGTCGTTCTGCAACGCGACTCTCATGTTCGTGGTCAATTTCAACTTCTTGACATGCCGCCACAAAGACCACGATTTCAGGCATGCATTAATTTCATCGGCAGTAGATTTCGGGATGACGGGAAGCGTTTGACGAAAATCTCCGGGCAGCAATATCATAGACTCACCAAATTGTCTGAAATCACGTCGTAAATCCTTCATCGTTCGGTCAACTGCCTCCAGAGCTCGTTTATGCGCCATCGTGCATTCATCCCAAATTATGATTTTGCAATGCCCGCAATCCAATAAGATAACCTTACCTCTTATACTCAATCTTATTATCTGAAAAAATGTTCGAATTGATAAATATCGCGTTGAATTTTAATTGATCGTAATGCTTGTACCGTTTGCCGATGTGATACGCGAAATCAGTGTAACAATACGCAAAACTCAATGAATTGCAGCAAGAAAAATAGCACATACTCGTACATATGTTTAATAGAAAACTTTTTTGTTTAATAGAAAATTAATAAAAAAATTTGGATTTAAAAATAGAGCAGTAGATAGGAACAGTAGGAATCTCGCAAGAAATAGCATTTTTCGATTTTCCAAATTTTCCGACTTTTCCGGAGGGTTTTCCCAAAATTTTCTTTCGTAGCAACCTTCTCCTGGCAAATACGAACAACTGAAAAAAAATTGAGCCAAATCGGTCCAGCCGTTCTCAATTGATGAATTACTATACATTTGATGAATTACTAGCTGGACCCGGTCCACTTCGTTGCCCCAGATTTAGATTTCCGATCCCGTTCATTTTTGAAAACAAACGATTTGTCACGCCCACATTTGCGCCACCCCTTTTTGCAAAATTTTTTTTTCCAAAACCATCTCAGACAAAATAGCTTTCAAACAAAAGAAAAAATTTTTAAATCGGTCCAGTGGTTTAAGCGTCTATAAAACACATACATACATACATACATACATACAAACATTTTTCCATTTTTATATATATAGATATAGATATAGATCCCAAAGAACCCATTTGCTGAAATATCTACTTGATAAAATCTGATATTGTTAATTATTAAATATGAAATATAAAACTGTAATTTGGATTAATAAACAAGAAAATTGAAAAAAAAATAACGGATCCAATTCACTTTCTTGACATTTTCTAACATTTCAATTAAACGTTTAACGTAAGGTGGCGTATAATTAACGCGATATTATCACTCGCACACCGTATGTATACACACTACAGTGTTATTATAAGAGCCGATTGACTTTAAATTTGGTATGTGGTAATGTTTTTTATATCGCAGACTAAGTTAGAAGATGGACCATATTGGTCCAATTCTTCTAGTACCTCCCCCACAAAGGGTTAACATTTAGTGAACTATTTCTTCTTTAATAACATATGTAATGTTCAACAATAATATTTTGAAATTATTAGTTTTTGGAAACTTCCTCATATACCATAGCATGACTCGTTTCTATGTGAACTTTGGTTGTGAAAAAATGATGTTCCTAAACAAGTGGTTGGGATCTATTTAAAAGGTAGTTCAGTCGGGTGAGGGGTTCGGGTCTTCTTTGAACTAAATTTTTATGGATATACATATGTGGCCAAACACTGAAGGCCCCAGTTTGATCACTTTTGAGTGATTATTTCCATAGTTCGAAGAAGACTTCCAGACTGGGATCAATTTAAATGGTACTTCAGTCGGGTTGGGGTTTGGGTCTTCTTTGGACAAAATTTGTTTTATCACAAACCAGAACATAACCAAAATATTATTATAGACTTCCGATATATTATTTCTGTATTTAAATGACAAGCTCGAGGTCAGGTGTTGTTATTGTTTATTTATTGCTATCCAATATTTCGTTCTTCTTTGAAGAACATCTTCAGGGATATCTCTTGTTAAACACACAAACAAATTATAACTATGTACATTTATTCAACTTATTGTAAAAATTGTTAACTTACGAGTATAAAAACGAAATAACACAAAACATACAGCGACATACGCCTTGCTTTGTCGTTGTCTGTTTTCTTACTGACTAAACATTTTCTTATTCGACTCTGTTTAACTTCTTTATAAGGAGTCGGTAGTTGCTTCCGATATAGCTAAGTTGGATGGACACATATGGTCAAACATTGAAGGCCCCAGTTTGATCACTTTTGAGCTGAAAAATAGGAGGTAATTATAAGCCAGATTGCGAAAAGAATGGAAGCTCCGGATTTTAAGAAAACTTTCGACAAATTTACTGATGCATATTGAAATGTTCATTCACAATTCATTTAGAAAAACCATTATAAATGAGGATCGTTTTTTTAAGCCTTTGCTTTATATCAAATTCACGACAAAGACATGCTCTCTATTTCAAAAATATCCTTAATTAAATTTCAAAATTTAGTTGAACTCGTAATAAAACCCTACGGTAACTGCCAAGATATGATATGATATGTAATTATTTATAAATATTTGGAAAAGCGAACTCACTGGAATTTTTATATTACTTTATCTAATATTCTCTCAATTGTATACGACTTTAGAGCGATTATTAAAATTTATTCTACAAAAAACACTTTCTACAACCGAGTTTAAGCACAAATTTAATTTAATTCGTTTGATACTCGTTTTAATAGGAATGCGATTATTTTGTTTTTTAAGACCGTAAAATATCTTGTTTTTTAAGACAAAATATCTTGTTTTTAAGACCGTAAAATATCTTATTTAATAGAAGTAGACTTTAATATCCGATAAATAAAAAAAAGAAGAACCAACATCAGAATTTTTTGTGTGTCATTTTTTATAAAGGGTGGTTAAATTTTAAGGGCCGATGTTGATGTTGAATAAAACACAAATTGTTTAGGAAATTTTTATTGTCATTTCTTTTTATTATGATAATATTGGTATGGTTCAATTATGTATGGAACAAAATATGGGCCAAATGGCCGCCGCGACCTCGGCGGCACACCTCCATCCGACGGTCCAAATTTTCGATGACGCTGAGGCATAATTGAGGTTCTATGCCGTTAATGTGCCGAATTATCTCATCCTTTAGCTCTTGAATTGTTGCTGGCTTATCGACGTACACCTTTTCTTTCAAATAACCCCAAAGAAAGAAGTCCAAGGTGTCAAATCACATGATCTTGGCGGCCAATTGACATCTCCACGACCAATGAATTTGTTGCGCAAAAGAGCCATTGTTTCGTTAGCTGTGTCGCAAGTGGCACCGTCCTGTTGAAACCACATATTGTCCACATCCATATCTTCCAATTCGGGCTATAAAAAGTTCGTTATCGTCTAACGATAGCGAACACCATTCACAGTACTCCTAACTGCCTGACCGGGCTCATTTCGAAGAAGTATGGCCCGATGACGTCGCCAGCCCATAAGTCGCACCAAACGAACTGGGCGAGCATGCAGATCTCCTGCTGAAATTTGCGCACAATTCTCCCGATTGTGGACACATTTGGTCGATTATGCTGATCTAAAAAACATCACGAAGTTCACGAAACGCATTTTAAAAGGCTTAAACAAATTTAACGCGTTGCTCGATTGTGTATATTTCCATGGTTCAAATTGAGTTAGTCTGAATTTAAGAAATGTCAAATGAAATGCAGAAAAAACTTCACGTTTAGGTGTGGTTCACATTCAACATCGGCCCTTACAATTTAACCACCCTTAATTTGTTTGATATAGGTATTACTGCATATTTTATATATTATTATCATATTTTGCATATATTTTACATATTTTGTATATTTGCATATTTTTAAACATATACTTATATCTTGAATTCGCATTTTATGCAAAGATTCAAAAAGAAGGATATTCACATGCTATTCAATTCCATTGTCGATGAAACGAATTTGTTCCCAATCAGAATTTTCCTACCTTAATCATAAAAAAGTATGCTATATTTTTAACTATAAGATTTCATTCCACGAATATAACTTCGAGACTGAAAGTAGAATGAGATAATATAGGTTAATCCATACAAATATTGTTTTTGTTGTTGTGTACTGTACGAGGTCAGAATCAGTTCTCGGAAACACTACAATTATGTCTCCCAAAGTATGGTCTTGCTATCTCATCCAAAACTACCAATATCGGCTTAATGCGCAGATGACATAGATTGGAATCGGGACAGATGTACAAATGCCTCCCACACCATTACTAAACTGAAGGCAATTAAAAACGCAGCACAAATATTGGAATGTACTAGCATTTTTCATTTTAAACGCACATTGATGTGAAACGTAATTCTGCGAATAAGAAATAAAACATAACATTTGATAACTGTCGGTACATTTCCAACTAAAATTACTACTTTGTAAATAAAACATTTGTGAGGCGTAAGCCGACTGACATATGGAATGCTGTACTTTATACGGAAGATGCTAAAACGATACAACAATATTCTTTGATGGTCCTTGACAAATTAATCAGAAATACAGACATTCAAGACTTTACTATGATTTCAACAGAAATTGTGGGGTAATACGAATTTCCAGAAGAAACCTGAAAAAAATCTGTATCGTATTAAAGACATGAGTTTTTGATTTGTGGTGCAAAATTGTTCCTTTATGTCGGATGAAGAGAAGACATGTGGAAATTTTGTAATTGTTTTTTTTTTAATGACTTATTTCTAAGCACTGACATTACATTTATTATCATCATTGGTAGATGGCTTCGAATTTCCGACCTATACTTTGCTTACAAGAATACATGGACGGACAGACAGACAGATAGACTGGTGACCAGACGGGCGGACATGGCTAAATCGACTCTGATAATGATTCTATGGCGATCGCCTTTTAGGCATTACAAACAAATGTTCAAAGACATAATACCCTGTACCACAATGTGGTGTCGAGTATAAAAATACAAAACTGAATTTCGGATAGAACATACACACACGGGCCAAAATCGCCATTTTTGATATGTTTGAATCGAAAGAATGTTTATATTTCTGAGTAAATAAATTTTATTTTAAAATCAATAAAATTTACTTGGAACGCATATATTAATATATTACAAGAAAATATATTTGCAAACTAATTTTCTCAAATAAAATACAAATAAAATAATTGGTTAGGAATATCTTCAAATATATATAATTTAAAAAAAGATTTTCAAAACTTTGATGAATTTTTATAATTTCATTTTTATTTTTTCCTTCGTTTCGAACTATTTCTCCCAGTCAAAACTACCATTAACAACATTACATTCTGTTTTAAGGGACTCATTTTAAATTTCTGAGTATTTCATGTCAGCATTTTTTTAATCCTTCCAGTAAATTAATGTTATCAAAAATTATACGATTTCAATTTCAATTACAAATTTCTAAAAAATTATCATTAAATTATTGAAAAACTTAACACAATTAAGGTTCGAAATTTTCGGAATACTTAAATTTAAATACATTTTTGTTTCGGAATTAAAAATCCCAAATAAAAGGTATTAGGGTGGAAACAAGGATTTGTTTAGAACAACATCTTTCCAAATATATAATTTTTGTGTGTAGAACATACACCACGCGACACTAATTTTTGTTCATGTAAATCTCTAAATAATTCGGAAAGCTGACAAGAAACAAAACAAAAACTCTGGTCGAGTTCGCGTTTAAAAGGGCATGCCTTTTTTAAGTAATTATTAAAATTTATTTTTTGTAATTTGTCTGAAAGTCAGAGTACTCGTATGACGAAGCTAATTATTCGCAAGATACCAGTCTCTATGCTCGAACGATTCGCCCAAAATTAGACCTTCCGAATGGACCGCACCACCTCAGACGAACATGTACTTGATATAATTTTCAAACAGCATAAATTGTTCTTTTAACCGATAATAAAAATTTTAAGTTTACTTTCAAATGTATGTGTTTTATTTTCATCTATTCATATTACTTTTAATCATTGTTGCAAATTTCTCGCACTGTATTTTGGTTCAAAACGTCAAAGATGATGCAACATAGATGAAGTTTAAAGTTGACCAACTTTACTCTTTGCTTCTGCTCGTTGTCGCAAAGCAATCTCTTACTGTACACAATCTCTTATGAATACTTGCGTGTAAACTTAATTTGGCATGAGCGGAACCGGAAGTGGAAGCATAAAGCTAAGCGATGATTGTATTTCGGCCTTAAGCTCCCGGATGGACGAAATGTCACTGGGGGTACTACGATATTTTTGGGAGTAAAAAAAGTGACAAACTAAAACATATTTCCTCCCCGAGGCCTAAGTATATTTACAATTACTTTGGCAGTCATCTGGTAACACTTGAATTAAAAGCACTTGTTATTTTGGTGTATTTTCTGACACTCACGGAGACAAAATTTCTCATTTAGAAAACAACTCAACTGAAGTACAAATTCTTTTGCCCAGAGTACCATTACTGAGGGACCCTAAAATATCTGTTGCACAATATCCCTAGAAATACACAAATGGAGAAGACAAAAGCCCGAAGCACTTAATCGCTTTAATTACATTGAAAATGTTAGCAACCACTAAGTGGGCTTAGCCATTCGAATGGTATTTTTTTAATTCTACCCCCATACTCCCGTCGTATTATGGATAACCAAAACCATGTCCTTGCAGCAGCTGAGAATGCGAGCGCATTCCTAACCCACAAAAACCAATTCAATTGCATTTTGCAGTTTTCTGGTCATTTGGTGCCAACCATTCAATGTGCTCTCCACAGAATCTCACCAAACTCACTCTGGAGCATGGACTGCACGCACACACCCACCCACTCACACTGACAAACACATTCATTCAAGGGGAGAGAGCATGCACACTAAGTCTAGGGATAACATATGTGTTGTGACCGCAGGCTATTGATATGTTCTCATGCATATATTTAGGAATTGAATAGACATATGTGTGAGTGAGCATGTGTGTGTAATTATCTATACCCAGCGGGAAAAAGTGGAAGTCCTCCACAAGAATGCCGTTTACAAGGCCTTATTTAAGATCGGAAACATATTTCGGTAAGCCTTCTGTAAATTTACATATATATCTCACAAGCATTATGCTGTCGCTTCTTTGAGAAGGTACAGGAGAAGGAATATACATTAATTGAGTACACATTATCTACTTCCTTCCATGAGAAGGCAGTGAAAATGCATTTTTGCTACCAACGGAAAATATCCGTTGGTAGCATACTAGCTTACTCGGCATCTTCATCTTCAGCATCGTTGGAATTGATTCTGAAGGACTTGTATTTTGTGCCACAAAAACGTATGTTTTCTTTTCTCTACAGAGTTCTCAACATAGGGTTTCGGATGAACACTTCTATTCGGACAACCGTTATATAAGGTTTAAAATTGCACGGCCACCGCCAAACCCAATTAGTTTCCGTAATAAGGCTAAGACCGACTGGATTTATTTCGGGAATCTACTTAGAAATCGATTGCGGCAGCCTACACGCGATTACCTATGTGCAGAAGACATTGATATCAATGTGAAGAAGATTACCGAGGCTCTCGTAAAATCATTCGAAGATAGTTGCCCACTTCGAGAAAGGAAATCTGCCTATGAGAAACCCTGGATGACAGGACAAATTCGCTCGATGTCCGCAGACTTTAGAACAGAGTTCGACGTAAAAAACAATCAGTATATTGGGACGACTACCACAGAAGACTCAAGGAATAATAACTCCTGGAGGCTTTTCTGTGAGCAGGTAGACAGTGTTAACTGCATGTCTAAAATGAAAAATATCCTCTCAAAAACTCATGTCCAAACCGAAACACTGGTGGATGACACGGGCAAAAGTATGGAAACTATAGAGGATACCGTAAGGGTCTTGATGAAAACTCATTTCCGACTTGTAATGCTGGACCAACAGAGGAACAGTTACAGAATGAAAATGTATTGCATCAAGTACCTATTACGGATATAACAAATGGTATGGTTAAAGAAGCGATAAAAAAGTTTCTCTCCCTCCAATGCTGCGGAACCGGGTGGAATATTTCCAGCACTTCTGCAGAATGAGGTGGATCTAGTATCAACTCATGTGGCTGGAGTGTTCACTGCATACCTAACTCATTCTTATACCCAACAAAAAAACCTGCAGGAATCAAGGGTGGTCTTCATACCAAAGCCTGGCAAGGCGAGTTATACGACCCCAAAGGCTTATCGACCCATTATCCTAACTTCTTTCCAGTTAAAAACAATGGAGCGAATAACTAATGACATGGTCAAAAGTAAAATAGCGGATGACAGGCTAAATTTCAAACAACACGCCTATGTCAAAGGAAGATCAGTGGAAACAGCTCTGCATGAGGTAGTGCACCACTTCAGTAAAGAAATGTATACACTTGCTGTTTAACAATGTGCAGACCGATACACTTATCCAATCCTTGGACGAGTTTCAGGTTGACCGGGCGCTGAATAACTGTATCAACAATATACTAAGGAAAAGGTAGATTATTTGTGGGTCATATGACGTACAAATTATAGACAAGGTAAATCGTGGTACGAGGGTTGCTATATACAGGCAACACTAAGTGTTGCCTGGCGCCATCTGACATTTCCATTGGAAAGTATGACATTTTTAGCATAAACGTACTCAGAACGTTTTGACGTACGACCATCACAGTGACTTGAAAAAATCAATTTGGCAACAAAAATGGAATTAACTCGTGAACATATTCGTGCGATCATTTTTCACAACTTTCGACGTGGATTATCACGACAGGAGTGCATCGATGAACTTAAATCTTTGTTTGGCGATAACGCACCATCCTATAGCACTGTGAAATACTAGTTTAATGAATTCAATCGTGGCCGACGCTCTCTCAAAGACGAAGTTCGTCCAAAAACGGCCGTTGTGCCAGAGGACATTGATGCCGTGCGTGAACTGATAATGCAAGATCGTCATGTGATCGTAAAAAAGGTTTGTTCTCGTTGGATCCCGCACAATTTGACAATCGCTCAAAAAAAAGGCTCGTGTCGATTGGTGCAAAGAAGTTTTGAAAAAATACAATCGTCAGTGATGCTTCAAAAGACGTTTAAAAGATCGTCACAGGTGACTAATCTTGGATCTATGCGTATGAGCCCGAAACAAAACAACGATCGACCGTGTGTGTCTTCGAAGGCGAGCCAAATCCAACGAAAGTTGTTCGTGGAAGAAGCACTTCGAAGCAAATGGTCGCCTGTTTCTTCGGCAAAACTGGTATGGGGCGACTATTCCTCTTGAGCAACGTGGGACGGTCAATTCTGAGTGGTACACCACAGTTTGTTTGCCTGAAGTCTTCGGAGAAATTCGAAAAACGAACAAGATATGACGAATCATTGTGCACCATGACAATGCAAGCTCTCACACATCGGCTCAAACCAGCGCCTGTTTTACCGGCCAAAACGTCGAATTGATGGGTCATTCGCCGTACAGCCCTGATTTGACACTTTGACACATAGGCCAGAAATATATACAGCAACCCTCGTATTATTCAGGTGGAATAGCGCAACAGTAGGAGCAACTGAAAAGATACTGTGGGGGTGACCCAAATGAAAAGAAAACAATGTGTTTTCTGAAACTAAACAAGATCGAGATTAGTAAGATGATGAGTGTTGTAACAGGACACTCAAGCTTTCAAGCACATCTTTATAGGACTAGCAGGAAACGACGAATGCAGGGCATGCAGGGAAAACATCGAAACGATGGAACATTTTCTGTGTCACTGCCCGGCTTTCACACATGCAAGATCCCAACATTTCGGGTCCGACATATTACCAGACTTAACTCATTTCAGAGGATATGACTGGAAGATACTGAGAAAATTTGTGTCTAGTACCGATTTTCTGTAACTCGTGATGTATACAAAGATCATAAATAAGGAGCGCACAACAGGCCGAACCACTGGCTTAAGTGAATGTCCATGGACATGAGACGTTTAAATGCCTCCTCTCTTCAACCTAACCTAACCTAGATGATCAAATGTTTGTTAGGTATATATTTGAACCTTCATTTAGAGCACAGTTTGCTGAAAATTAAATTGTTGGGAAGATAGAAATGAGAAACTAATTGGACCAAAATACACATCAACTTAAGCCATGCTTTATGAGGTATGAAATCATTTATAAACGCTGGCAATTTTTTTTATTTTCGTTATTAAAATTAATATGGAAATACTGTCCTTTTTGACATTTTATTTTTTACATTAGGTTTCGTATAACTAGAAGGAGGCCTTATTAAATACATTTTCCGGAAGAACTTCTTAAGCGTCTTTTTTGCTTGCTCCCCTAAATGCCTTCTGTGAAAGGCCTTCTTTTGTGTTTGGAAAAATACATTCTATAATGCATTTGCTTAAATGACTTCTGAAAGGCCTTCTTTCATAGGTCTTCTAGAATATATTCAAATAGAAGCGAGACGCAAGGCATTGCTCTCCAATCTTACACCTTGTCAAATTAAAATGAGTGCGAATGCGGCATGCCTGTCGGGTCTACGAGGGCATTGTGTGCGCCTTCTATAGGGCATTGTGTGCGCCTTCTTTTCCCGCTGAGTACATATGCATTGCATACATTCAAATACATGTATGACCACTGCCAGAATGACCCATATTACAATATGAAATACGAGTATGCTACGAGGTGAACATGCATCAGTCCACTGTGCTCTCTATGCAAAAACATCCACACCTTCACAGAATGGGTGATTTCTGCTACATATGTATAGGGTGGTGACGGAAAAATTTATTTAGCATAAAAAGCTAATGATAACATTTAAAAAATGTATTTAAATTCTTGTTTTTGCCCGAAGGTCGTTTTGGGCAATATTACTAAGGAGTCTTCGAATTATATGAAGAAGACTTTACATTGAAATGTAAATGAAAGTCATACAATTTTTCATTGAAAACTTTCTAGAGGGTTATTTATTAAAATAATAATAAATAACATTTCTAAAAAATAAAATTAAAAATTCTAAATTCTGTTCAATAAACAATTAATACAACGCCAGAATTGTATTGCAAAAATTCATCTACGAACATAGATGTATAATAATAATGAAAGTTATTCTCAGTCGGTCGACAGCAGCTAAATAACGTACGAAAATATTTTCCTTATTTGTTATTTGATACGGCGTAAGAAATAAGATTCCATTGAAATAAAACACAAATAATTCTATGAATTTATTGAAATCTGAAACAAATATGTACATCAAACTATTATTAAATAAGCATACATAAATACGTCGGTTGCATAAACCGGCTTACGAATACACACACTTTTTAAAAAATCTCACAATTTCGTGGTATCTGAAAGTCAGGGAAAAGTTTAAATTGTTTACCCTCTAGTCCTACTCTTGTAATAGTTTGATGTGTTAAATAAACGCCCTAGAGGTAAAAGGTCAAAATGTTGAGATCACTATATAATTGGACAACAACTTGATTTTCCTTAGCAAAGCGTACAGCTCATCTGATACTTTTCTGCATTATTTTATTGCTGAATTCTTTTTGAATAAAATAGGCTTTTGTCCCTTTTAAAAAACTTTTGAATTACAATACAAATATCATCAATTCTCATACCAAAGTAAAGAGGAGGATTGCTACCACTCACTAAGATTTTTGAAATATTTTTCCAAGAACAATGGGTATTAAAAAACGTCCTTCAAAACATTTATCCTCGAATATCCCTATAAGTTTTGGGTAAATGATTTTTAAAACAAGTAAGAAAGTTCAGTCGGGTAAACCAACTTATGAATCCCCTCACCTGAGTCCCAAAAAATATTAGTAAATTTATTTAATTTTTTGTTTTAATTAAATCATTATCAACTTAAATTGCATTTAATATCTTTAAATTTTGGTGTAAAATGGTCCATTTGTGTGGGGTGTACCACAAGGGGCGTGCCAATAACGACTATTTTTCTCTGGACTCTAGGTACTATAAAAGCATTACACTGTACAAAATTTCAAGTATTTGTATGCACTAGTATTAAAGTTAAAATCTGTTAACTTTTGGTACAAAATGGTCCATTTGTGTGGGAGGTACCAAAAGGAGCGTGGCAATAATGCCCGATTTTCAGTGCAATGTAGGTCCTATTAAACCATTACACTCTACAAAATTGCAGGTCTTTGTATGCACTGGTAATAGAATTATAAGCTATTAACTTTTGGTTAAAAAATTTCCTTTTGTGTGGGAGGTACCAAAAGGGGCGTGGTATCATCGCCCATTTTTCTCGAGGTAATAGTGACTAATAAACTAATACTATGTGTAGAATTTCAGAGGATTCAAATAAGTAGTATAGAAGTTATTAACCCCTTGTGATGGAGGTAATAGAAGGAGTGGACCAATATGCCCCATCTTCGAACTTAGTTGGATATAGAAGAATCAAATAAGTAGTATAGAAGTTATTAAATAATCAATATTTCACTAAATTTTAACCCCTTGTGATGGAGTTAATAGAACTTGGATATAGAAGAAAATATTACCACATTTGAAGTCAATCGGTTACTCCTTTCGAGAGTTATCGTACGCACCAGCCAGCAAACAGACAGACAGACGGACGGACGGACATTGCTCATTCGACTTAAAATGACCCAAAACGGATATCCGCCAAACATACTTAGGGTCTTAGGTCACTCCTTCGATGTGTTACACTTTTGGCTCGTAGCAAATGATATATACCCTCCTCTCTAAGGTGAGGGGATAAAAATATATGTTAATAGACTAGAGCTGTCCAATATATGTATACTACAATTTGAACCTTCTGTCATTAATAGTTAAGGAATAACTATTATTTGAATTCCACGACCTACATACATATTTTTGGAAAATCGAGGAGAAAAATTAATTATACACCGTCCCACGAATGCAAATATATACAATTGGAAATATAGACTACCAGCACAAAATTGTAAATATTTGTAGCACCAGTAATGCAGTTATAAGCTGTTAACTTTTCGTACAGAATAGTCCATTTGTGTGGGAGGTACCAAAAGGAGCGTGCCAATGACGCCCATTTCACACTGTGTAAAATTTCAAGTTTTTGTATACACTTGAATTAAAGTTATAAACTCTTAACTTTTGGTGAAAAATAGGCCATCTTTTTGAGTGGTACTAAAAAGGGCGTTTCAATAACGCCTGGACTCTAGTTACTATAAAAACATTAAACTGCACAAAATTTCACTTATTTTTATGCACTGGTATTAACGGCATAAGGTGTTAACTTTTGGTGCAAAATGTCCCATTTAGTAAATAAATTAGTACTATGTGCGGAATTTCAGAAGATTCGATTAAGTAGTATAGAAGTACTCGTAATTAGATAATCAATATTTCATAAAATGTTAACCCTTTGTGGGGGAGTTACTAGAAGAAGTGGCAACTACTTTTCGCACAGAATAAAAACATTTACGATAAAAGCTTATGATGCCTCAATTACACTTCAACCGACACAAACATACATACGTACACGAATTCAGTGGGAGTACACGCTATTAACGACATTACATTTTGTACTTACGCTCACACTAACACTCAAACGCAATCTCAAAATGGGAATACAAGTGAATGCAACAGAGCGCGGCAGCACCCAATGCAACAATTGTGGTCGAGCAAAGTAAGGTTACTCTACTCTTGACGAGTACCACAGAACACAGTAGTTTGTTGCAATGGCAACAATTTCTGAAGCACCTCTCTAAACATTCATACTACAGCAAACGAAACCTTCAAACAGACTCTTTCACAGAGAACCGAACCGCTCTTCTGTGAGTCGTTATTTGATTCGCTCCACTCATCCCCTGTTCACCACACCACACCACTCTATTCCATTTTATTTTTTCTCCATTTTATTTAGCCTGTAGTGTAAGCACAGGGAATTGAACAGCGCTCGAAAAGTGATTATCATAAAATACAAGTGCAACCAAACAACCTAAACTTTCGTACAGCAACAGCGACACGGCCAACATGAATATGTTTTCGACGCCGCGTTTTCAATTGCGATTAGATTTACCAGTTATTGTTATTGTATGTATGTATACATTGTGATTCGGGGACAACTATCTCATTAACATAAACTATATCTCTACCTCGTGCATTACAGTGGTTAAAGCCAATTCACATTGAACAATATAGTATATGTAAACACTAAATAATACTATTTTCTAGCAATAAGTGGGCCAAAATAAGCAATACTAATTAATTTGTTCACTAAAGTTGGTATCAAGAAAACCTTTTTACAAATATTTGACTCCGATCTGGAGTACATTCATGGAACAGTTTTGATACTATTCTGCTTGTTGTCTACATCTTGCAATTTAAACAAGTAAGATAGTTCAGTCGGAAAACCCGAACTACGAATCCCCTCACCATCAGTCCCATTTTATTTTTATCACGATGAAAATAAAGAAATCAAGAAACGAAAATCAAAGACAAAAGTTTAACAAACTTTACCAAAAACAACAACAAAACTGCAATAAGTCCAACCCGAAATGGTTTGTCAAAAAAACAGACGCAGAATTTCCCGACGAGATACAATGGCTTCTATCTTTAGGACCAAAACACGGCCTTCCAACAGCAAAAGACGAATTTCATCTGTTTAAATATATATCAGTTGGAGAAATTATTATACAAACCTATTTGGATAATGAAGATCAAGAAAGTGCCGTACGATGTTCACAACTACAATTGACAACCATATAAATAAGATGAAGCGAAGTGGACGTGACAAATTTGTTATGAATACAGTGGAAAAAACAACCAAATTTTTTAACAAAAATAAAAACATTATAATCCTGAAGGGCAATACTACAGTAGCCATGAACAAAAATGAACTATAAGGAAAGTATGCTCAAAATTATTGTAGATGACCTACCAACAGAACAACAAGAACCCAACACTCACTCCAAAGGAAGAATAATGATTTAGTAGAGGAGAAATTTAGACAAAAGGTAATATCAGAAATGGAAAAGAAAAATCTTAAAACAGACATCGCCACTGCCCCGAGGATATATGGATTACCAACGATTCATGAAGAAGGTTAACCCTTAAGAACAATTTGTTCCTCCGTCAATTCACCATCGATGAAGCTATGTAAGTACTTAGTGAACATCTCAGAAGACCTTACAAAAAACTCGAAGTATAATGTCAGGGATTCTGTGCAATTTTGGGATAAGATTAAAAACTTGACGATCAAAGATTTTTTATTATCGCTATTCCCAAGTATACCCGTTGACTGTTTTGCATTATAGATAACAGATATTTTAAATATGAAGAGAAAATATACAAACAAAAGAAAGGACTACCAATGGGTTCACAGGCTTATAATTAAAAAAATATGACGAAAGATTAAATGTATGTGAAGTATTCTTATAGTGTTAAAACGTATCATGGCTACTATTGAATTCCTCTTTCTGTTTTATAAATATGTCGTTGCCAAATTTCAATAAAATTCATCACTGAAGATGTTGGAAAAAAAAATCCCAACGAAACATAGGATGTAAAATATGAAATAAAGTCTTTTATTTGCATAAAAACAATGACCTTGAAAGCCCATTTAGAAATATTCTGAAACTAACAAAAAGTGAAATAAAATAAGGTCGATAACTTTTTAAATTGTAGCGGATATTGTTATGGGGAAACTACTTGACACCTGAATGGAAAACTTGACAACAAAACATAGGATTATGACAAAATATGTTGACGACATATTCGCAATAGTGCCGGAGAATGCAATATATATAACCTCAACAGCTTCCAAAGTAATATAAATTTTACTATTGAAATGAAGGAAAACAATAAAATACCATACCTTGACACAACCATCATCAAAAACGGCGATAGACTAGATATTGATTGGTATGAGAAAGTAACAGCATCTGGGAGAATAACGAACTTTTTCTCAAAACATCCCAAGAGGATAATAGTCCTAAACACAGCGAGAACCCTTATACACAGAATACTGTCGATCAATGATGAGAAGTTTTAAATAATTATAATTTCCCTAAAATTCCCTAAATATTATATCTAATTATAAAACCAAACTGCAGAATAACAATAAAATAAAAGAGGAAAAACCATTCAAATTCCTTATCTAATTATAAAACCAAACTGCAGAATAACAATAAAATAAAAGAGGAAAAACCATTAAAATTCCTTATATATACACGATATATCTGAGCGAGCTGCAAAATCAAACATCTGTGATAAAAAAATACTTCGGAATTACACACAATACTAATAACACTCTAAACAAGTAAGAAAGTTCAGTCGGGTAAACCGACTAATACCGACTTTTTCGTGTTATCTAAATTATTATCAATCTAAATAGCATTCAAAAACTTTAATGTATGTTCGAAGCTGTTTACTTTTGGTGCAAAATGGTCCATTTGTGTGAGAGGTACCAAAAGGGGCGCCCAATAACGGTCACTTTTCTCAGTATTTCAGTTACTATGAAATCATTACTCTGTACAAAATTTAAAGTATTTATATCCACTGGTATTAAAGTTATAAGTTGTAAACTTTTGGTTTAAAATGGTCCATTTGTGTAGGAGGTACCAAAAGGGGCGTGCCAATTACGGCCACTTTTTTCTAGACTCTAGGTACTATAAAAGCATTGCACTGAACGAAATTTCAAGGAATTGTATGCACTGGTATTAAATTTATAAGCTGGTAACTTTTGGTTCAAAATTGTCCATTTGTGTGGGAGGTACCAAAAGGGGCGTGGCAACTTCGCCTATTTTTCTAACTAATAAACTAATACTATGTACAGAATTTCAGAGGATTCAAATAAGTAGTATAGTAGTTATTAAATAATCAATAGTTCACTAAATGTTAACCCTTTGTAGGGGAGGTACAAGAAGGAGTGGACCAATATGGCCCATCTTCGAACTTAGCTGGAGATGGGAGAAAATATTACTACATACCAAATTTGAATCAATCGGTTACTTCTTTCGAGAGTTATCGTGCGCATCATCGGCAGACAGATGGACGGACATTGCTCATTCGACTTAAAATTACCCAAACCGGATATCCACTTAGGGTCTTAAGTCACCCCCACGATGTGTTACACTTTTGGTTCGTAGCAAATGATATATACCCTCCTCTCTAAGGTGAGGAATAAAAAACTATTCAGCAAAACAAAAAGTAAGATTCCTATAATGGAAACATCCAACGTGGTATATTAGATATCAGCTTCGCAATAACTCAGAAAAATGTAAAAAAGTATACATCGGTACAACCAAAAATAAGTTAAAAACTAGAATGTCAGGACATAAATCAGACCTTAAAATACGCAAGAATGAAAATACAACAAAACGGCGTTAACATCCAAAAACAAATATGATAAAATGCGAGTTCTTGGAATGATGTTAAAACATGTCATATAATCCTAAAACTATTTCTAGACTATGTAAATGTCATTCACTGGAATGCAAGAGGCATAACAACTACTGCATCAGTCCTTCAATTAGAACACTTACTACACCAAAACAAAATAGACATAATTTTTATTAACGAAACATTTTTAAACAGCAGTCATAAAGTAAAAATACAAAATTATAAGATACACAGAGAAGATCGCCCCACTCATGGAGGAGGAGTTTTAATAGTAATCCGCAATTCTATCGCTCATCATCATATTTCAAAGTTCACGACATCTACAACAGAAAATGTTTCAATTATTATCCACATCAACAATAGACAAGTCAGATTTACTTCTGCTTACTGCCCAAAATACACATCAAGTTTTTTAGATGACGTCAAAAAAATAACATCCGGTACAGGCGAGTACATCATTTTTGGTGACTTCAATGCCCATCACTCCAGCTGGAATTGTATACAAAACAATACGGCGGGTAACAAATTGTACAATGATCAACTTATATCGAACTACTTCATACATTATCCTACTTCTGTCGCACGATTTGGAGAAAATTCCACTCCCACACAACCATCGGTTGTCCTTTACAATTCCTCTTTATATATTTCACCAATTGAAACTCACCCCGTTGAACTCTTTTCCGATCATGTCCCAATATCGTGAACCAACAATATTTCTGAAAGAATTGCTATCACATGCATTTTAAAACAGCTGAGAACTTTATATACCACCTGGAAGCAAAAAGTTCTGGAAGTTGACAGAAGCAATGAGGAAGTAAACCGCAAATGGAACGTTTGACGGTAGATTGAAAATAAGGTAAAAACATCAATGCCTGTTAAGTCAATATATCACAAACGATGTAAACTTGACAACCAAAAAGGAAATAAAATTCTTTACGGAAAATCTTCGGAATTCGAAAGCCCCCGGAATTGATGGTATAAAACCAATTATGTTGAAGAAACTTCCCGACAGTTTTTTTATTTCAGTCACAAATATTTTTAATTGGTGCCTTAAAAATTGATACTATACCCATTTTAAAACCCGGAAAGGAAATAAGATCACCAAAAAGTTACCGACCAATCAGCATGTTAAATTGGCTTGACAAAATCTTCGAAAAAGTAATATTACATAGAATTATAGAATTTGCAGAATGTAAAAATTTATTGAAGGAAGAACAATTTGGATTTAGAAAGGAGAATTCAACTGTACACCAAGTAAAATGAATTACTAATTTTATCGAAGACAATAAACGGAAAAGGAGAAGTACTGGAATTGTGTTTTTGGATATATGTAGAAAAAGCTTTTGACACTGTATGGCATCGCGATCTGGTTTTCAAATTAAGCACGATGGGATTTCCCATATACCTGCAGAATATTATAAAAAGCTTTTTAACAAATAGAACAATGGTGGCTGCTGTTAATAAAGGCAAATCAACGGAAAGATTAAAAAAACAATTTTGGGCCGATTACGCGGGCTCTAAAAAAAATGTTTTTGCAATTGCCTCGAGGAAAGCTTTTAAATTCCGCCTCGCATTTGATAACTTTTTTGGTGACCCGGTCTAGCACACAGTTACCGAAATCTCATTAGAAAAACGAAACAACGAATAACCACTGATCGATGTGCAATACGAAAGTAACAACAGTGCAAAATTTACCATGGACGAGAGTAGTGATACTACGCTAGTTATCCCCTGACCTTAGAGAGGAGGGTATATATCATTTGCTATGAGCCAAAAGTGTAACACCTCGAAGAAGTGACCTAAGACCCCATGTATGTTCGGCGGATATCCGTATTGGGTAATTTTAAGTCGAATGAGCAATGTCCGTCCGTCTGTCTGCTGGCTGGTGCGCACGATACCTCTCGAAAGGAGTAACCGATTGACTTCAAATTTGGTATGTGGTAATATTTTCATCTATCTCCGGCTAAGTTCAAAGATGAGCCATATTTGTCCACTCCTTCTAGTACCTCCCCCACAAAGGGTTAACATTTAATGAAATATTGATTATTTAATAACTTCTATACTACTTATTTGAATCCTCCGAAATTCTACACATAGTATTAGTTCATTAGTCACTATTAACTCCAGAAAAATCGGCGAAGTTGTCTTGTCCCTTTTGGTACCACCCACACAAGTGGACAATTTTGAACCAAAAGGTAAAAGCTTATAACTTTATTACCGGTGCATACAAAGACTTGAAATTTTGTACAGTGTAATGGCTTAATAGTACCTAAAATACAGTGAAAAATGGGCATTATTGCCACGCTCCTTTTGGTACCTCCCACACAAATGGACCATTTTACACCAAAAGTTAATAGCTTATATCTTTTATACCAATGCATATAAATACTAGAAATTATGTACAGTGTAATGCTTTTATAGTATCTAGAGTCCAGAGAAAAGTGACCGTTATTGGGACGCCCCTTTTGGTACCCCCACACAAGTGGACCATTTTGTACCAAAAGTAAACAGCTTTTAACTTGAATACCAGTACATACTTTAAAGTTATTAAATGCAATTTAAATTAATAATAATAATTTAATTAAAACAAAAAAATAAATCAATTTATTAATATTTTTTGGGACTCAAGGTCCCATCACCATAAGTCGGTTTACCCGACTGAATTTTCCTACTTGTTTAAAGAAGTATTTGTGTTGTTTTTTACACGGACGAGAGTACTGATACTACGCTAGTTTTAAGAAGTATTTGTGTTGTTGTTTACATGCACGTAAGTGTGATTGTTAGGGAATATCCTTGTTTATGTTTTCCTGTTCTCATGTTATGTGTACTTATTTAGTTAATAACACTATGCAACAAAAAAAATGTTTTTGTCCTAGACCTAAAAAGTATTTTTTTGTATAGATTGTGGCAAACTGTTATATAAAATCAAAACCAAACATTTTTTATAGATACATTTTTTTTTTAAAAATTTTTAATTAAAAATACTATTATCGTCGTACCCTTAGTATTTGCACTATAATTTTTGAGGTATATACCCGATCAGGTCGACTTATACGTTAAATTGAAGCAATTAATGTGGGCTACCTATATTTGAAGTATCTTTTTCACTTAGAAACAGTGGTTTAGTAACAGTCATTAAACAAATTGGAAAAAAGTAGATTTTTTTCAAAAAAAAAATCCTGGACAAAAAAACATAAAAAAATAGAAAAAAATGTTTTTACACCACACTGTGGTACAGGGTATTATAACTTTGTGCATTTGTCTGTAACACCCAAAACGAGAATTATACCGTTTATTATACCGATCGACTTAAAATCACTTTCTGAGTTGATTTAGCTATGTCCGTCTGTCTGCCTGTGCATGTATTCTTGTAATCAAAGTACAGGTCGCACTTATGGTCCGATCTCGACGAAACTTTACACATATCTTTTTTTTGCCCATTGAATTTGGTTAAAATCGGTTCAGATTTATATGTTACCCCGATTTGACATGTAAGCGCTGTAAAAACTTTATTTTATATCCGATCAGTATGAAATTCGGCATAAAAAGGTTTTTTATTACATGAATGAACACTTTAACATTTGGAAAATATATATGGGGGCTATATCTAAATCTGAACCGATTTCTTCCAAATTTAAAAGTGTTCATTCATATAATAGACAACCTCTTTCTGCCGAATTTCATACTGATGGGATATAAAATACAGTTTTTACAGCGCTTACATGTCAAATCGGGGGTAACATATATATGGGGGCTATATCTAAATCTGAACCGATTTTCTCAGAATTTGGCAGTATTCCTTCATGTAATAAGAAACCTCTTTCTGCCGAATTTCCCACAGATCGAATATAAAATAAAATGTTTACAGCGCTTACATGTTAAATCGGGGGTAACATATATATGGGGGCTATATCTAAATCTGAACCGATTTTCTAGGAATTTGGCAGTATTCCTTCATGTAATAAGAAACCTCTTTCTGCCGAATTTCACACTAATCGGATATAAAATAAAGTTTTTACAGCGCTTACATGTCAAATCGGGGCTAACATACATATGGGGGCTATATCCAAATCTAAGCCGATTTTAAATTAAATAGGGATCGTCCTTGGGCCAAAAAAAAAGATATGTGTAAAGTTTCGTCAATATCGGGCCATAATTACGACCTGTACTTTGATCACAAGAATACATCTACAGACGGACAGACGGGCAGACAGACGGACATAGCTAAATCGACTCAGAAAGTGATTACAAGTCGATCGGTATAATAAACAATGGATCTATCTCTTCTCCTTTTGGGTGTTACAAACAAATGCACAAAGTCATAATACCCTGTACCACAGTGTGGTGTAGGGTATAAAAATTATCCAAATCGGTTTATATTTTGTTACAGTCCCCCAATAGAGGTCGCTCCCAAATACGCTTATTTAAATTCGTAAATACCACATTTTCCAGATGATAAGGATATATTTTGTGAAGTTTGTGCTTCACATATTCATAAATTCTGCACAAAACAAACGATGAAAATGGTTAGCCAGATTGGTCAGAAAACAAGTCCTCTATGGCTTAATAATTTGCTAAAACAAAAAATTACCACATTGTTCCATGATTTGCTTCATTTCGAAAAATTTAGCCGGTTAACAAATTGATGGTGAAGGGTATATAAAATTCGGCTCGGCCGAACATACTACCGTCCTTACTTGTTTAACGAAGCTTTGTATTTTTCATTAATAACACATGGTGAAAAAAAAGGGTTTTTTGAGTCAATACGGCTGATGTTTTGGGAAATATAGTTAGTATGTTTCTCGATCATAATGTGTTTGGGTAATCTTCGATGATTTGAAAATGAAAATGTCCTTGTCCTTCTCCCCGAAAAATGAGTCCATTTAGCTTTCTTTTTTGATTTGATTGGCTAAGGCACAATACAAAAGTCCCTTATCACCTAATTAGGAAGCAATTCCATAACGACATTATATTTGGTATGTCTTGGGTACCGGAAAATAATTAATAAATAACACAGAAATATTTTTTTAAATTCCGCGACCATCTACCTCTTCTTATGGGTTACATAAAAATCACCTCCCAAGTTAATCCTTTAATGTGTTACGTTTTTAATATGTATAAAATCAAACCGACTTATTTGTATTTGTCGGAATCGAGGAAATCAAATTTTAATTATCGTAACTATGGTTTTTGTAAAACAGGAGGAATCTTTTTTTATTTTTTGTATTATTTTTTTTTTGCCGACAAGCCACTAATCTAACCAACCAACCAATTGTGACATGATTTACAACTTAACACAATTTTACTATACAAAAGTTATTTTCCCAGAAAAACAACCTCTATTGTAGTATTTATCTTAGAAAACATCAACACTTAAACACACATCAAATGTACTAAAGTCAAACTTTGAAAAAAATAGTTTTGTAAATTTCATTAAAATCAACGAAAGAAAAACGACAACAACATCAATTGTCATTTAATTGACACACACAGGGACAGACAGATATGTCCACACACACGCACACACAAACGGACAGACAATTATCCACTCAAGCGTGGATAAGCAGAAGCAAAATATTTACTTCTTGAGTCACTAACATGAGATACAAATTCATGAACATGGCTACAATCCAACAGCCATCCATCAGTGGCAAAAACTGCCAAAACATCCACCACCGCACTCCCCCCTACATCGTATATCTCAACGCACAAACACTCATAGACACTCACTTGTACAGACACAGATGCCCAAAGGAAGTGGACGGGAGGGTCACAAGAGGCAAGAAATTATATGAATGTGGTTTCAGATAACTTAACATTTCAAATTATTCCTAAGGACGAATGTATTCTCTTTGTTTGGTAATCTTAGTGCCTCCTCCTCGGACCTCCTTCTACACCGATCGGCCTTGTTTCCTATTTGTCCGTCCGGGTGACCACAACGAACGACAAGCCGACATAGAGGACAGACAACAGAAAAGATAAATAAAACAAAAATGCAAAATTCTAACAACATTTTCGAATGAAATTAAGCTAATGGCATTCACCAGCCGATTCGCCCAGTAGGCGTACCAACTGTCATTGTCCAACTGCATAGCAGTGTTGCGACGGGAGCACTACAATCGGAGAAGACAAGCCCACGCTCACATGCAGTCCATGTTGAATATACATACATGCATATGTATGTATGTATGAAGGTTGGAACAACACCAGCAACGGCAGCAGTAATAGCCACCAGGACATAGGACTCTGGACAGAAAAATGTGTGTCCTCTGATCACTTCATAGATGTGGACGAGCATTACATTAAAACTGAAAGGCATAGCATTGTTGGCAAAATGACTTCATCACGTCTGCTTTCCTTTTTGGAGCATTTCGTCACTCGCCATGCATGTCGTCTTTGATAATTCAATTCTGTAAAGTAGTGCGCCTTTGTACGTCATAATGTACATGGAAATGAAAATGAAAATGAAAATGAAAATAGTGGACAACAAATTACTTAGGACTATGAGAAAGGTAATGTCTCGTCCCAGTTGCACCACACGACTGCTGGCTACAGCATTATCTAACGGTGAATAGGCGTTTTTCCAATCATAATTTATGGGACTTGGGCTCACATTTGCTTTAATATTGCAAGCGAACCCATGGTTCGTATACGTGTTTCTAACTGACTTGGTGAACGACGATTACATATACGCCACAGTGGAAGTCGGTAGATTTAATCAATTCATTGATTTATTAGGGCAAAAACACTCGATAGCCGATAGCCTTCGACACAAAACAAAATATAAATAAATTAATTTTTGCATATTTTTGTGTGACAATAGATTGAACCGACTGGCATACAGATGTATTTTGAAAGCGAAAAAGCAATTTTCGACAATAACTTTTGAAAAGTATTTGGTTTTTTTATTTTTGTGTGCCATGGTGTGTTTACGCCAGGTTCTTTTTACGAGAGGTTCTTTTTCACCTACTGCACAATCATAAAATAAAATTATGCCAGATTTTTAAAACAAAAAATGGGGGTGAAACGAAAACAAAAGTGTACACCAAAATGATACCCTCGTTAGATCAGAGAAAGATTCGCGGCATCGGCAGATGTTTTTGAGGAGCTTTGTCCACCATGTGGAACATACATGTTCCACCCAGCGCTGTAGAGTCAAGCCAAAACTACTCGACTCCGACTCCCGGAGTCGGATTTTAATATGATTCGACTCCGACTCTAGCTCAGACTCCGGCGGTTAAAAACATACATATTTAAAATAATATTTCTGCTAAGAAATTGAAAATGAGATATTGCTTTGTTAAAAAATCACAAAAAAGATTCAATTCAATACTAGTAATTAACTAAAATTGTATTATTTATTTATCGACGGTTCAGGTCGATATTGCCCCAGGTATAAATAATTCTTTAAATTTGACCTTGTATCGCTATGAGAGCTGTATTTCGCATTCTATCATTTTTATCTCCTCACCTTAGAGAGGAGGGTACGAACCAAAAGTGACACACTTCGAGGAATTCCATCATTTTTATCTCCTCACCTTAGAGAGGAGGGTACGAACCCAAAGTGACACACTTCGAGGAGTGACCTAAGACCCTAAGTATGTTCGGCGGATATCCGTTTTGGGTCATTTTAAGTCCGTCTGTCTGCTGGCTGGTGAGCACGATAACTCGCGAAAGGAGCAACCGATTGACTACAAATTTGGTTTGTAATATTTTCTTCTATCTCCGGCTAAGTTCGAAGATGGACCATATTTGTCCACTCCTTCCAGTACCTCCCCCACAAAGGGTTAACATTTAGTGAAATATTGATTATTTAATAACTTCTATACTCCTTATTTGAATCCTCTGAATTTCTACACATAGTATTAACTTAGTAGTCACTATTACCTCAAAAAAATGGGCAAAGTTGCCACGCTCCTGGGTCGCCCCCTTTTGGTACCTCTCACACAAATGGAGCATTTTGTACCAAAAGTAAACGGCTCTTAACTTTAAAACAAGTACATACTTTAAAGTTATTAAATGCAATTTAAATTGATAATCTATATATATAAAATTGTTGCGTGACTGGTTGACTGATCATCGTCCAGGCCAAACGGCTGAAGCTAGAACCATGAAATTTGGTGGGAGGGTAGTCCTTAGGACGTAGACGAGCAATAAGGCGGGATTTTTCGAAATTCGTACTATTAGCCGCACAATGGGGCAAAAAGTCTAAACGAAATGAGCTAGAATCTTGGAATTTGGTATGAGGGTAGCCCTTAGGAGGTAGACTCAGAAATTGGCAGGATTTTTCGAAAATCGAACATTTACGCACACAGTGGGGTAAAAGGTGATAAATGTGGTACATCAGCGAAATCTAAATGGCAAGAGCTAGAATCGTGAAATTTGCTGTTAGAGTAGCTCTTGGGATGTAAACTAGAACAAGGAGCGATTTTTTGAAAAATTTAGGGCTACAGTGGGAAAGAACGGGATAAATATGCCACCACCGCCAGCTTTAACGTCTAGAATTAGAATGGTGAAAATTGAAGCGTGGGATGTCCTTACGACAACGGATCGGGGTAGTCAGCTTTTTTTGTAATCGTACTTTTCGGGGCACAGTGGGGCAAAAAGTGTCAAATAGGGTACAGTGGTTTAATAATGTTAGATGTGGTCCCATGGTTCTAGGGTAGCTTTTTTAGCATAAACTAGAGAAATTTGGAAATTCTAACTTTAAGAGGCACAGTGGGGCAAAACGGGTTAATTATGATGCATTGGGGCAAAAATGAATCAATCTGGCAAAATTGGAACTTAAACTTGAGATGTGAAGAGCACAGTGGGTCAAAAACATTAAATATTGTATAGTAGGACAAAAATGGTACAGTGGATAAAATGTGATTAAATATGGTACAGTGGGCGTTAAGGGTTAAGTATGGTAGAGTGGGGACACATTTTAGACACGATACAGTGAGACAAAACGTGTTAAATATGGTACAGTGAGACAAAATGTTAAATATGGCACAGGGGGCGAAAAGGGTTAACTATGGTACAGTGGGGCAAAAATAGTTAAATATTGTAAAGTGAGACAAAATGGATTAAACATTGTACAGTGGGGCAAAAAGGGTTAATTATGGGGCAGTGGGGCAAAAATGTATTAACTATAATACAATGGGGCAAAAAGGATTAAATATAGTACAGTGTGACAAATATGGTTAACTATGGTACAGTAGGTCAAATAGGGGTTAAGTATGGTAGAGTGGTGAACATTTTGTAATATGGTGCAGTGAGACAAAAAGTGTTAAATATGGTACAGTGAGACAAAAAGTTTTAAATATGGTACAGTGAGACAAAAAGGGTTAAATATGGTACAGTGGGACAATAATGGTTAAATATGGCACAGTTGGACAAAAATGGTTAACTATGGTACAGTGGGTCAAAAAGGAGACAAAAAAGTGTTAAATATGATACAGTGTAGCAAATAGGATTAAATATGATAAAGTGGGGCAAAAAGTGTTAAATATGTTACAGTGAGGCAAGGGTTTAATATTGCACAATGGGACAAAAGAGGGTTAACCATAGTACAACGGGGAAAATAGTTAATAATGGTAAAGTGGGACAAAAAGTGTTAAATATTGTACAGTGGGCCAAAAAGCGTTACCTCGGAAACAGTGAGGCAAAAATGTGTTATCTATGGTACAGTGGGACAAAAATGTGAAAAAATTATTGACTATTGTACAGTGGGTCAAAATGGTTAAATATGGTACAGTGGGGAAAACGGTTAAAAATGGTACAGTGGGACAAACATGGTTAAATATGGTACTGTAGGACAAAAAGGTGTTACAAAAGGGCAAAAACATGGAACATAAATATGAGTTATGAAGTCCTTTTTTCAAATGTTATGCTTTTAGTTAAAGTTTAAAATTATGGTGCAGAGTGGCTAAAAGGTGTTAAATAGGGCTGATTGTAGCAAAAGTTGTTAAGTATGGTACAGTGAAGCAAAAAGGGTTAAAAATGGTAAAGGGTGGCAAAATGATTAAATGTGGTAAGTGGGAAACAAATGTGCTATATGTTCCAGATATGTTTACAATTTCGTACTGTAGAAGAACAGTGGTATAATAAAATATTGAATTAAGTTAAGTAGTACAATGATTCATGGCCAGAGTGCGAAGGTTCTATGTTAACCGCAAAAAGTTAAACGTGTCCCAGATATGGGACATAAAGGGTAAAATACGGCCTAAGGATGCGAATATGGCTCTTAGAATATAAACTTTGATGTTCTCTAAATGTACACTTTCAGTGACACTGGTGGGGCACAAACTATTAAATGTTGTACAGTGGTGCACAAATGGTTAATTATGACACATTGGGTTAAATGTGGTACAATGGATAGAAAATGGTTAAATATGATCCCAATGACAATTGTAAGTCTTGCAACTTAAACTAGGCACTCATTTTAATTTTTTTTTAATTAAATCTTTTAAAGACACCGTGGGGCAAACATTGTTTTATATTGTAACAGGTTGTGAATGTAAATATAAATTAGGGGAAAAAGGCAAAATATGATCCAAATAATAGTTTTTGACATTTAGAGGCGCAGAAGGGAATAGAGATAAGTATCGTACCTTGATGCCAGGAACATAAACAAGAAATTAATCGGAGATTTTCGTATTTTATTGTACACATTAATTTTTCCCCATATGGAATAGTCTTTTGTTTTTACATATTCTACAGTACCCTAAACAGAAAATAAATAATTGATGGGGGCTGCGAAGAGCTCCGGGTTAAAGCTAGTAATTTAAATAAAACAAAAAATAAATAAATTTACTAATATTTTTTTGAGACTCAAGGTGAGGGGATTCATTAGTCGGTTTACCCGACTGAACTTTCTTACTTGTTTTAAGTTAGTATTTATTATTCAAATTCTGTTGTGATTTAGATGTCTAAGGTAATTATCTCATATTTATATTTAATATATCGATAACTCCATTCTTAAACATGCTAAGTCGACTTAGCACGTTTTTAGCATAGTTTAGAATGGAGGTATCGATATATATATGGTATCAAATAGTTGGCTTCGCACGTCCTTGCCCTTTCCTTATTTGTTTTTTACTCGCTTAGGAATAACGCATAGTCTTGCAAAAATTCTTATTTTGTTAGCATCACATTCATCTTACTAAATTTATCACATATACATATAATCAGAGCTTGCCTAAAACTATCGATAGTTTTGTTAACTTTATAGATATTTTGGACATACAATTATTTGGTTAAAAGCTTCGAATATTTTATCATTCTTTTGTACCAACACTGTTTTCCATGAAAAAATTAAGTGTAGAAAAAAGAAATATTTTTATATTATTTTTATTAAATTAGTTATTATTCATATCTATTCTTCTTCTTTTTTTTTCAGGAAGACTTGCCCTCTTTAAATGGAAGCTGCGGACCTTGAGCGGAACGGTAAGTTCAAAAAAAATATATATTTAATATTGGATACCTGGCAGATTTGCCAAATTCCAAGAGAAATTGTTTGGCTTCTGGGATCTCCCCAAAGTCCTTCGTAGGTCCGTCAAGTCCGTTCATAATATTGGTATTAAGTAGGCGTATGTTTCCTTATTTTATTCTCTCTAATATAAATAAAGTGCGTCTCAGTAAGAATGCACATTTTAAATTTAGTTTAATTTTTTGTGCAGTGGCAACTCTGAAATTTGGCAGCTGTCACATATTATTCCGATTAAAGATTGAAGAAAAAACAACTAATAAATAGAGTTTCAATTTAAATAATTCACTTTTTGTTTAAAAATTTTATGTAAGGGTGTGTCAGTAAGAATGCACTTCTTTCATTTAAAAATAAAAAAAACGTATTTTTTGAGATAGTTGTGATTTTCTTATTGGATTGTAAAGTGGACATGTTGCGATTAAGTATGGAATAAAATATCCGTCATATGGCCCCCACAGCTCTGATGACAGGTCATTAATCTTTTCATTAAATTTTCCATGACGCATTGGATCTCGGATTTGAGCTCAGGAATTGTTTCTGGTTTATTCGCATAAACCCGAGATTTCACAAAACCCCAAGGAATGAAATAGCATGGCGTTAAATTGCTATTGCCAAAAAATCACTCTTACTGAGATGCCCTTATATTTGGTTCTTAATGTTTATTCACAACCATTAATTAATTGGTTCTCTAATCCCCTCTTCTAGGTAAAACAATTGTCGGACTAAGGGCCTAAACAGCTTACAAATGCGGATTCCCACACCTGTATAAGCTCAATGCTGAGTGCAATTACAAAGACAAGTATTTCAACAACACATACAATTGTTCCTCCCCCTAACTACTTTCCTTTCTATTATTTATTTTTTTTTTTTCAAATATAGTTATATTGAATGTCCGATATTTGTCCGTCCGTCTGTCCAAGGTAGGAAAGTACTACAAGTCAGTTAACGTGTTTCCGAAGCCATGCCAGACTTGCGATGCTGCGTCTCCCACGATGGAATGGACTGCCGTACGTGTGACTTCTTTTCGTCTCGTTTTCGATGGTGTTTTGGATTTGTTCCCAACAAATTTTTTAATATTTTTGTATGCATTTACTTGATATCAAATAATTTTGTTTGTTTATTTTTCCAAATTTTATTATTTCGTAAGGCAACCAAATGTATTCACTTTACTAAGCCGGAAACAACATTTCCAATCTTAAATCGGGATCAGGGAAAAAGCACTTGATTTTTCGATTTTCCTAATAGGAAAGCTCCTCCTGTCATCATTCTCTTCCTGTTTTCCTTGTTCCCTAGCTTGACATCTGTCATAACTGCAAAAACAGCTGTGCTTTGGCCTATTGTGATTGGTTATGTTTCTTGCTCTTCTTACGTTGCTGAATGCCTTAATCCGACAGCGCACACCACAAGAGTTAGGCATATCACCAGTTAAATCGATTGTACATCGACGTATGGAAACTCATTACACGTATGGAAACAGAAATGTTTTCAAGACATAATTTTAGCAATATTCTACAAAATATCTATATGTACGGATTTGAATTGAATACTAAGGATTTCAATCAACATATCTATAAAATGATTTCCATCACTTCAATATCAAAGTATGAATTAATTTAATTAAACAGGAAAATATTGATTACCTTTAATAACAATTTAAAAAAACATTCAAAAAATTGGCAAAATAAATGTATCTGTATACTTCTAACAGTTTATGTATATAAAATAATTAGAATAAAAATGTAAAAAAGAAATACAACTTGAATATTTTTAAATGCCAAAGAAGATGCCAGCTCAAAAACGTAGCCGGAATATCAATAAATCAACATCTAGCTCATAAATGATTTTATAAATAAGTTTCCACGAACAACATTTGCTTCACCATCAACTCCATCATATTGATATTACATTTAACTTATTTTGGTTTGTTACACTCTACAAGCCCTACTCCATCTACTGCCCTTGATATTGTTGCGAGAGAAGTTGCCACCACAGTGCCTTACAACTAACTGTCCCTCAATGTGGTGTTACTAGAACTACGGCCACATGAGGATACGAGTATCACAATGGTAACTGACATGGTGGACTATATACAAACGGTCTGCACCTTCTGGAGGAACTTCACCACTAAAACATCAGTCAGAGATAAATGGGTTGGCAGAACTTCAGGAAATAGCAAACATCTGTACTTCTACACAGACGGTTGGTATTATTGTATTTTTATATTACATTAAAACAAAAACATTTATTGCCAAAATAATGGTTCATGGAACCAATCAACGAAAAACAAGTACAAATGTATGGGAAATTGTGATTCGGTTTGCGGGGTTTCGATTTGCGGCACATTTCCTCGGTCCTATTTAACGACGCGAAGCGAGATATTAGTGTATTTCATTCTAAAATCATTTAATAAACACCCATTTTCTCTCACACAAAAACGAAGTACGTAATATCATTTTAGGAATTTAAAAAATTCGTAAAATGACTTTGACAAAATGTACCAATAAAATATGTATGTATTCAAATAGTTACCCAGTGTCTTGTGAGGGATATATTTACTGATGTATCACTGTTCCTCGTTCCTCACTGTAGCCCATGTATATAATCCGCTTATCTCAAATAGGCGTAAATAAAACGTCCAATCTATGAATACGTACGTATGTATGCCATGCGGTACACGTACGATCGATTGGCTTAAAGGGTCTGTCCCATAAAAAGATAAGGATAATAAAAATCATCAAGTACACAATCACATGCAATTGTGTACTTAAATACATTTAGGGTACATTTTGTTTGTAATATGTATGACAATACAAACTATATGTCTGTATTAGAGTGGGTAGCACTACGCACCCACTACTCTCTTTGTCTTGGACTATTCCATTGTGACTTGAACGAAATCTTGTTAAGGTAGAAAATCGTTAAATTGTATATCACTGCTAATCCGTTTTTGGAATCAAACCCATTATTATGGCAACAAATAGTAGAATGCAATTACGAATAGATCTGATTTATAAATCATCTGTAAGTTACTGTGAATTCGATTCGTAGTCCTTATCTTTTGTTATCCACATTGATCACTTGTGTTGTCCTACTCTTAAGTTAATAATGATAAACTGTATTTGGAAATGTGACTTGACCCACTCTATGTATGAGAAACATACTCGTAATTGCAAATATTCTTTCACACGTGTCCTGATATCGTTCGTCCTCACTTCGGTTGGTTATGTTTGGTGTCCGAACTAGTTTGTGCTGCTTTCCGTTTGTTGCTCCAAAAGCCAAGCAGCCTGACTGGCGGGAGGAGGATTGCATTTAAAGGTGCAAAGCACGTAAATTACACCTTAGGAAGACACGAGCAAATGCCATGAATTCTAATACTCGTCGCGTCTCTTAACGGTATTTGTTGCCCGGATGTCTACTCGTATTTCGTGGCTTATCGTCACACTTCATTTAGCATCGAAGGGAATAAATTGGAATGTCGGTGGATAAGTGAATACCAACTATTGGCGGAGTATTACTGGTAATGGCTGAGCGCGTGCCTTTCAACTTCCCTCGTGCTGATGACGTGCACCTTATAATAAATGCAACAGACGGACGTTGAGGTATCCATTTGGAATGAAAGGCGACGAAGGTTTAATAATTTGTATTTGACTTTTTTTTACAATAATTTTTAATGAACTTTATCCATTAAAGACCATATCGATTCAATAGAGGAAGAAGGCTGAAACTTCCTCACGTTCATGCTGTGTGACATACAAACTTAATAAAATTAAAACATGTAAGAAAGTTTCAGTCGGATAAACCGACTAAGGTATATACTCACTTTATGAGTAATGTAATATGGAATATCATACGAAAATTAATCTGTAAATTTGTGTGCGAGGTACCAGAAAGGGTTTATCAAAAACAATTATTTTTCGGTGCTTCAAATACATTGCACTGCGTCGAATTATAAGCGTTTGTTTGCACTAGTGTATTAACGTTATGATCTATTCAATTTTGGTATAATTTGATCATTTTGTGCGGGATGTACCAAAAGGGGTAACGCCTTTTTTTCTTTGGTAACGCCTTTTTTTCTCAGGACTATAGGTACTTTAAAAGCCTTACACTGTGCAAAATTTTGTAATAGTTTCGTACATTGGTACTCACGCTATAAGTTTTTAAGTTTTTGTACAAAATTTCATGTTTTTTATGGACTGGTATTAATGTTATAAGCCGTTAACTATTTGTACAAATTGGTCCATTTGTGTGGGAGGTACCAAAAGGGGCGCGGCCACTTCTCCCATTTTGCTCAAGTTGATAGCGACAAATAAACTATTACTATGTGTGGAATTGCAGAGGATTCGGATAAGTAGTATAGAAGTTATTTGATAATCAACATTTCATTAAATTTTAACCCTTAGTGAGGGAGGTACTAGAAGCAGTGGACCAATATAGCCCATTTTTGAACTTAGCCTGAATTAGAAAAAAAAATATCCCCTATCAAATTTGAAGTCAATCCGTTACTCCTTGCGGGAGTAATCGTGTGCTCCAGCCAAACAGACGGACAGACATTGCTTACATGACTTAAAATGGCCCAAAACGGTGCAGTGCAAAAAAGCAAACTCCCGCGCTCCACCCTGTATATTATATTTCGATCTTTTATTTGCGCAATTAGGTAACAGATTGTAGATATTATATTTGCAATATCATTTGGTCTATTAACAAGTTTTCGCTCTCCTTTATGATAGCTGGTTTTCAATGTAAGGCTTCATTATTTTATTTATAGGGTCTCGCATTACCATTTAAATATTTTAAACGAAATATGAACTTAGGTATAATGAGAAACACGTTATCATCGTCATCGACAATACATTTTTATAGTTAAATTAATTTCGTAGTGAGAATTTCATGTCCTAAAAGTATTTACTAATACATAACTGTCTCCGAAGCGCTTCCATAACCTACACGGGGGAAAATCGTCATTTTTAATATGTTTGAATTGAAAGAAAATATATTTGGAAGCAATTTTTTCAAATACTATATATTTGTTAACAAATAAATTTTATTTGAAAATCAAGAAATCTTGTTTGGAACGCATATATTAATATATTAGAACATAATATATTTGCTAACTGACTTTCACAAATAAAATATGTGTGTACCTACAAACAAAGTTATTGTTTAAGAAGTTTTCCAAACATATTTTATTTAAAAAAATGTTTAAAACTTTGCTGATTTTTTCGAATTTTAGTTAGTTTTTTCTAGTTTTCGTTTTAAACTTTATAGCTAAAAATGTCTTTTAATTTATAAATATTCCAATTCATCACTTTTTGTCAATCAATGCAATTTATATTCACGAAAGATTATACGATTTAAGTTTTAATTAAATTTTAAAAACATTTAAAATTTATAAAAAAATTATCTTTGAGCACCTGAAAAACAGAAAACTTGTCTTTAAATGAAGGCATTGATACATTGCCAAAATAATTAAATACAAACTAATCTTTGTTTCGGAAATACTAGTTCCAAATAATAAAATATTAGAATGGGAACATATTTTTGTTTAGAACAATATTCTCGCAAACATATAATATTTATGTGTGTCAAATATTATATATTTGGAGTGTACTCTAAACATATGTATATTTCAAGCGGAATATGTTTGGGACAATATACTACAGAAGCGATTTTTTTTCAGCGTGTAAATGCCTCAAAATCTGTATGTAAATAGTAGATTTAAGGAATGACGATTTGTTGACGATTTCGAAATGTGATTTTGACGATTTGACCTTTGGGTCCTCATTTTGATGGGCGGGGCTGCCTGTATGATAAACAATGGGTCGGCATTACAAACATGAAACGATCCCTTTCATAGCCTCACTTTAGGGTGGCGAGAGTATACATATATCATTTGCTTTGGACCAAAAGTGTAACACATCGAAGGAGTGACCTTAGATCCCAAGTATGTTCGGCGGATATCCGTTTTAGGTCATTTTAAGTATTTTGAACAATGTCCGTCCTTCCGTATTGCTGGGCTAAGTGGTCCCCTCCCCTTTCGGTACATTCCACACAAACTGACAATCTTGCACCAAAAGTAAACAGCTTATAACTTTAACGGCTCAAAACCCGTATTTTGGAGCAACATCTATAGGAGTGTTATATCAAAACATTGACAAATATGGCCAATTTGCAATCCCAAACAACCTGCAATTATAAGAAATATTTCTACCAAATTTGATCAACCTAGCTCTATTATTACGGACTGTTTCGAGATTACAACAGACGGACGGACAGGCGGACATGGCTTAATCGTCTTAGAATTTAACGACGATTAAGAATATACTCGTATATACTTCATGGGGTCTCAGATACATTTTTAGAGCTGTTACAAACGAAGTGACAAAATAAATATACCAATCATCCTATGGTGGAAGGTATAAACAAGGGTACAAGTTTTAAATTGATTATTACATTTCGATGTTTGAGGCCTATTTTCGTTCCCAATCAGTTGTAGTATTAGTGCCTGGACTAGGAATCAGAGAGGGTATTCGCAGAAGTTATTGTCCATCTATTCAAAATTATCTGGATTCGGTGAGCTTCGCTGACTAATAATGTCATATAAGTGAGATATAAATTGCATACGCGGAGGAAAATCGCCATTTTTGATATGTTTGGCAATTTTTAATTTCATTTTTTCCTAGATTTTGTGTTATACTTTATAGGTAAAAATGTCGTAAGCAACATTTCAAATCAATCATTGTTTTGGAAACATTATTTACAAATAAAAAAATGTTAGGATGAAAACATCATTTTGTTTAGAACAGAACATACAATATTTGTGAGTGTCAAATATTATATATTTGGAGTGTACCCTAAACATATGTATGTTTCCAGCAGAATATGTTTGGAACAATATACTATAGAAGCGATTTTTTTAGCGTGTAGGAATCCCACAGATATAAATTTAGATAAATAAAATAAATATTTTTCACAGATTTTATCTCAACAGTCACTTGCATAGTCAAATGAGTAAATGTCAAAGGGTGTCATGAAAGGGGTTTCCGGCCCATGATCCAGTATCGCCCAATTGATGAAATAGTTATGTGAGCAAGTCAAATAAAAAGGAACCTTTAAAATGGAATGGTATCAAAACATAGATCGATGTACGTTTTTTTGGTTTTAAGACATACCATATATAACTATAGAGGGGGGAAATCATTTCAAGTGATTGTATTTTTAAAAGAGATGTCTTCTAATTGCGATGCAACTTGAAACATCGATCGAAAAATATGCAAACATCTTTATGTTTAAAATTCACTGCAAATTCGATCATTTTTTGCTGTGCCGGCTAATACTGCTCTATTATTTTCTATAGATTTTTTAATTTTAATACGTCAATGTGTGTCGCCAAAAATCTAAACATCATTGCCTTAATTCTGAAATAAATATAAACTTGATATTTGGAGCGAGGGTAGTCCTTAGGATGTAGACGCTGTATATGTGGTATTTCCTACTTTTAAGCGCACATCCGTAACTAAGATCATAGCTCTTAAGGAACTTTTAAGGTATAGAAAGAGTGAAAATTGCTTTGGTCACTGCTACACTGATCACAGTCTGAGATTTCACCGAATTGACAATATTTGATATATTACCACAGTAAGTGTTGAGCGATATTTTTTGAAAAGGCTTTAGAAATTTTAAGTCGCGGTTTTATGTCCGGTTTTACCTCAGGCTGTACATCGCATAGTTGTTTTCCATCTCCTTTTAGGTTAGTACGAGCATATAAATATACATACATACATTTTTAGATTATTAGCTCTTAAGACTGTAGTGATCAACCTAGCTCTATTATTACGGACTGTTTCGAGATTACAACAGACGGACGGACAGGCGGACATGGCTTAATCGTCTTAGAATTTAACGACGATTAAGAATGTACTCGTATATACTTCATGGGGTCTCAGATACATTTTTAGAGCTGTTACAAACGAAGTGACAAAATAAATATACCAATCATCCTATGGTGGAAGGTATAAACAAGGGTACAAGTTTTAAATTGATTATTACATTTCGATGTTTGAGGCCTATTTTCGTTCCCAATCAGTTGTAGTATTAGTGCCTGGACTAGGAATCAGAGAGGGTATTCGCAGAAGTTATTGTCCATCTATTCAAAATTATCTGGATTCGGTGAGCTTCGCTGACTAATAATGTCATATAAGTGAGATATAAATTGCATACGCGGAGGAAAATCGCCATTTTTGATATGTTTGGCAATTTTTAATTTAATTTTTTCCTAGATTTTGTGTTATACTTTATAGGTAAAAATGTCGTAAGCAACATTTCAAATCAATCATTGTTTTGGAAACATTATTTACAAATAAAAAAATGTTAGGATGAAAACATAATTTTGTTTAGAACAGAACATACAATATTTGTGAGTGTCAAATATTATATATTTGGAGTGTACCCTAAACATATGTATGTTTCCAGCAGAATATGTTTGGAACAATATACTATAGAAGCGATTTTTTTTAGCGTGTAGGAATCCCACAGATATAAATTTAGATAAATAAAATAAATATTTTTCACAGATTTTATCTCAACAGTCACTTGCATAGTCAAATGAGTAAATGTCAAAGGGTGTCATGAAAGGGGTTTCCGGCCCATGATCCAGTATCGCCCAATTGATGAAATAGTTATGTGAGCAAGTCAAATAAAAAGGAACCTTTAAAATGGAATGGTATCAAAACATAGATCGATGTACGTTTTTTTGGTTTTAAGACATACCATATATAACTATAGAGGGGGGAAATCATTTCAAGTGATTGTATTTTTAAAAGAGATGTCTTCTAATTGCGATGCAACTTGAAACATCGATCGAAAAATATGCAAACATCTTTATGTTTAAAATTCACTGCAAATTCGATCATTTTTTGCTGTGCCGGCTAATACTGCTCTATTATTTTCTATAGATTTTTTAATTTTAATACGTCAATGTGTGTCGCCAAAAATCTAAACATCATTGCCTTAATTCTGAAATAAATATAAACTTGATATTTGGAGCGAGGGTAGTCCTTAGGATGTAGACGCTGTATATGTGGTATTTCCTACTTTTAAGCGCACATCCGTAACTAAGATCATAGCTCTTAAGGAACTTTTAAGGTATAGAAAGAGTGAAAATTGCTTTGGTCACTGCTACACTGATCACAGTCTGAGATTTCACCGAATTGACAATATTTGATATATTACCACAGTAAGTGTTGAGCGATATTTTTTGAAAAGGCTTTAGAAATTTTAAGTCGCGGTTTTATGTCCGGTTTTACCTCAGGCTGTACATCGCATAGTTGTTTTCCATCTCCTTTTAGGTTAGTACGAGCATATAAATATACATACATACATTTTTAGATTATTAGCTCTTAAGACTGTAGTAGAAACTAAATTATTATTAACAGTAAGTTACTGTTTCCATAAGTATTTCAGCTGATTTAAGTTAAAGACATACATACTATTGCTTTGAATTCGGACGCTGATAGAGTGATGTCTATCGAAGCTGCGCAGTCAATTCTACCCAGCAATTTTTGAAACTCGCTACCATTTTTGTATTTGTTTCTATTACATTTTTGCAGTAGAAAAAATATAAATGAAACACATTGTCTTAAACAAAAATTAATTCTGACTGAATAACAACAGCACAGACCAACTATAAACTACAACAACACATTATTAACAAATTTTAAAATTACAGAAATATCGTTCAAAATTTCAAAAGGGTCGGTGCAGTGGTTTTGGAATTATGACATTGGAAACGTGGGTTGTGGGAAATCGTTAGTCTTGGTCCGATTCATGAAAGGTTCGCCATTCACAAAAAGAAATTAAACAAGTAAACAACGTTAAGTTCTGCCATGCTGAATCTTATATACTCTCCACCATGGATTGCATTCAATTCTATTACTGAAAAAATCTTTGGATATGGAGCAAATCTTCAAACCATCCTTTTTGTTGAAGAAAATATTAAAATATGTATGAACGCTGCAATTTTTATCCAAATTTTAGGCCCTAAATTCTTTAGCCAAACTCTTCATCTGAAAAATGTGGTATTTATGGCTTACGGGGACTACAACAAAATATAAACTGACTAAATGTTTTGAGATGAATTCTTGCGAAAATAGAATACAAACTACAAAGTTTCAGCTAAATTGCATAGAAAATATGGTGCTTATGGCTTAAACAAGCATTTTTGGAAGCGACATCTATAGGTGGACAACAACAAAATATAAATAAAAAACAAACTGTAATGATTCACTTAAAATGCTTAGGAAATGTGGTATTTATAATATAAATAATCCTATTTTGGAGCGACCTCTATAGGGTGACTATAACAAAATATGAGCCGATTTGCAAAATTTTAACTGTGATGAATTCTAGTCAAGATAGAATACAAGCTGCAAAGTTTCAGCAAATTTGCTTTACAAATGTGCAATCTATGGCTCAAAACTCGTATTTTGCGACCTCTAAAGGGGAGCTATATCAAAACATTGACCGATATGGCCCATTTGCAATCCCAAACGACCTGGAACTATAAGAAGTATTTCTACCAAATTTGATCAACCTAGCTCTATTTTACGGACTGTTGCGTGATTTCAACAGACAGACGGACATATTTAAATCGTCTTAGAATTTCACGAAGATCATGAATATATATAGTTTATGGGTTCGCAGATCAATATTTGAAGGTGTTGCAGACGGAATGACAAAGTTAGTATACCCCCATTTTATGGTGGAGTGTATAAAAATCAAACGTCAATTATCCCTTGAATTTTTATTTCGTGAAACGTTCTCAACCTCTAAAGCTTCTCTACACCCCTCGCTAACAAACCAGTCGTACCGTGTAAATTAGTTCTTAAAATCAATGTCAAAATCCTTATTTAATTAATAGTATTAATTAAGTTTGAATAAATTAAATAATCAATCGACTTTCAATTTGTAAAAATTTATATTTTGCTCTGGATATCATACTTTTGCATAGGTCAACCCCTCAAAACTACAGTCCTTTGTTCAAATTAATGTTATTACACTTCCCCCAAAACACTCGTCTCACAATATTCAAGTGGCCTATCACTGACAAATGGCAAACACGAAAGCACTCGAAAGTCCAAACCAAATCAAACTATATACGTACATCACTATGAGTTTAGACTTAAGGGGAAATAGTACATACATACATACATTGTAAGTAGTAGAAGACGATACATACGTATATTCGTGTGTATATATGTGTATGGCAGTCTGTATCCATGTATTTGAAAGGAAACCCGATTCATTCATCATCGTAGTCGTCGTCATTGAGAGGATTATGACAAAAGTACTAATATCTGTATATGTACGAGTACATATATCTGAGTGTGTGAGTGTTAAAGGATAATGTTTTTGCATTCATGACTTGTCACATTGTCTTTATTATTTACTGCCATAAATAAAACTATCAAAATGGACATTGGCAAGAAGATATGTTCGTGTGTGTATGTTTACATATGAGCGTGTGTTTGTATAATTCAGATGTATTAGTCTAACTGAGCACTTGGTTTTGATTCATGTATTGATATCCTGGACAAGATTCATTTCTTTTTCTAAATTTGGGAATAAATATTGTCTGCACGACTGAATGTTGATTTACATACATAAACTGAAATATATTTTACAACGTGACAAACTTGATACATATTTCATCATGATACTCGGAACAAGAATACAACATCCATATGGATGTGTGCAACACTCGTTGTTTGGCTACACTAGCGTACACCAATTGCATAGATACTGTAATGATTTGATCTGACCACACTATGACCATAATATATTTGCGTCGTAACCATAAGCTGGTCTACATGATCATAATATGGTATCTTTTTATGAATATTATAGTCGACATCCTCCAAAATACATATAGCAATTATTAGATCCTCCAATAATAACACGATATTAACAATCTCAGAATTTTATGTTGGCCGTTTTAAACAAAACAAATACAAGGTGGCGCAAAAGTAACCTTTCGATGTTTTGTGCCAACGTCACCGACCGATTATTGGTCAAATAAATAGTCAGCAATATTCCGCGTTCTGGAGCAGTGTAGCGTAACATTGTTTATTAACGTGTATTAACGTGTATTAACGTGTATCTCACAATTGAAAAAAATGGCATAAACGATAATTCCGCGCACAGGGGTCGATGTGTCAACACAAGTTTTATTTCTATTACAAAATCAGTAAATATTTTTTTTATTTTTTTCACAAGATTGGAGAAAAAGCTGTCGAAAAGACGGCTAAACTCTCTAAATGTAATATGCGATTAGTAGACCTCGGATTTTTGCATATCATTCAATTTTCTTCCGATTTGAACCAAAATTTGTATTTAGACGTTATATCAATCAAATTTAAATAATTTCTGTGCATATCAAAAATATGCACAAAAAAGTGCAAAATATATGCACAAAATATGCAAAAAAATACGCAAAATATACAAAAAAATATGCAAAATATGCAAAAAAATTTGGCGATATACGAATCAAAAATGCAAAATATCAGAAGGATATGTCAATACTATTTAAAAAATCGTGTTACAAAAATGAAAAATGGGTGATTTCTAAAATCAAGAAATTATATTTTTTATTTCAAAAAACCATTACAGATGAAAAGCATGGAATAATCCAAGATTTCGCAGTACATAAACCTGTTCGTTATTCCGTTTATTGTATAGAGGGGTCCAACCACGTTACCGGAAAAGCATCCGCAGACCATGACATTGGGCCTCCATGATTAACAGACCGTTTATATAGGGTGATCCAAGTAGAGATACTTTTTTCAATAGCCTTTTTTTGTTAAGTATTGTTTGGCATTTCATCATGGAAAGATTTACGCCTGAACAACGTTTACAACGTTTTGACAATAAATGGACAGATTTTTTTCAATAGCCTTTCTTGACAGATCACGTGTGATCTGTCATGTTATTTTTGTTAAGTATTGTTTGGCATTTCATCGTGGAGAGACTTACGCCTGAACAACGTTTACGCGTGTCATTCGCCAGTTACCAGTCGAAATGCTCGAACGAGTCATCGAAAATTGGACTCAACGTATGGACCATCTGAGACGTAGCCGCGGCCAACATTTGATAGACATAATCTTCAAAAAATAAATGCCAAAGAATGTTCTTTCAAATGATAATAAACATTCCCCATTCAATTTGAATTTTCTGTGTTTTTTTCTTTAAAAAAGTAGGGAACCTCGAAATGGTTCACACTATAGTATAAAGGGTCCAATATTTTATTAACTACTACATGCTGTATATCATTCAAATCTGATATTCCGTTAAAAAGTTATATCGACTTCAAAATAGCTAAATTTGTAAAAAATGTTTAGATGACCACTTTGGAACCCTATTAAATCTAAACTGCTTTGAATTTGGTCATAATTCCGTATTGTCTTGTAGTATACGCGTGCAAAATTTCATCCAAATCTAATTTCATAAATATTCAGAGTGGGTCGGTTTCCTTTGGAATTACCCCATACTTTCCATATATTTAGGCACTTTTTGGATGATTTTTGAAATCATCCGTTTTTGTGTCATGATTTTTTAAATAGTATTGACATATCCTTTTAAAATTTCGCATTTTTGATTCATATATATCAAAAAAAAAATGCATCTTTTGCATATATTTTGCATATCACAAATATGCAAAAAAATTACAAATATGCGCCTGTTTTTCAATTTCTTTTTCTTTGAAACGAATTTTGGTCCAATCAGAAGTTTTTCTATGAATCTGCACAAAAAATATGCAATTGCATATAATCCGAGGTCTAGTGATTAGTTATATCGCTCACTCACTTCAAGACTGTCATAACTCAAAATTAAAAATTTTTGAGGTTGCCTTACAGAAATGCTAATTTTGCAAATATCCATATATAAATATCAACGAAATTTAGTTTATAAGTTAACAAGCCTATTTCGGATTATTCCGCCTTTTTTAAACGACTTATTTCATGTTATTTATTTTTTTATACGGACTTAAAGTTACACATCCTGACAATTTTCAATTTTGAGTTATGACACTCTTGAAGTAAGTGAGCGATATGGATTGGAAAAAAGGACCGTGACCATTAATTCCATGAAAAAATAGTATACACATTTTTACGATTTGCTTTAATTTTATGTAAAAGAAAATAAATCTCATTTATTGTAGCATAGAAAGGAACTAAAAATGCATATAAATAGTTTTAAACATTTTAACCCACATTGTTTCATTATTTGTTCCGGATTCTTTCCATGTTTCTATTTTGCGGTAGCATAACTTTTTATATAATAAAATACATTAAATATGTCGTTATTATTTATATTTAATGTCGATTTCCTTTCTGGAAAAAAATTAGTTTTCAAACTTCAAAAAAGTGTTAAAAAAGTTTTCAGGGAAAGGGTAAATAAAATGCTGCACCTTTTCTAGAAACGAAATCACTACAAGTCATTCCTAACTTCTGTTACTTTATCCGTCAATTTGCGATTCACTGCCAGTTTCCAAGTCCAAACTCCTTTAGTTTTTATTTAAAAATATGAACATAAATTCCTTCTGACTGTAGATCTGAAATAACGTTTTGAAAAGCAAGTGGTAAAAATACTTTTCTATTTCGTAATCTTTGCGTGACTCATCTCAGAGGATATGACTGGAAGATCGTGAGAAAATTCGTGTCTAGCACTAATTTCTGTAACTCGTGAGGTTTTAAAAGGTCATAAATCCGGTTTTGATCTTTTCATAGTTGAGTAGAGGGAATGATTCAGAAAAAAATCTCATTAGCCGTTTTTGGCGTGAATCTGGCAAACTTTCAATCGCTCAGGCACACTGTGCATACTACACATACATAGTTGTCCGATTAATCAGACACGCTGATTTGCCAAATATATCTTTAATGAAAAATGTGAACAAAAGTGAACATATGCGAGAAAAAATAATGTACAAAAGGAAGCATTATGGAAAAAAGTGTACAAATAATGTACATTAAAAACTATTATGTACAAGAGTCTAAAATACTGTACTGTACACTGTAATAGTGTACGGATGGTCACCGTACGTACGTCAATATTCAACACTCTCCAACTCGGGCAGTCCTTAACCGACGCAAAAACCTGTTATATGCTACATTTTATAAATATATATAGAGAAAATTACAATAGATTCGTCGTTGCATAGAAAAGTTCGTGCTAAATTTTGTTGGGATCAGATAAAAATTTAGTCATTCTGTATACCTTAAAGTGGCTCCTAGTTCACTGCTTTTTTGGACCCCACCCCCTGCCCACAATAATTAACTCATTAACACAGTGGCTCCAAAAATTTCAACGGGGATTCTGGTGGAAGATTTTTCTTCCTAACAACAATAGTCCGTATTTGATCTGAATGTGAAATTGCGACCTTCTAAAGAATCGAAAAATTTACTTAACTACCCCAAACAATTACTCTTTTGTAGAACAGTGAATTTATTGTACGAGTTTTGTTTGTGGAAGTGGAAGGAGGACACTTTGCGAAATCTCAGTTTATTTATGCTTTAGGTTTATTGTTTAGGTCACTTTGTATGCATCTCACGACTCAAATACTTGGGAGGGTAACATTATTTCGGCAGAGTGGACAAAGTACATAAACTTCGTAATAAAGTATGTGTGGTAGAAGTGTTCGTCCGCTCGATAAGCATCTGGGCAACCGAATCACTCAATGTGAAATGTTATGCCTTTTGTGGGTCACATTAGTTGGAAGTCCATCTAAACAGATGGATCTGAGACGAATATAACATACCCTACAATTGGAGGCACCATTTACTTCCTTGTGTTTTCAGGAAGGAATAAATGCAGTCGTTCTCTTTTCATGTTCACTGCCTTGACACAGCTGTAGTCTGGCGGTGAGCGTTTATCATGGTCGAAGGATTCCCTTGTCCTGAATATACAATATTTGTTGTCATCACTGCCCTGTCACATTGTATACTTCCTTCCAGTTTGGAAGGAGCAAATAGGGTTCAATGTTTCTCGGAATGAATGTTGTTTGCGATAGTGTTCACAGATGCAAGTACTCGTACGGAGTATGTGTTTACAATGTTTCCGGACTCTCGGCGTTTGCGGAATTAAATACATACAAACGTACACATTGGCGTGGGTCACACATTGGCGTATAGAATCAAGAATCTACACACGCAGATAACACTTCGATATCATTCGAGTATTGTCCCAAACATATTCAAACATAAAATATACATATCTATGTATATATTTAGGGCAAACTCGAAAGACGACTGTATAATTGTATTATATCGAGCCATGAGGGCAAATCCATCGTAAGCGACATTTTATTGCAAAAATGTATGATTGCAAATTAATACTTAGTCCATGTGTCACCGTTGTGTATCTTCGGAATATTCAAATTGTCAAAAAAAAACACTAAAAAATTGGGGGTTGCATTTTATCGTAAATGATTGTTTGAAAACACTTTTACTTAAGTCACATATTAAACTACTACGGCGACCGCAAATACGTTGCGATTTTGATAAAATTTTGCATACACGCTAAATTATATTGTGCACAACATATTCCGCTTGAAATATATATGTATGTTAAGAGTACTCTCTAAATATATAACATTTGACACAAACAAATATTATATATTTGGGAAGACATTTTTCTAAACAAATCTTTGTTTTAAATATATAATACATTTTTTCCATGTATATTCTCATTAACGTACAGGTACAACGATGCTAGATATATTTCCGTGAAATTTAATTTACTACTACAAAATCATAGCGTAGCGCCAAATTAAAGTAATACAAAAACATACACAACTTCTTTACTCTCATGCACACTGTACTCGGATCATAGTAGTCCCGAGAGAAAGATATACATATGCAGATACGTATACACATATACATAGAAGTATAAATAAACCGCGATTTTCTTCAAATTGTGTGTTTTAAAGCATTAATACAATTTATCGTAAGTGACATAATTTTTCCTACATATCAAAAATCAGTAAGTGAATTGCAGCGTAAGCGCCATTAGTTGCTTAAAATGTATGAATTGTTGTTGTTTTTTGTTACCTCTAGATTGGTAAGAAAAACTGCCCAATTTGTGTTTAATAACAATTCGGGTTTGTTATTTGTGATTCTAAATAAACAACAAAACCTGTAATATTTGCTATTTGTCGCTTGCGATTGTTTTACGCTCATGGCTCGATATTTGACACATACTATTATTGTATGGGAATATGTTTTTCATAAGCAAGTTTTTGTTTGCATTCTAATATGTATTTTTATACCCAACACTAGAGTTGTGCGAACGAACTTGTTCAATAGAACGGCCACTTTACTGAACGTTACGAACTAGTTCACACAACTCGTTCATTTCAGCTCAGTAGTTCCTAAAATAATTGACTGTGAAGATGTCTCATCATACAGCGAGTAGCTGTCAGTACCAAAGAAAATAGATTTATAAAGAAGTTCCGTCAAGTAGCAAGTAGTCTATCAGTGACGAACGAATAGAAATTTGATTGCAGCGAGTGATTTTTTGCGTATTTCAAGGCCGATTTCCGAGGTTTTTTGTTATTATCACATTTAGAAAATTAATATCGATCGTTATGCACCAAAAAAGTTCAAAAAAATACTCCAGAAAACTATATTTTTCGCGTTTAAAAATCGTTTCTATTCGTTCGTAACTCACGCAAATGTAAACAAAGTCACGACGGAACATCTGTGTAATAGAGAGTCTGTGCATATCATGTCTTTTTTCTCCAACCATGTCACTTCGTTCTCTCTTCTCATCATGAATGCATGATTCTCCCTAATAGGTAGCACCTATATAAACACATTTGTATATTCAAATCATTCCATTCATGTTTCGCTACACGAAAGTGGCTCTGCGGTATTTTGGCCCATTCCCGGCGAAGCGCCGTCTTGAGATGATCGATACTTTGGTATTTTTTAGTCAGCTCACGAGCAATTTTTCTACCACAGCGGCGTGGATTTCGATCAAATCTGGCCTTCACTTTTCGGATCATTTCTGGTGTTGTTACCGTTTTTTTCGTCCACTTTTTGGACGCGATGCAACACTGCTAGTATCACGGTAACGAGCAATGGTACGAGAAACAAAAGATTTATTCACATTTAAATGCTGGAGGGCTCTAACGATAGCCACTTGTTTTTCCACCCAAATATAAAGCAATCACACTATCACGCTTGAATTCCATCACGAATAACTTTTTTTCTGAATGCAATAGATCAAAATGCTTTTGTAAGCTTGTAAACAATAAAATGAACTGTCACTGAAATAAATCTGTCAGCTATCAGACTAGCAGTTTAGAAATGATAGCAACCTGAAGTTGGTTGCAATACATATCAGCCACCCTGTATGTTCCTCCCGACTTGGTATCAAAGCACTAAATAAGTTGTACTTAACTTGCGATCTTTAAAACATTTGGCAGAAAGAAGTTTCTTAATTTAGGAACGCATTTGATACCTCCCACACAAAGGTAACATTTTGCAGAAAAAGTTAACAGCTTAACAGTGAAATAATGAAAATTGGTTTGGGCTGAAATTATATCTTATATCTACAGGTATGTTGGGATTGAAAATGGTCCATTTTGGATATAGTCCCTATATATAGCTCCACCCACAACAAATGTCAACTGATCGGGCTGAAAATTGGTAACTGGTGTTTATTTATACCCGGTATCTTTCATACGAACAACGGTATTCATAGGTGCATTTTTTACAAAGTTCCCTCTTGATTTGACTTCGTAACGCCACAAAAACCTCAAATTTCAACTAATTGGACTGAAATTTGGTATAATGACTTTATTAGTACCCATAATCATTCACATGCGATCCATGGTTGGAGGGTTTATATGATTCGGCATGGCCGAACTTAATCCGTCTTTACTTGTTTTTCCTTGGTTTCTAGTTGCTGCATGTGGTATCCATGTTATGATACCATAGGCAGCCCTTACTTCGGTTTTAAATAAATCATTTCAATTTTTGGGTATTCCAAGCCATCATTAGTGGTCAATCCTCCAAGCAATTTGCTTTGATCCAAGATTATACGCTTTCAGTTATTATTTGTTATTATTTTACGAACATTACAAATTTCAAAAAAAAAACTTTGAATTACTGAATGCAAATAAATATTTGTTTCGGAAATAATAATAGTCCCAAATAAAAACATATTGCGATGTGAACAAAGATTTGTTTTGAACAACGTCTTCCCAAATATATAATTTTTGTGTGTTACCAAATGTTATATGTTTACAGTGTACAGAAGTGATTTTTTTCAGTTTGTAAGTACTGAAATCGTAATAGGGAAAAGTAACTTAATACTCTACTCTAATTTGCATACATATCTATTTTGTTTGTATGAAAACTCCTGTACAGGTTCCCTGTGCATCGAAGATGATTTCTGTTAGAAATTTTGCGAGTTTCAATTGTGATCTTCGAAATCTAAGTTGCTTTCCAAATTCATATCCGGATCATACTCGGATTTATCAGAAATTTTGCTCGTTAGAAATTGTAAATTGTTTACGAAGACATATCGCGACCCAGTTTAATGTGAGCACAGATGCACATGTTCGAGTCGACACATTGTTACAATGTAGTCAAACCTCAACTAAAATAATTTATTTGTTGTTAAGTTTGGTTGTTTACATGCACTACATAAAGTAGACTTTTGGCTTAAGTGGTGAGAACATGTCAAGAAAATTGTTATACGTGCCACATTGCGTACGTATGTATGTGTGGATGTGGGTGGGTATGTGCATAGATGCTGTCGTCACTGTTCTCCCACTTGTTCCCTCCACGCACACGCATCCTAGATGTCAATCTTATTCGCACCCACACACACACACTAACATATGAACACAACCAGGTTATTTCCGTTTAGTATTTGTTAAAATGAATGGGTGTGTGTGGAAGAGAGCATTGTTAGAGTTCCACACTGACATACAATACAACTATACATAAGATCGTTCTTAGCAATGTGTACGTGTATGTGTGAAAATGTTAAATTATGTACCTAAGAAAGTCGCCAAGATTTTAATTTAAGATAGCTCTACACATACAATGGCCAACAATAGAAAGGCAGCAGAGAACAGCAGAGACAAGGGGAGGTGGAAACATATCCACCACACAAGGATAAGACGAATGTAATGGCAACGGACTATCGTTAGGACACATGCCGTACGCACTGCCATTGCCGAAATAAATCGTCGTCCCTTCACGGATATTGAATTTGATGTTATTAATTTAATTATATTTAATCTGTAGGAAATCCTATAGCTAATGGCAAGAATGGATCTGTGGATGGTGTTCTGCAGTTACAATGTTTAATGTAACTTTAAGTGCCAATACATACACCCATACATATGACAATGTATCTTCTCTCAGGTCGGACTCCCGTCAATGCGAATTTATCAAAATTATTGTTATAAATGAGTGCTACTCTGTTGTAAAAGAAATAAACGATTAAAAAATTATGAAATTGTAAATTCAAGTTATACGGTAAATTTTAACCCGTAAGGAAAGACTAAGGTCCGGCGGGGACGACTGTAATAGAGTACATTTATAGAGTACATTTATAAATTCCAGGCACATATGTTATGTTTACTTTCATAAGGGATTTATACTTTTGAAAATATGAACTGATCATTTAATATGAAGTACAAAAGCCTTAATTTACGTATGATGGGTTAAAAAATTCGAACGCAAGAAGTCGGAGGGGGCCTATACATGGGTGCTATACCAAGACATTATAACAGTCCTTCTATTCTACAAAGAGCAAGCAAACCATAGTATACACCGCAACTAAGCTCGGCGAAAGGTCTTAAGCTGATGATATAGTCATACTAACCAATGGTGACCGGTCATAAAGCCCAACGGACATAACGCCCAAAATTTTTTTTGGAACTTATGACCTCTCTAAGTGCGGTCATAAAGCCGCGCGCTCGTAGAATTCCTTACACTCGGCTTTTCTGCAAGTTCTTATCTTCATCATACGTATTGTTTTAAGACTTAATATCGACATATATCATACCCTATTGAAAATAATGCCAATGCTTCTATATTTAGGTTTTTCGTTTTGCATTTTCATTTGTTATAAACTAATTCGCAGTTTTTGCGAGCACCCCCATCAAACTGAAATTCAACTTTATCACCCATTATCGTCACCTTTTCAAAAACAACTGAATGAATGTTCAATTACAACCATCGAAGGCATTTCTGATCCTGATTTAACTATAGAACCGTTACTTCTTTTACAATCATAACACATTTTTCCCAAAAGTATTCGATTTTACACATCACTTCTCACTTAACCGGAGATAGAGAAAAATATGATAGCATACCAAATTTGAAGTCAATTTCGAGAGTTATCGTGCGCACCAGCCAGCAGACAGACGGACGGACGGACATTGCTCAAATGACTTAAAATGGCCCAAAACGGATTTCCGCCGAACATACTTATGGTCTTAGGTCACTCATTCGATGTGTTACAATTTTGGCTCGTAGCAAATGTTATATACCCTCCTCTCTAAGGTGATGGGATAAAAACGAAAGTTTTGCGGATAAATACTACCGGTAACATCTCACTTAGCGTAAATAACTCTGCCCTGCCCTATGCTAACTAAAGATGGTGGAACAGAAGCAGATGTCGAAAACAGAATTCGCAAAGCCCGCATATCCTTGGCTACACTAAGTCATAAATAGAGAGCCATAAATAGAGAGCCAGGCTGGATACCAAATCAACACTTTTACATATTTCATGTGCTAAGTCGGTTTTGTTATATGGATGCGAAACCTGTTATATGGATGCGAAAACCATGTGACGAAAGCGATCACAATGAGTATGCAAATGTTTACAAAAAGGTGTCTGCGTCGCATACTTGTCATATGGTGGCCTCACACCATATCTATTGACAATTTACTGCGCGTAACTAAACAACATGCTATTGAAAAGGACACGCTTAAACGTAAATACTGCTGGATAGGGCACATGGAAACCAACAACTGAAATCGCCTATGTAGCCATGAAATCGCTAGGAGCAATATCCAAAAACCTATATGGCGGCCTTTAATCCTACGAATTGTTCCAGATAAAATGAATCAAATTATTAAATTGTATCCCAATTAAGATCCATTGCTCTTTGAAATGGTTCTTAAAATAAAATGCAAGTTGCAGAATTTTAGTGCAATCACAGCCAATGTGTAAAATTCAGTGTGACCTCTGTAGGTGGAGGGCTCATCAGGAAGCCTTTTATACCCTCATTTTAGTAAAGGAGGGTATATATCATTTGCTACGGACCAAAAGTGTAACACATCGTAGAAGTGACCTAAGACACGAAGTATATTCGGCGGAAATCCGTTGTAGCAATGTCTGTTTGTCTGGCTGGAGCGCACGATAACTTTTGAAAGGCGGAGTGGCACCGCCCCTTTTGGTACCACTCACACAATAATAACTTAAACACCAGATCTGAACATCCTTCTACATAAGCCATAACATAATCGAGCGAATGGAAGAATTAAAATACTTACGATGTAAGATAACACTGGATGGCGGAGCTGCGGAAGATGAAATCGTCTACAAAAAGCAGATGCTGCCTTTGTCAATCTTCGTAATGTTTGGAATTCTGTCTCCATACGGAAGGAAAGTGTTCGATTCGTGCGTGAAATCGGTATTTTTGTATGTTTGCGAAACGAGACCGTTAGCAAACTACCAGTATCTGTAAATAGCACTTTTTTATTGAATTCTGTTTGGAAACCATTTGGTCTAAGTGCCAATTTATATTGATGTTTATTGCTTATGGCCGACATTCCAGCGTTCATAATACCAGAGGGGGTCTGTACACACACATGTCTTCGAATAGGTTTAAGGTTGGCATTGGTTTATGGATGCCGTTCTGTAAAATTTGGTCATATAATACCTCCCACTCAAATAATCAAACTCCTGGCACAAGTTCCATATTACATACGTTCTGTGAAATTTTTCCGAAATTCCTGATGTTAAATAACTGACACACTACATTTATCCGAATGATTTCCTCATTCGCTTTTTTCAACTTCTTCTTCCTTCACATGTCCTTCAACATTTAAATAGAACTAACTGTCGTTCGGAAGCAAACTATTCGTATGTCGTATTTATGCGTTAGTGTTTTCAGTTTTTAAGAGAGTTTTTTATTCAGATAAATTGCAATTTAAGTAAATTCATTAAATAATAAAGAAGAACTAAATATATTATCAATTCTTAAACAAAAAAGGAATATTGAGCGAGAGAGAGTTCAGCTGTCGATGTAAGTATCTGTGTTATAATGTTCTATATGTGTGTACATGTATGTATACATATGTGTGTGTGAATATGGATATTTGAGGATTGGTAAATGACTGCAAACCTTTTGAATGAGTGAATTTCAAGAGTTTTCAATGGATTTTTTGTGTTCGTAGTAAAAATTTTATTAAAAATTACAAATAGTTTACATAATTCTTCATTTTCAAATACGAAACGAGAGAGAGTGTGTGTTGTTTGTGTTCGTGTGTGCGAATTATTTGAGTCTAAAAAATAGGCAGGTTTTTTGATTTTAAAGAGAGAGAGAGAGCGATAGAAAAGCCTTAGAATAAAATCATGATCACGAAAAAAATGTTGTTTTTGTTTGTTTTCATACGATATTTGTTTTCATGTTTATTTGGAGAAATGTTTCATGTGTTTTTTTTTTCATTACTTATTTTGGGTATTCAAAAATTTGTTGTTTTAAAAAATCTTTAGTAATTGTGGCTGTAATCGATAGCGGTAGAATAAGCTAATAATAACTATATTGTTTTGGTTGTTTTTATTTTTATTAAATGTAGTTAAATTAATTTATTCTTCCTCTTCTTCTTCTTCTTCCTCCTCTTCTTCTTCTTCTTCCTCCTCTTCTTCTTCTTCCTCCTCTTCTTCTTCTTCCTCCTCCTCTTCTTCTTCCTCCTCTTCTTCCTCCTCCTCTTCAACAACCTCCTCTTCGACTTCCTCGTCTTCCTCAGCGATTTCATCATCAGCCTTGGCATCTTCTTCGCCTTCGGGTGTCTCGGGTTCGCCAGCCTTCTTGCCGGGTCTTTCTCCGAACCACTTGGGCAATTTGGCTATAATATCGATGAGGGGAAAAGAATAAAATACAGATATTAGTAAAAACTCACTGATAACCAATATTACTTTGTTCTATCACAAAAAAACAGAAAAAACGCATTTTCCAACAAAAATCAAAATCGATCAGAACAAATGCGTATGAAAGAGAGATAGAGAGAGTTCATTCGATTAGTAGAGAATAGAATACATACATTTTTGACGGCCGGAATATTGATCCTTCTTTTCGTTCCAGATCTTTTCATTGACCTCCTTGCCGAGTTCTTCCCAGCCCTAATGAGGGTTATTAGCATATGAGACAACAAGATGCACACACACACACAGACAGATAGGTGATAGGTAACAGTTAACATGTAATTATTAAATCAACGCCGTCATAAAAATAGACAAGTAGAGAAAAGAAAGAGAGAGATATGATGTAGTGTAATTGTTTACAGTGTAGTGTGTAGTTGTTGTAATTGTAGTGTTTTTGTGATCGATGCAATAATTAAGTAGTAGTGGTAGTCCCCCCCAAGTAAAGTACAAGTACTAGTACGATGTTTGCTGGTGTGTTGAGAGTGTTAACGGTGTCGAGTACTGTCTGAGAGAGAGATAGAGAGTTCTGTGTGTTCGGAAACCAGTGTTCATTTGGGACCTGATTTCGTTTGGTTAATTCAACAGGAAAACACATTTCAACACAACAACAGGAGCGTGTCCTGTTGTGTGTAAAACAAACGAAACAAACGAGGACACATGTAAAAGAACTCCACAGTAACACACGGAGTAGGTTCGTCGGAAGCTTACATTTTGATCGTTGTGTGAACCTCTCTTGTCTTTCTTGCCAGACTTTCTCTAAAGTTTCCTTATAGAGCGTATCGTAACCCTTAGAAATGGCAAAAAAAATCATATTGAAATTTATATGTGGGTGATTTTCCGGAGTACGGAGTCAAGTAATATAAAATCCCCATTGCATTGCATCACATAACGATTACAATAAAGAGAGCAAAGAGAGAGATGGATATACAAATACTTACACCTTCGAAGAGTTTCTTCTTGTCGTCGTAAGAGCGGGTATCTACACGTCTTTCGTACTTGGAGGCGACTTGAATCTTGGGCGGGTATTTGCCAGTCAAAGCTTCGGGGTCGAGACCCTTCTTCAAGGCTTTGTGCCTGAGCTGTTGCTTCTGTCTTTCCTTCAATTCTTTCAACTACAGAAGGGGGGGGGAGGAGGTGGAAGAGGAGAATAACGTGATTATCGGTCACACATTGAATTCAATGAATACTTACATCGTAGTCCTGACGTTTCTGCCTTTCTTCCAAGTCATACTTCTCAGTTTCCAATTTGACGATGAGTTCCCACAATTCTTGGGCCTTTTCGCGCAATTTGTCCTCGCTGAAACCTTCGATGGCGAGGGGCTTGATGCGGAACGACAGGGAGATCTTCTTCTCTTCCTCGAGTTGTTCCTTAGTCTTGTTACGCTCCATGGCGGCGGAGGAGAGACCCAACTATATTATCCATCCCGAAGTACACAAGCACGCATCCGCACACACACACACATTACAGTCATACATTACACAGGCATACGAACACATAGTGACAAAGGGACAGTTCGATAGACAGATACACAGAAACACAAAACGCAAATGTGTGTTTTGTGTGTGACACAAAGAGAAGAAAGAAAGAAATAAAGTGTAACACGTGTTTAAAAAGAGATTGTCATTCGACATAAACAATTGCAATAATGAATTAAATTAAATGTATAACATTTGTTTGGTTTTTTTAAATTTAGCAGGGTAAGGTTAAACGAAAGGGTTGGGACGGGGGTAAAGAATTTCGGGTGTTTTTTGAGTTGTTTTTTTGGTTTTGTTTTGTTTTGTCGGAGGGATAGAAATGTAGGAAGAAATGTGGAAAGATAACAAAAAAGAAGGCAAAATAAGTATGTTGCTATGCAATAAAGTGAAATAATTACCACGCCTGTGTCCTTCTTGGCAATGGTGAAGTTGGGGCCCTTCTTGTCCTTGTCCTTCATGGCTTGGAGCATGGCTTGACGCTTCTTTTCGGCTTCTTCGAGACGTTGACGCTTCTCTTCGATTTCGCGTTGTTTCTTCTCTTCAACCTCGCGAACGCGGCGTTCTTCCTCTTCCTTCTTGCGTTGAGCCATCTTTTGCTCTTCCTCAGCGCGGGAGATCTTGCGCTTGGCTTGCTTCTCCTTGAGTTTCTTCAACTCATCCTCTTCCTTGGCTCTCTGTTTGCGCCATTCGGTGATGTATTCCTTCAACTGATCGTCGAGATCGGAACGCTTTTGGTCTTGGCGCTTGATGAACTCTGGATCACCCTCACCTCTAAACATGCAAAAAGAACAAGCAGAAAAGAAAACAAGATATCCATTAGTATAGACCCAGTCAATTCCAAATGCTGCCAGCCTCCGGCATCAGCTGCAGCTGCAGCTGCAGCGGTGGCGACAGCAGCAATAACAACAGTACACTGCAAACTTTAAATATATTTATGTACGAGTATGTATGTACGGGTATGTAAGGATGTAATCATTTTGAATAGTTTCTCTCTCAATGATGTTTGAGTAATGTATTTTAATGTATTTTATTTTACATGAATACGTAACACACAAATTTACTATCAAATACATACATACTACTGTTAGCTCTACTTATACTTATGTAAAGCATAGTATCTATACATACATACATATATACAATATAGAGCACACTCACACGGGCACACACGCACACAAAGTTGTTAACACTTACTCTCACTCAGGAGCAATTTAGCATTTTTCTTCATTAATCAAAAATATGGTGGGAATTAAAAAAACACATCTCCCGCGAGGTGAGAGGTGAAAGACTGTTACAATTCAAAAATGTCTTCTATGTACATCAGTGCAAACGTATAAACGAGTGTATCTAATTTTTTTTTTTATTTTAAACATAATTAATGGATTAAAACAATATTATTCTGCATATTTTATAAAGTTTTCTCTTTTTATAAAATTTACCACTATACGGATGAATTGTATGACTTGAAAGTGTACCACAAATACCTACGATACCTCAACTGATGTTCTTCGGAAAATACAATACAAATACCAAGAAAATATTTTGACATAATTTTGTTTTAGTTTAGAAAATTGCCATTCGCATTAAGTAGTCGACAAGTTGAAAAACGGAATGGCATAAAGACATTGTCATAAATGTAGATCGCATACTGTATATTAAATAGAATCACTTTAAGCCACTTGATCCAAATTATGGAATAAAACACAAACAATTTTGAAATTTCTTTTTTGTCAGTATAAGTACGACTCTCATGACACTCACACTCATTTACATAGAAAACATCAGAGCGTGAGTGTTCGTGGGTTTGAGTGATGAATGGCTCGCTCATTTTTGCGGTCATCGTGTGATTACGTGACTCGGTGCGTATAAGTGATTCGATTATGGATAAAGTATACGACACAACAGAAACATGAATGAAAAACATCAACATGAGGTTTTAGAGTGGAAGAGCGAGTTTGGAAGGAATGATACTCGTATTAAAAAAACAATGTAAATCATATAAACACATACACACACGCGCACACACATACACACAGAAAAACATTTATTTTCATGTTATCGTTATGTTTACGATTGTTATTATTATTATTATTATTACTTATTATTATTATGTTCACGCAAAAAGCAAAGTGTGTGAGCATTTTTATTTGTGGGGCAGATGGTTCTGTGGGGTGGTTTGGTGTTCGATATGGTGTGGGAGTGGTGTTTCACAAATGGAGCTTTTCCGATGTATGAATATGGTGGTCGGTTGGAATGTATGGCCAAAGTTATAAATTACACCGATGGTGTTATTCCAAAGTGGGTGACAACTACTAAAACGCCATTAAATATGTAAATAATTTTGTCTTCACAAAAGCTTCATTTCATGTCACAAGTCGTTTTTCGTATTGTTTGTTTATTTGTTGGTTGGTATGTTTGATATCAATTTGAATAGTTTGCCAAAAACAACAAAAATATGATGGGATTAGAGTTCCGCACACAAACACGCCAACCTGGGTAAAGGAATTTAGTCCATAGTTCAAAAATCTCATTTGGTTAGAAAATTTCATCAGAATTTTGTGTTCGAAAAAGTTTGCGTGTCTGTGGCGGCAACATTGAGTATTGGAATTTGGTTGAATTTTTTAGGTCATGGGGGACCGTCAAATGGATCGATGGATCGTATGGAGAGGTTATTTACTCGAGGCTCGCAATTAGTTTACAGCAACGTAATTACGATACGATACGAACAACAGTGAACAACAACAATGATAACAACAGCAACAACTATAGAGGTATGTGGGCATTTTTTCATCGTAAATGCATATATAGGAAAGAATCACTTACTCGGCTGGTGTCTGAGGTGGTTTTCTGTACACGCAATCGAATATTTGGAAATTGGAATGATGATATTTTGTTTTGTGTTTGTTTGTTTGATTGTTGACAACAAAAATAATAATTTTTAATTTTTTTATATATTTTTTTTTTGTTTAGCATATTATGTGTTGGTGGCATTGGATGTAGCCGCGCCAGTCGTGATGATGATTGCGAGCACAAAAATAAAATGTATCGACAAAATGTGTGTTCGATTCGATTGGATACGTTTCGTTTCAAACAAAACAGGAAACAAAAAACATTTACAACAAAAATTTCGTTTTTTTCATTCGCATTTTCATTAAAGTGGGGAAGAAAAAAGAAAAGAATAAGAGATCAAACGTTAAAAAGTTTCAACTTCCAAAAAATTCATTATCAAATCTAAGCAAAAATCGTTGTGCACAAAGCTCAAGGAACCGTTTATGAGATTTATACAAATGAATTTGAGGACTGATTTTGATGTTGATCTTTTGTTTGGTTTTTTTTTTGAAAATAAATAAGAACAAGTTTTTGCTTAGATCTTTAGAATATGTGTGAGTGAGTTCATTTCGTTTTTCGTATATATTTGTTTGTTCTTGTAACCAAAGTAGCGAAATGCTTGCGAATTCAGAACTTCTTTAACTTACTTCCTGAAATTAAATAGAGAAATGAAGGAAAAGAAATCAATGAAATTGCCTTTCAACTACTCATGGATAGATAGTTACAACAACATCTAGTTAAAGCCAGGATCCAGGGAATTATTTGAAACATTTACAAAATAGAATCACCAATTGGGAGATAGAGGTAGATGATATATATAGATATTTTTCGCCAATTCTTTATAATAGTTACATTAGATACTAAGAGGGAGGGCGGATTTGTGTGGATAATTAAGGCTTTTTGAATAAATTCCTTTTGATTTCCTTAGTTTTTCTTCTCTTGGTTAATAGAAATTTAGATTTTGGGAAATCGCTTTTCATTTTTAGCACTCTTTTTACGGGTATTTTAGCTAAAGTAGTGGGGATGTGAACGCATGTAAATAGTTGGGCAATACTTACTCTCTGACCTCCTCGACAACCTCCTCCTCCTCTTCGGAACTGCTTTGGGGAAGCAAATGTTTTCATTACGGGGAACATTTTCACATTCATTAACACATGTATGAACCAATAACGATCGAACGGACGAACGGTATGCACGATTATTATACGAGAGGTGGGTGGGATTCGACAGTGGGTGTTGCAATGGATCAGGTATGAGAACAGGTGACGATTGTGGTTTTGGTTTTGGTTTTGGTGGAGAGACGGGTGTTATGGTAAGGGAAAACGTATGAAAAGAAAACAGAAAAACTTTAAATATCGAAACACTAAAAATCACAAATCAATATACATATAAATATGCATGTTTGTTTATAAATATAAATACTGTCCGTCCTTGTCTCGTTCTGACACCTTCTCAGCAGTTGTGGTTATTATTAAGATTAAAATTAACATTTAACAATTTATATTTTATCAAGACTACACAGATTTCTTGTCCACTTTCATCAACAAACTTTTGTACATTCTTCTGTTCAGGAACTCAAAATGAAAACACAGTGCTACAAATAAATTTACATTTACACAAGAAGTATATAGAACAAGGATATGTATTTGGAATTTGTTTTGGAATGTTTGAGTCTCTGAATCTGACGACTGTAATGTATTGCTGTTGTCTCTATGTTCGTGTCTTTTGTTATTCTAAACAAATCTAACTATAAACTGGATCGATAGATCGATCGATCGACCGATCATTACGATTTGACTTATATACTTACGTGTACTCCTCATCGTCGGACATGGTTATGGTTAGGGATTAAAAAAACCTGTAAGCAAATAATGGAGAAAGAGAAAATCGTAATTAGTATTTTCGGGAAATTTACTACGTAATCTATAATAATATTAATCATGAAATGGAGACACAATTTCCACTTTCTCGCTTCAAACTCTGTTGTTGACATTTAGCTTCGTTTTAGCTATTTAGTTTCTTAAGTAGACTTTGCTGGTATTTTATATAAAGACATTGTTGGTAATATGAAACTATTTTCAGAGAAAGTTTTAAGGAGATTAAATCCGCTTTGCCAAAGTCCGTTCTAAAAGAATTGTATAGTTACTCTCTATATGCAGATTTATTAGAGAACCACATTTCTGCTATGCCAGCTTTAACACATGGTAATCTAACCAAATTGATTTCGAATAATATTGCATAGACATTTTAAGAAGAAGTCTTGATCTATCATGACTCTAAATTTCGATAACAAAATCTATGAAACATGGATGTGATCACTTATCCTGCATACCCACAATACAGGCGGCTAACAATTCGAGTTTAGAAACAATGCAGTGAGTGTAATTAAGCACAACAAAAAATTGTTCTCTAGTTTAAGAACACAGGGTAGTCCACAGTGTGAATATTTTCTCGTAAATTAAATCCTACTCACTTATTCCTTAAGACCCTGGTGAGAGTAACTCACTATCTAACTAATAATCTAACAAGAATGATTTCAGTAGTCTAATTCAGATGACTAGCAAATGGGCTTTCTTCCCATACCAGAAAATATGGTATAGTTTTTTCTGCTTGACGCAAAACGTAAACAATTCAAATGGATTACGCATCAGACATTTTCTAAAAATAATTCCCATGAGCATTGTAGTTTAATAGACACTACATAATATGAGTAGTATATACATATGTAGTAGTATATATTAGAAGAAGGTACATATATGTATTCACATATACGCGTGAGTGTTTTATATATATAGACTTGGTTAAATATGTGAGAGTATTATTTAGTTTATATATTAATTTTTGAGGGGGTCAGCGATTAAGAAGTTATACATACATATATATATATATGCATGTATGGGTCTAGGAGTTTGAAAATGTATTTATGTGTGTGCGTGTGTACATGTCATAATTTCGAATGTTGACCAATATTTTCCCATTAAACCAATAATGGTATTAATACACACATATGCATAGATCGCTATCTGGGATCTCGCTCTCGCGCTCTCTTTCTCTCGTAGTCTGTTTGAGTGTGTTACTCTGTGTTTCAGTGTGAGTGGTCAATATCACACATTTAACGGACGTCTAGTGTTGGCTCAACGTCTAGATGTGGGGATTTAAAAATAGATCGTATTGAATTTCCATGAGAGCGTTTGTTTCTCCCTTAGAGAAGAGAGAGAACATTAAACGTTTAGAAGCTTTTTTTACCTTGGCACTAATACAAATAAAATAGTAGACAGTAGCGAAATATTATTTCAAAATCTATATCTATTTAAGTGTGAGTATTTGTATAGATAGGTATGTATATACATTGAAATATCTATGCTTAATGTGTAATGTGTATGTTCAGGTACATTTATGTATGTATGAGGGTGGTGGTAGATCTTTAGCTACAGATTTTTTAATAGAACCAAGAACAAATTTACTTTTTCTCAGGGATTTTTTTCTGAAACGAATAGTTTTTGCAAGTTTGATTTTGATATATCTCAATGCGTGGGTTTCTTGCGAAGGTATTTCATATGTGTGTGTGTGTGTGTGTGCGCATGGTTGTGAGAGTATAAGTGAACTATATTTTTTCATATGATAACCATTTATGTAATATTTCATAATTCCAGTGGCTGAAATGATTCCAAAATTATTTTGGAGGTGTTTCTTTTTCTTTACATGTTGTAAATCCCAGCTTGACTTTTCATTAATTCACAAACACACACACGCACACATATGCACCTTGTAAAACTTTTTTTCCAATAGTTGAATTTTCATAAATCTTTGTATCCAGACTACATTATTATTTCCAGTGAAAATTGTTCTGGGTCCCTCAGGAACACATCGAGTATTTTAAATTTATTCTCTCAATTAATTTTTTTGTATTTCTTTGATCATCGGTTCGGTCTAGGAAACGATATATACAACATCGTCTGCAGCCGAGAGCTGCGAGATAAATATATCATGTAACACTTTGAGGTCGCAAGTTCTAAAGAATGTCCTATTTTTAGAACTCGTTTGAAATATAAAAAAATACAGGATCGGCAATAAATATAGCACACAAAAATTTAATTTCACTTTGATGATTATGAGGAAAACTGAAATTGTTCACTGTCCGTCCATAGTAAGTGTTAAATTCTATTGAATTGATGGACATTTTCCTTTTAACATATTTAAATATTATATAACTTTGTTTATTCGCCACATAATGTTCGGTTTAGTTTGTTAGCCAGTTGCTTGGTTTTGTTTGGATATCATCGTAGGCCATAGTTCCATTTCATGATCAATTTAAGGATTATCACTTTTTTATTTTTTTTTTTCATAAAAGTTTTGTCATAATTCTTTATGATTTCTGATAAGTTTTTAATTTTTTTTTTTTGCTTTTGCCAGAACTTACTTCGGGAAAAGAAACAAATTAAACTCTCTACTGTTGTCCGAGCAGCTGACGTCGTTGGAGCGAATGCTGCGGTTCGACTAAACAGACTGACGATCTACTAAGAAACAACACGCTATGTTAAAGATTTTTCGGAAAATAGAATGTTCAGTTTTTCTTTACCACTACACAGACACTTGAGTGTTTTTCCCCAAACGATCGAACTAACGAACGAATGCTGCACGCTCTTGCACCTTAGCTGGGATGGGAGTGTATATTCGTCCGTGTATATTTGTGTGGATATATGTGTGTGTGTGTGTGTATGCTTGCCTCAGGAGGAGTATTAAGGAGAGTTGGTGATTCTATTTTCTCTGTGTCAGACAGAGAGAGCGAATGCAAGATGAAAAGAGATACACCGAAACGATTGGCACCTACACAGGTGGCGACGGGGGTCTAGAGAGGGGCGCAATTCGATCAGTTGGCTTTGTGTATGTGTGTGATTGATTGTGTGAGCCAGTATAGCAACAATTTGACTATTCTATCATAAACATTTCATTTCAAATTTAAGGCTCATAGCATAATTTTGAAATAGAAACTTTATTCTACAAAAAATCACATACAAACAAACACACATACACACTGTGGTGGTTACATTCACATTTGTGAATAAATGTCTGCGTGTGTGTATCCATACATATATGTATAAAATATATACTATATAAACCTGAATCGTTCAGAATTGTATTTCTAGAGTGAAATTTCGCTTCGTAGCTGTCTATTGTGGCCACCGGCCGCCGTGGGTGGCTGTGCGGGTGGCGACTGCTGGGAAGGCTCCTCTCTCTCTCTCTCTGTTTCGCTGTGACGACAAATTTGTTTAGTATTTAATATTGATCTGGATTCATTCCACTGTTCCAATTGCCATTACCGTTGAATTGTTGTTGTCCATTTCATATATGGCCAAGTATCGTTTAACACGATTAACTCAATTTGCACACATGGAAAGTTTCTACTCTCTGTATGCACCATTGGAATACATTTAAATGGACTTCTTTCAATAGAAATCTATCCACTCGACGGTGAGGTGACGTTGTCATCATGGCTACGGAATTGTCGGTACATTATTGCCTCATTCTACAACCACCTTCAGTATTGATCATACGCAGAGTTGTACATATACATACATATATATACATACTTACATACCTATAGCAAACAAACAAATATTTATCAATGGACACTAGGCCAATCGAAATTTGCATTCATATATTGACTTCCTTTCCGATTACATACATCCGTACTTATACATCCATACATACGAACTTATATGTATGTGTAGACAATATGAAAACCTTTTTCCTACATTCCTACTAACCCTCACCACCCACCATTTACCCCGTACCATTGAGGAGCCACCGCCTCTGTCGCATCAAACGCTTGCATTAGGGTCATCAATACGGTTGGGTGTGGGGAAATCGAGAAAATCGGGCGAGGAGAGGTGAGAGAGCCTATTCAATGATTACTATTTTCTCTGGATTTATTTTTGTTCCACATTGTTTTCTTTGTTCATATTAAATATGTATGAATGTATGTATGTATGTTGTCTGCATGAACACTCATACATGGGTACATAGTATATGCATGTGTTAATACACACACAAACACATGCATAAAGAACGCGCACATATTTTTAGCACCACAACACATATGTCTGTTCCGATGTGCATATATATTCGGTATTTATATCATTTTCATTATTATTTTTTTTGCCTCCGTTTATTTTTCTTTGTATGTATGTAAACAAAAAAATTTCTTGGCTCTTATAAATATTCTTATTTTGAATTAAAAAATTCAAGCAGAAAATATTTCTAAACAAAATTGAATTAAATAATACTTTGGTCATCACAATTTTGTAATAAGTTGATTCTTATGGACAGTATCAAACGCTGTAATATTTTGCAGCCGCTTCAATCATTTTGGGAATCTGTTCCAAATACAGCGCCTTATCGTAATCACGCCACACAGATCAAGTCCATTTTTAGAAATGTTTGCAGTGTAATAATTGATAAATCAATTAAAACATAACATTGTTTTTCTTCAGAATTAATTCATGCGACTATTTTACGTTTTATTTCTTATCGATCGTGAAATATTGCGATAATATATGATTGGTATCATACGTATACAGGATATACTGACCAAGTCCATCTTCCATAAATATTTGTCTGGAGATTTCAGATAATGTTTGCTCGGGATTTGCTCAGTTTATCCCATAAACCCTCAAAATATTTAAAGATATAAGAAACGATAAATTATAAGAGCAACAGTGTAAAAACCAAAAACCGCGATACATTTTTTTCGTGTAGGTCTTGTCGAGTAAAACAACGTTCTTTCTGTGAATATGTGTGTCATACTAATTCATGGAACATACTCAAATCAATTGGCCTTAAAAAATAAGCGTTTAGAGATATTTGGCTCCTAATTTCTGTGGCGCGAAGCCGAAAGTAACCCCTAATCCAATACTTTTAATATTCTCATGACTGTATTGGAATATCATTCACATCAATAATTGTTTAGATCCGACCAAGACGTCAAGAATTATTATGCCAAAATATTTATAACTATTCCAAATAATACATTTTCGTGCAAAAAAGCAAATTTTTATGTTTTTTTGTGACGAAAAGTTTAAAATTTTTGATTGAAACCAATGGTGCAATGGTAGTATATTGTGTACAATTTTTATAAAAAATATAAAAAAAATATGGCAACGACATCATTTATGCGGAAGCGTCTCGAAAGAAGTTGAATGCCCCTCATAACTCGATACCGGTTCATCTGATATTAATATAGCAAGGTAACGCTGTCGAGTTTTTTTTTTCGAAATTTAGTTTTTTAATTTTTGGGAACATTTTGAAGTGAAAAATTAGATTTTTGCGAAAAAAAATCGACTAATTTGTTATTGTTAAATAAAAAAATTAACAAATTTATAAAAAAATCGACAGAGTTACCTCCTAAATTATGTAAAGAAATAGTGTTAAAAATGTCAAAAGGATCGGTTCAGTAGTTTTTGAGTTAAGAGGGACACCGCCTTTGAAAACATGGGTTGTGGGAAAAACGCTTTAAAGTTTTTCTGATGTACTGAATCACAAATAAGGCGAGGTTGCTTAGGTTGCTGCATCTTCGTTAGTTTTTCTCCAATTCACCTCAAATTTTCACACAATATTCTTAAAAGGTTCTCTATTCAGAAAATTTTTTAAAAAAAAATAAAAAAAAAACGTTTGTAAACGTTACCCCCCTTTAACAGGACTGCAGGAATTTTAAAAACTGTACACTGTGTAAATATTTTGAGTATTGATATGTATATTAAAGTCATAAGCTGTTTACTTTTCGTACAAAATTGTACCTTTTTGTTGGGGGTACCAAAAAAGGCATGGCAATAACACTCATTTTTCACTGGACTGTAAGTACCAGGCATGTTTTCGTTACAGGCCAGCGATTTTAGTTTAGCACTTTGCAACGAAAACAACTGACTTTCACTAACTGGCGCATAAACAGTAAGAGGCGGATTTCCCCTATCTGGTAGCAATGGTGTCATGAGTTCCGAAGAAATAATGTGCGAAACAGACAAAAAAAAATCATAAAATGTATTTATAAAACATATATTTACTATTCTATTGTTTGCACTCTTTTTGCAAATATTAAAATAATTGTACATTAGGCGTGTTTTCGTTACACCATAAGTGCTTAATTTGTATGGGGAGCTAAGCACTATTACTTCCCGATGAAATTTGGTGCTTGTGTTCCTGTCTTAATCGAGTATGATGTTGCCAGATTGGGCACCCTATATTTAGCAATATGGCTTCCCATTTTTGGAGAGATTGTTATCAATTATTGTGAATTAACGGGAAGAAGAAGAAGAACAAAAATGGGAAATTATTTTAATATTTGCAAAAACAGTGTAAACAATTGAACATAGGATAGTAAATATATGTTTTATAAATACTTTTCACGAATTTTTTGTCTGTTTCGCACTGTTCTTTCTTCGCAACTCATGACACCATTGCTACCAGATAGTGAAAATCCGCCACTAAACTAAAATTGCTAGCTTGTAACGAAAACATGCCTAAATTTGTTCTTCTTCTTCCCGTTAATTCACAATAATTGACAACAATCTCTCCAAAAATGAGATGCCATACTGCGAAATATAGGGTGCCCAATCTGGCAACACCATACTTGATTAAGACAGGAACACAAGCCCCAAACTTCATCGGGAACTAATAATGCTTAAAAGTGCTTACCTCCCCCAACAAATTAAGCACCTATGGTGTAACGAAAACACGCCTATAATAAAAGCATCACACTACACAAAACTTCAAGTATTTATATGCACTGGTATTAATATTACAGTTAACAGTTTGCACGAAATGGTCTCTTGGTGTGGGAGGTACCAAAAGGGGCGTGGCAATAACACCAATTCTTTTAACGGACTAAAGGCACTATAGAAACATTACTCTTCACAACATTTTAAGTATTTATATGACTGGTATTAAAGTTATTTGTAGTTAACTTTTTGAACAAAATGGTCCCTTTGTGCGGAAGGTACTAAAAGGGCGGATCCACTTTGTCCACCTTTCTCAAGTTAATAGCGACAGATAAACTATTACTATGTGTGGAATTACAGAAGATTCGGATAAGTATAGATGCTGTTAGAGAGTCAATATTTCACTAAATGCTAACCCTTTGTGAGGGAGGTACTAGAAGGAGTGGACCAGTATGACCCATTTTCGAACTTAGCCGAATATTGTCACATACAAAATTTAAAGTCAATCCGTTACTCCTTTCGAGAGTTATCGTATGCTGCAGCCAGACAGACAGGCGGACAGACAGACAGAAGGATGTGTTACACTTTTTGTTCGTAGCCACAAAAGGAGGGTATAAAAATAATATAATTGTATATCCTAAAATAAAATTAAATTTCTACTATAACAAAATTTGACTGGAAAAAATGTAGCGTTAGTCAATTGCATGCCTTAAAATGGGCTCACGGCTTATTAAAGAAAACGACAAATTTTGTAGGCTGCAAATAATGTATTTTAGAATTCTTTTATATTTATGTATATTTCTTTTAGGTATTCGATTTTGTGTGCTTGCAAAATTCTCTAAAAATTTCGAAAGCACACTTCAACTTTCAAAGATACTTTAGATTTTTGTAGCGTACGTCACAAAACTTTGTGATGCATTTTTTCGGAAAAAAATTAGTGTTTTAAATTTATGTTTTATGTCATTCGAAAGTACACTTAAATCCCGCTAAACACTATGTATAAGTTGAAGGTATCTCTTTTAAAATACCGAAATCTATTTTAATCGGGAAACGCGTACGAATGTAGCGTTTGTCACACAAGATTTGTCCGCAATATGATCAAAAAGAACATTTTTTAACAAAAATATGTCATTGCAAATGAAATAAATAATTCCTATTTCATGCAATAATATCCATAACTACTGAACCGATTTTCGCCTAAGCGGTAGTTGGCGGTCAAGGAAGTTAATATAACTAGATTTAAAAAAATCCTGGGACGAAAAAAAATCGAAAAAAATACTTTACTTAATTTTTTAAAATTTTGCATCCTAGCGAAGAAAATAATGCCAATTTGAAAAGAATCTATGTATAAATGTAGAAATTATAGCCCTTTTTGTAGAAGGTAAGAGAATTTCAAAAATCTTTTTTTTTAATTTCTGTTTAAATAGCGATTTTATTTATATTTATTATGTACATTTGAGTTTATTTACATATACAAATTTCATTAGAGTTGTTGAGTACTCAGTTGAACTTGATGATGTTCCCGTAATTAGGCTGTTAGCTATACATGGACACTTCCTACTCCAATCTATTAACTTAGACAAAAATAGCAGTCCGTATCGTAAATATATGGTTGTCTCCAAATCATTGGCATTCCAAATTGTACGTGATGTCTAAAAGTAAAACGTTTTATTCCACAAAACATTGTAATGCATTAATTGTAAAGTACATACCGCATGCTTCCACTAGTCCATCGAGTAAGATTTACATGACACGAATTACACAAAATACTATGTGTCCAGTTTGTTCATATTTTTAACTCGTATACCAAAATAATGCCCATATATTTCTTCTATTATTTTACTAAACGCACGTATATTTTTTTAATTACATATTTTCCGCTGATGTGGCACATTGAAAAGTTCTTTGCCTTTTACTCATACTTCGAAATATAACTTTTTAATATTTTTCAGAAAATCGACCTATCTCTTTAAGGCGCTGAATTACACTAATTTGTTAATAAGGAATTTCATTCATAAATTCCGGGTTTAAGTTTCATAAGTTGCAGTACCTGTAGCTGACATATAGTTTGCTTCGAACGTAGAAACTCAATATTTTCAAGAATGTCGCGTACTACTTTGTATTGCGTATATATAATTTTACTACCTGTATACAGGGTGGCTGATATGTAATGCAACAAAGTAAAGCGCTATATTTTTTTATTTTTTTTTTTAAATTTTATTGTTAAAAAGCAAAACATGTCGGAAATAACATAAAATTTTAGAAACAGTTTAGATTTGTTCGAATTGGCCACCTTTGGCACGAATTATGGCCTTCAAACGGCCGACAAAGCCATCACACGCTGCACGAAAGTGGCTCTGCGGTATTTTGGCCCATTCCCGACGAAGCTCCGTCTTGAGATGATCGATACTTTGGTATTTTTTAATGCGAATCTTACTCTCTAAAATGCCCCAGGCGCAAAAGTCCAACGGATTGAGATCCGGAGATCTTGGTGGCCATTGTGCGGTAGAAATGAAGCGAGGAACCTCCTTTTTAAGCCATTCTTGGTTGACGCGTGCTGAGTGCGATGGTGCTGAGTCCTGTTGGAATGTCCATGGTCTGCGGTCGAAATGTTTGTCTGCCCAGGGCTTCAATACTGTCTTTAGGACATTTTTCCGATAATATTCGGTATTTATTTTGACCCCATGGTCGATGAATACGAGCGGGGAGCGACCATCGGCCCACACCATTACCATCGGCGGCGCTTGAGTTCTGGTGGTCAATCGAAGGTGTGAATTTTCAGCTGACCTCTTTGGCAAGTAAACCCGATCATTTTGCTTGTTCACAAACTGCTCAATTTGGAATGGTTTCTCATCGGAGAAAACCAAATTCGGTAACTGGCCACTTTCGTGCAAGCGAAGCAACTCCTTGGCTCTTTCCAGTCTAACTTTTTTTGTGCATCGGTGAGCTCTTGCACTTTTTGGAACTTCAATGGCTTTAGTCCAAGCTCATTTTTTAATATGTGTTGTATCCGTTCTCGCGATATGTTCAGCTCACGAGCAGTTTTTCTACCACTGCGGCGTGGATTTCGATCAAATCTGGCCTACACTTTTCGGATCATTTCTGGTGTTGTTACCGTTTTTTTTCGTCCACTTTTTGGACGCGATGCAATACTGTCAGTATCACGGTAACGAGCAATGGTACGAGAAACAAAAGATTTATTCACATATAAATGCTGGAGGGCTCTTACGATAGCCACTTGTGTTTTTCCACCCAAATATAAAGCAATCACACTATCACGCTTGAATTCCATCACGAATAACTTTTTTCTGAATGCAATAGATCAAAATGCTTTTGTAAGCTTGTAAACAATAACATTAACTGTCACTGAAATAAATCTGTCAGCTATCAGACTAGCGGTTTAGAAATGATAGCAACCTGAAGTTGGTTGCAATACATATCAGCCACCCTGTATACGACTGGAATGTCCATGCCCCCAAAAAGCGTAAAAAGTGTTTTTTTTTTAAATCATTTTTTTCTCATATTTTTGACGACTGTTACTAAACCAAAGATTCTACGTGAAAGCGATATTTGAACAATATGTAGCCCTCATAATTTGAGCCCCTTTAATTTGAGGCATAACACGGCTCAATCAGGCTTATACTTGAAAAAAAAAATTTATATTTTTTTCATTGTTTTTAAAACGCGATATCTAGAGAACTTGATTCTACCAAAAATGGGCGAGATCAAATCAGAGGGCGTGGCCCGCCCATACAACTCCATTTTTAAAAACGGTATATCTAGACTTTATTTGAAGCCAAAATATTCAAACTTGTTGCAGATATATTTAATACGTAAGTGTATGATCATGACAAAAATGGGGGAAAATTGGATCAGTGGACGTGGCACGCCCATATCAGTGAAGTTTTAAAATTCAGGTATCTTGCATAATTTGTTAGCGAGAGTGCTGTAATTTTATCCATGTGCAATTGGTGGCAGTCTACGTGCTTGGACCAAAAATTGGCGGGACCGGACCAATTGCCCGTATATATAAGCCAAGTTTTTAAATTGATATATCTTAATTCATGTCTATGTAATTTTGTGTATGTGTATCTGGTGGCAGTCTACGTGATTGGTTAAAAAATAGGAGGGAACGGACCAATGGGCGTGGCCCGCCCGTGTATCATAAGAAAAATATATCATAGCAAGAATTGTATATGTGAAAAAGCCATGACATGGTAAATGGTAAAGATTGACGGCGAGAACGCCTAATGAGGTTTTGTTCAGGATCATCCCCTCTACTCAACTTTCGCGAGTTATCGCGATAAAAAAAACAAAAACCGAACTCAATTATATCACGCTAAAAAAGAAACGCTACTGTAGTATATTGATATAATGTTGCAGATATTGAGAAAACCTACCCGAAAAAGTGCATCCAGTGCCTTAAAAATCTAAAAAAATGTCGACTTATTAACATTTTCCCCCCATTTTTCACCTTTATTGCTCAATAACTTGATTACAAATCCACAAATATGCTGTTTTTTTTTCTTGAAAGTGCCTATTTACAATACCGTGTGTTTTTCCCTTGGCTACCTGTAATGAATGAGTTTTCTACAGAAATACAACCCACATTTATGAGCCCTATTTTTTTTTTTGAAAATTTTGAAAAATTTTGTCGTCGATGTTGGACCCAACTGAATATGATGTGATACTCTTTTGTTAGTATTTGTTTGTGTTCTGTAATTTAAACGCCATATCCGTGGCACTAACTTCTTTTTCATGGAATTCCAATTGTCTGAGTTCTGAATTTCATATTGAGTTGATGAATATCAACTGATGAGTTTCGAATTCCAAATGGAATTTTTAAAATTCAATCAATATTTTCTGACAAATTCCTTAACCGCTCTGCAGTTCCTTCTTACAACATGTTTAGGTTTCTTCAGATTGAGTACATCTGCATCTGATTCCAGATTCAACTAATTTCAAATGTACTCATATGTAGAAGACATACTCCTAGTTATATGTGCACCATAAATACTTGCGTTAGTTGTTCAGTGGAGAATTAGCCATTTTTTACTTAAACTAAAATCGTATCGTTATGCACTTGTAAGTGACGAACAGAAATAGTAATTCCTGAACCGATTAACAATTGCATTCGGTTATGAAAATCTTTTCCTCGAGTAAAATCGACTAAACGACTATCTAAACTAAGTGCGATAAAAAAATACCGCAGACGGACGGACTATCGATGGACTAAAAATGTTGTTTTCAACACAAAAATATGTGTTAAATATTCCATTTGCTTTGGTTGTTTTGTGCGCTCTTGTTGTTGTTGTTGTTATTTTGGCTTCTGTGAATTTGTGAACCAAAACAAATGGATGGATCTCAGCACATGAACTATTTTTGGAAACATGTAGGCACAAATCGAGAAGAAATTCTTTTCACAATATTCTATCTCTGGCAAAGAAAGCGACGGACGGCGGCTGCTCCGCAATTGCTATTCGGCTCTCATTTTAGTCGAATCTTTTCGAATTGCTTTTAATTTGTTGTGTTGCTCACACTACTCAACGGCAGTGGGTGAGGGAGGTTCGGTACTTGTTCGATGATGATGATGATGAGTGGGAGGGATGACCGACCGACCGTCGAACGGACAGACAAACTGATAGATGCACACACACACACACACACTAGTAGTATGTAGTAGTACACATATGTGTATGTACGTGTTGTACATATGTAAATTACATACGTGCATATGTTCTATGTAGTATACATAGAGATGAGTGTAAGGAAGCTGGATCGCCACACATACATGCATATACGCACATCTGCGTGTGTGCGTGCAAACGTGCGTGGGTATGTATGAAGTGTTACCAATGCATGTGAGCTTTCAAAATTGATCGCAAACTAAACAAATGCCCCAACAACGGTGGCAAAGAAAGGCCACAAGAAATCTGTGGGTGGGAGGTCAATTAAATTCGATATGTACTCCACTGTGCACAGTTTGTGTATTCGAGAATACGACTTTCTTCGGCCCTCCGTCTTTTCTTTTTTCCACCCATCACCCCCATTCGTCCCATTCAAAATATTGTTCACACATCCAAGATTCCAGAAAGAATGAAATCTTTAGATTATTGTCAGAAAGAATTTATTTTTTATGTGTCCCTTTGCAGCGTGTTTCCGAAAGCTAATTTAGATTGTTAAATATTATATCAGCAAAACAATTATGGATGGATCACTTTTAAATTAATCTATTAAAATTGAAGAATTGATCTGCAGAAATATGTTGAACCAATTGTTTATTAGAGTAAATTTATGTGTATGTATATCTCTACATTAGTGGGAGAGGGTATACGAGTAGGTATATCATTTGATACGAAAACGGTACAACACATATTTTCTTGTTAAAAATCGAAAAAGTTGGTGTATTTTTTGATTTAGCAGAAATATCAAATATTCCCAATTTCCTCGTTGTTAAGTTAGCTCTTGTGTTGGCGATATTTAACCACAAATTTTGCTAGGAAATCTGAGGGGTTAGTTGACTTGGTGGTGATTTTGAAATTTAAGACTTCGTAATACACTCTTCAGTCCAAAGAACGAAATAAAGAGCACCCATGGATAATTATTTTTTATATGGACAGTCGTCCCAGATTCTTTCCTCCTTATCCCTAAAAAATGCATTCAAATATTATCATATGTCAAAAGTCCTATTTTAACGATTTTATGGGAAATAAGCAGATTTCAAGTTATAACATATTTTGTGTATTTTTCTACTCATAGCAGAAAATATTTTTTGATATTAGTTTTTTAAATAAATGTTTGTGTTTCATATTTTTTTAATTTTTTTTGTAAATTATGGAAATTACAAAGCTATCTGACAAAACCTAAGAAATTATGAAACCTGTTGATTTTTCATAAATATTTATTTATTTATTTATTTATATGAAAGGGAAAGCCGGGTTACAAAGACCATATGACTAAATGTTTGCAGCGACAGACCAGAGCCTCTGGTGGGATTCGAACCCACAACCCCCAAACTCATAGGCGAGTACGCTACCAACTCGCCTACTGGGGCGCTCTTTTCATAAATATATTGATAATATCATAAAAAATTTTCGAAAGAAATATTTTTCTGGTAGACACCATCTAAAAATGTTGACAATTTGTATGAGGTTTGACATATGGTAAGATTTGATTGCAACTTTTCTGGGGTATAGGGGGTGAGAAGCGTGGACGACTGTTTTGAGAGAAATAATTCTTCAAAGGTTCCCTTTATTTCGTTCTTTAGACTGAAGCATGCATTCCGAAGTATTCCATTTCAAAATCACCACTAAAGCCACTAACGTCACTGATTTTCCAGTAAACTTTGTGACCGAATATTTTCATAAATAATAATTATTTGCTATTATAATAGGTCTATAAAGGATGCTCCAAATTTAAGTTTATTTTTAAAAATTTCCAATAAATAACAAAAATCTATTATTTTCTACATTTTATCGCAAAGTGCAAATATTCCCTTTATTTATTTTTATCCATGCGGTTGCCTCGACTGTCTTCATAGTTTCGCCCATACATTGGTTTCAGTTCCTCGCTCTATTTCACGAATGGATTGCCTTATGGTCATGCATCGTTTATTGATTATTTGCATAACATCGGTCCTTCGCGGCATCCCACAAAAAAGTCAAGCGGCGTCAAATAGCAGCCAATTCAAACAAAAAATAACTAGGTGGACCAACCCTTGTATGTTTGGTGGAAATACCTTTTGAGGACATTTGGACAGATACAAAATTTCAAGCAGATTGGTAAAGAACTGAGTTGTATGGTGCTGAATTTTGACATTCCGGTCTTTCCCATCCTTAGGTTAGGGTGACTGCCGTTTTTACCAGCTTACATAGACCAGATTAGATAATTAGTGTTACCACGGGCTGAAATGCCCCTCATCGAAACCAACCTGTTTGGTATACAAAGTTCTCTTAGACTACCTAGAAAGGCCGACCCCAGTATATCCCGACGTCGGGATATACTGGGGTCGGCCAGTGCTCAATGCTCTCCACAGCATCTGCAGAAGTGAATGGAGTCAACACCCAACCTTCTGGCGTGTTCTCCGATCAGACAGTGTCCATTCAAAATAGATACTACCGTAGACAATCTTCTGCTCTCTTGTGCGAGGAGATATTTTGACCTTCTCAGGTTATATCTTGGTCAGATTTGTCTAGCTTCCCTACAGGTGCCGATTTCTGTCCATATTTCGTTGGACTGCCTGATTGCCTCTTGCATAAGCCAAAACTTGCATGTGGATAGTGGCTAGAGCTTTTTATATCCCGGTCTTTTTCAATTCCCGGGAAAACGGGAAAAAATTTTAAAAATCCACAATTATAAATAAATAAAATTATTAAACATATATTATTTTATCGTAGTCTGATCTCCAGAAGAAAATCGATGAATAATTTAAAAGGTAAAATATTCGGTTGTGTAGCGTAGTAGTTAAAATTCCTTCGGTATTATGTTTCGTTAAAGGGTGGGCGGGGTGTTTTGTTGCGGATGGTATGATAAAGTTAGTGGATTTGCGAAATTGTTTAAGTTATGCCTCTATTTTCTTCGGATTGGTCTTATTTTATTCATAAACTATCAGACTTATAATAAAAAGAAAATTTTTTTTTGAAGATTTTATTTTAAAAATGTAGAATTGTTCTCAAAAAATAGAATTTTTCCGCAATATCTTGATATCGTCGAATCTAAACGGATAAAAATAAATATATTAGAAGAAATGAAGACTACATAATTTTGATCATTTTGCAACCCTGAGCCAATTCGGATAAGTGATTCTCGATTTCTGCAGGAATATAAAGAGACGTTGACCTTCCTTACACGTACCAGTACGTTAAGTCTGAATAACAGGTTCCTATCTAGAATTATTCCTAGCAATTTTTCACTTTCAGAAAAGACTTGATCTGTTTCATTTATTCGAGGAGGAGGGTCCACATGTGGGACCTTATTCATCCTAGTAAAGATAATAATTCTGTCTTGTTTGGGCTAACGCCCAAATCGCTGCTTCTGGCCCATCTAGCCAATTGAAAGAATTTAATGTTTGCTAATTAATTTTTAATTAAAATCGTAAAATCTTGGATAACAATAAATTGCATGAGGGACTGACAAAGATGATGACTTGGTATATTTAGAAATTAGGTTAGGTTGAAGAGAGGAGACGTTTAAAGGTCACATGTCCATGGACATACACTTAAGCCAGTGGTTCGGCCTGTTGTGCGCTCCTTATTTATGATCTTTTTATACCTCACGAGTTACAGAGAATCGGCACTAGACACGAATTTTCTCAGTATCTTCCAGTCATATTCTCTGAGATGAGTCAAGTCTGGTAATATGTCGGACCCGAAATGTTGGGATCTTGCATGTGTGAAAGCCGGGCAGTGACACAAAAAATGTTCCATAGTTTCGATGTTTTCCCTGCATGCCCTGCATTCGTCGTTTCCTGCTAGTCCTATGCGGTGAAGATGTGCTTGTAAGCTTGAGTGTCCCGTTAGAACACTCATCATCTTACTAATATCCATCTTGTTTAGTTTCAGAAGACTTCTTGTTTTCTTTTCATTTGGGTCACCCCGCAGTATCTTTGCAGTTGCTCCTACTGTGGCGCTATTCCACACAGTTTTGTAAGCCATCACTGCCCAGCGCTTCAACTCATTTTTGTGGCTTCGAAAGGTTTCCAATTTTCAAGTTTATTACTCGAAGTTCACTGCCCTTTGAAGCCAAACTGTTTGCCCGTTCATTTCCAATCACTCCGTTGTATCCTGGTACCCACATATTTATAAATTAAAAACAAGTAAAAGTGTTAAGTTCGGCCGAATCTTGTATACCCTCCACCATGGATAGCATGTGAATGGTTTTGGGCACAAATTAAATCAGATTACCAAATTTCTGCCCGATTCGTTGAAATATATGATTTTTCTTGCGTAAAGAAGTAAAATGTTGGAGGTCCTTTTCGTGGGGGCTATATTAAAACATGGACATATGACTACCAGTGTTCGTGTGAAGGTTTCCGGGTATAAATAAACCCCAGTTACCAAATTTCAGCCCGATCAATTGACATTTGTGGTTCTATGGCATAAATAAGTCAAATCATACAGATGTTCTTAATGGGGGCTATTACAAAGTATGTACCGATATCGCCCATTTCCAATCCCAAGTTACCTACAGCTATAAGAAGTATCTTTATCAAACCACCTAGCTCAAGTATTATAAATTGTAGCGTGATTACAACAGACGGACGGACAGATGGACATGTCTAAAGCGTCTTAGAATTTTAAGACGATTAAGAATATATATATGTACTTTATGAGGGTCTCAGATCAATATTTAGAGGTTTTACAAACGGAGTAACAAAATTATTTGTTCATTTCGCGATAATTGTAAAATGATCGATTTTTGGTATTTCCCTATGACATTTCTCATAAATTTACTAAAAAATATCCATTGTTTTATGCCGTTTTCGCGTGGTTAAATGATTTTTTAAAAAAACTAAACACAGCTATTTTCATTACGGAATTTATTTATTGAAATTTCGTTATTTCATACACATAACTAGTTTTGTTGAAAGAGATTTTATGAAACGAGGAGTTCGTTAGGCGTGGAGGTTTGAAAATTTCATTAAGGATATCTATAAGTAGGATATATTTTATATAATATTCATGAGTTTTAAGATGAGATGCTAGAAAGTTTAAGATAGGTTAGGTTAGGCGTTAGACGGAGTTACCAGCTCTCATAGAGCAATAACTTTCTCTACGGACATAGAGGTAATGAACCATTATGGCTGATTGTACGAGTACATGGCTCCATTTGTTCTTTAGGATGGATCCATCCTCACTACTTCTGTATATAACAGCCATCACCAGACTCTCCTTCGCCACTTCATTGAAGGGCTTGGTGAGTGTCCTGTTGATGGTCTTGCCGTTTTCGAAGGCAGGGGTTCATCAGGTGATCTGATTCTTTTGACTTTACTATCCGTTAACACAGCTGAATTCGTAATAGGTACTACGATGTAGGCCTTCTAGACTTTGTACAGATTTTTCTTGCGATTTCGTAATAGGTTTCGACTATCGGCTCTGTGATAAACACTTCGTTCACTACGACTGATCATTAACGACTTCTGGGGAACGACTCTGTGGGTTATATCCAGAATAAGTTATTTACAGAGTAAACCGAACCCGTATTTCTAATCGATTGTTTTGCTTATTTGTTTTCAATCACGCTCGACGTCTGTACTGTTGAATTATATATTATTTATGATACACACAGAATACAGTTTGGTTGCCTCAACCGAATTATTTGCCAACCGAATTTTGGTAGTTCTGTCTACTATCATGCGATTCCATCATGACAACCAACATTTTGGTTGTGGTATACTTCCATGTTGACAACAATCATAAATGTCTAAAATAATCTGTTGTATGTTGCCATAACCAACTGTTTTAAAAAATTGATTGTTCTGACAATTTGTCAGTCATAGACTACCGACAATTAATTAAAAACAGTTTTCATCAATTTTTATTTTATTTATTGAGCTAAAACCAAACAATTCATAACAAAATTAAAAATCACATATTACAAATTCATCACTATTATGAGATGTGGAAATATTTGACACAAATTTTAGTACACGAAAAAAAAACAAAACTTGTATGCAAATATCGCTTAACCCTGTGCTTTCAATTTCATGATTGTTGCTTTTTTTTATTTATGTAAAACATTTTGCACAGCATATTCTGCATTCCACACATTATTATCCGTTCTTGAACTAAATGTTGAAAAATTATTTATGTCGAGTAATTTTATTTTTTATTTGTCATGTATCAGCAAAAGAACACCAACCAATCTTTCGGTTGTATTTCCCAAAATACATTTAATTATTCTAAAAACGATTATTTATTTTTATTTTTTCTGATGTAATAACTAATTATTCGTTGCAATAATAATCTTTGGTTTATTGATACAATTTCTGTAGTCAAGAATAAAACATTGGTTGTCACAACCAAAAATCGATCATATGGTGCTATAATGAAAGTTTAAAATTGGTTACCCCAACCAACCGAGTGCCAATGAAAAAAACTATCTTAATTCGATTGATTATTTGATCGTATCCATGTTATTATTGTTGTTTCAACTATTTATATATAAATACAAGCCACACACGGTGTAGGCAATAAACTTTTTGTTGCTAATACTATTTTTTTATTGTTACAATCGAATTCCAACCAATTATTTTCCTGGGTGTACATATTCAATAGTTCGATCTTCTTTGAAGATCAACTTCAGGAATTCTACAAATTTGTATGCTGAATATATGAAAAAATATATATTATGTATTAATTATTGTGAACATTTACCCAGTAAAAAATTACTGGTTATATTTGTAACTGACACGCCCAGAAATACTTTCAGTTTCGTTTGCCAAAATTCAATTAAGCATTGCGCTCTACATTCTATTGAATTAGAATTAGAACTGGCGCCACTACATTAATTCTTAATTATATTTTTTGTTTTTAATCCGTTGGTTTGAAACATAAAATTAAATTATTTTTGTACGTTTTTCGATCGTGTAATGATCCATAACACTATAAATTTTTTTTTGTACATTTTTTTATTAGAAATACTGTTATCCTCGAAGGTATCCTTAGTATTTGCACTATAATTTTTGGAGTGTATGCCCGATCAGGTCGACTTATACGTTAAATTGAAGCTAATAATGTGGGCTACCAATGTTGGAAATATTTTTTTCACTTATAAACAGTGGTTTAGTTACAGTCATTAAACAAATTGGAAAAAGTTCATTTTTTTCAACAAAAAAATCCTGGGACAAAAAAAAACATAAACAAGTAAGAAAGTTTCAGTCGGGTAAACCGACTAAGGTATACCCTCACTTTGTGAGTAATGTAATATATAACATTACACCAATAAATCTGTCAATTTGTGTGGGAGGTACCAGAAGGGGTTTTCCAAATACACATATTTTTCGGTAAACAGTACATTCTTAAATACATTGCATTGTGCTGAACTATAAGCGTTTGTGTGCACTGGTATATTAAAGTTACGAGCTATGTAATTTTGGTATTATTTGGTCATTTTGTGTGGGAGGTACAAAAAGGGGCGGGGTGATAACGCCCACTTTTTACAGGACTATAGGCACTACAACAGCATTACACTGTACAAAATTTCAAGTATTTGTATGCACTGGTATTAAAGTTACAAGCCGTTTACTTTGGTACGAAACGGGCCATTTGTGTGGGCGGTACCAAAAGGGGCTGTACAATGATGCCCATTTTTTACCGGACTATAGGCGCTACAAAAACATTATACTGTAGAAAATTTCAAGCATTTTTATGCACTTGTATTAAAGTTATAAGCAGTTAAATTTTGATGCAAAATGGTCCATTTGTGTGGGAGGTACCAAAAGGGGCATGCCAACTTCACCCATTTTTCTCGAGTTAATAGCGACTAATATACTAATATTATGTGCAGAATTTCAAAAGATTCGAATAAGTAGTATAGAAGTTATTAAAGAATCAATATTTCACTAAATTTTAACCCTTTGTGTGGGAGGTACCAGAAGGAGTAGACCAATATGGCCCATCTTCGAACTCATCCGGAGATGGATCAAAATATTACCACATACCAAATTTTAAGTCAATCGGTTACTCCTTTCGAGAGATATCGTGCGCACCAGCCAGCAGACACACAGACAGACAGACAGACAGACGGACGGACATTGCTCATTCGACTTAAAATGACCCAAAACGGATTTCCTCCGAACATACTTAGGGTCTTAGATCACTCCTTCGATGTGTTACACTTTTTTCCGTAGCAAATGATATATACCCTCGTCACACTAAAGTGAGGGTATAAAAATAGGAAAAAATCGAAACAATATTTTGTTTTATCTTTTAAAAGTTTGCATCCTAGCGAAGAAAATAATGCCTATTTGAAAAAAATCTATGGATAAATGTAGAAATTATAGCCCTTTTGGTAGAGGTAAGAGAATTTCAAAAAATCTTTTTTTTTAAATTTCTGTTAAAATAGCGATTTTATTTATTACTTTTATTTATATTATATACATTTGAGTTTATTGACATGAACAAGTTTCATTAGAAGTAATTGTGAGTTCTTTGTTGACGTTTGTAGATTTCGGAATCGGTTTCTCTAATGAGGAACCAAATATAACCTTCCATCATTCTTTCATCCCAGTGCCCTTTGTAACGCCGCTCGATGGACTTAAATTCTTGGTGAAACCTTTCGCCATGTTCGTCACTTATGTCGCCAAGATTCTCGGGGAAAAAGTTTAAATGAGAATGAAAGAAATTCAATTTGAGGGACATATTTACACCTGTTGGAATACATAAAGCGAAAAATAAGTTGGAAGAATACGCATGTGTTATATACATAAATATAAAACAAGTAAGAAAGTTTCAGTCGGATAAACCGACTAAGGTATACCCTCACTTTGTGAGTAATGTAATATGGAATATTAAACGAATTATTCTGTCAATTTGTGTGGGAGATACCAGAAGGTTTTCAACATATACACCTATTTTTCGCTGAATAGTAGATACTTGAAATACATTTCACTGTACCGAATTATAAGCGTTTATGTACTCGTATTTTAACGTTATGAGATATTAAATTTTGGTATGATTTGGCCATTTTGTGTGGGAGGCACATAAAGGGGCGTGGTGATAACGCCCATTTTTTACAGGGCTATAGGCACTTCAAAAGCATTACACTGTGTAAAATGATGTTGAATTTTTGTGCATTGGTAAGCTCTTAACTTTTGGTGCAAAATGGTACCTGTGTGTGGGAGGTACCAAAAGGGGAGTGGCAATAACGTTCACAGGGCAACAGACACTATAAAAGCATTACACTGTACAACATTTCAAGTATTTTTATATACTGATATTAATGTTATAAGCTGTTAACTTTTGGTGCAAAATGGTACCTTTGTGTGGGAGGTACCAAAAGGGGCGTAGCAACTTCGCAACATCGCTCGAATTGATAGAGACTAATAAACTAATACTATGTGTGGAATTTCAGAAGATTCGCATAAGTAGTATAGCAGTTATTAAAGATTCAATATTTCACAACATTTTAAGCATTTGTGGGGGAGGTACTAGAAGGAGTGGACCAATATGGCCCATCTTCGAACTTAGCCGGAGAAGAAAAAAATATTACCATCGTGCGCACTAGCCAGCAGACAGACAGACATTGCACATTCGCCTTAAAATGGTCCAAAACGGATATCCCCCGAACATACTTGGGGTCTTAGGTCACTACTTCGATGTGTTACACTTTTTTTTATATATATACCCTCGTCACACTAAAGTGAGGGTATAAAAATATATTTCTAACCAATTTTTTATAATTTTTTAACAAATCATTAATCATTGTTTCATATTGCGGGCTTTTATTGGATCCAAGGAAATTTGAAACTACAAGCTTAAACGACCTCCATGCTGCAATTTCATCCAACGTCAAATATGATTCGAAATTCACATCTTCCATCAGTTTCCTTATTTTAGGCCCATCAAAAACTCCTTCTTCGATTTTTTGAAAAGAAAGACTTTTAAATAAGCTTTTTAAATATGAGAGAGAATTGCCATCTTTCCTTAAGGCTTTTACACAATTTTTATAGAGCCCCAGCTTAATATGCAGTGGTGGCAAAATATCGGATATCCCAGAATCATAACATACGAACTACTTTTAAATCGCAACAAATTTTATAGTCATGTTCATATTTTATGTATTTTATCAATTTAGCCATTGTTTTGTATGATTCTTTAGTGTTGACAGCATGAGCAATGGGAATCGACGGCTGCTTTCTTTACTGCTGTCAACAAGTAACCGCCATTCCTTTGAATTGTATGTTTGATTAAGTTCCTCGAACAATCCGGGAATGTCCTTGCAAAAGCATCTGTTATCCACAGTTGTATAAAATTGTTTGTAAGGTATATCACGGACTCTTCAATATGATATGTTAACATCTGGGGCCAAAATATTGTACTGTTTCATCCCAGATGCAAGTAGTTCTGCCTTATATTTGGTCAGTTCCAAATCTCTCACTAGATCAATGAGTTGAAACTGAGTTAAAAGCGATGACATCTGACTCAAACTTGAATCGCTCAGAGTTGACTACTCAGTTGAACTTGATGATGTTTCCGTTATTAGGCTGTTAACTATACTTGGACACTTCCTCTCCAATCTATTAACTTAGACAAAAATAGCAGTCCGTATCGTGAATGAATGGTTGTCTCCAAATCATTGGCATTTAAATTTCACGTGAAGTCTAAAATTAAAACGTTTTATTCCACAAAACATTGTAATACAATATTGTAAAGTACTTACCGCATGCTTCCACTACTCCATCGAGTAAAATGTACATGGCACGAATTACACAAAATATTAGGTGTCCACGGTTCGTTCATATTTTTAACTCGTATACCAAAATATTGCACATATATTTCTTCTATTATTTTACTAAACGCACGTCGATTTTTTTTAATAACATATTTTCGACAGATGTAGCGGAAATTGTCGGGATTCGAAATATAACGTTATACTATTTTTCAGAAAATCGACTTATCTCTTTAAGTCGCTGAATTACACTGACATTGCATATCATGTTTTATGGATGGTTACGAACAACCATAAAACCTCGTCCTCTCTATAATTTTATAATGTCTGACATCAATCCTCATAAAATAAAATGCAAGTGCAATGTCTCTTATATGTCTCTCTCACATATGGCGAATTCAATATACGCAAAACATAATTAAAAACGAAAAAATATGAAACAAGATTTTTTGAATTTCCCTAACATTTTCAAAATGGCTCATAACTTTTACATCTATCCATAGATTTTTTTCAAATAGACAGTGACTTTTTTAACAATGTAATAAAATATTTTTTTCGATTTTTTTCTATTTTTTATGGTTTTTTTTACCAGGAAAAAGTGTGTTAAAAAAAATCATTTTTTTTCTCATATTTTTGACGACTGTTACTAAACAAAAAATTCTACGTGAAAGCGATATTTGCAGCATATGTAGCCCCTCAGGCTTATACCTGAAAATTGATGGTCCAAATACTAAATGTACTTTCCATGAAAGCTGGAATTTTGAAAAAAAAAATTAAAAACAATTTACAATAAAAAATGTTTTTATTATATTTTTTCGTGTTTGTGACACCTAGTTGCACCAGAAACTGTTATCCACTTCCCTTGGACAAAAATTGTGTTGCATAGTGTAATTAATTCCCCAAGTCCTCTTCACAAAATGCTGAAAAAACAAAGAAAGAATAATAATTAAAAAAGTTATAAAGAATTCAAACCATTTAGCTCATTCTGCGCCACCCAGTACATTGCGTTTCGTGGTGAAGTTGTCAAGTGACTATTCAAATTTGAATCCGTTGTCGCCCGATACCTTAGCAAGACTCTAAAATTGTCATCATTTTGAATAGTTTCATTTGAATCGATTCTGCCTGTATCACAACTTCCTCTTAGTGATAAGCCTTGTCGACCACAAAGGACTACTGTTTGAACTATTGCTTCCGAATGCTTTCTATTTTCGTTCACGACTGAAGTTGTAATTGTTTACCGATGGACGCTGTGGCTTGCTTTTCTACATTATGAGTGGTGGCGAAACACGTCTTCTGCCTTTTTCCAATTATTAAAAGGTACCAAGCTTCCTAGTTTTTGGTTATGCCCTTACAAATTATACACATGTTTTACTATAAACACCGACTTGATTCGCGGAGTACGCCAACCATTTACATATGTTTATGTAACCAAGAAATTTAGAACTTTAACCTTATTTGCCCAGTCACTGGAAAACTATAATGATCTGGTGGAATCCAGATTTTTCATGAATAAACTTGTTCACGAATAACCTATATCATATGGTGATACTTCGTTTGGGTTACTGGAAGCTGTAGAGTTTGATGTAGTTGGCTATTCCATATGGCCATCATTCGTTTCGACTGGCAAATTACAAATCTGTGGATACTGAATCATGAAGAATATTCAGAAAAATTCATTGTAGATATAGTAATAATCACTACGGACGTTTAAGTATTTCGTTATTCACACTGAAAAAAATTTATCATAACATTAAAGAAATGCTCCAAAGACGTAATTTTATGACAATTTTTTTCAGTGCACACATATACATAATTATAAAAAATAATTACATGTTTTTTACATTCTGCTTAGTAGGTATGTAAGTATATCATAATACTTACGTCATCCTCCTCAATTCTTTGCCTTTTAATTAAATATTGTCGAATATCCATCCTGTTGTAGCACTTCTACGAATTGACACAATCACTTCTCCGCGATTTAAAATTGAATGTCATGTGTTCACCGCACTAAACGTTAGTATTGTGTATGTTTACAATGTGTATGTTTACAATGTGTATGTTTACTTCTCCAATAGAAAAAGTAATGTTTTTGCAAAGAATTTTCATTACAAAATTCAGTTTACTATTCAGTTTCTTCATAGATGTAAATAAAATTATAACTAATTCTACATCAAAATTTATATTATTATATTAATAATACTCGAGAGCCCGAGAAAGGGACATTGTATTTTTGTAAACTTATTGTTAACTAGTGTTTATTATAGTTATATACGTTAAATAATGGTAATAAATAAACGACTACAAAAAAAAAATGTGTATGTTTACACAATGAAATCTACAATATGGTACTACCTATTCCTACTGTCTTTAACGCTGCTCTAATTGTATATTTACTACACAACGGAGAATTCTTAATAATAATTGGCACGAATAATAAATTTTAAATATTATAATTTTACTAGCCGACATGGTGCACTTCGTTACCCCAGATTTCCGATCCCTTCCATTTTTGGAGTAATCACGTAGACTGCCACCAAATCCCTATACACAAAACATGGCTCACGAGGGCGGGGCCACGCGCCACGCCCATAGGTGCGATCCCGCTCACCTTCGTACCAATCACGTAGACTGCCTAAAGATACAAATACACAAAATTACAGTACTCTCGCTCACAAATTGTGCAAGATATTTGAATTTCCAAACTTGGTTTATATGGGTGGGAACACGCCCATTGGTCCAATCCCACCCATTTTTGGACCAATCTAATAGACTCCCAACTACTTCCAGTTGGACCCCAAAATGGATTTGTGGCCCATCTGGGATCACGGGCAGGTCCCAATAGGGACAGTAGGAATATATTAGTAGGAACGGACAGTAGGAATCAAGTTCTATTCAATTTTAGTTCCAAATTGGCTTATATGCAGTGTTGCCAGTCGAATTTGACGGAAAATCGTCAAATCGTCAAAATAAGTTTTCGAAATCGTCAAAAAATCGTCAACAGCAAAATATACTGGTTACATACGGCTTTTGTGTTTTTTCTCGGTCGAAGGACATGTTTCAGAGACAGATATGTGTTTACGAGTATAAGTACTCTCAAATGATTATGCGGTTCCTCAAAGTTAGCTTAAACTAATTTGTGATTCGATCTCATATTCTTGAAATGCAATAATAATCAATTTATAATTCGATATATTCCCATAGAAATATCTCAGTCGAGTTTTATTTACGTCATAGAGCGACACACTTCATCCGATTGGGACGAAATTTGACAAAACGAATAGACCCACCCACCCGATTTTATTTTTCAGCGCCATAGAAACAACGAATACCTATCGATTGAGTCTAACCAGAACCTTTTTATGGAGCAAGCCCATATTTTGACAAAGTCCCATACAGAGGTCCCATTCAGCTCGACTTTTAGGATCAAAAATAAAATAGTTCAATTTGCGTTGAAAGAATTATATTATGCGACTTATTTGAACTGAAACTATTCCTTGGAATAAATACCCCCTAAGTCCAAGTTTTGGTATAGCCTTTACTTTACTTAAAATGTTCACTGCAATTTCCTCAACCGATTTAGCAACTTAATAAAATTCCAGAGACTCTTCCTGTTATGTCAGAGAATGTGATATTTGATTGATTTTGAATGTTTCAATGATCAGCCATAATATTTGAGACTTTTTCTAACATTTCCAATTTTAATTTTAAGAAGGTAAATGGGAGTGTAAATTGTATCTGTAAGTAATTATGAAAAATCAATTGTATAAATAAGAACAATTTTTTAAGCTTTCCTAACTTCTTTTATATCACAAAAAATCATCATTTCGGGGCAAAAATCGTCAAATCGTCATGTCCTATTTGTTGGCTCTAAAAATCGTCAAAATTACGATAAATCGCAATTTCTGGCAACACTGTTTATGTGGGCGACCATAAATCACGAACGCGTGGACCGATTTCGTGCAAACTTTAGATAAACCATCTACACGACTATATGGACAAACCCTAAGAATTTAATCGAATTCGGTTGGACCGTTCGTGAGTTATAAAGTCACAACACACTTGCAACAATTTTTTAAATATATATGTATAGATTTAATGATTAAATAGTTTTGTGCTATTTTCAGTTAAAATGTCTTGTTCTTATTAACAATTCCATCATCTAAGCTGTTCAAAATGTTCTGATTATTTTTATAACAGATATATATTATCTGTTACAGCAATTTTCTGAAGTGTACAGTTTTCTGAATGTTAAAGTCACAAATGTGTAGCACATTTGCGATTTCTTAGGTGTACAACATTTTAATTTAAAGGCAGAGCTCCGAAATCTTCGCCCGAATTCGAGTATAGAGTGAAACTGGCTCGCGAGTACTCCTGCGAGTGAAAAAAAAATCGAGTATACTCTTTTTTCTTCACCACTCGAATAAGAACGCATATGCTTTGCTCGATTTCGAGTGCGAGTAAAATACCATCGAAATCGAGCAGATTATACTCTTGCCGAGTAGTCTTTCAGTTTTTCTCATAAAGTGCGCGAGCGCGTGTGCGGTTTTGTTTTATTTTTAAAAGTAGACTCATATTTTATATTATATTATAATGATCGTTATGACAGTGAAGAAAAAAAGACAATTTGTATAATTGACAATTGTGAAAAATAAGTGGAAAATATTCTCAAATTTAAAACGACACATAACATGTTTAATGCTGACATTTTAAAATTTATTTTTTTTATTATTTAAATTTTTTATTTTATTTTTATTTATTATTAATTATAATTTTGTTATTATTGTTATTTAGGGCATATTTCTGTAACTTATTTTCGTTCGTCTACGGCAAACGATCAAAAATAACTCAATTATTCTGAGAAATCTATAAGTCACAGCAGTTTATAATTCGTTGTGTCTATAGGAAATCACGTAAAAAGCTCGTACCTAAAATATTTCTAACCTGCGTTTTATGGAATTCAAGTAATAGTTGAGTGATTTTTGATCGTTCGCCGTAGACGAACGAAAATAAGTTACAGAAACAGGCCCTTACCTTTATTTTTTTATTACCGCAATTACTATTTTTACACTCGATTTCACTCTTAGAGTAAACTCTCACCCTATTTCGAAGACTTTAACTCCCACTCTTAATTTTTAAAAAGGAGCACTCGCGAGCGCTCGCACAAAAAATGAACGAGTGGAGAGTAAACTTTTTGTAACACTCGTAATCTTCTTCGCGAGTATTTTTCACTCGCGAGTAAAATCGAGTAAATCTGAGCTTTGTTTAAAAGGCTGTAATTTTTGAGATAAAACTTTAAAAATAGTAAAATTTTCCGGAGAGTATAGCCTTTGAAATATAGCAGACATTTGGAGTGTCTTAGGTGTGCTACTTTTTAATTTAAAAGGAGGTAATTTTTGAGATAAAGCTCTAAAAGCCGTCAAATGTTCCGGATAGTATTTTTTAATTGTTACTATCGAATTCCAACCAATTATTTTCCTGGGTGTGGGGATATGTAAATGTCTGAGGACTTCAGGAATAAGCCAGCTACGACTGTGGCTTTGGAGGCCAATATTACTCGTGTTTAGATATGTCAAGCGGGATTGGTTTACCGGGGTTTTTCGGGATCCCGAAATTTTTAGATATCCCGGGATTTTTTCGTTTTTAATAATGTGATATTTCGAAATGGAATACAAATTTTTTAGTTCAGTTTTAGTTTAATTTGAATAAGGATAAAAACAGCTAAAGCATAAATTAACTTTTGTTAAAAAATACTAACTTTTAGTCAAATATTTCAAAACATTTTAGCTATGGAAAAATTGTGGCCCAATTTCAGTTCGTCTTCTCAATTATTATTGACGTTATAATTTTCTATCATTAAACCACGCCAAAACAAATTTTCAACTTGAGAAATCAGTTTGACTAATTGCGTTTTTATGAGATCCAAATCGATGTGTCGATCCAAATCAGATTTTATACTAGGATGTTTTCATAAATCTAAAAGAATAGAGTACAATGTTCTTCGTTTTGTGGGACACAAACTCTATTTGTTATCTTGTTTTACTTGTTTATAATTAAATTTATGACAATATTTTGTAATTCTTCTCCAAATCTCTAATTTCTTCATCATATTATGTCAATGTTTTTATGATGTTAACAATTTGCTTCATTAGTTTACATTTTCGACAGAGTGTATCTATCTTTCAATTAACATTTTATACCAGACAGCTTCATATATTATTATTAAAATATCCCGGGATACATTTTAAAAAATCCCCTGATTCGGCTTCTAGACGCTCGATTTCACACATTTTCGCAATGAAAAACGGCTCAGTCGATGCCATAAACTACGTTTTGAGCTCGATTAGCCCCTGTGCCTGTCTTCACTTTAGCAAATCCGCAATTTTTAAAGTTTGGCATTTCATTCTGGAAATATTTGACAGCAGATTCAAGATATTTAGCAAGATAAGTAGGTTAAAATATGGAGAAGTAAGAACCAAGAGCTGGCAGAAAAAAAACCAATTTGGTCAGTTAATCATAGTGGGTCTTCGGTGAGGGTCTGGGGATGCATTTCGGCGATCGCAATGCCTTACATATTTAGAATTCATAGAGAGTGCATGAAGATTTTATTTTACATAAAATGTTGAACTAAATCACATCACAAAGGTATACAAAATTTTAAAATCACCTTTGTGTTATAGTGCAAACTTCCTTTAGACGCTCACTGTATCTGCACAAAGAAATACATATATAAAATTGGAAAATTTGGAATTTGTGGGAAAGTTAATTTGGCAGGTTGGAAAAAAAGTTATGGAGTTAAGAAGATTGCTTCCTGTAGCAAGTGTCAGTGACGAACGTATAGAAATTTGGACAGTGGCAGATTGTTAGGTAAAAGTGAATTGACAGTTTAAACAGTTGTAGGAAAACCAAAATATTTTGTAAATGTTTATATGCAGGTTTGTCAATAAAACTATTTTATAGACAGTTGTTGCCAATAAAATGTTTTTCTGACAATGGCATCATTGCCACATGCATAAACTTCGTACATGTGACAATCAAATTAGCTCACAATGGCACCGTTGTGTGTGTACACGATCGCCAGATGTCTATCAGTATTATTGTCTCGTAATGACTTTTCTGCCAAACGGGATTGATTTTCACAAATCCCGGGATTTTTAAATAGGAAATCCCGGGATTTTTAAATAGGAAATCCCGGGATTTTTCAGGATCGCGACAATTTTCGATATGCCGGGATACCTCGGGATTTTTTCATTCATAATAATGTGATATTTCGAAATGGAAAACAAACATTTGAGTTCAGTTTTAATTTAATTTGAATAAAGAATAAATATTTCACATCTTAGCTATGGAATAATTTTGGTCCAACTATAATTACATTTATGATATATTTTGTAATTCTCCTCAAAATTTCTAATTTTTGTATCCATATTTTACTTAATATTTTATACGACACAGCTTCATATGTATATTATTATTAAAATATCCCGGGATTCGTGATTTTTCGGGATCGGGATTTCCCGTTCGCCATCACTAGTTGCAAAACTAAAATTTTATGTTCACACGGTTGTAAGTTTACAGGGTTTCACTTCCCGCCATTTTCCTGACAATGTTGTCCGATCTGACAATCGTGTGTACATAGCTTAAACGAACAGTCACGTGACTTTCCTGTGAGAATTTGCGTTTGATCCTATCCCGATTTTTTTAATATAGCACGTAAGACCGTGCGACGACAGACAAAGTCGAACAACAAGCAGAGATGGAAATGTTAGTACTTTATTACGTTTTTCAGTACCTTTTTTCTTTCAAAGGTAACAACTTTTCCCCACGACCGTTTCAGCACTCTTTTATTTAATCCATTTAGTACCCGGTTTTCCAATAGGGACATAACAATATCGTATCTTAAGCCCTCAAACATTTTTAATGATATTTCAGTGTCAACACGTTAGTCGAAGTTAACATTTTCATCATGGTAAAGTTCATTTACGTGAAACGTTTGGAAATTATTAAAAATTACTATTTGAGTCGGTGGGCGCAACTTTAAGAGCGCTTACTCCAATTTCGGCCGAAATAATCGTTCCACCCGACAGGCTGTGCGTGTTATAGTGATTAAAATTGAATCAAATTTTCACTTTTTGATGTCCCGGAGCCGACGAAAATATCGCAGCCGTAAGTGTAGCCGTTCAAAATGAGCCAAATCAGTCGACTGATCTTGGTTTGATCTGGGTTTTCATCATTATAAGATCAAACTGACTCAATAACTTAAGCCAGTTCATAATTTTAAACGCCAAAACAACTTTAAACGAACTCAGAGGCAACATCCAATGCGAAATTGCCAACGTTCCGGTCGAAATGTGTGCAAGATTGGGTCCAAAGAATAGATCGCTGTATACAGGCTCGTGGTGGTCGTATGGCCGAAATCGAAATTCATTCTTAAAATGTAACATTTGCACTACACCTGGACTAAATTTTATCTCTATAACTTAAATATATTATTTTAATATATAAAATTGTTATGGAAAACCCTTTATTTAGATATTAATTATATAGATAAAAATAAAATGACATATTGTTTTCTTCATTCAAACACTCGGCGTACGTTGTCTGTCGCAGTTAATTTAATTCATTTGAACGCTATATATGTCGAGAGTATGTATTATGTACGGGAGACAGAATTTTCTAAAATTGTGTTTATCAGGCACGTCGCAGAGTGCAAAATCGTAAAGAATTTACGTTTTTGAAATCGAAAACGTTTTTAGCTTCTACAGAAAACGTAAACCGAAAAATAAATATCGTTGTAAAACGTTCACAAAATCTGAAGTGAAATTTATATTTTTAGTAATTTAAACTCCGAAAAAGTCAAAAAATCTACTAAAGATTAAGAATGAATAATATTTGAATTAATTTCAAACAAAAAACTATTTCAAACACTTTTCGTACGAAAATGTTGATACTTTTGGTCTTAGAAGTGCTGTACCCCATAAAGCAACCATAAAACAAACAAAAAACCAGTAAGGAAAGGCTAAAGTCGGACGGGGCCGACTATATAATTGCTTCCTGTAGCAAGTGTCAGTGACGAACGTATAGAAATTTGGACAGTGGCAGATTGTTAGGTAAAAGTGAATTGACAGTTTAAACAGTTGTAAGAAAACCAAAATATTTTGTAAATATTTATATGCAGGTTTGTCAATAAAACTATTTTATAGACAGTTGTTGCCAATAAAATGTTTTTCTGACAATGGCATCATTGCCACATGCATAAACTTCGTACATGTGACAATCAAATTAGCTCACAATGGCACCGTTGTGTGTGTACACGATCGCCAGATGTCTATCAGTATTATTGTCTCGTAATGACTTTTCTGTCAAACGGGATTGATTTTCACAAATCCCGGGATTTTTAAATAGGAAATCCCGGGATTTTTAAATATGAAATCCCGGGATTTTTCAGGATCGCGACAATTTTCGATATGCCGGGATAACTCGGGATTTTTTCATTCATAATAATGTGATATTTCGAAATGGAAAACAAACATTTGAGTTCAGTTTTAATTTAATTTGAATAAATCATAAATATTTCACATCTTAGCTATGGAATAATTTTGGTCCAACTATAATTACATTTATGATATATTTTGTAATTCTCCTCAAAATTTCTAATTTTTGTATCCATATTTTACTTAATATTTTATACGACACAGCTTCATATATTATTATTAAAATATCCCGGGATTCGTAATTTTTCGGGATCGGGATTTCCCGTTCGCCATCACTAGTTGCAAAACTAAAATTTTATGTTCACACGGTTGTAAGTTTACAGGGTTTCACTTCCCGCCATTTTCCTGACAATGTTGTCCGATCTGACAATCGTGTGTACATAGCTTAAACGAACAGTCACGTGACTTTCCTGTGAGAATTTGCGTTTGATCCTATCCCGATTTTTTTAATATAGCACGTAAGACCGTGCGACGACAGACAAAGTCGAACAACAAGCAGAGATGGAAATGTTAGTACTTTATTACGTTTTTCAGTACCTTTTTTCTTTCAAAGGTAACAACTTTTCCCCACGACCGTTTCAGCACTCTTTTATTTAATCCATTTAGTACCCGGTTTTCCAATAGGGACATAACAATATCGTATCTTAAGCCCTCAAACATTTTTAATGATATTTCAGTGTCAAAACGTTAGTCGAAGTTAACATTTTCATCATGGTAAAGTTCATTTACGTGAAACGTTTGGAAATTATTAAAAATTACTATTTGAGTCGGTGGGCGCAACTTTAAGAGCGCTTACTCCAATTTTCGGCCGAAATAATCGTTCCACCCGACAGGCTGTGCGTGTTATAGTGATTAAAATTGAATCAAATTTTCACTTTTTGATGTCCCGGAGCCGACGAAAATATCGCAGCCGTAAGTGTAGCCGTTCAAAATGAGCCAAATCAGTCGACTGATCTTGGATTGATCTGGGCCTTCATCATTATAAGATCAAACTGACTCAATAACTTAAGCCAGTTCATAATTTTAAACGCCAAAACAACTTTAAACGAACTCAGAGGCAACATCCAATGCGAAATTGCCAACGTTCCGGTCGAAATGTGTGCAAGATTGGGTCCAAAGAATAGATCGCTGTATACAGGCTCGTGGTGGTCGTATGGCCGAAATCGAAATTCATTCTTAAAATGTAACATTTGCACTACACCTGGACTAAATTTTATCTCTATAACTTAAATATATTATTTTAATATATAAAATTGTTATGGAAAACCCTTTATTTAGATATTAATTATATAGATAAAAATAAAATGACATATTGTTTTCTTCATTCAAACACTCGGCGTACGTTGTCTGTCGCAGTTAATTTAATTCATTTGAACGCTATATATGTCGAGAGTATGTATTATGTACGGGAGACAGAATTTTCTAAAATTGTGTTTATCAGGCACGTCGCAGAGTGCAAAATCGTAAAGAATTTACGTTTTTGAAATCGAAAACGTTTTTAGCTTCTACAGAAAACGTAAACCGAAAAATAAATATCGTTGTAAAACGTTCACAAAATCTGAAGTGAAATTTATATTTTTAGTAATTTAAACTCCGAAAAAGTCAAAAAATCTACTAAAGATTAAGAATGAATAATATTTGAATTAATTTCAAACAAAAAACTATTTCAAACACTTTTCGTACGAAAATGTTAATACTTTTGGTCTTAGAAGTGCTGTACCCCATAAAGCAACCATAAAACAAACAAAAAACCAGTAAGGAAAGGCTAAAGTCGGACGGGGCCGACTATATAATACCCTACACCACTCTCGTAATATTGAATAACTCTGAAATATAAATTTTGTAATTCATGTATAAATTGTTTACATAAATATACTTTACCACAGTGTGGTATAGGGTATAATAAAAGTGTCGTATTAAGTTGGAACAATTGTTTTCTGTACCACAGTGTGGTGTAGGGTATAAAAACGATTGGATGTAAAATACAGCTTCTACAGGACTAAAGAGCCAAATCGGATGAAACATATATATGGGAGCTATAGCTATATCTTAACCGATTTTCTTCAAATTCGGCAATGTTAGTCCATGGATCAAGAAACTCTACCATTCTAAATATCAAAACTATTGGATGTAAACTATATATAGGACTAAAGGGTCAAATCGGACGAAAGATACATATGTATGGGAGCTATATCTAAATATTAACCGATTTTCTTCAAATTCGGCAATGTTGGTTCATGGATCAAGAAACTCTACCAGTCTAAATTTCAAAACGATTGGATGTAAAATACAGCTTCTATAGAACTAAAGGGCCAAATCGGACGAAACATATATATGGGAGTTATAGCTAAATATTAACCGATTTTCTTCAAATTCGGTAGTGTTGGTTCATGTATCAAGAAACTCTACCATTCTAAATTTCAAAACGATTGGATGTAAAATACAGCTTCTATAGGAATAAATGGCCAAATCGGACGAAAGATATATATGGGAGCTATATCTAAATTTAAACCGATTTCAACCAAATTCAATAGGGATCTTTACAGCTGCGAAATGCAAAATTTCACAACGATCGGAGTGAAATTGCGACCTGTAGTCGACGAACAACTTTACATGGACAGACGGACGGACAGACATGGTTAAATCGACTCAGCTAGTGATTCTGAGTCGATCGGTATACTTTAAGGTGGGTCTAGCTGTGTTATTTTCAGGTGTTACAAACATCTGCCGTGAAACAAACTTATAATACCCTGAACCACACTGTGGTGTAGGGTATAAAAATATGAGAAAATGCAACCCTGAAACGATACTGTCCCTTTTAAGAGTACCTGCGTTGAGCAGACTTCTTTGAGCGATATCTCCCACGTCATAATCAATTTCATCCATTACTTCAATTTCTTCATTGATGTTCAAAATATGGGATTCCTCAAGTTCAACGTTGTATTCTCTGCTGCAAAGCACAGCACACGTTTATATCCTTAATAACCTTTTTCAGTCTATAGACCAATGTTACCAGTAAACATCGGAACCGGCTTTTTATTACGCCAATTACACGCTCTACAATGTTACGAGCTGATGTATGTTTTTTGTTAAATGTGTGCTACATAGTTCCGACAGTTACATCTTTGTATGGTGTAATTAAGAACGGTTCTAATCCATAGCCAGAGTCACCCAATAGGCGAGAATTCGTATCGCCATTTCTATATTCATTTAAAGAATACTTTCTTGCTCCTCTTAAGCCCCAAATAAATGCGTCGTAACAAGACCCAGGCCTGCAATCATACACAGCTCTCACTTTTATGTTGTGATCACATACATATCTAATTCATTTCTTTGAAAATAGCTTTAACTTACAATCATTGCTTTCAAGCTATATTTTCCTTTCCTATTGTAATAGAGACACTCATCTTCTGTGGTTTTCGACATTTTTATGTGACTACCGTCTATGCATCTAATTATGCCGCGTATCTGTTATTTTGAAAAGAAGTGCAACTTTGAGTTCGCCTTCTTTTCAGGCGTCATTCTTAGTTTTATGAAATGTGGACATATCTCGAGAGCATTCATAACTCTCCATAGAATAATTGAAACGGTGCTTTTTCCCATGGCTATAACATCTCGGTACGCTCATGTAGCAAGGAAACGAAGAGTTGTTGCCAATTGAATAATTCCCGGTATTGTGGAGCTCTTCAGGAACGGTTACATTTTTTCCAGTACCATCAAAAATGCCTTTTTATTCAAACGATAAAAGCTTATAAAACTAAAGAAAAAATATTAAGCGAATATACAATTAAATGGATATGCAGGGTGGAGCGCGGTAATTTCTTATTTGGGAATGAAATAAAACTGTTATGAACCTTAGAAAAATTAATTTTATATTTTAATTATATTGAACAGTAAGGGAATTTTTAAATTACATGGTTTTAAATAGTGTATCTGGCAAATGTCGACCTTCGCTATCCACACACTGCTGCATAAGTTTTCTGAAGTTTTTATGAACTCTAACAAGCATGTCGACTGGTATTCTGCCAATTTCAGCCTCAATATTTTTCTTTATGTCAAAACGGAATGTACCATTAAATGGGAGGTATATCAAAACGTGGACCGATTTGTCGCATTCTTCCAGGAAGAGTTAAATGCATTGTGCAACATAAGCTGCTCCTTATCCCAAAAAATTCGTAAGGATTGGTTCCTTTTTTCGAGCAGTTCTTTGAATGTCACAGAAGGACGAACATGGCTAAATAGACTCAGGGCATGATTCTGCGTCCATCGGTACCCCCAAAAAAAATTGTTTGCTGTTAATAACAAACAAAGTCTGCTAATTTTTAGCAACCATTTTTTCTGCTAATACAGCACATTTTCTGCTGTAATAGCAAAAAGTTTGCAGTTTTGCATTAGCAAACGCACTGCTGAAAAATTTGCAGTTTGCTTAAAATTTTTGCTGTTAATCAAAATATGTGAAAATAAGACAAAAGTTGCAATAATTTACATGATAAAGTTCAACTACCATTGAAAATCAAAAAGGTTAAGGTCATTCGTGAGATAAGACAAGTATATTAAAAAAAAATTAAATAATTATTCGGCGATATCTGTTTTCGAGTTACGGTTCTCAATATTTTTATTTTTTCATTAGATTTTAAAAATATTGGAAATAGAGTCGATTAAAACTGCAAAAAGTAAAACACAAATCGATGACGAATATGATTTGACGATTTCAAAATCTTAGTTCCGGACATACAATTAAAATTAATCTATTGTGTTTAGATTTTAGTTTCTAATTTTTTATACATATTTTAATAAACCAAAGCTAAACATTAATATTTTATGTGCGATTTGTAAAAATGTTTATAAAGTCTGATTCACACAACGCAATTTTATTTCAAGCAAGTGTCAAAGTTTGTAGGAAACATACAGAGAGCACTTTCCGCTTGGAAGAAATTGCCCCGTGTGATCTAGGACTAAGTATAGTGTTTATGCAAAAAAAGTTAAAAAACGAGAGAATTCCTAAAGGCTTAGGGTGAGTATTAAGAGAAAATTTCGCAAGATTGTATCATTCTGTGCAAAGACGATTTTTATACGGTTTCCACGGCTATTCCTGTGTGTATTGTTGTTGTTTCAAAGTGCGAATAAAAAACGAAACGTTCAATCGAGTACGAGAGTTTTTTCCCCTCCCTTTCCAACTGCCTCCCCTACAAACACCATTAAACCGCTGATAAAATTGCCTCGTGTAAATTGGGACGAGAGTTTTTTCCCCTCCCTTTCCAAATGCCTCCCCTACAAACACCATTAAACCGCTGATAAAATTGCCTCGTGTAAATTGAGACGAACATAGACACCTCAACACACCCGGTAATTCGGCGTCTCTCTCTGTCAAACTTTGACACTTGCTTGGAAAAAGTTGCCGGGTGTAAATCTGGACATAGAGGCATACGGAAGATAATGTTCAGATTCACACTCGGCAACTTTTTCCAAGCAAGTGTCAAAGTTTGATGGAGAGAGAGGCGGGCGGAAAGAGCTCTCTCCAACAAACTTTGACACTTGCTTGGAAAAGTTGCGGAGTGTGAATATGGACAATGGGGATAGTAGTTTCTTGTACTGGCAATCCGTTTTGTGTTTTTCATTCGCACTTTGCTGCGTGTGAATCGGGACATAGACATGCTTTATGACGGAAAAAAGAAAATTAAAAAAGCGGCTTTTAATTTATATTCCTTACCACTGAAACCAATTTTTTCCATTAAAATGTGCTTGCGATAAGTTACACATATATTCATATTTGTGCAGATGACAAAATCTCATATAAAATGTTTATTTCGCTTATTTAAGTAACACCCTTTGAAGAATAAAATATTTTACGCCGAACAAATTGAATTTTTATGACCAGCCTAATAATAATCTTCTAGCGCAATTGCGTTTGATGTAACCCTAAAACAAAAAAAAAATTAATTGGATTGAAATTTTCGTTCTGTTTGTTAATTCGCATTAAAAACAACATTCCGCGAAGATAATGCAAATGATTTTAATAAGTAAAACGGTTCCGGGACAGCTTCGACAACACAAATGGCTAAAGAAAAAAAGGCGAAATTGTATATGCCTTGGAGGAGCAATTAATCAAGTTGCAACAGGTAAGCGTACACAAATTGGAAATTTCTCTATGATTCTGTAAGTCTTATTTCTGTTTGTTTTCATGATTCTCAGCAAGCTCTATGGCTCTGGACATGCACAATTACCGTGTATATAGGGTGAACCCAATTGGCTAACGCGTAGGAGTCACTGATCATCATACGGTCTTGGAGAACATCAAATATACCAAAGGTCGTACGATGTATGTTCTTTATTGTTATCATTCGGACAAAAAGAAGATAGTTATAATGCCAGTGACCGGTAAGTATTGTGTGTAGATGCTCCTATTTAATTTTCTAAATGATTATATTTTTTGATCAAGCGTACACAAATGCACATAAAGGACCATGTTATCAATTAATCAAGACGCAACAGGTAAGCGTACACAAATTGAAAATTAAATGTACTATGATTATAAGACTTAATTCTGATTGTTTTCAAGATTCTCACCAAGCAGTGTCCTATTAAAATACGGGTATAAAAGATGATCTGAAATTTCTTAGCAACTACAATGTATAAATTCAGATAACTTGTGTCATGGATGGACTAACCATTTATTTCCTTGTCTACTTTTCCAAATCGCATACAACTCTTGGAAGTGTGACCCTAACGATAATACCTGCAACAACTCGTAAGTATTTTTTTTCCTTTTTGTGATTTGTTTACCGAAATGGCAACATTGATTATTTACTCTATAGGTTCCAACGATGGTCGCTAATATCCGAATCACGAAGCAACCTTTTGGCTCCAAAAATCTCAGGATAATTTAGTCTAATTTGGATGTAATCCATGGATAACATCATTTTGCCCAATGATATGGCTCTGGACATGTACAATTAGATACCGTGTCCATAGGGTAAACCCAACACATTGGCCAATATTGACAGAGTTCGCGTCGATGTCGTACGATTTATGTTCTTTATATTTATCCTTCGGACAAAAAGAAGATAATTGTTAATGCCAGTGACCGGTAAGTATTGTTTGTAGATACTCCTATTGCTATTCAATTTTATTAAATGATTTATTTTTCATTTATATTTTTAGATCAAGCATACATACAGATTTCACAGTTCGAAACGCTTATCAATATATGGGCTGAATAACTTCAGGTTGGAGTCCTGGTTGATATGCTATTCTCAAATATCAGGAAAATATAAAATTTGTATTTCTTTTATTAAAATAAAAAAGAAAGAAACGTATGCTAGAATAACAAATATAGTTTGTTTTCCCAGCCGCTTTTTTCTGTTAAATAATAGCAAAATTTTTTGCTAGAATGACTGTTCTAGTTTGCTACAGTAGCAGGCAAATTTATGTGCTAAAATAACAACCATAGTGTTGCTAAAATAACAGACAAAGTCTGCTTTCCTTTTTTCAGCAGACACAGACTGTTGAAACAACAAACATTTTTGCTAATGATACTCACAAAATTCTTTGAGTGTATATAAAATGCATTTTTGTCTTCTTCTTTTTTCCATATTGTTTCACAAAAATCGGCATAATAAATGAATTTTTGAATCCTTTTTTTCTATATTGTTTCATAAAAGACCAAAAACTTTAATTGTTGCAAAATCACAACACCAGAAATGCAAATTGTACAAAATTCACTAGTGATATGTAAACAATCAACATGTGTTAAATATTATTCGTTATTCGAATACCTTTTTGTGCGTACTAAAAAAAAGATCTGAATTCGTCATTTATTTGATCTTTAGTTGTTTTTTTACTTATTGGACATGTGACCATATATTTTTGTTATTGTTTTTAAAATAAACAATAAAATAATTTATATATTCGACTACTCTAACAATTGATAATCGTATTAATGCATCATTAAGAGAGAAAATGGTTTGTGAAAAATATGGTGTTGCCAGCATTACGTTGACGAAGTGATTAAATTGTTTATTAGTTAAAATGCTGTTTATGGATACGATATGTTAATAATCGTTTATTAGGCCAAAAGTGTTTGTTAACTAATGTGCACTTTAAATCATAATTAGGATTTTCTTATGAATACGGCTGCTAATTAACAATATTGAGGCTGAAACTGGCAGAATACCAGTCGACAGGCTTGTTAGAGTTCATGAAAACTTCAGAAAACGTATGCAGCAATAACATGTAATTTAAAAATATAAAATAAATTTTTCTAAGGTTCATAGGTTTAGGTTACTTTTTTATTTCATTCCCAAATAAACAAGTTACCGCGCTTCACCATGTACTTATTTACTTACAGCCGTATTCATAAAAACTTAAAACAGCTTTACAAACCTTTGCTAAGCAAAATTTGTTAAAACTGTATTCATAAACGATTATTAGCCTAAAACACCTTTTGTAAACCATTGTTAAATGCGTGGATTTTAATATAGGTTCGACCCTATTTTAAGCGTTTGTTAAAGTAAAATTTGCATTTCCTTCGTTTGCAGTTGCGAAACTTTTTATGGAATTTTTTAATTAAATGAAAAAAAATATAAGACTATTTTTGAACATATTTTCTAGAAATGGTTTAGGTTAAAATAAGAAAAAAAAAAAAAGAATAAACTACGTAACTGTGCCTTCTAGAACGTGTTTATGTCAAAACGGAATGTACCATTAATTGGGAGGTATATAAAAATGTGGACCGATTTGTCACATTTTTCCAGGAAGAGTTAAAGGCATTATGCAACATAAGCTGCTCCAGACCCCAAAAATTCCGTAAGGATTGGTTCCTTTTTTCGAGCACTACTTTGATTGTCACAGACGGACGGACGTGGCTAAATCGACTCTGGGCATGATTCTGCGTCCATCGGTATATAAAATGCATTTTTGCATTCTTCTTTTTCCACATATTGTAAATCGGTATAATGAATGAATTTTCGCATTCTTTTTTCCTATATTGTTTTATAAAAGACGATAAACTTATATATATTGTTGCAAAACTACAAAACAAGAAATGCAAATTGTACAAAATTCACTAGTGATATGTAAACAATCAACATATGTTAAATATTATTCGTTATTCGAATACCTTTTTGTATGTAATAAAAAAATTATCTGAATTCGTCATTTATTTGATCTTTAGTTGTTGTTTTTTTTATTTATTGGACAAATGAGCATACATTTTTGTTAATTAATACAGTTGTTTTTAAAATAAACAATAAAATAATTTATATATTCGACTACTCTAACAATTGATAATCGTATTACTGCATCATTAAGAGAGAAAATGGCGTATGAAAAAGATGGTGTTGCCAGCATTACATTGACGAAGTCATTAAAATGTTTATTAGTTAAAATGCAGTTTATGAATACGATTTTTTAATAATCGTTTATTAGGCCAAAAGTGTTTGTTAACTAATGTGCACTTTAAATCATAATTACGTTTGTTTGAGGAGGTGGATCTGATGCATCGCGCATACTTCTGCGGTGTAATTTTGTTTCGAAATGCACATTTCTCTCTTCTTCCACCAATGCAGCAATTGAAATTCCAGGCATTATTTTCTTTTGTTTATTTTTTTTTTGGCTTTAATAAGTTTTATTAATTTTCACTACCGCCAATCAGAATCTGGAGTCGACCCGATATTGTTGACTGCGGTGGCTGAAACAGCTTTTTCTGATTTCTATGCTGCCATACTTTTGATAGTGTTTTTCGAATTTCATTTTCTTTCGGTTTAATGAAAATGTACAAGAGCTGTAGAAGCAAAAGTAAAACGATACGATTTTGAAAAACGAAAACGAACCAATTTCGTAAAAAACCTGTCACATGATTGTATTTTCCAATTTTTATTTATTTCAAGAGAATATGAACTATTATTTGTTTTTTATTATTTTGCAGACCACTTTACTAATTAGAGGTATTATTTTGGAATGGCACTTCGTTTTCACAATTCTAAAACTGAAAATTTTCACAATTAAAAAATATATTGCAAAATCATTTAATATATCGCCAAACCTATTTTCCCAAAAATTAAGCAATTTCATTATTTAAAAATTATTTTCCTTATATTAATTCAATTAGTAAATTTGAGCCTAAAAAGTTTTAGTTTAGTAATTTCCAAAAACTTGTAAAGCTAAGTACAGACGATTGCCAGATCGGACAATATTGCCAGAAAAATGGCGGGAAAATTTAACCATATGAACATACAATTTTTGTCTTGCAACGTTGGTAGAAAAGTCATTGTGAGGAATTTTGCAGATTGTTTGATATGCAAAGTTAATGCATGTGACAACGGCGCCATTGTCAGAAAAATATTTTTATTGGCAATTCTGCATATAAATATTTACAAAATATATTGTAAATATAAGAAATTCTAAGGTTTTCTTGCAATCGTCTGAACAGTAAATTCGCCGCTCTGATTCACACTCGGCCATTTTTTGTTTGTAGGAGAGAGAAGCAGAAAGTTCTTTGACCTGATTCACACTCGGCAATTTTTCCAAGCAATTGTCGAAGTTTGTAGAAGAGAGAGGCAGGCGGATAGTCCTGATTCACACTCGGCCATTTTTTTGTTTGTAGGAGAGAAGCAGAAAGTTCTTTGACCAGATTCACACTCGGCATTTTTTCCCAAGCAATTGTCAAAGTTTGTAGAAGAGAGAGGCAGGCGGAAATTAATTTTATAATTGAGAAAAATATACTTAATGTTTTTCTGTTTTTTACTGCTTTTGGTGTTGAACAAGTATTTTCTTTCCCTTTCTCGCCAAGACTTTTTGTCAGATTTGGATTTTTCGAAGTTATCCGGTTTATTCGAAAGCGTATTTCTGTAAGTCTAAAACAGTTTATTTGAAATCGAGTTTGACAGTTATGTCATACGTTCTCATCTAAGGTTATCTCTTAAATACCAGTGAAAGCGACCGACGTCTGTCAAAGTGTTGCTGTGCACAGAAAACAATAGGAGGGAATTTGGGTTTGACAGACGTAGGACGCTTTCACTGGTATATAAGAGATACCCTAAAGCTAACCAACTCTGAATGATAGCCAAAAAACAAAGCTAACCAACTCTGAATGATAGCCACCACCTTAATATTTTCCCTTCCTAAGTCCAGATTTACACTAGGCAAGTTTTTTCAGCAGCTTATCATCAAATTCTCTTTTGAACTTGCACGAAGAACTCAAAACGTTCAGGGAGAGATTTTCCCACCCCTCTTGCCGAATGCCTCTTTCTCCTACAAAACGCCGATAATCTGCTGAACATTCAGCCAGTGTAAATCCTGACTATAGTCTCTTTCGTAAGTCCCCATTTACATGGTACTTTTTTTTTAAGTAACTTATCGGCTTATTCTCTTTTTAAAAAGTATTTACGTTAACACGCGTACTTTTTTTTCAATACTTAACTTATTTTCATTTGTTTTGTTTCGGCTTTTCCTGTGTGAATTGTTGTTGTTTCCAAGTGCGAACGAAAAACACAAAACGATGAGTACGATAAGTACGAGTACGGCATACTTTTTTCCCCCCGTTTCCGACTGCCTCTCTCGCCCACAAAACGCCGTTAAGTATGCTTAATACTTAAAAAAAAGTATCATGTAAATGCAGACTAAACATTCTCGTCCTCTTTATTATATACACCGGGCCGCGCGACTTTTTTTGTTGTCGGCGTCAGCTTCAAAACTAAAGGGTTTTCAGAGAATTATCTTAATATTTTTTGTTATAGAAGGAATTTTTAATTTTGTGTGAAACGAAATATAGGCCAAATGCTCACCACGTGTGACACACAATTAACATCGTGCATTATGGTTGGACCCCCTTTATTTATTTTATTCTCTGAAATATTATTGCTATTCGGTTAAAAATAATCGTACTTATGCGAACAGATCAAACGGCTTTGACTGGACGGCCGACACGGCGTTAATTGGTGTCGACTCGGCCTCATAGTCTGTCATCACTTTTTCATCCTACTCTTTGATTACTTATTCGTAGCTGTGGTGAATTTCATTCCCTCTGTTTTATACCGAATTCTTAAATGGACCAAAAAAGCAACTTAACTTTACACTTTACTTTACGGAACGGAGTCAACAAAAAATACTACATTGGAGCATATTATCAACAACATAGCAGAAAAAGAAAACCTCAGTAGGAATCTGAAAGGTCGGTCTGAACACTGAGTGGACAATAATCTGGGCAACAAAAAACATTCATACATACATTCATTATAATTGCACCACAAAGAAAAATAAGTGATTCGAAAAACAGGGACAGACAAACGATTGTAGTGAACCCAAAAACATTGGAAAAAAGTTTTAATGCGTCGGGGAAACCATCTCGCGTAAGAAAAGCTAAAGCAAGACGACTGAAACATACTAGCGGCAATGAACAACGGCGGATTCAGCACGGAGGAGGAGGACTCGAGAGGTGGTCATCAGGACCAAACATGTTGTTTAATTGACGAAAACGATCGATGCAGAAACCCAGCAGGCAATGCCAGCTACAGCAAACGTATACAGAAAACGGTAATAGGGTTAACTAACGAGTGGCTTATAAATATTTGTAAAACAATTTTTTCGTCCCATTTAAGGTGAAGGACAAGCGCCTTAAGCTAAGCAGCGATCCCACTTCCCAACACATTTACATATGCGACTATCACAAGGACCGAATCCAATCTGCTCGCTGCTCTAAACGGCGGCGCAAAGAATCAGAAGATGACAGCAATGACACCGATATTGACCTACCAGAAGTGCCAGACCTTTACCAGCTCCAAGTGAACACATTAAGACGATATAAGAGGCACTATAAATTGCAAACACGACCAGGCATGAAGAGAGCACAACTAGCAGATGTAAGTATCTATCAGCAACACACTGTCCGTAGTCTCGAACGATTTACCTCCTCAAATACCATTTTAATTGGGTTAGAAACAAAACAGGAACACAGATACTGTAAAAAAAAGAAAGTAGATACAAGTATTGTACTTTATAATACGAGCAGGGTGAGGTGATGGCTCGTTAAAACTTAACTCTCCTCTGGCTACAAAAAACGTTAGTTATTTAGAACACTACATGAAAAACATCAAACACAAATTGGGTCAATATTAGTATTTTGTGCTATTTTTCCAGTTTAATTCTTTGCGTCAATTTTAATTTTACGCACATGTCCCAGCGACGGAAATCTTTGAGACCTTTAGGAAAACTTTTATTTACATTCTACATTTTGGATGTGTCCCAGAATAAAACATACACCATTGTCCCCCATTTTCATCATGTCTGGAAAGAACTAACCGAATGTTTTAAAAAATTAAATTCCGTGCAATCTGAAAGCTTAGCTCAAACTGTAGTATAGCAGGCTTGGTGAAAAATACTTTCAGAATTTTCCGTACATTCCTAATTTGGACTATTTTTGAACATTTTTTCTCTAACATTTGTAGACCATATTTATTTTTAATGCCTTTTTTTTCTTAATGGTCGATTTAAAATGAACTTTATTAAATTTTTGGCAGCTTTTTGGAACAAATCTTACATGCGACATTTGTTATTTGTACATGCATATCGTTATCAGAAACGAAAAAGAGCGTAACAACAAGAAAAATGAAAATAAAGTTTTTGTTGAGTTCGAACCGAAACAAACAACTTTTCCTAGCTGCCTTTATATCAAAAAACACTTTGAATTAATTTTCATTTAGTTAAGTATTTATTAATATTTCGTTAATCCGATGGCGTTTCGCTTAAAAACAATTTGTTCACTCCGTATTAACATTCGAACTGAACTCAGCTTTTGCCTTCGTTGCCCTTTACAACTTCTTTTCCAAAAGAAGACACTGCCGTTATTAAACTGCATACAATGTATATCAAAGGGCTACGCACATACATACACACATGTATGTACGTACATATGATCGAATTGGTAAACAAACAAGAGGGCAACGAAGGAATAGAAAATAAATAGATTTGTAAAATGAGAGTAATGACTACATAAACAAAGCATGAAGATTTGAGGACATAAGAAATTTGAATGTAGCATTAGAAAATAATTGAAAGTAATAAATAAGACAGTGGCGGCGGTAACATTCCCCCCCTCGTAAGCGAATTAGGTCTTCATGAGCTTGCTGTCATCCTTCTTTATACCGACGTCTAACACTGCAACTTTAGCTACGGGCCTCTCGTACGTACTGGAACTCGTTCTGACTTTGACACTGCGGACTTGACCATCTTTAGCGGGGAACACGTTGGTGACAATACCTTTGGGCCAACTATTGCGAGGAAGTGTGTCGTCAACTATGACGACTATATCGCCAACTGATGGTGGTTGTACTTTATCGAACCACTTACTTCGCCGAACCAAAGTTGGACCATATTCACGCACCCATCTTCGCCAGAAATGATTTGCAAATTTCTGCGTTTGGTGCCACCGTTGTCGCAAATCGTAGTCGAACTCAACTAGAGGTTTTTGTCCGGCTGCTGAACCAAGTAATAAATGGTTTGGTGTTAGGGCATCGTCGTCACCTGAGTCTAGGGCCACAAATGTCAGTGGACGAGAGTTGATCATAAATTCAATTTCGTACAGGGCACATCTTAGGGTCTCGTCGTTAAAATTGAAAGCTGGACACATTGAGTAGAGGGTAGACTTTACTGACCGGATTAAACGCTCCCATGCACCGCCCATATGCGGGGCTGCCGGAGGGTTGAATCGCCACTTGATTTCATCGTAATTGGAGAGAGCTTTTTTAAAGTCGATATTTTGTTTCTCTTCACGAAGAATTTTCTCCACTGATTTAAAATTAGTCCCGTTATCGGTGTATACCTCTTTCGGAGAGCCACGACGACTGATGAAATTTTGTATACACATTATACAAGAACTGGTGTCAAGACTATGAGCTACTTCGATGTGAATTGCGCGTACTGTCAGGCACGTAAACAGAACACCCCACCTTTTTTCCTTATGTCTTCCTACGGTAACGTATAAGGGTCCAAAAAAGTCGATACCGACGTAGGTAAATGGACGTTCAAAACTGGAAAGTCTCGCCAAGGGTAGAGTTGCCATTTGTGGTGGTCTAGGTACGGCTGCTGCGTTCTTACATCGTTGACATTTGCTTCGTACATTTTTGTAGAGGACTCTCAATTTGGGGATATAAAATATGGACTTTATTCTGGATACTGTAGCTTCGTGTAGACAATGATGGAAATTTTCATGATAATATCGGACCACAAGGAAAGTAATGTAGTGACTGTGCGGTAAAATGATTGCATTATTGCAGCTTAATGTGTCGGCTCTGCCTGAGGCACGAATTGCACCATGTTCGTCCAGATAAATATTTAGCTGTCTTAGCTTGCTGGCCTTTTCAATAGACTTATTATTCTTGAGGCACCAAATTTCTTCAGAAAATTCGCTTAATTGCGCATTTTTAAACAAAATGTTTTTTGCTTTCTGGATACATTTATATTGTGCTTCGGATGGTACTTTATTGCTACGGACCACGGACTTTAGTTTTTCTATGTAAAACAGAAACAGCGACAGCGCTCTATAAAGTCGTCTCCAGCATGAAAAATACTCAATATTCAGAGTGAAGTTACATGAGTTTGTAATATGTAAAAGATGATGACGTACCTCTTCTTTATTGGTGACTCCTAAATCTGGACATTTCGGCCAATCACTTTTGTTGAATTTGAGAAACTCTGGACCTCTGAACCACATGTCGTCGTTGGGTGTACAGACCTTCGTAGAGAAATCTGCTGGGTTGGATTTCGATGGGACCCAATTCCATTGAGTCACATTAGTCGATTCTAAAATCTCGCCAACTCTGTACATCACAAACGCCTTAAAGTTTTTCGGATCCATGGACAACCATTTCAAAACCGTTTTAGAGTCGGACCAGTAAAAACTTTCTGAGCAGTGTAGACGTGTCGTATTTTTGATTTTCGTGGCGAGGCGCGTTCCAATTAAAGCTGCTTGGAGTTCCAATCTAGGTATTGATACAGGTTTCAGTGGGGTGACCTTGGACTTGGCTGCTACGATACTGACGTCGACCTCATCCTTGTGTTGAATGCGGAAATAGCATACAGCAGCATATCCATTTTCACCAGCGTCGACGAACGTATGCAGCTGCACATCAAATGTAAATTTCAGTAAGGAAGAGTAACACCTTGGGATCTTGATGGAGGATATTTTTTCCAGATTTGACAACCAGGAGGACCACTTCAGATTCAATTCTTCATTTAGTTCGTCGTCCCACTTTATGGCGGAACGCCATATGTCTTGAAGTAGAATTTTCAGGCCAATTGTGTAGTGGGAGACGAATCCGAGTGGATCGAAGATGGACATCAGGACTTGGAGGACTTCCCTCTTAGTGGGGACCACGTCGTCTTGGAACACATTTCTTCTGAGCCTCGAGAATCTAGAATTATACTGAAACACGTCATTATTGGACTCCCAATACATACCGAGAATTTTTTCAATAGCTCCAAAACTGTTTTCCGTTACACCGCCTTCACCCAATTGTTGTCGTACTATTTTCGAATTTGAGGCCCAGTTCCTCATATGGAAACCGCCCGCAGCATGGATCCTTTTAACATGGGAAGCTAACTCCACTGCTTCTTCTTCCGTCTGCACACTGTCGATAAAATCGTCCATATAGTGGTAAGTCTCTACCGCTTTGACCGCTCGAGGATATATATTTCGAAATTCGTCCGCATTTTTATTACGAACAAAATGAGCGATACAGGGGGCGCAGCTTATACCAAATGTTAGGGCCTTCATCACAAATACACTCGGCTTGGTTACCTCATCATTTTCGAGCCACAAAAATCGTTGAGCATGCATATCTTCGTCTCTGACGTTTATGCGGTGAAACATTTCAGCGATGTCACCACATACTGCAATTTGGCCAACTCGAAATTCGATTAAAATATCCACTAGTGATGTAAGCAAGTCAGGGCCACTCATTAAAAAATCATTGAGCGACTTATCGTTGGATTTGGCTGCTGCATCCCACACCAGACGAATTTTACCAGGTTTGTTTGGGTTTAGGGCCACAAAAATCGGAAGATACCACGTACGATTGGGATATGAATTCAATTCTGTGTCCAAAACCTTTCTAGCATATCCTTTCATGAGAAGTTTGTCGATCTCCTTTTGCATAGTCTGCTTTAATTCAGGGTCCTTCTTGAACTTCCTTTGGAGACACTTCAATCTATGACACGCGACATCATAACTTCCAGGCAACTCTTGCGTGTCGTTTTTCCACAGCAAACTTACTTCAAATTGTTGTTTTCTCCTTACACAATTATTCTGAAGAATTTCTATTGCCTTTTGATTTTCCGCTGACAAAATATTCTTCTCTTGGGCCACTTCCAGGGCGAAATACTCCTTTACTTCGTTATGTAAACTTTTATATCCGTCTTCACAATCACACGTGTGAATATTTAACGAAGCACTTCTTCTAGAGTCAGAGCCACTACCTTGAAGGGTCCACCCCAGACGAGTTTTTGTTGCAATCAGTTGATTGCGTCCACCTTCTCGAATTTTCATAGGGACGGCCATCCTCCAGTTGTTGACACCAATTAAAATCATCGGTTTGGCATTGTCGTAAGATTCAATGGGCAACCCTCTTAAATGTGAATTGTCCTTGACGATATCCTCGAAGTTTAGAGACTGTCTGGGCAGACCAAGATTATTCACCGTATGCACATCGTGGAGTGTAAAACGCGATTCACTTTGTGTACCGGAAACTTCCAAATTAATTTTTACCGATTCGTCTTCACATCTTGTCGTATTACCGGTCCAGCGTAACTCAAGGGGCTCCTTTTTACCTTTTAGGCCAAGCTTGTTGAAAAACTCTTGCTCCATTAGGGTCACTGAGGATCCTTCATCCAAAAAGGCAAACGTTTCCATTGAACCACCATTGAAGAAAACACGAATTGGTAAAATCCTGAAACACGGTCTTTCTTTGTCACCGTCACTATGCGCATTTACACTTCCACGGTGATCTTGCGTTGATACATTACTCGTACTAGGGCTGGCTGTTGTGGCATATTTATGTAATAACGGGTGATGTTTTGCTGCACATCCACTAACTCCACACTGTTTATTCGAGAAACACTTTCGACGATGTAAATTCAAGCACTGGCGACACAATTTGTTTTCCTTTACCACATTCCACTTGGCGTCCAAATTCATGGATTGAAACTCACCACAGTTCTGTATTTTATGAGCCTCACTCTTGCACGAAAAACATATTGGTCTGCTTGGGCTACTTTCTCGATGTGTGTTCACTGATGCTCCTTTTTTACTGATTAAAGGGGACACGACTTGGCTGGCAGCAGCTGCTATAGCATATATCCAATCACTGAACACTTTCACAATGGGAACCTTATCATTTTTAACATGCATGGCCCAGTTAAGCTTATGATTATTTGGCAATTTATCGACCAAAGTCTTCACAAGCATCGGATTATTTAAATGAGCCACCATATTACAGGCCTCCATTGTTGAACAAATATTTCTTATAGTTAGCGCGTATTCAATTATACTGTCCAGTCTGTCCTTCAATGGGGGAATACGGGTGGCCTTCTCAATCATGCTGTCCAGAATATGCTCTGGACGACCGAAACACATTTCCAGAGTCTGGATAATTTCACCCACCATTGAAGGAATTAAGAGTTTACTTTTAACTAACTCTTTTGCACGACCACGGAGACACGACTGCAAACGCATTAAATTTTCACCATCAGTGTAACCAGCAATCTCAGTACTATTCCTATAGTTGCTGATGAACAGTGGCCAATCCTCTGGATTTCCGTCGAAATTAGGCAAATCCTTTGGAATTACTTGCCTGGCTGCAATCTGCGACGCTGTTGGTTGGAACGACGAGAAGCTGTTCGAAAAAGAACACGATGGCTGGCTTATGTTGCCTTGAGAAAGAATTTTGTATTTCTTTTCCAAATACTGCCGTTGAAGTTATTTTTCTTCCTCCAACATTTGCAACTGCAACTGGGTCTGGGACAACATGTTGGATTGGGCCACGTTCGATCCGTTAGGGTTAACAAAATGGCGAGGATCATACTGATTTTTATGCGAGTCGGTTGGTAGCGTCATCGTTGTTCTTGTTGGCGGAATTACGGTGGTTTGTGACATCGTTGTTGTAATCGACGAAATGGTGCTGGAGCCATGACTGCTTAAAATCGGGTTATGTGCTTTTTTATATGCACCGTTGTCATGTCCCGCATCCATTTGTCTTTGTGGTGGTGCATTTCCAGAAAACGACGGACTGGGCATTCCCATCACAACTTCTGCTGGAACTATGTTTGCTGGTGATGAGGAAGCCTGCCTACCGGCGGAGAAATCTGCGGTGTTGTTAACGGGGGGCATCTGCTGTGCTGCATTAAACTCGTCACTTTGGACCACGGGTTGTTCACCACAGCACGAGCAACTCCAGCTGACGTTGGCTACGTTACTGTCCACCTTAACACACTCGAAATGGAACCACTTGTCACAGGAATCACATTGCACCATACGTTCGGTGTCTTTTAAATCGCACTTGTTGCAATTAAAATCGGTTTCTGACATTATTTTGTCTATTTATGAAACACGATTTATTTATTTATTTCTATTTTTTATTGTTTTGCTTATTTAATCGCGCACTCTTGGTTTATTTAAATCACCGTATAGTTTTAACTCTGAACAACTTTTAATCGAAACAAACAATAACAATTCTTCTGTTAGTTTCTTTTGTAGCACAAAGTTAAAAGACTTTACTAAAACCGCGATTAATGTTCACTTTTTTCTAAATTGTTTTTAAGAATGTTGAGTTCGAACCGAAACAAACAACTTTTCCTAGCTGCCTTTATATCAAAAAACACTTTGAATTAATTTTCATTTAGTTAAGTATTTATTAATATTTCGTTAATCCGATGGCGTTTCGCTTAAAAACAATTTGTTCACTCCGTATTAACATTCGAACTGAACTCAGCTTTTGCCTTCGTTGCCCTTTACAACTTCTTTTCCAAAAGAAGACACTGCCGTTATTAAACTGCATACAATGTATATCAAAGGGCTACGCACATACATACACACATGTATGTACGTACATATGATCGAATTGGTAAACAAACAAGAGGGCAACGAAGGAATAGAAAATAAATAGATTTGTAAAATGAGAGTAATGACTACATAAACAAAGCATGAAGATTTGAGGACATAAGAAATTTGAATGTAGCATTAGAAAATAATTGAAAGTAATAAATAAGACAGTGGCGGCGGTAACAGTTTTTGATGATTGCAGTACACTGCATCAAACTACACATCCTGACAAATTTTTAGCGACCTACCAAAAATTACGAATTTATTAACGAAATTCAAAAAAGCCTAACAACAAATGATTTCTTTTTTCATAGTGAAAAATTCCTATTTCACGCAATTTTCACAAACAAGTTATAAATCATTTTTTTTTATTTGGAAGACTTGCCTGGTTCTAACATTATTCGTGATGTAACGAAATTAGATAAGAAAGCGAATATTGAATATATTTTCTGCGAATGCGATAGAAGAGAATACGAATCGAATATTCGTTACATTCTTAATACACACCTTCTACAATTACGACGATTACCCCGTTTTCAGTATGCTCCGTTAATGTTAACCGATCGTTATGGCTGTCAGTTTGTGTGGAGTTCGTTAGCGCTAGGTAACTTCCTGGAAACCGAGGTAAAATATACATATAAGGGTCCGCCAAATAACTTTTTTTTAAAACATCGCGCAAAACGTCGAGTGTAGCTTCGGCTGGGTTGCACGTAGCGCCGTCCTGTTGAAAATGTTGCCAATATCCTCCTCTTCAATTTTTGTGAACAAAAATTCGTTCAACATGGCCCGATAACGATCGCCATTGACTGTAACGGCCACTTGCTCATTTTCGAAGAAAAATGGCCCAATTATGCCTCTGGACCAAAATCCGCACCAAACAGTGACTCGTTTTGGGTGTATTGGCTTTTTAATGTATGCGTGCGGGTTTTCTGTGCCCCAAATGCGACAATTTTGCTTGTTTACATACCCGCCAAGATCAAAATGAGCTTCATCTGAAAAGATGATTTTTTTTTGGCAAAATCGGCATCTTCTGTAAGTCGATCGCTCCCAGCGTTGTTCAAGCGTATACACAACCATATTCGTTCAGCGGAAGGATAAAACTAATTATCTGTCAAATCAATGAAAACAATAAAGAACACATTCCAAAAAGTATTCCTCACAAAATACGCGATATATCAAAAGTCGTAGAAATTGAAGGATTTTTTATATGAGGTATTCGACAAAAAGATTCCATGTAAAAAATCACTATAGGTCCCCGAAATACACTTTAATGGCGACCCAGTGGTTATTTTTATACCCTCACTTTAGTGTGGCGAGGGTATATATCATTTGCTACGGAAAAAAGTGTAACACGTCGAAGGAGTGACCTAAGACCCTAAGTATGTTCGGAGGAAATCCGTTTTGGGTCATTTTAAGTCGAATGAAAAATGTCCGTCCGTCTGTCTGCCTGTCTGCTGGCTGGTGCGCACGATAACTCTCGAAAGGAGTAACCGATTGACCACCTCAAATTTGGTATGTGGTAATATTTTTTTCTATCTCCGGCTAAGTTCGAAGATGGGCCATATTGGTCCACTTCTTCTAGTACCTCCCCCACAAAGGGTTAAAATGTTGTGAAATATTGATTATTTAATAACTGCTATACTACTTATTCGAATCTTTTGAAATTCCACACATAGTATTAGCTTAAGGAGTAACCGATTGACCACCTCAAATTTGGTATGTGGTAATATTTTTTTCTATCTCCGGCTAAGTTCGAAAATGGGCCATATTGGTCCACTTCTTCTAGTACCTCCCCCACAAAGGGTTAAAATGTTGTGAAATATTGATTATTTAATAACTGCTATACTACTTATTCGAATCTTTTGAAATTCCACACATAGTATTAGCTTATTAGACGCTACCAACTCGAGAAAAATGGGCGAAGTCGCCACGTCCCTTTTGGTACCTCCCACACAAATGTACCATTTTGCACCAAAAGTTAACAGCTTATAACATTAGTAAAATTGACAGAATAATTCGAGTAATATTCAATATTACATTACTCAGAATCTTTTTATTTTTTTTTTTTTTTTTTTTATTTGTTTTCATCGGAGTAACCGAGCCTATAAGGCCATATATGATTACAAAATACGACAATAAATATTCTACTCGAAAATCTTAAATATCTATAATGTATCAATAGACTTAATTATAAAATAATACAAAAAACAAGAGTTTTAAAAAAGCGTAACTAAATTCCTCCTAACTTTCACAGTATTTATAAGCAGTTATGCTGAAATCAACAATAGGAAAAACTACTCACTGTGAAAAAAAATATATATATGCAAAACAACAACTCAAATTATTAACAAAAAAACATTAGACATAAAATACAAGCATAATAATTGAATGAAATAATAAAAGAAAATAAGGGAAAATAAAACAATTTTGAGGCGATTGAAGATAAGAAAACAAGAGTTCTAAATATCAGTCCTACTACTCACTCAAAACCTACTCTAACAGGTCATATCATCCAATTAGGCAATAATAACATTGGAACAATAAAAAAACAAAAACTAAAATGAATGAGAAAAAAAATTACAAAATCAAAATTCATGAAGCTGGACATATTGATAGAGCTTATCTTTGTATGTGCTAACTGAATAATTGAAAGTTTTAAGCGACACAGGCAGATTGTCAAATACTTCAAACAAAAAATCCATCGAGTTCTACGACTGTTGATACAGCATTATTTTTGGAAGGCGATTTTTGGGAGAAATACTTCTTGAAGTGCCCCCTTTCTTTCATTCTTTCACATGGAACATATATTCCGAAGTTTTCTATACTAAAATTGTGTTTGAATTTACTAACCTCCTTGCTTACCCAGCAAACTTTGTCGCAAAATATCTAAAAAAAAGCGATGTCACAGAACAAAACGGTTAACGCCATTCGAAAATTATGCAAAGTACGTTGTTTTCATCGACGATACGTTTTTGTGCACACACAGTGTAATCAGCAGATCAATTTTTAACGAAAAACCAGTAAGGAAAATCAGACAGTCGGGCGGGGCCGACTATATAATACCCTACACCTCCCTAACAATGCGATAAGGGTCATTGCCATAATAATTTGGAATAATTGGTAAATGGGTAGAAACATATTATCTAATTCTGAAACGATAATCGCTAAATTAAGCAATATTCGTTCCTAAATTGAGAAACATCTTTCTGGAAAATTTTAATGATCGGAAGTAAAATACAACTTCTATAGCGGTTTGATACCAAATCAGGAGGAACTTATATATGGAGCTTTAATATAAATCTGAACCGATCTTCCCTGAATACTTATTCATGTAAAAAGACCTCCTTCTGTCGAATTTCGCACTGATCGGATATAAAATACAGTTTTTACAGCGCTTACATGTCAAATCGGGGGTAACATATATATTAGGGCTATATCTAAATCTGAACCGATTTTCTCCGAATTTAGCAGTATTCCTTCATGTAATAAGAAACCTTTCTTTGCCGAATTTCGCACTGATCGGATATAAAATAACATTTTTACAGCGCTTACATGTCAAATCGGGGGTAACGTATATATGGGGGCTATATCTAAATCTGAACCGATTTTCTCCGAATTTAGCAGTATTCCTTCATGTAATAAGAAACCTTTCTTTGCCGAATTTCGCACTGATCGGATATAAAATAACATTTTTACAGCGCTTACATGTCAAATCGGGGGTAACGTATATATGGGGGCTATATCTAAATCTGAACCGATTTTCTCCGAATTTAGCAGTATTCCTTCATGTAATAAGAAATCTTTCTTTGCCGAATTTCGCACTGATCGGATATAAAATAACATTTTTACAGCGCTTACATATCAAATCGGGGCTAACATATATATGGGAGCTATATCTAAATCTGAACCGATTTTCTCCGAATTTGGCAGTATTCCTTCATGTAATAAGAAACCTCTTTCTGCCGAATTTCGCACTGATCGGATATAAAATACAGTTTTTACAGCGCTTACATGTCAAATCGGGGGTAACGTATATATGGGGGCTATATCTAAATCTGAACCGATTTCTTCCAAATTTAACAGTGTTCATTCATATAATAAGAAACCTCTTTCTGCCGAATTTCATACTGATCGGATATAAAATAACATTTTTACAGCGCTTACATGTCAAATCGGGGGTAACGTATATATGGGGGCTATATCTAAATCTGAACCGATTTCTTCCAAATTTAACAGTGTTCATTCATATAATAAGAAACCTCTTTCTGCCGAATTTCATACTGATCGGATATAAAATAAAGTTTTTACAGCGCTTACATATCAAATCGGGGCTAACATATATATGGGGGCTATATCTAAATCTGAACCGATTTCTTCCAAATTTAACGGTGTTCATTCATATAATAAGAAACCACTTTCTGCCGAATTTCATACTGCTCGGATATAAAATAAAGTTTTTACAGCGCTTACATGTCAAATCGGGGTAACATATATATGGGGGCTATATCTAAATCTTAACCGATTTTAATCAAATTCAATAGGGATCGTCCTTGGACCAAAAAAAAAGATATGTGTACAGTTTCGTCGAGATCGGACCATAATTGCGACATGTATTGATTACAAGAATACAAGAATACATGCACAGACAGACGGACATAGCTAAATCAACTCAGAAAGTGATTCTAAGTCGATCGGTATAATAAACGATGGGTCTATTTCTTCTCCTTTTGGGTGTTACAAACAAATGCACAAAGTTATAATACCCTGTACCACAGTGTGGTGTAGGGTATAAAAAATATTGAAAAGGCTTCCTATTTGGCGACTGCGATAACAAGAAAAACTGGGAAGATATTCGCCCTTATTCCAGTTGGCGTCGTCGACGTCGTCACATCATTTTCATCATATCTATGAAGTTCTAGCTTTGTCATCTTTATGCCAAAACGAATGTTTTTGGTATCCATGAACTAACAAAAACCCTTTCTATAACTTAAAAATATTTAAAAAAAATTTCAAAATTTGTGAAGTCGTCAATCTAAACAGTGTCGACGACGCCAACTGGAAATGAGGGCGATTAATATTTTTATTATAAAAATGCATTAAGATAAGATAGCAAAAAAAGGCATGCAAATAACATTTTATTACATCGACATTGTATACATAATTCTTCATTGTATGTGTCATGATTCAATTATCATGAATTGAATAATGGTATGTATGTATGTGTTTGCTTTTTCGAATGTCGAATAAGAGGAATTATTTTTGAATTTTCAAGATTTTTTTTTCAAATTATGTATGTATGTATGTATATCGAGAGCTTATATTCAAAACCATAGAGGGTTTGAGCTTGAATTTTTGCAAAAATTAGATTTTTATTTTAAAATATTCGGTAAAATAAGGCGCATCTATGGCACTAATTTGGAAGTAAAAAAAACAACAATTTAGATTTTATGTGTCATTTTTGTAATTTCTCTATCTTACACACTTATTTTTTCTGAATGCAATACCCTCTATCTCTTCATATAATTTGGGACTATTTTGTTGTTGTTTTTTTTTCTTCTAAAAGGTGTTTTTTGGTGAAAAGAGTATGCTTAACCCGAATTTGGTTAAATTTTTTTAGTCGAAGCTTTAGTTTTCAAATTATTACTATTTTTATATCTAACCTGTGATTCCACAAGAATACCATTTTCTATGACAATTTGAAAATGGATTCAAAAATGAACCCCAAGAAATAGATAATACTTAAATAAAAAATTAATCATTAATTCATTGTTATTATTATTTATTATTTTTATTATAATAATTATAATTATATATTAAAAAAATTTTTGGAATTCATAAATAATTTTTTTTTACTATGCAAAACCCTCTATCTTTTTTTATACATGAAGAATTTTTGAATAGCAAAAACCTTCTATGTTCCATAAAATGGCTCGTGGTGCAAATATTAAAAAAATATTATTTAGTAGTTCACGTAGTTAGGTGTAATAAACATTGTAGAACAAACAATTTTAATTTTCTTTAAAATTAGGGATATAAACGGTTTTTTGGCTCTACTGAACAATTGTGTTTTTTAAGATAGAGGATATTGAATATAAACTGTCGATATAGTACATTCCAATTTCAAACAAAAAATTACATGGACAAAAGAATATGTTGCCAAAAAGCAAATAAATTGTATAAGTACTGGGGCCTAATTACCGCATCCGTTTCGTATCTTAATTCCATTACGTGAGATCTAATAACTAACATTTATGTACATACATACATATGTTGGTGAAATTTCAGCATATCGTTTCAAATGGATTTATAAATTATTTTTATAAAAATAAGTGAAAAGTTAGTTTCCCAAATACTCGTTTTATGCTGTCGAAAATTCAGATTACGATACGAAACGGATGTGGTGCTGTTTTCGCGATAATGGAAGCAGATCCAATATTGATCTATTCATTGTCGAATAAAGGGGATGATTCTGAACAAAACCTCATTAGCCAATTTTTCGTATGAGCCTAAGCCAACCTTCTATCCCTTGGGACAAGCTGTGCCTACAACACATAGGAGTCTTTGTAACTTCTGAACCGCGAAGATAGCTCAAAATGCTTAGGTGAGTAGTCGTATAACCGCCAGAAAATTCGTATTCGACAAAAAAAAAATCGAAAAATTACACATAGGAGTTTTCGTCGGCGCACCGACGATATGTACATACGAGTATATATAAATCTGAACCGCATTTTGTCAACATTGCCAGTTATTGTCGGACTAAAAAAATCCGCTGTGCCAAATATTGTACATCTGAGTAAAATATGACTTCTATGCGCTTAGATGCCGTATCGGAAGAATTATACATTTTAACCGCTTTATAGACATTTTAACCGATATTGTTCACGGAGATGTTAACTGTTAAAATAAGATACTCTTTACGAAATTTTATGAATATCGGAAAGAAATTTCATGAATATCTGTAGAGGATATAAGCTAAATCTAAGGAAAATATATATGAGAATATCTGGTTCTGAACCGAGACCCAAAGTTTTTTATAGGGTTCATAGAAGTACCAAGAAACACATGTATGCCAAATTTCAGAATGTTCCAATCCGCACATATATGTACATTTAAGACGATTTTTATCACGTTCAATAGGTTTTGGCCACAAAAACCTGTTGGTCAAAATTATTTTAAAGCGGCTTTAATTAAAATTCTAGACAATTAGTTTTTGAAAATTGTATAAACAAATTGAGACAAATCAGTAGCTCTGTTCCTACTACAAGTTACTAATTTTTGCCATTTTTACTACAACAACATAATCGCCCTTATTCCAGTTAGCGTCGTCACATCATTTTCGTCATATCTATGAAGTTCTAGTTTTGTCACCTTTACGCCAAAACGAAACATATATATGGGAGCTATAGCTAAATCTTAACCAATTTTCTTCAAATTGGGTAGTGTTAGTTCATGGATCAAGAAACTCTACCATTCTAAATTTCAAAATGATTGGATGTAAAATACAGCTTCTACGGGACTAAAGAGCAAAATCGGACGAAAAATATATAAGGGAGCTATAGCTAAATCTTAACAGATTTGCTTCAAATTCTGCAATGTTGGTTCATGGATCAAGAAACTCTACCATTCTAAATTTCGAAACGATTGGATGTAAAATACAGCTTCTATAGAACTAAAGGGCCAAATCGGACGAAACATATATATGGGAGCTATAGCTAAATCTTAACCGATTTTCTTCAAATTCGATAGCGTTGTTTCATGGATCAAGAAACTCTACCATTCTAAATTTCAAAATAATATCTTGTTACAGTAGAGTAGCAACTATAAAGTAGCAACCTGCAATTGTTATTATTACTTAATTTAATAGTTATTAAGTTATACATATATCTAGAACTATTTACGTTTTTCCGCTGTAGTAGGAACTCAAATTAAATACCTAAACCATTTTTCGTTGAAGAATATTGTAATTTACCTATACTTGGCCTACAGGCTTTAAATTACATTAATAAAAAATGAAATGAAATGATTGGATGTAAAATACAGCTTCTACGGGACTAAAGAGCAAAATCGGACGAAACATATATAAGGGAGCTATAGCTAAATCTTAACCGATTTTCTTCAAATTCTGCAATGTTGGTTCATGGATCAAGAGACTCTACCATTCTAAATTTCAAAACGATTGGATGTAAAATACAGCTTCTATAGGACTAAAGGGCCAAATCGGACGAAAGATATATATGGGAGCTATATCTAAATCTGAACCGATTTCAACCAAATTCAATAGGGATCTTTACAGCTGCGAAATACTCTAAATTCAGAACGATCAGAATTTCAGAACGATCGGAGTGAAATTGCGACCTGTAGTCGACGAACAACTTTACATGGACAGACGGACAGACATGGTTAAATCTATTCAGCTAGTGATTCCGAGTCGATTTGTATACTTTAAGGTGGATCTAGCTGTGTTATTTTCAGGTGCCGTGAAACAAACTTATAATGCCCTGTAACACAGTGTGGTGTAGGGTATAAATATCCACACAATTTTAAATTTAGCTATATGTACAGTAATTTTTTTATTGGTCTATTATATGATTTATCTACATTTTTTTACTTTTTTTCTACAGACAATTATGAAGCACTTCAAGACGATAAATGTAAAGGAGAAAGATATAATAACATACTTCGTGTACATGGTGAAATCTAATTCCAACAAACTAGATCTTAAAAATGGGATAAGTAATGACACAACCTGAATACTTTACTTCAATGGCCGTTCCGAAGAGCGTCTGAGTTTAGTGCTGGTGCTCCATTCGCATTAATTAAAACAATTTCTAATAGCTATAGATTTTAAGCAATTGTTACTGTTAAGTCACATTTGTGTAATATTTTTGAACAATATATACATACATACATATTTAAACACTTAAATTATCTTTATTATATACAATATAATACGCTATTAGTAAACGCTACTTTAGTAGTTTTCACATCGATCTAAGTGAAAGGATTTATTGTAGTTTCTTGAAACGGTTGAAACGTTATTCTAGACGATTAATACGACAATGAATGTAAATGTATGTATAATAATATGAAAATATTAAACCTGTGTGCAAATAAAAAGACGGGAATATAGATTTTCGATGTGTATTTATATTAACATATACATATTTCTATAAAATGATTTGTTCATCTTCTTCCGAATCACTTCGAGCATCTCCTGAAATTAAAGGAAATATATTTAATAAGATTGCAAATCGGAACATAACGAAAATTATACGATCATCATATTCATCCTCATCGCGAATAGAATTGGGTTTCCTATTTCGTACAATTACGGTCGTAATTCGTTTCGAATGTATGGAATAAGCATACGACTATTCGCCCTTATTCCAGTTGGCGTCGTCGACGTCGATTCTTAGTCGACACTGTTTAGATTGACGACTTCATAAATTTTTAAGTTATAAAAAGGGTTTTTGTTAGTTCATGGATACCAAAAACATTCATTTTGGCGTAAATATGACTAAGCTATAACTTCATAGATATGACAAAAATGATGTGACGACGTCGACGACGCCAACTGGAATAAGGGCGATTATGTGTATATCATTTTAAAAAATTCTCCAAATTTCGGATACGGAAGATTCATATCAATCAGATGCTTTCTTCTTATTCGCGGTAAAGGATTGCAGTTTAATCTTAAAACGTGTTTTATATCCCAATCCGCTGTTTTCAAGAACAATTTTATTTATTATACTATCAAATATTTCGACAATGCTTTCGAGGTTCTTAATTTATTTCTTTGGACCCAAATATGTTTCGAATGGGAAAATAAACGCAATCTACGTTTATAGATAATCTTCAAAAGCCCATAAACAGAAATTACGGACAATTTTATGAATTAGAAATTCGGGTTCAATACGCTCTCGGAATACAGAACTATATAAGTACATACATATGTATATATTTTCTGTGGTATGTTACATAGCCTTAGAGCCCGACCGAAGTCGGATTTTAAGGCCGAAGCCGAAGACGTAGCCGAACTTCGGCTACATTTACAACCTTTGGCCGAAGCCGTAGCCGAATGTTTTATATTTGTTAAAGAATTGTTTACTTTGCACCAAAAAATTGTGTTTTTAATCATTTTTTATCTACTGCTTACGTATTTATTTACTTAGCACATAAAATTAAAAGCCTTAATGTTATAATGACAAAGAAAGTATTTTTTCTGCATTAAGACCTTGTATACTATTTCGATAATCTGAATACAGCTGCCCAGCAGCATAAACAACTGCTCTCTAACACACAAGTACTTTTCTGCCACTATTTCCAAATTTTTTAAACATCTCGAGTTATAGTATTAAAAATGTTTAATGATTCTTGGACTTAATGGCCCATTATTATCTATTCGTACTACTTTTACAAGAATGCTTTCACTAGTTGGAGAGCTTTTAGGTGAGGAACTGAGTCATGTTTTTCTTTGTCGTTCTTCCTTCGGTGTCCTTCCTTCCTTTGGTGTCCTTTCTCAAATTATTTTTGTAGTATTGTTCACTTCTGTACACTTTTATGAAGATTTCCATAATAGAATTTTCTTTTAAAAAGTTATATAATTCTATTTTTGTACTTTTTTCAAAAAAAAATCGGCCTTCGGCCAACTTCGGCTGGTTTTGTTGCCGAATGCCGAATATTGGCCGAATGTCGAGATTTGGCCGAAGCCGAACATTCGGTCGGGCTCTACATAGCATGCTTCCTTTGGAAAATAAAATCATTTTTGTATCATTTGACAATGAAATATTTAAACATAATGATAATCAGAAAGACAGCAAGCGATTGAGAGTTTAACACACCTAATATGTGTATACTTACGCTTTAAGCTTTTATTTTGAGATTTTGATGGTTTGGAATCTTTATGTTTTGGGACAATGATCTCATCCACATAATTATCTTCATGTTCAATCTCCTGTACCTGCTCCAAGTTGCAATCATCATTCTCTCCAACTTTCCATTTGTCACGAGATGGAACTTCATCCATATTTGTAGCATCTGAAATTAATGTCACTTAAGTTTCAATAAATCAGGTGAATAATTTAATCTGTGTGCCTCACCATTATCTGAATTATCATTTTTGCTCTCTTCTTTGAAGAAGCCCTGTTCTGTGTACCGACTGTTGTCATGGTCGTTGAATGTGAAGTGTCTTAGTTTTAGGACCAATCGGTCTTCCGCCAAACTCGTTATTGAATTTTGTTTCAAACACTCTGTAAATCCTACATTGTGACGCGACTCTCTCGCATTAAGATCTGTTTCCAGAGTGGTTTTAACCAAATCCACAACATACTTGGCGTGATTCGCTGCTCTTTTGGAGCATTGTAGTAATAAGGCTGAACTGGTTAAAGATGATCCACCCAGATTAAGGCAACATAATTCTCTAAAAGAATTAATACCAAAAATCATTTGTGATTCACTTGTGCGCTCCTCAATGACTGTGGGATCAGTTACGGCAATGCGGCCATCATCGAACGTACAATAACTAACACACACAGGATAGTGATGCATCACCATTGGCAATGGTTCTTTTTCGGCGGCAGTATGTATTATAACATCATCTTCCACTATACTGACTTCTGGCCTCCTAAAATGCATGAGTGCACAAAGGGCGGCTATGGAACAGCAGTCAATTAGATTTCCCTCGTGGTTGATAACGTTTAGATCGACACGCAAAATCCAGACACGTTCTTCGGCCATTATACACAGCGATTCCAAGTCAACACACTTCGAATCCTTGAATGTCCTTTCCAGAGTCCTATTCAGCTGGACGGTGAGTTCACAGTTGCGTCCTGCCTCAAAATGTGGAGCAGCCATTGGACCCAACTCAACGTTTATGTGAAACATGCCTTCGTTGGGTCGCGTAGCTTTAGGTTCGCCAAGTTCGCTCGAGACTTGTGCCAGGACTTTCGTTTCGCCCAATGCTACCAAAACGCTGCCCCATTCAGCTCCATAATTTATTTTTATGCTGCGGAATTCGTCATTTTTGCGACCATCCAGACGCTGTGGCAAAGGAAAGAATGCACATGAAAAGCTACTGATTAGGGAAGATGGTGTCGTTTTTATATTTACCTGATTCTGTTTGATTGCTTGAATTATGAAATTCTTCTCACACGTTGAAAGGGCGGTTTCTTTCATTTTAAGATATTGTTTGGATAGACAACTTTTTTTAAAACCACATGAATCTTATTGTTTTGATTCTTCGTCTGCCGAAAAAAACTAACCTGGCAATAACCTTTCACATACACCATTTCGTTCGTTCATTCTCTTCTGCTTCGCTTTGTGTTTTCATTCGTTCTCACAGGTTGTCAACAGAGAACGAAGCCGAGGCAAAATTATCGGCGGCGGCGGCGGCTTTTCTGCTTACGATTTTTTGTGCAACATAACAGATACACATTTATTGTACAACTTAGTTGGAAGTATAAATAGATTTTGTAAAAATAGATTTTTCCCTAAAGGTGGGTACTATGTTTTTTCAGCTTGAAAAAATTCTACAAAATGTTATTTCAAGTTGAAAAATGGAACGCTTTTTTACTAAAGTGGCATTACATTTTTGAAGTGTGTGTGTGTCGAAATGTCACTTTTATATGAATGTGTGTGTGTAAGCATGTGCATTTTTTTCCTTTTTGCTTTTCTTGAAAACAAAGACGAGTTTAAATTATAAACAATCAACAAATAATTAAATGAAATAATGCCGACTTAGAAAATATTTAATTTAAATTGCAGAAAGATAATTGTGCTAATGTTATACATACGATGGCGATGATTGTGAGGCATCAGAAGCCAGCGTAATACAATGTTGCTAATAACAAAATAATTTCCTACTGTTGTTCGAATATAAATAAATTAAATGATGTTTTGATGAACCGAAAAAGATGTTTTATTATTATTTTTAAGGATTTGCATTATATTTGTTGACTTATACAAATTATACTTCCATCCATAAACGGAATTTCTTCTTCCAACTTCTATGGTTGGCAAGAACTCAATATGTTCTTTATAACCATTGAAAAACATGATCACAGGCACTACCCAATTCCATTGTCTTACTGGTTCGGTAGCGATAGCCGTCCACAGTATTTTTCCAGGCTTTTCGTCACGATTGTTCTAAACATATAAACGTAAATGTACATAATTACAAGACAAATTTCACATTATTACATATAGTTACATGTCCGTCCAGTGTTTTGCACATTTTTTGCTTTGCTATCCAATCGGAATGTCGCTCTTCTCGTTTATTCCATATACACATAATTATCATCCGTTCCAAAGCTTCATTGTTTCAAATAATTTAATTTAGTATTCTTTATTAGGAAATTTTATTGATAATATTTACAACAGTTGTATTTCTCGCGGACAAATATAAATATAAATAAATAGGAGTACAATGCTGGCGGCTTCAATTTGTTGCGGCGTTCAATTAATTTGTAGCGGCGCAAAATGTCAATTTCTCACGTTGAAATAAACACAGTACCACAAATGAAAAATTTCACTCATTTTTTCACAACTTTGGTTTTTGTATGGGATTTCACCGTGAAACGGGAACATAGTACCGAAGCCGCCAGCATTGTACTCCTATTTATTTATATTCATATTTGTCCGCGAGAAATTCAACTGTTGTAAATATTAGCAATTAATTTCCTAATAAAGAATACTAAATTTAATTATCTGAAATAAAGAAAACTAATGCAAAGGACGGAAAATAATTATGTACATGGAATAAACGAGAAGAGTGACATTCCGATTGGATAGCAAAGCAAAAAATGTGCAAAACACAGGTAGGACATATGTACATTTACGTTTATATGTATGTTTAGAACAATCGTGACGAAAAGCCTTGAAAAACTCTGTGGACGAAGCAGTAGGACAATGGAATTGGGAAGTGCCTGTGATCTCGTTTTTAAATGGTTATAAAGAAAATAGTGAGTTCTTGCCAGCCATAGGAGTTGGCAGAAGAAATTCCGTTTATGGATGGAAGTTTAATTTATATACATCAACAAATATAATGTAAATCCTTAAAAATAATAATAAAACATGTTTTCGGTCATCAAACATCATTTTATTTATTTATATTCGTACAACAGTAGGAAATTATTTTGTTATTTGTAACCTGGCTTCTGATGCCTCACAAGCATCGCCATCTTATCAACACAAAATAAATAATTTATGTATAACAGCACAATGATCTTCAACAATATTTCCTTTCTGCAACTTAAATTAAATATTTTCAAAGTCGGCATTATTCCATTTAATTGTTTATTGATTAGTATTTAAACTCGTGTTTGTTTTCAAGAAAAGGAAAAAATGCACATGCTTATACCCACGCACATTCATATAAAAGTGACATTTCGACATACACACTTCAAAAATGCAATGCATCTTTAGTAAAAAAGCGTTCCATTTTTCAACTTGAAATAATCACCCCTATCGCGAATAATAAGCGGAATATTTGTTCCCTCGATTTCACTTCACGGGAAGTGGAATATGATATCGTGAATAATAGGGAACAGTTTGTTCACTTCGAATCTGTATGATGTATCGAAAACGAACAGCTGTTCAAAATTTATAAATTATCAGTGCGTAAAAAAACAAGAAGAATAGTTGAAAAGCATTTTGTTTTTCAAAGTTAAAGCACGGTACTATGTTCCGGTTTCACGCTGAAATCCCATACGAAAATCAAAGATGTGAAATTTTTTCATTCGTGGTACTATGTTTCTTCAACGTGAGAAATTGACATTTTGCGCCGCTACAATTTAATTGAACGCCGCAACAAATTGAATGCCGCCAGCATTGTACTCCTATTGTACAGGAGCGGGCGACAAGACGACACTTTACATTACACCGGTAACATTTTTCGCAAACGTGTTTTGCTCGGATTTAGCTTCTTTTAAAATATGTTACTTCTTTTTAAAACGTCACTTTTCCCCCAATGATTTGGAGAACAATTTATGTAGAACAATTGAGACACAACTGTTCTAGTTGGGATCGACAACAAATTTAAAACTTGCTAATTAAAATATAAACTAATAAAAAGTAGCAAAATATAAATAAAATCGGAATAGTTTTGTTTATGACTATTGAGTTCGAGATCGTTGTTTTTGTTTTCTGTTAAACAGAAAAACAAACCTTCTTTAAAAAAAGAAGAATAAGAAATGTGTGAAATGTATTAAGGGTGGTCACTGGTTGGTGGACGATATCGTTTCGGAAGCTACCAAGCAACCTCATCGGCACCTTGGACAAAATACCCCGTCAATAATTGGCACAATATGAGAGCAGCTCAATATGAAATAATTGAGAACTGACTTCAAAGTCCCATATCTCCAAAACATTGCAGACAGTATTTCTCAACCTTAATACATCCCCACACTTCTTGTTTGGTTTTTTGTGTGTCCCAGCAATTTGCGGGGACGGCACACGATTTGTTGTTATTGTCGCTTCTTACAGCGACAACAAACGTTCGGCCGTACTCTGCCTCATTCATCATTGTTTTTGTTTTTGTTATTCGATCTGTTGTGACTTTTCATAGTTTTGTTTATGACTATTGAGTTCGAGATCGTTGTTTTTGTTTTCTGTTAAACAGAAAAACAAACCTTCTTTAAAAAAAGAAGAATAAGAAATGTGTGAAATGTATTAAGGGTGGTCACTGGTTGGTGGACGATATCGTTTCGGAAGCTACCAAGCAACCTCATCGGCACCTTGGACAAAATACCCCGTCAATAATTGGCACAATATGAGAGCAGCTCAATATGAAATAATTGAGAACTGACTTCAAAGTCCCATATCTCCAAAACATTGCAGACAGTATTTCTCAACCTTAATACATCCCCACACTTCTTGTTTGGTTTTTTGTGTGTCCCAGCAATTTGCGGGGACGGCACACGATTTGTTGTTATTGTCGCTTCTTACAGCGACAACAAACGTTCGGCCGTACTCTGCCTCATTCATCATTGTTTTTGTTTTTGTTATTCGATCTGTTGTGACTTTTCATAGTTTTGTTTATGACTATTGAGTTCGAGATCGTTGTTTTTGTTTTCTGTTAAACAGAAAAACAAACCTTCTTTAAAAAAAGAAGAATAAGAAATGTGTGAAATGTATTAAGGGTGGTCACTGGTTGGTGGACGATATCGTTTCGGAAGCTACCAAGCAACCTCATCGGCACCTTGGACAAAATACCCCGTCAATAATTGGCACAATATGAGAGCAGCTCAATATGAAATAATTGAGAACTGACTTCAAAGTCCCATATCTCCAAAACATTGCAGACAGTATTTCTCAACCTTAATACATCCCCACACTTCTTGTTTGGTTTTTTGTGTGTCCCTGCAATTTGCGGGGAAGGCACACGATTTGTTGTTATTGTCGCTTCTTACAGCGACAACAAACGTTCGGCCGTACTCTGCCTCATTCATCATTGTTTTTGTTATTCGATCTGTTGTGACTTTTCATAGTTTTGTTTATGACTATTGAGTTCGAGATCGTTGTTTTTGTTTTCTGTTAAACAGAAAAACAAACCTTCTTTAAAAAAAGAAGAATAAGAAATGTGTGAAATGTATTAAGGGTGGTCACTTGTTTGTGGACGATATCGTTTCGGAAGCTACCAAGCAACCTCATCGGCACCTTGGACAAAATACCCCGTCAATAATTGGCACAATATGAGAGCAGCTCAATATGAAATAATTGAGAACTGACTTCAAAGTCCCATATCTCCAAAACATTGCAGACAGTATTTCTCAACCTTAATACATCCCCACACTTCTTGTTTGGTTTTTTGTGTGTCCCTGCAATTTGCGGGGAAGGAACACGATTTGTTGTTATTGTCGCTTCTTACAGCGACAACAAACGTTCGGCCGTACTCTGCCTCATTCATCATTGTTTTTGTTTTTGTTATTCGATCTGTTGTGACTTTTCATAGTTTTGTTTATGACTATTGAGTTCGAGATCGTTGTTTTTGTTTTCTGTTAAACAGAAAAACAAACCTTCTTTAAAAAAAGAAGAATAAGAAATGTGTGAAATGTATTAAGGGTGGTCATATGGGACTTTGAAGTCAGTTCTCAATTATTTCATATTGAGCTGCTCTCATATTGTGCCAATTATTGACGAGGTATTTTGTCCAAGGTGCCGATGAGGTTGCTTGGTAGCTTCCGAAACGATATCGTCCACCAACCAGTGACCACCCTTAATACATTTCACACATTTCTTATTCTTCTTTTTTTAAAGAAGGTTTGTTTTTCTGTTTAACAGAAAACAAAAACAACGATCTCGAACTCAATAGTCATAAACAAAACTATGAAAAGTCACAACAGATCGAATAACAAAAACAAAAACAATGATGAATGAGGCAGAGTACGGCCGAACGTTTGTTGTCGCTGTAAGAAGCGACAATAACAACAAATCGTGTGCCTTCCCCGCAAATTGCAGGGACACACAAAAAACCAAACAAGAAGTGTGGGGATGTATTAAGGTTGAGAAATACTGTCTGCAATGTTTTGGAGATATGGGACTTTGAAGTCAGTTCTCAATTATTTCATATTGAGCTGCTCTCATATTGTGCCAATTATTGACGAGGTATTTTGTCCAAGGTGCCGATGAGGTTGCTTGGTAGCTTCCGAAACGATATCGTCCACCAACCAGTGACCACCCTTAATACATTTCACACATTTCTTATTCTTCTTTTTTTAAAGAAGGTTTGTTTTTCTGTTTAACAGAAAACAAAAACAACGATCTCGAACTCAATAGTCATAAACAAAACTATGAAAAGTCACAACAGATCGAATAACAAAAACAAAAACAATGATGAATGAGGCAAAGTACGGCCGAACGTTTGTTGTCGCTGTAAGAAGCGACAATAACAACAAATCGTGTGCCTTCCCCGCAAATTGCAGGGACACTCAAAAAACCAAACAAGAAGTGTGGGGATGTATTAAGGTTGAGAAATACTGTCTGCAATGTTTTGGAGATATGGGACTTTGAAGTCAGTTCTCAATTATTTCATATTGAGCTGCTCTCATATTGTGCCAATTATTGACGGGGTATTTTGTCCAAGGTGCCGATGAGGTTGCTTGGTAGCTTCCGAAACGATATCGTCCACCAACCAGTGACCACCCTTAATACATTTCACACATTTCTTATTCTTCTTTTTTTAAAGAAGGTTTGTTTTTCTGTTTAACAGAAAACAAAAACAACGATCTCGAACTCAATAGTCATAAACAAAACTATGAAAAGTCACAACAGATCGAATAACAAAAACAAAAACAATGATGAATGAGGCAGAGTACGGCCGAACGTTTGTTGTCGCTGTAAGAGCGACAATAACAACAAATCGTGTGCCTTCCCCGCAAATTGCAGGGACACACAAAAAACCAAACAAGAAGTGTGGGGATGTATTAAGGTTGAGAAATACTGTCTGCAATGTTTTGGAGATATGGGACTTTGAAGTCAGTTCTCAATTATTTCATATTGAGCTGCTCTCATATTGTGCCAATTATTGACGGGGTATTTTGTCCAAGGTGCCGATGAGGTTGCTTGGTAGCTTCCGAAACGATATCGTCCACCAACCAGTGACCACCCTTAATACATTTCACACATTTCTTATTCTTCTTTTTTTAAAGAAGGTTTGTTTTTCTGTTTAACAGAAAACAAAAACAACGATCTCGAACTCAATAGTCATAAACAAAACTATGAAAAGTCACAACAGATCGAATAACAAAAACAAAATCGGAATAGATATGGTTTGAAGTACTGTTGTGACCGTAATTTTCAACTTGCCATTACACAATTCATAACTCAATGTCAAACTTCATATCAAAAACCATTTTATTTCAAGTTTTCGCTTCAGTTAACAAACTTCGATAACAAAACCATAAAAACATTGCAACCTTCTTTTGTGAATTGTTATTTTTTTAAAGCAAACTAATTGTTTTCACACTAAAATCTTAATTCTAACCTTTACACAAATGAAGTTTAAAGCAAGTGAAACTTTGTACATAAAAATACACCATATACATGAACACATAATTTTAATACATATAATATATACAGAAACATGTAAGAGTTTGGTCGTATATAAATGAAAGGCGTAATTAAAAAATTACATTGGCGGCGATTTAAAGCCAATTTTATCCGACCTATTAGCGGCGGCGGCGTGGCTCAACAAAAAAAATCGCCATCGGCGGCTTATCGGCTAAAACCTGGTTGGCTTCGTTCTCTGCTTGGCAAATCAATGCAATCAGGGAGGAGTTAGTAGCGAAGGTTTCTTGCCTTACGTTCAACGAAACGGTGTTTAAGGCTGGGTTAGGGCATGTTTACATCATGAGATTTCGTCGCGCGATCTGTCAAAAATACATCCCTGGGCGACTAGTCTTTTAGGGTATCTCCTAAATACCGGTGAATGCGTCCTGCGTCTGTCAAACTCGATTTCAAATATATGAAAATGTACTACAGCTACCGAAATACGCATACGGATACGCCGGATAATTTCCAAAAATCCGAATTGTTGGAACAGTGCACGAAGTAGAAAATTATTAAACATTGAATTTGCTGGAAATACCAAATATAAACTGGTAAGAATTTAATATTTTACTGTTATAATTTATATCAAAATGTGTTTTTCAGATTAAAGATGGGTACTATGTTTTTTCAGCTTGAAAAAATTCCACAAAATGTTATTTCAAGTTGAAAAATGGAACGCTTTTTTACTAAGGTCGCATTGCATTTTTGAAGTGTGTGTGTCGAAATGTCACTTTTATATGTATGTGTGTGTGTATAATCATGTGCATTTTTTTCTTTTTGCTTTTCTTGAAAACAAACACGAGTTTAAAATAGAATCAATAAGCAAGTAAATGGAATAATGCCGACTTAGAATATAGTTTATTTAAATTGCAGAATGGAAATATGGTTGAAGATCATTGTGCTAATGTTATAACTAAATAAATTATTTATTTTGTGTTGATACGATGACGATGCTTGTGAGGCATCAGAAGCCATGGTAATACAATGTTACAAATAACAAAATAATTTCCTACTGTTGTACGAATATAAATAAATAAGATGATGTTTTGATGAACCGAAAAATATGTTTTATTATTATTTTTAAGGATTTACATTATATTTGTGGACATATATAAATTATACTTCCATCCATAAACGGATTTTCTTATTCCAACTCCTATGGCTGGCAAGAACTCACTATGTTATTTATAACCATTCAAAAACGAGATCACAGGCACTGTCCAATTCCATTGTCCTACTGCTTCGGTAGCATTTGCCGTCCACAAAGTTTTTCCAGGCTTTTCGTCACGATTGTTCTAAACATACAAACGTAAATGTACATACGTAATTATAAGACAAATTCCACATTATTACATATAGTTACATGTCCTTCCAGTGTTTTGCACTTTTTTGCTTTGCTATCCAATCGGAATTTCGCTCTTCCTGTTTATTCAATATACATAATTATTTTCTGTTCCAAAGCTTTGCATTAGTTTTCTTTCAGATAATTTAATATTGTATTCTTTATTAGGATATTTTATCGCAAAGATTGACAACAATTGAATTTCTCGCGGACAAACATGAAAATAAATAAATAGGAGTACAATGCTGGCGGCATTCAATTTGTTGCGGCGTTGAAAAAACATAGTACCACAAATGAAAAAATTCCACTCATTTTTTCACAACTTTGATTTTTGTATGGGATTTCAGCGTGAAACCGGAACATAGTACCGTGCTTAACAGCGAAGAAATTATTGAAATAGCTGGGACACAAATGAGCCTCTCCACAAATGTGTAAAAATCAAGAAGGGCACATTGCAAGCAATTTCTCTGAAGTTGTCAACACCAAGTAAATTCCAAAACTTTAAAATATGTACCAGCATTTTTGTATTAATGTTTATTAATTCAACAGAAACGTGGGGAACCTATTCATGCTGCTTGGAAAGGAATCCATTATCAAGAACACATTTTGATTCCGGTCGGATCTAATCTAAGAAAATCGTTAGTCCAGGTGTTTGTTCTTCCTACAATGAATCATGTGATACGAGCTTGTTCCGAATAGTTTTTATTTCCATAGCTTTATGATGCTGCATTTAAATTCCATGTTCAACGAGGACATTTGGAAATATCAATTGAAACTGGCCAATAAACAATTCTCTACTTTGAAGCATGATTATAAGATAGAATTTGTTTAATAGCGACACTGTCATGTGATATAAAACACAATTTAGTCCCTACATGGCAAGTGCCGACAGCTTCGATAGATTTGGTTGGCGTTTACAAAGTCAGGAGGAGAATTACAGGTCTTTACATTTTGCAAAACCAATAAAGAGTTTAAGAAACATAATTTGACTTCAGTGAACAAAACCAACATCTTTAGATACGCCACCTGTTATTAGCAATGTTTCCGTTCTTCTCTAATGAAAAACAGCATCTTGCATAACAAACAAATTAAAACATATAACTACAATGCTATGGAAATTTTGTAGTTAAAAAACGTTGTGTCATTGAAGTGTATACACAATAATACTGATCAAATGCAAACTGCTTCAGTGCAGCTTCTACAATCTTTCCTTACGAAAACTTAGTTAGAAAGTTGAGAAGACGAAGAAAAATGAATTGCTGTCGGAAAATGTTTAAAATTCGAATGCCTCCTGGTTTTGGAATATATTTTTATTCCTTCTTCTTTGTGGTTTGTCCAGAATATTTTCAAAACATTTAAATCATCCATACTATTGATATTGCTCTGAATATCCACTCCAAATGTAGAAAAACAAAATTTTTCTGAAATGGGGATGATAAATCAGCTGTTTTTTGTTTACTGCGTATTTCGGTACAGCGCGCGTTAAAAATTATCCATCATGCGTTTTTTTGACAGACGCTGACGCATTCACTGGTATTTAAGAGACACCCTTAGTCTTAAATACCAGTGAATGCGTCAAAATGTTTCAAAGCAATGTAGTTATATATTTTAGGGCCATTAACAATAAATAAATAAACTAAACACACAATTTAGCTTTCGTTAGCTCTAACGCTCGGATATTTTGATTTGTGTTAAGGTGGGTACTATGTTTTTTCAGCTTGAACAAATTCCACAAAATTGTATTTCAAGTTGAAAAATGGAACGCTTTTTTACTAAGGTGGAACGCTTTTTTACTAAAGTCGCATTGCATTTTTAAGTGTGTGTGTCGAAATGTCACTTTTATATGTATGTGTGTGTATAAGAATGTGCATTTTTTCCTCTTGCTTTTCTTGAAAACAAACACGAGTTTAAATTAGAATCAATAAGCAATTAAATGGAATAATGCCGACATAGAAAATTGTTAATTTAAATTGCAGAATGGAAATATTGTTGAAGATCATTGTGCTAATGTTATAACTAAATAAATTATTTATTTTGTGTTGATACGATGGCAATGCTTGTGAGGTATCAGAAGCCAGGGTAATACAATGTTACAAATAACAAAATAATTTCCTACTGTTGTACGAATATAAATAAATAAAATGATGTTTTGATGAACCTAAAAATATGTTTTATTATTATTTTTAGGGATTTACATTATATTTGTGGACATATATAAATTATACTTCTATCCATAAATGGATTTTCTTCTTCCAACTCCTATGAACTCACTATGTTCTTTATAAAAACGAGGCACTGCCCAATACCATTGTCCTACTGCTTTGGTAGCGTTTGCCGTCCACAAAGTTCTTCCAGGCTTTTCGTCACGATTGTTCTAAACATACAAACGTAAATGTACATACGTAATTATAAGACAAATTCCACATTATTACATATAGTTACATGTCCTTCCAGTGTTTTGCACTTTTTTGTTTTGCTTTCCAATCGGAATGTCGCTCTTCTCGTTTATTCAATATTCATAATTATTTTCGGTTCCAAAGCTTTGCATTAGTTTTCTTTCAGATAATTTAATTGTGTATTCTTTATTAGGAAATTGTATCGCTAAGATTGACAACAATTGAAATTCTCGCGGACAAACATGAATATAAATAAATAGGAGTACAATGCTGGCGGCATTCAATTTGTTGCGGCGTTCAATTAATTTGTAGCGGCGCAAAAGGTCAATTTCTCACGTTGAAAAAACATAGTACCACAAATGAAAAAATTTCACTCATTTTTTCACAACTTTGATTTTTGTATGGGATTTCAGCGTGAAACCGGAACATAGTACCGTGCTTTATAGTGTGTTGATAATAATTGAATTAAGTAATTTTCTGCCAGATTCAGTTCGTCGACGCACTTGCTTAAGTCACGCCTCGCAATTTTTCGGTTCCAGAGTTACATTTCTTGGGCTTGTGGTCGGTCACATACAGGGTTGCCAGAAAAAAATTAATGTTGTCCCCAAATAATCACAAGAAAATCCCCAACTTAACCCCACATAAAACTATTTCCTCTTCAAGGGCCAATTTTTTTGGGCGTTTTTAGTTTTCCAAAATTCATTGTAGTTTTTATGGTACAGATCTCGGGATTTTTTCTAAAAATACCATTTGATATTGACATATCTTCTTAACGGCTTCACGTGGTGACAGGAGGTCAGAATATAGAAAACATCCCTAATCCTTGACTAGTATCTATTAAGGTCCTTCATTTTCTTGATACTAAAGGGTCAAATTATTACGAACTGACCATGAAAGAGCCTTGATTGACCTTAAAAATAATATTTAATATTTCATTGTTATAATATTTCTTGCATTTTTGTCGGACTAGTGTAACATCTAAACATTCAAAATAATTATGTATGATATATATATTGCAATGTAGTAATAAATGTTAGTCATTTGAAAGTTTATATACTTCAGCATCACCATTAATACCCTAAGTCTCATATGTATATTTTCATATGATGGCAATTTGTACCTAATAGTGCAAAGTCACGTACTATTTTTTAATACGATGTTCAGATTTGGTAAAATCATTATTGAAAATACTCGTTAAAAATGGTTGAAAAACATTATATTTTCAAAAAAGTGTTTCGTCTTTGAATTGCCAAGAGATTGTAACATTATAATCAAATCTATCAATTTCAAATTCGTTCTCTCGTATAAATTCTTACCAACTTCCAGCACTTATTGAGTTTTTCATTAAAAATTTAATGATTAATGGCGATTTCTTTTCTGCAAAAAAGTGCAACATTTCCGTTGCCCTTTTCCCGAAATCTGGAAATAGGAGCTAAGTTTATTTCGAGAGACTGCGTATGTTCCACCCAAAAAGAGAAAATATTTTTCAGAATTTCGAGTCGACAAGGCATCATTTTTTTGGAATCGAAATCACCATAAAAAATCTTTATATTGCATCAAATAAACCCCATGAAACCCCAACAAAATTTACAAAAATCCCCTAACAAAATCCCATCGCCAAATTATTTTTGTTATCCCAATTTGCATTGACTAAATCCCAATATTCTGGTCAAACCCCGAGTTATGGCAACCCTGGCCACATAAATTGGACAGACGATAATTTTTGTGGCCGATAGCAATTATCGATAACACCGATTGACTACCGATTGGTGTGCGGCTCTAACTATCGTTCAGTCTCAATCAGTCTACCTTCCATGACGTACTAAGCAATTTTTTTTCTTTTTTCTTTGCGGATTTACACTGTGAATAATATTATTTATTTAAAAATCTTCAGTTGTTAGTATTTTTAGACACAAAAGAGAATGCAGAATAATATAAAATACAAATAAAAAGCGTAAAAGTTCAAACGTCACAAAGAAGAAAAGAAGCCAGCGAAAGTGATAGTGCGAGAAAAAAAGAGCATCAATAAAGCCAAAAAATTAATGCAAGGAAGCAGTTCAAAATTCGGATAAAAAGCTCATACTAATTAGTATTTAAACATATTTATATCCTTTTCTTGAGGAGGAAACCAACAACAATTCTGTGCAACAACAACAATTCATTCTAGTAGTAGTAGTAGTTCTTCTTCTTTATTTTTTTTCTCTGTTTAAATTCTTTATACAATAATTCATTAGCTAATGTTACATGTTTGAGATAATAATAAAGAGAAGGGAATTATAAATTTGAAGTTATGACAATGGCGTGTAAGCCGTCTGTCATGTCAGTACTTTACTTATGGATCGATTTTTATTTAATATACACAATATTTATGTTACCAACAAATCATGCGAATTCTCTTATCATAAAGTTTCTATATTTTAGTGCTTCTTGCACATAGAAACCGATATTTTCCCAACTATCAAATACTTCTCCATTTAAAATGTCAGTTAATTCGGTTTGACATAAATATGGTTTCCCTAAGTGTCTAATCCTAAATTCTCGGAGTATTGGACACCTGGCCATGAAATGTAGCAGAGATTCATCTTCATCTGTATTACAAAGGGTGCATTTTAGATTCTCTTGTAAATTAAACTTATTCGATTTCAGTCCCAACAAGTCATATCTGGTTTTAAAGATGGTTGTAATGACTGTCTGATTATTGTCTTCATTCATGTAGCTTTTTTCGATCCTATGGTTAAGGAATTTGTAAAAGCGTGTTGAACTCGCTGTTGCCAATCTTTCCATTTCCTCGATATGTTTATCTTTTAGACTTTTTAACAAAAACATTACATTATCCCACCATTCTAACTCTGGCGTATCCAGATCGAACTTACAGTTGAATTCATTTGCTATCTCGTTAATATGCTTTGCCCAGAAAACATTTCGTGATAGAACTAGCATTGACAGTTTGTGAGGAAGTCTACTTCTGTGCATTCTAAATATGGTTTTATATATATATTTCATATGGAGCTCCAGAGAAAATAAGTGGGCATCATCAGTGTTTGTTTCTAAGCATATTGCATAGTTCGGTGTGAAATCAGGAAGATTTAGGATGCGCTTTATAAAATACCTTTGTAGCTTATCCACATCGTCAAAATTGCTGTAACCCCAGATTTGGGCCGCATATGTCTGGACTGATCTGCAGATTGGTTGATATAGTTTCCATTTCGATGTCAAACTTACATTGTTTTTGTTGAGGTATTCATTCCAAGTTGCATTTATGCTATACTTTGCTGTGTTGTTTCGTTTCACAATATGTTTGTGGAAGGACATTTTGGTAGTCAAGGTTACTCCAAGATATGTATATTCATTTACAATCTTTACCTCTTGTTGCCTGTATGTCCAATACTCTTTCCTAGACAGTCTTCCACCTTTTCTAAATACAATCATCTGGGATTTTTCCATATTTACTTCCATGCCCCATTGACTGCAATAAAGTTCTAGGTTGTTAATCATTTTTTGCATAATAGTCACATCATCTGCGAGAATGTCCAGATCGTCAGCATACATTAATAGCCTTACATTTGTTTCTCCGACATTTATACCTCCTTCAAGAGAGTCGTGGAGATCATTGAGATACAAGATGAACAGTAGAGGTGACAGCAAGCATCCTTGTTTTACTCCTGAGTGTGTTTCAAATGCACTTGATAATTCAATTCCTGTCCAAACTTCAGCCATAGTGTTGCTATATATAATATCTATCAGATTGGTCATCTTGCTCGATACACCAATTCTGTTTAACTTATATAACAATCTTCGTATGGGGACTTTGTCAAATGCTGCTCTAAAGTCCACAAAGAATGCGTATACCTTTTTGTTGACTATGAAATTTAGATGAACTATTGCTGTTAAGTTATAGACGTTATCAATCGTTGAGTACGCTCTTCTAAAACCTGCTTGGTACTCATTTATGATATTATACTTTTCCAGCCAATTCACCAGTCTCTCATTTATGATACCCATAAAGATTTTGGTAATACAATTTGTAAATGATATACCTCTATAGTTCTTTGGATCGTTCACGTCGCCTTTTTTTATGGATTGGGAAAGCAATACACTCGTCAAATCGATCATCTATACTTCCCGATTCAAATATTGAGTTAAAAGTTTTTGTCATTTCCTTTATGAAAGCCGTGGACGCGTTTTTAAAAAATTCGTATGGGACGCGATCTTTTCCAGGCGCCTTGTTTACTTTCATTTTTTTCAGAATATCCGTGACTTCTGTGGCACATATTGGATGGTCTAGATCTTCATCTGTTATAAAATCGGGTGCATATTGTATGTCGTTTGATGTCTCAGGGGGATTTAACAGAACTTGGAAATAGTTCTTGAATATTTCAGACGTTATGTTTGTTCCACGTATGTAGCTCTGACCTTTAATTTCTCTAACGAGTTGCCACCATTGTTTCGCATCCTTAACCTGATTTACTTTAATTTCGATCTCACTATAGTACTCTTGTTTTCTGTTTTTACAAATTTCTTCATTGATTTTCTTTGATTGTACATAGTTCACCTTGTCCGTTTGATTATTAGTTTTCCTGTAGACATTTGGCATTTTAAAAGTATTAGTTCTGGCCTTGTAGCATATACGGTTAAACCATGGGGTTTTGAATTCTTCATTCCTATTATGATGCCGGGGTTTAATAGCAGAATCTTTGATTACATCAACCAAATTTTTCATGGAAAGGGTATTATTTGTATATTTTAATAAGTTTCTGTCTAAATTTCCCATATATCTTTCTTTTCCTTCATCCTGCCATTGCAATTTAGGAAGTAGGTTAATTTTTTCCGATCTCCTCCAATCCACATTGAAATTCAGTCGTAGTTTAATGGGCATATGGTCTGACCATATCGTTGACTCCACTTCAAACGTATCTAAATATCTTAAAAATGCTTGGGATATAGCGCAAATATCGTTTACTGAATTTCCAATAGCATTTATGAATGTAAATTTGCCGATATCGTCTCCAAGCGTTCTTCCATTCAGCATTATAAGTCCATTATCATTGAAAAACTCGATGAGCCGATTTACTTTTGAATTAAGTACATGGTCCTGTGATTTCCTGGTTGGTAGTGCCGCAGGGAAATCTAAACTATTCATATCATACATTTCTTGCTCAATATTTCCTACTCTGACATTCGTGTCTCCTATGAACACAAGATTCGACTCATTGGTAGCCTGGATACTGTCTTTAATATAATGGAATTCTTCATCCCAGTTTGCTCCTCGAATATATACAGGCATAATACAGAAGCTTACGCTTGCTACTTTTAGTCTTATTATATCGACTTCTCCTAAGCTGTGTTCTATGCCCGATTGTTCCAGGTCCTTTCTTACACCATATAGATATCCACCACTTGATCTGCCGTATGTATTTAAACGTTTCGCTGGTCTCCAGTACAAATGAAAATTCATGAAATATTTTGCCCATTTTGTTGTATCTTCATCTACAATATGTGTCTCAATTAATATAAAAATTTCATGACTTTTAATATACTCAAAGAACTCAGGGAACAGACACTTATTTCTCAAACCATGTATGTTATACGATACTATATTTAATATAAAATGTTTATTCTGCTTAGATACAATAGAATTATTTTTGTAACTTATAATATTTCTCAGTTTTTTGAATTAATATTTGAATATAATAAAATAGGAGTACAATGAATATAAATAAATAGGAGTACAATGCTGGCGGCATTCAATTTGTTGCGGCGTTCAATTAAATTGTAGCGGCGCAAAAGGTCAATTTCTCACGTTGAAAAAACATAGTACCACAAATGAAAAAATTTCACTCATTTTTTCACAACTTCGATTTTTGTATGGGATTTCAGCGTGAAACCGGAACATAGTACCGTGCTTTATAGTGTGTTGATAATAATTGAATTAAGTAATTTTCTGCCAGACTCAGTTCGCCAACGCACTTGCTTAAGTCACGCCTCGCAATTTTTCGGTTCCAGAGTTACATTTCTTGGGCTTGTGGTCGGTCACATACAGGGTTGCCAGAAAAAAATCAATGTTGTCCCCAAATAATCACACGAAAATCCCCAACTTAACCCCACATAAAACTATTTCCTCTACAAGGGCCGATTTTTTTTGGCGTTTTTAGTTTTCCAAAATTCATTGTAGTTTTTATGGTACAGATCTCGGGATTTTTTCTAAAAATACCATTTGATATTGACATATCTTCTTAACGGCTTCACGTATCTGTTTGTGGTGACAGGAGGTCAGAATATAGAAAACATCCCTAATCCTTGACTAGTATCTATTAAGGTCCTTCATTTTATTGATACTAAAGGGTCAAATTATTATGAACTGACCATGAAAGAGCCTTGATTGACCTTAAAAATAATATTTAATATTTCATTGTTATAAAATTTCTTGCATTTTTGTCGGACTAGTGTAACATCTAAACATTCAAAATAATTATGTAAGACGTCGATATATATATTGCAATGTAGTAATAAATGTTAGTCATTTGAAAGTTTATATACTTCACCATCACCATTAATACCCTAAGTCTCATATGTATATTTTCATATGATGGCAATTTGTACCTAATAGTGCAAAGTCACGTACTATTTTTTAATACGATGTTCAGATTTGGTAAAATCATTATTGAAAATACTCGTTAAAAATGGTTGAAAAACATTATATTTTCAAAAAAGTGTTTCGTCTTTGAATTGCCAAGAGATTGTAACATTATAATCAAATCTATCAATTTCAAATTCGTTCTCTCGTATAAATTCTTACCAACTTACAGCACTTATTGAGTTTTTCATTAAAAATTTAATGATTAATGGCGATTTCTTTTCTGCAAAAAAGTACAACATTTCCGTTGCCCTTTTCCCGAAATCTGGAAATAGGAGCTAAGTTTATTTCGAGAGACTGCGTGTGTTCCACCCAAAAAGAGAAAATATTTTTCAGAATTTCGAGTCGACAAGGCATCATTTTTTTTTGGAATCGAAATCACCATAAAAAATCTTTATATTGCATCAAATAAACCCCATGAAACCCCAACAAAATTTACAAAAATCCCCTAACAAAATCCCATCGCCAAATTATTTTTGTTATCGCAATTTGCATTGACTAAATCCCAATATTCTGGTCAAACCCCGAGTTATGGCAACCCTGGCCACATAAATTGGACAGACGATAATTTTTGTGGCCGATAGCAATTATCGATAACACCGATTGACTACCGATTGGTGAGCGGCTCTAACTATCGTTCAGTCTCAATCTGTCTACCTTCCACGACGTACTAAGCAATTTTTTTTCTTTTTTCTTTGCGGATTTACACTGTGAATAATATTATTTATTTAAAAATCTTCAGTTGTTAGTCTTTTTAGACACAAAAGAGAATGCAGAATAATATAAAATACAAATAAAAAGCGTAAAAGTTCAAACGTCACAAAGAAGAAAAGAAGCCAGCGAAAGTGATAGTGCGAGAAAAAAAGAGCATCAATAAAGCCAAAAAATTAATGCAAGGAAGCAGTTCAAAATTCGGATAAAAAGCTCATACTAATTATTATTTAAACATATTTATATCCTTTTCTTGAGGAGGAAACCAACAACAATTCTGTGCAACAACAACAATTCATTCTAGTAGTAGTAGTAGTTCTTCTTCTTTATTTTTTTTTCTCTGTTTAAATTCTTTATACAATAATTCATTAGCTAATGTTACATGTTTGAGATAATAATAAAGAGAAGGGTATTATAAATTTGAAGTTATGACAATGGCGTGTAAGCCGTCTGTCATGTCAGTACTTTACTTATGGATCGACTTTTATTTAATATACACAATATTTATGTTACCAACAAATCATGCGAATTCTCTTATCATAAAGTTTCTATATTTTAGTGCTTCTTGCACATAGAAACCGATATTTTCCCAACTATCAAATACTTCTCCATTTAAAATGTCAGTTAATTCGGTTTGACATAAATATGGTTTCCCTAAGTGTCTAATCCTAAATTCTCGGAGTATTGGACACCTGGCCATGAAATGTAGCAGAGATTCATCTTCATCTGTATTACAAAGGGTGCATTTTAGATTCTCTTGTAAATTAAACTTATTCGATTTCAGTCCCAACAAGTCATATCTGGTTTTAAAGATGGTTGTAATGACTGTCTGATTATTGTCTTCATTCATGTAGCTTTTTTCGATCCTATGGTTAAGGAATTTGTAAAAGCGTGTTGAACTCGCTGTTGCCAATCTTTCCATTTCCTCGATATGTTTATCTTTTAGACTTTTTAACAAAAACATTACATTATCCCACCATTCTAACTCTGGCGTATCCAGATCGAACTTACAGTTGAATTCATTTGCTATTTCGTTAATATGCTTTGCCCAGAAAACATTTCGTGATAGAACTAGCATTGACAGTTTGTGAGGAAGTCTACTTCTGTGTATTCTAAATATGGTTTTATATATATATTTCATATGGAGCTCCAGAGAAAATAAGTGGGCATCATCAGTGTTTGTTTCTAAGCATATTGCATAGTTCGGTGTGAAATCAGGAAGATTTAGGATGCGCTTTATAAAATACCTTTGTAGCTTATCCACATCGTCAAAATTGCTGTAACCCCAGATTTGGGCCGCATATGTCTGGACTGATCTGCAGATTGGTTGATATAGTTTCCATTTCGATGTCAAACTTACATTGTTTTTGTTGAGGTATTCATTCCAAGTTGCATTTATGCTATACTTTGCTGTGTTGTTTCGTTTCACAATATGTTTGTGGAAGGACATTTTGGTAGTCAAGGTTACTCCAAGATATGTATATTCATTTACAATCTTTACCTCTTGTTGCCTGTATGTCCAATACTCTTTCCTAGACAGTCTTCCACCTTTTCTAAATACAATCATCTGGGATTTTTCCATATTTACTTCCATGCCCCATTGACTGCAATAAAGTTCTAGGTTGTTAATCATTTTTTGCATAATAGTCACATCATCTGCGAGAATGACCAGATCGTCAGCATACATTAATAGCCTTACATTTGTTTCTCCGACATTTATACCTCCTTCAAGAGAGTCGTGGAGATCATTGAGATACAAGATGAACAGTAGAGGTGACAGCAAGCATCCTTGTTTTACTCCTGAGTGTGTTTCAAAATAATTCAATTCCTGTCCAAACTTCAGCCATAGTGTTGCTATATATAATCTCTATCAGATTGGTCATCTTGCTCGATACACCAATTCTGTTTAACTTATATAACAATCTTCGTCTGGGGACTTTGTCAAATGCTGCTCTAAAGTCCACAAAGAATGCGTATACCTTTTTGTTGACTATGAAATTTAGATGAACTATTAAGTTATAGACGTTATCAATCGTTGAGTACGCTCTTCTAAAACCTGCTTGGTACTCATTTATGATATTATACTTTTCCAGCCAATTCACCAGTCTCTCATTTATGATACCCATAAAGATTTTGGTAATACAATTTGTAAATGATATACCTCTATAGTTCTTTGGATCGTTCACGTCGCCTTTTTTATGGATTGGGAAAACAATACACTCGTCAAATCGATCATCTATACTTCCCGATTCAAATATTGAGTTAAAAGTTTTTGTCATTTCCTTTATGAAAGCCGTGGACGCGTTTTTAAAAAAATCGTATGGGACGCGATCTTTTCCAGGCGCCTTGTTTACTTTCATTTTTTCAGAATATCCGTGACTTCTGTGGCACATATTGGATGGTCTAGATCTTCATCTGTTATAAAATCGGGTGCATATTGTATGTCGTTTGATGTCTCAGGGGGATTTAACAGAACTTGGAAATAGTTCTTGAATATTTCAGACGTTATGTTTGTTCCACGTATGTAGCTCTGACCTTTAATTTCTCTAACGAGTTGCCACCATTGTTTCGCATCCTTAACCTGATTTACTTTAATTTCGATCTCACAATAGTACTCTTGTTTTCTGTTTTTAAAAATTTCTTCATAGATTTTCTTTGATTGTACATAGTTCACCTTGTCCGTTTGATTATTAGTTTTCCTGTAGACATTTGGCATTTTAAAAGTATTAGTTCTGGCCTTGTAGCATATACGGTTAAACCATGGGGTTTTGAATTCTTCATTCCTATTATGATGCCGGGGTTTAATAGCAGAATCTTTGATTACATCAACCAAATTTTTCATGGAAAGGGTATTATTTGTATATTTTAATAAGTTTCTGTCTAAATTTCCCATATATCTTTCTTTTTCTTCATCCTGCCATTGCAATTTAGGAAGTAGGTTAATTTTTTCCGATCTCCTCCAATCCACATTGAAATTCAGTCGTAGTTTAATGGGCATATGGTCTGACCATATCGTTGACTCCACTTCAAACGTATCTACATATCTTAAAAATGCTTGGGATATAGCGCAAATATCGTTTACTGAATTTCCAATAGCATTTATGAATGTAAATTTGCCGATATCGTCTCCAAGCGTTCTTCCATTCAGCATTATAAGTCCATTATCATTGAAAAACTCGATGAGCCGATTTACTTTTGAATTAAGTACATGGTCCTGTGATTTCCTGGTTGGTAGTGCCGCAGGGAAATCTAAACTATTCATATCATACATTTCTTGCTCAATATTTCCTACTCTGACATTCGTGTCTCCTATGAACACAAGATTCGACTCATTGGTAGCCTGGATACTGTCTTTAATATAATGGAATTCTTCATCCCAGTTTGCTCCTCGAATATATACAGGCATAATACAGAAGCTTACGCTTGCTACTTTTAGTCTTATTATATCGACTTCTCCTAAGCTGTGTTCTATGCCCGATTGTTCCAGGTCCTTTCTTACACCATATAGATATCCACCACTTGATCTGCCGTATGTATTTAAACGTTTCGCTGGTCTCCAGTACAAATGAAAATTCATGAAATATTTTGCCCATTTTGTTGTATCTTCATCTACAATATGTGTCTCAATTAATATAAAAATTTCATGACTTTTAATATACTCAAAGAACTCAGGGAACAGACACTTATTTCTCAAACCATGTATGTTATACGATACTATATTTAATATAAAATGTTTATTCTGCTTAGATACAATAGAATTATTTTTGTAACTTATAATATTTCTCAGTTTTTTGAATTAATATTTGAATATAATAAAATAGGAGTACAATGAATAAAAATAAATAGGAGTACAATGTTGCGGCGTTCAATTAAATTGTAGCGGCGCAAAAGGTCAATTTCTCACGCTGAAAAAACATAGTACCACAAATGAAAAAATTTCACTCATTTTTTCACAACATTGATTTTTGTATGGGATTTCAGCGTGAAACCGGAACATAGTACCGTGCTTTATAGTGTGTTGATAATAATTGAATTAAGTAATTTTCTGCCAGACTCAGTTCGCCAACGCACTTGCTTAAGTCACGCCTCGCAATTTTTCGGTTCCAGAGTTACATTTCTTGGGCTTGTGGTCGGTCACATACAGGGTTGCCAGAAAAAAAATAATGTTGTCCCCAAATAATCACAAGAAAATCCCCAACTTAACCCCACATAAAACTATTTCCTCTACAAGGGCCGATTTTTTTTTGGCGTTTTTAGTTTTCCAAAATTCATTGTAGTTTTTATGGTACAGATCTCGGGATTTTTTCTAAAAATACCATTTGATATTGACATATCTTCTTAACGGCTTCACGTATCTGTTTGTGGTGACAGGAGGTCAGAATATAGAAAACATCCCTAATCCTTGACTAGTATCTATTAAGGTCCTTCATTTTCTTGATACTAAAGGGTCAAATTATTATGAACTGACCACGGACTAGTGTAACATCTAAACATTCAAAATAATTATGTATGACATCGATATATATATTGCAATGTAGTAATAAATGTTAGTCATTTGAAAGTTTATATACTTCACCATCACCATTAATACCCTAAGTCTCATATGTATATTTTCATATGATGGAAATTTGTACCTAATAGTGCAAAGTCACGTACTATTTTTTAATACGATGTTCAGATTTGGTAAAATCATTATTGAAAATACTCGTTAAAAATGGTTGAAAAACATTATATTTTCAAAAAAGTGTTTCGTCTTTGAATTGCCAAGAGATTGTAACATTATAATCAAATCTATCAATTTCAAATTCGTTCTCTCGTATAAATTCTTACCAACTTACAGCACTTATTGAGTTTTTCATTAAAAATTTAATGATTAATGGCGATTTCTTTTCTGCAAAAAAGTACAACATTTCCGTTGCCCTTTTCCCGAAATCTGGAAATAGGAGCTAAGTTTATTTCGAGAGACTGCGTATGTTCCACCCAAAAAGAGAAAATATTTTTCAGAATTTCGAGTCGACAAGGCATCATTTTTTTTGGAATCGAAATCACCATAAAAAATCTTTATATTGCATCAAATAAACCCCATGAAACCCCAACAAAATTTACAAAAATCCCCTAACAAAATCCCATCGCCAAATTATTTTTGTTATCCCAATTTGCATTGACTAAATCCCAATATTCTGGTCAAACCCCGAGTTATGGCAACCCTGGCCACATAAATTGGACAGACGATAATTTTTGTGGCCGATAGCAATTATCGATAACACCGATTGACTACCGATTGGTGTGCGGCTCTAACTATCGTTCAGTCTCAATCAGTCTACCTTCCATGACGTACTAAGCAATTTTTTTTCTTTTTTCTTTGCGGATTTACACTGTGAATAATATTATTTATTTAAAAATCTTCAGTTGTTAGTATTTTTAGACACAAAAGAGAATGCAGAATAATATAAAATACAAATAAAAAGCGTAAAAGTTCAAACGTCAAAAAGAAGAAAAGAAGCCAGCGAAAGTGATAGTGCGAGAAAAAAAGAGCATCAATAAAGCCAAAAAATTAATGCAAGGAAGCAGTTCAAAATTCGGATAAAAAGCTCATACTAATTATTATTTAAACATATTTATATCCTTTTCTTGAGGAGGAAACCAACAACAATTCTGTGCAACAACAACAATTCATTCTAGTAGTAGTAGTAGTTCTTCTTCTTTATTTTTTTTCTCTGTTTAAATTCTTTATACAATAATTCATTAGCTAATGTTACATGTTTGAGATAATAATAAAGAGAAGGGAATTATAAATTTGAAGTTATGACAATGGCGTGTAAGCCGTCTGTCATGTCAGTACTTTACTTATGGATCGACTTTTATTTAATATACACAATATTTATGTTACCAACAAATCATGCGAATTCTCTTATCATAAAGTTTCTATATTTTAGTGCTTCTTGCACATAGAAACCGATATTTTCCCAACTATCAAATACTTCTCCATTTAAAATGTCAGTTAATTCGGTTTGACATAAATATGGTTTCCCTAAGTGTCTAATCCTAAATTCTCGGAGTATTGGACACCTGGCCATGAAATGTAGCAGAGATTCATCTTCATCTGTATTACAAAGGGTGCATTTTAGATTCTCTTGTAAATTAAACTTATTCGATTTCAGTCCCAACAAGTCATATCTGGTTTTAAAGATGGTTGTAATGACTGTCTGATTATTGTCTTCATTCATGTAGCTTTTTTCGATCCTATGGTTAAGGAATTTGTAAAAGCGTGTTGAACTCGCTGTTGCCAATCTTTCCATTTCCTCGATATGTTTATCTTTTAGACTTTTTAACAAAAACATTACATTATCCCACCATTCTAACTCTGGCGTATCCAGATCGAACTTACAGTTGAATTCATTTGCTATTTCGTTAATATGCTTTGCCCAGAAAACATTTCGTGATAGAACTAGCATTGACAGTTTGTGAGGAAGTCTACTTCTGTGTATTCTAAATATGGTTTTATATATATATTTCATATGGAGCTCCAGAGAAAATAAGTGGGCATCATCAGTGTTTGTTTCTAAGCATATTGCATAGTTCGGTGTGAAATCAGGAAGATTTAGGATGCGCTTTATAAAATACCTTTGTAGCTTATCCACATCGTCAAAATTGCTGTAACCCCAGATTTGGGCCGCATATGTCTGGACTGATCTGCAGATTGGTTGATATAGTTTCCATTTCGATGTCAAACTTACATTGTTTTTGTTGAGGTATTCATTCCAAGTTGCACTTATGCTATACTTTGCTGTGTTGTTTCGTTTCACAATATGTTTGTGGAAGGACATTTTGGTAGTCAAGGTTACTCCAAGATATGTATATTCATTTACAATCTTTACCTCTTGTTGCCTGTATGTCCAATACTCTTTCCTAGACAGTCTTCCACCTTTTCTAAATACAATCATCTGGGATTTTTCCATATTTACTTCCATGCCCCATTGACTGCAATAAAGTTCTAGGTTGTTAATCATTTTTTGCATAATAGTCACATCATCTGCGAGAATGACCAGATCGTCAGCATACATTAATAGCCTTACATTTGTTTCTCCGACATTTATACCTCCTTCAAGAGAGTCGTGGAGATCATTGAGATACAAGATGAACAGTAGAGGTGACAGCAAGCATCCTTGTTTTACTCCTGAGTGTGTTTCAAATGCACTTGATAATTCAATTCCTGTCCAAACTTCAGCCATAGTGTTGCTATATATAATCTCTATCAGATTGGTCATCTTGCTCGATACACCAATTCTGTTTAACTTATATAACAATCTTCGTCTGGGGACTTTGTCAAATGCTGCTCTAAAGTCCACAAAGAATGCGTATACCTTTTTGTTGACTATGAAATTTAGATGAACTATTAAGTTATAGACGTTATCAATCGTTGAGTACGCTCTTCTAAAACCTGCTTGGTACTCATTTATGATATTATACTTTTCCAGCCAATTCACCAGTCTCTCATTTATGATACCCATAAAGATTTTGGTAATACAATTTGTAAATGATATACCTCTATAGTTCTTTGGATCGTTCACGTCGCCTTTTTTATGGATTGGGAAAACAATACACTCGTCAAATCGATCATCTATACTTCCCGATTCAAATATTGAGTTAAAAGTTTTTGTCATTTCCTTTATGAAAGCCGTGGACGCGTTTTTAAAAAATTCGTATGGGATCTTTTCCAGGCGCCTTGTTTACTTTCATTTTTTCAGAATATCCGTGACTTCTGTGGCACATATTGGATGGTCTAGATCTTCATCTGTTATAAAATCGGGTGCATATTGTATGTCGTTTGATGTCTCAGGGGGATTTAACAGAACTTGGAAATAGTTCTTGAATATTTCAGACGTTATGTTTGTTCCACGTATGTAGCTCTGACCTTTAATTTCTCTAACGAGTTGCCACCATTGTTTCGCATCCTTAACCTGATTTACTTTAATTTCGATCTCACAATAGTACTCTTGTTTTCTGTTTTTAAAAATTTCTTCATAGATTTTCTTTGATTGTACATAGTTCACCTTGTCCGTTTGATTATTAGTTTTCCTGTAGACATTTGGCATTTTAAAAGTATTAGTTCTGGCCTTGTAGCATATACGGTTAAACCATGGGGTTTTGAATTCTTCATTCCTATTATGATGCCGGGGTTTAATAGCAGAATCTTTGATTACATCAACCAAATTTTTCATGGAAAGGGTATTATTTGTATATTTTAATAAGTTTCTGTCTAAATTTCCCATATATCTTTCTTTTCCTTCATCCTGCCATTGCAATTTAGGAAGTAGGTTAATTTTTTCCGATCTCCTCCAATCCACATTGAAATTCAGTCGTAGTTTAATGGGCATATGGTCTGACCATATCGTTGACTCCACTTCAAACGTATCTACATATCTTAAAAATGCTTGGGATATAGCGCAAATATCGTTTACTGAATTTCCAATAGCATTTATGAATGTAAATTTGCCGATATCGTCTCCAAGCGTTCTTCCATTCAGCATTATAAGTCCATTATCATTGAAAAACTCGATGAGCCGATTTACTTTTGAATTAAGTACATGGTCCTGTGATTTCCTGGTTGGTAGTGCCGCAGGGAAATCTAAACTATTCATATCATACATTTCTTGCTCAATATTTCCTACTCTGACATTCGTGTCTCCTATGAACACAAGATTCGACTCATTGGTAGCCTGGATACTGTCTTTAATATAATGGAATTCTTCATCCCAGTTTGCTCCTCGAATATATACAGGCATAATACAGAAGCTTACGCTTGCTACTTTTAGTCTTATTATATCGACTTCTCCTAAGCTGTGTTCTATGCCCGATTGTTCCAGGTCCTTTCTTACACCATATAGATATCCACCACTTGATCTGCCGTATGTATTTAAACGTTTCGCTGGTCTCCAGTACAAATGAAAATTCATGAAATATTTTGCCCATTTTGTTGTATCTTCATCTACAATATGTGTCTCAATTAATATAAAAATTTCATGACTTTTAATATACTCAAAGAACTCAGGGAACAGACACTTATTTCTCAAACCATGTATGTTATACGATACTATATTTAATATAAAATGTTTATTCTGCTTAGATACAATAGAATTATTTTTGTAACTTATAATATTTCTCAGTTTTTTGAATTAATATTTGAATATAATAAAATAGGAGTACAATGAATAAAAATAAATAGGAGTACAATGTTGCGGCGTTCAATTAAATTGTAGCGGCGCAAAAGGTCAATTTCTCACGCTGAAAAAACATGTACTATGTTTTGTTTCAAATGAAAAAATTTCACTCATTTTTTCACAACATTGATTTTTGTATGGGATTTCAGCGTGAAACCGGAACATAGTACCGTGCTTTATAGTGTGTTGATAATAATTGAATTAAGTAATTTTCTGCCAGACTCAGTTCGCCAACGCACTTGCTTAAGTCACGCCTCGCAATTTTTCGGTTCCAGAGTTACATTTCTTGGGCTTGTGGTCGGTCACATACAGGGTTGCCAGAAAAAAAATAATGTTGTCCCCAAATAATCACAAGAAAATCCCCAACTTAACCCCACATAAAACTATTTCCTCTACAAGGGCCGATTTTTTTTGGCGTTTTTAGTTTTCCAAAATTCATTGTAGTTTTTATGGTACAGATCTCGGGATTTTTTCTAAAAATACCATTTGATATTGACATATCTTCTTAACGGCTTCACGTGGTGACAGGAGGTCAGAATATAGAAAACATCCCTAATCCTTGACTAGTATCTATTAAGGTCCTTCATTTTCTTGATACTAAAGGGTCAAATTATTACGAACTGACCATGAAAGAGCCTTGATTGACCTTAAAAATAATATTTAATATTTCATTGTTATAATATTTCTTGCATTTTTGTCGGACTAGTGTAACATCTAAACATTCAAAATAATTATGTATGATATATATATTGCAATGTAGTAATAAATGTTAGTCATTTGAAAGTTTATATACTTCAGCATCACCATTAATACCCTAAGTCTCATATGTATATTTTCATATGATGGCAATTTGTACCTAATAGTGCAAAGTCACGTACTATTTTTTAATACGATGTTCAGATTTGGTAAAATCATTATTGAAAATACTCGTTAAAAATGGTTGAAAAACATTATATTTTCAAAAAAGTGTTTCGTCTTTGAATTGCCAAGAGATTGTAACATTATAATCAAATCTATCAATTTCAAATTCGTTCTCTCGTATAAATTCTTACCAACTTACAGCACTTATTGAGTTTTTCATTAAAAATTTAATGATTAATGGCGATTTCTTTTCTGCAAAAAAGTACAACATTTCCGTTGCCCTTTTCCCGAAATCTGGAAATAGGAGCTAAGTTTATTTCGAGAGACTGCGTATGTTCCACCCAAAAAGAGAAAATATTTTTCAGAATTTCGAGTCGACAAGGCATCATTTTTTTTTGGAATCGAAATCACCATAAAAAATCTTTATATTGCATCAAATAAACCCCATGAAACCCCAACAAAATTTACAAAAATCCCCTAACAAAATCCCATCGCCAAATTATTTTTGTTATCCCAATTTGCATTGACTAAATCCCAATATTCTGGTCAAACCCCGAGTTATGGCAACCCTGGCCACATAAATTGGACAGACGATAATTTTTGTGGCCGATAGCAATTATCGATAACACCGATTGACTACCGATTGGTGTGCGGCTCTAACTATCGTTCAGTCTCAATCAGTCTACCTTCCATGACGTACTAAGCAATTTTTTTTCTTTTTTCTTTGCGGATTTACACTGTGAATAATATTATTTATTTAAAAATCTTCAGTTGTTAGTATTTTTAGACACAAAAGAGAATGCAGAATAATATAAAATACAAATAAAAAGCGTAAAAGTTCAAACGTCACAAAGAAGAAAAGAAGCCAGCGAAAGTGATAGTGCGAGAAAAAAAGAGCATCAATAAAGCCAAAAAATTAATGCAAGGAAGCAGTTCAAAATTCGGATAAAAAGCTCATACTAATTATTATTTAAACATATTTATATCCTTTTCTTGAGGAGAAAACCAACAACAATTCTGTGCAACAACAACAATTCATTCTATATAAGCCTACAGTAATGTCGATAAACAAATTCACAAAAGGCCTTTCTGCGGAAGAGAAAAGCGATATTCAGGAGAAATTCATAGAGGTAAGTTGATGTGGTAAAAGTAAAAACAATCACTTACTCACTCACGCTCCCATTATGAATAATTAAGTGTTATGGTTTCAAGAAAGCCATTAAATATCTAAATACCTTCTGGATGAGTCACTTAAGTCGCATATAATCACATACAGTTCACATCAATAGAGGGAATTGTGGTGGTAGATAGTGGTTATAGGAATGGAGAAAAGCGAGTCTTGTGTGCAATCTAGCCATAGCTCATTTTCAGTCGCAACAATCCCACAAGTCATATACAGTTACGGGGGAGGGAGTGTGCAGTGCAAGTTAGGAGGAAATGTATGTTTACAACAATCATCCCCCCTTTCTCGGAGGAGGATTTCGTTCTTTGTTCCTTCACGAATTACAAATTCAAGGCCTAACATGCAGTCCACACGCTGACGCTTCTACTCATGTGTTGGTTAATGCAAAAAGGGTGTGTGGAGGATGAATCGGAGAGCAACAAAGCACATCAACGCAAAATACAAACAAATATTCACTCAGAGCAACAACAAAGCATTTGCATTCAGACAACCAGACCACATGGGTTGGGTGTTGCCGGCATATATTCCATTCCGTGTTCGTGTGTTGTGTTAAGCACTAAGCAGGCGCAGCATCAGAGTGGGGAATCGGCATGAAGGGAGAACAAACAAATCCCAAATCCTATCCATCAACATTGCTTGAACTCACTTTCATTATATCGAATGTGTATGTGTACGTTTTGGTCAATGAAAGGGGGGTCATATAGGATGACAACAAATGTGAACACGAGAATGGAAGTTGGGAAAACACTTGCGGGGGGGTTGTTGAGAATACGATGTACACCGATACACATGCATATTTCGTTACAACAAAAATATGTTGAAATAAGGGATTTGAAATGTTTTTAAGTTCACATCCCTCTATATAACATAAATCAGGTGGAACTATGCTATGTGTATTCATTTTGAATTATATCTCATTTTCTGAGTCATACGACAAAGTCTTGTATTGGGAAATGGGATATTTGTATATGAGAACCAGAAATGATCGATCATAATAAAATTAAAACATGAGAACGTGAGGTATGTGCGTCACTATATAATATTTTTTTCCTAAATTGTAATCCTTTGTTTGCTATTTTAACGTAATAACATTTGGGGAATAATAAGTGGATCCTCACATCTAAAAATATTAGAAAAATTTGAAAACAATTTAATCGACAATAAGGAATATTCCAAATAGCAAACTTTAACTTTATCAACTTAATTTTTTACATAATTACTATAAAATGCAAATATCGTTTTAATTTGTCCATTTGTTCTGTGGGTACCAGGGGTAACTTAACAAATAACGCACAATTTGTACATTAGGCACAATTTCATTGTATGGAATTTTAAGTATTTTGTTTGTTTGTACAATTTATTTGTTTGGCTTAAGCGCGGTTTACACAAACCACTCGAACGTTTTATCAATTTTTTTATTCGTTATATTATGGTAAAATGGTGCAAACAATATTGGTGTCTTTGGAATGCTGAAGGAAGCATATTTCAGGTGGTGGTATCTTCCAAATCCATTAACTCGTAGCGGAGAAATCTGAACTTCTTTACTTTGTATTTTTTTTATTACCCAACCATATACGAGTATGTATAGCGTTGAAAAGGGAATTTATCTTTAATCACTGTGGTTCGCTTTGTGGATATTCTCGGGTTGGGCATTCTCCTGTGGAGAAAATCGTTAACCAACGTCCCTGATATAGCAATTGTCAACCCTATGTATTGCAGATTGCTGCGCAATGGGTAAGTGGACTTGGATTTGCTACAGGCTCCATCTGAAAGCTTTCCAACAATATCAGTAGACCTTGGATTTCTCCATATTTGTAACGAAAGTGACTTTAGCGAAAGCGAATAATAGTTTAACCCTTTATTTTTATTTATTCAAAATACCAACAAATTTAAGGAACTTAATTGATACTTTTCCAGGATATTCAAGTATTAAGAATGTTTTCCATATTTTTACCTCCTGTTACTACAAGGACAAACATATTTTTCAACTGTTTTGAAGAGAAGTGGCAGAGGTTTTCATTGGTATTAATATCTTCAAATTGTGCGAAGGGAATAAGGAATTTTAACACTTTTAACAAATGGAAGCGAATACTGAAACATATTTCTGCGAAAGCGAATAATCCAAAGATGGTTTCTGCGAATGCGAATATTCGTTACATCCCTGGTGTAGACCAACCAGACTGGCTGACAATCAGGTTACTCCTTTAATGGATTACACTTTCTTCGCAAACAAATAATGTTTTATACGTGACATAAGGAATCTCAAATATTAACCTACGCTTAAATGTAAATTTTTGCATTACATCATTTGTTTCGACTGTAGTGTCACGCAGTGCTTGATACTTGGATACCGAAAATATATAATTTTTATATATTTTAATATGAATTTACTGCGGTTTTGCTACGACTCCCCATCTAATAGACCAAGAAGTATGTGAAAGAAACATCACGTCTTTTGATAAATCAAGTGCACATTTCTCTTTTGTTACAGAAATATGTATACCACTTAGTTTATACTGATTCTCTTTTTTGTGAATAAAATAAGTAATAAGCGATCTGTTGAAAAATCAACGACGTAATAGAATGCCAAGAATCCATCGATTTATTTCATTGGGTCCCTGTATTTTAACCGTGTGCAAAGTTTATTTTTAATTTCGATTTATCGAATGCATCATTGAATTCCTGTACAATGATGTAAACACCTGCCGTAGTCAGTAGTTAGGACTTAACTTTACTAAGAATAGTGTGATGTGACTGAAAAACTCTTTACGATATTATACTGACCCAAATGCGACATGATTGGATGATTGTAGATGAATAACGACTACACAAAGCCACACGTTGCATTCAAATTGCATTGTGTTGTGTAAATATGTAAGTGTATGTTTGTAGGAAAACATCATGACATCACTTTGATGCAGTGTCAAGTTAATTACACAGTCAACGACTTAATAAAAGATCACTTTCAACATGACTGGGTGTGTTTGTATGTGCCAGTGTAGTATGAAGAATATACCTACCTATATGTATATTTATTTGAATGCATGCTATTCGTTTATTGCAATGAGTGCGCAATCTTATTTGGTATAATAATATTAATAATAAACATATTCGTGGTCACAAAGAATGTGTCTTGCGATATGTTTTCACAGAATGAGATAAGGGACAATTGCACTTCGTTATGGACTGTAAATCAACAATTATTGCATAAAGAACGTTTATTCTGGTATGACCAAAAATAGTATGGCTTTTTATCGTTTAAATATCCATTCGAAATAAAGTATAATGGCTCTCAAGTATAAAGATAATACCACAGAGCTCTCCGAAGCATTTGTTATTGTCGAATATTAAATACGTTGAACAGAAGACAACATTTTAAACATGCCCCAGTCCCATATGTTTACTGTTTCTTTATTGTTTATTTATGGACATCCAAAGATCACAAAAAGTGTGTGAATTGTCCATTAGTTGGAATCAAATGATGATAGTGTAAACAAATCAGCTAAAGCACTACATTTCGGTACATTACTATGCAATACCCATATCACAGGGATGATTACTTCCGTGTTGCCGTTGTAAATGATTTGAGATGTCTTCATGTCATATATGATGAATTTTGGTTTGAATAAATATAGGAATCATGTTAAATAAAACGAGGAAAATGGTTTTACTTATAAATATTTGAAGTTGAATCAACATGAAAATTATCGAGGAAAATCAATGTCAAAAATTAAGTTTAATCAACCCTTCGGGTGTATGTGGGGGCCGCATGGTAATATGAGATTTACTGAATGTAATAGAGACAATGTCAGCTTATTTCGGGTAAAGCTCTTTCTGTTATAAATCATGAGTACATATTAAGTACCAAAATTTAAAAATCTGGTATAATATTACCTCTTTATTTAGGCAACCAAAAAATGTTAAAGAAAAAACATTCGTATTGAAAACTATGTAAATAGTAATGGTAATTGTAATGTTAATTATTATATTTTTATATACATATGTACATATCGTCCCCTCAAAAAGAATAGTGTGTAATTTTTTTGTAGTTTCGAGAAAATCATATTTGAAGTTTTTGTGAAATTAGACTTCTTGGAAGAGAAATATGTATATTTAAGAAGAAAAACGATGTTTTCAATTTCTTGTCATTTTAATATGTGTTGAAATAATCAGGCTACACTCAGATGATATTCTACTAATGTAAAAGTGCGTTAATTTTATATATGTAAATTGGATCAAAGTACCATACTACATATATACACTATTTTTTCAATTTAACTTTTGACCCACTTTGTGGAAGTAGAATTCCACCAAAATTTTACGAGCTATAGAATCGATTACGTAGATACTTATAATGCAATAAAAAAATATTGGTTTAAATGCCTATATGCTATTGTTTTATTGAGGGGACGATATTTACTAGCTGTACCCTGTGAGCTTCTGGAGATCCATTAAGGACATAATTTTATATATATTAATAAAATACAGAATATTTAAGATATAGAGTTCTAATTTATTCCAGGTGTAGTACAAATGTCACATTTTAAGAACGAAATTCGATTTCGGTTATATGACCACCACGAGCCCGTCTACAGCGATCTGTTCTTTGCACCCAATTTTCCACCACTCTTGCACACATTTCGACCGGAACGTTGGCAATTTCGCGTTGGATGTTGTCTCTGAGCTCATCTTAAGTTGTAGGCTTGTTGGCATAGACCAATGACTTGATGTGGCCCCATAAAAAGAAATCGAATGGTGTTAAATCGCATGAACGAGGCGGCATGAAACACCACACAGTAATTTTTTGCGGATGCAAATGTGTCTCTTGAAGCACACCACTCAGCCAGAAATGAGCTTCATCGCTGAAGATGATTTTTCGATGAAATTCTGGATTTTCGTTGCGAAACAAGAAATAACATATTCTTCTTTCTTGTTTCTTCTTAAATTTACTTCATTATAATAATCCAAAGTTGATGACATTTTTAACAATGTTTAACATTTGACTCTGCATTATTGCGCTTAGAATCGCATTTACATTTTCAAGGCGATTGAAGTATATATGGGGTTTAGAGTGGTATAGGCCCATTCCATTGTAATTTGTCGATGTTATAATTGTTTATTTTTGTCACGCCATTGAATAATTTAAATTAGCTAAGAAATATACGGGTATTGGTTGACGACCGAAATATGCACTCGCCTTCAGAAAAAACATCGAGGGCTGATATTCAATAAAATCTATGTACAAAAACACAATTTTTCAGGAAAGAGAAAAACCGTCTTATTCGCTAATTGGCAACAATTTTCAATATTAACAAAATTCCTCCAACAAATTCCCTAAATATAAAGATTCTTGAAAATAGGGTTACTTCAGCTTCTATGGTATATAGTATTGCATCAAAAATTAATAATTTTAACATGTTTTCACTATTTAAAAATTAAGTTTGTTTTACGGTTTTTGTATGGATATCCCCAAAAGGAGATATGTTCACAAGAAATGTTGGGGATGCAAAAATAGTGGGACGAACATTTTTAGAACAAATAAACTGTTTGTTTTGAAAGTGGGTTTTGCGTTCAGTTCGAGGTTTAGAGGGTTTTGCGTTCAGTTCGTTTAAAAATCTGGATGAATAGTAGAAATAAAAAATTCATTTATTTTCATTAATTTTTATGAAGAAAAAGTAGATACAATTCAATTTTAACCGAAGAAGATTTTTTGTAAAATTTTTGTTGCAGCTCGTTTTATAAGATAAGCATTTTGCATTTTATTTAAATTCAATAGTAATTTAAAAACTGCATTAAATTGTACTAGTTTACCCATATTTTAATAATAAATCATGAGTTCTGGAATACTATTCACGGTTTGCTTACGCCACTTTCAAAACAAACAGTATTTTAAATTCTTTAAGTGCTTTATAATAGGTAGTTCAGTGATTTTAAGATCATAATTCACTTTCAACTCAATGCTACTAATTGGCGAAAAAGGTTCGAATCCTTACAGTTTTTAAAGAAATCATACTTTAAATGCAATCCATCAAAAGGTTTTTTAGTAATTTTGTTTTGATTTGGAATGTCTTGCGGACATCTTACGCAAAACAGTAAGAAGTGTAAAAATTGAAACGGCTTTATTGCCTTTTCTGAACCTATTTCAAGGTAGATTACCTTGAAAACATCTGCACTGGCTTTAAAATTGGTGGTATTATATTTTTAGTGGTGTTCCTGTGACAATAATGGATCTTCTAAATTCCGCATATACTTAGACAATAACATTTTACAACTATATTTCTCATAATTTGTTATGGTATATGTGACGTAGACATTGGTTTATCGTTCGAATTAATCCAACCTTTAAGAATGCCAATAAGTATTAGATATAATTAGGTCTAACTAGATATGTTGGGTTTTAAAAGCGCCTAAAATTGAAGGATATAACCAACTATGTGCTGCGTTATGATTTCATGTAGATTTCATCCGATCATGTAAGGAATTCATAGTTGTTTCTTAAGAAATGCATATATTGCAACAGTACACTGAAAGAAAATTTGTCATAAAATTAAAGAAATACTCCAAAGACGTCCTTAGCCTAAAAAATAAGTTCATTTTGAACTTAAAATTAAGAAAATTTACTTACAATTAAGTAAATTACTTAATATTAATGAAATTATCTATATTTTAAGTACAAAATGTACCTATTTTGAATACTAAGGACTTCTTTGGAGCATTTCTTTAATTTTATGACAATTTTTTTTCAGTGTAGGTATCATAATGAAATAATTTCAGTGAAATACATACATATCGATAAGTTCATTTTTTTTCTTCGTCGTCGAGTCGTCACATCATATTCGTCATATCTATGAAGTTCTAGCTTTGCCATCTTTACGCCAAAACTAATGTTTTTGGTATCCATGAACTAACAAAAACCCTTTTCATATCTTAAAAATATTTAAAAAAAACTTCAAAATTTATGAAGTCGAAGTCGTGAAGAAAGTCGAAGTCGATGAAGACTAAGAATCGACGTCGGCGACGCCAACTGGAATAAGGGCGAATATTTTAGGTACTCAATTTGATTTTATTTTATTAATAATACAAATAAGCAAACATATAATTTAAAAAAAATGAAATCAAATTTCTTTTTGGTTCAACAAAAGTCTACAAACGGTTGCTTCAAACGCTGTTTTATTAATAATTTTGTAGCTGGTTGGCCCTCCTTTCATCTTTATCGCTTCTTGTAGTCTCTTGCGTGTACTCTTTTTCCATTCAATCGATTTTTGTACATGTTGCTTCAAATAAAGGGTGATCTAAGTAGAGATACTTTTTTCAATAGTCTTTTTTTAACAGATCACGTGTGAGTCGTGTCATGCTGTCATGTTATTTTTGTTAAGTACTGTTTGACATTTCATCATGGAAAGACTTACGACTGAACAACGTTTACAAATTATTAAATTTTTGTTATCAAAACAATCGTTCGCCAATTGCGCTAAGTCAATTTTTTTTAAATACAAAAAAAACACTTTCCAGTCGGCCCACGACCTTGACACCCATGGGCAGTATTTTAGCTCTCGTTAAGAGCTATCTTTTTGCCATTGACCGATTCCCGATCCGACGTACCCGAATAATCGGTCCATATTTCTTCAAAAACGATGCCGGTGAGAACGTAACCGTCAATGGTGACCGTTATCGTGCCATGATAACCGACTAGTTGAGGCCTGAAATTGAATCTCGTGATCTCGGCGACATTTGGTTTCAACAAAACGGCACCACTTCCCACACATCGCATCAATCAATAGATTTATTGAGAGAACATTTCGGTGATATTTTAATTCCACGTTTTGGGACAGTCGATTGGCCACCAAGATCGTGTGATATCACACCATTAGACTTTTTCCTGTGGGGATATGTAAAGTCTAAAGTTAATGCGGACAAACCCGCTTCGATTCAGGCCTTGGAGCAAAACATCACGCGTGTCATTGGCCAGTTACCAGTCGAAATGCTCGAACGAGTCATCGAAAATTGGACTCAACGGATGGACCATTTGAGACGTAGCCGCGGCCAACATTTGATAGACATAATCTTCAAAAAATAAATGCCAAAGAATGTTCTTTCAAACCTCGAAATGGATCACGCTATATTCCCACCAATATTCAAAAACATTAAAGTCTGGAGACTAGGACAGATGTTCCTTTAACACTCCCCAACCAAAAACGAGAATATTTAGGTCAATGCCGTGTTCAAAAAAGCTGAATGAGCGAACGGCGATGAAAATAGTAAGAAATGACAAAGAAAATCTTATGGTGATTTCGGGTTTTCCAACAAGAGGTGTTATTTTGAACCACCCGGTATTTCGGTAGCTGTCACTTTCGAAGCTTTTATTCTTTGACATTTCACAAGTAGAAAGTGCGCCATTACTAAAAATGGAACGAAACCGCATTTTTAGGTTCGTTTGTAAAAATGATGGGTTTTGATTTCGTTTGTAAAATTATTGCACTCCGCAAATGCGAAAATATCGCATTTTCCACACTCAGTCCAGTCCACGGTGTGGAGTGTTGCACAGTCAAAAAGCAGACGTCAGAACCAAGCTTAAATAAATGTGTACATTCTTAATGTACTACCAAATGGTTGCGCCATAATGTAGGTATGGGTTTTTCTCACCGCACGATTTTTGTTAGATTTTTCGCATGCAAAATGAGAAATTAGCAGAGGGTGCAGGGGGTATTTGTAAAATGCCGCAACTTGATGTGGTGCCATTATTTTTCAGAAACAAAATCACCATTAGATTGAGCGTAGTGAAATTGACTAACGAAGTGCTAAATTATGATAGGAATAATGTTTATCCTGAAAGGATTCGGCAATGCTTGAAAGATAACTATTTGAGTTGAGTTTATGGCTAACCCACAAAATAACGGGTATTCCAACAAGAGGTGTTATTTTGAATCACCCGGTATTTCGGTAGCTGTCACTTTCGAAGCTTTTATTCTTTGACATTTCACAAGTAGAAAGTACGCCATTACTAAAAAATGGAACGATACTCGATTCAACAACGCATTGAAATTATTAAAATTCGAAAAACATCTTGACTGATGAGGCCCATTTCCACCTCGGTGGCTACGCCAACAAGAAAAATTGTCGCATCTGGGGCTCTGAAAACCCAAGAGTTATTATTGAGAAGCCTCTCCATCCTCAAAGTGTGACTGTTTGGTGCGGTTTATGGTCCGGCGGGGTCATTGGACCTTACTTTTTCGAAAATGAGGTTGGAACAGTTACGGTGAATGGATTGCGCTTTCGAGAGATGATTAATGATTTTTTATGGTCGGAGTTTGATGGTATTGATCTGGACAACGTTTACTTTCAACAATACGGCGCTACGTGCCATACAAGCACCGAAACCATTGCTCTGTTACGGGAAAAGTTTCCGGACCATGTTGTCTCTCGAAGAGGTGATCACAATTGGCCACCGAGATTTTGTGATTTAACACCTTCTTCCTTTGGGGCCACGTGAAAGATAAGGTCTACGCCAACAGCCCAGCGTCGATTCAAGACCTCAAAGATAGAATTCGTGAGGCTATAGAGGACATGGGGCAGCCACTTTGCGATTTGGTTATGGACAATTTCATGAAAAGGATCTGGTCCTGTAAGCGTGGTCGTGGTGGCCATTTGGCTGATGTTGTTTTCCATTATTAACGGCATACCTTCCTCTTTATTATGAAATAAACATCCGATCATTTATCTCAAAAAATTACATTTTTCTTTGAATACCAAAATAACACCTCTTGTTGGGACCCAATTATGCATCAAGTCAATATGAAAAACGGCTAGAGTATGTACAGAAGTGTCAAAATATGCATCCTACCGATCCAAATTTCTGGAAATTAATGTAAATTTAACGTTTTTGGAAGTGGTCGTATTTGTAAATTGTGGAATTTAAAGAAGCTTTGAGAAACGTTTTAGCAACGATAAAACGTTCCTCAAACCTTCTTTATGTTTTTATGAATAAGGCCCAAAATATTTAAATTTTGTTCTTTGTTATTTGGTGAATCATTGCAAATGCCAACTCAGACATTGTAAATGTAAACTCAAATAATGAATTTCAAATATTTCAATAATCGGGACATTAGTTAAGGGAATTGATTTTCGAATGATATTCTTAATTGTGCGGGAGGTACCAAAGATTAATTTAATTTTATTTTGTACAAACCGGGTTATACTGACGATGCAAATATTAGCTAAAATTGCTAAAACAAATCAAAAGGGCCTATTACTACATACATATGTATATACATATGTGTGACATTTTTCTGGTAGTTAACAGAAGGCGTGGCGAATTGATGCACCTTCTGCCAATTAATGTAAACTATGTTTGGAGAGGCTATTACCATAAGCAAAAAATTAAAACAGGGAATATATTTCAGATCGTTCTCAACTGAAATTGATTTTACTTCTTATTGAATGATACTAAATAGACTTTCCAAAAGAAAATACCATATTCTTCTTTTTTTAATGGGACAATGGTCGTTTTGTTTGTACTTTTAGGCAATTAAATGAGGAAACATGTTGTTTTGTTTTCTACCAGTCGAGCGTGACACACCTCTGACCCATTAATGCTATGCGCCACAAACTGTCAGCTCAATTAATATAAGAAAAACAAACAGACAAATAAACAAGAAAATATCAGAGTCATACTATGCGAATGAGTGAGTTCTTCAAAATAAGCGTAATACAAATTGGGATTTACATAAGGTGCATGTTGAAAATACATACATACAAGTATACATATGTTCGAGTACATGTGTTTAATGTTGGTCCCCATTGTCCGAGTTACTAGCCGTCAACTGGACTGACTCATGCACGTTATCACTCGCTGTATATACTAATTAATTCAATGTATTTCCTTGGACATTATGTCACAAGGAACATTACAGACACATGCGAGTCCATATATATTTTCCAATGTGTCATGCCCACATGCTCCGCAGTGGAGGCGATAATAAGTAATACTTAATTTGCAACGTATCACAGAGTAAATTGTAAAACGCTGTCTCCCCTTATCAAGGGCGGGTAGTTTCTTACTTAGGTTCGTTGTTGTACGGTTTCATTTTCATTTGACTACGTTTGGGTTTGTTTTGATTACAGTATTTTTGCATTTGTTAACCCAGACATACATACATATATATATATATGTACGTACAGGTTTGCCCGCTTAGACGACAAATGGAATCTATTTGGTAGTCTTCTCACTACATCACATGCGCTCATTCCTTCAAAAAGCAGTATGTGTAACAGTAAACTCACTTGGCACAGGTAGTGTGATGCGAGCTATTGTCACCGACGTGTTGTGTATGGAATTATTAATTAAATAGTTGCATTGCATAATACATATGTATGTACATACCGGTAGCAACGATGACTCCATTTAAAATAGTCAAAGCAAAACATCCAGCTTTTCCATCCAACTGATCAGTGGACGTTGCAATGTTCCGGGCAATGTACGCGAATATTCATTGGGAAATTGGCTGAATTTGATTTGACTATTACAACGCCAAAGCGGTTTATGAGAAATCTAATGGAAGTCAATGTTTCAATGTGGTTTTGTTGTCTTTGCCATTACCATATCGATATCAAATGGTTTAGGATCTCTGTAGACTTTTACTTTCTTCGTCTAACGGTGAGTGCAATTTTAGCTGAACAAATAAATGTCTTTAATCGCTACTCGCAATGAACGCGAAGTTTCACGACAGTATCTGTTTCTGGTTTGTCACAATTGTTGTGGTTTTTTTAGGAAGTTTATTAATAATTTAATTTCTTTTATTTATGACACATACACAACTGTGTTTACAGCTGTGAAAGAAAGGCGCTTTGTGGAAGTGCCTTGTAAAGTATATATCGTATTTACATATGTATGTGTACATATATAATATATATGTTAGTTTATATATACAGTTAGATTATTGAGACTTTCATTATAAATTAATTATACTACTTTATAAACAGCAAATTTCTTGAGACTATAATGTATTTTCTAAATGTTAGTATTTAATGTAATACAGCACCATGCCTTTTCAGTGTAATGTATGTCGTATAACTGTTACGGGATTTGGTGTAGTTTATATAGCCCTTTCTCCCGGGGTTCATCACATGAAGTGGGAGTGGGAAAAAATTACACTAAATTAAAAACATAGGAACAAAATAATAAACACTAAAAATTAAAAATAAAATTACAAAATTTGATAATGTCAATTTAGCAATTTATGAGTTATATATGTCTATTAAACTGTGTCCATATACTCGTACACTTAAGATGAATTATTTTATATACATGTTATCTACATTAAAGACATACATATAACAACTATTGTTGTCAAAAAATAAAAGGAAAAGCGTCGAAAAACATATCACGGGCTTAAATCGCAATCATAAACGAAAAAGGACCAATATAACAAAAAATACAAAAATGAGTTATTGATAGGTAATTATTCGGTGCTTTAAAATGCACACACTGAAAAATTTTAGCGACCTACTATAAAAAATGCAGAATTTATTAACGAAATTCAAAAGGGCCTAACAACAAATAATTTCTTTTTTTGCGCTTAACAATTCCTATTTGACGAAATTTTCACAAACAAGTTATAAATCATGTTTGTGCGAGCTTATATATACATCATTATGTTTAGCTTTTATCCTGAAAACTCCGATTTTATAACGACAACATCTTTTTTCGTGCTTAACAAACATTATTATTATCTTGACTGATGAGGCCCATTTCCACCTCGGTGGCTACGTCAACAAGCAAAATTGTCGCATCTGGGGCTCGGAAAACCCAAGAGTTATTGTTGAGAAGCCACTCCATCCTCAACGTGTGACTGTTTGGTGCGGTTTATGGTCCGGCGGGGTTATTGGCCTTACTTTTTCGAAAATGAGGCTGGATCAACAGTTACGGTGAATTGCGCTATCTGAGATGATTAATCATTTTTTATGGTCGGAGTTGGATGGTATTGATCTGGACAACGTTTACTATCAACAAGACGGCGCTAAGTGCCACACAAGCAACGAAACCATTGCTCTGTTACGGGAAAAGTTTCCGGACCGTGTTATCTCTCGAAGAGTTGAACACGTGAAAGATAAGGTCTACCCCAACAGCCCAGCGTCGATTCAAGACCTCAAAGATAGAATTCGTGAGGCTATCGAGGACATAGGGCAGCCACTTTGCGATTTGGTTATGGAAAATGTCATGAAAAGGATATGGTCCTGTAAGCGTGGTCGTGGTGGCCATTTGGCTGATGTTGTTTTTCATTATTAACGGCACACCTTCCTCTTTATTATGAAATAAACATCCGATCATTTTTCTCAAAAAATGGCATTTTTCTTTGAATACCAAAATAACACCTTTTGTTGGAAAACCCTGTATTTATAATAATAATAATAATATATAATACTTATACTTATAATAATTTATAATACTTTTATAAAATTGAGAATTTATACTTATTACGCCTAATTCATAAAAAGTTATAGTAGGTTTAATGAACTGATTTTTAATGTTAAAATGAATTTGAAACCTGCAAGATTTATGAATTTGGCCCATTGATTTTACATTCAGTCTTTATTATCTTAGGACTTACATACAAATGTAGTATATTGTTACTGTGTAATACATTATTTTGGCCAAATGATTTTTGTATTATAACATAGTTAAAGAAGAAAATACAATACGAAAAAAAGCGTCATAATTAATAACATGTGCACTACAGCGCCAACTAATGTGTATAATATTTGAACGTGTATTTTGTAAATAACTTTACCACTACTGTTAAAATTATTCCAAAACCTAGATGGTCAGAACTTAAATTATGTACAATGGTTAGCCCATTCGCCCTTACGGTCGAATTTCGGTCAGTGTAGTTAGCTAATGGGAGCAGGGTATATGATAAATTGCTGGCTTTCCGTGATGGTTGTACCGGCATTTCAAGTAAAAACCACAACAACAACTCATGTTTGAACGATGTTATGTCATTTGATTGCAATTTATATTTTTTATATTATTTAAACAAAAAGTAACGCTGATAAGAAAAATGAATACAACACACATATGTGTGTACATATGTACATTCATATGGAGGTATGCATATACATTTCTTTCCACTCACACTCATTTCAGGGAGCTCTTGCATACATACTCGTACATACAGATGGTAAAGTATTGACTTTGGGGAGCTGGTATCGGCTTTTCTTTATGAGCTACAACCAAATGTGGCAATTAGGCAATTCGTCTAAATTTGGATTCTAACATGGTTTGTTTGGTCATAATGATATACACCAGATCCAATAATTCAATATAATATTTGGTCACAGCACTATTACCAACACCAACAACATCAACGACAATGAACAACGACGACATGATATGACTTGGTGCGGTGTTTCGCTTCGTTTCTTCAACTTTCTAACCTTCTTTGGACGTGTATTGTGTGTTTTTTTGAATAGCGCTTTTTTCTTTTCTTTTTGTTGTTGTTGTTTTTGTTTTTGTTATTTTGTATTGGCAGATGATGTTTACAGTTTGTTTTTATTGGAGTTTCCGTATACAAATTGCCCTCCCAAAAAAGTGGCCAACAGTTCAGCAGCAGTTAAACAAGAAATAGAAAATGGGGTCTCTCCGTTCCTTTTGCATTGTTGATTTCTGCTCTCTCTATCTCTCGCGGACATGCAAATTTAGTGTAGCTATGCGTCGAATATCCAATTCAAGCATTGTTTTCGTGACCCATAATTGTTTGTGTCACAAAATAATTCATATTCACGCTTTGCTGTAGATATACGGTTGACGGTTGTCGTGCTGTCGTCGTTGGTCGTTGACATCTGTCCGTCTGCGGCAATTACAACGGACACATTCCAAGCAGTATCTAAGGTGTCTGTCTCTTCGTCTAAGTAATGCTAAATGAGACCATTAACACAATAGTTAACAAATTAAAAAGACATTGCAGTGATATAATCCGAGTGGTAATTGGAAATTTGAGAGGTGGCACGAAAAGACGTAGTCTCCACGAAACAATTGGAAGACTGTTGTGTTGTGTTCTTTTATGGTATCCCCCCAATCAAACAACATTTCCTAACAGCCCGTCTCACCTTGATGTCATCACGCAATGTTCTCAATCTTATCAATAGCAGTACCACCCGAACGCCAGCCACAACGATCCCTAGCTGTGATTGGTGGCGCAATAATAATGTCCCCGTCTCATGATGTTAATTATGTGACAAATAATCAATGATGGATGTAAATAGCTGCTTGCGTTAGTAGTTTGGTATGTACGTAATTGCATTAAATTGTGGGAACTATTTTTTCCAATCAAAAGAAGATGAACATTGTAGGTATTTACTGGCAAAACATCAGTCTCTCTTTGGCAAATTTCATGAGTAACATGGACGAAAAATAAAAAATTGATTTCAATTGATTGACATGGACGAAGCACGGGGAGGGTGTAGTTGGAATCGGTTGAGTCGGCACTACAACGGAATGATAAGGAAACAAAAATACCTATATATACATGTGTGGGTTCTGATAAAAGCATATCTGGGCAGAAATTCACACTTAGATTCTTTATACTTTTCCACATATTGGTGATTTTCAATAGAACGCCCCGCGACGATCAGTTGACTTTTGCATTTCGTCGTGTTAGGCCACACAGTGTTTTCAGGGAAAGAGATTGGTTACTGGTTACTGCTGATTAGTGTTATTTGGAAAAAAGCTAAGAAAATGGCCGATATTTTGGATTTGGAACATCATCAAATGTTGGAGGAGTACAAACAAAACTTGGAGGAGTTATTGCCAACTGTATGTTTATTTGTACTTCATTTTCCACCGTTATCGATGGCTGAGCAGCCCTAGACACCGATGACTTTAGATATTACCATTAAGAATACGTTTTTTGGCCAATCATCTTACAACCATCCATGGTCACAATTCAAAATTCAAAAATTCAAAAGAAATTATAAGAACATTAGCTCATTTATTTTCAATCTGCGGGTAAAATATGTATTAGTGCACAAATACGGCTTCAATTTATTATCTTATCTGTGACACAGGGTGTAAATGAAGAATTGTCCCTAACTGATTAGGAAAAAGCTCATTGATTTTCGATGAATTGCGGTGATGAGGTTCTAGAATATGTGAAATAACTGTATGGGTCCCATTGAATGGAACTTGTCCCTAATATGAAGAGTTATTTTCTTAATTCCACTTTGTTGAAAACCATATACGCCAACAGGCATCAAGTTAACAATAAGTCGCCAAAAACAAATCATCGTTCGTTTATATGTATAAGTGGTTGTTTGGATGGATGTATGTTTTTGTATATCCGAGTCCAACTGTTAGCCATAAAGTGGAATGAATAACCAACGTAGGTTGTTTAGTTTGCAAATTCCGAAAACAGGTTTCATTTGGATGATGAATAAATGCGAATAGCACTGTGTCACCCGCTACCAATTGCTTTCAATTTTAAAAAAACCGTAAATAGACCTTTTGTTCCTTCCCCCCTCTATCATATCTATTCCCTAGACATATGTATATCTATCTATATACGGCCAGAAGAGAAATGAATGAATTAAAAAGCGAAGCTAATGTACGTGAGTCATTGCCGTCGTCGTCGTCGAGAAGCTCTTGTAATAGATGACTAAACTTATCAATAATGTATGCACAAAACGATTGGGTGTGAATAGTTAAAATGAAATAAAAAACCAATTATAACCCGAAATAAGAAATGCATTGTTATGATTGAGGATTAAATGGGTTATTACGTTTCACTAATTTCAGATTGATGCTAACAAGGATGGTTTCATTGACCTCAGCGAGTTGAAAGCCGCTCTAGATCAAGTTGGCTTCAAATTGCCCGGCTATCAGGTGCGCGAGATGATTGACGAGTTCCAGAATAAACAGCGTACCGCTCACCAAGGCAAACTGAACTTGGAAGAATTTGAAAACCTATGCTTGGATCTGAAATCGAAGGATGTGGCCAGTACATTCAAGACAGTTGTCTCCAAGAAAGAGAATCTGGAAACATTGGGCGGAATGTCCAGTATTTCATCCGAAGGTACAACACATTCAGTGAGGCTGGAGGAACAATTGGCCTTCTCGGATTGGATTAATTCCAATCTAGGACACGACCAGGACTTAAAACACTTGTTGCCTATCGATGGCGAGGGTAAACGCTTGTACCAATCCATTAAGGATGGCATTTTGTTGTGCAAAATCATCAATCACTCCTGCCCGGACACTATTGACGAGAGAGCCATTAACAAGAAAAATCTCACCGTTTATAGAGAGTTTGAGAACTTGACATTGGCTCTGGTGTCGTCCCAAGCTATTGGTTGTAATATCGTGAATATCGATGCTCATGATTTGGCCAAGGGCAAACCTCATTTGGTTTTGGGTTTGTTGTGGCAAATCATCCGCATCGGTCTCTTCAGTCACATAACCTTGGATAGTTGTCCTGGCTTGGCAGGTCTTTTATTCGACAATGAGCGCCTCGAGGATTTGATGAAAATGTCTCCGGAAGCTATTCTGCTGCGTTGGGTAAACCATCACTTGGAACGCGCTGGTATATCGCGTCGCTGCACCAATTTCCAATCGGATATTGTGGATTCCGAAATCTATTCTCATTTGTTAAAACAAATAGCCGGTAACGATGCCGATGTGAATCTGGATGCCTTGCACGAGAAGGATCTGGTATCGCGAGCGGAAATAATGTTGCAACAAGCAGCCAAATTGAACTGTCGCAGCTTCTTGACACCACAGGACGTCGTCAATGGGGTCTACAAGTTAAATTTGGCGTTTGTTGCTAACCTCTTCAATAATCATCCAGGCCTAGATCAACCTGAACAGGTTGAGGGTCTTGAATCCATCGAAGAAACGCGTGAAGAAAAAAGTAAGTAATTTGCTTGCAACCAACAAGCAATTGCATACTAATTCAACTGATTGTTTGTTTCTTCTCTTTTAGCCTACCGCAATTGGATGAATTCCATGGGTGTTAGTCCCCATGTCAATTGGTTGTATTCCGATTTGGCTGACGGTTTAGTAATCTTCCAACTGTGTGACATCATTAAACCCGGTATTGTGAACTGGAGCCGTGTACACAAACGGTTTACACCGTTGCGCAAATTCATGGAGAAGCTAGAAAATTGTAATTATGCCGTAGAATTGGGAAAACAACTGAAATTCTCATTGGTTGGCATTGCTGGCCAAGATCTGAATGATGGGAATGCCACGTTAACTTTAGGTAAGACAATCCCAATCCCTATAATATTATCCATTGACCATTTCATTTTAACGACCCTTTCGCTTATTTCAGCTTTGATATGGCAACTGATGCGGGCCTACACTCTGTCCATACTTTCTCGCCTTGCCAACTCCGGCAACCCTATTGTAGAGAAAGAAATTGTCCAATGGGTAAATAGCAAACTTTCGGAGGCCGGTAAAGAGTCTTGCCTGAAGAACTTCAACGATCCTGCTATTGCTGATGGCAAAATTGTCATTGATTTGATTGATTCCATCAAGGCTGGTAGCATTAATTACGACTTGGTGAAAACTGGCGGAACTGAAGAGGTAAGCCATATCGACAAACATGTCATTGTCATTGAAATTCTCACGAACCATCCAATAACGTTTTTAGGACAACTTGGCCAATGCTAAATATGCTATTTCGATGGCCCGCAAGATTGGAGCACGTGTCTATGCGTTGCCTGAGGATATCACAGAAGTTAAGCCCAAAATGGTGATGACCGTGTTTGCCTGCATGATGGCTTTAGATTACATCCCCAACATGGACAGTGTCGAGAACCAAAATAACATTAACAACAGCAACTAAACGAAAACTATACCATGATGCCAAATGCAACAACATCGAGAAATAATCCACCACCACCACATGTACTATTAACAGTAATTTAACAACTGATTGAAAGAAAGTGAATTGAAACAAGATGAAAACAAACAAAAAATTAGTATTGAAAAGAAGCTCCAAAATGCCACGGATCTAAGCAATGCTGAATATACTTTTTAAATGGGTACAATCATGTTTTTGCTTGCAGCCGAAATGAACATACGATACACACCCACACACACAAATCACGCCAATTAAGTAATTATGTATTTATATTTTTTAGATTTATATTTTTGTACAAATGTGAAGCGTTTGAATTTGATCCTTTAATTGAAGATTCAACGCCATTTGTAAGCTTGTTTTAAATTGACTTACTTTTTTATATACATATACATACATATATGATTTTAAAGTAAATCTTTTATTTTGTTGAATTTCAATTGCGTTTTATGTAGAAAGACTTTGTTTCTATCAACCTTATTTTATAAATAAAGGTTAAGCTATACAAAAGAACCTATGAGTAGAGTACAATATACAAGCACGTCATCCAAAACAAATGGTGAATGCATCCAAGGAACAAACGTGTATTTTTGTATGACAATTTACGATTTGACAACATTTTCAAGGGTATCAAGCGGAATTCAGTTCCTTAAGCCTTAAGCACACTCAAAAGCGCGGAAATGGATAAAAATATTAAGTAGCACAAAATGTTGATACAACATAGTATTTACGCACAGTATAAACCTTTAAACCGTTAAAATTCGCTATCCATCAAATCAACTGTTTTTACAACTACGAAGTGAAATACCGACGAAGCCTTAGTGCCATTGAGTGAATCGAATCTTGTGGAAAGAACCCCGAAGACAAGCATTCATTTTATACGCAATACACATGCATATATACATACACATGCGTGTTATGTGTGCAATAAAAACAAACTACCTAAAAAATCATAAACGAATTTTGTCTTATGTTTAAGCTTAACCGTGACCACCCTCCCCCCGCGGCGTGACATGATAAGATGATGATAAAAAAACACCTAATTTAAGTTATATTTTTATTTTAATTTTAAACAGGTCATAAGAAATAAACAAAAAACAATAAGTATATGTATCTACACATTCTGTATAAAGAGGATAACTAATAAATACATTCTACAATATACATACGAGTATAAAAATATTTGACCTTTTTAGAAATTCTGAACATCTTCACCAATTGTTCTTGTCGAGGGTGGCCCATTTTTGTATGTGTACATTACAGTTCTTTTATAAATTCTGTGTCCATTCCCTTCGGCATTTTTCTTCTTATCGGCATTTGGAACTCTATAGCACTGGACTACATTTTCGCCTTTGGGATTCTCGCAATGATAACATATTTTGTTGGTATTTAGCATTGTTTTCTGTACGCATGGCAAAGTGTCACCATGCGTTTTCTCTGATGATTTATCTTCCTCATTCTCCGGGGAAAGCTTGCGGTGTTTACGATATTTGTTTTCTATTTCGAATGCATAGCTCTCTGGCGCCGATTCCTTATTATATGAGCAACTTTCGGAGACCCCTCCATTGCGAGTATTTTTGCAAATTCGACAATTGCTATGATTTCTTACCACATTCGTACATTGCTCGGCTTTACTATATTCGCCCACAATGGGATCATGTTCACCCGATAGTACTTCTTCTTCACCACTGTGCACTGCGCCTCCAGTGTTTTCAACGCTGGAACTCGCCGAAAGAGCAGAACCTCCAAAGTAATTTCGAACAAATGTATCATAAGCCTTATCGTAGTCATATGTCGTTTCTAACGATGATTCATCGTCAACTCTTCTTTGAGGCCGTATTATATTCTTCAAGATTTCCTTCCGGGTGTCGTTTTTAATCATTTTATCGACATTTTTTGAATGTGGTATCTCAATAGGCACGGAACGAGAGTGTTGATTGCCAGAAATTAATGTATCCAATGAGTAGAGAAGATCGCCAGGTTTTACATTTTTCCAATTTATAGCCTTCGTTCGATTTCCCTGTGAAATTGTCTCCACAATGATGCAAACCAAAACTACTACAACTTTTGCTGTCACCATATTCAGCAATTTCAACTTTCTGCCTATAACCATGTTGCAATACGGTGTATTTATATTTATTTTCAATTATGTTTTGCATAGCATTGGCACACTAACGGCACTTTATTCGACCTAACCGCAACCAAAAAGCGGAAATCCATTATTGAAATCATAAAGTAGAAAATGAAGTATGTATGTATGTAATATAAACAATCAAAATTCGAACGAACAATGTAATGCATGAATAACACCCTGAGTGGTTACCTATGTAGTATGTACATACATACTACTGGTGAGCGAAGTCCTGGAATATCAACAAGTATTTGATTTCTACAGGTCAATATTTCACGCACCAGCCGGGTGCGTATTTTGCACATATACCTCCTATTACTCGCTTTCAAATTTACTCAGCAATTAAAGACACAACCATTCGCTTCGTTATCGCTTCTCAGATTGGTGTTTAGAGCAGCTTGAGGTGGAAAACGATTTTGCTCGAAAAATCATATTTTCTGACGAAGCGCATTTTCATCTCGGCTGCTATGTTGCCCAGCACAACTGCCGTATCTGGGGATCGGAAAACTCGCACGTAATCGTCAAAAAGCCAATGCTTCCTCAGAGTGCGACATTCGGCTCATTTTTCTTTGAAAATGCAGCTGGAAAGGTCATTTCTAGAGCCCGACCGAATGTTCGGCTACGGCTACGGCCAAAACTCGACATTCGGCCAATATTCGGCATTCGGCCACAAAATCAGCCGAAGTTGGCCGAAGGCCGGTTTTTTGTTCAAAAAGTACAATAAAATAGAATTATATGGCTTTTTAAAGAAAATTCTTTTATGGAAATCTCCATAGAAGTGTACAGTAGTGAACAATACTACAAAAATAATTTGAGTAAGGACACCAAAGGAAGGAAGGACACCAAAGGAAGAAGGACAAAGAAAAACATGACTCAGTTCCTCACCTAAAAGCTTTTCAACTAGTGAAAGCATTCTTGTAAAAGTAATACGAATAAATAATAAGGAGCCATTGAGTCATTAACATTCTTTAATACTGTAACTCGAGATGTTTCAAAAATTTGGATATGGTGGCAGAAAACTTGTACCCAAGTGTGCTAGAGAGCAGTTGTTTATGCTGCTGGGCATCTGTATTCAAATTAAGGAAATAGTATACAAGGTCTTAATGCAGAAAAAAAGCAAATAAATAGTAAGCAGTATACATAAACTGATTAAAAACGCAATTTTTTGGTGCAAAGTAAACAATTCTTTAACAAATATAAAACATTCGGCTTCGGCCGAAGGTTGTAAATTTAGCCGAAGTTCGGCTAAATCTTCGGCCTTAAAATTCGACTTCGATCGGGCTCTAGTCATTTCTGATAAAGGACTAAGACGTTCAGAATGGCGCGTCTTGACACAGACCCCAGGCAACTATCAATCATTTGCGCGCCAAGTTCGGTAATCGTGCTATCAGCCCCCTCGCGATGTCAATTTGTAATCTTGAATCATATGTACCGTGAATCGCCGATTATTATGCTAATAATCGGTCACCACGGTCTTGCAACATTTGGTTAGCAGGAGACGTTACTGTGAAACCAGCCGAGAAATGCCACAGGAATGACATCGTGTTCCAAAAGCACTGGCAATATTTTCTCTTTCGAATAAACCAATAATAAGCAGAAAATCAGATTTTTTTTTCATTTTTTAAAAAAGAAACATGGATTTATACCACTTTTTAAAAAGAAATATGGATTTAGACTATTCTGAGTGTTTATTTCTTAAAACTACAGGATTGCTACAAATGAAGTCATCCGACCGCCCACGTAAGTTTACAGTCCCGCCGATCATATGAAGTTTAACAAAGGCAATCAAAGACACCTTATCAAGGTTGCCTATCAAAATTACAACTCGCATATAAAACACCGATATGAGCCCATTGTTAGGATGTGTATACCTTCTTTGGTGTAACACTGAAAATTATCTGTATAACTAAATATATTTTGAAATTTGTGACCCTTTTACTTTTCTGAACCATATGCACAAGATGCATTCTTGTAATCGAAATGCAGGCCATAATGAGATGTAGCTAAGGTTTATATGATGTCTTCATATATATGCATGTACATACTTCTGCTTGGTATTAAAGCATATATATGTAGCCCCAAAATATGTGTTTTTTTCGATTGCCCAATTAAGATACCGAACAAAATGCTAAATACAAAATATTTTTAATAAATAGGTTGTTAATATAAAAATATAATATATATTATAAGATGCTATTAATTTATTAATCCCATCTTGAACGCGACTTATGCGAAAAACAGATGATTTGTGACCTACAAAAAGGCATCAAAACGACAAAGCGGATAACAAAAATAATGCCTGATGCCTCTTAGTTGGTTTTGTGACCAGCTATTTTTCGCATAGAAGTCATGCAAAAGTTAACGTTCGACATCGTGGGTCAGGCGGTTAACACTGGTAAAAGCAGGACCGTGAGCAGGGGGTGGGTTTAGGGGTTCAAACCGGTTCGGGTTTCTTTCGGTTTCATGAAAACGTACAAGAGCTGTAGAAGCAAAAGTAAAACGATACGATTTTGAAAAACGATAACGAACCAATTTCGTACAAAACCTGTGACATGCCTGAATATGAGTTTATTTGTAGCCGAAACCATTCCCGTGCGAGCAATGATGGAGGGTATATGTAGAAGATTGGACATGGCCCATTGACTGTCGTCTTCGAATTCATCAAACAACGGCAAAAACAACAGCCTAATTAAACCTATTTTTTTTTAAATAATCTGTAACTTTTCGCGTATTTTGAGTATTTATTATACCTACATATATGTTAATTTAAAAAAGGCACATTTTAGAAATTTTACAGGAGGTAGAAAAAACCGAGTAAAATCCAAAATTTTAAATATGTTGTAATGTAGTTCAAATTAAAAACCGAATACAAAACTTGTCTTAAAACTTTGTTATAATTTTTCTTATTTTAAACAAATTTATGTTAGATAACCCTTTTTATTTTTTAAAATAAATGTGAGTTAGGGCTTTTATGTGTAGTCAGTTAGGGCATTTTCTTTCATATATTTTTCAGAGTTTTCTAACTGACAACCGCATGTATGCAATTAGGATTTTTTTCTAATCAACTTAAAAAACGCAATCCCCACATACTTTGTAATTCGATAGAATGTTTGTAGCTCTATGTTTAGTGCAAAAGATGATTTTCGTTTTCATAATAATAGCAATAAACATGTCACGAACGTACACGAAATAGAAGCCAACATTGGCCGAATCCAGTAAAATGCATAGATCTGTAAATTGGAAAGGAATATTTTTAAGCGATTAATTTATTTTAAAAGAGGATTAATGTACTTTCTATCGAGTATTTACACAATAATTTATCTCTATTGGAGTTTTTTAATAGGCTTAAGTAGCGGTCGCGGAAGTTTTTCGATTTTTCCGTATGTTTTAACACTTAATTAAACAGCACGTGTGGAGTGTCTGTTTGTGCCATGTCAATCAATACTCTTTAACAAGAAATGTGTTTTTGAATTTAAAAAAATAATATAATTAATAACAACTTACACCCTTAAATTAATAACAAAAATCATTTCAGTGGTATAAAAAACGAATCTTAAAAAATATAAGCCTCCGAAAGGGTGTCTGGTGTACAAATTAAGTCACATCAGTCGGGGAGGGTTAAATAAACATCATATCGATGTCTTATATCCAAAAGGTTTCGAAAATGAAATTTTGATGCCAAATGCTTCTGCTTTACATGATTGACCTACGGTGTAAATTTTAAATCAAAGAAAATATCCTAAAAATTGTTGAAAGCAATGACTTCTTTATAGCGAAAATTTTATGCTTTTAACTGTAGAATACTAAAATATCTAATATTACACAAAATGCGCTATAACACGAAAAAATGAATTAATTTTTAAAAATATTTAAATCGAGAAATACCTAGAGTAAAAGTTGAACTTCAAGTTTTATTCAAAAACATTATAACGCTGAATGCATTTCCAATGCACATACGAGAAAAACAATTTTATGTGTAACTAGCTGGACGCGATCCACATCGTTGCCCCAGATTTAATATTTCCTATCCCGAAGACTGCTACCAAATATATATATTTCAAAACGATTAAGTTCGAAAAGCGATAAACTATTTGAAATGTACGTTCCTTTACGTACTACTTTTTATCATTTCAACAATGTTTACAATATTTTTCTAAATTGTAGTTGTAAACATGATAAAAAGTAGAAAGCAAAGGAACAGACATATAATTTAATTTGAATGATCTCACCTACTAATAAAATATAATGTATATAGTAAAAAACTGCACTTTAAATAAATGAAAAATGAATTTCTGTTTTTATGATTTTTTTCCAATTATTAACCGTGGTTACTAAAATTTGGTACAGATATTTCTTATAGCTGCGGGTAAGTTGGGAATACCGGTCAATTTTTTTATAACTCTCATATATGAATAGCATCTGATTGTACGGAAAATTGGTACTATGTTTATAACAACAACAACAAAAGGGCACAAATTCTGGAATAAAAATAAAATTGTTTATTGCATTCAACATGTGTTGTGTAATTGGTTGGTTTCCCCGTATTCCTTACTGCTTATCATTTTTATAAATGGAGAAAACGACTTGTTTGCAAAACTCGTTTGTATTGAACGCTAATCTACTTTATAATTTTCAATGAAACAAAACGTTGGCAGTCTCTTAAAATATGTAATATTATATACATACATACATATGTATATGTATATTTATATGTACGCATGTATGAATTATTTTTTGCTTGGAACTAAATGTTTCAAATCCATTATTTCTTAATTAACATTAAATCCTTCGTTTCTAGGCAACAAAATTAGGAATACATAATGCACATACATACATAGATACAAATCATAAACAAACAAAAGAAATATATAAACAAAATCCTCAAACTGACAACATGAGTTGTATTTAATTAAACCAATACTACGAAATAACTTTGGACGCATTCAGGCTACTGGAGATGTGATTCGCCATTTGCGGGTATTTGTCTTTTGTGGTCTTTTGGCGCATATGTCGCATCTCTCGCCTTTTCTCACGAATTAATTGTTTTGTCTGCTCATTATCCATTTCCTCCCAGTCACCGGTATCTTCGTCCTCCCAATCTTCCAAGTCGGCCTAGTTATATACATACATTTATTTAAATCAATGAATCGTCAATCGGTGATATATCGGGTATGTATGTGCATATATACTTACATTTAGAGCTATTGGCACATCTGTCTTTGCCTCGAGGCGTGAAAAATCCTCTTCTCTCTGCGTATCATCAGTTAAGTAATACTTGGGTTGGGGCTTAATGACGGGAGTCAGTTCCTAAATAGTTAAATATATTTAGGGGTTACGATTCGTGGCATATTCTCATATTAACTATAAAGTAACTACATACCTTGAAGAAGTCTGGTTCATTCATTTCAGCTTGAGGGGTTGGAGGTTTGGCAATATGCTGACGGTACTGTTCTATATGCTCTTGGATTGACCTGGGGCTGTCATCCCATGAATTCCAATCTCTCTCAGGTGCCTTTTTCGAAAAATTTCCGTGTTATACAGATATGGTACACACATCAAAACACAAAACAATACAATTTACTTACTGTAGAAGTTATTCTTTCTGAGGGTAAATTGGATTGAACCACAACAACGTTCATCGGTTCGGAGTAACAACTAGGTTTCCGCTTTCTGGAAAAACAACATAACGCCCGACGAAATAACGCGAATATGCTTAAAATAAGAACTTTTACTTGTTGAAAAACCATTTCAAAGAAAGTCACCGAAAATAATTTGTTGACATTTGCTGAAGACTGCGGTGCCGACTCTTCCACGAATAACTTTTACGTCTTTAAGGTTACTCTTAGGCGGTCTCTTAAATACCAGTGAAAGCGTACGGCATCTTTAAAACTCGATTTCAATTGTAAGGGTATCTCTTAAATACCAGTGAATGCGTCCGGCGTCTGTCAAACTCAAATTTCATCCTATTGTTTTCTGTGCATACAACAACACTTTGACAGACGCAGAACGCAATTCACCGGTATTTAATGGTGTTTTCTTTTCTAAAAAAAGATGTTGCCCTGTCAGAGAGCAGCATAGTAATAATGTCGCCTACGCCCTCCTGAACTGCTGCATTTTTTATAGTCAGAATCGATAACAAAAATGCGAAAAACCAGCCTTCTAACTCACTAAAAGTAAATTAAAAACAAAACATCTGTTTTGTAGGGCAGCGTCCACCCCTTCGATTAAAAGAAAACGAAACCCTTTCACAGTGCAGCATTTATTTTACAATCGAAGACAAAAAGACATTTTTTGGGCGAAGGGCATAAAAAATGTAGCATTTTTTGGCACAAAAGAAAACACCATAAGAGATGTCCTATATATGGAAATGTTCTATAGCTACCCAAGTACGCCCGGTGTGACGACGGATAATTAAAAAAAATCGAATTTGGCAGAACGTATACAACAACAACAATGAAAGAAGTCAAAAACATATAAACAGAATTGACAAACGACATTTGATTTTTTTGGAAGAGTGCGCTTGTTGGAAAGTATGAAATGCTGAATTGGCCTGAAATACTCAATGCAAGCCGGTAAGAATATAATATTTACTATTATAATTTTTAAGCATTTGCATACCCGGCGTTGCCAAAATTATCCGGTATTTAAATTCAGTGGTATTTAAGCGACACTATTAAGTGAAAACGCACGACATCTGTCAGAGTTCCGCATCACACGAGGCAACATTAGTCGCGGCTATTCGGGAGTTCGTTGGAGAGAGGCAGGAGGCACAGAAAGGGCCATTCCTCCCTTTCACCGATTAGCCACAACTTCTGTTGCCTCGTGTGATTTGGCACTATCAGCCGGGTGGCTTAATTCACTGACGTTAAAACTAAATTGGGGAGTCAGCGAATGACGAATGTTTGCTGTCGCAGTTTTTCTTGAATATGTTCCTGAAATGTATCTATACAATGTTTATATTCATGTATATTTCACCTAGTTTTCATAAACATCTGTCATCATTATGCCGATCAAAGAAACATCACGAAGTGCACGAAATGCGTTTTGATTTGAACGCCCATTTTCGTAAAAGGCTTAAAAAACGTTAACGCGTTGCTCGATTGTGTATCTTTCCATGGTTCAAATTAAGTTAGTCTGAAATTGAGAAATGTCAAATGAAATGCAGCAAAAAACTTGACGTTTAGGTGTGGTTCACATTCCACATCGGCCCTTACAATTTAACCAACCTTTATTAAGGGGGAAATCAAATGTAAATTGATAACTAAATTCAAAACATTATCCGAAATTCCAACGACAAAATATATGTACATATATACACACGTGTACATACACACCATTTGAACTTGATTGTGAATATATATAATTTGAGCATTTTCAGTTTTTAGTAGCACTATTCTTATTTTTGGTTGTGTTTGCCGTGACTAGGAAATATTTGTTCTACGATAATTTCATATTATTAATAAATTCTCCAGATGAAGGATGATTATGACTCAACAACCGCATTAATTTGTACACGTCTACGAAATTTTAAATAGATAATCTCTATAATCCATGGCAGTGCACACAAGCCCATGAAAAAGTTCAGACAATGAAATGTGAGGATGTAATCTTGAGTTTTGTCCCGTAAATATCCAACCACCGGACCAATAGCAAACATTATGTTGCCCTGCATGAACATAAATAAACCATATCCTGAAGCAAATCTAGAATATATACATAAGTAATAATTTTGGAATTAGTTTTTGTATTCAATGAGTTGTATGCGGCTTACCTTTCTTTGGGCAAATACTCCGCAAATATCAATGGTAATGGGACATGGATCCATGTTCGCAGAAATCCCATAACGGCTGTCACAGCTGCCATTCCCTTGAAATCGGAAACGGTTAGAAACACTGGAATTTCACAAAATCACATTACTCATTCATTTCCAGATAACTTTGTACTCGTATTTGCATATTAGTTATAATAAACGCTATTAATGTTTACAATTTGATGAACTGTCGCTGTGAAATACGAGTAAATTAAGTAGTATTTCTTAACACTAGCAATCAGACCAAGGAGATTGTATTATTTAGATATCCCCAAGAGGCAAATAAACAAATTCATTACGTGGAATTAGCAGATATTTACCTATTTGTGTATACTGCCCCTGACGTAGATAATTTATCATTCAGTTTGGAATGTTTGTTTTCGGAGAAATGCACATACTCTCCTAAAAAATGATATATGTCCTCTTCCAAAGTTTTTGTGAAATTTAACAGTTTTGCTGATAAGCCAACAAGTGTTCAGAAAAAGCCAAGTCACAAATCATTCGGAATATACGAGAATGGCACCGTATTTGACATGATCATCCACAAAATGTTTACATATCGTAAAAATTTGCTAATTTTTGTTATAAAACAGTGAAACAGCAGGTACGCTAAAAAAAATCAGTTCTGTAGTACTTATATATTCTACTGCTGAACAAATCAGTATTTGCATCCTAATACCTTTAATTATTGGCCAGTGCATGAAGCACTTTTAATAAATTTTATCGTTACAAACGTGGTCTGCTTTGACCACCTGCACCGATTGACTACTTGTACCTTTTGGCTTTGACACATAGTGATTCAAACATAAATTTCCTGGAAACATAGCCCATATTATACACATGTGAAGTACAATATTATAAAACGACCAGACCAACAGTTTTGAAGTTCTGGCATTAGAAACATTTTTTTTGCATCTATCCCACTGTGCGATATTTATTTTATGTTATTATCTGGAATATACTTACCGAATCGTGACAGCACGGTAAAGAAGGATCCGGCTAAATATATGTACCTATAAGGTTACAAACAAAATATAGTAAATTCTCTTAGAGTGAACATTTTTGGAAAGAAAATGCTGAAAAATATACACGTAAGAAAGTTTGTAAGGTATATGCACCTACCTGGAGGGCATTTGAATGAAAACAGCTAAAAATGCCAGAAATATACGTGAACCCAAATCTGCCGCCGCTCCAATAGCTATAATACTCGCAGTGTCTGGCTGAAATTCTCGTTTTTTTAATATAAATCATTAAAATCGGAATAATTGCTACGCACCTTATTAAATCCCAATTCGAACATATATAACGGCTGCAGGGTAAAGAAGGCTATGTCCGAATAGAGGGCAAATGATATTCCCAAAACGATATTCACATAAATGGGCTTTTTTAACAGCGTTAAGTCCAGGAAGTCCACAACAATTTGCCATTTGGATCGGTTCCCTTCACTACGTTCATTGCTGTTGTGCGATTTGACAGAAGCTACAGTGGAGGGTCGACGGGATCCTATGATGTTGAGCATTTCGGGTGAAGCATCACTGACAACCATGGGTCCCGACCAATTGCCTAAACTGGTGATGCTGGAACATCGGCTTGAAATTTTCATTTTGTCCATCATTTGGAGGGATAACTTGCGTGGACTCAAATTTGAAGCAGAAACCGAGAGATGATTTTTGTCGCACTCAAGGTCTGCGGGAGGTTTCTCCACCGCCGCAGCCCCCGATTGTTTCGACTTCACCAGAGTATTATTGTCCAGACGTTGCATTTCTTCATCTTCGCATGGTACTTCACGCATATGCCACTCGACAGGTTGCATCAATAACATACCCAAAACAGCGTGTGAGTTGATTGCCGCCAATACTATTAGACAGCCCCTAAATCCATACCATTCGACGAGTTTTTGCATCAAAACCGGATAGAACATCGATCCCAGACCGATGAGCGATTGTGAAAAACTCATCCACATTATACGTTTCTTGACGAAATAATCATTAAACTTTGTATATGACGTGGGAACAATTAAGCCAAATCCTACGCCTTGTACTAAGCTAAATGCGAATATTAATCCCAGCGTAGACGTTACGAAAATTTGAAATAAACAACCGACAAAATATAGAAATCCTCCAAATAGTCCCACTTTTCTTACGCCAAAGCGACTAAATAATGAACCCGAAAATAGTCCCGAGAAGCTGAAGGAGCAGAAAAATGCGCTCGTTATAAAGCCAATGGCGCTGGTTTCTGCTCCGATACTCTTGAGAAAGTCGCCGAACACTAAACCGAATGACGGTAAGGCCGCCAAACCGCTAACCTGGAACGCAAACGCAACTATTCCTGAGGGGTTTAAATTGAAAACAATAACTATAATACATACAAAAGGCATTGCCATGCCAATGCAGATGAGGATACCCCAACCGCCTTCGGGGGCTTCTAAACGAGTTCCAGCCTTCATTGGAGTATCTTCCGCACAGCGTCAAAATCGAAATACAAATGATTTGAATACAACTACTGCGTTCCTCTTCCAGTCTTTCAAGTGGTCCATTCTCAGACATTCCATTCATCAGTATCAGCCAGAAGACTGACTGAAAGGGTGTCGAAAGATAACAAAGATAAGATTTAAAGCAACACAACAAGTGATTTAGATGAGCCACTGACTATAAGCAGTAACTAGAAACATGTTAATACAATGACACTATACAAATATGGGGCATGGGTTGCCCCTCACAAAGTAAACCTGATGCGTTTTGGACATATTATCTACATCCGACGTTAAACATTGAACTCATGGTGCTCGTATTTATGCAGGTGAACATCTTAAAGATCACCAAATGACTAGCTAGATACGTTTAATATTTAGAATGACAATAGTAATACCCACATATAATCTAAAGGCACATGCATAACTACTGTCACTGACAACAATGGAAATCTTTTAACATATAGGGATGATCAACTGCGTGGAAGCAGCATTTCGAAAGCACATTGAATATTAATAACAACGAAATATTAGGTGTACGTATATTTAATCGAAATACACCAAACATTGACATATTGAACGGTACGCCGATATATCTTGCATAATGACTTTTGCAGAAGCTGTGTAGACGAAGAGGAGGAGGAATTAATAGAACACCTGCTGTGTCTGTGCCCCGCTCTCATTAGAAGGCGCCATGCAACCTTTGGGCTCTTATTACTTTGAGGAGTTAGCTAAATTGACTGATGTTGAAATCCGCCTTTTAAAGCAATCATATAGGTCCAACGGAAGGGGCTAGGGATACGTGTGTTTTCCCTTACGTCCTTGTGGTAACACAATGGACTGGACAGTCTTAGTGAGTCTGTTTTACAGGCTGCCACTCTTAACCTAACCTAACCTACTTACGCAGTAAGGGTAAGGCTTTTATTGTAAACAGTTCAGTTCAAATCAAATCACCGACAGGACAATGGCATTAATGTAACCCGTAATTATTTCCTTCTTTAAATCAAAAATGTTTTACATTACTTACCAAGTTTAATGTAATTTTGCATCTCCTGATGAAGTGCAGTGATTCCCAAATGACATTTCAAGGGGAGCAGTATTGATAAAAATTATATACATATAACGGGTGATCCAAGTAGAGATATTTTTTTCAATAGCCTTTTTTTGGCAGATCACGTGTGAGACGTGTCATGCTGTCATGTTATTTTTGTTAAGTATTGTTTGGCATTTCATCATGGAAAGACTTACGCCTGAACAACGTTTACAAATCGTTCAAATTTATTACGAAAATTCACGATCTGTAAGGAATGTGTTTCGTGCACTTCGCTCAACTTATGGTCAACATAATCGAGTCATTGAAAATTGGACTCAACGGATGGACCATCTGAGACGAAGCCGCGGCAACATTTGATAGACATAATCTTCAAAAAATAAATGCCAAAGAATGTTCTTTCAAATGATAATAAACATTCCCCATTCAATTTGAATCCACATATGAATAGCTCAAATGCCAAATGCATTAAAACCATTTTTTTCGAAATTTTAATGTCAAAGCACTCGATAGATGACAAATTTCTTACTATTCATAAAAAATTCGTTATAACTTTTTTTCATATTTTTTATGGTGTTAATCGATTTGACATATGGACCATTCGGATGGCATTACCAGGAGGGTCTTAATAAATCCGCTCATCTTATAGTTAGAAGTAGGTTCTTTAAGATCATTCCTCTCCCCATTTTCTGGACATGATATATCACAGCTGTAAAGCTAGAGTTTCTGATTGATTTCAAGTAAATAAATAAATGTAAAGCATACAAAAACAAAATGCAATTTATTTGACCCTCACGGCGTATGAAGATTTTGTAGGACTAATAATAATACGTATGCGCTCCGATTGAAAAACAAATTCGTACCAAGCAAACACAAAGTCGGATCGCTTACGACAATATTTACCGACTTCGGACAGAATTCTGTTCGACACATCAAAGGGAATTTTGTATTTTTGTTTCTACGTGTCTGCACAATATCTGAACGTTACTTGTGTGTTTGCGTTGTTGCTTTGTTATTCTTATTCCCTCACCTTAGAGAGGAGGGTATACATCATTTGTTACGAGCCAAAAGTGTAACACATCGAAGGAGTCACCTAAGTCTTTAATTCCTTATATACTACTTACTCGAATCCTCTGAAATTCCACACATAGTATTACTATGTTAGTCGCTAACACGTCAAGAAAAATGGGCGAAGTGGCTACTCTCTCTTTGGTACCCCACACACAAATGGACCATTTTGCACCAAAAATTAACTGCTTCTGGCTTTAATATCAGTTCATTCAAATAATTGAAATTTTGTACAGTGTAATGCTTTTATAGTACCTAGAGTCCAGAGAAAAGTGGGCGTTATTGGCACGGCCCTTTTGGTACCTCCCACACAAATGGACCATTTTGTACCAAAAGTTACCAGCTTATAACTTTAATACCAGTTCATAGAATTACTTGAAATTTTGTACAGTGTAATGCTTTTATAGTATTTAGAGTCCAGAGAAAAATTGCCGTTATTGGCACGCCCATTTTGGTACCTCCCACACAAATGGATCTTTTTGTACATAAATTTTGGTACCTCCCACACAAATGGATCTTTTTGTACATAAAGTTAATAGCTTTTAACTTTAATACCAGTGCATGTAAATACTTGAACATTTTTACAGTGTACTGCTTTTACAGTACCCAGAGTCGACAGAAAAGTGGGCATTATTTGCACGCCCCTTTTGGTATATCCCCCACAAATGGACCATTTTGTACAAAAAGTTAACAGATTTTAAATTTAATACCAGTACATACTTTAAAGTTATTAGATGCAATTTAAATTTATAATAATTTAATTAAAACAAAAAAATAAATAAATTACGAATATTTTTTGGGACTCAAGGTGAGGGAATCCATAAGTCGGTTTACCCGACTGAACTTTCTTACTTGTTTTTATCCACTCACCTTAGAGAGGAGGGTATACGAGTAGCAGTACGAGCCAAAATTGTAACACATCGAAGGAGTGACCTAAGACCCGAAGTATGTTTGGCGGAAATTCGATTTGGCTTGTTTTAAGTATTTGAACAATGTCCGCTTGTCTGCTGGCTGGTGCGCACGATAACTCTCGAAAGGATTAACCAATTGATTTCAAATTTGGTATGCGATAAAATTTGCTTCAATCTCCGGCTAAGTTCGAAGATAGGCCACATTGGTTCACTCCTTCTAGTACCTCGGCCACAAAGGGTAAACATTTAGTGAAATATTTATTCTTTAATAACTTCTATATTACAAATTCGAATCTTCTGAAATTCCACACATTGTGTTAGTTTATTAGTCGCTAACAACTTAAATTGGTAGGAGAGAGATTTTTTGACCCAAAATCTGCCCTCTGGCTGCTTAAGGCTGATCGACTGAGTTGACGATACTTAACCGAACAGGAATTGGGTTGTTGCGGAGTCTAGATCCGATGGTAAAAGTTGTAAAATTTGTAAAAGTTATAAACGAAATACTATGATTGGATTTGAAGATGGAATCGAGGGAAGCAATTTTTTTAAACTCAAGTTTTTAATAAAAATCCAATAAAAAATTTAAATTAAATCGATCAGTAACAAAAAACTTCTAAAAACATTTAATTAATAGGATCAGGCCTCCTGATACAATTAGAAAGAAGCTGCTCATCTTCAACACGTAGTGTTAATGAGTTCTAAATATTAACATACAAAATTTGGTATTCAACAAAAATACTATGCTTACTGAAATGTAGTAGTCTTTCTAATCGTCCAACTAATCTCAGAATACACGCCATCTACTGGCGATTGATTTAGATACAACTATGTCGAACTGGCAACCCATACCACTCACATTGGTGATGAAAATGGTGAATTTAATGGTGTTTTCTTTTCTAAAAAAAGATGTTGCCCTGTCAGAGATCAGCATAGTAATAATGTCGCCTACGCCCTCCTGTACTGTTGCATTTTTTATAGTCAGAATCGATAACAAAAATGCGAAAAACCAGCCTTCTAACTCACTAAAAGTAAACGTAAAACAAAGAATACTCCACGGCGCCGCCTAAATAAAGCATCTGACCAAACTTCATTATAAAAAATCATGCACGGACACACGCGGTTATTTAGGCTATTCGCTCGACGCCGAAAAAACATCTGTTTTGTAGGGCAGCGTCCACCCCTAAGTCTTTAATTCCGTTAAATACAGGGCTGAAATATGGCATTTTTGCCCCGTGCAAGTGCGACATTTTTCACAAAAGAAAACGAAACCCTTTCACAGTGCAGCATTTATTTTACAATCGAAGACAAAAAGGCATTTTTGGTGCGAAAGGCATAAAAAATTTAGCATTTTTTGGCACAAAAGAAAACACCATAAGTCTCGCTTGGAGCTTTGGCTGTGTGACTTGTAATCTTTCTCCGTAGGTACATAATTCCCATATGCAAATTTCTTTGTAGATTGGTATATATACAAGTGATGATCGCCACAACAAGCTCACACTGTGTCATGTATAAGTCCCTCTGATGATATCCCCGCACAAGATTGAAATACATATAAGGGTATGTGCTTACATGGCTTCCAAAGCGCAGTGTCTTATATTTTCCAATACACCACAAAAAACCTCTCTTTCGAAAGGAAGGGTTGATCGAAAAAGCTGAACAATTCAAATGTGAAAAGATTCAATAAATCTAAAAAAGAATTTACTTTTTTTTTAAAAAAAATTCTACAGAAAAAGGTCCCTAGTGTTCTCTTTAAAACATCGTAGACTTTTTAAAAATCGGTTCAGTTGTTGACTTCCGTCAACCCAAAACGCATTTTTTAATTATTTTTTAATTTAAAATCCCCATAAAATTTTTGGAATATTTTTTTAATAAACGCTAGCCATATCTTATATATATTACCATTCAAAAAATTTTTAAAAACTTTGTAAGCTAAAATTAATTCTAAAGTAGTAGTCACTCAAAAAAATATTTTAAAATATTATTCAGTTCACTAAATCCAAAATAACTAAAGTTCGGTACAAATGAACAATTTTACCGACTTTTCCCTATGGTCAGTTGGCAATTAGGTAAAGAATGCGCAGTATGCTACCGATGCTGGTGTGTACCACTTCACTCGGAGACCATCTGATCCATTGTGTTCGTCCTGTCAAGTTTAGAAAATGGAAATGGATCATAAAAGAGAGGGGTACAGGTCGATTATAGTTAATGGTTTATTTAGTTTGTGGCTAATGTTTCGGACCTAACTGCGAAATTTCAGTTGAAAGTTCTAAACGCACTCGGAAAAACTGAGTCGGTCATATCTCGCGAAAAAAATGAAATGTTGCAAAACGGTTCAAATTGTTTTATTGTTTCTAAACAATCATCACAACAGCATCTCCAAATTGTCCCACATGAAAATCCGGTGTTTTATCGTGAAATTTTCTTCAATGATGACGCACATTTCTGGCTAATAAAATTTTCAAACAGTAAATGCCATAAATTGTTCTTTTACCAGATAATAAAGGGTTTTCCAAATGAGATGTTATTTTGAATCACCCGGTATTTCGGTAGCTGTCACTTTTGACGTTTTTTCTTTGACATTTGACAAGTAGAAACTACGCCATTTTAGTAATGGAACGATACACGATTCAATAACGCATTGAAATTATTAAAATTCGAAAAATCGAAAATCATCGAAAAATCACCTTGACTGATGAGGCCCATTTCCACCTCGGTGGCAACGTCAACAAGCAAAAGTGTTGCATCTGGGGCTCGGAAAACCCAAGAGTTATTGTTGAGAAGCCTCTCAATCCTCAACGTGTGACTGTTTGGTGCGGCTTATGGTCCGGCGGGGTCATTATACCTTACTTTTTCGAAAATGAGGTTGGATCAACAGTTACGATGAATTGCGCTATCTGAGATGATTAATGATTTTTTATGGTCGGAGTTGGATGGTATTGATCTGTACAACGTTTACTTTCAACAAGACGGCGCTACGTGCCACACAAGCAACAAAACCATTGCTCTGTTACGGGAAAGTTTCCGGACCGTGTTATCTTTCGAAGATGTGATGACAATTGGCCACCGAGATCTAGTGATTAAACACCTTGGGACTTCTTCCTTTGGGGCCACGTGAAAGATAAGGTCTACGAAAACAGCCCAGCGTCGATTCAAGACCTCAAAGATAGAATTCGTGAGGCTATCGAGGACACAGGGCCGCACTTTGCGATTTGGGGATGGAAAATTTCATGAAAAGGATATGGTCCTGTAAGCGTGGTCGTGGTGGCCATTTGGCTGAAGTTGTTTTTCATTATTAACGGCATACCTTCCTCTTTATTATGACATAAACATTCGATCATTAATTTAAAAAGATGGCATTTTTCTTTGAATACCAAAATAACACCTCTTGTTGGAAAACCCTGTACAAATTTTTAGTTCACTTTAAAATATATGTATGTGTTTTATTTTATATTAATGATTCACCTAACTAAGAGGTGGTTAAATTGTAAGGGCCGATGTGGAATGTGAACCACACCTAAACGTCAAGTTTTTTGCTGCATTTCATTTGACATTTCTCAATTTCAGACTAACTCAATTTGAACCATGGAAAGATACACAATCGAGCAACGCGTTAACGTTTTTTAAGCCTTTTACGAAAATGGGCGTTCAAATCAAAATGCATTTCGTGCACGTCGTGATGTTGTTTTGATCGGCATAGTCGACCAATGTGTCCACAATTGGGAGAATTGTGCACAAATTTCAGCAAATTGGGTCTGTAGGAGATGTAAAAACTCCTGTGCATGCTCTCCCAGTTCGTTTGGTGCGGCTTATGGGCTGGCGACGTCACCGGGCCATACTTCTTCGAAATGAGGCCGGTCAGGCAGTTACTGTGAATGGTGTTCGCTATCGTGAGATGATAACGAACTTTTTATGGCCCGAATTGGAAGATATGGATGTGTACAATATGTGGTTTCAACAGGACGGTGCCACTTGCCACACAGGTAACGAAACAATAGCACTTTTGCGCAACAAATTCAATGGACGAGTTATCTCACGTCGTGGCGCCAAGATCATGTGATTTGACACCGTTGGACTTCTTTCTTTGGGGTTATTTGATGCCTCAGCGTCATCGAAAATTTTGATCATCGGATGGAGCCATTTGGTCGATATTTTGTTCCATACATAATTGAACCATACCAATATTATCATAATAAAAAGAAATGACAATAATTTCCTATTCAAAATCAACATCGGCCCCTTAAATTTAACCACCCTTTATATGGTATATATATTATGGGCATTTCCAAGAGCCAAGATTTTTGCAAGATTTAAAAACTACACGGATTTCGAATTTCATCGAAAATAGTAAAATTGTAGAGGTTAAAAAGATCTATAAGTATGCCTTTACCCAATCTCGTTCCAATCATCCAATCCAAATCCAAAACTGTGTATTTTTCAAAATAACTTGCAAAGCATGGCAGAATTCCGTAACTTCCGGGACTTGGTATTACCAATATCTATAAACAATGTCATAAAGAAAATGTATCTGTTTTTGTTTTGGGCATAAAGGCATTAGTAGTTCTAGGCGCCATACTTACACTGTACAGCATTTTTCAGCTCATTGATTTGGGACTCAATTCTGTGAATTGGACGTGAACGTACCTCTTATCTAATAGCCTATGTGTTTTTAGGACAAGTGTGTTTCATTTTCTATATTCCTCCTTTAATACATTGTAAGTAATAATAAACTTAAAAATAATTTTATAATCTTAATTGCAAATACATTATGATTCCGATCAATATAACACATCGACTCAAATTCAATTTCATCAGAACGCAAACAGAGATCGTTTCTAATAAAATATTTTTATTATTATCCAATAAGACGCAAAATATTCAATTTCAGTTTAAAATAGTCCTATTATCAGGCTATTTTGCAACATATGCGACGCTCTTGTTTTTCAAGAAGACATATTCAAATAAAAATACGACGTTTCTTTAAAAAAATTACTTTGGTTATGTCATTTTAATCGTTAAAATTTACACTTTCTTATAATAAATGTTTTTGAACTTGCAAGTGTTGCACAAGTTATTTAAGACACATACATTGCGTTTCATGCATACATATATTGTCCGATTAATTTTAGAATTAGAAAAGTAAACAAAACTATCAAATATAATTGTTACAAGAAGAAATACGAAACAACATAAGTACTGCCAAATAAAACAGTGGGAGTCACAATGCACATACATATATATGTAGGTATAGTGAGGAATTAATTACATTTAAGATCTACATAAATACATATTTTAATACCTATGTACATGTTGCGTTGGGCATGTCTCTATACATATGTACGCATGTACTTGTATAGTTAAGGCATTCATACATATTTTATGGAATAATTCTTTGATATTCATAAGTACACAATACAGAATTCATAAAATATAAAAAAATAGATTGGTCTTTTTCAAGGACATGTGGGTAACGTTCGTTTAAATCTAATATTCATATATATGATAAAATACTTCAAACTGCTGAATGATTTAATTCGCAGTTCATTTAAACATTTAGGGGGTTCATGGCGAGGGGATGTTCTTAAATTCACCTCAATTTGGAGATAGTCATTTTCGCAAAATTTTTGTATGATTAATATAAATGTAAACATTTTATATTTTATTGATATCCAAAATCCAATCGGAATGTTTTATGATCGATAAATATAAACTTTCATATTTAACATCACCATCTAAGAGGAGTTGAGATTAGACACAAGCCTAGATGATATATGTGATGAAACTTGTAACCTGGTTGTATTATTATGTATTCATAATTTTTACTAAATCTTGAAATCATTGTCATCATTGTCAAATTGCTCGCAAAAATGAAAAACTAAATTATAACAGAAAAAAAATTAAGTATTAATTGCAATACCGAAATGCAACTTTGAAGCGAAGTTTTTGGAGAATAGTTTGTAATGAGAATTGATTCACAAGAGTAACTAACTGTTTAAATCAGCTGATTGAGAACATGACTTCAAACTCTGGTACATAAGTTTGGTTTGAGACGAATTGGAGCAACTTAATTTTCAATTTTCGATTTCGAATCAAATACACAATAAAATATTTGTTGGTAACTTAGAACATCGAATAACTTTTTTCTTTTTTATTTCATGCTCTTCATTCATTAATGAAAACATATTTAGGTATGTTATGATTTTTCATGACTTATACCCAAAAAGTAGTGAATTGCTGGACACCTCCGGTAAATATTGGTAGCAAAAATAATTGCATTTTTTTTTCAAATATACTTTTAGAATTATCCCTCGCTCATATGTTTTGTAGGTACAAACAGGAAGTATGTCCGTTAATATCATATAAACAAATCTTACACTTCAAATATACATCATTTGTTCTACTGCTCAAGCAGTAACAGCTATATAATACACGATTGTGGCCTATCTATGTCTGTGTGGATGTGAGGTGAGCTTGTTTCTCTTAACATTATTAACAATTTTGAACTATCACATAAAAATCTATATTATCGTTAATCTTATATTAGGTATGTGTGTGAGTGCGTTTGCATGCATTGCATTGTATACAAACGTAGAAAAGTTGTCGCGTGGGAATATAGCTTGGGATGATCGTGCCAAATATAGGCGATATTTGCTCACATTAGTGTGAAAACCGATATTGCAGTCACTTTTTTCTGTCAATTCTATTATCTAAATTAGGTTTGTATTAAGATATACACGTTACATATGTATTGTATATAAAAATATAAATTGTTCTAAAGTTATAACTAAGAATAAGTGTTAAATAAATAGGACCCGTACTGCTGGACCTCTGTCCGTACTATTGCTTGTTATTGGTTTCGGCTCCGGCGTCAGTGGCGACATCGTTCGCCGCATTCTGGATCTTTTTGCGTCGCGAATACTCGATTAAGTACTCTATGGACCATGCAACGCCACACAATAGAATGCAAACACTCTGAGCGTGAATGCAAATGGGATAGCTTTCAGTGACATCACGTATGAGACCTACAGGGGATAAAATGTAAGTAAATTATCATTGATAGACGTTGTCCACACTCACCTATCAAGGGACCAAAACATATAACGAACACAGCTTTGCCCACTAAATGCCAGCCGAAGGCTGAAGGTAATTTCTCCAGCGAACAGTACTCAGAAACTGTAAGAGTGAAATTACTGAGTGCTGATCCTCTGAAGAAACCACATATCGACAGCCACACCATGAGTTGCGTCCAATCTGTTTGCTCGGCCATGACTAAGGGAGGGAGTGAGGGAGATAGGTAGAAAAAGTACATATGTATTACTACTCGTATTAATAAAATTGGAGAGATTCGTGACACTTACTTGATCGTGTGATGGCTACGAATATGATGGACACCAGGAAAATGGTGCGCTTCTTAATGTTAACGCGATCAAAGATGGGTGGCAGGACAATGCGGGCAGCAATGTCGGTTATGGCGGTTATGGATAGACAAAAGGCAACATCTTTCTTGTCGTAGCCCAAGTTGGCGAAAAAGAACGGGGTAACCATTTTGAAATTCATTTCGGCCACATAGAATATCGACAGACCGAAAAGTATATTTAGGAACATTTTATCTTTGAGCAGATCCACATCCATCAAATCGGCAAACCTAACCCAAAAGCCGGGCTTTTTGACTACTTCGGCAGCGCCATCGGCCGCCTTCTCAAATTCGGTGGGTTTCATTTTGATAAAGGAATCGCGGTGGACACTCAACATTGTGCCAGTAGCAGTGCTGACCCGTTTCAGTTCGCGATCGTTTTGCTCGAACTCTTCGTCGCCAACATTCATGTGGACCTGCAGAATCGATCCGGTAAAGTCCATATAGGATAGATTGGATGTGACCGAATGTTTGCGATGCCGCAAAGCCATGCTAACATCATGGTTGGACATGTACGCATTTTCGGCTGTCTGTACGCCAGCCAAGGACATGATGCGTGGGAAGGTCGGTCTCTTGGGCAAACCCATACGAGAGCCGTTCATTGTATTCATGGCCATTTCGGAATAGTTTTTGCGCATCGAATTCTGCTGCTGGTTGTGTTTGTTAAAGAGCAGAGTGTTCATTTCTGGCAGGGCATCTTCTTCGGTCCCGTCTTCTTGAATGACCTTAAATTCCGGCAGTGGTGTAATAACCATCATCTCTTCATCGACTTTCTCTTCTTTCATATGCCATTTGGCCGGTTGCAGGAGCACTGAACCGACAGCCGCATTGAGTGCGACACCAGACAATAATAAGACTGCTCCCCGGAATCCATACGCCTCGAGCAGAATACGCACCAACTGTGGCAAAAATAAAGAAACGAAAAAAATGTGATCCATTAGCATAGGTCCGAAAGGAGTTTTAAAATAAAACTATAGTTTTTAACGAGTACATATCTATGGAATTATTGATATACTCGTACCTGTGGCATGATCAACATGCCCAATGCAGTTCCGGCCATCGAAAGACCTACAGCTTGACCTCTTTTGTACTTGAAGTAATGATTGAGGGCCACAAAGGCGGCAGATGTGGAAAGACCCACACCAATACCGTTGAGCACTCCATACGTACTTATAATATGCGCCATACTTGAGGCGGGACTCGTGCAAGCCAATCCCAACGCACATAATATAGATCCAGCAATCGCAACCTTACGATAAGAGAACTCCTTCAGCAGAGGTCCCACAAAGAGACCCGAAAAGTTCATGCACACATCCAAAGTACTAATGATGACAGCAGCACCGGTTGTACCCACATCCAGATCACGCAATAAATCTCCAAATAGGAGACCAAATGAGGGCTCTATAGATCGCGTGGCCAACTGTAAAAAGAAAAAAAAAAACAAATTGTAAACATTTAATTATTTTTTGTTGCTAAAGGTCTTTCTGCAAAATTTACACTTTTTATCAGATGTCGTCGTCGGTCGGAGTAGGCATGTAGGTAGGCAGACCCCCACCAATTAACGTCATACTATTCGTGCTAAGTATGGTCTGGTATCGATTATAAATAACCATAAATTGTATCAGAGCGAAAGTCAAACACATTTTTTATAGCTACACTACGTTTTATTGTTAAATTGGATAACTCTGATTGCGAGATTTTGGAATTTCGGACGAACATTCGATATTCCCTCCTTGGGCATGAAAACTAATCTCACGTCACTTACTATATTTCTGATTGTTGTGAATCTAAATAAATAGGTATTTTGAATTACCTTCGAAAACACAATAAAGAAATAAAATAAAAAAATGGTTATCAGTATTTTTCTAAAAAAGCGTTTGCAACATAAAAATATTAAAATAAATCTGCAATTTTGGCACTTATCGGTAAATAACGTAACGGTTGTGATAGCTATTTAGTTTTTTAAATGAAATTCTTCGCTGACGAGGGAAATCGAGTACAGTAGGACGGACAGGCCGGTTTATGGGAACGTATTTATTTTCGTATGAATTTATCAATTTGGCCACTTAGAAAACGTTGAACTGTACCGAATTTCAAGAGTTTGTGAGTATTGGAATTAAAGTTCCGAGCGATTTGGCCCCTTTGTGTAGGAGGTACCAAAATGGACTTGACATTACAGCACTCTACAAACGGTATCTGAGCATTGCACAATACAGCAATTTTCGGCTCATTGATTTGGGACTCAATTCTGAGAATTGGACGTGAAAGTAGCCCCAAAAATAAGAACTTCTGCATCATTCGTTTAGTCAAATTTGCTCAATTAATAATTTAATGGCCATACGATTTTTTGCTAATGGTGGATTTTTAGCACTTTTTTCTAAATGTTCTCGGTATACCGGAATATCTCTTTTGTGTCTGAAGCAAACTTGTAGATATTGAATAAGAGATACAAAATGCAAAACAAACCCACCCGAAAAAAGTACATCCAGTGCCTTAAAATTCGCTAAAATTTTCTGTTCTGCTTTTACGTATACGTATTTTTGAATAGTTTACTGACAGATTTTTTATGACTTTTTGGACATTTTTGCGATTTCTAGGGCAAAAAGGATAGGTGAAAAGAAAAGGTGCTAAAAATCCACCTTGAGCAGAAAAAATCGTATGGGCATAAAATTATTACTCCGAAGAGCAGCCAGAGGCTGTCCAAGAACTGATAATGCAATCATGACAAAATAAAAATGTGCGTATTATTTTTGCAGAACTACTGATTATTTGTTAACATATTATTGTAAGCTAATGTTAACACATGTAAACCACTCCATAAAGGTTTAACAATTAGTGACATTTAGCGATTCTCTAAAAACGTATACACTATCTATCCGATTTTTTTCCTTTATTTAAATCTAATTTTATTTATGTTACCTAATGCCAGAAAATAAAAGTTTATTAAATGTTCATGTTGAACAAAGGGCGTCAACGAACTCTCTCCTATTTACTCGGTCATTTGCTAAGGTTAGTACTTGGTTCCATGCCAGGTTACAATACGAATATTCGGTTTTTACCATCCCAATCCTGCCAGGATTTCTATGGCCTTGCGGGTTCCAATCGAGCGCTTGTCTCGCAATATCATCGGATGACCTTCTCAATATATGGCCAATCATGTCCATTAACGTCTGCAGATTTTGTATACCATTGGTTTGCAGTTAGCCATTGAAAGTAATTGATCGCTTGTGACCCAATTCCGCCAGAAGATGCGAAGAATTAGCTTCAAGCACTTGTTGTGGAACGTTTGTAGTCTTCTTTGGGAATGTTGAGTTGAGCTCAAGGTGGTACAACCGTACAGAAGTATTGATTTGACGCTACATTCAAAGATTTTCAATTCGATTTCCTGTTTGACGCCTGTGTTGGCCTCGAAGGGTGGACATTCATCTCCTTTGTAACGTACTCTGCATTTTGCACCTGCATATAATTTGCGGATAAGGTTTATAATTTTCGGCAGTATGCCTTTGCTGCCTAGCGCATCCCGCAGCGCCGGACGGGATACGGTGTCGAAAGCACGTTTGAAATCAACAAAAAGGAGGTATAGGCTGCTGTTGTATAAAATTGACTGCTCGATGATAATTTGTGTAGAATTTATGTGGTCCGCACAAGACCTTCCCGCCTTCCACTTTTGGGAATATAGCAGTTTATCAACTGCATAATAGTTAACTATTATTGCCAAATCCCTTTTGGAACCTCATACACAAATGGTGAAATCATACCAAAATCAAAAAAGTTTACATCTTTAATACTCGTACTAGTGCACACAAACACTTATAATTCGGTACAGTACAATGTATTTTAAGTATTTACTGTTCAGCGCAATATAGACGCCTTCAAGCGCCTTCTCGTACCCCCTACACAAATTGACAGATTCATTCCAACACAACCAACAACTTCTGTAGCAATCATCTGAATGTTTTCTTATTTTAGACAACTTTTGCAATGACTTAGACTGAGCTGTTTTATTCCACATTTCTGGCACCCACACAAAGTACTACATTCCATATAACATTACTCATAAACTATACTTTAGTCGGGTTACCCCAAAATTGTCTTACTGGTTTTTTCATGTGGGGGATTTCATGTCAAGTGAGTCATTTTTTAAAAGCGATGTCTTCGGATCGGTAGTTATCCACCGTAGAATGCGGGTATACTAACTTTTCATTCCGTTTCCAACACCTTGAATTACTGATCAACGAACCCATGAAGTAATAATTTCTGTCTGTCGAAATAACGCTACAGTCCGTAATAATAAGGCTAGGCTGATAAAATTTGGTTGAAATACTTCTCATATTTGCAGGTTATTTGGGATTGCAAATGGGCCGTATCGGTCAATGTTTAGGTATAGCTCCTCTATAGAGGTCGCTCCAAAATACGGTTTTTGAGCCATCGATGCAACATTTTGAAGCAATATAGCTGAAACTTTGCAGTTTGTATTCTATTTGGACAAGAATTCATCACAGCAAAAATTTTACAAATCGGTTCATAGTTTGATATAGTCACCCCGTAGAGGTCGCTCCAAAATATACGTATTTAAGCCACAATTACCACATTTTCTAAGCATTTTAACATACAAAAGTTTTTAAATCAGTTCATATATTGTTATAGTCCACCTATAGATGTCCCTCCCAAAAAGCCTTGTTTAAGCCATAAACACCAATTTAGCTGAAGAGTTTGGCTAAATAATTTGAGGCATAACTTTTGCCTAACAGTTGCAGCGTTCGTTATTTAATAATTTGCTTAAACAAATAGGATCGTTCCATGATTTGTTCCATATGCAATGATTTTTCCAGAATTTAATGCGATCCATGGTGGAGGGCATATAATATTCGGCATGGCCGAACTTAACGTTTTTACTTGTTTTATTGAAAGATCAGCTTGGAGGAAAGTGGGTGGTGCTACATTATGTTTTTTTCATTGAAAATCAAAATAAATTTATTTTGAGAGACTTATGGGTAATTCCAAAGCAGTTCTACCAACTCAAAAAATGAACCCTTTTGATTTTCACAAAATTTAGCACAACAATATACTAGTGTGCAGGAATTTTTTGTCGTTTTTAGTTTTTCAAAATTCATTGTAGATTTTGTGATACCGAGCTCCAAAGTTACCTATCTCAAGGATTTTTCTCACAATTGCTATTTGTTAAATTGGCCATATCTTCTTAACCGCTTTACGTATTTAGAAGATATTAATACTCCTCGTCAATGTTGCGGAATGAAATATTTATCTCCTTTTGTTGGTCCATAAATGAGCAATTTGATTATAACTTGACTGCAGCCCCACCTATAGGATCCAGATACAGTTACGCATACTCACATTGATAATATAAATATAATGTGTAAAAATAACATCAATCGGTCAAACCGTTTTGAAGTTATACTAGTCCAGCAGACGAATCTAAAATTCTATTTAAAAATTTACAAGAAAAATTATAATGTTGACTCAATAAAATTTCTATGTCTTTTTGGTCCATCAAGGTTCCATTTGAGTTTTTCATAGTTAGTTCAAAATGTGTTGACCCTTTAGTACCAAAAAAAATCAAGGATATTAACCATTGTGTCAAATTTCATTTTAATCATAACGGGTAATTTTTAAAATTTGTGTTTTTTGATTCATTTGCTTTAGAATTACAGATCTGGGCATAACTTCTTAACAGTATTTAATTTCCACTTTATTTTTTAAACTTACGGAGGAATTTTATACACTGTGTGATTTAAGGGATGCTGAACTGGTTTAAAAACACAATTTTTTCTCAGCTTAGGATCAAAAACCTTCCGTACCGAGGCAATTACTGATGAATTTTGACAAAATTGATTTCAAAAGTTAATAATTTTTTTTCATGGAAGTCTCTCAAATGTCGTTTCTTAATACAACAGTTTGATGTGCTGATCACGAATATGATTATTGATCTGAGGAAGATTTTTGTGCAATTTAAAAAAAATGAAAATGAGGCGCTGTTCTTCATATTTTTACATGCCCTACACGGTAATATCAGGAGCAATTTGATATTCCAAAAAAGTAGAAAATGACTATCCCTAATGTACAAATATGCAAAATTATGTAGTATTTAGTTGTTTTAATTATGGGAATTTGCTTAGGTCAAATTTGGCATAGGGTATTCACGACACGGCTCTACTACCAATTTCAGATGGAATCGGATGTGTATACAAACATCAATTTCAATTAACGGTTACAACCGGCTCTCAATAAGCTGATGTCCAATTCATTATCGACTAATGGCACTTTTCGAGTACTCCATAGATTTGTCATAATTTATCAAATGCCAGACTTTTGGCATACTCGTACACACGAATACTACGAGTATGTGCGGGTAGATGTCGTTCGCATTCATTTCTCTTATCTGTTGAGTGACTATGTCATCGCCCGGTGACGTCACAGCGTCCATTGTTTTCATCCCTGAAGCCGATCTCGTCTGCGCCACTGCAAATGTTTTGACAAAAATAAAAAAAGCAAAAAATTTACGCGAATCCATCCATACATGAGGCAAAGGCACTTCATTGTGAACATATTTGACAATTCTTATCATGACTGACTGATAACCACACAGACCTGCATATGAGTACATATGTATGTACATGTTTATATGTACGAATAAACACAAAAAACCGTTCAGGGACTAAGTACTGGGACTGTAAACAACTACTTACTATTGACTGGCCTCATAATAATCGTGTCATAAATTTTGACAATCACCGGTGATCATTGATCGTTGCGCAACAACTGTCACAACACTTCACCAAATACGATGGAATTCTAGCCGAATGTTGAGCGAGTTCATCAGGGTGTTTTTACGTACCGAAATTGTCTTCACGTGCCACTCTTGTCTTTTTAATTATGTATGTATGTACCTATATGATTAAGTATTGAATTGTATTATTATTTATTTCCGTAATTTCCATATATTTTACAATTTTAATTGGGGTCATTATTAAAACCGCACACATTTTTGGGAATTATTCATATGTTTAGTAATATACTTAAAAAAAACTTGGAATAACTTATTGCTTTTAAGTAAAGAGGTCCATTTTGAAGAGGTTTTAAACAATTGGTATAATAAGTTGAATGCCCATTGAATTAACCCTTTGATGCCCATAGGCAAACATATACAGAAAAAAACGAAAACTGGGTATCTTATTTATTCCAACTAAATAAGTTACTAGTTACTGAGTCAATTAGAATGTGAATTAAAAAAATAAATGAATTGAAATCAGAAAATGTTCTCCTATTGTTGAAATGTCCATTTGTGTGGGAGGTACCAAAACGGGATTGCCAATAACGCCCACTTTTCTCTGAACACTGTAAACAATTTCAAGTATTTGTTTGCACTGGTATTAATGTTAAAAGCTGTTAATTTTTGGTACAAAATGGTCCATTCGTGTGGGAGGTACCAAATTTGCCGTGGTAACTTCGCCCATTTTTCTTGACGTGTTAGCGACTAATAAATTAAAACTATGTGGGGATTCGAGTTGCGCACCAACCATTCGACTTAAAATGACCTAAAACTGATATCCGCCGAACATACATAGGATCTCAGGATCTAAATTACTAGGGCGGTCCAAAAATTAACAATGAAAACACAACAAATTTGGGAACATTATTCTTTATTTCTCAAAATAATCTCCTTTTCCAATATCTTCGATACCCTGTTTATAGTAAAAACTGTCTGGCTTCTGAAAGTAGCCATCAACCGCAACCTCCACCACTTCATTGTTGGAAAATCTTTTTCCGCCGGGACATTTTATTCGTTACCAATTAGACTTTAAGATAAAATAAATTAATAAAATAAAATTGTGATTTTAGTTTAAAAAATATTAAAATTTTCTCAATAAATGGTATCTTTGATATATATATATTTTTGAAACCGTTCGTAGGATAAAAAACATATTAGAAGAAGATGAAGTCTACTTAATTTAGGATTATTTAAAGCTTTCCTGAACCAATTTCGATGCATGGTTGTCAAGTAATGCTAAAATATATGGTTCAACCTCTTTATACCCTCACTTTAGTGTGACGAGGGTATATATCATTTGCTACGGAAAAAAGTGTAATACATCAAAGGAGTGACCTAAGACTCCAAGTATGTTCGGCGGAAATCCGTTTTGGGTCATTTTAAGTCGAATGAGCAATGTCCGTCCGTCTGTCTGTCTGTGTGTCTGTCTGTCTGTTGGCTGGTGCGCACGATAACTCTCGAAAGAAGTAACCGATTGACTTAAAATTTCGTATGTGGTAATATTTTTTTTCTATCTCCGGCTAAGTTCAAAGATGGGCCATATTGGTCCACTCCTTCTGGTACCTCCCCCACAAAGGGTTAAAATGTTGTGAAATATTGATTCTTTAATAACTGCTATTATACGTATTCGAATCTTCTGAAATTCCACACATAGTATTAGTTTGTTAGTCGCTATCAACTCGAGGAAAATAAGCGAAATTGCCACGCCCCTTTTGGTACCTTGAAATTTTGTACAGTGTAATGCTTTTATAGTGCCTACAGTCCAGTGAAAAATGGACGTTATTGCCGCGCCCCTTTTGGTACCTCCCACACAAATGCACCATTTTGCACCAAAAGTTAACAGCTTATAACATTAATACCAGTGTATAAAAATACTTGAAAATTTGTACAGCGTAATGTTTTTATAGTGCCTACAGTCCATTGAAAAATGGGCGTTATTGTCAAGCCCCTTTTGGTACCTCTCCCACAAAGGTACCATTTTGCATCAAAAGTTAACAGTTTATAACATTAATATCAGTGTATACAATTACTTGAAATTTTGTACAGTGTAATGCTTTTATAATGCCTATAGTCCAGTGAAAAATGAGCGTTATCACCACGCCCCTTTTTGTACCTCCCACACAAAATGGCCAAATTATACCACAATTTAATATCTCAACGTTAATATACCAGTCCATATAAACGGTTACAATTCGGCACAGTGCAATGTATTTAAAGTATCTACTGTTCAACGAAACATAGGTGTATTTCTTAAACCCCTTCTGGTACCTCCCACAAAAATTGACAGAATAATTTGTGTAATATTCAATATTACATTACTCACAAAGTGAGGGTATACCTTAGTCGGTTTACCCGACTGAAACTTTCTTACTTGTTTGTTTTTGATTTTGATTAGGATTAGTTTTAATTTAAATCATGTCCAGCGTATCTCTCCTTCTAAGGCGGTCATGACCTTCAAAATTTAGTAGTTCTCGAGCCAGGATGTTTGGATGATTGAATAGTTTACCCACGTAACACCGGCAATATTTTTCAATTTCCTCTTTTACTGTTGGCATGTTGAGATCCTTATGGATGTTAGCGTTTCTTATATACCATGATGCACCTGTAATTAAACGAAGAATATTCGATTGTCTTCTTTGTACCAACCATTCGACTTAAAATGACCTAAAACTGATATCCGCCGAACATACATAGGATCTCAGGATCTAAATTACTAGGGCGGTCCAAAAATTAACAATGAAAACTCAACAAATTTGGGAACATTATTCTTTATTTCTCAAAATAATATCCTTTTCCAATATCTTCGATACCCTGTTTATAGTAAAAACTGTCTGGCTTCTGAAAGTAGCCATCAACCGCAACCTCCACCACTTCATTGTTGGAAAATCTTTTTCCGCCGGGACATTTTTTTCATGTTTGGAAACAAAAAATAACACGAGCGAGCTAAATCTGGCGAATAAGGTGCGTCTGAAGAAATTCGAACTTTAATGCTTTGATTTTGGCCATCGCAATAGTGGATATGTGAACTGGTGCATTTTCTTGATTGTGAGCAAGCGCGGCACCCATCTCATCATCAAATTTTCCGTCAATATGCGATGTATATCACTTTTTGAAATACCTAAGACTTCAGCTAGTTCACGAACATTCAACCGATTTACAGCCAATACCATTTTGGGGATTTTTGTAACCATTTCTTGGCAGCTCGTACGGTCCCGTTTGAACTCTGTCAAAAATGTTATAGCCGAAAACGAAGCAGCCATAGAGTAGAATCTAGCTTGGTCTTGTATTACATATCGGTGACCAATTTTTTCCATGTTTTCAAAACTGATATCGTTTACTTTTGTGTGCTTAAAACAAGGATGCTAAACAGCGTGGCACCTTGAAACATATGTTTTAGAAGGTTGCCACTTTTCACGAATGTAATTTGTTTCAAACTACTACCGCCATCTATGTATGTCAGATCGGCTAATTTTGGGACCGTTGCCGTAGCTACAACATTTTAAATTATGCAACGATTTTCTTGGATATGGTCTCATTTTATTCGTTACCAATTAGACTTTAAGATAAAATAATAATTGTGATTTTAGTTTAAAAAATATTAAAATTTTCTCAATAAATGGTATCTTTGATATATATATATTTTTGAAACCGTTCGTAGGATAAAAAACATATTAGAAGAAGATGAAGTCTACTTAATTTAGGATTATTTAAAGCTTTCCTGAACCAATTTCGATGCATGGTTGTCAAGTAATGCTAAAATATATGGTTCAACCTCTTTTTTTAGATGTTTATCTTTATTTTGATAGATAAACAAGTCCCATCCCACTAATTGACCACAAAGCTCATAAAAGAAATGACCTAAGCTTTCTTTTGTTAAAAAAAAATCAAAAATATAAATATGGGTTATTAACAAAAATGTCGAAACCATTTTTAATTTCGCAAAAAAATAAAAAAAATGTTCCCGATTTTTTTATTTAAAAAAAATTGAAGAAAAAACTATTAAATACACTTTGGGTAAAATTTTCTAAATACAATAGATAGTTAGTTATATGGATGGGGAAAAAGGACCGTTTAACCAAAATTTCAAAATTCAACAACAACTCGGACAGTCTTTATTTTGTGTCATAGCTAATATCCAATAAGACTAAACTTGGTGCAAATTATCTCCAGATTAGAAGACATTGCTTTTAAAAATTGGCTCACATGACATGAAATCCCCCATATATAAATTCCACCTTGACAATTAAAAGTTGTTTAATTGCGGAATAAAAATTCGTTTTAAATTTTCTGTAGAAACAAAATGCCGATTTTATTCCTCTTCCGAATGGAATTTAACTCTGTGTGTGACAAGACATCCTTTAAGGCATCACTCAACGCGCTGAACAACAAACTGACTTGGATAAACACTTTCGTAAGATATATTTTTGAACACTTACTCTAACCATTTATTGGTCGGTAAGAAATTTCCCTAAATATGTTGGCAATTTATTTGACATCAGTATCAGTAGAATAAATTATTTATAATTAGAAAATGAGATCATTTTTACAAAGTTATGAAACAACAAGTACTTGTAAGTGTGCGAATATTAAAAGTAAAGTTGAAATATTTTTGACACTACACGAGTACAATAGATCTTAATAAAAGCAGCACAAATTATATCGGTATCAATGTTTGTTGCCATCAGTACTTTTATAGTTTTCACATTTTTTTTGTTAACACTGCACGACATTGTATTTATCGACAGACTGTCCTCGGTGTGGGATATCTTTAAAATAAATAATAAAATTTAAACGGAAAATATTTACTCGCTTGGAAAAATACATTTTTACATGACAAATAAATAACAAAATATTTTTGCGATCGTTAACAGCAAAAATCAACACAAAAAAAATATATTATTGTGTTGCTCTATTGCCAAGTGAGAATAGCGAAAACGCTGTATTTTCTGTGTAATGGCGAAGGCAATTTTTATTTGTTTTCAGCACAATTTTCACATTTATGTAATGCTGAAAATGTAAACGGATATTTCCGTAGAACATACTCGTATGTATGTATTAGGGTGGTGACAAGGAGTAAGGGGAGAGTGTATTGCCTTCCTAAGAAAATTCTCAACCTCCTTAAATGTGACAATGGACTAGAAATTGTGATTGCGAAATCACAAAATTATAACACGTGCCTCATTGAGGGTCAAGTTAGTCAAAAAGGCAATTTTTTTTTACAACAATTCTTAGTTTTCGACCATAAATTAAAAACTGTTTGGCTTAGTAGTCCCATTCAGTTTTATTTGATAGAACATTTAATTCTAAACAATTTTGATAAATTCATAATTTTCCATTTATCAGGTATATATCAAATGTATAGCCCCAAATGTAAATTTCCTAGTAATGTCTGAAAACGTTAAAAAATTTATTACGTTATGTTCAACATTAATGTAATCTTATGGCGAATTCTTTTCTGCAAAAAAGTGCAACACTTGCATTGCCCTTTTTCCGAAAACTGCACTATTATATCGCTTTTTTTAAATTTTAGTTGTGCTAAATTCGAGTAACTTAATTACCAAATTTCAAAAAAGTATCACAAAAGTGGCGTTTTCGGAAAAAGGGCAATGCAAGTGTTGCACTTTTTTGCAGAAAAGAATTCGCCATTAATATAATGTAAATAATTAGCATGAGTTCAAGGGAAAAAGATAAAATTTAGTTAATTGGTCACATGTGGAAATGGCAGTTAGTTGCAACATTACCGACAGAGATGCTGTTCGAATTATAACAGCTGCATTAGAAGCGGCGTTAGGTCATAATCCACAATATTTTGTCACAAGTAGAAGTGTCATACGACTCGCAGATAACAATTTCTATAACAAAGAACTAATCCCATAAGAAGTACATTTAAAAATTCCGATTTACGGGCAGCTGCTGTGCATTCGGATGGAAAATTGCTTACCCCTTTGATGAGTAAAGAAAATTTAGAAAGGATAGCGATTTTAATTTCTTGTTACGATGAATATTCTTGTTATGATGAATTCCTGTCTAAATAAAATACAATCTGTAGATCAATATTTCAAGGTGTTGCAAACGAAATGACAAAGTTAGTATACCCCCATCATATGGTGGTGGGTATAAAAAGCACCGGCTCAGAGATGTCTATAAGGATGTCGATTCAACTTTGTCTGATTTATATATATCATTTGCTACGAGCCAAAAGTGTAACACATCGATGGAGTACCTAAGACCCCAAGTATTTTTGGTGGAAATTCGATTTGGGTCACTTAAAGTCATTTGATCAATGTCCGTCCGTCCGTGTGTCTGTATGTCTGTCTGTTGGGTGGTGCGCACGATAACTCTCGAAAGGAGTAACCGATTGACTTCAAATTTGCCATGCGGTAATATTTTTTCTCTATCTCCAGCTAAGTTCGAAGATGAGCCATATTGGTTTACTCCTTCTAGTACCTTCCCCACAATGCGATAACATTTAGTAAAATATTGATTATTTAATAACTTCTATACTACTTACACGAATCTTTTGAAATTCCACACCTAGTATTAGTTTATTAGGCGATATCACCTTGAGTCGCTATCCTGACCCGGTCCTAGCATTTTCTTAATATCAGTGTGCTGATTTTAAACCGATCTCTCCCACATTAGTTTTTCTAAATTGGCAACAAAATGTGTTATACGATGTAAAAAATGTCGGCCAGATGTGCCAATTGAATCGATGGTTATTCCCATATACCTAATTTTATATTTTCAAAATATAGAAAATGTTTGTATTTTATTGCGGAAAGGTATATCTAGTATTTTGGAGATACAGAGGAAAATATGAATGACAAAAAGAACGATTTAATTTAATATTTATTAATAGTGTTGTCACGCTTCTCTCTAAATTACACCATTTTTTTCGAAAATCGTAAAACTTGGCTATATTTTGACAGTCGCAAAGCTAAAACCTTTACCATTTTTATATGTTGTAATGTGTTACACAATAAACTGCAAAAGGAAAACTTTTTGTTTTATTTACAATTAACATCACGCGTTTAATGTGGATCACCCTATATAACGACGCGTTTATGTGTACTCTATATTTGCTTCATTTTCATACAATTAACATGACAACTTGACAAGTAAACACTAAATTGATTTATTTTTAAGTATGCGCTCATCAATCACCAGGCAATTATTAAAGTCTAAAGTATTTGCGGCTTGGAGATACAATTCTCGTTTGATTTGTAGATAACCAAAATTTCATTTCTTCAGAAAGTCTTTACTCACTGTCAAATGTTTATGATGAAAATCATAAAATGTTCAATATTTATAATTTGCAATGAAACGACATGCAAACAAACAGTTCCACCCCATAAGTATGTATGTGTCAATATAAGTACACATGCATATGTATATACATACATATAGCAGGCACTTAAGTTTATCGACAAGCCCAACAATTGCACGCGCATTTTATAGGCGTTAATTGAAATTTTGATTATCGCAATCACATAATGTGGATTCTGTTTTGTTTAATCACCTTAAATGGCGAATAAATTACTTTCCATTAGAACGAACAAATATACCGAAAGTGAAGTTTTGCACGCATTTCGGTGTTATGTGTGAAGACGTGATTCCGATTTCGCATATACGAGTACAGTAGAACCTGCATAGCCAGCAAGTCTCCAAGACTCTGAAAACTATCTAAAATATACCTTCACTTGCAGAGAAAAAAAACTATATAGAATTTGGCAACTTGTGTGAGACATAGCGGATTGGGTGATGCGAAAGTACTTTAAAATATCTACCCATATAACAGTTATGTTTATATTACAACATTAACGAAAAAATTCGTAAAAATGTAGCCAATCAGACGTTTCATAATATTTATGAAGGATGTTTCATTACCTGGTCATTAATGAGATATTGCTTTAAAAAGAATTATGTATATATTTTTTAAACAACTTCAATATTTAAAAAAAATATACAAAAAAATCCAAAATTTCTGTTTCAATACACTCACGGAATACAGAACAGGTGAAAGAAGCAATTTTTTCCCAGGAACGACAACTTAGGCAACTACGAGGGTTGATATATATATTTCTGGTCCAGGCAACACTGAGTGTTGCCTGGCGCCATCTGACATTTCCATTGGAAAGTTTGAAATTTTGAGCATAAATGTACTCAGAACGTTTTGACGTACGACCATTTGTGTTGTTTACAGTGACTTGAAAAAAATCAATTTGGCAAAAAAAATGGAATTAAATCGTGAACATTTTCTTGCAATAATTTTTCACAACTTTCGACGTGGATTATCACGACAAGAGTGCAACGATGAACTTAAATCTTTGTATGGCGATGAAGCACCATCCTATGGCACTGTGAAATACTGGTTTAATAAATTCAATAGTGGCCGACGCTCGCTCAAAGACGAAGGTCGTGAAGGTCGTCCAAAAGCGTCCGTTGTGCCAGAGAACATTGATGCCGTGCGTGAACTGATAATGCAAGATCGTCATGCGACACACCGTGAGATAGAGGCATCTTTGGGCATTTCTTCCACCAGCATACATTCGATATTGCATGAACACCTGGCCGTAAAAATGGTTTGTTCTCGTTGAATCCCGCACAATTTGACAATCGCTCAAAAAAAGGCTCGGGTCGATTGGTGCAAAGAAATTTTGAGAAAATACGATCGCGGTGCTTCAAAAGACGTTTATAAGATCGTCATAGGTGACAAATCTTGGATCTATGCGTATGAGCCCGAAACAAAACAGCAATCGACCGTGTGGGTCTTCGAAGACGAGCCAAATCCAATGAAAGTTGTTCGTGGAAGAAGCACTTCGAAGCAAATGGTCGCCTGTTTCTTCGGTAAAACTGGTAATGTGGCGACTGTTTGGCCGAACATACTTGAGGTATGTTCGGCCAAACATACATATCATTTTGTCCGTAGCAAATGATATGTATGTACCCTCGTCACATTAAAGTGAGGGTATAAATAGCATGTTTGTGGATTTGCAATCCAGTTATTGAGCAAAAAAACTGAACAAATTGATATTTTGCGATTTTTAAAGCACTAGATGCAATTTTTTCGATTAGGTTTGATTCGCATTTTTTTCTCATATTCAATTTCTAAAATTTTGCTTCAGACACAAAAGAGATATTGCGTTCGGTATACCCATATATAACCCTGTTAAAATATAGAAAAAGTTCTAAAAATCCACCTTGTGCAAAAAATTCGTATGGCCATTAATTTATTAATTGAGCCAACTTGACTAAACGAATGATGCAGAAGTTCTTAGTTTGAGGCCACTTTCACGTCCAATTCTCAGAATTGAGTCCCAAATCAATGAGCTGATGTTGTACTGCGTTAGGAACTAATTTATTTTCTCAAATAAACCAAATTTAAAAAAAAAAATCGAATAACAAATGTGGGATATGTTCTATATTCTTTATTCTAATAAATACATACATGTATGTGTTCTACGTACATGCCTATCTACTTATGTGTGTATGTCTGTCAGTATTCATATTTGAAAAATAATTTTATATTACTACTACAGGCGGTTCATTGTTTATTTTTTCGTTTAAGTTCATTACCATACTCATATACATACCTACATACATATCTGGAATAAGAATCTATATTTCAATACGGGCCACACATTTATCACAAGATTTTCCTATTGATTTACGCATATATACATACATATGTACATACAGTGGAACTTTCAACGCCTATGCCAATTATGCTAATTAAGGTTTCTAACAGGAAAATTTGAATTTCTGATATCTGTGTGTTGAAAGAACATTTATTTGAAATCAATATTTTAATACACTCACTTTTGTGAAGGAAGGTATATATATTTTGCTACGGCTAAAAGTGTAACGCATCGAAGACATGACCTAAGGCCCTAAGTATGTTTAACAGAACTCCTTTTTAGGACATTTAAAGTTGTTTGAGCAATGTCTGTTGTTTGTGAACTATGTCTTAAAACTAAAGATAACACCATCTATAAAACAATGACATTTTTTGTCTTTACTTCATATACAATTTTCAGTGAAATAATGAAAATTTACTTGATTTCAGCAAAAATATTTTTGATTCAAAGAAACTATTGTTTGCTTTAATGCTTCGTTGTACATAATATTGTGTACAATGTAACTTTGAAGATATTTCTTTGAATTATTGAAAATAACATTGATATAAGGACAAATGTTATTAATTTATAGCATTCACATATTGATAAGGGGCGAGAATTTTGAATTTGTCGAACATTATTTGTGTTCGAATTCATTTTAATCGAGGTCATCTGTACATACATATATATGCCGTTATTTAATTTAACCTCTCTAATTGAATCTTGAGAATTAAAATGCAAATATGTTGATCTTCCTATGCAAAATAGATTTAATGCTAATTTTGAAATGAATATTTTCTTTCTTCTCAGATAGAGAAAAGGCAAATAACGCGAAAAAGTAGCGAGCATCTAAATACGAAACTAATTGAATTTGTTTGAATAATTAACACTCCATAAAAGTAACTACAGACGGAATACGTGCTCCTAAAACCAATGCTAATTAAGAAGTGGGTGGCGAACCATGCAGCATAGTCCAATCACGTGCACCCTTCTTCGTTGTAGTTAAGGGACAAATCGAATGAAAGGAAAATTTTATCGCAAAAAAATAATTAATAATTATTAAATTTTAATTAATAATGTATTATTAATCTTATTAACACTTATGTGCAAACGCTAATTTACCAAATAAAATATTTCATTAAAACAAAACATACGAATTTTGAAAATATTTCTGGGATAATTTGTTACTGGCGATTATCATCATATTGCTCACTAACTTTAAGTAGTGGCTTAACTCAAAATAAAATAAATTAAAGACTAGAAACTTTAAATCATTATAAACAGATGAGTATAATCACATGAGTTTACTTATAAACTAAAATTCTCTGAAATTAATTTATGGGTATTTGCAAAATTCGCATTTCTGCAGGGCAACCTCAAACGTGTACAATTTTAAATTTTAAGTTATGTCACTCTTGATGCAAGTGATCGATATGTGCAAAATGAAAGCAATGCAAGTATTTGAGTATTATTGCACATTTCGATACCTCCATTCTAAACTGTGGTAAGTGCAAAAAATTCGTTTTTAGGAGAGGTGATCCAAGTTTGATGAATTTATTAAATTTGTGTGGAATTCCTTTATAATACAAATCGAAGGACCTGTACTGTTTTGTGAATAACTTTTGAATGGGTTGACGGATATACACCAAATTTTGACAGAATATAATTTGGAATATTTAGAAATTAAAAGTGCAATTTCCTCAAAACATGTTAAGTCGACTTCGCATGTTTTAGAATGGAGGTATCGATATAATTAATGACAAACACTGCACCACTTTGTATATGAAAATAGTTATGCTATATTTGTACACATGAATATAACAAACAATTAAACATACACACGTATGTACCTAAGTATGTATGTATGTATATGCGTTTATAAATATTTACCTATATAGAACACTTATTCATCAAATAATTTTATGTTCTAATTCTAAGCAACAAATCTTTCACTTGTCGGATATGGAATACAAAACAGTGGATAACAAAAGTGTAGCTACACAGAACATATGTTATTCAAATAATAATCCATAAAATGGTGGTGATGGTTGCTATAAATAAGAATTTGTAAAACATGTTGTTTGCCGCAATTCATTTGTTCATTAAAACATATATAAGTCTAAATACATTTTTATTTGTAATTTTTTTTGTGTAGATTGAGGCATACTATTTTATGAAATAAAAACAAAAACTTAATCGATTTGTCACTAGGATATTCGCTTGCATTTAGACCATCTGTGCCTCTATTATGTATTATAGAACGCAAAACCTCGATGAATGATCGGAGTAGAATTCGTGATAGAACTATACGAGGAACTGAGCTGTCAAGTAATTGTATTTGCTTCACCGGTTTAAAAAAACTTCGCATTCTATAATACATAATAGAGGCAAAGGTGGCTCAAAGCCAGGAGAATATATATAAAAACAAGTAAGAAAGTGCAGCCGACTTAAGAATCCCCTCACCTTCAGTCCCAAAATAACATTCGTAAATGTATACATATTTTTTTCTTTTAATTAAAATATTATCAATTTAAATTGCATTTAATAACTTTAAAGTATGTATTGATATTAAAGTTATAAGCTGTTAATTTTCGGTGCAAAATGGTGCAAATGTGGAAGGTACCAAAAGCGGCGTGCCAATGATCACTTTCACACATTTCTATTGGAAAGTTTGACATTTTTAAGTGTTGTTTACAGTGACTTGAAAAAATCAATTTGGCAAACAAATGGAATTAACGCGTAAACATTTTTTTGCGATCATTTTTCACAACTTTCGACGTGGATTATCACGACAAGAGTGCATCGATGAACTTAAATCTTTGTATGGCGATGAAGCACCATCCTATAGCACTGTGAAAAACTGGTTTAATGAATTCAATCGTGGCCGATGCTCGCTCAAAGACGAAGGTCGTGAAGGTCGTCCAAAAACGGCCGTTGTGCCGGAGAACATTGATGCCGTGCGTGAACTGATAATGCAAGATCGTCATGTGACATACAACAGCATACATTCGATACTGGATCTCGTTGGATCCCGCACAATTTGACAATCGCTCAAAAAAAGGCTCGTGTCGATTGGTGGAAAGAAATTTTGAAAAAATACGATCGAGGTGCTTCAAAAGACGTTTATAAGATCGTCACAGGTGACGAATCTTGGATCAATACGTATGAGCCCGAAACAAAAAAGCAATCGACCGTGTGGCTCTTCGAAGACGAGCCAAATCCAACGAAAGTTGTTCTTGGAAGAAGCACTTCGAAGCTAATGGTCGCCTGTTTCTTCGGCAAAACTGGTCATGTGGCGACTGCTCCGCTTGAGCAACGTAGGACGGTCAATTCTGAGTGGTACACCACAATTTGTTTGCCTGAAGTCTTCGGAGAAATTTGAAAAACGAACAAGAGAAGAATCATTGTGCACCATGGCAATGCGAGCTCTCACACATCGGCTCAAACCAGCGCCTTTTTTACCGGTCAAAACGTCGAATTGATGGGTCATCCTCCGTACAGCCCTGATTTGACACCCAGTGACTTATTTATATCTTATTCACTCACATCAAGAAAAAACTGCTTGGTCAACGTTTTTCGACACCACAATTCGTGATCAAATGAGAAAACGGTCTGAGTGAAGTTATGCTAAAAATGTCATACTTTCCAATGGAAGTTCCAGTTTTCATCGGGCAACACCAGCATTGCCAGAACCGAAATATAAATAGCAACCCTCGTAATTGTCCCAAAAAAAAAATATTAGGACGGAAAGAAAAAACTTTCTTTTTCAAAAAGGAAATATGTAATGAGAACTCGTAAACAAATATATACGAGCGCATCAAAGATATTTTCTTTTTATATCATCGTTTTTGTTTGTAAATTGTTATACACACTGAAAAAATTGCTTCTGTAGTATATTGTCCTAACCATATTCTGCTTGAAACATACATATGTCTGGGGTACACTCCAAATGTGTAATATTTGAAACACACAAATATTATATGTTTTGGAGGATTTCGTTCTAAACAAAACTATGTTTCCATCCTAATATTTTCTTATTTGGAACTAATATGTTCGAAACAATGTATTTTGGCAATGCACCGATATCTTATTTTAAAGGACATTTTCCAGAAATTTCGCAGAAATTCAAAGTTATTTTTTTGGAATTTTATATGTTTGTGAACTTCGATAAAATTTACATCGTATAATCTTAAGCAACGATAAAATGCATTGATGGATTGAACACAAGTGATGATTTGGAATATTTATAAATTAAAAATTATTATAACAAAAGTTGATGCTGCTTATGTTATTTTTAATTATTAGGAATAACAAAAGTTTGCAAAAACATTGTTTAACAAATATATGAAAATATCGTAAACAATATCTTTGTTTGTGTACAAACACATATTTTATTTGTGAAAATTACTTGGTAAATATGTTTTGTTGTAATATATTAATATACATTCCACAAATAAACATATGTTTAAAAATATTGATTCCAAATATAGTTTCTTTCTATTCAAACATATCTGAAATGTTGATTTTTTCCCCGTGTGAAATTTAACTCAAAGTACATTTATAAAAAAAACTGTGTATTTTTTCTGGTATGGTTGTGAATATAATCAATAAATAAATATGAATTTATCCTCAAATTCAATATCATATTTTTAATAGGTTGCATAGATAAATGGCTTAAACAAATCAATAATTCATACAATATATTTTCGATAACAAATTGTCACCTCTATTGGAAGTGATAAGAAATTGTTGCGTTGTCATGAATTATGTATGTGGAATATTTAACGGATTTGTCTCCTCTATTTCTATAAGTAAAGTACATTTTGTTTACAGTATATTTAATTGTATAAGACTTCAATTAAGAAAATTTCATTGACTCAAATGATGAGACAAGGCACACTCTGTGTATAAAGTCATAAAAATATCAATTGTTTCAAGAAGTGTAGGAAAAACTTGTGACAATGACTAAACAGCGGAATGACTGAAAAACGATATGACTGTTAAATGGAAAAGTTATGATTATTTTTAATTAATTTCGATTAAAATGTGCTCATTTATACATACATTTGTCGGTATGAGATGATGGTGCATCTGAATCTATTTGAATATAGCAGTCGTCGGCCAGAGTGGCAATTGAATCCACTTGTGATACGCGTGATCATCACGTGATTTGACATTAGCTGATCATACTTTAATTTGAACGCCCCTCCACACATACATATAGATGTAAGTATATATGTACATGGAAATATGAGTTACAATTAGTACGAACAATCAACGACGAAAATCCATAAACCGATCTTAGAAACTTCATTGAAAAACGCATCCATCCATCCATCCGCATCTGTCCCCCCATTAAAAGGCAGCAGCGTCGAAGAAATATCAAAATTGAAACAACCATATACTCGTATACCAGTATACATTCATATACATTTGTACATATGTATGTACGTATACATGGGTAAATACTTTAGGGATGCCACATTGGAATGCCAAAGTTAAAAAAGTTGATAAAATCTCCCACTTTTCAACATTACGAAAGGTTTAGGGAGGTAAAATAGAGTAAAAAGTTATAGCCTACGAGTATTTAGCCAAGTCGAAACCCTGTTACACTTATAGGGCCTTATTCATAAAAAGTTATGGAAGGTTTGAAATACATTTTAACGTTGAAAAATCAGTTAATAAACCTTTCATAACTTATTTTCATTAAGGCATATGGTCTAAAGTTATAGTCCATACTAGGGATGTAACGAAAGTCACTTTAGCGAAAGCGAATATTGAAATATATTTCTTGCGAATGCGGATGCGAAAGCGAATAGTGAAATATACATTTTTGCGAAAGCGAATAATAGTTTGACCCTTTCGTACCAACAAAATTAAGGAACTAAATTTATACTTTTCCATGATATTCAAGTATTAGGAATGTTTTCCATATTTGTACCTCCTGCTACCACAAGGACATGCATATCTTTCAACTCTTTTCAAGAGAAGTGTAAGAGGTTTTCATTGGTATTAATATCTTCAAAATGTGTGAAGCGAATAAGAAGATATAATACTTTTAATAAATGGATGCGAATACCGAAATATATTTTTGCGAAAGCGAATCCGAATAATCCAAAGATGGTTTTTGCGAAATCGAATGTTAAAATGGTGCGAATAATTCGCCCATAACTCGAAAACTAGATTGGGTTAATCCTTACTATGACCACTTCACGGATAGGTCCCATTGGCCCATGTATAGGGTCTAACACTATTCAATGGCCCATAACTCGAAAATATGAACATTTCATTGATAGGTCTCGATGAGTACATTCCAATGATAAAAACACATTTTATAACGGATTTGACAGAAATGTGGTAGTTTGTACTTTATTTTGCTGTGAAATTTCTTCCATTACACCCTGACATTTTAGCGCTATGAAGACCTTATTTAGCCTAAAAGCATTCTTACCCAAATTACCAACGTTTTTGTATAGCCCCTATATAAAGACAGAAGACTATACTCTAAAATATGTTCAAATTTCATTAATCCATTTTGATTTACATGTAATTCTGGTATTTATTGCAGATGGCGGTATACATATTTCATATTGTCATCCCTGATAAATGCGTACATGCAACAGAGTACGAGTATTGCGCCCTTTATCGCAACAACAACAACAACACAAACATTAAATTACTAATTGGAACATAATTTATATGTTCAGTACCAATCACAACAAAGATTATATACATGGAAAGAAAAATATGACTACAATTGTAGAGTTTTGTTTACGCAATGAACTTCGAGTCTGAACAAGTAATAAATTGGAGTGTGACAAAATTGGAGCAATGACAAAAAAGATCTATACCTTCCAAAACCCCTCTTTGACATAACCACGTATTCTTAGTTACAAATGTCCAAATAGTACGGGGTATAGGATACCCTAAAGACATCAGAGTGTTTGTTTTTATACCCTACACCACACAGTGGTACACGGTGTTATGACTTTGTGCATTTGTTTGTAACACCCAAAAGGAGAAGAGATAGATCCATTGTTTATTATACCGATCGACTTGTTATCACTTTCTGAGTCTATTTAGCTATGTCCGTCTGTCTGTCTGTAGATGTATTCTTGTAATCAAAGTACAGGTCGCAATTATGGCCCGACCTTGACGAAACTTTACACATTTTTTTTTTGGCCTAAGGATGATCCCTGTTTAATTTGGTTAAAATCGGTTAAGATTTGGATATAGCCCCCATATATATGTTAGCCCCGATTTGACATGTAAGCGCTGTAAAAACTTTATTTTATATCCGATCAGTATGAAATTCAGCAGAAAGAGGTCTCTTATTATATGAATGAACACTGTTCAATTTGGAAGAAATCTGTTCAGATTTAGATATAGCCCCCATATATACGTATATACGTAACGGCGCTTACGATTTCACATGTAAGCGCCGTAAAAAATTTATTATATAACCGATCAGTGTGAAATTCGGCAGAAAGAGGTTTCTTATTACATGAAGGAATACTGCCAAATTCGGTTCAGATTTAGATATAGGCCCCATATATATGTTACCCCCGATTTTACATGTAAACGCTGTAAAAAGTGTATTTTTAATCCGATCAGTACGAAATTCGGCAGAAAGAGGTTTCTTATTACATGAATTAATACTGCCAAATACGAGGGAAATCGGTTGAGATTTAGATATAGCCCACATATATATGTTACCCCCGATTTGACATGTAAGCGCTGTAGAAACTGTTTTTTATATCCGATCAGTAAAAAAATTGGCAGAAAGAGGTTTCTCATTACGTAAATTAACACTGCCGAATTTGAGGGAAATTGGTTCGGATTTAGATATAGCCCCCATATATGTATATGTTACCCCCGATTTGACATGTAAGCGGAGCTAAGTACTTTCTAACTTAAAAGAAAACCAATTATTCCAAGGTAGTACCTACCTAACATACCCTGCATATATTACTTATATTGTGTACGACCAAAAATCTGACTATTTATTGTGTTAAGGCTAATAATAACAACAGTAAATGCAAATATGTGGAATATTATTATTAGTTCAATTTTTAATTCCACACATTATATTAAACTCCTCTTTGGAATAAGCCTTGACGTGGCGGGGGAACTAAGTACTTTCGTAAAAGAAAGGAAACTAATTATTCCAACTATTCAAAAAGAAATTCTTAATGTACATTGCCGAGGTGGTTTAGGGTATTATATAGTCGGCCCCGCCCGACTTTAACCTTTCCTTACTGGTTTTATTTGTAACTATTATTTTGAAGGTACCTCCATGAGAATTGGAAACAAATTTTGTTTTGGTTTCATAAAATAGTATGCCTCAATATAATAATAACGGCTTGGTTAGCGCTGACTAATTGTACTCTTACAAGTAATCTTAGTATTACAGACTTGCCAAAAATACATTCAATATCTGCATAGAATCAAATTTCTTCCTAAGAAAATAGAATTAAAAGTATCAATCATTTAATATATGGGGGATTTCGTGCCAAGTGAGTCAATTTGTAAAAGCGATGTTTTCTGATCGTGGTGAAACTTGACCACACTTAGTCCTATTGGGTAATAGATATGACACAACATCTCAACGAAATCGGTTAATGACGGTGTTGAATTTTGAATTTAATTAATTTTTTACGGGGCATTTCTTCCCATCCAGAAAAAGCTATCGAAAACACTTGTGGCAAAATTTTCTAAACACAATAGGTAATTAGTTACCTATTTGGCGCATTTAATAACACAAAAGTCTCTAAGTCGACATTATTTCCCAAACAGCGTTTGTTTTATCTACATATGTATAATTTATTAAGCATTTATTACAGATTTGTATGCAAGTTTATTAGTCGCTATCAACTCGAGAAAATTGGGTGAAGTTGCTAAGCCCCTGTTGGTTGGTACCTCCCGCACAAATGCACCATTTTGCACCAACAGTTTACAGCCTATAACATTAATGCCAGTGTATAACAATACTTGAAATATTGTACAGTGTAATGCTTTTATAGTGCCTACAGTCCAGTGAAACATGAGCGTCATTGCCACGTCCCTTTTGGTACCTCCCACACAAAGGTACTATTTTGCACCAAAAGTTAACAGCATATAACATTTATACCAGTGTATAAAAATACTTGAAATTTTGCACAGTGTAATGCTTTTGTAGTGCCTATAGCCCTGTGAAAAATGGTCGTTATCACCACGCCCCTTTTTGTACCTCCCACACAAAATGGCCAAATAATAGCACAATTTAATATCTCATAACGTTAATATACCAGTGCACATAAACTGTTATAATTCGGCACAGTGCAATGTATTTAAAGTATCTACTGTTCAGCGAAAAAAAGTGTATTTGTTAAACCCGTTCTGCTACCTCTCATACAAATAACAGAATAATTTGTGGAATATTCAATATTACATTACTCACAAAGTGAGGGTATACCTCAGTCGGTTTACCCGACTGAAACTTTCTTACTTGTTTTCACTGTGTATTACACATACGGAAATTTATAAATGGGTATCTCTGTATGTATGTATGTACATACATACAAAGCTCAACATTTTGCAGATAATTCGATCACGTGAGGACCGACAGACAACTGCACCAGAAGAGTGTTTATACGCGAAGGAAGAGTGTATTTGAATGGTACGGCTCATGATGTGTTACTGTATACAGAGTCTGTTAAAATAGTTATATGTGGAACTCAGAAGTGATCAATTTATTTTAGATTTATAAAGTTTATTTAGATTTTTTAGAATTTTTAATAATACATATTATTTTACTAATATTCTTGATGTTTGGTTTTGGTATTCGACCTTTTTAAAAATCAAGACATCGAGCTTGATTTCTTTTAAAAACAAGAACCAAAACATATATTATTTTACTTTCTCATTCATTTTCACTGAATGACAGAGGAAATATTTGGTTGGTATGACTCGCTTGGAGTAATACAATTATTACAGACCTCGATTTATTTGCACCAATTGAAAAGGAAAGTTACATTTGCCATTACATCCCAAACCAGTTAAAATGCAAAACGTCGTAAAATTTTGATGTTTGAAGAAAACATACTGTGAAATATACACGGAGAAAAATCACAGTGTATGAAATATTTGAATAGAAAGAATGTACAAGAGAAGATTTAAAAAAAAAACAAGTAAAAGCGTTTAGTTCGACCATGTCGAATCTTATATACCCTCCACCATGGATAGCATGTGAATAAGTTTGGGCACAAATAAAGTCATATTACCAAATTTCAACCCGATTCGTTGAAATTTGTGGCTTTTGTTGCGTTAAGAGGTAAAATTTAGAGGCACCTTGTATGAGGGCTATATCAAAACATGGAGCTATGTCTACTGTTGATCGTGTGAAGGTTTCCTGTTATAAATAAACCCCAGTTGCCAATTTTCAGCCCGATCAGTTGACATTTGTGGTCTCTATGGCGTTAATAAGTCAAATCGAAAAGATGCTATATACATGGGGGCTATATCAAAATATGGACCGATATTACCATTATCAATCCCAAGTTACCTATCTATACCAAATTTCAGCCACCTAGCTAAAGTATTATAGATTGTAGCGTGATTACAACAGACGGACGGTCGCACATGGCTAAATCGTCTTAGAATTAAAAGTAATAGCGTTAATTTCGGCCATCCCAAATCTTATACGAGTATACCCCCCACCATGGATTGCATTAAATTTTATTACTGGACAAATTTTTGAATATGGGGCAAATCATGTTTTTGTTTAAGTAAAGTATTAAAAAACAAGTAAGAAAGTTCAGTCTGGTAAACCGACTAAGGAATCCCCTCACCTTGAGTCTCAAAAAAATATTTGTAAATTTATTTATTTTTTTGTTTAATAACCTTAAAGTATGTACTGGTATTAAAGTTAAAAGCTTTTTACTTTTGGTACAAAATGGTATATTAGTGTGAGAGGTACAAAAAGGGGCGTCCCAAACGGTCACTTTTCGCTGGACTCTAGGTACTATAAAAGCATTACACTGTACAAAATTTCGACTATTTAAGCACTGGTATTAAAGCTAAAAGCTGTTAACTTTTAACTTGCATCGGTCAATGTTTTGATATAACTCCCCCATAGAGGTCGCTCCACAATACGATTTTTGAGCCGTAGATACCACAAAAATGCGGCCCAAAAATGTGGTTAAAAATTGCAGCCTTCCTTTTTTTTAATAATTTACTTAAACAAAAACATGATTTGCTCCATATCCAAAAAATTTCCCAGTAATAAAATTGAATGCAATCCATGGTGGACGAATATAAATATGGTATACTTTCTTTATATATAAGTAATCTCCTCCATATCTCCAAAATACGACATATACTTTCTTCCCAAAAAAGACAAAAAATCACATGGAACGGCCATAACTCTTGTCTTATAAGTTACACCGGATCAATTAATCATAAAACAAATGTTGTTGCCAATTCATATTCTTCTCCGATATTTACAAAACAAAAGGGCTGGGTCGGTGAAAAAAGGTGTAAAATATTTTTTGTTGAGTTCGGTTAGTGAAATGAATACAAAATTTATGAATCGGACGAAAAAGACGAATGTTACACGTGCTTCAACATTTAACTTCTCTAATATTTCTTCTACAAACATGCGGAGTTTTGCCGCAATCGGTTGTCTGGTTAAGAAACGGCAGAATTATTTCTATTTTTTTTTAATTCCTCCCACTGTTCGTCGGTTGAATTTCGATGAAAAATGCAGTTGCTTCAACGTACAAATCGAGTTGGGAAGCCGAATTCTTCACGTAAAATATTTTTCCAATACTCGTAGTCTCCAACATTTTTCTTTCTTTTACAAATTCATTGCAGCAGTTCCTAACCTCTTCGGTTTGTTGCTTTTGCACCACTACTACACTGTAGTATGGATCTAGTGTCGTGCGCTTTGTTTGTTAGTTAATTGATTTGGCATTTTATCTAAAGCAAATTTATTTATGCGAATTGTGGTAATAGTTCACAATTTGTCGTTGGCTATTTGATTGGATGTTAATAAAATTCGCTGTATCACAAACTGGAAATGTATGAACACTAAAGCAAATTTATACTGAAAATCCATTCACGTGATCTTTCGCAAACCGGTAAACACAGTTTATTTTTATGAGGGTGCTTCATAAACTTCGATGAATAAACCAATGCGCGGTTTGGTTGACGTGAGGCAGGGGGTTGTTATAAAAAGAAAATAATTAAAAATCAAAAAAAAAAACAACAGTAATCAAATAAGCAAAACAAAACAAAGGTGATAAGGAACCGAGATGTGCAAATATTTCAGTTTCGTAATAAAGTTCAATTAGAAATTAAATGAATTCATTGTACGGCTAGTGCATTAGCAAATCACACGACTTAGAAATTGTAATTACACCCAAGAAATGTTGACAATTAATTTATAGACGCAACTGAGTTCACTTTATACAACGCAATGCGTTACGAGTATTCGAATGATTGTTAGGTACATATTAGTTTCAAATCTCAAATTTTCATGGTATATATACAAGAAAAAACAATGTTAGGAAAATTAGAATGATTTTTCTTTGAGTGTCACCTTGCATCTAGTGCACGTGTTATAAAACCAACAACGATTGTATCTCATTGCCGTCGTTATTGCTGTGATTAGACAATATTCATGGACTAATTGTTCGCTATACTATTGATAATAGGAAAATAATATTGTTCTATTATTAATAATCACATGGTTTTTCATTCTACTCAATATAGTCAGAGAAAAAAGTTGAAAAGTAAACGCAAAAATGTAAGAAAATCTTAATCCAGTCTACGTGTCTACGTAGATGATTATTCTTCAGTGGAGTAGATTTCCTTTGATTATAAAGGTTTTGTATTTTTCTGCATTCAAAATTATTTTGTTCCACCGACAAATTTCATAGTTACATCAACGAAATTGTTAGCTGAATTCGTTTTGTTGCAGTAACATAACTTTCCGCTTAGGGATAAATAATTCGTTGCAGCAACGAACTCGTGTTCGTTAATTGAGTTTCATTGAGAAAATACAAATTAGCTGAAACGTAAAAATTAGTTTTGGTAAAGAAACCTTTTTTAAGTGCGAGATAATCATTTTTGAGTTATACACTTTAATTAAAAAAACAATTAAGATTAAAGTGACAGTAACAGTCAGCCTGTAACGCTAGCTGACACAATTTGTGTCTAAGGGATGTATATAACATTCTCTGGTGTAATTTGTAATACTAAATTAAAAAAAAAAACAATTAACAAAATATTGTATGGTAATTTTTTTTTGTAAAAAATTCAATTTTCGTGGAAGTTGCCTCTGATATTTGAATATATTTTTTGAAGTATAAGCCCGAGTAAGGATACGCACTAAATTTAAGATATATATGAGGGTTACAAGTGTTACATATTTTACTTTTACATATAACCTTTGTTTTAGTAACAGCCATTAAAATGTGAAAACAAAAGATATTTTGGAAAAACGTTTTTGTTGGAAAAAAAATCAACAAAAAATATAAAAAAAATCGTAAACAAATATTTTATTCCATAACATGAAAACGAATAAAACAATGGGCATTTCCATTTTAAGTGATCACTAGATAGAGGAATTATGTATATGCAATTTTGATTTTTTAACACACTCTGGATCCGGCTGCATAGTAAAATTTTGGAATTTTTATGCACAGAATTATCCAGTTACCAATAAAAAGTGCATATTTCAAATATACAGCCGGAATTGGACAATATCTTAAAATTGCATATAATTCCGCTGTCTACTGATCACAGTATTTTTGGCTCACGTCACAGATTCTAGAGAAACTTGGTATATCGATTACATAAAGTGGTGTAAACAACACTCCCAAATAAGAAATATGAAAAACAGACCTACAATGAAGATTTTAATATTTTAAAAATTGGAAAACTAATTGTCTCCGAAACATAAAAACCTTGTAAATAACGCCCATTTTTTACGGGAGTGTAGGTACTGTAAAGGCATTGCACTCCATAAACTTTCAATTATGTGTATGAAATGGAATCAAAGTTATAAGACGTTAACTTTTTGTTCAAAGTGATCCATTTGTATTGGAGGTACCAAAAGGGGCGTGGCTACTTCGACCAATTTTCTGAAGATGATAACGTTCAAGAAACTAATACTAAGTGTGAAATTGTAAAAGACTCTTAGGTCACTCCATCGATGTGTTACACTTTTGGCCCGCATCATCTGATATATATCCTTGTACACAATTGTGGGGGTATAAAGTACGGATTATGTTGGAATTTAGATTTATTAAATTAGACATTGTTTTCTTCGGTGGAATACAAGTTTTTTTAAACGATTTTTTTGAATTTTTTTATGGTTTTTTTCCGTGGCAACAAAAAACTTTTTTAAATAAATTTTTTCTAATATGAACGACTGTTACTAAACTTCTGTAGTCCTCATAATTCCCTTAAATTTAGGGTGTATCCCGGTTTTATCGAGCAGATACTTTAAATACTAAAGGCACCTTCTAGAAAAAAACGGGAACATTAAAGAACAATTTATAATAACCTGTGGTGTGTGTAGGGTACATCTACCATGAAAAGGTTGTGTAGGCGCTGGTTCAGCCCAGCAAGCAACAAACTTTGTTGAAACAATTCTCGTTCGTTTGGGTATTGACGAATAGTAGATTTTTTTTCAATTCAATGAAATATGTTGTAGGCTGAAAATAAATTATTCTACTTAAACGGATGAAGTTTTTCCTTCTAGTGTAACAAGTATATTGCTAAACTATCTAACTAAGTTTTTTATTACTGGAACTAGTACTTGTTTGCATCGTTGAACGATCGTATGCGTGCGAATTTTCTTGAGTGTGGAGTGTGCTGTATGCGTGTGTTCGCTTTCTGAGATAGGTGGGCCGTTTGGTAGGAAAACAAAAATATTGACATAAATTAGATTATCGAGGCATTTATGCGCTGCCACGAACGGTTGGTTCGTCGGTAGGTTTGCAGTGGGTTATGTTGCTAAGTTAAATATTAGCAAAGAGGTTTCGCGTCGTTCCACATGGTCGTTTGGAACTACAAAGAATCCGGCCATTGTTGCGACGAATGATAAGAATCTGTATTTGGAAAACAACAGAGAGAACGTAAATATGAGTCCACTTTACACGTGCACACGAACTAAACTGAGAACCTACCTACATACAGGTATAGCTGTGGCCAAGCAAATAGCAACGTCAAAGACAATAATATCATAAAGATTAAAAATAATACTTGCTTCCCTATGCTGTTTTTTGGCACAGTATTACAAGGTGAGGTTAATTTCAAGTCAGACACCCAATAAAATCAAATGTTTGTTTAATTTATAGATAGTATTTAATCAAGAAATGAGGTCGACTGAAACAAGTAAGAAAAGACTGCAGCCGCAAGCAATTTATGTAATATGTGTCTTCTAGTGCGTTAAAAAGCCCTTATTACCAAGAGTTGTTACATGTTAAACAGCTTCGTTGGGTTAGGCTTAAGTAGCGCAATATTTAAATCTGGATCGATTACACCTGGATATTTACACAAGAAATGTCTTTAGACACAATGAATATGTAATTTCAGAGAAATCTAATAGCAAGGGGACTTAATATGGAAGATATATCAAAACATGAACCAATATCTCTCATTTCTAGAACACTATCAAGTATAAATGCTAACATTTCAGCAGTATCGGTTAACAAATATTTTATCTGGAACGTCAAGTCAAAACATAGAACGATACGTCCCATTTTCACATGAAACGATTTATGGGTATATACCATGTAAATGTTAAATTCCGACCAAATCGGTGGATAAATTGATCTGTGTAATAAACTGGGTGTTACAAAAATATAATAATCTCAGTCTAGTGAAAATTCTGACCCTTCTACGTTTAGAGATATATAATATAAAAAAGTACTCTGAAATGCCAAATAGATTGAGATAATATCGAGCCCTAACCGCCAAAAAAACTTAAGCGACAAAATTCTCGATTTTCCTTTTGTTAATAAAAATCGATTAACATAATTCCCATCACCTGTACAAATTTCGCAGCTGACAAATGTACCGTTACGAAGATAAAGTCAGAAGTTGTAAATTTGATTCATAGTGTACTTATTCTGCTAAGAAAGTGGTGTAGGGTATCATATAGTCGGCCCCGCCAGACTTTAGCCACATTTCCAAAATAAATTAAACAAGTAAAAGAGTTAAGTTCGTTAAGTTATTTAAAAAAAGACTAATGCGACGATGGATACTAATTAATTACTCAAAACAAAAGCTTAACTTGAAAAGTTCATGTTAATACCTCCACAGTAAAGAGAAAACTAAAAAACCTTCTCCTGACAAATTTACTTTTTGTCGCTTAAGTTTTTTTTGGCGGTTAGGACTCGATATGTGCAGATGACTACACAAAAAAATATAGTAATAAAATTAAAGACGACACATACTTAATTAAAGTATGCGACTTCGTCATCAATCCACGAACAATTTTCATTAAGATAACGACAATTTGCATGTTTTTAAAGAAATGTTCTTTGATATTAAGTTATTTGCATTTGACTTAATGTAACACTAATCTTTTGTTTTGTAGTACTTTAAATTTACATCATTAAATTAAGGACGAAAAATCATTATTTGTGTGACAACCTTCATACTTTTAAGGATTTTGTACATTAAACGATGTAGACATGTAATAGTTTTAAGAACGGATCGGACTTAATTATCAGTATTCAAATTTTGAGGAATAAAATTGAGAAAAAGTCGGTCCTGTAAGTTGATTTTATGACAGTTGCCATTATTTCTAAGAATACTTCTTAAATTTACTATATATGAGGGATAAATATACTCTCTCACTCTCAGTTTAGGTTTTTTTGTTAACGTTTGAGTCTTTAAAGATAGCGTTCGAGGGCTGTGTCCCAGACTATGGAGAAATTGTTTGTTTATTTTTGAATGATAAGTTTTTGAGTAATGCCATAAGAAATTGGTTGTTTTTTTTACCACGCGCACTGTGATGGTGTAAAAATTAAATTGTGGTAATGATGTAAGTAGTACTTGAATACAACAATTTAATTTTATTTAAAAATATTTTACATTTATTCATAGTAACAAAAACAAAGGAAAACTCAAGGATGGTGTACAAAATAATGGCCATTGTACAATATTTCATGTATACGTGTGTGTGTGTGCTATTCTGTTGACGACATCGCCGTCTATATGTATTCGAGAAACCTCTATTTCTAGTTACTTTTCCTACCTACATTAATGAGGGGGATGATCATGTTTATAAGAAACATGCTTATTTCAAGGTCAGACATTTTAAATTTAAATACGCATACGTACTTAATTTTGAGAAATATTACTCCAAATGCATTATACATGCTTATTTTTAGGCTAAACATGACTATTTTTATTACGTAATGTACTTGATTCTGTGATATGCATTCTCAAATCAAGTACGTTTCATGGCGTTGAAGTAAGTCCAAACATTCTCATTTTAATTCTGATTGTCTCTGGCTCGAAATCATTGCCAAAATATTAAAATTTACGACAAATTCTTTGATTTTCAGTACGCTTTTTTCTGAGGATGTGTGTTATGTCTTTCCGTAGAAAATGATACATACATACCTCTGTGAAAATTAGTATTTCGCCGGATTTTGCACATTTGTTGGGATCTACAAGAGGGAATGTACCAGTATGGCCCATTTACATTAAATAGGTTTGATGTTATCCTGTTATGCTCTCAACGTGAGTCCTCTACTACTGTGCCAAATTATGTAGGCCTATAATGCGACAACCCCACATGTTGTTTGTTGTTGATTTATTTTTAACCGGGACTCAGACGTCTCGTAGTTATCTAAAAGGCCCAAAGCAAACAAAAAGGTACAACCAGACGAGTATGTCCATATGTAGAATACTCGTATATATATACAGATTATGTATGTATGTATGTCTGTTGAATATACTGGTATTTACATACCTCCTCATGCATAATAGCTTACTTGGGGTCTGGCAGACGGCTGACGATGGTCGTCATTCAGCGCACCGCTGAATTTTGGCCAAGTGTCCGGCAACCCGTGCACCGTGGACCCACAATTCTGTCCGCTTATTTGCTTTTCTGCTCGTTCTGATGAATCCGTTTTTTCATTCTATCCGTACGGCGCAATAAATGTTTGAAGACGTTGTTTTTTTTTGGTCTCAGTTATTTCAATGTCAGCATTTACTTCAGCGTATTTTGGTTTGAAACCAAATTAACAAAGAGAACAAAATCGAAAAATGCTCAAATAACGTCATTAAATACATATGTGTAATTACACTAATCGACAGGAGGACTGTGATTTTGTTAACACTGTATAATTTTTCTCATGCATTGTAAACATTCTACAGAGTTGAGATACTTATTCTTCCAGTTCAAATCGGAAAGATTTAATTATAAAAAATTCAAATTCAATGTGCCAAATTTCATTAAATTTCAACATTTACTCTTTGCCAATTCAAATGGAGGTTAAAATTCAACGTAATTTTGCAAAAATGTGGTATGTAATGCAATAAAGTCGATTCCTACTATTTGACAATTCCAAATGATTTGTAAAGAACGCGGGGCAATATTATATGCAATGTATGAGCAATAGTGCTGTTGCCGGTTTTCTCAAATATCAGATGAAATGTCTGGGAAAAAAAGTAAGATTTTAAGATAACGTAAGAAGCGATTGTTGGAAATTGAATTTGCATTGAAAAATTTTATGTGAGCAATCGCATCATATGTTACCTCCGCCAGCTCCGAAAAAGCGTTCGAAGGTTTATATCTCCAAAGCCTATGCCAAAAATTATAGTCAACAATGATATACCATCCCCAAACGAGCAGCTGTCAGTGACGAGTAAGGGTTTTTACATATTTTCGGACTGAGTTTCGCAATTTTTTTTGTAATTATTACGATTAGAAAGTTAATATCAATCGATATGTGCGTAAAAAAGTTCAGGAAAATACTCCAAAAACTATTTTTTTTTGGCTTGAAAAATCATTTTTATTTGTTCTTAACTCGACAAAACAAAGTGGTGATGGCACATCTTAGTATTTTTTTTGTACCCTCCACCATAGAATGAGGGGTATATTCATTTTGTCACTCCGTTTGTAACACCACTAAATATTGATCTGAGACCCCATAAAGTATATATATTATTAATCGTCGTAAAATTCTAAGACGATTTAGCCATGTCCGTCTGTTCTTATATCTGCAGGTATGTTGGAATTGAAAATGGGCAATATCGGCCCAATTTTGGGTATAGCCCCCATATATGGCATCTTCCCGATTTGACTTCTTAACGTTATAGAGACCACAAATGTCAACTTATCGGACTGAAAATTGGTAACTGGGGTTTGTTTATACCCGGTATCCTTCACACGAGCAACGGTAGTCATAGGTCCATGTTTTGATATAGCCCCTATACAAAGGTCCCTCTAATTTTGACTTCGTAACACCACAGAAACCTCAAATTTCAACGAAATTTGCCTGCATTTGGTATAATGAGTTTATTAGTACCCGTAACCATTCACGTGCGATCCATGGTGGAGGGTATATAAGATTCGGCATGGTCGAACTTAACGCTTTTACTTGTTGAGTTTGGCCTATTAATTTTGATACATTTTAATTCGTTTCATGCTTAGTAGCCGACCATACAATATAATACAATTTTTGTGGTATTAAATTCAATATAGTTCTTATTTTTTATCCATTGTTTATAAACGTTGTCGCCTAGTGTTATTTTGAAATGGTTCTTAAGGGGATTTATTAAAATGATGCAAATCATACAAAGAAATTGCAAAGACACAAAGCAATTGAATTTTTCGCAAAAGTATGGAAGTGAGTATTTTGTTGTTGTTTACAATTTTATAAATGCGTCAACAACATTTGAACATTTTGAATGTTATGACACTGGACTTATACCACTTTCACAATAATCTGCCAATGTAAAGATATAAACAAAAACCTAAGTAAATCTACGAAAGTTAATAAGGTGACGGACACATCGCTATCAAAATTTGTATCAGAAGTACTCGTATCAGAAGGTACTCCAGAATACATATTGGCATTGAACACATATCGCCAACATTCTCAAGAGGATCGTTGCACACTTCATTTGGATGTTTGCGTTAATGTAGATATGACATCAGGATTAGTTGAAAGTATATAATTGGGTCGGCTTTGATTTCGGCAAATGTGATTTCGATGTACCCTTCTTCAGTATTAAATACAAAATGGAATAAGTTCGTTAGTATGTACATACACATACATATGTATAAAACATATGACACTTTTATGCATTTTTATAATGCGTTTTTGATGAATTAAAAAAGAATAAGTAAAATTGATGATTAAATATTGCTGGGCTATTTGAGTTAAGCAGATGTCGAGCGGGCGGTCCGACTATATGAGACCACCTTTTCAGAGCAGAATAAGCACACATATAGTTGTTCAATATCTGAAACTATTGCAATTAAACTCGACTACTATTATTCATAATTCATAAACATTTTATGGAAAATGTGTTATCTAAACCTAAGTGCAAAATTGATCCAATGCGACGTCAGCCGATTATCGGAAAAAGAAACTAGCAAATATAACAACGAAATGGCGCATAAACTTGTTCATATTGCATTTGAACAACGCCGCGAAGTTTTCACATGAATATTCATGCAAAATGTGAGATACCGGCCTCAGCACCTCACCCAGATCGGAAGATCGTATGAAAAACACAGTGTGCACAGACTTAAAACCAAATCGGGAGGAAGATACGATATTCTTAAAATTGGGCTGTTTTATTTTCTTGGCTTGCCGAATTTCGTACTGACCGGATATGAAATATATCTTCTCACACACACATCACATTTATTCATAATACATTTTGAAATATTCGAGTGCAAAGTCAAACAATTGCAAAATTTATGTTTTAAACATTTGTATTGCATGTTTTGATTAATGATCTCTCTTTTAAATCTCGATTAATATTTAAAGAATATAAGTTATATATAACTGTTAAGCGATTTTCACCACTTTCAATAGAGTTCATCCTTGGACCCAAGCAAAATTATCACGAGCAGACAATATTTGCGACGTGTAATTTGATTACAAGGATACATGGACAGACAGACGGACTGACATACCTGCCTAAATCGACTCAGAGAGTGATTCGAAGTCGATCGATATTATAAACGATGGGCACATCTCATGTCCTTTTGGCAAAAAAAATGCACAATGTTATAATACCAGGTGCCACAGAGTGGCCAGGTACTAAGAACAGAAATGAGCGATTTCTAAACTATGCACAATTTAACTAAAAAAATTTCAGTAGAATGCATATTTAAATTTAGTATTGCACAAAAACACAGTTTCTATTAAATCTCTCTTAAATTTCTTTCGAATGTTGGGTGCAATTAAAAGATCGTCATCTTAATAAAATTTGTAAATTCGAGCAAATTGTTTTGTTGATGTCAATCGATCTTAGACAAATAAATAATTGAAAGCAGAAATCTATAAATGTTTTTATACAAATAATTCAAAAAATATGCCACACAAATGTTCACTTTATTTCACAATGTATAGTTTACTTGCAAAACTGTTTTGGGGGGTTTCGTTTAGTTTTTAGTAAAGTGCCATATTCCACATAAAGCATCACATTACTCCCAAAGTGAGTTTACATCTAAGTCGGTTTAACCAACAGAAATGTTTTTACTTGTTATACCCTAACTTTAGTGCTTTAAAATTGTCCAAGATTTCGATTTGTACCTTTTATTAAAAAATGCTACTTCCGTTAGGTTTTGTTAAGCAGCACTAATTTTTAATTTATAAATACTTCAATTCATCACCTTTTGTCAATCCATCAATGCAATTTATCGTTACACTAGATTATACGATTTATATTTTAATCGAATTTTACAAACATATACAATTTGTAAATAAAATACTTTCGAACACATACTTAAATATAAATTAAGCTTTGTTTCGGAAATATTAGTTCCAAATAAAAAATGTAAGGATGAAAACATACTTTTGTTTAAAGGAACATCATCCCAAACATAATATTTGCGTGTCAAGCTCGATACAGCCGGGATACCATTTAAATTAAAGGGAATTATAAGGTCTAGAAATGCTGAAAACATTACTTTAATATAGAAACAGAAGTTTAGTAAATGTCGATAAACAATTAGAAAAAAATTAAAATTTTTTTAAAAAGTCCTTTTTTGCTGACGAAAAACCCCATAAAAATAGAAAAAAATCATAAAAAATATACTTTGTTCCATTATTTGAAATCTAGCATCCTAACAATGTCTATTTGCAAAAAGTCTATGGATAAATGTATAAATTATGACCCCTTTGTAAAAATAGGGAAATTCAATAAAAGAATTTTTCATATTTTTTATTTTGGCAATTCCGTTTGGGAGGTACCAAAACGGGCGTGGTTATAACGCACATTTTTTTTAATATACTATGGGTACTATAAAAACATTACACTGTACAAGGGGCGTGGTAATATTTCCCATTTTGCACGGGACTATAGATACTGTAAAGGCATACCACAAATAATTTTACGTATTTGTATGGACTGGAATCAAAGTTAGAAGCCGTTAACTTTTTGTGGAAAATGGTCCATTTGTATGGACCAATGGACGTGACAACTTCGTTCATTTTTCTCGGGATGAACTAATAATATGTGTGGAATTGTTGAAGATTCTGAGTAGTAGCGTAGCAGTTATGAGAAAATCAATATTTCACTAAATATTTACCCTTCGTGGGGGAGGTACTCGAAGAAGTGGACCAACATAGTCCATCTTTGACCTTAGCCTGAGATATAAAGAAATATTGACACAATTTGAAGTTAATCGGTTAATCCTTTCGAAAGTTGTGCGCCATCCAGACGGACGGACATTGCTCAAAATACTTAAAAGGTCCAAAACGGATTTCCGCTAAATATTATTGGGGTCTCTTAGATCGCTTCATCGATGTGTTACGCTTTTGGGCCGCAACATACACTTGTTCACAATAGTGGGTGTATAAAAACCAGGTTATGTTAAAATTCTCTTATTTCTACCAAAAGTGCTAGAGTTTCTACATTTATCCATAGATATTCTTCAAATTGGTAATGTTCTCTTCGTTGGAATGATAGCTCCCATTTTTTTTTTGCTTTTTCTATATTGTTATGTTTTTTTTCGTGCTAGCAAAAAACGATTTTTTAAAGAAAACATATACAATTTATCTGCTTGTTTTAACGACAGTTAATAAACTTCTGTTTCCGCCTCATAATTTTAATTAATTTAACGTGTCCAGGTTTTATCGAGTATACGAGTATACTTCAAATGTGGTCAAATAATGCCAGAAAATGTAATGCACAGACTTGGACAAAAATTTGGAAGGATTGGCAACAAATGATGACTTGGACTATTCAGAAATTTAAAATGAGTGCTTTAAAATATAAGTTAATGTTACATATTCGAAACCAAGGAAAAAAATAAAACTGAAATTTGAAAACGTCACCAAAGTTTTAAAAATCTTTTTTTTAAATGCAACATGTTTAGAGAAATTCCTAAACAATAACTATATTTGTATATAAACACATATTTTATTTGAGGAAATTAGTTGATTTGATTGATTTCCAAATAAAATGTATTTGCTCAGAAATATATATAGTACTAGCTGACCCCAACAGACGCTGTCCTGCCCGTCCTGTTTGGGATGTTTTGGTTTGTTATTCATTGATATTTCATTAAAAAATGCATACATCCCGAGTTTCAGGAAAAACTCATCAAAAAATGTATATTGACCATATGTCCACTACAGCGACATCTACTGGTTACATACAAACTATTATCAAGACAAACCACGCAAACATTTTAAATTTCAGCCAAATTGCTCTAGAAATGAGAATTTTGTAAATTCTAAAACATAAATGACCCCAAACTAAATATATTGTGCATTTTGCAGCCCATTCGCTTTAATTGTTTCGGAGATCATGCGTTACTAACAAACGTAAAGTTTTTTTTTAATGTGAGTACAATCGATACAATTAAGTTCTGAACAAAACGTCATTCAAATGGCCTCCACGACTTCTTCTGCAGGAACGAATTCGATGGACCCAATTTTCGAGCACTTTTTCCACTAAATCAAGTCGTATGTCATGAATGACACGTTCAATATTGACTTGTAAAGCTTGAAGAGAGTCTGGTTTATTTCGAAAGACCAATGACTTCAAATAACCCCACAAGAAATAGTCTAATGGTGTTAAATCACAACTTCTTGGAGGCCATTCAATATCACAATTTCTTGGAATAATCGAATTTTCTATTGTTTCATTTGCTGTACCACAATCGGTCAATGGCAAAAAGATAGCTCTTAACGAGAGCTAAAATATTGCTCATGGGTGTCAAGGTCGTAGGCCGACCGGAAGGTGTTGTTTTTTTGGATTAAAAAAAAATTGACTTAGCGCACGAAAAATTAGTTGATTTGATTGATTTCCAAATAAAATGTATTTGCTCAGAAATATATAATATTTAATGCAAATATAATTTCCTTTGATTCAAACATATCAAAAAAGGCGATTTTAATTTGGATAATAATTAAAACAAATTTGTGTACCTTCGATAATAGAGTAGCAATTCTTAAATGGAGTATACTTACATATATGTGTCTACCTATCGAAAATATTGAATTCTGCAAAAAAAACGTCAATGCCAAAAATAATGTCAAGATTAGCCCGTAATGATTTCTTTTACAACAAAATACCAATTATGTTACATGTAAATATATCCTTAACCAGACTTACATAGTCCTATAAGAAACATCAGGTAAAATAGTTATTTTATGGAACAGTGTAGGTAATTAGTGGCCTTAAAGAGTAATAAATTGTTTGGTAATGTCCAGGAATAATCTCTTTCTGTCGAAAACCCACTTCGAAAAGGGCTAATGTGGTGGCTCAAACAAATACGGATTATAGATTGTCAGGATTTGTGCAAATGTTTAAAATTGGAAGATAGTTTGTTTGTTTTACGAAATTACTTCATTTCATCCACAAACACACTTCTTATTCTTCTTCATTTTATAGCCTGAGACTCAGACGAGAAAAATATTGCAAACTATCGGTGAGGGGCGGGCGTAAGGGTAAATTGTATACTGTTCCATGATGTTCCTTTAACGAGAAGCGTGGATACATGATGTGCATGCATGTGTGTGTGTGTTAGTCTGTGAAATACACAGAATGATCTCTTCATTCCGATATATTCCACAACAAAACAAGCGACACACACACACGCGCAAACACTCATCCGCACTCGTACTATTGTTCCTTCTGGCAAGATATGACGAATATGAAGAAATGAAAGAACTTTGGATAAATGAACAAAGCAAAACACATAATGGAATTTTTTGAGGAAAAAACAATCACGTTTTATGAGCGTGATCATAATGACTTCTGAAGAAATTACTCCCTTCCATCTGATCGAGCGAGGAGTAGAGTAACATCCATTGTGCTTCCAAAGAATTGGTAGACTGGTAGAAGGGAAAAGGGTAATGGTGCGCCGGGGAGAACCGGTAGCAACAGAGGACAAAGAAGTCTTTGTTATTGCTCTAGGCGCGCGCGCGCTTATGTTTGTGCGTGTGGGTGATTGGTAAAATCTAGATATATACATATATATGTTTACTTACATTGACCAAACTTACGCCAAAGCAGGCAACCCATCCCCAGCCGCCATCGGGAGCCACTTTTTTACTTGTAGTTTGCGGCTTCATTTTATGTTGCTCTGTTGTAGTTATTTGTTTGTTTTGTTGTTTATTTACTAAAGTCACACGGAACGGAACGCGCACTTGAACTGAAATAAGGTATATTTTTTTGTGTAAAAATCGACTTTCGTTCTTTGTTTTCTATTCTATTGATTCTGTTTCAGCACCATTTGGTATACACATTTTTGTTGCTGTTGTTGTTGATTTTATTTATTTGTTCTCAATTGTTGTTGTTATTGTTTGTCTTATGTAGTTTTGATGTATTTGCGATCTGTTTACTTTGTGATCGGGTGTTGAGGCGTGTGTCGCTTTTTTACTTCCGTTACGCGGATTTGGGCGATAACAAAGCTGGCCCTGGGTCTCCTTAACTAACGGTTCAAAATCCGGTTAAAAGTATCAGTGATCAGCGATCGATGATGTCACAAATTTCCACTCTCACCAAAAAAATATATATGTATATATATGTTTATATGTATGTATGTATTAACAACTGTAACTGTGCTGTTGCAATTATCGTCCAACGTATTTGTGAATCACAATTTTGTTATATTGATAAATTTTCCATTGAAATGCAATGACAGCGGATTGACATATGTTTTGTGTTTGTTCGTATATATTTGTTCTATTTTCAATATTAATATTACCGCGAAAATGTTAAAGAGGAGCGCAGACTGGATGGGTTTAATGACCTTAATGGGAGTGAGTTATACATATGTATATCTATTTTAAGTAACACCTTATTAATTGGTTAATTAGTCTAAAAATGATTCCAAGTCTTGGTCGTCTTCGTTCTTGCACATTTTTGATTGTATTTTTTTTTCAAATAATTTTTTTCTTATTCCATTTGTGATTTGTTTACAACTCTTACGTATCGTTCGGATGTAAGTTACTTGTGCGCGATGGTCACGATTCCAAACAAGACTGCAGACAGCAGACTGGCACTTTCAGTGAGTGTGAGTTAACCAGGCAAACGACCAGCTGATACAGCAGCGATCGATCCGCACGGACAGACTTCTGGTCTTTGGTAAACTCGCAAGACTCGCGGCACTGAGAACACAAAGAGACAAACCAATCGACCAAAAGTAAACAACAGAAGAGAACCGGAGCACAACTTCCCCTCGCAGGGAGTGAAGTCAAGTAAAGAGAGCCTGTGTGTGTGTGCAAATGATAGTTTTGTATACACTTTACACTTTCACAGAACAACCAACAATTTTCAGCAGCAACATGTACCGCAGACGGACGACGACAATGGCAACATAACATCGAACATCGGCAAATCAATGTCAATCGTTGGTTGGATATACATATGTACGTTTGAGTTGTCCGTTGTACGGCTCTAAGTGAAACACTGAAACAGCTGACTTCCAGAACGGGTTTCGATGTGTGCTTTGCTTGCTGGTTGTTTTGGGAGCACTTGTATTTTCTCACTGAATTCGTACACGTTATTCACATTTGTCCAACTGTTAATTGTTAATGGATGGACCTTTCCTAATACTGTTCGCTTTTATCTAATTTCTAAACTAAAATATGGTAGGTAATTCTGTTATATGTTTCTCATTTATTTCGTGCGAAAAAATAGAAAAAAAAAGGAAGCATCGAAGCAACCACCTGTTGTTAAGCTCTTTCAACGCGTAAAATTGTACTGAAAATAATTGAAAAGTAACCACCAACCAACAGCCCCATGTTGCTCTGAAATACTTTAAAGCACATACCCACACCCAGGCGTATAAACACCCATACACGTGTAAAGATACTTGGACGCACACACACGCACACACACCAGCAGCAGCTATAAGAACAATAATAAATATATCGAAATGGGAAAATGCAGTAAGTAAAGAAAACAAAAATGAGCAAATGTAGATACGGACGGACGACGAAGCCACACAGATACACGAACACATCAAGACATCTCTCCGGTGTGTGAGAGAGCCATTTGGGTGCTTCTGCTGTAAATGTTTTTAATGCAACCAGCTGTTCAATTTTCTATCTACAACCAAACATATTTACTTCGTGTGTATGTTTACATGAATATTTTCTTGTTGCTAAACACAATTATGATAATCTATCAATGAGTGTTCTTTTTATATAGTTCTCCATGCAGAGGGTGGTTGTTTCTCTTCAATACTCTCTTCATTATTGTGTATGTGAGAGATAGGTAAAAGGGGATTCTCGAAAACTCAATTTTACCAAACATTGATTTGTATTAGTCCGCAGGGCTGCCAATTAGGTTAACCAATTACCAGATTCTGGGATTTTAAAAAAGTTCACAATACACAGGATCACATATTTTGCCATTAACATAAAAAGAAAGGTCGGCCGGAGACGACTATATAACACCCTACCCTGTTAGTCCCCTAAATCTGATCTGATTTTGTAAGATTGATTTTGTTAATAACTTAAATGTAGTGAATGGGACTGGAAGCTGAAAGTCGACCTTCGACTTCTTCATCAAACATATTTCGTTTCAGTCGATTAATCGGACATAAAAGTCGACTCTTTCATAATCGATTAAAATAAAATTAAGCCAGTTTAAAGTAAGCTTATTTTCTTTGAAATATGTTAAATTAAATTTAAATAAAATGCGATAAAAACGGAATTTATTAATTATACTTTGTTCTATTCCAAATATACATTATAGACTAATGGAAATATGACAGACGTGGCGAAACTGAAATGAAAATTCTACACGAGTACAGCAAAATGGGTTCTACTTAGCGACCGTGCAAATTTAAATCTACCTTACAATGCATTTAAAAAAAATTTACGTTTTTTTGTTGAGATATAAATAAAATCCTCATAGAAATCGTGACAATTATAAGTTTGTATTTTAGTATTAAATAAAAAATATGCTTTATTTTATTCGAAGTCGTTTTTAGCCTAATAATCGATCGTCGACTAAAGTCGATTTCGACTTACCATTCTCTACTAAAATGGAGAACTAGTTCTCCATGCAGAGGGTGGTTGTTTCTCTTCAATACTCTCTTTATTATTGTGTACGTGAGAGATACATAGGTAAAAGAGGACTCTCGAAAACTCAATTTTACCATACATCGATTTATATTAGTCCGCAGGACTGCCAATTAAGTTAACCAATTACCAGATTCTGGGATTTTAAAAAAGTTCACAATACACAGGATCACATATTTTGCCATTAACATATAAAGAAAGGTCGACCGGAGACGACTATATGACACCCTAACCTGTTAGTCCACTAAATCTGATCTGATCTTAATTTGTAAGATTGATTTTGTTAATAACTTAAATGTAGTGAATGGGACTGGAAGCTGAAAGTCGACCGTCGACTTCTTCATCAACCATATTTCGTTTCAGTCGACTAGGTCGATTAATCGGACATAAAAGTCGACTCTTTCCTAATCGATTAAAATAAAATTAAGCCAGTTTAAAGTATGCTGATTTTCTTTGAATTATGTTAAATTTAAATAAAATGCGATAAAAACTGAATTTATTAATTATACTTTGTCCTTTTCCAAATATACATTATAGACTAATGGAAATACGACAAACGTGGCGAAACTGAAATGAAAATTCTACACGAGTACAGCAAAATGGGTTCTACTTAGCGACCGTGCAAATTTAAATCTACCTTAAAATGCATTTAAAAAAAATTTACGTTTTTTTGTTGAGATATAAATAAAATCATCATAGAAATCGTGACAATTATAAGTTTGTATATTAGTATTAAATAAAAAATATGCTTTATTTTATTCGAAGTCGTTTTTAGCCTAATAATCGATCGTCGACTAAAGTCGATTTCGACTTACCATTCTCTACGAAAATGGAGAACTCGTTCGTCCTTTTCGAATTTTATAAAAATTGGGTGGACATTTCATGGATACCTTTTTTAATTGCCTTCTGGTACGAAATTTGTAGGTAGGATATAAATACTACTAGACTTGGACAGTTAAAAAAATGTCATATACATATGTATGAGTGTTTTCTCACTAGCCGACATGACACCGGCAAGACACCGACAGCCTGTATCTTAGTTTATTATCAACCGAGTTCCAATATCCTATATATCAAAAAAAGAAACTTAGACTTTTTGAACGATATATATGATATCTAAAAATGAAGGAATATATGTGTGTTTTTACTGGAAATTTTTTTTTCGCCATTTTCTAATTTAGAAAAATTTTAACCAAATTTTTTGATAACCTCACGGCTAATTGATTTACCTAAATAGCATATTTTGCAAGTAAAAACACGCAACTGGTCTTTTAAAAGTCCGTTTGTAATTTGCTGAGTTATTAAAGTTTCACTAAAACTAAATCGGTACATAAACGCTAGCAAAGACATTGTTTAAGAATTTTTGAAAATACATTATATATAAAATAAAAATTAAAACTTAGCATACCTTGTCGAATTTTAATTTTAATTTTTCCTAGATTTCTTGTAATACTTTATACATAGTTGAAAATACAAGAAGCAGCATTGTCTTTTGTTTTACAACACTAATTTTTAATTTAAAAATATTCCATTTGTCCATCCATCAATGTAGTTTATCTTTACCCAAGATTATACTATTTAAATTTTAATAGAAATTTACAAACATAAAATTTTTAAAAAAAATTTAACGTTGATTTTCTGTTAACTGAAAACATGCCTTTAACTTAAGGTACATACATCTCCAAAATACTTAAAGTAATATTGGTTTCGGAAATATTAGTTTCAAATAAAATAATATTAGGATGGAAACATAGTTTTGTTTAGAACAATTCATCCTAAACATATAATATTTGTGTGTGATTAATATTATATATTTGGATTATACACTAAATATATGTATGTTTCAAGCAGTATATTCTACAGAAGCGATTTTTTGTCAGTGACACTTCTTTTCAAAAACTCATCTCATGTTAATTCTATTTGTACAAAAATATTCTGGCCGTTTATTGTACAATATACATAAATTTTTCACTTACAAATACTAGAAGTCCTATTTTGTTCATAAATTTATTTTGAATTTTTAACATTAAAAAGGCTGCGCCGGGTTCGGGTTAGACGTAAAATAGTCCCACATGAGATAATATTAAAGCTCACATATAGATAATTGCAATAAAATTTGTGTACTATTTCCGAGACCGCGAAGTTGATACAAAATAGTTTTTTTATCGTAATTTTTAGAAACGCCCGATGAGCAGAGTTTGTTATCTCGGTATGTATTTCTCTACGTAATTTTTTGTCGTTTTTGAATAAAACTGTATACACCGAAAGCCAATGATCATGGTTTTTAAAGGGTTCAATCCAAGTATTATATTTCATAAATATAGAATTTATGAAATATAATACTTGTCGTATAATTAAGGTTTTGATATATTTTATGAATACTTAAATAAAAATAAATATTTATTTTGTATTTGTAACAAACATTAGGACGGAAACAAATATTTGTTTAGAATAATATCTTCCCAAATATATTCGTATAATATTTGCGTGTTGCAAATATATATATCGAGAGCTTATATTCACAACCCTCTATCTTCAATTTTTGCAAAAATGAGATTTTTATGTTAAAATCTTTGGTATAATAATGCGCATCTATGGTACTAATTTGGAAATAAAAAAAAACAAAAATTGAGATTTTATGGTCATTTTTGTAATTTCTCTATCTTACACACTTATTTTTTCTGAATGCAATACCCTCTATCTCTTCATATAATTTGGGACTATTTTTTTTTGGTTTTTTTTTCTCCTAAAAGATGGTTCTTTGGTGAAAAGAGTATGCTAAACCCGAATTTGGTTAAATTTTTTTAGTCGAAGCTTTAGTTTTCAAATTATGACTATTTTTATATCTAACCTGTGATTCCACAAGAATACCATTTTTTCTATGACAATTTGAAAATGGATTCAAAAATGAACCCCAAGAAATAGATAATACTAAAATAAAAAATAGTCATTAATTCATTAATTCATTGTTATTATTATTTATTATAATATGTATAATTATATATTAAAAAAATTTGTGGAATTCATATTTTGTTTATCTCTTTTTATACATGAAGAATTTTTGAATAGCAATACCTCTATGTTCCATAAAATGGCTCGTGGTGCAAATATTAAGAAAAATATTATATAGTAGTTCCCGTAGTTAGGTGTAATAGACATTGTAGAACCAACAATTTTAATTTTCTTTAAAATTAGGTATATAAACGGGTTTTTGGCTCTACTGAACAATTGTGTTTTTTAAGATAGAGGATATTGAATATAAACTGTCGATATATAGAGTGTACCCTAAAAAATTATATATTTCAAGCAGAATATGTTTGCGACAATATACTACAGAAGCTATTTTTTCAGTCATGTTTGGAGAGTTGTAACTCTAAAACTACACCACTTATTGACAAAATGCTTTTTCAGCTATGTTTGCTAAAGCTACCCTAAATTTGGAATACATACTTGGACTTTGCAATCTTTAATTTTTGGCCAACCAGGCGACACTGTGCGACAACATTGAATTATGTTAACGCCTAAAAGTATACTTACAATTATTTCCAAAAACAAATATCGGCCATAATCAAAGTATTCGGTTGAATCCGAAGGCCGAATTTTTTTCTAACAACTATTTAAACCATCGCAAAAGCATCGCCATGTTGTATATACAGGTTGGAGCAGAATGAGCTATATGGTTTAAATTCTTTATAACTTCTTTAATTATTATTCTTTCTTTGTTTTTTTTCAGCATTTTGTGAAGGAGACTCTTTAAAAAGTTATAAACGAGCTACATGGTTTGAATTCTTTATAACTTTTTTAATTTTTATTCTTCCTTTGTTTTTTTTCAGCATTTTGTGAAGGAGACTTGGGGAATTCATTATGTATCGAACAACGTACAAAAATAATTGCATTTTTCATTTGTAAATATAATAATTAATACAGGGTTTACCAATAAGAGTGATATGATTTCTTTGAAAAAAACCCACTTATTGTTAAGGCAATTCAAAAGTTTTTTTATTTAATGTGAAGTACAATCGATACAGTTAAGTTATAAATTCGATGATCTCAATTTTCGAGCACTTTTTCCACTAAATCAAGTCGTATGTCATGAATGGCACGTTCAATATTGACTTGTAAAGCTTGAAGGGTGTCTGGTTTATTTCGAAAGACCAATGACTTCTAATAACGCCACAAGAAATAGTCTAATGGTGTTAAATCACAACTTCTTGTAGGCCATTCAATATCACAATTTCTTGAAATAATCGAATCTCCAAACTTTTCTCGCAACAATCGGTCAAAGGCAAAAATATAACTCTTAACGAGAACTAAAATATTGCAAGGACGTAGGTCAACTGGCAAGAGTTTTTTTGGGATTTAAAAAAATGGACAGCATCATTTTCAAATGTGAACGGAAAGTTTATTTTTGCCCTAGCTCCTTAACGGTACGACGGATCGGGAATCGGGCAATGGCAAAAAGATAGCTCTTAACGAGAGCTAAAATATTGCTAATGGGTGTCAAGGTCGTAGTTAGACTGGAAAGTGTTTTTTGGATTAAAAAAATTGACTTAGCGCACGAAAAGTTGCAATTGGAGAACGATTATTTTGATAATAAAATTGAATAATTTGTAAAAGTTGTTCTTGTCAATGAAAAACAAATGATAGATCATGACATATTACAATTGGCCGAAACGTCACATCAAAATCATATCATCCCTATTGGAAAACCCGTTAAAATTATAATTTATTTGTTCCAAAATATTTTTTCAATTCACACATTAAAAAAATTTCGATTTTGTCCCTTGTATGAAATGATATCGCCGATGTTAATCTAAAATTTATATATTTCGATACCTCCATTCTAAGCTAATAAATGGAGAATAATAATACTAATATTTTTTAAGAGTTACTGAACATACTCTCAAACATACGTAAATTTGTATATACATAGGTACATTTGTTAGCATTTGCTTAAAAATCCAAAAGATGCATATAAAAACGTCCCAAAATTGAATATTTTATGATATCACGGCGATGCTTTCTTAAACGGAATTGTATTTTATTGAATACCGGTAATCTACTACACGTGTGTAGTTAGGCGGTAAACCAGATTTTTTGTGATACCTCTTAAGGCATCTAATGCATTCAAGATATTTGGTTCGGAAATACAGTCTGATTAGGTAATTACCATATGATAGCTCTTGTTCCAAAAGTATGCAGAACATATTGTTATACCCTCCACCATAGCACATTGGGAGGAATTAAAAAAGGAAATAAATCTGCCGTTTCTTAACCAGACATCCCATTGCGACAAAACTTGACATGCTTGTAAAAGAGGTATCAGAGAAGTTAAGTTTTAAACTTGGGCTCACCCAAAAGTTGGCCACCTCAGGTGAACAAAATGTTTAAGTGTGTGCAACTTTCGTTATTTTCGTATAGGTGCCGAGATATCTGCAATTGAATTTTTCATTTTAACATTTGTCTTTTTGGGTGTATCGGGTCGGATTTTTTTAACATATAGCAAATTTTGTTGCCAATTCAGAAAAGTTGATGTGAATACTCCGATATAATACTAGGACAGGGCCGGGAAAAAATTAAAAAATACATTTTAATTTGCAGATATCTGTATAACAAAGGGCTCCAAAATTTAAACCGTATATTCTCTAATACCTATGCCAAGTTTTGTCGCAAACGATTGTGTGTTTAAGAAACGACAGAATCTTTTCCCCTTATTTTAATTTCTTCCACTGTGCAATGGATGAGGGTATATTCATTTTGTCACTCCGTTTGTAACCTGTTTCATAATCGATTTCCATCGAAAAACGAAATTCTATAATTATGTCGCTTAAATTTTTTTTTCCAATTAGGGCTCGATATGTCCATATTTTGATATAGCCCCCATAAACAGGTAGCTCTAGATTTTACTTCTTAACGCAACAAAAACCACATAATTCGGTTTAAATTAGGCCGAAATAAACACCGTCTTTACTGGTTAATTATAATCGAAATATTAATAATTTCAAAAACACGTTGTTGCGCGTAGATATTTCCATAGCATAGACATTTTCATTTAATTTAGTTTTAGTTTTTTAATGAGTTAAAAGGCCAGCCTTTTGCATTTTTTTTTGTCGATTCCGACCATAAAAAAATGCAGCAGTGTAGCCGACATTATTTAAATGCTGCTCTCTGACACGTCAACATCTTGTTTTTAGGAAAGAAAACATCATTATATAGGGTGATCCATTTCGAGGTTCCCGACTTTTTTAAAGAAATAACACAGAAAATTCAAATTAAATGGGGAATGTTTATTATCATTTGAAAGAACATTCTTTGACATTTATTTTTTGAAGATTATGTCTATCAAATGTTGGCCGCGACTACGTCTCAAATGGTCCATCCGTTGAGTCCAATTTGATGATGATGACTCGATTATGTTGACAATAAGTTGAGCCAAGTGCACGAAACACATTCCTCACAGAACGTGAATTTTCGTAATAAATTTGAACGATTTGTAAACGTTGTTCAGGCGTGAAATGCCAAACAATACTTAACAAAAATAACATGACAGCATGACACGACTCACACGTGATCTGTCAAAAAAGGCTGTTGAAAAATGTATCTCTACTTGGATCACCCTTTAGTTATATCGTTCATTTGGAAATAGAACATCGCATTTCGAGTAATGACACTTCACTAAAGTGTGTTTTAAAAGATCTATACAAAAATAACCATTTGACAGAATGGGATGACTTAACTTCTGAAGTGCGCCAAATATTGTTGTCTTCCTGAGGAATCAGCGTTATCATGGCTTAGCTTGTAGATATTTAAATGTAGGCCAATTTAGTATGACCATATGCAAAAAATCTTTTTTGAGATGTGACGTTCTTTTTCTAAATGAGTGATATATATTTGTTTTGGTCCAGATGTTTGTAACGCGTAAAAATATCCGTATGCAGTTGATTCTATCTAGTCATCCGTCCGTCCGACCATCCGCTGTCCATATAAACGATATAATCAATGTACAGGTCGTTATTCTGGACCAATACCGATGAATTTTGGCACGGACAACATTTTCACATCAAGGACGAACTATATTGAATTTGGAGAAAATAAAAATTTAGATATAGCTCCCTATATATTTAGGTCCGATTTGGCATCTAAACGCTACAGAAGAAGTATTCCACATCTGATCATTACAGATTTTGGCACAAAAGAGTTTAGTGAACCGGGATTGAACATTGTCAATTTTGAAAGAAATCCGTTCAGATTTAGATATAGCCCAATTTATATACTATATTTCTTCCGATTTGATATGAAAATGCTATATACGCTTTATTTAACATCCGATAGTTACCAAAATTGGTAGAGGGAAGTTTCTTGATACACAAACGAATATTACCAAGTTTGGAGAAAAACATTTACATTCAATCCATCCGAGAAGCGAACATATTAAACAAGCGCCTGGCAGATGCTCTCGCAAACGACATTCGTAATGAACAAGCAGGCTTTCGTCCTCACAAATCTGGAATTGACCACATCAATTGTCTACGCATAATCACAGAACAATCAGTGGAATGGAGATCACCATTATATCTGGTATTCGTAGACTTTGAAAAGGCGTTCGACACTCTAAACCATTGTGCCATATGGAACGCACTTCGCAGCAAGGGAATACCAAGACAACTTATATCTCTTATTGTCTCCCTGTACACGAATGCAACCTGCCGCATTGTACACGAAGATATAACATGCGATCCCATTAATGTTAACGTTGGAGTTCGCTAAGGATGTCCACTATCGCCCTTGCTTTTCAACGTGGCCATTGACACCATCATGGCAAAAACAACATCAACAGCAAGAGGTTTAATTTTGGGTTTAAACGGCCGTCTCGAAGATCTGGACTACGCGGACGACATTTGCTAGCTGGCGCACAAATTCGATGACATGCAGTCGAAATTGACAGAAATGGAAACCGAAGCCGCACTAAGTCTTAAGATAAACATACCCAAGACCAAGGCCATGAGAATCAACACGGCCAACTCAAACAACTTCACACTACAACATCGGAAAATTGAAGACGTCCAATCATGTTGCTACCTGGGAAGCATAATTACAGCAGACGGAGGCTCCAAAGAGGACGTTGCGAACCGCACCAACAAAGCCCGACAAGCCTATGCCCAACTACATCCAGTGTGGAACTCCCAGCAAATCTCACGGCGCACCAAACTAAACATTTTCAACAGCTGTGTGAAGTCAGTTGTACGGATGCGAATCATGGAACGCAGCTCGTTGCGACATCAGAATAATCCAGGTTTTTGTGAACCGCTGCCTTCGACGAATCCAACCACCATTAGCAATGCTCAACTCTGGGCACAAACCAAGCAGACCCCAATTGAAATCGAAATTCGAAGACGGAAATGGAGGTGGATGGGCATGCTATGCGCAGACCTCTGACATCAAGACTGCAATCGACTGGAATCCCCAAGGCATTCGAAGGAGGGGACACCCAAGCGCCGACAGTTGGATATAGAAGTTGCAAAAATAAATAAATCGTGGAACGAGGTGAAGCCGTTTACAGCAGACAAAAAAGAATGGAATGCAATCGTTAAGGCCATATGCTCCCTATAGGACCAAAAGGAATTTATATATATATATATATCCGAGAAGCTTAACCAACATCAAATTTTTATGAAATTAGGCAGATAGTAGTTCTGTTTGAGGAAAATCGGTCCATATTTATATATAGTCCACTCGTGCTTCACCGTGTTTTAAAGATGTTTGCATTCTATAACACATAATAGAGGCAAAGATGGTCTAGAGCCAGGATATCCTAGTGACAAATCAATAGCCCAAATATACATATAACTATATATATAGTCCCAGTTTAGTTATAGCCCTCAGTCCCTATTTACATTGGCTGAATGTTCAGCAGATTATCGGCGTTTTGTAGGAGAGAGAGGCAGTCGGCAAGAGGGGGAAAAAACTCTCCCGTACTCGGGCTTATCGGTCTGAACGTTTTGTGTTTTTCACTCGGCCTTTGAAACAACAACAATTCACACAGAAATATCCGAAACAAAATGATGTGTCTAAACGCAGAATAAGCGGATAAGCTGCTGAAAAAAATATACTAGTGTAAATCTGGACTTAGCGAATAAAAATCAATTTGGGTTTTTCTACGACTCACAACGAAAGTCAACGCACACGACTCACAACTAAAAAGAAAACGTAAAAGTTTTCATACAAATTTGGGTTCTTCTATCTCGAACGAACTGCCATCTGTACGAAAAATATTAAAGACGTTGGCATTAATTTTATTGTATAAATGTTAACATTTAATATAACACTACCTTTTTTGCAGATGAGGATGAGTCGGCTATTGCACCCGGCGCTTCATTTAAAGTTCTTTAATAGATTGATTCAAATGATGGGTGTGACACTATTTATGCAAAATAAACATATAACACAAACTAAACAATACACAGCCAGAGTCATGAACTATTGTGGGTATGGTATTCAATAAATATGCCGTGTAAATATGATCTTTATATTATATAATTATATATGTGGAATTTGATAACAGCGGGATATCTCAGGGAGTGGTACAGTTATTGTTATCCCCTCACCTTAGAGAGGAGGATTTATATCATAAGCTACGAGCCAAACGTGTAACACTTCGAAGGAGTACTAAGACCCCAAGTGTGCTTGGCGGAAATTCGATTTGGGTCATTTTAAATAACACTATGCAACAAAAAAAAAATTGTTTGTGCCCTAGACCTAAAAATTATTTTTTTTGTATAGATTGTGGCACACTATTATATAAAATCAAAACCAAAAATTTTTTTATGGATACATTTTTTTTTAAATATTGTTTATTAAAAATACTATTATCGCCGAAGGTACGATCAGGTCGACTTATACATTAAATTGAAGCTATTAATGTGGGCTACCAATATTGCAAATATCTCTTTCACTTAGAAACAGTGGTTTAGTAACAGTCATTAAACAAATTGGAAAAAGTAGATTTTTTTCAACAAAAAATCCTGGGACAAAAAACCATAAAAAATAGGAAATGCCTATTTGAAAAAAATCTATGGATAAATGTAGAAATTATAGCCATTATGGTAGAGGTAAGAGAATTTCAAAAAATCTTTTTTTTTAATTTCTGTTAAAATAGCGATTTTATTTATTACTTTTATTTATATTATGTACATTTGAGTTTATTGACATGAACAAGTTTCATTAGAAGCAATTGTGAGTTCTTTGTTGACGTTTGTAGATTTCTGAATCGGTTTCTCTATTGAGGAACCAAATATAATCTCCCATCATTCTTTCATCCCAGTGCCCTGCGTAACGCCGCTCGATGGACTTCAATTCTTGGTGAAACCTTTCGCCATGTTCGTCACTTACGTCGCCAACATTATCGGGGAAAAAGTTTAAATGAGAATGCAAGAAATGAATTTTGAGGGACATATTTACACCTGTTGGAATACATAAAGCGAAAAATAAGTTGGAAGAATACATGCATATGTGATATATACATAAATATAAAAAAAATATATTTCTAACCAATTTTTTCATAATTTTTTAACAAATCATTAATCATTGTTACATATTGTGGGCTTTTATTTGATCCAAGGAAATTTGAAACTACAAGCTTAAACGACCTCCATGCTGCAATTTCATCCGACGTCAAATATGATTCGAAATTCACACCTTTCATCAGTTTCCTTATTTTAGGCCCATCAAAAACTCCTTCTTCGATTTTTTGAAAGGAAAGACTTTTAAATAATCTTTTTAAATATGAGAGTGAATTGCCATCTTTCCTTAAGGCTTTTACAATTTTTTTAAAGAGCCCCAACTACGTTTAAATCGCAACAAATTTTCCAGTCATGTTCATATTTTATGTATTTTATCAATTTAGCCATTATTTAGTATGATTCCTTAGTGTTGACAGCATGAGCAATGGGAATCGACGGTTTCTGATTTCCGTTGTGTAAAAGTACTGCTTTCAAACTTTCTTTACTGCTGTCAACAAGTAACCGCCATTCCTTTGAATTGTATGTTTGATTCAAGTAGCTATACTTGGACACTTCCTACTCCAATCTATTAACTTAGACAAAAATAGCAGTCCGTATCGTGAATGCATGGTTGTCTCCAAATCATTGGCTTTCCAAATTGCACGTGGAGTCTAAAATTAAAATGTTTTATTCCACAAAACATTGCAATATATTAATTTTAATGTACTTACCACATTCTTCCAATAGTCCATCGAGTAAGATTTACATGGCACGAATTACACAAAATACTAGGTGTCCACGGTTTGTTCATATTTTTAACTCGTATACCAAAATATTGCACATATATTTCTTCTATTATTTTACTAAACGAACGCAGATGTAGCAGAAATTGTCGGGATCATTTACACATTGAAAAGTTCTTTGCCTTTTATTCATACTTCGAAATATAACTTTTTAATATTTTTCAGAAAATCGGCTTATCTCTTTAAGGCGCTGAATTACACTAATTTATTAATAAGAAATTTCATTCATAAATTCCGGGTTTAAGGTTCATAAGTTGCAGTACCTGTAGCTGACATATAGTTTGCTTCGAAAGTAGACACCCAATATTTTCAAGACTGCCGCGTACTACTTTGTATTGCGTACATATAATTTTACTACCTGTATATACGACTGGGATGTCCATGCCCCTAAAAGGCGTAACTGAATATTGAAATATTGTTGAATGACCCTCTATCTGAGCGGATCTCATCCAATATAGCTCTCACATTGCATATCATGTTTTATGGAGGGTTACGAACATGCTGTTATGCGTCTTCTGGTGAGAAGACTTTGAATTAGTCTAATCAAACTAGTGTTAACTTTTAGATGTGAGAGTGTCGCAATTACCGCATCTGAGTGAATGTTGTTAAAAGCCCCTTCTATGTCAAGAAATGCCACCATGGCGAATTCCTTGAAATGCAGGGACGATACGATAGTGCTCACAAGTTCGTGCAGGGCTGATTCTGTAGACTTGACCTTATTGTAAGCATGTTGGTTCCCCGACAGGAGTTTTGTATCCAGATTTTCCCTAATGAAATGATCTAAAAGTCTTTCCAGACCTTTCAATAGGAAGGAGGATGGGCTAAGTGGTCTGAAATCTTTTGGCATAGTGTGTGATATCTTTCCCGCTTTAGGTATGAATACCACTTTGGTATCCCTACATCGATTCGGGACGTATGAAAGCCTGATACAGCCTTTAACATTTTCTGCATTTCTACTGGAGTGATGCCATCTGGTCCAGGTGACTTGAAGGGCTCAAAGCTATTAATAGCCCAGCTTATTCTGGATCTCTCAGTCAAGAAGCTAGCGACGCTCGCAGTCCACTCGCACTCTTGTTGGTCCTGCTGATCCTCGGGTTCTGTTACAGAGTTCCCCGGGAAATGTGTGTCGAGCAGTACATTGAGCGACTGCTCGCTGTTTTTGGTCCAGTTATTTGCCTCATCCTGTAAATATCCCACTGTACAGGGCGAAGCAGATAACATCTTCCTCAGCCTAGCGGCGTCGGAGACCTTTTCCACTTCACCACAGAAGGTATACCAAGAGCGCCTTGGCGCCTTTCTAAGCTCCTTCTTATAGATCTTGAGTTGCTCTTTATAGGCATCCCAATCATTAGCGACCCCAGTAGATTTAGCCTTATTGAATAGCTTGCTCAAAAGTCCACCATTGGGGTTTAGTTTTACCCTTGTTCCTTGTTTTTGGACAGGCTTCTTCAAGGGATCTATTGAATGATATGGTGATATGATCGACCAGATTATCCAGACCGGCTTTGGCATTCTGTTCGTACAGAAGTTTAGAGTTGAGGACTTTCTTGAAATTATTCTCATACAGGTGCCACTTTGTCTTCCTTACATTTCTGTGGACGACAGGTTTAGGCGCTTTTTCCGCGAGTTTGAACTCAATATAATGGTGATCTGAGAATGAGTGGTCGTCCAGTACATTCCACCCAATAATTTTGTCTAACAGCCGGTCAGTAGCAAACGTTACGTCGAGTACTTCTTGTCTGTCTTTAATTGAAGAGGTCGGTTTATCACGTATGTTACAAATACTAAGGTTGCTAGTTAGAATAAAGTCAAGAAGCGAATCACCCCTATTGTTTATATCCGTACTACCCCAGATAGTATGATGAGCGTTCATGTCTGCGCCAATAATCAGCTCGAGCTCGTCAGACGTTGCTTCTTCTACTACTTCCCTGAATAGAGCAGTCGGTACTACAGATTCATAGGCAAGTAGCTGGAGACCACCCAATACATGCGATTACCGATCTCCAGGCTAGCATATGTTTGGTCTTTACCACTTAAATTAGTAAGGAGAAAGATACTTAGATCTTTCCTGGCCAAAATGCAGGTTCTTGGAGTGCCTTCACAGTTGGCCACAAGCAGTTTAAAGTTGGGTGTCCTAATACCGCACACCATTCCTCCCACTACGTAGGGCTCCTGTATCAGGACGATGTCTACTGCGCCTGTGGACAGGCGCAGCAATAGAGCCGATGGGGCTGCTTTAGCGTGTTGGAGGTTAATCTGTAGAATTCTTACCATCATTGGTAATTGACAGATTAACATCCACCCCGACAAGGGTGTTATCGAACTCTTCGTCCGTATAAACCAGGTGATGGCCCTAGGGTGACTAGGGATGTTGTTTTTTCGACAACATCCAACTGGGCACCCGGCCACACCTCACCCGCTCGACTCAGAGCAGCCGTATACAGGTCTACTGATCTGGCATCACCGAAATATAAGAGCTTTACTCTCCCCTGATGCCGTCCTGCATCGTTGTAGATTGGTGGTTTGCCCGGCATTTCTCTACGGACATCGAGGTAATGAGCCATAATGGCTGATTGTACATGACTCAATTTATCCTTGAGGATGGATCCATCCTCACTACTTCTGTCTATAACAGCCATCACTAGACTCTCCTTCGCCACTTCATTGAAGGGCTTGGTGAGTGGCCTCTTGCCTTTTTCGAAGGCAGGGGTTCATCAGGTGATCTGATTCGTTTTATTAGCCTTTATTAGCCGTTAACACAGCTGAATTTGTGGCTCTTTCAGCCGACTCATTGGCCTTAGAAGCATCTATGACGCCTTTAGCCCAGGTAAGTGACTCTTTTTGTTTTTCGGTAAGAGCCGAAACCTCAACAGCCTCCAACTTCGTCAAAACTCTGAGCGCTACACGATGCTCATTGTGCTTCCGTTTTGACGGTCGGACATGACGTTTTCCCCTCACCGCACAATCTGTTGTGAGTACTTGGGGGAGATTTTCTCCATTTTTATTGTGGTCGGCTTTGGCCAAGACCAACGGACGGACAGTCGGACGATTGGGGAGCCGCGCTCCATCGGAACACGAAGGCATCCCCGTCAAGAGAATTTATTTTTATTTTGTCTGTATTAGACCGTAATAGGTACTACGATGTAGGCCTTACGGACTTTGTACAGATTTTTGCTATTGCGTAATAGGTACTGGTAACTATCCGCTATGTGATAAACCCGTCCGTTCACTGCGAATGATCAGCAACGAATTTTGACGACTGTTACTAAACCAATGATTCTACGTGAAAGCGGTATTTACAGCATATGTAGCCCTCATAATTCCCTTTAATTTGAGGCCTAACACGGCTCAATCAGGCGTATACTTGAAAATGATGGTCCAAATACTGAATGTACTTTCCATGAAAGCTGGAATTTAAAAAAAAGTTACCATAAACAATTTTTTTAATATTTTTTTCGTTTTTGTGACACTCAATTGCACCAGAAACTGATTATCCACATCCCTTGTACAAAAATGTTGTTGCATAGTGTAAGCAACACACACACGCGCACATACATTTTTTAGAAAATATATTATGTGATTATAGTTTGATACGATAAAGTTTATTGAATTAATATCTAAACTATTTGTGGTCGTATTGATAGTTACTCGTATGTTCAACATTACCTTCTTATCTACCGATTGATAATATAAAAAAAAATTAAAAAAAAGTGGTAAACTATGCAATTACTTTTTACCTAAAAGAATTTATAGAAAAGTTCAAACCCCCTTTATACACGTACTCCGATGAAGTATGAGCAATGTTCTTCAATATTTGTCCCTTCACCTTAGAGAGGAGGGTATATATCATTTGCTACGAGCCAAAGTGTAACACATCGAAGGAGTGACCTAAGACCCAAAGTATGTTCGCCGGATTTCCGTTTTGGGTTATTTTAAGTCGAATGAGCAATGTCCGTCCGTCCGTGTGTCTGTCTACTGGCTGGCGCGCACAATAACTCTCGAAAGGAATTACCAATTGACTTCAAATTTGGTATGTGGTAATATTTTCTTCTATCTCCGGCTAAGTTCGAAGATGGGCGATATTGGTCCACTCCTCCCCACAAAGGGTTACAATTTAGTGAAATATTGATTATTTAATAACTTCTATACTACTTATTTGAATCCTCTGAAATTGTACACATAGTATTAGTTTATTAGTCACTATTACCTCGAGAAAAATGGGCGAAGTTGCCACGCCCCCTTTGGTACCTCCCACACAAATGGACAATTTTGAACCAAAAGTTAATAGCTTTGTTCCCAAAACTGAAAAGGCCCATAAAGGACAACGCTACGCCACGATTGAGGAGATAAAGACGGCATCGAAGGAAGAGCTGAAAAAGATCACAAAAAAATATTATTTAAAGTGCTTCGAGGATTGGAAAAAAAACTTTGACAGAAGTGTATTATATCCGAGGGGAATTACCTGAAGGGGACAAAATAGATATTCATGAATAAATAAATACTTCTTGAAAAAATACAAAATTCGCAAATTTTTTGAACATACTATGTACTATATTTGGCACACACAAATATTATATATTTGGGAAGATGTTTTTCTAAACAAATCTATGTTTCCGTTATAATATTTTTTTTATTTTGGACTATTATTTACGGAACAAATATTTATCACGTAGTTTATGTGTGATGCTGGAACAAACGATTTTATAATATAAATAGGATAATGTTATTACCTTTTTCCAAATTAAGTGTAAGATTGCGTAGTTCATCTGTTCCTATAAAGATAGTAAAATATAGACTCCCAAATACTAATAATATCTGATACATATATATGTTTGAAAATAATTGATTTGGAATATTTAGCAATTAAAACAAGTAAGAAAATTCAGTCGGGTAAACCGACTTTTGAATCCCCTCACCTTGGAACTGATATTAAAGCCATAAGCAGTTTACTTTTGGTGCAAAATGATCAATTCGTGTGGGAGGTGAAATTTCAGAAGATTCGAGTAAGTAGTATAGAAGGTATTAAAGAATCAATATTTCACTAAAAATTAATCCTTTGTGGGGGAGGTACTAGAAGGAGTGGATCAATATGGCCCGTCTTCGAACATAGCCGGAGTTAGTGAAAAATATTACCACATACCAAATTTGAATTCAATCGGTTACTCCTTGCGAGTGTTATCGTGCGCACCAGCCAGCAGACAGACAGACAGTCAGACAGACGGACGGACGGACGGACGGACGGACGGACGGACGGACGGACATTGCTCAAATGACTTAAAACGACCCAAAACAGATGTCCGCCTAACATACTTAGGATCTTAGGTCACTCCTTCGATGTGTTACACTTTTGGTTCGTAGCAAATGATATATCTCTCTAAGGTGACTATATAATACCCTACACCTCCCTAACAATGCGATAAGAGTCATTGCGATAATAATTTGATATATATGTGTAGTACAGTACAACTTCTAAAGCGCTTTGATACAAAATCAGGAGGAATATATATATATATCGAGGTTATATCTAAATCTGAACCGATTTCCCTGAATGCTCATACATGTAATAAAAAACCTCTTGAGCGCCCCAGTAGGCGAGTTGGTAGCGTACTCGCCTATGAGTTTGGGGGTCGTGGGTTCGATTCCCACCAGAGACTCTGGTCTGTCGCTGCAAAAAACATTAAGCCATATGGTCTTTGTAACCCGGCCTTTCCCTGGACCTTAAAATTAGAATATAAATTTACTTTGTATTGTAATTCATATAAATAAATAAATAAAATAAAAAAAAAACCTCTTTCTGCCGAATTTCGCACTGATCGGATATAAAATACAGTTTCTACTGCTGTCAAGTCAAATCGGGGGTAATATATATAAGGGAGTTATATCTAAATCTGAACCGATTTCCCTCAAATTTGGCAGTGTCAATTCATGTAATAAGAAACCTCTTTCTGCCGAATTTCGTACTGATCGGATATAAAATACAGTTTTTACAGCGTTTACATGTCAAATCGGGGGTAACATATATATAAGGGCTATATCTAAATCTGAAACGATTTCCCCCAAATTTTGTATTGTCTGTAAGTGTACCACGAGACTGATAAAAAATCTTGCTTATACCAAGCATATATGCCAAATCAGAGGTACATATATGTAAATCTGAACCGATTTTAAGCAAATTCAATAGGGATCGTCCTTGGGCTAAAAAAAGATATGTGTAAAGTTTCGTCGAGATCGGACCATAATTGCGACATGTACTTTGATTACAAGAATACATGCACAGACGGATGGACGGACAGACGGACATAGCTAAATTAACTCAGAAAGTGAAAATCGGTATTATAAACAATGGGTCTATTTCTTCTTCTTTTGGGTGTTACAAACAAATGCACAAAGTTATAAAAATCAGTTTACTTCGAAAAAATCCTCTACGAATGTCTAGTACATTTCAAAATACGTATTCTGCCCACCCAACAATTTATAAGAACCTATATTGTAAGCTTGTTTTTTTGGCAGTAGGTCGGTCCCAATGTGGAATGGAATTTAATTGTGGATATATTGCGTTATAAATACCGAAATCCAGTAAAATTTTGACGAACTGATTTAATTACAGATAAATAACAATTTGGTGTCCAATGTTCTCCAAGTGTAATTTATAAACAAAGAAAATATGTAGGACTGGCTATATTTGTAATAATTAATTTAATTGATTTACTGAAATATGTACTTGATTTGGCAAAAATGTCCACAATTTCATCGAGACTAGACAAAAGTTTGCAATTTGACACAATTTATTGGAGATCAATTGATCGAGTCCGTCACCGAAACGAGTAGATATTTAGAATATTTATAGTGGTTATAATTTGTCTTTGTCACTTATTACAGTGGTCAACAACAGAATTAATTTGGCAACAATCAAGACGCTTTTGCCAATATGTGACCATTCATTCGTTCTCCTGCGAAGAATTTTAAGACCCATACCTACCGATAACTAAGATAAGTGTAATCTTGCATAACTTTCGCTTCGTGTTGAAATCTTTTTGTTTTCATATCTAAAATAGGAAATATTTTGATATTTTGTGACGCATTGTCTTATGAATGTACACTCGAAAAAATATGTAAATACATATACAAATATGTACCCGAAAATCAATCTTATAGACATTTGAATTTGTTCCTTTTTTTAAAATATTGCAATGGAAATAAGTTATCCTAAGGAAATATTTAAACATTTCTCTAATATGAAAATAACATATATTTATATTCAAATTCAGTATATTCTAGAAACGCTTTGCAGAAAAAAATAGTAATTTGTTTCGATATACGCCTAAGTACAAGTCCAGTTGAATGCACTTTAATTTTGCAGAATTTGATAAATATAACCCCCATTCATTGTAATATATAGAATAATATCTCAAACAATGTAAATTTGTATATAAATTAAATGTTAACAAGTAAGAAAGTTTCAGTCGGGTATACCGACTTAGGTATACCCTCACTTTGTGAGTAATGTAATATGGAATATTAAAGGAATTATTCTTTCATTTTGTGTGGGAGGTACCAGAAGATTTTTAACAAATACACCTATTTTTCGTTGAATAGTAGATACTTTAAATACATTGGACTGTGCCGAATTATAAGCGTTTATTTGCACTGATATATTAACGTTATGAGATATTAAATTTTGGTATGATTGGGCCATTTTGTGTGGGAGGTACAAAAAGTGGCGTGGTGATAACGCCCACTTTTTACAGGGCTATGGTCACTTCCAAAGCGTTACACTATGCAAAATGTTGTTGCATTTTCGGGCATTGGTACTCACGCCGTAAGTCGTAAGCACAGGGCTATATACACTATAAAAGCATTACACTGTACAAAATTTCAAGTATTTTTATATACTGTTGTTAGTGTTATAAGCTGTTAACTTTTGGTGCAAAATGGTACCTTTGTGTGGGAGGTATCAAAAGGGGCGTGACAATAACAACCATTTTTCACTGGACTGTAGGCACTATAAAAGCATTACACTGTACAAAATTTAAAGTATTTTTATACACTGGCATTAACGTTATAAGCTGTTAACTTTTGGTGTAAAATGGTGTATTTGTGTGGGAGGTACCAAAAGGGGCGTAGCAACCTGGGCAATTTTTCTCGAGTTGATAGCGACTAATAAACTAATGCTATGTGTGGAATTTCAGAAGATTCGAATAAGTAGTATAGCAGTTATTAAATATTGAATATTTCACAACATTTTAACACTTTGTGGGGGAGGTACTAGGAGTGGACCAATATGGCCCATCTTCGAACTTAGCCGGAGATAGAAAAAAATATTACCACGTACCAAATTCAATCGGTTACTCCTTTCGTGCGCACCAGCCAGCAGACAGACAGACAGACGGACGGACATTGCTCATTCGACTTAAAATGGCCCAAAACAAATATCCGCCGAACATACCTAGGGTCTTAGATCATTCCTTCGATGTGTTACACTTTTTTTCGTAGCAAATGATATATATCCTCGTCACACTAAAGTGAGGGTATAATAAAGATGATGTTACAAATTTAAAATTGTCAGATTTCCTTGACCTATATGTAAAATTTGAAATAAATGCAGAAAAATAAAGAACTCTTCATAAACAAACGAAATCAAAACAAATTATTATTGTAAAAGTAAAATAGTCGACTATATGATACCCTATACCAGCTTGATAGTGTAGAATAAGCACACATATAGTTCAATATCTGAAATGATTATATTATCTAAATATCTAAATCTGAAACGTTTTTTCAAATTTGATAGTGATCATTCTTGAATGAATAAGCTCAGTTGTGCCATATTTTATAAATCTTTATATATAAAATCCTTTGTACGTTTGTTAGTAACGCATGATCTCCGAAACCGTACGAGCGAATGGGCTAAAAGTTGCACATTAGGTCCAATTTGGGGTCATCTGTGTTTTAGAAATATTTTTACCGAGAAAAATGGCTGAGTGGTCAAGTTATTTGCAAAATCCGCATTTCCAGACCGATTTGACTGAAACTGAAAATATATGTGTGGTTTGTCTTGATAATAGTTTGTATGTCTGATCCAAACCGGTAGATGGCGCTGTAGTGGACTTATGTCCAATATACAATTTAATGGTGATTTTTTCCTGAAACTAGGAATGAATGTTTTTTTTTTAATGAAATATCAATGAATAACTAACCAATTCATTCCGAACAGAACGGGCAGGACAACGTCTGCTGGGGTTAGCTAGTATGTTATAAAATATGTTGGCAAAAATATTATTTTAATAACAAGCCTTATTATTTTAGCTAATTTTTTAATACTGTTAAGGATTGTGTACATTAAACAATGATGTAGATGTAGTAATAGTTTTAAAGCCGGATCGGACTTAATTATCAGTTTTTAAGAAATGTTAAATCCTGAAAGGGTTAAATCCTAAACTGTGTTGTACCGTAGAAGAACGATACACATACGATACGTAGCACAGTGGGCTTTTGGTGTTAAAAAAACAATTACATATATTTTAAAAGATAACATTTGTCCAAAAAATAAAAAAATTAAGAAAGTTCCGTTGGGTAAACTGACTCACCTTCAGTCCCAAACATATTCGATTTTTTTAGTTTTAATTAAATTATTATCAATATAAATTGCATTTAATAACTGTAATGTAAGTACTGGCATTAAAGTTCAAGTCCATTTGGCACCAAAAGGGGCGTATCAATAACGCCTAATTTTATCTTGACTCTAGTTACTATATAAGCAGTTATAAGCTATAAGCTATAGCAGTTGGTCCATCTGTGTGGGAGGTACAAAAAGGAGTGTGTCAACTTCGCCTATTTTTCCTGAGGTGTTAGCGACTAAAAATACTAACACAGATGCTTCGAGTATTTAGTTTAGAAGATATTAAAGAATCAATATTTCACTAAATGTTAACCCTTTGTGGGGGAGGTACTAGAAGGAGTGGACTAATATGACCCATCTTCGAACTTAGCCGGAGGTAGAGACAAATATTACCGCATACCAAGTTTGAGGTGAATCGTAACGTTAATATACCGGGGCACATAAACGTTTATAGTTCTGCACAATGCAATGTATTTAAAGACAATATTGTTTTACAGAAAAATAGGTGTATTTGTTAAATCCATTCTGGTACCTCGCACACAAATTGACAGATTATTAGTGTAATGTTATATATTACATTACCCACAAAGTGAGGGTATACCTTAGTCGGTATACCCGACTGAAACTTTCTAACTTGTTTAAAATTTTTCCAAACCCGCGGAATCGGCCTAAAATAGTTTTTTTTATCGTATCGGGTCACCAAAAAAGTTATTAAATGTGAGGCGGAATATTAAAGCTCAACTAGAGACAATTGTTTTTTAGAAAATGATTTTGTACACCAGCCACGTCTATGAGACAAATGTAGAAGTTATCGAAACCACGCCACGGCGGCGTTTCTTCATTGAACACGGTGAATGTTTGTTTGTTTTTGAAAACATTTTAGTAAAACGAAGCAAAACATCCAATTCGGATTATTGAGTTGCAACCAATTCGGACTGTAGAACCTCTATTGCATTTAAAAATGTAGTTCGGATTACTGTATATTCGGATTAAAGCTGCTTCGGCTTAGCGAGCCTTCACTATATATTAAAAATTTTGTGTTTGTAGAACATAACGTATAACAAAAATTCGCTGAAGCTCAAATAATGTGACAATAAAACGGTTTTTTTTGGTCTCCTGATATGTTGGGTTTTTTAATATAGCCACATATCGATATGAACTATTTATATCATAAATTTTTTATTAATTTCAGCCAAATTGTGTTAACAATCATCAATGTCGGTTGCGATGAATAGTTTGGAGCAACAAATATGAAGATGAACCTACAATAGGTTTAAACATTGGTACCAAATGCACGCACAAGTTCAAACTTCAAAAATTTTTATAGTATGTTGACCGGTTTATGCAACAAAATATATTGTATTAAATTATAAAAATGTAAAAAGTAATTCATATATGTATTATAGATTTTTTTTTTAATTTAAATATAAAAAATAATAACTTTCGAAAGACGAAGCGCTATCGTTTGAATATCTAGTAACTTGTATGAAAAAAGCATATTTTCTAGTTCATGTATGCCTTAAATTAATAACCAGGATATATTTATTTCGAGGTCAGCCATTTTAAATATGTCTGTTACTTTACGTACTACATTTTACTATATCAAAAATTTTGTCGATGTTGTTCTTGTAAAAATAATAAAAAATAGTAACTTGAAGTAGGTAAAGGAACAAAGCTAATTTAAATACGCAGACGTATTTAATTTTAAGAAATATTACAAATAAGTGCGTTGTTTAACTTTCAATGAAACTATTTGTTGCTGCAACATTCGAATCCGTTAATGTAACGATTTTTTTTTAGGGTAATATATAATTTTAGTTGGCTTGGAAAAAGTAATAAAATTGTCTAATAACATTTCTTTGCTTTTCAGATCGATAAAAACTCAATTCTGATATTACACTACTTTGGTTGTCCCCCGAATGGGAGTACATTCAATTCTCCAAATCGAGTAGAAAATGTGTGGAATCACCCACTCATAGCCATGCGGCGGCGAACACACCCACCAACTCTCTATCGTTCGGAATCACTTGACCACTACCACCGACTGACTAATATCTGACAATATCTTTATATCGTAACGGCAACCTTTAGACGTTCGACACGATAACAGTCGGTAATTACCCCGATAAGGTGTTTACAATTTGACTTCAATAAATTTATGGCACTACAAAGCGAGGTCCGATTTAAAAGAAATTGTTCAAAATTCACTGAACTACGTACATATTGTCAAAAATATTTAATTGCATTTATTAATATACATACATATAAATATATGAATGTCAGAATGTGTGCGGAGGTATGTTCCTCAGAGATTTTTCGACTTTTGGACTGTTTAAATCGCTTAGACACTATTCGTATTTGTGGGGGGGCGGTGACGACATTAATCTAACTAACTGGTTGCTAGTGAGACTATAGATATTTGTGAAATGCAAATAGTTAAACTATTCATATTTACTATAGATGAGAGAGACGGATGGACAAAGAGTGAGAGGCGATGGCAGTGCATAAGCTTCGAAATGCATGAACAATTAATATAAACATTTCAAAATGTCTCTCTACGATTTGTTGTCAATTCAAACAACATCAATGGAATTGTCTAAATATAAATTTTGTATTTAAATTTTGTTTCGATTCGAATCGTATCATATGATAATTAAGTAAGTATAATGTGGCCCCAAAGTTCACGAGTGAGGGTGTCGGTCTCCCGTGGCGTAAAGTGTGTCCCCAAAAAACCAAACATGCGAGAGCAGAACAAGAAACCAAAACGATTATCGAAAATACCGCTCACAAAGATTATGGGTACACTTTACACTATCCCACGATCGCGAGTGCTTAAACATAATGAACGAAGATGAGTATTTTTTATTACAGGATTGCATCAGATTATTTAAATATTGACATTAAATAAAGCATTATAATATAGAGGAAACAATAAATCATATAACAAAAATAGAAACGTCAATGGATAGACCTATTTCGACCTACATATTTCCTGGGAAATCAGTGAGGTTAGTTATCTCGGTGGTGGATATCAAGTGGAGACCTTCGAAATATGTACACGTTGCAGACCAAAGAACGAAATAAAGGAAGTGCTTGGAGAATTATTTCTTGCAAAACAGTCGTCACCGCCCCTTATACAAATCCTCGATATTTTTAGGTTTTTTTAAGAAATAATCAGATTTCGAGTTATTACACAATTTGAAATATTTATTGATAGATAGATAGATTAGACCTAATATTTTTTACAAAGGTTCAGAATTTTTAATATTAACCTATTAATTTTTTTTGCCTAAAAAGTTGTTAAACGGTAAAATAGATATCGCTATCATATATTTTCTGAAGAAAGAAAAATTGGCACAGAGGATTTTCTTGGAATGAGGACGATCCCTATTGAAAATGGTATATCGTACGTTTTGATGTACAAACAAGTAAGAAAGTTCAGTCGGGTAAACCGACTTATGATTCCCCTCACCTTGAGTCTTTATTAGTAAATTTATTTATTTTTTTGTTTTAATTAAATAATTATCCATTTATATTGTATGTAATAACTTTAAAGTATGCACTCGTATTAAAGTTATAAGCTGTTAACTTTTGGTTTTAAATGGTCCATTTGTGTGGGAGGTACCAATAGCGCCAATTTTTCTCTGGACTCCTGGTACTATAAAAGCATTACACTGTACAAAATTTCAAGTATTTACATGCACTGGTATTAATGTAATAATCTGTTAACTTTTTCTGTAAAATGCCACTTTTCTCTAGACTCTATATATAAAAGCATTGCACTGTACGAAATTTCAAGATTTTTAAGCACTGGTATTAAAGTTAAAAGCTGTTAACTTTTGGTACAAAAAAGTCAATTTGTATGGGAGGTACCAAAAGGGGCGTACCAATAACGCCCATTTTTCTCTGGACTCTAGGTACTATAAAAGCATTACACTGTGCAAAATTTCAAGTATTTGTATGCACTTTTATTAAAGATATAAGCTTGTAACTTTTGGTACAAAATGGTCCATTTGTGTGGGAGGTATCAAAAGGAGCGTGGCAATAATGCCCATTTTTCACTGTATTGTAGATACTATTAAACCATTACTAAAATTCACTGTACTAAAATTCAAGTCTTTGTATGTACTGGTAATAAAGTTATAAGCTAATAACTTTTGCTTCAAAATTTTCCATTTCTGTGGGAGGTACCAAAATGGTTGCAGCACCCATTTTTATCGAGGTAATAGTAAATAATAAACTAATACTATGTGTAGAATTTCAGAGGATTCAAATATGTAGTATAGCAGTTATTAAATAACCAATATTTCTAAATGTTAACCCTTTGTGGGGGAGGTACTAGAAGGATTGGACCAATATGGCCCATCTTCGAACTTAGCCGGAGATAGAAGAAAATATTACGACATAACAAATTCGAAGCCAATCGGTTACCCCTTTCGAGAGCTATCGTGCGCACAAGCCAGCAGACAAACAGACGGACGGACATTGTTCATTCGACTTAAAATGACCAAAAATGGATATCCGCCGAACATACTTAGGGTCTTAGGTCACTGCTTCGATGTGTTACACTTTTGCTCGTAGCAAATGATATATACCCTCCTCTCTAAGGTGAGGAGATAAAAATGTACAGCCTGTTTCTGTAACTTAAAATTTTGCTTTCGTTCGCTTGCCAGACGACAAACAGCTGATTTGGGTTTCACTAACTACCAGCACAACGGCAAGTCACACGATAATGAACTCGTACGAAAACGTAATCATTTCAGTGTAAATTTTGGTTTCTCTATCTCTCTTTGCTGTCATCTGGGCGAACACAAATGTCAGATCGAGTCACTTTATTTTATTTGTCGACTGATAGGAACAATGACAAAAAAAGTAATTAAAAGTAAAAAATAAGTAGATATAAATATAATTATGGTAAAAACAATTACGGCCTGTTTCTGTATTTCTAAGGAAAGTCTCTGCGAACGAAAACCAGTCACTCACTATCGTCTGGAATTTGGTTTCTCTAAGGTTCGTTCTTTCGTTCGCCGGGCCTTACGTCAATGACGTTAGCCATTTACCAATTGGATAATAATGTAATTGCCATATCAATAATTTCACAACTTCCGGTCTAAAAAAGCACACATATTTGTATGGTCGACCTTAGAAAATACACCTCTGTATCCTTTACATGATCGGTGGCCAAAAATCAACTCTGGGTGAGTTAGCTGAGCTGATCCAACACTCTCATTTCTTTCTCTCTCTCTCTCTCTCTCTCTCTCACGTCTCTCTCATTGTGCACTGATGAATTTTTTCCATCTTAGCGAGCTGCCAATTTTGACTTGTTTATGCTTAAATATGTAAACATATGTATACAATTTTATTATTATTTAATTGTTTTTACCATAATAATGCTAATATATACTTGTTTTTGCTTTTAATAACGTTTTTTTGTCATTGTTCCTATCAGTCGACAAATAAAATAACGTGACTCGATCTGACATTTGTGTTCGCCCAGATGACAGCAAAGAGAGATAGAGAAACCAAAATTTACACTGAAATGATTACGTTTTCGTACGAGTTCATTATCGTGCGACTTGTCGTTGTGATGGTAGTTAGTGAAACCCAAATCAGCTGTTTGTCGTCTGGCAGGCGAAAGAAAGCAAAATTTTAAGTTACAGAAACAGGCTGTTAAATAATAATAAAATTGTATACATATGTTTACATTTTTAAGCATAAAGAATTCCACATTAACAGCTCGCTAAGATGGAAAAATTCATCAGTGCACAATGAGAGAGACGTGAGAGAGAGAGAGAGAGAAAGAAATGAGAGTGTTGGATCAGCTCAGCTGAGCCACCCAGGGTTGATTTTTGGCCACGAATAGTGTAAAGGATACAGAGGTGTATTTTCTAAGGTCGACCATACAAAAATGTGTGCTTTTTTAGACCGGAAGTTGTGAAATTATTGACCTGGCAATTACATTATTTGCCAATTGGTAAATTTCTAACGTCATTGACGTAAAGCCAGGCGAACGAACGAACGAACCTTAGAGAAACCAAATTCCAGACGAAAGTGAGTGTTTGGTTTTCGTTCGCAGAGGCTTTCGTTAGAAATACAGAAACAGGCCGTTAGAAAACAAAAATTTTCCCCGCATTTTTTGTGATTCGATAGCAATTTGCTAGCTCTATGTTTAGTGCAAAATATAGGTTTCATCGACTTTTAGTTTTCAAAATGATACCAATAAACACGGGATCACGAGCGTACGCGAAATAAAAGTCAACTCTGGCTGAATCTAGTAAAATGAGAAAATCTGCGAAGTGGAACGGAATATTCGCAAGTGATAAATTTATTTTAAATTTATTTATATATATTTTTCTCTTCTTAATTGATTGTAATATAGAGCTTTTGTACAAAGAGTACAAACATAACATATGTTTTGCATGTAAAATAATTAATTATAAAAATTTCTTTAAAAATAGCTTAAAGTGAAAAAATAAAATTTTCATTCATGCTATAAAACCTTTGTATTATAGAACGTTAAATTTTTTACAGATGTTTTTTTATTGGGCTAATGTTGGCCAGCTATTTCTTGATGCAAATAAAACAATTTATTTCACCATTTCATCTCGACGTTTCGTCGGAGTTTTTCGACATCTTCAGGAGATTTTTATTTCGTGAAATATCTTTTGACAAAGATATTTTTTACAATTGCCATTAACGCTGTGTGAACAACAATAATTTGTAATTTATTAAATGCATTCAATTTATAAAAACTAATTTTATAAAATAGATTTTTAATGCAGCAATTTCTATAATGAGTAAAAAAAGAAAATTTTGAAAGTGTCTGCTACTTTAAAAATGTTTGTTACAAATTGTTGACCATTTCAATTTTGTCGTTTACAACATATTCCAAATTCAACTTACGATTTTATTCACTTATTGATATAATTAATTATAAATAATAACACTGTGCTTGTCCAAAAATTTAACAGAAAGGAGACCCTGTGGATAAACCTATAACGTCCTTGCTGACTCCAGCGGTGCTAGTCGTTCTTCTAGGTAAGCTCTTGTTTTCGCGATATTCGACCGCAAAGTTTGCAAGGCCAATTCTCGAAGTTATGGCAATGAATTACTATATGTGAAATTACAGAAGCATGGGATAGTTAGTGTAGAAGTTATAAGATATTGAATATTTCATTACGGTTTGTGACCGGAGGTACCAGAAGGAGGATAGGACCAATGAGGCCCATCTTCAAACAAAGCCTGGGTTAGGAAAATCGACAACGGATATTTCCAGCAAACTTTTTAGCAGTGTATTTATTACTCACAAAAAATGTCTGACATTTGATTTGTTGATGCAATTTTATGGAATAACATTCATATTTGCTGCTGGACGCTCTACTATAGATACGAGTATATTTAATTAACTATAAATCCCGTTATACAGGTATATTTATTTTGTACTTTTGTGAAAAAAACTCTACTGAGCGTATTTTACTTGCTATGCTTCTCACATTCGATACAAAACAAATAAAAGACTAACCCAATAGCAAAAGTGATCGGAAAATAAATACGCATCGAACGTATTTCGTATCTATGGGATAGTGTGAACGCAGCTTAACAAATAGCAGCAACAAACAAAAACAACAAGAAACGAAAAATACATATTAACAAAAAATTTTTGATAATAAACATTAGTTATCAACAAATTCAGTTCAGTTCGGTTCGGCTCGAACTGGGCAAACAAAAAATTCATTTATGCCGTGAGTCCGCGACAATTAGTCGGTGTCAGTAAACGAAAGTGACAAGTGGTGGCGTTGTTTTGATTCGTGAGCAGTGAGTACTGGAAGCAATAACTGGTCTAGTGTTTAGTTCTGAAGTCTTTAGTCTTTAGAGCTGCGTACTCGTCGTTGGGTTTGTCGCGGTCGTTGTCGCGATCGTGATCGTCGTGCATGTCATACATCGAACAATTCATTCATCGGCTATCGATTAAGAGCCAGTCTAGTGTTTAAGCGACGACGGGTGGTTTGCGTTTTGGAGTTGTTTTGTTTGACCCCAAATCAGTGTGGCAGAGTGGCAAAGCGGTGGTTGGCATTTACGCATCTAAGCGATCAGTGACGCCGAGAGAGTACGATCAAGATCAGTGATTCAACTATAGTCCGCAGTGCAGGACCAACGAAACAGATACTCGTATAACAGCGCCAAGTATGTCTTTATTAATAAGCGAACGGATTACAGTGATAAAACTATATACTCGTACATGCATACTTATACATACATATGCAACGTCACTTCCGATCATGAGTTTGTTTCCATGTCGTGTCGTGACATTCAGTCATCTGTAGTCCTTTGTGTGTGATTTTCAATCCATCAAAAGAATATTAAGTATTAGAATACACAATAATACTGAAAACAGTAATTGATAAAGAAAACGAACGAAAGCCAAAACGTAATCAAGCGAGAAGTTTGTCTTTAATTCTAGTCACCGTGTTAAATGGTGGGCAATCAATCATTCATATTTTCGAGAATCTGACAAAAATGTGGAAACTTCAGTGGCTGATAACACTCATAAAAGTGTAATTTTTTTACCATTTCCCTGTGTACGTATGTCCATACGAGTACGAGTATGTGTGTGTACATATGCATGTACGAAGGTACTCAAATCAGCGGGAAAACGTTATCGTCACTCGACTTATTATCTATCTGTGCCCAGTGCTGTCCGGTCATACCTACATAAGTTTACGTTAATATCTACGATTAGTCAAAGACGATCCGGTGCATTTTTAACGAAAAGGACATATCGGCGCATACACATTAGGCCGGGTAAAAAACTATATCGCGGTTGTTCGCATCTCAAATAAAAGCTTGTGTTGTTTAGTGAATATACCCAAAATATTTCGGTTATATCTTGAGCTCCCAGTGAGCTAGAGCGATATTACATAACCTCTAAAATGCATGTTTTTCATGCAAATATCAGACACCTTGGACTAAAACGCGACTATTTTCGTTTGAGCAGCTAGAACTCGCTATTCTGCTTAAAACAGTACCAATATTATGATTCTCGCGATGATAGAACCGACGTTTTTTTCACGATTTGAGGCCTAATACACATAACACCTATTCACGCAGAAGTCATTAAGCGATTTAAACATTCCATTGCAGTTGAATGAATCTGAAATCTGAGTTAAATCGTGCATTAGTGTATATATATGTGTGTAGTGTTTGTTACTCGCCAAAGTCGATTAACTAAGAAGATGTGCTGTCCACTAACGAGTATCTGTCAGCGACGAACGAATAGAAATTTGATTTCAACGAGAAAGGTTTTTCACGTATTTTCAGAGCGATTTTAATATTTTAAGCGATTTTATCTGCAAAAAAAAGATTCCAGAAAACTACACGGTGAAAAAAATCGCTTCTTTAGTATATTGTCCCAAAAATATTCTGCTTGAAATATACAAATGCTTAGGGTGCACTCGAAATATGTTATATTTGGCACAAACAAATATTATATATTTGGGAAGATGTTGTTCTAAACAAATCTTTGTTTCTCTTACGAATCGAATTGTTGCATTTAATTATTTAGAAAATATATCATATTCTTAAGAAATTTCAAATGTTCATAAACTTCCTTAATAATTGAAATCGTATAATGATACATTGCTTGATTTAATTTAGATTTTAGTCATCATTTATTGGGCAGCCAATCTAAATTAAATATTAGTGATTTAAACAAAATGTTATTGGTACTTATGTCATTTGAAATTGTAGGGTATAACTCGAAATGAATTAAAAATTAAAAATGAAATTGGAAAAATTTACAACGTTTTGAAAATCTTATTTTAAAAAGATATATTTGGAGAAATTACACATATTTTATTTGAAGAAATTAGTTCGTAAATGTATCTTATTCGCATATTTTAAAATAAGCGATGCAAATAAATTTTATTGATTTTCAAATAAAATGTATTTCCTCCAAAATATGTAATATTTAACAAATTGTTTTCCAAATATAATTAAAAAAGCGATTCTGACCCATGTCAAAAGCGATTCGTAAATCAAGAAAATGTAAACGAAGTTGCAACGGGCACATCTTCGTAATTGAATGACTTTGGTTACTCGCAACTTTTTCAACAAAATAAATTCAAAATCGACAATGGTGAAAATGTTATCCAAATATCAAAACAAGTAAGAAAGTTCAGTCGGGTTATCCGACTTATGAATCCCCTCACCTTGAATCCCAAACAAATATTCGTAGATTTATTTATTCTTTTGTTTTAATTAAATTATTATACTCTCCACAATAGGATGGGGGTATACTAACTTTGTCATTTCGTTTGCAACACCTTGAAATATTGATCTGCGACCCCATAAAGAATATATATATTCTTGATCGTCGTGAAATTCTAAGACGATTTAGCCATGTCCGTCTGTCTGTCTGTCCCTCTGTCTGTCTGTTGAAATAACGCTACAGTCCTTAATAATAGCTCTAGGTTGATCAAATTTGGTAGAAATACTTCTTATAGTTGCAGGTCGTTGAAATTGCAAATGGGCCATATCGGTCAATGTTTTGATATAGCTCCCCTATAGAGGTCGCTCCAAAATACGGTTATTGAGCCATATTTACCACATTTTTTAAGCAATTTTGCCGAAACTTTGCAGTTTGTATTATATTTTGACAAGAATTCATTACAGTAAAAAGTTTACAAATCAGTTGATATTTCGCTCCAGAATAGGCTTATTTAAGCCATAAATACCACATTTTCTAAGCATTTTAAGCCAATCTATGCAGTTTGTATTTTATTTAGACAACTATTCATCACGGTAACATTTTTTAAATCAGTTCATATTTGGTTATAGTCCACCTATCGTTGTCGCTCCCAAAAAGGCTTGTTTACGCAATGTAAAATGGTCCATTTGTGTGGGAGGGACCAAAAGGTAGTGACTAAAAAAATAATGCTACGTGTGTAATTGCAGAAGATTCAAGTAAGTAAGAATCAATATTTCCCTAAATGTTAACCCTTTGTGGGGGAGGTACTAGAAGGAACTTAGCCGAAGATAGAGACAAATATTTCCGCATAGCAAATTTGAAGTCAATCAGTTAACCCTTTCGAGAGTTATCGTGCGCACCAGCCTCCAGAAAGACATACAGACTCACAGACAGACAGACGTACATTGCTCAAATGACCCAAATCGAATTTTCGCCAAACAAACTTGGGGTCTTAGGTCACTTCTTCTATGTGTTACACTTTTGGCTCGTAGCAAATTATATATACCCTCCTCTCTAAGGTGAGGGGATAAAAAAACGACTAATGCGACTAGGTGCGGTAGAACGAAAGAGAACAACAACAAAAACAATGCTAATAAATACAAAAATGTGAATAGTTTTTGTGACGTACAAAGTATGAGTATATTTACATATGTAAAGTACGTATGAAGTTAACAGGAAATTGAAATATTCAATTCGCAATACGATTCACAATACACATGCATTAATTATAGTAATTATAGTTGTACTCGAATTTGTTTTTTAATTATATAAAATATGTGAATTACACATTAATCAGAACAACATGACGATGCAAAAAAAATATACAATCAGTTTATCTATGTCCATCTATATGTAGACACTGAAAAAAATTGCTTCTGTATTATATTGAACCAAACATATTCTGCTTGAAACAAACATATGTTTAGGGTACACTCCAAATACATAATACTAGCTGGCTCAGCGAACTTCGTTCCGCCCAAATTTGCTTCCTGTTATTCGGTCAATTCAAATAGATTTCAATGCTTTGTGTTGTATTAAATACAGTCTCAAGTCTTATGGAAGCACTGATCACTGATTAAGAATGCCATCAAAAACTACAAACTTCAGGGCAAATGATGCAATGGTTCTGCAGATTTCGGTTTAGTATTGGATTTATATGGGTTAAACACTTGTCAATTCGATAGAGTACTCGAAATATTATATTTTCGTGTGGAATGCATCCGAGACAACCGAAAGATCTGTTCTCGAGTTATGTGTTATGCTGGCCATACCACGCCTCTTTTCACAATACAAAATTGTCCTTGGTCCAATACGAATTCGCCAAACCCAAAATCGTGAAAATCTAAAGATTCGATCTTGAGTTATGAGGTTATGTGGGTAATTCCACGCCCGATTGACCAATCATAAATTCTCCCCCAGAGAGCCCTGCATTGGGCAAGTACGATTTAATCAAGCTCAAAATTATGAAAATCGAATGTTCTCGAGTTATGAGATTGTATGGACGGTGCTGCGCTCCTTCGACCAATCAGATGTCTTTTCTTGGGCTGATATTAAAAATTGGGAAAATCGAACGATCCGTTCTCTTATTATGAGTTTATATGTACGGTGATATGCTTCCTTGATCTTGGCACGCCTCCTGCACCAGTCATAAATCTCCCTCCATGGTGTCCATCCTTGGACCAGTACGAATTGATCAAGCCCAAATTCATGAAATTCGAATGATCTGCCCTCGAGATATGATCTTGTTTCGCGACCTTTTTAGTTCCACAACCTTTTGACCAATCCTAAATTTTCATCCTTAGTGTCCTTCCTGTGTCAATACGAATCCATTAAGCACAAACATTGTGAAAATCAAACGATCCGTTCTAGAGCTATAAGACGGTTCCACGCCCCTTTGACCAATGCTTAATTTCCGTCTATAGTGTTCTTCCTTAGGTCGATACGTCCTTTGACCAACCATAAATATCCTCACATGGTGTCACTTCTGGAGCCACTATGAACCCATTAAGCCCAAAATCTGCAAAATCGAACGATGTATTTTCGAGCTATGAGATTGTGTTGACCGTGCGAAGCTTCTTTGGCAAATCGTTAATATTCCTCCATAATGCTCTTTCTTAGGCCAATACGAATCCATTAAACCAAGATTATGAAAATCAAACAATACGTTCCCGAGCTATAAGGCTGGACAGGCTGTGTCCCGCCCGTTTGACCAATGCTGAATTTTCTTGTGCAATGTCCTTTTTTAGACCAATACGAATGCATTAAGCCCAAAATCTTGAAAATCGTACGATCCTTTATACTGCTATAAAGTTTTGTTAGCAGTTTCGCGCCTCCTTGACCAATCCTAAATTTTCTTCACTTCTGGAGCCACTACGAACTCATCCAGGCAAAATCATGAAAAGCGAATGATCCGTTCTCGAGTGATGAGATAGATATAGATTTGTTACAAACTAAGATTATATGTTGTGACAGATGTTGTCCTAAACAAATCATTGTTTCCATCCTACTCGTACTATTCTTCATTTGGATCTATTATTTCTGGAACAAAGAAAAATCATTGCTATTCGTTCGTAACTCGAGAAAATGTAAACAAACTTGCGATGGCACATCTTCTATAATTATTGACATTGATACTGATATTAAAGTTCTATGCTGTTAACTTTTTGAACAAAGGGTTCTTTGTGTGAGAGGTAACAAAAGGGGTTTGGCAACTGCTCACATTTTGTACAAACAAAGGAGCGTTGCGAGTCTTCTTCTATGGATCATTTCAAGAAGCTTTGCCGAAGAAGCCGTGGCTCAAAAATTAATTTCGAGTATCTTTTTCTGTATCTTTCATTTTTAATATTTTTAATACCAATATTATATACAAGCAAATTTTGTAAAAATTAATTTCGAGCTCCCGGATCTTTCAAAATAGGCATTTTAAATACATATTTTGTGCATACTGCAATACCTATTTTATTTGCAGGGGACTCGAAATAAATTTTTGAGCTATGGTGTCTTCGACAAAGTTTCATGGAATGACCCATGGAACAAGAATACCGATGCGTAATATTTTCAACACATTCCCATACTAAAAACCAAACTGAACCCGCTTTTATCAATTACGTTTCTCTAACCTTGTTTAAATATTTTTCATATTTTTTCTGTGTAATTATTGTATATTCCAAATACACGCACAGAATAGGACTTTGGTCATTGCACTAATATTCGCAGAGCATAATAAAATAATAATTACATTATTAAGGTAATTGTGATCATGATTGTCATAATCATAAAATGTCCAATATAATTATTGTTTTTGATAACCATTACATACATACTTATACGAAGAGGAAACAAAATATGCTTGGTAGCAAAATGTAAATAAAATATATTTTTTGTGCAAATATTTTATATTTGCATACCGAACAAAATATTTGAATATCACTGTCTAAACTCAAACGTTTAGACTTATTTAGTTTATATATATTTTTGAATTTCGAATTAACTTCTGGGATAAAACTATTTATTGAATTTTGTATAGTTTGAATATCATTGTAAATCCCAACGAAGTTACTGAATACTTGAATTTATCGCTATTGTGAATTACAAAAACTAATATTTATCTTAAAGATAAGTTTAAAAACTTCTTGGCGGGTTAGTGAAGTTTAACTCGTTCACTTTCTCAGCACACTCCAACTGGTGAGCACTCGCAACCCTAATAATAAAACCCTATTCTCCTAATACTACCATTTTGGTTCTTTTATTTTTTATTCCTCGCATCATTATTTGCTCACAATTTCTCACATCTCGAGAAATTGTGCCTAGCAATTAATTAAACTCTCTGTGTTTGTAGCAACTGCAATTCCTCCAGTTCCCAACGTTGTCTCCACTTCTCAAATATACAGTCCACTACGCTCTTTGTCACTGGTGAAGTTACTGCCCTCCAACCCTTCCAGCACCCACTGCATCTTCAGTTATCATCAGTACTCCTCAAACTTTATTCAATCACTTACATAAATGTAATTTTTTTTAGTCATATATTTAAAAAAGTTATAGCATTTTTTTCCGACTTATAGAAAAAAGCTAATTTTATAATTATAATAACTAATTTAAATACTACGGATACGTTTTTTTTTTCAAGTTTACTTTTCATAGTACTTTTCCTCGGGCATATGGATAACATTTTTAAAACGAACGTACATATTTCAAATAAAAAATATTAAAATAAAATCCAAGTTCATTAACTTTTTGCTAAATACTACGAATAATATACGAAAACGATGATAAAGATGATTATTTTCGAGTTATATTGTAGCCAGATCATAAATCATTCAGTCAATATCACTAACACTTTATAAACATATTTGTATTTTGGTTTGTTTTGAAGTTAGGCGTCGCACTGTGGGTCTATTTGCAAAAAAAAGTGGTAAAAATGCAATTTTAAATTATTGAAACGGATTGGACTTTCAGAGGCCACCCTATTTATAAGAATGTGTGTGATACAGGGTGTCAAATCAGATCACTTTAGTAGGGTCAAGACCTCGAAATCCTGTCACCTCCAAAATGTTTGGCCGACTTCAATAAAATGAGTTTTTCCTTTTCTTACAGCACACCTTCTAATACAAGTATTAACTATAAAAGAAAAGAAATGACAAACTTTAAATATTGATATCGGTGCACCCTGTGCATTCATATATGTATAGGCTAACTTTTAAGAATTACTCTTATCGTTTATATTTGGCATATACTGCCATTCAAAACACTTTGGGTATTTCTTCAGTGATAACGAACAATTCACCCGAAACGATTTCACCTTCCAGGGTTATACATGTGCGTGCGTGTTAGTGGGTACAACTACCTTATCATTCCCATTCATAGTGCTCGTATCGATCGCTGACCATACGATATCGGAAATTATAGAAAATTTATTTTTTTTTCTATGTCATTTAATTGAAGACGATCTTTTGTTCCAGTTACAATTATTTTATGACATAATTGACGTGCAATTCTATTGTGAGCGTGAACTTGGGCGTTGGGATCCCAAATTCATTTATGACACGCCAATTGAAGGAGTATTTATTAGACTGTCGGCACAAGTAAAAGACTGACTGCCAAGTTTCGTCATAAGTTCATTAATGGAAATTGTTTGTATGCACGTTTATCATCTACATACGAGCATTGGTACAGTGGTGTGGATAGAAAACAAATTGAGTAAATATTACAACTGCTAATTGTCCGTAGAAATTTATAAAAAGTTAATATCTAAAATACAAAATAAAAATATATGCAGAGTGGAAAATGGTGGTTGTCATTTGACTTTGAAAAACACTTGAAAAACATTTTTTTCGAATTGGTTCATGAAAGCTTTAAAAAATACAAAATTATTTAGCCGCGAACTTCTTCTAATATATTTTTTTCATTCGTTCCACCGTTTCGACGACATATTGCAATATTTGCGAAAAAAATCAATTTTTTGAGAAATTTTAAACATTTTTGGATATATTTGTTGTTTAACATAAACATGAAACATGGAAAAAATTCACAATTATTATATTAATACCCTCACTTTAGTGTAACGAGGGTATACGAGTATATCATTTACAACTGACCTAAGCTGTAGCACATCGAATGAGTGTCCTAAGACCACAAGTAAGTTCGGCTCCTATCAGATTTGGGTCATTTTAAGACGAATGGCTTCTGTAGTATATTGTCTCATTCATATTCTGCTAGAAATATACATATAATAGGGGTACACTCAAAATATATAATATTTGTCACACATAAATATTATATGTTTGGAAGGATGTTTTCCACCTAATATTTTTTTAGTTGGAACTAATATTTCCGAAACAAATATTAATTTGTAGTATTTCGACAGTGTGTTATTTCAGAAATTGAAAGTAAATTTCTTTTATAAATGTAGTATGTATGAGGAATTTGATCGATCGATTTGTATAAATATTCTTCTGAACTAATTTGAATAAATGGTTCTCGAGTTATGCTGAAATATGTGTTTCGGCCTATCTATGTTTACATGTCGCCGTTTATCGCGATAGCCTAGAATCAATTTATCTTTAAGGCTGGGTATTGTATTATCTCATATATCCAAATGGACTGCAAACCCCTACTCCGCAGCAAAAAATATTTGTTTGTTGATACTTCGTAGAGCAAGTGACTTCCTTATTCCAATTATAGCCATTGGAACCCAATTTCAAGGGAGCTACATAAATCTGGCAAATAAAGTGCGTGCTGAAGCAATTCGAACTTTATTTCATTAATTTTGGCCATCGCAATAGCGGATGTGTGAACTGGTCCATTGTCTTGATTGTGAGCAAACGCGGCACCCATCTTGCGCACAGCTTTCTCATCATAAAATTGTCTTTCTGCCATGGACACCTCGATAGTTCGACAACTATGACAGCTCGTACGGCGCCGTTTAAACTCTGCCACCCTCTATGTTATAGTTGTAAACGAAGGAGCAGACTCCCCCAAAATATAATCTAGCTCGGCTTTAATATTGATTGGAGACCTTTCAAATGAAAGTGTTGTTTTCATATCAGTTACCAATTTGTCCATGTTTACAAATCCACTGAGATCGCCTTGAAACTGAAAACATATGTTTTAGAAGGTTTCCTCTCCACGAAAGTATTTTTTTTTAAACTACTACCGCCATATATATGTCTATGATGTATATGAACATATATCTGCGGTTTTCTAGAATATGTTAGTAATTTGCCATTTCAGGATTTTAGCATAAAAGTATTCATCTAATCATTAAACTGTTCGACACGATTTTTGGGTCTGACTTCAAAGTGTCAAATGTTAGTTTCTTTTTAGCTACTAATAAAGGGAAAACTATTTTGTCAATGTTTGATTTGTAGAAATTAGAGCAAATTTTCGAATTTCAAGAGAAGTGATTGGTTTTCACACTACAACTTTTTAACTTTGGGAGTTATCGCCACGCTCCCAAACAAAATTGCCAATGTTGCCATGTTTTTTTAATGTTCTTATTTTTACAATATGGGTCATAATTTGTACATTTATCCATAGATTTTCTGCAACTAGGCATTGTCTTGTTCGTTAGGATGCTACCTTTCAAGAAATTTAACAAATACGCAAAAAACGCCTTGTTATTGAAAAAATCAAATTGTTTCTAATTACAAACCTCATTTTCTGCGTGAAAGCGATGTTGTCGCATTTCTAGCCCTCATAATTTCCTTTAATTTTAATGGTATCATTCATTGAGCTTATACTTAAAAAAATATGGTACATATACTACAGCTAAATCCCATGAAAATTGCAATTTTAGAAAACAAATTTTAAAGCAAGTAATAAAGTTCAGTCGGGTAAACCGACTTATGAATCCCCTCACCTTGAATCCAAAAAAATATTAGTAAATTTATATATTATTTTGTTTTAATTAAATTGTTATCAATATAATTGCTTTTAATAGCTTTATAATATGTACTGGTATTACAGTAAAAAGCTGTTAACTTTTGGTACAAAAAGTTCCATTTGTGTGGGAGGTACCAAAAGTGGCGTGCCAATAACACCCATTTTTCTCAGGACTCTAGGTACTATAAAAACATTACACAGTACAAAATTTCAAGTATTTGCATGCACTGGTAATAAAGTTATAAGCTGGTAATTTTTGGTACAAAAAGGACCATTTGTGTGGGACGTACCAAAAGGGGCGTGCCAATTACGGCCACTTTTCTCTAGACTCTAGGTACTACAAAGGATTGTACTGTACGAAATTTCAAGTATTTATATGCACTGGTAATACAGTAAGCTGGTAATTTGTGGTACAAAATGGTCCATTTGTGTGGGAGGTTTGAAAAGGAGCGTGGCAATAAAGCCAATTTTTCACTGTAGTGTAGGTACTATTAAACCATTACACTATACAAAATTTCAGGTCTTTTTATGCACTGGTAATAAAGTTATACGCTGTTAACTTTTGGTTCAAAATTGTCCATTTGTGTGGGAGGTATCAAAACGGGCGTGGCAACTTGGCATATTTTTCTCGAGGTAATAGTGACTAATAAACTAATACTATGTGTACAATTTCAGAGGATTCAAATAAATAGTACAGATGTTATTAAATAATCAATAATTCACTAAATTTTAACCCTTTGTGGGGGAGGTACTAGAAGGAGTGGACCAATATGACCCATCTTCGAACGAAGCCGGATATAGAAGAAAATATTACCACATACCAAATTTGAAGTCAATCGGTTACTTCTTTCGAGAGTTATCGTGCGACAGACAGACGGACGGACATTGCTCATTCGACTTAAAATTACCCAAAACGGATATCCGCTGAACATACTTAGGGTATTAGGTCACTACTTCGATGTGTTACACTTTTGGCTCGTAGCAAATGATATATACCCTCCTCTCTAAGGTGAGGGGATAAATAAACTTTGATATAAAAAAAATTTTGTTTTGGCTTCAATCTATAAAAAAAAAGTTGTTAGGTCTCGGACACAAAAAAAGGTTTTTGTTACATAGTGTAATAGCCATTTATTATACTGAATTTACAAAAAAATTTTATCTCGTTTTCCTATTTGGTTTATTGTTTACGTTATAAATAAAATAATTTTTGTGCGAAATTTTTTTATTTTATTTTACTCCGATTGTTGCATTGTTGGTTTTATATTTCTTTGATTTATTCCGAAATATTGATACACTTAGAAAACTACACTTTATGCGTTAGAATGTTCTCTATACACACGTGTAATTTGTTTTATGATCTTTGGTTAAGCCTCACATTTTATTATGAAAAACTAGAAAAAGTCATTTCCAATTTTATTGCAATTGAAAATGTACACAGGACCAATAGGAGGCGGTGGCCAATGAACACCAGATTTTATACGAAGTATATACTAATGGTTATCTTTTATTAGCCATAAAGAATGTCAGGTTTCCAGATTGAGGTTAATACTGGTTCGTATTTTTTCAAAACCTTATGAAGTGATCTTCAAACGCAAAATTTACCAAGCTAGATGTTTATGAAAAAGAAAAAAACTTTCATATTAGAGTAAAACACATAAAAAGCTACTTTTGCGACCCCCCCCCCATTCACAAAAAGTCAAAATCGAGAGACCCTAATATATATGGGGCTAAATCTAAACCTGAACCGAGTTTCCTCAATTTGGTTGTGTTCCTTAGTGTAATAAGAAACCTATTTCTGCCGAATTTAATACTGATCTGATATAAAATACCGTCTCTACAGCGCCTATCTGTCAAATCGGGTGTAACATATATATTGGGGCTATATATAAATCTCAACTGATTTTCACCAAATTTGGCAGTGTTCCTAGATGTAATAAGAAACCTCTTTCTGCCGAATTTAGTACTGATCGGATAAAAAATAAGGTTTCTAAACAGCTTACATGACAAATCGGGGGTAACATATATCTAAATGTTAAAATATATGGGGGATATATCTAAATCTGAACCGATTTTTCCCAAATTTGGCAGTGTTCGTTCACGTAATAAGAAACTTATTTTTGCCTAATTGCGTACTAATCGGATATTTTCTACAACGCAGACATGTCAAATCGGTTGTAACACATATATGGGGGCTATATCTAGATTTGAACCGATTTTCATCAAATTTAGTATTGACTCTAAGTGTATTAAGATACTTTTTTCTGCCAATTTTTATACAGATCGGTTGATTATACTGTACATATATCCCAAATCGGAGGTATGTACATATATTTGGTAGCCATATTTAAATCAGAACCGAAATTCAATAGGATCGTCCTTGGGACGCTAAATCGACTCAAAATGTAATTCTATGTCGTCGGTATAATAAACTACGGGTCTATTTCTTCTCTTTTTGGGTGTTACAAACAAATCCACAAAGTCATAATACCCTGTACCACAGTAGATGTAGATTATATAAACATTAGGTCGGAAACAAAAATATGTTTAGAACAACATCTTTCCAAATATATAATATTTGTGTGTGCCAAATAAAACATATTTAGAGTGTACCCTAAACATTTATATATTTCAAGCAGAATATGTTTGTGGCAATATACGACAGACACAAACAAAAATATAAATTCCTATATCTCAGAATCGATCAAATTTTTTTTACTTAAATTTTTATACCCTCACTTTACTGTGACGAGGGACATTTGCTACGAAAAAAAGTGTAACACATCGAAGGAGTGATCTAAGACCCTAAGTATGTTCGGCGGATATTCGTTTTGGGACATTTTAAGACGAATGAGCAATGTCCGTCCGTCTGTCTGTCTATCTGTCTGTCTGCTGGCTGATGCGCACGATAACTCTCGAAAGGAGTAACCGATTGACTTCAAATTTGGTACGTGGTAATATTTTTTTCTATCTCCGGCTAAGTTTGAAGATGGGCCATATTGGTCCACTCCTTCTATTACCTCCCCCACAAAGTGTTAAAATGTTGTAAAATATTGAATCTTTAATAACTGCTATACTACTTTTCGAATCTTCTGAAATTCCACACATAGCATTAGTTTATTAGTCGCTATCATCTCGAGAAAAATGGGCCATGTTGCTACGCCCCTTTTGGTACCTCCCACACAAATGCACCATTTTGCAGCAAAAGTTAACAGCTTATAACATTAATACCAGTGTATAAAAATACTTGACATTTTGTGCAGTGTAATGCTTTTATAGTGCCTACAGTCCAGTGAAAAATGGGTGTTATATTCACGCCCCTTTTGGTACCTCCCACACAAAGGTAACATTTTGCACCAAAAGTTAACAGCTTATAACATTAATACCAGTGTATAAAGATACTTGAAATTTTCTACAGTGTAATGCTTTTATAGTGTCTATAGCCCTGTGAAAAATGGACGCTATTGCCACGCCCCTTTTTGTACCTCCCACACAAAGGTACAATTTTGCACAAAAAGTTAAGAGCTCACAACATGAGTAGCAATGCACGAAAATGCCACAACATTTTGCACAGTGTAACGCTTTTGAAGTGTCTATAGCCCTGTAAAAAATGGCCGTTATCACCACGACCCTTTTTGTACCTCCCACACAAAATGTCCAAATCATACCAAAATTTAATATCTCATAACGTTAATAAACCAGTGCAAATAAACGCTTATAATTCGGCGCAGTGCAATGTATTTAAAGTATCTACTATTCAGCGAAAAATAGGTGTATTTGTTAAACCCGTTCTGGTACCTACCATACAATCTAACAGAATAATTCGTGGAATATTTAATATTACATTACTTACAAAGTGAGGGTATACCTTAGTCGGTTTACCCGACTGAAACTTTCTTACTTGTTTATAAAAAATTGTCCATATGTACTCTACCGATGGTGTAAATTTTGGAGTGGGGACGACATAGGTTCAGAAGTTACATTATAATAACTGAAAATCTTCACCAAATTACAAAGAAAAAATATTTGTATATGTATCCAATTATACTCGTATTTTGTTTGTTGAATTTTTTTTTCAAAAAATCTATTTTTCAGAACTTTGACCTCGCCCCCTGCCTCCAATTTTAATTTAATTTTTTTTAATATTGTGGGTCATTACTCCCACATACTAGGGCAACATTTTCTGAGAAATTGAGAAAGATCTAATTTTTGGCCTGTGACACATGAGAAAGACCTACACATATTTAGAAATTAATAAAGGTTGTTTTATTAAGGTATATCTCATAATCAATGAACTTTTATATTCGAAGAAATTAGAATCATTTTGGTTTTTTTTAAATAAAATATATTTGTAGATATTCCTAAATAATAATTTTATTTGTTTCTGAACACATATTTTATTTTAAGTTTATTCCCAAATATACAAAATAATAAATTTTTAAAAATGTTGTTCCAAACTGTGATTTTTTCCAGTGTACTTATACATATGATAATGCTATTGCTTGTTCGGGATTGCTCAAGTGGCCATTGAAATATCAGCCATAAATGGTCTCGATTGCCAATTGAATTTATAATTGCACTGTGCAAAGTTCTCCGGGGCCGAGAAAGTATTGAATAAAAGTCCCGAGCGAACTAATTACGGAGTATATTTGTTTTCTGTGTTAATAGAGCGCGTAAAATATTTACTTTCGCCTATTTAATCGCGAGCGTATTGTGAGTAATCAGTAAACATGTGCTTATGGAAAAATAACAGAAAGAAAAATAAATAAATAAAAAAACACAAGCGCTTCATAATATAATGAAACGGCTTAAGTTCGACGTCATGATAGCAAAACTTTTCAAGCTGAACCTTGAAAACACCATTTGAATTCTAAACATTTTATGGACAGACAGACAAAATAATAAAGGGTGGTCCAACCTAAACGCTCGATCTTAATTATAAATAAAAGAAAACGTTTTCAAAGAATTATCTTAATATTTTTTATTATGATATATGTTAAACAAAATATGGGTCAAATACTCGCCACGGTTTCGGTGGCATAAATCTATCTGATGGTCCATTTTTTTGTTGCGCTGGAGGTTTAGTATCTTCTGATAGATGTGCGACTCAGCCCGTACTGATAAACATGCACGATTCTTACGTACTAAACCAAACCCCCTTCTTCGACCAATTGACCTCCACGAAACTGCTGTGAAGTATTACTTCGTGAAGGATGGTTGGCCATTAGGCTATCTGCTTTGATCTAAATCGTGTTGATTTCTCTGTTCCTCCGGAACCGAGGAACAGATCCGGAAGGCAGTCACTCTTTGTGGATGCATCGGCTTTTCCACAATCACTCGTGGATTCTCATTTGCCTAAATGCGGCTTCAACAATCATAACGCGCTACTCAATTGTGTACCTCCCATGGGTGAATTTGTCAAACACTGAAACAAAGAAATGTCAAATTAAGTTTGGCAAAGAACTTGACGTTAAGGTGTGACTCACATGCTTTATGGTTGGACCACCCTTTACAATGGATTTAAACGGTAGTCTACAGATATGCATAGTAGGCACATAAATACTGTTACAAAATTGAACACACCCGTTACAATAGTGGAATTGAACATGCCCTGCCCTTACCACGTAACGGGAATTCAAAATTTTTTCAGTAATGAGAACCGTATCGGTGTTATAGCGCTTTTTAAATATGGAATGGAAAAAACAAAAGTTTAAAAACGCTCTGCGCGCTTGGGATTAGTCTCATGTTCATCTAACGGTGCATAAAACTGTTTGAACGCCGCAGGCCATCAAATCATAAATTCTGCGAATTCCGATCCCAGAACAGAAAATCGTGGTTATAGCATAATGTTATAGCATAAAATGTGTGTAACAGTATTTATGTCCCTACTAGGTATACTTACGTAAAATACAGAAGGTATATTCAAAATATTTATATTTAATTGTAAGCTACCAAGAGAACTCGCTCGGAGTAATCGCAAAATTGACTGATCTAAACTTTCCATCTTATAAACACTGTGCAGATAAACTGAGCTATCGCCAAATGAATGATTAATGTTGTGATTACTTTGGCAGTGAGGCGAACGCGTGGCTTTCCAAGACGATCCGACGACTAATCTTGACATATATACACATACACACACACATATACATTTCTTTTGCGACGGAGGGTAAAAATAGCTTCTGTGTTATGCCTTCTGCGAGTAATAAATACGTACATAAGTATTTCTTCAAATTTCTTCTTGATTTACAGAGATCCGTTCCGTGCAAGTGATGACCACGCGGAGATATCGGCAAAATGGGAGATGATGACAATGTAAACAAAGCGATGTCGAGGGATTCAAATGGCAAAAATGGCTCAACACATTTAACGAAACTTATAATTCCGGACAGTACTCAGAAGTATCATGAGAAACCGATAATCCAACCGGCGACGAAACCCGTGAAAAAGAAGAGACGCGATAAAAGCGATTTGGGTGATAATTTTGTGCCGCCCGATGGCGGCTGGGGTTGGGTGGTGGCCATTGCCAGTGGTGTCAATATTGTAAGTTGTAAATTCGCTCTACTCTTATGGGACATTTTTGGGCAATGAACTTCTTTCTTTTACAGTTGGTGACATTTGCTATGGCTCAACAATTTGGCATTATATTCCGAGGACATATGGCCGATTTGGGAATTTCAAGTTCTCAGCTGACAACAATTATCAACACCCAAGTAGCTGTATCGGCAATAACAGGTAATAATCTTCTTTATTTGTACATACGTATATACAATCTTTTCTCCGAATCTCCGCAGAGCGATTGGGCGCGACATGTCTGTCTACTTCAAGTTCATCAGTGTTTTCCAATTACGAGTATTTTACTCGTAACCGCGATAGGTGACTGTTGCTTGCAATATTAATTTTTTATGTGATTTGACTGAGAAAATCCTAAACAGCCTTATACGTTCTGTCATGGCAAATACTTCTATTTATGACTCGACCCGACGTTATTGTGGTTTTCCTGAAACTCTAAATTTCTACACCTTCAACTAAAAACGACACGACAAGTTGTCATGGATCGAGTTCATGGACCAAACTTCTTATCCATAAGTAACTATGGGCCTTATAATGGTATTATAGATTCTTAGCTTCCGGATGTTCTTCATAAAACTTTTGATTTGAATATCACATTATGTGCAAAATAGGATTTGTTTGTTGATACCATTCGGTCATGTATGTATAGTCTCTTGCACTGTTATCGTTGCTTATTAGTACGATCAAGTACTTTATCTTGTCTACTCCTTTAAAATGATAGTCGCCAATACTGATATCACGTGGCCTTCTTCTTTCAGCGGTTACAGACAGTATCATATATATATGTACTTGGTTTTTTGATTGATGGATCCACTAGTAACACCGTGCGACAAATGCGAACTATTTCTCCCTCCTAAGAACGAAACTATATAGAACTGATACTATAGGCTAACAGCAGATTTATTGCATACTCATTATTTCGTGATCGTTTGTCCGTTTTAGAGGACTTTTAAAATTTCATGGATAAAATTCTTGCAAATATTTTTTTTTTTGAAAAAAATTTCCCACGATGGATGCCACTAGTAGGAAAACCATTTCAGAGGACATTGAAAAGTACAATGTTAAACATTTTCATATAATTTTCTTTACTCCTATTACAATGTGATTAACATAAATATCGTCATCAGAAACGAAAAAGAGCCTATCATCATGTTTGAAAATTTTACAGGAAAGCAAAAAACTAAATAAGTTTTTAGGATAATATCTAAACATAATGATGCATATATAGAATCACACAAACATGATTTATAACTTGTTTGTGAAAATTGCGTGAAATAATATTTTGTAACTATGAAAAAAGAAATAATTTGTTGTTAGGCCCTTTTGAATTTCGTTAATAAATTCGCCATTTTTAATAATACGCCGCTAAAAATTTGTCAGGCTGTGTGTTTTGATGCAGGGTACCGAAATTTATCAAAAACGGAATTTCCATTTTTCTTGTTGTTACGCCCTTTTTCGTTTCTGATGACGATATGCATATCTAATGAAATTGGGGTATCAATGCTATTCAGTACATTTTTTTGGAAAATTTCACCGAACATTTTTTTTTAATTTTTAAGATACTAGATGCAATTTTTCGTGTAGGTTTGTTCCGCACTTTTTCCCTTATTCTGAGAAAAAAATATAGAAAAAGTGCTAAAAATCCACTTTGAGCAAAATAATTCGTATGGCCATTAAAATATTAATTGAGACTAAACGAATTATGCAGAAGTTCTTATTTTTGGCGCTACTTTCACTTCCAATTCTCAGAATTGCATCCCAAAATCATGTGTTATACTGTGTTATAGTTTGGAAATGTGTTAACTTTAAGTTTTTAAATAATATTATTCAAATGGTGATAATATCATTCCAGAGCATTTCCCAAACTTTTCTAGAATTTAAGGTCTCAGCACCCTCACTTCTTCTCGGACATTGGCCTATGCTGTTGGATGGTTCTTGGTTTATTGACATACCCCTTAGACTTTAGGTAACTCCAAAGAAAAAATAAATCGGGCGAATGCGGTGACATAACATTTTCAGGTGTATTATATATTTCTCGTATGTAATAGAAACAGAAAAAACTTGTATGGTATTTTTTTAAATTTCTTTGAAGTTGCCTTTATTATTTGGACCATATTTTTTGAGATAAAAGCTCGATAAAGCCGGGATACCATTTAAATAAAATGAAATTATGACGGCTACAAATGTTTTCACTTAGAAACAGAAGTTTAGTAACTGTCGTTAAAATAAGTAAAATGGGTACCCACCATGGGTTCATATAAAATTATTTTACCAAATTTCAGCCCAATTCGTTGTAATTTTAGGTTTTTGCGGCGTTACGAAGTCAAATTTAGAGGGACCTTTGTATGGGGATATTTCAAAACATGGACCCATGACTACCGTTGTTCGTTAAAATATTTAGCCCGATCAGTTTACAGTTGTGGTCTCTATGGCGTTAAGAAGTCAAATCGGTGAGATGCTATATACATGGTATATAAAAAAAATCTATAGATAAATGTATAAATTATAGCCCTTTCCAAAAAAGTAAGATAATTTCCACAAAATCATGTTTTTATACCCCCACTGTTGTGAAAGAGGGTATATATCAGTTTGACGGAAATTCGTTTTGGGATATTTTATGTCATTTGAGCAATGTCCGTCCGTCAGTCTGTCTGGCTGGTGGACACGGAAACTTCAAATGGAGTAACCGATTGACTTTAAATTTGGTAAGTGTTAATATTTTTGTCTATATCAGGCTTGGATAAGAGATGGACCATATTGGCCCACTCCATCGAGTACTAAGCCCTAAGAGTCGATCAAAGCTTTCTACTGTATCCTTTTTATCTTCATTGCTTTTTATCTTAGAGAATCGATGCCAATGTGGACAGATTTTTCCTATCCAATGCTAGGATATACTTTGACCAGATCTTCTTAGCCCCTTCCAAAGCTTCAGTGCTTCTTGACTTAACCAATGCTTGTACGTCAGTTTTCCTGGTTATACTACTGTAGCTTCTCGTTTAGAGATTTGCGGCAGTAAAAGGGATATAGTGATTTCATGGCAGCTTGGCCATCCGAATATATGCTGACGCCAACATTAGTCACGACATTGCGAGGTCAAGCTGATCTCTAAATCTTTATCAGTTGCGTGGTGATGTTTTGTTTCTCTTTTGCCGCGTTATACACAAACAAAAATTCGTTTCTACGAAACGAAATATTAGACAACTACAATTCTCGTTTACGACGACTTAAATTTCTTTTGGTCGGAACAAACAACTGTTTACGCAAAATAAGTTTCTGTCACAACAAACGAAATTTCAGTTCGGGCAAACGAGAGTTGTAATTGTCTAATATTTCGTTTCGCAGAAACGAATTTTTTCTTTGCGTGCAACTTGTTTACACAGGAAGATAAATATTTAATCTCGCATAAATGAATTTTAAAATACTACATCGTCAAATCTTCAATAATTTTACAGTAATAGTTTTCCATTGTCCCATTAGCAATTCCAGGAAAAACCAGAGAAAAACTAATAATTAATTTTATTAGTGTAAATATTCTCAAACTATTGTTTCTATTTGCAGGTCTACTAAATGGTCCCCTCTTCCGGAGATTTTCATATCGACAGGTTGCTCTGGTGGGATCCTTCCTCACATTCATTGGACTTTTCACTTGTGTGTTTGCAAATTCATTTCTCTTTTATGTACTCTCATTTTCGGTTTGTTACGGTAAGTCTAAATTATCACCTAAAATGGAATGTCTCTGATTTCACATCCCTGATACTCCCTCGTGCAGGTTTCGGAAGAGGTCTCACTGTATCGGCTTCATCTTTGGCTGTGAATACATACTTCAAGGAGAGAAGACGCACAGCTACAGCCTATCAGTTTGGAGTAGCTGGTCTGGGTCCAATTGTTTTACCATACTTAGCCACCTTCCTCTTGAGCTTGGTCGGGGTGAGGTACACTGTGCTGTGCTTTGCCGGTCTTTCTCTGAATACAATTGCCTGCTCCCTCGTTTACCAACCGGTAAAGTGGCATGTTAAGAAACAAGATAAGGATGCCGAAGCTTCGAAGAAACTAAACAACATCGACGACGAGGATGATCACATCATAGCCCAACCAGTGGAACCGGAAACACCAGTCTTGCCACGTGCTAACGATGGCTGGTTTGGCTCCAAATCATCCTTAAATACGCCTTCGTATCGGAATCGTTTGGGTACGTGGGAGAGACAGCAGCAGCAGCAGAAGCTGAGTGAAGGCGACGAACAGGGCGTTGAACTGAAACGCTTGAATGGCAGCAATAATGACGTGGGCGCCAAAGTGCGCAGCTTCTCTGTCAGCCACAGTATTAAGGAGGAGAACGATGATGAGGATGATGAGCATTATCATGAGCACCACCAGACAAAGCTGGATGAAGAGAAACACAACGCTCACAACAACCAGCTGAAGAAACCGGACGAGGATGAAGAGGAAAAGAAATTGACATTCTTAATGAAGATTGTGATATTTTTCGATTTGGATTTATTGCGCGACTTGACTTACCTCAATTTGGCTATGGGATTAACATTGATCAACTTTGTCGAAATTAATTTTGCAATTTTGACGCCTTTCATTCTATCGGACTTTGGATTTGCCAGTGATCAAATTGCCTTGGCCATGTCGCTGTTGGGCTTCTGTGATTTGGTCGTACGGTTCCTAGTGCCTCTCATAACGGCCAAAATTAATCTGAGTAACAAGGCATTCTTTGCTGTCGGCATTTTGGGCATGTGCATCGGTCGTGTCGTCCTCTCTTTCACCACCAACTTCTATGTTATGATCGGCTCCTTTGCCTGGATGGGCCTGAACAAAGCTTTCCGTACAGTATTCTGGTCACTTATCATTCCTGGCTATGTGCCACTGAAGAGATTGCCCGCCGCAGCCGGTCTGCAACTCCTTCTGTCGGGCGTATTTTCCATGGCCTGTGGTCCCCTTATCGGTAAGTTGGCAGTGGCTTTTTCTAGTATATGGTTACTAATTTCAGATTTTTCTCCCACTCATTGATAGGCCTGATACGAGATAAAACAAGTTATGCCTTTACACTGAACTTCCTCAATGTGCTGTGTGTAGTGGCCCTTGCCATGTGGTTGGTGGAATCGTTAGTAGACAAGTACCGTAGCAAGTCCAAGTCGAAAGCAGTGACGGGATGATCTTAACTAGTTCTAACCGAGAGATGATGGGTTCTGCCTGCACATGCATCTCTAGTTATAGTCGTTGCATTCAAATTCCTCCAAAATCCCACTTCCTAAGTTAAGACTATACATACACACATACATACATAGATACATTACATAGTTTGATATAGTTTAATTTCTGTACATATGTAGTTAGTGATATATATATATATACAAACAAATTGTACATTTTAGTGCATTTACTTTTATAAATTGTTGTTATTTAATTACTCGTATAACTGTATGTTTCTATTTAATTAAAATCATCCGTTACTTTGGATAGAGAATTATTCACCAAACATAGAATTTAGTTAACAAAAAGATGTAACTTGTTTTCTTTAATACTATTTTACACTGAAAAAAACGTACTGAGAATCAATGACATTACCCTAACTTTTATGAATTTGGCGCCAAAGACAAAGATGATTAAAATAAGTACATCTTGTACTTCAATTACAGACATAGACCGACTTTAAATTAATTGCATCTTGGACTTCAATTAAAGTCATGAAACTCTTCAATTAAAGAAGTGAAACGTCCTTAACTCAATTAGATGTTTGTAGTTAGTACTGGACATGTTGTATTTATCTTCAAATTTTTCGCCTACAAATACTGAATCTAGATCCACATTAGAGAATGCTGATCGACTCAGAATCCCGCATAGATTTATAATCTTATAGTCGGTTCCGCGCGACTTCATTACTGATTTTGTTGTTGTTGTGTGTGTGATCCAAATGTCGCCCTTTTTTTTCTTATTTTTCTTGTCGAATTTATAAACTTTAGGATAATTGACATAAATTGAAAATATAATCTTATATTCGGTTTCGCCCGACTTCATTACTGATTTAGTTGTTGTTTTGGAACAATTGGTTTCTGTACCACAGTGTGGTGTAGGGTATAAAAACGATTGGATGTAAAATACAGCTTCTACAGGACTAAAGAGCCAAATCGGATGAAACATATATATGGGAGCTATATGTAAATCTGAACCGATTTCAACCAAATTCAATAGGGATCTTTACAGCTGCGAAATACTCTAAACTGCAAAATTGCAGAACGACCGTAGTGAAATTGCGACCTGTAGTCGACGAACAACTTTACATGGACAGACGGACGGACGGACAGACATGGTTAAATAGACTCAGCTAGTGATTCTGAGTCGATCGGTATACTTTAAGGTGGGTCTAGCTTTGTTATTTTCAGGTGTTACAAACATCTGCGTGAAACAAACTTATGATACCCTGTACCACAGTGTGGTGAAGGGTATAAATAATTAGTCGTTAATCGAAAAGTAGGGAGCAACATTTGCATATCTTTTAAGTTATTATCCCCTTACCCTTCAGGGAGGAGGTTATATATCATTTGCTACGGGCCAAATGTGTATCACATCAAATGAGTGACCTAAGGCTCTAAGTATGTTCAGCGGAAATCCGTTTTAGGGCATTCTAAGTAATTTGAGCAATGCCCGTCCGTCTCTCTGTCAATCTGTATATATTTTTTTCTTTTATGCTGGAGGTGGAAACTTTCATAAGGTCCCACTTAAAGTGGGTATGTCGGATTTTTACCGACTAAAACCACCTCCGTCGCCAACCCCTTCCCACACGGCACTGCCACCAGGTATTACTTCGTGGGGGATCATCTCTTGATGCGCCTTTCTGCTTACTTTTGCTCCTATTCGGTTACGGAGAGCGGCGTGGCTCTCACTGCGTTTCGGATTTATTCCTCTTCTCTCAACCTCATGCTCACAAAGATGATGAAGTTGCTTAGTATATCCCAATCGCATTCAGACCTAAGCATACATAGTGTCAACCTCGTTCTGAGCTGTGAGGCTTAGACCCAGTTCTTCTTCAGTGCTTGATCTCTGTGCCTGGAATCTCCCACAAATAAGGATGGCATGTTCCGCAATTTCGTCCTCGTTCGGATAGTCTAGTCCAAACCTAAACAAATAGGCCTTGTAGTCTCCATGGCCTGTTAAAAATTGAGTAAGGTGGTAATTCACCTCCCCATGTCTCCTGTCTAACCACTTCTTTATATTACGGATAAGCTGGTATGTCCATCTTCCATTGGTCGAGTTGATCCATCTGGTCAGCCATTTCACCAGAGATTTCGTTTGGAAGCCTCCGGGTGGTTTATCTCTCTATCTATCTGTCTGTCTGGCTGAAGCGCACGATGACTCTTGAAAGGAGTAAAGGATTGGCTTCAAATTTGGTATGTGATACTATTTTTTCTATCTCAGGCTATGTTCGAAGTTGGGCCATATTGGCCCGCTCCTTCTAGTACCTCCCTCACAAAGGGTTACATTTATTTCTCTAATAACTTCTATACTCCGAAGCATCTGTATGTATAAATACTTCAAATTTTTTGTAGTGTAATGATTTTACAGTACCTACAGTCTGGTAAAAATGGGCATTATTGCCACGCCCCTTTTGGTACCTCCCACACAAATATACCATTTTGTACCAAAAGTTATCTGCTTATAACTGTGCACACAAATACTTGAATTGTTGTAAAGTGTGATGCTTTTATAGGACCTACAGTCCAGTGAAAAATGAGCGTCAATGACATGCCCCTTTTGGTACCTCCTACTCAAATGGACCATTTTGCACCAAATGTTAACAGCTTATAACTTGTATACCAGTGCATATTTTAAAGTTATTGAATGTAATTTAAATTGATGATAATTTAATTAAAACAAGAAAATTAATAAATTTACGAATATTTTTTGGGATTAAACGACTGAACTTTCTTACTTGTTTGTAAATGGACTTCGAGTTTTCTTAAAACTTGTTGGACAGATAAACCAATATGTGGAAAGAAATATCCAGGATTTCGTTAGAATTATTGAAATTTGATATATTTACTTAAATTAATAACATTTGTATTTAAATCAATGTTATTTACAAAAATTAAAGAAATATCTTCAAAGTGGACATGTACACAATATTATGTACAACGAATCATTAAAACAAAAATATATACATTTCCCTTATATACATAGTCCATATTGGCACTTGCAATTTTCCCCCGCAGCATTGCAGTGTTTGTGGGAGAGGGACGCAGTCGGTTACCGGTTATCCCCTTACCGACTGCGTCCCTCTCAATCAAACACCGTAATTCTGCGGGGGGAAATTGCAAGTGTGAATATGGACATATTAGGCATGTTTTCGTTACAAGCTAGCAATTTTAGTTTAGCACTTTGCAACGAAAACAACTGACTTTCACTAACTGGCACATAACCAATAAATGGCGGATTTTCACTATCTGGTAGCAATGGTGTCATGAGTTGCGAAGTAAGAACAGTGCGAAACAGACAAAAAATTCGTGAAAAGTATTCATAAAGCTGAGTATAGATTGCCAGATCGGCAAACGTTATCAACTCTGTTAAAGTGCTGCAAATATACGGACAATGTCAGATTGTTAGGCAAAGGTGAATTGACAGTTCAGATGATTGCAAGAAAACATTACAATTTCATATATTTACAATATATTTTGTAAATATCTTCATCGCATAGGACTAGCAGGAAACGACGAATGCAGGGCATGCAGAGAAAACATCGAAACGATGGAACATTTTCTGTGTCACTGCCCGGCTTTCACACATGCAAGATCCAAACATTTCGGGTCCGACATATTACCAGACTTGACTCATCTCAGAGAATGTGACTGGAAGATACTGAGAAAATTCCCCCTCTTGTATTGATTTAAATACGAGTATTTAGATCGTACGATTTATTAATTCTTAATTTAACATTTGTCGCCAATACACACGAATTAACATTACTATAGCATAACTTTAGGCGTGTATTTCATACACACACATGTATTTGCAGTTTAGTGGAAAATTGTCAAACTGCCGTAAGTACAATAGTGATAGTGATATGATTTCTTTGAAAAAAACACACTTATTGTTAAGGAAATTAAAAAAATTCTACTGAATACAAAGAAAAACAAATGACAGATCGTGACATATTACAAATGGAAATTTAAAGAAATTAAAGAAATCATAAAACGAAATGGTTCTTTTTGATTTGGAAATTATTAAAAAAAAAAAACGAACGCCGCACATTTTTAGCCAAATTGTTTAGAACATATCTCATCTATATATCGTCTATTGGACTTAGCATACAATGTATGTTAAGGAGTATTACGAATTTCAAATGAAAAAAATCGAATTTCAATTAATGTTTTCCGAATTTGAAATGATGTGTTTCGAATCTCATTTGATATTATGCGAATTTCAAATGAAATCTTCGAATTTCAATTGACCTTTTACGGATTTCAAATGAAATATTCGAATTTCAATTGATGTTTTACTAATTTCAAATGGGATCTTCGAATTTCAACTGATTTTTTTCGAAAAACAATTGAAAATGGTGTAGATATTTAGGCAGATTGCATTTTTAAATTCGAGATATTTTCAAATATATCTATCCAAGATATCATCAAATCTAAAGTAGGTAACCCACATCTGTAAGCAATATTTTACAAACAGTATCCAACGACAAAATATTTCGCCAATCTGAAATGAATACGTATCCTTTGCTCACATCCAGTTTTGACTTTTTAGAATCGTAATTAATTTTATTCTGTAAAACACAATTGTGCGTAACATATACAATAACATTTTTCAATAGAACTAATTAGTTTGGTCAGCGGGAATTCCTGGGAACACGGGAAATTAATTACTATATCCGAATTCCCGGGAAATAAAAAAAACGGGAAATTGCGTATTTTATTAATGTCAAATGATTCGCAGCTGCCGATGTAATCTCCCGTACATTATCGTAATAAATTAAGAAGATAATAAGTAAGAAAGTTTCAGTCGGATAAACCGAGTAAGGTATAGATACCCTCACTTTGTGAGTAATGTTATATGGAATATTACACGAATTTATCTGTCAATTGTGCTAATGGAGCTACCAGAAGGGGTTTAACAAATACACCTATTTTTGTACAGTAGATACGTCAAATACATTGCACTGTACCGAATTGCAACCGTATAATAAGTTATGCGCAGAGGTATAATAAGTTATGATCTATTAAATTTTGGTATAATTTGGCCATTTTGTGTGGGAGGTATCAAAAGGGGCGTGTTGATAACGCCCATTTTTCACAGGGCTATAGGTACTTTAGAAATATTACACTGTGCAAAATTTTGTTCTATTTTCGGGCATTGGTACTCACTCTGTAAGCTGTTAACTTTTGTATAAAATGGTACATTTGTGAGGGAGGTACCAAAAGGGGCGGTGCAATAACCCTCATTTTTCACTGGATTGTAGGTACTGTAAAATCATTACACTGTACAAAATTTGAAGTATTTTTATGTACTGGTATTAAAGTTATAAGCTGTTAAATTTTGGTGCATTTGTCTGGGTGGTACCAAAAGGGGGGTGGGAACTTCGCCCATTTTTCTCATTGTGATAGCGACTAATAAACTAACACAATGTGGAATTTCACAAAATTCGAATAAGTAGTATAGGGTGTTCCAATAAGAGTGATATGATTTCTTCGAAAAAAAACACACTTATTGTTAAGGTAGTTCAAAAGTTTTTTTATTTAATGTGAAGTACAATCGATACAATTAAGTTCTAAATAAAACGTCATTCAAATGGCCTCCACGACTTCTTTTGCTGGAGTCTGGTTTATTTCGAAAGACCAATGACTTCAGATAACCCCACAAGATTTAGTCTAATGGTGTTAAATACAAAACTTCTTGGAGTTCATTCAATATCACAATTTCTTGAAATAATCGAATCTCCAAACTTTTCTCGCAACAATTCAATTGTTTCATTTGCTGTGTGGTACGTAGACACAATCGGTCAATGGCAAAAAGATAGCTCTCAACGAGAGCTAAAATATTGCTCATGGGTGTCAAGGTCGTAGATCGAATGGAAACTTAGTCGGAGATAGAAAAAAAATATTATCACATACCAAATTTGAAGTCAATCGGTTACTCCTTTCGAGAGTTGTCTTGTGCACCAGCCAGCAGACCGACACACAGACAAACTCACAGACAGACAGAAGAACGGACAGTGCTCAAACGACTTAAAATGACCCAACATACTTGGGGTCTTAGGTCACTCCTTCGATACATACTTGGGGTCTTAGGTCACTCCTTCGATGTGTTACACCTTTGGCCCGTAGCAAATGACATGACATAAAAATCGTGTTCTTTTTTAAACATTATGGTTTTCTTAACAGTTAAACAAAAATCAAATTAATCTACACATTATTATAAAATAAGAACAGTTGCACAAGTATTTTGTTGATAATTCCACAACTTGAATGATAAAGACTACAAAAGGGGAATTCAAATTGCAGTCTTGTAATAAATCTTTCACTATATCTTCTGGCTATGACTTGCGAATATTGACGTTTTCGTTGCGTCCCACATTTGTGGCATTGGTGTTAACTTAAAGCATCAACTGTATCTTATCTTCGTTTATCTTGGAATGTGTCTATGATTTTCCATCAAAAATAAAAAATAAAGATTAGGAAAAATATTGCAAGTCAAGCAGGTTTCGAAACTGGCACTGCACCACATCAAAATAGCTTTAGTTCATTGGTAGCAATGATACATGTGTCACAAAAGATATCTATCGGTTTAATTATGCTAAAAGCGGAAAAATGTTTCAAAAACTTTTAACTTTTATAAAAAGTGAGATATCGGACAAATAGCATTTTTTAATTCGTGAGAGATTCACTACCATGCTTTTCATATAAATTTACAATATATTTTGTAAATATTTATAGGCAGGATTGCCAATTTAGTTGCCACTAAAATGTTTTTCTGATAATGGCGCCGTTGTCACATGCATAACCCTTACACATCCAACAAACTGCTAATTATCTCACAATGACTTTTCTACCAACGTTGTTAGACAAAAAATGAATGTGCACGCGGTTGTACGTTCACAGTTTTGAATTTTTTCCGCCATTTTTCTGACAATTTCGTGTTGATGGATGTAGTAGGTACAAGTGGGGCAATCAAAAATAGAAGACATCGCCGATGCGACTTCATTATTAAAAGATATTGGGAAAACCATTGCTCAAATCGTATTGCAATTTGTAAGACTGTATTTCACAGTTCAGAAATCTACATAACCCAAAAGACGGAGGACGATATAGGAAAAGTTGGCGTTACCCAGTATACTTGTACACGCTACCCAAGTAAATAATATTTTCATTGAGCTTTTGGAAAATTAACAAAGTAAGAACTCGGTTTATGTTACCTATTAATATCCTACATCTGTAGTAAAGAATACCGCTCAGAAACTCTAGCTGATCGGATCCATTTTATGGTCGCAAATCTTACTCCAATCTTTATAAAAGCTATTAATTCTAAAGGTACTGGCCAGTTACAAAAAATTCGAGGGACCTCGATGTGTCCCTCAGAGAAACATTTAAATGCTTCTTTTGAGTTTCTAACAAAATTAAATAAATATTTGGTTGTTTTTTAATGCATATTTTTGTATTAAAAGAACTGCAAATATACGGAGAATAAATGAGAAAAAAATCTTTAAGTGAGTCTATAATTTTGGATTCGCTGCGAATAAAAATGCCAAAGCATATGAACGAAGTTGTTGTCTTCTTTTATTGAGAGTGAACGGGAGACCAATTTTGCAAACCAGAGTTTCTGTTGTTGTAATTGGGGAATTAAACGATTGAGACGAGATTAATCGTGAGAGTAGATTCTGCTCAAGGTGGAGAGAAATATCTTTTGGTGAATATTTACGTAATTTCTCATGGATGTGAGAAATTAGTATAAATCTGTGGTCACAAGGCATAACAACATAACTCGAGTTATGCTCAAATTGCGTTTTCGATGCCACGATGTTCCCCATATTCGATTACATGTTGTGACAAATTTTGGTGATGATACCTTGTTCAGTTGTTTAGATATAAGGCAAGACTTATTAGCATAACTCGCTGTATCACTACATTTCATAACATACATAACAGCATATCTCACATTTTTTCCTTTGAAAACTATACTTGTGTTTTTATTCCCCAGTTATCTTTGGACTATTGAAGATGTAAATTGTATGAAGTCGTAACAACATATCTGAGTTGTGTTATTAGTCCACGTTGAACTAAGGCCTAGCACAAAAGCATAACTCAACTTATGCTATTATTCCAAAATCTAATATTGACTGATGAATGTTGTAAATTTCGAAATCGTCCTTTGATTTATCAGCATAAGTCGATATATTCTACAATATATAATAAAATTCATTTTGTAAGAACGACACATCTCGAGTTGTGTGTTTTGTAACCTTATTTATTTTAAAAGGGAATAACAGCATAAAACAGTTTTTAGCCTATAACATTTATAATTAAAATAATTATATAAATGTGTTAATATTAATTCATTTCACTTCCAAGGCCTGAGAAATTGCAGGCGTAAAATTCAAAATAAGTCTATAAATATTTTTGCTATATCGATTCAAACCTTTAAAATGCTCTCCTGAAAACTTGCAAAAACACACATATGCTGTTATGCCTTGTGACCACAGAAATATTATAGAGAAATAAAAGTAAAAGAATGAGGGTTAAATTATGTAAAGAGACGAGATTTATTTGCTACTCACCTTTGAGTATTCAAAATCCAAGTGACAGATATTTTAATTTTTTTGAAAAATGAAACCTATGTTTCATTTCAAGTTACAGATAATGTATTTTGTAGATAAATTAATGTAATTTTTAGGATAATTCACAATAGTAAATTTTAAGTAGGGATTTCAATTTGTACAATTAATTTGAAGTTCAATTTAGTTCTTATAATACAATACAGTTCAGATAATTTGTTTGAAAAAAACCTGTTTATCTCAGAAATTAGCAAAAAATCGCACAATGACAACTTATATATTAAACAAGTAAGAAAGTTCAGTCGGTTAAACCGACTAATGAATCCCCTCACCTTGAGTCTCAAAAAAATAATAGTAAATTTATTTATTTTTTTGTTTTATTTAAATTATTATCGCTTTAAATTGCATTTAATAACTTTAAAGTATGTACTGGTATTAAAGTTAAAAGCTGTTTACTTTTGGTACAAAAAGGTCCATTTGTGTGAGAGATACCAGAAGGGGCGGGCCAATAACGCCCATTTTTCTCTGGACTCTAGGTACTATAAAAGCATTACACGGTACAAAATTCCAAGTATTTGTATGCACTGGTATTAAAGTTATAAGCTGGTAACTTTTGGTACAAAATGGTCCATTTGTGTTGGAGGTACCAAAAGGAGTGTGGCAATAATGCCAATTTTTCACTGTATTGTAGGTACTATTAAACCATTGTACAAAATTTAAAGTCTTTAAATGTACTGGTAATAAAGTTATAAGCTATTAACTTTTGGTTCAAAATTGTCCATTTGTGTGGGAGGTACCAAAAGGGGCGTGGCAACTTCGCCCATTTTTCTCGAGGTAATAGTGACTAATAAACTAATACTATGTGTAGCATTTCCGAGGATTCAAATAAGTAGTATACAGGTTATTAAATAATCAATATTTCACTAAATGTGAACCCTTTGTGGGGTAGGTACAAGAAGGAGTGGACCAACATGGCCCTTCTTCGAACTTAGCCGGAGATAGAAGAAAATATTACTACATACCAAATTTGAAGTCAATCGGTTACTCCTTTCGAGAGTTATCGTGCGCACCATCCAGCAGACAGACAGACAGACGGACGGACATTGCTCATTCGACTTAAAATGGCCCAAAACGGATATCCGCCAAACATACTTAGGGTCTTAGGTCACTCCTTCGATGTGTTACATTTTAAGTTCGTAGCAAATGATATATACCCTCCACTCTAAGGTGAGGGAATAAAAATAGGACAATTCAAACTAATTTCCTTCTTACGGTGCACTCATCACGATTATTTTTTCTTCAAAAGTCAGCTAACGTACGGAATAATCCTATTGATGACTTTGTTCGTTACCATGACAAATCTCTGTTTCTAAAAACTTTCGTCCTCAGGATGATCACATTTCATCCCTACGATGAATCCAGTTCATTACCACGACGAATCCCATTCATCACCACGATGAACACCATTCATCCCTACGTCGTATTTTGAAACAAAAATAATTTTTTAACTAAAAGCGACATTACCTCTATCCTCTCATCTAATCGCAGAAATTTTTCATATATTTTTTAGATTTTTATATTTCGCGGGATACGTCATGTTAAATAAAATGTCAATTACAAAATGTTTTTATTCGCTATATTTTGGCATATAATGATGGCACAGCGAATATTTTGAAATATGCTGATAGAAATGCAAATGTTCTACAATTGTAAGTTTAGTTTTCTTAATTCCACTGAAAATTGCTTTTTATAGATTTTTTTTTTAAATTTCAATTAGGAACCGCCATAACATTTGCATCCCTTAATGAAATTAATTCACAACAACGGAAATGAGCGAAATAATCCGGAATTCTAAACAGATCTTTGAAATTGTTTAGCAGTTTCATGATCAAAGAAGAACGTTGTTAAGTTTAAAGAAAATCACATCAGATTTAGGTATAGTATAGCCTCCATATACGAGTATACCTATACAACGATTTCTATATTCTGGTTAAGGAAAGAAATAGAGGTGTTATTTTGAATCACCCGGTATTTCCGTAGCTGCCACTTTTGAAGATTTTATTCCTTTACATTTGACAAGTAGAAACTACGCCATTATTAACAAGTAAGAAAGTTTCAGTCGGGTAAACCGACTAAGGTATACCCTCACTTTGTGAGTAATGTAATATATAACATTACACCAATAAATCTGTCAATTTGTGTGGGAGGTACCAGAAGGGGTTTTCCAAATACACATATTTTTCGGTAAACAGTACATTCTTAAATACATTGCATTGTGCTGAACTATAAGCGTTTATGTGCACTGGTATATTAAAGTTACGAGCTATGTAATTTTGGTATGAGTTGGTCATTTTGTGTGGGAGGTACAAAAAGGGGCGGGGTGATAACGCCCACTTTTTACAGGACTATAGGCACTATAACAGCATTACACTGTACAAAATTTCAAGTATTTGTATGCACTGGTATTAAAGTTACAAGCCGTTTACTTTTGGTACGAAACGGTCCATTTGTGTGGGAGGTACCAAAAGGGGCTGTACAATAATGCCCATTTTTTACCGGACTATAGGCGCTACAAAAACATTATACTGTAGAAAATTTCAAGCATTTTTATGCACTTGTATTAAAGTTATAAGCAGTTAAATTTTGATGCAAAATGGTCCATTTGTGTGGGAGGTACCAAAACGGGCATGTCAACTTCACCCATTTTTCTCGAGTTAATAGCGACTAATATACTAATATTATGCAGAATTTCAAAAGATTCGAATAAGTAGTATAGAAGTTATTAAAGAATCAATATTTCACTAAATTTTAACCCTTTGTGTGGGAGGTACCAGAAGGAGTAGACCAATATGGCCCATCTTCGAACTCATCCGGAGATAGATCAAAATATTACCACATACCAAATTTGAAGTCAATCGGTTACTCCTATCGAGAGTTATCGTGCGCACCAGCCAGCAGACACACAGACAGACAGACAGACAGGCAGACAGACAGACAGACAGACAGACAGACAGACGGACGGACATTGCTCATTCGACTTAAAATGACCCAAAACGGATTTCCTCCGAACATACTTAGGGTCTTAGATCACTCCTTCGATGTGTTACACTTTTTTCCGTAGCAAATGATATATACCCTCGTCACACTAAAGTGAGGGTATAAAAATGGAACGATACACGATTCAACAACGCATTGAAATCATTAAAATTCGAAAAACCTAAAATCATCGTAAACTTATCTTGACTGACAAGCAAAATTGTCTCATCTGGGGCTCGGAAAACACAAGAGTTTTGTGCGGTTTATGGTCCGGAGGGGTCATTGGACCTTACTTTTTCGAAAATGAGGTTGGATCAACAGTTACGGTGAATGGATTGCGCTATCGAGAGATGATTAATGATTTTTTATGGTCGGAGTTGGATGGTATTGATCTGGAGAACGTTTACTTTCAACAAGACGGCGCACCGTGCCACACAAGCAACGAAACTATTGCTCTGTTACGGGAAAAGATTCCGGGCCGTGTTATCTCTCGAAGAGGTGATCACAATTGGCCACCGAGATCTTGTGATTTAACAACTTCCGACTTCTTCCTTTGGGGCCACGTGAAAGATAAGGTCTATGCCAACAGCCCAGCGTCGATTCAAGACCTCAAAGATAGAATTCGTGAGGCTATCGTGGACATAGGGCAGCCACTTTGCGATTTGGTTATGAAAAATTTCATGAAAAGGATATGGTCCTGTAAGCGTGGCCGTGGTAGTCATTTGGCTGATGTTGTTTTTCGTTATTAACGGCGTACCTTCCTCTTGGTTACGAAATAAACATCCGATCATTTATCTCAAAAAATTGCATTTTTCTTTGAATACCAAAATAACACCTCTTGTTGGAAACCCCTTTACAATGTGCAGTGGGGCAAAAAGGGTTAAATGTGGTCCCAGAGTGCGATGGTAGCTCGCCCTTACAGTATAAACTAGAGACAACAAACGTTTTTCGAAATTCGTACTTCTAGGGAAACCGCACAGTGGAATATTTTCACACAAGGCGCGGCAAAAATTAGAAGGATTTGAGCTGGGGCTTTGAAATTTTGAACAGATCACTCATTTCGCCTAATTAGCTAAGAACCAATTTTTTGTTTAAATCCGCCCATAACCACGCCTACTTCCCACATAACCTAAAACTAAAAATCTTAGTATTTTTCTCAATTTAGAATTAATATTATTACAAATCGCTGGTAGAGATTGTATTTGAGTCCTCAATCTCAATCTACCTATTATATACGCACATAGGTATCACGGAGCATTGCGATCGTTACAATCTGCACAAAACAAAGCTTTAAAAATTGTACACAACATTCCTATCCGGTATTCATCCCATGATTTGTATAAGTACAAGGTTAAAAATACACTTCCGATTTGTGGTCTATACAAACTTCAGATGCCATTGTACATGTTTAAGGCACTTACATGGCACCGCAATGTTTAGTAGGAGTGGATACCTAACTGGAAGAAATACAAGACAATCAAATGATATCATAACTTCAAGATGTAGACTTGAAATAAGAAAACAGCGAATTAGTTATTCTGGACCAAGGCACTATAATGAGCTTCCGTCACGGTTGAAGAACATGTCAACTATATCTTCTTTTAAACTCCATTTAAAAGAATATTTAGCTCAAAATATTGAAACACTTCTAATTTAACATTAGTTTTAATGGAATATAGTAACATATATATATTAAGATGAGAGCAAATTTGTTTATAAAGAGTTGTCAGTTTTTTAGCCTCTATAATGCCGGCAAGGCGCTGGGGCTCTCAATCATATATTGTAACGTTTTTTTTGAAAATAAATAAATAAAATAAAAAAAAAATATTTAAACATTTTAAGTGCCACGCCCAACGCCCTTATATCAATTTCAGTTTTATACGATGTTGGATGTATATCAGTACATATAACAAAGTAAATATGTAACAAGTAAGAAAGTTTCAGTCGAGTAAACCGACTAAGGTATACCCTCACTTTGTGAGTAATGTAATATGGAATATTAAACGAATTATTCTGTCAATTTGTATGGGAGGTACCAGAATGTTTTTAACAAATACACCTATTTTTCGCTGAATAGTAGATTCTTTAAATACATTACACTGCGCCGAATTATAAACGTGTTTTGCACTGGTATATTAACGTTATGAAATATTAAATTTTGGTATGATTTGGCCATTTTGTGTGGGAGGTACAAAAAGGGGCGTGGTGATAACGGTCATTTTTTCAGGGCTATAGGGACTTCAAAAGCGTTACACTGTGCAAAATGTTGTTGCATTTTCGTGCATTGGTACTCATGCTGTGAGCTCTTAACTTTTTGTGCAAAATGGTACCTTTGTGTGGGAGGTACAAAAAGGGGCGTGGAAATAGCGTCCATTTTTTACAGTGCAAAAGACACTATAAAAGCATTACACTGTAAAAAATTTCAAGTATTTGTATACACTGGTATTAATGTTATACGCTGTTATCTTTTGGTGCAAAATGGTACCTTTGTGTAAGAGTTACCAAAAGGGGCGTGAATATGACACCCATTTTTCACTGGACTGTAGGCACTATGAAAGCATTACACTGTACAAAATTTCAAGTATTTTTATGCACTGGTATTAATGTTATAAGATGTTAACTTTTGGTGCAAAATGGTGCATTTGTGTGGGAGGTACCAAAAGGGGCGTAGCAACGTGGCTAATTTTTCTCGAGTTGATAGCGACTAACAAACTAATGCTATGTGTGGAATTTCAGAAGATTCGAATAAGTAGTATAGCAGTTATTAAAGATTCAATATTTCACAACATTTTAACACATTGTGGAGGAGGTACTAGAAGGAGTGGACCAATATGGCCCATCTTCGAACTTAGCCGGAGATAGAAAAAAATATTACCACGTACCAAATTTGAAGTCAATCAGTTACTCCTTTCGAGAGTTATCGTGCGCACCAGCCAGCAGACAGACAGACACACAGACAGACAGATAGACAGACAGACAGACAGACGGACGGACATTGCTCATTCGTCTTAAAATGACCAAAAACGAATATCCGCCGAACATACTTAGGGTCTTAGATCACTCCTTCGATGTGTTACACTTTTTTTCGTAGCAAATGATATATACCCTCGTCACACTAAAGTGAGGGTATAACTAAAGCGTAATACATTAGCTCAACATTTGCAAAATATCATGATGAAATAGTTTACAGTTTTTGTTAATTAATCAATCATTCAAACTATCCAGAAAAAAATCATCATTGATTTAGCAATGTGTTCATTAATAATACGTCATTTTTAAAGCATACTTTTAGGAATATGTGGAAAGGACACAAAAACAATGAGGCATGTATATACAGTAGATTGGCAAACAAATGTTCGCTTATATGAATATTTATCTTGTTCATGTCGGTTGCCCGTTTAATTCGGTCTGCAATCGTTGATTTAAACTGAGATACTCTCTCCAGAGTATGAAGCCGCCGAGCCGAGCCGCCGATTTTAGCCGCCGCCGACCTTTTTTGACAAGCCGAAGCCGCCGCCGATTTTTGCGGCTATAATCGGCTGAAACACAGCCGCTGTTCCATAGAAAAACTTTAAAATTTGAATAGATACAATTTACATTTTTGATAAGCAAATAGCTATACAGCAGATATATTTTCCCCTTAATAGAAGAATAATGAGTACACATATACACCATTTTTTTTATTGCATTCTAAGAATCTACGCAATTGGTTCTATATCTGGTGAAATTCCACTTCCACAAATTGGGTTATTTGGTGTTTGAAATTGTTCATTAATAAATAATAATATCAAGTTTCAATTTCACAAAAACTTCAAATATGATTTTCTCGAAACCAAAGACAAATAGAATATAAGAAGACATTCCTTCAGGCCGAAACGTCATAATCTATCAGTTACGAACGAATAGGAATGAATTGTAACACGCGAAAAAACAGTATTCCGCGAACATTGATTGAACTTTTTTTGCACTTATCGTTTAATATTAATTTTTTAATTGTGACAATTACAAAAAATTCGGAAAAAACGGTCTGAAAATCCGCGAAAAACTTCACTCGTTGGAATCAAATTCCTATTCGTTCGTAACTGACAATTACTCGCTACAGGAAGGAATGTCTTCTTAAATTATATTGTCTTTGCTCGAAACGACAAATAAATTATACACTATTCATTTATTGGGTGGACGATATGGAAGTGAGTGATTTTCGTTTTGATTCGTTTATTGTCACAAGCGGGAGCTTAACATGTCTTAAAAATCATAATATTGATAGAAATAGAAAAATAATTATAAAAATTCTTGTTAAAAGGAAAAAATAAGAATTATTATTAGATTATGTACATATAGAGATAATAATATATTTTCCATATTTTCGGAAAAAAATCAATGGAGTATTAAAGAATAATATAACATATAAATTAATACCTCCATTCTAAAGAATCTATCAAGTTAAGCTCAAAACAGTAGAGGTCATTCTATTTAAACCACAAGGAAATCCACACAAATTTAAAATTTCACTAAAACGTCGATTCGCCTCTCCTGGAAATAACCTGTTTCGACTTAAGCTATATATAGATGAATGGCTGAAAAATGCAACACTGTGAACGTACAACCGTGTGAACATACAATTTTTGTCTTGCAACGTTGGAAGAAAAGCCATTGTGAGATAATTTGCAGATTGTAATATCTGCGAAGTTTATGCATGTGACAACGGCGCCAACATTTTATTGGCCACTGTCTATAAAATATTTTTATTGGCAATCCTGCATATAAATATTTACAAAATATATTTTAAATATATGAAATTGTAAAATCTTGCCTAAAAATCTGTCATTGTCCGTACATTTGCAGCACTTTAACAGGGTTGATAAAGTTGTCCGATCTGACAATCGTGTAAACACAGCTTTAGCATACTTTGAAAATAGTGTATCATAGAGCCTAGCGGTATGGAATCGATGATTTTTTCACCTCACAAAATCTTACAATTAATTTAAAAACATCTATAATTTAAGAAAAAATACCAGAGCTTAACTTTTCGACTATTATTTTAAATGTTAAAATGTCTATCATAGAGCCGCCGTTTGTCAATTTTATGTCGGCTTAGCCGCCTAGCCGCCGCCGCCGATCTTTAATTTTCAATGGCAGCCGCCGCCGCCAATTTTGGCTCGGCTTCATTCTCTGACTCTCTCGGCTCAAGACCAACTTGCTTTATACATGCTTTATATGCTTTTTGTTATAATCATTTGCAGACAATTTGCCCCTTAAGGTATGCTTTGGTAATGTTGTTCAATACATAGCAAAATGGACTAAAAATAACGAATGTTGGGTTGTTTTTTGCCGTGTAGGTTTTACCATTACGTTAAATAAATCAACATAGGCAGGTAAAGGCAGAATTTTCTTTTTGCAATGGTTAACTAAGTCCCGAGTTTATCAATTTTTGTTAATGACAAGACCTCGGTCGGCCTCGCAAGTATAGTTTTATCCCGGAGAAAATGAAACACCCAGATTTTTGGCAACTTGCAAGTAAACCACAGATTAAATAGGAAAATGACAGCACAATTATATTTTTTTAGTGCAAAAAACACTTCAAAAGGTTCTGTATAGTATGAAGTTCCAATATGGGCTTACAAAATACTCTCTTAAATGATCAACTTTGGAACCATTGTACCATTTATGAATTTCAAACGCTTGTACCGCGATATTTCGCCAAAATATCGGCAAAACCTTTAAAGATTTAGTTAATTGGAATGTTCTTTACAGATAGAATCAAAAATGTTGAGATTGGGCCTCATGAAAATTGCGAGTTTTAGCCGCTCATAATACACTGTGCACCGTGGGAAAAAATAAGTTAAATATGATACGGTGCGGTAAAAATGGTCGGAAGTGGGACCCAACAATAGGGAAGGTCGCTGTTAGAATATAAAATATATTTTTTCCCTAAAGAGTTAAATATAGGCCATGGGTGCGAAGGTAGCTTTTAGAACATAAGGTAAGTTTTTTTTAAATGCATTCCTTTAGTGGCACGTTGGAGCAACAACGATTAAATATAATATAGTGCAAAAATGTTCAACATTATCCAAGAAGTTGTTTTTAAAAAAATATATAAATTAAATACGTCAGAAACAACGGAACGCAGACATTTGTTTTGCTATTTAGTGAAATTAAATTACACACGATATTGCAATAAATAAATTATTATTCCACAACTACGGTTATAACGAACTATAATCCAGGTTTGTTGCAACCGTCTTTGTCTGTACGAGTATGTTGTTTTTAACATTAAGTCAAATTTATGGCGCACAAATCTCAATTTTGTCTGAAGATTGAAATGCTCCATGCAGAAATATTGAAAATTAAAATTTGCATGTGTCCCCACACAGAAAATATGTGCGTCGCTGTCTTCCGCGTCGGATAGACTGAATGTCATGTGCAAATCCCACATAGAGCAGTAAATAAGTAACCGCAAAAAATGCAAACACTTGTTATCAGCAAATTTTATTCGGTTCTGCCAGTGAAAACACAAAGAAACGTGCTTATTCACGGCACTGAGTGCAACATTTATAATAATTAGTTAGACGGCGTTAGTTTACTTCGGAAAGGTCTCGGGAGTGGTCGAGAATGTGATCTGTTAAAATCGAGCGCGGAATAGTAGTTAGTCGTATTAAATTGTTTGTTCTCAGCGCCACCGAAAGAGCGATGCAGTTCAGCAAATCAGCACATCGAATTATTGTGTTGAATTATACGATATACGAGTATTTGTATCTTGCAGAATTGTGCAAATATCCATTTCAAGGGTAGCGTAATCAGAATATAACACTTATTGACGTGGGTTAATGCCAAGTGTATCACTAATAGGACATCCCAAATCGCGGGCCTTTGGATGAGTTTAAGTGAAAATTAATACAAATATTCAAAGGGTAATGATATATACAAGTTTTGTGAAAAGTATATCAGTAATTACCTGTTTGTAGAAGTTCACTTTTTTATTAAGCAAACACTTTAAACGCGAATGAAACAACATTAATAAAATCTTTATAAATAAATATAAAGACACGGGAAAAGTCGACGTTAAGCACACATTTCTACTCTTGAAGCATATTAAGTTATATCATCACAACTAGCGATCAAGACAATTAAGTCTGAAAGGGTTAAATCCTAAACTGTGTTGGACCGTAGACGAACGATAAACATACGATACGTAGCACAGTGGGCTTTTGGTGTTAAAAAATACAATTATATATATTTTAAAAATATAACATTTGTCCAAAAACTAAAAAAAGTAAGAAAGTTCCTTCGGGTAAACTGACTTAAGAATCTTCTCACCTTCAGTCCCAAAAATATTAGTTTTTTTTTGTTTCAATTAAATTATTATCAATATAAATTGCATTTAATAACTGTAATGTAAGTACTGGTATTAAAGTTATAAGCAGTTAACTTTGGTGCAAAATGGTCCATTTGTGTGCGAGGTATCAAAAGGGGCGTGCCTATAACGCCTACTTTTATCTCGACTGTAGTTACTATAAAAGCTTCATACTGTACAAAATTTCAAGTATTTGTATAAACTGATATTAAAGCTATAAGCAGTTATCAATTGTGAGGCGGAATATTAAAGCTTACATTGAGACAATTACAAAAACATTTTTAAAAATTTTTTCCAAGCCCGCGGAATCGGCCTAAAATCGTTTTTTATCGTATCGGGTCACGAAAAAAAATTATCAAATGCGAGGCGGAATATTAAAGCTCATCTAGAGACAATTCCAAAATTTTTTTTTTTAATTTTTTCAGAGCCCGCGGATTCGACCCAAAATCATCCTTTTATCGTAACTGTTTTGTTGTTAGCTCGATTGTCACATGTGATATATCAATGTGTTGGCCTCGACGAGTACTACATTACCTCATAGATGTCGCCGACGTACAACGTCATTTTCTAATGAGGATGTAACTTTTTTGTTGTTAGAATACAAAACTTCTGGAGAAGCATTGCACGAAACGGATTGAGTTCAGCCATTACTACATTTTGACTGTCGTGATAAGATCAGTGAAACCTAATAAGTCTCTAAGTATATATGGACAAATCCCAGAAGCAGTCCACCAACAAAAATAATTTAAATTGATCCAACTTTAGGAAAACATTGGAAAAACACATGGTTCTATACAGTTGTATGAAATAAATTATTATTATACACATTTTGTGTTGTTTTTCTGTGAATTCAATGCAGATGTTTACTTCCAGGTAGTTTCTGTTTTAATTTTTCTCTTATTTCTTTCTATCGTTTGTGATTTTGGTTTTGAGTTCAATTAGTTTATTATTGAATGCTGAACATACAACATCGACAGTCCGAAATATAATTTTTTTTTGTGCGGAAACTAAAGTAAAATTATTACTATTATTATGGCAGAGGATTTAGAATTTGTGTACAATACGCGCTTGCGTACAGGCAGCCTTACTGATAATTTCCAACAACAACTATCATGAGCGTTACAGCGTGATTTCGCACATCACACAAAAGCAGACGAAGAACTAGATTTATTTGAAAACGAAAGCGGTGAAATCATTGAATATGAATTGGAAATTGAAGGAAATGAAATATTCGACAGCGATGCAGAATGCGAAGAAGAAACGGTTTTTTGCTTGGAAAAGATGGTACCAAGTGGAGTACAGCTGATCCCGATACAGTGAGATTCCGCCAGCACAACATCATACGTTTTGGAGGTGGACCAAAAATAAACCTGACCACTCCGCTTGAGGTGTTCAAGCTTTTCTTTTCACAGAATATTACGTCCATCATCGTAACACAAACAAATCTACATATATGGAGAAATAGTTACAGACAAATGGAACGCAGAACATGAAAACTGTACACCACGATATGACAAGTGTTGATCTTGGCGCTTTTATTGGGATACTATTGGCTTTTGGTGTCAGTCATAATACTATGCAGCTCTCAAGACTGATGTGGCAAACTGATGCAATTCCAATATTCAGAGCAGCAATGTCATATATACAATTTGTTACTTTGATGCGCTGTATTCGATTTGACGATAGTCGTACGCGCTCGTTTCGTCAACAAACCGACAAAGCTGCTCCCATTCGCGACATATGGAACTTCTTGAATAACAATCTTGCCAGTAATTTTGAACCATACGAAAGTGTATCCACCGATGAGCAGCTATTTCCATACCATGGGCCCACAAAGTTCACCCAATTCATCCCATCAAAGCCCGCAAAGTATGGCATAAAAGTATGGTGGGCATGCGTTGCGAAAACGAAATATCCGTTGCAAGGAAAACGGTACACTGGTAAGGAGAGAGAACAACGAGAAACAAACCAAGTTTGGCTAATCGATACACCAACAGCGGCAGCACTATTATTGCTGATAACTTATTTACAACATTAGACGCAGCTAAACGTCTTACGTCTATTGAACTAGCATACGTTGGCACCATTAGATCCAACAAAAGGTGGCTTCCCAAAGAAAAGAAAAAAAGACAGCAAACGGCCAGTGCTTTCATCTGTGTTCGGTTTCTATGATAACCTTATATTACAGTGCAGCTACGTTCCAAAGAAGAACAAAGCAGTAAATCTACTATCCACTGTACACCACACCAAGAAAGTTGAAGGCGTAGCAAAAAAACCGGAAGCTGTATTATTTTGCAAATCAACAAAGGCCAGCGTTGATACAATGGACCAAATGGTAACGCATTACTCCACAAAACTCAACCAGACGTTAGCCATTAGCATTTTTTGCAACATGATAGACACTTTAGATGGATTAGCCGCTTACATCATATGCAATGAAAATATAGAAGGACGAGAAGCGACGATTGTTCTTGAACACGCTGAGTAAACAATTGGTGCTTGCTAATACTGAAAATCGCATGAACAACACCTATATTTTGGGACAACATGCAACCCGTTCGGCCATTGAATCTTTCTTTGAAAGGCCGTTGAATATTCCCAGCAACATGCTGCCTAACCAACAAGTCGGCCCTAGTACACTGAGTTCCAGAAAAGATTGCAGAATTTGTTTCACGCAAGACGAAAAGCTGCGTAGGAAGACACGTTTTTACTGCACCAAACGCACTAATCCTGTGTGCCAACAACATTCTAAAGTTGATTATACAGGGTGGCTGATATGTATTCAGGTTGCTATCATTTCTAAACCGCTAGTCTGATAGCTGACAGATTTATTTCAGTGACAGTTCATTTTATTGTTTACAAGCTTACAAAAGCATTTTGATCTATTGCATTCAGGAAAAGTTATTCATAATGGAATTCAAGCGTGATAGTGTGATAGCTTTATATTTTGGTGGAAAAACACAAGTGGCTATCGTTAGAGTCCTCCAGCATTTAAATGTGAATAAATCTTTTGTTTCTCGTACCATTGCTCGTTACCGTGATACTGGCAGTGTTGCATCGCGTCCATAAAATGGGCGAAAAAACGGTAACAACACCAGAAATGATCCGAAAAGTGAAGGCCAGATTTGATCGAAATCCACGCCGCAGTGGTACCCAGCAAAATTTCCCATTACCAAATAACCTAACGGATAAGCTAAATTCAAATCTAGTAACTGCTTATAATTTGGCCTCCCTTCGAATTATTTTTACACATTCATGTCATTGGAGGAAAGTGCTTCCACTCAAGCATACCAGAAGCTGAAAAATAACCACTTATCCCCACGCTTACAATTATTAAAAAGTAAGCGTGGATGTAAGTAATACTTTTATGAGTGTGTTTGTGGGTCGTAGATATTTCTGAGTTGCTACTGCTTGTTCACCACCATCAGTGGTGGCATGCGGTGAGAAAGTAGAAGAGCGTAAAATTGGGAAGAGCGTAACATTGGGATGAGCGCAACATTGGGTAGAGCGTAAAACTGTGAGTGAGTAGTTATCGATTTTTGTCGTCATATGACGAAAAATTTCATTTGCCGGGATTGGTGGGATTGAACTCGCGACCTCCTGGTTTCGTAGTTTAGCATCACAACCACTGGCCTACCTCGCGATTCGTAGACAAATCGCTTAATAATCAAGTACAAAAATATAACCCGTCAAAATCTTGGTAAGTAAATGTCGTTACCACTTGCGTTACCAGGTAATGATATCTCAATATCGCCAGCATTACTTTCGGTAAATAAATAACGACTAACTAAATTAAAACAAAAATAAGTTATTATTAGTAATCTAACGTAGAGAATCTAATTTGAACTTATAAACTTTTCTTTAAATGATTTAACTGAATACCAACTACAACGTATATACGTAAATCATTTAAGTAAAAATCATGTAACGGAAAGTTTATAAATAAAAATAAGATTTTCTAAATTAGATTACTAGCAATAACTTATTTTTGTCATTATTTTGTTAGTCGTTATTTATTTACCGAAAGTAATGCTGGCTATAATGAGATATCATTACCTGGTAATGCAGGTGGTAATGACACGTACTTACCAAGATTTTGCTGGGTAGAAAAATTGCTCGTGAGCTGAACATATCGCGAGAACGGATACAACACATATTAAAAAATGAGCTTGGACTAAAGCCATTGAAGTTCCAAAAAGTGCAAGAGCTCACCGATGCACAAAAAAAAGTTAGACTGGAAAGAGCCAAGGAGTTGCTTCGCTTGCACGAAAGTGGCCAGTTACCGAATTTGGTTTTCTCCGATGAGAAGCATTCCAAATTGAGCAGTTTGGGAACAAACAAAATGATCGGGTTTACTTGCCAAAGAGGTCAGCTGAAAATTTACACCTTCGATTGGCCACCAGAACTCAAGCGCCGCCGATGGTAATGGTGTGGGCCGCCGTAACGGCCGATGGTCGCTCCCCGCTCGTATTCATCGACCATGGGGTCAAAATAAATGCCGAATATTATCGGGAAAATGTCCTAAAGACAGTATTGAAGCCCTGGGCAGACAAACATTTCGGCCGCAGACCATGGACATTCCAACAGGACTCATCACCATCGCACTCAGCACGCGTCAACCAAGAATGGCTTAAAAAGGAGGTTCCTCGCTTCATTTCTACCGCACAATGGCCACGACGATCTCCGGATCTCAATCCGTTGGACTTTTGCGCCTGGGGCATTTTAGAGAGTAAGGTTCGCACTAAAAAATACCAAAGTATCGATCATCTCAAGACGGCGCTTCGCCTGGAATGGGCCAAAATACCGCAGAGCACGTGGCCCCAAAGGAAGTAGTCGCAAGGTGTTAAATAACAAGATCTCGGTGGCCAATTGTGATCACCCCTTCGAGAGATAACACGGTCCGGAAACTTTTCCCGTAACAGAGTAATGGTTTCGTTGCTTGTGTGGCACGTAGCCAAATTTTCCTTATTGATGCGTGGGATGGGTTTTCATTTGAAATATGTGTGTTCGTTAGGTGTATTCTAGTTATGTTAAATTGCCCTTGCAAATTTTGATTGATATCGCGTGTTTTTTTTAGGGGTATAGAACTTCGAATTGAAATAAAACAAAAGAAAATCGTTTTAGGGTCCATCAATTTGGCTTTATTGGAAGGATAATTTTATGCCATTAATGTTTAAATATGATTTCGGGCATGTGGCCGCCGCGGCTGGCTCGAATAAAGCCAATTCTACAGGTCCAATTTTCAACCACTTTTTCGAGCATATGGGGCCGTATGTCGGCAATATCGCCACGAATGTTGGCTTCCAATTCCCCTAACGTTTCTGGTTTGTTGGCGTAGACGAGCGACTTCACATATGCCCGAAGAAAATAATCCAATGGTGTCAAATCACACGATCTTGGTGGCCAATTGACAGGTCCATTCCGCGAAATTATGCGCTCATCGAATGTTTCCTTCAATAAATCGTTTGTGACGTGCGCTGTGTGGCATGTAGCGCCGTCTTGTTGGAACCACAACTCATCCACATTCATGCCATCCAATTCGGGAACAAAATAGTCGGTTATCATGGCTCTATACCGGTCTCCATTAGCTCTCCACAGCTCCAATTGCTGTGCACGGTGGCGAATCGATTCATTCGGGTCCTCTTCAACACTTTGCTCTACAGCGGCAATTGTTTCTTCGGTGCGCACTGTTCGACGTCTCTGCGGATGCGTATTATCACATAGAGTAAACGTAGTGCGAAAACGATCCATGGTTAACCGAATTAATTGCTCTGATGGACGATTATGTCGACCATAAAATGGACGGAGCTTGCGGTAAACTTCGCGAACTGAACCATTATTTTCGAAATAAATTTGCACGATTTGCAAGCGTTGTTCATTTGTCAACCTGTTCATGATGAAATGGCAAACCAAACTGAACATAAATGACATTAGAGTTGCCAGATTTGACCACAAAATGCCAGTTTTTACAAAGCTGTAAAAAAAACACCCTTTATTTAGAGTTTTCTCGAAATGCTATTTCCAAACTTTTATTTGGTAGTCTTTCGATGTAATAAGACACCCTGTCTCGCCCTCCACAGGCGTGTTGCTGTTCGAACTATTTTTACCACTCAAATGTCTTATTGTTTTATAAAAGTCTTTGTTATTTCCTTTGTTAGCAGCAGTTTGAGATTCAGTCTTTCGTAGTAGCATTATTTATATTTTTTAAACTGTTTTTTATTTCTTTGCTTACGTATTTATACTTGAATTTATGTTTCTCTACTCGTGGCAAAATTTGTTCTGCGAGCATTTTCAGCTTTATCACCTTTCTTTCCTGTATAAATTGCAAGGATTGGTTGGTCATCCACTCCGTGTGTTGCTGTTTTTGCTTGAATCCCAAAACTGTTTTACATATATTCGTAATATTGTCCTCAACGAGTCTCAATTTTCTTTCCAAAGATTCACATGTTTTAGTTTATAGTTCCCGCTTTGCTGGAAAATATGTTTGTAATCACGCCGTTTTATAGTTTATCGACGTCTGATATTATTGCTTGCAGAACATATTTTTTCTTAGGGAATAATTTTATTTGTATCCCTGCTAAAATAAGATAATGGTCACTTCCATTATCTGCACTTCTTTTGTTTCTTTTTGGGGTAGCATTTAAGTGATAACATTTGTCTGTTTCAAACTTTAATAATAATATATTTATTTAAATATGTTTTGTTTTATAACACTCAAATAATTTTTAGTTTGTATTCATAAAAGATAACATCATCTCTGTGTTTTCTACTTGTGACATTATATGTTAAGATCTAGTCAGAAAAAACAATTTAAAAAACTCGAACTTGAAAGACCCTAAAATTGTGCACTCTTTTACCGACCTACATATGTATGTCCACTGTCTCTACCATTGGCTACCCCACGGAGAACTCACACGATATTGTGCAACGATTTGGTGTGTTCTGATTACGCTCAGAATGACACTACACTTTAACATTTGTACGAGTGCTATCAATCACCGAGTTCTTCACATAATACGTTACGTACATATCTGCCGGATTCGCGACAAAATTAATGTATGTCTCTCTGTAGATACTCGTAAATAGAGGGTCCGCCCAATAACTTTTTTTTTTGAAAATGCTATAAAAACACTGCTGAATATTTTCTCAAATTTCTTTTTTTATTTGAAAGTACAATCCTTCCGGTTGATAATGGAAAATAATTTCATTCAAATGGCTGCCTCGGTAGCCTACACGATCGGTCCAATTTTTAAGCACATTATAGATTGTGTGCAGCTGTATTTCACCAACGGCTTCACGAATATTGTCCTTTAAAGCGTCAATTGTCTCTGGCTTGTAGGCGTAACACTTATCATTGAGGGCACCCCACAAATAATAGTCCAACGGTGTCAAATCGCCGCGCCGAGGTGACCAAACGACATCAGCTCTGCGGCTGAGAATGCGATCTTCAAAAACAGGGCGCAAAACATCGAGTGTAGCTTCGGCTGTCCTGTTGAAACCAAATGTTGCCAATATCCTCCTCTTAAATTTTTGTGAACAAAAATTCGTTCAACATGGCCCGATAACGATCGCCATTGACTGTAACAGCCACTCCTTGCTCATTTTCGAAGAAAAATGGCCCAATTATGCCTCTGGACCAAAATCCGCACCAAACAGTGACTCGTTTTGGGTGTATCGGCTTTTCAATGTATGCGTTCGGGTTTTCTGTGCCCCAAATGCGACAATTTTGCTTGTTTACATACCCGCCAAGATCAAAATGAAAAAATCATATGAAAATCAAAAATGAAAAATAAAAAAAAACTAAAAACAAAATTTTCAAAGTAATGTCGCAATATTTCCCAGCGTTGTTCAAGCGTATACACAACCATATACGTTCAGCGGAAGGATACAACTAATTATCTGTCAAATAAGACATGAGCTAAGTGTTACCATTCACGAAATAAGCACTAGTTGAAAAAAAACGTTAGATGGCGGACCCTTTAGTAAGTTGTTAGAGCATGCATGGTACCGATAAGATTTCTACAATAATGCAGAATAGCAATTTTTTAATTAACATAACACATATTAACAAACAAAATTTTTTTTTTTTGTTGCGACGCAGGTTTAGTTTACCTCCCTAAAAGGTGGTTTCTTTAAATTGACTCTAGTTTTTGCTATAAACCGCGATATGCAACAAGTAAGGCAATTTCAATGGGGTAACATTACACACCTGCAGAACGGCACCAAATCGACTGCAAAGCCTAGCGCCAGTGACCAGTACAATCAAAACTAATAGGCACGCTTCATTAATATGTTAAGGGCTATATCGGAAAACAGCGAGACCCCGCCATATATCTACATAATTGAAAAGGAATTACCTAAAGAACTAATGCAGTAATAGTCTCAATTGTTTTCAAATTTGGTTTGAATGTATTTTACAGCAAAAAAACGTGACCCAAGAGTAAATTTGGGATTTCCCAAATATCGATACGGGATACGTTATTGCTTATTTCTGATTTTATTTGACAAAAAAGTTACGATAAAAAACGATTTTGGGCCGATTCTGCGGAAAAAATTTAGAAAATGCTTCTGCTATTCTCACTAGTTAAGCTTTCATATTCCGCCTCGCATCCGGCAACTTTTTTTTACACATCTATATATGTATATAAAATTGTTGCGTGACTGACTGCTGATCATCGCCCAGCCCAAACGGCTGAAGCTAGAATAATGAAATTTAGTGGGAGGGTAGTCCTTGGGACGTAGACGTTCAATATTTACTATGGGGCAAAAAGGGATAATGGGATATGGTACCACCGCCAAATCTAAACGGATTGAGCTAGAATCGTGAAATTTGGTGTGAGAGTAGCTTTTGCGACGTAAACTACAACAAAAATATTTTTTTTTTTGAAAATTTTAGGGGCACAGTGGGACAGAAAGGTATATATATGGTACCACCGACAAATTTAACGCCTTCTATTAGAATGGTGAAACTTGAAGCGGATGATGTCCTTAGTAGAACGGATCGGGGTAGTCAGTTTATTTTTATACCCTACACCACACTGTGGTACAGGGTATTATAACTTTGTGAATTTGTTTGTAACACCCAAAAGGAGAAGAAATAGACACATCGTTTATTATACCGATCGACTTAGAATCACTTTCTGAGTTGATTTAGCTATGTCCGTCTGTCTGTCCGTCTGTGCATGTATTCTTGTAATCAAAGTACAGGTCGCAATTATGGTCCGATCTCGACGAAACTTTACACATATTTTTTTTTGGCCCAAGGACGATCCCTTTTGAATTTGGTTAAAATCGGTTCAGATTTAGATATAGCCCCCATATATATGTTACCCCCGATTTGACATGTAAGCGCTGTAAAGACTGTATTTTATATCCGATCAGTACGAAATTCGACAGAAAGAGGTCTTTATACATGAATAAGTATTCAGGGAAGATCGGTTCAGATTTATATTAAAGCTTCATATATATGTTCCTCCTGATTTGGTATCAAACCGCTTTAGAAGTTGTATTTTACTTCCGATCATTAAAATTTTCCAGAAAGATGTTGCTCAATTTAGGAACGAATATTGCTTAATTTAGCGATTATCATTTCAGAATTAGATAATATGTTTCTACCCATTTACCAATTATTCCAAATTATTATGGAAATGATCTTTATCGCATTGTTAGGGAGGTGTAGGGTATTATATAGTCGGCCCCGCCCGACTTTCTGCCTTTCCTTACTGGTTTTATTTTCGTACTTTTCGGGACGCAGTGGGCAAAAACGGTTAAATATGGTACAGTGGTTTAAAAATGTTAAACATGGTCCCATGGTGCTAGGGTAGCTTTTGTAACATAAGCTAGAGATCGGAAGTGATTTTTACAAATTCTATACAGTGGGGGCGGGGCATAAATGTGTTAAATATTGTACAGTTGGAAAAATGGTTAAATATCGTACATTGGACAAAGGGTTGAATATGGCACAGGTTAATAGGTTAAAACTGTGTTAACTATGGTACAATGAGACAAAAATGGTTAAATAAGGTACAATGTGACAAAAATGCTTACAGTGGGGTACAAACAGTTCAATATGGTAACGTGGGACAAAATGGGTTAAATATGGTACAATGGGGCAACAAGCGTTAACAATGGCACAGATGGGTAAAAATGTGCAAACTATGGTACAGTGGGCCAAAAATGCTAAAATGTATTTTACAGTAGGACAGGGAGGTGTAGGGTATTATATAGTCGGCCCCGCCCGACTTTCTGCCTTTCCTTACTGGTTTTATTTTCGTACTTTTCGGGACGCAGTGGGCAAAAACGGTTAAATATGGTACAGTGGTTTAAAAATGTTAAACATGGTCCCATGGTGCTAGGGTAGCTTTTGTAACATAAGCTAGAGATCGGAAGTGATTTTTACAAATTCTATACAGTGGGGGCGGGGCATAAATGTGTTAAATATTGTACAGTTGGAAAAATGGTTAAATATCGTACATTGGACAAAGGGTTGAATATGGCACAGGTTAATAGGTTAAAACTGTGTTAACTATGGTACAATGAGACAAAAATGGTTAAATAAGGTACAATGTGACAAAAATGCTTACAGTGGGGTACAAACAGTTCAATATGGTAACGTGGGACAAAATGGGTTAAATATGGTACAATGGGGCAACAAGCGTTAACAATGGCACAGATGGGTAAAAATGTGCAAACTATGGTACAGTGGGCCAAAAATGCTAAAATGTATTTTACAGTAGGACAAGAAGATGACATATGATTCTGTGGACCCAAAAGGGTTGAACATGGTAGAGTAGGTCATTTCAGGTAGAGAGGGTAACTCCTGGAACATAAATATGAGATAAGAAGTGGGTTTTTGATAATTTATGCTTTGCACTGGGGTTCAGTTGGGGCAGGCAATGTGATTGTTAAGTATGGTTGAGTGGAGCAAAAAGTGTTAAATATGGTACGGTGAAGCAAAACGAGTTATGTATATCGTCCCCTAAATAAAGGAATAGTGTATAATTATTTTATAGTTTCGAGAAAATCACATTTGAAGTTTTTGTGAAATTAGACTTCTTGGAAGATAAATATGTATATTTTACAAGAGAATCGATGATTTCAATTTCTTGTCATTTTAATGTGTGGTGAAATACTCAGGCTACAGCTGATATTCTATTAGTCTTAAAGTGCGTTAATTGTATATAAATGGGATCAAATTACCATACTACATATATACAATATTTTTTTCAATTTAACATTTGACCCACTTTGCGGAAGTGGAATTCCACCAAATTTTTACCAGCTATAGATTCGGTTACGTAGATTCCTTATAATGCAATAACAAAAATAATGGTGTATATGCGTATACGCTATTGTTTTATTGAGGGAACGATATATGGTACATTGGGGCAAAAAAGTGTTAAATAGTTAAAGTGTGGCAAAATAGTAAATTTGGTACAGTGGTGCATAAAGGGCTGAATGTGGTCTTAGAGTGCGAAGGTAGGTAGCTCTTACAATATAAACTAAAGCTAAGATTTTTTTTAAAATAAGTATTTCTATTTAAACCGTGGGGAAAATTCAATTAAAAAAGGTACGGTATGGTAAAAAGTTAAACATGGCACAGATAGGGGTCACTGTGGGACAAAAACGATTAAATATTGTACAGTGGTGCAAAATTGGTTAATTATGCCACATTGGGCAAAAGGGTAAAATGGAGAGATTCACTTGAAGTGAAACATGGTTTTATATTGTACCAGGGAGTGAATGTAGCTATTGGAACATAAACTAGGGGAAAGATGCTAACATACACTGAGCCAAAAATTAACCTTATATAAGGTTAACTTAACCATAAATAAACATGATTTGGAGTCTACGTTATATAAGGTTAATTTGAACATTTTCTTGTTGACTCGTATTTAACAATAATAATATTTAATTTAACTATTCCATGGTTGAATTTTTTAACCATGAAAATTGTTAATATTAACATTTCATAGTTAATTTATTGAAACAATGCATGTTCAATTTAACAATGAAATTGTTAATATTATTAACTATGAAGGTTGTTATTGAAACCTTTTTTATTGTTAATTTAACTATTTAGTGGTTACTTCATGTAACCAGAAACATAGTTGTTTCAATAATTTTTAATATTTATATCAAATAAAACAAGAAAAATTTAACTTTCGCATTTTTATTTTTTATTTTATTTACAAAATATATGTTAATATATATATGTATAAGAAACACCTGAAAAGAAAAAAAAAAACAAAAAGGTTAGAAAATATAAGTATAAATGTAAAAAAGGGTGCAATTCTAAGAAGATCTTTTGACTTTTTACCTAAATTCTGTAGTTCAAAGAGCATAAGCATTTACCGATGGGCTGATCTGATGGAAAATTCTGCCGTCCACGTAAACTCCCTGAATCTTTCGATTATTAAGGGCCAAGGACGGTTAGGCACTTAGTTTGGGGTACTGAGCTTAGTCCGATCTTACGGCAAACTTATAGGAGAGAGGAGATTAATAACAAAGGCAATCTGATAGAAAGCCGATGTCCCACCAAAATCATAATCGGAATAGATATAAAAATCAAGGATTGGGTAAGTCAATGGATGATACATCAAGGAAGTGCACTGAATTGTATATTAAAAACAAGTAAGAAAGTTTTAGTCGGGTAAACCGACCAAGGTATAGTTGTTATTAAAGAATCAATATTTCACTAAATGTTAACCCTTTGTGTGGGAGGTACCAGAAGGAATGGACCAATATGGCCCATCTTTGAACTTAACCGGAGATAGAAAAAAATATTACCGTATACCAAATTTGAAGTGAATCGGTTACTCTTTTCGAGAGTTATCGTGCGCACTAGCCAGCAGACAGACGGACGGACATATCTCATTCGACTTAAAATGACCCAAAACTAATATGCGCTGAACATACTTAGGGTCTTAGATCACTCCTTCAATGTGTTACACTTTTGGCCCGTTGCAAATGATATATACCCTCGTATTACTAAAGTGAGGGTATACAAAAACAAATGTATGCATGCATACCACTTTTCCTGTAATTACTTCGCACACTACAACTAGTATTGATACAGCTTATCAACAGTTTCAAGTATTGGCACAACTTACCAACAGATTCAAGGCCGGACTCCCAGCACAAGCAGCCGCAAGCCACAGAAAAAGAAACAACTGAAAAGAAAAAAAACAAAAACATCATTTATATGTATGTATGTAGGTATTATGAAAGCACTTCTAACAACATATGTATGTATGTACATTTAACAGTATCAACATCGCACAACAAAAAAAACTAACGTATGTATGTACGGCGTAGCAGCCACAAGTGTTCAAACGAAAAGACAAGATGAACACATACCCACACGTACACATCACATCTCTCCGTATGTTTGCTTGCTGCTACATATACTTACGTACATACATTGTTGTTTTTTCATGCTCAGTTAATGCGACAGCGTGTACATATTTTTTTCCACTCTTAACCACTGAATTTCACAATTGTAATCGCATAATCACAAAAAATAATATTAATATTACATTCGCCTTTACTATAATTAAACAGGCACAAAACACTATTAACATTTTTAACACACATATTTTATTATTTCACTTTTTAAATACACATATGTACATACATACTTATCAATGTAGTTCTTTACAAAATGTTTTACTACTTACCTCTATACCAACAGCTTCCGACAACAGCACTAGTCCCATCGACTATTCAACACGAACTGAACTCCCGCACTCGATCAAGCACCGAAGCTGGCATTTGGTGGTGTTTTCAATGAGCGAGATAAAAGGCCCAGTTAGGCAAACTTAACCGTAACGCCCCCGTAGCGTAACGAATCAGCTGATTCGATCTGTCATATGGAAATCACTGTAAACGATTAGCCAACGGAAACGAAACGTAAACGGACGGCTGAATCTGTTGAAATCAGAATTGGACGTTCCGTTTACGTACAATTTGACAACAGCTGATACTACATGTTGTTTACAATTACAATTGTATGTTCACCGAGAAAAGTAAAGAAAATATTTTATTAATTATTTGTTGTTTAAAAGTGCAAATAAACATGAAAGACGAATATTTGATTTCATTGGTGCAGTCGCACGAGTATTTATACAATAAATATAATCCAGCATATAGGATATCTGAAAAAAGCGAGAAGCTTGGAGGCAAATTGACAAGGAGCTGGGCGTCACAGGTGAGTTTTATGAAGATCGCGGCTGACTCCATTAAAAATTATATTTATAATCTGCTTCAGGATTCTTTTGGCGACAGTACGAGACAATCATTGCGCCAATCATCTTCATTGTGGGTTAATTTGACTGCAATATAAGCGTCTCTACAAACGTGGACTTATTTATATGTAGATAGAGATTGGATTTGGCTGAGTCCCTCTTCAATGGAAATAGACATAAGTAAAAGTATTAATAAAACACAGAATATTTAAGATATAGAGTTCAAATTTATTCCAGGTGTAGTGCAAATGTTACATTTTAAGAATGAAATTCAATTTCGGTCATATGACCACTACGAGCCCGTCAACAGCGATATATTCTTTGGACCCAATTTCCCACCACTCTTGGACACTTTTCGAACGGAACGTTGGCAATTTCGCGTTGGATGTTGTCTCTGAGCTCGTCTAAAGTTGTTGACTTAGACCAGGGATATTCCTCAGGGGAAACGCCGCATGGTCAATAAAAAAATGAGGAAAGGCTTCAGAGGATGCTGACGATAATGGTTTACTAGGAGGTACAGGTACTGTACCTAAAATAACTTATTGTCCAAATGGAGAGTACTGAAATATAGCTGTATTTAATTTAAATTAAGAAATGGAAATTGTTTGTATTAAAATAGATTATAAATAAATTGAAGTTTAAGGGACATACCCCCATCGTGTTGGCTGCCATAACTTCCAACATTAACTGATATGAATCTATAGTTAGCATCGCAGATTCCCACACAATTCGGCATATCCCACATTCGTTGAAAATCATTGGCAATGTGTTTGTACTGCTGTGTAGTTTGTTCACATAAATAAATCGGCGAAAGCAAGCGCCACAAAATAATATTTCGAATTGTTGTTTTCCCCAGCTCGTGACTCCATGCAATCGATTGTATGGAACCAAATATCTACAATTTTAAAGAATAGAATGTTAATATTTCCCAACTTGGAATCATAGGATAAAGCAATATTTGACATACAGTGGTGTTATTGCTAGTCTCTCTGCCGGTCTAATCGGTTGCTTTGGCGTAGTTAACTCATATTTTATTAATGTTAATAACACATTAAAAACTGCCATAGGCATTCTAGTGTCCCGCTTTCGCAAGTCATTGTTTATAGGACGTCCACCCCATCTTCTTATCCGACGTTATTTTCTTGATTACTTTTACGAATTTAAAACACAAATTTATAAACAATCTTTTTAAATAAACCTAAACAAAAAGGAAATCGCGGCTTTTTTGTTTACTTATGTGTTGTTGTTGTCAGAACATATGACTCGTTTTCTCAACGTTGGCTAATCGCTCAAACGGGCAGCGTTACGACAACGGTAAAGATAAATTACGGTTACGTATGCCTAACCCGGCCTAAATTCTCTTATGACGACAGTCGCATTCGTTTCAACTTCGTTTAACTTAATACTCAACTTCCTCTAACACAAAGCAGTTGAAAAACGTCGACCACAACAGAGCCGAATTGTTGTTTATCACGCACATTTTTCTGCCTCTCTTTCAAAAAAACCAACCATATATAATGTTAACTTAACCATTTTTCATATACATTTGAACTTATATAAGGTTATTTTTGTCTTCGTAATCAAACATTTACCATGAAAAATTTAACCAGACACATGGTTAAAAAAATCATTGTATTTTCGGCTCTGTGTATGATCCACAAAATTGTATTTCAACATTCAGGGGTACAGTGGGGAAAGGGATAATTATTGTACCATGATGTCAGGGTAACTCTTGGAACACTAACAAGAAATTAAATGGGGGTTCGTTTTTTGTTGCATGAAAGTAATCGATTTGATTCATTTTGCACCATATGTAATAATCATGTAATTTTAAAAGAAAGAGGTGTTTTTTAGTATCCTAAACAATAATATAATCATAAAGGCGGATCCGCACCCACTGAGAAAATGAATCCTTTTTGGAAAGTGGTATCTAAATTAGTCATTAAATCGATACCTCCTAATACTATGCTAAGTCGAAACAGCTGGGTTTTTAATATACTGTGTATAAAAGCAAAAAATCTAACATAATAACAATTTTAAAGTAACGTCACCAGCGTACAATAAAACATATTAATTGCGTTGCTTTCCAATTATTTAAGTCTAATAAATTAAACGATTTTCTATTAAATTCATGTAGAACATCTTTTCCTGCAAAAAGTTAGGCTTAATTGCGAAATAAACTAAAAAACATATGGATTTCGTCAAGAATTACGATTTTGTTATCAAAGTTTAGAAGTTTCTATAAAGATCTATTCTCTTTGTTAAAGTGGAAATTGTTTTTTTTAAATACTGCTGGATTAGCTTTTACAGTGCATCTCTGACATGCGAAAACCCCAGTGCTACCTTTACAACATCTAAAGAATGATCAAACTGGCATGTTGCAGGTAAAATTTAATATTATGAACGGTTGCTGTAGCAGCTTGGAGATGCTGATTTTGAATTAAAAATCTCTGCCATTTAAATGAATACTTTATAGAATAATATATTTCATGTGATTCGTCGATTTCTAAATAAGATTTTTTTTCGGAATTATTACCTTCAAACCATCGAAAAACGTCATGAATTTTGTTTTCAACAATAGCGTTTCAACAGCGTTGTACCGCCGTCACACCGCATATCGGTGTTATCATTTTGACGCTTTTACAATGCTTCATCCCACCGTGTGATGATGGTTCACATTGGTTTCACGACGCTTTGAGGATGGTATTGTTCTAGCTGGGTAGATATTTATAGATATTTCATTTCAAAATGGAGTCGTGTTATTAGTGCAAAACTCCAAATATTTCACGTTCAATAATGGAGTCGAATAGGGGCGTCCACGCCCTTTTATCCGATATCTCCCACTATATGTTGAGACACACGCAAATTTTAGGAATGTTAGTGCAGTGTTTAGCTAAATATACCGTATACCGACACCAAATTTTAGAACACTTGGTGGAATAGTTCTCTGAATATATAGACGGAGTTACGCCCATTGATCCGATCCCTCCCATTTTTGACCAATCACGTAGACTGTCACCAAATGCATATACAACAAATTACAGCACTCTCGCTAAAACAATTTTCAAGATATCTCAATTTCAAAGTTTGGCTCATAGGGGCGCGGCCACGCCTATTCATCCGATCCCGTCCATTTTTGGGACAATCACGTGGACTGCAATTATATTCATTACACTCAGGAAAAATCGTAATTTTTGATATGTTTCAATTCAATATTTTTTACCAAATTCATTTTATTTTAAAACAAAAAAATTTAGTTGGGCACGTATAAATATGTTACAGTAAAATACATTTGCGAACTGACTCTCACAAATAAATTATGTGTTTACAAATAAGGTTATTGTTTAAGAATGTTTCCAAATACTGTATATTAATTAATTATAATTTTATTTTAGATTTGAAAAACTTCCACATATCATTTAACCATATACTAGTAAATGGACTTGACCTAAACTGCCTTCAGAGGATGTTATAAGTTTGTCGGATCTTTTTCGAATTAGAAATGCAGACATAAAAAATCACAACGCAATAGAAAATCACATAAAAATAATAAAATTGCATTACACCGAATTAACTATGGAAAATTATTCAAAAAGTGAAATTCCAAATCCCGGTTACAATTGGGATGTACCCCAGCAAAAGTTGAATCCAGCGAAAAAGAAGAAACGCAATAAAAGTGATTTGGGGGACAATTTCGTGGCACCCGATGGCGGATGGGGTTGGGTGGTGGCCATTGCCAGTGGCATTAATACAGTAAGTTTAAAATATAAGTATATCCAATTCCGCACTGGTCTCGCGAAATGATGATAATGCTTATTATAAGAATTTATTTCCCATAGTTGGTGACATTTGCTACGGCTCAGCAGTTTGGCATAATATTTCGAGGACATATGGCGGACTTGGGGATTTCAAGCTCGCAACTGACAACAATTATCAACACCCAAATCGCAGTTTCGTCAATGACAGGTGATGTACGATTAATATACAATTTGTCCACTTGTCAAGCATGTACACTAGTAAATCTAATAGAAAACAGCGTAAAAACAGACAAGCTTGTGATATCAGTATGCTTGATTTTGTCAATTGTTGTACCAATTGTACCCGTAATTTGCGTAACATATCGAGGAAGTAAACAAAGGTCCTTTGCAACTTTAGCATGAAACCATTTTTAAACCTTTTCCACGTCATTTGAGATATCGGTCGGTGGTTTCAAACCTTTTTTCTGGTTTTTTGTAACTTTAGATGGTCATGAATAAAACGAGACCATTACGAATAACATCTTATCCGAAAATATCTTGTAAGATATCTTTGAAGCCCCAGATGAGATGGAGAAGTTATATTAGAAGAAGATGAGGCCACTAGGCTACTTAATTTGGCATTATTAAAAGCTTCCCAGAACCAAGTACGATAAATGGTTCTTCAGTTTGTTTTTTTAGAGGTTTATCTTTATTTTGATGGATAAACAGATTCCATCCCACTAATAGACCACAAAGTTCTTAAAGGAAATGGCATAAGCCTTCTTTTGAGCAAAAAAATCAAAAATTAAAATATGGATTTTTACAAAGATGCAATAAAATTCACAATGAAATGTTTTTGCTATTTTTTTTTTCTTTGATTTTCTTAAAAAGGTTGATTGTCATCTAAGCGTTTTAGAAGCCACATTACCCAGCACACATAGTACTTATACGAGTACATAGTGTAGAATTTAGAAAACTCTATTCAAATTTAAATATAGCCCCCATGTTGTTCTTCGGTTCTATAGTGAAGATTTGGTGAAGATTTTCATTTATTTTAATGTAACTTCGGAACCAAAGTAGTCCCACACCAAAATTTATTTTATAAAAAAATTAAGGAAAAAAATTAGATCGATTCTGAGATATCGCAATTTATATTTTTATTTCCGCGAAAAGTGACCGAAATAAATTGTTTAGATAAAATTAATATTTTTTATGAAAAGTGCACGGAAAATATATTAATAAATATTTTTTTCTGAACTTTGACCTCGCCCCCTACCTCCAGTTTTCATTTATTTTTTTTTAATATTGTGGGTCATTACTCCCACATACTAGAATAACGTTTTCTAAGAATTTGAGAAAGATGCAATTTTTGACCTGTGACACTTGAGAAAGAACTACCAACAAACAAAATTGCTAAAACGTGACAATTTTCTTTTTATTTTGCAGAAATGGTAGACACTAATATATAGTTCTTTGCACTAACAATGAATGTTGCCAAATTTGAAGAAAATCGCTTAGGATTTAGATATAGCCCCGGTATACACTTATATCCCGATTTTGAATCTGAGCGCTAAAATATTTTTTTGCTAGATCATTATCATTAAGAAGACAATATTGATAAATCTTGACAATATATGTAATTGTAGTATATCTATTATATATAAATTTGTTGCGTGACTGGTCATCGCCCAGGCCAAACGGCTGAAGCTAGAATCATGAAATTTGGTGGGATGGCAGCCCTTGGGATGTAGACGTGCAATAAGACGGGATTTTTCGAAATTCGTACGATTACCCGCACAATGGGGCAAAAGGGATAAGTATGGTACCACCGCAAAATCTAAAGGGAATGAGCTAGAATCGTGAAATCTGTGAGGGTAGCCCTTATGAGGTAGACCCAGAAATTGACATTTACGCGCACAGTGGGGTAAAAAGGGATAAATGTGGTACAACGGCCAAATCCAAATGGTTACAGCTAGAATCGTGAAATTTGCTTTCAGAATAGCTCTTGGGACGTAAACTAGAAATTTTAGGGGCACAGTGGGACAGAAAGTGATAAATATGGTACTACCGCCAACTTTAACGAATAGAATTAGAATGGTGAAAATTGAAGCGTGGGATGTCCTTAGGATAACGGATCGGAGTAGTCAGTTTTTGATTGCAATCGTACTTTTCGGGACACAGTGGGGCCAAATGTGTAAAATAGGGTACAGTGGTTTAAAAATGCTAAATATGGTTCTAGGGTAGATATTGTAACAAAAACTAGAGATCGGAAGTGATTTTTGGAAATTCTAACTTTAAGAGGAACAGTGGGGCAAAACGGGTTAATTATGGTGCATTGGGGCAAAAATTAATCAATCTGGCGAAATTGGAACTTAAACTTGAGATGTGAAGAGCACAGTGGGTCAAAAACATTAAATAATGTATAGTGGACAAAAATGGTACAGTGGATAAAATGTGATTAAATTTGGTACAGTTAAGGGTTATTAAGTATAGTAGAGTGGGGACAAATTTTAAATATGGTACAGTGAGACAAAAAAGGTTAGATACTGTAGAGTGGGGGCAAAAATGTATTAACTATGATACAGTGGGGTAAAATGGATTTAATATGTCAGTGGGTCAACAAGGGGGTTAAATATGGTAGAGTGGTGAAAATTTTTAAATATGGTACAGAGGAAAAAACTTTTAAATAGGGTACAGTGAGACAAAAAGGGTTAAATATGGCGCAGTGGGGCAAAAAGGGTTATGTATGGTACAGTGGGGCAAAAAGTGTTAAATGTGTTACGGGGACAAAAAAGGGTTAACCATAGTTCATCGGGGAAAATATAGTTAAAAATGGTAAAGTGAGACTAAATGGGTTAAATATGGTACAGTGGGCCAAAAAGCGTTACCTCGGAAATCGTGAGGCAAAAATACGTTAACTATGCTACAGAGCCACAAAAAAGATTAAATACTGTACAATGTGACAAAAATGGTTGACTATTGTACAGTGGGTCAAAAAGGGTTAAATATGTTACAGAGGGGAAAAAATGTCAAAAATGCTAAAAAAGTTAAATAATGAATGAATGGAGCGAAAATGATTAAATATGATCCCAATGGCAATTATAAGTCTTGCAACTTAAACTAGGCTTTATTGTTACCTTTTTTTAATTAAAACTTTTAACGACACGGTGGGACAAACATTGTGTTATATTGTTTCAGGGTGTTAATGTAGCTGTTGGAACATAAACTAGGGGAAAAAGGTAAAATATGGTCCAAAAAATAGTTTTTGACTTTTCGAGGTACAGAAGGAAAAGGGATAAATATTGTACCTTAGTGCCAATATAAACAAGATAATATATTCCCATATGGAATAGTCATTTGTTTTTGAAAGAAAAAGGTAAAACTATTCTACAGTACCCTAAAAATAAAATAAATAAATGATGGGGCTGCGAAGCGCACGTGGCAAAGCTAGTTTTGTATATTTTTGCATATTCTCTGGATATGAATTTTATGCAAAAAAAAAACTATGCATATGTTTCTCAATCCCATCTGCAGTGTCTCAAAGTGGGTCACCTCGGGTGTACGAGTATGCAATTTATAAATAACTACATGTAGATTTTGTATTCCTAAATATATATATAACATTAAGGTGGTTCTTATATTTTTTTGGGGGAATTTTCTATGGGCCCACCCGGAATTATATTAGGAGTGTCGAAAAAATTAGATTTTTTTTTAATTTTTTGACGCCGTATAGACTGTGTTTGGGGTTTAATGATGTTTGGGGTTTAAATATCCGTCTCTTTGTCGGTCGTTTTAAGTTTATTCGCAATAAGTGGTTACTATGTATAATTGTATGATCTTAGTGAAATTCGGCACAAATATCTTTTTTATATAAAAAATAAACTGTATTTTATGCAATTCGGTTTAGATTTAGATATAGCTCCCATATGTATGTATCTCCCGATTTGGCATATTTTCTCTGTATAATGAATATTTTCGACCCAATCCAATTCAATTATAGAATATAGCATTGTAGTACGTTACGAATTATTTGTTTCTTACATTAGAATAAACATCCAAACGGCTTCGGAAACATACAAAAATCTAATTTTTTTCGACATTTCTAATATAAATCCAGGTGGGCCCATATAAATTTCTCAAAAAAGATTTAAGAACCAACCTAATATAACATATTTTTTGGGGGATTCTACTAGTCGAATAAATGCAAATATAGCTAGTGTTACTAATGCAGTTAGCACGGACCTCAGCCGTTTATGCTCTGTAGAAATCGAGATAACCTAAAGACAAATCACTGTGATTAACTTCGACATTTATAGTAGGATTTATTTCTGATTTATCTTGTTTTGTCAGAATCCGAATTCGCTAACTAATGGACATAACACATTGTATATGTGTGCAGAAAAATTCAACAACAGTCGTAGACAATTTATACCAGCATGTACTTACGAGTATACACTTATATCTTGGAAAAAGTTAAGGAAAATTATTCATAGCAATGTTATATATGTATCGATTGGTAGTGACTAGCAGAATCCATTTATGTAAAAATTGCTAAATCAAAAATTTCGGTCTTGTTGTTATGCCAGACAACCACAGATATGTATGTATAACAAGCAAAAAATTGGTAACTACGTGTCATTACCAATTACATAACATTACCCTATACATTACATTTTGCCAAAAAATAATGACTTACTGATATTGGAATAAAAAAGTAGTTAAGTTAAGTCAGACCAGTCAGTCAGAGTATTGTAAAATATGCCACTGAACACCCACTTTTAATAATGAAACGTTGATATAATTTAGAAATTTTATAAAATTCGGAGTAAAAACATATCTCGTCGTATGTATATAAACAGTACAGCATTTTATAGCTCATTGACTTGGGTCGAAATTCTGACAATTGGATGTGAAAACACCCCCAAAAATAAGAACTTCTGCATCATTCGTTTAGTCAAGTTGGCTCAATTAATAATTTAATGGTCATACGAATTTTTTTGTTCAATTTGGATTTTTTTGCACTCTTTCTATATTTTTCTTGGTATACCGTATGGAATATCTCTGTTGTGTCTGAAGCAAAGTTGTAGATATGAGTTGTTATATGATATGCGTATATACGCTTATGAAAATCATTATTGGTTAAGGTGCTGTTGTGTGGAGGTAATTTCTCCTAATGTCATCATGGCCATGTAAAAATAATCTGAAGGGTGGCTAAATCGTATGTCATTGTTTCTTTTGAATTTGGCTTACCCACCAGGGTACCTGGCAATGAGAATTTTTGCTGTTAGAAATTGCCTTTTTGTTTTATATGCAAGTCGAACTTTCATGTCATGTACTTACATACGTATGTATATATGTTTTTTACTTGTAGGCCTTTTTAATGGACCTCTTTTTCGAAGATTCTCATATCGACAAGTTAGTCTGATAGGATCGTTACTAATTTTCGTTGGACTCTTCATATGCGTATTTGCAGATTCATTTTTATTTTATATGTTTTCATTTTCCTGCTGTTACGGTAAGTTTTGAAAAATTGAATATTATTTTTTACATGCCTTTGATATGTTCCTTCGTCTAGGATCGGGAAGAGGTCTTGTGATTTCTGCTTCTGCAATAGCTATTAACACATACTTTAAGAAGAAAAGACGCACCGCTGCTTCCTATCAGTTTGGGGTGGCTGCTTTGGGTCCTATAATATTGCCCTATGTTGCTACCTTTCTCCTGAGCTATGTCGGTGTGAGGTACACTGTGTTGTGCTTTGCTGGCCTCTCCCTGAATACTTTTGCCTGTTCCCTTGTCTATCAACCGGTGAAGTGGCATGTCAAGGTTCAGGATAAGGATGCTGAAGATTCTAAAAAGCTAAACACTTCTGATGATAACTATGATCTAAACATTGCGCAACCGGATGACGCAATAGCCCAAAAAAAGCCATCATTTCAAAATCGTTTAGGAAAATGGGGAAAACAACAGCAACATCTACAGAATCTAAAAAAAGGTGGAAAGGATACGAGTGAAGAATTCGAGCGCCTAAAAGATGGTAATAATGATGACTCAAAAGAAAACGCACCGCAAACTGCCCTGAAGGAGAAATCCGATTCCCAGCGGGTACTGAATGGAGACAGGCCAAAGTCTGAAGAGTCTAATAGGAAGGACCGAGCAAAAGAGGAACAAGGCAATAAATCTTTTATGAGAAATATTGTCACATTCTTCGATTTGGATTTACTGCGTGATTTCTCCTACATGAACCTGGCCATAGGTTTAACTCTGATCAACTTTGTCGAATTAAACTTTGCTATATTAACCCCATTCATTTTGTCCGACTTTGGCTTCGGCAATCATCAGATCGCTTTGGCCATGTCACTGTTGGGAGTCTGTGATCTGTTTGTACGTTTCCTGGTGCCACTTATAACGTCCAAAATACATCTGAGCAACAAAGAGTTCTTTGCCATCGGTCTTTTGGGAATGTGCATTGGACGGGTTGTGCTCTCCCTTACCACAGATTTCCACATTCTGATTGGCGTCTTTTTGTGGCTGGGTCTGAGCAAAGGATTCCGTACAATATTTTGGGCCCTTATAATTCCTGCCCATGTACCGCTGAAGAGACTTCCGGCCGCAGCCGGTATTCAGCGTCTGATGTCGGGGATATTTTGCATGACTTGCGGTCCTCTCATTGGTAAGAGGCAGTGTTCAGAAGAAAGCAGTACGTTATACGCACGGTTCCTACAGAGAACACTAACGTTATTTATTTTTTTAGTGTTACTGTTAGCAAACGTCCCTGGGTTACGAAATGCTTTTGCGTAGACGTAGTGATACTGTTAGTGTTCTGTTCAAAAGAACGCCATCACTACGACGTAGTGATACTGTTCTAAGAACCGTACGTTATCGTAGTGGTACCGTTCGTTGTGTTCTAACAACCGTACGTTAACGTAGTGGTAGCGTTCGCGAACAGTAACACTAAAAAAATGTTTAGTGTATTCTGTTCTCTTGTAATGTTCGCGTTACTGCTCTGTTCGCGACGAAAGAACGGTACAGAACGCTAACGAGCCGTTCCATTGGGTTTTTTCGGAACTCTGGTAAGAGGTTGTTTTTTTTAATATTTTTCTATTTCTAGGTCTTATACGGGATAAGAGTAGTTATGCGGTTGTATTGAATTTCCTCAATCTGCTCTGTTTGATGGCCTTATCCATGTGGCTGCTGGAATTTTTAGTACGTAAATACCGCTCCGACAATTCGACCACAGTGGACGTAGACTCTAAATAATGTTTTACATGAATCTCTGTAAATATGTATTTCGCAATTTAGTTACGAGTATTATCCAAAGTTGTGAATTTATTTAATAATTATATATTGTAATTACATATATATTTGAACTTAATTATTAATGCATTTATATATTAATATTAACTTGTTATTACATTTATAAGTAAACAAATAAAAATAAGATATTTTCAAATTGGCCACAGATAATTTTTTCCATTTAAAAAAATAGTTTCACAAAATTTTATTCAGAATTTATATAAACAATGGTCGTCTCCAAGTGTTAGTGCTACCAATTTAAAATTCTGTCCTTTTGTCAGCTTTATTTTTTTTATCGAAAATACATCGTTTGGCCACCTTTAATAAACGCGAAAAAAATATTTAAAACAAACTTAACGCTAAATTATATTAGTATTTGGACCATACTATAAATATATATATGTATATAGCGTAAGTTCGATAAAGTCGGGATAATCTATAAATTTAAGAAATTAATGAGGGCCACAAATGTTGAATATATCACATTCACGTAGAAACACAAGGTCAGCAATGATCGTTAAAACAATTAGCAAAAATTTAATTTTTGATTTAAAACAACCTTTATTGTGCCAAAAAAAACTATAAAAAAGAAAGGGAAGAACACAACGACTATTTGAAAAATTCATTGGATAAACTTTGAAATTATAGCCCTTTTGGTAGAACTAAAAGAATTTTAACAATATCATTTTTAGACGTGTGGTTTTCAAGTGGAAATAAAACGCACACACGTAGCCAAGAATTTAGCTTTATTATAAAGATAAGGGTTTGCCATTATATTTTATCTGGCTCGAATAAATTCTAGTCGAGAGGCCCAATTTTCGACCACTTTTTGCAGCATTTGGTGCTGTATGTCAGCAATAACCCGCCGAATCTTCTTTTCCAAGGCGTCAATCGTGTCAGGCTTATCTGTGTAGACCAGCGGTGTTAAATCGCACGGTCTTGGAACACACGCTACAGGCCAACTACGCGAGATAATGCTCGTTTGACTTGGCTGTAGTACATGTAGCGCCGTCTTGTTGGAACCAAAGGTCGTCCACAACAACACCCACCAATTCAATGACGAAAAAGTCATTAATCATGGCTTTATAGCTTTCCCCATTGACTGTAACATTATGGCCGTCTTTATTTTTAAAGAAATATTGACCAATGATTCCCTTTGCCCATAGAGCACAACAAACAGTGTCTTTTTGTGGATGTAACGGCGTCCGAACAATGGCTTGTGGATTATCATTACCGATAACCGATCCATAGGAAGCCGCGCGCGATCCGAACCATTATTTAGGTAATAAATTTGCACGATTTGCAAACGTTGTTCCGGAGTAAGTCTATCTATTGAAAAGGCAAACCAAATTGAGCTTAAATCAAGTGACAGCTGTCAAAAAGACCAACTCCGAAAAAATTATTGCCAGATTGAAAACCACACATCTAAAAAACACCCTTTATAAGATGCTGCGAACTAAAAGTGTAACAAATTGAAGGAATGACCTAAGAATATTTGGAGGAAATTGTTTATGGGACATTTAAAGTCATTTGAGCAATGTCCGTCCGTCTGTCTGGCGGGTGCGTACGATAACTTTCGATAGGAGTAACCGCTCAAAGATGGAAATAAGATCAAAGATGGGCCAGGTTAGTACACTCCTTCTAATACCTCCCCCACAAAGGGTAAAGATTTAGCGCAATATTAGTTCTTTAATAACTTCTATACGAGTACTACTTCTCAGAATCTTTCATTTCAATTCCACGCATTAGACCAAGATAGTCGGTATCACCTTTGGGATGTTGTAACGACCCTTTTGGTACCTGCCATACCTATGTACCATTTTGCACAAAAATTTTATTTGAAAATCAATAAATTATGTTTGGAACGCATTTGTTAATATATTAGAACAAAATATATTTGCGAGCTGACTTTCACAAATAAAATATGTGTTTACCCACAAAACAAACTTATTATTTAGGAAGTTTTCCAAATATATTTTATTTAAAAAGATTTTTTAAAACTTTGCTGAATTTTAGTTAGTTTTTCCAAAATGTTGTGTTATACTTTATATTTAAAAATATCATAAGCAGCATTAGCTTTTGTTTTACAGCACTAATTGTTATTTATTATTATTCCACTTCATCACTTTTTGTCAATCCATCAATGCAATTTATATATGCTTAGTTACAAACATATACAATTTCCAAAAATTGCACCTTGAACTTCTGAAGAACAGAAAACTTACCTTTAAATTAAGACATTGATACATTGTCAAAATACTTAAATACAAATTAATCTTTGTTTCGAAAATATTGGTTTCAAATAAAAAATATTAGGATGCGAATATAGTTTTGTTTAGAACAGAATCCTGGTATTAAATTTATAAGCTTTTGGTGGAAAACAGTCCATTTATGAGGGAGTTATCAAAATGGGCGTGGTAATAAAGCCCATTTTTGACTGGACTGTAGGTATTATAAAAGCTTTACACTACACAAAATTGCAAGAATTTGTATGTACTGGTATTCAAGTTATAAGCTGTTAAATTTTGGTGCAGAATGGTCCATTTGTGTGGGAGTTATCAAAAGGGAGGGGCAATAACGTCCATTTTTACCGAAATGTAGGTACTATAAAAATATTACACTTTACAATATTTTCAGTATTTTTATGCACTGGTAGTAAAGTTATAATCTGTTAAGTTTTGGCGCAAACTGGTGCATTTGTGTGGGAGTTACCAAAAGGGGCGTTGCAAATTCGTCTATTTTTGTCAAGTTGCTAGCGACTATTAAACTAATACTATGTGTGGAATTGCAGAAGATTTGAGTAAGTAGTATAAATGTTATTATAGACTCAATATTTCATGAAATTGCATCTCTTTGTGGGGGAGGTACTACAAGGAGTGGACCTTCGAACTTAGCCGGAGATAGACAAAATATTACCACATACCAAATTGCAAGTTTATCGGTTACTGCTTTCAGAGTTATCGTGCGCACCAGCCAGCAGAGAGACACACAGAGAGACAGACAGATAGACGGACATTGCTCAAATGACTTAAAACAAGTAAGAAAGTTCCAGTCGGGTAAACCGACTAAGGTATTCCCTAACTTTGTGAGTAATACAATATTGAATATTACAAGAATTATTCTGTCAATTTGTGTGGGAGCTACCAGAAGGGGTTTAACAAATACACCTATTTTTCGCTGAACAGTAGATACTTTAAATTCATTGGACTGCGCCGAATTATAAGCGTTTATGTGCACTGGTATAAACGTTATGAAATATTAAATTGTGGTATGATTTGGCCATTTTGTGTGGGAGGTACAAAAAGGGGCGTGGCGATAACGCCAGTTTTTCACAGGGCTATAAAAACATTACACTGTACAAAATTTCAAGTATTATTATACACTTGTATTAATGTTATAAGCTGTTAACTTTTGGTGCAAAATGGTACCTTTGTGTGGGAGGTACCAAAAAAGCATGACACTGTGCAAAATTTCAAGTATTATTATACACTTGTATTAATGTTATAAGCTGTTAATTTTTGGTGCAAAACGGTGCATTTGTGTGGGAGGTACCTAAAGGGTCGTGGCAACTTTGCCCATTTTTCTCGAGTTGATAGCGACTAATAAACTAATATTATGTGTGGAATTTCAGAAGATTCGAATAGGTAGTTTAGTAGTTATTAAAGAATCAATATTTCACAACATTTTAACCCTTTGTTGGGGAGGTACTAGAAGGAGTGGACCAATATGACCCCGGAGATAGAAAAAAAATATTACCACATACCAAATTTGAAGTCAATCGGTTACTCCTTTCGAGAGTTATCGTGCGCACCAGCCAGCAGACAGACAGACGGACGGACATTGCTCATTCGACTTAAAATGACCCAAACGGATTTCCTCCGAACATACTTAGGGTCTTAGATCACTCCTTCGATGTGTTACACTTTTTTCCGTAGCAAATGATATATACTCTCGTCACACTAAAGTGAGGGTATAATGAACCAAAAAGGATTTCCGCCGAAGGTCTTAGGTTACTCCTTCGATGTGTTACACTTTTGGCTCGTAGCAAATGATATATACCTTCCTCTATAAGGTGAGGGGATAAAAACATTTATTAATAAATCGTGAGATAAACAAGTAAAAACTTCTTTAAGTTCTGCCAGGTCGAATATTATGTATACCAACCCATTTCGGAATAACAGCCCATGTCGGAAAATTACGATTTCGTGATTTTAGTATTGAGCTAAGAAGTTCTGACGTAATGAACACAGTGGTCAAAGGAAACAACGAGCTTTTGTGAAACCTCCTTGCATACCAGTCAACAAATAAATGACCTGAAGCAGATTCATTTACAGTTATTTACGATGGTCCGTACTATATATACAAATACATTTAATTACACACCTTACACCACACTTGCTTAAACAACAACAATTTTATAAAAAAGTGAAAATTTTATAAAAAAGTGTAAAAAAGTGTCAAGTCTTATAACTTTCACCACAGCAAAATGAGACACTGATCATAGAAATCGATTAACATCTTTCGTTTTTATTTACAATTGAGTGAAGGTATCTCATGTTGAATCGAATGTATCTCTTTGGAAAAAACGTTGACGACTTTTTTATGATTCCCATTTTTTCTGATTTTTTTGAAGAAACCACAGTTATGAGCGGTCATTATTTTGAAAGTTTTGAAAAAAATGAAAAAAAAAAAAAATTAAAAAATTGCCCAAAATACTGATAAATAAAAATTTTAAAACCATTTTGTGCGTGAGGTTTTTTTTATCGAATCACCTTATATGTAAGATTTTATATAATCTTAAATAAAAACTCATCTATATATGATACAGGGAAAGGTGGTTGTATTAAAGTCATCACCCTAATACATACATCTCGTCGATTTATGTGCGTGTGGGTTTGATGTTGCGTCAGCCAAAATCAACCACCAATACTGATAAATAAAAATTTTAAAACCATTTTGTGCGTGAGGTTTTTTTTTATCGAATCACCTTATATGTAAGATTTTATATAATCTTAAATAAAAACTCATCTAAATATGATACAGGGAAAGGTGGTTGTATTAAAGTCATCACCCTAATACATACATCTCGTCGATTTATGTGCGTGTGGGTTTGATGTTGCGTCAGCCAAAATCAACCACTTTAATGAGAGTGGTTGAGAGGGTAATTTTTTTGCGCTCTATAATGGTTCTGTTGCTTAGAGATTAACTTAAGCTTTTTCTTACTTTAAGCCATATTAGGCTTAATTTTCCTTTTCAAGAAACGTTTACTTGATTTCAAGTATGTATTATATACTTATTGTAAGCCTTACAGCACCCAGATTAGTTAAAAAACGTGTTTTGTTTCTGCAGTCAAATTTTGTTTCGAAATTTGTAGACCAGTGTAATCTTTATACTAAATTAAATTTTTAGGTTGAAAATATGTTGCTCTAAAAAACCCTCGCCTTCTTCTCTAAGAGGGTAAGATATTTGGATACATTTTGTCGACGAAAAGTGTACTGTAATTGTTTGCGCCCTTTTTGTCACCGCAAAATACGAGTATAGTATCTGAGATTGTACCTTGATTTGTACGCATTGATTTAGTACGTCAAGAGCAATATCATAAATATAGTATCAATAAATATAGTAAAACACAAATATAGTAAAACACAAATATACGAGTATTTGTCGGGGCTCACACTTATGTTGTTCTCATTGTGGGATATAGTAAGGCCGACAACAGCACATGTATACATTAGGGATATAACTTTTTGCAATTTTTGCAAATATTAAAAACACCACCCCATTGCCGTGTGGGTCATGAAAAATATCAATAATTATTGTGCCACTTTTCCTCCGTCGTGAAAAAAGTTTCCGCACCAACAACGTTGAATTTTTGTTTTGTTTTTTTATTTTTTTTACGGCTGTTACTTTTGTCTTTAATATGTTATTTTTTGTTTAAATCTAATATAATTTTCACTACCAAGCCATTTATCATAAGTGTAATGCAAAACTTTGATCAAATCGGAATATTTTAAGCAGAAAAAGTACATCAGCGCAGCAACATATACGGCGAGCGTGCGATTAAGGTGGTGCAGGATATATGTATATCCACTTTAAAAAACCATACGCATATTAAACTTAAAATTTATATCTTACAAATGCTAGACTTTTTGGTTTATTTTACCTCTAAAAATACATATATAAACCTATATATGTTTATACAATAATTTAAAAATCATAATATTTAAAAAATAAAAATTTGAAGCACTTTAGACATCGCTTTCGGTGCTGGAACTTTTTCCACCGAATCAACCTAAAAAACTGTTTTTTTATCATCAGAACAACATTCCCCACGTGGTGCTGGAGTGGTATTTTGCATTCAAAAAAATGTTATATCCCTAGTATACATACATATGTATGTTTGTAAGAGATTATTCGTTAGATATGAGACCTTCTACTATTAGTCATTCTAAGTGATCATAAATGGCTAGCAATAATTTGGATATCTCTGTTTCTTTTAGAACTGGAAGAATATTTTATGTCTGATAAAATGGTGAATTTGGTAATTTATGTAGTTTTGATGTACTAAGCACAATTAGATATATCAATAATGTAACAAAATATAAATTTCAATTATTATTATTTAATATTTTAACGAACATTAAAAATTTCTAAAATTTAACTTTTAATTACAGAAAAATTCAACACAATTTAGGTATTTTCTGACTACTTAAATGCAAATAAATATTTGTTTCGGAAATAACAGTCCAAATAAAAACATATTAGGATGTAAACAAAGAACAACATCTTCCCAAAAACATAAATATTATATGTTAGAAGTGTACCCTAAACATGTATATGTTTCAAGCCGAATATGTTTTCGACAATATATTACAGAAGAGGTTTTTTCAAATAAAATCAATTGAAATCAAAAATTCCATTTGAAATTAAGAACAAGTAAGAAAGTTCAGTCGGGTAAACCGGGTCGTGATAATAACGCCCATTTTTCGACCGACAGTACACGAAGGAAAATCGTCATTTTTGATATGTTTGAATTGAAAAAAAAAAATATATTTGGAACCAAATTTAAATATTATATATTTGTGAAGAAATACATTTTATTTGAAAATCAAGAAACTTTGTTTGGAACGCATATTTTTATATATTTGAACAAAATATATTTGCGAACTGGATTTCACAAATAAAATATGTTTTTACACACAAACAATGTTTTTGTTCAAGAAGTTCTCCAAATATTTTTTATTTAAAAAAGATTTTTAAAACTTTGTTGAGTTTTTGGATTTTTAGTTTTCTTAGATTGTGTGACTTTTTTATAGTTATGTTTGTGATAAACATTCTTTCGTAATTTATAGTTACAAAAGATTATACGATTTAAATTTTTATCGAAATTTTTTCAAAAATATAAAATTTCTAAAAATTTCACTTTGAACTTCTGAAACAGAACAGAAAACTTGCTTTTAAATTAAGGCATTGATATATTGCTAAAAACAAATAAATACAAAATCAATATTTGTTTCACAAATATTACTTCCAAATAAAAAATATTTGGATGGGAACATAGTTTTGTTTAGAACAATATCCTCCCAAAAAATATTTTTTGTATGTCTCAAATATTATATATTTAGAGTGTACCCTAAACATATGTATGTTTCAAGCAGAATATTTTTGGGACAATATACTAAAGAAGCGATTTTTTTCTCGGCGTGTAGGTACTATAAAACATTACACTGTACAAAATGTAAAGTATTTGTATGCGTGGAAAAAACACTCATTTGATTTACTTGAAAATTTTGATTTTCAAGTAATTTTTTGGATTTTCAATTGACATACATTTAAATCAAGACACTCTAATATTTTCATTCATGTTAATCAAATAAATGAAAAAATTGATAAGGGAAACACAATGTGTAAATTATACTTAAGTGAGATCGAAAATTAAATTTATAATTCACATTTATTGTCAATCGGAGAATATACATCGGAGGAGTTTTCAACAGATCTATTAGTTGTAATTGAGGCAGAAATGTATGTATATGACAGTTCCAGCAAAGGAAGACATTATCGAGGTTAATTTTATGTCTGTGGATGACGTCTTAATAACAAAAAAAAGTGCAACAAAATTGTAAAAAAATGTATTAACCAAATCAATTACAATTTAATTAAATGATCGTGTAAGATAGCTAACTTCCCCCGCGAAAGACTAAGGAGAGAATGAGAATTTAAAACACATTCAAAATTACCTATTTCTAGGAAAGCACATTTGGACAACTAAATTTTCGCTTGATTCCCCTCACACAATCTACATTATTTTATTAGCAAATAGTTGTTATTCACAGTCAACCTGAAGTTTAATCTATAAACATTATCATTTGCGTTACACATTAATGACAGTTTATTATTCCCCTGCATTAACTTCGCCTAATAAAGTAATGACATAAATAATTCGACATAGATAAGGACTATGCATTATGCACGAGCATTACGTTCAACAAGTAAACAATTATGTAGTTACCGCACCCATTACGATCTACTACCTTCATCTCTTCGCAGATAGCTCTTTCAATAATTCCTGCGTTGGATGAGATTTACCCCATAACAGCCCTATATAAAAGTGATGAATTGGAATATTTATACATTAAAAAACGATTTTCCCCCGTGAAAGGTTGAACTATCTATATATATAAAGAAGAATGTGTGTTTGTTTGTTTGTTTGTTGGTTTGTTTGTTTGTTGGTTTGTTGGTTTGTTTGTACCGTATAGACGTCCAAACGGCTCAACCGATCTTCTTGAAATTTTCACAGAATGTACATGTGTGGGGCGTGGTGAAAATAGGGTACTTGAATTTTCGATATATGAAGTGGGCATGGCCCCGCCCACATAAGACAAATTTTAAAATTGAGATATCTTGCACAATTTGTTAGTGAGAGTGCTGCAATTTTGTACATATGTATCTGGTGGCAGTCTACGTGATTGGTCCAAAAATGGGCGGGATCGGACCAATGGGCGTGGCCCCGCCCATATAAGCCAATTTTTGAATTTGAGATATCTTGCACAATTTGTTAGCGAGAGAACTGTAATTTTGTTTATATATATCTGGAGGCAGTCTACGTGATTGGTCCAAAAATGGGCGGGGTCGGACTAATGGGCGTGGCCCCGCCCCTTTAAGCCACATTTTGAAATCGAGATATCTGACACAATTTGTTAGCAAGAGAACTGTAATTTTGTGTATATATATCTGCTGGCGACTTACGTGATTGGTCAAAAAATGGACGGAATCGGACCAATGGGCGTGGCCCCGCCCATATAAGCCAAATTTTGAAATTGAGATATCTTGCACAATTTTTTAACTAGAGTGCTGTAATGTTGTACATATGTATCTGGTGGCAGTCTACGTGATTCGTCCAAAAATAGGCGGGATAGGACCAATGGGCGTGGCCCCGCCCTTATAAACCAAATTTTTAAATTGACATATATTGCACAATTTGTTAGCGATGGTGCTGTAATATTGTGCATACGTATTAGGTGGTAGTCTACTTAATTGGTCCAAAAATGGGCGGGATCGGACCAATGGGCGTGGTCCCGCCCATATAAGCCAAATTTTGAATTTGAGATATCTTGCACAATTTGTTAGCGAGAGAGATGTAATTTTGTTTATATATATCTGTTGGCGACTTACGTGATTGGTCCAAAAATAGGCGGAGTCGGACTACTGGGCGTTGCTCCACCCCTTTAAGCCAAATTTTTAAATCGAGATATCTTGCACAATTTGTTAGCGAGAGAGCTGTAATTTTGTGCATATGTATCTGGTGGCAGTCTTCGTGATTGGTCAAAAAATGGGCGGGATTGGACCAATGGGCGTGGCCCCGCCCTTATAAACCAAATTTTTAAATTGATATATATTGCACAATTTTTTAGCGAGAGTGCTGTAATGTTGTGCATATGTATTAGGTGGTGGTCTACTAAATAGGTCCAAAAATGGGCGGGATCGGCCAATGGGCGTGGCCCCGCCCTTATAAACCAAATTTTTAAATTGATATATATTGCACATTTTTTTAGCGAGAGTGCTGTAATGTTGTGCATATGTATTAGGTGGTAGTCTAATTGGTTGGTGCAAAAATGGGCGGGATTGGACCAATCGGCGTGGCCCCGCCAATATAAACCCAATTTTGAAATTGACATAACGCGCACGAATTATTAGCGAGATTACTCTAATTTTGTGCATATATATATGGTGGCAGTCTACGAGCTTGGTCCAAAAATGGGCGGGGTCGGACAAATGGGAGTGGCCCCGCCCATATAAGCCAATTAAATTTTGTGTTTGATATATCTTGAGCAATTTGTTAGAGAGATCAATGTAATTATGTGCATATATATTTGGTGTCAGTCTACGTAATTAGTCCAAAAATTAACGGGATCGGAAATCTGAAGTCTGGGACAACGAAGTGGACCGGGTCCAGCTATCTATATATATAAAGAAGAATGTGTGTTGGTTTGTTTGTTTGTTGGTTTGTTTGTACCGAATAGACGTCTAAACGGCTGGGCCGATCTTCTTGAAATTTTCACAGAATGTACATGTGTGGGGCGTGGTGAAAATAGGATACTTGAATTTTCGATATATCAAGCGGGCGTGGCCCCGCCCACATAAGACAAATTTTAAAATTGAGACATCTTGCACAATTTGTTAGCGAAAATGCTGTATTTTGGGTATATGTATCTGGTGGCAGTCTACGTGATTAGTCCAAAAATTGACAGGATCGGAAATCTGAAATCTGGGCCAACGAAGTGGACCGGGTCAGCTAGTCATTTATAAAGGAACATAATAACATTCACACACGGAGGAAAATCAAGACATTTTGTTTGAAACACATATATTTATATATTAGAACATACTTTATTTGCAAACTGAATTTCACAAATTAAACATGTGTTTACACACAAACAAAGTAATTGTTTAAGAAGGTTTTCAAATATACTTTATTTAAAAAGATTTTTAAAACTATGCTGACTTATTCGAATATTAGTTAGTTTTTCCTAGTTGTCGTGTTAAACTTAATAGCTAAAAATGATTTTTAATTTATAAATATTCCAACTCATCACTTTTTGCCGATCCATCCATCAGTTAACATTTACGAAAGATTATTCGATTTAAGTTTTAATTAAATTTTACAAACATATACAATTTATAAAAAATGCTCTTTGAGCATCTGAAAAACAGAAAACTTGTCATTAAGTTAAGGCATTGATACGTTGTCAAAATAAAAAATTACAAATTAATCTTTATTTCGGAAATACTAGTTCCAAATAAAAAAATAGTTGAATGGGAGCATATTTTAGTTTAGAACAATATCCTCCCAAACATATAATATTTGTGTATGTAAAATATTATATATTTGGAGTGTACCCTAAATATATGTATATTTCAAGCCGAATATGTTTGGGACAATATACTACAGAAGCAATTTTTTTCAGCGTGCATGACTGCCACGACTGGCTCGGTGGCACCTCTTCCGATGGATCCAATATCCAATACATTTTCAATTGTTAAAGGAAAGTTGTTTGCGCCGACAATAAACCTTGCCAAATTTTAAGAAAATCGGTTCAGATTTAGTATTAGCCCCATTCAGAGCTACAACAACATTGATAAAACTTGACAACATTTCTTTTTATTCAGCTCCGATAGCGTGGTGAAGGGTATCACATAGTCGGGTTCTTCCTTACTGGTTTTAAATGCAGAGTTCCACAAATACATATATAGTTGGGAAGCCTTATATTATAGTGCTATGTAAATGTATGTGATAATTTATAAACAGTTGTGAAAGATTTACGGAAATTATTTAAAATATATTTTAAAACTTCTATAACCGTTAAGAAATAAGTTCTTTTTAATGTCTTCGCATTGTTTATGGTGTTTCTATTTATATGGAGCTTTTGTAAATATTTTGTAGCACCGTGTAACTATTGTAATACGAGTATGTAGTGTTTTCGGTCTTTATACACTTTGTGTTCTAAATTGGCGTGAATTATTATTATAGTTTTTAATGTATTAATGCCGAAATGTAATGTTGTTATCAGGAAATAACGATAACAGTCGAATGTCAATGTCACTGTCAATTGGCCACATTTTTTGAGTTTTTCATTAGATAATCACAATAAAACGAGGACCGTACTGTGATGATATCGTATTACAAATTTGCGATTGGTAAGAGGACTGAGAACATTGTCAACCGAAGAGTTTGCAGCAAAATAATAAATTGTATTCAATTGAAGTGTCTAGTTTAGGCACTTGGTACTTCATGCTGAGGTGGTGTATTCAAATATATTTCTATATTCCTATAACGATAGATATAATTCCATGTTCAGTTTATGAACTTAAGAACTTTAATTTTTGAAGGTCTAAAAAAGCAAGTGAAAATGACGAAGATACTCGTATTTGCATATGCATTAGCCCTCAGTCCTCTGAGATGGATAAATGTCAACTCACCTAAAAATGTATCATTGTCGATGAATCACTCGATTTACTCGCATTCTCTCTGCAAATGACTATCCACAATTGTATCGTGACGGCCATTCGATTTACACGATCAATATTCACAAGCTTCACGAACATTTCACATACTCGTACTAGCGCGCGCCTCTCTTCAAAATGCCTAAAGAAAAAGAGAGCACTGATATCTTATCTTTTGAATAGTGAACCATGTGTTGGGTAAAATGTGATGGGATTTCAAAACGATGTCCCAGATTACAGCGATTACCACCGAATTGTACTAATATATTCTGTAGATTTTGGACAAAAAAAAACACTGTCTATAAATATGATATATATTTGTTGATCATATACTAAAATATGGTATAAATAACCACTGATCGTTAACTGTTGAACTGATATAAAGACTATGTCCATATCCTATCCCATCCCAAGTGAAGGCAGTAAAAGTAAAGTACTCTGCAAAAATTATAAATTAAAAATTTTACATGAACAAAGTTTCATTTTCTGTGGAAAGCTATTTTCTTTGCGCGCAAGCATACTGCCTATGGTGCCATGTTTGGTATTTTGGTAACTTAAATAGTACCCTTATTTCACGGTTTATCAACGGCCACAATGACTGGCAAGCAATTGACTTACCGCGATATTGTATAAAATAAACAAACACTCCAGGAGACTATTCAGTCGGGCGCCGTGCGTGGAGCAGTCAAGATCTCGGGCAGTAGTGATTATATTAAGTGAATTATAATTAGAAACAAATAAGACAACGTTCGCAAACTTTACAACTCTTACGACGTCACATTAATAACAATTGCGAGATAATAAGTATCGGTGCCGTGTCTCCCTAGATTTGTGATAGTAAGTTCAATAAAAAAGTATTTATTGATTATGAAAATCTGTCGGAATTGAATAGAAACAAATATTTAGAATTACGAGATATTTTTATAGAATAACTAAAGAAATAATGTTTAAATAATGTACAACTTCTCTCATAAATCTAACAACAACTACGAGTAATATTAAAAAATAAAAACAAATGTTGGAAGTGATACTCGTATTGATGATTGATGTTTGTTAATTGAAATCAAATGAGCATTTAATATCAACCATTTTATGATAATTGTTGTTGGTTCCTAATCAATATTGTATCGACTCATAAAAAGTAGTTACGAGTTTTGGATTTTGTGTTTTGAAATATGGCAACACAACTTTTAACGTGTAAAATTCAAAGAACATTTTCTGAAAAGAGTGTTAACTGTGTTTTCATGATTGACATGAAAACAAAAACGATCGAAATTGTCAAAAACTCAGTTTATACCAGGGAACTGCAAGGCAAATGAACTTGCAAGACTAGAAACTATCTTACACGCTCCAGGGGCCTGGAACATGTGGGCATACCCCTAACAATCTTCATGCTCCTCTTGAGAGATAGTGCAATTACGGCAAAAAATGACAGGTTGTCACTAGTCAGGAACTGCATACATTTCAGGCTAATGTGGCCCGGTTTAGACTCAAAACGCACCAAAGCACTGCGGACGTCTCACTTATCGTGTGTGTCATGACAGGTCGCTGTCTTAATGGACGGCAAGCAGAGAGATTGAAGGTCTTGCGTAATGACTTTAGCAGAAGCTGCGGAGACGAACAGGAGGAGGAATCAATAGAACACTTTCTGTATCTGTGCCCCGCTCTCTCTAGAAGGCGGCACATAACATTAACCTCTTATTTCTTTGAGGAGTTAGCTAACATCGCTGATGTTGGAACCGGCCAACTATTGAGCTTCTTAAATCAATCATACTGGTTCATCGGAAGGGCCTAGGTAAACTTATGGTTTCCCTTACGTCCCTGTGATAACACAATAGTCTAAGTAAGTATGTTTTATAGGCTTACAATCTTAACCTTACACAACCTAACATCGAAGCAGTGCCCTACGAGTAAGAGACGCCAAGAATACTTGGAGGAAATCCGTTTTGGCCATTTTAAATCATTTAAACAATTTCCGTCAAATTTGATATATGTTAAAATGTTTTTCTATCTCAGGCTGAGATCGAAGATGGACCATGTTAGTCCACTCCTTCAAGTACCTCCCCCAAAAATGGTCAACATTTTGTGAAATATAGGTTCGTTAATAACTTCAATACTACTGATCAGAATTGGCGACTTAAAACTTACTTAACATTTTGTGGAGTGTAATGCTTTTAGAGTACCGATAGTACCGTAAAAAAAAATGGTCGTTATTATCAAGCCCCTCTTGGTGCATCCCATACAAATTGACTATTTTGCACAAGAATTTTCTTTTAAAATTTTCTGGAGTATAATGCTTTTTTTATTACCCATAGTATATTTAAAACTGAGCGTTGTTGCCACTCCCCTTTTTGGTACCTCTCAAACAAAGTGGTAAGAATAAAAAATGTAAAAATTGATTCTTGTTTTTGTTTTATTCGATCAGCATTCATAGTACATATTTTGTTTTTGCACTTTAGTTAGGCTCAAGGTCTAGTAACTAATTAAAGTGCAAAAACAAAATATGTACAATAAAAAAATATTTTTTTTATTCTCCCTTACTTTTACAGTATAAAAAAGGAATTTTTCTTACTTTTTGTTTGTTTTTTTGTTAAATAAAACTAATCAGTTTCATTTTTAGCTCTCAACGTTTCGTTGGTTGTTTTTTCCAACTTCATCAGGAGAAAATATTTTATTGAAGTTTCTATCGATAGATGGTTTCAATGTTATTTAATTTATCTTATTACATAGTATTGCATTTAGACTTACGATAAATTTTACATAATGGTGGTATCACTTATATTATTATAAAAAACTGGACTTCACGACACAATTAAATAATATTATAAATAATTACTCAAATAAAATAAATCGAAATCTTAACTTAACAACTAGTATCACAGAACGTTCCTTTTCAAGTTATTGCGATGGAATATTGCAGCTTGGTGTTATCTTTGTCTTCTTTGCTTTTTACCGATTTGTTAATTCTCAGTGCACTAGCTCAGCATATTAAAGAGAGTGGTCATGAGCCAAACTTCGAAGAAGTGAGAGTATTGGACAGAGAGAAAAATGAGAACAAAAGATACGCATCGGAGAGCTTACGGATCCAACAGATCCAACTAAAACATTCGAGGTATCAGACACAAATAAAATATGTGTCTACACACACACAATATTACTGTGTGAGATTGTTATCAAATATATTTTATTTTAAAAAATATAACTGAGAGCAATTAATCATTATCGGGAAATGAAACCCCTAAAAAACTTCCGCTATTTGGATTCATGTATTTATTATCGTGGTTTTGAGGATTCCCAAACGTTTTCCATTTCTAAAAATAACAATCCCGGGAATAGGGCGTACCAAATAAAGACCCCTAGGTTCAATAACCCATTGTAGAACAACAGCTTTTTCATAAAACCCACAAGGCCACTCTGAGATAAATAAAATAGCACATACATATATATATCCATAAGACTACCTTAATGAATGTCTTTCGAGTTGACGTCACAATAGGCATATTTTCGCCAAATTCGTAGGACAAATGTTGCCGATAAACCTTTTTGAAAACTTTGTGCAAATTCACTGCAAATAATATACTTCATTGAAAGTATAGCTTTTCAGGATAACAAATAAATAGCTCCAAGAGAATGGCAGATAACAAATCAACGCTCGGAGAACCCAGCAACACAGTTGTCTACAAAGAGACAACGAAACCGAAAAAGCCAAAGAGGAGAGACAAGAGCGATTTGGGGCCAAACTTTATAGCTCCGGATGGCGGATGGGGCTGGGTAGTGTGCATAGCAGTGGGTTTCGGCAATGTGAGTATGACAATATGTCTGATGTAGTTAGACTGCGGAATGCGATTGTAAACTGGGAACCTCTAGGAGACATATCCCATTAGAACATGCAATTATTCGATTGTATCATTCAAATATATTATTTTTTTTTAATTTTCTACCAACAGCTTTCTTTATTTCCGCCACTCCAACAATATGGTCTCATCTACAGAAATCGCATGATAAATGCCGGCTTTGATGCCAAAGAAATTACAACAATTGTTAATATAGAGATGGCGTTGTCTTCGCTGTTAGGCCTTGTGAATGGAGCTATGTTCAGGAGATTCTCATTCAGACAAGTCGCCGTAGTTGGAAGCCTGTTGGCGTTCACGGGAATCTTGCTTTCTGCATTTTGTGAAACATTCGTTCAGTACATAATATGCTTCTCTTGTATTTATGGTAATGTCTAGTATGATTCAGTACTAATATTCTAATCGTTCTAATCGCATTTCATTTCAATTTGGTTTAGGTATTGGATTGGGTCTGTGTATGGCTGCTAATTCTTTGGCAGTGAATACTTATTTCAGGAATAAACGAAGAAAGGCGACAGGATTAACATGGACGCTTACTGGATTGGGCCCCATTGTCTTCCCACACGTGTCAACGCTTTTAATGGCGCAATATGGTGCTCAGGGTGCCATATTGGTCTATGCGTCTATAGCTTTAAATGCCTTTTTGTGCGCTTTAACATTGCAACCCGTACTGTGGCATTCGCCTAAACCTGAGACTGATCCAGCCTTGGAAGCCAATGGCAATGGCACTATTCCAAATGATAATTATGAGTGCAATTATTGCCAGAACCAGAAGAAGGAGAATACCAAGAGAGGCATTTTCTCCACAGAATATGTATTCAATGACGATGATCCGGACAGACCGGGATATGAAATCACAGAGCCTGGAACGCCCATGATAGCCCGAGCTAATGACGGATACTTTGGTTCGAAACTATCACTGGCAGGACCACGGTACAGATCAACAAGACTGTTGAGGCATTTATCCAAACAAGAGAGTATTGAGAGCACCTACGGTCAACGAGATATGCAGGAGAGTTCACTTTCGAAACCGAATTATTTTAATCGTGAAAGAGAAGACATTGATCGTTACGTCAGCGGATTGACCGTTGGCGAAGCACTACGCTGTACATGCGCCGAGGAAAGGGCTCTATTGCAAAAACAATCTGAAGAAACTAAAAAGGAGGAAGAGACCAGGTTACAAGCCATATTGGACGAAGATGAACTAGTGAGAAGTCGTATGACCTTTTGGCAAAAAGTCGTTCTGTTTTTCGATTTGGACCTACTGAAAGATTTTACATTTGTAAATTTAGCCGTTGGCATGACCATAATGATGTTTGGCGAAATTAATTTCTCGGTTTTGACGCCATTCATCCTCAACAGCTTTGGCTACAGTGACACTCAGATATCATTGGCCATGTCTCTGCTGGGGGGCATGGATATCTCCGTTCGTTTCTTGGGACCTTTCGCATTGGAAAAGGTCAAGTTGGGCAATCGTGTACTTTTTGCATTCGGCATTATAGCGATATCTATTGGGCGGCTGATTGTGACTTTAACCGATTCTTATCACGTCGTTTTGGCAGTATTTATCCTAATTGGTTTTGGCAAAGGACTTCGTACCATCTTTGGACCACTGATAATACCAAGCTATGTGCCACTTAGTCGTTTACCCGCTGCCTCGGGTTTGCAATTGATTTTCAATTCTATAATCTCATTTACTTTGGGACCATTGATAGGTAAGTGCAATCATATCGATCTCCTCCAAAAGCGGTAATGTCAAATTTCTTTTCCCGCATTGCAGGTCTAATTACCGACAAATACGGCTACGCAGTCACCATTCACTGTATTAACGTTTTAACTTGTGTGACTCTAATATTTTGGTTGTTGGAGGCATTGGTCAGAAAGAGTCTACAAAAAAAGCCAACAACAACAGATGCCTGAAGCGGAACAGCTGTGAAATATTCATGAGAATTAGCTATAGACTGTGTATATTTTAAACTTCACAATGAAGAGTAGACCGCTTAACATTGTAATATCGGTATTATTTATTGTTAGAATAACTTTGTATCTAGTATTTAGAACTGTTATTAATTGAATAGGCATTTATTAACTTAAGCTATTATGAAAAATGTTCTTAAAAAGTGAGATAAGCCAATAGAACCTAAAAGTACAATAAAATAAATAGATTTTTATACATAGATTTAAGTAAACATAAATAAGTTGTACATATGTATATATATGAAGTTTCTTGTATTTGTTTTTAATAAAATGACTTTTAGAAAAATTAACTCCATGACCAAAATTTGTTGAAATATTGATGAAATAAAAATACCTCTAAATGTTTTATCATAACTCGAGAACCATTTAACAGCTTTGGAGAATACTAAATTAAGTAGCCTTCATCTTCTTCTAATATTATTTTTTCCATCCCATGAGCGGTTTCAAAGATATCTTACAAGCCATTGCGAAAAAATCCTATTTTGAGAAAAAATTTTAATAATTTTGTAATTAGAATCTCTTAAAAACATCGGTCATGAATAAAATGAGACCATTCCGAAGATAATTGATACTTAATTGAAAAATTTAGTATTAATTGATTCTTTAAACAAAGCTAAAATATATAAGTTTATAAGTTTGTGCATGTATGCAAATCAGAAAAGAGATGAGAGGAATCTCTTCCTGAGTCGATTTAACCATGTCCGTCCGTCTATAGATGTATAGTTGTAATCAAAGTGCATGTCGTATTTATGGCCCGAATGTGATGAAATTTAGCACAGTGCACTTTTTTGGTCCAAGGACGATACCTATTGAAATTGGTCAAAATCGGTTTAGATTTACATATAGCTCCTATATATTGACATATATGTACAGTGTAAGCAACATTTTTAAACGATTTTTTAACGATCGTAAAATGGTATTTTTCGCAACATCTTGTTAGATATCTTTGAAATCGCTCAATGGACGAATAATGATATTGGAATAAGATGAAGGATACTTAATTTAAGATTCTTTGAAACATTCCCGAACCAATTATGATAAATGATTCACGACTTATGCTAAAATTTAACATCAATATTTCATGTTTTCATTATAATTCGAGTCTCTGCAGCTATAAATAACTCACCGGTCGCACTTCCACTACAACAACATCTGATCACCCAAGTCAACAGGGAATCTAAAAATAGACATCACACCATGACGACTATCAGCGCTTCTAGTGGAGAATAGAAACAGTAATTCTCAAAAAAAAATCCATTCCCTGATATTAACAGATGAATGTAGATCACAACCGGACAACATTGAGTGGATGAAACAACATACGATAATCGGGTATATGCTGGAACGAAGTCTGTAATAGAAATAGACTTAAGGATTATCAACTCAGCGTCATCAAGCTGCTACAACAACAACAATATCAAAATCGATTCACGGATTACGGAGAACATAAATTACAAAAAATTAACGGATAGATATAACGAACTTGGTTTACGCACAACACGTACTTGATTTTATTACAACATGTAATTGATTAAAAGATATTTCATGTCCGTAATTAGAGTACAGAACGTGCTTTTATTTTATTCAAAGCAAAAATCATAAAAGTTGGGATAATTTCATTAGTTTTCGGTACGCTTCTTTTCAGTGCAATTGACTTAAAAGGACCACAACTGATTTCCGCCGAACATACTTGGAGCCATTGGTCACTCCTTCAATGTGTTACAATTTTCGTCGGCACCAAATGATATACTCGTATACCCTTCTCCACTAAAGTGAGGGGGTAGATCCACTGAAAAAGTGTCGCAATATTATACAATATAATTATGAGATAAGGATAAACAAAAACTACTGAATACTAAAAATATTTTTTTAAATGTGTAAGTTTATTTATTTAAAGTTTTACTGTCTTTGGAAAACCATGAAATCTGCATTACGAACTGCAAATTCCACATCAATATGATGAAAGACATTTAAAATTTGGTATTGTACGGGTATGTTATTGAGGCTCATGTAAATTAGTAAATATAATTGCAAATAAAGTGTGATAACGAATAGATTGAAATTCTGGACATCAGAACAATAACCGCATTTCTTATCTATCTATACTATAGACGCTTTCGGAAGCAAGAACGAGTATATTATTTTCGCGTTGCGCTATCTTTTACTGCGAGGTCAGTGTGATAAGTCTGTGACAATTCGAATTTCTCTCGTATTTAATTAAGACACTGTCCACTTCACCTAATTTGTTTTAAAAGTGTACATAAAATATTTCAACAAGTTCTCGCCATTGCTTTGGGTTTGGCACCGATTTTAATTGAAAATCCGATTTTGAAGTGAAAAAACTAATGTGTTGTAATATTTAGTCAAAAGTAGGAACTCCAAAATTAAGAGCCAATAAAAATATATCAATAAAAGCTTTAAGAAAATCTAAAAATATTTCAGACTCAGTGTTAAGCTATCAACATGGGACTTTTGCAAAATGTTAGTAATTATTTGGACTCTTAATAAAAAATTTAAAAACAATTTTTTCTAATTTTTTTAAAATAATTTATTAAAATTAATATTAAAAAACAATCCCGTTTTTATTTTTAAATTTTATTTTTTGTATTTTAGGACAAATTGTCTTCTAAAATATAGCCATATTGTCCTTTTCTGTCTTTCTCGAGAAATAATTAAATCTTTATGACAGGTTTGTCCCAGTATTTTCTAAAATGCTCAATAGGTCGGATTGAATCGCCAAAAATACCTTTAATCACTTCACTACACCCAAAAAAAATAGTTTGCTGTTAATAACAAACAACGTCTGCTAATTTTTAGCAAACATTTTTTCTGCTAATACAGCACATTTTCTGCTGTAATAGCAAAAAGTTTGCAGTTTTGCATTAGCAAACGCACTGCTGAAAAATTTGCAGTTTGCTGAAAATTTTTGCTGTTAATCAAAATATGTGAAAATAAGACAAAAGTTGCAATAATTTACATGATAAAGTTCAACTACCATTGAAAATCAAAAAGGTTAAGGTCATTCGTGCTATGAGAAAAGTATATTTAAAAAAATTAAATAATTATTCAGCGATATCTATTTTCCGAATACGGTTCTCAATATTTTTATTTTTTCATTGTATTTTAAAAATATTGTAAATAGGAGTCGATTAAAACTGCAAAAAGTAAAACACAATTTTTTATATTTTAATGAAACCAAAGCGGAACATTAATATTTTATGTGCGATTTGTAAAAATGTTTATAAAGTCTGATTCACACAAGGCAATTTTATTTCAAGCAAGTGTCAATGTTTGTAGGAAAGATACAGAGAGCACATTCCGCTTGAAAGAAATTGCCTCGTGTGATCTAGGACTAAGTATTGTGTATGCAAAAAATGTTTAAAAAAACGAGAGAATTCCTAAAGGCTTAGGGTGAGTATTAAGAGAAAATTTCGCAAGATTGTATCATCCTGTGCAAAGACGATTTTTATACGGTTTCCACGGCTATTCCTGTGTGTATTGCTGTTGTTTCAAAGTGCGAATGAAAAACAAAACGTTCAATCGAGTACGAGAGTTTTTCCCCTCCCTTTCCAACTGCCTCCCCTACAAACACCAATAAACCGCTGATAAAATTGCCTCGTGTAAATTAGGACGAACATAGACACCTCAACACACGCGGTAATTCGGCGCCTCTCTCTCCGTCAAACTTTGACACTTGCATGGAAAAAGTTGCCGTTGTGTGAATCTGGACATAGAGGTACGGAAGATAATGTCCAGATTCACACTCGGCAACTTTTTCCAAGCAAGTGTCAAAGTTTGATGGAGAGAGAGGCGGGCGGAAAGAGCTCTCTCCTACAAACTTTGACACTTTGCACTTTGCTACAAAAGCATTCCGCGGGCGGAGTAAAGTAAAATTTTTGGTAATGAAGAAACGAAGATAATGCAAATGATTTTAATGAGTAAAACGGATCAATTAATCAAGTTGCAACAGGTAAGTGAACACAAATTGCAAATTTCACTATGATTGTGTAAGTCTTATTTCTGGTTGTTTTCATGATTCTCAGCAAGCAGTGTGCTATTAAAACCCTCTACTTTAATACGGCTACAAAAGTAAACTAAAATTTCCTAGCAAATATATGCTGCCCATACAAAGAACTTGGGATAGCGATGGACTAGCAATTTCTTTCCGTGTCTACTTTTCCAAATCTCATAGACCTCTTAGAAGTGTGGTCCTAACGAAAATATCTGCAGCAACGTAAGTAATTGTTTTGTGATTTGTTTACTTATTTCATTAATTACACCTGTATCACCAGAAATGGCAACTTTAATTTTTTTACACCATATGCTTCAACGATGGCATCGCGAAGTAACCTTTTGGCTCCAAAAACTCGGGATAATTTAGTCTAATTGGGATGTAATCCATCGATAAGATAATTTTGCCCAATGCTATAGCTCTGGACATGTACAATTACCGTGTATATAGGGTGACGCAACAGGTAAGCGTACACAAATTGAAAACTAAATGTACTATGATTATAAGACTTATTTCTGTTTGTTTTCAAGATTCTCACCATGCAGTGTCCTATTAAAATACGCGTATAAGAGATGATCTGAAATTTCGTAGCAACTACTATGTATAAATTCAGATAACTTGTGTCATGGATGGACTAGCCATTTATTTCCTTGTCTACTTTTCCAAATCGCATACACCTCTTAGAAGTGTGACCCTAATGATAATACCTGCAACAACTCGTAAGTATTTTTTCCTTTTTGTGATTTGTTTACCGAAATGGCAACATTGATTATTTACTCTATATGTTCCAACGATGGTCGCTAATATCCGAATCACGAAGCAACCTTTTGGCTCCAAAAACTCAGGATAATTTAGTCTAATTTGGATGTAATCCATGGATAAGATCATTTTGCCCAATGATATGGCTCTGGACATGTACAATTAGATACCGTGTCTATAGGGTAAACCCAACTCATTGGCCAATATTGGCAGAGTTCGCTCGATGTCGTACGATTTATGTTCTTTATATTTATCCTTCGGACAAAAAAAAGATAATTGTTAATGTCAGTGACCGGTAAGTATTGTTTTGTAGATACTGATATTGCTATTCAATTTTATTAAATGATTTATTTTTCATTTATATTTTTAGATCAAGAATACATACAGATTTCACAGTTCGATACGCTGAATAACTTCAGGTTGGAGTCCTGGTTGATATACTCTTCTCAAATATCAGGAAAATATACAATTTTTATTTCTTTTATTAAAATAAAAAAGAAAGAGACGTATGCTAGAATAACAAAAATAGTTTGTTCTCCCAGCCGCTTTTTTCTGTTAAGTAATAACAAAATTGTTTGCTAAAACGACTGTTCTAGTTTGCTACAGTAGCAGGCAAATTTATGTGCTAAAATAACAACCATAGGGTTGCTAAAATAACAGACGAAGTCTGCTTTCCCTTTTTCAGCAAACACAGACTGAAACAACAAACATTTTTGCTAGTGATACTCACAAAATTCTTTGAGTGTAGCACCCAAAAGTTGTGTCATGACGCCAACAGTTCTGTACTTTGCTTAGAGTGATATTTTTGCAAAGATCGTTCTTGCGCGACCTTAAGGGAATATTTAAGATTTGTTTTCTTTTGGTACAGAAATGTTGGCGTCATGACATAACTTTTTTGTGTTTTTCAAAAGTGATTAAAGGTAATTTTTTGCATTTGTTAATTCATGCAAAAGAGGTCACATTTTAGTTATTTTATGTGACGACACAGTTAAAATCTTTTGATTAAAGTCAATGGTATATTATATAAGTAGTATAATTTTCGAAGTATATTGTGTAGAAGTTTCATGAAGAAATTAAAAAACAATATGGCAAATGCGGTGTCCATCATAACTTGATGATGGATCTTCTGAAATCAAAAAACCAAAATTATTTCGTTAGATAACACTGGTCAACATTTTTTGCGGCACAGGGTTTCGCTGTCGATTTGGGTATATGATTTGTAGTTTCTTTGAATTAGCTCTAGTTTTCGCAATAAATCACGATTTGCGAGAATAGAGAGGTTGAGACACATATTATGGCATAAGTCGAGAACCATTTACCCGAATGAGTTCGGGAAGGTTTCAAAGAATCCAAAATTAAGTGGCCTTCATCTTTATTTAATACCACTTTTTCATCACTTCAGCGGTTTGGATGATATCTTACAAGATAATGCTAAAAAATCATATTTTTTGAGGAAATGTTAATAATTTTTAAATTAAAACGCAACAAAAACATAGAAATATGCTCAATTATTAAATATCATCATAAAGTCCGATTGGTTATGAATAAAATGAATCTATTCCGGAAGAAATCTATGAACAACTTCAAAAGTTACAGCTAAATTAGAAAGAAAAGCTAAGCGTTTTGTATGGGATTTTCAGCAAAATTGTTGATCGATACCAGTTAATGTGGAAATAATTTCGGGGTAGATTTGATAATTTCGCTACAACTTATTACGTTATGCATTGATTTTCTTCGAAATGGTCTCATTTTATTCCTGACCGATCCGACTTTATGATAAAATAATAAAAATTTAATAATTGAGAATATTTCTATGTTTTTGTAGCGTTTTAATTTAAAAATTACACTGTGCTAGTCCCAAAATGTAACAGATAGGAGACCCTATGGATAGACCTATTTCGGCCATGCTGAATCCAATGTTTTCGATCACAAAGTTTGTTGGGAAATCAGAGAGGTTACCTATATCTTTGGTGATTTTGAAGTGGAAGACTTCGGAATATATGCTTCAGTCAAAAGATCGAAATAAAGGGAACATTTAGAGAATTATTTCTCTCAAAACAGTCGTCCACGCTTCTCACTCCCTTACCCCCGAAAAAATGCAATAAGATCTTACCATATGTTAAAAATCATACATATCGTCGATATTTTTATGAGTAGTAGGCATCGTTGAGAAAAATATTCATCGCGAAAAAATACTATGTCCTTTCTCAACTTTTTTATGAAAATTAAGCAGATTTCGAGTTTTTACATAATTTGTGTGTTTTTCTGCTCATAGCAGAAAATATTTGTAATACAATTTTTTGACTTAAATTTTTGTAAATTATTCTTTGGTTAGTGTCAATGGAAATTTCAAAGGTATCCCACAAAACCTGCTAAATTATGAAATCTGTTTTGTTTTTCATAAATATGTTGAAAGGAGACTCATAGTAATTTTTCGCGAGGAATATTTTTCTCAAAGACGCAAACTAAAATGTCGACGATTTGTATGACTTTTGACATATGGTAAGATTTGATTGCACTTTTTCAGGGGTAAAGAGGTGAGAAGCGTGGTTGACTATTTTGAGAAAAAATAATTCTCGAATGGTTCCCTTTATTTCGTTTTTTGGAATGAAACATGTATTCCGAAGCCTTCCACTTCAAAATTACCTCCGAGATAACTAACCTCTTTGACTTCCTTACAGACTTTGTGGTCCAATATCGCAAGGTATTAAATAAAGATGAAGGCTAAATCAAGTGAATTTGGAAAAAATGTTTCTAAATACAATTGTGTATTGAACCTTCGAATTTATTTATATCGCCTTTTTTGATATGTTGGAATCGAAAGAAAATATATTTGGAACACAAATTTTTAAATATTATATACTGAGCAAATAAATTTTATTTGAAAAATAATAAAATATATTTGGAGCGCATATATTACAACAAAATTTATTTGCAGACTAAATTTCTCAAATAAAAATATTGGTTAGGAATTTCTACAAATATATTTTATTTAAAAAAATTTTCAAAACATTTACTGACTTTTTCGAATTTCAGTTTTAATTTTTCTTTGTTTTTGAAATATACCTTTCAGTTATGATACCATATTAAGTTCCAGTTATAATACCATGTTTAGAACGACACCTTCCCAAATATATAATTTTTGTATGTATATAATTTAGCAATTGAAAATAAATGTCCAATTACACGTTCCCATCTTTTTATCCTGGAGAATCACTTAACAGAATGTATTACTTTATGTGTTACTACTTCTTTCTGTGGAATGCTAGCAATTGAACAGATCTGGTAAACCCTATCTCTCTGCAATAAGAATACGACGTACTGTGTTCAACCGAACGACCAAGATAATGCTAAGGCGAATACTCTCAAATTCCAAATCGATGTTTCAGTCTCATAAAATTGAAAAACCTAGTCGTCGACCGTTAAGTCAGTCGCGGTGCGCGAAGCCGACAACAATTCGGTTTTGGTCAATTTGCCAATCGAATTATAGCAAACAATTAATAAAACATAGTCCGGAGAGTGTGATAATCGCAAAAAGAAAAATTTCAGCCTTTGGAATTTACGATAGTAAGTTCGTTGAAAAAAAGGTTTGGGTATTTTAAAAATGTGTTGCCATTCATCTATGCATATCTAATCAAAATTCGTGAATGGAAAATCTGTGATTGAAATCAGAAAAATCTAAATAATAAACACTAGTTTGGGAAGAAGTGAAGTGATTACAAGCACTTTTTTTTAAAAAAAGTACACATCACCCTTCGTACCACTTGACAAGTTAATTATACCAAAACAATATTCGATTAAATAAAAAACCAAGAATATTCCGTAGATTTTAATAAAAGTTAAAAAATACGGAAGAAATAAGTTGACGGTAACAGTGATTATTCTACCGCAGAACTTATGTTTACTTAGAGAGACCCTGAAAAAGACCCAATCAACTTATACAAATTGTTTGTGATATATGTTATTTTCGACAATCCAATACATCCGCACTAAGAATATGTAATAAGAATAATAATGTGTACAATTGGTATTCCTACAGAATTAATGAGACTGTCGTCGAATGACGTTGGATGGCACAAGAGCTTCAGATAAAATTGGAGAAGAACCAATCGAGATTTTAGATAAGGTATTAGTTTTTCTATGATATTCTTAATATTTTGTGATATATTCTGACGTGTTGTGATAAATGTGCGTTATATTAATAAAATTTGGACATGCATGGTTCAGAATAAGCTGAAGCAATCTATCCAAAGTGAAATAGTCTTATTTATTCAATTCAATAGGGTAGACCTATGATCCGCATGGGAACTACTGTAAGTAATAGTAGTTATGACATACTATAATATTGGATAGTAGTTATGACACAAAATGTCAACCAGATCGGTTAAGGACTATTTATTTAGCGTATGGAAAATCATTACAATCGAAAGAATATCATATATAAGTATAAAATGAGTACGAAGTTAAATCACTCATCAAAGATCAAACGGTTCTAGCCACAGCGTCTGGTGTTAAATTGTTGATGTCGCTTATTTGGCCTTCATATCCTAGGGTAGGACACTCTCTCAGGATGTGATCGATGGTTTGTCGAGGGGCCCCGCATGTGCAAATAGGGTCATTTACAAGACCCCATGTGTATAGGGTATTTTGGGTTCTGCCAGTACCAGTTCTGAGTCTGTTGAGGTTACACCAAGCTTTCCGTGAAAGTTGAAGGTCGTTGTTACTGCTACGTCCATTAAAGAGTGGACTGGACCTTTTTGAATTAGACCAGTCAATTTCACAAGTTATGTCAATCTCAAATTGGGTGCGTTTCTTGATATTAGTCGTTTTCGTGGGGGATTATTTAGATCAGTTATTAGCGGAATGTGATCATTACTAAGAATTTTATTGTATTCTCGTAGAAAAGCTTGTTTCCTTCTTAGCGGTGGTGGAGTGATATTACAGAGCTTTGGCAACCATTCAGTAGGGGTCGGACGTAATGTTTGTCCAGAGTGTATCCGATAGCTTTTTCATCGATCACGGAAAAAAATACAAAATTAGAAAACAAATTTGCGAATTTTTGTCAAGTTTTATCAAGAAATATATATGTTATTAAATTTTTTCTCTCAAACAGAATCTTATGTGATTTCCTTTAACTTCGCTTAAAAATAATTTGTGGGATGCGGCCTGATTATATAACAAAACAACAATAATGTCTAAAAAACAAGTAAGACATTTCAGTCGGGTAAACCAGCTGGAAGTCTGTCTGTCTTTTTATTAAAAAATATACGGAAAACCAATTCTTGTTTGTTGGTTATATTCCAGGAGGTAACCTATTTAAACTTCACACCCTTGGGATATAAAACACCATGTTTCTTCTTCTTAATACACACAGTTTAACATTCAATAAAACATCTTCAGGTAAATTTAATCCACAAATATTTTTTTCGTATTAGGTGCGAAATCCGCCCAATTATCAGATTTTTGTCATACGTGACTTTTTAGCAAAACTATGGTACTTGGATGCAACGCATTTTAACCTAACATATATGATATTTTAAATTTGAAATCCTTTTCCCAGGAGAGCAAAAATCTCTGGCCAACAATGGCGGACGAAAAATCAACGCTACGGGATTCCACGAGAAGAGAGGCCGGCGATGGTACAAAGCCGTCGAAAAAGCCAAAAAGACGAAACAAAAGTGATTTGGGACCGAACTTTATAGCACCGGATGGCGGTTGGGGATGGGTGGTGTGCATAGCAGCCGGCTTCAGTAATGTAAGTATTGTCGCTTGATTGGAATATTACTACAGTTTTAATGAAACTGCCTTTGCAAATAGTTCTCATTACTTGCGCCGCTGCAACAATACGGTCTCATCTTCAGAAAGCGTATGACTTCATTTGGCTTCGATGCCAAACAGACGACGACAATTGTGAATGTGGTGATGGCGTTGTCCTCGGGAGTTGGCCTTGTCAACGGTGCTATGTTCAGGAGATTCACTTTTAGACAGGTGGGCATTATGGGAAGTCTCCTTGTGTTTACCGGCCTCTTTCTTTCGGTATTTTGTGAGACATTCAGTCAGTATCTGATATGCTTCTCCAGTATTTATGGTAAGGCTTCTACACATTTATAATTATTAATTTATTTTGCGAATAGTAATGCATGAATTATTGAACAGGTATTGGATTAGGACTTTGTTCTGCAGCGAGTTCGTTGGCTGTGAACACATATTTCAAGAATAAGCGAAGAAAGGCGACCGGGTTCTCTTGGACCGTTACCGGTTTGGGCCCAATAATATTTCCTCAAGTCGCAACACTTCTGCTGTCACACTATGGGGCTCAAGGCACTATCCTTGTATTCTCAGCAATATCGTTGAACACTCTTCTGAGTGCAATAACTTACCAACCTGTGTTAAGGCATTCCCCCAAGCCCCCCGCTGAGAAGGTGGCAGAAGCGAAGGGAAATAGTACACAAAATGGGAATGTGTCCCATCAGGAACAGAATGATTTTGAGTGTAGGTACTGTCAGTTCCAGAAGAAGGAGAAACGAGGAATTTTCTCCTCGCAATATCTCTTTAATGAAGATGACACCGAAACACCCGGATACGAAATCATTGAACCCGTAACTCCCATGATGGCTCGAGCTAATGATGGCTGGTATGGTTCCAAATCATCATTGGGCGATCATCAGATGTCTCCGCGATACAGATCCAACAAAGGCCTGAAGCAAAATTCCAGATCTGAAGTGTGTGAGAATGGCTACGAACAACAACAACCTCAAGAGGGTTCTCTCTACAAACCCAACTATTTTAATCGTGAAAAGGAAGAGTTCGATCGTTATGCCAGCAAAATTAGTGTGTACTCCAAGTCTGGTAGTCATGCTGTCCAATGCACTTGCGCCGAAGAGAGAGCTCTGTTGCAAAGCAAGTCAGACGAAGCCAGAAGGGAAGAAGAAACAAAACTGAGACTTCAATTGGAGAATGACGAAATCAATCGGAGTCGTATGACCGTCTGGCAGAAAGTGGTACAGTTTTTCGATTTGGACCTATTGAAGGATTTTACATTTGTCAATTTGGCCATTGGCATGACCATAATGATGTTTGGCGAAATTAATTTCTCAGTTTTGACCCCATTCATCCTTAACAGCTTTGGCTACAGTGACACTCAGATCTCCTTGGCCATGTCCCTGCTTGCGGGAATGGATATTGCTGTTCGTTTCTTGGCTCCATTTGTATTGGAAAAAGTCAAGTTGCCTAATCAAGTATTATTTGCATTCGGCATCATTGCCATATCCATTGGACGTTTCGTTGTTACGTTAACAAATTCATATAACGTCATTTTGGCGGTATTCCTATTAATTGGATTTGGCAAAGGATTTCGTACCATTTTCTCACCGCTGATTATACCGAGTTACGTTCCGTTGAAACGCTTACCCGCCGCCTCCGGATTGCAATTGATCTTCAGTGCCGTTGTCTATTTGGCATTCGGCCAATTATTAGGTGAGGTTTGCTTTTCCTCATCGTGGAATAATCGTTTGTTAATGAAACATTTTCATAATTGTTTTTTTTTGTTAGGTATAACTACCGATTACTTTGGATATGCGGCCACTGTACATTGCATTAATATCCTGTCCTGTATGGCTCTATTCTCTTGGTTGCTGGAGTCCATTGTCAGAAGGACCCTGAACAAAAAGAAGCCGCTTACTGTCTCCTAAAAATCTTAAAATTCCACCGAATATTTTATATCTTTAGTGGACATAGTCTGTGTGTCGAATTTGTGATTTTGGTACAATTGTTAACTATTTTCTAAGTACATATTTAAAATGTTCTTACTTTAGATGCTAAATTATTAGTAAATTCGTATAAACTGAACTAAATACAATTAATGCAACGATGTTTTCCACAGGAATGCAACTCTCAAAGTGGGGGAATTACGAAAATTAAGCAGAACTATTTAAATTATGCATCGATTTTCTACGGAATGATCACGTTTTATTCATGACTTTGCGATAAAATAATAATTACATTATTGGGTGTTTATTTAATTGAGCTCGAGGTAATAGGGTTTTGTTTTTCTAAATTTTATTTATTTTTCAATATTTCGATCCTCTTCGAGGATCATCATCAGGAGAAACTACAAACGTTATCACAAACATTAGTTAATTTAGAGAAAGTCATATTTGAATGACGTTCACTTACGAAAATATTAAATGAACATAAACAAAAAACTTAAAAGTATAAAGTTAAATTATAAGGGCCGATGCTGAATGTGAACCACACATAAACGTAAAGTTTTTTTCTGCATTTCATTTGACATTTCTCAATTTCAGTCTTACAGCATGTTTCTGTAACTTAAAATTTTGCTTTCGTTCGCTTGCCAGATGACAAACAGCTGATTTGGGTTTCACTAACTACCATCACAACGGCAAGTCGCACGATAATGAACTCGTACGAAAACGTAATCATTTCAGTGTAAATTTTGGTTTCTATATCTCTCTTTGCTGCCATCTGGGCGAACACAAATGTCACATCGAGTCACTTTATTTTATTTGTCGACTGATAGGAACAATGACAAAAAAACGCTATTAAAAGCAAAAAATAAGTAGATATAAATATAATTATGGTAAAAACAATTAAATAATAATAAAATTGTATACATATGTATGTTTACACTTTTAAGGATAAAGAAGTCAGGCAGCTCGCTAAGATGGAAAAAGTCATCAGTGCACAATGAGAGAGACGTGGGAGAAAGAAATGAGAGTGTTGGATCAGCTCAGCTGAACCACCCAGGGTTGATTTTTGGCCACCACTAGTGTAAAGGATACAGAGGTGTATTTTCTAAGGTCGACCATACAAAAATGTGTGCTTTTTTAGACCGGAAGTTGTGAAATTATTGACCTGGCAATTACATTTTTTGCCAATTTGTAAATTGCTAACGTCATTGACGTAAAGCCAGGCGAACGAACGAACGAATCTTAGAGAAACCAAATTCCAGACGAAAGTGAGTGATTGGTTTTCGTTCGCAGAGACTTTCATTAGAAATACAGAAGCAGGCCGTTACTCAATTTGAACCATGAAAAGATACATAACTTTAACGAGCAACGCGTTGAAGTTATTCAGGCTTATTATGAAAATGAGCGTTCAAATCAAAAATGTGAGCAAACCGGGTCTGTAGGAGATGTGAAAACACCAGTGCATGCTCGTACAGCTCGTACTGCAGAAAATATTGCTGCTGTTCGCGATAGTGTGGCTGAAGAGGCGTCCATCGCAACTCGTCGTCGTGCCCAAAAATTGCACCTCACACGCAATTGACTCAAGAACTAAAGCCTCTTGACCATTCCAAACGTCGTCAATGGTCAGAATGGTGGCAAGAAATGGCAACAGTGGATGATCAACTTTCGAAGAAAATCATCTTCAGTGATGAGTCACATTTTCACCTCAATGGATTCGTCAATAAGCAGAATTGCCGCATTTAGGCGAATGATAATCCAAGAGTGATTGTCGAAAATCCAATCCACCCACAAAGACTGACTGTTTGGTGCGGTTTATGGACTGGCGGCATCATCGGGCCGAATTTTTTCCAAAATGAGGCCGGTCAGGCAGTTACTGTGAATGGTGTTCGCTATCGTGAGATGATAACGAACTTTTTATGGCCCAAATTGGAAGATATGGATGTGGACAATATGTGGTTTCAGTAGGACGGTGCCACTTGCCACACAGCTAACGAAACAATGGCTCTGTTGCGCAACAAATTCAATGGTCGTGTTATCTCAAGTCGTGGCGATGTCAATTGCCCGCCAAGATCATGTGATTTGACACCGTTATTTGGGGTTATTTGAAAGAAAAAGTGTACGTCGATAAGCCAGCAACAATTCAAGAGCTAAAGGATGAGATAATTCGGCACATTAACGGCATAGAACCTCAATTATGCCTCTTCGTCATTGAAAATTTGGACCATCGGATGGAGGTGTGCCGCCGAGGTCGCGGCGGCCATTTATTCCATACATAATTGAACCATACCAATATTATCATAATAAAAATAAATGACAATAATTTTCTAAATAATTTGTATTTTATTCAAAATCAACATCGGCCCTTAAAATTTAAACACCCTTTATTTAACCGCATGTCGACCATCCTCGAAGAGGATCGAAATAATGAAAAATAAATAAAATGTAGAAAAAAAACCCTATGACCCGGAGCTCAATTAAATAAACACCCAATAATTTAACAAATAGAAAGGTCGAATATACTTAAAAACAACAATCTATATATATATAAAAATGAAACGGTCCATCTGTGTAATGGCATCACGTCAGAACGGCTGGAGCGATTTGGATGATTTTTTTTTTATTCGATTCTAAATTTTCACGAGATGGTTTATATAGAAAAAAAAATTAATTGGACAAAGGGGCGTGGTACCTCCCATACAAATCGCAGGTTAAAAATCCGATATTTCTGCTCCTATTATAGGTATAGTGCTGAAATTTTGTTTGTATGCATTTAATGGCAGGTTATGTGAATTTTCCAAAAATGGGCGGAATCGGACCAATGGGCGTGGCCCCGCCCATATAAGCCAAATTTTGAAATTGAGATATTTTGCACAATTTGTTAGCAAGAGTGCTGGAATTTTGTGAATATGTAAACGGTGGCAGTCTACGTGATTGGTCCAAAAATGGGCGGGATCGGACCAATGGGCGTGGCCCCGCCCACATAGACAAAATTGTGATATCTTGCACAATTTGCTAGCGGGAGTGCTGCAATGTTGCGTATATGTATCTGGTGGCATTCTACGTAATTGGTGAAAAAATGGGCGGGACCGGACCAATGGGCGTGGGCCCGCCCATATAAGCCAAATTTTGAAATTGAGATATTTTGCACAATTTGTTAGCGAGAGTGCTGGAATTTTGTGTATATGTAAACGGTGGCAGTCTACGTGATTGATCCAAAAACGGGCGGGATCGAACCAATGGGCGTGGCACCGCCCATATAAGCCAAATTTAATAAATGTGATATCTTGCACAATTTGTTAGCGAGAGACCTGGAATTTTGTGTATATATATCCGTTGGCGATCTACGTGATTGGTCCAAAAATGGGCGGGTTCGGACCAATAGGCGTGGCCCCGCCCACAATGACCAAATTTTGAAATTTTTATATCTTGCACAATTTGCTATCGGGAGTGCTGCAATGTTGTGTATATGTATCTGGTGGCATTCTACGTAATTGGTCAGAAAATGGGCGGGATCGGACCAATGGGCGTGGCCCCGCCCTTATAAGTCAAATTTTGAAATTGATATAACTTGCACAATTTTTTATCTAGAGTGCTGTCATGTTGTAGATATGTATCTGGTGACAGTCCACGTGATTGGTCCAAAAATTGGCGGGATCTGACCAATGGGCGGGCCACCGCCCATATAAGCCAAATTTTGAACTTGAATTATCTTGCTCATTTTGTTAGCGAGAGTGTTGAAATTTTGCGTATATGTATCTGGTAGCAGTCTACGTGATTGGCTTTCAAATGGGCGGAATAGGACCAGTGGGCGTGGCCCAGCCCATATTTTGATATATCTTGCAAGTATTATATAGGAAATACATGAACAAAAATGCTCGGTATGCGATAATTACAGCTGCTCACTCCAATACAATCGCAATATGATAATGTGATGCAATATCAATGAAACAAGAATTTGGAAATTTTATAAGTATACATTTCTATTTTCTGGACTTTCCACTGAATTCGGTATTTTTTCATTCAGTGAATTTATTACTAATACCAGTAAGGAAAGGCAGAAAGTCGGGCGGGGCCGACTATATAATACCCTACACCTCCCTAACAATGCGATAAGGGTCATTGCGATAATAATTTGGAATAATTGGTAAATGTATTTTGAACCGATAATCGCAAAATTAAGCAGTATTCGTTCCTAAATTGAGAAAAATCTTTCTGGAGAACTTTGTAATGATCGGAAGTAAAGTACAACTTCTATAGCGCTTTGTAACCAAATCTGGAGGAACATATATATGGAGGTTATATATAAATCTGAATCGATTTTCCTAGAATACTCATTCATGTAAAATAGAAACCTGTTTCTGTCGAATTTCGTACTGATCGGATATAAAACACAGTCTCTACAGCGCTTACATGTCAAATTGGGGGTAACATATATATATGGGGGCTATATCTAAATCTGAACTGATTTTCTCCGAATTTTGCGGCATTCCTTCATGTAATAAGAAACCTCTTTCTGCCGAATTTCGTACTGATCGGATATAAAATACAGTTTCTACAGCGCTAATTTTGACATGGGCAGCGAAGCGCACCGGGCTCAGCTAGTATCGAAATAAAATAATACTCGTAATTGTGCATTTTTCGATGTAGTTCGAAGTTTTTAACTAAAAAATTATTAAATTTTTTTCAAAAATTGAATGTTTTCGAAATATCTTGTGAGATATCTTTAAAACCGATGATTGGAAAAAATATTGATATTTCAATAATACGAACGCTATTTAATTTAGTATTATTTAAAGCATTCCTTAATCAATTACGATAAATGGTTCTCGAGTAATGCTAAATATAGGTTCGACCTCAATTTTTAGATGTTTATCTTTATTTTGATAGATAAACAAGTTCCGCCGCACTTATAGTTCACAAAGCTCTTAAAGAAAATGACCTAAGCTAAAAAATGGCGATTTCGCCCCGTGTAGGGTATAAAATCGTGATTGTGTTGAAATTCTCTTTCTTGTTGTAAATGGGTTATAATTTCTACATTTATCCATAGATTTCTTCATGTTGGCATTATTGCTGGCTATTGAAAAATTAAATAATAAAATTGTTGTATTTGTTGTTGTATTTTTCTATTTGTGCCAGCAAAAAAACATTTTATACAATGATACTTATTTAATACTTATTTTTCCCACTGTACTATATTAGAGATGCGTAGTTCGTGAACGATCTAGTTCAAATGAACGGGTCACTTTACTGAACGGTACGAACTAGTTCACACAACTCGTTCATTTTAGCACAGTAGTTCAACTCCGACATTTGCTCTCTCAGCTGTTATGTGTTGTTACCATTTTTATGTCATCATGAATGTAGGATTCTTCCTATACAAACGCGTTTGTATGTTCAATTAATTCTATTCATGTTCCAAACAGATGCATTTAATAGCGGCTGATTTGATCTGGTGATCTGAACTAAACGAACTGCTGAACTAAAGGTCTGTTTAAGTAAGGTGAGCTGGTAAGCTAAAGAGCTGATGATTTGAAGAGCTGGTGAGCTAAAGCGCCGCTTAGCTAAAGAGCTGGTGAGCTAAATAAAGTGCCCAATTCCATACAATATTTAACCATTTTTACCCCACTGTGCAATATTTATTCCTTTTTGCTCCACGGTGCTCCTTTAAAGTATGGATTCTGAAAAAAGCATTTCTTATACGTTTTCGCTCCAAGATTTCCCTCGCACCCTGGTCAATATTTAACTTCTTTTTTTGCTACTGTGCCATAGTTAACTCTTTCTAACCTAACTCTTTTTTCCTACTGCACAATATTTACCATTTACATCACCCCACTGTACAATATTTTACCGTTTTTGTACTACTCTGCCCCTAAAAAATGCATTTAAAAATGCTCTTCTTATACCAAGCTTATGTTCCAACAGCATTTATCGCAAACTTGGACAATATTTAACCCTTTTTGCCCCTCTGGGCCATGCCTAACCCAATCTACCCCACAGTTTCGTACTTAACGCCAGTTTACCCCATGGTACAACATTTAATCATTTTGGGATCACTGTACAATAATAAACCGTTTTTGCTCCGCCGTGCATCTAAAATAATTTTTTTTTATTTATAATTGTGACAATGGTTTTAGATTTTATAATTGTATCATGATTATTCCTTGTTACCCCACTGTGCGCTTCGGAAATGTGAACTTGTGCCGACTTTACGACTCAAGGGCTACCCTCGCACAAAATTTTACGATTCCATATCTTGTCATTTGAATTTGGCAGTGGTACTCTCACACCAAATTTGGCGACTCTAGCTTTAGACATTTAAACATTGGCGGTGGTACAACATTTTTTCTCGTTTGTCCAACAATACGAATTTCACCTTAGATCACGTATACATGCTAAGGGCTACCCTTCTACCAACTTTTTTGATTCTAACTTTATCCGTTTAGGCAGTGCGGTGATCAGTTAGCCAGTCAGTAACGCAACAATTTTATATTTAAAAATCGTATGGGCTGGACCACGCCCTCTTTTAATGTTCTAAAACTGTTCACAGATTTAAGTGAAACTATCTAAGTCCGATATGCGCAATTGCAAACTTATTTGCATTTGTAATTAATTAAAATGTAATAGGTAATAAATCTGTATCTCTAGAATCCGTCAAAAATGCTTGAGACTGATACAAAAGGATGCTCCCCGGTTTATACTAAAGAATTCCCTTTATTCGCATACACTTTATTTCTAATATGACAAACCCTAACTGTCAGACAATAATATGAAATATGAACATGAAATAGTTAGCGTTACATATTGGAGCTCTCTTGACCGTCACCCAGATAATGCCAATACTCTCTCATAATGTGCGAGTAAATTTCACAACATTTCAAAAACTCTATCGCCAATTATTAAGTCGATCGGCGGTAGCGAATCTATCAATAATTCGGGCGGAAAAGCAGTAGTAATTCGGTGAAGACGATTGTCAATACAAACAATTTGTAAAATATAGTCGATAATCGTACGGAGTAAAGTTCGGCTCGCGACTGTAAGTTCGGGAAATTGATTGGGAATTTCACAGATGTGTCTGTCGTCCCTATCTAATCAACAAACACTATTGTGGTTAGCGTATCGTATGTAGTGTTTATAGTGTCCAACAAAGAGTGAACATCTGTGATTCTAATCGGAAAAGTTGAAAGAAACAAATGCCCTCTATTTTACGAATATGATATGTAGGCATAAAAGGAAGAGAAATAAAAAAGCCGAACAAATTTGAGCGACAAAAATAAAATCATCTTACAAAAATTTTATTAATGTATGAAATTTTAATGAATAAAATTTTTTCGGTTTTATTAATTGAAGCATGTGAAATTTAATAGTGATCTCAAAACTGTTACCTAGTGTGTGATAAAAAAAACTATGATTTTCTTAACAAATCAAAGTAAAAATATCGAGGAATAACGGATTCTGATAGAGGGGATAATAAAAGAATACGCGTGCTAATTTATTAACAATTCATTTTTACGGGTGTCAATATTTTCCCCAATTTTTTAACGTTCCTATGATGAATGGGCGTAGGAAACCTGGTGATCCTTACATTCTATGTATAGGAAATATTCAGCAATATTACTTAAAACACTACGAGGATAATTTTAACCTTCTAGCTCCACCACATAACGGTCATTTTTGGATATTTATTGATAAATCGTAGAAAACACAAAAATGTTGGCAATACAATTAATACAAAACACAGCAAAGACCAAAACTTAGTGCAAATACCAAAAACAGTCAAATTGCAGCAAAACCCCTCTTTGGACTGTTCGAGGGACAAGGTTGAATGAATTGCAATAACAACACCAGTAAAGATGAGTTTGCCTAGAATTCAATAGTTTTTTACAAATTGATACATGTGTATATTTTTCGATTTTAATTCGTTTGGTATTGTGTTTGTTAATTGTGAATTCACATACGAAAATTCAACCCAGAACAGACCTGATTATAATTATTTTTGAACTATGGACATTTCCCATTTTTGCCAATGATTAAGACTCATATCATGTTTCAGTTTTTCGATGTTTAATCAAAAAAATAATTGATTGTTATCATATTCACGATTACAGGAATTTCTTATGACTTCATGAAACCTAATCAAATCAAATTAACGGAGGGAGTATATTTCTTTACTATTCTTCAAATGTTAATATGCGCGTACATAGTTTGTAAGGAAGGGATGTGAAATAACAAAGAGATGTGCCGTGATGTAAACTTCGTAACTTAAGAGCTTGTCTGTTCATACAACGATCCAAAACAAATTTCAGTCAGGTAAACCGACTAAGGTATACCCTCACTTTGTGAGCAATGTAAATATGTACCAATACCAATGGCTTTTCTGTATGGAGGGTACTAAAACGGTCGTGGTGATAACTCCCATTTTAACAGGACTGAAGGAATTTTAAAAATTTTTACACAGTGCAAAAGTTTTGAGTATTAAAAACCAATGCATACAGGTTTTTACGATATAAGCTGCTAACTTTTCGTACAAAATGGTACGTTTGTGTGACAGGTACCACAAGGGGCGTGATAATAACGCCCATTTGAGTATTTGTATGCTCTAGTATTCTAGTTATAAGCTGTTAAATTTTCGTACAAAATGGTTCCTTTGTTTGGGAGGTACCAAAAGGGGCATGGCAATAACTTCCATTTTTACTGGACTGTAGTTACTATAAAACCATTACATTCACTGTCCAAAATTTCAAGTATTTGTATGTACTGGTATTAAAGTTAAATCGCCAAAAAAATTGTGGATAAATGTAGAAATCTTAGCCCTTTTGTTATAAGTAAAAGGATTTCAACTAAGTTATGTTCTTATACATCCACTATTGTGAACGAAGGTATATATCAATTGTTGCGGGCCAAAAGTGTAACACATCGATGGACTAACCTAAAAGACACCAAGAATATTTGGTGCAAATAAGTTTAGGACCACTTTAAATAATTAGAGCAATTTCCGGCCGCCTGTTTGTGCGAAAAATTTCAAATTTGGTATGTGTTAATATTTTTCCTATCTCAAGCTATGATTAAAGATGGACAATGTTGGTCCACTCCTTCGAGTACCCTTCTCCACAAAGGGTCAACATTTTGTGAAATATTTATGCTTTAACATATATAAAGGGTTTTCCAATGAGAGTAATATGATTTCTTTGAAAAAACACACTTATTGTTAAGGAAATTTAAAAGTTTTTTATTTAATTTGAAGTACAATCGATACAATTAAGTTCTAAATAAAACGTCATTTAAATGGCCTCCACGCCATCTTCTGCGGGAATGAATTCGATAAGCCCAATTTTCGAGCACTTTTTCCACTAAATCAAGTCGTATGTCTTGAATGGCACGAAATGTTGCAATTGGAGAACGATTATTTTGATAATAAAACTGAATATCGCTCCATGATGAAATTGTAAACACTACTGAATACAATGAAAAACAAATGACAGTTCATCACATATTATACATGGCCGAAACGCCACTTTAAAATCAAATCACCCTATTGAAAAACCCGTTATTACTTATCGGAATCTTCCGGAATTTCACTCATAGTATTAGTTTCCTAGTCGCTACGACTTTGAGAAAAATGGGCGAGCTTGTCACGTCCCTTTTTGTGCTTCCCATACAAAGAGAACAGTTTGTACAAAAATTAAATGGCTTATAACATTGAGTCCGATCAAAACAAATATTTCAAATTTTGTGCAGTGTTCTATAGTCCCGTGAAAAATGGGCATTATTGCAACACCCCCTTTGGTACATCGCATACAAATGGACCATTTTGCATACATAACATTTTCCCTTATAACTTTGATTCCTGCGCATTCAATCACTTGAAATGTTTTTCATATTCATGCTTTTATAGTACTATTGAAAAAATTTTAGTAAACAGTTTTTTTTCGATTTTTTTCTATTGTCTTATGTTTTTTTGCTTAGTGCTATTCATTTTCAGTATCTAACTAATAAAGCCAGTTTAATTGATATTAAAAATATTTTTCTTTTCTATATTTTAATTTAAAGTTCCGTAACCTCAAAAAGAAACACCCGTTACATCAGGGCATCGGGTAGAAGTACGGGATCATTCAAGTGGTATCGTTGTCCAAAGAAAAAAAGTTGTAAAAAAGGTCCGTCCAGTAGCGAGAAGCCTATTAGTGACGAACGAATATAAATTTGATTTCAGCGATTGAAATTTTCAGTAATTATCACAGAAAATTAATATCTATCGTTAAGTACAAAAAAGTAAAAACAACTCCAGAAAACTATTTTTTCGCTTTTAAAATCATTTCTATTCGTTCGTAACTCACGAAAATGTAAACAAAGTCACGATGGCAAATCTGTATAATTGAGAGGATGTGTCGTTTTCTTTGTTTTAGTTACTGTTTCTGACTCTCACTCAATCTTGGTTAAGCTAAGATCGGACAATATTGTCAGAAAAATGGCGGAAAAATGCATCCCTGTGAACATACAACTGTGTTAACATAGCAAGTCATTGGCAGAAAAGTCATTGTGAGATAATTAGCAGATTGCTAGATGTGCGAAGTTTATGCATGTGACAACGGCGCCATTGTCTGAAAAACTTTTTATTGACAACCATATAAAATATTTTTATTGGCAATCCTGCATACATATAAATTTTCTTACAATCGTCCGAACTGTCAGACGATTGCCTAACAATCTGTCATTGTCCGTACATTTGCAGCACTTTAACGGGGTTGATAACGTTGTCCGATCTGGCAATGGTGTGTACTGAGCTTAACTATCTTCGTTGATGCTTTTTTCGAAGATCGATTCGAAGAGATTTCTGATGAGATTGTTGTACTAGTAATGTTGTTGCGATGATGGCAGAGGACGTTTGTTTCTGCTTGAGCTACACACACATCGTGCTAAAGTCAATGAATATAGAAGATGTGCCATCGCTTGTTTGTTTACATTTTCTCGAGTTACAAACGAATAGAAATGATTTTTCAAACGCAAAAAAAATAGTTTTCCGCTGTCTTTTCTTGAACTTTTTTTGCACGTATCGATTGATATTAATTTTCTAATCGTGATAATTACAAAAAAAATGGGCAAATCGATTTGAAAAACCCCATACTCGTTGAAATGAAATTCCTATTCGTTCGTCATTCTCAGCTAATCGTTATGTGACGGCACATCTTCGAAATTGACTGACTTTGCATCGTGCATCTGTCGTTCAACATCGCTCTCGTCAATAGAATCAGTTAATGTAGGCATTTCTCATTACTGCTGCCCAGGGATGGAAAATTCGATTTCTGAAAAAGTACTAAAATGATACTTTTTAAATCGAAATGTTATTCTTTAATTTTTTGTGTTTGTTTAAGTTAATTCCACCTATATTATTTCCATAAGACAATTTAATATAATTATAAAACTGTCAAAATAATGCGTTATTCTGAAAATAATTGGAAGCTGCCCCCAAAAAGTTCAATTAAAATTATACACATTCTTCAGATATAACTAAACATTTCAAAATAAACACATTTTTTTAAATATTAACAAAGAATTAAAATATATGGCTATTTGTTCAAACATTTTTAAATAAATTCATGTATACAAAATATTTTAAAAGAACACGACATCGAGCGTGTGTTTTAGGAAAGGACATGTGACTTGTTTCTTATTGAATTAAGTATACGGAATTCTGACATTAATCAAATGACTTAAAATGACACAAAACGGATTTCCGCCGAACACACTTAGGGTCTTAGGTCACTCCTTCGATGTGTTACACTTTTGGCGCGTAGCAAATGATATACATATACCCTTCTCTCTAAGGTGAGGGGATAAAAAGAGTGGTGCGTAATATGCCATGGAAACAGAAGTATTTAAGTTCTTCTGAAAAATAAATCAACAGAAGAAAGTGGTACTGAAACTGCCATGGGGGTACTTTTCAACGAGGAAAAGTATTAACATGTCCATCCCTGTTGCTGTCAGTTTGCGGGGAGTAGTGACGTTACCGTTATTTGTTTATAGCAAATAGTATTGTGAATACATAGTGCGATTCTATCGATTGTTCTAAGCAGGAGTTCAATTAAAGCTCCGAAACAGATCAAGAAAGTGTTTTTACATCGCAAAAAATGTTGTTTCTGATACGCCATCAATAGAAAACCAACAACAACAATAGATTTCCTCTCAAAACTTTTGCCGCAAGAGAGTGTTTTTTACACTTTTTGTCGGGACCATACTCCGATCTGAAGTACGTCTATGGAAAATGTTCGATACCAATTTGTTGACGCCTTTCTTGTCGACTGCAAAATGCAATTTTAATAAAAAGGATACGTTTTTACACTAAATATATCGAATGTGGAAACACTTTCTTGACATACTGTATGCATTATGGCGATTTCTTTTCTGCAAAAAAGTGAAAACTTTTCGTTGCCCCTTTCCCGAAACTGGAATTGTATAGCACGTTTTGGAATTTCGAAATAGGAACTAAGCTTAATTCGAGGGACTACATCAGTTCCACCCAAAAAGGGCAAATATTCTTCAGAACTTCGTGTCGACGGGGCAACATTTTTTTCAGAATCGAAATCACCATTCGTTTTTTTTTTTGTTAATTTTTTATATTTTATTTTTACAGGAGAAAAACTATACTCCGCTAATGATGAAAAATAAATCAAGGATGCAAAATTCTAACAATACATTTGGTAAAGAGACAACAAAACCGAAGGCACGAAGGAAGCGAGACAAAAGTGATTTAGGGCCGGACTTTGTAGCTCCTGATGGAGGTTGGGGTTGGATTGTGTGTCTCGCAGCGGGCTTTAGCAATGTAAGTAAAAAATCGAAAATTGGCTCGACAAGAATGAAATTGTATACTCCTACACGGTGTACGAGTATTTACGGGAGCAGAAAATTCCTTTGCTTTCGATCAGTGATAAATGTATTACTTGCATGCCGTAGCAGGAAACAATGCGATTGATTTGGTTTTACTAACAAGTACTACTTATGGTCTTCTTAAGAATAGTTTTCAATATTTCCGCCTCTGCAACAATACGGTCTCATCTACAGAAAGCGGATGTCCGAATTTGGCTTTAATGCCAATCAATCTACAACCATTGTCAATATAGTGTTGGGTCTATCTGCATTGGTGGGCCTAGTCAATGGTGCCATGTTCAGGATGTTCTCCTTCCGCCAAGTTGCTATAGTGGGAAGTTTACTCTCGTTCACAGGAATATTACTTTCGGCATTTTGTGAAACATTTGTCGCCTATTTAATATGTTTCTCCAGCATTTATGGTAAGACTGATAAATTGTAATTATAGTACTAGTCCATTTATTGATTTTCACTCCGACTCCGACTTAGGCATTGGATTGGGTCTTTGTTTGTCGGCAAATTCGTTGGCTGTAAACACATATTTCAAGAATAAGCGGAGAAAGGCAACTGGATTCTCGTGGACCCTTACGGGCTTGGGTCCCATCGTATTTCCGCATGTCTCAACAGTTCTGCTTGCGTACTATGGTGCTCAAGGTTCCATATTTGTTTATGCAGCCATATCATTAAATGCCTTACTGAGCGCTATAACTTTTCAACCTGTCCTATGGCATTCACCCAAATCCGCTAAGGACATGCCAGAAGTCAATGGCAATATTGTACAAAATGGGATCGTATCCAACAAAGAACAGAACAATTTTGAGTGTAAATATTGTCAGTACCAAAAGAAGGAGAAACGAAGTATTTTCACTTCGCAATATCTATTCAATGAGGATGACCAGGAAACCCCCGGATTCGAAATCATTGAACCCGGTACACCCATGATGGCCCGTGCCAATGATGGTTGGTATGGCTCCAAATTATCATTGACCAATAAGAAGTCTCCTAGCTGTAGATACAACAAAGGCATCAAGCAAGTTTCCCAGCACGACAGTTTTGAGAAGGGTTTCGAGGAACAAGAACCTCAGGAGAGATCTCTGTTCTCGCCAAACCATTTTAATCGTGAGAAGCAAGAATTAGAACGTTTCACCAGCAAACTTAGTATTTACTCCAAATCTGGTGCGAATGTATGTACCTGTCCCGAGGAAAAAGCTCTGCTACAGAAGACATCCGAAACAGCCAAAAAGAAGGAAGCAGTTCAGTTAGCGGATGATGAACTCGTAAAAAGTCACATGACCTTCTGGCAGAAGGTTGTACAATTTTTCGATTTGGACCTATTGAAGGATTTTACATTTGTCAATTTGGCCGCAGGAATGTCGGTAATGACATTTGGTGAAATTAATTTCTCAATTCTGACACCGTTCATTATGAACAGCCTTGGATATACTGACACTCAGATTTCTTTGGCCATGTCTTTACTGGCTGGAATGGATATTGCCGTCCGTTTCTTTGCCCCCTTCGCATTGGAAAGGGTCAAACTGAGTAATCAAGTGCTATTCGCATTCGGGATCATAGCCATATCGATTGGAAGGCTGATTGTGACTCTAACTGACTCGTATAATGTGACATTGGCAGTATTTTTGCTGATCGGTTTTGGCAAAGGGTTCCGAACCATATTTTCACCACTGGTTATACCAAGTTATGTTCCGCTGAATCGCTTACCCGCTGCCTCCGGATTATACTTGATCTTCAGTTCAATAGCCTATTGTGTCTTTGGTCAAGTGTTAGGTGAGTGTTGACATCCTTTCATACACCCCATCAGTATTTATCTTATCCTTTTGGTGGTTACAGGTTTAATTACGCACAGTTTTGGGTACACTGCCACTGTGCATAGCATCAATGTTTTAACCTGGATAGCTCTAGCACTTTGGTTGCTGGAGGCTGCGATCAGAAGAAGTCACGACACAAAATGATCAGCAAGAGATTCATGATTGTGCATATTAAATTCCGACACTTATTTCTATATTTATCGGGTTATATCTTTTCATTGTACATACTTGTTTTCTTATAGAAAAACAAATTACCGTGAAAAATTAACAAGTTCAAAACCACCAGACAGTTAACTGTAATAGATATACAATGGTACACACATCCCCCACCTGTAGATACTTGAACAAATTTTTTTATTATGTTAAATATAAAAATTAAACATAAGCTACGCTTACTTCTGAACCTAAAAATATAATAAAAATAATTTCGTTAAATATAGTATTAAATATTATGTTGCAATAAGAAATATGTATAGAGTGATCCATTTCGAGGTTCCCTCCTTTTTTAAAGAAAAAGGACACAGAAAATTCAAATTGATTGCGGAATGTTTATTATCATTTGAAAGAACCTTCTTTGGCATTTATTTTTTGAAGATTATGTCTATCAAGTGTTGGCCGCGGCTACGTCTCAGATGGTCCATCCGTTGAGTCCAATTTTCGATGACTCGTTCGAGCATTTCGACTGGTAACTGGCGAATGACACGCGTGATGTTTTACTCCAAGGCCTGAATCGAAGCGGCATAAACTTTAGACTTTACATATCCCCACAGGAAAAAGTCTAACGGTGTGATATTACACGATCTTGGTGGCCATTCGACCGGCCCAAAACGTGAAATTATCTGCTCACCAAAGTGTTCTCTCAATAAATTCATTGATTGATGCGATGTGTGGGAAGTGGCGCCGTCTTGTTGAAACCAAATGTCGCCGAGATCAGGAGCTTCAATTTCAGGCATCAAATCGTCGGTGATCATGGCACGATAACGGTCGCCATTGACGGTTACGTTCTCACCGGCATCATTTTTGAAGAAATATGGACCGATGATTCCGGTACGTCGGATCGGGAATCGGTCAATGGCAAAAATGTAGCTCTTAACGAGAGCTAACATATTGCTCATGGGTGTGAAGGTCGTGGGTCGACTGGAAAGTGTTTTTTTTTTGGATTTAAAAAAAATTTACTTAGCGCAATTGGCGAACGATTATTTTGATAATAAAACTGAATAATTTGTAAACGTTATTCAGGCATAAGTCTTTCCATGATGAAATGCCAAATGATCTGTCAAAAAAAGGCTATTGAAAAAAGTACTTAGATCACCCGTTATAAGAAAACAATAAAAATAATAAATAAATATGCGGATAAATAAAATTATTAAAAATACATTTTAAAGGCGGCCCGCTTTAAATTTCAGTAGCTCCTTTTTGAGGTTTGTGGTTACACCAGGTCATAAATCCTGATTGCTGTTCTCCACACTTCAAAATACATGTGAATCAGGAAAATGTCTTCAAAATCGGAGAGCAGAGCAAACATTTGTGTGATAGCTTCGCTTTCTCTATATCGCAAAGGGAATCACGAATACTTGAATTGTTTCGATAGCATATATTTAGGCGCATAATTTTCACTAAATGAATATGTATGCACATGTTCACATGTATTAATATGTACATTAGACCGGTTTGAATCACAATAAATTTTCTTTATACCCTACACCACACTGTGGTACAGGGTATTATGACTTTGTGCATTTGTTTGTAACACCCAAAAGGAGAAGAGATAGACCCATTGTTTATTATACCGATCGACTTGTAATCACTTTCTGAGTCGATTTAGCTATGTCCGTCTGTCTGTCTGTAGACGTATTCTTGTAATCAAAGTACAGGTCGCAATTATGGTCCGATCTCAACGAAACTTTTCACATATCTTTTTTTAGGCCCAAGGATTTGGTTAAAATCGGTTCAGATTTACATATAGCTCCCATATATATGTACCTCCGATTTGGCATATATGCACTGTATAAGCAACATTTTGTAACCGATTTGTACAAAAATTGACAGAGAGTAGTCTCGTGATACACTTAGATACAATACAAAATTTGGGGGTAATCGGTTCAGATTTATATATAGCCCGTATATATATGTTGCACCCGATTTGACATGTAAGCGCTGTAGAAACTGTATTTTATATCCAATCAGTACGAAATTCGGCAGAAAGAGGTTTCTTATTACATGAAGGAATACTGTTAAATTCGGAGAAAATCGGTTCAGATTTAGATATAGCCCCCATATATATGTTACCCCCGATTTGAAATTCAATAGCTGTAGAAACTGTATTTTATATCCGATCACAGCGAAATTCGGCAGAAAGAGGTTCCTTATTACACGAAGGAATACTGCCAAATTTGGAGAAAATCGGTTTAGATTTAGATATAGCCCCCATTATATGTTAACACCGATTTGACATTCAAGCGCTGTAGAGACTGTATTTTATATCCGATCAGTACGAAATTCGACAGAAAGAGGTTTCTATTTTACATGAATGAGTATTCAGGGAAAATCGATTCAGATTTATATATAAGCTCCATATATATGTTTCTTCTGATTTGGTTACAAAGCGCTATAGAAGTTGTACTTTACTTCCGATCATTACAAAATTCTCCAGAAAGATGTTTCTCAATTTAGGAACGAATATTGCTTAATTTAGCGATTATCGGTTCAGAATTAGATATATCCGCATATATATGTTCTTACCCATTTACCAATTATTCCAAATTATTATCGCAATAACCCTTATCGCATTGTTAGGGAGGTGTAGGGTATTATATAGTCGGCCCCGCCCGACTTTCTGCCTTTCCTTACTGGTTTTCTCTTAATAATGTCCATACGAAATAAGGAATTTTTCAACGCGTAACGAATAAACTCTTTATTCTATAAGATAAAAAGATAATTATTTTGGAAAAGTCAAATTTTCGGGAAAATGGTAAAGAAAATGCTGCATTTTTCCAGAAACGAAATCGCCGTAATTATTACACAGCCCGACAAAATAAACTGAAGTTGAATCGCATGGGAGGGGATATTATTTTTCCTGTAAGTGTTGAGTACGGAGAAAAATGGACGAATTTTCCACGCCCCTTGTCGTACCTCCCACACAAATGGACCATTTTGCACCACAACTTAACAGCTTATAACTTTAATACCAGTGCACACAAATACTAGTTCAGTGAAAAATGGGCGTTATTGCCACGCCCCGCTTGGTACCTCCCACACAAATGGACCATTAACTTTGCCATAGCCCAATCGGAGAAGTTTCGGCGTTTCAAATGATCAAGTGGCTTTAGTTCTTGAGTCAGTTTGATCTTATAAGGATGAAAGCTAAGATCTTTTCGCAGTAGGGTTGCCAGACATCGTATTCGAAAAGTCGGGATAACCGAGACTTAAATGCGGGATTTGTCGGGACAAATAAAAAGATAATATTTTATTGGTTTTGGCATTTAAAACAATTCATTACAAAATCGCATTTTTTGATTTGTTTGAATCGAAAGAAAATATACTTGGAACACAAATTTTTAATTATTATATATTTTCGAGCAAATAAATTTTATTTGAAAATCAATAAAATGTATTTAGAACGCATATGTTAATATATTAGAATAAAATATATTTGCGAACTAATTTGTGTTTAAATACAAATAAAATTATTGTTTATGAATATTTCCAAAAATATTTTATTTAAAAAAAAGATTTTCAAAACTTTGCTGAATTTTTCGAACTTTAGTTATAATATTTTCCATGTTTTCGAATTATGCTTTCCTATTAAAAATGGCATACTTAGCATTAACTTCTATTTGAAACCACTTATTTTTATTTTCTAACTATTCCCAGTCATTATTTTCAATTATAAAGAAATTTTACTAACATTAAAAATTTCTAAAAATTACCTTTCAATTGCTGAAAACTTAAAACAATTAAAAATTAGATATATATTCACGCAAATAGATCTTTGTTTGGGAAATAACATATGCAAATAAAAAATATTAGGATGTAAACATCGTTTTGTCTAGAACAACATCCTCCCAAACATATAATATTTGTATGTGTCAAATGTTATATATTTGGAGTGCACCCTAAAAATATATATGTTTCAAGCAGAATATGTTTGGGACAATATACTACAGAGGCGATTTTTTTTCAGCGTGCAGTTTCAATAAAAGTCAAACATAAGAATATTCAAAAATAACTTATATGCAATATAGGTCAATATTATGTTTGCCACAAATACTTTCTTTGCGTTATTCTTCAAGAAATTCCCTTTTACTTTAAAACGGTTGGATGTAAACATACACGGTGAAAAAATCGCTTCTGTAGTATATTGTCCCAAACATATTCGGCTTAAAACATATATATGTTTATGGTACACTCTAAACATATAATATTTGGTACACACAAAAATTGTGTATTTGGGCAGATGTTATTCTAAACAAATATTTGTTTGCATCCCATATTATTGCATTATTCATAAAATACATAAATTGTTTTAAATTTTTCAGTAATTCAAAGTTAAATTTTTAAAAATGTTTAATGTTCGTAAAAATAATAATTGGGATCTTAAAATCTTAGATCAATATAAAGTACTTAGAGGATTGACAACTAATGATGGCTTGGAATACTCAGAAATTTGAAATGATTGATTTAATGAAATGATTGATTGCAAAGAAATATAAAATATTTAAAAATTGATGTTCCAAATTTATTTTGTTTCGATTCAAACATATCAAAAAAGCCGATTTTGCCCCGTGTAGCTTCTATAGGGCTAAAGGGCCAATTAGGACGAAACATATATATGGGATATAAATCTAAATTTGAACCGATTTTCGTCAAATTGAGCAAAGTTGTTCTCTGGATAAAAAACTCTACCATGCTAAATTTCAAAACAATTGCATGTAAAATACAGCTTTTATAACTAATGCGCTATATATAACTAAATCTGTTTCTTAGTCGATCGGTATATGTTAAGGTGGGTCTTGATGTAGCATTTCTATTTCTGGCAAACATCTGCCATGAAACAAGGGTATAAATATCCGTGGAAATTCTTTACAAATAGCTCGAAGATTGCAGTAGTCGATGCACAACCAGTCATAGCACACTGCATCTAAAATTTGTATAACTTTTGAAATTTCTACCAAATTCGCCCACGTTAATAGCTATTCTTTTAGATAAGTTGCTGAATTCGTTCAAAATTTACATTTCTTAAAAGATGAAAGATTAGTGACGGAAAAATTACAAATGTACATAACAAGTACATATGAAAATAGCATTTTCTTATACTTTCTTTATTATTTTTTTTACTGCGCTTTTATTTTCCATAGTGTAGAGAGTAAATGGAAAACAAATCGGGATTTCCCCCCTAAATTACTTCAATAATCGGGACTCTGTAAATACGCGAAAAGTCGGGAAAATCCCGACGAATCCCGACCGTCTGGCAACCCTATTTCGCAGTGTGGTTTGAGAGATGCCCAATTCCTGAGAACGGATACACTTACAGCCAGGGCTGTGAAATCGGCGTTGTTTTGCTGCTTTCATGAAATTATACTTTCCAATAAATACATTGTATATTTTTAAAATATTTTTTAAAAATATATGAATGGACACACATATGAATGAATATGTTTGGTCCGGAATATAATTGATTTAGTACATTTTATAAATCCGAGATGAATTTTGCAAAATTATGTAATTTAACTATTTTCGCGATCAAAAATTTCGATTGATATGTATGTTCATAAACATATTTATACAAAATAAGTAAAAAAAATAATAAAATTTATGAATTTGAAAGTATATTTCATGAAATTTGCAAAAACAACGCCGACTCCACATCCGTGCTTACGGCTGCGATATTTTCGTCGATTTGGCGCAGGAAAATTTGGATTAAAATTTATCCACTATAGCACGCACAGCCTGTCGGGTGGGACGATTATTACGGCCTCTTAAAGTTGCGACCACCGACTTAGAATTTCGGTAGTAATTTTTAATGATTTCCAAACGTTGCATGTAAGTGAACTTTACCATGATAAAAATTTTGACTTCGACTAACGTCTTGACACTGAAAAATCATTAAAAATATTTGAGGGTGCGTTGACATAATTGTTATGTCCCTTTTAGAAAACCCTTTATGACAATAATTTAATTAAAACAAAAAAATAAATAAATTAGCGAATATTTTTAGAGACTGAAGGTGAGGGGATTCGTATGCCGCTTTACACGACTGAACTTTCTTACTTTTTTTTAAGCAAATATATTTTATTTAATAATACAAATTCATTTTATTTATATGAACTTACTTCGCCATTCCCATCATCCATTTAATTACATTTGCTCGCTTAAAATGACGGAGCTTTTTGTAAAAAAAACCTTCGTATATTGGTGGATAAGTGTGAAAAATGAAAGCGGCATCACAAGAACTGTAAGGTGGAACTGTAAAGTGGAAATATTATACACCTGGCATGTGTAAAAGTGGACGACTACTTGCATGTATATATTCAACGGATGTATTTTTAAATAAGAATAACCAAGAACGTTCAGTCGGGTAAACCGACTTACGAAGTCCCTCATTCTAATTAAATTATTATCAATATTAATTTAAATTAATAACTTTACCTAGTGGTGCAAAATAGTCCATTTGTGCAGGAGGTACCAAAAGAGGCGTGCCAATGACGCTCATTTTACACTGGACTGTAGATCCTATAAAGTCATTAGACTGAACAAAATTGTAAGTATTTGTGTGTACTGGTATTAGGTTTAGGTTAGGTTTTTACAAGCTCACATAGACCTGTTTAGGTCCCTAGTGTTACCACGGGCTGAAATGCCCCTCATCGAAACCAACCTGTTTGATATATAAATTTATCGATAGTACGAATATAAGTACTGGAAAGATCTGTTAGGCTGTCTAAAAAGGCCGACCCCAGTATGTCCAGTCGTCGTTTACTCAAAGCGGGACAGTCGCAAAGCAAGTGCTCAATGCTCTCCACTTCTTCCTCATCTCCACAGCTTCGGCAGAAGTCATTGGAGTCAATACCCCAATCTTTTGGCGTGTTCGCCGATCAAGCAGTGTCCCGTCAGAACCTGTACTAACGTAGACAATCGTTTCCTCTCTAGCGCGAGGAGATACTTTGACCTTCTCTGGTCATACCTTGGCCAGATTTGTCTAGCTACCCTGCAGGTGCCGATTTCTGTCCATCTTTCGTTGGACTGCCTGATTGCCTCTTGCCTAAGCCAAAGCTTGCACGTGGGTAGTGGCGCACTAATATATGCAAATTCTTCGAGAATTTGTAATGTCCCTTTCCTAGCAAGTTCATCGGCTTTGCAGTTCCCCGGGATATCCCTATGCCCAGGCACCCATATGAGGTGTATATTAAACTGCTCAGCCATCTCGTTAAGAGATCTGCGGCAGTCGAGGGCTGTTTGTGAATTTAGGAATTTATGGCAGCCTGGCTCTCCGAGTAAATGACAACGCCAGTGTTGGTTACTATGTTGCGACTCAGCCACTTGGCGACTTCGCATATTGCCATTATTTCGGCTTGATAGACACTGCAGGTATCTGGTAGTCTGTGAGCTATATCCAGACTAAGTTCTTCACAGTGTACTCCGAAGCCAAACTTTTCATCAAGCTTCGAATCATCCGTGTAAAAGTGGAGATGGTATCTATTACCTGGTATTCTGCCGACCCATTCATCTCTGGCGGGAATCATAGTGATGTAATTTCTCCCGAAGGTGTACACAGTTGGTATATAGTCCACTCGGTCGGTTACCATAGCACTACACTTTGATATCCTCATGTGACCATAGTTCTTGTACCCACACATTGATAGGCAGTTTAATCTTATTGCCGCTTTGGTTGCAACTTCTCTCGCCACAATATTAATCGGCAGTATATGGAGTAGGGCTTGTAGAAACTCGGTCGCTGTGGTGCTTAAGGCTCCCCTTATGCTCAGGCAGGCTGTTCTCTGAACCTTTGTTAGTAGGTTGGTGATGGTTAGTTTGTCAGTTGCCGTCCACCATACCACAATGCCGTGTAGCAGTATAGGACGAACTACTGCTATATATATCCAGTGGACGATTTTAGGAGAGAGGCCCCACCGCGACCCTACATCCTTTTTGCAGGAATATAAGGCGACGTTGGCCTTACTTACACGTTCCAATACGTTAAGTCTAAATAACAGTTTTCTATCTAGAATTATTCCTAAAAATTTTGCACTTTCAGAAAAGACTAGATCTGTTCCATTTATCCGAGGTGGAGGGTGTACATGTGTTACTTTATTCATCCTAGTAAAGAGAACCAATTCTGTCTTGTTTGGGTTTATGCCCAAACCGCTGCTTCTGGCCCATCTAGCCAATTTGTTGAGAGCCGCCTGTAGAATGTCTCGGAGGACGTTTACGAATTTGCCACTCACTGCGATTGCCACGTCGTCCGCATATGCCACGACCTTGCAGCCACAACGTTCTAGATCTAGCAGGATTTCATTCACCGCTAGGTTCCAAATTAGTGGAGACAGTACTCCTCCTTGCGGGGTCCCTCTGTTTACAAACCTTGTTAGAGTTGTGGACCCTAGACATGCTGTTATGCGTCTTCTGGTGAGCAGACTTTGAATTAGTCTAATCAAACTAGTGTTAACTTTTAGATGTGAGAGTGCCGCAATTACCGCATCTGAGTGAATGTTGTTAAAAGCCTCTTCTATGTCAAGAAATGCCACCACGGTGAATTCCTTGCAGGGACGATTCGATAGTGCTCACAAGTTCGTGCAGGGCTGAATCTGTAGACTTGCCCTTATTATAAGCATGTTGGTTCCCCGATAGGAGTTTTGTATCCAGGTTTTCCCTAATGAAATGATCAAAAAGTCTTTCCAGACCTTTCAATAGGAAGGAGGATAGGTTAATTGGTCTGAAGTCTTTTGTGTGATATCTTTCCCGCGTTAGGTATGAATACCACTTTGGTATCCCTCCATCGATTCGGGACGTATGAAAGCCTGATACAGCCTACATAAATTTTCTCCAGCCAGGGGATAATGTACTTTAACATTTTCTGCATTTCTGCTGGAGTGATGCCATCTGGTCCAGGTGACTTGAAGGGCTCAAAGCTATTAATAGTCAAGAAGCTAGCGAGTCCACTCGCACTCTTGTTGGTCCTGCTGATCCTCGGGTTCTGTTACAGAGTTCCCCGGGAAATGTGTGTCGAGCAGTACATTGAGCGACTGCTCGCTGTTTTTGGTCCAGTTATTTGCCTCATCCTGTAAATATCCCACTGTACAGGGTGAAGCAGATAATATCTTCCTCAGCCTAGCGGCGTCGGAGACCTTTTCCACTTCACCACAGAAGGTATACCAGGAGCGCCTTTCTGAGATCCTTCTTATACATCTTGAGTTGCTCTTTATAGGCAATCATTAGCGACAGTAGATTTAGCCTTATTGAATAGCTTGTTGCAGGTCTTTTTCATAGCCGTTAGCTCAGAAGTCCACCATTGGGGTTTAGTTTTACCCTTGTACCTTGTTTTTGGACAGGCTTCTTCAAGGGATCTATTGAATGATATGGTGATATGATCGACCAGATTTTCCAGACCGGCTTTGTCATTCGGTTCGTACAGAAGTTTAGAGTTGATGACTTTCTTGAAATTCTTCTCATACAGGTGCCACTTTGTCTTCCTTACATTTCTGTGGACGGCAGGTTTAGGCGCTTTTTCCGCGAGTTTGAACTCAATATAATGGTGATCTGAGAATGAGTGGTCGTCCAGTAGATTCCACCCAATAATATTGTCTAACAGCCGGTCAGTAGCAAACGTTAGGTCGAGTACTTCTTGTCTGTCTTTAATTGTAAAGGTCGGTTTATTACCTATGTTACAAATACTAAGGTTGGTAGTTAGAATAAAGTCAAGAAGCGAATCACCCCTATTGTTTATATCCGTACTACCCCAGATAGTATGATGAGCGTTCGTGTCTGCGCCAATAATCAACTCGAGCTCGTCAGACGTTGCTTCTTCTACTACTTCCCTGAATAGAGCAGTCGGTACTACAGATTCATAAGGCAAGTAGCTGAAGACCACCCAATATATGCGATTACCGATCTCCAGGCTAGCAGCTGTTTGGTCTTTACCACTTAAATTAGTCAGGAGAAAGGTACTTAGATCTTTCCTGGCCAAAATGCAGGTTCTTGGAGTGCCTTCACAGTTGGCCACAAGATGTTTAAAGTTGAGTGTCCTAATACCGCACACCCTTCCTTCCACTACGTAGGGCTTCTGTAGGGCTTCAGACGATATCTACTGCAATAGAGCCGCTGAGGCTGCTTTAGCGTGATGGAGGTTAATCTGTAGAATTCTTACCATCATTGGTAATTGACAGATTAACATCCGCCCCGACAAGGGTGTTATCGAACTCTTCGTCCGTATCGTCGAGAAGCATGTCCCCGCCAGATGCGTCAAAGAGTCCGGAGACTCCCCTCAGCCTCTCTGTGTCCGAAGTAGAGCTTTTGTCCTCAGAGAAGGACGTTACAGATCTTCTGTTAGAGTTGGAGTCACCAGAAATAATAGGCGCAATATTCCGCACTTCCAGAAAGTGCCACGGTGGACGACTCATCTTCTGCAGTAGGAGCTATATCCTGCTTGTATATCTTCAAGACTATAGTCTCAAAGCCATATTGTAGGGTTGCACTCGCACTTTGTATATGGGAGGTGGATTCAGCGTTTAGGATAAGATTGACCTACCGCTTTTTACCATCCGCCTCACCCACCTTTCTGATTCTCCAATTATGGGCCGGCAGACCAGGATTGGGATCTTTTATTATTTCTAAGATGTCAGCCGGGTTGGAGGGCTCTTCTGTAACCCAGGTGATGGCTCTAGGGTGACTAGGGATGTTGTTTTTTTCGACAACATCCAACTGGGCACCCGGCCACACCTCACCCGCTCGACTCAGAGCAGCCTTATACAGGTCTACTGATCTGGCATCACCGAAATATAAGATCTTTACTCTCCCCTGATGCCATCCTGCATCGTTGTAGATTGGTGGTTTGCCCGGCATTTCTCTACGGACATCGAGGTAATGAGCCATAATGGCTGATTGTACATGACTCCATTTGTCCTTGAGGATGGATCCATCCTCACTACTTCTGTCTATAACAGCCATCACTAGACTCTCCTTCGCCACTACATTGAAGGGCTTGTTGAGTGTCCTGTTGATGGTGACATTAGGGCATCTTGCCTTTTTCGAAGGCAGGGGTTCATCAGGTGATCTGATTCGTTTTATTAGCCGTTAACACAGCTGAATTTGTGGCTCTTTCAGCCGACTCATTGGCCTTAGAAGTATCTATGACGCCTTTAGCCCAGGTAAGTGACTCTTTTTGTTTTTCGGTAAGAGCCGAAACCTCAACAGCCTCCAACTTCGTCAAAACTCTGAGCGCTACACGATGCTCATTGTGCTTCCGTTTTGACGGTAGGACATGACGTTTTCCCCTCACCGCGCCACCTGTTGTGAGTACTTGGGGGAGATTTTCACCATTTTTGGTGTGGTCGGCTTTGGCCAAGACCAACGGACGGACAGTCGGACGATTGGGGAACCGCGCTCCATCGGAACACGAAGGCATCCCCGTCAAGAGAATTTATTTTTATTTTGTCTGTATTAGACCGTAATAGGTACTACGATGTAGGCCTTACGGACTTTGTACAGATTTTTGCTATGCGTAATAGGTACTGGTAACTATCCGCTATGTGATAAACACGTCCGTTCACTGCGAATGATCAGCAGAAGTCGTACTGGTATTAAAGTCCATTTGTTTGGGACGAATATATTTTTGGGACTGAAGGTGAGGGGTTTCATAAGTCAGTTTACCCGACTGTACTTTCATACATGTATTATTTCCAAAACCAGCTATATTAAAAAACACAATTTTTCAGGAGAGTAAAGAAACTGTAGAATGTTATTATTTCGCGAAAATTTTAATATGATATGAATTAGGAATTCGAAGGTATATATTATATACGTTCGAAAACAAAATTCATATTAAGCCATCGATATATTAAATTGGTATTCAAAAACGGAACACTTTCCGTACTATTTACTTCCAATATATTTTGATCTGATTGTAAACATGCAGTGATTAATACAACAGCTGCAGATTCATCCGTTTCCGTCAGTTTTGCTAATCTTCACTACTTTGTTCCCTTCGATGAATTCACAAAATCCACTGTATGACGCCCGCGTTTTTATTTCCTTTTGGTTCTTGCATTGCATGCGGAAAGAGATATGAAGTTAGTTTTAAAAGAACTCTTTCTTTCGAAGCGACCCAATCCGAATGTCATTTTAAAACCACACATTTGTACAGTTATTTTTTTTGAAAAAGAATATAAGTAATGCATTTTAACAGGCCCGAAAACATATCTTCTCCACCTACTACTTCAATATTTGATACAACTTCTTCGAACACCTTTTGCATTGTTAGCACATCTTCAGTCTTTTTGGAACACAAGATTCGGAAAATACATATACATACAAGCTTGAAAATAGGCATCCTTATGCATGCGTATTTTCAAGCTTGTACCTTTACCATCAAAATTAAAAATTAAACTGAATAGATAAAAAACAAACTATACAACAACAACATATTGTTTTTGTTCAATCACAACCACCACTGTGCACTGATGGGATGAAGAAATTATATTAGAAGAAGATGAAGGCTACTTAAGTTAGGATTATTTAAAGCTTTTCTCAACCAATTACGAGCAAATATTTGACTGAACCTTAATTTGTATCCCCTCACCTTAGAGAGGAGGGTATAAATCATTTGCTACGAGCCAAAAGTGTAACACGTCAAAGGAGTGACCCCTTAAGTATGTTCGGCGGATATCCGTTTTGGGTCATTTTAAGTCGAATAAGCAATGCCCGTCCGTCTGTCTGTCTGTCTGATGGCTGGTGCGCACGATAACTCTCGAAAGGAGTAACCGATTGACTTCAAATTTGGTATGTGGTAATATTTTCTTCTATCTCCGGCTAAGTTCGAAGAAAGTCCTTCTAGTACCTCCCCCAAAAAAGGTTAACTTTTAGTGAAATATTGATTGTTTAATAACTATACTACTTATTTGAATACTCTGAAATTCTACGTATAGTATTAGTTTATCAGTCACTACTTCCTCGAGAAAAATGGGCGAAGATGGTCCTACTAGATGGTCCTTCGCTCCCTTAAGCAAATTTCTCGAGTTACGAACAAAGTGGACCAGATCCAGCTAGGGTATAGTGTATAAGACGGAAACCAACGCCAACGTCACAAAAAGGAGTGACGGTGGTCTCAAGTTTTTACGGCTTTATAAATTGAAAAATAAAATTAAAACAATTTATTGATATTCAATATTCGAAAAGATTAAATTTGTGAGGATAAACTCACAGCGGCATTTGTGCACGTTCACTGCTTAATTTCTCAAAATAGCCCAAAGTAATGATCACTTAAGAATTTTCCCAGAAGATCCGAAGCACCACCAGATCCAAGAAAGGCTCGATCGGCCGCAGAACCAACTTACAACATTGAAATGCACGACACAATACCACACAAACTCATTGACAACAATAACAACAACTTTGTACGATTGTGTACATATGTACTTACATATTCGTATGTATTATGTTATGTAAAAAGGAACACCACCGAACAATGACACTTTGCATACCTTTGCGCTGCCCGCCCTTTCACGAACACATGATTCATGATGGGTCTGTGTGGGTTGAATATGTACTCTGGTATCCCCATACCTACCCCGTCCGTCCAGCAAAGAAGAAAAGAACATGCATTCATTCATTCACTTGATATAATTTATAAATAAATTTAATTTCAATGAATTTGTGTACGAAACACAATAATCATAAGTCGAGCCGAATTGTGAGTTACTACTTTGTATGCCAAACACTTTAATTTATGGGGAAAATTACTGAACACAATTGTTTGAAGTGGACTGACTGAGACTCCTTTTCTCGCCGCAGTAGAATTATTCCCCTCCGAGAAAAACACTCACGACTTGTCGCGCTAAAGTGAACAGTGATGGAATTTCAGAGTACGTATTTCAGTACTGCAGTGTGGCCAAAAAATTGTACTAAACTTTCGGGGTCGCAATTGGTTGTATAGTGTTATTTTGAGTGCTTTTTCGTTTAGTACAATTGGGCTATTTTTAGTCAAATTTTCAGGCAAAATGCACTTTAGCGGGCAGATGTCAAAACAAATAAAAAAACCAGTAAGGAAAGGCAGAAAGTCGGTCGGGGCCGACTATATAATACCCTACACCTCCCTAACAATGCGATAAGGGTCATTGCCATAATAATTGGTAAATGGGTAGAAACGTATTCTAATTCTGAAACGATAATCGCTAAATTAAGCAATATTCGTTCCTAAAGTGAGAAACATCTTTCTGGAAAATTTTAATGGTCGTAAGTAAAATACAACTTCTATAGCGGTTTGATGCCAAACCAGGAGGAACATATATATGGAGCTTTAATGTAAATCTGAACCGATCTTCCCTGAATACTTATTCATGTAAAAAGACCTCCTTCTGTCGAATTTCGTACTGATCGGATATAAAATACAGTCTCTACAGCGCTTACATGTCAAATCGGGGGTAACATATATATGGGAGCTATATCTAAATCTGAACCGATTTTCTCCAAATTTGGCAGTATTCCTTCATGTAATAAGAAACCTCTTTCTGCCGAATTTCGCACTGATCGGATATAAAATAAAGTTTTTACAGCGCTTACATGTCAAATCGGGGGTAACGTATATATGGGGGCTATATCTAAATCTGACCCGATTTCTTCCAAATTTAATAGTGTTCATCCATATAATATGAAACCTCTTTCTGCCGAATTTCATACTGATCGGATATAAAATAAAGTTTTTACAGCGCTTACATGTCAAATCGGGGGTAACGTATATATGGGGGCTATATCTAAATCTGAACCGATTTCTTCCAAATTTAATAGTGTTCATCCATATAATAAGAAACCTCTTTCTGCCGAATTTCATACTGATAGGATATAAAATAAAGTTTTTACAGCGCTTATATGTCAAATCGGGGCTAACATATATATGGGGGCTATATCTAAATCTGAACCGATTTTAACCAAATTCAATAGGGATCGTCCTTGGGCCAAAAAAAATATGTGTGTAAAGTTTCGTCGAGATCGGACCATAATTGCGACCTGTACTTTGATTACAAGAATACATGCACAGACAGACGGACAGACAGACAGACAGACAGACAGACAGACGGACAGACGGACATAGCTAAATCAACTCAGAAAGTGATTCTAAGTCGATCGGTATAATAAACGATGGGTCTATTTCTTCTCCTTTTGGGTGTTACAAACAAATGCACAAAGTTATAATACCCTGTACCACAGTGTGGTGTAGGGTATAAACATCACCACATCCAAAGTGATCCATAAAATGGCAAATATATTCTCAGTGGCGCAACGTGCCCTACGACCTTGGCCCACATATAGGCTATAAGGAACTCAAATGCAAAGTAATGTCCACAAGATTAAAAAACCCAATGGCAACCATGTCTTAAAATGTAGTGTGTAGGCAGCTAAACTAATTTTCCCTCACTTCAGAAACTGTATTTTTCTTGAAAATTTCGTTGTAAATGCCCAAATTCAACAATAACAAATTTCGTGAAATTTTAGAAAATTATTTCAAAATTGATTTTGAATGTCTTCAAAATTCATTAAATTGCATTAATTTAGAAAATACTTCAAAATTGCATTATTTTCAAGAAAATTTAGTTGAATTTTAAATCTTCTACAATATTTCGTTTAAATTAAATTTTCCTTAACCAAATCATCAAAATTGTGTTTTTATACCCTACACCACACTGTGGTACAGGGTATTATGACTTTGTGCATTTGTTTGTAACACCCAAAAGGAGAAGAGATAGACCCATTGTTTATTATACCGATCGACTTGTAATCACTTTCTGAGTCGATTTAGCTATGTCCCTTTGTCTGTCCGTCTGTCTGTAGACGTATTCTTGTAATCAAAGTACAGGTCGCAATTATGGTCCGATTTCAACGAAACTTTTCACATATCCTTTTTTAGGCCCAAGGACGATCCCTATTGAATTTGGTTAAAATCGGTTCAGATTTACATATAGCTCCCATATATATGTACCTCCGATTTGGCATATATGCACTGTATAAGCAACATTTTGTAACCGATTTGTACAAAAATTGACAGAGAGTAGTATCGTGATACACTTAGATACAATACAAAATTTGGGGGTAATCGGTTCAGATTTATATATAGCCCGTATATATATGTTGCACCCGACATGTAGAAACTGTATTTTATGTCCAATCAGTACGAAATTCGGCAGAAAGAGGTTTCTTATTACATGAAGCAATACTGTTAAATTCGGAGAAAATCGGTTCAGATTTAGATATAGCCCCCATATATATGTTACCCCCGATTTGAAATTCAATAGCTGTAGAAACTTTATTTTATATCCGATCACAGCGAAATTCGGCAGAAAGAGGTTTCTTATTACACGAAGGAATACTGCCAAATTTGGAGAAAATCGGTTCACTGCGACGAAACCCAATAACTGTGGAACACAAACAAGTAACGATGTTCTAGCAACGGATTCTAATAAATGAGGAAAAATGAATATACGTGTATCGGCGTTTAGAAGTTTGCGTATGGAGGTAAATTTAGAGTGATGTCAAAATTTCCTCCTTTTGCACATTCATTTGATGAATCGGCATAGGATAACTTGGGATCCTTACATTGTATGTATAGAATATATATTACTTAAAACACTACGAGGAACATGGTTGTGGAACATTTTAAACCTCAAAGCTTCTTCACATAACGTTCATTTTCGGATCTAGTTTAAAAAGTCGTAAGAAACACCCCCAAACAATTTGGGGGAGGGGGTGAAATATTCTATAAAAGTGTTGGCCATCAATCAAAGCCCAAACACCAAAAAAAAAGTAAAATTCCAGCGAAAACCCTATTTGGCCTGTTCGAGACACAAAGCTGAATGAATTACATTACTTATACGACATGACGTTCGTCGCAATTACGATACCAATAAAGAGGAGTTTGACTAGAATTTATACCAGTATTATCAACACTGATACACTTCTTCCATCACTGTTCAACTATTCTACAATGACAAATTTTGATTTCTTCGTTGTCATTCGACTTGGTCTCGCTCTTGGATACCAGTCTGCATTCGAATGTCGGGGGTCTGTCTCTTTCACTACTTAATTGTCTTCGAAGAACATAGAACACACTCAGTCAAATAGATACACACACACACACACAAGTAGATAGGAATCTACATACGAGTACAAGTGTAGGTATGTGGGGTGCGTGTGATCATGAAATTGATCGCCTAAGTGTGGCACGGAATGGTCGTGGTCGGTTGGTGGTGGATCGTTCGGCCGGTCTTAAAAGGCAGCGCCAGTTAAATTGAAATTAATTGATTGTGAAACGCTAAACAATGACACAACACAAATAACAATGAACGAGAAAAATGAATTAATTAAGAAATGTAAATAATCAAATTGCAGTTAAGAGAGTCACATACAGACACACTCACATTGCGTTGATATGTAGATCATATACACATGTATTTACTTATGTATGTATGTTCGTATCTTCTTGTATGTAGATGGCTATACTTATAGTTATCCTCTCAATTTCCTTGAAGGCATTCGGTTGTCTGAAGTGGCCACTGATTGTGGAAGTCAATATTTATCTTACAAATGAATGCCTAGACAAGTACAAATGGGGGAAATGTTCCACAAGTGCTTGCAACAGGTATGACTTTGCATTTTTCCATTAATGTCATCATTAATTATAATTAATTTTTGGGGGCACTTTTGGAGATATAGAGGAACATAAAAAATAGAGTATAACAGAGAATGTTCACGAGAAAAGAATGGGTTAAAAAAAGTGTATTAGTAGTGTTGCCTCTTTTTACGAATAAGTGCATAACAGCACTTTATGGGGCGCAAACCCGATTTTTTTAAATTTGGCAAACCCTCCCCAAAAAACCCAGAAACAAAAAGATTGTTAAAAATTTGAGCAAGGGCCAGGACAAATAGCAAATTTAGAATCAGACGAAATTAAAAACTTAAGTATCTAATACCTATTCTACAAGCGTGCCAAGTTTTGTCGCAATCAGTTGTCTGATTGAGTAAAGGTTGAATTATTTCCGTTTTATTAATTCCTCCCACTGTGCTACTTTTGCCTTTCCATACTAGTTTATGATTGGGTATTTGCTTCAAATATAGGGTGATCTAAATAGAGATAATTTGTTCAATAGCCTTTTTTGGCAGATCACGTGTGAGTCGTGTCATGCTGTCATGCTATTTTTGTTAAGTACTGTTTGGAATTTCATCATGGAAAGACTTACGCCTGAACAACGTTTACAAATTATTTAGTTTTATTATCAAAATAATCCTTTGCCAATTGCGCTAAGTCCATTTCCAAAAAAAAAAACACTTTCCAGTCGACCCACGACCTCGACACCCATGAGCAAAATGTTAGCTCTCGTTAAGAGATATCTTTTTTCCATTGACCGATTCCCGATCCGACGTACCGGAATCATCGGTCCATACTTCTTCAAAAATGATGCAGGTGAGAACGTAACCGTCAATGGCGACCATTATCGTGCCATTATAACGGACTATTTGATGCCTGAAATTGAAGCTCGTGATCCCGGCTATATTTGGCTTCAACAAGACGGCGCCACTTCCCACACATCGCATCAATCAATGGATTTATTGAGAGAACACTTCGGTGAGCAGATAATTTCACGTTTTGGGCCGGTCGATTGGCCACCAAGATCGTGTGATATCACACCGTTACACTTTTTCCTGCGGGGATATGGGGATATGTAAAGTCTAAAGTTTATGCGGACAAACCCGCTTCGATTCAGGCCTTGGAGCAAAACATCACGCGTGTCATTCGCCAGTTACCAGTCGAAATGCTCGAACGAGTCATCGAAGATTGGACTCAACGGATGGACCATCTGAGACGTAGCCGCGGCCAATATTTGATAGACATAATTTTCAAAAAATAAATGCCAAAGAATGTTCTTTCGAATGATAATAAACATTCCCTATTCAATTTGGATTTTCTGTGTTTTTTTCTTTAAAAAAGTAGGGAACCTCGAAATGGATCACGCTATATTTACTGCTGATGCATAAACTCTCCCTTTGAGACTCATACATAAATGTTTAGATTAATATTTTGAACACTTTTTTTTAGAACAGCAATAACGATTGCTGTGCGAATATTTACGCCAATCAGTGTGTGTTCCTTACGATCATGTATTGTATATATGATATATCCATGGCGGAAAGATAATAATGAAATCTGGAATATTTGTTTTCCACAAAATAAATATTTTGATTAAACTCTATGAAGATCAAAATATTTTGATAGTGTTGAAATGTTTGTCTCAATTTTGTACGTATATATGTATGCATATCTTCCGTTACAAAACATTACGGCTGGAGGCAATTTGTTTACACGTCACTGAGTATAACTTACAGTAGTGTTAATGGATTGTGGACATTTTCTTTCTTACAACACTGTCATTGACATTTTAATTGTACTTTGTAGCTAATACGTACCAATGTTGTCATACGATTTGTGGAAAGTGGCCTATAATAATGCTCACCAAATGTAGCAAAACGTACCTATATGATTTCCTTACGCTCACCTCTGCACACCACTGTCTTCCAATTTCAGAATTTTTGATAAATCAAAAATGAAGAGTTAATTATACACGCAATGAAGGGAGAGAGAGAAAGAGAAGATAGAGGGAGAACAAAGCAAACACAAGTAAAACAAACCGGTAGCATTTACTGCGGCAGCAAATTATACTCATATTTGCCGAGATTTTACTACGATTTATTGTACTTTAAGAGACAAGCCGCCCAGCAATATAGATAACGAAGACAAATGGTTTTTTGTTTTATTTTTTTTTTAGTACCGCACATTTTTAGAGTATAGAAATGGACGAACATCAAGTCAGGCACGGGTGACAACAGCATAAGCCCTCACTCTCCACAATCAACCGTCAATCGTATGAGTCACATTGAGTGATCATAAAGTAAATGACTGGCAATTTTCGGGTGTTATGCAAATTTATTTTGAAATCAAAGAAGATAACTGCATATTATTGCTTTAATTTAAAAGTCTGCTAAGTCATAATGATTTTTTTCTCGAGAGAAATTTAAAATTTCTGGATGTTCTTTATAACGGTTGAAGTATACCCTCACTTTCGGAGATATATAATATACAATTTTGTACCGTGAGTGGGATAAGCCGAAATTGGTGGGAAAATTTAGTCTGTCGGTCTGTAGTCATTGGAAAAGTAATCGAAACGACGAATTTAGATATTCAATTTTCTACAAAAATTATGGGGAATTAATTTTCTTAAGATTTTGTCAATTTATGTGGAAGGCACTAAACTGAGGTTTGGCAATAATCCCATTTTTACTAATCTGTAAACCAGGGATCGGCACACTCATACAATCGTACAAAAACATTTCTCTCTCTCAATGTAAACTGAATGAATTATTTTATACTCACTCAATGTAATGAGTGAGCCCATGGGCGCTGTTATGCCGATCTCTGCTGTAAACACTGAATTCAATTTCACGTTTTGAGTAATCACCCAAATTGATTGATTACCCAAATTTATATCGAATCAAACTATATATCGACAATAGTTTGATTCGAAATATTATAATAAATGAATGAAAACGAATTTCAATGAAAAAATTTGTGAGTGCTAACAAGTACACTGTGTGTGAAAAATTCACTTTAAAAATGTATCCTGGATGAAAACAACTTACATTAATCGTTCTTATACCCTACACCACACTGTGGTAAGTTATAAGTTTGTTTCATGGCAGATGTTTGTAACACCTAGAAATACCACAGCTAGACCCACCATAAAGTAGATATACCGATAAGCCTATATAATTCGAAGAAAATCGGTTCAGATTTAGATTTGACCCTTTAGCCCTATAGAAGCTGTATTTTACATCCAATTTTTTTGAAATTAGCATGGTAGAGTTTCTTGATCCATAGACCAACACTGCCGTACTTGAAGAACATCCAATCGTTTTGAAATTTAGCAGCGAGGGTTTCTTCATTCATGGACCAACCATGCCAAATTTCAAAAAATCGGTTACAATTTTGTTATAGTTTTGTATATGTTTCGTAAGATTTGGCTACAGACGCAGAGACGTACCAAATGTAATTTGTGTAAACAAATTTTAGTTGAATTATACATTGGATTTTTCAGTGTTATCCAATCTTAATAGAATGGCGTAGGGTATCGTATAGTCGGCACCGCCCCACCTTAGCCTTTCCTTACTTGTTTTTTTCAGCGTGTATTTTCAGCCGATTTGGTATCAAAGCGATATATAAGTTGTACTTTACTTCCGATCATTAAAATTGTCCACAAAAATGTTTCTCAATTTAGGACAGAATTAAAATATGTTCCTACCTATTTACCAATTATTCCAAATTATTATCGCAATGACCCTTATCGCATTCTTAGGGAGGTGTAGGGTATTATATAGTCGGCCCCGCCCGACTTTCTGCCTTTCCTTACTGGTTAAGTCGATTCAGCTAAAAGTGAATCAATAAAACCATTGAACAATATCGGAAACATTTCTCATTAATTGTTTTTTTGATGCGGACCACCGCATTGGTGTGACGATCGAAGTATTTGCCGGAAATGGCACAGCCGCCACAAAGTTCAAATTTTAATATATCAGCTTCATTAAAAAATCGAGACAGTTATGTGCAATCAAAGATGTTGTTAAAAACATTAACTTCGTTGGTAGAGTTGGACTTAATTGAAAAAATCCAATCTTTACAAATATTAGAATCAAAATACATATCAGCAAAACCCTTAGACTTGGGCTTTGCCGCCGTCTTGCTCTGCGTAGTTATGCCAAACGGGAAATCCCGAAAATCCCGGGATTTTTTAAAATGAATCCCGGGATGTTTTAATAATAATATATGAAGCCGTCTCGAATAAAATATTAAGTGAAAGATGGATACACTCTGTCGAAAATGTAAACTAATGAAGCAAATTGTTAACATTAAAAAACATTGACAAAATCCGGTGAAAAAATTAGAAATTTTGGAGAAGAATTACAAAATATATCATAAATTCAAATATAAACAAGTAAACATAAAACAAAACCACAAGTGGAGTTTGTGTCCCTCAAAACGAAGAACATTGTATTCTATTCTTTCGCATCGACACAGATTTGGTTCTCATAAAAGCGGAATTGGTCAAACTGATTTCTCAAGTTGAAAAAAATATTTTTTGTGGTTTAATGAGAGAAAATTATAACGTCAATAATAATTCAGACGACGAAATGAAGTTGCACCAAAATTATTATTCCATATGTTTCAGATGTTGTGAAATATTATAATAAAAATTAGTATTTTAACAAAAATTAATTTATGCTTCAGCTGTTTTTATCCGTTTTCAAATTAAATTAAAACTAAACTAAAATGTTTGTATTCCATTTCGAAATATCACATTATTAAGAATGAAAAAATACACGGGATATGGTAAAATCCCGGGATCCCGGGATTTGCAATTTAAAAATCCCGAATCCCGGGATTTGTAAAAACCAATCCCGTTTGACATCTCTAGCTCTGCGACTCCCTAGAAGTTCTGTAAACAGGTTAAGCAACATAGAAATGTCATATATGCAATTCCCTGTATTATAGAAGTTTGCTTTTTTCTACTCTCAAAACCTCACCTGGAGTAGCACAAAATCTAATCAGAGTCCCACTGCTCCCAATTCGAAAAGCAATAGACCATATGAGCAATTATTAAAAACTTCAGGGCGATCAGTGTAAAGGTTTTGTAACACTGTGCAACATGAGTATTTTCAAATAAATCACAAACTCATCCACTTCAAAGGTTCCATGATGAAATTCAAAATATGTCTTATCGAATGTGAATAGTTCGATGCTTGCCGCAGTTACTACGTCACTAGAAGTTCATTATCAAAAAATGATAAAAATAAAAACAAAGTCAATGTCTCTTTGGCTGATTGATTAAGATTTTATGAAATACCAAAAATCGTACTTTTAACTGATACTCGTATAACCGTGAAATTTTTATTACGGAGAAAATCCATTGAGATACGTATCTATTTGACTGGTTTTGAGTTATTTTTAGCCAAACTCCAAGAAACTGAAACAAAAAATCATACCATTAAAGTGCAATTAAATACTATTGTAATCGACCTTTGTAAAATCCTTAATGAAATTAAACTGATTGCAATAAACCTCGATGGATCAGTGTTCGCTACGAATGATGACATTGGTTGACTTTATATCATATATGGGCATTTCCGCCGCATGGTCAACCAGGGCCGAAAAATAAAATGTTGGTAATCATCGTATTTGATTGTGAATAATTATAAAAAAATGAATACAAAATGTCTAAATTTTTAAAATATAATGGTTTCATAGCATATCTCAGTTGTTTTCATGAGGCAATTTGCCTAAAAACTGAAAAATTTAATTTTTTCCATTTTAAGCTACTTTTACAGACAATTTTATATTTAATTATTTTTCATATAAAAACATATATTATGCTTGCACTCTTTCTACAAAATATTTCTATTACAATCAATTAAGAAGAGAAAAATGCAAGGAGACCAAAAAATGTTCGATTAACGATTAATTTAACGGTTAAAACGTTCGCGACCGGCACCTAAGCCAATTAGAAAAAAAAAACCAATAGAGATAATTTATAGTGTAAATACTCGATAGAAAGCTACGTTAATCCTCTTTTAAAATAAATTAATAGCTTTAGAATATTTCGTTCCTTTTCGCAGATTTTTGCATGTTACTAGATTCAGCCAAAGTTGAATTCTATTTCGCGTACGTTCGTGACCACATGTTTATTGCTGTCATTATGAAAACTAAAACTCGATGAAACCCATATTTTGCACCTAACATAGAGCTATCAAATCACCAAAAAAATGCGGGGAACATATTGTTTTCTATATTTTTTGTACATCAAAAGCGTACGAACGTACTTTCGCGACCCGCGGAAATGCCCATATACACGCTGAAAAAAAACACTTTTTTAGTATATTGTCCCCAAACGTATTGGCTTGAAACATATAGGTACATTAAGGCGGGTCAGAAAAAAATATCGCTGTTGTGCGCATCTCAAACGAAAGCTTTGTTTTGTGAATATCCTCAAAGTATGTCTTTATCCGCCAGTGAGCTAAAGCGAGCATCCACCAAATGTTGGCCGCTATCGAGGACGAAAAAAGCCTCCATTGGAAAGAAGTTCGCAACAGGTTAGATGCGTGGTTACGAGTTATTTCGGTTGTCAACTCCAACCCAATAAGTGATTTTATGTGGGATCTTCAAACGATAAGGAAATGTTGTGTCAGGTGAGTTGGTTACTCGATCAGTTAGTTGAAATTAGTAGTAATCAAATTAGTAGTAGTTCATATCACCTCGAGTGATTCACATCACCCCGAGCCAGTGCGCATTCACGTGTCCAATGCATGTTGGCAACTGAAGGGCAGACGAATACAAATCTCCCGTCAGCCACTATAAGCCACGCATACTCTCCACTCTCTTCGACCAACAGTGCCGCCACAGCCCGTAGTGCAAAAAAGCGATATCCTGCGCTCCTATTCATTGATATTTCATACAAAAATGCATACATACCGAGTTTCAGGAAAAAAAAACATAAAAAATGCATATTGACCATATGTACATATGTCCACTACAGTGCCATCTACCGGCACTGGTTTGTCTTGATAATATCTAACAAAATATTATCAAGACAAACCACACATACATTTTAAATTTCAGTCAAATCGCTCCGGAAATGCAAATTTTACATATAACTTGACCACTACGCAATTCATCGCGGTGAAAATAATTCTAAAACACAAATGACCCCAAACTGAATATATTGTTCAATTTTCGGCCCATTCGCTTTCATGGTTTCAGAGATCATGCGTTACTAACAAACATACAAAGGATTTTTTATATATAAAGATGACTAATGTTCAGAAAAATCACCACATCTCGACCAAACGAAAATATTTTTAAACAATAAACCAATAACCAATAAAAACCATCCTCATTGCATGTTCTAAAAAACGTATTCAGCCATTTTTTATTTTATGCAGCCGTTCCCGAGTTATGGAGTGACAATCAAAATGTACACTTCTTTTATATATATACTAGCGGACCCGGCGAACTTCGCCTCGCCCCAATTTAACGCCTTCAGATAAACTCCAGAGTGATAATAAAACACAGATAGTTAAAATTTTAATGCGATTTGTTTAAAAGGAATCGAAATCAGTAGAGATAAATCGAATCAGATGATAAACAACAAACAACGAAGACAGAAGACAGGCAACGTACAGATGACCGTGCGAAAAACATGGAAATTCGAGATTAATTCCACAGACTTCCTACGATTGCTTTTGAGATTTATTGATTGTCATCGCAAAAGCCAATCGTACAGGGAACTGAATCCGCTTGAATTGGAATGAAAGATCAGTTGGAATAATCGGAATTCGTGGGATAAGGACTTCCTCTCCTTTGAATTTTCCCTTGATGATCGTCGCCTGAATCACATTGTCCATCAGTTTCATAATGGACAACCGCGAACTATGCACAATTTCGGATGATTCAGATTCCGCAACATGATTATGATCGATTCCACCTTCAGCTGTAAATTATGCGGCGGAGCTCCTGGCACATCAAGCGAGTTCGATTTTACTTTGAATAATAAAATTCATGCTATCGACGTCCTTATTCTTCGCTGCTAATATTGCCCATTCACTAATCTAATCGAGATTTGGAAACACTTTGGTGATGAGTTCCTCGTTCGACGATGTGAACTCGCAAAAATTTGCCGGGAACAATATCAATGCAGTGGAAACATCAATAGTAATTTGGCCATTGCCAAGCGCCAACAGTTATTTCGAGAATTCAAGAGCCGATGAGTCGTTCTGCAACGCGACTCTCATGTTCGTGGTCAATTTCAACTTCTTCAAAAATTTGCCGGGAACAATATCAATGCAGTGGAAACATCAATAGTAATTTGGCCATTGCCAAGCGCCAACAGTTGTTTCGAGAATTCAAGAGCCGATGAGTCGTTCTGCAACGCGACTCTCATGTTCGTGGTCAATTTCAACTTCTTGACATAACTTCTTGACATGCAGCCACAAAGACCACTATTTCAGGCATGCATTAATTTCATCGGCAGTAGATTTCGGGATGACGGGAAGCGTTTGACGAAAATCTCCGGAGAGCAATATCAGACTCACCAAATTGTCTCAAATCACGTCGTAAATCCTTCATCGTTCGGTCAATTGCCTCCAGAGCTCGTTTATGCGCCATCGTGCATTCATCCGAAATTATGATTTTGCAATGCCCGCAATCCAATAAGATAACCTTACCTCTTATACTCAAACTTATTATCTGAAAAAATGTTCGAATTGATAAATATCGTGAATTTTAATTGATCGTAATGCTTGTACCGTTTGCCGATGTGATACGCGAAATCAGTGTAACAATACGCAAAACTCGAATGAATTGCACCAAGAAAAATAGCACATACTCGTACATATGTTTAATAGAAAACTTTTTTGTTTAATAGAAAATTAATAAAAAAATTTGGATTGAAAAAGAGAGCAGTAGATAGGAACAGTAGGAATCTCGCAAGAAATAGCAGTAGATAGGAACAGTAGGAATCTCGCAAATTTTCGATTTTCCCAATTTTCCGACTTTTCCGGAGGGTTTTCCCAAAATTTTCTTTCGTAACAACCTTCTCCAGGCAAATACGAACAACTGAAAAAAAAAATTGAGCCAAATCGCTCCAGCCGTTCTGACGTGATGCCATTACACAGATGGACCGTTTCATTTTTATATATATAGATGTAGATTGTGATCGATCGATAACAGTTTCACAAACTATGATGTCAAATTAATTGTCAAAGGCCCAAACTGCTGACAATGGCTATCAATTTTTACACGACATTTTTTCCTCAGTGTAGCTGGTCAATTGAACCCTTTAAGATTTTCAGAATAACGAACAAGGAATATGTATAGAGCTTACATTTATAAAGTGACATTATATTTACATTTGAAGTAGCGTTAAATTATTGTAAATACGTTTACGAGTTGCAATAAATGCATTACGAGACGTAATAAATACGACGATTCGTTTAGAATATTAAAAAAACCAGACAACAATAAAATTCAAATTAAAAATCTTTCGATGTGTGTTAGAACGTTCAATTTTGTTTGACAACAAAATTTTTTACTGACTGACTTGGTTTAGATTCGTAAAAAAGATGAATTATGTATGTATGTACATATATATCGTCATCAGAAACGAAAAAGGGCCTATCATCATGTTTGAAAATTTTACAGGAGAAGCAAAACTAAATAAAATGAAAAGTGTTGCCGTTAAAAAAACGTGGTTTTCAGGATAATATCTAAACATAATGATGCATACATAAAATCATACAAACATGATTTATAACTTGTTTGTGAAAATTGCGTGAAATAGGATTTTTTAACTATGAAAAAAGAAATAATTTGTTGTTAGGCCCTTGAGAATTTCGTTAATAAATTGGCCTTTTTTAATATTACGCCGCGAAAAATTTGTCAAGATGTGTATTTTGATGCAGGGTACCGAAATCCATCAAAAACTGACTTTCAATTTTTCTTGTTGTTACTCCCTTTTTCGTTTCTGATGACGATATGTAGATTATATCTCAATATTAGAATCAATTTTTTTTTAAACTGTGCAATTGTTTGTAAAGTCAACAATGGTAGAAGCATTGTTCATTACAACAATACATCTAGCTTCTAGAACTCTCTGATTCGATTTGACATTATTATAGTTTTGTATTATTATAGTATTGCCGACAGTTTTTTACAAAACATGAAGAGAATTGGCAGGTATTGATAGTAGATCTTGGAGATAATTGGCCAAAATTTGTTTTATACAATACTAGTCGTGTTTCCGTTACAACCTAGCAATTGTCATATTTATCAGCGTGCGACACGATTTTCCTCCTCAGAACGAGACTATATGTATAGAAGAGCATCTATAAGTCAACTGTATGAAAACTGCATACTCAGTTATTTTGTATTTTGTGACGATCGTTCTTTTTACATGTCTTTTTAAATCTCAAGGCTAACAATTGGGAAATAATTTTCTTTACTTCTTTAACAATACGAATAGAATCAATATGCATATGAAATGAAAGAGAATAATTTCAAATGCACTATTTATTTTGAAAGTGTCGTACACGCCATTCTGTTTTTGAACCAAGAGTAGTATCCTTAAAAGGATATGGGCACGCTGAAAAAAAATCGCTTATGTAGTATATTCTCCCAAACATATTCGGCTTAAAACATATATATCGTCATCAGAAACGAAAAAGGGCCTATCATCATATTTGACAATTTTACACGATTAGCAAAAAACTAAATAAAATGAAAAGTACTGTAGTTAGATAAACGGGGTTTTTCTAATAGGAATAGGAATTTTTAACTATGAAAAAAGAAATAATTTGTTGTTAGGCCCTTTTGAATTTTGTTAATAAATTCGCAATTTTTGGTAGTAGGTCGCTAAAAATTTGTCGGGATGTGTATTTTGATGCAGTGTACAGAAATCCATCAAAAACTGAATTTCCATTTTTCTTGTTGTTACGCCATTTTTCGTTTCTGATGACGATATGTTTAGCACTCTAAACATAACGGGTTTTCCAATAGGGATGATACGATTTTGAAGTGACGTTTCGGCCATTTGTAGTATGTCATGATCTGTCATTTATTTTTCATTGTATTCAGTAGTGTTTACAATTTCATCATGGAGAGATATGCGCAAGAACAACGTTTACAAATTACTCAGATTTATTATCAAAATAATTGTTCTTCAATTGAAACTTTTCGTACGCCAAGTCCAATTTTTTTTAAATCCAAAGTACCAGTCATGACATTCGACTTGATTTTGTGGAAAAAGTGCTCGAAAATTGGGTTCATCGAATTCGTTCCTGCAGAAGAAGTTGTGGAGGCCATTTGAATGACGTTTTATTTAGAACTTAATTGTATCGGTTGTACTTAACATTAAATAAAAAACTTTTGAATTTCCTTAACAATAAGTGTGTGTTTTTTTTCAAAGAAATCATATCGCTCTTATTGGAAAACCCTGTATAATATTTGCTACACAGACAATTTATATATTTGGAAATATGTTGATCTAAACAAATCTTTGTTGCTATCCTAATATTTTGTTAGTTGAGACTATTGTTTCCGAAACAAAGATTTATTTGCATTTAAGTATTCAGAAAATATGTATATATCGATAACGTAAATGTGTTACATTTTTCAGCAATTCAAATTCATGTTTTAGATTTTTTTAATGTGTGTAAAAATAATAAATATTAATATATGAAATCGTATAATGTTGGATATAAATAAATGACTTCGAGGATTGACAACAAATGATGACTTTTAATAGTCAGAAATTTTAAATGATCGATCTAAAACTGAAGTTAATGCTATATATGGTATTATGACTGGGATGTACAATTCGAATTAAAGAAAAAATTAAAACTGAAATTTGAAAAAGTCAGTAAAGTTTTGAAAATATTTTTAAATTCAGTCAGAATTTATCTTTTGGTTTGAGACCATATGTTCCATTTACTTTCTGTCTATTCCAAGAAAGTAATAGAAACAAATACAAAAATATTTTTAAATAAAATATATTTGGAGTAATGTCTAAACAATAATTTTATTTGTATTTAAATATAGGGTGATCCATTTCGAGGTTCCCCATTTTTTTAAAGAAAAAAACACAGAAAATTCAAATTGAATGGAGAATGGTTATTATCATTTGAAAGAACATTCTTTGGCATTTATTTTTTGAAGATTATGTCTATCAAATGTTGGCCGCGGCTACGTCTCAGATGGTCCATCCGTTGAGTCCAATTTTCGATGACTCGTTCGAGCATTTCGACTGGTAACTGGCGAATGACACGAGTGATGTTTTGCTCCAAGGACTGAATCGAAGCGGGTTTGTCCGCATAAACTTTAGACTTTACATATCCCCACAGGAAAAAGTCTAACGGTGTGATATCACACGATCTTGGCGGCAAATCGACCGGTCCAAAACGTGAAATTATCTGCTCACCGAAGTGTTCTCTCAATAAATCCATTGATTGGCGCCGAGATCACGAGCTTCAATTTCAGGCATCAAAAAGTCGATTATCCTGGCACGATAACGGTCGCCATTGACGGTTACGTTCTCACCGGCAACATTTTTGAAGAAATATGGACCGATGATTCCGATACGTCGGATCGGTCAGTTGCAAAAATATAGCTCTTAACGATAGCTAAAATATTGATCATGGGTGTCAAGGTCGTGGGTCGACTGGAAGGTTTTTTGTTGGATTTAAAAAAAAATGGACTTAGCGCAATTGGCGAGCGATTATTTTGATAATAAAACTGAATAATTTGAAAACGCTGTTCAGGCGTAAGTCTTTCCATGATGAAATACCAAACAATACTTAACAAAAATAACATGACAGCATGACACGACTCACACGTGATCTGTCAAAAAAAGGCTATTGAAAAAAGTATCTCTACTTACATCACCCTATACATATTCTATTTTAGAAATTTAGTTTGCAAATATATTTTGTGCTAATATATCAATATATACGTTCCAAATAAATTGCATTAGTTTTCAAATAAAATTTAGTTGCTCAGAAATATAAAATATTTCAAAAATTTGTGTTCTTTCGATTCAAACATACCAAAAAAGGCGATTTTGCCCGTGTGATTAAGAGCTATGGCTAGATTTGACATCCTGTCATTACTCCAAAACAATGGAATGGTATAGTGCAAACTCAGATGACATCGTACCAAAGGATATGAACCAGTGTTCAGAAAAAACAGTACGTTATAGGAACGGTTCCTTCAGAGAACACTAAAGTTATTTATTTTTTTAGTGTTACGGTTCGCGAACGGTACCACTATGATAACGTACCGTTCTTAGAACACGACGAACGGTACACTACGATAACGTACGGTTCATAGAACAGTATCACTACGTCGCAGTGATACTGTTCTTTTGAACAGAACACTAACAGTATCACTACGTTTGGCGTTCCGTTCTTTTTTATATGCCACACCACAGGTCGCAAATATGAAGCAATCTTAATGAAAATTGGTACAGAGTTATTTCTTAACCCAGGGACGATCCCTATTTAAAATGGGGCATATCGGTCCATTCTTTGATATAGCCCCCATACGAAGGTCCCTTTCGATAAGACATATTTACGCACTAGAGAGCGCATTTTTTAACCGACCAAGCTGAAATTTAAATAGGGTCCCTATTTATTGTCCCAAACATATTCGGCTTGAATCATACATATGTTTAGGGTACACTCTAAACATATAATATTTGGTACACACAAAAAGTATATATTTGGGAAAATGACATTCGAAACAAATCTTTGCTTACATTCCAATATACATATTTTTATTTGGGAATATTACTTCCGAAAAAAATATTTATTTCCACTTCAGAAAATACGTTAATTGTGTAAAATTTTGTACTAATTCAAAATTATTTTTTTTTAGAATTGTTTAATGTTCGTAAACATAATAAATAATAATAATTGAAATCGTATAATCTTGAATCACAATAAACTACTTGGAGTATTGACAAGAAATTATGACTTGGAATACTAACTCAGAAATGTGAAATGATTGATTTAATCAGATGTTAAGGCTGCATATGGTGTTGTAACTGGGATTCCAAACTAAGGAAAATTTTAAACTGAAATTCTAAAAAGTCAGCAAAAGTTTTGAAAATCTTTTTTAAATAAAATATATTTGGATAAATTCCTAAACAATAATTTTATTTTTATTTAGACACATATTTGATTGGTGAAATTTAGTTTACAAACATATGCGTTCCAAATATATTTTATAGATTTCAAATAAAATTTATTTGCTCAGACATATATAATATTTAAAAATGTGTGTTACAAATATATATCCTTTCGAATCAAACATATCAAAAAAGACGATTGTGACCGTGTGGGATATCGTTTCTGTTACATTTTAGGACTAGCAGTCATTGTTCCCATAATGTAATGATTTGAATTGAACTTTCCTTCTCCAAATGATCTGAGAATACAATTAGTTAAGCTAATGCATTTGCTTCTTAAGAGATTATCGATTAATTTTACCACTTATTTGTTGGCCAAAACTTTATATTTCCTTAGCAAAACATAAAATGGCAATATCTCGCTAGTTCAGCGCCGCAGAGCTAAAAGGACGAATATTTGTTATCACTTACATATTGGCCAATATTTTTAATAAATTTTGAATTCCTTTGGCTAAACTTTAAATGGCAATATCTCCTTTCTAATGCGTGTATTTTTTGGAGGGCTATGTGACTTGGGATGTAATTATCATTCGCTTCGGATAGTGGGTGTAAGATGTACCTATTTAGATAAATGGCGACATACGAGTAGGTTGGGATTTTGATATTATGTTATGTCATTGTAAATAGACAAAGTGGCCAGAACACGAGTATTCCAGGATAACCAGTAGTTTATTACATCAATGAAAATAGTCATACCATTAATACATATACATTTTTCATTGCATCAAAGTAGTTGTTATTTTCATCAATGTATTTTTTCATTAATCCAATGACTACGTTGCATTGCCTTAAAACCCTTTTGTTTTCATAGATTTCTTTAGTGAGTCGAATTTTTTTCTTTCAGTGTACTTGTTCACTCCGGAATCGAGCGTTATAATTTATAATTTTTACTTCTTATATTTCCCGTTTTTGTTATCGCAGCACCATCGGATTATACGCTTTTTCAATTTGAAAATAAAAACTCCAATTACATGATTATAGATTTGCAAAGACACTCCCTTTTTTGGCGTTCATTGGCGCCCATTCATTTAATTTTGCACACTGTCTTCTGACACAGACAAACAACATTGTATAAATAGTTGCTCTCGTATTTTTGTGTGGTCCGGTGACGTTTGCGCCGGGATCTAACCTTGTAATTAAAACGCAAACATCAATGGGTGATCACTATCACGCCCACTTACAAAAGGGCTAACACGTGTTCCGCACAGGTAACGAGGAGAGCCGACGTCCCGTTCCAATACGCCCAACCAAATCTATCTTTAATTAAAGGACTTTCCCGCTTCTTAAGGATTTACCGACGTCGATCGCCCATAGCTAAACAGCCCGTTGCGGCAAAGCCGGCAACCGACAGACAGACGGAAACGTAAGTCAACATTTGCAGTTCATGATGAAATTATGTTCGGCGTGTTATGAGTTTAAATTCACAAATTAACAGACAACATACAACACTGCCGCTCTCACTAGCTCACTAGCTCTCAGCGGAACCGAAGAGTTGAGAAAATGATGTGCAAGAGAGAACCTGAATACTTGCTGATGCCTAGCGGCCCGCGGCCAGAGCGACATATCCACATGTGTTATGTGTTGGGCTATTGCTTGCGCAGCACTCAGCTCACAGCTTGAGAACATTGGGCATAACCAACTGCCTGAGTAGATGTCTCGCTGCGGAGAGCGCCGAGGCGAGCACACTTCGATTCTGCATCGAAATTCTATAAAACAAATAAACTCTGTAGCCGACTGTTAAGTCAGGCGCCGTGCGCGGAATAGTCAACAGCTCGTCTAGGGCATCGGTAAACGGTAATGAATACTAATTAACAACGCGATCCGATCATAATAAGAAACAAAAAAATAAATAAATAAGAAATTGTGAACGGCGTCAAATCAATAGCAATCAGAGATAAATAGTGTGTGAGATAAACGGAGCCGCCGAGTGTTTAACGAGTACTTACTTCAAGTCCGTTATTAACTGCCGTCAAAGTGAAAATCTAAATCTAAAATTAATTCAAACAAAGCATTTGATTTTTTCTCGTTTCTGTTTCTAATTCAGCGATAGTAAGTTTAATAGAAAAAAATACATATTATATTTTTTTTCTAAAAATATACATGTTCTACGTACATGGATACATTTGTATCCATATACTTTGTGAAGCAAGTGTCCAATGTGCAATTTCCAATGAGAACAAAAAAGAAAACGATAATCTGTAACTGCAATAGACGTCAGAAGCATTAAATGTACAATTTGTAATTTTAAATGCAATTTCTTGTGTGTTTAATCTTTCCTCCGATTGTGATGCGAAAAGAAAGATTTTAAGTAATAGTAAACGACAATGTGAGGAAGACAAGACCTGATGTGCTATCTATATAATTTAAAATATTTATAATATCTATTATAAATTCTACTAGGTATAAATATATAAATTTAAAAATTGTATAAGTGAATGGAAACAGACATTGTTTGTTGACGAAAATAAAAAGAAAAACAAGTTACAGCCAAACACATTTTACGAGAAAATTAATATAAAAATTACACAACACTCATAATTCTCAAAACAGATATCATTCATTATTTATTTATTTGCTCGTTCATTGGTGCGCAATAATTGTATTCCCAACAGATACTGAGAATAATGGTACTCGTGCATTTGTATTTACTCCCATAATTACATAGATACTCGTACGAGTACTTATTCGACTTGACGTAGGAATGAATTGCATCTAAAACGGAAGCCGCTTTCACAAACAAAATGACGGGCGCTGCTAACGACGTTATTAAACTCGAACACGCAAAGCACCACCTTGGCATTGATCTTTAAGACGTTACTACACTTTGAATTCCGCGAATAAGATCACAATTATCGAATTAATCGATGTGATCGATGATCCATTCTATTAGATTAGATATAATTTTTTAATTAATCGTCTGCGTTACATATGATCAATGTAAAATACATCGAGTATCTACGTATAGAATAAAATGAAGAATTTGAATTTTAATCCACATTTTTAATTAATAACACTGTGCTCGAAATTTACACTTTGAAAATGTGGAGAAAGCTGAATCCAGTGGTATTAGCCGTTTTTCTCCGTTAACTCTTGTTTTCGCGATATTCGACCACAACGTTTACTTGGAAATCAGAGAGGTTAGTTGCTTTTGTGGTGATTTTGAAATGGATTACTTGGGAATCACAGGGAACCTGTGAAGAATTATTTCTCTTAAAACAGTTGTCCACGTTCCTCACCCCCATACCCCTGAACTAGTTCAATCAAATCTTACCAAATGTCATACAAATCGTCATCATTTTTGGATGATGTCTTCGAGAAAAATATTCCTCACGAAAAATAATTATGGGTCCCCTTTCAATATATTTATGAAAAATCAATAGGTTTCATAATTTCATAGGTTTTGTCGGTTAGATTTGTAATTTCAATAGACTCTAACAGAAAAATAATTGTATATTTTTCTCAAAGACGCAAACTTAAAATGTCGACAACATTTTTGATATTTGACATATGATAATATTTGAATGCAATTTTTTATGGATAAGGGGAGAGAAGCGGGGAAGACTGTTTAGAGAAAAATAATTTTCCAAATCTTTATTTCGTTCTTTGGACTGAATAGTGTATAACGAAGTCTTAAACATTAAAATCACCACCGTGTTAACTTACTTCTCAGATTTCCTAGCAAATTTTGTGGTCGAATATCACGAAAACAAGTGCTAACTTAGAAAAACGGCTAATACCACTACATTCAGCGTGGCCGATATTGGTCTACCCATAGGGTCCACTTTCTGTTACATTTATGGACTAGCACTAGTATAATTTAACAAAAATGTATCGAAAATTTACTTATTTCAGTTAATTCTGTATTCCGATGAAACCACACTGAGAGACTGGAATTGTTAATGGGTCAATGTAGAGCTTTCATATTAATATAAACGGTTTTTACAGCAAGGAAACATTTTAATTTTATTTTAATAATAAAACCGGTAAGGAAAGACTAAAGTCGGGCAGGGCCGACTATATAATACCCTACACCACTCTCGTAATATTTAATAACTCTGAAATATAAATTTTGTAGTTCATGTATAAATTGTTTATTCTAAATTTCAAAACGATTGGATGTAACATACAGCTTCTATAGAACTAAAGGGCCAAATCGGACGAAACATATATATGGGAGCTATAGCTAAATCTTAACCGTTTTTCTTCAAATTCGGTATTGTTGGTTCATGGATCAAGAAACTCTATCATTCTAAATATCAAAATGATTGGATGTAAAATACAGCTTCTTCAGGACTAAAGAGCAAAATCGGCCGAAACATATATATGGGAGCTATAGCTAAATCTTAACCGATTTTCTTCAAATTCGGCAATGTTGGTTCATGGATCAAGAAACTCTACCATTCTAAATTTCAAAACGATTGGATGTAAAATACAGCTTCTATTGGACTAAAGGGCCAAATCGGACGAAATATATATATGGGAGCTATATCTAAATCTTAACCGATTTCAACCAAATTCAATAGCGATCTTAACAGCTGCGAAATACTCTAAACTGCAAAATTTCAGAACGATCGGAGTTAAATTGCGACCTGTAGTCGACGAACAGCTTTACATGGACAGACGGACGGACGGACGGACATCGTTAAATCGACGCAGCTAGTGATTCTGAGTCGATCGGTATACTTTAAGGTGGGTCTAGCTGTGTTATTTTCAGGTGTTACAAACATCTGCCGTGAAACAAACTTATAATACCCTGTACCACAGTGTGGTGTAGGGTATAAAAATTATAAAATGACAGCATCTCTCCAATACTCGTAGTAAAACATGTTCTTGATGGTATGCATATTTTTATTGATACAACATTTATTCCCTAGGGCAGAGATCACCCTCTTCTACTTATAGTGATATATCGATAACATCAATATCGTTAACACGTATGCTACAATTTATCTTAACATACTAACTAATACATTCATTACCAGAAACGAATAAGAATTACATCTGAAGTTGCATATTCCAGCAAAAATAACTCCATTAGCAAAAGAGCTAACGAATGCAATGAATGAAGAATGTAATTATTACAAATGTTATTATTATTAGTTTATTCCTTTTTGATCCATCGATGATCTTAGGGCCATACCAAATTCTTTCCTTTGAAATCTATCAGTTGCTAATGACTTCTGTTGACTCCAAGTCATCCTGTGCGCTGCAGCTTCCTTCTCTATTTGACTTCTCCTCAAGGTATGAGCTGCTCATCCACTTTGGTTTTCCTATGGGTCCCACTTAATGGCAGCTTTTGTGTTATCACCCTTCAGTTTCAGTAAGATATGTCCAATCCATCTCCATTTCCTTCAGAGAATTTGTTTACTGATTTTTTTTACTTCCAGTTTTAATTTGTCCTTGTTTTCGAATTGTACCTCCCAGTTATGATACCATAACTTAACTTCCGTTTTAAATCAATCATTTCAAATCCATCATTAGTTGTCAATGCTCCAAGTAATTTATTTATAGTCCCAAATAAAACCAGTAAGGAAAGGCAGAAAGTCGGGCGGGGCCGACTATATAATACCCTACACCTCCCTAACAATGCGATAAGGGTCATTGCCATAATAATTTGGAATATTTGATAAATGGGTAGGAACATATTATCTAATTCTGAACCGATAATCGCTAAATTAAGCAATATTCGTTCCTAAATTGAGAAACATCTTTTTGGAAAATTTTAATGATCGGAAGTAAAGTACAACTTCTATAGCGCTTTGATACCAAATCAGGAGGAACATATATATGGAGCTTTAATATAAATCTGAACCGATCTTCCCTGAATACTTATTCATGTAAAAAGTCTGTCGAATTTCGTACTGATCGGATATAAAATACAGTCTCTACAGCGCTCACATGTCAAATCGGGGGATACATATATATGGGGGCTATATCTAAATCTGAACCGATTTTCTCCGAATTTGGCAGTATTCCTTCATGTAGGAAGAAACTTCTTTTTGCCAAATTTCGCACTGATCGGATATAAAATAAAAATTTTACAGCGCTTATATATCAAATCAGAGGTAACGTACATATATATGGGGGCTATATCTAAATCTGAACCGATTTCTTCCAAATTTAAAAGTGTGCATTCATATAAAAGGAAACCTCTTTCCGCCGAAATTCATACTGATCGGATATAAAATATAGTTTCTACAGCGCTTACATGTCAAATCGGGGGTTACATATATATGGGGGCTATATCTAAATCTGAACCGATTTTCTCCGAATTTGGCAGTATTCCTTCGAGTAATAAGAAACCTCTTTTTGCCGAATTTCGCACTGATCGGATATAAAATAACAATTTTACAGCGCTTACATGACAAATCGGTGGTAACGTATATATGGGGGCTATATCTAAATCTGAACCTATTTCTTCCAAATGTAATAGTGTTCATCCATATAATAAGAAACCTCTTTCTGCCGAATTTTATACTGATCGGATATAAAATAAAGTTTTTACAGCGCTTACATGTCAAATCGGGGCTAACATATATATGGGGGCTATATCTAAATCTGAACCGATTTTAACCAAATTCAATAGGGATCGTCCTTGGGCCAAAAAAAAAGATATGTGTAAAGTTTCGTCGAGATCGGACCATAATTGCGACCTGTACTTTGATTACAAGAATACATGCACAGACGGACAGACAGACAGACAGACGGACATAGCTAAATCAACTCAGAAAGTGATTCTAAGTCGATCGGTATAATAAACGATGGGTCTATTTTTTCTCCTTTTGGGTGTTACAAACAAATGCACAAAGTTATAATACCCTGTACCACAGTGTGGTGTAGGGTATAAATATATTGGGATGTAAACAAAGATTTGTTTAGAACAACATCTTCCGAATTACTTATATATAATTTTTGTATGTACCAAGTATTGTATGTTTAGCGTGTACCCTAAATATAAATATGTTTCAAGCCGAATATGTTTGGGTAATATACTACAGAAGCGATTTTTTTCAGCGTGTATATTACTTTGTATACTCTTAATTTCTAATAAAATCTGTATTTATAAAATCCTTTATATTTAACGCATGATCTACCAAACTCTAAGAGTGATTGGACTTAATATTGCACAATAAGTTCAGTTTGAGGTCATTTGTATTTTAGAATTATTTTGTATATTTAATTATTTAAAATTATTATTTAATTATTTAAAAACAAACGAAAATACAAAAACAAATTATTTTACAATTATTTTAAGCGCAATAAATGATATTAGCATCATTCGAAAAGTATTTGCACAATTCGAATTTCCCGAAGGATTTGACAGAAATTTAAAATGTAACTAATTTGTCTTCCTTATTTGAAAGAATCTGTATGTATGTAAGTATGATTCAACTCGGTAGGTGGTGCTGTAGTGTAATTATCCATCATACATATTTTTATGGCGATTTTCTTTACTCCCCAAACTGAATGGGCAGGACAACGTGTGCTTGGATCCGCTAGTTTTATACATTTAACTTTAAGGCCATATAAATGATACATATCGATATCGTTATTCCAAACATGCTAAGTCGACTTAGGGACATTAATTTTATAGTCAGTCAAAATGTGGCGTTAATCCGTCTACCCCATTAAAAGTTATGTACAAAATAGTATATATCTTTCCATTTACTTTTTAAATGAATTCCACACAAATTTCATAAAAATGCGATCGTCTCTCCTGAAAAACTATTCTATTTCTATATGTTATCTATTATATATGTAAACTATTTGCGATATGTTATCTATTATAATTTAATTTTTACAATGAATGTCCCATCTACACAATAAAACACATTACATTGCCTTAATGAAATGAGAAATGAAATTAATATTCCCGAAACTACAAACGAAATTGATCCTTCTATCAACGTAAATGATACTCGTAGCAGAAATATTAAATAATTTCACAATATACAGTTTTTAATTGTTTGAAATAATATAGACTTATTTAATTTACTTTATTGGAATAAATAAATTAATTTATGTGCCCAGAATAATAAACTGAAAATTACCTTTTCATTGAATAATAATTTTTTTTAGTATCATAATTCTTCCAAATATGATTTTAGTTATATATCACAGTGGAATATATGAGACTGATTAAATTCGCATCAGAATATTGTTACTCTGTTCTGTCACATTTCATCTGGAGAATGATTTTAGTTATACATATATCACAGTGGAATATATGAGACTGATTAAATTCGCATCAGAATATTCTTACTCTGTTCTGTCACATTCCATCTGGGGTAGATATTCAATAGATTGCAAAATAAATAAACAAAATAATAATAATTGTTTATTGATTTCAAGCTAAACTTGCAAGATTATGTTACAGTTATTTTGCAATATGGAATTATGTTACTACGAATACTAAATATCGATACCTACATTTCAAAATATGCTAAATCATCAACTTATCATGTTTTCGTGGTCATTTCTAAATTTCATTCATTCTAAATATTCCAAATTTGGTGTTTATCCATCGACCCAATCAAAAGTTATGCGCAAAACACTGAAGGTCATTCGACTTCCATCATGAAGAAATTCCATATAAATTTAAAAATTTCATAAAACTATGATCGTCTGCCCTGAAAAACTACCAGTTTCGATTAAGCGTCCTTTGGAATGGTGGTATCGATATGTACAACGCTGTTTTTAAAAGATGATTTTTGTGTTTTAAATAAATAAAAATGTATATAAGAATTAAATCGTATAACATTCAAATAATATAAAATGAGCTCAGATAGTATGTTTTCGGATGTTTTCTTCAGTTCTAAGTATTGATTATTGTGTGCTATGCGTTATCAGTTTTACAGGATTCGTCCTGTAAAAAGCGTCTTTATACTAAATATGTCTATTTTCGGATTAGTATTTTAATTCAGTATTTACATTTACCGATCACTGTCTAAGGGATCGTTTCATCAGACTCCAAAATCTCACTACACAGAAAAAAATGTGTCTTAAAATTAAAGATTTGCGCCAGTAGCAGTAAGTACAAAATGTACTTATTTTTATGACTAAGGGCGCCTTTGGCGCAAATCTTTAATTAAACATTTTTTTCACTGTACAATTATTTAACTACAAACCATCGGTGGCCTTGGGTTTAATCTGAGTTACCGATCTCTGAATATGTACATCTTGCTAGATTATGACGTTAGTTCTCATTGGAGAAAGTAGCCCTTTTCTCTATTACATTTTGTCATATCTTACCGCAAAAGATTAAACAATTCCAAGCACATCTAAGATTATTACTACTTCCAAAACTAATTTAAACTACAAATGGTATTTGCTTTGTTATTGTTTTATTGCAAATGGAAAACATCTGCGATAAACAAATCATGTTTGCCCAGTTAAAGAAAGCTAATTTTTAAACGGCTGAGATAGAATAGTAGTACACCCAACAAGGTATCATAAAACGTAGTACGTAGTACGAGTAGATCGTAAAATTTCACACGGGTTATAAAAAAATTGTGTACATTTTTAAATGTTGAAATATTTGTTGATAAGAAACAATAGACTTCTCCAAAGTCTATGTCAAAGACCTCCTACAGAAATCGATAAACGACGCGTGCTTTTGTAATTTTTTGAAAAATAAAACTGAAAAACGAGATTAGTCTCAAAAAATACATTGTTCGACGTGATTGGAAATTGTGAACAGATACATTTGCTTAGATTAAATTACAACAAAAAAGTTAATGGGGTAATAAATCCTATTGTTTGAGCATTTTTTGTTTCAAGCACTTAACTTTTACGATTTGGATGCATTTTTTCTGTGAAGATCATAAAATAATGTAATTACGTGTAAACAAAATTTGCCGTTTGAAATCGTGATTAAACAAAAAACACATTTTTATCGGAATGTAAGGCAATCTTAGGTAAAGAAACAATTTAATTGACATTTTAATAATTTGCTAAAATGTGAAGTGGAATTCGATATAGAATATATTTATCAAACTGACTGGGTTAGTTTATTATACCATATGGTACATATATATCAATAAAATTCAATAGTAATAATAAGAAATAGCATTGTTTGCATTTGCATAAACTGTTCGAGTAATTTAGATAAATCTGTGGTTTTCTGGAACTCCGACTTTTCGATTTCGGGATTTTGGCATAAATTATCTATCGATCCATTTATGACGACTGTCCAATTGACCAACGAGAGAAAAAGTATTGTGGTTCTTTTTTTGTGAAGATTTAGATTTTTTGAGATGAGCTGTTATTCATAAATATTTGTTATCGAAATTTCAATTTGAAATTGTACATGTAAATCGAAATGTTGTAATATTAATATGTTTTTTAATTCCTTATAGAAAATTAATTCCTCCACAAAGTATAAGAAGGGCCTGTAAATTTATGATCCCATTTACCATATAAACTATGTCTTTATTTCAATAACAAAATATATAGAATGTGGACTTCGTCAGTTTGTGCAGTATGCCCGACGATACGTATGTTAGTCCTGATTCACACTCGGCAACGAAATATTTTCCAAGCAAGTGTCAAAGTTTGTTGCAGAGAGAGGCAGACGGAAATAGCTCTGTGCCTCTCTCCTACAAACTTTGACACTTGCTTGGAAAATATTTCGTTTCTGCGATTGTAAAAGGAGCTGATCGCGGTTTAAAAAAACTAAAAAAAGTGCTTACTATTTTTCTGAAATTGAAAGCAAATGTTTATGTTAACAGGCTGTTAATGTTTTTCTACCTTGAAGACATTTTTTTCATGTTTTCGTGCAATTTATAATAAATTAAAATTAAATTAATAAATTGGCAATAACTTCCATTATTTTGGGCAGATTTTTTATTTCCAAAGCTTGTTATACAACTGCTTTTGCCATAATTTATTGGACTGTTGGTCTCAAATGGGATATTGCTATGCATATATATGATGCATTTTTTTTTACAACAAAAAGCTGAAATTTTCAAAAGATGCAAATTTTTTTATAGTTTTCTGTTGTAATAAAAAAATGCAATTGTTTTGAATATTAGAGCATATTTCGAATCAAATTAAAAAATGGTTTTGATGTAGTATCAAAAAGAGTGTGGGATCGTATTTGAAGCCTTCGAAGGCGAAAAGCGATTCAAAATTATTGAATTTATTTCCAATTCAAAAAAATTTGCATTGAAAATTTTACTAAAACCATGAAAAAGTGACCTTCAAATTGAAAAAAATGTTAATGTTTTAATGCCATTTAATATCAATAGTCTCGATTTTTTTTTGTATAATGATCGATTTCCGAAAAAAACTCAGCAGTGACAATTTTATTGAAGAAAAGCTTGATTTTTTGAGGTTTCTTAAATCACGAATAGCTTCTAATCTCAAAATCGCAGAAACGAAATATGTTGGGAATATGCTTAAAACAAGCTAAATCTTCCTTTAAATCCAAAATAGGTATTATCTATCTTGTCAATTTTGAATGAATTTACTCATATTTAGTTTAAACAGTTATTGGGTTTTTTCGATTATATTTACGTACAAACAATAATGACAAACAATATTTCCATACTTTTTCGCCGATGTTGAACAAATTAAAATTTTAATAGTTAAACAATTATTTTATAGAATCGAGTAATTGCTCTCACAACTCCAATCAAACACATAGACATATATATTTACATATACATACATGTATACTTAAAATAGCTAATGTGATTTGATTACATCAATGAAATCTGCTACGTAAGAGTAGTGAATACTAAGCGCTGAAAACAACCGGAATTTCATTTTGCGAAAAATTCGTTTAAGTGATCTGTAGTACAAAAAATGTATATTTATATATTTCCCCTATAAAAAACTTAATTACTGATTATTAATAAAAAAAAAACTACATATTTGCTTAGATGTTATTGCCATATACAAGTGCTTTTAAGTGTCTTTATACATATTTATAAAATACTTGGAATTGTTATTAAGTATCTTGTCTAAATACAAATTCTTAGCGGGAAGGTATCCCACAATAGTTGCGTGTTTGCCTTATCAAACAATTTGGTGACAATTTGAAAAAAAACACAAGTATTCATGGCAATTAGTATGTAAATGAAATTATGTATTTTTATTGTTTTACTATGAATTTAGCAGATTTCTTAACCATTTTGTCTACAAGAGTTTAACATTTTTAAACACGAACTAAACACTTTAGAGGACCCCACGTAGTTGACGAAACTGCGTGTTTATTGTTGGAAACACACCCACACAAATAACCACAGCCACAAGATAAACAGAATCAACAACAAAATCATATGTTACTAATCATTTTCATTGCCGCCTTTTCATATCAGAGAACAAAACATATCACAATGAGAATGTCTACAAAATGATCCTGAAAGATTTTTGTTTGAAACCATAGAAGTCATTTATTTTCACGCAGTTTATTTATATTTATGAAATATTAAACAATATGTATGTCACTTTTCACCCCATAACCCTCTTAAGTCTGTCCAGCCGTCAATTGTCAAAACCCAAAAAACAACACTCCTTTTTCACATCACACAATGGGCATTGGACAGAACAGCACCAGCAGCATCGCATCAGCATGATCCATTGGACACAGGGAAATTACATGTCGCCGGGATTAACGGCGACAGCGTCGACAATACGACACGACAACGATTCTTAAAGTGGTCTGGGATTAGATGCTGATGTTCCATAGAATCCTCAATCCTCAGTTCACAGTACGTGATAAATTTCATATTTCACTGATACTTGAAAAACATGACCGAACGAAAAAATGGCTTCGAAATAAACCAAACAATACAAAAAACAGACCCACGGAGGTGTCACATAAATCTGATCTGATAGTGTCATAAAGCATATCCCATAAAAACTATAACATTTTTAAATCATTTGATTTATTCTTATATAGCAGTGTAGAAATAAAAATAAAAATAATAAATCTGAAACTCCGTTTGTTAGTAATTTTCCGCGAGGAATATTTCCCAAAGACACCGACTACTAATTGTCGACTATTCTTATAAATTTGGTGCAAGTTCCATCGCGATCAGAAGACATCGGTTTTAAAAATTTACTGATATGACATATTTTTGTGACCAATAAAAGTAGTATAGAAGTTATTAAATAACACAGGTCGACAAAAATACAATTTTTTCTTGGGTTTCTGTTTTAATGCCCAGTTTATGATGGCACATCACATCGAAAATCGCCAAAATATCCATTCTTAGTTTTTAAAGTTTGTTTTTGTTAAGAAAGTTTTGAAGTAAATTATGTATCGGTTTTATTCGGAATGGGCTCATTTAATTCACGACCGATCAGACTTAAGGATAAAATCATAAAAATATAACAATTGCGCATTTTTAGATTGTTTTATGGTGTTTTTATTTAAAAATTTATTAACATTTTCTAAAAAAAATACACGCTGAAAACATCCCTTCTGTACATATTCTGCTTGAAACGTACATACATATAACGGGTTTTCCAATAGGTATTATATGATTTTGAAGTGACGTTTCGGCCATTTGTAATATATCATGATCTGTCATTTGTTTTCATTGTATTCAGTAGTGTTCACAATTTCATCATGGAGAGATATACGCAATAAACAACTTTTAAATTATTCAGTATTATTATCAAAAAAATCGTTCTCCAATTGCAACTTTTCGTCCGCTAACTAAATTTTTTTTAAATTCCAGTCGACCTATGGCCTTGACACCCATGAGCAATATTTTAGCCCTCGTTAAGAGTTATCTTTTTGCCATTGACCGATTGTGGCTACGTGCCACACAGCAAATGAAACAATTGAATTGTTGCGAGAAAAGTTTGGAGATTCCATTATTTCAAGAAATTGGCCTCCAAGAAGTTGTGATTTAATACCATTAGACTATTTCTTGTGGGGTTATTTGAAATCATTGGTCTTTCGAAATAAACCAGACTCTCTTCAAGCTTACAAGTCAATATTGAACGTGACATACGACTTGATATAGTGGAAAAAGTGCTCAAAAATTGGGTTCATCGAATTCGTTCCTGCAGAAGAAGTCGTGGAAGCCATTTGAATGACGTTTTATTTAGAACTTAATTGTATCGACTGTACTTCACATTAAATAAAAAACTTTTGAATTTCCTTAATAATAAGTGTTTTTTTTTTCAAAGAAATCATATCACTCTTATTGGAAAACCCTGTTTTTAGGGTACATTCGAAAAATATAATAATATTTGACACACACAAATATTATATGTATAGGAGAATGTTGTTCTAAACGAAACTATGTTTACATCCTCATATTTTTTATTTCGATATATTGTTTCCCAAACAAAGATTTATTTGCACTCTTCAGCAATTTACATCCTCATATTTTTTATTTCGATATATTGTTTCCCAAACAAAGATTTATTTCCACTCTTCAGCAATTAAAAATTTATATTTAGAAATTTTAAATTTTTTGTAAAATTTCTTTATAATTGATATCTATTATAACAATAAATTGCTTGAAGGATTGACAACAAATGATGACTCGGAATAGTTAGAAATTAAATATAAGTGCTTTAAAACCGAAGATAATACTATGTATGCCATTTTTAACTGGAATGTTTAGTTCCAAAACAAGAAAAAAATTAAAACTGAACTTCGCAAAGTTTTGAAAATCTTTTTTTAATTCTATTTAAACACTATTGTTAAACACTATATTATTATTAAATACAATAATTTTATTTGTATTTAAACACATATTTTATTTGAGAAAATAAGTAGGATTTTTTTGCAATATTTTGTAAGATATCGTCAAACCCGCTGATAGGATAGAAAATGGTTTAAGAAGTTTACATTCGAAAATTTTCTCTTATTTCTACAAAAACAAAAAAATTCACTTTATTAGTAACAAAAAAAATAAATTTGAAACTTAGAAGTCAGGCCCAACAATCGTGTCGACCAGTGTAATCAATCAAATGAACTTTGAATTGCTGAAAGACTTAACAAAATTAAGGTATCGATATATTTTTTGAATACTTAAATGCAAATAAATTTTTGTTTCAAAAAGAATAGTCCCAATTAAAAAATATTAGGATGAAAACAAAAGATTGTTTAGATCAACATGTTCCCAAATATGTTATTTTGATGTATACCAAATATTATATTTTTAGAATGTACCTAAACATATACAATAGCGATTTTTTCCGCGTGTGGAATTCCTTTATAATGCAAATCGAATGACCTCTACCATTTTGTGAATATCTCCGGGGTGACGCATAAGCACCAAATTTTGGAGGAATATAATTTGAAATATTTAGAAAGAAAAAAAATGCAATGTCCCCAAAAACTTGCTAAGCCGACTTGGCATACTTTGGAATGAATGTAACGATATTTTGGTGTGCAAATATGTTATATTACATACGAAAAAATTATCTTTTATCACTTTTATTTGTTTAAATAATTTAATAGAAAAAAGGAGTACTTTTCCAAAAACAATATGTTTCCAGAAAATATCGGGTTTTCCAATAGGGACATAACATTTTCGAATCTTTATGTCAACGCACTCTCAAACATTTTTAATGTTCTTTCAGTGTCAAAACGTTAGTCGAAGTCAACATTTTCATCACGGTAAAGTTCTCTTACGTGCAACGTTGGGAAATCATTAAAAATTACGATGGTCGCAACTTGAAGATCGCTTGCTTCAATTTTCGGCCGTAATAATCGTCCTACCCGACAGGCTGCCATGCTATAGTGGATAAATTTGAATCCAAATTTTCACTTTTGGATGTTCCGGCGCCAAAGATACGCCGTACCGCTCGAAGCGACGAAAATATCGCAACCGTAAGTGTTTCCGTTCAAAATGAGCCAAATCAGTCGATTCCACGTCGTTATCAGGAATTTGGCATCTCTCAAACCACACTGGGGCGTATTGTGCGAAAAGATCTTGGCTTTCATCCTTATAAGATCAAACTGACTCAAGAACTAAAGCCACTTGATCATTTGAAACGCCGAAACTTCTCCGATTAGGATCTGGCAAAGTCAATGTTATGTCCTTAATGGAAAACCCTTTAGTACAGAAGCTATTTTTTTCATATACTATTTTCCAAATTTAAAACCAAAAATTGAATTACTGTTTGTGGTGTGTGTAAATTAAACTGAAAAGTGACATGAAAACCACATCAAATTTACACATCGAAAATGTGAAACTCAAATGTGTAAATTTTCGAATTTACACAATTAACAATGAGTTTGCAATATTTGTAGAGTTGTTCAGTATAAAATTTGATTGACCCAAATTAAAGATTTCACTCAGACAAAAATATATTGATCAGTTTATATAATAAATCAATCAACTCGAGAGCGAGAACTGTTGAGTTATGAGTGGCGACAAGCGAAAGAAGTACGTAATGGTACTACGAGTATATTTTTTTGCGTCGATTGTGCCTTGGATATTCTTCAACAGCTTTCTTTGTAAAACAAAAAGATAACAAATGTAGAACAATGTCTGTTTTTTTTCTTGTGGTTGTTCACTGATACGAGTACCAATGTTAGACACATTGATAATGATAATTACATAAATTTGTGGTGTCACTAAGTTTGGCAAAAAAAATACAAAATTCAAAATTTATATTTAAGTTAAAGTTAGCATTGTCATCCTACGTTTATTTTTTTGAGACGCCTTATCAGTTATTAATGTGAATATTTAAGTTGAACACATTCTTTTCCAGTGACTAAATGTACAGGGAGAAGTAGGAAAGAATGTATTCACATATTATGACCGGAAATATATTTAAAATAAAAAAATTTCATAGTCTTTTCAATTTTACAAATAATGTTATACATTTACTTATTCCAAAGTATGGTTAGTCGACTATACGAGGTTTTGGAGGTTACATATTAAATTAGAAATTTTTCAATTAATATTATGTTCACAATAAATGGCTATTTCGTTTGTGGAAAAAATGTAGCTCAGTCGACGTGAAATACTAGAAAATATTTACAACTTTTAAGTCGAAATAATGTAGTCCTTCAAATTTAGCTTAACTCCAATTTAAAAACTTCAAAAATGTTTTAGAAAAGTATAGTTTTCAGGAAATGAACAAAGAAAATGCTGCACATTTTTAAGAAACTAAATAGGCACAATACTGTGTACAAATAACAAAAATTCAAAAAAAACTGAAACTTTTTAGGAATATAAAATATATATAACCGAATACTCTGTAATGATTATTGTGATTAAAATAAGCGATAGAATAATTTGTTCCAATCCAGAATACAAATTGACCAAATCGTACCGAAAAACGAGTTAGAAAACTTTTGTCGGGTTAATCTACTGAAGTATTGCCAATTATGCATTGAATAGCAAGTACTTTAAAGTGGTGTCTGCATGCATTGGTATTACAATTATGAGATAGTCCATTAATTTTCCAATATAATTTGGTCCCTAAATCTAAATTTTAAAACCGTGCTAAATTTTACATTTAATTTCGCACCACCCATTTCAACAACGATTCACCTATCTCCACAAAAATTAAATGAACAATTATTTTTTCCCCCATTTACCAGTTTGTGGCGAGACGATCTCCGCCAAATGTCTCATGACAATTATTTTCTTTCATTCTAAATGACAATAAAATACACAATATCTCTGAAGTAATATTGAATTGGGAAGACGGAACTTGTTCATTTGGCAATTATGTTCCGCCACCTCTGTGTAATTATAGTTCTTATCATCGGAGTTTCGTTTTTAGCCGTTTCTATTCGTGTTAGTTGAATGACTGCAGCTCTTCGGACTTTGTGTAAAAAACAAATCACTGTTCAAATTGAGTGTAATGAAGACGATAGGTGACGCAATTCCACAAATACTTTCACGGTGATCTACGAGTTTTGAATGCTATAGAACGGAATGTTTTTCCTATGTCTGCTTTCATCGTCTACGTCTGGGTCTAGGTTGACGTTAACGTTGACGTTCGCTAATGCCAAAATGAGAGTAGCATTGGCTGAGGTGGGATGTGGTGGGTAGGTTTTAATGACATAGACTCGAGTATAAACCATCTGTATGTCCACTATGTATGTTTGCATGTCATGATGAGTAGCCATAATTTGCTCTTGGCTAGCTCTCTGCAAATCGACATATGTAGATGTCTTGGAACTAACTTAGGTAGCGCCCCACCAGGGTGAATGGGCCTTATCAAATGCCTTCCACTGTAAGACTTATGGTGCCAAAAAATGCTACATTTTTTATGCCTTTCGCCCCAAAAATGCCTTTTTGTCTTCGATTGTAAAATAAATGCTGCACTGCGAAAGGGTTTCGTTTTCTTTTGTAAAAAATGTCGCACTTGCACGGGGCAAAAATGCAACATTTCAGCCCTGTATTTAATCGAAGGGGTGGACGCTGCCCTACAAAACAGATGTTTTTTCGGCGTCGAGCGAATAGCCTAAATAACCGCGTGTGTCCGTGTGTGCTTTTTTATAATGAAGTTTGGTCAGATGCTTTATTTAGACGGCGCCGTGGACTATTCTACACGTACATATAATTCAGATGTACGAATGCAATCCCGACATGTTTGGATTTTTATAAGTATTCACTCGTTCTCGCTGAAAAATGTAAAGACCGAAAAGGTGAAAGAAAATGTATACCGGAATTTCATTCACCGAATTCATCTCATTCATTCCACGTACTCATTGGATTCTACTAGTGACAACGCCGCTGCCACTGTCTACGAATAAGAATTAATACAGATTAATATTATTCATAGCGCACTGAAGAAACCTTTACGAATACGGTATCACTCAACGCAAAAACTACCTACATTTAATGCAGAAACGCTTATTTAATCGAAACCTCACCAAATTTTATTTTATTTATACACATTAATTACATATTTATTGGTTATCTTTGAACAATTAAAAGTAATGAAAGATTTCAAGATTTATAATTTTAATAATTTTTTCGACAAATCACCCAAAAAATCCAAAAGTTATTCACAAAACAGTACAGGTCATTCGATTTGCATTATAAAGGAATTTCACACAAATTGAAAAAAATCATAAAATTTGGATCGCATCTCCTGAAAAACTACCTTTTTGCATAGTTTAGAATGGAGGTATCGATATGAAGGGTACAGTCTAGATCAGGGATGAAACGAATATTCGCATTCGAATTATTCGCTTTCGCATTCGCAAAAACCATCTTTGGATTATTGGCATTCGCTTTCGCAAAAATATTTTTCAGTACTCGCTTCCATTTGTTAAAAGTGTTGAAACTCCTTATTTCCTTCACACAATTTGAAGATATTAATACCAATGAAAACCTCCGCCACTTCTCTTCAAAACAGCTGAAAAAATATGTTTGTCCTTGTGGTAACAGGAGGTAAAAATATGGAAAACATTCTTAATATTTAAATATCTTGGAAAAGTATCGATTGAGTTCCTTAGATTTGCTGGTACTAAAAGTTCAAACTATTATTCGCTTTCGCAAAAATGCATATTTTATTATTCGCTTTCGCATTTGCAAGAAATATATTTCAATATTCGCATTCGTTAAAGTCAATTTCGTTACATGCCTAGTCTAGATTACTACCTTAACCTTTAGATGATAAGTTTTTTAATCGATCAGTCTGAAACCAGTAACAATTCCTATTAGGGTCACTTTGATTACCCTTTAGGAGACTCATATTAAGTACATTACTTGGTAAACTAACAGCGTAGGGTATTATACAATCGGCTCCGACCCACTTTAGTCTTTGCTTAATTGTTTAGAAATGGTTTTCTTAGAGTTTTTCATAAGGCCTTTTTGTCTACAGGCCCTGCAGACTTCATCAGTGGTCTGTTGAGTGCCAGACACATGCTTTGTTTTTTTCGTCGTTGCTTTTAGACGACGTTTTTGATCTTCAGCATTACTTGCAAAATTCGAACCAGTATCTGACGTAGCAACCAACCCAAAAGAATGCCGTTCGTACCGTTTCCAACTCAACGGAGCGTCGACAGCACTCGTTGCGGTTCGTATTTAAATACAAACTAGCCATTTTAATAGACCGCGTTAATATGTAGTTCTCTCTTTGATGGCCGAGTCACGCAAAAGACTTCGACGTCTGCCAGATACGGACGTAATATATGTTGTGATTTTGATTGAAATAAATGACAAAGTATATACAACTCCCGGACCGATCTGTAAACAAGATCCTGCAATTTACGGCACACTCTGGTCAATCCACTCAATTATCGGTTTGTCCGTGACTGTTCGTTTATGACGACAGGTTGGCGAATGGCGGCTTTATTGCATTGGTCCGCATGACCAAGTCCATGCTCCATGCTGAAGTTAAAACTCATTAACATTGATATTATTTCGTGTGTAAGCATTTGCGTATCTGTGCTTGTTTACGTGTTGATCCTACTGACCTCTGTCTTCATTTTAATCAAGTCGGGTTCAGTGAGGCGTGTTGGAAAATTATACTTAACAAGAGCAACCAATCATACGTAGGTTCTAAGAATAATATGAAACAAAATACAAAGGAAGTTTAATGAAGTATTCTCTCCGCTTTATTTGTCGGCTTAAGGTCTTTATATCACGACCAGAAATGTAGCCGACGCCCGTCAATTTACTTTGTTGTCTTAATGTTCTGTTCTGAGGGTATTTGTAAAATATCCAAATAAACTCTGGTAATCGAAGTTGTTATCGATTTACGAAGATGACGACGGTAACGCACTCGAGAATCGGCTCATTAGTATTCAGACCAGGTGCGAAAATTATCGTATGAGGATTACCGGCAATTTTAGCTGTGCGATGTACGACAACTTGTAAACGAAAATAGGAAAGTCGACACACTCCGATTAAACTACCTACAATTGATACAGTGTACGAGGCGTGGATATCCACATACATATGGGTAGGGGTGTCGATCGAGAGATTTTATTTGATGAAATTGTATAAATAAGTAATAAATTGCATATGCATATATAAATTTTCCATGACTGTGGCACCGAATCAAAGTCAATGTATTTAATATTTTATTAAAATTTGAATATGTATATTTTAATTAATATATTATTAAGACGTGCAGTAATAGTAGTAAACATACCAATACTAGACATTTTCTCGGTGTAAAGTGTATACCACAGCTTAATTTTGAACCTGAAAGGATAAGAAGACGTCATAAGTAGATTTAGCAAACACCCCGTTTAGCGGAATAATGTCGTTGCATGTAATAGTAAAATCCTTCCAAAACAATTATCATTTGGAGTAACCCATTACTCTCCATCCACGGATTTCTTTGGAATTATATTACTCCTAAAACATAGATTACTCTTGTCAACCCTATCATTTTATCCCATTTTACAATCTAATCACACTCTCTTGTACACACTTATGCTTGAAAGTGTTAAAATCTCTTATCCTCTCATTAGGTATTTTCTGGGGAAAAAAGTTGTTAAGTTATTTGCTACCCGCAGAAACCCAAAACTCATCTAACAAGTACGAGTAAGCCGTTTGAGATTATCATAGCACTGGATTTTCCAACATCTTTCAACAGAATTGTACAGATTAGAAATCCAGTTCTTCAAATACACAACAAGTGATCTACACTACACACAAAATATTCACACATATGCGATTTTTATTTGTTATAATAAACGTATACAATAGTCATAATTTATACACATAAAAAGAAGTCCTTATTTTTAAGACAAAATGCACAAACGTAGGAAATAAGGAAATCCCTAAAATATGATTATCATTATTGGATTTTTCCAAATCCCACATACGAGTATGTATTGAAATATTCATAAGTTGATATTTCTAATAACACACTCGTTAGTACGTCAGCATCCAGACCAGCACGTTTCGCTCAGGTAAGCCAATAGACCAGATAATTGTTGTGATTTTACATATTCGTACAAAGTGATCTGTGTATTGATTTCCTTTGCTTGAAATCGACGAGTGTGTATAATTATGGCACACCTTTTTGATCTGTAAAAGTACGACAGTGATAGAAAGCAACCACAGTATGTGGGGAACATCGTTTAGGGTTTCTGGTGCAGCATTTAATTAGATTCTTACCCTAAAAAATGTGTAATATCTAGAGGATCGTAATTCGTAATTATAATTAATGAAGTAATTTAAACGATATGCGTCCCAGTATGTAGCGTGCTCGCCTATGCGTTTGGCGGTAGTGGGTTCTATTCCTGTCGAAACGCCGGGATACGTATAACTTTTTTTACCGATAGTTAGAACTGCCGCCGATCCATGACCCCTACCATTTGTCGCACTGTGTTATTAACATTTGTAGTCCTCATAATTGCCTTTAATTTAAAGAGTTTCCCGGCTTTATCGATATATTTTTTCGTTTACTTATTCCTCGATGGAACATAGGGCAAGATATTTCCAACTTAATCTATTACATGAACTAATTTTTGCTTCTTCCCATGATAGCTCTTTTCTTATTGTTCTGCGCCAATTATGTTTGGGTCTTCCTCGTTGTGTATTTCCTTGGGGGTTCCATTCAAGGCCATCCTGCTTACGCTTTCAATTGGCTTTCTCAAGTTATGTCCTATACATTTCCACTTTCCTTCGTTTTATTTGTATGTGGATGGGTTCCTCCCGGGTAAAGCTCCAGAGATTTTCATTGGTTATGGTGTTAGGCCAAAATATTCCACATATTATGCACGCTGAAAAAAAATCGATTCTGTAGTATATTGTCCCAAACATATTCGGCTTGAAACATATATATGTTTAGGGTACACTCTAAACATATAATATTGGGTGCACTCAAAAAGTATATATTTGGGAAAATGTTATTCTAAAGAAATCTTTGTTTACATCCCAATATGTTTTTATTTGGGACTATTATTTCCGAAACAAATGTTTATTTGCACTTAAGAATTCAGAAAATACGTTAAGTGTTAAATTTTAAACTAAAAAGCATTTTTTTTAGAAATTTTTAATGTTTGAAAAAACAATAAATAATAATAATTGAAATCGTATAATCTTGGATCAAAATAAATTAATTGGAGGATTGACAAGAAATGTGACTTGGAATACTAACTCAGAAATTTGAAATGATTGATTTAAAACATAAGTTTATGCTGCATATGGTATGGTACAATGGTGGTACAATTCGAAACCAAGGAAAAATTATAACTGAAATTCGAAAATGTCAGCAAAAGTTTTGGTAATCTTTTTAAATAAAATATATTTGGAAAAATTCCTAAATAATAATTTTATTTATATTTAAACACATATTTTATTTGAGAAATTTAGTTTGCAAATATAATTTGTTGTAATATATTAATATATGCGTTCCAAATATATTTTATTGATTTTCAAATAAAATTTATTTGCTAAGAAATATATAATATTTAAAAATTTGTGTTCCAAATATATTTTCTTTCGATTCAAACATATCAAAAAAGGCGATTTTGCCCCGTGTGCGCAGAATTTTATTTATAAAAACTTGTAGTCGTTGTTTTATCGACTCGTTAGTCAACCATGTCTCACTTCCGTACAATAGAGTAGATTTAAGGCATGCGTTGAAAATGCGGATTTTGGTATTCTTCGTGATATGTGGTGCGTGCCATATATTTTTGATTCTGCCGAAAGCACTTCTAGATTTATTAAACCTTTTTGCGACATCTTCATTAACCACGCCGTTCACAGACATTGTGCTTCCTAAGTAGCAAACCAACTCTTTTAAGTCGAATGAACAATGTCCGTCCGTCTGTCTGTCTGTCTGCTGGCTGGTGCGCACGATAACTCTCGAAAGGACTAACCGATTGACTTCAAATTTCGTAGTCAATCCACAAAGGGTTAAAATGTTGTGAAATATTGATTCTTTAATAACTGATATTATACGTATTCGAGTCTTCTGAAATTCCACACATAGTGTTAGTTTGTTAGTCGCTATCAACTCGAGGAAAATGGGCGAAATTGCCACGCCCCTTTTGGTACCTCCCACACAAATGCATCATTTTGCACCAAAAGTTAACAGCTTATAACATTAATACCAGTGTATAAAAATACTTGAAATTTTGTACAGCGTAATGTTTTTATAGTGCCTACAGTCCTTTGAAAAATGGGCGTTATTGTCACGCCCCTTTTGGTACCTCTCCCACAAAGGTACCTTTTTGCACCAAAAGTTAACAGTTTATAACATTAATATCAGTGTATACAATTACTTGAAATTTTGTACAGTGTAATGCTTTTATAATGCCTATAGTCCAGTTAAAAATGAGCGTTATCACCACGCCCCTTTTTGTACCTCCCACACAAAATGGCCAAATTATACCACAATTTAATATCTCAACGTCCATATAAGCGGTTACAATTCGGCACAGTGCAATGTATTTAAAGTATCTACTGTTCAGCGAAATACAGGTGTATTTCTTAAACCCCTTCTGGTACCTCCCACAAAAATTGACAGAATAATTTGTGTAATATTCAATATTACATTACTCACAAAGTGAGGGTATACCTTAGTCGGTTTACCCGACTTACTTGTTTTGTAAAGAAATAGTGTTAAAAATTTCAAAAGGATCGGTTCATTACTTTTTGAATTATGAGGGGCACCGTCTTTGAAAACGAGGGTTGTGGTAAAAACGTTTAAAGTTTTTCTGATGTACAGAGTCACACATGAGACGCGGTTGCTTAGACTGCTGTATCTTCGTTAGTTTTGCTCAGATTCACCTCAAATTTTCAAACAATATTCTTGAAAGATTCTCTATTCAGAAACAAAAATTTAAAAAAAAAATGCAACACGTTACCCACGCTTAATACAATTATTGCAAACTTCAGCTTTTAAAAATATTGCAGACCATTATTTTATCCTATTTGAGTTGTTTTGGATTCAATTTCCAAAACATTGTCCGGTTTTGTGAACATTTATCGTAATGTTGACAAACATATTTTTGAACTTCACGTGACGTGAGATAAAAAATATACTGCTATACGCGCGTATTTACCCCTTTTCCTCATTGTGAATCGGTTGCGGCCACTTTTACATGAACAGTTAAAACCCATTTAAAATCAAACTAATATTTGCAATTTTTAGAAATCGTTGAACTATACAATTATTTTTCTCTGAAGCAGTAGTGTGATTACGTATAATCATATGAAGCGATTTGTCTGGTGTGCCCAATCCATACCGATCAGATATGTCCTGATTTTACCCCCGCTGGAATCAGTAGACCCAGGTTAATTGGTCCCGCATTTTCCATCAGGATAAGCTGGAAGTTTTATTTGGATACCAACTGTCGGCAATACTCGTACGAGTATGTCGCGAACCGATTAGAGTACTTCTAAGAAAACAGTTTAAATATTGGAACCCGCATAGTTCCTTCCCTTATCTCAAACCTCTATTTCCGATTATCTACCAGAGATTAGTTTTGGGTATTATTATTTAATACCTGCGTCAAAAAAAAAGATTATACAATTCATTTACATAAAAGTAATAGTAAAGCCACATACAAGTAATGAAAATTAATTTGACTATCTTCTTAGCTGAACAATTGTCTTCATTTAGCACATCTCGCTTAAACTCTGTATAGAATTACTTTGCTCAAATCTATTTTTGAACGCTCATGTAATAAAATTCCCACCTTTTTTCGGTGGAAAAATTCTCGTGGCCAATGTGTCGTCACAACATCAACATTCAAAACCTCCGACCATTATTTTTCGTATGGAGGGTAGGCAAATAACCACACCAGCAACTATGATCGGAGAGCTGGTACTATGTCTCGTCGTATCTGTTGGATTTATTGCCCAGTCATTGTGTCATCATCGGTGATCGATGATCTGCGTGTGTGTGCAAAAAAACGAAAAACAAAAAATAATGATACTCGAAAGCGTGTCTAGATTTAAAAATAATCAGCAGATAGGGAAAGAGTAGTACGAGTACTAAAACATTTTTCGAATGTTCTTTTGGGGGATTCAATAAGAATTATGGCCCCTATGGAATGTGGAATGTGAGTTGTGTGACAGACAAAGGACGACTATTGTGCGACGGACACTAGGCACTGCACTAGGGTTGGGCAAGTGTGAACTGAGTGGAGTTGAGTGAGTGCTGCTTGACAGTCTACCCATTGCAAAAAAAATATTTCCTTATTTTGCTTAATTCACAAAGTGATAACAAACGACATTATTTTCTTTCTTGCAGGACAATAAATAAATAGCACAAGCAGAATGGTGGAGGAGAAATCATCATTGACAGACCCCAACAACACAGTTGTCTACAAAGAGACAACGAAGCCGAACAAGCCAAAGCGGCGAGACAAAAGTGATTTGGGTCCGGACTTTGTAGCCCCGGATGGTGGCTGGGGTTGGGTGGTGTGTTTAGCGGCAGGTTTCAGTAATGTGAGTCATTGTTGCCCTCAATTACATATGTGTATTAATCTGCTCCGTTTAACGATACTCAAAGAGATTAATGATTTTATTTTGAATTGATTCCACTAATGTTAGTGTATTTTTCCTTTTCTTCGAATAGTTTTCACTGTTTCCGCCACTTCAACAATATGGTCTCATCTATAGGCAACGAATGGCCTCATTTGGATTCGATGCCAAACAGACCACCACAATTGTCAACGTAGTGATGGCGATATCTTCGCTGGTGGGCCTTGTAAATGGAGCCATGTTCAGAAGATTCACCTTCAGACAAGTGGCCCTGGCTGGAAGTATTCTTGGCTTTGTCGGAATATTACTTTCTGCCTTTTGTGTGACATTCTTCCAGTATTTGGTTTGCTTCTCTTGTATTTATGGTAAGTCGCTATATTCGCTATGTAAAATGTAAAATTCTCTTAATAATTTCAATCTTTATTTGGTTTTAGGTATTGGATTGGGTCTCTGTATGATAGCCAGTTCATTGGCTGTGAATACGTATTTCAAGAAAAAGAGGAGGAAGGCTACTGGATTCTCATGGACCCTTACCGGCTTGGGTCCCATCATATTTCCTCATATTTCAACGCTTCTGATGGGTTTCTATGGTGCTCAAGGCTCCATATTGGTTTACGCAGCTATTTCATTGAACGCTGTCTTGTGTGCATTTACATTCCAGCCTGTCCTGTGGCATTCACCCAAGCATAGTGACGAGACCAACGTGACGGAAGCCAACGGAAATACTATACAGAATAGCGTAGTGTCCAATCAGGATCAGAATGATTTTGAGTGCAAATACTGTCAGTACCAAAAGAAAGAAAAGCGAAGTATTTTCTCCTCGCAGTACCTTTTCAATGAAGACGACCCTGAAAAACCCGGATACGAAATCATTGAACCCGGTACACCCATGATGGCCCGTGCCAATGATGGGTGGTATGGCTCCAAGCTATCTTTGGCAGAGAAGAAGTGCCCTCGCTACAGATCCAACAAAGGCATGAAGCAAAACTCCAAACAAGACAATTGTGAGAACGGCTATGAACAACAAGAACACCAGGAGAGTTCGCTATCCAAGCCGAACTATTTCAATCGTGAGAAGGAAGATTTGGATCGTTATGCCAGCAAAGTTAGTGTTTACTCAAAAACTGGGGCCGCTGGATTCCACTGCACCTGTACGGAAGAGAGAGCTCTGTTGCAGAACAAATCCGAAGAAGCCAAAAAGGAGAAAGAGGCGTTGCTAAGTGCTCAGCAGGAGGAAGATGAGCTCATTAAAAGTCGCATGACTTTGTGGCAGAAAATTGTAGTATTTTTCGATTTGGACCTATTGAAAGACTTCACTTTTGTCAACTTGGCCGCCGGCATGACCATGATGATGTTCGGTGAAATGAACTTCTCTGTTTTGACGCCCTTCATCCTGAATAGCTTTGGCTATAGCGACACTCAGATTTCATTAGCCATGTCTTTGCTGGGAGGTATGGATATTGCGGTCCGTTTCTTGTCGCCATTCGCATTGGAGAACGTTAAGCTGGATAACCGATTACTGTTCGCATTTGGCATCATAGCCATATCCATCGGACGTTTAATTGTCACATTGACAAGTTCGTATAATGTGGTTTTGGTGGTGTTCCTATTAATCGGATTTGGCAAAGGTTTTCGCACCATATTTTCACCACTCATTATACCGAGCTATGTGCCGCTAAATCGTCTACCTGCAGCCTCTGGGATACAATTGATTTTCAACTCAATATTCTCATTTGCCTTAGGACCAGTGTTGGGTAAGTGACTATTTTGCTACGATCACAGTGTAGTCTAATGTAGCTATAACCGTTTTGTTATTCTCTATTTCCGTTGCAGGTTTAATAACCGACTCTTACGGATATGCCGTCACAATTCACTGCATCAACACCCTAACCTGTATGGCTCTGCTGTTTTGGTTGCTGGAGTCGACGATTAGAAAGAAGTTCTTCAAAAAATCTCCAGTTCCCGAAACGTAGATAAGAACAAATTCACCAATCGACTTCTTTAGTTATAAGTTTAGTCATAGTATGTATATAATATATTAAGTTTAGTCTTATCTTAGTTTAGAAAACGTCTTTCTCAGTTGCTTTACTATAGAAACGTGAGTAGCTGCTGCTTGGCATTGTATGGCCTGTATTACTTATTCAAAGATAAAACTATTGTACAACTATTTACAACTTATATTTATTTTCTAGCTTTTTGTAAACTACTTAGGTTTATTATTATTATAATATACGAATATACTAACAAATTAAGTGATAAGAACTATTTAATGTACAATGATATTTATTATTATGAACATCTGGCTGTACTTCCTTTGAATAAATAATGTACATAATAATCGAGCGAAAATGTGTGAACAAACATATTTTATTTATGTGAAATAAAACACTTACTTTACGAGTATATTGTAAACCATTTTAAATAAAAAGATATAACCACAACAATTTTTTGTTGGTAGACTTTAAAATTTCATTTGCATATTGATCGATTTTCCATATAATTATAATCGGATCATCTCCTTTTTAACTTACGACGATTTAAGTAGACAACAAGTAAAAAAACCTAGCTTAGACCCAACCGAATATTATAATAGTAGGGATATAAAATTAAGGAAAATGAAGACACGTCAAAAAGTCAAATTGGACGTGTGCTTCTATGGGAGTATATCGCAAATATATTTCCTCATCCGTTCTAGACAAAAATAAAAAAAGTTAAATCTTGAGGGACCTTCGAATGGTGGCAAAATATTTTGCTCATCGGTAACAATTTATGATTCTATGTTTTTCATTTAATAGAGTCCCGGACAAGACATTTTTATTGGTCTCTACGTAAATCGGTTCCGAATCGAAGGTTATATATAAATCTTAACCCTTTTAAATTTAGTAGAGGTTATTTGTGTCCCATGAGCCTTCGCTCTGGCAATGTTCGTAATGATCGCGTCTAAATATAGCATATATAATGTTTAGATGCCAGATCGGAAGAAACATATTATGGAGGCTAATTCTGAACCGATTTCCTTCATATTTGGTGGGGTGCATTTGCCGGTTTAGAGGATATTTCGTAATGATCGAATATAAACTATATATTTATGGCACTTATGTTGATGACAAATCGGACAAAAAGTATATATGGAGGCTATTCTAAATCTGAACCGATTTAACAAATTTTGTAGCGATAGTTCCTGTTATAAACAATTTTTTTACTCAAACGAAAGCTTATGTCATTACCTTTAAGAGCTTTGTGGTCTATTAGTGGGATGTGAGTTGTTTAATCGTATCTATCAAAATAAAGATGAACAAGTAAGAAAGATTCAGTCGGGTAAACCGACTAAGGTAATACCCTCACATTGTAAGTAATGTATTATGGAATATTACACGAATTAATCTGTAAAATTATTGTGTTTTCGCTGAACAGTAGATACATAAATACATAGCAACATCCAATTTTTAATCGCCTATGTGCACTGGTATATTAACGTTATGTGCAATTAAATTTTCGTATGATTTGGCCATTTTGTGTGGGAGGTACAAATAGGGGCTTGGTGATAACGTGCATTTTTCACTGGGATACAGGTACTTTCAAAGCATTAATAATAATACATCTGCACTGAAAATATTCTAATTTGACCCTATAATCAAAGCTTAATTCCAAGGGAAACCGACCCACTCTGAATATTTATGAATTTAGATTTGGATGACATTTTGCACGCGTATACTACAAGACAATGCGGAATTATGGTTTCTAATCATATGCATTCTTAGCGGGCGAAAATACCCCCATTCAAAGCGAACAATTGGTACAAAAAGTTAACAGCTTATAACATTAACACCAGTACATATGAATACTTGCAATTTTGGGCAGTGTAATGTTTTCATAGTACCTACAGTCCAGTGCACAGGGGGCGTTATTGCCACGCCCCTTCTAGTACCTCTCACGCAAATGGTAACAATTTTGTGAAATGTTAAAAAATGAGAAACTCATTAAAATAAATATATAAATAAAGAGTGTGAGCAATTTGCAACGAAAACAGCATACTTCCACTAACTGGTCTATAAGTAGTAAGTGGCGGATTTCCACTATCTGCTAACAATGGTGTCGCGAGTTGCGATGAGAGAACAATGCGAAACAGTCAAAAAATTGGTACATTGCCCACTGGTCCCAAATCCAAATTTTTGGGCATAAATTACAAAAATAAACGTAAGAAATTACCAGAAGTATATATATATTCGAAAAGACAACCCTATAGCGGACCCAGAAAGTGTAATTTTTAGACTTAGGTGGCAACCCTGTTTTTATCCATGCGATCAAAGTTAGTAGTTCAATCTGGTTTTTTTAAGCACTTCTTAAGAAAATATTGGCAATATCTTTGATACTGGATATCGGCAGAACTAACATTGTATTTAATCTGTGATATATGGAAAATCAAGCTCAAAGTATGTAGATTATAATTATTATAACATAATTCATAATTGTTTTGTCTTTGTCGTTGTTATTTCGTGTTTACGGGGTGTGGTATTTTAGAGATACGTAACCTCACGTTATTTGTGTTTCGTGGAGTAAAAGTTATAGATGTACTCGCGTGTTCATGAAAGTTTAAACGCACGATTGTTTATTAAAGTGTCCTTTATCATGTAGTATAGATGGGCTTTGTGCGTTTTGTGCGCAAAGTGATCACATAATTTTGATTTTTCAGTCAAACTCTTGTTTAACTGTGCTGAAATGTTAGCTATTTAGGATAATAATGGACGCAAAAATGATACCGTTTCGAATATGACACTAAAATAATTGATGAAAGTGTGTTTCAGTTTATGTTAAGAAACACATGGACCTTGTTACGAGTATAAATGGAAAAATATACTTGTCGGATGCTTTCCTTAAAATATTAGCGCTTCCTGTTGGCCGCTTAGGGGAAATGCTTCTGAGACACTGGACAAATTTTATACGCAAGACAGATGTAACCGTCTGACGAAATAGCCGCATTAATATAAATAATTTTTCACAGATCTATGGATTCTTCGGATCCATTATTATCTAGTATTTGCATTTCTAAGAGACAATCATAAATGCATGCAGTTATGATAAAAATGGAATTTGTTTATAACGTAGGGAGGTATTGTATTATTGGGTTCACTTTTTTGTACACCATATCTACTCCTAAAATATTGAGTGTGTCGATATTTATGCAAACCGAATGTCGCAGACGGCGTACAGGGTCCATATTGTCCAAATCGGTGGGAAATTTGTATGAGGGATATATTAAAATCTGAATCGAAGTAGTCTCAGTTAGAAACACGCAAAGTAGTCTCATTTAGAAATTTGGCTTTGCACTATCCAAACCATATACTACTTTTTCCAATATCCTAAAAGACAAATAGCTCTACAAGAAGCAATTTCTAATAACAGGAATTTCCGTGATGATAAAAAGCAAAAATTAAGTGGTATTGCGAACTTTATGGGTAAAACAACGTGGGTCTTTGGCATAAATACATTCCACCTGATCTGATCAGAAAACTACAAAATCTGCATTTAAGTCATTGCTGGATATAAAAACATTCATTCAGTTCACTGCTTGGCATTATCATTAAGTCACCCTCTTCAAAGTGAAAATCAAGATACAGCTGAATTGATAGACATATGTGGATATTTTTGATGCAACAAATATTGAAGAATATTATAAGATTTCGACCTAGATTTATTCATCTCGAAGATCGTTTTTTTAAACTCCGCGGAATTCTGTCAAATTTCCAATGGTTTTTTTCATCTAAAAAGACAACACTTAATGAAGAAAGTTGTAAACAATTATTTAAAATATATTCATCAATTTTGCCTGGCAGTTCTTTTGAAGTGTGGATTGCGTCGGCTGAAAACTTACTTGCGGTCAACCATGACTGAAAATCGTTTAAAAGGATTGGCTTCCCTGGATATTCATCGAGACATTCCAGTAAAAATTAACGCAGTATTAGACGAATTTTTTATTTCGCCTCGTCGTGTCAATTTATTTAAATATTAATACAATTCATATATTTTTTAAATTATTACAATTAATATAATATTTAAATACAGAAACGTTGAAAACAATGAAAGATGTGTCCAACATTTTTGTTTGAAGTATCATAACATACAATTTAAGTTAAACATACATTTTCGGAAGTAAATTTTTTTCACAAAAATTCACAGGGTAGACACTATAGTTTTGTCTTAAAATAATTCTTATTGAAAATATTACCTACGTATTATTTAATGTTAATGTAAATGTCAACCATCGATTTTTAATAAAAAAAATTGGGTACCATATGTGAAAACCCCAAAAAGAAACGTGAGCACGGCCCGATGCTTAAATTTGCTTAGCTCACCATACTCATTAAGCAGCTATGGTGTAACGAAAACACGCCTAATAAATATGTAATAATCAAATTTCAAATTTACTGAATGAAAACAATACTTACAACTGCAAGCATAACCATTTTTTGAACAAAGTGAAGAAATGTTGCATATTTTAAGGGTTTAAAATTGAGATCGCGTCATACATAAAATGTGGGTTAAACCGGAAACAGTTTTTTTCCTAGACAAAAATGGTAAAAATTAAAAGTCGTACATGCAAATAAATATTCATTTCGGATGAACTGAAATTAAAGCAATAACAGGAAGAATATTGGCTAACGCCATTTGAGAAGCGAACCAAGTTGACTAAAATGACGATACATGTGGCCATACAAAAAATGTTTTCCTCAGTCATTAACGGCTACGACAACATATATCCGAAAATATTAAAAGCGGAGTGCAGAAATTTGAGTAGAAGCACTCTGCTCAGTATGGTAAATAAAAGATTGGCACACATCATAAACAACCGACCTTCGAACTATGTTTTGCCATCTAAACTCTGATATGAACAATCTAGATCTACAGGTCGTAGATCCTACATAGACCATGTACAATGTAATTACATACACTACCTGACCACTCCATTGCATGATGCATACAACTTATTCTCTGCATCATACCTTTGAGAACAATATTATAAATTAAACATTGTTGCAATATGGAAATCATAGGAATACAAAGGATTCCAAAACGGTAACAGTCTCACAAAAGGCCTGATATACCCTGTCGTATAAGTCATTGAGAGGAAAGCAGTACTATGACTACGATTAAATACAATAACTGTGGACAAAGTTTCCTGCCATTGAAAAGTGTAACCATTCAGGAACAGTGGGTGGTAATGGGTTAAGAGCGATTCACCGAACATTAATTCACTTAAATTTCACCGACAGTGTTCTTCAGAGCATAAACGTTAAACTCTCCAAAAAAAAAAATAATATTCTCCAGATCGCCACTTTGCAGCACCGAATTTTCCTCAAAAATAATAAAGCTAATGCAAACGTCGCTAATGCAATTTGCAGATTGTCTCAGCCCGACTTTTAGTTGACAATAATTGATTGTGCGCAGGTTCCATCCTTTGTACTTTATACACAAAATAAGGAAACACAGACAAAACATAATGAAAATCGTTCTCTTTCAATGACTTACAACGAAAAAGTTCTCAGTCGACAAAAGAGAATTTCGCATTACAAAAGTATGTTCCGTAATGAAGACAATAGGTACTCACATGGAACTGAATAGACAGACTTCTGTATTTGTGTACGTGTGTCTGCGAGTATTTAGAATACAAATCTCAAGTATTAACAGCAATCAATTCTCTGCGCTAATAATGTGACAATTATTTAGTCGGTTAATAGGTTTGGCCCCATAAACATGTGCCAATTGCAATTCGGTCCGTGTCGGAAGTGAAGACGTGCATTGAAATTTTGATTTGAGTGCTATAGAGCCACCGAAGGCGACAGAACCGATTAACCGCTGTGTTGACTGCGTTTACATAAGAATATCATTGGCGAGATTTTTTAACCGTTTTTGTGACGAACCCAAGCAAGGCATGTGATACGCGGACATACGCTGTCGCCAACAAGCATCCATTGAAGAAAAATATATCTACACGGTAATGGCATCGCATGAATAAAATTAAAATTAACAAAAACAAATACAAATACGGACACTAACGTTAACATTTTACATTGGAAACCTTGAACTTGTACGTCACACATGTCAAAACCTCCCCCGCGCATTGAAAAAATCACCACCAACAGCACCACCACCCATCCAATCGAACGACCATTCAACCGACCGACCGACCGAGCAACAAACAGCCGATGCAGCGAACAACGAAACAAAACAAATTATTCAACAAGTGGACAAGACGGAAACAGTGAAAAAATATATAGTTTGTGACATAAAAGAGGCGTTCTGTGTGTGACGTTCTAACCAAAAACACAAACACGGCAAAACGCGCATTATCCCTCCCTCGTCTCGACAATGTGCAATGTACATTATGCATGGCTATCTGTCCGTCTCTGTGCACGTGTATGTGTATGAATGCACAAAAATTGTAAATTGTAAACAAACTTGATACTTGCCGAAGAGCACGTACTTGGTTCTACCTTCTAACAGCTGATGTTGTGCCGCGCAAAGGCTTTTTGGTCAACAGATGCAAAGAAAAAAACATATGTTTTTGCATGACGGTGGGCTATACAGTGTACACCCATACATATATATATATATATATACATACTCATGTATGGATGTGCATGAATAGTGGTTGGTTATCATTTGTCAATATCAATAATCACAACTGATACCAATCGCACAAGTGGTAACTCTTTATCGCTGTATCGATACTGTCAATGCTCGGTACTGCTTTCTGCTTCTGTTTGTTGTAATTGCAACAACTCCAAGAACATGATCTAAATACCAATAAAAGTAAAAATGTAAGAGTTTACCACGGCGGCGTTAACCCTTGGGCAGCTCAGGAATAAATTGCATTACGCCTGCATTTTAATACCCTAACTTTAGTGGAGGCGGGTATATATCATTTGATACGGGCCGAAAGTCTAACACATCGAAAGAGTGACCTAAGACCCTATGTATATTCTGCGGTAATCCATTTCGGATATTTTAAGTTAGTCTGTCTGTTTGTATGGCTGGCTGGTGCGCATTGACTTCAAATTTGGTAATAATAATATGTTTTTATATCTCAGGCTTAGGTCGAACGTGGCCATGTTGGCCCACTCCTAAATTTTGTATCTGTAATAACTTTTATACTCCCTATCCGAATACTCTGTGATTTCACAAATAGTAATAGAGTACACCGTGTCAATTTTTTATTTCGTGATCGTTTGTCCCTTTTTTCGGGACTTTTTATATTTCAAGGATCACGTTTTTTGGATATATATTTCTTTACACTTATTACAATGTGAATTGATAAATATGCATATCAAATGAGAGAGGAGAATTCCCGCTATTTAATAAAATTTTTGGAAAAAAATCCAAGGACGAATGCTAAAAAATGCCCTTTTAAACTTTTATCCTTGAATATCCTTCAAAGTGGTAGGTTTACAAATTAGAAAAAATACATGTTACTGAACTCTAATACATATAACATATGAACTGTTTATTTCTAAAAACAAAACTAGTATTTAGTTAGCCCAAAATGTGCCCTTTTAATTTACACCCAAATCGTCTTACTAGGACTTTCAGAAAAATTACAAACAAAATGTTAACAAGTAAGAAAGTTTCAGTCGTGTAAACAGACTAAGGTATACCCTCACTTTGTGAGTACTGTAATATGAAATACGCGAAGTAATCCGTAAATTTGTATGGGAGGTACAAGAGTGGGTTTAGCAAATACTCCTATGTTTTGCTAAACAGTACATTCTTCAAATATATTGCACTGTACCGAATTGTAAGCGTTTATGTGTACTGGTGTATTAAAGTTATGATCTATTCACTTTTGGTATTATTTGGCAATTTTGTGTGGGAGGTACCAAAACAAGCGTGTTGATTTTGCTCGAGGTGATAGTGACTAATAAACTAATATTATGTGTATAATTCCAGAGGATTAAAATAAGTAGTATAGAAGTTATTAAATAATCAATAATTCACTAAATATTAACCCTTTGTGGGGGAGGTGCTAAAAGGAGTGGACCAATATGGCCCATCTTCGAACTTAGCCGGAGATAGAAAAAACAAGTAAGAAAGTTTCAGTCGGGTAAACCGACTAAGGTATACCCTCACTTTGTGAGTAATATAATATTGAATATTACACAAATTATTGTCAATTTTTGTGAGGAGGTACCAGAAGGGGTTTAAGAAATACACATATATTTCGCTGAACAGTAGATACTTTAAATACATTGCACTATGCCGAATTGTAACCGTTTATATGGACTGGAATATTAACGTTGAGATATTAAATTGTGTTATAATTTGGCCATTTTGTGTGGGAGGTACAAAAAGGGGCGTGGTGATAACGCTCATTTTTCACTGGACTATAGTCATTATAAAAGCATTACACTGTACAAAATTTCAAGTAATTGTATGCACTGATATTAATGTTATAAACTGTAAACTTTTGGTGCAAAATGGTGCATTTGTGTGGGAGGTACCAAAAGGGGCGCGGCAATAACGCCCATTTTTCACTGGACTGGAGGCACTATAAAAGCATTACACTGTACAAAATTTCAAGTATTTCTAAACACTGTTATTAATGTTATAAACTTTTAACTTTTAGTACAAAATGGTGCATTTGTGTGGGAGGTACCAAAAGTGGCGTGACAATTTCGCCCATTTTCTTCGAGTTGATAGCGACTAACAAACTAATAATATGTGTGGAATTTCAGAAGTTTCGAATACGTATAATAGCAGTTATTAAAGAATCAATATTTCACAACATTTTAACCCTTTGTGGGGGAGGTACCAGAAGGAGTGGACCAATATGGCCCATCTTCGAACATAGCCGGAGATAGAAAAAAATATTACCCCATACGAAATTTGAAGTCAATTGGTTATTCCTTTCGAGAGTTATCGTGCGCACCAGCCAGCAGACACACAGACAGACAGACAGACAGACAGACAGACGGACGGACATTGCTCATTCGACTTAAAATGACCCAAAATGGATTTCCGCCGAACATACTTGGGGTCTTAGGTCACTCCTTCGATGTGTTACACTTTTTCCGTAGCAAATGATATATACCCTCGTCACACTATAGTGAGGGTATAAATATTACCACATTCCAAATTTGAAGTCAATCGGTTACCCAACATTCCCGGGAAATTCATCCGGGATTCCCGGGAATTTTTATGATTTCTTTTCCACAGTAATGATTTTAGTTAAAGTTTAGTTAGTTAAATTGGTATCGTAGCTTATGGCTTATCGCTTATTTTTTAAGAAGACAACAGTATCGATAATTTTTGCAGAATTGGATGATATACCTATTAGTGAAATTTGACTGAGAGATTATTTGAGGATATTTTAAATTGTGTCATAGCAAACGTAAATAAAAATGTTGCACCAAATAAAAAATGATTATCAAAACATTAATTAAAAAAGTATTTTATGTTTTATGGATCAAGTGGAAAAACAACGGAAAACGTCACTAATTTGTTCAATACTCTTCTGACAATACGGGCAACATCAGTGGAAAGCGAAAGAATATTTCCTACTATCATAATTTGTAAATACATTAGAAAAAACTGTCTGTTCGATCGACTTGGAATCACTTCCTGAGTCGATTTATGAATCGCGCATTATCCCTCCCTCGTCTCGACAATGTGCAATGTACATTATGCATGGCTATCTGTCCGTCTCTGTGCACGTGTATGTGTATGAATGCACAAAAATTGTAAATTGTAAACAAACTTGATACTTGCCGAAGAGCACGTACTTGGTTCTACCTTCTAACAGCTGATGTTGTGCCGCGCAAAGGCTTTTTGGTCAACAGATGCAAAGAGAATTGCATTCGTCGAAGAAATTTGTGCACTTTTAAGTCGCTTACAGGTTTGAGTGCATAGGCATTTATTTACTCGTATATGTTTGTGCTCGTGCTCAAAAGTATCTACTGTCTGCAGCGGAAAGAGTGAATATCTAAGAGCATATGCGATTGACAAACATATGTTTTTGCATGACGGTGGGCTATACAGTGTACACCCATACATATATATATATATATATACATACTCATGTATGGATGTGCATGAATAGTGGTTGGTTATCATTTGTCAATATCAATAATCACAACTGATACCAATCGCACAAGTGGTAACTCTTTATCGCTGTATCGATACTGTCAATGCTCGGTACTGCTTTCTGCTTCTGTTTGTTGTAATTGCAACAACTCCAAGAACATGATCTAAATACCAATAAAAGTAAAAATGTAAGAGTTTACCACGGCGGCGTTAACCCTTGGGCAGCTCAGGAATAAATTGCATTACGCCTGCATTTTAATACCCTAACTTTAGTGGAGGCGGGTATATATCATTTGATACGGGCCGAAAGTCTAACACATCGAAAGAGTGACCTAAGACCCTATGTATATTCTGCGGTAATCCATTTCGGATATTTTAAGTTAGTCTGTCTGTTTGTATGGCTGGCTGGTGCGCATTGACTTCAAATTTGGTAATAATAATATGTTTTTATATCTCAGGCTTAGGTCGAACGTGGCCATGTTGGCCCACTCCTAAATTTTGTATCTGTAATAACTTTTATACTCCCTATCCGAATACTCTGTGATTTCACAAATAGTAATAGAGTACACCGTGTCAATTTTTTATTTCGTGATCGTTTGTCCCTTTTTTCGGGACTTTTTATATTTCAAGGATCACGTTTTTTGGATATATATTTCTTTACACTTATTACAATGTGAATTGATAAATATGCATATCAAATGAGAGAGGAGAATTCCCGCTATTTAATAAAATTTTTGGAAAAAAATCCAAGGACGAATGCTAAAAAATGCCCTTTTAAACTTTTATCCTTGAATATCCTTCAAAGTGGTAGGTTTACAAATTAGAAAAAATACATGTTACTGAACTCTAATACATATAACATATGAACTGTTTATTTCTAAAAACAAAACTAGTATTTAGTTAGCCCAAAATGTGCCCTTTTAATTTACACCCAAATCGTCTTACTAGGACTTTCAGAAAAATTACAAACAAAATGTTAACAAGTAAGAAAGTTTCAGTCGTGTAAACAGACTAAGGTATACCCTCACTTTGTGAGTACTGTAATATGAAATACGCGAAGTAATCCGTAAATTTGTATGGGAGGTACAAGAGTGGGTTTAGCAAATACTCCTATGTTTTGCTAAACAGTACATTCTTCAAATATATTGCACTGTACCGAATTGTAAGCGTTTATGTGTACTGGTGTATTAAAGTTATGATCTATTCACTTTTGGTATTATTTGGCAATTTTGTGTGGGAGGTACCAAAACAAGCGTGTTGATTTTGCTCGAGGTGATAGTGACTAATAAACTAATATTATGTGTATAATTCCAGAGGATTAAAATAAGTAGTATAGAAGTTATTAAATAATCAATAATTCACTAAATATTAACCCTTTGTGGGGGAGGTGCTAAAAGGAGTGGACCAATATGGCCCATCTTCGAACTTAGCCGGAGATAGAAAAAACAAGTAAGAAAGTTTCAGTCGGGTAAACCGACTAAGGTATACCCTCACTTTGTGAGTAATATAATATTGAATATTACACAAATTATTGTCAATTTTTGTGAGGAGGTACCAGAAGGGGTTTAAGAAATACACATATATTTCGCTGAACAGTAGATACTTTAAATACATTGCACTATGCCGAATTGTAACCGTTTATATGGACTGGAATATTAACGTTGAGATATTAAATTGTGTTATAATTTGGCCATTTTGTGTGGGATGTACAAAAAGGGGCGTGGTGATAACGCTCATTTTTCACTGGACTATAGTCATTATAAAAGCATTACACTGTACAAAATTTCAAGTAATTGTATGCACTGATATTAATGTTATAAACTGTAAACTTTTGGTGCAAAATGGTGCATTTGTGTGGGAGGTACCAAAAGGGGCGCGGCAATAACGCCCATTTTTCACTGGACTGGAGGCACTATAAAAGCATTACACTGTACAAAATTTCAAGTATTTCTAAACACTGTTATTAATGTTATAAACTTTTAACTTTTAGTACAAAATGGTGCATTTGTGTGGGAGGTACCAAAAGTGGCGTGACAATTTCGCCCATTTTCTTCGAGTTGATAGCGACTAACAAACTAATAATATGTGTGGAATTTCAGAAGTTTCGAATACGTATAATAGCAGTTATTAAAGAATCAATATTTCACAACATTTTAACCCTTTGTGGGGGAGGTACCAGAAGGAGTGGACCAATATGGCCCATCTTCGAACATAGCCGGAGATAGAAAAAAATATTACCCCATACGAAATTTGAAGTCAATTGGTTATTCCTTTCGAGAGTTATCGTGCGCACCAGCCAGCAGACACACAGACAGACAGACAGACAGACAGACAGACGGACGGACATTGCTCATTCGACTTAAAATGACCCAAAATGGATTTCCGCCGAACATACTTGGGGTCTTAGGTCACTCCTTCGATGTGTTACACTTTTTCCGTAGCAAATGATATATACCCTCGTCACACTATAGTGAGGGTATAAATATTACCACATTCCAAATTTGAAGTCAATCGGTTACCCAACATTCCCGGGAAATTCATCCGGGATTCCCGGGAATTTTTATGATTTCTTTTCCACAGTAATGATTTTAGTTAAAGTTTAGTTAGTTAAATTGGTATCGTAGCTTATGGCTTATCGCTTATTTTTTAAGAAGACAACAGTATCGATAATTTTTGCAGAATTGGATGATATACCTATTAGTGAAATTTGACTGAGAGATTATTTGAGGATATTTTAAATTGTGTCATAGCAAACGTAAATAAAAATGTTGCACCAAATAAAAAATGATTATCAAAACATTAATTAAAAAAGTATTTTATGTTTTATGGATCAAGTGGAAAAACAACGGAAAACGTCACTAATTTGTTCAATACTCTTCTGACAATACGGGCAACATCAGTGGAAAGCGAAAGAATATTTCCTACTATCATAATTTGTAAATACATTAGAAAAAACTGTCTGTTCGATCGACTTGGAATCACTTCCTGAGTCGATTTATGAATCGCTGTAATCAAAGTGCAGGTCAAAATTACGGTTAGATTGTGATGAAACTTAGCACAGCGGACTTTTTTAGCCAAGAAATATCCATATTGATATTCAAAATTGGTCCACATTTATATAGAGCGCTCATATATATGTTCCTCCTATTTGGAATTAAAGCTCTATGATTGTATGAAATCCAGTGAAGGGAAATCCCTGATACCAGGACAATTACTAGCAAGTTTAAAGCAAATTGATTCAGATTTAGATATAGCTGCCATATATATCCGATTTGGCATCTAAGTGCCATAGATGCTGTATTTTCTGTATTTCGATCAATATGACACAGGGAAGTCTCTTCAATCATTAATAAATACTACATTTAGTTGAAATCGGTTCAGATTTAGTTAAATATGTTCCCTCGGATTTGGCATCAATGTGCTATAGAAACTGTAATTTACAGTTTGAGTTTGTCATATTATTCTGTCAGCGGCTAAACCATTTCCCGGTTTCCCGGGAAATGAAAAAGTCCGGGAAAAGAGTAAATCTACAACAGACGAACGGACAGACTGTCATGGCTAAATCGTCTTACAATTTTACGACGATTAATAATATATACTCGTATATACTTGATGGGGTCTCAGACCACTATTTAGTGGTGTTACAAACGGAGTGACAAAATGAATATACCCCCATCATATGGTGGAGGGTATAAAAAGACGTTGGAAATTTGACAGAATTCCACGGTGTTTCAGAAATCGATCTTCGAGATAAGTGATGAATAAATCTAGATATGAAATATAGGTCAAAATTTTATAATACATATTCTTCAATATTTGTTGCATCAACATTGCAACGATGACTTTGTCGGGCCGAAATCCTAAGTTTCGATTTTCACTTTGAAGAACGCGAGTTAATGATTATGCCAAGCAGTGAACTGAAGGAACTACATAGACCGAAACTTGAAAATCCAACGTTTTTATATCCATTAACAACTATAATGAAGATGTTGTAGTTTTCTGATCCGACCAGGTGGAGTAAATGTATTCCAAAGCCTCGATAAAAGGTACTTGTAGGCGAAGATATATTACAACAGACTCATGGACTGTCGGTTGGACAGTTTCTAAGTCTATAACGGACATACATACACAAATACACACATACATACATACAAACATTTTTTCCATTTTTATATACTCGTATATAGATATTACCCACAGTTTCTGAGGTCTATAAATACCGCAACTTCCATTCGATTCTTTGAGTAACAATGTAATTGTTTCATATATTAAATAATTATATAAGTAAGTGCTTACTCTGCTCTTAAAAGGTGATGTATGGTATCATAAAGTCGACTCTGCTCTAAAAAGATGGTGTAGGGTATCATATAGTCGACTCCGGCCGACTTTAGCCTTTCCTTACTGGCTGAAAGGGTTTTATAGTCACACGAGAGGCAAACATTGTTTTCACATTGTACAATTAAGAAACCTTTGTGGTGGTTCTGTGAAATGGACAGCTAATCCGGCATTCAAACAATGAGCTGAGGGAGTAAATTCAATATGATCACGTACTATGAAATGTTAAATTTCGAATAGCCGCTGAGCTACTGTTGGATGTAGCACAAGCCATATTTGAAACGAATATAGTTTTTTTGTACTTCCTACAGATGGAAGAGAATTCTGAACATTTGAGTCTTGTATAATTGTGCTGCTCTGCTGTTGTTTATTTGCAGCTCCCCGCCTAATACATATATATAACATCCCTCCGGTAGGTTTATGAGTTAATGGAGTCATCGGGTAAACTGAAAAAAGATCCATATGCATCCGTTTATCAAGCCACCACAGTGCCAATCAAGGCCAAAGCAAAGAAACCTCGGAGGCGTGACAAAAGTGATCTGGGAGATGATTTCGTAGCACCTGACGGTGGTTGGGCATGGCTGGTGTGTGTTGCTGCCGGCATATCCAATGTAAGAAAGCGTCACCACTATAGCACTTTCTAGAAGATTTTAAGAATCGGCCTCTGCCTTTCTCCCAAAACAGTTGTCCATCTATCCTTGTGTCCAACAATTCGGGTTCATTTTCAGAGAGCGTCTCATGGTATTGGGTTTGAGCAGTTCTGAGATTACTACAATTATCAACACAAATCCAGCAGTGTCAGCGTGTACTGGTAAGTGATGGTGGAATTCCGTGGAGGATATGGTGATAAATGCATAAATTGAATTTGTTGTATTCATCCCTTTGTAGGCCTTCTAAATGGACCAATGTTCAGGCGTTTCACTTTTCGCCAGGTGGCCCTGGCCGGAGCACTGCTAATATTCTTGGGAATCATCTTGACGGCCTTTTGTGAGACATTTATTGGTTACATTATTTCATATGCTTTACTTTTTGGTAAGTAAGAAGAGTAGTATAGATTTTGCAATTATTCACCTTTGATATTTCTCGTAGGTTTTGGCATGGGCATTAGTGTGTCGGCCTCCTCTTTGGCCATCAACACATACTTCAAAAACAAACGTAGAAAAGCCGCAGGATTTTCCTGGACAATCACCGGAGTGGGTCCCATTGTTCTGCCCCACTTGGTGACGTTTTTACTTTCCGTCTATGGTGTCAAGGGGACTGTTTTCATATTCGCTGCGCTCTCATTGCACGCCTTCATGTGCGCCTTGATATATCAGCCGGTGCAGTATCATGCTCCGAAGCCTGACCTTGACGCGGCGCAACCACCCTCAGTGCTAGAGGATAACTTGAAACACTTGTGTAAATACTGTGAAATGCAGCTGAAGAAACAAAAGGGCTTATTCTCATCTCAGTATCTGTATCAGGATGACGATGAGGATAAGCCGGGCTTTGAGATCATCGAACCGGGCACTCCAATGCTGTCGCGAGCCAACGACGGTTGGTACGGATCGAGATTGTCATTGGCCTCCGCAAAACCACGCCTGCGAACAATTTCCAGCTCCAAAGATGTGGAGAATCAGGCGCGACTAAATCGTTTAATAAGCGAAGAAGAAGAACTCAAACAGAAATCCATTATGAAGCCGAACAATTTCAAGAGGGAGAGGGACAATGGCAACTTGCACTCTCGATATGGCGGTGGACCTCTGAAGTGTACTTGTGTCGAGGAGAGAGCCCTACTGGAGTTGAATAAAATTCAAGCGTTCGATGATATGCCCACCTCCGACAATGGCAGGAACAACAATGACGATGGCAATAATTCTTCCGATTCGGATTTGAGTACGTCAAAGGTAACGTTCCTGCAGAAGGTGGTGGCCTTCTTTGACTTGGGTCTGTTGCGGGACTTCACATTCGTCAATTTGGTGTTGGGTCTGACAATCATCAATTTTGGCGAACTAAACTTCTCCATTCTGACACCGTTCATTCTGGCCGACTTTGGCTTTGAGACGTCACAAATAACCTTTTCGATCTCTGTGTTGGGCGGTCTGGACATCACAACGCGATTCGTGCTACCCTTCCTCACCGAGAAGGTGCCCTGGGACAATCGCGTCTTCTTCCTCATAGGAGTGGTGGGTATATCGCTGGGACGAACGGTTGTGGCCTGTACCCGTTCGTTCCCCGTCATATTGGCCACATTTGCCTTTATAGGAGTATTTAAAGGAGTTCGCACTATTTTCTGGCCTCTAATCATACCAAGTTGTGTTCCACTGAAAAGACTGCCCGCAGCCTCTGGCCTACAGTTGTTGATTTCGGGCCTATTCACCCTGGCTGCCGGTCCATTTGTGGGTAAGTCAGAGAATACTGGCGCAAATGTCGAGGTTGTCATAATAATTGGGTATCCTCTTCTTCTTCTTTAATCTAGGTCTGATACGTGATCGTTACAATTATGCTGTGGCACTACATTGTCTCAATATAATGACATTTGTGGCGGCCATCTCTTGGACTGTGGAGGCTTTGGTGCGGCGATATCTACAGAAGCCGAGCAGTTTGAATTGTGATTAATAATTACGTTAAGAGTTTTTAACTTTGTATACATTTGTCGTCATTTTGAATACATTTTATTTAGACTGTAATTGATTAATAAAAATGTGATAACAACAAAAACTAGTTAATTGTGGGAGGATAACACACACACATATTAGCATCAATCTGCATCAACAATTATGACTTTCAATTGCCATACATCTTCCTAAAGCAAAAAAAAACAATAAATGTATATATTAAATAGGAAAAAAGTTATTGTAACCCAAAGTGGAATGAGTGTGAAGGGAGCGTAATCTCCATATATATATAAACAGAAATAATCATGAGATTTAAAGTACCACATATTTTAGCATTACTCAAGCATTTATCGTTATTGGTTCTGGAAAGCTTTCTAGAACCCTAAATTAAGTTGCATTCATCTTCTTCTAATATTGTTTTGTCATCCCAGTAGCGGGTTCAAAGATATTTTGCTACCTACATCGAGAAATTTATAAATTTATATACTGTCAAACAAATTAGGATTTTGTGATTGGAACAGAATAGCGACCCTATAAGAGCATGTTGATTAGATTATTTTTGTAGAATAAACATATGGTCTAGCTGGTCTGAGTTTTTTTACAGTGGGTCAAAGTTTTCATTTTTTGGTCGAAGGAAGCATTATACTAAATAACAAAATGATGTAATTTGATGTCTGAGAGATTTCTTATTGTCAGACTTATATAGTGGAATTTTATGAGGATCATTTTTGTGGAAGATCTTAACCCTATAGCTTCCATCTTAATGGGTCAATTTGGCCCTTTCTTAGAGAGGATGTTAAAATCTTTGAAATGGTACTTATTAGGTATGTAACGAAAGTGACTTTAGCGAAAGCGAATATTGGAATATATTTCTTGCGAATGCGAAAGCGAATAGAATATATGCATTTTTGCGAAAGCGAATGCGAATAATCGTTTGACCCTTTAAAACCTACAAATGTAAGGAACCGAATTGATACTTTTCCAGGATATTCAAGTATTAAGAATGTTTTCTATATTTTTACCTCCTGTTACTACAAGAACAAACATATTTTTTCAACTGTTTTGAAGAGAAGTGGCAGAGGTTTTCATTGGTATTATTATCTTCAAATTGTGTGAAGGGAATAAGGAGTTTTAACACTTTTAAAAATGGAAGCGAATACTGAAATATATTTTTGCGAAAGCGAATAATCCAAAGATGGTTTTTGCGAATGCGAATGTTAAAATGATGCGAATAATTGGCGTTCGCATATGCGAATGCGAAAATTCGTTACATCCCTAGTACTTACATTGAAATCTGATATTCCGTTCAAAAGTTATGTAGACTTCAAAAAGTCTCAATTTCTAAAATAATGTTTTAGGCGACCAACCACCTTATAAAATCATAGCCGTTATGAAGTTGGACAATCGGTAAAAGCTAGTAAGTCTGCATGGTCTTCTAGAATATGCGTGTAGAATTTAATTTAAATCTAAATCCATAAATATTCGGACTGGGTCGTTTTCCTTTGGAATTACCCTATTCTAAAATGGATTGTATCTACCTATCTGAAATGTATAAGCATTTTTGGCATTGAAGAAGTGTTTAGACTTTAAATTAAAAAAAAAATTAAAACTACTCTTATAAACTTTTAACTTGGAAGAATTAAAATAGAAAAAAAAGATGGGTAATTTGGACAAATGTTAATGCGACATATGCCATTTTAATTGAGGTGGTACTTTTCAAAACTTGACTATTCCACATTTTACAGAAATGTTTTTTTTCTTCTTTTTTGCTTGGTAGCATTGATTTCAATACTCAGCGAAAATAAAATTTTGAGAAATATTTATAATTACACCGGAAAAAAAGAAATAAAAGGCATGATTTCCACTTCAAAATGACATTACCCATTTCAAATATGCATTTTTGGAACAAAATATGATTAATGCAGAAGTTAATTACTGATTTGTCTAAATTGAAACATAACACGTTTTATCCGCAAATTTTTCAGTCAGAACTTAAACCGTGGCCACAATGTGTCCGTAAGAACTAAACTATACTAAACTGATAGTCGTCTCGGCTAAGTTATGTGATTTTACAAGTACTACTAAGCCGGTTGTTGTCTCGGCTAAGTAATGTAACACCACTCCGCCAAACGTAAAAATCTTAACATAATTGCAACTTTTACTCCAGAAACAACAATGCACAAATGTCATTAGTACATAAGGGTCCAATCATTTTTTCAAAGAACGGCTGAACAGTTATCCACTTAAGTCCACCTCCGAGACTTGGCATTATTAAGAAATTGAAGTAAAAGAAACAATATCATTAAAAATGATGATGTATTTTATTAGAAATTAACATTGCATATTTATCCATGCATTATTTTATTTAAAGCCCCAGGTTATTTTAATTCAGAATAATTTTTCTGATTCAAAACTAGTTTTAGCAAAACAAGATTAATCCACAGTGGTTTGAATGAAAACATGATTATTCCTTTGGAGCACATAACAAAACCTGATTATTCCAATCAGCCGTGTCAAAACTTGATTATTCCATTTCAAATTTTGGATTTATTCAAAATATATTAGATGTAAATTTTTGAATCCTATACAAGGCAATAACTAATCTTGACGTCTTTCATAATGCACCAAAATTTCGGGTTAAATACATAGGACCATACCTATAAAAATATTTTCTCAAATTGTGAAAAAACACAAAAAGTTGAATAGTCAAGTTTTGAAAAGTACCTCCTCAAAAAGGTCAGCAAAGTTTTGAACATCTTTCTTAAATAAAGTATTTTTGGGGAAATTCCTAAATAATGATTTTATTTGTATTTAAACAAATGTTAGTTCCCAAATGATTTTTGTTGTAATATATTAAATGAAATAAATAAAATTTATTTGTTCCAAAATATGTACGTATATCGATGGCTTACATCCAAATGCTGTGTTTTGAAAAAACCCCAATTTTTCAGGAGAGCAAAAAACCTATTGAATTTTATTATTTTAATAAGATATGAATTAGGAGTTCAAAGGTATATATTATATACGTATACATATTTCATAAGATATAAAATTATCGCGAAGTAATAAAATTCAACAGTTTTTTGCTGTCCCGATAAGTTGGGGATTTTAATATAACAGCTTTTGGAGGCAATTGTCAACAACATCAAAGAAAGCTCGATTTAAAGTTATTATCGTATATTTCGATTTCGTAGGAAAGGTAACATATCCCAGGAAATTTATGGATTCTTAAAAATCCGGTAGTCATTTTAACATCTTTAACCTAACACAACTTTGTAAGCTAACGTATTTTTACCCGTCTTTGAAATTTTACTCTCCGACCAGCACAGGACGAAGCGTTAAATAGGGAATTTCCTTAATATTAAAATATATATTTCCACACTTTCTCTCAATATTGGATTTGGTCAGTTTAAATATACCCCTGATATATTTCACATATACACCAGTACTAGCTAATTTACATATGTCATCTACATATACAAGGACATATATGTAGCTGCCACAAAATTCTTTTACATATAAACAATTATCCGTGATTCCCCTTCTGAATCCGAATTTATTCAGTACATCATTAATTCGCTGATTCCAGCATCTAGCGGATTGCTTGAGCCAGTAAATACTTCGGTTTAATTTACATACAAGGCTCTCCTTCCCATTTTCGATAAAACCCTTTGGCTGTTTTATATAAATTTCTCTGTCAATATTTCGGTTCAGAAAAGCTGTTTTGACGTCAGTATGGTGAACTTTTAAATTTTTAAACGAAGCCACTGCTAGAAATGTGCCTAGGGTTGTATGTTTTACAACGGGAGCAAAAATATGGTCGTAATCTTCGCCATTCTTCTGCGAAAATCCTCTTGCGACAAGCCTTGCCTTGTATCGATTTCCACCTTCAGCCAAAGTCTTAATTTTAAAAATCTATTTACAACTTACTGCTTTTCCACCCTTGGGTAATTGTACCAAATCCCAAGTGTTGTTGTTGTACATTGACTGCATCTAATCTTTCATTGCCAGAAGCCACTTTTCTTTGTCTGGATGGTCCATAACTTCTTCGTAGGTTTGAGGTTCTGAGGCCATGGTCGTCATATTTACCTCGTATCTTTGTGACTTTTTACCTTTTGTTGATCTTGATGAAACTCTCTTTGGGATAACAATATTTTCCTCTTCTGAATTTGATGATTCACTTGCTGTTTCAAAAACTGGACTTTGTTCGTCTCTTGACAATATATCGTTGTTTTTGGTTTCTTCCAAGACTTCTTCTTCTTCGTTATTGTTTCGTTCCACAATTTTCTTTAAAAATTGATTCCATGAATTCGATTTTTGACTTATCCTCTTCCAAGTAAACTACTTCTTTACTTATGGTGATGGTGTCGCACCAGGATCAATCAAGCGATATCCTTTTGTTTCATCACTATACCCCACGAAAATATATTTTCTTGAAACAGAATCCAACTTCCTGCGATTTTTCTTTGTGACATAAGCAACTGAACCGAAAATTTTTATATGTTTCAAACTTGGCTTTCACTTCTGTGGCAGCTGATGGTAGTCGATTTTGCAAGTAATTGGCGGTGTTTACTGCCTCCGCCCAGTATTTCAAATCCATATCCGCATCAAAGAGCATGCATCTTGCCATTTCCATTAGGCTTCTATTCTTTCTCTCAGCTACGCCATTTTGCTCTGGTGTATATGTAGCAGTTAGCTGGTGAAATATGCCTTTGCTGTTCAGAAAAGTTGTCATCTCATTGCTGCAAAACTCTCCGCCTCTGTCTGTCCGCAAAATTTTCATATGCCTACCAAATTTTGTTTCAGTGAATGCAACAAAATCTTTCATTTTATGGATAACATCGTTTTTATTTCTTAAGAAATAAACAGTACAATACCTGCTCTTGTCATCTATGAGAGTCAGAACGTAGCGATTACCATTTGGAGTACAATTGTGCATGGAACCACACAAATCACTATGTATTAAGTCCAGTGTATTATTTGCACGATTCTCTGCTATCTTCGGAAACGGTTTCCTAGTCATCTTTCCTTTCAAACACTTCAAGCACTTACTGTTAAAATTACAGCTGTCCAATTGTATCCCGTCCATTAGATTTGTATTCATTCCATATTTAATTGCATCTATATCACGATGGCCATGTCGACGGTGCCAGGTATGAATACACGCCATATGTTTTTCATCTATAACAAAAAGATTTCCACGCAATGTAGCACTTGCATACAACTCACCTTGAAAAGTTATCAAACATTTTTGTCCTTCAAATTTTACAGCGAATCCTTCCATAGTTAACTTTGGAACAGATATCAAGCTACCATCCAATTTTGGCATAAAAAGAACTTTTTTCACCCTCATTTCCTTATGCAAACCAAAGAACATCCCTTCACCTATACCATTGGACTTCAAATTTGTTCCATCATGTGGCAAGTTGCAGCCAAATCGATGAACCAGCAGTCTTTATTCCGAGATCAAGCGGCAACAAAACACGCATCTCGGTCCGTGTTGGACGTATATTTTGCTTTGTCTTTCTGCTTACTCTGACGCTGAGTACAATGTCGTTTAATATGGTCATGCTTACCACACCAATAACATTTCGGGTTACACTGATAGAAAAACCGTTCGTCACCATGACGAATCAGTTTCGTCAATATATCTTCGTACTGGTGACGAAAAGTTTCGTACATGCGATGTTTTTGTACGTCAATAGAACGAACACGATAATCAAGTCATGTTTTTGGTGATTTCGAAATTCATCGAGAGTACGATAAGGTTTCATTCCCACGACGAAAAGAATTATTTGGCCATTTTGCTGAAAATATGATCAAACGAAACAATCAAATTATAGTTTCTGCTTAAATGTACTGTTCCATATGTGTTCTGATTACCTTAGTTAAATAATTTGTTGTAAAAGATCAATTTAAAAAATCTAATAATTAATGACGAACACCGTTCGTCAATAAGATTATCCATTCATCATGAGAACGATCGACTTATTCGCCCTTTACGGCAACGTCAACTCCTACAGCAAAACAAAGTAAAACATGCGACGTTGTTATGTTCGTCCACGTGTGTGTTCCACGCAGCACCGATTGGTTCAAACAAACCGCACTGGCACGGCGTAACTGATGTTTGTTTAACAAAACATCAAATACATGCATACTCGTACATGCAGCTCCACAAGCTGTATAAGTGTGAAACATTTGTGCTAGTGGTCTGTTGGCAAATACATTACTTGATGTGATTATTTTTGATTTAAAATAGCAGAAGTAATGAATACTTCTCGTTTGTTTGATTTTACCCTTACTGATAAGAACTGCGTCTCGAAACGAATATTCACAACTGAACCTAGCAATGCAGTCAAATAATTTTATTTTCCATACCATTTTAAATGGTCTAAAACTAGAAGAACATTTATTGGAATTTTTAAAATGTAAATAGTCGTGGGCACGAATTCGTCGTGGTGATGAATGGGATTCGTCGTGATAATGAATGGGATTCGTCGTGGTGACGAATGGAATTCGTCGTGATGATGAATGGGATTCGTCGTGGTGATGAATGGAGTTCATAATGGTGATGAATAGAGTTCGTCGTGGTGATCAATGCTATTCATCGTGATGATGAATGGTGTTCGTCATGATGATGAATGGGGTTCGTCGTGGTGATGAATGGATCATCCTGAGGACGAAAGTTTTTGGAAACAGAAATTCGTCATGGTGACGAACAAATTCATCAAGAGGATTATTCCGTACGTTAGCTGACTTTTGACGAAAAAATAATCGTGATGATGTACAAATTCGTCGTCATGACGAAGCTTTTTCTATCAGTGTAGGGCAACATTTTCTGAGAATTTGAGATAGATCTAATTTTTTGGCCTGTGACACTTGAGAAAGACCTACCCATATCCCATATCCCAATTCATAATTTGTTGTCAATTTTTCAATGCAATTTATCGTTAGGCAAGAAGTCGTTCTGATCACACAATTTAAATTTAAATCTATAAAAATTTAAATGTATGTTACTGATGGTAAACATATTCTGCTTGAAATATATAAATGTTTAGGGTACACTCTAAATATGTTTTATTTGGCACACACAAATATTATATATTTGGAAAGATGTTGTTCTAAACATATTTTTGTTTCCGACCTAATGTTTATATAATCTACATCTACTGTGGTACAGGGTATTATGACTTTGTGGATTTGTTTGTAACACCCAAAAAGAGAAGAAATAGACCCGTAGTTTATTATACCGATCGACATAGAATTACATTTTGAGTCGATTTAGAGTCCCAAGGACGATCCTATTGAATTTCGGTTCTGATTTAAATATGGCTACCAAATATATACAGTGCATATATCCCGATTTGGGATATATGCACTGTATAATCAACCTTTTTTAACCGATCTGTATAAAAATTGGCAGAAAGAAGTATCTTAATACACTTAGAGTCAATACAAAATTTGATGAAAATCGGTTTAAATCTAGATATAGCCCCCATATATGTGTTACGGCCGATTTGACATGTCTGCGTTGTAGAAACTATCCGATTAGTACGAAATTAGGCAAAAATAAGTTTCTTATTACGTGAACGAACACTGCCAAATTTGGGAAAAATCGGTTCAGATTTAGATATATCCCCCATTTATATATTAACCCCGATTTGTCATGTAAGCTGTTTAGAAACCTTATTTTTTATCCGATCAGTACTAAATTCGGCAGAAAGAGGTTTCTTATTACATCTAGCAACACTGCCAAATTTGGTGAAAATCAGTTGAGATTTATATATAGCCCCAATATATATGTTACACCCGATTTGACAGATAGGCGCTGTAGAGACGGTATTTTATATCAGATCAGTATTAAATTCGGGAGAAATAGGTTTCTTATTACATTAAGGAACACAACCAAATTGAGGAAAATCGGTTCAGGTTTAGATTTAGCCCCATATATATTAGGACCTCTCGATTTTGACTTTTTGTGAATGGGGGGGGGGGGGGTCGCAAAAGTAGCTTTTTAGGTTTTTTACTCTAATATGAAAGTTTTTTTCTTTTTCATAAACATCTAGCTTGGTAAATTTTGCGTTTGAAGATCACTTCATAAGGTTTTGAAAAAATACGAACCAATATTAACCTCAATCTGGAAACCTGACATTCTTTATGGCTAATAAAAGATAACCATTAGTATATACTTCGTATAAAATCTGGTGTTCATTGGCCACCGCCTACTATTGGTCCCGTGAAACATTTTCAATTGCAATAAAATTGGAAATGACTTTTTCTAGTTTTTCATAATAAAATGTGAGGCTTAACCAAAGATCATAAAACAAATTACACGTGTGTATAGAGAACATTCTAACGCATAAAGTGTAGTTTTCTAAGTGTATCAATATTTCGGAATAAATCAAAGAAATATAAAGCCAACAATGCAACAATCGGAGTAAAATAAAATAAAAAAATTTCGCACAAAAATTATTTTATTTATAACGTAAACAATAAACCAAATAGGAAAACGAGATAAAAAATTGTTTGTAAATTCAGTATAATAAATGGCTATTACACTATGTAACAAAAACCTTTTTTTGTGTCCGAGACCTAACAACTTTTTTTTATAGATTGAAGCCAAAACAAAATTTTTTTATATCAAAGTTTATTTATCCCCTCAACTATAGCAAAGCTATATATAGCTTTGCTTCTTGCTTCTGGTTTTCAACACAGCTTCTTGTTCGACAAACGTCCCAATTTTTCGCTTTGCACTTTTGCATTTGTTTTTCCTTTACCATTTCCAGTGTTAGATCTTTTTCTGGGCGAACTTCTAATGCTGATACCAAGATGTTGTAATCTTCAGGTAAACTTCCAAGAAGGAATGAAACGACTTTATGTTCTGGGAATTCTTCCCCGAGATCCTCCAATTTACCAACAATTTCTAAAAATTCTGAGATGTGGCTCTCCATCGACTGACTTTCGTTCATACGCTTTGATGACAGTTGCCGGAGGAGACTGACACGATTGCTCAGATTTGACTTCTCATGTTGTGTTTTGAGGGCATCCCAATATGCTTTAGCAGTCGATAGCTTTCGGATGTGAATTGTCTGCGAATCCTCAATCGACAAACCACCAGCCAGCAGACAGAAACACAGACAGACGGACGGATTTCCGCCGAACATACTTAGGGTCATAGGTCACTCCTTCGATATGTTACACTTTTGGCTCGTAAATAATGATATATGCCCTCCTCTCTATGGGGAAAGGATAAATATTAACCAGAGTAAACAGAGTAAAACCCCTATGGCTATTTCGTATTAAACCAATTATTTTTAAAAAAAATCGTTGCATACTTTTAGGGTCTTCAGAAATTGTTCAATATATTGCATTTCGTTACAATTTTTCTGAATAGAGTTGCCATTGAAAAACATGTAAAAATTATCATTATCAATTTCACTACACCATATCATGAATATCCTTAAAAACTGTTTGTAGGCATTTAACGTCAAAAGGTACGTGAACATTCTTGAAACGACTTATAAACAAAAGTGCTGGAATGAACACTTTGCAAAAGTGCATCTTTCTCGCCTTTTAGTTAAATTATATCAATTATTTTAAATTGGTTCGCTAAAAAAATAAAGTAGAAAAGGAAATGAATTTTGAATTATTCGAGCAAGTTTTATTTATATATATATATATAATATATATTTTGGGCTTTTTTGGTCTATTTTATTATAAACTAGCTGGACCCGGTCCACTTCGTTGCCCCAGACTTCAGATTTCCGATCCCGTTCATTTTTGGACTAATTACGTAGACTGACACCAAATATGTGTGCACAAAATTACACCGATTTCTCTATCAAATTGCTCAAGATATATCAAACACAAAATAACAGCAATATCGCTATAAAATTGTGCCAAATATATCAATTTAAAATATTGACTTATATGGCCGGGGCCACGCCCACTGGTCATATCCCGCCCATTTTTGGGTTAATCACGTATACATCCACCAGAAACATATACACAAAATTACTGCACTATCGCTAACAAATTATGCAAGATATTCCAGTTTCAAAACTTGACTCACTCGGTCGGTGCCACGCCTTTTAGTCTGATCCCTCCCATTTTTGGACCAATCACGTATACTGCCACCAGATACTCTCGCTAATAAATTGTGCAAGATATCTAAATTTCAAAATTTGGCTTAAATGCGCGAGGCCACGCCCATTTGTCCAATCCCTCTCATTTTTGGACCAGTCACGTAGACTACCATCAGATACATATACGCAAAATTTCTGCACTCTCGCTAACAAATCGTGTAAGATATGTAAATTTAAAAATTTGGCTTATATGGGCGAGACCACGACCATTGGTCCGATCCCAAACATTTTGGGACTAATCTCGTAGACTGCCAACAGGTACATATACACAAAACTACCGCACTCTCGCTAACAAATCGTGTAAGATACATCAATTTAAAAATTTGGGCTGGGCCACCCAATTAGTCTGATCCCACTCATTTTTGAACCAATAACGTAGACTGCCACAGGATACATACTCGTACATATGCACTAAATTGCAGCACTCTCACTAATAAATTGTCCAAGATATCTCAACTTCAATGGACGTATGGGCGGGATCACGCCCATAGGTCCGATCCCGCCCATTTTTGGACCAATAACGTAGACTGCCACTGGATACATACGAGTATGCACTAAATTGCAGGACTCACGCTAAGAAATTGTTCAAGATATCACAATTCTAAAATTTTGTATATATAATCGGGGCCACGCCCATTGGTCCGATCCCGCCCAAACACGTAGACTGCTACCAGATACATGTACACAAAATTACAGCACTCTCGCTAATAAATTGTGCAAGATATCTCAATTTCAAAATTTGGCTTATATGGGCGGGGCCACGCCCATTGGTCCGATCCAGCCCATTATTGGACCAATTACACAGACTCCTACCAGATACATATACGCAAAATGTCAGCACGCTCTGTAACAAATTGAGTAAGACATCTCAATTTGAAAATTTGGCGTATATGGGCGGGGCCCCCACCCCCCATTGGTCCGATTCCGTCCATTTTTGGAAAATTCACATAATCTGCTACGAAATGCATACACACAAAATATCAGCACTCTAGCTAACAAATTTTCTCAATATCAAAATGTGACCCATATGGGCGGGTCCACGCCCACTTGACATATCGAAAATTCAAGTACCCTATTTTCAGCACCCCCTACACATGTACATTCTGTGCAAATTTCAAGAAGATACAAACAAACAAACACACATTCTTCTTTATATATATAGGTGAAGGATAAACAAATTACAATATCATAAATTAATAAAAAATATATATATATTTAGAATATGAATTTTAAATGGGTTCAAGTGAATGCGTGTAATATGTATGAAAAACACCTCGTTGTAAACCCATTCCCAATAAAAAAGCTAGGAAACATTAGGTATAGTCGATTCAAATGAGATCCATGCGCAGATGGCGGTTGATTGACAAACGATACAATTACATTTATCATACGCATCTATGTACACTCATGTGTTTGTTTGTAGCCTCTAAAGTTCGAACACACAAAACACAGTACATACATACAACATTTTTCAGCTCATTGATTTGGTACACCATTCTGAGAATTGGACGTGAAAGTAGCCCAAAAAATATGAACTTCTGCATCATTCGTTTGGTCAAGTTGGCTCAATTAATAATTTAATGGTCATACGAAGTTTTTGCTCAAGGTGGATTTTTGCACTTTTTCCATATTTTTTTCTCGGTACACCGTACGGAATATCTCTTTTGTGTCTGAAGCACGGTTGTAGATATTGAAAAGGAGAAAAAATCGGACCAAATCTATCCGAAAAAAGTGCATCCAGTGCCTGTACAACAGTGTGGTGTCGGGAATAAAAAGGGATAACCTATTGCCAAAAAACTTCACATGCTTGAAGAAGTGGTATTAGATAATTAAAGATTTAAATTTTGGCCCCAGGCGCAGAACTACATGACCCCAAAAATGGGCACCTACAAAATGTTTAAGCGGGCGTAACTTGTTTTTGACATTCTTTTTATGCGTTCTACTTACCGATGTCTACAAAATGATTTTTACACATCAGGGTTACCTCATACAGTCCCCGAGATATCTGCCTTTGAAAATTGAAGTGTTTTATTTTTTCCGAACCTATCCTTTGTGAATATCGGAACAAAATATATACCGACTTTGATTTTCTGAATAGCCACCAAAATTTGCAATATGATGAAAAAACTTCGGTCCGCTATACTTAATAAAACAAAAGTTGTGGCAATTTGCAGTTATATTTTAAAAAAATTATTTTTTTTTTGGGAAAAAGTATAGTTTTTTTGGAGTTATAGAAAAAAGTCATATAAATGTCGATTTATTTAATTTTAATTATTAAACGGAGAACCTCTTAAAAATATTGTGCGAAAATTTGAGATGAATCCGAGCAAAATTAACAAAGATACAGCAGTCTGAGCAACCGCGCCTCCTACGGGACTCAGTACACCAGAAAATCTTTAAAGCTTTTTTCCCACAAACCAAGTTTTCAAAGTCGGTGTTCCTTATAACTTCAAAATTACTGCACCGATCGTTTTGAAATTTTGAACACTGGAGAGCTTTTCAAATCGGTATATATTTTTTATTTTACAATAAAAATTAGCCGATTTTTTTTTTTTGCAAAAATCGCGTTTTTCCTTTCAAATAGAAGTTTCGAAAAACACTTCCAGCGCTACCTGGTAAAAATGATTATTTAACGAAATAAATTTGGTTTTTGATTTCTGATGATCTATCACCGAGTTATGATGGACACCGCAATATAACTTTTTCCGAGACGCTTCCGAGTAAATGCTGCCGTTGCCATATTTTTTAATATTTCTTCATTAAATTTGTACACCATATTCTTCGAAAGATATACGACAATATACATTTGGTTTTAGTCAGAAAGTATTAACTGTGTCGTCACAAAAATTAGCCTTTTTGCACAAAGTAACGTAATTGGGCGAAGTTGTCACGCAACTATTGATACCTCCCACACGAAAAATTTACTAATTATAGCTTCATTATCACATCATGCAAATACTTCAAATTTAGTACAGTGTAATGCTTTTATAGTACCTAGCGTCCAGTGAAAAGTGGCCGTAATTGGCAAGCCCCTTTTGATGCATCCCTCACAAATTGACTATTTTTGTACAGTGTAATAATAGTTTTACTGGACCTACAATCCTGTGCAAAATGTACGTTATTGCCATGCCCCTTTTGGTACATCCCACACAAAGGTACCACTTTGTACAAAAAGTTAACAGCTATATAATAATAACGAAAAATTGACGTTATTATCACGCCCCTTTTGGTACCTTGCACACAAACGTACCATTTTGCACAAAAACTTATCAACTTGAATCGTGAATATCAATACATATAAATACTCAAAATTTTTGCACAGTGTATAGTTTTTCAAATTCCTACAGTCCTGCTAAAAATGAGTACATATACCAGTGCATAATTACATTGCTGATATATTCCTTTTCCGGCTTACCCAGCTGAAACTATCTCACTTGTTATACCCTCACTTTAGTGTAACGAGGGTATATAAGGGTGATGATTTTTTGATTTTTTTCCTCAAAAATCATTTCCTGTTGCACGAATGAATGCACTTTTGCCTATTAATGACTAAAATAACGTTTATTCCATTTAGATATTGAAAAAGGTCACGCTCAAAACACTTTAAAATGATATTTTTGTGAAAACATTTAAATTTTATATTTTTTTAAATCATATAAATCCAAAACGGAAAAAATGTCAAGTCTTATAACTTTCACGAAAAGCCACATAATCTATGAACAAAATGAGGCATTGATCATAGAAATCGATGAACATATTTCGTTTTTATTTACAATTAAGTGAAGGTATCTCATTTTGAATCGAATGTATCTCTTTGGAAAAAAAGTTGACGACTTTTTTATGATTCGCATTTTTGCTGATTTTTTTACAGAAACCACATTTAGGAGGAGGTGTTATTTTGAATCACCCGGTATTTCGGTAGCTGTCACTTTTGAAGCTTTTATTATTTGACTTTTGACAAGTACAAACTACGCCATTACTAAAATGGAACGATACACGATTATCGAACGATACAAAACGATCGAAAAAAAACGATACGAACGTTACAAAATCATCTTGATTGATGAGGCCCATTTCCACCTCGGTGGCTACGTCAACAAGCAAAATTGTCGCATCTGGGGCTCGGAAAACCCAAGAGTTATTTTTGAGAAGCCTTTCCATCCTCAACGTGTGACTGTTTGGTGCGGTTTATGGTCCGGCGGGGTCATTGGACCTTACTTTTTCATAGAAATCGATGAACATGAAATGAGGTTGGATCAACAGTTACGGTGAATGAATTACGCTATCGTTTACTTTCAACAAGACGGCGCTACGTGCCACACAAGCCACGAAACCATTGCTCTGTTACGGGAAAAGTTTCCGGACCGTGTTATTTCTCGAAGAGGTGATCACAATTGGCCACCGAGGTCTACGCCAACAGCCCAGCGTCGATTCAAGACCTCAAAGATATAATTCGTGAGGATATCGAGGACATAGGGCAGCCACTTTGCGATTTGGTTATGGATAATTTCATGAAAAGCGTGGTAGTGGTGGCCTTTTGGCTGATGTTGTTTTTCATTATTAACGGCATACCTTCCTCTTTATTATGAAATAAGCATCCGATCATTTATCTCAAAAAATGACATTATTCTTTGAATACCAAAATAACTCCTCTCGTTGGAAAACCCCATACTTCGAAAGATATACTACAATATACAATTGGATTTAATCAAGAGGTTTAAACTGTATCGTCACCAAAAAATCACAAAAATGTGCCATTGTGTACGAATTAACGTAACCTCCCTTCCCCCCTTATAGGACACCTCACAGAGAATGTTCTCGAAGAAAGAACGGGTATTCACTGGTACTGCTTCTCCATATACGAGTACATCATTTTTCTACCCTCACTTTAGTGCAACGAGGGTATACATTTTTTGCTACGAGCCAAAAGTGTAACATATCGAAGGAGTGACCTAAGACCCCAAGTATGTTCGACGGAGACCCGTTTGTAATTTGAGCAATGTCGGTCCATCCGTCTCTCTGCTGGCCGGTGTTCACGATAACTCTCGAAACTTTTTACTTAGTAATTTTTTTTTTCTATCTCAGGCTAAGTTCGAAGATGGGCCATATTGATCCACTCCTCCTAGTACTTCCCCCACAAAGGGCAAATTTTAGTGAAATATTTATTCTTTAATACCTTCTATAATAGTTACTCGAATCTTCTAAAATTTCTCACATAGTATTAGTTTGCTAGTCGCTAACAAGACAAGAAAATTGGACGAAGTAGCCACTCCCTTTTTTACTACCTCCCACACGAATTGACCATTTTGCACCAAAAGTTAACAGCTTATGGCTTTAAAATCAGTTCATAGAAATACTTGAAATTTTGTACAGTTTAATGCTTTTATAGTAACGGGTTTGGCAAATAGAGCGCTACAAAAGTTTTTTTAAATAAAACAAAAACGGTTTTGGATATCAATGAAATTCTTTATTCCTGTGAAATTACGTTCGATGCCATTGTGTATGGAACTCGATTTCTTTTGCATGGTCACCACGGGCATGCTTGCAGAAGTCCAGACGCTGAACCCAATTTTCGACGGTTTTCAAACATAAATCGGCCGATACTGCTGCAATTTCACGTTCGATATTCGTACGAAGTTCATCAATCGTCGCTGGCTTGTTGGCATAGACCATAGACTAGACGTAGCCCCACAGGAAATAGTCTAACGGCGTCAAATCGCACGACCGAGGCGGCCAATCGACTGGACCATTTAGTGAGATAACACGTTCTCCAAATTTGGTTTCCAATAAATTGATTGTGGCATTCGCTGTTTGGCTTTTAACGCCGTCCTGTTGGAACCACATGTCCTCCAAGTCCATATCATCCAACTGGGGCCAAAAATATTCGGTTATCATTGAACGGTAGCGATTCCCATTCACAGTAATGTGCCGGTCTTGATCATCATGGAAGAAGTGCGGCCCAATGACGCCTCCGTCATTGGGCCGCAAAACCGTAATTTTTTCGGGATGCAATGATGACTCATGGATTACGTGTGGATTGCTGTCTGACCAATAACGCATATTTTGTTTATTGACGAAGCCATTCAGCCAGAAATGAACCTCATCGCTGAAGATGATTTTTCGCGCTCTTAACGTAGGCCACTGACTCCGAATTTCGGTAGTAAATTTTAATAATTTCGACTCGTTGTTGGCTCGTATATCTTTACATCATGAAATGGCAAACCTTACTGAAGAGAAATGTCAAAAGAGCGGCAAAAAATATGGCGTCGTTTGCTGTCCCTGTCGGTCTACTTTTGTAGCGTCCCTGTTGAAAAACCCTTTACCTAGAGTCCAGAGAAAAATGGGTTTTATTGGCGCGCCCCCCTTTTTGTACCAAATACCCTTTTAATACTACACGGGGAAAAATCTGCATTTTTGATATGTTTGAATTAAAACAAAATATATTTGGAAACGTTTTTTTTTTAAATATTTTATATTTGTTAACAAATAAATTTTATTTAAAAATCAGGAAATTTTGTTTGGAACGAATATATTAATATATTAGAACATAATATATTTGCAAACTGACTTTCACAAATAAAATATGTGTTTACACACAAACAAAGTTATTGCTTAAGAAGTTTTTCAAATATATTTTATTTAAAAAAAGATTTTTTAGACTTTGCTATGTTTTTCGAATTTTAGTTCGTTTTTCCTAGATTTCGTGTTAAACTTTATAGTTAACAAGTAAGAAAGTTTCAGTCGGGTAAACTGACTTAGGTATACCCTCACTTTGTGAGTAATGTAATGTAGAATATTAAACGAATTATTCTGTCCATTTGTGTGGGAGGTACCAGAAGGTTTTTAAAAAATACACCTATTTTTCGCTGAAAAGTAGATACTTTGCACTGTGCCGAATTATAAGCGTTTATGTGCACCGGTATATTAACGTTATAAGATATTAAATTTTGGTATAATTTGGTCAATTTTTCACAGGGCGATAGACACTATAAAAAAATTACACTGTAAAAAATTTCAAGTATTTTTATACACTGGTATTAGTGATATAAGCGGTTAACTTTTGGTGCTAAATGGTACCTTTGTGTGGGAGGTACCAAAGGGGGCGTGGAAATAACGCCCATTTTTTACTGGACTGTAGGCACTATAAAAGCATTACAATGTACAAAATTCCAAGTATTTTTATACACTGGTTTTAATGTTATAAGCTGTTAACTTTTGGTACAAAATGGTGCATTTGTGTGGGAGGTACCAAAAGGGGCGTGGCAACTTCGCCCATTTTTCTCGAGTTGATAGCGACTAATAAACTAATACTATGTGTGGAATTTCAGAAGATTCGAATAAGTAGTATAGCAGTTATTAAAGATTTAATATTTCACAACATTTTAACCCTTTGTGGGGGAGGTACTAGAAGGAGTGGACCAATATGGCCCATCTTCGAACTTAGCCGGAGATAGAAAAAAATATTACCATGTACCAAATTTGAAGTCAATCGGTTACTCCTTTCGAGAGATACCGTGCGCACCAGCCAGCAGACAGACAGACAGACGGACGGTCATTGCTCATTCGACTTAAAATGGCCCAAAACGGATTTCCGCCGAACATACTTGGGGTCTTAGGTCACTCCTTCGATGTGTTACAATTTTTTTCGTAGCAAATGATATATACCCTCGTCACACTAAAGTAAGGGTATAAAAATGTCTTTAGCAGCATTAGCTTTTGTTTTACATCAATAATTTTTAATTTATAAATATTTCAATACATCATTTTTTGTCAATCCATCAATGCAATTTATAGTTACAATATAAGTTTTAATTGCATTTTACAAAATTATAAAATTTATAAACAAAAATTCACTTTGAACTTCCGAAAAACAGAAAACTTGTCTTTATATTAAGACATTGATTCGTTGCCAAAATACATAAATACAAATTAATCTTTGTTTCGGAAATATTAGTTTCAAATAAAAAAATATTAGAACGGGAACATATTTTTGTTTAGAACAATATCCTCCCAAACATATAGTATTTGTGTGTGTCAAATATTATACATTTTTCTTCATTTTCTGCACATAAGAGTATGAATTTTAAAATCCCTTTGTATGACATTTTACAAATTTTTGCAGAAACAGAAGAAATATGTCAAAAAATGAGTTCAGCCAAAAGCAATTAAAAATTTTCTACAAACCCAAAAGTGAATTTTTAAAAATTCTAAACCCAAATACAATTTTAGATTTTTTTTTTCAAAAAAAAAAAATAATAGCATTATCTTATTTTAAAATTTAGCAACTTCTTATAAATTGTTTAAAATTCATAGGTTAATATTACAAAATTCTGGCCCTATAGTATATATAGGGGAAAAACAATTTGGGAATTGTGGGATTAACTTTTGAAAATGTAATGCTTTGCAAATTACTTTCGAGTTCTGATGTCAATATATATAAACTATTTTTTATTTTTTTATTGAAATATATTAATTTAAAAAAAAATTATTGTGGTATAACACATTAATTAGTTTTAAAAAACATTTTTTTCCCGATCTAGTCGGGAAATCAGGCCGATTTCTTTCACATAAATTTTCCCGTATTAACAACAAAATTTCCAATATGATGTAAATAATTCCGGTCAGATGTACCCATCCAAAAGCTATAATTTTTTTGGTATATGGTATAAAATCTAAAAAGAAATCATAACATTTTTATGTTCATCTTAAAGAAAATTGTTATAAATAGTGTTGAAATTTATAAAATGTAGATGATAGCAGTTCATTGAACCAATACTGAACGTTGCCAAATTTGAAGAAAATCGCTCCAGATTTAGACATATCCCCGGTGTATACTTATGTATATTCATTTGAAATAAATTAATAATGTTATTATATGTGTATAAATTAATATAATTTGTGTATGCAAAATCTAGGACAACCTTGCTTTATCCATTCCTGATTTCGTGTTTCGGAAACATTTCAGTAAATAAACATTCGTCAGACAATAAATATACACATTTTGGAATTTAATTTTAGTTCGACAATAATATTTATTCCAAATGCGTGTGATCGCTTTTCAAATTCAATCAGTTTATGCAACAGATTTCAATAAAAGATCACAAATACATTTCTGCTAAATTAGACGATTTGCAGATGTTATCGTAATCGGAGAAAGTTATCGCATAACGGCGTTGGTACATTAGACAAATCCTCAAACCATCCACGGCGACGACAGTTGCATAAAACGCACACTCACACACCGTCGCACAGCTACACACAATCTGTACTCTTCGGCAAATTAGCACACAAATAAATAAACAAATGACTGAATTGTTCACAAAAATGGCAACAATAATTTCAGTTCCATTTTCAGTTAATGGAGTTCTATTAAAATGCAAAATTCAAAATTCAAGCCGACCGACAAATCGATACCTCCCCAAAACGACGCGGTGCAGTCCAAACACGTCCACACTCTATACCTACTCAAGCCCGTGCCGAGCAGTTCCTCTCTTCTTCATCCGCGTAGAGCAGAGCCGAATAGCTCGGTCATTTACAATGTGTGTCCATTGGAAAAAACGTACTTTGAGTTCGAGTACCTATTACTTAATCGCTGCTGAACGCTCTGCGAACTACGTAATCAATGAGAGCAGAGCATTTTTATATGGCATTTGGACGTGATGGCAATGTCAAGTGCGTGGTAAGAGTAATTCAATTCAATTCAAAGGTTGCGCTCTCTGCAAATGTCTCGTTGACTCGTTGCCTCGACCAACTTACCGCGGAGATCTTAATTCATAACGACAAGACGACGGCGATGACAACGACGGTGCTGGGGTTTTGTTCCTCTGGTCTTATTACAGCGGAACGTCGCCAATCTGCACAGATCATATTTTGTGGGCAACTTATACAAATGACACTGAACAAACGCACAAACAAAACAAAGACACAATGGTCACCCAGATGCTTCGTTGGAATACTCGTTAAAATTCAAGCGTCTTCTCATTACTATTCCCCGTGCGAATGATGTACACCAAGTGGTCGCCCTTTTTTCATCCGAATGGCGCTTTTCGTTGACGGTTGGTTACTCAATGGGCTGTTGGCATTTTTATCACCTCTGGATAATTGAGACGTACGGCAGTAATAATTTGGGCAATAAACATAATTCTTTAGATTTGCCGGTCTATGTAAGTGTTAGGTAATCCCTTACTTTGTTTATCTTTTATTTTGTTTTGGTTTGAACGATACCAATTTTCCATTCCATTCTTCTCGACTCGATTCCAAGTGTGATTGTCTCGCACTTGGATGAGATATGTCATTGCGAAAATGACTACTATTTAACACGGGCAATAAAACCAGCTAAATAAATGGATGTCGAATATTATATTCGAAAATATAACAAAAGTTCCATGCTGCTACAGCGATTTACAAAAACGTGGCGTAGCCACTCTACCAAACACAGACGAACCACCCTTTTTACAAGAGAAAAGGTACGTAGAGTAAAAGCCGAAAACTCCAAGGTTGTGGAGTCCATCCAAAATGAATTTATTGCATGTGTCGACTTTGACTGCGAAGGTGACTTTGGCTAAGCTTCATAATGAGCTTAAAACTGTTCAGAACATAGTGAAGATTCAAAATATTGTATTCTAGAGACTCGGGCTTGACGCTTTTTGTTATATATTCGTAAAGAATATTTCGGAAAGAACATTTTCGTATGCATTTGTCAATATGTGAAAGGCTATTAAAAAGGACTTAGAAAAATTACCTTGAAAATAAAAAGGTGAAATCCAAACTGACGAAACCCATATGCTCATGCTTTTACAGGAGAACAAAAACGAAGTAAAGTGATTTTAAGCTTTTGACCAGATTTATGGATTTCCAGACTATTAAGCCGAAATCAAATAACAACTTTAGTGCAATCAGATGTGCACTACATTCTGAATAAAAAAACAAGTAAAAAAATTTTAGGCGGGTAAACCGACTTATGAATCCCCTTACCTTGAGTCCCAAAAAATATTAGTAAATTAATTTATTTTATAATTTATTAAAGTTATAAACTGTTAACTTTTGGTGTAAAATGGTCCATTTGTGTGGCGTACCAAAAGGGGCGTGCCAATAACGGCCACTATTTTCTATACTCTAGATATTATAAAAGCATTGCACTGTACGAAATTTCAAGTATTTGTATGCACTGGTATTAAAGTTAAAAGCTGTTAAATTTTGTTACAAAAAGGTCCATTTGAGTGGGAGGTACCAAAAGGGGCTTTCCAATTAAGTCCATTTTTCTCTAGACTCTAGGTACTATAAAAGCATTGCACTGTGCGAAATTTCAAGTATTTTTATGCACTGGTATTAAAGTTGTTAGCTGGTAAATGTTGGTACAAAATGGTCCATTTGTGTGGGAGATACCAAAACGAGCGTGGCAAATAATGCCCATTTTTCACTGTACTGTAGGTACTATTAAACCATTACACAGTATACAATTTTAGTTCTTTGTATGCACTGGCAATAAAGTTATAAGCTATACATTTTGGTTCAAAATTGTCCATTTGTGTGGGAGGTACTAAAAGCGGCGTGGCATATTCACCCATTTTTCTCGAGGTAATAGTGACTAATAAACTAATACTATGTGTAGAGTTTCAGAGAATTCAAATAAGTAGTATAGAAGTTATTAAATAATCAATATTTCACTAAATGTTAACCCTTTGTGGGGGAGTTACTAGAAGGAGTGGATCAATATGGCCCATCTTCGAACTAAGCTGGAGATAATAAAAGAACCAGTAAGAAAGTCGGGCAGGGCCGACTATATATAATACCCCACACCTCCCTAACAATGCGAGTGTTCATTAATGTAATAAGAAAACTCTCTGCCGAATTTCGTACTGATCGGATATTAACCACGGTTTCTAAAGCGCTTACATGTCAAATCGGGTGTAACATATATATGGGGACTATATCTAAATCTGCACCGATTTTCCCCGTATTTGGCAGTGTTCATTCATGATGTAATACGAGAAATCTCTCTGCGAAATTCCGTACTGATCTGATATAAAATACAGTTGCTACAGCGCTTACATGTAAAATCGGAGGTACATATATATGGGAGCTATATGTAAATCTGAACCGATTTTAACGAAATTCAATATGGATCGTCCTTAGAATGATATGGCAAAGTTTCGTTATGATCGGACCATAGTTGCTACCTGTACTTTGATTACAAGAATACATCTACAGACAGACAGGCGGATATAGGAAATAGGTGCAAAATGGTCTATTTGTGTGGGAGGTGATAGCGACTAATAAACTTATAATATGTGTGAATATTCAGCAGATTCGAATAATGTGCTGAATCCATATTTCACCAAATGTTAACCCTTTGTGGGGGAGGTACTAGAAGGAGTGGACCAATATGGCCTATCTTCGAACTTAGCCGGAGATAGAACAAATTTTAATCGCATACAAAATTTGAAGTCAATTGGTTAATCCTTCGCGTGTTATCGTGCGCAACAGCCAACAGAAAGACACACAGGCAGACAGACAAACGGACATTGCTGAAATTACTCAAAAAGGACCCAAAACGGATTTCCGCCGAACATACTTGGGGTCTTAGGTCACTCCTTCGATATGTTACTCTTTCGGCCCGTAGCAAATTATATACTTATATAACATCCCATCTAAGGAGAGGGGATAAAAAGGATTATAGTACCGTCTGTCAAAAGGTCATAGTAATCAATGTTTTGTTTGATGTCTACACTTTAATCCTATCTTAAAACAATAGTAATTAATTGATATTATTTAGTAGCTCCACTTATTGACATACATACGAGTACGTATTTAAAAACTATAACGCATATTGTAATCCTCTACATGGGGTCGTGCATAATTTCATGATTAATAGTCTTAAGCAAAACATTTCAATTATCGCACATCTTCGAGTCGAAATTGTGCCTATCCGCACTCACACACGTCTATATATCTATACAATACTTTTATACCGAGGAGTATGCCAATTTATAACAGTTTATTGCTGTAAGAAAACACAAGTGTGGGTGTGTACATATACATAACAAAGTAGAAATGAAAAGTGAATATACTCTCTTTTTGTCTCTGAGTGTTTTCTTCTCTCACTAGTACGGTATATGTGTGTTCGCCCATTTTACCTGATGTTTGTTGGCTCTGTGGAAACCAGTGATAATCCATGGCAATGGTTTGGCCGTTTGTGTGGCCGGTTGATGTCGGTTGCTGCTGATGGTAGATACCTGTAGCAAATCAAGCGAATACCTCAGTACAAACGCGCATGTGCGCCTGAACGGTTCATTTTAGTGTAAACGTAGCGAAAATAAGTGCAAAACTGAAAACACGGCGAAAAATATGTGCAAAAAGTGTAACTGAAAAGCAAAAGATAACTCACACTTCTAAACAATTGTAACCGAATCGGCTGTCTAACCTCGAATTTAGTGGTTATCTTACTTACTTCAGAAATAGTTTATGAGAGGATAATTGTTTCTTATACAAAATGGTAAGCGCGACGACTGAATGCTTAAAGAAATTCTTTGTATATTAAGTGCCTATGAATGTGTAGTGCTGCAAATTACATTGTTGGATTATCCACTATACAAACAATTCTAAGAATTGCATTCAATACTCGTATAAGACATGAAAAAATCTACGAAAGTGTAATTGCAACTAAAGTGAACTGCATTAATGTCTCAAGGACACACCTTGTGTCTGAACTGTGTGTATTTTAAAGAAGAACATTTATTTTATGAACAAAAAAATACAGAAAAGTATAATAAATATTGACATTGGATATTACTTGGATAAATATTTGACTCTCTAAATAATAGAAAACTATCCAATTAAAAATAATATAACATTTGCCGTAAGGAGACAAATATGCGTTTGGGATTATGTGTTTATTCCTGAGAAAAAACTGAACAGAAAAAATAATAATGTATAAATAATAAAATATCTTGCGGAACAAGGATGAGTTTATGTAGTTTGTACAGATTGACATTTAACTTTCCTGCCAGTAAAATATCGTAAAAAATGAAAAAATAGAAAAAAATAATAATGTATAAATAATAATATACTTTGCGGAACCAGGATGAGTTTATGTAGTTTGTACAAATTGACCTTTAAATTTCCTGCCAGTAAAATATCGTAAAAAAATGAATGAAATATTTTCAATGAAAGTTAAAAAAAACACTCGACAAAATGTATACAATTATTGTTGAAAAATATGTTCGCTTTAAAAAGATTAATTATGCCAGTTAAATATGTTAATCTATTCTCCCAAACCACATAAACACTAGTTCACAACATTTTTGTCGAAGGACTGTACATACAATTTTCTGGTGCAGTGACCTTAGCAAGTATGTTTGGCGAAAATCCGTTTTGGGTCATTTAAAGCAGTGTTCGGCGTAAAGAGAACGTGCCAAAATTGTGTCTGTATTGGTGTGTTTGCACTGAACAAAATTGTTGGTTTTGTTATTATGTGCTGTGTTATACAGAGTGGAAAATTATTTTTTTACTGACTAAGTATAATGTGAATTGGTGTGAACGTTTTAATAACGCAAATGTGGCAATTTCGAATCAAAGTTTTTATTTTAATCACGTATTCTAAAGTGTCCAACTTTTTTTGATTACGGCAAATCAGTCGTATGTAAATTTCGTTGGTCATATACTCATTTTATTTTGATCTACTAAATATTTTTACTGATATATGTATGTCTATCTACAAAATTAAATAGAGATCCATATTTTCCCATATGTAACACTTAAATTTTTCATTATTTTTCTGCATTTCTCATTGCATAGTGTTATGTAATTGTCACATTTTGTCATATGCCGATTGCACATTTTGATGCTCAATATTTGCTCCGCTTTGGAAATACGTATAATTTCTCAGTGTACCAACTTTCCGATAAAAAGCGACATGAACCTGCTTGTTGAACGCTGATGAGCGACTGACACATTTTTTTCTTACTTTTGTGCTCTTTGTTATGCTGTTCGTGTTGTGTACGTGTGAAAACCCGATTGCGTTCGGGGCTCGGCCTAACCAGCCGCCGAACACTGATTTAAAGTCATTTAAGCAATGTCCGTCCGTCCGTCTGTCTGCCTGCTGATTGGAAGGATTAACCGATAGACTTCAAATATGGTATGCGGTAATATTTTTCTCTATCTCCGGCTAAATTCGAAGATGAGCAATAGTGGTCCACTCCTTCTAGTACCTCCCCCACAAGGGGTTAACATTCAGTGAATAATTGATTATTTAATAACTTCTACACTACTTACTCGAAGTTGACACGCCGCTTTTGGTACCTCCCACCCAAATGGACCATTTTTCACCAAAAGTTAACAGCTTATAACCCTAATACCAGTGCATATAAATAATTGAAATGTTGTACAGTGTAGTGTTTATACCCTCACTTTAGTGTGACGAGGGTATATATCATTTGCTACGGAAAAAAGTGTAACACGTCGAAGGAGTGACCTAAGACCCCAAGTATGTTCGGAGGAAATCCGTTTTGGGTCATTTTAAGGCGAATGAGCAATGTCCGTCCGTCTGTCTGTCTGTCTGTGTGTCTGCTGGCTGGTGCGCACGATAACTCTCGAAAGGAGTAACCGATTGACCTCAAATTTGGTATGTGGTAATATTTTTTTCTATCTCCGGCTAAGTTTGAAGATGGGACATATTGGACCACTCCTTCCAGTACCTCCCCCACAAAGGGTTAAAATGTTGTGAAATATTGATTTTTTAATAACTGCTATACCACTTATTCGAATCTTTTGAAATTCCACACATAATATTAGCTTATTAGTCGTTATCAACTCGAGAAAAATGGGCGAAGTCGCCACGTCCCTTTTGGTACCTCCCACACAAATGCACCATTTTGCACCAAAAGTTAACAGCTTATAACATTAATAACAGTGTATAAAAATACTTGACATTTTGTACAGTATTATGCTTTTATATTGCCTACAGTCCAGGGAAAAATGGGTGTTGTTGTCACGCCCATTTTGGTACCTCCCACACAAATTGGCAGAATAATTCGAGTAATATTCAATATTACATTACTCACAAAGTGAGGGTATACCTTAGTCGGTTTACCCGACTGAAACTTTCTTACTTGTTTTATAGTACATAGAATCCAGAGAAGAGTGGATTGGCACGGTTTTTCTAGTACCTCCCACACAAATGGACAATTTGCAGGCCAAGTTAACAGCTTATATATATATTTAATACCAGTACATACTTTAAAGTTATTAGATGGATTTTAAATTGATAATAATTTAAATAAAACAATTAACGAATATTTTTTGGGACTAAATGTGAGGTGATTCTTAAGTCGGTTTTTTCGACTAAACTTTCTTACTTGTTGTATATATAATTTTAGATTTGTCGGCTGGACTAGTGTAACTTCAAACCGGCTTGACCGATTAATGTTATTTTTACACATTATTTTTATATTATTAATGTGAGTATGCGTAGCAGTATCTGGATCCGGTAGATTGGCGTTGTATTAACAAATTCCAAACAAATTATTATTCTATTTCTTCACACTATGTTAACCTATCTGTTAATATGAGTGATTTTGGTACATAAATGTCCTAAGAAAAAAATCGCTTCTGTAATAAATTTTCTGGAAACATATTATTTTTGGGAAAATTTACTTTTTTCTTATAAGTCGGAAAACAAATTCGGTAACCAATTTAACTATTTTTCCTGTTTTTTAAAGATAATCTGCACCAAAACTCAAACAAAAAAATATTGCAGAAAGAGATATTTGAAAATTTTATCCGGTAGGTAAATATAAAATATTTGCACCAAAGTATATTTTATTTAAATTTTGCTCCCAAGCATTCGAGCATTTTGTTTCCTGCTTTTTTCTCCGTGTGAGGAATTTGTTTATAACTTGAATACAGCGCCACCTATCGGATCCAGATACAGTTACGCATACTCACATTGACAATATAAATATAATCTGTAAAAACAAAATCAGTCGGTCAAGCGGTTTAGAAGTTACTTTGTACGAATATAAAGTTCTATATAACAAGTAAAAGTTCAGTCGGGTAAACCGACCAAGGTATACCCTCATTTTGTGAGTAATGTAATATATTTGGCCATTTTGTGTGGGAGGTACAAAAAGGGGCGTGGTGATAACGCCAATTTTTCACAGGGCTATAGGCACTATAAAACCATTACACTGTACAAAATTTCAAGTATTTGTATACCCTGCACGCTGAAAAAAAATCTCTTCTGTAGTATATTGTCCCAAACATATTCGGTTTGAAACATATACATGTTTAGGGAATACTCTAAACATATAATATTGGGTACACACAAAAAGTATATATTTGGGAAAATGCTATTCTAAACAAATCTTTGTTTACATCCCAATATGATTTAATTTGGGACTATCATTTCCGAAACAAATATGTATTTGCACCTAAGAATTCAGAAAATACGTTAAAACGTTGTGTTAATTTTTTTACTAAATTTTTTTAGAATTTTTTATTGTTTGTAAAAATAATAAATAATAATAATTGAAATCGTATAATCTTGGATCTAAATAAATTACTTGGAGGATTGACAAGATATGATGACTTGGAATACTAACTCAGAAATTTGAAATGATTGTTTTAAACAGAAGTTAAGGCTGCATATGGTATTGTAACTGGGAGGTACAATTCGAAACTAAGTAAAAATTTAAACTGAAATTTTAAAAAGTCAGTAATTGGAGAAATTCCTAAACAATAATTTTATTTGTATATAAACACATATTCTATTTATGAAAATTAGTTTGCAAATATAATTTGTTGTAATATAATAATTTATGCGTTCCAAATAAATTTTATTGATTTTCAAATAATATGTATTTGCTCAGAAATATAAAATATTGAAAAATTTGTGTTCCAAATATATTTTCTTTCGATTCAAACATATCAAAAAAGGAGATTTTGCCCCGTGTGGTATTAATGTTATAAGCTGTTAACTTTTGGTGCAAAATGGTGCATTTGTGTGGGAGGTACCAAAAGGGGCGTGTCAACTTCGCCCAATTTTCTCGAGTTGATAGCAACTAATAATATATGACGGACATTGATCATTCGACTTAAAATGCCCCAAAACGTATTTCCGCCGAACATACTTGTGGCCTAAGGTCACTCCTTCGTTGTGTTACACTTCTTGACCGTAGTAAATGATATATACCCTCGTCACTCTAAAGGGAGGGTATACAAATATACAACAATAATTGCAAGATTGTCTCAATAAAATTGCTATAACTTTTAAGTACATCAAGGTTCCATTTTGAGTTTTCCATACACGCTAAAAAATCGCTTCTGTAGTATATTGTCCCAAACATATTCTGCTTGAAATATATAAATGTACACACACATAAAAATGAGTACACACATATAATTTTATATTCTAATAAAATTTTTGTTTCCGTCTTAATTTGGGACTATTATTTACGAAACAAATATTTATTTGCACTTAGGTATTCAGGTAATGTATCAATACCTTAATTCTAGGGCATGTTTTATGTTTTTCAGTAATAATACGTATAAATGTTGTTCATGATGTTTTTCAGTAATAAGGTATAACTCGAAATCACTGAAAAATTAAAAATTAAATTGGAAAAATTTGCAACGTTTTTAAAATCTTTTTTAAACAAAATATAATTGGAGAAATTCCTAAACAATAATTTTATTTGTATATAAACACATATTCTATTTATGAAAATTAGTTTGCAAATATAATTTGTTGTAATATAATAATTTATGCGTTCCAAATAAATTTTATTGATTTTCAAATAATATGTATTTGCTCAGAAATATAAAATATTGAAAAATTTGTGTTACAAATATATTTTCTTTCGATTCAAACATATCAAAAAAGGCGATTTTGCCCCGTGTAGACAAAATCGCCTATTTTGATATGATCCTCTAGAACCAAAAAAATCAAGGAAATTATTTGATATTTCATATATTCACATCCATTCATCAACAGAACATAAATATTCCGCAAAATACGTGAAGCGGTTAAGAAGATATTTAACAAATCGTCGGCTTAATGCTGTTTTGTTCCATACGCCATTTTTTATGATGAGAAAATCGCAATATATTGCTTCAGTAAAAACGGGACTGAAGAGTTACACACTTTTTATTCCATACGGTTGCCCACATTGTTTGAATGATTCTCATGCATTTCTATGCCATTACGTTCAAAAATAAGCAAGTTATAAAAATTTTTGTACATGGCATTTTGATCCATATCCAGTTTTTTTAAAAATATTTTTTCGTATTTGTATTACGTGGACCACAAAGAGTGTCGGTATGGAAGGAGAGTACTTCATATATTGTGATCGAAAGAACGTAAAATAGTGAGACAAACCAAAATAACAAAATTATTTCCTGTAAATCAGAGTTAAATTTATATATCGAAAACTAAAAGAGATAGGAAAAAAATTATTGCAGATTCTGAAAGAGCATGCTCGAAGCCGCTATTTTCAGCCGATACTAATACTAATTTTGAGAAAAATCCTTGAGACAGGTAACTTTAGAGCTCTGTACCACAAAAACTACAATTAATGTTGAAAAAGTAAAAAAAAACATGAAATTAATACACATTTTGATAATCATTCTGCCAAATTGTATTGAAATCAAATGCTTTTACAATACCTATAGTCCCTCGAAAAATGATCGTTTTTACCACGCCCCTTTTGTTACCTCCCATACAAATGGACCATTTTACACAAAAAGTTAACGCCTTATAGTTCAAGAAATGTTCTAAGTACTAAAAGTACCTTCCATGAAAATTTTAATTTAAGATAAATCTTTTCCATAAAATAAACATTTTTAATGTGATTTTACATTTTTTTCAAATGATGGTAAGAATTGTGTGAAACCAAAAAATTTTATGAATTCGGGACTTCGAAATAAATGTTTCAAATCTGACTATAAAATAGAGACAACTCTATAGAATTCATTTCGGTTTTTTTAAATTTGAACAGTCATTGATTTGTCACAACTTCTTTGTATATAAGTATAGTCGAATTTGCTTATTTAAAAACAAAAATAAATTGTACCCTCTTTCATTAAGATGTTGCGGCCATACAAGTTCATGGAAAATGCAAATATCCAAACTATCCAATATTTGGAAGAAAAACATGAAATTTAGAGGTTGTAAAAAATCGTTATTTTTTAATACTCACAGAGGAGATAAGATATATTCATCGTTTATTGTACTAATCGACTTTCTGCGTCGATTTAGCTTTATCCGTCGGCCTTTCCGTCCGTCTGTCCAAGTATCCTTGTAGTCAAAGTACAGGTAGCAATTTTTGTCTATCGCGATAATATTTAGCACGTATATATGTATATCATGTTTGACGAACCCTATTGAAAGTCGAGAAAATCAGTTCAGATTTAGATATAGTCCCACATATATATTTCTCGCGATGTGGCATCAAAACGCTTTAGAAACTGTATTTTATATTCGATCAGTACGAAAATTGCTAGAAAGAAGCTGATTAAAACAAAGAATACTGACAAATTTGAGGAATATATAACAAATATTATATGTTTGGGAAGATATTGTTCTAAACAAATCTATGTTCCCATCCTAATATTTTTTATTTGCAACTAATATTTCCGAAACTAAGATTAATTTGTATGTAAGTATTTTGGCAATACCTCAATTTATAGGCAAGTTTTCTGTTTTTGAATCGGATAATCTTTCGAAAGTATAGGTTGCATTGATGGATTGACAAAAATTGATGATTTGAACTATTTATAAATTAAATACTCGTATTGATGTTGTAAAACAAAAGCTAATGCTGCTTACAACATATTTTAACACGAAATCTAGGAAAAATTAATTAAAATTCGAAAAAGGCAGCAAAGTTTCAAAAACTTATTTTAAACATATATTTTTGTGAAAGTCAGTTCGCAAATATGTTATATTCTAATATATTAATATATGCGTTCCAAACAAATAAATAAAATTTATTCGTTGAAATAAAATTTATTCGTTTACAAATATGTAATATTTAAGAAATTTGTTTCCAAATATATTTTCTGTAAACTCAGACATATCAAAAATTAAGATTTTTCCCCGTGTGGGAAGCATATATTTCCGGAATAGTTGAGACTTCTGGTGGCCAATCGAAGGTGTACATTTTCAGCTGACCTCTTTGGCAAGTAAACCCGATCATTTTGTTTGTTCACAAACTGCTCAATTTGGAATAGCTTCTCATCGGAGAAAACCAAATTCGGTAACTGACCACTTTCGTGCAAGCGAAGCAACTCCTTGGCTCTTTCCAGTCTAACTTTTTTTGTGCATCGGTGAGCTCTTGCACTTTTTGGAACTTCAATGGCTTTAGTCCAAGCTCATTTTTTAATATGTGTTGTATCCGTTCTCGCGATATGTTCAGCTCACGAGCAATTTTTCTACCACTGCGGCGTGGATTTCGATTAAATCTGGCCTTCACTTTTCGGATCATTTCTGGTGTTGTTATCGTTTTTTCTCGGCCACTTTTTGGACGCGATGCAACACTGCCAGTATCACGGTAACGAGCAATGGTACGAGAAACAAACGATTTATTCACATTTAAATGCTGGAGGGCTCTAGTGTTTTTCCACCCAAATATAAAGCAATCACACTATCACGCTTGAATTCCATCACGAATAACTTTTTTCTGAATGCAATAGATCAAAATGCTTTTGTAAGCTTGTAAACAATACAATGAACTGTCGCTGAAATAAATCTGTCAGCTATCAGACTAGCGGTTTAGAAATGATAGCAACCTGAAGTTTGTTGCAATACATATCAGCCACCCTGTATTACATATCGATCCATATAAATATATGACGACCACTTCGCTCATTTTTCTCATGGTGATAGTGAACGATAAACTATTGCTATGTGTGGAATTCCAGAGAATTCGGACAGATAATATAGAATCAATATAATACCGGTAGCCTCAAACACTTCCAAATACCTACAGAACTCAGTTTTTAACAAACGTTTTGCAGGGTATTACTTAGTGTATTTACTTAAATATTTCATCCATATATGAGCATTTTCATGTTAAGTGATCACAGTATTGTTGGCTCATATCATGGATTTAAGTGAAACTTGGTATAATGGTTATTCCAAGTGTAGTAAACAACCCATGCAATTTTTTTTTGAAAAAATATAAAAACATGCCTACTATGACGATTTTAAAATGATCAAAATTATGAATTTTGAGGAATGCTGGGTTTTTATCAAAATTATATACCTTTATCAGAAAAATGTTAATAATTATGTACACTCTTAATAAAAAATATAAAACGTATCTAAACAAAATTTTTTTCTAAATTTAAAAAGTGAAATTGTTGATGGTTAGGCTTGAGGTCATGTATTAATTGAAAATCTGGTGGTTGTTGTTTTTTTTTTTTTTTAATTTTATTGTTTCCAATATTTCGAATATCTTCGACAATCATCATCAGGGAACTTCACTTTAATATACAAACAATAACAAATTATACAAAAATTAAAAACAATAATAAAAGCACAATAATTACATTTAAAACAAAACTATGGACTTCTTCTCTTCAGAGTTTACAATCAACTAAATAATTATTTTCTTCGTCCGTATTTTTCAACTAGATTTCTATAAATTTGCGCACAATGGTCCGTATCAGTCTTATAATTCATCCGTTTGTCATTCGGTACATTTATAATATGTAGCATTTCTAGTGTATATCTCCTTTTGTAATGATTCTCCTGTGTCAATATGTCAACTTCCTTAAGATTTGGTTTGTGTTCCGTCAAAGTGCAATGTGCTGCAAGTGCCGTCTTTTGTTCAATTGGTTTATCAGTTGCGTTCTGATTAGACTTGTGTCCGGAAATCCTGGTCTTTAATTTTGATTTAGTCGTGCCAACATATACCTTCTGGCATATGTTGGTCTCGTCACCCTCACATTTTATCCTATAAACTACGTTCGATTTGTCCTCTTTTTTGAGTTTTGTTTTGGTGTTACTGAAGAAATTGTTCACTGTGTTGTACGTCCTTTGTGCTAACTGGAAATTGTCTTTATTGTAGATGTTAGAGTGGCAAAATCGTTCGGAAAAATTAGGAATATACGTCAATGGTTTATACATCTTTTCTATGTTTTCTTTCTGACCTTCTTGTTGTCGCTGCTTAACATGTCTTATTAGTTCATCGATCGTTTTTCTCGGAAAATCATTCGTTTCTAAAATATGTCTTATTTTATCTTCATTGGTTTTATGAAACATTGGGTCACTAATACTAAGTACTCTGCTAATGAAGTTCGTCGCCGTGTTGATTTTTATTCTTCTAGGGTGCTTTGAGTAAAAGTTGATCAATCGTCCGGATGCTGTTTTCTTTTGATACCAGTCTAACTTTAAAATGTTGCCTTGTCTGAGTATAATTGTATCCAGGTATGGTAATTTGTAGTCTTCTTCTTGTTCCATTGTAAATTGAATCTGTCTGTTGTATGAGTTTAGTATCGTCAGAGTATTTTCGACTTCTGCTCTCTTCACAATACAGAATATATCGTTCACATATTTAGTCAATAATTTTGGTTTTATATTTAATTTTTGTATAGATGACTTAAGCAATTCCTCCATGACAATATCCGCAATTATCGGTGACGCTGGCGATCCCATCGGTAATCCTTTTCGCTGCTCGTACACCTTGTCCTCGTACATAAAATACCTGGTATCTTTTATGCAAAACGTCAAAATTTCAATAAATAAGTCCATAGGGATATTTGTGTTTTCTTCTATATGATTCCATTTCTCCTTTATCGTCTTAATCGCTAAGTACACTGGTATACTGGTCAAGTTCCACGAAATTTGAAAATAAAAAGCGGATTTTTTTTTAAAATTAATTTTAATAAATTATTTTAGAAAAAATTCTTTTTAAACATTTTTTCCATTTTTTATTAAGATTTTGCAAAATTTCCCATATTGATGACTTTACCGATAAATATATATAATTTTTTTTAAAAAACCCAGTATTTCTCAAAATTCACAATTTTGATCATTTTAATGAGCCAAATTACTGTGATCACTTAACATGGAAATGCTCATATGTAAACGATTTCTTTTTGTACTCACAGACGTTTTGTTTTAAAATTCTAGGTCGGTTCCCACGACTATAATCATACAAAGAATGGACAAAACTGTTCCTCGGTGCTGACATCTCTCGCGGAAAAAGTACCAAATTCCATAGCAAATTAGTCGTTTTATTTGACTAAAATTTGCAACAAAATCTGGGTATTTAAAACCAACAAACGATGTTTTTATCGAGCTCGTTAAACCGTATTATTACTTTTTTTATTTACTCATATTTTTTATGTACCAAGTTGTTATTTTTGTCTCATTCAATACAAATATTTTTTGGACTTATACATATTTTAGAACATTTCGTAAATTCCACCGTTCTCATCTCACCCCTTGATTAGATTTAATTGTTCACTCAAAGTAGAAACATGTGAAGAGTCCACATAGAGAATATCGAATTTTCGCTAGTTTTCACAGTAATTATTTGCAGATTTCTCACAAAATGTAGATTTTCTTCTTGAATGCTTCTCAAATTTCCCACAGACTAATAACAAATTCACTCCAGTAAATTATAATTATAATTAAAACGCTTTGCAAAAGTCACAAGAAAAGAAAACGCGAGAGAAATGGGGAGAAAGAGGGAGAAAGAGAGAAAAAAAGCACAACACAGCGACCGGCTTAACGAATAATTACGAGGAAGTGGTGGAACAAACAGGCGTACGGCGACGAATGACTGTAATGTCGCGACTGTGATGGAGGCGGAGATGGAGATGGCGTTGGGGGAGTGCTCACTGGGAATGCCCATATAATCTAATAAATCTCTGAAGCGTAAACAAAAGATTTTCGCACTTCTGTTCAAGTTGAGAAAAAAACTAACAAAAACGCTTTTATGTAATATTATAATTTTAATTGTTGTCCAAGCCAGAAATAGCGAACAAAAAAATTATAATGTAATTATTTAACACCGTCCGTCTCGTACTGCTGATGATTATTATGGGATTTTATAGTAGCAAAACAATGCGCTTCTTTCTGGGGTACATTTACGAACAAACAAAAAACAACATTTGAAAAACAGAAGTAAACACAAAAAGTTTGTCAAAATCGCTGAAGCATACGCCTGAAAAAGTAATGCGTACCACACACTACATACGTACCGCATACCAGAGCATATCATATTTTGCCATTGCTCTGTTTTACAATTGTGCCTCAATTCTCAGGCCCCTACCGAGTGTCGATTGTCGAGTGACCATTGGTAACATCACAGGTGCTGGCTGCACTGGACTCGGCTGGAGTGGAATTCGAGTACAATCGGGAATATCTTAATCATAATAATAAATGGTCACATGATAGGAGTACATACGTACTATGTACTCGTACATACTCGACGACTGTCGTACATTACATTCGATTACACCATATCGAATTGCATATTAAATGAAACATTAAATTGTTCCCGACGAAGAAGCTAAACAAACTAATGAATCGATTGCATACATCGATTAATTACTAATACTCACAGCAAAGCAAAAGGTGATGAAGCACTTACGCAGGCGCATGCGTAACAGCGCGCAGCGAACAGTGAATGGCTAAACTGACTGTTTTGCGTCGATCACTGATCGGTGATCGATGTTGGATATCGAATATGACAAACGAACGAAGTGCATAACTTACGTGCGATTGTGATTGTTTGACTGTGTGATTGGAGGTAGTAGTAATGCGGTTTTTACGACTCTTTTTTCCCCATTTCTTTCTCAAGTCTTCTATTTCTCTTTTTGCCTTATCAATAGTCTGAACATGCATTTTGCTGTCATTTTATTACACTGCCTTTAATGTTGTTGTTGGTTTAAGACACTCTTGTGGTTGTTGTATTGTATGTGTGTTTTTTTCATTTTGTGGCCAACATTGCTGCTGCTTCATTCAGGAGATTCGTGAAGAGTCATTGACTATTTAATACGAATGTTCGGATTACGGTAATGACTGCAGTCAGTTTAATTAGCCAAAACCTGGGAAGTATTCACACATCTGTAAATACATAATTCCGTATTTGATATTTATTTAGTATGTATGTGTGTCAGATGTGTATGTAGCTGTTATTAATGTGCAAATGTTATCAACGTGTTTAGATCACATTGATCCACTCATTCTGGTAACTCCCCCACAAAGGGTTAACTTTTTTTTTAAAATGTTGATTACTAATAACTTTTATAACAACTTCATAAAAACGGGCGTAGTTGCCCGCATCTTACACATACTTGAAATGGTACTCATTGTATTCATTTTTACAGATCCTAAAATCCCGAGAAAAATGGGAGTAATTATCCCGCCCCCTTTTGTCACTCATTATACCACAATTGAATAGGTTATAATATCAGTGCATACAATCACTTGCAATTACAGTACAGTGTAATGCGTTTGAAGCACCTACAGTTCATCTCAAATAGGGGATCTGTCAAGCCTCTTCTGGTACTCGCACACGCTGAAAAAAAATCGCTTCTGTAGTATATTGTCCCAAACAAATTCTGCTTGAAATATATATATGTTTAGAGTACACTCCAAATATTTAATATTTGACACACACAAAAATTATATGTTTGTGAGGATGTTGTTCAAAACAAAAGAATGTTTTCATTCAAATATTTTGTATTTGGAACTAATATTACCGCAACAAAGATTAATTTGTATTTCAGTATTTTGGCAATTTATTAATGCCAGTTTTTGGTTTTCAGTGAATTTTTTAAAAAAAAAATATGTTTGTAAAATTCGATTAAAATTTAAATCGTATAATCTTTCGTAACTACGAACTTTATAACTCGTATAAATTGAATTAACGAATTGACAAAAAGTAATGTATTTTAATATTTATAAATTAACAATTAGTGCTGTAAAACAGAAATTAATCCTGCCTATGACATATTATCTATAAAGCATAAAACAAAATCTAGGAAAAATAAAACTAAAATTCGACAGTCTTAAACTTTTTTTAAATATAATATATTTGGAGAAATTTCCAATCAATAATCTGACTTGTATACAAACACATATATTATTTGAGAAAATTAGTTTGCAAATATATTTAGTTGTAATATATTAATATATGAGTTACAAATAAATTTTGTTGATTTTCAAATATAATTTAGTTGCTCAGAAATATATAATATTTAAAAATTTGTGTTCCAAATATATTTTCTTTCGATTCAAACATATCAAAAAAGGCGATTTTGCCCCGTGCACCCATATTGATATACAAATTTTAATAGCACATAAACACTTGAAATTAGTTACAGTAGAAGTATATACTGTGAAATAAACTGTTCTACGAACTCAAAATTCAATAAAAATAAATAAAATGCAATTATCGGTAGGCGTTGTTCGTTTGTAAGTCGATTCATGGTATCATAAATGAGACAGTTCGCAAATATATTTTGTTGTAATATATTTATACTAGCTGGACCCGGTCCACTTCGTTGCCCCAGATTGAGATTTCCCATCCCACCAATTTTTGAACCAATCACGAATCCTGCCACCAAATACATACACACAACATTACAGCACTCTCGGGAACAAACAAATTGTTCAAGATATCTCCACCCAGGGCCACACCCATTGGCCCAATCCCACCACTCACGTAGAATGCCAACAGATACATATACACAAAATTACAGAGCCCTCGCTAACAAATTGTGCAAGATGTACCAATTTCAAAATTTGGCTCATATGGGCGGGGCCATGCCCGTTGATCCGATCCTGACCATTCTTGGATCTATGACGTAGACTGCCAAAGATACATATACACACAACAACACTCTCGCTCACAAATTGTGCAAGATATCTCAATTTTCAAATTTTTGGACCAATCACATTGACTTTCAGCTACTTCCACTTGGACACCCAGAAAGCCCAGGATTAGTGGCCCATCTGAGATCACGGTCCTAGGGGCAGTAGGAATCCCCTTAATATATTCGTAGGTAAGGACATTAGGAATCACTCCAAATATGATAGCTCCAAATTGGCTTATATGGGAGGGGTCACGTCCACTCAATCAAGAACTTATATAGCCTATGTCACCCGCTAGGCTTATCTGAAGATTCCCTGAAAATTTTATCAAAATCCGTCCAGCCGTTTTGGAGTCCATACGTTACATACATACACACATCCAATTTTATATATATAGATATATAGATATGCTTTCCAAACAAAATTTCTTCATTAATAACACAGTACAACATATGATTTTGGAGCTCAATTCTGAGAATTGGACATAACAGTAGCCCCAAAAATAGGAACTTCACCATTATTCGTTTAGTCAAGTTGGCTCAATTAATAACACTATGCAACAAAAGAACGCCTTTTGAAAAATACTATGGGCCTTCAAAGTTTCTGAAAATCAGTGGGCCCCTCGAAAAATGTTTCATCAGCTTTTGTCCAACAACTGATTCAGACTTGGTGATACCGCTTAACTATATTTGACAATAATGTAGCTAAGAAAATGCTGAACAAAGTTAACATTTTATGCGAAAAAAAATTTCTGTACTTTTTTTTTGATAAAGTGATAGAAAAAATATTTTTTTTTCAGAATAACTTTTAAGGACTCGTAATTTTTCACTAACATATTGTAGCCAACGTAAATCTGAACAACTTTTGTGGACATATAAATACAATCTGAACGTGTCTTGGCACCCTAAATTCCCCAAAAAACCACATTGTACCCCAAAAATTTTGTATTTCACAATAATGTTCGGCAACTTTATAGAAAATATTAAGGACAATATTTTTGTGTAACATATTAACCCTCTAGCTCTCCCACATAACATTTTAACAAATCGTAAAGAACAACCCTTAACATGGGGAGGGCGGGGATGAAATGTTCTACAAAAATGTTGGCCATAAAATTTTACTATATGTGTCAGAATACACCAAAGACAAAAACGATCTGCGGGAAAATTTTTTTCCATAAAATGTTAAGTAACTTTGTTCAGCATATTCTTAGCCACAATAGTTCCAAATAGTCTGTATTAGTTGTTTTGACAAAAGCTGATGATACCTTTTTCGAAGAATTTTTTAAGAATTTATGTTTTATATTGTACCTAATCATCCCTAGTTAAAATGTGGTACATCGGTTCATGTTTTGGTATAGCTCCCATATGAAGGTCCCTACCGAAGATACTTCTTGACGCTCTAGAAAATAAATTGTTCCATTGATCTGACTGAAATTTAAGAATTTATACTTTATATTGTTCTTTATCCCCCCTAGTGAAAATATACCCAGCAAAATCTTGGTAAGTACCTGTCATTATTCCCTGCATTACCAAATAATGACATCTCATTATTCGCTACATTACTTTCGGCTTATTTATAATGACTTACCAATAATGACAGAAATAAGTGATTTTTGTTATCAAAATAATTTTGGTAAATTTTAATATACATAATGCAATTTTTGCTATATATGCGTTTCTGTACAACATTTATTTATTTTTCAACATGATTTCAAATAATACGTGCAGATTGGAATGAAAATACCATAAATATTTACGTATATCGTATGATGTTAGACCTGTGAATAATTTTTCACTTGGGGGTTTGGGTTCAGAAATTCGAATCTGACATGAGGAAATTGTTTGTTTCGAGAAATATGCGCGACAATATGAAAAAAATCACTTTAAATTGCCATTTCTACATATCTACTACTTATTTTATAACTTATTGGTAATGTCTTATTCAAGTACTTAAAATCGTGAAAATATAAGCACATATTTATGTGGTATGCCTATGCTAGAAATAAGTACATATTATGCTACTTTATTGTATGCATTTGTGAAGTAATTTCCTCCAATGACATCCCCGAGTTAAACTAATGAGAAAAGTGGGTAAATAATAAGCCCTTACCATTATCGAACTTTGCTTACTCGTCGGATTATTTGGTAATGAGAAATTTTGCTGAGTAAAGGTACCTACCGATTATTTCTTGGTGTTCTAGGGGACGAATTTTTTAAACTAAGTAAAAAACTGAAATTTTAGGCACTTTTTAAAATAAAATTAATATTATATTAAAATAAAAAAGAATCGGACAAAATCGGAGAAGATTTTGATTTTTCTGATAGATAAATGTTCAAACTAAATTATTATGAAAGCAAATTTCACAGAATTTTATGATGTTTTTATATTTTTGCCATTAAAAATTGGTAATTTTCAGTCAGAATTTATTTTGGTTTGAGACCATATGTTTCAGTTACTTTCTGTCTATTGCTAAAAAGTAATAGAAACAAATACAAAAATTGGTAGAGAGTTTTAATTGGTAATTTTTCAAATATTAATTTTTTAAAATAAAATATATATAAAAATATAAAAATTAATTAAAAATATTTTTTTAAGATTTATAAAAAACATCAAATTTCCTAACACTCCTCAGCTATTCAAAAAATATAAGAATATGCAATTCTGTCTACAAATATATTTTTCAATAATATTTTTTTAAATTTGACTCACTTGACATAAAATTGAATTGAAAACGATTCATATTTCGATATACTCCTCACAGAAGGATCCCAATCGATTGGGACGAAATTTATGTAGCCCTACAGAAAGATTCCACTAGATCCGACTTCGTGACGCATTAGAAACCACAAGAACCACCTACACATGTACACCCTCCGCGCTATCGATGTCGGTATAATTCGCTTGGTGTTATGTTCACCTCTCTCCTCCCTTGCCAGCAAACCTCTCAACATACCGAACGCATCGTACCAGAAAGTTTGCATGCCTTTTATAGTATTCTTATTTTTGGTTTAGGAACGTCAAATATTTGTTTAAAAATATTTAAGCTCGACACCACACTCTGGAACAGGGTATTATGACTTTGTGTATTTGATTGTAACGAATAAATAGAGAAGACATAGGCCCATAGTAAATTATACCTTTCGGCATAGAAGAATATAAGTCGATTTAGCTACGTCCGTCGGTCTGTCCATCTGATCTTGTGATGAAAGTGCTGGTCGCAAATATTAACCGATTGTTAATTTGTTTAAATTAAATGTACTTACGAAAAGTTTGCAATTTTTTAGAAAAATACCCTTTTTGTGCCACTATTTGAAATTTCTCAACGGTCACGCTGCTATGAGCCTTACTCTGCTCTTGGCGGCGACTGACAACAAAATTACCTGGTTCATATCGATAAAGATAAATATTTGCATTTTTTCAAAAATGCAGCTTTACCAAAATGTCTTGATTTATCGAGTGATATTATCAAGACACATATGCATATGTTATCGTTGCGATACGATTATGTACCAAGTGGACTTCAGCAAAGTATGTATACAAAGAGTTTATGAGAATGAATAGATGATTTAGATTTTTTGTTGGGAAAATATGTTTAATCTCACCAAAGATCAATTTCACTGAATTGTCAATTTGTATGGAAGATATGAAAATTAGTATGTCAAATACATACCAATTTACATGGTATTAAAGTTATGCACTATTCATTTATGTTAAGCTGTTGTGTGAGGTAACTCGCGTACTTAATTAAGTTAACTATTTGGCCAAATAGTATATAAGTTGTAAATAGGCAAACCTATTATTAATTATTACTACCTAAACATTTTACAGAATTTTGATCATTTGTGGGAGAGGTACCAGAAGGAGAGAACCAATGTGACTTATTTTCGATGATGAAGATATTTCGATGTACAAAATGTCAAGACTGTCTTCTGTCCATGATGCGCCTCAGTATGGAAAGTCAACTGCCAAAAATTCGTAATTCTCTCGTAGACGAAATCATCATTAGGTTGATTGTCGTCTTGAGCCACTTACCCTCTCAGCGTGTCAATTACATGTGTAGTGTGTTTATGATATAGTAACACATTTTATTATGGCATCTAATGAGGTCCGGTACGTGTTTAATGTTACGATTTGCACGGTCTGTATCATTTAAGTTGTTGGTTTATCTGTTAGTGGTGTTTCCAACAGATTACGAGTATATTATTACGTTTAACGTTAAACAACATATTGACTAGATGCAAAGATGTAACACTTCGTTTCAGTAACGAAGGAAGTTTCTTTCGATATCTGTAGGTGTGTAAACGTTTGTACTTACGTTCCATAAGATATTTTTTTTCATTTTAAATATGTATGGTTGTGTGTCTTCAAATCTCACCTAAAAAAAGAATACATTTTTTTTTAGTTTGGTATGCACCAAAAAGGCAAATAATCTTATTAATTGTAATTAATAATTTTAATGTGTATGTATATATTAGAAAGAGATTTTTCAGTTTAAACGACATCGAAAACAATTCGAAGGAAAATTAATTCAACATCATAAATTAAACTAATCACAAGTTTTGCCGTTAAATAGGTATCCGCTGAAAAATAATCGCTTCTGTAGTATATTGTCCCAACCATATTCTACTTGAAATATACATACTTATGTTTAGGGTACACTCCCAATATATAATATTGTTCTAAACAAAACTATGTTCCCATCCTAATATGTTTTTATTTGGAACTGATATTTCCGAAACAAATATTTAAAGTTATGGACGAATTAGAATATTTATAAATTAAAAATTACTGATGTAAACCAAATCAAATGGACAGAATTGCTTACATTTCGGACTGATATCTCTCTACACTAGTGCAGATCACTGAGGTATTCCTCCATACAATATCGGAATACTGAGGCATTCCTATATACTAGAGCGGACCACTGAGATATTCCTCTATAACAGAATCAATTCCTCTATACAACAGTCTACCACTGGAGTCTACGTTTACATTAGAGCAGATACACTTTTTTGGAAAAACTAAATTTTTTACTTTTTCTAAAAATATTTTCTTTTGATATTTGTAAAAAATTTAATTATTTTTTATTAAAAACAACAACAAAAATTATGATTATTATAAATTATATTATTTTACACTCTTCTTCGGGCCCGTACCTCGGTCTGGTGTACATTTATGAAAATATGTTTATACTTTTCTGCTGTCTAATTTGTCGGCTACATAATGCAATTTAAAAAATTTAAATAAAATAAGAAAACACAAAACACGTTTTTAATAGACTTTATGTATATAGAACAGAATGAACCACTGAGATCTTCATCTATAATAGAGTCTACCACTGACATCTTCCTTTTTATTTTATTAATTCGGTACCACACTGTGATACAGGGTATTGTAACTTTGTATATTTGTTTGTAACAACCAAAAGGAGAAGAAATAGACTCATCATTTATTATACCGATCGACTTAGAATCAGCTTCTGAGTTGATTTAGTTATGTCCGTCCGTCTGTGCATGTATTCTTTTAATTAAGTGCAATTGCGGTCCGATCTCAACGAAACTTAGCACATATTTTTCTTTTGGCCCAAGGACGATCCCTATTTGATTTAAATCGGTTCAGATTTTCATATAGCTCCCATATAAAGGGTCCGCAATCTAACGTTTTTTTTTCAACTAGTGCTTATTTCGTGAATGGTAACACTTACCTCATGTCTGATTTGACAGATAATTAGTTTTATCCTTCCGCTGAACGAATATGGTTGTGTATACGCTTGAACAAGTGGGCCTGCGATCGACTTACAGAAGATGCCGATTTTGCCAAAAAAAATCATCTTTTCAGGTGAAGCTCATTTTGATCTTGGCGGGTATGTAAACAAGCAAAATTGTCGCATTTGGGGCACAGAAAACCCGCACGCATACATTGAAAAGCCGATACACCCAAAACGAGTCACTGTTTGGTGCGGATTTTGGTTCAGAGGCATAATTGGGTCATAACAGTCAATGGCGATCGTTATCGGGCCATGTTGAACGAATTTTTGTTCACAAAAATTTAAGAGGAGGATATTGGCAACATTTGGTTTCAACAGGACGGCGCTACGTGCCACACATCCGAAGCTACACTCGATGTTTTCAAAAAAAAAAAGTTATTTGGCGGACCCTTTATATGTACCGCCGATTTGTACAAATTTACATAGATCAGTCTCTTGATACACTTAGAGACAATACAAAGTTTTGAGAAAATCGGTTCAGATTTAGATATAAGCCCCATATATATGTTAAACCCGATTTGACATGTAAGCACTGTAGAAATAGTAGAAATAGTATTTCATTCCTGTAATAAGAAAGCTCAGCAATAAGAGCTTTCTTATTTCATAAATTAACACTGCCAAATTTGTGGAAAATCAGTTTAGATTTCGATATAGCCCCCATATATATGTTCCTCCCGATTTGGTATCAAATCCCTATAGAAGTTGTACTTTACTTCCGATCATTTGACGGAAAAAAGTTTCTGAATTTAGGAACGAATAATGATTAATTTGGTTAAGATATAGGTATAGTCACATATAAATGTTCCTGCCTATTTAGTATTTAGGCGCTATTAAAACTGTATTTTACGACCGATCTATATATAATTTGGCAGAAATAAGTCTTCTATCTATCTATTTAAATCATGTATAAGTATTGTTGCTTTAGATTTTTGATCTATGAAAGAATACTGCTTAGGTTAATGTTATAGTTTTACGGAGGGAGCTTAATCTGGTGCATTGCCTTGATTGTGATCAAACGCGGCACCCATCTTGCGCACAGCTTTCTCATCATAAAATGTTGCGTCAATATGCGATGTATAGCACTTTTTGAAACGCCTATTATAACGCCTACTACTTCAACAAAACTAAACAACTAGTCGCCTTGAAGCTTAAAGGCATATCTTTTTGGGGGTTGCCACGTTTTCACGAAAGGAATTTGTTTTAACTATGCCGGGTAGGCTAATTTTGAGACCACCTCGATCATTATGAAATTTACCAGACATGTTTCTAGTTACTTGTATTAGCCCTATAAAAATTTTGATAATAGGTTCAGTTTCAGATTTAGTCCCAATATATTTATGTAGATGCACCTTCCGATTTGTGTTTTTCGACTGCGGAAGCTATATTTTGCCTTTATCACTCTGAAATTTGACAAACATGTGTTTCTTGGTATTCGGATGAACTTTATTAAAAATTGTGAAAATCGGTTCGGATTCATATAAAGTCCAATGCAACCAGTGCCTTAAAATCGCAAAAATGTTCTGTTCTGTTTTATAATGTTCTGTTTTAATGTTCTGTTTTATACATATTTTTCAATATTTTACTGACAGATATTTTATTACTTTGTGGGCATTTTCGCGATTTTTAAGGCACTTTTTTCGGGTACGTTTGTTCCGCATTTGTTTTCTCCTATTCAATATGTACAAATTTGCCCAGACACAAAAGAGATATTCCGTTCCGTATACCGACAAAATATAGAAAAATATAAAAAATCCACCTTGAGCAAAAAAAAATCGTATGGCCATTAAATTATTATTGAGCCAACCTGACTAAACGAATGATGCAGAAGTTCTTATTTTTGGGGCTACTTTCACGTCCAATTCTTAGAATTGAGTGCCAAAATCATGTGTTTACTGTGTCATAAAGTCGACCACTGACTTCTTCTTCTTCAATCTTACGAAGGGCTACCTCCAGATTACAGTTGAGCACGAGATGGACTACGGACTTCTACCTCTATTCAAGAGTCTACATCTTTTTTACTAGAGTCGACCACTGATGTCTTTGGTTTAAGATTTCTTTGGTTTTGAAATGGTTCTAAACTGTATTGTACTTATATAAGTATATGTTTCTTAAGTAATTGTAGCGATTGTTGGAATAAACGGAATTGAGAGCCATATCTACAAACGGGGTTACCTTCCCCACTTGATCACTGCTTCAGGCAATGTGCGTTTATTTTTTACATCCAATAAATTGTCAAAAGTATTTCATATGAAATGAAAAGTGTCTAACGTTTCGCATTGCATTGAGGAACACTTAGTCTCTGCGGCTTTGGCTATAAACGTAAACAAAGTCGGAAGGAAGCTAATTTTGTGGGAAATGGAATAAACGCTTTTGATGGCGAACAAAATACGACAGAAGACAGACAGACAAGAGACAGATATATCTTCACGATTCTATGCGATTGCGCAACCGATACTGACACCGTATGGCGCTTTATTCAAGCATAGTAGTATGTAAATAAACATAAATTGTTTGTTTTCGTTGCTATTATTTAAGCCAAATCTGGGAGTAGTCGACCGACCTCTGGTAGTAAAACTTTTACTTTTATTTAAATTGTTCACACATCCGACCGAGTTCAAAGCATCCCCAAGACACAACGCCCGAGTTCAAAATGCTACAAATGAATGTAATAATTTCCCAATGACGTCGACGACGACTACAACAACGACACTACGATAACGATTAAAGGTGAATCGCAAGCATGTGCCGAGTGCCAAAGCTCCAGAGTGTTTGGAAATCCAACACCACCACCAGCAAACAAACTCGCTGCGGTGGCGTCGTTTGGAAGGTACGACCGCCAAAGACCACCTCGACCCGAGAAACCCAAACACCGACCATAAGAAATTATTAACGGCATTTGGCATTTTCTTGCGTACCCAAACAGAGAGACCAGAGACCCAAGCCAACATACAGAGCGCTTTAACGTTTGATGAGTAGATGAGTGCAGATTATACTTTTTTCGCACACCGCAAAACAAGAGATTTATTTACGAAGAAGAGCAAAGAGTGTGCCCCGACAAACAAGAAAGAGGATGCCAACGAGCGAGCACATACCGACAGATGCACACACACACAAACACTCGGCGTGACTGTTCTTGCCTATTTCGTTACCTCTGGTTCACACAGGTCGTCGTATTTGCTGTGAAAAGCGTATAATTATGTTGTGGACGAATTTTCACTTTTGCAGACGCGATTGTTTTGCTCTCCTCCCCATCAGCATCAACATCACACATGTCTCCATCTTCTAATGTTCATGATGACATTATGTGCTACATCAGTGGTGGGCAACATTACCTAAAGTAGCATCGATAATAATATCGCTCACTTATTTCAAGAGTGACATAACTAAAAATTTAAAATTGTCATGATGAGTAACTTTAAGTCCGATGTTTCAAAAAAAGCTGGAATAATCCGAAATATGGTTTCGGATGAACCATATTTCGGATTATTAATGGACATTTGCAAAATTCTCATTTTTGTAAGGAAACCTCAAAAATTTTGAATTTTGAGATATGTCACTCTTGAAGTGAGTGAGCGATATTAAAAAAGAAAATATGTATGGATCTATTTATGGAGGTCATTTTAGAAGGGTGTCAATATTTCCTTCCTTTTATACCCTCCACCATAGTTATATTCATTTTGCCACTCCGTTTGTAATAACTCTAAATATTGATCTGAGACCACATAAAGTATATACATCAATGGCTTAATATAAAAAGGGCGTATCTCGATTTTGTTGTTCCTTAACAGGGGCACGAAAAAACGGAAAAAAATCAAACAAATTTGTTGACGAGACTTATGGTGTTTTTACAGTACCTATAAATCATTTATTTGGAACTGTAGCCCCCAAATAATTTTAAAAAATCTAAGGTGAATTTGACTGTTTTCGACCAGAATAAACGGAAAACGCAATTATGCCAAAAATCAAGATACGCCCTTTTTATATTAAGCCATCGATATATTCTTAATCGTCGTAAATTTCTAAAGCGGTTTAGACATACCAGTCTTTCCGACCGTCCGTCAGTCACTCTGTCCGTATGTTGTAATCAAGCTGCAGTCTATAATAATTGAGCTAGAAAATTGGTATAGATACTTCTTATAGCTGCAGGTAACTGGGGATTTAAAACGGGCAATATCGGTTCATTTTTTGATTAGCCCCCATATACATCACCTCCTTGATTTAACTGCTTAACGTCATAAAGACCACAAATGTCAACTGATAGTTGTGCAAATGTATAACTGGGGTTCGTTTATACCCGGAATCTATCACACAAGCAACGGTAGTCGTAGGTCCATGTTTTGATAAAGCCCCCAACAAAGGTCCCTCAATATTTGTCTTTGTAACGCCACTAAAACTTTATATTTTAACCTAGCTCCTCCACATAGCGGTCATTTTGGATCTATTTTAATAAAATGTAAAAAACACACCGAAAATGGGGATTACTATATGTGTGTCAGAATACACCAAAGCCCAAAAACGGTAAAATTCCAGCAACAACCCTGTTTGGGCGCTCGATTTCGAGACACTAGTTTGAATAAATTGCATTACTTTTACAACAGCAATAAAGATATCAGTAAAGAGGAGGTTGGCTAGAATTTGATTGTTTTTTGGTGTTTGTGTAAAATGTTGGGCTTTGGTGTGTTCTGCACATGTAGTAAAATTTTTTTTGAATATTTCATCCCCTCCCTCCCCATTTTTGTGGGAGATTTTTAGGATCTATTAAAATAGATCCAAAAATGACCCTAATGTGAATGAGCTGGAGGGTTAACATATTTCCTCGTAGTGTTTTAAGTAATATTGCTGAACATATTCTATACATAAGATGAAAGGATCACAAGGTTTCATATGTTGATTCATCATAACAATGTGAGAAAGGAGGGAAATATTGGCATCCCTCTAAAATGACCTCCACACATAAACTTTTAAAACGCCTATACACGTATTTTCGTTTTTTCTATCAGAATCCGTTGTCAGAAACTTGTTTTGTTCGGAAAAGTTGCATTTTGTTCCACAGTGCTTTAAGTACGAGTAAGTGTTTTACGTGGATGTAATCTTTAGCTGATAGGATAGACGAAAAGGCACCGTGATATAGGGAACCAACAGTGAAATATCAAAGTCAATAAGTCAAATCGGAAGGGACCTCCATGCGGAAATGAGGTCCATTTTTACTTGAAACAAATTTAGGGAATATTAAATATATTTAGCATAACCAAATGTCAATACATTGACATTGAGTACACCATTTTCTTTAGGGACGATTCAAAGTAATATTAAGTATAAACAAGAAATTTGAGCCAAAACTTCACTAGAACGCAAAGAAGTCTAAAACTACTATAAAGTATAAATGCTTACATTTCAGCATGATCGGTTCAAAAAGCGTTTTATAGAGCGTCAATAAGTTTAATCGGAAGGAAGGGACCATGGGGCTCATATCAAAACTCGGACCGATATGCCCCATTCCCACTAGCGATGATTTACATGATTTAATTCAGCAAAGTAATAATATTCCAAACGACATTAAAAAGTTTTATTAAAAAAATCCGGCAACATACACTTGTTGGTATCATATAGTTCAATTGTTTTCTTCTCTTGTACTAGGTATATACCTTAACTTTTTAAGTTTTCCATAAAAATATAACAAAGTAAAACAAAAAAAAATTTTGAGGTTATATTATGTGCACAATTATATATATCTTATTTTCACCCTTCAGTGGAGGGGGGTAAAATCATTTGCTCTGCGTTAAAAATGTAACACAACGAAGGAGTTATGTCCTTCCGTCTGTCTGTCTTTGAAATTATGCATCGGTTTTCTATGCATGACAAAAATTATTGAAATTTGCTACAAAAATTTAATTTTTCACATTTCATGAAAGATATCGTCGAAACCGCTGAACGGATGAAAAAGTTATGTTATAAGAAATTTAAAGCTACCTAAGTTTGTATTCTTTAAGGTTTTCGCGAACCAATTTAGGTAACGGTTCTCGAGTTATGGTACAATATGTGTTTCAACATCTCCATTTTTGCGTATCGCGGTTTATGGCGACAACTAGAGTCAATTAAAAGAAACTCCCTTTAAGGCTGAGAACTGTATTATACCACATATCCAAATCGACTACGCCGCAAAAATGTTGAACTGCACCTCTTCTTTTTCTGCCGAGCCATTTTTTCAAGTTTGGAAACAAAAATAATACTAGGGAGCTTAATCTGGCGAATAAGGTGCATGCTGAAGCAATTCCTACTTTTATTCATTGATTTTGGCCATCGCAATAGTGAATGTGTGAACTGACACAGCTATCTCATCATCAAATTCTCCGTCAATATGCGATGTATAGCACTTTTTAAAATGCATATGACTTCAGCTAGCTTACGAACCTTCAATCGACGGTCATCCGATACCATTTTGTGGATATTTTAACCCTTTCTGGCGTGGACATCTCAATTGGTCGGTGTTCGTCTTGGTAGCTCGTACGGCTCTGCCACCTTATTTTAAAAGTGTTAACGACAGAGCAGACTCCCCCACTGAATCTAGCTCGGTTTTAATATTGGTTGGTTGGGTGGCAGCCGGTTTCACCAGCTCACATAGACTAATTTAGGTCCCTATACATAAATACATATGTCCGAAATAGTCTCAGGTCAAAAATTTTAGTTATTCTTGCCTTAATACAGATGTTAGCAAAAGGTTGCACAGCCAAGTGTTACACTATCAACAACTGCTAACTGCTAGAGTAGTTGCAACAACGACAAACGACAGAAGTTGAGGTAGAAGTAAAGACAGAGGCAGATACCTCCAAATCATGCGATGACACCCAACGGTGTCATTCACAACAATTACAATGTAATTGCAAGTGTCGCCGTTGTCGTTTCGTTACCGTTGTCATTGTCATTGCCGCTACCAACGACTTAAGAAGACATCCAGGTGTGGCAAGAAGTGGTGGAAGAGACGGAAGAGGAGGGCGGCCAAAGATGGATGGAGACGACACACCGTCGTAGTACGTCATGTGATTAGGTTACCAAGGCGTTGGGAGTTTTTTTCTTCTCGAGTTTGGGGTGTTTGTTTCAATGTTTCAAGCATGAACATTGGCGCTGGCGCTGGTTTATTATTCCACTAACTCTCAAAATCCAAAATCTCATTTCAATTCGTTTCATTTCGAGTGTGGGAATTTTTTGGAAGTCTTTGTTATTATTTTGTCTTTCGTGTTGCAATTGTCCCATTGTCAAGTTTGGTGTAGGGGAGCACAAATAATTTTACATTAAATTAGGTACAGATTCGTATTTATATGTATATAGACTTGTATTCATACATATCTACTCGTACATATACATATTTATGTATGAATAAAATTTAAACTGTAACTAATAACGAAAATGTAATAAAAAAAAACAAAACAACGTTGAGTTTCCAAACTTTGCCAAACAACGGCTAAATCACATTTTAGTACTTGCCTCATTAATGATCTCCGAAATTGCATTATTTCTATGTTTAGTGGTTAAGTGACCTTAAGCAGCTATTTATACCCTCACTTTAGTGTGACGAGGGTATATATCATTTGCTACGGAAAAAAGTGTAACACATCGAAGGAGTGATCTAAGACCCTAAGTATGTTCGGAGGAAATCCGTTTTGGGTCATTTTAAGTCGAATGAGCAATGTCCGTCCGTCTGTCTGTCTGTCTGTCCGTCTGTCTGTCCGTCTGTCTGTCTGTCTGTCTGTCTGCCTGTCTGTCTGTCTGTCTGTGTGTCTGCTGGCTGGTGCGCACGATAACTCTCGAAAGGAGTAACCGATTGACTTCAAATTTGGTATGTGGTAATATTTTTTTCTACCTCCGGCTAAGTTCGAAGATGGGCCATATTGGTCCACTCCTTCTAGTACCTCCCCCACAAATGGTTAAAATGTTGTGAAATATTGATTCTTTAATAACTACTATACTACATATTCGAATCTTCGGAAATTCCACACATAGTATTAGTTTATTAGTCGCTATTAACTCGAGAAAAATGGGCGAAGTTGCCACGTCCCTTTAGGTACCTCCCACACAAATGCACCGTTTTGCACCAAAAATTAACAGCTTATAACATTAATAACGGTGTATAAAAATACTTGAAATTTTGCACAGTGTTATGCTTTTATATTGCCTACAGTCCAGAGAAAAATGGGCGTTGTTGCCACGCCCCTTTTGGTACCTCCCACACAAAGGTACCATTTTGCACCAAAAGTTAACAGCTTATAACATTAATACAAGTGTATAATAATACTTGAAATTTTGTACAGTGTAATGTTTTTATAGTGTCTATAGTCCTGTGAAAAATGGGCGTTATCGCCACGCCCCTTTTTGTACCTCCCACACTAAATTGCCAAATCATACCACAATTTAATATCTCGTAACGTTTATACCAGTGCACATAAACGCTTATAATTCGGCGCAGTGCAATGAATTTAAAGTATCTACTGTTCAGCGAAAAATAGGTGTATTTGTTAAACCCCTTCTGGTAGCTCCCACACAAATTGACAGAATAATTCGTGTAATATTCAATATTACATTACTCACAAAGTGAGGGTATGCCTTAGTCGGTTTACCCGACTGAAACTTTCTTACTTGTTTTTTTTTAATTTTAGATAAATATTTAATTTGTTTCTATGAAATAGTGAACATTTCTTGTAAGCGAAACTCATGCTTTTTAAGGCGATTTTAGGTGATTTCAATCGATGCGTATGGAACTCCTATAGTTTTAAGTTAGGTTACATTAGGGCAGGTCAGATTGGTCTAGTTCTCCCGTCCTCTTTTAAAAGTATATCCCCATAATATCCTACCTCAAAGAGGTGAGGTATGTACATGAGAGGTGAAAACTCATGTACATACGTAAGGTGAGCTTTTGAAATTAAATGGTGAACAACGGCAAATAAAATACATCTTAAATTGATTATAAATTTTGTTTTTATGGCTTTTCTTTGTTTCAACTAACGTATAATAATTTAATGTTTAATGAACACGAGTTGTAATTCTCATTTTCAGCATGGTGAATGAAATGGTAGCTCTTCTTCCATATTCTCATTGCCCCACAGCCCTTACATGGAAATCTCCCACCAAAAAATTATATATCAAAAGTCGTAGAAATCGAATGATATTTTGGGTGATGTATTCGAACCCACATTACACTTCCATGACAACTCAATGGTTTTTTTTGAAAATATCGTATTTAGCCACAAAGATTGCTGGTAGTCAGAATTTGTAATATTAACCTATGCATTTTATTTTTGACTGAAAAAAAAATCGGATGGGGCCTTTATATGGGACTGTGTCAAAATATGGACCAATGAGATCACTTGCTCCTTGAAATGGTTCTTGATAAAAAAAATACAAATTGCAGAATTTTTTGTGGATTCTAAAGCGTCTTAAAGCGTAGAAGCTACATAAAACCATGGAACCGAACATTGTTCGTCCCAATCGGTTGAAATTTGTGGCTTTTATAACGTAAAGAAATACAATCGAAAATTTTCATTTCTAAGAAACTTATATGCATAAGATATATTTCCACCAAATTTGTAACTGGTCGATTTTTGTGCTGCCGATTTTTTGACGATTTCGAAAATTTATTTTGACGATTTTTGTGGCCCCATTTTGACGATTTTCGTTCAAACCAACGCAATTCCTTTGCGAAATTTAAAAAATTCATCAAACTTTGATCGCCTCTCCCGAAAAACTACCTTTTTGCACTTAGCATAGTTTAGAATGGAGGTATCGATATATCCTCCACTTTAAGGTGAGGGGATAAATATGATGGTGCCATCAAAAGTAATGCTTTTTTTTGCACAAATTAGGTTGTCACATCCAAGATGTTTTCTCAAAGTAGTCATTTTCGGCATTGGTTATTTAAAAAAATACATTTGCGTTAAGTGTTTAAGTTTGTGTATCTAAAAATACACAATTGTATGCACATTTTTCTTAGGGTTACCTTCTCTTAATTGACCCTAACACAACAATTGCATAGAAAGATTAATTCTATTTTTGCAAATCACTTTGATGCATGTCCCACAGAATATAATGATATTCTGGGTGTTGTTCATCAATTGTTTCGTTCCATATTAATTAGATTTTCCTTTTCACAAAACATAATTTCACTTTCCATTCCATACGGAGCGAGTATTATTGCTTGTGCTCCTCAGCGCCAGCGTCAATATTGACGAAAGACGAAGCCTGTCTATGAATGTGCCGCACACGCGCTTCTTTCTCCCATTACCCAAAAAGCCCACTTGATTTATAAGCAGAGCTGTGGAGCACACTTTTCATACGATACAATGGATGCGTTCGTCGTTATTGAATGTTGTGGCTGGCTTCATTCTCTCTGAAGTTCCCACAACTAATCATGGAAATGGTGAAATAGTCATCGTATGTACCCACACATGCAGGAGTTTAATTGTATGTGAGCGATGTAGGCATATGAGGCAGTAACACTAAGGGTTCAAAAGGGCCTTATACCGCGGCGCCCACATTCCACAAATCACTAAAATAACTATAACTTTAAAATAGCATAAAACATTCCCAGATTTGGATATAAACAATTACATGGACCAAGTAAGAAAGTTCAGTCGTAATCCGACTTACGAATACCCTCACCTTCAGCCGGCAAACGGTGTATGCAATAGACTTTGAGTTTCTAGTACTATTTCTAAGGGATACGAGCCAAAAGTGCAACACATCGAAGGAGTGACCTAGACCCTTTAAGTATGTTCGGCGGATATCCGTTTTGGGTCATTTTAAGTCGAATGAGCAATGTCCTTCCGTCTCTCTGTCTGTCTGTCTGTCGGTCGGTCTGTCTGTCTGCTGGCTGGTGCGCACGATAACTCTCGAAAGGAGTAACCGATTGACTTCAAATTTGGTATGTGGTAATATTTTCTTTTATTTCCGGCTAAGTTCGAAGATGGGCTATATTGGTCCACTCCTTCTAGTACCTCCCCCACAAAGGGTTAACATTTAGTGAAATGTTGATAATTTAATAACTTCTATACTACTTTTTTGAATCCTCTGAAATTCTACACATAGTATTAGTTTATGAGTCACTATTACCTCGAGAAAAATGGGCGAAGTTGCCATGCCCCTTCGGGTACCTCCCACACAAATTGACAATTTTGAACCAAAAGTAAATAGCTTTTAACTTTATTACCAGTGCATACAAAAACTTGAAAATATGTACAGTGTAATGGTTTAATAGTACCTACAAAATAGTGAAAAATGGGCATTATTGCCACGCCCCTTTTGGTACCTCCCACACATATGGACCATTTTGCACCAAAAGATAACAGCTTATATCTTTAAAACCAGTGCATATAAGTACTTGAAATGTTGTACAGTGTAATGCTTTTATCGTACCAAGAGTCCAGAGAAAAATGGGCGTTATTGGCACGCCCATTTTGGTGCCTCGCACACAAATGGAAATTTGTGTACCAAAAGTTAACAGCTTTTACTTTAATACCAGTAGAAATAGTTGAAATAGAAATAGTTGATATTTCGTACAGCGCTTCTATAGTACCTAGAGGTCCACACAAATGGACCATTTTACACCAAAAGTTAACAGCGTATATATTTAATACCAGTACATACTCTAAAGTTACTAAATACAATTTAAATTGATAATAATTTAATTATAACAGAAGAAATAAATAAATTTACTAATATTTTGTTGGGACCCAAGGTGAGGGGATTCATAAGTCGGTTTACCCGACTGAACTTTCTTATTTTTTTTATTGTTACTATCGAATTCCAATTTTTTTCCTGGGTGTACTACAATGCATTCATTTGAAAGATATCAGTCCAACCAATGTTAAGTCGGTTTATTATTATGTTATTAATGTTTGCCAGTAAAATGGGTAATTTGTCATATAGTGCAAACTCTTATTATTCAACCTGATAAAGAATGGGAAAGGTGCCCCCTTTTTGACATTGCTTGTTTACCAAATTTCAATGTACAGTACTGTATAGTATGATAATGTTAAGTTAGGGTGGCAGCCAGCTCACATAGACCAATGTAGGTCCCTAGTGATTCCACGGGTACAGATGACCACTATCGAAACCAACCGTTTGATAAACAGACTTATCAATAGTTCGAATATTGGTATCGGAAAGATCTGTCCGACTTCCTTGAAAGGCCGAGCCCAGTATATTCAGAAATGTCCTTTACTTAATGAGGGACTGTTTCCTGGTATTCTTGAAACCCATTCCTCTCTGGCAGGTATATTAATAATAGTACCTACAAAATAGTGAAAAATGGGCATTATTGCCACGCCCCTTTTGGTACCTCCCACACATATGGACCATTTTGCACCAAAAGATAACAGCTTATATCTTTAAAACCAGTGCATATAAGTACTTGAAATGTTGTACAGTGTAATGCTTTTATCGTACCAAGAGTCCAGAGAAAAATGGGCGTTATTGGCACGCCCATTTTGGTGCCTCGCACACAAATGGAAATTTGTGTACCAAAAGTTAACAGCTTTTACTTTAATACCAGTAGAAATAGTTGAAATAGAAATAGTTGATATTTCGTACAGCGCTTCTATAGTACCTAGAGGTCCACACAAATGGACCATTTTACACCAAAAGTTAACAGCGTATATATTTAATACCAGTACATACTCTAAAGTTACTAAATACAATTTAAATTGATAATAATTTAATTATAACAGAAGAAATAAATAAATTTACTAATATTTTGTTGGGACCCAAGGTGAGGGGATTCATAAGTCGGTTTACCCGACTGAACTTTCTTATTTTTTTTATTGTTACTATCGAATTCCAATTTTTTTCCTGGGTGTACTACAATGCATTCATTTGAAAGATATCAGTCCAACCAATGTTAAGTCGGTTTATTATTATGTTATTAATGTTTGCCAGTAAAATGGGTAATTTGTCATATAGTGCAAACTCTTATTATTCAACCTGATAAAGAATGGGAAAGGTGCCCCCTTTTTGACATTGCTTGTTTACCAAATTTCAATGTACAGTACTGTATAGTATGATAATGTTAAGTTAGGGTGGCAGCCAGCTCACATAGACCAATGTAGGTCCCTAGTGATTCCACGGGTACAGATGACCACTATCGAAACCAACCGTTTGATAAACAGACTTATCAATAGTTCGAATATCGGTATCGGAAAGATCTGTCCGACTTCCTTGAAAGGCCGAGCCCAGTATATTCAGAAATGTCCTTTACTTAATGAGGGACTGTAGCAAAACAGGTGCTCAATGCTCTCCACTTCTTCCTCATCACTATACTTCGGATTTTTTGCATATTTTAACTTTTCATCCGCTTGGAACCAAACTTTGAATTTAGATGTTATATCGTTCAAATATAGAAAAATCTTAGTGGATTTGGATAATATGCAAAAAATATATTTGAACGATAAAACGACTAAATACAAAGTTTGGTACCAATCGGATGACACATTAAAATATGGAAAAGTTCGAGGCCTACTCATTACAATAGCTCTTACAGATGTCATTGGACTCAATACCTAAACTTCTGGGGTGTTCGCCGATCAGGCAGTGTCCCGTCGGAACTGCTATAAACGTAGATGTTTCTAGTGCGAGGAGATATTTTGACTTTCTCAGGTTATATTGCCCAGATTTGTTAGCTATATCAATACTGAGTTCATTACAGTGTACTTCGAAGACAACCTTATCATCAAGGTTCGAACCATCTGTGTAGATGGTTTCTGTTTCCTGGTATTCTTGAAACCCATTCCTCTCTGGCAGGTATATTAATGGTGAAGTTCCACTCGATGTTGTAGACCGTTGGTATTAGCCCACTCGGTCCATTACATAGTATTACATTAGATATTCTCATGTGGCCGTAGTTCTTATACATCCTCATTGATAGACAGTTCAATAGTAATGCCGCTCTGGTGGCAACTGAATGGGCAGTAGATGGAGAAGGGCTTGTAGAAACTCAATCGCTGTAGCCCTCAACGCTCCTTATGCCTAGGCATACAGTCCACCACTCCACAATGTCATACCACAGTATTAGACGAGCTACTGCTATATAAGTATATAAATATATCCAATGGACGATTTTATGGAGGGATGCCTTAACGCGACCCTACAGGAATATAAGGCTTTCCTTACACGTTGCAGTACATTAAGTCTGAAAAACAATTTCCTGTCTAGAATTATTCCTAGATATTTGGCATTTTCAGAAAAGATGTTCCATTTATCCGAGGATGGTCCTCATGAGGGAGATTATTCTACCTAGTAAAGTAAACCAATTCTGTATTTTTTTGCTTAATGCTAAAACCGCTGCTTCTGGCCCATTTAGCCAAGTTGTTCAGCACCACCTGTTGGATGTCTCTGAGGACGTTTTCTAATTTGCAGGATACCGCGATTGGCACGCCATCCGCATATTCCACGACTTTGCAGCCACAACGGCCTAGATCTAACAAGATTCCATTCACCGCTAGGTTCCACATTAGTGGAGAACAGTACTCCACAGAGTATGATTAATATTAATAACAGTCATACGTCCAGATGGTAAGTGGAAATCAATTTGTCTTTAATAACTGATAACTGATAAGAAGACAAGGGTGCGATTAAGTATTAAGAGTATCACATACACACTACCGCAGGGCGTTTCAAATGAAAAGCCGCGGAAAAGTGAAGCTTGCCATCTTTTAGAGAGAATGTATGCTGCCCGTCAGTCTGCATGAACGGCTGGAGCACCCTTCAAATTGTGTATGTTTTTTTAACTGTTGACACAATTTGACGATAGATCACATTCAGACATGTTCCATATTCTCCTAGATTTGAAATTTTGAGGAATTTTTAAAAATTGTACTTTTTTGCATAGGCAAAGTTATGAAAAAGAACTGGATCAAAACAAATAATGGATTTTCTGACTTGTACTTTCTTGGGACAAAAAACGAGACTCGAATAATAATTTACCAAACAAGTACAGACTGGCGATGTAACGAATATTCGCATTCGCATATGCGAACGCGAATTATTCGCATTATTTTACCATTCGCTTTCGCATTCGCAAAAACCATCTTTGGATTATTCGCTTTCGCTTTCGCAAAAAAAAATATATTTCAGTATTCGCTTCCATTTGGTAAAAGTGCCAAAACTCCTTATTCCCTTCACACAATTTGAAGATATTAATACCAAGGGTCAAACTATTATTCGCATTCGCTTTCGCAAAAATGCATATTTTACTAATCGCTTTCGCATTCGCACGAAATGTATTTCAATATTCGCTTTCGCTAAAGTCACTTTCGTTACATCCCTATTACAGACATACACAATTCTCCCCGAAGAAACAAATTGAACCTCACTGACAGTCTCGACTTGAATCAAACCCTTCGGCATAACATCCAAACGTATTATTTAATTAAAAGGCCTCCTAAAACTATATCTCATGTGCAATTGACTAATTGCAGATCCAGCCATGGGGCAGATTGCTAACAACACCGGTGGAACGAGTGTTTGTTTGCCTATTCATAACATCCCCGGACAATGACAACAAATGCCCCAGAGTCGAGTCTGGGGTGCCGGTGTGTCGGGGGTGCACCACAAGTGGAATTGTGAGTTTGACTGGGCCCAGTTAGTTTGCCTGAGTGGCTTACATTAAACGAGCAGACAGACAGACATACAGGCGGACAGACAGACATCCAAGTAAAGAAGCAACGCGACACGCAGAGCACGTTGTGATGCTGTGCCACTGAAGATCACTCGATCTTCAAATGGGGGAAATTTTTTTAAATTTTTGTTCTCTAGATTCAGGTTTGGCCAATTGGTCTGGCGGGTGTTTGTTTTCCAACATTCGAAGTCGTCATTATGAACTCAACAACATGTTGTTGCTTGTTTGTTTGGATGGATATTGTTATTGCTGCTGCTGTTGCCGGTGATTATGCTGATGCACATGCTGTTGATGATGATGATGATGAGCAGCAGCAATACATTGCAGCCATCCATTTTACAATGGCCAAGAAAATGCAGTCAATGTCGCGTGTATGTGTGACTGGGTCTTTAGTTTGTTGCACAGCCGATGTATAGGTGGTATTGACATAAACTCGTTTTTCCTTTGCCACCAAATTATTTTCCTTTGGGGGCATTTTCCCAGCAGCAGTAAACACGCTGCTCCACTCAAGAAATAGTGTGGCATGGAGCCAACGACGTCGTATCGTAAATGTTCCAACAACGTGATATACGGGGTTTACAAACGCTGAAAGCTGAATAGTGGAGACTGGAGACGGACTAGTCACTAGTGAGACTAGTTAAGGCTACCGATGACGAACTTGCCGTCATGGGTTTATGTGCCTGCTAGTGGTGGTGCTCCGGCAGATGGCACTAGCCAGCCCCCTCTGATCAGCAACGCGCGCATACCAACACAATAAACAATTTCACTTTCTTTGTGAATAATAATGACCCTATTCATAATATCGTAGCACTGCTGCTAACTATGAGTACTAGCAACAAAAATGCATCATACTAAAGTCTAGTACGGCTACAGACTGCGGTCGGTCTTTGGCAGACTACCGCAGTTGAAGAAACGGGAGCAATTTCGGATGTTGCGGTTTGGCTACTTCGAGTTGCATCCTAATATGCATCGCCACAGAGCGCCTCAGAAAACTGTCATTTTTTGGCTAAGCCAAAAGTTTCTCCACATTTTCACAAACAATAAACACAAAAAAAGGTTCACAAAACGTGAGATGTGCGCATGCGCATACTTCAAGTTTAACGCCTTCTGTGTATGCGGCTATCTTTGAATTATGAATGCAGTGACGCGATTGCGTATCATTAAAACATAATCTTGTCACGCCGACGGCCAACAACGAACTTATCCGACACTGAGACGAAACGGTATATTTGCAACGCAAATATGTCAGACAAGGCGAGAAAAAGTCGGGAAAATACTCAACTATAGCGTTGACCAGAGACTTCATCTTATTCACAAAAGCGTTTAAGGTAATATTCAAATTGTCATATCAATACCTCTATTCTAAAACAGGCTAAGTCGACATAGCATGTTTTAGGGAGATTGCAAAAGGAGTGGACCAATATGGCACATCTCCAAACTTAGCTTCAGATAGAAAAAAATAATACCACATACCAAATTTGAGGTTCTTTTGGAGAATTATCGTGCGTTCCAGCAGACAGACGGACGGACATTGCTAATTCGTCTTAAAATTACCCAAAACGAATATCCCTGGGGGTACAATAACAATTAATACCGCTCGCAAAAAAAATCAAAATCGTTGGATTACTATTTAATTCCACAAGTGCTTTAAAAACAAAAGCAGCGTTAGAATATTCCGTAACGAATATAAAGTTGTTTTAAAAAATAATCATTTATTATTGTTTTGCAGAAAGTGAAACAAGCAGGCCACATATCTCTCCAATTCTTAGAATTTCGCCAAAACCTTTTCTATGAAGAACAAATACTGTTCTTTGCCCTCTAATTGTGACATGTTTCTGACCATAGCACAATAATTAAAATCGAAAATAAATGATAACTATTATCTGTATTCAAAAACAATAAATACAATTTCTAGAGATTACTTATTATTGAGACCAAAACAAAAATATGATTCATTGTAAATTGAAGTAGTTTAAGTGCACTCATAACGAAAATTTAGTAAAAAAAATTCAGAACAATAAAGACCATTTTCTATTTAGCACATATCGATACCTTCATTCCAAAGAATGCTAAGTCGATCTAGCATGTTTCCAGAGACATTTAAGGGCAAAATTAAAAACAATTTTGCCCTTAAATCAAAAATTTAATACGTCTTTGTTTGAAGAATAAAATTCTTTAAACTTATGAAAATTTAGTTGATTTCAAAGAAATTTGTATTCGTCTAAAGCAAAATTCCTTACTTCTATGATAAGATGCCCATAACACTATGTCATGTTGACTTTAACGTTACGTAATAAAATTAAAGAAATTATAATTGATTGTAGTACAACTGTTATTAGCTCAAGTATAAATTTTAATAGTTTGTAAGATTTTTTCCTTAAAATTGTAGAAATTCCCATGTCATGTTTTTAATGTCATGTTTTTTGGTAACGTTGAATTAATAATTAGTTATCTTTTAAGTTAAGAAGTCATTTTTAACTGCGAGAGGAAAATGTAGACTCTTTTTGTTCGCAAAATTGAGAATTATACTGAGAGTTACAGTGAAGTTAGCTTGAAATTTTTTGGAATCAGTTCTTGTGGAGCGGTTGAAGAGAAAGGTTGTGTGCGCTTGTGCGAGTGGACATTTTTAATTCTACAATAATAGCATCAATGTCGGCAGTGTGTGTGCCATCTAACTGGATATTTCGATTGGTGGCTCATACGACGATGAGACAAAAAGGGGTACATGCAAAAATGTGAATGTGTGCGTTGTAGTTACGCGAATTGATAACAAAAAGAGTCATAAAAGTTCCTGTGCGTTTACGAATTTATTACTTTGAAAAAAAAAATGCAGAAATGTGTGCATGTAGTCTAATGTTGTTTTTCCGTAAAAAATAAATAAACAGTTATTTTGCGCATTAAATAGAATATCGTTAGCTAACATGCAAATTTGCTAAATCCAATTTTATCAAAATTGATATTTTTATAGAATGATAGAGCATATAAAAATACATTATATAGAAAAAGGAAACACCATTATGTTGTTTTCCCCCTTTGGCAGTGATACGTTCACACAAAAATGCAATACATGTGACGTCTGTAAAACAAATTGATATTTATAATTAAAAATTATTTATATTTAAGCGGAACAAATAAAAGAACATTCACGTATTTGCAGAATGAAAATTATATAATTTAGAAACAGTTAGAAAGTTTTTTTGGAAGCTGATCTCAATCTATTCCTCAGAGATCATAGAATGCCAATATATTAATCTTATTAAATTCGGTATAACATTTTTGTAAACATTTGGCGGTGTAAATCGAATTTATTAATTACATAAAAATCGCAATATAAAAACATCTATAGGAGTTTTTGGTAATTTCGGAACCGGTGAAGATAGCACAAAATGCTTTGATGGGTAGTAGTATGACCGCTAGGACTTTCTAATTCGACAATAGGCATGTTTTCGTTACACCATAAGTGCTTAATTTGTATGGAGAGCTAAGCACTATTAGTTCCCGATGTAGTTTGGTGCTTGTGGTCCTGTCTTAATCGAGTATTATGTTGCCAGATTGGGCACCCTATATTTAGCAATATGGCATCCCATTTTTGGAGAAATTGTTTTCAATTACTGTGAATTAACGCGAAGAAGAAGAACAAAACTGGGAAATTATTTTAATATTTGCAAAAAGAGTGTAAACAATTGAACATAGAATAGCAAATATATGTTTTATAAATACTTTTCACGAATTTTTTGTCTGTTTCGCACTGTTCTTTCTTCGCAACTCATGACACCATTGCTACCAGATAGTGTAAATCCGCCACTTATTGCTTATGTGTCAGTTAGTGGAAGTCAGCTGTTTTCGTTGCAAAGTGCTAAACTATAATTGCTAGCTTGTAACGAAAACATGTCTAATATGTATGTGTGTTCATTTTATTAATATTCCTTTTGGTAACTATTATTACATTAACGGCCAATTCCACAATCTCCGGTTATCCTACAGTTATGTAGAGCTAACCTACAGTTATAGGTGTCAACTTATATGCAATTTTTATTTTTTAACTGTGAGTTAGCTCTAACCGGAGGTTGTGAAGTTGGGGGTAAGATTATTTTTTAAATTCTCTTGTTCATTACAACTTTGAAATAAATGCTAATCGTTTTCAGATATTGCAAGGACTCTATTGACGAAGAGTTACACGCATTTCAACTAGGAACAATTTTGAAAAATATCATTTGTTTGTTCATTAGAATAAATATTCCCTCTAATATGAAGAAAAGTAGACAAAACACAATGGCTTAGGGTATCGTCAGGTATGTATGCTGTGCAGCATACTAAATAAACTGTTTATGGAAATCAAATATTTTAATAAAGAAGCAAATAATAAAAAGTAAAAGCGTTAGAGGAAGACCACAGTGGTCAACTCTAGTATAGAGGAAGACCACAGTAGTCAACTCTAGTATAGAGAGAAAGACCACAGGCCACACAACCAATTTAGCAGACCAATCTTCCGTTGTAGTTGAAGTAAATCCGACTATATGTATTGAAATATTTTTTTTGGTTAATAAACTATTTTTCTAAACATCCTTATATAAGGGCGCTATTTTCTATGTTCCCATTCTCCTGGGTGGAGCCTGGATTTTACTGCTAATTCCAAACTGCCCTATTATGTTGCAAAGTAACAATCTATTTTACGTATATCATATATACATATGTATTCATGGCATATATATGCTGTATGTGTATGATTTACATATGAAAGTGTTTTGTATTACGTATAATAACTAATATTACTACGTACTAATAACACGCTGCCTATAAGGACGGATTTACCAACGGACTAAACTGTGTGTAAAGAGAACCGTACTTATGTTTGGACAAAGAGGTGTCATGCAGTAATGTACATTTGTTCGTGCACCCTACACTACTTTCGACGGCAGTGTTCTATTTTCGAGGGTAAACATTTTGCACCTTTGGGAGACCAATCTGAGGAAAGTGTGGACTAAAGAATAAAGTCGATTTTTCTAATTTGCAGTGCCAAATATGCGCTTCAGTTGCTTAATATGCATAAAAAACATCCCTAAAAATGGGGAAGGCGTGATGAAATGTTCTACAAAAATGTTGGGCATAACATTTTAATATGTATGTCAGAATACACCAAAGCTCAAAACTTATCACAAACACCAAAAAATAGAATAATTCCAGTCAAAAATACACTTCGTGTAGCAATGTTATTCATGCGACCCACTGGTCGAAGCAATAGTGATACCATTAAAGATGGGTGTAACTGGAAGTTATGTGTTTATGGGTATTTGTGATCAGTTGTGGGCTTGATGTATTCTGATATATTTAGTAAAATTTTATGGCCAACATTTTTGTAGAACATTTCATTTTTAGCGATGTTTTTACTATTTACTAAAGTAGAACCCAAAATGACCATTAGGTGGGGATGCTAGAGGATTAGTATGTTCCACAAAAATACTGGCCTCAATTGTAAAGAACAGATATTTTCATATGCCGATATGCTGCACAAACAGACAAGAGGGGGGAATTTTAATTTGTTGTTCTTCAGGATAGGGATCAAAGTTTGCTGACATTTTTTTAAATTTGTATGGAATTTCTTTATAACGCATACCGAACGCCCTGTACTGTTTTGTGAATAACCTTTGATTGGGTTGACATATTTAGAATTTAAAAATTATGCCCGTTAAAATATGCTATGACGACTTAACATTCTTTGGAATCTAAAATGTCAAATTTAAAAAAAAAATGGTGAATTTCACAATTTTTGTGGAGGTTTCAGAATGGGTTTGACAAATGTGCCTAATTTTCACCTTACAATAGGTGCTACGAAAAAAAAGAAGTGCACAAAATTCCAAGCGTTATCAAAGTCAAGTTATTCCCGAGTTGATGACAATGTGTGCATTTCCAGAACAATAGGTTAAGTTACAAGGCATTCAATAATTCACTACATATTACATCATTGTGGGAGAGGTAGCAAAAAGAGTGGGCCAATATCCTTATCCACCTTCGAACTTGCCATGAGTTAGAAGAAAATATAAATAAAAGTCAACCAAAAGCACAAACGGTCATATGTTCGGACGGACGGACATAGCTCAAATGACTTGAAATGTCCTGAATTTTGGTTTTTACTTTACAACGACAGTACTTTCATTCCACCATGACCACGTCTTGTTGCAATGTGTTATTGTTTGAAAACGAAATACTTTTAGATACCACATTACTGTTTTGTTGTACAACTCTCTTCGCATAGGATTGGCGTAAGGATTCACATGCGATGTGCGATGGGGGTTTTCCTATCTGTCGTACCATTGGCAACCAGACTGACCACATTTCTGCATCGCAGAATGAATTGATAATAAATATATTTTTGATCTACAATGAATGCCTCTTCTCCACCGACATCATCTCCACCATTACCACCCCAAAACAAATACAAAAAGAAATGCTGCAATACTGAAATAACTTCATTTCGATGAGATCTTGTTGTACCTATTGATGTTGTTGTTGTTGCGGTCTCGTTGTGGCAGACAAAAGTGAAACTGAACTCAGACGAGTTTCAAATTGAAGCAGAGATTGAATTGGTCCAGTTTTTCATTTGTTTGTTAAAAATGAAAATGCGGTTGCATAAATACGTCACACGACTTTTGATTTCTACACGAATGACATTCGCCAAAACATTTTGCGAATGCATTGTCAATTAACACTTTTGTCCATTGGCACGACAATGAAAATTGTTTTTAAATTCTTTGTAAATGGCCTTCATAAGACTATCAAACGATTGTAAAGGTCTCCTTTACATTTAGTTCGATAAAACTCATTCCATTTACGTACTACTATTGTTGGGCGTATAATTAATGTAAATGTCGACGAGACAAGACCGCTCTGGAAACCGTAAATGTGATTGATGGAAACTCTGTTGAAATGGTCTCCTAAAAACACTTATTTACAAATTAATGATTTAATATAATAATTTTTTGTTGGGTCACGGGCGTTTATGTTTATTGAAAACTGATAAGATTATGTTCGAAAATAAGTCACATAGATACACCGATTCAGGCATTCGTATGTATGTATGTGTTTTAAGGTGATTTGGCGAAGAAAGTGGCATCATAAATACATACAAACATACATAATCATGTACATACAGACATACATGCATATAATTTAGTTTTGAGTGATTGTGGAATACACACATACATACATATGTACATGCACCCATTCATACATTCATACATATTCAGTAATGAATATGAATGAATGGCAAATGCAACCACAATAGAAGGCATTGACTTCTGCAAATCCCACGGACGGTTCGGCTCGACCACAATAATATGTATGATTTTTTCTATGAACATATGCATGTATGTACGTACACCTATTTACTTACTATGTATCATGATATCTTGCCACTAATTATGTACAACTTAACTTAAAATGTACCAATCGAAGGAGTCTAAGTGGGTGCAGAGGTCCTAATACGAGGGTTGCTATATATATTTCTGGCCTAGGCAACACCAGTGTGTTAAAAATTCACCTCCAAAACATGGTTTTTGAACGCTTCAACAGCGTCTTCTGGCGACGAAAATCGTTGACCTCCAAAACATGGTTTTTGAACGCTTCAACAGCATCTTCTGGCGACGAAAATCGTTGACCACGCATTTTTTTCTTGTTGTGCGGAAATAAAAAGAAGTATTGAGTGCCAACTCAGAGCTGTACGACGGATGACCCATCAATTCGCCGTTTTGGCCGGTCAAAAAGGCACTGGTTTGAGCCGATGTGTGAGAGCTCGCATTGTCATGGTACACAATGATTCGTCTTCTCTTGTTCGTTTTTCGAATTTCTTCGAAGACTTCAGGCAAACAAATTGTTGCTCAAGCAGAACAGTCGCCACATGACCAGTTTTGCCGAAGAAGCAGGCGACCATTTGCTTCGAAGTGCTTCTTCCACGAACGACTTTCGTTGGATTTGACTCGTCTTCGAAGACCCACACGGTCTTCGAAGACGAAGACCGTGTGGGTCTTCGAAGACGAGGGCTCATACGCATAGATTTCGCATAGATCCAAGATTCGGGCTCATACGCATAGATCCAAGATTCGCCGTTTTTGGAAGACCTTCGTCCTGCAGCGAGCGTCGGCCACGATTGAATTCATTAAACTAGTTTTTTACAGTGCTATAGGCTGGTGCTTCATCGCCATACAAAGATTTATGTTCCTCGATGCACTCTTGTCGTGATAATCCACGTCGAAAGTTGTGAAAAATGATCGCACGAAAAAGTTCACGAGTTAATTCCATTTTTTTTGCCAAATTAATTTAAGTCCAATGGAAATGTCAGATGGCGCCAGACAACACTTAGTGTTGCCTAGGCCAGAAATATATAGCAACCCTCGTATTGTTTATTCCAACCAGAACTGTGGAGCCAGGAGTCCACCTTTGTTCGTGTGAAGGTTTTCGGGTATAAATAAACCCCAGTTACCAATTTCAGCCCGATCAGTCGATATCAAAATATGGACCTATATTGCCCATTTTCAATCCCAAGAAGTACCTATACCAAATTTGAGCCACCTAGCTCAGGTATTATACTTATAGATTGTAGCGTGATTTATGACGGACGGACGGACATCGCTAAATCGTCTTAGAATTTTAAGATGATAAGGAATATATATACTTTATGGGGTCTCTGATCAATATTTAGAGATGTTACAAACAGAGTGACAAATTGAATATACATCCTGTGTTGGAAAAAAACAGCACCTAGCATCTAGTGCTTCATAATCGCAAAATCGAGAAATTGTCAATTTGTTGAGACAAGTCATAAAAAACTCCTCTAACAAATATGAAAACTTCAGTCGGGTCAAACGACTCACTTCACTCACTTAATAAATAAACACAGAAAACAGTTTTGTTGCCTCTACTATCATGCGATTCCATTAGGACAATCAACATTTTGTTTGTGGTGTACTTCTGCTTCCATGTTGACAACAATCATATTTTGTTGCGACAACTGGTAGCCAAAATTATCTTTTGCATGTTACCACAACCAAATTGTTTTAAAAATTGGTTGTTCCGACTAACAAGTCATGTACTACCGTCAATTTATTAAAAACAGTTTTCATTAATTTTTATTTTAGTTATTGGTCAAAAAACCAAACAATTCATAACAAAATTAAATATCCTATATTACAAATTCATCATTATTATGAGATGTGGAAATATTTGACACAAATGTTAGTACACGAGAGTACAATGCGAAAATATGGCTTAACCTTGTGCTTTCATGATTGTTGCTTTTATTTTCTGTTTATTTTTCACAACATATTCTGCATTCAAAACATTGTTATCTACACGAAATTATATTTGACTACATACTCGTACATCGTTCTTGAACAAACTGTTGAAGATTTTTTATGTCGAATAATTTTATTTTTTATTTGTCATGTATCAACAAAAGTACAGCAACCAAGCTTTCGGTTGTATTTCCCAAAATATATTTAATTATTCGAAATTTGAGATATAATTGGGATAACAAAAAAACGATCATTTATTAATAAACTTTGGTCTATTGATACAATTTCTGTTGACCAGAATAAAACATTAGTTGTCACTACCAAATACTATATACTATATTGAATATTTAAAAGTTGTTACTAGAACTAACCGAGTGTCAATGAAAAAACTATCTTAAATTGATTGATACAACCATCGATTTAGTTGCAAGAAATTTCATTTGATCTTATCCATGTTATTATTGTTGTTTCAACTATTTATATAAAAATACAACCGGCACACCGTGCTTGCAATGGACTTTTTGGTGTTAGTACCATTTTTATACCCTACACCACACTGTGGTACAGGGTATTATGACTTTGTTATACCCTACACCACACTATGGTACAGGGTATTATGACTTTGTGCATTTGTTTGTAACACCTAAAAGGAGAACAGATAGACCAATTGTTTATTATACCGATCGCCTCAGAATCACTTTCTGAGTCGATTTAGCCATGTCTGTCTGTCCGTCTGTCCATGTATTCTTGTAATCAAAGTGCAGGTCGTATTTATGGTCCGATTGTGATGAAATTTATCATAGTGCTCTTTTTTGGCCAAGGACGATCCCTATTGAAATTGGTTAAAATCTGTTCAGATTTGGATATAGTCCCCATATATATGTTTCACCCGATTTGACATGCAAGCGCCGTAGAAACCACATTTTACATCCGATCTTTATGCAATTCGGCAGAGAGAGTTTTATTATTACGTGAATGAACACTATCAAATTCGGAGAAAATCCGATCAGATTTAGATATAGCCCCCATATATATGTTTCACCCGATTTGGCATGTAAGCGCTGTAGGAACTGTATTTTAAATCAGATCAGTACGAAATTTGGCAGAGAGAGTTCTCTTATTACATGAATAAACACTGCCAAATTCGGGGAAAATCGGTTCAGATTTAGATATAGCCACCATATATATGTTTCACCCGATTTAACATTTAAGCGCTGTAGAAATCGTGTTTTATATCCGATCAGTACGAAATTTAACAGAGAGAGTTCTCTTATTACACGAATAAACACTGCCAAATTCGGGGAAAATCGGTTCAGATTTAGATATAACCACCATATATATGTTTCACCCGATTTAACATTTAAGCGCTGTAGAAATCATGTTTTATATCCGATCAGTACGAAATTTAACAGAGAGAGTTTTCTTATTACATGTATGAACACTGCCAAATTCGGGAAAAATCGGTCCCAATATATATGTTACACCCAATATATATGTTCCCAATATATATGTTACACCCGATTTGACATGTAAGCGCTGTAGAAACCGTGTTTTATATCCGATCAGTACGAAAATCGGCAGAGAGAGTTTGCTTATTACATGTATGAACACTGCCAAATTCTTATCGCAATGCCCATTTTCGCATTGGTAGGTAGGTGTAGGGTATTATATAGTCGGCCCCGCCCGACTTTCTGTTTTTCCTTACTGGTTTTATTTGTGATAGTACCATTTTGTACAGTATTCTGAATTTAGGTGAGTTCATGTCGTTAGGCTTAACCCCACCGTGCTCTAAAAACCTGGGTGAATGCGTGCGTCGACCAACAACCCCACTCACAATGACCATGAGTACCAATCAATTCCCTGTTTCCGGACACTTTTGATATCCTCCTTGGTTAGGAGCGCATCCCATCTAAAACTCCGTGTCATTCTATGGGCGCCCGGTTGGTTTGCAACTCCAAATCCGAGGTTTCAAAAGTCACCACGTTGCACCCAAAAGTCAGGCCGAAACCTGCGTTCCGAGAGCTTTCCTGACTCCCGTGGTAACATACATACCATGTTGACTTCGAATTTTGAAACACTCGTAGCTATTAAACTAATACACGCTGAAAAAAATCGCTTCTGTGGTATATAGCACCAAAGATATTCTGCTTGAAACATACATATGTTTAGGGTACACTCCAAATATATAATATTTGACACACACAAATATTATATGTTTAGGAGGATGTTGTTCCAAATAAAAGTATGTATTTTCATTTGGAAATAATAGTTGTTAAATCTAATCAGGAAGTGATTCCAAGTCGATCGACAATTAACGGTGGTTCTATCTCTTCTCCATTTGGGTGTTACAAAAAAATGCACAAATAATATTCTGGACCACGCCACCCAATTCTCAGAATTGAATCCCAAAATCATGTGTTGTACTGTAATGATTATTTTATTTATTAAAATAATGATTTATTATTATTATTTATTATTGTGTTCCAAATCAATGAGATAAAAAATGCTCTACAGTGTTATTTTACTATTTAATCGAAAAAAGGCTTTTTATAGTTTTCATATATATATTGTGTAATTAATGTTGAGACGTCATAGTTCAATATAAACAATATTTATTACAAGTATATATTAATTAGTGTAAGGGGAAACATCTGGAAAAGGGTAAAAATAAAAAATTTACTTAATACACACAGAAAACATTTTGGTTGCCATCATAGTTCAACATAAACAATATTTAATACAAGTATATATTAATTAGTGTAAGGGGAAACATCTGGAAAAGGGTAAAAATAAAATATTTACTTAATACACACAGAAAACATTTTGGTAAATAATTCAACCGAATTTTAGTAGTTCTGTCTATTATCATGAGATTCCATCACGACAACCAACATTTTGGTTGTGGTATACTTCTGCTTTCATGTTGTCAACAATCATATTTGGTTGCGCCAACTACGAACGTGGTGGCTAAAATTATCTATTGTATGTTGCCACAACCAACTGTTTTAAAAAATTGGTTGTTTTGCCAATTTATCAGTCATGTACTACCGACAATTAATTAAAAACAGCTTTCATTAGTTTTTATTTTATTTATTAAACAAAAAAATCAAACAATTCATAAAAAATTAAGAATCCCATATTACAAATCGTCGGTGCGCCGACAAAAACTCCTATGTGTAATTTTTCGAAATTTTTTTATTGTCGAATTAGAACGTCCTAGCGGTCAAACGACTACCCACCAAAGCACTTTGCGCTATCTTGACCGGTTCCGAAGTTACCAAAACTTCTATGTGTATCCCTCTATAGCAATGCTCCGACAAAAACTCCTGTGTTGTAGGCACAGCCTGTCCCAAGGGATAGAAGGTTGGCTTAGATTCACGCCAAAAAACGGCTAATGAGGTTTTGTTCAGAATGATCCCCTCTATTCGACAATGAATAGATCAAAATTGGATCTGCTTCCATTCGCGAGTTATCGCGAAAACAGTACAAATACAAAATTAATAGCTTTGATTTGTAAAGAAAACCGCGGAAATTTAGAACTGTAACACAATTTCCTTTAAATATGATTATTTGCAAGACGCTTTGTAACGTCCGCGACATTTGCCATGTTTTTATATTGCGAATTTTGTGTAATCCATAAAACCGACTTACGCCGCCAAATTTTTCCTAAAATATTAATAAGATTAACATATTTGCATTCTATAATCTCTGAGGAATAGATTAATATCAGCATTTTCGCGAAAAATATCCCTCGACGAATAAATTTTGTACAAAAAAAATATTTCGGAATTATTTTACTATATAATGCTATTATCTCGCGAATGAACAGTTCTAGGGAAAAGTAGTCAAAGGATGTTTGGGAGATAAGCGAAAGGCTTACAACTCTTTCTTTAACAAACAAAATTTATATTAATTTGGTAAGGAATTACAGTGTGTTAAAACTTTTGTATGCTTTTCCCTTTATATGAGGCATATTTTGATTTGACACATTGTAAATCCCTACCAAATTATTATAATTTTTTTTTTGTTAAAGAAAGACTTGTAGTCGTTTTTAATATCTCCCACACTTTTTTGACCACTTTTTCCTAGGACTGACCGTTCGCGTAATAATAGCATTATATAGTTAAACAAGTAAGAAAGTTTCAGTCGGGTAAACCGACTAAGGTATACCCTCACTTTGTGAGTAATGTAATATTGAATATTACTCGAATTATTCTGTCAATTTGTGTGGGAGTTACCAGAAGGGGTTTATATAATACACCTTTTTTTCGCTGAACATTAGATACTTTAAATTCATTGCACTGTGCCGACTTATAAGCATTTATGTGCACTGGTATAAACGTTATGAGACATTAAATTGTGGTATGATTTGGGAATTTTGTGTGGGAGGTACAAAAAGGGGCGTGGCAATAACGCCCATTTTTCACAGGGCTATAGACACTATAAAAACATTACACTGTAAAAAATGTCAAGTATTTTTATACACTGGTTTTAATGTTATAAGCTGTTAACTTTTGGTGCAAAAAGGTACCTTTGTGTGGGAGGTACCAAAAGGGGCGTGGCAACAACACCCATTTTTCCCTGGACTGTAGGCAATGTAAAAGCATAATACTGTACAAAATTTCAAGTATTTTTATACACTGTTATTAATGTTATTTGTGTGGGAGGTACCAAAAGGGACGTGGCGACTTCGCCCATTTTTCTCGAGGTGATAGCGACTAATAAGCTAATACTATGTGTGAAATTTCAAAAGATTCGAATAAGTAGTATAGCGGTTATTAAAGAATCAATATTTCACAACATTTTAACCCTTTGTGGGGGAGGTACTAGAAGGAGTGGACCAATATGGCCCATCTTCGAACTTAGCCGGAGATAGAAAAAAATATTACCACATACCAAATTTGAGGTCAATCGGTTACTCCTTTCGAGAGTTATCGTGCGCACCAGCCAGCAGACACACAGACAGACAGACAGACGGACGGACGGACATTGCTCATTCGACTTAAAATGACCCAAAACGGATTTCCTCCGAACATACTTGGGGTCTTAGGTCACTCCTTCGACGTGTTACACTTTTTTCCGTAGCAAATGATATATACCCTAGTCACACTAAAGTGAGGGTATAATAATTCTGAACTTAATGTTTTTTGTTCGAAATGTATTCGTCGCGGGATGTTTATGGCGGAAATGCTAGTGCCAATATATCCCTCAGAAATCATAGAATGTAAATATATTAATTTTAATAAATTCGCAATAATACTTTTGTAAAAATTTAGCGGTGTAAGTCGAATTTTTGGATTACAAAAATGTCGCTATAGAATAATATAGCAAATATCGCGGACATTACAAAGCGTCTTACAAAAGTTCATATCTATAAGAAATTATGTTATAGTTTTAAATTTCCGCGATTCAATGTAATAAAGTTCGGTTTTTGGTTAAAAATTGTTTTTATCGCGATAACTCGCGAAAGGAAACAGATCAGATTTTGATTTCTTCTTATCTGAGTAGAGGGGGTGATTTTGTACAAAACCTCATTAGCCGTTTTTAGACACAATCCAGGCCAACTTTCGTTTGCCTGAGATATGCTGTGAACATTGAAATATCAAAACTCCAATGTGAAATTGTTTTGTTTTATAAATATTTAAAATGCTCCAAACAAAACATCCTATGTGTCGATTTTCATGAAAACAATTTACCACGTCATGGGATTTTCACATATACGATTTTTGTTATGATATATTGGTGGTAAATAATTATCGCGATTTGACGAAATAGCAACGTTTTTTGTCTCTCCTGAAAACTAGTAAAAATGTGGAAATATTTGACACACATTTTTGTATACGAGAGTACAATGCATAACAAAACTTGTATGCAAATATCGCTTAACCTTGTGCTTTCAATTTCATGATTGTTGCTTTATTTTTTATTTATGTAAAACATTTTGCACAACATATTCTGCATTCCGCACACGAAATTTTATACTCCATATACTGATTGAATTTGAAGAAGATTAAGTTATGTCGAATAATTAAATTTTTTGTTTGTCGTGTATCAACAAAAGAACAACAACCAAGCTTTCGGTTGTATTTCCAAAAATATATTTAATTATTCTGTTATAGTAACCAATTATTCGTTGCAATAATAATCTTTGGTCTATTGATACAATTTCTGTTGTCAAGAATAAAACATTCGTTGTCACTAACAAATATCGATCGCATGGTAATATAATAAAAATTTAAAAGTAGTTACCACAACTAACCGAGTGTCAATGAAAAGAACAATCATAAATCGATTGATACAACCATCGATTTAGTTGCAAGCATTTTCATTTGATCGTATCCCTGTTATTATTGTTGTCTTAACTATTTATATAGGGTGATCCATTTCGAGGTTCCTTACTTTTTTAAAGAAAAAAACACAGAAAATTCAAATTGAATGGGGAATGTTTATTATCATTTGAAAGAACATTCTTTGTCATTTATTTTTTGAAGATTATGTCTATCAAATGTTGGCCGCGGCTACGTCTCAGATGGTCCATCCGTTGAGTCCAATTTTCGAAGACTCGAGCATTTCGACTGGTAACTGGCGAATGACACGCGTAAACGTTGTTCAGGCGTAAGTCTTTCCATGATGAAATACCAAACAATACTTAACAAAAAATACCTTAACAGCATGACACGACTCACACGTGATCTGTCAAAAAAAGGCTATTGAAAAAACTATCTCTACTTGGATCACCCGTTATAACATTACACTAATTAATCTGTCAATTTGTTGTCAAAACGTTGTTCAGGCGTAAGTCTTTCCATGATGAAAGGCCAAACAATACTTAACAAAAATAAAATGACAGCATGACACGACTCACACGCGATCTGTCAGAAAAGACTATTGAAATAAGTATCTCTACTTGGATCACCCGGTATATATATACAACCGGCACACGGTGTATGCAATAGACTTTTTGTTGCTAGTACTAATTGTTACTATCGAATTCCAACCAATTATTTTCCTGGGTGTGAGTGTAACCTCTGGCTCCCATAATAAGTTTCGTAGGGCTCCCCCATTAATCATAACTTAAACCTAAATTTACTTTCCCTGTATTATAAAAGTTTGCATTTTTCAACTCTTAGTATCACCTATTCAGAAGAGAATAGGACCATTCTGTACCATTTTCAATACGAAATATAAATTTCTAAATTCATTTTAACTATTTTGCCTCTAGGGCACCAAGAAGTCACATCTGAAGTGAATATGAGAGCGAATACAATATCAATTGCCAAACTTCAGTCGTAAAATTTATTTTCTTCAACAAAAATGACTGACTGACATATATTTATTATATAGTGTACAGTATATCCTAACCTCGCTTCATTATTTTACAAGAGAAGCAAAAAACGTTATACAATGAAAAGTATTGAATATTTAAACGTGATTTTCCCACAGCATTCCTAAATATTGTTCATACATTTATTTAAAATTTGGAAGAGGGGATTTTTGTATTCAGAAAAGAGTACTGCCAACATTGGAATACTCCACTCGATTTGGCATATAATCGCTGTAGAAGTCATGTTTTACTTCAAATCATTATTAAATTTGGCAGAGATTAGTTTATCGAATATAATGAACATAGAAAAATTTTATAAAAATTGGCGTAATGGCAAAAGTTTTCTTGTTGGAACCGAAGGGCGTCATGCACGAAAAAGGCATCAATCATAGCTCTATAGCATTCCCAATTCACTGTAACATTATGGCCGGCTTCATTTTTGAAGAAATATGGACCAATGATTCCCTCTCGTAGAGCACAACAAACAGTGACTTTTTGTGGATGTAACGGTGTCTGAACCATGTGGTTTATCATTATTCCAAATGCGACAATTTTGTTTTTTAACGTACTCATTCATCCAAAACTGAGTTTCATTACTGAACAAAATGTGTCGCGCGAACTCAACCATTATTTTGTTAATAAATTTGCACGATTTGCCAACGTTGTTCCGGAGTATGTCTATTCATTATGAAATGACAAACCAAATTGAGCATAAATCAAGTGACAGCTGTCAAAAAGACCAACTCCGGATTGAAAACCACACGTCTACAAAAAAAACAGTACAATGTGGGCTACGCCTTTTGTCCTTTATTACAAACGAGCACTTCATGCTACGTCCTTCGGAATTACTTCAATAAAACCGTGATTTTTGGACGTGGAGGTGTAAGATTTTGTAGAGACATGTAGTTTAGTATCATATTCAATAAAAACCAGTAAGGAAGGCAGAAAGTCGGGCGGGGCCGACTATATAATACCCTACACCTCCCTAACAATGCCAAAAGGTAATTGCGATAATAATTTGTAATAATTGGTGAATGGGTAGGAACATATTATCTAATTCTGAAGCGATTGCTAAATTAAGCAATATTCGTTCCTAAAGTGAGAAACATCTTTCTGGAAAATTTTAATGATCGGAAGTAAAATACAACTTCTATAGCGGTTTGATACCAAATCAGGAGGAACATATATATGGAGCTTTAATATAAATCTGAACCCATCTTCCCTGAATACTTATTCATGTAAAAAGACCTCATTCTGTCGAATTTCGTACTGATCGGATATAAAATACAGTCTCTACAGCGCTTACATGTCAAATCGGGGGTAACATATATATGGGAGCTATATCTAAATCTAAACCGATTTTCTCCGAATTTGGCAGTATTCATTCATGTAATAAGAAACCTCTTTCTGCCGAATTTCGCACTGATCGGATATAAAATACAGTTTTTACAGCGCTTACAGATCAAATCGGGGGTAACATATATATGGGAGTTATATCTAAATCTGAACCGAGTTTCTCCGAATTTGGCAGTATTCCTTCATGTAGAAAGAAACCTCTTTTTGCCGACTTTCGCACTGATCGGATATAAAATAACATTTTTAAAGCATGTGAGCGCTTCAAATCGGGGTTAACGTATATATGGGGGCTATATCTAAATCTGAACCGATTTCTTCCAAATTTAAAAGTGTTCATTCATATAATAGGAAACCTCTTTCTGAAGAATTTCATACTGACGGATATAAAATACAGTTTTTACAGAGCTTTCATGTGAAATCGGGGGTAACATATATATGGGGGCTATATCTAAATCCGAACCGATTTTCTCCGAATTTAGTATTCCTTCATGTAATAAGAAACCTCTTTCTGCCGAATTTCGCACCGATCGGATATAAAATAACATTTTAACAGCGCTTACATGTCAAATCGGGGGTAACGTATATATGGGGGCTATATCTAAATCTGAACCGATTTCTTCCAAATTTAACAGTGTTCATCCATATAATAAGAAACCTCTTTCTGCCGAATTTCATACTGATCGGATATAAAATGAAGTTTTTACAGCGCTTACATGTCAAATCGGGGGTAACGTATATATGGGGGCTATATCTAAATCTGAACCGATTTCTTCCAAATTTAACAGTGTTCATCCATATAATAAGAAACCTCTTTCTGCCGAATTTCATACTGATCGGATATAAAATGAAGTTTTTACAGCGCTTACATGTCAAATTGGGGCTAACTTATATATGGGGGCTATATCTAAATCTGAACCGATTTTAACCAAATTCAATAGGGATCGTCCTTGGGCCAAAAAAAAGATATGTGTAAAGTTTCGTCGAGATCGGACCATAATTGCGACCTGTGCTTTGATTACAAGAATACATGCACAGACGGACAGACAGACAGACAGACGGACATAGCTAAATCAACTCAGAAAGTGATTCTAAGTCGATCGGTATAATAAACGATGGGTCTATTTCTTCTCCTTTTGGGTGTTACAAACAAATGCACAAAGTTATAATACCCTGTACCACAGTGTGGTGTAGGGTATAAAAACGTATTTTAATTAATTGAGGGTTACGCCCTCGGGCATTTCTGATGACGATATGTACGGTAACTTTTGTCTATAACAATTTTATTAAATTTTTTAGTGAAGAAACAATTATTGCGCTTCTCCGAACACATTTTTTAGGTGGTAAGAGTGATGATATAATTCTGTTAAATTCCCAAGATAAATTTCAATAATTATCTTTATAATGTGCTGAATTGAGTCAGAAAACTTCTATCGATTTAATACTTCACAATAAATATTGCAATAATTGTCAACATCTTGTAAAAATTCAAGATTTTTGCTTATGATTTTTGATGAGTTCACAAAAGTTAAAGCTGCCTTGATGTCAGTGACTTCTTAAAAATTATTTGTTAGGGAGTTCGTTATAAGCGTAGCAAAATTATTTAAAACGGGAATCTGGGATACTCGACTGTTTTTGAAGTGTACTCTAAACATACTCTCGTATATGTTTCAAGCAGAATATGATTGGGACAATAAACTACAGTTGCGAATTTTTCAGCGTGTACAAATGTTATGGTGGGTTTCCACCCCCCCCCCCTCTCCGTGGTATTTTACGATTTTTTAAATATATCCAAAAATTACCGTTATGTGGGGAGCTAGAGGGTTAATATCTATTTGCTACAAAGTTGCTGAACATACCCCACACCTCAGATGTAAAGCACACATTTTTATACCCTACACCACACTGTGGTACAGGGTATTATGACTTTGTGCATTTGTTTGTAACACATAAAAGAAGAGATAGACCCATTGTTTATTATACCGATCGACTCAGAATCACTTTCTGAGTCGATTTAGCCATGTCCGTCTGTCTGTCTGTCCGTCTGTCTGTCTGTCCGTCTGTCCATGTATTCTTGTAATCAAAGTGCAGGTCGTATTTATGGTCCGATTGTGATGAAATTTAGCATAGTGCTCTTTTTTGGCCCAAGGACGATCCCTTTTAAAATTGGTTAAAATCAGTTCAGATTTGGATATAGTCCCCATATATATGTTTCACCCGATTTGACATTAAAGCGCTGTAGAAACCACATTTTGCATCCGATCTTTATGAAATTTGGCAGAGGGAGTTCTCTTATTACATGAATAAATACTGCCAAATTGGGGGAAAATCGGTTCAGATTTAGATATAGTCCCCATATATATGTTTCACCCGATTTGACATGTAAGCGCTGTAGAAACCGTATTTTACATCCGACCTGTACGAAATTCGGCAGAGAAAGTTCTCTTATTACATGAATAAACACTGCCCAATTCGGGGAAAATCGGTTCAGATTTAGATATAGCCCCCATATATATGTTTCACCCGATTTAACATGTAAGCGCTGTAGAAATCGTGTTTTATATCCGATCAGCACGAAATTTAACAGAGAGAGTTTTCTTATTACATGTATGAACACTGCCAAATTCTTATCGCAATGCCCATTTTCGCATTGGTAGGTAGGTGTAGGGTATTATATAGTCGGCCCCGCCCGACTTTCTGTCTTTCCTTACTGGTTTCATATACCGATATGCTGCACGATCACGGGGAAAATTAACCCCTAAAATAAAATTCAGATGTGGTCTTTCAAAACGCCGACACAGGTATATTTTTTGGTCTCATCTTCCAGATTACATTGACAGACCCCATAAGTTTTTCGTGTTGCGATGCGATTTCTGAAATGTGGGTCAGAATATTTAATACAGTTACAAAACAAACAGACGAAAATTGTCAGACTAGTCCTGGTGTTTCATCCATAACTCAAAAATTGGATTTGTGAGAGTCCGACGAATATTCTGTTAAAATTTGAAGAAAATCGAGGGAGGGGGCAATTTTTTCTAAAAAGTTTGCAAAAAATGGCGCATTGTCTCTGTCCTCTTTAAAACCAAGTAAACTTTGCGAAAATCGGCTCAGCTCTTCAAGAGCAATTACAAATTTCGTAAAACACAAAATCTATTTTTTTAATTTTTTCAAAAATTATAATGCCCACAAATTGTTTTCAAAAACATTTTTTAAAAAAAATGATAGCGAGATCTTATTTTACCTATTTGTAACTGCTTATAAACATTTTAGCCAGAAATAAACTACATAGGTCAATATTAAATATTCTGACCCATGTCAGACCTAAGCTAACATCCTTCAAAGTCGTATTGTATTTAGAACAGTTAAACCTTGTGGACTTGATACTGACTGATGACATCACATCGATCGAAGATGGCTGGTGCTACGTATGTAGTATGTTTGTACATAAATATGTATGTACGTACCACGGCCGTTGGTTGGACCCTTGGATCGTTTGCCCATTGTCCCATGAATATGAAAGAAGTCTGTAGCACTGTGGGTTGTCTGGGCACTATGGACACTATGTGCACTGCTGTGCAGAGCAGAGCCTAGCGTAAATATTTATGGCAATTGTTACAATTATCATGTACATTTGTGCAAATTGTTAAGTAATCGCTGATCATGATGATGATGGCATAAAAGCATAAATTATCGTTTGTATTATTGTATGTAGTATTGTCGTACAACGGACAGACTCTATATTGTTGTATTGTGGTATGTTGGTTGGTATGTAAGTAAGTCTGGCGACGCAACATTCGACTGCGACATCATCCGTCGCCGATGCCGTCGTCATAAATATGCGTAACATGACTTCTTTTGCATTTGAACGAACGATGCGATCTATTACGAAGCGAAGACGTGTGCATGTGACCACCAACAATCACTCCCGTCCGTATGTGTGTCTGTCTACCCGCCCCACCGTCTGTCCACTGATATTTCATATGTCATTTGCATAGATACCCACACACAACTACTATACGTACATATGTGTGTATGTGTTACCATGTAATCTATGCTAAAAAGAAATGCAATTGCCAACAATTTCCCACAATGCCAAAGATTTGTTTGCAAATACATAGTAGAGAGAGCGCGCGCGTATTTGGAGAGACTGACTCTTCGAGACTTTGACATCTTCTTCTGGCAATCGGAGTGTAATCACTGTAATAAAACATAATAAATATTATGTTGCTGTTTTACATAGCCATTCACACACACACACAGGCGCTCAAATGTACTTACATAGAAGACAGGCCAATGTCATCGGTTTGTTGTGCTTTGTGGTGGTCATAAATCAAAAGATCGTTGATGGAATCTTGCAAAGATGTTCCAACTGAACATTTTTTGGCTATTGTCAGTGGTTTCTGCTTTCACTGCAAATGGCGAACGGAATAATAAAAATTAAAATAATAATTTGTTTTGTTTTTGTCAAATATTTACATAGATATGTACATACATACATACATATGGATGTACATATGCATGTACTCGTATGTAATATTTATCATCTCCAGAAATACATACAAACAAAAAAAATACATACACATATATATACGAGTATATTTATATATAAATAGTGCATAGGGTAGCTGTGACATAATTTGCCGTAATGTATTTAATGTCTCAAAACCCAATTTTCAGGAAGCTCCATTAACGCTAACTGACCGTTATAATTGTGAAACTACACACAAATTGTCAAATGTAATTCGGCCTTTTGTCACACGCGGGAAAATCGCTATTTTTCTCGAGCTTGTTCATTAATTAAAAACAACTAAAATAATTTTCATATATTTGATTTGAAAGAAAATATATTTGGAAACAATTTTTTCCAATATTATATATTTGTTAACAAATACAGTTATTTGAAAATAAAGAAAATTTGTGAAACGCATATATATTTGCAAACTATATTTTGCACAAACAATGTCATTGATTAAGATTTACTTAAGTTCAGTCGGGTAAACCGGCCTTGAGTCCCAAAAAATATTCGTGAATTTATTTTTTGTTTATTTTAATTAAATTACACTGTGCTCGAAATGGACACTTTAAAAATGTAACAGAAAGGAGACCCCATGGATATACCTATTTCGACCTTGCTGAATCCAATGGAGCTAACCGTTTTTCTAGGTTAGCTCTTGTTTTCGCTATATTCGACCACAAAGTTTGCAATAAAATCAGAGAGGTTAGTTATCTCGGAGGTGATTTTGAAGTGTATGACTTCCGAAAACGCTCTTCAGTTCAAAGAACGAAATAAAGGAAACCCTTCGAGTATTATTTCCCTCAAAATAGTCGACCACGCTTCTCACCACTTTACCCCCGAAAAAGTGCAATCAAATCTTACCATGTGTCAAACGTCATACAAATCATCGACATTTTCAGTTTGTATCTTTGAGAAAAATGTTCCTCGCGAAAAATTACTATGAGTCTGCTTCCAACATATTTATGAAAAATTAACAGGTTTCACAATTTAGCAGGTTTTGTTGGTTGCCTTTGAAATTTCCATTAACACTAACGAAAAAATAATTTACCAAAAATTTAAGTCAAAATATTTTTTTTTCAAATATTTTCTGCTATGAGCAGAAAAATACACAAATTATGTAATAACTCGAAATTTGCTTAATTGTCATAAAAAAGTTGAGAAAGGACATATAGTATTTCTTCGCGAGGAATATTTTTCTCAACGATGCCTACTAAAAATGTCGACGATATATATGTTTTTAACATATGATAAGATTTCAATGCACTTTTTCAGGGGTAAGGGGGTGAGAAGCGTGGACGACTGTTTTGAGAAAAATAATTGTCCAAATGTTCCCTTTATTTCGATCTTTGGAACGAAGTCTTCCACTTCAAAATAACCAAAGAGATAAGTCAGCTCTCTGATTTCCCAAAAAATTTATAGGTCAAATATCGCGAAAACAAGAGCTAAAATAGAAAAACGGCTAATGCCACTGGATTCAGCATGGCCGAAATAGGTTTATCCATAGGGTCTCCTTTCTGTTACATTTTTGGACTACCATAGTGCTATTATCAATTTAAATTTCATTTAATAACTTAAAAGTATGTACTGGTATTAAAGTTAAAGCTGTTTGCATTTGGTACAAAATGATAAATTTGTGTGAGGTCCCAAAAGGGCGTGCCAATAACGGTCACTTTTCTCTGGACTTTAGATATTATAAAAGCATTACACCGTACAAAATTTCAAGTATTTATATTCACTAGTGTTAAAGTTAAAATCTGTTAACTTTTGGTACAAACTGGTCCATTTGTGTGAGAGGTACCAAAAGGGTCGTGCCAATAACGGCCACTTTTCTCTAGACTCTAGGTACTATAAAAGCATTACACTGTACGAAATTTCAAGTATTTGTACGCACTGGTATTAGAAGGTGTTAAAGAATCCATATTTCACTAAAAGTTAACCCTTTTGCGAAATTATCTACAGGTCTTAGTTTATGCATAGCCTATCAGATTTTACTATAAAATACTAAAAATGTAATATTTGTGGATACTTCGATGTTTTTATGTAGATTTTATTTAAAAAACATTAAAATTGTACGAAAGATAGTTCGCAACATGTGGCAAGATATCGTTGAAACAGCTGAACGGATGAAAAAAAGTACTTAAGAAGAAAATGAAGGCTACTTAATTTTGATCATTTAACCAACACGGGCCCAATTCGGATGAGTGGTTCCAGATTTATGCTAAAATATATGGTTCAAACTCTCTATTTTTGCGTATCACGGTTTATCGCGAGAACTATATAGGCTGAGAAGTGTATTACCCCATATATTCAAATCGAAGTCAGTCCGTTACTCCTTTCGAGAATTATCGTGCGCTCCAGACACACAGAAAGACGGACTGCTGAAATGACTTTTAATGTCCTGAAACGGATTTCCACCGAATATAATTAGGGTCATAGGTCACTCACTCGATATGTTACACTTTTTCCATGTAAGGTGAGAGGATACAAATTGTTATGGAATTTTTTTAAGTATCTTTAGTATTTGGACCATATTTTTTTAAGTATAAACAAATCAGTGCTACATATCGAGGGCTTATATTCAAAAGTGGCTATGAGCCATGATCTTATAAATTTGGAGTCATCTGTCATATAAATTTGGAAACGAAATATTTTTTCTAAAACTAAATCCCCTACGAAGGATTTAAATTTAGTCAGGGACGTATCCAGGATTTTGGTTCGGGGGGGGGCCCAACCTTTTTTTCCATAACAAAGATAAATAATTAAAAAATTGCGTTTATTGTGTAGGTAGTGGAAGTTAAGTTCCTTAGTTTTTTATTCGAATTTTATTCCTAAATATAAATGTGTACTTTAGTACGAGATCAGTAAAACTCTTTATAATAAAATACGTAAGAGTTAAAAATGTAATCTTCGATTTTTTTAAAGAAATATATCAATTATTTCATCGATTTTTACTTCATCTTTGTATATCTCTTTCCATTCTGTTCCGGAGATAAGTTTTTATTCTTCTTAACGTCGACAAACTTCGCTCTGCAGATGCCGTTGTCACAGGTATTGTGGCCAGTATCTGCAAAAGGGTAAAAACGCTTGGGAACATGTCCTCATCACAAACTGAAATAGCATCTAATGCATTTGATGGCTTATCATTCTTCTGCTTCCAATAATCAATCCATATACTTATTTTAGCTAAAACAGATTTTGCTGAATTTTTTAAATCGTTTTTGTAAAGAAGTGTGACTGCTTCGAAATCTTCCTTTATTAGATTTACAACTCAACCTACATGTTAAAAAGGTAGATAGATAAGAAATCATAAATGTAATTTTAACTTAATTTTCGCCATATCTGGTTATCATAAATTTAAAGTCAACCAATATTACACCGGTCGACAAACACAACATTTTTTCTTGGGTTTCTGTTTTAATGCATAGATTCTGATTCTAGACGTCAAAATCTCAAATCTTAGCTTTTAAAGTTTTTTTTTGTAAATTTTACATCGATAAGAAAGTTTTAAAGTTAAAACCTTACTAAATTAGCTATAACTTTTTAAGTATCGATGGGGGCTCGGAATGGGCTCGTTTAATTCATGACCGAACAGACTTTACGATACAATCTTACAAATTTTAACATTTGTTCATTTTTAGATTGTTTTGTATTTAGTTTTATTTTAAAAATATTAAAATTTTATCAAAAAATCACATTTTTTTGCGATATTTTGTAATACTTGTATATCGCCGAAACCGCTGAACGGATGGAAAATGGTATTATATGAAGTTGAAGGCTACTTAATATTTAATTCTTTAAAAATTTCCTCAACCAAATCGGATAAATGGTTCTCGAGTTATGCCACTATATGTGGTCCAACCACTAATTTCTTTCCATATCACAGCTTATCGCGAGAATTTAAAGAGACAACCCTTTAGGATAAGAAAAAAGAGAGGTTGAACCACATATTACGGCATAACTGGAGAACCATTCATCCGAATTGGTTCTGGTAAGCTTTACAAACTTCAGAAGTAGCCTTCAACTTCGCACAATACAATTTTCCATCCGTTCAGCGGTTTCGACGATATCTTACAAAGTATTGCAAAAAATCATATTTTTTGAGAAAATTTTAATAATATTTAAATAAAAGCCTCATAAAAACATCTAGAAACGCATAATTGTCATATTTTTGTAATTTTATCGTAAACTCTGAAAGGTGTCGATGCATAATGTAAAAAGTTATAGCGAGGAAACCATGCACTTTTCTTATTTTTAGTTGTTATTACTTTTGCTGTTACCATTTTTTACGCTTTTGTATTGTTTTTTTAACGGCCTTCCAAATTTTTTTTGTATTTTTTTGAGTGATTTTGAAAATTGTAAACAGTTTATGCCTATGTTTAAAACATTTAGGGGGGGGGGGCCCGGGCCCCCCCCCCCCCCTCTGTATACGTCCCTGAATTTAGTGATATATTTATTCGTTAATAACGTATATACTACTTATCGGAATCTTCCGCAATTTCACACATAGTATTCATTTGTTAGTCGCTATCACCTTGAAGAAAATTGTCCAATTTGAAACGTCCCTTTTGATACATCTCATACAAATGGACCATATTTAACTCTCATTGCCCCAGTGCCTCGTGTTTAACTCCTCATTTTATACTTTTTTTCCATCTTTTAGTTATGTCACACTCACTACATGAGTCCCACTTTACCCGATATAAATTACAATCCCACTCACAATTTAAAAGATTTCATACACATAAACTATCAGATATACATACATATAAATAGTATCTGTATTAGGGCGGGTCGATTTAAAAGTCGCCCATTGCTCAGTGAAAATCGTATTCTAGGGATCAAAATAAGAAACTTTGCCCGAGGAACCAAACCTCTAAAACGAATTCTGATGTCCCCACTTTTGACCCGTAGGGAGAAATTTTGAAAAATACCACTTTGACCCATTTAGAGGGCGCCAATCGAGTCCAAATGTATGACCGACCCCCACTAACTTTGGAGGGCCGATCCACCCATGCCAGTGGCACACCCCCTGGAACTCACCTGGGGGGTTCCCCATACAAACATTTAAAAAAAATCACCATTTTCGGCACTTTACATGACAAAATCACCGAAATGGGTTCCAGGGGGTGTGCCACTGGCATGGGTGGGTCGGGCCTCCAAAGTTAGTGGGGGTCGATCATACATTTTGACTCGATTGGAGCACTCTAAATGGGTCAAAGTGGTATTTTCAGAAATCGTTTTAGAGGTATGTTTCCTTCGGCAAAGTTTCTTATTTTGATCCCTAGAATACGATTTTCACTGAGCAATGGCAACTTTTTTTGACTCCCCACAAATCGACCCGGCCTAATCTGTATATATGTTATGTTATCGAAATGTAAATCTACGATTCATACAGTAGCTTCAATTTATAGAGCAGGAAATCATCTACAATTTAGTAAAGAAATAAATTAATAAACATTTGATAAAATTTAAAAATTCGAATTGAAATTTCAGTAGAAGACATTATTTTATAGCTTCTTTTGATGCTGACTGTCTGTATGTAGATGTTTATTTCGTTCTATACTAATTTACTTCTATACTTTATCATTTCAGATTCGTCGACATCGGAAATGTGTACACGTGAGACAAATGCTGCTCTTGCTACTAACACTCGGCATTACCACTCATCATGAGGTTTGGTGTGCCGCCACGGCTCCCGTAGACTATTTAATACCACCTCCTCCCCCATCAGCATCAGTACAGTCACCCGCCACGCGTTTAAATTCCGCAAGACTCTCGAATACACTACCCAGCGAAAGTCGCACAGTGCCACAATATGCCCTCAATAATGTACAAACATTGGCAAAGACGGCCAACGAGCCGGGATTTATCAGTCGCATGGCTCGATGGTTTGGCTTCTCCAATCAGAATTACTCTCAAGATCAACAACTAAGTGCGGCGAGTACAAATAATCAGATGTATTATTATGCGCGGCCTCAGCATACAGGAACAGGAAATAAGGAGCCGTGCAATTTATGCAACAAATACCCCTGGGTGCCAATGATGCACAACGGTGTACATTACACGTGGGATCCTACCAAACAAAACCAATTGCCAGGATATAATTCAAATTCGTATGTACGGAACAACCAGCCACCTGTGCCACAAATACAGCATGCTGCCTCCAATGTTAAACAGAGAGCAGTTCAATTTCACTATCCACCACCACCTCCTCATGCCCCTTCTCCGATTGCGCCGATCACGTCATCACAAGTATCAATCGCGGGTGCTCAGCACTCTCCTAAACAGCTGCAGTACTCCTCGGGTCCCTTTATACCTATACCCATACCGAATTTGAGTAATTCCGCTCAACCGCCAATCTACAATGCACGACCCTTCCATGACCCAAATTCCGTCCTGCCACCACAATACCCGGCACAGGCATTCCATCAAGCAAGTCCTGTCACATCATTACCTCCGGTTCAGCAGCAACTGCCCTCCACAGAAACGGTACATTTCGCCGACAGCATAGCATCGGCGCATTCGGAAGTTCACCTCGATACAGTGATACCCACACAAATCCCACCTTCGATTTCGAATAACGATGCCAGTTTTGAGATTGTCAAAAGCCATCAACTTGCCGATTATATATCATCCGTGGAATATCCTGCATCGTTTGTGCAAACACATTCATTCGACGTTCACTCGGGCAGTTCGACAGTTCCGACAAATCAGCAACCGGAAATTAAACCGGCCGTAAGCACAGGCCGCTATCAACATTCCACGCTGAGTCCATATTTAAATCAGCACATACCAGCCTCCCAGATTCTCACTGAACCGGGAAGTTTTGTCGTTGACAATCACTACCAACAGCAGCAATCCACTTTGCAATCCCAGATCTACGAACAAAGCACGTTACAGCATGAGGCACATTCCTCGGTCAATGACCAAGGTTATGAATACGATAATTATGCCTCAGCTTCCATACAGAACTCCTCAGTAGTAGAGAATGGCAACTACGACACATGGACGTTGGAATCGAATGACTATTTGTATGCCACCACTACACCGGATGTGTACTCCAACACCGAAGTGGAAACCACAACAACACTCAAACCGGATGTGTACACAACCACAGAGCCGCCACAGAGTAATGATGTGGAGTTTGTTGCCTCCGTACAGACCAGTAAGCAAAACACCAAGAGTTTGTACACCACCAAATTGTGGCCGCAGAAACCCCGTGATAGGGAAACTCCCAAGAGATTGTTAGATTCTCCCATTCAGCATATAGGAAGTGGAAGTTTGGGTGCACCACGACCATTTACCAGGGATCCATCCGACCTGGGTCTAAGGGCGGGGGCTAAAAATCATAAATTTTTCGAGCATATGCCATTCCAAAACACCGTACAGACAATATCACCTGCCTCGCCAACACCAACGTCGACCTACAGCTCCGTGGATGCTAGTGGGCATTTTGCGGGTATGTCTCCACCGGCTATGCCCACTCAGGCCAACAAACAAACGTTCATACCATTCACGACCAAAAATCAACCACGTCCATTTGAATCAACCCGCGATGTGACATCGACGACTGTGCCGCCAACATCATCATTCTCCAGTTGGATTCATTCGCAAAATACGGATTTGCACACACCGGCTGAAACGATGTTGGTCCATGTCAAATCTGAATTGGATCCGGTGAGCCCCACTACGCTAAGGCCTCGTACCACAAAATACTTAACGAAGATTCTTGCCTCGAATCTAAGAGAACTTCTGCAGCGGGAACACACATCTCCTTCGAAATTGAAACATAGTCCGAACGCATTAAGTTTCGACTTACACGCCTTGCAGAAGAACATCGATGATTGGACCGAACAGGAGTATACTTCTCTATCGCATCGGCCCAGCACGCCAACAATATTGGGCAGATCGAAGCATATACCAAAGGAATTCTTGCCTTCCACAACAACATCAACCAGCACGGCAACCGTGAAACCTCAGAGACAGTCCAAAACCACCAAAGGATTCCTAGATACATCCGAACTTTCAGCCTCCGTAAACAGTCTGGAACCATTGTACGAGCGCGGAGGAACGAAACGATTCCAATTCACTGCCATAAATGACAACCACATTCAGGACAGCTACGTGGGTCGCGAATTTCTAAAATACAAAACGAGCAGCCCACCGCTCCAAACAACAACGACAACAACAACTACTACTTCAACGACCAGTAAACCTCTATATCACATAGATATGGTCGACGAGGAACCCGAAGAGCTTTGGCGTAAGGCCAAAGTATCTATATCGCCAAAAACCAAGGAGAAAGTATATGTGGTAACGCCACAGCCCATATTCTTTCCACAACGACAGGTTTCATCGACCTCGACAACCACAACAGAAAGGTCAGCATACCCTGGATTGGGGAGCGCTTTCAAATCACCTAGATTTCTAGTTAGGCCTACTCCGGGAAATGGTAAGTACGAAGACCACACCTCAATATCCGATGTCCTAATTCCCCCGTAACCTAAATCCCCTTCTTTCCAGTTACAGCCATTAATCTTTTGAAAATTTTAGGTACTTCAGAGAGTAGCAGACATAAATACATCGACACGTCGCAGGAACGTTTTGCCAATACCTTTTTCATTCCGGACCAGATCGGATTAAGGGGTCTTTCGGCATATGTTCCTTCCGAGCCGGTGGAAATAATAGATGGCAACTCCAAAGTAAAGCATTTTACCTCAAAATGATCGCATTTTGCATAACAGAAATGGTACTAATGGCAAAACTTCTCCTACACTCAACACATCATTCGTCCACACACCCGCACCCTTCGTTCATCCTCAACATCCACGCCATACACACACATACACCCACACCCCCACCAACAACAACTCTTTTCTAGGTTCTGAAAATTATGAAGTCACCCAGAAATCTGGAAACGATCACCACGCCGCAGAACATCATGGATCTAACCAAAGATAGACATGCGGCTTCGAAGAAAAGGAATGTGATGGAACCATCGCCAAGATAGACGACATTCGCATTTATCCTCCGCTGCACCCAAGCCAATAATCCATTGTACTATACTCCACCACTCACTCATCATGGAACCTACTCGCCTGTTAATCGACTTGTTTTTTATGTCTACATTTAGCGTATCTATCATATTTAGCATTGTTATACATACCTAAGTGATCTGTCACAGGTCACATATCATATCATTCTTATTCTAGCTTTACTTTTTCCCTATACGGGGGGTTGGACAAAACAGGCCGTTGTTGCCAAGTAAATAGGGCTCGCGCACGTGCATGTGTCTGCCAATGTATGTATATGGAATAGTCATTATATTACCATAAATAATACTTATTTATGTACTATTTAAATACGAGTATAAATAATTATATTATCTATATGAATTTGTAAATAAAATTATAAGTAATAAAACAAAAGAAAACTAAGCTAATGAAACGAATCAATTGTGTGTCTGTTTTAATATAAACTTTTATCAGAGATTGTCAGTGTGGATGGAGCCTCACTTCACAGTAGATCTTCTCTGCAGTGGGAGTCAGAAGATATAAGTTATATTATCCATAGGTCTTCATTAGATATTTGGAAAATATTTCGGAGGCAACGGTTTATAAAGCTTTTCATTTTTGCTTTCATTTCTTCGGTAACTAACCATGTCTCTGAGCCGTAGATACGGCATTTAGTTGCAGAGCTTATGTTGCTTCCACGCTTTTAACGACTCCTGATATAAGTCGTCTAGCTTCGATTGCATGTGCTGATGCGAGTGAGAGAGCAAAATTATGTCGTCGGTATACTCAAGATCTTCAAAGAATTTATTTAGACGCCAAGTGATGCCCCGTTTGTTGGTAGTGTTGACAAAAACCTCAAGTGTATGATCCAGTACTGCTATGTACAGCAGCGGCGATAACCCTGTCTTACACCGGAGGTGGAGTCAAATGGTTCGCTAAGTTTGCCATTGTGCAGAACTCTGCATTTAGCGCCGTCGTAGCTGTTGAAAATTATATTTATAATTTTCCGCGGTATTCCCATATTTTCCAATGCGATCCAGATATATTCTCTTTTTATTGAGTCAAAGGCCTTTTCGTAATCAATAAAAACTGCATACAGCGTATTGTTGTACTCGATGCATTGCTCTAGTATAACTCGTAAAGTGTTAATGTTGTCAATGCACCATTGGTTTGCTCTAAATCCGGCCTGTTGTTTTCTCAGAAGTTGGTTGAGGGGACAGACAATGCGGTTTAAAATGATTTTATTAAACACCTTGCTTGCAGCAGATAGAAGCGCTATCCGCCTCCAATTGTTGCAATTAGAGAGGTCTTCTTTTTTGGGATTTTGATTATAATGGATTCCTTCCACTCTGAGGGCATCGTTTCTGTGTTCCATATATCTTTAATTTCATAGAGTTTATAGCTGCTTTTATTTCGGTCTGACTGACTGATCATCGCCCTGCCCAAGCGGGTGAAGCTAGAATCATGAAATTTGGTGGGAGGGATGTCCTTGGGACGTAGACGTGCAATAAGACGGGATTTTTCGAAATACGTACTATTAGCCGCACAATGGGGCAAAAAGGGATAAAAATGGTACCACCGCAAAATCTAAACGGAATGAGCTAGAGCCTTGAAATTTGGTTTGAGGGAAGCCCTTATGAGGTAGACTCAGAAATTGACAGGATTTTCGAAGTTCGAACATTTACGCACACAGAGGGTTAAAAAGGGATACATGTGGTACAACAGCCAAATCCAAATGTCATGAGCTAGAATCGAATTTGATGTGAGAGTAGCTCTTGGGACGTAAACTAGAACAAGGAGCGATTTTTTTAAAATTTTAGGGGCACAATGGGACAGAAAGTGGTAAATATGGTGACACCACCACAAAATCCCGATCCGTTGTCCTTAGGACAACGGATCGGGATAGACAGTTTTTTTTTGTATTCGTACTTTTCGGGGCACAGTGGCGAAAAAAGTGTAAAATATGATACAGTGGTTTAAAAAGGTTAAACATGTTCCCATTGTTCTAGGTTAGCTTTTGTAACATAAACTATAGATCAAAAGTGATTTTTTGAAATTTAACTTTGAGAGGTAGAGAGGTGTATATGGGTTAATTATGGTGCATTGGGAAAAAAATTAATCAATCTGGCAAAATGTTAACTTTATCATGATATATGGAGAATTGTCATGCTTTTGGGAGCATAATAAATGGACAAAAATTGTTCAGTAGATAAAATGTGGTTGAATATGGTACAGTGGATAAAATGAGGTGTGGTACAGTGGGCAAAAATAGTGATATATGGTAAAGTGGGACAAAAGAGATTAAATATGGTACAGTCAGTCAAAAAGCGTTAACTATCGAACAATGGGACACAAATTTATTAACTATGGTACAGTGGGGCAAAAAGGGTTTGACAAAAATGGTTAACCATACCGTACAGTAGGGTATAAATGTAAAGGAATTTCCAACAAGAGGTGTTATTTTGGTATTTAAAGAAAAATTCCATTTTTGAGATAAATGATCGGATGTTTATTTCATAATAAAGAGGAAGGTATTCCGTTAATAATAAAAAAAAAACATCAGCCAAATAGCCACCACGACCACGCTTACAGGACCATATCCTTTTCATTCCATAACCAAATCGCAAAGTGCCTGCCCTACATCCTCGATTGCCTAACGAATTCTATCTTTGAGGACTTGAATCGACGCTGGGCTGTTGGGGTAGACCTTATCTTTCACGTGGCCCCAAAGGAAGAAGTCGCAAGGTGTGAAATCACAAGACCTCGGTGGCCAACTGTGATCACCTCTTCGAGAGATAACACGGTCCGGAAACATTTCCCGTAACAGAGCAATGGTTTCGTTGCTTGTGTGGCACGTAGCCCCGTCTTGTTGAAAGTAAACGTTATCCAGATCAATCATCTCGATGCAAAAAGCGTTAACTATTGAACAGCGGGGCAAAAATGTATTAAGTGTCACAAAAATGCTTATTTATACAGAACAGTGGGGGCTTAAATGTGTTAAATATTGTACAATGGAGCAAACAGGGTTAAATTTGGTGCAATGGGGCAAAAAGTGTTAAACATGGTACAGCAAGACAAAAGGTTAACTATGGAACAGTGGGCAAAAATATGTTAACTATGATACAGTGGGACAAAAATGGTTAAATAAGGTACAATGTGACAAAAATGGTTACAGTAGGGTACAGACAGTTAAATTTGGTAATGGGGCAAAATGGGTTAAATATGGTACAGTGGGGCAAAAAGCCTAAACAACAGTGGGTACAATTTTTTAGCTCAAAAATTGTTAAATATATTATACAGTAGGACAAACAGGTGTTACATATCGTCGTTTGGATGACCAACTGCAGTAACTGACATTTTCAAAATTGTTCAGGAGAGCAGTTTTTCTTTGTTTGAGACAATGCGTAATATTAATTATATTTCCAGTTTGCTTTTCTCATTGTGTACTTAACTCCAACTTTTTCAATATTATTAACAAAAATATAAAAAAATTTAATTATAATGCATGTTATTCATAAACAATGCAGATACGTCACTTTGTGGGGAAAAAAATTATACTTAATGTCAGTTACGACTGATCACCGCCCAGCCCAAACGGCTAAAGCTAGAGTTATGAAATTTGGTAGGATGTAGGATGGTAGTCCTTGCTGTATAGACGTGCAATATGAAAGCGTTTTTCGAAATTTTGGGCGCACAATGGGTCAAAAAAGAAAAAGATATGGTTTCACAGCCAAATTCAAACGGCTGGAGCTAGAATTGCATCATTTCGTGTGAGGGTAGCGCCTAGGGCGAAGAAGTGTTTCAAAAATGTGTTAAATATGGCACAGTGGGGCAAAAAGGTTAAATATGGTACCGTAGTGCAAAAATGGTAAAATATAGTACGATATGGCAAAAAGGTTTAAATATGTTAGAGTAGCGCTAAGGGTGTGGCACTGTGATGCAAAAACGATTAAATGGTGTACAGTTGTGGTTTAATGGCATTTAGAGGCACATTACGGAAAAGGGATAAATACTGTAATCTTCAGATTATCCTAGCGGGTGACATAGGCTATATTAGTTATTGATTGAGGAGGCGTAGCCCCGCCCAAATAAGCCAATTTGGAGTTATTATTTTCTTAGTGATTCCTACTGTTCCTACCTACGAATGGATTATCGAGATTCCTACTGTCGTTATCTGATGATTGGGACTGGACCGTGATCCCGTTTCGACCGCAATCGGTCCAACAATGGACAACGAGTGGGCTGGATCCAGCAAGTACTGCATAACTTTTTGCAATAATGAACAAACATTTCGGGAAAGCGAAATATTAAATGACATATTGCACTTACGTCTCTTGGTGACAATTTTTTTTTCTTCCTAAATCATTTACCGTTTTTTGAGAAAACGGTAATATATATATGCACAAAATTTATACACAAGTTGTACTTTGACTAGACAAATCAATTTCTGAAAAATGGTCAGTAGGTCATCCAAGCGACGATATGATTCAGTGGACCCAAACGGGTTAAATATGGTACAGTTGGTCAAAACAGCTGTTTTTGTTCAAGCAGCTCTGGAACCATTGATGACTGTGTTTCGTACCTAGATGGTGATATAGGACGTATTTGCGATTGGGCCAATTCAATTATCTCCCTAGGCTTTGAAATTGATCGTCATCTCGAATTTACTTCACATATAGCGCATATTTGTTCTAAACTGAATTTAATACTAAAAAAGTTATACAGCCTTAATAACATTGCCTACACAAATTAAATACATGTTAGCTCATGCTCTGCTTTTGCCTCATGTACTGTACGGTGCTGAGGTACATATGGGGACCAATGGAGCGAATATTAACAGACTTTCCTCATGTTTTCATGGTATCCTTCGATTTGTATATGGTAGGCGCTGTAGACGTGATTATGCATTTTTCAGTGAACAGTTATTAGGCTGTTCTTTCGAACGATTTTTAGAAATAAGGTGTCTTAGTTTCTTTTTTCTCTTTTTAAACATGGAGAACCTATATATTTGTTAAATTTTTTCCGCTTCTTGAATACTGCAAGAAATTCACAACTTCTTATAGAGCACTTCAATAGTCACATCTTTGAACTCTCCTTTAGAATTCGGGTGTCTAGATTATGGAACTCATTACCTCCTAACATTAAGAACTTTTCCGTTTGCCCTCACATTTTCAAAAATAGATTGCTTAATTATTATCATGGGCGACCCCATTAATGTTTTGTTTTAGGATTTGTCATTGACAACTATTTATCACCATTTAAATTATATTAACTCAAACACATAACTCCTGACACATAAATATGAGATAACAAGTTTTTTTTTCAAAATTTATGGTTTCAATATGCTGCAGTGGGCGAAAAGGTAGAGCAACAAGGGTTAAATATGGTACGATGAAACAAAAAGAGTTGTATATGTTACAGTGGGGCAAAAAACTGTTAAATAGGTAAAGTGTTGAATGTGCTAAGTAGTAGTAAAATAGTTTTTCAACATTCAGAGGTACAGTGGGGAAAGGGATAATTATTGTACCATGATGACAGGGTAGCTCTTGGAACATAAACAAGAAATGAAACGAAGGTTCGTATTTTATCGTGTAGAAGTAATCAAATCTACTTCATTTTGCACCATATGTAGTAATCATGTAATTTTGAAAGGATGAGGTATAAGTATTTCACAGTACCCTAAACATAAAACAAATGAAAGATGGGGGCTGCTCCGTGTTCTGCTCTGTTACAACGTATCCACATGCTGCTCTGGCAATCTCTGATGATGGTCGTCTGAGAATATGACCAATCTATGTCCATTTCTTCTTACGTATTTTCGTTTTGGATATAACGCAACCCTATATTGAATGGAAGGGGGTTATAAAACATCCTTGCCGGAACCATTACTGTTGTCTTAATTACTGTCAAAAAAACCCTTTCCAGTCGACCTATGACCTTGACACCAATATTTTAGCTCTCGCTAAGAGCTATCTTTTTTCCATTGATCGATTCCCGATCCGACGTACCGTTAAGGATCTAGAGCAAAAATTAACTTACCGTTCACATATTAAAATGATGCTAAGTGTTTTTTTTTTAAATAAAAAAAAATACTTTCCACTTTAGCTCTCGTTAAGAGCTATCTTTTTGCCATTGACCGATTGTAGCTACGTGCCACACAGCAAATGAAATGAAACAATTGAATTGTTGCGAGAAAAGTTTGGATATTCGATTATTTCAAGAAATTGTGATATTGAATGGCCTCCAAGAATTTGCTCTTCAAGCTTTACAAGTCAATATTGAACGTTCATGACATACGACTTGATTTAGTGGAAAAAGTGCTCGAAAATTGGGTTCATCGAATTCGTTCCTGCAGAAGAAGTCGTGGAGGCCACTTGAATGACGTTTTATTTAAAACTTAATTGTATCGGTTGTACTTCACATTAAATAAATATTGACACCCCTCTAAAATTTCCTCTACACGTAAACTTTCAAAACGCCGATACACGTACACCCATTGTTTTTCTTTTTTTTCTTTTTATACCCTCCATCAGAACCCGCTTTCAGAGCCTTGTTATTTTCGAAAAAGTTTCATTTTGTTCCACAGTGTAACCTAAATATACGATTAAGTATTTTATTCTCCAATTTTACAAAAAAAATCCCAATCCTAACTGACTTCAAATATAAACTAGAAAAGAGATAAATGTGAAATTCTGACGCAACGAACATAATAACAATTGACATAGATAGTGGTGTGAAGAGGAAATTATGTATTTATCTCGATCTGAATAGTTGACATTTTTTAATCACACAACCCTTCTAGATGTCACACGTGTTTATGCCACAGTGAAACTCTGCAATTATAACTCATAATGGAAAGATATGAATAGACAGATAGAACTTCAATTACGAATAAATTATTAATCACTATTTAACGTTGTCAGCATTCAGTGACATTGCACAATGTTTTAATTTGAAATGGCTTATCTTGCTTTCAAAGTTTCAATGAAAAATAAAAAAAATCCTTTCCAATCCAAAAAACCCCGTAAATAATAATCAAAAGAGTAGTATAACATTCTGCATTTCGTCAATTCAGTCACTGACAACAATACTGATAAATAAAAAATCCAGTGAATAAAAAGAATAAATACTAGTAGAACGGTGTGTGTTTCTTCTAATCTGTCAAAATAGAAATCAATTTCGAAATCACAATGATTAAAAACTCCTCTTGAACAGACGACATGTTCGAAATCACAACGACTCTTACACATATTGCAGATATGTAGATAGGTTTCTTACCAGTGTGGGGCGATAAAATATTTAATATTTTATTAAATCTGAATAATACATATACTCACACACGCATACAGGTTATTAGTAATGAAAATGTAGGTAATAGATTTCAAGGTATTCATTTATTATTGTTTTTTTAATGTTTATGATAAGGACTGAAGTTGACGTACAAAATTAACCCGTTGAAGTACAAAATGACCTGAATCAATTCTTATATTAATCCTGAACTAAATTTAGAGTTCTGGGGACGACCTAAACATGTCAGGATACCTTCGGAAGCACACTGTCCTGTTAGAATATGATACACTTCGCCTTGTGGGCACTCAACTACTTGGGATCTGAATCCTTGTATGCGTTGAATCCAGTCGCATTTGTAATATTTAGAACAATCACTGTCGTAGGCAAACGTACCTTCCACTAAGCACTGAAAGGTATCAAGATCGTTCATTTGGGCGGTTTTTGTGTCGTCGCAACTGAAGTCAGCCGTACAATAGCCGCCAGGAGGATAGAAGTTTTGACCATTAGGACATTCTCTTTGGAAAGCCTTCATCTCACCATTGACTTCGGCACATATGTTGAACTCATTGCAGCTACCGTCTTGAGGGAAGAAACCATTGGTTGGACAGATAAAGTCATTGGGTGCGTCGGTTGTTGTTTGCCCATCTTCTGTAGTATCGTTGTCAGTGGGAGTTGTTGGGTTATCGGTCGTGGTGTTTCCATCCTCCGTGGTTTCGCTGTCATCTGTTGTAGTTTCGACAGGCTGATCGGTCGTGGTATTCCCATCCTCGGTAGTTTCACTGCTATCTGTTGTGGTGTCATTAGGTTTATCGGTTGTGGAATTTCCATCCTCGGTAGTCTCTGTATCTGTTGGAGTAGTTGGATTTTCTTCGGGTTTATCTGTCGTGGTTTTTCCATCCTCGGTCGTCTCTGTATCCTTGGGAGTGGTGGGATTATCCTCAGGTTTGTCAGTCGTGGTGTTACCATCCTCGGTCGTCTCTGTATCCTTGGGGGTGGTGGGATTATCCTCAGGTTTGTCGGTCGTTGTACTTACATCCTCGGTCGTCTCTGTATCTTTGGGAGTGGTGGGATTATCCTCGGGTTTGTCGGTCGTGGTACTTCCATCCTCGGTCGTCTCTGTATCTTTAGGAGTGGTGGGATTATCCTCAGGTTTGTCGGTCGTGGTGCTTACATCCTCGGTCGTTTCAGTATCTTTGGGAGTAGTAGGATTATCCTCAGGTTCGTCGGTCGTGGTACTTCCATCCTCAGGCGTTTTAGGAGTTGTTGGGTTTTCTTCTGGTTTGTCAGTAGTGGTACTTCCATCCTCGGGAGCTTTGGGAGTTGTTGGATTTTCTTCTGGTTTGTCGGTTGTTGTACTTCCATCCTCAGGTGTTTCAGGAGTTGTTGGATTTTCTTCTGGTTTGTCGGTCGTTGTACTTCCATCCTCAGGTGTTTCAGGAGTTGTTGGAATTTCTTCTGGTTTGTCGGTCGTGGTACTTCCATCCTCAGGAGTTTTAGGAGTTGTCGGGTTTTCTTCTGGTTTGTCAGTAGTGGTACTTCCATCCTCAGGGGCTTTAGGAGTTGTTGGATTTTCCTCTGGTTTGTCGGTCGTGGTATTTCCATCCTCAGGCGTTTTAGGAGTTGTTGGGTTTTCTTCTGGTTTGTCGGTCGTGCTACTTCCATCCTCAGGAGACTTAGGCGTTGTTGGGTTTTCTTCTGGCTTGTCAGTAGTGGTACCTACCTCCTCAGGGGTTTTAGGAGTTGTTGGGTTTTCTTCTGGTTTGTCTGTCGTGCTGTTTCCATCCTCAGGACTTTTGGGAGTAGTTGGTTGTTCCTCTGGTTTATCGGTCGTTGAGTTTCCTTCCTCAGGGCTTTTGGGAGTGGTTGGTTGTTCCTCTGGTTTAGCGGTCGTTGAGTCTCCTTCTTCAGGACTTTTGGGAGTTGTTGGTTGTTCCTCAGGTTTTTCCGTCGTTGTGTTTTCATCATCAGGACTCTTGGGAGTGGTTGGTTGTTCCTCAGGTTTTTCAGTCGTTACGTTTCCATCATCAGGACTCTTGGGAGTGGTTGGTTGTTCCTCAGGTTTTTCGGTCGTTACGTTTCCATCATCAGGACTCTTTGGAGTGGTTGGTTGTTCCTCAGGTTTTTCGGTCGTTACGTTTCCATCATCAGGACTCTTTGGAGTGGTTGGTTGTTCATCCACATCAGAAGTTTTTGGGGTGGTTGGGGCTTCTTCTGGTTTTTCTGTAGACGCAACTGGGCTTTTTGGGGTGGTTGGAGCCTCTTCTGGTTTTTGTGTTGTAATGTTTTCCACCGGGCTCTCTACAGTTGAGGCATTTTCATCAGTTGGCGGGACTGTTGGGTTCTCTACGTTTCCCTCTTGTGTAATTTCAGCTGGTTTAGAAGGAACTGTTGGAATGGTAGGGTTTTCTACGTCGGGAATCTCGGAAGCAGTGTCATAATTTTCAGCTATTTCCAAAGCCTTAGGCACGCAAAATCCTTTGCGGGCATCGAAAACCTCGCCCATTGCACAGCTAAGGTCCTTCCTCGTCAATCCACCATACTTGTTTGCATAACAACCATAATAATTCGGTGAATTATCTGATACTGCAAAGAAACCGGGATGCTTACAAATTCTCTCTTCACCCAAGGTACCTCCAGTGCAAACCGTGGCACTTATTACCAGCGCAACCAGTACGCACACGTATTTCATTTTTATTTTAACTTTCGATTTCAATAGAGATTTCCGTTTCCGTTTGGTTATTTATTGTAGTTAGTCCGTTGTGTGTTCGGGTGTAAATGAATGAACCGTTTTTGCCAAAGAAGCAGAGCGAAGTGATCAACAAAACAGAAGCAATCAATTGTTTTATACCACTTATACCGATATTTGTACATATTTTTAATCACATACATATTTCAAAACGCCTCTTCATCTGAGAACCCCCCTCCCACCGTTGGTGTTCTCAGTATCACCAAAAAATTCGTAATTAACTGATAAACATTGTTCACTGCAAGAACAATTCGTGAAGACATGGAAACGTTTGGGGTCTTATCTTTGTCATTATCCATCGGGTGAAATGCTTTAGCATTGGTATGTGGGAATTTATGCTAGTAGGTATGTGCTTGGGTACATATTCCATTGAAAACGGGAGTACGTATGTCTACAATTGCCTCTAATTGGACTTCTGGGAACTTATTGAAATCAATAATTGTTTTCAAATCAAAACAAAAGAAAAACACTTTAATAAGATTTACAAAGAAGTTGGAATTTCCAAGGATCCGGATGTATGATTCATACGAAGTGCAGGTGCAAATATTAATTGTTAAGTACACACATGAACTGACAGATCTCAATGAAGAATAGTGACACAATTACTTGTAACTAAATAACAATTATTCTGCCCTGCGGATGAGATAGTTTGCGGAAGTGTGTATGTTTTATAGGCTCTTAGATTTTGCTTTCAAATAATTCTATAGTTTATATTATTATAGAGACAAGAGTTAACTGAAGATGCATTCTATTTTTTTTATATATCCATCCATGCATCCACCCAAAATTGATAGTGTTTCATGTTATCATACAACTAACTAATAATGTAGAGTTTCTACTAGAATAGTTCAAGCTGTTATGCCTACATTTTGAATCTTATCTGTATTAATTATGTACGAGTATTGCGTATTGTGATAGATAGTTGATAGTTTTGTAACCAAATACATAGCTTTATTGTAAAACCCTGATCGACAAAATAGTTAGTGCATCAATGAAAGGATAGCACCCCTTGCTCAAAAACAAGTTATATTACCGATGTTCTTCTCGTTGGCAAAATATTATTTTTTTAACCAATGAACAATCCAATTGACATACAAATTGTCATTTCAACCCACAAAACACTAGAATAATTTGACATTTTTTTAATGAATCGCAGGTTGCGTTAGAATGGCAGCGTGTTCCTCACTTAGTTATAGTCACAATGAACTGATACCATAGGAACATAAGATATCATTTGTGATTTTTTCCGTGATGGCCTTATCTTAACCCTCGTCGGACGGCATAATTTCATATCGCCCAATGTCATATCGCCCAAAACCATGTATGTCGTATCGCCTAAAAGAAATCAATGTTAGTTGATGTTGTGGAAAAATTTGGTTTTTGGGCAATATGACATCGACATTGGGCAATATGTCATTTTGAACAGTAGATAATTTTTTATTTTTTTTCGCCCAAAATAAAAGTTATGTCATAAAGCCCAAAAAGCGGCTGCGCGGACCTGTGTGATCTGTGGTACAAGGCCTTCGGCCGTAGTTCTTACATGGCCGGTATTAACAATTTTCTCCTCCGGATTATGTCAAAAGACGCGGACCAAATAGACCCGACCGAAGGAATTAAAGATTTTCTCCTCTGGGGTATGTCAAAAGAAGGCTCCGCCGAACATACTTAGGATCTTAGATCATTCCTTCGATGTGTTACACTTTTTTTCGTAGCAAATGATATATACCCTCGTCACACTAAAGTGAGGGTATAAATATAGAGCTTTAGTTAATTTAAACAACGCTTTTTATACCCTCACTTTAGTGTGACGAGGGTATATATCATTTGCTACGAAAAAAAGTGTAACACATCGAAGGAATGATCTAAGATCCTAAGTATGTTCGGCGGATATTCGTTTTGGGTCATTTTAAGTCGAATGAGCAATGTCCGTCCGTCTGTCTGTCTGTCTGATCGCATGCTAGGGTTGAAATTCGAGGGTAACTCACATGGTTTGGGTGTGGAAGAATTTGTGTATCGCCCGGAACATTATCAGTGGCAGTATAGCATCCCATGGTCCGACTCACAAATTTCACGATTGGCCCGAGTTGAAACATTGTTTGTTAAGCCAATACCAATCGTCTAGGTCAAATTTTGAAATCCTAACTGATTTGGCACAAAGGAAGCAGCAAAATAACGAGACGAACGACATGTTTTTCCATAACATGGGTCAGATTAGCGCCAAGTTAGTTCAGCCAATATCCGAATTCGACATGATAAAGATTATGAAAAAGAATATAAAGGAAAGTATAGGGAGAATAGTATATCCATTTCAGGTATCCTCTGTCGAACAGCTTAGAATAGAATGTAACGAGGCCGAAAAGAAATTTTCTTAGGCGAGACATTCGTGCCATGCAGATAAATGAGGTGTATACCGAATTTTCGGTCGAAAATCCAGATTATGAAGAGATAGATGCCATTCATTTAAGTAGGCAAAAAAAACCAACTCTAAAATGTTGGAATTGTCATAAACCTGGCCACACTTTCAGAGCTTGTGACTCAGAGGTAAGGGGTTTGTTTTGCTACAAATGCGGGAAGCCTGGTATCATTTCTCCAAAATGTCTTTCGTGCCTACAGGGAAACCGATCCCAGGACGTGGAGAATGAAAGGGGGCCAAGGCCATTTCAGCATCCCCCAACATCAGAATAAGCTTGGAAACAAAAGAAAATAGTCCTTAAAGGAAAGTAATAAAAAAGGACATCATTAATAAAATTTTAAAATCAAACTTAAACAACTATGTCCCAGAACTGAGGCATTATCTCCCAACTGAAACACGGTAAGAAAATTATGTAAAGGTACGATCAAGAATTTTTGGTACAGAAAGTTGCCCAGAGAGAACCAAAGTAATACCAAAAGTACGCCTGAAGTTTATTGAAAAGAAAAATAATACGAAAGCTCTCCTGGATTCCATTCGTCGAGTCAGTCAAAGTACTGATCCTCGAGTTTTTGCTGATGTGGAAATTCGAGGAATCAAAATAAAAGGACTATTAGATTCAGGTGCCTCTGTCAGCGTGTTAGGGAAAGGGAAAGAAAGAGGTTAATTATTACATGAATGAACACTGCCAAATTCGGGGAAATCGGCTTAGATTTGGATATAGTCCCCATTTACGAGTATATGTTCCCCCGATTTGGTATCAAAGTACTATTAAAGTTGTACTTTATTTTCGATCATTGGAACATTTCGCACACGCTGAAAAAAAATCGCTCCTGTAGTATATTGTCCCAAACATATTCGGCTTGAAACATATATATATTTAGGATACACTCTAAACATATAATATTTGGTACACACAAAAATTATATATTTGGGAAGATGTTGTTCTAAACAAATCTTTGTTTACATCCCAATGTGTTTATTTTGGACTATTTTTTCCGAAACATATTTTTTTTTTCATCTAAGTATTCAGAAAATATCTAAATTGTTTTAAATTTTTCAGTAATCCAAAGTTAGTTTTTTCAAAAGTTTTAACGTCTTAAATATACAAAATAATAATAATTGAAATCATATAATCTTGGATCGAAATATATACTTGGAGGATTGACAACCAATGATGGCTTGGAATACTCAGAAATTTTAAATGATTGGTTTAAAACATAAGATATTGCTGCATTTGGTATCATAACTGGGAGGTTCAAACCAAAAAAAAAAAACAACAAAAAAATTGAATTTAAATTCGAAAAATTCAACAAAAGTTTCGAAAATCTTTTTTAAATAAAATATATTTGGAGAAATTCCTACACAATCATTTTATTTGTATTCAAATACATATTTTATTTGAGAAATTTAGTTTGCAAATATTATAGTTCCAAATATATTTTATTGATTTTCAAATAAAACTTATTTGCTCAGAAATATATAATATTTAAAAATTAGTGTTCCAAATATATTTTCTTTCTATTCAAACATATCAAAAAAGGCGATTTTGCCCCGTGCAGAAAGAAGCTTCTTAATTTAGGAACTAATACTGCTTAAATCTATCTGTTCTTGATGACCAACATCTTCAAATCCTTCCTGGAATAATCCTTGATGAGGAGGTGGAGCTAAATACTTTGTTTACTGAAACGAAACCAATTATACCAAATTATTATCGCAATGCCTTTTTTCGCATTATAAAGTCGGTCCCGCCAGACTTTCTGCCTTTCCTTACTGGTTATATATATAGATACAAATCCTGTGTTGCGGACGTTTCATTCGTACGCATTTTTTACTAATATTAATCCTTTTGGCGACCTGAATGCACTATTTTCAAATAACCTTCAGCAACAACAATTATTTGAGAGTACTTTCAAATGACATTTAAATATGTACCTAAATATTCATGAGGAATGCAATATTCGAGGCGAAAGTGCCGTTGCGGAATTTACAAAAATTGGAAGTCGGTTTGGAGGTTAACATGAATATGCATCTTTTTAGCTTATTTTGCATAGTAAGCAGAAAAATCGAATTACATAAAAGACATTTCTTGGTTCATCCAAAAATTTTAAATTAGTCTATTGCGGACGTAACAATTTCTATACGTTAAAACAACAAAAAATGTCTATGGACAATTTTATTTAATGTTGTATTTTATATTTTACTAGCTTTAACCCGGTGCGCTTCGCAGCCCCATCCTTTATGTATCTTCTGTTTAGGATATTTAAAATATTTCTACCGCTTTCTTTCAAAATGACATGATTATTACATATGCTACATAATTAAGTAGATTTGATTACTTTCGTACGATAAAATACGAACCCCGCTGGTATTTATTTCTTGTTATATTCCAAGAGTTACTGTACCTCTGAGTGTTGAAAAGCTTTTTTTTAATCATATGTTACCTTCGTTCCCCCAGTTTATGTTCTAATAACTACATTCCCACCCTTGTACAATACAAAACCATGTTTGTCCAATCTTGTCTTTAAAGGTACAGATTTAAAAAGCTAAAGTGAAATGCTCCATTGTACCACATTTAAACCTTTTGCCCCAATGTGTCATAATTAACCAATTTTGCACCACTGTCCAATATTTAACCGTTCTTGCACCAGTGCCACTAAAAGAAAGCATTAAGAACAAATCATTGTTATATTCCCATATACAAATTCGCAACCTTAGGCCGTGTTTAACATTTGTCCCCTATATGTGCCATGTTTAACTTTTTACCATACCGCACCTTATCTTATGGTTTCCCACAGTTTACAAGGAAGTACATATTTCAAAAAAAAAAATCGTAGCTTTGGTTTATGCTGTAAGAGCTACCCTCTGGGACCACATTCAACCCTTTATGCACACGCTGAAAAAAAATCACTTCTGTAGTATATTGTCCCAAACATATTCGGCTTGAAATATACATATGTTTAGAGTACACTCCAAATATATAATATTTGACACACATAAATATTATATGTTTGGGAGAATATTGTTCTAAACAAAAATATGTTCCCATTCTAATATTTGTTTATTTGGAACTAGTATTTCCGAAACAAAGATTAATTTGTATTTAATTATTTTGCCGATGTATCAGTGCCTTGATTTAAAGACAAGTTTTCTGTTTTTCATATGCTCAAAGATCATTTTTTTTTTTAATTTTTAAATGTTTTTAAAATTTAATTAAAACTTAAATCGTATAATCTTTCGTGAATATAAATTGCATTGATGGATTGACAAAAAGTGATGAATTGGAATATTTATAAATTAAAAGACATTTTTAGCTATAAAGTTTAAAACGAAAACTAGGAAAAACTAACTAAAATTCGAAAAAATCAGCAAAGTTTAAAAAATTTGTTTGGAAAACTTCTTAAACAATAACTTTGTTTGTGGGTACACACATATTTTATATGTGAAAGTCAGTTAGCAAATCCAAAAAAATCGCTTCCAAATATATTTTCTTGGAATTCAAACATATCAAAAATGACGATTTTCCCCCGTGCATTACTGTACCATATTTAACACTTTTTAATTCCACTGTGCTTCTAAAGTACGAAATTGTATACATATCTGCGACTGTATACAACCCTTTTTTTGTTTCCTCACTTACCGCAATTAATAATTTTGCTACACTTTACAGTCTTTAACCCTTTTTGCCCCACTGTACCATATATAACTCTTTTTGCTCCACAAACACCTTTTATATCATATTTATGTTCCAGAAGTTACCCTCTCCCCCCGCATCAATTTTTTTGGCCTCTGAACTAAATGTACGCCTTATGTACCATATTTAAACCCTTTTGGGCCCACTGAATCATATTTAACAACTTTTTATCCCACTGTACAATATATTTAACCATTTTTTAATTCATTTTTGTCCCACTGTTCCATAATTAACACATTTTTGCCCCACTGTTCCATAATTAACGCATTTTGCCCCACTGTGACCCGTACGTGAAAAGTACGAATATCGATGTAAACTAGAATCCTTGTTCTAGTTTACATCCCAATAGCTACTCTCACACCAAATTTCACGATTCTAGCTCTTGCCATTTGGATTTGGCTGTTGTACCACATTTATCCCTTTTTACCCCACCGTGCGCGTAAAAGTTCGAATTGTCCAGTCAATTTCAGAGTCCACACTGTTGTACCACATTTATCCCTTTTTACCCCACCGTTCGCGTAAAAGTTCGAATTGTCCAGTCAATTTCTGAGTCTATCTCATAAGCTCATTGTGTTTAGATTTGGCGGTGGTACCATATTTATCCCTTTTTGCCCACTGAGCGGCTAATAATACGAATTTTGAAAAATCCCGTCTTATTGCACGTATACATCCCAAGGGCTACCCTCCCAATTTCATGATTCTAGCTTCAGCCGTTTGGCCTGGACGATGATCAGTCAGTCAATCAGTCAGTCACGCAACAATCTTTATATATAAGTACTCGTATATAAAACACAATGCCGTACGTTTTAACACGCATCACTCTAGAACGAATCCTTCGATTTTCATGATTTTGAAAATCGAGATTGTAGTGGCCCGAGAAGTGATACTGTGGAGGAAAATTTAAGTTTGGTTAAAGAGGCGCGAAACAACCAACAGAAGTTAATAGCCCGAAAAAGGAGCGTTAACATTGTGATGTCGAAAAGCGTTTTTTTAAAGCGAGCGCTTAACAGAAATAGTTTATTGGCATATTAGCCTATGCTATCTTTTGGATCATGGATTGCATCTTAGCTGGAAAGTTGTTGGAGGTTTCTTTACTTGATCGATAAGGACAATGGGAGCCTTTTAAGATGCTAGCTTGCAGTCGGGCGGGTGGATCGGGTCCTATTGATCTTGTAGAGACACAATCCTTGGCAAACATATATTTTATTATAGACTCCCGTTAGATGTAAGAGAAATATTCAACTAAACTGAAACTATTTTACATGGACCATTCTAACCATATTAAAATAAAATGCCCATTAAAGTTAGGAGGAGAACTTAAATAAGAAAACAAAACACTCGTCATGATATTCCCCGAAGGAAAATGTATAAGAGTCACAAGATGATACCGGACTCTTCAGTCGCTTTACCCTATCCCCACCATGATCTTAATGGCGACAATATTTATCAAGATCCCAAATGTAATATTTATTTCATTACCCTTTCCCTACATCACCACTGCATGAACGCATGAATAGAACACTTAGTTAATCATTTCTATTTCCACTTTACAACTTTTATTCATTCAACATTTGTTATGGTTTTTTTTTGTATGTATCTATTTACAAAAAGATATTTTACACTCTAACATGAAACAAAAATGAAGGGTTCGAATCGAACTCCAACATGTTGTAAACTAATAAAAAATAATGTTACCTGATATGAGTTAATTTAAATTCTCAAGGGCACTGAGGAAAATGAGTAGTTGAAAGAAATATGTTAAAATTTGGGAGAAATTCTTCAAAATAATTTCTATCAATGATTTATGTACAGGGTCTCCCATATTCGACGGACCCATCTGGCAACGCCATAACTTTTGACAGAGATGTCAGATCGCTTAATGACATACCGCGTTTGAAGCGTCAGTCCAAGCAGATTTTTACCATGGAACAATACACGCCATGCGAGCGCTCTGAAATAGTTGAAATTTACATTCAACAGAAGAAGTCAAGTCAACGTGCTTTTAAATATTAAAAAATGTGAGAAGTGCGCCTTCTAAGAACACCATTAAGCGAACACGCATCCATCGCACCACGCAAAGCTTACTCGAACCTCGCTTAAAGACAAAATGAGCGTTAAACGAGGCTTAGTTCAACGTCTTTCCAGCATAGTATACTCCTTTGCTCTTCATCTATATGTATCTTTTATGACCCATATATTGCATTTGTGTAACCAACCAAACAACATCTGGGCTGATATTGTAATTAACCCAGCAACCAAATCCGTGCCTTGTTTCATGCATAATTTGAATAACAATAAAAAGAAATTGCTCATCACAACATTTACCAATTTTGTGATTAATGTATTCGTATTGACCTAAGGAATAACCCCATAGACAAAATTACGGTTGGTTAAAGGACGCGAACTTTATAGCATGAGAACGGATCGTTCGATTTTCAATATTTTGGGCTTAATGTATTCGTATTGACCTAAGGAAGAACATTATAGAAGGAAATTTAAAAAAGGTCAAAGCGGCGTGAAACCGCATTACTGCTCTAGAACGGATCGTTTGTTATCAAAATTTTGTGCTTAGCGGATTCGTATTGGCACAGGAAGGAAGCTATGGAAGAACATGTAGGATTTGTCAAAAGGGCGTGGAACTGATCACATACAACGTCATAACTCGAGAGCAGATCATTCGATGAATTCGGGCTTGATCAATTCGTACTGGTCCAAGGATGGGCACCATGGAGGAATATTTATGACTGGTCAAGGATGCATGGCAAGGTCAAGGAGGCATATCACGGTACACATAGCCTCATAGCCACAAGAGAACGTATCGTTCGATGTTCACGATTTATTGGCTTGATGTATTCGTATATCGGGCCAAGAAAGGACATAGTGGGGGACAATTTCTGATTGGTCAAAGGAGCGCGGCAACGTCCATACAATATCATAACTCGAGAACATTCGATTTTCATAATTTTGGGCTTGATGAATTCGTATTTGCCCAATGCAGGACACTCTGGGGAAGAATTGATGATTGGTCAAGCGGACGTGGAACTGCCCACATAACCTCATAACTCGAGAACAGATGATTATGATGTCCCAAAGGGGTGTGACACCGCCCAAATGGTTTTCACTATTAAGGAAAATTTATAATTGGTCAAAGGTCAAGACACCACCCACTCATAGCTCGAGAATATATCGTTCAATTTTCTTTTTTGGGATTGATGAATTTGTATTGGCCCAAGGAAGGATACTATGGATTGGCCAAACGGTTGTTGCGCGGACAACATAACTTCTTAATTCGAGAACTGATCTTTCGATTTTTACCATTTTGGGTTTAATGTATTGTCCCCAGAAGTGACACTGTGGAAGAAAACTTTGATTGGTCAAAGGGGCGCGTCACATGCAACGCAACCTCATAACTCGAGTATGGATCGTTCGAATTTTACGATTTTGGACTTGGTGGATTCATATTGGCGCCAGGAGGTACATAATAGAGATTTTCAGAGGGGCCCGACTTGGCCAACTCAACCTCATATACTCGTAATAGCTCAAGTATTGTAAGTACTGTTGTATTCTACGATTTTGTGTACGAATACATCAATATTTGCCCAAGGTAGGACTTTACTGAGGAAACCATCTTTGTCTTCAGGGATTCGTTTGGGCCCAAGAAAAAAAACTATGGAGGAAATTTTTATTTGTCAAAAGGGCGTGGAGCGGACAACACAAATTGGTCAAATGGGCATGTCACAGCGAACACAACCTCATAACTCGAGATCGGATCTTTCGATTTTCACCATTTTTGGTCTTGGCGAATTCGTATTGGGCCAAGTAAGGACACTGTTTAGTACGAGTATTGTGCAAAGCGGTGTGGTATGTCCAGCATAACCTCATAACTCAAGAACAGATTTTTGCCACATGTGCGGTACCTTCCACACAAAAAATATAATACGAATATTTTGAGTACTATATCGAATTAGCAAGCGCGTAAACCATATGAATCCAATACTAAAACGAAATCTGTATAACCATTGCATGATTTGGCTTGAAGTTTTGAGTTTTTGGTAGCATTCTAAAAATGTTATCAGTGCATCCATACGACTTGACACTGCCGCTAGATGTACATCGACATAATTACATATTCTTTACTTATTCCCATTGTATTAAATATAGGGTGATCTAAGTAGAGATACTTTTTCAATAGCCTTTTTTGACAGATCACGTGTGAGTCGTGTCATGCTGTCATGTTATTTTTGTTAAGTATTGTTTGACATTTCATCGTGAAAAGACTTACGCCTGAACAACGTTTACCAATTATTTAGTTTTATTATCAAAATAATCGTTCGCCAATTGCGCGAACGATTTTTTTTAAATCCATTTTTTTTAAATCCAAAAAAAAAACACTTTCCAGTCGACCCACGACCTTGACACCCATGATCAATATTTTAGCTCTCGTTAAGAGCTATATTTTTGCCATTGACCGATTCCCGATCTGACGTACCGGAATCATCGGTCCATATTTCTTCAAAAATGATGCCGGTGAGAACGTAACCGTCAATGGCGACCGTTATCGTGACATGATAACCGACTATTTGATGCCTGAAATTGAAGCTCGTGATCTCGGCGATATTTGGTTTCAACAAGACGGAGAGAACACTTCGTTGAGACTATATAAAATTTAAAAGTGGAATATCTTGAGAACTTTTGGTTCAAAATTCTCGAAATTCGATATGTGTGACCTTGGTACCAGTAGACATCATGACAGTGCAATTAGAGCTATTAGAGCAAAATTCTCGAAATTGGGTATGTGTGACCTTGGTGCCATTACGCGTCATATAGCTGAAAACTGGGGTGATAGTGACAGTGGGCACCGCCCACACAACCTAAAATTCAAATATGAAATATTTCGAGTACGTTTCCGGTAAAATTCTCGAAATTTAGTATGTGTGACCTTGGTACCAATACGCTTCACAGGACTAAAAACGGGGAAACAGTGAATGTTGGCGTGGCACCGCCCACACAACCTAAAATTCAAATATGGAATATTTCGAATACTATAGTAGCAAAATTCTCAAAATTAGATATGTGTGACCTTGGTGCCAGTACGCGTTATGTAGCTGAAAACTAGGGCGATAGTGTTAGTTGGCGTGACATCGCCCACCCAACTTGAAATTTAAAAATGCTATATTACGAGTATTATTGCGGTAAGAGTCTCAAAATTTGGTATATGTGGCATGGGTACCAGTATGCGTGATTGAACGATAAACTGGTGTGACAGTTATAGTGGGTGTGGCACCGCCCACACAACCTGAAATTTACAAATACATTATTTTGAGTACTATTGCAGTAAGATCGGCGATATTTATTTCAAAATTCAATATTTCGATCACTATATAAGTCATGGTTTCGAATTTTGGCTATCTGGCCTTGGTACCAGTAGGGGTGATGGAGCTACAAACAGGAACGATGGAAACAGTTGGCATGACACCCCCATATAAATAATAAATGTAGAACGCAATATTTGAAGTAGTATTGCGGCGATATCTTTGCAAAAGAGAGTGATAAGGGCGTGGCGCCGCACATACAACCCGAGATATGAATTTGAAAAATTTCCAATATCATTGCAGGACAGTTTTGAAAATTTGCATGAAAATAGTGTCGATGGACAAAGTACTCAAAACGAAATATAGAGAGGCGTTGCACTCATCGTCTTGAAGTTTATAGTGGATGCTGTTGATAATACTCTACGGAATCTGATTATAAAGCTGATAAGTGAAAGTACCTGTGCATACGACACGCTTGCTGAAAACGAAATAACTGGAGACCATTATATCTAGATAGCCGCTTGACCAAGTGTGTTTAGTATTCAAGTGCCTTCAAATTTAGCACGTGACTCAACAAAATTGGGAGATGCGACATCGTTATAGAAAAAATAAATACTGATAGAATTATTGCACTAATTGATATGACTGTATTTCACAGCAATATATATTCCCCAACAGAGAATGAGCGACTTAGGCCCCCAATGTGCAATATGGATGACCCGAAAACACTGCCGTAATGTCAAGAGTGTCAACATATCATTTGGTTCTATTTCACTGAAACCCACTTTGAGGGCAGCGAAGCGCAACGGGTCAGCTAGTATATATATTAGGCCGGGTCGATTTATGGGGAGGCAAAAAAGTCGCAATTGCTCTGTGAAAATCGTATTCTAGGGATCAAAATAAGAAACTTTGCCGAAGGAACCATACCTCTAAAACGAATTCTGATGGCCCGGAATTTGGGTCGAACTTTTGGGTAGGGGCAAATTTTGAAAAATCCCACTTTGACCCATTTAGAGTGCTCCAATCGAGTACAAATGTATGACCGACCCCCACTAACTTTGGAGGCCCGACCCACCCATGCCAATGGCACACCCGCTGGAACCCCCTCGGGGTTCCATACATTTGGACTCGATTGGAGCATTCTAAATGGGTCAAAGTGGGAATTTTTCCGGGACATCAGAATTCGTTTTAGAGGTATGGTTCCTTCGGCAAAGTTTCATATTTTGATCCCTAGAATACGATTTTCACTGAGCAATGGGCGATTTTTAAATCGACCCGCCCTAATATATATGTATATATATACGAGTATATACCCAAAAACGTCATCAATTTCTTCAACTTTTTATATATCATTACTTTTGGAGAAGGATTTTCAGTGGATGAGCGGGTGTGCCGGGTGTTTTGCGTTAAATACTTCCTGATGTGACTCCTTTATTTTGTTTATTCCGAATCCTTTTATATTGAAATTTTTTCTGAATTTACTGAAAAAATTGTGGCTATATATCTCGCAAACGCTATGTCACAGGGAAAAACGTCTAATGTCACTCTTTCCCTACCAGAGTTTTGTATCCAGGCTTTTCTAATTAATGAATCTAAAGGGTTTTCCAGACCTTTTAGCAGAAAATAGGATAGTGTGTGATATCTTTCCCGCTTTTGGTATGAGCACCACTAAGGTGGTACTTATCCCTCCATCGAGTGGGGATAAACGTGAGGTTCATGCAACCATCATACTCGTATATTTTCTCCAGCCAGGAAGTGATAAACTTCATCATATTATATATTATAATTCTATTGGAGAAATGCGACTATGTAGTTACACTTTCCACAAATACGTTTTCTATTTTCTAATTATTCTACATTTTTATACATACATTTGGGTTCAATAAGAAACATTTATTTGCAGAGACTGAAATTACGTAATATACATCTGAACACACCATTTGTAGGATAAAATGGATTAAATTAAAACAAATTATTAATCCTCATCGTTGTCGTCGTCATCATTATCATCGTCGTCACTCTCTGTGACGTGATTGTTGACTTGAGAGTTGTCAATCGAGCAAAAGCCAACATTGGCATTGAACTTGGAGCCGATTGGACATTGCATTACCACTACTTTGAACTTGTCTTTTTTACTGACACACATATAGTAGATGGTGTCACTCACATTGGATGCAAAACTTCCAACCTCTGGGCAAACAAATGTTGAGCTTTCCTGTTTGGCCAATTCCTTCTTCAACTTTTCTTCTTCTTTGGCCCGTTGCTGGGCTTCCTTTTGGATTTCCTTTTCAAGTTTCTTTTCGGCTTTCAGACGTTCCTTTTCTGCTTTCAGCTTGAGCTTATCCTGTTCCTTGATGACCTTCAGTTCCGCCTTGACTATATCAATGTCTTCGATTTGATTCCAATAGAACGGCGGGAATGCCGGATAAGGAGGCTGCGGCAAATTGTTCACATCTATAAAACATTTACCCAATTCCGGGTAAAACAATTGATTGGCAGAACATTTGACATGGAAGATAAGAAAACCGCCGCCTATTAAACGTGGCTCACACAGGTAATACGAAGTGTTGCTGGAAGGATCAGCCACACCTCCTTTGATTTGGCAGTTTACATCAGTAGGACACGAAGAAATATCGCGACTGCAACGGCCAAATTCAACATTAAAGGCTTCATTTGAGGCACACAATTTTGTTATTAAATGATTACTACCATCGGCATATCCGACTGAAGTGCAATCGTGATAGGCGCGACAGTCAGAGTCGTCAGGCCGAACTCCGGGTGTATCACACAGGGGTGGTGGTGGCGGTGGAGATGGAACAGACGCCGTACTTGTCTCTTCTTTAGTTTTAGGTGATTCTTCGGTTGTCGATGGATCTTCCTTTGGGACACTTGTAGTTGTTTCTTTTTCTACTTCGGCTTCATTTGCATCCACAATTGCTTCAGTAGTTGACGCTACATCTTCCTTCGCAATCTCTGCATTCGGATCTGAGTTGGCAGTCTCTTCCGCTGCATTTTCCTGGGATTTTGCCGTACACTCTTCCAGTGTTAAACATTTACGGTCTTGACCACTGCAATCGCAAACACAGTCAATGTCGCCGCCTGATGATGTTGTCGTCTCCTGTTGAATTTCCCCTTCACTTGGAATTACACTCAAGACCCCATTATCTGCATCACTCTCTCCTGTATCGATCCAAAGAGTTTCTACCCCATTCGTGCTAACATCTTCAACAGACACCAATGGAGCTACGGTGGTCGTTGTCATTAAATCTCCATCAGCTATACCTATATTGGCCACTATCTAAGATGGAAAACTTTATAAGAAACTGCTTGGAAGTGGGTACACCACGTCTATCTTACCACCACGTATATGCCGAGTAGTCCCAATGCAATCTTTTTCGTCTCCACCATTGTTGCATTCAGTTCTATTGCTGTTCTGGTACTTGGCTGCTATTGAGACTTATCCGGCATTTTATAGGCCCAAAACAACAAACTGTCATCACGATCAACGACGATCAACAACGCCGTTTATCCGCAATTATCTTGATCAAACACTACACTCACTATTTGAGCAAATATATGTGTCATCTTGGTTCCTTTCGCACAAAAGGCGAAATAAAAAAGTTTACCAGATAAGCAACTACTATGGAAGACGGGTGAACGCGGTGATGAGATCTCTCAAAAAGCATAAACAAGCTATTTGGAGCAGGGGCGGCCACCAGCGTGAAGATCTTTTAATCATTATGGCATGACATTTGCAACTTTATTTGTTTGCAACAACATCCGTTTGAATGGAATTTCCCACTTTAGAACAGTGCTGAATTTTTATGCGGTTTTTACACACTGAATGGGAGGGCCTCTTAAATTACCGAATAATATTCATTGTTGGTGATTGCATAAAATAATGTAAGGGTCTGAAGTAGTGTTGCCAGAAAGCCAACAAATAGGACATTTAGCCCGAAGGATTTTTAGGCCGAAATTACGATTTTTAATAATATGAAAAAAGTAAGTGAAACATAACAAATGTTATACGGATTTTTTATATTAGATATTTCTTATAATTCCAATTTCATTTATTTGTAACATTCAAATTAGAATTGTTTGAAAAATTCTCAAATATTACGGATAATCTTTGGAAGATATAAAATTGGTTTTATATTCGGTCGGTCCGAGTCTTGTAAACTTTCCTCCATAGAAAACAAGTGAGCAAAACTATCGACAACACTTTGGGAAAATTTTCAAAGTTTAATATGGGAATTAGTTATATTGATGGGAAAAAAGGAACATTTGACCAAAATGTCAACATTCAACACCGTCCAACTCGGTCAGTCCGATCTCGTTGAAATTGTGTGTCATGACTACTATCCAATAGGACTAAACTTGGTGCAAGTTTCATTGCGATCAGAAGATATCGCTTTTACAAATTGACTCATCCCCCATATCTTGGCGTAGCACTTATCCTTTACGGCTTCCCACAAAAAATAGTCCAACTGAGTCAAATCACAGCTGCGAGGGGTCCAGTTGACATCGCCGTTTCGGTTATTTATGCGATTTTCGAACACTGTGCGCAGCAGATTGGTTGTAACATTGGCTGTGTGGCACGTAACGCCGCACAACGGTATTTTGGATGCAAAAAAGCAATTTGTCGACAATAACTTTTTAAAAATCGAATTATGCAGTTCTATAGAGTAGTGTTTCAATAACAAATTATAGATTATAGATAATCATAGAAAAACTCCAGTGAAATCACATAAATATTGTAAAGTGGAAACTAATGCAAATTTGCATGCAACTCAGTAGCTTATGTATATCAAACACTTTCACTGCTAAAATTTAAAGTGCAGAACCTTCTTTTTAATTTAAAAAAAAGTTATTTAAGTTATTATATTAAAGAAATAAAATGGGTATATTAAATTCAGCGTTTGCAGTTTTCCGTGGAATAAAAAAATTGGCTCGGCCTTCTGACTGCAACGAAATGAAGGACGGGACACTATTCTTTAAATTAACGCAAAAAAATCCACCGTCTTTCAATATATTACTCGGTGCCAACTTTCAATGATCTAAGATCACTTCTTATATTTTTTGCACAAAAATGTATGAAGCCATCCCACTGTGCGTCGTCCTGTTGAAACCACATATTGTCCACGTCCTTCGATAACATCTGAACGAGTAGTAAGAAAAATCTCGAAAAAAAGCAGTAAGGAAAGGCAGAAAGTCGGGCGGGGCCGACTATATAATACTCTACGCCTCCCTAACAATGCGATAAGGGTCATTGCGATAATAATTTGGAATAATTGGTAAATGGGTAGGAACATATTATCTAATTCTGAACCGATAATCGCTAAATTAAGCAATATTCGTTCCTAAATTGAGAAACATATTTCTGGAAAATTTTAATGATCGGCAGTAAAGTACAACTTCTATAGCGCTTTGATACCAAATCAGGAGGAACATATATACGGATGTTATATCGGAATCGGAAGTAAAGTACAACTTTTATAGCGCTTTGATACCAAATCAGGAGGAACATATATACGGATGTTATATATAAATCTGAACCAATTTTCCCTGAATACTCATTCATGTAAACAGACATCTGTCGAATTTCGTACTGATCGGATATAAAATTCAATCTCTACAATCTCTCTATATCTAAATCTGAACCGATTTTCTCCGAATTTGGCAGTATTTCTTCATGTAGAAGGAAACCTCTTTTTGCCGAAGTTCGCACTGATCGGATATAAAATAACATTTTTACAGCGCTTACATGTCAAATCGGGGCTAACGTTTATATGGGGGGCTATATCTAAATCTGAACCGATTTCTTCCAAATTTAACTGTGTTCATTCAAATAATAGGAAACCTCTTTCTGCCGAATTCCATACTGATCGGATATAAAATAACATTTTTACAGCGCTTACACTTCAAATCGGGGGTAACGTATATATGGGGGCTATATCTAAATCTGATCCGATTTCTTCCAAATTTAACAGTGTTCATTCATATTATAAGCAACCTCTTTCTGCCGAATTTCATACTGATCGGATATAAAATAACATTTTTACAGCGCTTACACTTCATATCGGGGTTAACGTATATATGGTGGCTATATCTAAATCTGAACCGTTTTCTTCCAAATTTAGCAGTGTTCATTCATATAATAAGAAACCTCTTTCTGCCGAATTTCATACCGATCGGATATAAAATAACATTTTTACAGTGCTTACACTTCAAATCGGGGGTAACGTATATATGGAGGCTATATCAGACTGATCGGATATAAAATAAAGTTTTTACAGCGCTTACATGTCAAATCTGGGGTAACATATATATGGGGGCTATATCTAAATCTGAACCGATTTTAACCAAATTCAATAGGGATCGTCCTTGGGACAAATAAAACATACATATGTGTAAAGTTTCGTCGAGATCGGACCATAATTGCGATCTGTACTTTGATTACAAGAATACATGCACAGACAGACGGATAGAAGGTGAAGAAAATTGGGAAAAAAATCAAAAATCATTTTTTCGGATGAAGCTCATTTCCACCTCGGCGGTTATGTTAATAAGTACAACTGCCGCATTTGGCGCTCAGAAAACCTACACCCAACCATGAAAAAGCCAATGCATCCTCAACGAGTGACTGTTTGGTGCTGCATGTGGAACGGCGGCATCATTAGTCCGTTTTTCTTTGAAAACGTGGAAAGAGCTGCCGTTACCGCCAATGGCGATCGTTACCGTGCCATCCTTATTAATAATTTTTTTCCAAGTGTTAAATATTAAAGAAACCTGAAAATTGGAGAATTTAAAATATTGCATTTAAATTTAAAAACTTAAAAAAAATTAATATTTATTTTCTGAAAAATGCCAACATTTCAAAAAAATATTTTCAAATCAGACCAAAACTTAAGAAGTAATGACGAAAAACCCGATACACAGAGTGATTGATATGTTAACGAATTTTTAAAAAATGTGAAAAAAATCCACAAAGCGTTTCTTTAGGTGTACTAAAATATTAAAAAATGGGATTTTTATATACACGGTGCGACAAAAATGGTTTTATATTGTAGCAGGGTGTAAAATGTAGCTATTGGAACAAACGTGGGAAAGAATGTAAAATATGATCCAAAGAATAGTTTTTCGACATTTAGAGGCACAGTGGAGAAAAGGGGTAAATATTGTACAATGATACCAGAATAACTTCTGGGAAATAAACAAGAAATGAAACGGGCGTTTTCGTATTTTACTGTATAAAAATAATCAAATCTACTTAATTTTGTCCCTTATGGAATAATCATGTGCTTTTGAATGAAACTTTTTCACAGTACCCTAAAAAGAAAATAAATAAAGGATGGGGGCTGCGAGGCGCACCGGGATAAAGCTAGTCTATATACATATATACAATTGTTGCGTTACTGACTGGCTGACTGACTGATCGTCGCACAGCTCAAACCGCTTAAGCTAGAGTCACGAATTTTGGTGGAAGGGTAGTCCTTGGGCCGTTGACATGTAATAAGGCGGGATTTTGCAAAATTCGTACTTTTGGACGCACAGTGCCAAATGCAAACGGCTAGAGCTAGAATCTCGAAATTTGGTGTGCGGGTAGCCCTAAGGGCGTAGACTCGAGATCAGACGGTATTTTACGAAATTCGAATATTTGCGCACACAGTGCGGCGAAATGGGATACATATGGTACCAAAGCCAAATCCAAATGGCAACAGCCAGATTGGTAAAATTTGGTGGGCTCGTAGGCATTGGGACTTAAACTAGAACAGTGAGTGATTTTTTGAACATTTTAGGAGCACAGTGGGTCAGAAAGGGATAAATATGGTACCAATGCAAAATTTAGGAGGCACCGTGGGACAAAACGGGTTAGTTATGGTGCATGGGGCAAAAATTAAACAATCTGGCACAAAATGGAACTTAAACGTGAGATTTGAAGAGTTTTTATGCTTTTAGCAGCACAATGGGTCAAAACCGATTAAATAATGTACAGTGGACAAAAACCATTTAGTGTTACTCGTACATTGGGAGACAAATTTTAAATATTGTACACAAATTTTAAATATACAGTGAGACAAAATTTTTTTAAATATGTTCAGTGGCGCAAACATTTTCAAATATGGTACAGTGAGACAAAAGGTTAAATGTGGTACAGTGGTGCAAAAAGGGTTAACTATTGTACTGTGAGGCACAAATAGTTATATATGGTAAAGTAGACAAAATGGGTTAAATATGGTACAGGGGGTAAATCCTTAACTATGGAACAGCGGGTCAAAAATGTATTAATTATGATACAGAGGGGCAAAAAGGGTTAAATATGGTACTGTTTGACAAGAATGGTTAACTGTACAGTTGGGCATAAATGTTTTAAATATTGTACAGTGGACCAAACAGGTTTAAGTATGGCACAGTGGTGCAAAAAGTGTCAAATATGGTACAGTAAGACAATAGTGGCTTAGTGGGACAAAATGGTTTAACTATGGTACAGTGGGGCAAAAAGCGATAACTATGGAACAGTGGGACAAAAAGGTGTTAACTATGGTACAGTGAGATAAAAAGGGTTAACTGTGGTACAATTTGACAAAAATGGTTACAAATGGAACAAATAGTTAAATATGGTAACGTGGGACAAAATGGGTTAAATATGGTACAGTGGGGCAAAAAGCGATAACTATGGAACAGTGGGACAAAAAGGTGTTAACTATGGTACAGTAGGGGCAAAAATGGTTACATAATTGTACAGTAGGACAAAAAGGTGTTAAATACGATTCAGTGGACCCAAATGGGAGAAAAAAATGGCGTTGATCAAAGCTTATATGAAAAATTGTTTTTTTAAGTATATTAGCAAAATATTTCGTTTCTGCGATCGCGAAATTAGGGGCTAATTGCGGTTGAAATCTATTTATATATATAAAAATGGAAAAATGTTTGTATGTATGTATGTATGTATGCTACCACTGGACCGATTTTATTTGTTTTTCTTTTGTTTGAAAGGTTCTTTGTCACAGATGGTTTAGGAAAAAAAAAATTGAAAAAAGTGGGCGGGGCAAGAGTCGGCGTGGCATTACTTAAAATCCAAATATCTCAAAAAGTATTGACTCTAGAAGAACGAAATTTGGAACACACGTTAGTGGAGTTATTTTCTAAAACTTCAATAAATTCAATATTGAGTCAATATTAGTAACTTCACCAAAAGTGGGCGGGATAGAATAAGTGGGCGTGGCATTATATAAAATTCGAATATCTCTGAATATGTTGTTCTTAGAAGAGGGAAATTTTAAACACGCGTTAGTGGAGTTATTATATAAAACTTTAACAAAAATTGGCAGGATCGTATCAGTGGGTGTGGCAAAAGTGGACGTAGCTTAGTTAAACGGTTATTATCTCAGCAACTATTGACCCTAGAAGAACAAGATTTGGATTGTAATTTGTTGGAGTCAATATTAGTACTTTCCCCAAAAGTGGTCGGGAGGCAATAAGTGGGCGTGGCATTATACAAAATTCGAAAAACTCAGAATGTGTTGATGGTAGGAGAACGAAATTTGGAACACACTTGTTGGAGTAATTATCTAAATCTTCAGCAGAAATTGGCGGGACAGGATTAGTGGGTGTGGCAAAAGTGGGCGTAGCATTAGTTAAGCATGTATTATCTCTGAAACTATGGACCGTAATAGAAAGAAATCTCTAAAAATAACCTAATACAATATTGCATAATTTGTGCATTTTTGTACCACATTATTTTATTTTCATCGCATTGGCGTTAAGTTGCCTGTGAGCACAAAAACACTAATCTATCAGTCTCAGCAGAAAGTTGTATTGTTTGTGGTTGTCGCTGCTAGGGCGTGGCACCGCCCACATAAGCCAAATTTTTAAATTGAGATAACTTGCACAATTCTTAGTGAGAGTGGTGTAATTTTGAGTATATGTATTTAGTGGCTGTCTACGTTATTGGTCCAAAATTGGACGGGACCGGAAATCTGACATCTGGGGCAATGAAGTGAACCGGGTCCAGCTAGTAACCTATAAAAATCAGGGTTTCCCTTAATAAAATTATAAATTTTTATTACTTTTAGGAATTGACCACTGGACATTAAAATCTGGTCCATTATTTATAGGGCAACGTGACTTCCATTAAAAAAATTGCAGTGCAAAGTCACTATTTTCTCGATTTCATTGCAATTTTTAGTGCATTTTTTAAAAAAATCGGAAACAATTTCCTCAATTTTGTTCGGATTTTCACTTTTCATGGCTAGTTATAGAACTGATGATCTCTAGATTTAATTTTTATAAAAAATTAACCCTTTCAAAGCCGTAAACATTTTATTGGTTGTTGGCCCCAAATGGGTTAAAGCGAATTAATTGCCATATAAATTACATACACCCTTATTTTAACCTCAAAAGCTTCAATTTTTAAGAAGTTGGACATTTTGTGCATTTTTGTATAAAATTCGGCTTTGGATTTTAAATTTACAACCTTCGGCCGAAGCCGTAGCCGGAGACGAATGTTTTATATTTGTTAAAGAATTGTTTACTTTGCACCAAAAAATTGTGTTTTTAATCAGTTTATGTCTACTGCTTACGTATTTATTTACTTAGCACAAAAAATTAAAAACCTTAATGTTGTAATGACAAAGAAAGTATTATTTCTGCATTAAGACCTTGTATACTATTTCCTTAATTTGAATACAGCTGCCCAGCAGCATAAACAACTGCTCTCTAGCACACAAATACTTTTCTGCCACCATTTCCACATTTTTGAAACATCTCGAGTTACAGTATTAAACAATTTTAATGATCCTTGGACTTCGTTCTCGTTCTTCCTTTGGTGTCCTTCCTTCCTTTGGTGTCCTTCCTTCCTTTGGTGTCCTTTCTCAAATTATTTTTGTAGTATTGTTCACTTCTGTACACTTCTATGAAGATTTCCATAATAGAATTTTCTTTAAAAAGTCATATAATTCTATTTTTTTTTACTTTTTAAACAAAAAATCGGCCTTCGGCCAACTTCGGCTGATTTTGTGGCCGAATGCCGAATATTGGCCGTATGTCGAGTTTTGGCCGTAGCCGAAGCCGAACATTCGGTCGGGCTCTAATAATTGTTTTAGATTATGGCATATATTTTGAATAAAATTTACAAAAAGGTGTTAAATACGATTCAGTGGACTTAAAAGGTTTAAATATAGTACAGTGGGTCAAAAAGCGTACATTTAGTACTGTGGGAAAACACATGGATGCAGGGTTAGGGTAACTCCTGGAACATAAATATGAGATAAGAAGTGTTTTTTTCAAAATGTATGCTTTTAGTAACACTGTGGTGTACTGTACAGTAGTCTAAATGGCTGGACCAATCTTCTTGAAATTTTCACAGAATGTACATGTGTGAGGCGTAGTGAAAATAGTGTACTTGAATTTTCGATATATCAAGTGGGCACGGCCCCGCCCACATAAGAAAAATTTTAAAATTGAGATATCTTGCACAATTTGTATATGTATCTGGTGGCAGTCTACGTATTTGGTCCAAAATGATGTTCCGGAAATAAATCCCACTTTGACCCATTTAGAGTGCTCCAATCGAGTCCAAATGTATGACCGACCCTCACTAACTTTGGAGGCCCGACCCACCCATACCAGTGGCACACCTGGGGGTTCCATACATTTGGACTCGATTGGAGCACTCTAAATGGGTCAAAGTGGGATTTTTTTCCGGAACATCACAATTCGTTTTAGAGGTATGGTTCCTTCGGCAAAGTTTCTTACTGTGATCCCTAGAATACGATTTTCACTGAGCAATGGGCGATTTTTAAATCGACCCGCCCTAATATATATATATATATAGGGTGATCTAAGTAGAGATACTTTTTTCAATAGCCATTTTTTGACAGATCACGTGTGAGTCGTGTCATGCTGTCATGTTATTTTTGTTAAGTATTGTTTGGCATTTCATCATGGAAAGACTTACGCCTGAACAACGTTTACAAATTATTCAGTTTTATTATCAAAATAATCGTTCGCCAATTGCGCTAAGTCCTTTTTTTTTAAATCCAAAAAAACACTTTCCAGTCGACACACGACCTTGACACCCATGGGCAATATTTTAGCTCTCGTTAAGAGCTATCTTTTTGCCATTGACCGATTCCCGATCCGACTTACCGGAATCATCAGTCCATATTTCTTCAAAAATGATGCCGGTGAAAACGTAACCGTCAATGGCGACCGTTATCGTGCCATGATAACCGACGATTTGATGCCTGAAATTGAAGCTCCTGATCTCGGCGACATTTGGTTTCAACAAGACGGCGCCACTTCCCACACATCTCATCAATCAATGGATTTATTGAGAGAACACTTCGGTGAGCAAATAATTTTACGTTTTGGGCCGGTCGATTGGCCACCAAGATCGTGTGATATCACACCGTTAGACTTTTTCCTGTGGGGAAGTAGCCGCGGCCAACATCTGATAGACAAAATCTTCAAAAAATAAATGCCAAAGAATGTTCTTTCACGTGATAATAAACATTCCCCATTCAATTTGAATTTTCTGTTGTTTTTTCTTTAAAAAAGTAGGGAACCTCGAAATGGACCACCCTATATATATCTGGAGGCAGTCTACGTGATTGGTCCAAAAATAGGTGGGATCGGACCAATAGGCGTGACCCCGCCCCTTTAAGGCAAATTTTGAAATCGGGATATCTTGCAAAATTTGTTAGCGGGAGAGCTGTCATTTTGTGTATACATATCTGTTGACGATCTATGTATCTGATGGCATTCTACGTGATTGGCCCAAAAATTATACAGATTGGACCAATGGGCGTGGCCCTGCCTATATAAGCCAAATTTTGAAACTGAGATATCTTTCACAATTTGTTAGCGAGAGAGGTGTAATTTTGTGTATATACGAGTATATCTGATGGCAATATGGTGTGTTAAATATGGTTTAGTGGAGCAAAAAGAGTTAAATATGGTACGGTGAAACAAAAAGTGTATAAAATTTCGTACTTTAGAAGCACAGTAAAATAAAAAGTGTTCAATGTGGTACAGTGGTGCATGTGGTACCAAAGTGCGAAGGTAGCTCTTACAGCAAAGTTTAGCTCAAAGCTAAGTTTATTTTTCGAAATAGGTACTTCTATGTAAACCGTGGGGAAAAATAAGTAAATAAGGAACGGTATGCTAAAATGGTTAAATACGGCCTTAGTTTGTGAATTTCGATCTTGGAATATAAACTATGAATTTTCTAACTGCATTCTTTTAGTCGCTCTGAGGGGCAAAAGCGATTGAATATTGTACAGTGGTACAATATGGGTTAGTTACGACACACTGGGGCAAAAGGGTTAAATGTGAGAAAATGCATTTACTTTAGCTTTTTAAACCCGGTGGACAAACATGGTTTTATATTGTACCAGGGTGTGAATGTAGCGATTGGAACATAAACTAGAGGAAAGGTCCAAAAAATAGTTTTTCAACATTCAGAGGTACAATGGTAAGGGGATAAATATTGTCCCATTGTGTCAGAGTAACTCTTGGAACATGAACAAGAACTATTTGATTACAATCGTACTTTATCGTATGATTGTAATCAAATCTACTTAATTTTTCGTCATATGTAATAATCATGTCATTTTGAATGAAAGAGGTAACTGTTTTACACTACCCGAAACCAGAAAATAAATAAAGAATGGGGGTTGCGAAGCGCACCGGGTTAAAGCTAGTATAAAATATAAATTCTCAAATTTCAGCCAGATCAATTGAAGCATCCGTTCTCCAGGACGTCAAGAATTGGCATAGGTGGGACCTTTATATGGGGCTATATCAAAACATGGACCGATGTTCCCCATTTTTACTAGGGATTATTAGGCCCAATAGTAAGTACGATTTCTCAAATTGCAGCCAGATCAATTGAAGAATCCGTTCTCCAGATCGTCAAGAAGTGGTGGGGACCTTTATATGTATGGGGGATACACCAAAACATGGACCGATATACCCCATTTTCAATATGGATCGTCTATAGTCTAAGAAATGCTTCTGTACTAATTTTCGTAAAAATAGTTTTATATTTACGACCTGTACTAAATCGACTTAGAAAGTGATTCTATGTCGATCGGTATTATAAACTACATATATACCCATAGTTCTCTTTGTTTTTAAGCGTTACAAACAAATGCACAAAGTCACAATACCATGTACCACAGTGTGGTGTCGTGTATAAAATGGTCTAAGTAGCTCACCCGATAGTGTATGGCAGATGCGTGCGCTAGCAAATAAACAAATAAACTATGTCCACCCGGCGGTGTGACGAACGTAAACATTCTAACAGGTGTAGTTAAACAACATACACAAATCCCAACTAATTCGACGACATTTAAAAGTTGAGTGCGCACAAAGAACTCAACCCTATTGGTTCCAACTCATGTGGCATTCATCGTCTATGTCACTCAAAACAATATCGCTTCATAACATTTCACCACTCACAACACACACCCCACCTCCACCTGCGCCAGAACCACCATTCAGTGAAAATAACTCCAAATCTTTCGACGGAATGCATTCGGTGAAATAATCTCAAGATATTATCAGCAGATAACGCTTATCAGCGTATAAATTATATTGTTGTTTATAGGTACATATACATGGGTGGTTGGAATCTGACATTTGCGATTCTACGAGTCTCGCAGTACTTGTCGGATTCAGCCAACAATCAACAACTGTAGCCGCTGACGGATTCTCAGTCCCGTAAACAAACGAAAGAACGAAATTTAGTTTCGCCGTTTTCTCTTCTCGAATCCAAACGAAACGAAACGGAAAAATTGCGCAGTATTCGCCGCGAGTTGAGTCCGCGAAAAAGTCGAAAGTGATCCCCGATCTGCTCTCAAATGGACGGTGGTGGTGGTTATTCGCAGAACGCGGCGTTTCGCGATACGCGTGAATCAGTTGCCAATTTAGGACCGCCGCGGAATCCATTGGAGACTTCGTTACTTGGGCCAACGCCGGCTTCGGGTGTGAGGCGTCCTGTTCCGGCTGTAGCTACGGCCGGTATTCAGCGCAGACGTGTGATAAAGAAACACATCCAACAGAAGTATATGTTGTGCGGTTTCGTAATACATGTACATACATACATATGCAAGCCAAGCAAGCTAAGACCTAATTCCAAAAACACCTATGAAAATAGGCATATTAAATAAATTGAATGTTGTCTTTGTAGAGAATATTTGTACTTTCCAAAAGTAAAACAAGTAAGAAAGTTTCAGTCGGGTAAACCGACTAAGGTATACCCTCACTTTGTGAGTAATGTAATATATAACAATACGCCAATAAATCTGTCAATTTGTGTGGGAGGTACCAGAAGGGGTTTTCCAAATACACATATTTTTCGGTAAACAGTACATTCTTAAATACATTGCATTGTGCTGAACTATAAGCGTTTATGTGCACTGGTATATTAAAGTTACGAGCTATGTAATTTTGGTATGATTTGGTCATTTTGTGTGGGAGGTACAAAAAGGGGCGGGGTGATAACGCCCACTTTTTACAGGACAATATGCACTATAACAGCATTACACTGTACAAAATTTCAAGTATTTGTATGCACTGGTATTAAAGTTACAAGCCGTTTACTTTTGGTACGAAACGGTACATTTGTGTGGGAGGTACCAAAAGGGGCTGTACAATAATGCCCATTTTTTTACCGGACTATAGGCGCTACAAAAACATTATACTGTAGAAAATTTCAAGCATTTTTATGCACTTGTATTAAAGTTATAAGCAGTTAAATTTTGATGCAAAATGGTCCATTTGTGTGGGAGGTACCAAAACGGACATGCCAACTTCACCCATTTTTCTCGAGTTAATAGCGACTAATATACTAATATTATGTGCAGAATTTCAAAAGATTCGAATAAGTAGTATAGAAGTTATTAAAGAATCAATATTTCACTAAATTTTAACCCTTTGTGTGGGAGGTACCAGAAGGAGTAGACCAATATGGCCCATCTTCGAACTCATCCGGAGATAGATCAAAATATTACCACATACCAAATTTGAAGTCAATCGGTTACTCCTTTCGAGAGTTATCGTGCGCACCAGCCAGCAGACACACAGACAGACAGACAGACAGGCAGACAGACAGACAGACAGACAGACAGACAGACAGACAGACGGACGGACATTGCTCATTCGACTTAAAATGACCCAAAACGGATTTCCTCCGAACATACTTAGGGTCTTAGATCACTCCTTCGATGTGTTACACTTTTTTCCGTAGCAAATGATATATACCCTCGTCACACTAAAGTGAGGGTATAACAAGAATTCGGAGAATTATAGTTAAAGGTTTTTTGTGTAGAATTTTTTTATCTCTCATCTTATATGTATAGTAGGTGTGTACGCGTATTTTTGCGATAAAAATATGTAGTGAGTCCCCATTCACAGGTGTATGTTAAACTGCTTAGCCATCTGGTTACGAGATCTGCGGCAGTCGAGGGCTGTTTGTGAATTTAGGGATGTGACCTCCAGAAAATTCATGACATTCAGACTGTACGAGTATTTAAATGACAACTGTGATCTATATCAAGACTAAACTCCTTACAGTGTACTCCGCAGCAAAGCTTATCATCAAGCTCCGAACCATGTTTGCAGAAGCGGATACGGTTTCTGGTGTTCTGCCTACCCATTCCTCACTGGCAGGTATCTTAGTGGTAAAGTTCTTCTCGAATGTGTACACCGTTGGTATATAATCCACTAGGTCAAATACCATAGCATTACATTGTGATATCCCCATATGGCCGTAGTTCTTTATCCTCCACATTGATAGATAGTTCAATCGTAATGCCGCTCTGGTTGCAACTTCTCTCACCACATTATCAATGGGCAGTAGATGCAGAAGAACATAGACACAGAGACACAGAACAGAGACACAATCGCAGACAGTTCTCTGAACCTTTGATATTTGATTTTTTATGGATAGTTTATTAGTTGCCGTCCAAAAAAACAATTTTTCAACAATTACTTTTTACAAATCCTATGATGCAGTTCTATAGAGAAGTGTTTCAGAAAGAAAAATCCATAATTTGTTTTCGTAAAAATGTTGTCATAGGAAAACTCTAGTGAAGTCACCTAAATATTATAAAGCGAAAACTAATGAAAATGTGTATGCAACACAATAGATGGATGTATGTAAAATGTTTTCTCAGACAGACGGATATCGCTAAATCTTCATAGAATTTCAGGACGATCAAGAATATATATCAATATTTCAAGGTGTCAATATATTACTCGATGCCAAATTTCACTGATCTAGGATCACTCCCTATATTTTTTGCACACAGTATTGAACGGTATTGAACGACGTTAGCTTTCCTTAGACGTGCTTGTACATTAAGTCTGATTAACAATTTCCCATCTAGAAGTATTCCTAGATATTTTGCACTTTCAGAAAAGACCAGCTCTGTTCCATTTATCCGAGGAGGGTCCACACGTGGGACCTTATGGATTAAATGCCAAACCGCTGCTTCCGGCCCATCAAGCCAATAAGTTCAGAACCACCTGTAGGATGTCCGTGAGGACGTTTTCCAATTTGTCACTTACTGCGATTGTCGTCCGCATATGCCACGCCCTTGCAGCCAGAACGTTCTAGATCTAGCAGGACTTCATTCACCGCTAGGTTCCAAATTAGTGAAGACAGTACTCCACCTTGTGCGGTCCCTCCGTTTACAAACCATCTTAGAGTTGTGGACCAATGACTCGCAGTTATGCGCGTAAATGTTGTTAAATGTCCCCTCTACGTCAAGAACGGCCCTTGAAATATAGGGACGATTCGATAGTGAGCACAAATTCGTGCCGGGCGTATTCTGCGCACTTGACCTTGTTGTAGGCGTTGTAAGCGTGCTGGTTCCTCGACAGGAGTTTCCCGCTTCTGATATGGATACCACTTTGATGTCCATCCATCAATTGGGGATTTATGGGAGCCTGATACAGTCTTCATACATATTCTCCAACCAGGGAATAATGTACTTTAGAAATGTTGCACTCTGGAATTTAACAAAGCAGAATAGTATTCACAAAGCCATTAATAGAAGGAAATACGGATGGATAGGTCATACACTCAGAAAAGATTGCGAAGAAATCGCCCATGGCGCCTTATGTTGTAATCCGCAAGGCCGCCGAGCCCCTGGTAGGCCGAAGACCACATGGAAAATCGGTCGACCAGTTACACTACATAGCCAGACAGAGAGACGTATGAAGGAGTTTAGTGGATAGACTAAGTTCTTAATGTTTATAAAAATTTGGGACATGTCACAATAAAAAACCAGTAAGGAAAGGCTAAAGTCGGGCGGTGCCGACCATATAATACCCTACACCACTCTCGTAATATTGAATAACTCTGATATATAAATTTTGTAATTCATGTATAAATTGTTTACATAAATTTACTTTTGGGACATTTTATACTTAAATAATACCCTGTACCACAGTGTGGTGTAGGGTATAAAAACGATTGGATGTAAAATACAGCTTCTACAGGACTAAAGAGCCAAATCGGATGAAACATATATATGGGAGCTATAGCTAAATCTTTACCGATTTTCTTCAAATTCGGCAATGTTGGTTCATGAATCAAGAAACTCTACCATTCTAAATTTCAAAACGATTGGATGTAAAATATAGCTTCTATAGAACTAAAGGGCCAAATCGGACGAAACATATATATGGGAGCTATAGCTAAATCTTAACCGATTTTCTTCAAATTCGGTAGTGTTGGTTCATGGATCAAGAAACTCTCCATTCTAAATTTCAAAACGATTGGATGTAAAATGCAGCTTTTATAGGACTAAAGGGCCAAATCGTACGAAACGTATATATGGGAGCTATAGCTAAATCTTAACCGATTTTCTTCAAATTCGGTAGTGTTGGTTCATGGATCAAGAAACTCTACCATTCTAAATTTCAAAATGATTGGATGTAAAATACAGCTTCTTCAGGACTAAAGAGCAAAATCGGACGAAACATAATACAGCTTTTATAGGACTAAATGGCCAAATCGGACGAAACATATATATGGGAGCTATAGCTAAATCTTAACCGATTTTCTTCAACTTCGGTAGTGTTGGTTCATGGGTCAAGAAACTCTACCATTCTAAATTTCAAAATGATTGGATATAAAATACAGCTTCTACAGGACTAAAGAGCAAAATCGGACGAAACATATATATGGGAGCTATAGCTAAATATTAACCGATTTTCTTCAAATTCGGCAATGTTGGTTGATGGATCAAGAAACTCTACCATTCTAAATTTCAAAACGATCGGATGTAAAATACAGCTTCTATAGGACTATAGGGCCAAATCGGACGAAACATATATATGGGAGCTATAGCTGAATCTTAACCGATTTTCTTCAAATTCGGTAGTGTTGGTTCATGGATCAAGAAACTCTATCATTCTAAATTTCAAAATGATTGGATGTAAAATACAGCTTCTACAGGACTAAAGAGCAAAATCGGACGAAACATATATATGGGAGCTATAGCTAAATCTTAACCGATTTTCTTCAAATTCGGCAATGTTGGTTCATGGATCAAGAAACTCTACCATTCTAAATTTCAAAACGATCGGATGTAAAATACAGCTTCTATAGGACTATAGGGCCAAATCGGACGAAACATATATATGGGAGCTATAGCTAAATCTTAACCGATTTTCTTCAAATTCGGCAATGTTGGTTCATGGATGAAGAAACTCTACCATTCTAAATTTCAAAACGATCGGATGTAAAATACAGCTTCTATAGGACTAAAGGGCCAAATCGGACGAAAGATATATATGTGAGCTATATCTAAATCTGAACCGATTTCAACCAAATTCAATAGCGATCTTAACAGCCGCGAAATACTCTAAGCTGCAAAATTTCAGAACGATCGGAGTGAAATTGCGACCTGTAGTCGACGAACAACTTAACATGGACAGACGGACGGACGGACAGACATCGTTAAATCGACTCAGCTAGTGATTCTGAGTCGATCGGTATACTTTAAGGTAGGTGTTACAAACATCTGCCGTGAAACAAACTTATAATACCCTGTACCACAGTGTGGTGTAGGGTATAATAATAATAATAATAATAAAGCTGTTAATCACACAGTTTATTCTGGATTTCTCAACCCACAATCTAGGGACTCTTGTAGTCCTCTGGCTCTCTAGTTGGTCCGCCTGTTTCTCGAGTTCTGTCGGTGAGTTCCACAGAAAATGTGTTGCCCAGTTGTTGATCTCATCCTGCAGGTAAACCATTGTACATGGTGTATCGTATAATATATTACGTAGTCTTCGGCATCCCAGACCTTTTCTATATAGGCATCCCAATCATTAGTGACCCCAGTAGATTTGACCTTATTCAATAGCATGTTGAAGGCCTTTTCCATAGCCTTTAACGCAGAAGTCCACCATTGTGGTTTAATTTTACCCTTGTACCTTGGTTTTGGACAGTCTTTTTCAAGGGAACTAGTGAATGATCGATGCGTTACACTTTTGGCCTGCAGCTTCTGATATATACTTTTTTTCACAATAGTGGGAGTATAAAAACCGGATTACATATGTAGAAATTCTCTTATTCTACCAAAAGTGCTTTATTTTCTACATTTATCCATAAAACGGAACAAACAATTTTTTTTATTATTTTCGTGCCAGCACAAAAAACGATTTTTTAAAAAAAAACATGTTTTTACTACTTGTTTTAAAGACATTTTCATTAATTTTCGTCGAATCACTATAAGAGAAGTTGCAGAGGATGTCGGCATATCTGTTGGCTCATGCCATACAAATTTTTTCGGAAATGTTGAGCATGAAGCTTGTGGCAGCGAAGTTCGTTCCAAAATTGCAGAATTTTGAACAAAAAAACCGCCGCATATTCGTAATTTTTTGGTCGAAAAGGATACCGTAATCATGCCTCAACCACGGTATTCACCAGATTTGGCCCTTTGCAACTTCTTCCTGTTCCCAATATTGAAGAGAGCCATGGAAGAACGGCGTTTTGCGAGGATTGAGTAGATAAAAACCGAATCTCCGAACAAGCAAAACACGCCTAACGGTTATGTTTCTCACAAACAAATTACTACACTAAACATAAACAAACTCAATTAAGAACACATGTTCGAGAAAAGTGTCTCAACATAGAAAAACGCTAATCCGTGCATGCGAGAGAGCCCGAGAAATTTCAAAATTTACATTTTCTATTGAACAGATCTCGTATATAATTTAATTAACATTTTGGTGACCATAATCAATAGTTATACAATTTTTTTTTTGAGTTTTTCACAGCCTATGTTTTACTCTGATGTTGTACACTTTTTTACCCTGTACACTTTACCCTCCTTCAATAAGGTGAGGGTGTAAAAAGTAAAAAAATATATTATTTAAAAATTGATAGATGTTGTAATGTTTTCTACTATAATCATAAGTATTGTGACATAAAAGTAGTATTACGAACGAATATAAATTATGTTTCTAACGCGAAAAACAGTTTTCCGGTAACAAAGCTTGCATTTTTTTGCACTTATCGATGAATATTAAATATAATTATTATATTTGTGACAATTGTAAAAAGTTCGGGAAAATGGTCTGAAAAATTTTTCTTTTTTAAATTTTAGATCGATATATTACAAGTAAAAAAGATAATAAATAAATAATAAAAGTTGTTTTTTATTGTCTATGACCTTGAGCCAAGATTATCTTCAAAAACAACAAAATTATTATTTCCAAAGATAAATTTTCAAAACCCCGTCAAAGGTCCAAACGGATACAATTTCTTACCTAGGTTATTTTCTTCCGTTCTTAATTTTTGATACACACTCATTTTGAAATTTCAAATTGAAAATAAATTTAAGTATTGAATCACAGATTCTATATATCAATCATTGGATGTCAATCCGAACCCCTTTTTTACATCACCATCTCCGATTTCGTTGAAACTTTGTAGGATAACTCAACTCATAAAATATTTGATTTGTAGAAGACGAAAAAAGCCAATTTTTTTAAAGATATGACCAAGTCAAAATTTCGAAAAAAGTTTCGAGGTAGGAACATTGAAAATGTTGTAGTGAACAAACTCGTGGGCAGAATGAAGGCTTATTTAAAGTGCTTTTCGCCGGCGGTTTTTAATTTTAAAAGTTTTTTAATTTTTCTATTTTTGTTTTTCATTATGAAAACACCAACTTAAAAATTCGGAAAAAAATAGGCGGGTATTCAAAAAATAACATGCACACACACGTAGTTTGTGCTAACGGGAGTATGCGTGTAAAATATTGTTAACCGCTGAATATGTCTAAGAAAAATCTTTAAAATCGGAGTCGACATCGTATTTTTTTACGAAAATCTTTCGGTTTGATATGGAATGAACGATATGAGTTTTTCAGAAACGAATAATTTGAAAACTCGAATGAAAGTTTTTGTAACAAAAGCATTTCAGATTTACGCCTCGAGGCATGGAAATACCTAGTCCGATTTATTTTAGTTCCTACACTACTATTGAGCCATTATGAAGAGACATGATTCAAAAGTACAATTGTTAATGCTTTTCTCTTCCAAATACTTAGGCATTTCTCGCCACACCCGCCTACTTGTACGGCAACGTTGTCGAGTCTGACAAAGATTTGGTATTGCGCATATGGCCGGCCATTGTTTATATGGCCACGGGTCAGTTGTGTCGCAGCATTCTCGAACATCTCGATACAGAGTACCATGGACGAACAAGGGAGACCATTAAATATCGCAAGGTTTTCCTGCTGGCCACTTTGATTACGTTCTGTTCTCTGATGATCAGTGGCATATTCTTCTCGTCCGCCTGGGTAACGATTACTACAACTACTCAAATCATAGCTATCGTCTTCTATGGATTTTTCGGCGGTAAGTGCGACGAGTATCCTTTATTTCCTGAGATAAATTCTTATTGCAGCGAATTCCATCTATTACAGGTATTGGAGCCAGTTTATTCATATGGAAAACTCACGTCATTCTGGAGGCTGTGCGACCGCGTGAAGATAAGTTTGTCTGCAAAACAATCCACTTGTGTGGTGAGGCTTTCTGCCAATTGTTTTTGTCCTTCGCATTTACCAACCTGCGCACCCTGTACGGCACTGCCCAGTCTATAGTTTTAATGTCCGCCCTATTGGTGAATCTCATACCTATAAGTTTAATTATAACACGGCACCGAGAGGGGGCCATAACTCAACGCATATCTGTTATCAAGGCAGACACTTCGTTTACTCCACTGCACCATCAACTGGGACGATATGCTAACACCTTCGCCGATCAGTTGGACGGCATAGAATTGCGCACGTGGAAAAATCCTCTGATGGAGCATCACAATAGTGTGGCCGCCATGACGTTAGCAGCTGCAGCGGTTGACAATCACCATTACATGTTGCCCACAGATCAAGTAGATGTGACATTCATAAATCCCAATGGCGTTGAAATAATGGAAATTATTCCCGAAGAAGATGAAACGGTATCGGTGATGCGCTCCAGTTCGGCCACTATCGACAACTACGGCAGGACTAGCAGTGTAGGAGCTTCACAGCAAATGCACAAATCCATCTCAAATGGCCTACAGATGAGTAGAGAAGGTGTCGTGGATTCGGGCTATAGCAACTTGGTAGGTAATATGGAGACAATGCATGTGGTGATGAAACAAAAAACAATGCTCTATTCCCTCTTTAGGACAAAATACAGCAATTTTCCCGGGACGTTACCTCTCATTTGTGGTTGAATCTGTTGGATAAAATTGCGGTGCCTCTGAAGCAGGCTCTGCTGGTGCCTCAACTGTATCCCACAACATTCTTGTTATCGGCCGATATTTTCTCCTACGTAATGTGTTTGACGGTACTCCCCGGCTTGGCGGTCAGTCATCATGCAATCAAAAATGCTGAGATCCCATTCCTATTCTCTTTGCTGGCATTTCCCTGGATGTGTTTCTCTCTGATGACTCCCCGATTCGGCAATAGTTTGCACAAACAGAAGTTCCAGTGGCACACTTTGGGATGCATCTCGAAAGGATTGGCTTTGATATGTAATTAGTCATCAAAAAGTCAACAGAGACAACTGAAAAAGTCGTATTTCTTTCCATTTGCAGTCATAAGTTTTTCCACCTCCAAACTGTTGCTGAGTGTTTCGGCAGCTCTTCTCGGTTTCGGCCAATCCGTGACCTTATTTCTACAGGACTGGGTACTACAAATGAGTATGACACGATCGCAATGGAGTGCCATACGTTACCCCCTGCATTTTACAAACGGGCTTCTCATCTTGGTTTGGGGCTCACTGGCACATTGGGTGGTGGTGCACTTCACCTTCCAAGCTAGTGTCGGCCTGGCTGCTGGATTGTATGCCTTCAGTATAATTTTGTGGAATTTAGTTTATTTGTGTGTTAGTTGTAAGAATTGATGATTAAATTATGTATATCGTTTTTTCGAAAACGAAGATAATGTTCTCCACAGATTATGTTCTACATGTTCAAATGTTGTCCCGAAAGTCCGACCACGACGGGTGGTTATCAAAAAAGTTAAGGGTTTAGAAAGGTAACACTATACAACAGCATATTTGTCAAATGGGCTATGCATAACATTTTCTGGTGTATGGTAATTTTTGAATAAATATTCAAAACATCAGTTTCACTTAGGAAGTTTAGCAACTGTCGTTAAAACAATTAGAAAAAATTTGATTTTTTTTCTGAAAAAAAATTTTGCTGGCACAAAAAAATCCATAAAAGGTAACTTCCACGAAAATTGGAATTTTAGAAAAAAAAAAATTCAAACAAATTTCCATAAACAACTTGTTTTGGCGTTATAAAATAGTATGCCTCGGATTTCCGCAGAACCTTAATCATTAACCACAACAGCTCACTTATTTATAAACATGGCTATGTTCTATCAATTAAATTTAACAGTTATAATATGGAGGATTTTTTTCACAAAATGGTCCATCTGTGTCGGAGGTGATAGCGACCGATAAATTGTAGCTATGTGTGAAATTGCAGAAGATTCATATCATAAGTATAGAATTTATAACATAATCAATATTTCACTATATATCAACCATTTGTAGCGAAGGTGCTAGAAGGAGTAGACTCATTTGGCTCATCTTCGAACTTAGCTTGAGATAGAAACAAATTGTACTGCAACATTTTATGGTTAGTCCTTTCGAGAGTAGTCTTGTGCATCAGCGAGACAGATGGACAGACATTGCTCAAGTGACTTAAAATGTCATAAATCACACTTTCGATGTTACACTTTTGGCCCGTAGCAAATGATATACATGTCCACTAAAGTGTATAATTACAAAAATGGAAATTTTTGCTGTTTTCGATTTTTTGTATAATACTATAATAACACAGTGCAACAACCAAAATGGGAATGGGATGAAACCAATTGCAAATGAAAGCTGACATTATCCATAATAAAACCTTCAAGAGTTTTTTCAGTTCAGTGCGAGATTTGTTTTACACGCATTTGAAGTTGGTGATTTTGAACGTTTTTTCTATGAAAATCGACAAGAAATAGCACCATTTGTATGTCAGCGCCATCTAGCGTGAGTTATAGGTTAAAATAAATATCAAAAAAGAATTCCTCGACCCCAAAAACAGTAAGATACCACATCATTCCATGATAATAAAAAAATAAGCATTATTTTATAAAATGTTCAATGATATTTTCTTGATGAAATCACCAACTTCAAATGCGTGTAAAAAAAATCTCGCACTGACCTGATGGTTTTGTCATGGATAATGTAAACTTTCATTTGCAATTGGTCTCATCCCATTCCCATTCGGAAAGTTCGATTTTGTATCACAGTGTAATTAAAGAAAAAATATTATTTTTCGTACGAATTTTATTCCTGTATTTCGAAGCTATTAAACATATTAAGAATATGCTTAGAATAAGTTCTAGATAAACATTTTCATTCATAATTTATTTAATCAATATTGCATTGTACAAACATAACTATGTACAAAAAAAATAATTGATTCAATTATTTTCGTGGTTCAAAATGCCTTATTTAAGATACTCTATGATGTTTTGATTTCTAATTAATATTACTTAATGGTTTCTCACAGTGAAGTTAAACAGAAAATTAAAGTGTCCTTTCCGAAGGATTTACACGTCTTGCTATTGAAATGACCACATTTGTTTTATTGATAAAACTAATGGAGTAGTAATATCAACTTTTCGGGTAAAGTACTGTAAAATCGCATATAGAACATTTTTGCCAGAATTCGACCGATAAGAGTTTTGCGGGAAATATGAGAGTAGCGAAGAATGAATTTAATGAACATTTTGGTAACAATAACCTATAGTTATATAATAAATTTTTGTTCAATATGTTTTGACATTTTTGAATTTGTTTGGTAAATCTGTTATGGTCAAAAGTGTAATATTGTACTGTTTTGTACATAACTTTTAATTGTATTGGCGAATTAACATTATATGTTTACTGTTTTTAATAATTTGAAAATCACCCTAAGACAACTTGACATACTTTAGACTTTAAGTAACAATATGTGTAAATGAAACTAATATACGAACGAGATGATGGAGCGAGCGGCTTAATAATCGGTTTAATAAAAAATTTTAAAAAGGGTTTTTTTCAAATGGAATTTACCGGAAGAATTTTATTTAGTTTTATATATCATGCTAATACTTCTTAGTTGTTATTGATTTTTGGTATTCGACCTTTGTCCTGTTTAAGTTTTGTAAAACGTTTGAGTAATTAAGCTCGAGGTCTAGTTAATAGTTTCTTTTATTTATTCAATATTTCGATGCCCTTCTTGGATCAACATCAGGAATTCTACAAACATAATTATATATTTGTATCCCCTCACCTTAGAGAGGAGGGTATATATCATTTTCTACGAACCAAAAGTGTAACACATCGAAGGAGTGACCTAAGACCCTAAGTATGTTCGGCGGAAATCCGTTTTAGGACATTTTAAATCAAACGAAAATTTGGTATGTAATACAATTTTTTCTATCTCAGTCTAAGTTCGAAGATGGGCCAAATGCGTCCACTCCTTCTAGTACCTGCCTCACAAAGGGTTACAATTTAGTGAAATATTGATTCTCCAATAACTTCTATAGTACTTATCCGAATCTTATGTAATTCCCCACATAGTAATATTTCATCCGTCGCTATCAGCTTAAGAAAAATCCACAAAAAATCTCCCACAGAAGGTACCAGTTGGTAAAAAAAAAGTTAACTGATAATAACTTTAATACCAGTGCATTCAGCTGTTTACGAGACATCGTTGGTCGTCATCTCGTTTCGCACAGGCGTGGGTGGATGTTTTTATGTCTACAGTAAAAGTGGACGCTATTACTAAAAAATTATTATCACGAAATACACTCAAAGAAAAATGTTAGTAAAAAAAGTTTGTTGCTACATCAATTTGTGTCTGCTGAAAAATTAAAGCTAACTTATGTTTGCCATGTTAGCTATTTTTTACCTTACTTTTTTAGCCAACAGCAGATATGTTTGTTATTGTTTAATCATGTGATTTTTTGGATTGTTCAAAAACATTGTTTTTAAACGACTCGACTACAACGCAGACTGCGGATGAAATTATTCGCTTGAAACTGTTAAAATTTATTTTAGTAAATTTTGCGATTTAACACTACTGTTGACACGAGTTCAACAGCTTTCTATTAGGAAACCATCCCTGGCTTTGGATTCTTTCACACTCGAAGCACTCATTTTTATTTATAAGAAAAGTGCTCAAGAAGAGCTTCATTCTCTTAATATTCTTATTTCTCTCTCACTCTTGAGAAGCATCAACTATGTATACTTACATTACTATTGTTTCAACTTCACATGCATTTATGTACCTCAAGTCTTTTAATTTTACATATTTATTAGAATAGTTCACGAAGAACTGTAGCCAAATACATTATTTATTTTTATGTATTTTCAAACTAACGGACATCAACGTTTTCATAAAATATGATTTTTAATTTTTAAGTTAGTTAACTAAAGGTAAGTACAGACGATTTGCAGATCGGACAACATTGCAAATGCAACCCTGTGAATTTACAAGAAAAGTGCTCAAGAAGAGCTTCATTCTCTTAATATTCTTATTTCTCTCTCACTCTTGAGAAGCATCAACTATGTATACTTACATTACTATTGTTTCAACTTCACATGCATTTATGTACCTCAAGTCTTTTAATTTTACATATTTATTAGAATAGTTCACGAAGAACTGTAGCCAAATACATTATTTATTTTTATGTATTTTCAAACTAACGGACATCAACGTTTTCATAAAATATGATTTTTAATTTTTAAGTTAGTTAACTAAAGGTAAGTACAGACGATTTGCAGATCGGTGTTGCAACGTTAGCAGAAAAGTCATTGCGAGATAATTTGCTGATTGTTATATGTGCGAAGTTTATGCATGTGACAACGGCGCTATTGCCAGAAAAACATTTTATTTGCAACACTGTCTATAATGTATTTTTATTGGCAATCCTGCATATAAATATTTACAAAATATATTGTAAATATATGAAATTGTAATGTTTTCGTGCAATCGTCTGAACTGTCAATTCACCTTTGCCTAACAATCTGACATTGTCCGTATATTTGCAGCACTTTAACAGGGTTGATAACGTTTGCCGATCTGGCAATCGTCTATACTCAGCTTAACTAAAAGTTCCAACTAAGTATAAGCTTTGATCTCAAGGGAAACGGTTATGAAAACCAGGTCCCAATAAACCATACTCAACGAAGAAAATTTGGCCCTTTTTATTTACAGCAAAAAGGCAACGGCTTCGCGCTACATCTTTGGTATTTGTAGCTAAGCCACCACTAAACAGTTCCAGTTCGAATACTGGAGTGTTCAACTACATTTCCACTAGAGATAATATACTACTTCGAAATCTAGTCGATTAAATCGTGGTAGATTATCTCATAATGGAAATATAATTTAAAAACGCTTGTTCGACAGTTTTTTCGTATTTCGAATACGATGTATCTGGTTTCGTTTGTTAACTATGCAAAAATAGGAAATTTAAAAACCTAAAACTTTTTCTAGAATTTTGGCAATGATGTAGTGCTACGATAGAATTTAAAGGATAAACGAAATTTAACAGTTGAAGTTGCTAAACTGAAAATTACATATTAATTTATCGATAGATTTTCGAATATGACTCACTTCTTTCATAAAACGAAAGGCTTTACAATAAAACTGGAAAGTATTAGTTGTTTTTGGAATTTTTCGTGATTTTCTTAAAAAATCAATCATTTTGGCTGACGAAAGTTTTAGTACATTTTTAAATATGGTTTATTCCAACGGAATGGGTGTGACAATGTTACTGAGTATGTTCTTGATTTTGATCTATTTAATTTTAACGACAATTTACAAAAGGTGGTTTATGTAGATATATATAATTTGCAGACCCCTATTCATACGCGCTGAAAGTTATGCCGATTATCGGTGTTTTGTTGTAGAGAAAGGAAGTCGGAAAAAGGGGAGAAAAAGCTGTCCCGTACTCGCACTTCTCTGGCTCAACCTTTTGTGTTTTCAGAAACAAAAGTAAGTTCTGTGAACGCAAACGCAATTTTAAAATTAGAGGAATTAGAGGAGAACCTGCTTAAAAAAAATATCCTCGTGTGATTCACGACTTAGATGTGCGAACTTTATGCATATGACAACGGCGCCATTATCGACAAAATATTTTATAAGTATTGACAACACTACTACTAAATATATAAAATTGTAAAGCTTTTTTGCAATCGTCTGAACTGTCAATTCACCTTTGCCTAACAATCTGTCATTGTCCGTACATTTGCAGCACTTTAACTGGGTTGATAACGTAATGTATTGATATAGTATTCGCAAAACTGTCTCGTGTAAACTCCGAATTAGACAGCACCTATCCGTCCTTCAGTGTCAAAATTATAACAATTAAAATGGGAGTACCAACTTTAAGTAACTTATGTTATTCACGAACTTAGCACTTTTGAGTACCGGCATCTTGTTATTTTGTGCAGGAAATTTACATGACCAATCCAAGGTAAACCCCCAAAAAAAATTAAACACAAATCACTTGGAATTGTTAAAATATTTATTTTATACCGGGAATAGAGCACTTTTGTTTTCATTGAAAGTATTTTGAAAACTGCGATTTTGCGCCATTTTTAGTATAATAGACTCAAGTTAAACAAAACGCACTGATAGTTTACGTTTCCGTTACTAATCCCGACATTTATCATGGGGTGCGACTTAAACAGACGTTGTCGACGAACGACATCTGTCAAATTGTCGTACCTATTGAAATTGCCTCGTGTGATGCAGCACTTATCAACTCTGCCAAAGTACTGACAATAACAGATTGTTACTGTTCGGTTTGACCAATTTCTAACAGCATTCGCACTCCCATAATCAATAAAACAAGTTTTGTGCGGAAACAATACTATTTAATGAGAGTAATGCTTTCAAAAACTATGAATATAAATTAACAATAAATGTAATGAACATATAAATTAGGTAGAAAAAATGCTTACTTTGGTCTTCTCTGGCTGCCGTTAAATTCAAGCCTGACAATTCATAAACAAAACAAATGAAATAAAACAAAGACAGAGTTGCCGTATAAAGAAAAACAAAGGGGTTGCCAAATCCCAAAGAATCGACACGGAAAATCGTCCATACATAAAACACCAGTGCAGAATTATTAACAGTTAGCAATTGCAAGAAAACCTTATAATTTCGTATTTACAATATATGTTGTAAATATTTATAAGTAGGATTGCCCATAAAATATTTTATAGACAGTGTTGCCAATAAAATGTTTCTCTGATAATGGCGCCATTGTCAGATGCATCAACTTCGCACACCTTACAATTTATTGCCGATGACTCTGCCAACGTTGCAAGATAAAAATTTTAAGTTCACATGGTTGTAAGCTTACTGTAATTGTAAGATCTGACCACCGTGTGTACATAGGTTTATGTACTCGTATATAAAGATGGCGTATGGCGCTACCAATGATTATTTTATTCGTCGTGAATCACACGAGGATATTTTTTAAGAAGATTCTCCGCTAATTCCCTTTTAAAATTGCGTTCACACGACGTACTTTTGTTTCGGCTTTTCCTGTGTCAATTGTTGTTGTTACAAAGTGCGAATGAAACACACAAAGGTTAAGCCCGAGAAGTCCGAGTACGGGAGAGTTTTTTCTCCTCCCTTTCCGACTGCATCTCTACTATACAAAACGTTGATAATCGGCTTAACTTTCAGAGCGTGTGGGAATATGAACTTTTATTTGATTTATCGTCCAACATGAAGAACAATTTCGTTACTGCTTTTAGGTTAGTCCTGCTTAAAGCGTGGTACTATGTTCATTTTTCGCGTTGAAATCCCATATGAAAACAAAGTCGCGAAAAAAACAGCGACATTTTTTGGTTTGTGGTACTATGTTTATTTCAACGCGAAAAAAGTTAAATTTTGCGCCACGACAAATTTAACGCCGTTACAAATTGAACGCCGCAACAAATATAATGCCGCCACCGTCACACTCCCATTTGTTTATATATATTTTTGTCCGCAAGAAACTCAACTGTTGTAAATATTAGAAATACAATTTCCTAATGAAGAATAATAAATTAAATTATCATCCGAAATAAAGAAAAAGGATGCAACGATGTGAAAAGGAAAATAATTATGTTTATGGAATAAACCAGAAGAGCGAAATTCCAATAGGATTGCAGTACAAAAGCAAAAAATTTGTGCAAAACACTGGAAGGACATGTAACTAAATGTAATAATGTGGAATTAGTCGTGTAATTAAATATGTAAATTTATGTTTGTATGTTTAGAACAATTGTGTGCAAAAGCCAGGAGAAACATTATGGACGGCTAACGTTGCTACAGCAGTAGGACAATGGAATTGGACAGTGCCTGTGATCTCGATATGGAAATGGTTGTAAATAACTGTATGTTCTTTAGTTCTTGCCGCCATAGAAGTTGGAAGAAGATATTCCGTTTATGGATGGAAGTATAATATATATATGTCAACAAATATAATGTAAATCTTTAAATATAATAATAAAACATATTTTTCGATTAGTCAAAACATCATTTTATTTATTTATATTCGTACACTGAGGGAAAAAAGACGTTGCAAAATAAATACCGTTTGGTACCAAATCGCCACCGATTCGTTCATTAATTATCAACGAAACGGGGGTGATTTTTTGACCGGCGTTGCGTTATGTATTGTCGCCGTAAGGTTGATGATTATTTGTTCGGCTTTGTGTTGTTTATTGAATTTGTTATTGTCTGTTCTTAGAAGAAGAAACCACGAGGATTTATAAAGACGTGAAAAATGAAAATTAATGACGAAGAAATAGAATTTAATGACGTGTTTGATTTGTGGATGATTCTCTGGGCTATGGAATGAGAAGGATAAGGTGATTGCAAAATCCAGTGACATCTTCCTATTGCAGAAATTTCTAGAATCAATGGTGTCGGCCTACGAATATTTAACAACCTAAGCTTATAAAAATTTCAATTTTAAAAGTTAAAAATGAGTGTGTATGTTTTTTATAGAGTACAGGAATTAAATTTTGCAGTACGTAAAGGCGAATGATACGAAGGAGACTGCCACCATTAGGGTTACGAGCTGAATTCCGAGAAAAAACAGAGGTAATACTGTGTTGCTGCACATTCGAATGTGTTTTGTTTAGACGTGATTTGCTTAGTGATAAATATGCAAATTTGCAATTATATGTTTGTTATGTTCACGTTTTATTTACTTATAACATTAATAAATTTATTGAAACGCTAATGCTGTTTAAATAGTTTTAAATGGGAGGGGGAGGGGGGATTTAGAATGAAAGGTTATCCCAGCGCGTGCTTTATTCGTCCGCAGCAAGTTCTTTAGTCGTCCCCCGCACGTTATATAGTTGTCCCCAACACTTGATTTAAATTATCCCCACTTGGTATTCATTTTGCAACGAAGCGTTGTTAATTTTTGATGCTTTATTCATGCACCGCTTTGCTTGAATTCGAAACATACGGGGTTGGTTCATTATCATAAACGAATTTGCAAAGATTAAGCACGTATGTGCTTCGTTTTTCGCTGGGTGTATTTATAACATTTTACTACCCTGGCTTTTCATGTCTCAGAAACATCGCCACCGATCTCCTATAATATTTCCTTTCTGACATTTAAATTATCTAATTTCTATGTCGGCTTTATTCCAATTAATTGTTTATTGATTCGAATTTTAACTTTTGTTTGTTTTCAAGAATGTTAGCAAAAAGAAAAAATACACATCCATACATATAACAGTGACACTGACACACACACTTCCAAATTGCAATACCACTTTGTATAAAAGCGTTCCATTTTTCAACTCGAAATAGCATTTTGCGAAATTTTTTCGTGCCGAAACAACATAGTACCCACCTTAACACAAGACAACTTTTTGCAAGTGTCAAAGTTTGTTGGAGAGAGAGGCAGAGAGCTCTTTCCGCCTGCCTTTCTCTCCCACAAACTTTGACACTTGCTTGTAAAAAATTGCCTCGTGTGATGCAAGACTTAGTACTGACATTTTCGAGCGCAAAGCTTTATTTGTTAAAAATAACACAAATAATGATTTTTTAATAAAAATTGATATAGGGTATAATGTACATTTAAAATATTCTTTGCTGTATCTGTAGTAGTTTGCAAAAAATACATATTGAGTAAATTATAAAACCTCGAGTTGAGGATTCTAGATTATAACTTGAATTCGCTTCTAGGCCAGTAGTGCACTAGTGGAGCGAATAACTAAACTATTTTGCTTACGAATTGAACAAACGCTGCTTTATAAAGAAAATTTTGGATATCGCTTACTCTCTGAAGTCAGTATCAAGCTAATGCCGCAAAAAAAATGGGAGTACCGTAAAAGCTGGGTATTTCACTGTGTGAAATAGAGCAACTGTAGGAGCAACTGCAGAGATACTGTGGAGTGACAAAATGAGAAGAAAACAAGTAGTTTTCTGAAACTAAACAAGTGTATGTTAATGGACATGAGACGTTTAAACGTCTCCTGAGCCGAAGTTTGTTGGAGAGAGTGGCAGAAAGCTCTTTCCGCCTACCTCTCTCTCTCCAACAAACTTTGGCTCAGGAGACGTTTAAACGTCTCACGCTTGGAAAAAATTGCCTCGAGTGCAGCACGACAACCTAGCCATAAAAGCTAGACGACTACTCACCACCAGACGCCGCACACAATATGGTGATACGGTAATGTGGTGGTGTAAAAACGCAAGATCTGCTACTCACTTTTTTTACAGCCTGATAAATACCAATAAAATATGGTTACCAATTATAAAATATGTTTACTTTTGATTTTGCCATTGGCTACTCGGAACTTTTAAATTGAGTACTTAATACATTCAGCGTAATTAGACTTATTTAAATTCGTCCTTATTGAAAAACCATAAACATGTTTTTATTACGGTTGTAAATTATTGCTATGCTTTAATACATTTATTTTCATAAAAAAATAATGAAAAACAAAATAATCACACTAAAGTGAGGGTATAAAAATTAATCGTGCAGTCGTCAATTTTAACTATTAGTTATAAAAATAGTGTTTATATACCGAAACATTTTAGCTTATATAAATGTATAATTACATACATATATTATTTTTTTCCCGCGTTCGTGAAAATACGTTTTTCTTCTTCCCCTCGCTGCACTAATAAAAGCCTCTTCATGCGACTGTAAACACATACAAGCCGAAAGTTGAGTAGTTGCTTTTTTGAGTACTGAGTACCTGGCAAACAGTCGGTGTCGAGTACTCAGTACTCAAATACTTTATACTTTCCCAACACTAGAAAATTGCAGTGCGGCTTTTTTCTGAAATCTCGCGAAAATCGGGCAAACTTTACTCTTGGAAATAAACATTTTGTGATTTTCATCCTGCAATTAAAAAAAAATAAGAGGTGCATATTTGTTAGTGTTGAAAAATTTGCGCACTGTGCAATTGTGGGAATTCTATCGTCGAGTCGGACATATTGATGCCAACAAAATAAATACACGACGCCACATTCAGTCATAAGTAAGGTAAGGTGTCCCCGTCGTCGCTGACGTCGTAAGGTCGCGATCAAAAATCTTTTTAAATTTGTCATTGTTGAAATAATTTTATAATTAATTAATATAAGTATTTCGTTGTCAGTTTTAACAAATTTCAAGCCCCCAAATTGAGGTGTTGAGGGGTTCAACGAAAGAGACGCGGGCTGACAAATTAATTAAAACTAAAAGGCGAAAGAGGAGGCATTGAAGTGAAGTGGAACTTTCTAAAGAGAGCGCACACAAACACACGCTCCTAAATTGTCGATGGATAGAGAGGCTTCGGAAGCCGTTCCCAGATACCTGCATTGATGATGTACATTGAACACACTGGTCTGGAAGACAATCTACATCAGATACTTACTAACCGGGTACCGACGTCTAGCAGTCCAAACGCCGCTGCCGCATCTGCGTTATTGCTGGCACGGGTAAGGAGGGAGGCGGCCTTGTCGCAGGTGTCGAGGACGGACGAGCAACAGAAGTGTAACAAGGAGTGGGCACGTCGCCCGGAACCAAAACTAGTTCCGGTTGAAAGTCTCACTACGTTGGTGGATGTTGTGAAGCAAAGGCCGAAAGAAACTCTTAACGGTGCACTAGAACTAGATAACCCGGTAAACGAGAAGGACGGGGAGGAGGACGACGAAGAGCAATTTGAACTCTTACATGTTGATGAAGAGGAAAGCGAAGTAAGCAACTTAAAGCCAATATCACCAAGGGAGGAGAATAACAAACAGCCTGAAGACAAAAATATAGCGGAAACCACACACTTTGTTATTGATATAAACAAAGACGACCGGCTAGAGAAGGACGCAGAGGACGACGAAGAATTTGAGTACGTGGTAACACGTGTTCCCAAGAGAAGGAGTCTTCATCAACCATTACCAAAATTAGACGCACACCAAACTTCTAATATTCAGGTAAGAACTGTATGAGATCTCGTTTTGCACTACACACAGGGCTGGTGCAGGAAATAGCGGGAAATGTCTGCACAACATTACAGAAGAACCAAGGCCGATAGCTTCATTTATTTAACAATCGATATTCTTCACGTTTTAGAATTATTGTTTTTTTTTTCATTTTACCTTTACATCAAGCCATTCCTGGTGAAATAGTTCAGTTTTGATAAAAATGCCCACCGCCATATAATGGTATCTTTGTAGGTATATGACTTATTTACGTTCTATAGGTAATATTTAATAAATACCGAAAGTCACAACATAAGAAATTGGTCAACATAGGAATATAATACCGCACATATAACGGTATCTTCCGTTCGATACTATGTTCTAGACGCCATATATTAAATAGAAACATTTCGTGAACTGAAATCAAAATGAAGAAATATAAAAAAAATCAAAATTGAGTTTTTAATTGATTTTACAACTCAATACTAAAAATTAAATTGTGGGTAAAATACAAAATGACGTAACACAAAATAATGGAGTATTCAAAATATGCTCATACATTTAATATTATTATTGTGGCATGTTCGAGATCTTTACAAAACATTAAGAATTTAGTCTATTGACTAAACACCTCCAATCGTCTCTCTCTGTTTGGCTATGTAACGTAGCTGGTCGACAGATTTTCCAGTTCTCTCGCAATTGTCCTCCTCCATGTGGTGTTCCGCTTACCAGGTGCTCGTCTGCCTTGCGGATACCAACATAACGTCGGCTCAATGCTAATTTGTTCCATACGCCATTTTGTATGATCGGAGAAAAACGCAATTTATTGTTTGAGTAAAAACGGGCTGAAGAGTTACACACTTTTTATTTCATAGGGTTCCCAACAGTGTTTGTATGATTCTCATGCATTTCTATGCCATTACATTCAAAAATAAGCAAGTTATAACAATTTTTGTACTTGGCATTTTGGTCCATATCCACTTTTATTTTAATATTTTTTCGTATTTGTATTACAAGGACCACAAAAAGGGTCGGTATGGAAGATAGTAATTAACATATTGTGATCGAAAGAACGTAAAATACTGAGTCAAAAATATAGGGCGATAGAAAAATGGAGAGATAGAACAAAAATATCAAAATTATTTCCCTTTATTTACCCTATTTTTACCAATATCTCGAAAACTAGGCGAGATAGGAAAAAAATGATTGCAGATTCTGAAAGAGCATGCTTGAAACCCATATTATCAACTCTTACCTCAAAAAACACAAAAATGGCGTATGGACCAAAATAGCATTAAGCCGACGATAAGGCGGCATGGACGATTTCTTCACAATATCTGTTGAGTGTATTCCCGATATATTTCTTCCATTAATGAATTTGTGGATACCATTCTGCTTTGTTAAACTTTGCTCCGCTTAGCAGGTGCTCGCCTGCCTTGCGGATTCCAACATAAGGCGGCATGGGCGATTTCTTCACAATATTTTTTGAGTGTATTCCCGATATATTTCTTCTATTACTGAATTTGTGTATACCATTCTGCTTTGTTAAACTCCAGAGCGGTGCATTTGTTATGTTTATTTGCCACCGCATACCCAGAATAGATGTAATACATTTATTCACAACGACTTGGAGTTTATTGGTGTTTTTCTTAGAAGCGCTCACTTCCGAGCAGTAGTGTAGACTTGCATATGTGAGCTGCTTAATGTGAATCTTTTGATATTAATGAAATTTGGCACAATGGCAATACAAATAAATGTGTATGAATTATTTGTACGCTTAACGTAATTTGAAGATATTAGTACCAATGAAAAGCTGTGCTACTTCTCTTCAGTGCAGTGGTTTGAAATATTTATGTCCTTTTGGTGAAAGGATGTGAAATTATGAAATAAATGCTTAAACCTTGAATACCCTGAAAAAATAACAATTCATACTTGATTTTTTTTGGTACTGAAGGGTCAAACTATTATGAACTGACTATGAAAAAAATGGAACTTTGATGGATCAAAAAGATTGATCAAAAATAATGAGTCAATATCTTGTATATTTTTATATAGAACTGGCTGGAACCGGTCTACTTCGTTGCCTCAGATTTCAGATTTATGATTCCTCCAATTTTTGGACCAAACACGAAGACTGGCACCAAACGCATATCCAAAAACTACAGTACTCTCGCTAACAAATTGTTCAAGATACAGGGTGGCTGACGAATATTGCTACATTAAGAAACTCAAATATGTTATGTTAAACCTCATTCAATTTCATTAAATATAACTTAATTTAGTTCATACGGGCGGGACCACGCCCATTGGTCCGATCCTGTCCATTTTTGGACCAATCTTAAAAACTGCAACTTAATGCATACACAAAAAATGTATGCACTTCAGCTAAAAATGTTTCTCAATATCATAACTTGTCTCATATGGGCAGGTCCACGCCCACTTGGTATATCTAAAATTCAAGTAGCCTATTTTCACCATCCCCAACACATGTACATTCTGTGAAAATTTCAAGAAGATCGGTCCAGCCGTTAAGACGTCTATACGGTACAAACAAACAAACACAGATTCATTTATATACCCCCCTGTATTCCGAGAGCGGATTGAATCAAAATTTCCAATTCATAAAACTATCCATAATTTCTGTTCGAGGGCTTTAGAAAGATTATCTGTAAACGCAGATGCCTTTATTTTTCCTTCCTTCGAACATAATCAACATACGTTTATAGACTTAATTTTCTGGCTGCGGTTGACATCTCTTTGGAATGTTATTAAAATTATATAAAAAATAAACTACTTAATATTTTTGAATAAAATAAAAAAAACATTTTTAAGATATATCAGTGCTTAACATTTTAAAATTAGACGCATTAAACTATTCATTTCATTTTTCATTTTATTAATGTAATTTAAAGCCAGTAGGCCAATTAAAGGTAAATTACAAATTTCTTCATAAATAAATGGTTTACGCTAATAATTTGACTGTAGGTTTGGTACTTTAAGTTTCTCCTACACTGTAGAAAAAAAATTATATCTAATTGTAGACAAATGACTTAATAACTGTTTAAGTAATAATAGCAACCACAGATTTCTACTTTATAATTGCTACTACAAGATTAAAAATAAGCATTAAACATAGAAAATAAATCTTTTTAAAACCAAAAAAAATTTATAAGAAAATAGAAGCCATGAATTAGAGTTTTTAAGGGACACGCCAAAATGAAAAAAGAGAAAAAAGGACAGTAAATTAACCGAGAGTAAAAAATATGAAGCTAACTTGCTATTACTACTCTAAGACTTCCTAGCACTTTAAAACTATGGAAGCTAGAGAACAAAAAAGAGCAAATAAATATTTACAAATTATTACTCAGAATAATTACCAAGTAGTAATAGCAGATTACAGGGTTACGGATGATTTTATTATCCACATTTTATCAATATATATATAAATACAACAAATACATGCGTATATTTGTAGTTATATATATTATTTTTATTCAGAAATGTAGTGATAGCAGTAGAACTGCAAAGAAAAACTAACTGAAGGATAGAAATGTAGTAGGATTTTTTCACGATAAATTGCTTCCGATACATTAAAATATCAGAGAGCAACCGGCAATTTATTAAACAATCGAACTAATCTAAAGACCAGTTTCGCTAAAATCAGTGTTAGATTTGAAAACGAACAATTGGGCAAAATCATCCTTAGCGCCAATTATAGTGCTAACCAAAGCTATAAGTATCGCCTTTTGCCAAAAGGAAATAACGTTTTAACATATGTTTTTTTTTGCACTTTGAATGCGTACGAATGTCGCATTCGAGAAAGGCCCATATATAATAAAACGATCGACATCAAATTTTTACCAATAACAGTTAACATATAAATTTGTATACCCTCCACCATAGGATGGGGGGTATATACATTTTGTCACTCCGTTTGTAACACCTCTAAATATTGATCTGAGACCCCATAAAGTATATATATTCTTAATCGTCGTAAAATTCTAAGACGATTTAGCCATGTCCGTCCGTCTGTGGTAATCACGCTACAGTCCGCAATAATAGAGGTAGGTTGATCAAATTTGGTACAAATACTTCTTATAGTTGCAGGTTGTTTGGGATTGCATCGGTCCATATTTAGATATAGCTCCCATATATAGCATCTAACTTGTTGTGATTCCTACTGTTCTCATCTACTATATTTTTTGTGTTTCGGTGTTATTTTCTTCAGGTTTGAGTTATTTTGTGAGGTCACATGCTATCCATGGCCGAACTTAACGCTTTTACTTGTTAATTTTATAATGTATTTGGAGTGAACAAAAAATATAAACTTGATATCTAATCGAAATAGTTCGTTTTGCTGGATTTTTTTTGCTCAGTGCATCCAGTGCCTTGAATATCGCACAAATTGTCTGTTCTGTTTCATACGTAATACCTATACGTATTTTTCAATATTTTACTGACAGGCACTTATCATCATGGTTATGACTTTGTGGGTATTTTGCTATTTTTAAGGCACTGGATGTACTATTTTCGGACAGGTTTGTTCGGCATTGAATATCTAAATCTTTGCTTCAGACACAAAAGAGATATTCCGTACGGTATACCGAGAAAAAAAGTATAGAAAAAGTGCTAAAAATCCACATTGAGCAAAAAATCCGTATTACCGTAGAATTATCAATTGAGCCAACATGACTAAACGAATGATGCAGATGTTCTTGTTTTTGGAGCTAATTTCACGACCAATTCTCACAATTGAGTCCCAAAATCATGTGTTGTACTGTGTTAGGAATGAATAGATTTGAATAGATGTTATGCATTATTCTAACTTTACGGATCTTTCATAACTAATCAAGCGGTATAAGATGTTTACGGTATTGATTTCATTTTCTTGAGGGTTTTAACGACTTCTTAGCAATTTCTTCCCATCTTTTGTAAAGACTTTCTTAAACCAACCTTTAAAAACGGAAGTCCTTTTTGGTGAATTTATGTATGAGATCCAGGTTATTTACCATGAAGGTAAATCTATCTTTTAATATTTTTCTGCCAGGAGCTGAATTCTGCCGCTATAAAACCATGTCCTTGTAAGAGCCCTCGAAATTAAATTTGTTGCTCAACAAGGGCCACTTCCTTGATGCTTTGCAAATATAATACATCAGAATTATCTCTTCTTACTTGTAAATCCGTTACTTCGGTAAAATTAACATTTCCCAGAATTTTACTACTACATATCGTCACCTGAAATCCAAAATTACTAACTCACATGTTCATTTCCAACAAGACGTGTTATTTTGGTATTCAAAGAAAAATTCAATTTGTTTGAGATAAATGATCGGATGTTTATTTCATAATAAAGAGGAAGGTATGCCGTTAATAATGAAAAACAACATCAGCCAAATGGCCACCACGACCACGCATACAGGACCATACCCTTTTCATGAAATTTTCCATAACCAAATCGCAAAGTGGCTGCCCTATGTCCGCGATAGCCTCAAGAATTCTATCTTTGAGGTCTTGAATCGACGCTGGGCTGTTGGGGTAGACCTTATCTTTCACGTGGCCCCAAAGAAAAAGTCGCTAGGTGTTAAATCAGAAGATCTCGGTGGCCAATTGTGATCACCTCTTCGAGAGATAACACGGTCCGGAAACTTTTCCCGTCTTGTTGAAAGTAAAGGTTGTCAAATGTCAAAGAATAAAAGCTTCAAAATGACAGCTACCGAAATACCGGGTGATTCAATAAAACACGTCTTGTTGGAAAACCCTGTATAATCAATATTTCACTAAATGTTAACCCTTTGTGGGGGACGAAACATTTTCGAACTTATACTGAGATGGAGAAAAATGTTACTGCGTTTCAAATTTGAAGTCAATTGGTAACTCCTTTCGAGAGTTATCATGTGCACCAGCATACAGACGGACATTGCTTAAATGACCCAAATCGAATTTCCACCAAACATACTTGGTGTCTTAGGTGACTCCTTCGATGTGTTACGCTTTTAGCTCGTAGCAAATGATATATTTAATCCTCTGTACGGTGAGAGGATAGAATAGCACGTTGCTGGAACCATCTACCCCATGAGTTACGCATTTTCTCATACTCTAACAATGTATTCCGTTTAAAACTTTTACAAAACTTGAATGTCTAATGAATTATTTGCTATCTAATTCATCAATATTGGTTTATCTTTCAATTCATTTTTGGAATATTATAGTTTTTTTCCTTCTTATATAACGTCATCAGAAAGGAAAAATGGCGTAACAACAAGACAAATTAAAATTCTGTTATTGTTGTTGTTGTAGCAGTATATGTGTTTGTTATCCATTAGTTGTTTTTCATTCGCCTTGTATAGTGGTTTCTGCTGTATTGGTTTCTAGGCCGAGGAAGATGGCTGCTTCCACTGGTTGGGTCCAAAGAGACCTGGGAACAAGTTGAGTAGGTTTGGCAGGGCAGTTAAAGAGGTGTAGTGTGTCGTGTGGTCCCTGGTTACAGGCGGGACATATGTTCGACGTGGTGCCATCAATCCTTGCCCAGTATGAATTGAGGCGGCTACACCAGCCAGATCTTAATTGGGCCAAAAGTACTCTTGTCTGTCGTGGTAATTCCTCTTCCTCTGAGGCCACTGATGGAGGGTGGTCTCCTAGTACGACATTGACTCTGTAGTTATTCACGGCTTCAGCGACTGCGTCAGAGTGTATGTCAGCCAGACCTGCCTTGAAAGCTCTTTGGTCTAGAGGTTCTCTCTTGTAGCGTTGGACCTCGCGCTCTAGATCATGAAGGTCTTTCCTGATCTGCCTGGGAGGTGGGCGCCTATCCACTAGATGGTGATTGGGATGGCTGGGACGGTAGCAACCAAGCAGATACTGCTTCGACAGCAAAAAATTGTGTCGTCGCACGGTTATGATCTTCGTCTCCTCATGTAAGTGGTCCACAGAAGACATGCGGAGGCACCCTGTCGCAGTTCTCAGGGCGGCATTTTGGCAGGTCTGTATATTCTTCCACTGCGTCTCGCTCACATTCGGTGACCACACTGGTGCTGCATAGTTTACCACAGACCGACCTATCGCTTTGTAAGAGGTCAACAAGGTTTCTTTATCTGTGCCCCAAGTGCTGCCGGCTAGCGACTTGAGGACCTTGTTCCTACTTCTCATTTTATTGCAGATAGCTGTGGCATGCGCTTTAGACCTGAAGAGGCTATCAAATGTGACACCAAGAACCTTAGGGTAGTTGGTGGTCGGAATTCTTGTGCCATCGACTATCACATTGAGTTGCTCCTTCACTTGCGCTGTCCATGCAGTAAAAAGGGTGGCCGATGATTTGGTGGCGGATATTTTTAAGTTCCTCGCAGCGAAGAAATTGGCAATCTCAGCGAGGTAGACGTTCAGCCTTCCACATATGTCATCGATTAGAGGGCCCGACGCCAGAATCGTACAGTCATCAGCATATGATACGATTTCAACGCCGTCAGGTGGGGGTGGAATTGCAGAAAGGTAGAGGTTAAACAGTGCCGGAGATATCACCCCACCTTGGGGAACTCCCTGTTTCACTCTACGGGGTTTGGACTTCTTGTTTCTGAATTCCACATACGACTGGCGTCCACACATGTAATTTACGGTCCAACGTTTCAAACTATTCGGGAGGGACGTGTTGGCTATGTCCTCAAAAAGCGTGGCGTGGCTGACAGTATCGAAGGCCTTCGATAGGTCTAGCGCCACGAGGACGGTCCTGTCACCGGGCTTGTTCTGGTTAAGACCGCGGCTCACATGCGTGGATATGGCGTGTAAAGCAGTAGTCGTACTATGCTGCTTTCGGAATCCGTGTTGATGATTAGCAATTGGAAAATGTCCAATAAGGCTCGGGAGGATTAACGCCTCAAGCGTCTTTGCTACTGGCGAGAGAAGGGAGATAGGCCTGTACGATTCTCCCTTGCTCGCATCTTTGCCCGGTTTCAGTAGCGGGACCACTCTACCCATTTTCCAGGCTTCGGGTATTATCAGAGTGGCCAACGACAGATTGAGGACCCTAGTCAGGTACTCAACTCCCGGTATGTCCAATTGCTTCAACATCAGCATCGAAATTCCGTCGGGGCCGAGCGCTTTGGATGACTTAGCGCTACGGATGACATCTGCAACTTCTCCAACTGTAAACTGTGGTGGTACTTCTTCAGCTCGGAGAGCATGGATACGACGCATTACTCTCCTTTTCGCTCTGTCACTCACGGGGTGCTCTATAAATTGTCGGTTAAAATAACGCGCGCACCTCTTCGGGTCAGTCACAGTGGTGGCACCAAATGTGACTGCCGTCCGGTCGTCTTTCCTGCCTGGATTCGAGAGTGACTTAACCGTTGCCCACAATTTACTAATACCGGAACTTAAGTTGCATTGCTTCAGTTGATCTAGCCATTTATTCCGCTTATATTCGTCGACTTTCCTACTGATTTCTAGATTCAGTTCCCTGATTCTAGGATCAGCAGGATTAGAACGACGAATTTCATCACGCACGTCTGCTAGTCCCGCTGCATCTGCTGGGAAATTAGGTCGTATCTCGGGTATTCGACCAGCAGGGATAAAGCGAGCGGCTGCTGCGTTGATGATGCCTCGGAATTTCTTCTCAGCTACCCGAACATCTGAGGGGATGGGTAGTTCACTGAAGCTGCGGTTGGTGAATTCTCTGAACCCGTTCCAGTCCGCTTTCCTTTGATTCAGGAAAGTACGGCGTTCAGAGATAATAAAATCGGCTGGTCTGTCTATGGAGAGGATTATGGGGAGGTGGTCTGATCCCAATGAAATGACGGGCTGCCAGGTGACGTCATTTATCAGACCAGGCGACACGATGGTGATATCTGGCGAGCTGCTGCAATCACCCATAATCCGTGTGGGGGCGTCCTCATTCACTGTGCAGAACGTAGAGCCATCTATCTGCTCAGTCAAAGCTATGCCTCTATGGTCATTAGCTAGGAGAGAATGCCAAAGCTCATGATGGGCATTAAAGTCTCCTAGGACCACGCGATTATTGCCTTGCAGTAACGGACTGATGTCCGGCAAATAACGCGGAGAACAGCTACCAATCGGCGGTATATACACGTTGTACAGCTCTATCTCGGCAGTCCCGGACTTAACTGCTACCCCCATACATTCAATGTATGGGTCTCTAGAGTCAAGCTCAGGCGAGATAGGTCTGTATTGCACAGAATGGTGTAATAGGAAAGCCAGTCCCCCACCTCCACTTCTAGTGCGATCCTTACGTAGCACATTGTAACCCTGACAACTGTGCAAGCTGCATGTGTCGCTCAGCTTTGTTTCCTGGATCGCAGCGACCTTGATGTTATTCCGATTCATAAAATCTACAATCTCGTTGATTTTGCCGCGGAGACCATTGCAATTAAATTGCAAGAAGGATGCATGTTCGGGGGTTGGTACAGCAATGTGTGGTGTTAGTTGTGGTGTTGATTGCTGTGCATGTTGCTGTAGGGGAGATTGCGGCGGTGTCCCATAAACCGAAGGTGTCGATGACGTAGACGACGGGGACGACGAAGCCGACGACACTGACGACTGCGATTCTTGAGGCACACTGAGAGGTATGGATGCACAGCAGGCTCCGACATAGCTCCCTATGCGGCGATACTCCCCGGCGTTCCTAAGGCCAGAGCAACCCCTGAGATGCAACCACTCCATACATCGGGTACACCTTACTGATGTTGAGTTGCCACGTATAAGGTTCCCGCAGACGGAGCAGAAATATTGTTGTGGTCCGGGATTTTGTTCGGTCCCGGCACGGACCAGAAGAATTCGGAGCAGACACTCCGGGATGTGCCTCTCCCAAGGCGAAAAAATGGACGAACGTAAAACACATAGTACTGAGGTGGCAGCCCCTGGCCGAAGAATTGCTGCTTCGGGTCAATCCGGTACAAAGAACCGGCTGCCGTGGGATTGAAAATTCTGTTATTGATGGGTTTCGGTACACTGCATTAAAATACACATCCTGAAACATTTTTAGCCCCCTACTATCAAAAATGGAGAAATTATTAACGAAATTCAAAATGGCCTAACAACAAATTATTTATTTTTTCATAGTTAAAAATTCCTATTTCACGCAATTTTTAGAAACAGGTTGTAAATCATGTTTGTGGGAATTTATATGTGCATCATTATGTTTGGTTATTATCCTGAAAATCCCGTTTTTCTAACGAAAACATTTTTCATTTTATTTTGTATTTTGCTTCTCCTGTAAAATTTTCGAATATTATAGGCCCTTTCCCGTTTCTGATGATGATATGCAATATTATTCTGAATGAGTTACTTTTGACTTTCTTGCTTTTGTTTTATCTTTTGTATTTCTTTTATTAAACGGCTGGGGGCCAAAAATGATTTTGTAACAGTTATCATTTACCTTATTTTACGTTTAGTTCATTTAATTTAGTTTTATTTTATACATAGATTAAGTTTTTTAACTGTTTAATATAATTCACTGGCCTCATAGGCTTTGTATTACTGAAATGGATTCAATAAATAAATTACCATATAAACGTGTGGCCTTCGGTAGCTCAGTGGTTAGTGTGTTAGACTTGGAATTCGAAGGGGCTGGGTTCGATTCCCGGCCAGGGCAGTGGGAAATATAACATCAACATTTAATTCGAGTGCCTGTAGCAGAAATAACTCACCAGATGCACTACCACTACAACAAAAACTGATAGCCCAAGTCAACAGGTGATGCTACAAATAGACATAACATCATTACGACTATTAACAAAATACAGCGCTTCTAGTGGAGAATAGAAACGGTAACACTCAACTAACAACCATTACTCTGTGTGTGCAAAATTCACTTTAAAAATGTAACTAAAAAAAATGGACGCTAAATCGAATGTCATTAACAGTTTTTTCCTGTGACATCGCGTTTTCAAGATATTAAGCCACGGTTAAGTTTGCTGGGTAAACAAAGGGGTTAGTAAGTTGAAACACAATTTTAGTATAGAAAGCTTAGTGGTAAGGGGATGAGCAGGGTTGTCGGGTATTTTGGAAGAAATACTTCTAGGAATGTGTCCTTTACTTTGTTCTTTGACAAATTTTAACTAATATCCGGACAACATTGACTAAGATGAAAACAACATAAGGTTCCCGCTATAATCGATATATGCCAGAACGAAGTCTGTAATAGAAAAAGACTTCATGATTATATACTCCGTATATACTCTATTATTTCATTTTATACTTAAACATGAAAATATTTTTCTATAGCGAGAGCAGATTTCGTCAGCGTTGAGAAAAAAATGTCATAACTTTATTTGAAATTATATACTACTTTTTTAAATTAAAAATCATTCTAAACAAATTATATATAATAAGAATTATAATAAGAATTTTTGTGATAATTCCTTATAAGGCAGTGTAGTTTTAACTCATTTTAAACGTTTTTATAATGCATGTTGCAATTTATCTTCAATTGGCCTGATGCATTTTTATTAAAAGTTAAGAAGAATATATGAAATGAAATATCTGATTAAAGTTCACACAACGTAATACAGCTAAATAATTTGGAGAAGTAGTTGCGAAGTTTCTATGAGTATGTCTATGATGAATTATTAAGCAATAAAAAAAAGATGACGCTATGACACCAATCGCGTAGGAACTGTGAAAAAAATAAATGTAGATGAAAGGTCCAAATGGATAATATATTTGCTCATTAGTTCAACATAACATCGCACCAATCTGTTGGGCCATTAACAAATTTAGTTCTTTTTAAGTCCTTTTTATGCTGTAAAGTTGGGTAAGAATTGTATTACTAGACGCGACAGATGCCCGGGTGATCGCAACAGCTGTCCTGAATCTATAGAAAAACATAGGAATGAGAAGTGCAAAACGACCAAATAAAAAATCTATCTATTTATAGATAATTATTTATAGATAATTATTTATAGATAATGATACTCATCTTCACATTTTTTATCGTTATACTGTTAAAAATAACGACTTTATTCACGAAATCTAAAAGGGCCACACAATCATATATAGTAAAGTTAAAAGTCACGTATACACAATATAAACATAAATAAATAAATTCACCATTATATTTCGTTAATATCCCGAATTTAAAATCTTTGTACTTTGTAATAATTAAAAATAATTATTAAGATGACTTGCTGATTGTTTTATTTAGTTTATTTGATATTACATATATATTTATACCCTAACTTTAGTGTGACGAGGTATATATCATTTGCTACGGATCAAAAGTGTAACACATCGAAGCAGTTACCTAAGACCTCAAGTATGTTCGGTGGAAATCCGTTTTGGGTCATTTTAAGCCATTGAGCAATGTCTGTCGTCCGTCTGCCTGTCTATGAGTCTGTATGTGTGTGTTTATCTGCTGGATGGTGCGCACGATAACTCTCGAAAGGAGTAACCAATTGACTTCAAACTTGGCTAGGATCGAAGATGTGCCATATCGGTCTACTCCTTTTTCCCCCACAGAGGTTTAAAATTTAATGAAATATTGATTTTCTAATAACTATTATACTACTTATTCGATTTTTCTGAAATTCCACATATAGTGTTAGTTTGTTAGTCGCTACCACCGTGAGAAAAATGGGCGAAGTTGGTACGCCCCTTTTGCTACCTCCCACACAAATGGACCACTATGCGCCAGAAGTTAACAGCTTATAACGTTAATAACAGTGTATAAAAATACTTAAAATTTTATTGCAATGTAATGCTTTTATAGTACCTACGGTTCAGCGAAAAATGGGAGTTATTGCCACGACCCCTTTGGTGTCTCCCACAAAAATATACCATTTTATACAAAAGTTAACAGCTTATAGTGTGAGTACCACTACACGGAAATACAACAGAATTTTGCGCAGTGTAATATTTTTAAAGTTCCTATAGCCCATTTGATAAATGGGCGTTATCAACACGCCCATTTTGATACCACCCACACAAAATGGCCAAATCATACCAAAATTGAATAGATCATATCTTTAATATATCTGTGGACATATACGCCTACAATTAGGTACAGTGCTGTATTTAGGTATCTACTGGTCAGCGAAAAATAAGTGTGTTGTTAAACAACCTACCTCCCACACAAATTGACTTTCTTACTTGTCCATATACAACTGGTGGCATTATTATGTCATTTTATCTCTTATAGCTCAATTTAACAATTTCGTGCCATTTTTGATTAATGTAAAGTCGTTTCTATTTCAGACAAACTCGCAAAGTTCTCAACGGGCTAACAGACCGGTTCCGGACGCTATTCCTCTCGATATACGTGAACAAAAATTACTCAACGGTAGTTTGTCGGCACAAGAAATTGGACAACCCAGTTCAAGAGAAAACAACGCAAGCAGCTGCCGTGGTCTCGACGAGTGTGACTTTTATTCGGATTTGGAAACTGTAGAAGCTGCATCGGCAAAAGCTAGTGAAAGCGAACATTACAGAAAAGACGTCCAAATGGGACTCGACATACTTAACAGGATAAGGCAAATCTTTAATTGGAATCAATCATCAAATCATTACGATACAGGACATCAGGAGGGAAAAAGAAAAAGGAGGTGAGAATTCAGTTAAAAAGATTTGCGTACGTTTAAACTTCTAACTCCAGTTTTTTCTCTAGATCGGAAGACTATTCTGGAGAGTCCACAGGTGATCATCTGATCAAGTACCGCAAAGTGGAAAACCGTTTTCCAAAGTACGTCGATCATACTGAGGAAGACGATGTAATTCAATTCCTACCAGCACCGCCACCACAATCCAGTAAATCATATTTGTCGAATAACATGTCATCCAATCGCCGTTCGCCACTAGGTACGACGGCCAATTGTCCGTTATTTTGTTCACCAGTCATACGAGATTATCGATTATTTACAGATAAGCCTCCTCTACGGAAGTCGATGTTTTTAGCTCCGCAAACAACCAAACAATTGATTAAGAATACCTCATATGCTGATATTGAGTTTTCCGACGACGAAGAGGCTCAAATGGTTTTCCCATCCACGTCTACTGCCGTCAGACGTGCCCCCAAAATTTTAAACATTCCGATCATGCGATCCGAAGAACGCGCCAGGTCGATGACACAGAAGCCTCCACCTCCCCTGATTGAACCTCGTACGGGCAGCATTTTGACTTCATCGCAATTTTCCGAACTGGAGGCAGCGCGAAAGCCCACCTACGCTGATGCGCTCCGGCAAAATAATCCTCGTATTCTATCTGAGAAAACGGGACATATACTGGGTACACGCAATAGCAGCATTTCCTCCTCAGGTGGAGCATCCACCTCAGAATCGTCGCGTTTCCTGAATGGTTTCAGCAGCTTACGCACAAATCACTGGTCGAATATGACACGTTCGTCCATTCTAGCACAAGAGAAGGAGAGCGAAGAACGTGAAAAGTATCAACAACTACTGGAGCAGGTGGTGCCTCGTCTCTACGGTACCTCGGTGGAAAACAAAATTCCCACAACCGCTCAACGTAGACGATCAGGTTTATTGTTGACAGCAGCAGCAACTTCCTCAACTCGTAGTTCCCCGGCCAACAACAGGCGGTCATTGGGACTCAGCCAATCGATCTTGAAACGCCCCCCTTTATCGTCTACTATTAATTTGGACGACGACGATGACGAAGACATATTCGGTGGCATTTCCAATTTAAAGCCCACCGCCAGAGGGGCGAAGGGAAAATCAAGTGTTCCCACCGTTATCATCGACGATGATGATATTTCCGATATCATAGACTTGGATAACACAGACCGTCACGTATTGTCACAATGCGCCAAAATCAAACAAGAGGAGAACTCCATTAGTAATTTAGGTGCAGATAAACCAACTGCACCCAAGAAGAAAGCTTTGTAAGTAGTAACCCCCTCTTAGCCCCTTTGAAATTACCATCATTTCCGTTTCAGACCCTATGTGGAGCCTATTAACTCTTTTCAAGAAAGAATCAGTTCATCACCCCACATCAAGGAGAACTGGTTAGAGAATTTGCAATCGAAGTGGTCTCTGCGTAAGCGGAACAGGCTCGATGAAGTTAAAGAGACTGTCAAGGTGTAAGTTCTCCACTTTATGATTACTTACCATCACATTTGTTTAGAAAATAATAAACTTCTTTATTTATTCAGAGCTGACAAGCTAACCTCGGAACGAAGAGCTGCTGAAGCGGAAATCCAAGAGCGTTTACGAAAGTTCCAAATTGTCGATCCGGAACTTTTGATCATAGATGACTTTGAGGGCCTCGAGCCAGAGGCAGAATTTGTGGAATTAACTCCCGAACACAGGGCTCGCATTAACGCAGCCATATGTGGTCCTCCAGATCAGGTAAGCATTCACATTGACATAGGCAAGAAGTACATGATACAAATATACCTCGTTCGTCGTTGCAGGTGCTTGTGTCCAAATTCAATTTGAACATAACGAGACGTGACATCCACACTTTGTGTGGTCATAACTGGCTCAATGACGAAGTCATTAATTTCTACATGAACCTCTTGACAGAACGGGGCGATATTAAGAGTAAATCCCAGGGATTGCCCTCAGTATATGCCATGAACACATTTTTCGTGCCCCGTTTAATACAGGCGGGCCATGCCGGCGTCAAGCGCTGGACGCGTAAAGTCGACATCTTCTCCAAGGATGTTCTGCCTGTGCCCGTGCACGTTGGCGGTGTCCATTGGTGCATGGCTATTGTACACATGAAGAACCGCACCATCAAATACTACGACTCCATGGGTACTCCAAATCCAACAGTGCTCAAAGCATTGGAACAATACCTCAAGGATGAGTCGATGGACAAACGCAAACAGCCCTTTGACACCAGCGGATTTCATATTGAATCCGTGCAGGGTGTTCCACGACAAATGAACGGCAGTGACTGTGGCGTCTTTAGCTGCATGTTTGCCGAGTACATAACACGCGGCAGAGATATAACTTTCTCCCAACAGAATATGGAATACTTCAGACAGAAGATGATTCTGGAAATCGTTACTGGCGAACTTTTGCAGTAGTTTAGTTTGTCGGGAGACTAGAGTCATCGCCACGCATCCTCCATCACCCAATCAAAAACAGAAACCACTTTACTTCATAAGCATTTGTGAAAATTTTCTTAGTTTAGGCATTTTTGTACGCAAACAGCTCCTCTCATTTCTTCCCTCATTTGTATTTCTACTTCATACATTGAATTTCATTCGTTATTTTTTCTCATTTATTATGCAACAATGCTACCACATTAATTTTTATTTTTTCCATTACAAATTAACGCCACAAATAAATTCTGCTTCCCTATTTTAATTTCTACTATACGAGTATACATAGATGGTAACTATTATCTCCTTGATACATTGATATATTCAGGAATGATTACTTTCTTGAATCTTCTCAATGTCATAACGTAATTGAAAATAGCAATTAAAATTAAAATAAACAACACTTAATTTATTTCTTAACATTAATATACATATATTGCTATAATAACTATAAATAAAATTGAACAAATCTAATCATTTGGAATCAGGATAATATGATTTCACACTCTCTTCTCTATCTCTCTCCCACAATTAAGGTGATAGGGAAAGGGCTAAGTAATCTGTTTGGAAATCATTAAATTTGAATTTGGAAATTACTATTGAGTCGAGTGTTTATTTGGACAATGAAAAGCAGACACACGCAAACTATTACTACTTACTTCTAATTAAGAGTATATTGTATAATTAAAACATTTAATTTTTTTTTTGCAATTCAGATGATGTGTTTAAGAAATAAACGAATATTCCTAGGATAATATTTCAAAAAAAAAACATACATACATAGATGGTAAAGTTTTTCTTAATCAATCGGTGTGTCAATTAAATAAAACAATTTGAACGACACGAAATATCAATATAAATATATGGGCATATTATTATTGTAAATGTGGACATAAGGGCGTGTTCTCGGGTAATTTAATTTCAAAGAACATTGTTCGGAAACATGTGCAAAATAAATGAATAAGTGGGAAAATGTTCTTTCGGATCCATGTAAAGCCCCCAATTGTAAGAAACGATTTGTCATTTCGAATTAAAATTTTGTTAATAAAGTATTATTCACGTTCGTAGGAGTTGTGCTCTTTTCCTTTGATGCTTAGCTATGTACGTAGAGGTAGTATTTTATTGTGTAGAGCTTTGAGTTGAAATAAAATAATGAAATAACATACAGGCCTGTTCTGAAATCACGCGATTTGATATCACGGTGGTTTAGTGTTATCACCGATTTTAAAAACACTCTTTGAGGTTTCGAAAATCGTCCGATTTTGGTATAGTTGGTTTAAATTGATTGTTGTTTACTTTAAACAATAAATCGTACCATTTCCGAGCACCAATAATGATTTTAAAATCGATGGTGTTTTGAAATCGACGTGATATCAAATCGCGTGATTACAGAACAGGCCCGATAATTTCAAATTGAACATTGATTCTATTATAAAGACAATTGTATGTCATTAGCGTTTGGTCTAGCAATGGGGTCCGTATTTCGGCAAAGTTTGGCACAATGTTGCCTTTCAAGTCCTCCAAAGTTTGCTGTTTGTCCGCAGAAGCCAAAGATTTTGCGTAACCCCAGAGAAAACAATTCTAGAGGCGTTAAATCGTACGATGTGGTTGGTCAATTGACTACTATTTCAAGTAGAGCCCGACCGAAGTCGGATTTTAAGGCCGAAGCCGTAGCCGAACTTCGGCTAAATTTACAACCTTCGGCCGTAGCCGAATGTTTTATATTGTTAAAGAATTGTTTACTTTGCACCAAAAAATTGTGTTTTTAATCAGTTTATGTCTACTGCTTACGTATTTATTTATTTAGCACATAAAATTAAAAACCTTAATGTTATAATGACAAAGAGAGTATTTTTTCTGCATTAAGACCTTGTATACTATTTCCTTAATTTGAATACAGCTGCCCAGCAGCATAAACAACTGCTCTCTAGCACACTTGTGTACAAGAACTTTCCTGCCACCATTTCCAAGTTTTTGAAACATCTCGAGTTACAGTATTAAAAAATGTTAATGATTCTTGCACTGAATGGCTCATTATTATCTATTCGTACTACTTTTACAAGAAAGTTTTCAAAAGTTGGAGAGCTTTTGGGTGAGGAACTGAGTCACTTATTTTCGAAATCAATCAAGCGTTGTGGGTAACTCTCCACCCTATGGTGAAGGGTATACAAATTTCGAATGTTACACACCAAGTCAGTAACAACACTTTGGGAGTAAAATACCATTGACATTTTGTGATAACAGGGATAAAAATCACTACACACCTTAGAAATGAAAGAACTTTGACCTATCTACGACAATATTTGAGGTTGTACTACTTCACATTGACTCCCTGTATCAAGATTGGTGGCATTTTAAACTAATGTTCTGAGTGAACATTAGCTTTTTTGAAAACATTTTTATTTAATTTTTAATGAGAAAATGTTACCTCACAGTTATAATTTAAATGACAAATTTCTCAGAAATGGCGGCGAAATATTGATATTTTTTTGCTTTCCGCAGATAATGAATTGAACTTTGCGAATCTGCGAATTAATCTCTAATAGTGAATCAAACACATTTTTTGCGAATTAATGGGTCGATTATGGATTGCAACCAAACTTCAGTCCAGGGATGTAACGAAAGTGGCTTTAGCGAATGGGAATATTGAAATTTCGTAGAGGATCATAAATTAGTCCGGCTCCTCTAAAGAACTCTTCCCTGGGGACAATTCCCGGCGGTGTATTTTAAAACTGGTGTACAAAGTTTTTTTTTCTGTCTAAACATTTATACAGTCTATTTTTTTGATTGAGGAAGCGGATACCCGAATATATTTTTGCGAAAGCGAATTCGAATATTCCAAATTTTGCCAATTCCCGTCGAAAATAGTCTTTGACACCCAAAAAAGTTTGTTGTTAATAAGTCGAGATTCACACAAGACAATTTTCTCCAAGCAAGTGTCAAAGTTTGTAGGAGAGAGAGGCAGCCGGAAACAGCACTCTGCCTCTCTCTCCTACTAACAATGACACTTGCTTGGAAAAAAATGCCTCGTGTGTAGCACGACTAAAGCTGAGTATAGACGATTGCCAGATCGGCAAACGTTATCAACCCTGCTAAAGTGCTGCAAATATACGGACAATGACAGATTGTTAGGCAAAGGTGAATTGACAGTTCAGACGATTGCAAGAAAACATTACAATTTTATATATTTACAATATATTTTGTAAATATTTATAAGCAGGATTGCCAAAAAATACATTATAGACAGTGTTGCAAATAAAATATTTTTCTGCCAATGGCTCCGTTATCACATGCATAAACTTCGCACATACAACAATCTGCAAATTATCTCGCAATGTCTTTTCTGCTAACGTTGCAAAACAAAAATTTTATGTTCACACGGTTGTAAATTCACAGGGTTGCATTTTTCTGGCAATGTTGTCCGATCTGCAAATCGTGTGTACTTACCTTAACAAACACCATCAGCTCATTTTCAACAAACATTTGTTCTCTGTCAATACAGCAATAAAAAGTTTGCATTAAAGCTATGTCTGTACACACTATTGTCAGATCTAACAATAATGTCAGGAAAATGGCGGCAAAATGCACCCCTGCGAACGTAAAACCGTGAACATACAGTATTTGTCTTGCAACGTTGCCAGAAAAGTCGGCCATTTTTCTTTATTTTATTAATTTTTTATGGTTGGAATCGAAAACAAAAATGTAAAAAGCTAGCCCTTTAACTCATTAAAAAAAAACTAAAAACAAAGATTACTCCACGGCGCCACCTAAATAAAGCATCTTTCCAAACTTCATTAGAAAAAAAGGGTGATTCATCTTGAGGTTTGATTTTCAATATGCTTTTTTATAGATCACTCGTGACTCATATTAAACTGCTTTGACATTTTTGTTTAGTATCGTGTGGCAAATTATCATGGAAAGAATCACACCAATTACACTATGCAACAACATTTTTGTCGAAGAGCTATGCATAACATTTTCTGGTGCAATATTATATTTTTTAAAAAAATATCTTTAAATTTCCCATTTTTCTGGAAGGTGTCTTTAGTATTCGGACAATATTTTTGAAGTATATCCTCGGTAATGCCGGGATATCCTTAAAATTAAAGGAAATTATGAGAACTACAAATATTTAAAATAGATTTTTTGAAAAAACAAATCGCTTTTTGCTGGCACGAAAAAAGTGCCAGATACCCGGCATAATTGGATGCATCGACGGTATTCACATAAAAATGTCGAAACCCACAGAAGATGAGTCTCTCTATTACAATATGAAAGGAACATATAGCTTTTTAGATATGTGATTACAACATGAAAGTAAGAGCTGTGGATGCTTGCAGGCCTGGGTCTTGTCACGACACATTTATTTGGGGCTTAAGTGGAGCAAGAAAGTATTTTTTAAATTAATACAGAAATGGTGATACGAATTCTCGTCTATTGGGTGAATCTGGCTATGGATTAGAACCGTTCTTAATTACGCCATACAAAGATGTAACCGTCGGAATTATGCAGCACAAATTTAATACTGCTAAAACGTTCCTCAAACCTTCATTAACTTTTTATGAATATGTATAACTTATCACAAGCTCATTTGAATGGAAAAAATTGGTTTCAATGGCAAGGAATATAAATTAAACGCCGCTTCTTTTTTTAATTTCTTTTTTCCGTAAGTCGAGATTTACACGGGACAATTTTTTTCAAGCAAGTGTCAAAATATGTTGGAGAGAGAGGCAGGCGGAAAAAATTTCTGCCTCTCTCTCTCCAGCAAACTATGACACTTGCTTGGAAAAAATTGTCTAATGTGAATCAGGACTAATGAAGCATGTCTATGTCCCGATTCACGCGAGGCAATTCGGTGTTTGTAGAAGATAAAGGCCCTTATTCATAAAAATTTAATGAAGGTTTGAAGAACGCTTTAACACTGCTAAAGCGTTCCTCAAACCTTCTTTAACTTTTTATGAATAAGGCCCAAAGGCAGCAAAGTGCGAATAAAACACACAAAACGGTTTGCCAGTACAAGAATCTACTTTCCCCATTATCTTCCGCATGCCTCTCTCCTTCAAACACCGAATTGCCTTGGAAAAATGCCGCGTGTGTTGATGGGGTTTATGTTCTTCCCGCTTTACACGAGGCAATTTTATCAGCGGCTTAACGGTGTTTGTAGGGGTGGCAGTTGGAAAGGGAGGGGAAAAACCTCCTTGGAATCAATCGGTCGTTTTGTTTTTCATTCGCACTTTGAAACAACAACAATACAATTAGGAATAGCCGTGGGAACGCAAAGGCAAGTTAAAAAGGGAATTAGAGAATTAGAGAATATAAAAATCGCCCCGCGTAAATCGGGACTTTCAAACCGAAAATTTCACAAGTATTTGCCGTCCTGTGGTCTTGTGTTTTTGCATACACAAGACTTAGTGCTGCATCCCACGAGGCAATTTTTTTCAAGCAAGTGTCAAAGTTTGTAGGATAGAGAGCTCTTTCCGCCAGCCTCTCTGTTCTACAAATTAGGACTTTATAAACATTTTTACAATACGCACTGAAAATATTAATGAAAATCATTAAAATATAAAATATTAGAAAGTAAAATCTAAACGCAATAGATTAATTTTAATTGTATGTCCGGTACATAGATTTTGAAATCGCTCTATTTCAACGTAAAATCATATTCGTTATCGATTGGTGTTTTACTTTTCGCAGTTTTATTCGACTCCTATTTCCAATATTTATAAAATCCAATGAAAAAATAAAAATATTGAGAACCGTAACTCGGAAAATAGATATCGCCGACAAATTATTTAATTTTTTTCAAAATATACTTTTCTCAGCGCACGAATGACCTTAACCTTTTTGATTTTCAATGATAGTTGAACTTTATCATGTAAATTATTGCATCTTTTGTCTTATTTTCACATATTAACAGCAAACATTTTCAGCAAACTGCAAAATTATCAGCAGTGCGTTTGCTAATGCAAAACTGCAAACTTTTTGCTATTACAGCAGAAAATTTGCTGTATTAGCAGAAAAAATGTTTGCTGAAAATTAGCAGACGTTGTTTGTTATTAACAGCAAACTTTTTTTGGGTGTACATCAGCTCGTAACATTGTAGAGCGTGTAATTGGCGTAATAAAAAGCCGGTTCAGATGTTTACTGGTAACATTGGTCTATAGCCCGAAAAAGTTTATTAAATTAATTAACGTGTGCTGTGCTTTGCATAACATCTGCAGAGAATACAACGTTGAACTTGAGGAAACCCATATTTTGAACATCAATGAGGAAATTGAAGTAATGGATGCAATTGATTATGACGTGGGAGATACTTCTCAAAGAAGTCTGTTCAACGCTGGTACTCTTATAAGAGACAGTATAGCAAACCAAATTAATTTCTAAAGTAAATTTTATTTGTTTAAGTAAAAAGTAAAAAGAAAACATGAATTCAATAAGTTTCTTATAATTAGTATAAAAAAACTGTCTAACCGTATTTAATACGAAAAAGGCACATTAATAAATGAGATAAAAAAAATTGCTACGTTTTTTTTGGTTTTAGTTGCAATTTTTGGATTTCTCCTTTTCAATGCTCAGTCTTAGTTCCTCGATTTCAATTAGCTTTAGCTTCATTTCATTTTTCTCGCACAAACTTTTTTGTACTGCTAGGTACAAGCTGATCATTTTCAGCTTTTTTTCCAAAATATTACATAGCCTATCCAGTTTGTCATTCATAATTTTGGATTCATTTTTGTGTTCCTCCAGATGTCTGCAAATATTTTCTAAATATTTATTTTCTTCAGACAGAAGGATACTGAAGTCCGGTTTTGGTGTATTGCAAAGGTGGCGTCCTTTTGGAGTGCTTGTAGTTTTTGGGACAATGTTTGAAGATGGAGTACATGGTCTGCTTCTTTTCGGACTTGGCTGACGCGAGGTGACAGAGTTTCATGAATTTGTAAGAGGCTCTGTAGAGCGTGGGGTGCTAGATTTGGCTCTTTTAGAATCGAAAGTGAGTGGGGATTGTGTTCTTCATCTTTTTTAATTAGTTATAGTGCCAGAGTTTGCTTATTTGATGTTGACGCAGAAAAATCAATTTCTTCATTCTCATTATCACTATCTGATTCTCCATCATTCGAATTGCAAAGCATATTCACACTTTGTTCGAAATCCAGCTCGCCAAAGCTTCTTCCACTTTGTTCGAAATCCAGCTCGCCAAAGCTTCTTCCACAATCGATTCCGTCTACAGGAGTGTAAAAGGCACAAATTCTGGAGATTGTTTCCTCCTGATCAGACAAAACATACTGATTATATCCTCCACCACCAGTTTTTTTTATTCTCTCTCTTGTTGTGATACATCCTTTTCTTTACATTAGCCTTCCAATCCGCCCAGTTTTTTTCCATTCACAAAGACTTTTTGTTGGTGGTCCGGCACAATTTAATTGGTTTGACAATTCTTTCCACAAAGACTCCACAACCACCTTGTCTCCTTTAACATACGCCCTGGCCATGTCTTGGTGGCATTCCATAATATTGACCAAAATCTTGGCTTGATTACTGTTTCTGTGTTTGCCCCTTTAAATATATAAAAATTGTTATTGTTAATTAAGTTTAACATTAAAATAAAAACTTACATTTCATTGGTCGAATCTTCTTTTTAGATTTTTGTTTATTTTTTCTCTTATTTTTTTATTTATTGTTTGTTTTATGGTTGCTTTAGAGTGTACATTAGGGCGGGTTGATTTTTTTTTCTTTTTAATCGTATAGCAAAAACGTAAACTACATAAAATTCTAAGCAAATTCTCCGAAGAAACCATGTATCTAAAATAAAATCTTAATCCGCGCCTCTCGACTTGAAAATTTATATAAAATAAATATTAGAAAAACTAGATTTTTCCATTAAAAAAAATATTCACCCAAGTAAAAATGTTTGTATACAATTTTAAATTTAATATTTTTATAAGGAACATAGATAAAAAAAATTTTTTTACAAAAAAAATTGCACTCAAAAAATTGTTTTCAGTATTTATAAAATAACCTTATTTTGTTTCGATAAACAATTCTTATTTTATAATGCAAATAAAAACGTGAAACGTGTTCTAACTACTTTTTATATAGATCGCAAATCAGAGGAGATGCAAATTGGGGTTCAACTGCCTTTTTGATAATTGAATATTTTGATTAGTCTCAAGACAAAACCTGTATTGCATAAACTATAATATAACAAATAAGAAAGTTTCAGTCGGGTAAACCGAAAAGGTATACCCTCACTTTGTGAGTACTGTAATATGAAATACACGAATTAATCTGTCAATTTATATGGGAGGTACCAGAGGGGGTTTAAGAAATACTCCTATTTTTCGTTAAACAGTAAACTTCAATATATTGCACTGAATCGAATTGTAAGCGTTTATATGCACTGGTGTATTAAAGTTATGATCTATTTAATTTTTGTATGATTTGGCGTACCAAAAGGGGCGTGGCAACTTCGCCCATTTTTCACTGGATTGTAGGTACTATGAAACCATTACACTGTATAAAATTTCAAGTCTTATTGGGCATAGGTATTAAAGTTATAAGCTGTTAACTTTTGGAGCCAAATGGTCCATTTGTGTGCAAGGTACCAAAAGGGGCGAGGTAACTTCGCCCATTTTGCTTGAGGTGATAGTGACTAATAAAATAATATTTTGTGTAGAATTTCAGAGGATTCAAATAAGTAGTATAGAAGTTATTAAATAACACTATGCAACAAATGAACACTTTTTGAAAAATACACGAACCTGACTGTATAGCTTCGATTCTACTACCAAATGGTAGTTTAACCCTATACTTAGTTTCGCGGGATTGGTGACCAATTTTTTTTTATGGGCCTCGAAAGATTCGGAATATCAGTGGACCCCTTGAAAAAAGGTTTCATCGGTTTTTGAGCAACAGCTACTTCAGACTTGGTGATAGCGCTTAACTATATTTGGCAATAATGTAGCTAAGAACACGTTGAACAAAGTCTGTTAACATTTCATGCCAAACAATTTTTGTTTTCCTGCACTTTTTTTCCAAAAACATAGGATTAAATTTATTTTTTTTCACTTTTTTCGGCATAACGTTAAGGGATCGCTGATTTTTTACTAACACTATTTGGCAATATTGTAGCCACGGTAAATCTGAACAACTTTTATGAACAAATCAATACAATCTGAATGTGTCTAGACACCTTAAATAGCTCAAAAATCCACATTGTACCCCAAAAATGTAAGTATTTCACTGTTATGTAACAAAAATATATTTTTTTGGTATATGGCATGTACAGCAACATTATAGAAAATATTAATGCCAATATTTTTGTGGAACATTTTAACCCTCTAGCTCCCCCACATAACTGTAATTTTTGGCCCCATTTTAACAAATCGTAAAAAACACCCCTTAAAAGGGTGAGGGCGGGGATAAAATGTTCTACAAAAATGTTCGCCATAAAATTTTACTATATGTGTCAGAACACACCAGAGCTCAAAACATAACACAAACACCAAAAAAGGTAAAATTCCTGATCGGGCATCAATGTTAGTCGTACGATCTAGTGGTTGAAGCAATGAAGATACCAGTAAAGAACGTTGTTGACTGGAATTTGACCGTTTTTTGGGTTTTTGTGTTAAGATTTGGGTTTTGGTGTGTTCTGACACATATAGTAAAATTTTATGGCGAACATTTTTGTAGAACATTTCATCCCCGCCCTCACCCTTTTAAGGGGTGTTTTTTACGATTTGTTAAAATGGGGCCAAAAATTACAGTTATGTGGGGGAGCTAGAGGGTTAAAATGTTCCACAAAAATATTGGCATTAATATTTTCTATAAAGTTGCTGTACATGCCATATACCAAAAAAATATATTTTTGTTACATAACAGTGAAATACTTACATTTTTGGGGTACAATGTGGATTTTTGAGCTATTTAAGGTGCCTAGACACATTCAGATTGTATTGATTTGTTCATAAAAGTTGTTCAGATTTACCGTGGCTACAATATTGCCAAATAGTGTTAGTAAAAAATCAGCGATCCCTTAAAGTTATGCCGAAAAAAGTGAAAAAAAAAATAAATTTAATCCTATGTTTTTGGAAAAAAAGTGCAGGAAAACAAAAATTGTTTGGCATGAAATGTTAACAGACTTTGTTCAACGTGTTCTTAGCTACATTATTGCCAAATATAGTTAAGCGCTATCACCAAGTCTGAAGTAGCTGTTGCTCAAAAACCGATGACACCTTTTTTCATGGGATCCACTGATTTTCCGAATCTTTCGAGGCCCATAAAAAGAAATTGGTCACCAATCTCGCCAAACTAAGTATAGGGTTATACTACCATTTGGCAGTAGAATCGAACCTATACCGTCAGATCCGTGTATTTTTTCACTGTTGCACAGTGTAATCAATAATTCACTTAATATTAACACTTTGTGGGGGAGGTACTAGAAGGAGAGGACCAATATGGCCCATCTTCGAACTTAGCCGGAGATAGAAAAAAATATTACCACGTACCAAATTTGAAGGCAATCGGTTACTCCTTTCGAGAGTTATAGTGCGCACCAACTAGAAGACAGACAGACGGACGGACATTGCTCATTCGACTTAAAACAGATATCCGCCAAACACACTTAGGGTCTTATGTCACTCCTTCGATGTGTTACACTTTTGGCCCGTAGCAAATGATATATACCCTCGTATCACTAAGGTGAGGGTATAATAAAACACAATATATTTCAAAAAAGAAAATAATTTTAGCGAAAGAAGAGGAAACAAATTTTCAAGTCGAGAGGCGCGGATTAGGTTTTCATTTTATGGTTTCTCATGGTTTCTTCGGTTTCTTCGGAGAATTTTCTTAAAATTTAATGTAGATTACGTTTTTGCTATACGATTTTTATTTTTTTTTTCATCCATACAAATCAACCCGCCCTAGTGTACATATCGACTTCGACGACCAAAAGTATTAAAATTTTGCGTACGAAAAGTTTATTTTTTGATTGAAATTAATACAAGTATTATTCATACTTAATCCTTAGTAGATTTTTCAACTTTTCTGGAGTTTAAATTACTAAAAACATAAATTTCACTTCAGATTTTGTGAACGTTTAAACCGATTTTTTTTTCGTTTACGTTTTCTGCGGAAGCTAAAAACGTTTTCGATTTCAAAAACGTAAATTCTTGTACGATTTTGCACTCTGTGACATGCCTGATAATCCGGTTTTTATACACCCACTATTGTGAACAGATGCTACATTTCAAAATCCACCGAGAATATAAATTTTGGGCCATTTTAAGTTATTTTCGCAATGTTCGTCGGCCTGTCTGGTTGGTGCACACGATAACTTCGACAGGATTAACCGATTGACTTCAAATTTGGTAGATGTCATATTTTTTCTATCTCAGACTAAGGTCAAATACTAAGGTCAAATATGGAATATGTTGGCCCACTCCTTCTGGTACCTCTCCCACAAAGGGTCAAAATTTAGTGAAATATACTACTATTCAGAATCTTTGACCATTCCACACATAGTATTAGTTTCTTGGCCGCTATCATCTTGAGAAAATCAAGTAAATCACCTCAAGAAAAATTGGCAAAGTTGCCACGCCCCTTTTGGTACCTGCCATACAAATGGACCATTTTGCACAAAATGTTAACGGCTTGATTCTGGAATCATTTTTGCCAATGCTGCGACGTATCTATGGGGTGAACCCAATTGGCCAACATTGAAAGTGCGCGCCGATGTCACTGATCGTCGTACGGTCTTGGAGCGCCATAAGCGTAGGAAGGGGTGGCTGGGGTTGTATAATACCACCTCAGGGCTACCCCCACATATTTTGAAGATTTGCAATCAATTTCGAAGCAGAAGATCGATTCTTAAGGTAAGTACACAGATCGGACAACGTTATCAACCCTGTTAAAGTGCTGCAAATGTACGGGCAATGACAGATTGTTAGACAAAGGTGAATTGACAGTTCAGACGATATCAAGAAAACCTTACAATTTCATATATTTACAATATATTTTGTAAATATTTATATTTATACCCGAAATCCTTTACACTAACAATGGTAGTCATAGGTCCACGTTTTGATGTAGCCCACATGCAAAGGTCCCTCTAGATTCGAATTCGTAACTCCACCAACACCTCGAATATCAAAGAATTGGGCTAAATTTTGTAATATGAGTATATTTGTTCTCGAAAACATCACATGCGATCCATGGTGGAGGGTATAAAAACAAACTTGTCTTCTGGGGGCTATAGCCCTCCCCAGCAGCAATCCATTGCTACGCCAATGTGGAGAACATCAAATATAACCAAAAGTCGTACGATTTATGTTCTTTATATTTATCATTCGGGCAAAAATAAGATAGTTGTTAATGCCAGTGAACGGTAGTTGTTGTTTGTAGATACTCATATCAAAGACAAATAGAATATAAGAAGACATTCCTTCAGGCCGAAACGTCAAAAACTATCAGTTACGAACGAATAGGAATGAATTGTAACACGCAAAAAAACAGTATTCCGCGAACATTGATTGAACTTTTTTTGCACTTATCGAATAATATTAATTTTTTAATTGTGACAATTATAAAAAAATCGGGGAAAACGGTCTGAAAATCCGCGAAAAACCTCACTCGTTGGAATCAAATTCCTATTCGTTCGTAACTGACAATTACTCGCTACAGGAAGGAATGTCTTCTTAAATTATATTGTTTTTGACTCATATTGCTATTGAATAACTATAATAGGTTGGAATACTGATTGATATACTCTTTGTAAATAACAGGAAAACATAAAATTTGTATTTATTTTATTAACCAAAATTTGTGTATATTATTTGACATTTTGTTTTAACAATTAAAATCGATGAATTTTCAATTTTTATTGTCGAAACATCCCGATGATGCAATTTATGAAAATTGCGAAATATCGATGTGGAAATATAAATAAATAAATCGCCCATAAAAATACCTCGAGCTTGGAAATTCATTTATTCTAATTCATTTATTAAAAAAAAAAAACATTTCTGCTGGAACAACTGATTTTATTAGCTGAAAAAAGACGACGTCTACATGCTAAATCGGTGGCACATGCATATATATATGATGGCTAATATCTATACCTGAACCGATTTTCACCAATTTCCTGGGCCCAAAAAAACACTATGCTAAATTTAATCGCAATCGGATCGGGCATGGTAAAATCGACCCAGGAAGTGATTCCAAATCGATCGGTATAATAAACTATGGGCCTATCTATCATAATACTCTGTCCCATAGTGTGGTGTATGGTATAAAAAGGGTCTAAAGGGATCACCCATTATAACTGCGGTTCAGATGAATACAACCTTTTAAATCTGCAAAACTTATTTTTTATTCATAATTAACTTTTTTTAGAAAGTATTTGAACAGTTTTAGACAACGACGAAGGGTTACTTTTGCTCCTTATTTCTATTCGACTACGTCTGCTTTGTATTCCTCCTATGAATCCGGAGATGAGGAATACAAAATAACAATGGATCTATTTAATGTTTAAAATAAACTTTACTGCAATAATATTTATTCTTTTTTCTTGAAGTTGTTTTTATACCCTCCACCATAGGATGGGGGTATATTCATTTTGTCATTCCGTTTATAACACCTCTGAATATTGATATGAGACCCCATAAAGTATATATATTCTTAATCGTCGTAAAATTCTAAGACGATTTAGCCATGTCCGTCTGTCCGTCCGTCCGTCTGTGGTAATCACGATACAGTCCGCAATAATTAGAGCCCGACCGAAGTCGGATTTTAAGGCCGAAGCCGTAGCCGAACAACGCGGATTTAGTAATAAAAATAAAAGATTTGTCATAATTTATATATTTGTATTTATTCCTATTGTTTCAGCTTCAGCGAAATTCCGAAAAAACTTGAATGTTGTCTTACACAGATCACTATTTGCCAACCGAATTTTGGTAGTTCTGTCTACTATCATGCGATTCCATCAGGACAACCAATATTTTGGTTGTGGTATACTTCTGCTTCCATGTTGACAACAATCATATTTGGTTACGCCAACTACGAAAATGGTGGCTTAAATTATCTGTTGTAGTTGCCACAACAAATTGTTGTAAAAAATTGGTTGTTCTGGCAATTTGTCATTCTTATACTACCGACAATTAATTAAAAACAGTTTTCATTAATTTTTATTTTATTTATTGAACAAAAAACAAAACAATTCATAACAAACTAAAAATCCCATATTACAAATTTATCACTATTATGAGTTGTGGAAATATTTGACACACATTTTAGTACACGAAAAAAAAACACAAAACTTTTATGCAATATCGCTTAAACCTGTGCTTTCAATTTCATTTCATTGTTGCTATTATTTCATTTCATTGTTGCTATTATTTTTTATTTATGTAAAACATTTTGCACAACATATTCTGCATTCCACACATTATTATCCACACGAGATTATTTTTGATTACCTATACCGTTCTTGAACAAAATGTTGAAGATTTTTTAATGTTGAGTAATTTTATTTTTTGTTTGTCATGTATCAGCAAAAGAACAGCAATCAATCTTTCGGTTGTATTTCCCAAAATACATTTAATTATTCTAAATTTGGGAAATGATTGGGATAACCCATAAAAGATTATTTATTAATATTTTTTCTTTCAACATAAGACAAATTTTAAAATTGAGATATCTTGCAATTTGTTAGCGAGAGTGCTGTAATTTTGTACATATGTATCTGGTGGCAGTCTACGTGATTGGTCCAAAAATGGGCGGGATCGGACCAATGGGCGTGGCCCCGCCCATATAAGCCACATTTTGGAATTGAGATTTCTTACACAATTTGTTAGCGAGAGTGTTGTACTTTGGTGTATATGTATCTGGTGGTTGTCTACGGGATTGGTCCAAAAAAGGGCGGGATCGGACCAATGGGCGTGGCCACGCCCACATAAGACAAATTTTTAAATTGCGATATCTTACACAATTTGTTGGCGAGGGTGCCGTAATTTGGTCCATATGTATCTGGTGTCAGTCTACGGGACTGGACCAAAAGTGGGCGGAATCGGACCAATGGGCGTGGCCCCGCCCATGTAAGACAAAATTTTAAATTGAGATATCTTGCAACATTTTTTAGCAAGAGTGTTGTAATTTTGTTTACGTGTATCTGGTAGCATTCTACGTGTTTGGTCTAAAAAGGGCGCGATCGGAGCAATGGGCGTGGCTCCGCCTATATAAGCCAAATATTGAAATCGAGATATCTTACACAATTTGTTGAAGAGAGCGCTAAAATTTAGCGTATATGTATCTGGTACAAGACTGCGTAATTGGTCCAAAAATGGGCGGGATCGGACCAATGGGCGTGGCCCCGCCCATATAAGCAAAATTTTGAAATTGAGATATCTTGAACAATTTGTTAGCGGGAGTGCTGAAATTTTGCGTATATGTATCTGGTAACAGTCTGCGTAATGAAAAAATTAGCGGACAATTTATTAGCGAGAGTGCTGTAATTTAGTGCACATGTATCCGGTGACAGTCTACGTGTTTGGTCTAAAAAAGGGCGCGATCGGAGCAATGGGCGTGGCTCCGCCTATATAAGCCAAATATTGAAATCGAGATATCTTAGACAAATTATTAACGAAAGTGCTGCAGTTTAGTGCATATGTATCCGGTGGCAGTCTACGTTATTGGTCCAAAAATGGGCGGGATTAGACCAACGGGCGTGGCCCAGCCCAAATTTTGAAATTGATATACCTTACACGATTTGTTAGCGAGAGTGCTGTAATTTTGTGTAATGTACCTGGTGGCAGTCTACGAGATTAGTCCCAAAATGTGTGGGATCGGACCAATGGGCGTGGCCCAGCCCATATAAGCCAAATTTTGAAATTGAGATATCTTGCACAATTTATTAGCGAGAGTGCTGAAATTTTGCGATGTATCTGGTGGCAGTCTACATGATTGGTCCAAAAATGGGCGGGATCAGACTAATGGGCGTGGTACCGACCGAGTGTGGCATGTTTTGAAATTGGAATATCTTGCACAATTTGTTAGCGATAATTTTGTGTATATGTTTCTGGTGGTTGTCTACGATTGACCCAAAAATGGGCGGGATATGACCAGTGAGCGTCAAGTCAATATTTTAAATTGATATATCTTGCACAATTTGTTAGCGAGAGTGCTGTAATTTTGTGTTTGATATATCTTGAGCAATTTGTTAGAGAGATCAATGTAATTTTGTGCATACATATTTGGTGTCAGTCTACGTAATTAGTCCAAAAATGAACGGGATCGGAAATCTGAAGTCTGGGGCAACGAAGTGGAGTATATGAATAAAAAATCCCGGGAATTCCCTCACCGATTTCCCGGGATTGAAAAAATATGACTTTTTCCCGGGGTGAGGTTCCCGTGAAATCTCTAAATATGGTCCATTTGTGTGGGAGGTACCAAAAGGGGACGTGGCAACATCATCCATTTTTCTAAAGATGATAGTTAATAAATGGTATTCCTATGTGTGGAATTGCGGAAGAGTCTGATACGTATTTTAGAAGTTATTAAAGAATATTTCACTACATGTTGACCCTGGGTAGGGGCGGTACTAGAAGGAGTGGACCAACATGGCCCATCTTTGATTTAGCCAAATATAGAAAAATAGTAATGTGTACCAAATTTGAAGTTAATCGGGTTCTCCTTTCGATAGTTATCGTGCTCACCAGCCAGACAGACAGACGAACGGATATTGCCCAAATGGCCCAAAACGGATTTCTGGCAAAAATACTTAAGGTCTTAGGTCACTCATTCGATGTGTTACACTCTTGGCCCGTAGTAAATAATATATATACGCTCGTTCACAATAGTGAGGGTATAAAGACATCATTTTGTTGAAATTCTCTCACTTCTACCAAAAGAGTTATAATTTCTACGTGGTCTCTACGCGAACGATTTATTTCCAACATTTATTGCCCTCATTACCTCAAATTGAACGCGTATCGCTCTATCAGGCTTATACTTCAAAATATATAGGCACCCTACATGAAAATTGGAATTAAACAAATTAAAAAAAAACTATAGCATAAAAACTTTTGGATTTGATTTTATGGAAAATATAATCTGTTTTAGGACTTGGACCCAAAAAAATCTTTCCAGTTTAATCATAATAACATTTTTAACAGAATGTATTTTCCCTGCTCCTTAAATTTAAAATAATACAAAAAAACTGTCCAAAATAAAAATTAGTTTTTTCATAAATAGGAACAATTTGTAGATCTCACGAAAAATTCTACACTTTCCCAAAAATATACACCCAAAAGAAAAAGTTTGTTGTTAAACACCAACATTGTTTGCTGAGTTGTCCGTAGTAAAATTGTCTGTTGTAACAAAAAATTCTCTGCTGTTACAGCATTGCCTGTACATTTTGAATAGCTTACATACAGCGGAAAAGTTTGAAGTTTGCTAAAAATGTTTGCTGTTATGTTAATATAATTTTTGATAACAAAAATTGACATTTGTTATTATTTACATTTTAATTACTTCTCGGTATTTGTAAATGTATAGTGGTAACACAAATTAAACTTAACAATATTTCATATATTTTAAAATAAAAGAAGTAAATATATTGTTTTAAAACAATATATTTACATTGTTTAGACAATGTAAATCTTGTCTAAACAAATATATTGTTTAGACAAGATTACTAATAAAAGGAAATTAAGAAAATATGATGGTCACAACGAGTGTTACTTTAGCGTATATTTCAAAATAATAGAAGTATATTTAATAATTTGGTTAGATTAATTCAGTTTGTCTTAAGATTTGAACTAGGTTCAACACATGTTAAACAGCTCCAAATGCAGAATATTTTTTTAACTTTTGGAGTACATGTGGGGTAAGGTCGAATTTTGTCCGTTCTGTTTTGCATGGAATGACTGCTATGTAAATTTAAATTTTCAAAAAACTTTGTACGCATATCTTCAAATACCTACTCGTTCTATTATTTCCGATTTGGAATAGAGGTTCAATATACTACATATTTTTTTTGCAAATTGGGTTTATAATTAAAGATTTTGGTTAATTGGAGGTTCAATATACTACATATTTTTTTTTGACTTTTGGTTAATGACTTTCTTCGCGGATCTCACAATTGTTTTAAATTAATTTGCGTTTACTAGAATTATTCTTCTTCATTCATTCACACACACGACGTACATACATCTCAGCTGTTCGTTCCGCAGTTCGTTCTCAAACTCTTTCGAACTAACACTCACTTTGTTTACTTACAATGGTCGCAGCCGGTTGCCTGCAAACATGTTCGATGTTCGATTGTTTCGTTATGTACGGAAAGGAGAAAACTAACTTGGGAAAAATCTCGAACTTCGTACATTCATACATTCATTCGCAACCGCCGTCAACACAACACACACAACACGAAGCGGACCGTTCTGCGAACGAATGAGCACTATCGCGCGCCGAATTTTGTTTATATTGAAATACGGAAATAAATAACGGTTACATACTCTGCATAATACATATAAAGAACTGTGCTTTAGCAATATCATTGTTACAAAAAACAAAATCTTATAAATGAAAAAATTCTTGTGCTATAAGAAAAGTAAACGCTAGTAAAAAGATTTTACGGACATAGAAATCAATTTTTTTTGTTTTTTTTTATTTGAATTTTTTTGCATTAATTGTACGACGGAGACGAAGATAAACAGACAATCTAAATATCTCGGCAGACACATGTTTCGGTTGTAGTTTGACATGATTTTATGTTTTTTTCGCTGTGTTTTATGAAAGAATAACAATCAAAACAATAGCAAAAAAGAAACAATAACAACTACAACTAGAATACTGAGAGGTGAGCACGTTCTGAAAAACAACAACAAACATCTGCTCGAATTAAACGCTAAAAAAACGCCAACATCCACTCGACGGCGAGCGTTGATGTTTGTAGCCGCGGATGGACGGACGGACAGCCGAACGTCTATTACATATTTATTTCTATGGAGAAGAGGAAAAGTGGCGAAAAGTGAACATAGAAACGCCAAACGCCAACATTGAATATTAAAGACTTCGTCGTTGTCGTCGTGAGTATCTTTTAGTCTTCTTCTGGTAGAGATAGATATAACTAGAGATACATTATCATTGTTGTTGTTCTTGTATTGTTTGCCGTTTGCCCGTTGCTGCTACTGCTGCTGCCTGACGTTGCCGCCGCTGCCGTTTGTTGTTGTGAGATTCTGCTGCGACGATTGCTTCTGCTGTCGCCTCGCCGCTATTGCCGTTTTCGTACAAATTCAAAACGAAATGAAAAAGAGTTCCAACTTTTGAAAATCTTTGAGTCGAGTCAGTTGGTGTTGAATTCTCGCGGCGGTTAGATCAAAATTTTTAAATAATAATAGCCGACTCGTACGATCTGAATGTATATTTATTTATACATATATACAGTACAATATATGTATGTACATTTATAGATATAGATTCAAAAAGTGAGAAAATCTCATTCGGATGATGTAGAGTGAATATAAATAAATTAATGAACAAAAAATAAGCAATAATATTAACCTTCAGGTTAACAAAATAAAATGGAAAAAGTGATAAAAGCGAATTTAAATAATACGGATTTAATAAAAATTTGGTGATAATTTGGCAACTTAAAACTTCGCTTACAAATAAAAAAATATATATTTGTACATACCTATAGATCGGTACACCTACATATAAATACACTACACGAAATAAAAATAAGTGCACGTCTCCTCCTTATGTCTGGAAAACAAACGCTTTTTAAAGCGTTTATTTTTCCAAAAAAATTCAAATTCCATACCTATAAGCGAAAGAAAAAGTGATTCGAAGTTAATTGAAACTAAATACAGAAAAATGTCAACAACAAAAAATGAAAAACACAAATAGCACAGATTTTCAAAGTGAAGAAAAAATTAAACTAATATTGGAATAATGAAAACTAATATTGTGATAATATTTTGTTAAATAATTGAATAATTAAAACTCAGTAAACATTAATAAAAAAACAATGTGTATTGAACTAGCTTTTAAAAATATAAAAATGAAATATATTTTTTTAAATTCGAATAAAATTCAATTAATTAAATAAAAGTTTGGCAAAAGCTACATGCAAAAAAACAGTTCAATTATTCTGAAACAACATAAAAAATTAAATTTGTGTACATTAATGTTTAATTCGTTAAAAGCACATTACATTTGTCGGAATCAATTTATAGATGGATAGTATTAAAGATTATTTCCAGGGATATTTCCAGGGTATTTATATAAACTCAACGAAATTTGAAATACATAAGGAGAATTTCATGTCAAGTGAGTAAATTTTGAAAACCGATGTCTTCCGATCGGGATGAAACTTGCACCAAGTTTAGTCCTATTGGAAAGTAGTTATGACACAAATTTTCAACGAGATCGGTTAAGGACTGTCCGAGTTGAAGGGTGTTGAAATTTGACATTTTGGTCTACATATTTAATTACCTCTTGTATTAAGAAAATGTTGTCCAAAGTGTTTTTGATAGCTCTTTTTACAATATTTAAAAAAAAAAAATGACAACATACGGGAAAGCTTTAGAGAATCCTAAATTATGTACCTTTCATCTTTTTCTAATATAATTTGTTCATCCCATCAGCTGTTTCAAAGGTATATTTCAAGATATTGCGAAAAATCCAAATTTTTTACAAAATTTTAATAATTTTTAAAATCGTTGAAAAATTATAGTATTTGTATTATTCTATCTTAAAATCTGATCGCTCATGAATAAAATGAGACCATTCCAAAGAAAGTCGATGCATAATTTAAAAAGTTTGGGCTAATTAACTAAGTCTACAAATATAGAATATGACGATGTTATGTTATTTAACATGATGTTATGTTACATTTGGTATTCTGTTGATAATATTTGGGGTTGGTACATGTGTTAAATTAGCTACAACTTTTTAAATTGTGCATCGATTTTCTTCCGAATGATCTACTTTTGACCAATTAGACTTAACGATAGAATAATAAAAAAATAATAACTGTGAATTTTTCGATGTTTTTAAAAGGTTTTAATAAAAAATATTAACATTTCCTCAAAAAAGGGGATTTTTTCGCAATATCTTGTAAGATGTCTTTGTAACCGCCGATGGTGTGAAAAAATGATAATAGAAGAACATGAAGGCTACTCAATTTAGGGTTATCTAATACTTTCCTGAAGCAATGATAGATAAATGGTTCTTGAGTTATAATAAAAAATATATGTGCTTCAACCTCTATTTTTTGGATGTTTTAGCTTTTTGGATAGATATACAAGTCCAAACCCTCTTAATAAAGCATAAAGCTCTTAAAGGAAATGATCTAAGCTTTTGTTTGAGCAAAAAAAAACGTAAATGAAAAAATTTTAATTTCGCAAAAATTACAAAAAATATTTTAGTGAATTTTTTTAGTTTTTTAAAAAGATTGAAGAAAAAGCTATCGAAGAAAACGCTTTGGGCAAAATTTTCTAAATACTATAGGTAATTAATTATATGGATTGGAACCGGGCCGCATGATCAAATGATTTCAAAATTCTACACTCTCCAACCCGGACAGTCCATAACTGATCTCGTTGAAATTTTGTGTCATAACTACTATCCAATAGGAATCATCCCGATCAGAAGACATCGCTTTTAAAAATTGATTCACTTGACATGAAATCCTCCATATATTTAAAGCAATAATCACATTTATTACTGTAATAATGCAATTATTGTTTTTAATATGGGCCTTGAGGCACGAGCCTATCTTCAGTTTCAAATCATAATTATGAGAATCAATACATGTGGTTTCCACTAAAAATCGCTCAGATTGATTCCAAGTTTTTTTGTGGAACTGATCTATCGATCAACATAAACTTTATGAGAAAACAAACTTTTGACCAATGTGTGCGGTATATAAATAAATAAATATTGTATACGCACCCCTTAACTTTTTTTTACAAATTATCCGACATACCGTATTTATTCTTGCTTACTTTGAAGAAGAAAACATAAAATGTTAAGTATTAAATTTTTTGAGAAAAGTATTTTATTAAAATATTTCAGAATTGTTACCAAATTTTTGAAAATGTCAAAATTATAAGCTTTCTTCATTATAAAGTGCTGCGGATGCACTTTTGGTTAACGATTTTTCGTTCAAACTCTTAACCACAATCGAAGGCAATAGACCAATTGCCCAATCTTTTCACAAGATGGCAGAAAATATAAATACTCAGTCGTACTGAGAAGTATTTTCGAATGCCATCTAGAGAAAAGCTTTGTTGTTATTTTGACAATCAAATCTGATAAGATGTCTATTGTTGAAGTCTTTTTAATTATTTTTTTAAACGATGTGGCACAATACAATTAAATGACAGCAAAGATCTTTTTATAGCGTTTTAATGAATGCTGCTTACTTCTCCAGGAAATTTTCTTTTTATTTTTAAGTCAAAAACTAAACTTATTTTAGTATTTTCTCAAATAGGCACATATTTGAGAAAATATGCGGCAGTAAATATCGAAAATCATTCACAAAAAGAAATACGAAATGTTCATTCAGTGAATAGTGAACTTTTATTTATTTCGTGTAGTGTATAAATACCTATGAGTGCCCCTGATCCCGTAGCCACGATAAATGGTTTAGGTTGTTTCTCTTTGGCGCTCGACACTGCTGACTAATACTCTGCCACCGTTCGAATACGTACATTATTTTAAAATATTGTGCTGATGATGATGCTGACAATGATGTTGGTGGCTATGGATACGTCTGTGGCTATGGCAATGGCGATGGTGATGATGATGAGCAACACTACACCAACAAAAGTTTAATGGGATGTTCTAAAAATAAAACATTTCGTTTTGGCTTTTTAACATTTTGATCAATTTGCGAGTAAGAAAAAGATTAGATTTTCCAAAGAATACATCATATGAAGACGGCAGCGGTGCGGCGTCATGAAACAAAAAATAAAAACGGAAAAACTGACACAAAAAACGAAGAACATCTGTCCAATTTTGCTACAACTTATATAATTAATTAATCGTCAAATCGTAAATGTTCTTTTGTGGCACATTCATCAGAAACAGAATTTAAAATGTAGTGTAACTAGGACAACTTCATTCATTCATGATCTTAGTAGTAAACGATCGATGACCGATAAATCGATAGATCGTTCGATCGGCGGTTTAGCTAACGCTAAACATTGGAAATAAGCTCAGCCACCCACAACAAATACATTAGTACAACGCTTTCCGACATGCTTGGCATTTTAATTAAATGTGGAAATGTGGTTTCAAAACTGAAGTGAACAAAATACCGCATTTTATTCCAATGGTGTGTCTAACTATTGGGTGTTGTGGTATCTATTCCTTAGAATAAATTGCCAGCAGCCCAACACCAAACACCGGCCATATGTTCGCCTATTCGATTATATTTGCTCATTGCTTTACCCACCCGACCAGACTTCAGAGACTTTCAATTTAGGCTCTGTTGGAAAAAAGGCCTCTGTCATATTTGGCCACTGCGATCGGTGAATGAATGAGTGTAGTTTCTTCGCTGCAAACTTCGATTCGGGTTTTTTATGACCACGTTTTGTGAACGTTAGAGATCTCTTAGTTAAATATGAGTTATTGGCGCCCACGTTTAAGCGTTTAATCGGCATTACTTTGTCTTTTCTCCAATTCGTGTATGTTTTATTTCATTTTCATTACGTGCAACGAGTGCATGGAACACATTAACCCTTCAATTACCGCCTTAATAAATATGGAAAGCGTACTAAGCCACCAACACAGCGCAGCATAGCACTGCACAATACAGCGTTGCAGTTAAAATGGTCAATAAAAAGTCGCAATCAATGGCTTGAGCGGTTGACAAGTTGATGGGCCAACGTAACATTGATTGAGGAAATATTAACTATTTTAGACAAATGGCCATAATCAAATGGTAGATAGTAATCACAGAAATTAACTAAAGATGGACCTCTGCCTATTGCAATATTATATATCTACACATATTGCTATTTCGTTACCGAAAATATACACAATACACACATATTGCTATTTCGTTACCGAAAATAAGAATAAACTCATATTTCCTGCTCAAGTCCTTTCGAGAATAAAGTGTAATAACAGAAGAGTTTAACATAAAACTCTCAAAGTTATTACATTATTATTGTAAACAAAGCCAAAAAGGATTATGATTTTTTCGCGTTTGAAAAATGCTGGAAGGAATGTCGTTGAGATTAAATTATGGATATTTACAAAGTTCGCAATTCTGTACGGCAACCTTTTAAATTTTGAGTTGAAACACTCTTGAAGTGAGTGAGCGATATGTACATTTTGTACTTAAAATTTAGATAATTTCATTTATGTTAAGTAAATTTTCTTAATTTTAGTAGAAAACGTACTTATTTCAAAGATTAAGGGCGTCTTTGCGTCAATATTTTATTTTAAGATAAACTTTTTTCTGTGTATATGTATACATATGTATGTAAATATAATTTTTTATCAGCGGTCGATATTAGAATAACTTCGTTTTGATATGTACGTTTATAATATGTACGTTATGTTAGGCAGTAAGCCAATAGCCGTTATAGAATAAATCTGGTGAAATTATTTCTGATATTATTTCCGTAAGAGACAAATAGATGTCATACCATTTTATGATAAGTTCCACAATACCAGATCTTACTCTACTACTTGTATGATAACAATTTCAAAAATAGGTGTGATAAGGCAGTGGGGCTAAACTATCTTAGTGGAGTGTATACAAAATCGTACACACATATGATTTTGATTAACTCTCATAAATACACTATTTTTGTTGTGACACTTAGGATAGTTTGAGTAAATATTTGAGGGTTCAAATTAGTTTTTAGTTTGTCAAATTAATTTGAGTAAATATTTGAGGGTTCAAATTAGTTTTTAGTTTGTCAAATAAGCATCAAGACATCAAAATTCTTATTGTACATACACCTTTAACAAGACCTGCAGAGGTCATACCATTTTATGGTACCTATGATTTAAACAAATAATAATAACAACAACCTCTGCAAACGACCAACAAACAACACCTCCACCAACGCTGGACTAAAATAATAACAATAAAAAACAAAACAACAACGGCTTCAATCTAAAGGCAGCAAGTAGTAACAACGTCCAAGAAACCTAACTACCTACTCATTAACGAGCGGATACGGATGGATGGATAGGACGAACATTCGCAAAAATATCAGCCAAACAAAATTCAAATGCAAATTTTCTAATTTCAAATAAATCAAAACTAAATAAAAAAGTGACACTGTCAAGGAGATGGAGATCAAAACAAGTGCAACTCGTTTCTATTCGCGTACGACTCGGTGATCATATTTTTTCCGAGTTGTTTGACTAAAACAAACATTAAATAATAATACTGTGAATTTTATGCTAAAATACAAAAAAAATATAGTGAAGCAAAAAACAAATTCATAAAAATAAGCCAAAAGTGATGTCACGACAGAAACAAAACAAAGCAAAAATCGAATAAAATACATACAAATAGTGTTGTTGTTGCTGCTGTTCTTGTCTTCTCTCAAGATCTACGCCGCCACTGCTGCTGCTGCTGTCATACGAGTAAACACATCTCAAACTCACCCAATAACAACAACAACAACGAAGACATATGAGATACTTTTTTTTGCCATACAAATGAGTGAACGAACGAACGTGTGTTTGGCTGTGTGTGTATGTATGTATGTAAGAGAATGCCACCGCCGCAACCAAACACTACAGAAAGTATTTTAAAGGCGGCAAATGAATATTAGACAGATTTCGCACACACATTCATATGTACATAGATAGGCGAGAACGCAGAACAAACCAAAAGCTCTCATCTGATCTTAGATCTCAAAATTCTTTTGAATTGAACGTATTTGGAGAATGTTTTTCATGTTCTTCCATTCACTGTCCAGAGCAGAGCAGAGCACCATCACAAAAGCCAAAAAAGAAATAGACAATGTCGACATTTAACCTCCGCTGACGCCTCCGCTTATCCGTCGCCCCCACTAGTAGAACACCAACGTCACCCCGTGTAATGGACTTTTTGAGACAGAATGAAAACATTGATCGAATAAATTCTCGCAGATCTCAGATCTCGATCTCTAGCGCACTTTCGTATTGCTGCGAGGAAGAAATAAACGCGTCTATCAGGCGGTCCGGTCCGTCCGTCTTTTCTGTTCAGTGTTATTGAACAAGTTAATGTATATCGTTTTTGCGGAATTACGTCAGCAATAAATGTTTCGCAGCATTTGGAGAGCGAGAGTATTGCTTTTGCATTTCAAAAAAATGCTGCTTTGCTGCTGGGACTGACTGGCTTTTGAGGTATGGGCGCTCCAGCTTGACAAACTTAAACAAGTGACAAAAATATACAACAATTATTGTTTAAATTGTTACGGCGTCGAGGTTTAGCTCTGTTTTGTTGTTGTTGTCTTTTTAGACCAACCTTGACTTGCTTCTTTAGATATTCGTACATTATTTGTACGCATACGTACATACACTTACACTTTTGTAAATTTGTTCATGCACAGTGGTTCAGAGCAATATTATGGAACATATAATACATTTAAATTTCGTTATAAAAAAAATTATTTCTATTTGTAAAATTTAAATTAATTAAATTTAATGAAATTAAAAAAAGTATGAGGGATTTCATGTCAAGTGAGTTAATTTTTTAAACAGCTGTCTTCTAATCGGAATGAAACTTGCACCTATTTTAGACTTTTGGATATTAGTTATGACACAAAATTTCAATTAGATCGGTTAAGTAAGGACTGTCCGAGTTGGAGGGTGTTGAATTTTGACATTGTGGTGAAACCGCCCGTTTTTCCATCCAAGCACCTATTTACCTATTGTATTTACAAAATTTTGCACATAATGTTTCCGATAGATTTATCTTCAATCTTTTTTAAAAAATAAAAAAAATTCACAAAAATATTTGTTGTTTTTTGCGAAATTAAAACTTGTTTTGACATTTTTGTAAAACCCCATATTTTTAGTTTTGAAAGCCTACATCATTTGCTTTAATAGCTTAAAAACAATTTGTGGATGCGACCTGTTTATATAAAAAAAAACAAACATCTAAAAAATAAAGGTTGAACAACACATTTTAGCCTAATTCGAGAACCATTTTTTCTAACTGGTTTTGGAAAGTTTTGAATAATTCTAAATTAAGTAGTCTTAATTTTCATATAATATGTTTTTATTGTCCTATCTTCGGTTCCTAAGATATCCTAAAAGATATGATGGGGAGAAGAAATTATATTAGAAGAAGTTGAAGGCTTAATTTAGGATTATTTAAGGCTTTCCTGAACAAATTACGATAAAAAGTTCTCCAGTTATGCTAAAATATATGGTTAAATCTAAATTTTTTTACAGGTTTATCTTTATTAAATTTGAATAATATTCGTTTATTGTGATTTAGCAAAATTGTTTGCATGAACTCGGGCTCAAGGCCAAGATCTGACGTCGTTGCCGTCTGTTGTCATATTGATCGACTTATAGTTATTTCGTTTTCCCTGATGATGACTTTCGATTAAAGGCGAAATATAATCTATATTCAAAAAAAATTTGGTTTATCTTTATGTTTATATATAATAAACAGTTCCCATCCCATAATAGGGCACAAAACTCTTAAAGGAAATGACATAATCATACTTTTGAACAAGAAATCAAAAATAAAAATGTGGGTTTAATGTAAATTTTAAATATTTCTTTTGTGGTAATAGGAAAGATAACATCAACTTTTGCAATACATTACTTTGAGTCACTGTGCGTGAGATGTTTTTACATTATATCTTGTACTTGAATGTCGTCTTCAATATACAACGATGAGAATGTAAAGTTTGTTAGGTAATTTGATCATTTTTAATTGTTTTTGTTTCAAGAAAAAAGTCTTCTGGTGTTTGGCGCGTTCGTTGCTCGTTTTGCTCACTCTGTGACTCTGCGATAACGTCGAGATATGAACCTAAACAAGAATAAGAACAAGAGTGACTGAGTGAGTGTTGCGTGAGTTTTCTCGTGCCTCGGGTGATGTATCTCATTGTAGCGCAGTAAAAGACCTTGAGGAAGATTTGAATGGAATTTAGAATCATATCATCACCAATATCATCATCAACAACAACAGCAACAACATCAACAAAACTAAATCATTCTTTACATTTTCATATTTAGGAAGATAACAGAACCGCAACAACAAAATAGTAACGAACCCCAAAAACGAGCTCTCGCAATAAATAATGACGAATTCTAATTAAGTTGTTCATTCACCAAAAATTTTAACTAAAATAAGAAAACGTGTGTTCAGTTATTGATCGATAAATAATTAGAAAACACAAAACAACAATACAATACAAACACGCCATCATCGAAGACCACAACCGACCGTAGAAAATAATCGCAATGAAATTGAAAAAAATCCAATCGACGACCTCACGACATCGGTCGTTACCGGCGGCACGCCACAACAACAACTATTACATCACCAAAACTACCTCGGGATGGATGATCGTATTGGCCATCTGTTGCTCAGCGTTAGTGTGGCCTTTGGCCACAGCCTACAATGTCGATATACCCACGTATGTCATCCATCGGCGAGAGCCCGGCTCAATGTTCGGCTTCAGCATTGCCCTGCATAAAGGTCCATACACAAATTCGTAAGTACCAACATTCGTTTTTTTTTAATTTATAATATTTTATGAACTATGCAAATAAATTCATAACTACAATAAAGCAATTTCCGAATTTATGGACAATATCTGTGGTGGAGTTATGGGAAGACTGAAGTAGGTTACGACATCTAAATTATATATAAGCTATACAACATTTTAACGGAATGGTGCGATCCATGTGTAATATACATACCGATACCTTCAATCCAAAGTTTTCTAAGTCTACTTAGCATCGTATTTATACCCTACACCACACTGTGGTACAGGGTATTATGACTTTGTGCATTTGTTTGTAACACCCAAAAGGAGAAGAGATAGATCCATTGTTTATTATACCGATCGACATGTAATCACTTTCTGAGTCGATTTAGCTATGTCCGTCTGTCTGTCCGTCTGCAGATGTATTCTTGTAATCAAAGTACAGGTCGCAATTATGGCCCGATCTTGACGAAACTTTACACATATCTTTTTTTTTGGCCCAAGGACGATCCCTATTTAATTTGGTTAAAATCTGTTCAGATTTGGATATAGCCCCCATATACATATATATTACCCCGATTTGACATGTAAGCGCTGTAAAAAGTGTATTTTTAATCCGATCAGTACGAAATTGGGCAGAAAGAGGTTTCATATTACATGAATTAATACTGCCAAATTTGAGGGAAATCGGTTGAGATTTAGATATAGCCCACATATATATGTTACCCCCGATTTGATATGTAAGCGCTGTAGAAACTGTATTTTATATCCGATCAGTAAAAAAATTGGCAGAAAGAGGTTTCTCATTACGTGAATTAACACTGCCAAATCTGAGGGAAATCGGTTCAGATTTAGATATAGCCCCCATATATATGTTACCACCGATTTGACATGTAAGCGCTGTAGAGACTGTATTTTATATCCGATCAGTACGAAATTCTACAGAACGAGGTCTTTTTACATGAATGAGTATTCAGGGAAAATCGGTTCAGATTTATATATAACCTCCATATATATGTTCCTCCTGATTTGGTATCAACGCGCTATAGAAGTTGTACTTTACTTTCGATCATTAATATTTTCCGGAAAGATGTTTCTCAATTTAGGAACGAATATTGCTTAATTTAGCGATTATCGGCTCAGAATTAGATAATATGTTCCTGTCTACTTACCAATTATTCCAAATTATTTTCGCAATGACCTTTATCGCATTGTTAGGGAGGTGTAGGGTATTATATAGTCGGCCCCGCCCGACTTTCTGCTATTGCATTCTGTCAAAATTTAGCCTTGTCTATCAACCCAATCAAAAGTTTTTCACAAAATAGTATAGGTCATTCGATTTTCATTAGGATTAATGAAACTACCATTTGTACTTAGCATGTTTTGGAATGGAGATGTCGATAAGTCAGTGTACTACATCTGAGTAATCTTCGTTTACGAGTATTCGGCCAGTATTGTTATTTAAATCTGATTGTTTTAAATAAAACTCGAGCTCAATTTCCTTTTCCGGCAACCACTTTAATTAAGCACTTGGTATTCGCTAATATGCACCGCTTTCAATGAAAATTAACTAATGGCGTTCGAGTACCATTTAATGGACTAAAATATCTCCCATTTTTTTGGTATATCGAATATGTATCAATAATTGGCATTTTCGATTATTTTAATACTGAAAAAAAATCAGAACAGCAGGAAGAACTTGAATCAAATTTTGTTCGTGTTGCTTTATTAAAATCCATATTTTTGGTGTAATGTTGGCTCTCAATTTTTTTGTTTTGAAATCAAATACTGAAATAAAAATATTTCTGAAAAAAAACGATATATATGTATGTATGTATATGTTTTTATAGATTATATTCTATTTTCTTCAATTCCCGAATCCTCGGGAATTCGGTTTAGATTTACAGATTTTCCATATAATCGCTACTAAATCTTCATTTCTCAACAGATCCAGAAAATTAACAAGGAAACTAAGCGCTATTAAATATTTTTTTGGAAACATCTTTATCATTATAAAAACAACATTGATAAAAATTAACAATATTTCTTCTTATTCTGCTCATATAGGGTAGTAGGGTATCATATAGTCGCCTTGCCCTTACAAATATTTTTTTAAATCAATTCCTAGATTTTTGGGATAGAATTTGATTCGTTCTTTGGGATTTTGGATTTGATCCCCATGTCAAAAACAATTTGTCAATTGAACTAGAAAAGTATTCTTAGGAAATGTCAAACAATTAGCCATGGCTCGCTCATGTCGAGGAGCGTAACCACAGAAAATCGTTTTTCTTAAGCTGCTATAATGTACACCATCGAACAAGAAGACACAACAGATATTGCTTGATTTATGCCGAGTTCTTCTAACTATTCTTCAGAATTCCATAAGAACTGTCCATAATTGAAAGATATCCAAGACAAAGATCTGTTTGAACATCTTAACGAGTTGAATGATAAACGTTCTCCTTATCTCCAACGCGGTGGCGGTGACTTATGATTGCTGCTGATGTATTCTCAAGAAGAAATGTGAACGTGCATGTTGTAATCTGATAAATAATTGTGCTTAAATAATCAAATGATATAACAAAAGCAAATAAGCATACACACACTCACACAAACATGTGGTTGTCCCCTCCCACAACAACAAAGATAAGGTGGTTAGTTAGTTGGGTTACACGAAAAAGATAAATAAGGAAATTGTTAAAACTCAAACAGTCACATTCCCTGAATTCTCCTCTCACTCTCTGTGGAGGCTGCAAATAAATAACAAAACAGTCATTAATAAGAAACGAATTGAACGCTCTCACTTAACATTGGGCCTATCGCACACCACCCCTATCCACCACCTTAACCATTCACACTTAATTAAGCTGGGAAATTCTGTAGGGGGTGAAGAAGTAGTGCGGCTGTGTTAAACATACACACACACCCAAAAATAAACTCATTAACAAAACGAAAACAGAGGTTTAAGTCAGTATGCTTATCTCTGTTTACTTAAATGAAGGCATAGCATAACTTCTTCAGAAGTGGATTTGATTTTAATTTGAATCCCGAGAAGACAAAGGATCAGTTCTAAGCTGATAAGCGAACCAACGGAAAACCACGTACCTACAAATGAATAATCGCCAAAAATTAAGATATGTAGTCCCGAATGAACAGTTATTGTCAAACTGTTTTATTTGCCGCTTGTGGGGAAAATTTCAATGCGGTCATGCATTTCAAAATAAGAACAAACAGTGATTTAAATGGTCGCGGTAAATAATTCTAAAATAACAATGTGTATATACATAGATAGATGTAAATATGTAAATACATACATAGATATGTACTACTTTAGATAAATGTGAATAAACAACAACCACAAATGAATGCATCCTAAGAAGATGGCCTTAAATACATATTATTCACATACATACTCGTGTACATATGTTTGTAGGTAACTGCGCTCGAAATGAAATATGAGCGCATATCGACGGCGAGCCTACAAAGTTATATGGATGGATGGATGGTTGGATGCATGGGGAAGAATAGTGAATAGATGTGTGTGTGTGCATTATTCTCTTTGCTCTGATGTTACGGATGCTGTTATGGTGCTGAGCTGTCAGCTCTATTGCTTATGATCTGTTTACTGCGATAGCCTTTTGATCTCAACTCTCTTAAGTCGATTTGCTATAAATACGTTCATATCATATGCCGCTCGATATGTGCGAGAGTATATACTCACTTGAACTGCACACTGACTGACTACATTAATCAAAGTTTTTTTTTGATTTTTTCCTCCGGCCGCCGGATCTTCGGCTAATGTCAAAAGTCGAACATTCAGATTTTTGTGGCAGACATTTGCAAAGTAACACCGATAAACTATTGCTCTTTAAGAGGTATTTTTTATCCCCATAAAAGGGGGAGGTGAACTTCCGTCCGTCCTAGCAGGCAGACTGACAGATACACACACACACACAGACAGAGAACAAAAAGGCAAACAAACACATGAGCGTTTTATGTATTGGATAAACTTCCCAAGACTGTTGAAATTTTTGGGATTTCTTTTTATTACCTTAAAAAGTTAAGAAATTTGTTGGTTTTGTTTATTTTTAAATATATTCGTATATGCATATACATACGTACTCTCCCTTCCTTCCTCATTCAATGTGCCTGCGTGTATTAGTATGCCTCATGCATTTTGTTTGTCAAAATTAATAAAAGCCAATGTGCTGCATAGTAGGCTGTGTGACAGGTAAAGTGAATTTAAACTAGGAAACCCTTATGTCCACAAGATATTACGATACTAAAAGTAGGACAAAACAGGACCCATTGAAATGGTACCACCGTCACAATAGAGAGATATCGTATTTCGGTTTCTCAAATATTTGACACACTATACATTTAAATGAATTTTGGTAGTGATTTTTGAATTAATTTGCAATAATCGCATGCCCTTGAGATCAGAGTTCGGAAAAAACACTAAAGCTGTGTATAGACGATTGCCAGATCGGCAAACGTCATCAACCCTGTTAAAGTGCTACAAATATACGGACAATGACATATTGTTAGGCAAAGGTGAATTGACAGTTCAGACGATTGCAAGAAAACATTACAATTTCATATATTTACAATATATTTTGTAAATATTTATATGCAGGATTGCCAATAAAAATACATTATAGACAGTGTTGCAAAAAAAAATGTTTTTCTGGCAATGGCGCCGTTGTCACATGCATAAACTTCACACATATAACAATCTGCAAATTATCTCGCAATGACTTTTCTGCTAACGTTGCAAAACAAAAATTGTGTGTTCACACGGTTGTAAATTCACAGGGTTGCATTTTCCCGCCATTTTTCTGGCAATGTTGCCCGATCTGCAAATCGTGTGGACTTACCTTAAGAAACGGTTCCTTAGCGTTCTGTACCGTTTCTTCGTCGCGAAAGGAACAGTATCGCAACCCTTACACGAGAACAGAATACACTAAACATTTTTTTAGTGTTACTGTTCGCGAACGGTACCACTACGATAACGTACCGTTTTTAGAACACGACGAACGGTACACTACGATAACGTACGGTTCATAGAACAGTATCACAACGTCGCAGTATCACTACGTTTAGCGTTCCGTTCTTTTTTATATTCGACACCACAGGTCGCAAATATGAAGCAATCTTAATGAAAATTGGTACAGAGTTATTTCTTAACCCAGGGACGATCCCTATTTAAAATGGGGCATAACGGTCCATTCTTGATATAGCCCCATACGAAGGTCCCTTTCGATAAGACATATTTACGCACTAGAGAGCGCATTTTTTAACCGATCATGCCAAAATTTGAATATATGTTCATTCCATTGCATTCCATCATGCCTAGTGAAAATGATGCATATTGGTACATTTTTTGATGCAGCGCCAATACAAAGCTCCCTTTCGACAAGACATATTTACGTTATAGATGACGAATTTTTTTATCCGATCATGCCAAAATTTAAATATGTGTGCTTCCTATTGCATTTAATCATGTCTAGTGAAAATGGGGCACATCGGTACATACTTTGATATAGCCCCCATACGAGGGTCCCTTTCGATAAGACATGTTTACGCTCTACTTTCTATTTACTTTCTATTACATTCAAGCGTGATCACAATGCAATACAAAGTAAAAATATATGTATAAAGTTCAGCATGATCGGTTAAAAAATGCGCTCTCTAGAGCGTGAATATGTCTTATCGAAAGGGACCTTCGTATGGGGGCTATATTAAATTATGGACCGATATGCCTTACTTTCACTAGGCACGATTGAATGTAATATACGGTACAAATATTTAAATTTTAGCTTGGTCGGTTAAAAAATGCGCTCTCTAGTGCGTAAATATGTCTTATGGAAAGGGACCTTCGTATGGGGGCTATATCAAAGAATGGACCGATATGCCCCATTTTAAATAGGGATCGTCCCTGGGTTAAGAAATAACTCTGTACCAATTTTCATTAAGATTGCTTTATATTTGCGACATGTGGTGTCGAATATAAAAAAGAACGGACCGCTAAACGTAGTGATACTGTTCTCTGAACCGTACGTTATTGTAGTGGTAGTGGGACCGTTCGCGAACAGTAACACTAAAAAAATAAATAACGTTAGTGTTCTCTGAAGGAACCGTTCCTATAACGTACTGTTTTTCCTTAACACTGATTGAGATTCCTTTGATGATTGGTTGTTGAATTAACTTTTTGGGAACGAGTTTTGAATTAATTTGCAATAACCCTGAGTCATTGAAAAAAATCTCATGCAATATTCACTTATGTTTTTTGTTAAATTTGGCGTGAAAGAATAACAATAGAATTTTAATAAATTCCATGAAATTGAGACTTCTAGCTAAAGATTGTAGCACGATTATAAAAAACGGACGGACATGGCTAATGGTGTTTTCTTTTGTGCCAAAAAATGCTACATTTTTCCTGCCTTTCGCCCCGAAAATGCCTTTTTGTTTTCGTTTGTAAAAAAATGCTGCACTGTGATAGGGTTTCCTTTTATTTTGTAAAAAATGTTGCACTTGTACGGTGCAAAAATGCAACATTTCAGCCCTGTATTTAATCGAAGGGGTGGACGCTGCCATACAAAATATAAGTTTTTTCAGCGTCGAGCGAATAGCCTTAATACCCGCGTGTGTACGTGCGTGCTTTTTCTAATGAAGTTTGGACAGACGCTTTATTTAGGCGGCGCAGTGGAGTTTTCTTTGTTTTTATTTTTTGTAGTGAGAAAAGGCTAGTTTTTTGCATTTTTGTTTTCGATTCTGACCATAAAAAATGCAACATTAGTAAAATGCTGCTCTCTGACAGGGCAACAACTTTTTTTGGAAAAGAATATACCAAAAATCGTCTTACAAGCACGAGACACCCTAATGAACGTACATACTCATCGTGTGTTCACATGTTTGAAATATGTAACTTACAGCTTTAGCGCTATGTTTGTGTCCCAAATAGCTTTTAATGGTCTGCTAAAATATTTACACTGTTCTTATACATTTAGCGTTTTTTCGTTTCGCCAGAAATTCAAAGAAAACATTGGGAATAAACTCGGAATGCCAAAAATCTAAAGAGCCGACAGCATTTTACGCCCGACAATAGCAACGAGCCGGAAAACGTAGGGTAATCAATGCAATATAGCTATGCTAAAATAAAAGTATCCTAATTTAAATAAAAAATATATTACTCGTAGTAAATAGAATTAGGTATGTGGAAGAGGATATATACAACTTACTACGAAAAAAGTGTAACATAGAAATAATAACCTATACATGTTTGGTGAAAACCCAAACATATATAGGTCATCGTCCGTCTATCTGCCTGGCTGGAGCGAGCGATAACTTTTAAAAGTGACCGATTGACTTCGATATTTGATATGATGACATTTTATCCTATCTCGGGCTAAGATCGAAGATGGGACATATTGGTTCACTCTTTCTGGTAAATTTCCCTTAAACAGTAATAAAATAGTGAAATATTGGAAACCATAAAACTTCAATACAATTTAGCTGTGTCTTCTGTTGTTTTATACATAGTAATAGTTTTTTCATCGCTATCAGCTAAAAAAAATTGCATAATTACTACGCTCATTTTTATACCTCACGTACGAAGTAACAAAATTGTACCAAAATCGAATAGTCCACAACTTTAAATTGAATAGCTTATAATTTTGACAAAGAAATTACTTCTGAATGATTCGCTAAAATAGCTATAGCTATTTTCTTTTCACATTGATTTTTTTTATAGATATGCAAGGAATAAATTCATTCCACATGGACGAACTTTTAGACACTCAACTAGTAAACACATTTCCAGTAAACTATTTTTTGTTGAAAATGATTTAAAAATATATATTTTTAAAAATATATAATTCTTATATTTGACACAATTATCCCTTTCTAGAAAAACAAATAGCTACTATTATGTGATTCACATTATTTCCATTTTATTGCATATCGTAGCACTGTGTCATAACCGTCGTTATGGAAGAGATAAAAAAACTTGCAGAACAGTAGGAAATTCAATTACTTTCTACTGATTTGTACAAATTTATTTGTATAACATTTTGTCAACAACACAAGTGAGTGAGTGAGTGGCAAATATTTAGCGGAGAAACATGTGTTTCCACTGCTCCACAAAACTTGAGTACACTCTTTCAGCCAATCCACTTGAATTAACACTTCAGATAATAATGCCAATAGCAGTTAATGGCAAAAAGTCGATAGCCAACAATCGAGTCAAGTTGCAATTTTTGCCAATGTGAACAGACCGAAGACACAAAGCCAAATCCAAATCTCCAATATTGGGTCACAGTTTCCTTAAAAGACTCGGGCAGACCACAGCCAGACAGATAGACACCACCACCGCCAACAGTTGGATGATGTTCTTTCTTGGAGAGAAGCAGGACAAACCAGAACTGTGGAACGCTGCACTGGTTAACGTATGATCCAACATGTATGGAAAGTCCAGTCCAGTGTGGCCACTAATTAGTATGAAGAGTCTTCACATTCTGTTCCAATGAGCCAAGAACAATGAACAAATTGTGATAAAAGCCATAAAACGATTGACTGACCCATTCAGGTTGTGGTTGGCACACCGAACACAGTAAGCCAACATGGTTAAGTAGTGCAACGACTGAACGTCACAATGGACAAATGACCAATTTTGGATGGGACACATTGTTCAAATGGCCACCAGAAGAATTACGTTCAAGTTACCTTATGTAGAAGATGCGGAGCGAAGACTGAATTGCAAGTTACACGCAAAGAAACCACTGAAATAGACTTCCAATGGGGACTTTGACATACATTCTTTATGAGGGAAAAATTGGAAATCACAGCAGCAGCAACGGCGGCAGAATCATGACTTATTTAATATCTAACGATAATAGAAAACTATTAACAATTTTCAATAGTTCAGAGGAAATGTTTGCCAAATTAATGGAAGACGAAAGTTGATATCTGCTGATAGCTGACCGCAGATAAGAAAATCACATCCCTCGGGAAAACGATTGTCATTGGCAAATAGCATTTAAAATTTAAAATGGCATTTAATTGAGCATTTCATTTCGAAATAGTTATTATTTGATACGTAAATACAAAAATAATTAATTTTCCTCCCTTAACGCCAATCGATGTACACCCTTTCGTCCTCAGAAACCATTAAATGATGATTTGTAATTTGTGTGTATTTGATTTGCAATAAATAATCAAACTAAATACACGTCCTAAACGAACGAATTCCCAAGGAATATCATCCGGTTCACTTTGTTTCCGACTGTTTGTCAGTTCCTGAGGCGTTTTGTGTGCTAGGCAAACTCCACAAATCGATCTTAGATTCGTGGAGAGATAGAATCTGGGACCACAACCATCATTATACGCATTGAACCTAAACAAACAAATTATCTGTGTACTTTGACGTGACACGACATGCATGAATAACGAGCAGGAAAAAAACAATTTTCCCATTTCCTTGTTGTTCCTATCCTGTTTGAATGGACGCGGGCAGTTTGGTGGCTGCCAGGCAGTGTTAGGGAATTGTTGTTTTCCTTTTCACTTTCAGCGATCGACAACACAGTTGACAAACATGTAATTACTTTGTCACTAAAACCACAACAACAACAGAAGTACAAATATTATCGATGAATGCTTAGTTTATCAGTGGCAATCGTTATTCCAGAAAAAACACCAAAACAAGAAAACAAGGGCGCAGGCAACAATCAAACCAAATAAACAACGCGCCTGCGCCTGCACATGAACTGAATTTCAAACGATGTCAAAGTGTAACCACAATGTACACCACCAAAACAGACATCCAATAGATACATAGGCTTCTTTGATCGTTACCTGATAGGAATCAATTACACACTTACTCCTCCTACTCCTAGCGCATGTGGGCCATTGTCCATGTTAAGTCGCCTATTTCTGTTCTTGATTGTTGGCGTCAGTCCTCTCTCCTGTTTGATTTAACACATTTTGCTTTGGCTTAAACCGCATTCAATCGGTAGGGAAAAGCAGCAGACTCTGTCTAACGCCACTCATGTTTTCTTTGGCCTTTGGCCAATAAGTAAATCCCAAACGCACGCACCACCAATCAAATACCTCCAGATAAACAATTAACTTCAGATTTAAACGAATGAAAAAATTCTAAAAACGTACGTCTTCTTGTACATGGAAACTATCGATTAATCAGAACTACAATACTATAAACAATCATCACGGCGCGATCAAGTCTATGTAGGTCTGCTAAGTCGCGTCTAAAATTCTAAATTAGTCAGTTTGTTAGGACAAACTGAAATTTTGTGGACCTGAAATTTTTACACATAAACATTTTGTACCAAACAGGAAACATAATATGTTTGGTATCAAAATTTAAATAAAATATACTTTGGTGCAAATATTTTATATTTACATACCGAAAAAAGACCGACATGACCACTTATTTTCGCATGTACAGCTATAACTCGCTATTCTGTTTTAAACAGTATCAATATTGTCATTTTCGCTCTGATAGAACCGAAGTTATTCATGATTTGATACCGTAATCACTGTTTTTATTTTATACTACAAGTAAACGTAAGTAAGTAAACAACAAGCAACGTTTACCTATAAAGATTGTCGTACAAATCTAAGACGACTAAGCCATGTTTTTAGGTCCATCTGTTGAAATCATACTACCTACTATCCGCAGCGATAAGGTCAGGGCCTCACATTCACAAAAAATTTCTTATTGAGTAGTTTGACACTGAAAATTATCTGTAAGGGTCCATGCTTAGTCGAATTAGCATGTTTTAGAATGGAGTTATCGATATATAGGATTACTGATTTTCCCATTTCTCAGAGTAAAATAGGAATCTATATTGAATGCATGATTCTTTCTACCTGTACTAAAAAATCTATTAATTTTCCTGAAAACAAAAACCCATATTAGTAATGTCAGCCTTTGCAAAAGTTTTTATAGAATATGACTTAAAATTTAATTTGATAATTCCTTTATATATTTCTGATCGTTCATCAGCTTTTCTTTGCGCAAAGTTTAGCCATATTTGCTTTTGTAGTGGTATTCAATCTCACATCAAAAAAGGCTAAATCAGAAGTTTCTTCAATAATATGTCATAAGTGGATCGTTGTCTTCGTACAATATAGGAACGAGTCGAGTTTAGATCATTGACGCATATGAAGCATTGGAGCAGTCTAACACAAAACTTTATGTTACCATACCAAATGCAAAAAACTGCTAGTGCATCTTAATCTGCTGGAATGGATTATTGCACTGGCATCCACTTCTTTTCAAACACTGCTGGCCCATAATTTGTAATATTCAGATATGAATTACTTAAGAAATTTTTATTTTGTTATTCGAGCTTTTATCTTACTTATTTTTGTATTTGCTTTTCAATCAAAACCTCGAGCTTAATTGAAAAACAAATTAAGCTATGAATTTTATTTTTGCCTAAAAAGTTTATAAAAATTTGCTAAATTGTAAAATAAGATATTGCTATCATATATTTTTGGAAAAAAATGGGGATTTGAAATTTTCAAAATTTGAAAAATGCATTTTTTGTGTTTTACAAAATGTTTAATTGCTCTTAAGCAGCTGAACCGATTTTTTAAAAGTTTGCGTCGTTAGAAAGATCACATAACGGGTCAATCTCGGGATTTCTTTTTTCGAATATTTTCGAAAGTCTAATTAAAAATATTGCTACACCGAATATTCTCTCACAAATTCAAAACAGTAATTAGATTTTTCGGGACTCAATATTTGTAAAAGTTATGGACGAAATACTAAGGTAAGTCTGGAAATTTTTGGATACTTTTCTTCTGATTCTAAACATATGAATTTCGAAATCCGTTTGTACGAAATTCTAAACACAGTGTATGCAAATTGGCAGACCTGTCTTATTACTTGGCCCATAACTTATACAAATATTGAGTCAAAAAATCAAATCATTGTTTTGGATTCGTGAAAGTCTGGTGCATGTTCTGTGTACATTTGAAATAAATAGAAAGGGGAGCATTTTTTTAATTAAAGTTTTTAAAAAATATTTAAAAAAAAAAATAATTTATGAATTTAAAAAAATCTACAAAAAATGTCATTTAAGTTCTCTTTCAAATGACGTAAAATTTGTAAAAATCGGTCCAAACGTTCAAAAACAGTGTCAAAAAATGTAAAACTCAAAAAAAAAAATAATTGTAAATCCCCACAAAGTTTTGGAAATTTTTTTTGAAAAAATAATTGGTAGCGAGATCTATTTTACCATTTAGCAACTTTTTATAACGAACCTGCCAAATTTATTATGTAAAGTCACGCCCACTTATTACATTCCACCCACTTTTGCTGAAATTACAGATATTGACTTTAATAACTCACAATCCAAAATTTCGTTCTCCTAGGGTCAATAGTTTGTGATATAATACGCACCCACTAATCCGAACCTGACCATTTTCTGTGCTGTGAAATACACCAGCACCAAATATCTGGACAATTGATGCAATTCAGTAAGGGAGTCATGTGAGTGAGGACATGCACACATTTTCGATATCGCCAATTTTCTGTGGAAGATAGAATGAAATTTCACGGAAAAGCATGGTCCCACCGGCCTGAAATTTTTGTTGAGTCATTTTACGTCAAGCTTTAACTTTTTGAGGGGTGAGACTTGAATATTTGTTATAAGAAAAAAATTCTCATACAAATAACGGACACCCTAGTGGGACACGCAGTCCCATCCCACTTGACTTTTTGCATTTGGTAAGCATTTAGTTATCTATTATGTCAAGCAGTCACAGCGTGAGGCTTCTTTGTATTTGAAAGAGAAAAATCAAATGCAAATTCCCAAATCATAGACCAATCGATTTATATTTTTGTTTAATTTTACCCGTAACCATTCCTATGAATAAAAAATAGGACAAAGTTTTCAAAATTTTGTATCCCGGTTTTGCATCTCAAAGCCGCACGATGGGCAACTATGGTGAAATATGCACGCATAGAAAAACTACTTTCGAAACCGGTACTACTTTTTATTGCGGAGAACTTTTTATTAAAATACAATAAAATGTTATGAAAATAACTGCTGCCGATTTCGAGTTATGACCATTCAAAGTTTTGTATTTTTATTTAAACATATGAAAATAACATTGTGATGATATAATGTACTAAAATTCTTGTAGAATTGACATTTATTATTGAAATGCGATCGTTACACATGAGAACAAATAGATGATAAAGGGTTAACATTTAGTGAAATATTGATGCCTTAACTAACAGAAACTTATATGGAATTTAAACTTAAAACTAATTACAATTATATTCAGCTTGAATGGTGGAAAACTTCTTTACTGATATGCATTTCAATGCATTTTCCCTCTACAACCTAGTTACCCATGTCGCCTAAAACCATCTGGCCTTTCCAATTGAGTTCACTATCTTTAAATAAAATGAAAGGTAATGTGCGGGCATATTTTCACTTAGTATTTGTGGGTGTTATAAATATCAATGATAAGTCATAACAACGTTTTTTAACGGGTGCGCAAAAGGGGAGATATGTTTAGAGACCGCAATTCCTTTAGACCACGGAGTAAAGTCATTTACCATTGCCTCCCGCATTAAACGACGAAAATTATACCGTTTAGATATCGCTGGATATGCGCATGAGTGACTTTTACAATCAAACATTAATTACAAAAATGCTCGAATTGAACCTGGGTCAACACGTACATTTCCCGTTCCTGTTCTTGGTGCCCAGAAAAAAACACCACAATGTGGTTTCTGGGAAACTTTTGCATTCTTGGCTGTTGTTTTTCCTCAAAACACATGTGGCCAGGGTATGGCGGACACAAAAGTGCAGGCGTGTAAAAATTTAATATCATTTCGAACGCCCCTTTCAATTGGAAATAGGAAAATCATCGCACCGCGGACACAGACACGGTGGACGAGGGTCACTTCCACGAATGACCGGAATAAAATTCCAATTTTATATTTTCCATACGCCAAGGGTCGACGAAGAGGGCACACACACACATATGAGGCGGCGGACTAAATATCCATGTGTCGCTCGTTACGCTTACGGTTTCACGAACATGTGGGAATGGAAGTCGGCTTGACTGAGTAGTGACTGACTGACTAAGCGGTAATTTCCGTAGAACATAAACTTTGGTTTTATGAGAGTTTTGCGCTTTGTTTTAATTCTTGTCTATTTAAGCCTCTTCTTCTTACACTCAAAGTGTCTTATTGTTTTGGTACTTCTCATGACGATTGACGAAGGGATGGACGGACTGTTCTCTGTTGTTGAGGAAGTTCAATGTCATGTAATAAAGCCATAAAACACACGCACGCATCACACACACAGAGATCACGCCAATAAGGGAAAGTACAGAGGAAAATGTTGCCACAACCCAAACATTTGAACAGAAGGCTTGAGTATGACTTACAGATAGAGAGTGAAGAAGAGAGGGCAAGGCAAAATAATTCCCAATAAAACAACAATGGGAAATTTCATAAAATTACATCTCGAAGGAACAACACCTCGCCAATTGGTTCTGCGAGCATTTCATTCATGAATCAAGCAAACACTAACTCGTGTGATGGGCTATGTGCAATACATACATACATACATATGTATGTACTTGTATGTGTTAGAAGGGAGTCAGACAATGCCATTAAACAAGAGATTTTCGATTTTCTGCATTCACGTGTCAGTTGTGGCTGTTTAGAGATTGGTTATTTGGATCGATGGATGGATGGATGGATAGATAGATGGCTGGTCTTAGGACTAAGTTTGCTAAACCGTAAAAGGTTAATTTTTCATTAAGAATGCTTCCCATTTACATGAGTGCCAGAGTGCCGGCCGGAGTGGCATGCGAAGAAAATTACACAGATCGACGTCTGTCTGTCTGCCTCAAAACTAAATATATCCATAATACAACGGATGTCGAGCACATGTAAGGGATCAACGTCAACGCCACCGTCGACGTTTGGCCCAACATCATTATCATCATAGACATTCGTTGGCAGGAAACCGAGGCGGACAGGCAGAAGCGAGATACAGTGTTTTCCAAAGAATTCAAATCAAAAATCCATATGCATTTTTGAAATTATCAAAGGATTATGGGTCAAACAACAGATTTTTTCGGGCAGACATAAAAATGAACTTACAAATTATTTCCTGGAATTATTTTTGATCTTGTGGTGTCTGAAAATAGCCTTGGGAAATCCCTTCATATGACGTTTTAATCATAACGAGACAAACACATTCCAAAGATGTACCATTCAAAACATTTTGTGCCATTCTTTGAACAAAACTGAAGAAAATCTGGAACCGTTTATAAACCGAACCGAATGCTTACAAATACATAAAATTTTGTACAGTTTAATGTTTTTATAGTACCTTTTGTCTGTCGAAAAATGGGCGTTATTATCACGCCCTATTTGGTACCTTCCACACAAACGCTTCATTTTGTACAAAACAATGCACATAAATACTCAAAATTTTGGCACAGTGTAAAGTTTTTAAAATTTCTACGGTTCTGTTAAAAATGGGAGTTATCACCGCACCCGTTTTAGTACCTCCCATATAACAAGAGCCACGACATACCAAAACAAACAAGAAAGATCAGTCGGGTGATCCGACTTATGAATCTCCTCACCTTCACCATATTTCGACGGGAAAGTATAATAACCGAGGCCATTGAATCTGATGACATATATGGATAGAGCACGTCAAAATAAGAAGAAATATTAAGATGCTTTTCATCGATATCTCGCTTATTTATCAAGCTATCGGATCTTATTTTGAAGTGCTCTATACAAATATGGGACGTTGGTACACAATTTGTTCATAAAAAATTATTTTTTCAACAAAATATTTTAGTGACCGCAAAGGTCCTATAAAACTTTTATAATAAAGTAAATACCAAAGTGGAATATATTTTATGTTTCCTAATTTAAATACACAAAGGCAGCAAATTATCCGATAATGTCGAAATAATATAATCATACATAATATGTATGTATAATATGTTCTGCAACCTGTTTCAGTACATGTTCAACTATTCAATATAAGAGAAAAAAATACAAGTAAGAAATTTCAGTCGGGTAAACCTACTAAGGTATACCCTCCTCAATATCATCAATAACTAATATCATCAGCTGTATGTCTTGGCTCTTTTTGTATTGAAGGTGTTTTAGTACCTTCGTGGCGTGGCCATAAATCCCATTTTTAACAGAACTTTAGGAATTTTAAAAACTATACACTGTGCAAAAATGTTGAGTATTTATATGCATTGGTATTCAGGATATAATCTGTTAAATTGTTGTACAAAAAGGGTCGTGCCAATAACTCCCACTTTTCACTGGACTCTAGATACTATAAAAGCATACACTATACTAAATTTCATGTATTGGTACGAAGCTTTAAGGAGGTAAATTGGTAAAATGGTCCAATATGGCCCATCTTCGAACTTAGCCGGAGATAGAAAAAATATTACCACATACCAAATTTGAAGTCAATCGGTTACTCCTTTCGAGAGTTATCGTGCTCACTAGTCAGCAGACAGACACACAGCAGACAGACGGACGGACATTGCTTATTCGACTTAAAATGACCCAAAACGAATATCCGCCTAACATACTTAGGTTAACGTCACTCCTTCGATGTGTTACACTTTTGGCCCGTAGCAAATGATATACTTCCATACCCTCGTATCACTAAAGTGAGGGTATAAAAATTACATGCGCCGCTTTTCAATGAAGTCTTAGTTTGATTGATTTATTTACATTATTAATAACAAAATCGCGAAACTTTTTAAAATAATAGTTTGCATGGGCATTCTGCGTATCGAGTCACAAAGACCGGCTCTAAACAAATATTGTTAATTTTTACCAAAATGTATAGAGTTCGAAAACCATAATAGAACCGTTTCTTGAAAAGTTATAGCTTGAGCAAAGCGTATTATAATTTAATGCTCTGCAATTTCGAAAAATTTAAAAAAATAGCGTTGGATCCCCTTTCTGTTTTAAAAGTACTAATATTTGTATCGATTTTTAATTGTTTGACAGTAATAAAGTTTGCTCCCTTTACAGGAATCCCTCTCCGTACGACCTTCTGACAAGAATTCTCGATACTCCACGCTATTATAATATAAGAAAATAGTACGACTAGTCATGTCCGCAATTTAAGTTATTAATTTCAATAATTAATAAAAATAAAATATTAAATTAAATAAAATAGGCTTGAAACCACTATGCTGCACCGTTCTCCTTTTTGGCTGAGAATAGCACAAAAAACATGCCTATTTTTGAGTTGTACTAAACTAAGGATAGTCTGCCCATACTAAACGCATACTTTTACATTTTGTAGATATTGACATCCGTAGATACTCGTTCATACATACATACATACATATAATGTATACTTGTATGCATTTCTGACTCCATCTAATGGTATGTGGATATTGAACTTCATGGAGCCGTGATGAGTTAGAAAAGCGTGCGAGCAAACGTGAGGGAGGAAGTTGATTGTTTTGTGTCTTAGGTATTCCTTTCATATTCCCTTCGAGTCCCTTTGGGTCTGTTTACAACTCAATTCTAAAAATAACAACAAAAGGAACAAACCATTAACATTAACATGTGCATTACAATTCAACTGCACGACAACGAAACAAAACGAAACAGAGGAATATTGTATCTCTTATTGGCGGTGGTGAGCGCGGTGAGCGACCTGGCGCATCTTAACCGTTTGTCTGCTTTGGGTTTTCATATTTTGCTTCTCTGGATGTCTCTCAGCCCGTATGGCTTTGGACATGTGTTGCATGCATTCACGGATGTAAATACATACATACATATGAATGTATGTATGCTAGTGTAAGGCCATATGAATATTTGTTCCTTTATATTCCAATTCAAATTTCAATTTTACACTCGTACGCCTCCATGAAACGATGACATCTCGACATACAGTCAGTCGTATGTACATACAAATGTATCTACATATGTACTTGTATGAACATACATATGAGTGTAGTTTTTCCTCTAATTTTGATGTTTTTAATGAACATAGTTTGCTGCATTGCCTTCATCTCCGGGCAGAGAATGCATTGTTGTAGTCAAATAATTGCGGAAATTTTATGCATTTCATATGCAGACCTTTACTCTCGAATCAACAATACATGGGTTTGTTTGTGTGTATTTGTTATAAATGTCTTTCGGGAAATTGTCGTTTTTTATTGCACGGATGCGTTGAACAAATGTGCGTGTCACTGATTGGCACGAGTTTTGTTTTGTTAGGATATTTTGATATTTCTTCTTATGTTTATATTAGGGTAGGTCGAATTGTAGGTGGCTAATAAAAATTACAAAAACGAATCGCTGTTCTATTTTAAGAAACCACAGCTCAAAAATGAATATCGAGCACCCGGATCATTCAAAATACATATGTACATACATACATATGTATGTAGGTATTTTTCCAAAATATTCAAGAATAGAGAACTAATGTAATATACATAGATATACAAATGTAAAAATCACAATGTATGTTTTTTTTCTGAAAATGTTATAAAAAAAACTACCGAAAACGCATTGGATGGTGAGTTGGCTTGAACTCCTGAACCAATTGGACTTTGTATGGCGTTATACCAAGGACTTTATGCAAAATTCGTCTCAATGATGTCTCCGAAATGTTCAATTGTTGAGAACGACGATGAATTGATGTTGATGGCGCTTCACGCACACTTTCTGCCACAGCAGCAATATTCTCGGGTGTTCGCACAGTTTTTGTCTTTTCACGCTTTTGTTTATCGATGAGGATGCCAGTTTCTTTCACTTTTTTCACAAGATAACGAACATACGGAGCTGACGGTGCTTCTCTTCTTCCAAAATCCGTACGCAATTTTCGCACACATTCTGCAACATTACCATGATTTTCAAAGTAATGTCGCAATATTCGCAATATACACATATTCGTTCAGCGGAAGGATAAAACTAATTATCTGTCAAATCAGACATGAGCTAAGTGTAACCTTTTTTGCAAATATCTTGACCACTCTGCCATTTATCGCGCTTAAGTAATTCTAAAACACAGATAATACCTATGAACCTATTGTGCAATTTTCAGCACTTCGTTGCCCCAGATTTCAGATTTCTAAACCCGAACACTGCCACCAAATAAGTATACATAAAATTACAGCACTCTCGCTAACAAATTCTTCAAGATATACATATCAATTCCCCCTTGGTCCTATCCTTACTTGACTAATGATGCATAAGTTCTTATTTTTGAGCCTATTTTCGCGGCCATTTCTCAGAATTGAGTTCCAAATCAATGAGCTGAAAAATGCGGTACTGTGCAAGATTCATAGTTCAAAAATACCTGAAGCGTCCGTGTTTAGTATAGTGCACATCCTATTAGAAGCCAAACAAAAACATCGTTCATTCCCGTTTTTTCCCAATACCTAAAATAGATTTAATGATACAATTTTTTGGCAATTGTCCAAGACTACGTTTATTTCAGTAGTACAAGTTTTAAACCCACACGCACAGCACACATTCTTTAAACCACCCTTATTAGAAATTTCCGTTTCTTTATTTTCTATCCAAATGCGAGCGACCACAACCGTCCTATATCTGATTCAACTCTAACAAACTTATCTGATACCATTATTTTTACGATTAATGATTGCACTCTCGCATTAAAAAACAACTCATCCTATTAAATAAAACCACATCTATAATATTATGTACAAAAATAGCATTATTTTAAAGACAACTGAGCCTTGATTCAAAGCCAGCGAAAACGACGAACAATTAAGAGCCTAAAATTAAGGACATTTTATCTTTAAAAATGTGGCATGTAAATTTGTATATTTTGGTCCAAAATCATTAAAACCATAAACATTTATCTTTATATTGCTGAAAAATATAAAAATCCTTGAAATCATATATCACATATCACATAATATTTAAAATTTTTAGTTTCAAATATAAATATTTTCTTTCAATTCAAACATATCAAAATCGTCGGTGATTCTCCTCGTGTCGTGTTCATTTACATTCGCCTTTAAACTGGTAAAAATTCCGCCTCTTTATGTTCAAATTAGCTTATTGTCTCTTCCAAAAATATTAAGCAACGACATTTGTTTCTTTTTTAATTCCTTTTCATGTTTTCTTATCGATTTAGCAAATCTTCCGTAAAAAATAATAGTGACACAATTCGACAATATTTTATGACGAATTTCTTTCGAATATGTCGAGTTCATAGAACCAAAAAAAACAGCTTATTCAGTCAGCTTCGAGTGTCAAGTCAATTAATTTGCGAATGCATTTCTGTCGCCAATCTGTGTCTGCCTGACTTGTTCATACATAGTTAGTAACCAGTTAATTGTTATTGTTATTATTCATTTATTTATGAGGTAATATTTTAAAAATAATTTCCATTTCAGCAAAATTAATAAACAGCCGAAGTTGGCTATTTTGAATCATTGATAATTTTCTGCCGAACAGAGAAGATATGGCGTCATTCGCTGATCATCGAAATAGTTTTGTTTGTTTATTTGTTTTTATTTTGTGTTCCTCCACATTCAGACGCCCTTCTCGCATTGCTCTGATCTGACAATTTGTTTTGTAAGTTTTAGATCATTTTCGATCTGTTCGACCATCTGTTGAATTTGCACTTTTTACAGTGGGAAATCATAAATAAAATAAGGGATTGTGTCATTCAGCCGAAATAAAAAGTAGAAGGCGACTTCTTCAATTTATTTTTGGTTTTTAGCGTTTTTGGACAGATGTTTGTTTTTTTAATATTGCAATTTCTTCAATACGAACAGTAGTAGTAGTATTGTGCCTAACGCACGCACCCCTCTGCTGAGGCGATGGGGTGGGCTTGTTTCTTTGCTTACCAAAAATACCCTCATATTGTTCCTTTGGTGCACTACTGTGAACGGAAGTGAAGTGTTTAATAAGTTGAATGGTGTATTTAATGGGATTTTAAGAGGATTTCCAACAATATCTCCACGATCTTCAAACATATGATGGCCATCAATTTTAATTAATCTTTATCCTCTACTCACGTGCAAGTACTATTCTCTATATACTATACAGACTTCTGTAAGGACTTTGCTTTGACATTTATATATGTATTTAATTAAATTTAGAAAATGATTATGGCATATGTACAAAACAATCACGTAGCTATCTATATGCCCTTTGTCACACACTCAATAATATTCTTCAATAGGGTATTGGTATTACCCTCCATGGTTCTTGATCATACTTATAAAAAATGTGTATGAAGCTAACACACTTAATTTGTAGAAATTAAATAATACTGTAGTACATACACGGAGAAAATTACATTAAATAAAATATGTTTGATATATAGCTGTGAATAAAATATTTGGCTCTTTTATCAATATTATTATACTCCGAGTTTGGGAGCAGATTGTCTTAACTTGGTGCAAGTTTCATTCCGATCAGAAGACATCACTTTTAAAAATTGACTCGCTTGACATTAAACCCACCCATATATCAATATCAAAAATTGAGTTTTTCCTCCGTCATGTAACGAAATGTTGAATATATTGGTATTTGTTATAGAGCAGCCCCTCCTTAATGATGAGGTACTCTATATATTCTTTACTCTAAATATTAATTGAATCAGGTTCAGAGTATTTAATATCGACTTATGTAGCTTATTTGTGGCTAAAATGTTTATAAGCAGTTATAAACTAAACTAAGATCTCGGTTTTTTTTTTTAAACAATTTTTGGAAACAAATTTATGGGACCGAGATATATGCCATTGAAAATTTAATTGTTAATTTTTTCGAGGGTTGAGCAATTTTATCTACAAAGGGTTTAAAAAAACGTTCGTAAAAAATTTGGTGCATTGTGTCCTCTTTAGAACAAAGTAAACTTTTGCAGAAATCGGTTCAGTCGTTCGAGAGCAATTACAAATTTCGTAAAACACAAAAACTATTTTTTTTTAATTTTTTCAAAAATTAAAATGCCCATAAAATTTTTTTCAAAAAAATCTATCATATGGTACTATAATGAAAATTTAAAATCGGTTACCACAACCAACCAAGTGTCAATGCAATATACTTTTTGTTGCTGGTACTATTTTTTATTGTTACAATCGAATTTCAACCAATTATTTTCCTGGGTGTATCAAAAAAACTAGAAATGAGCAATTTTATTAATTGAAGATTACTGAATTTTTGATGCTTTTGTTTGGCTCGAGGTCATATATAAATTAAAAACTCATGGCGTTGCTTTTATGTTTTATTTATATTTATTTCGGATATTTCGATCGTCTTCGACGATTATCTTCAGGGATTTTCACTAAAAAATATAATAAGTGAAGATGATCAAAATATCGGAAATAAATTACCTAGAGCTCAATTACTTAAACTTTTTTACAAAAACTTACAAAGGTCGAATACGAAAAATAATAAGAACTAAGAAATAAATTACTATAAATAAAGCACCATAAAAACACCATCGGTTTTTAATTTATATAAGTATGACCTCGAGCCAAACAAAAACTTAAAAATAGAAAATAAAAGGTCAACAATACAAAAACCAAAAAATATTCTTCAATTATATTTTCAGCATTTATTTAATTGAAATATTTTGATAGGAAGCCATACACTAAATTGTGATATTTGCGAAAATTAGCCAGACTCAATTTGGATCAAAAATGTTTCCTATTGAATATCGGACCAAGTTTTTATATAGTTCCAGTATAAAAGTCCAGAAAACACTTTCTCCATGCGAACTGACTTAAATTTAGTATTTGGCATTTTATTAAGTCAAAAATAGATCATGAAAACAGAAAGGATAGAATAAAGTCGGTCGGGGCACACTATATGCTACCCCAAACCATTTTGTAAGCAGAATAAGTGCACTACGAATGAAATTGAGAGATATATTTTCCATATGTATGTGGTCGATATCTAAATGTTAACCCATTTTCTTAACATTTCTTGGCGTTCCTTCTTGCGATCAATAAACTTCACTCTGCAAAATTTCATAACGATCGGATGTTAAATAAAGCTTGTATAGTACTTTGATACCAAATCGGAACGTAAATGGTACATTATGGGGGCTATATATAAATCTCAACAGATATTTATCAAACTTAGCAAACTTCGTTTCTGTGTCAAGAAACTCCTCTCTGCCAAATTGTATAATGATCGGATGTAAACTAAAGGGTTTGTAGTACGCTGATGCACAATCGGAAGAAACGTAGGCTTCATCTAAATCTGAACCAATTTATTTCAAATTTGGCAGAGTTCATTATTGGATCGTTGAACTCCTTGACCAAATTTGACAATTTTTAGATGATAAATACGAGTTCTATAGCGCTTACTCAACTAATAATGAGCATAGATCGGACCCTGCTTTTAGCGGAAGCAAACATATGGCGACAACATGCCAATGTTATATTAATTATTTTAAATTAAATTCAATGATCACAATGTCGCAACAAAATTTTGGTTTCATCAATAAGTACGTCTGGTGGGGTTCTTTGAAGTTTATGCCACGCTTTTATTCATAAATTTTAAAATTTGTATACAAATTTCTTAATTTATTTGCTGCCTACCATCATGGACGCAAAAACACGCACAGCCAAAGCAACACCATGGACGTTGGTCGACGCCGACTCGGCACTGGTGAGTCATAGGTATAGGTGGGGTGGACAAACAATACAGAATCTATTTTTATTCAGTTGTTTATCTAAAAAAATAATATATACTCGTATGTAGATAGAAATAGAAAATAGTAGAGGAGATCGATGGATGCCGCCTTAGCATTTAATCGTTACTCACTCGTTGTGTTGCACACTTATTTGGGCAAGGTGCCATTGCAAATTGTATTCGCCGAATTGATCTCAGGTAAACGGAAATTGAATGAGTCGGAGTATGAGTACGTAACGTCCTTTAATGAGTATGATCTATGTCCGTCATGACTAATAGAGTACAGAGTAGGTTAGATCAGCCGTTAGATGATATCAACAAAAATAAGAGTCTAAACGTATACACTAGCAGTTGTATTTGCTTTGCTCTCGCTTCTCATTACCAACACAATTGACATCTGTTGTCTCCAAACCACCACTACTAATTATAAGTGTAATTAAATGTGTATGTATGTATGTACATACATATTTATTGCGGCGTACAAACATGAATGGATATTACATAATATTTTTGTTGAAATAAAACGCGATTATTTATAGCACGTGCCATCACAGATCGCCGCTCGTGTTGTTGCTGCAATTCTCTCGTTGTTATTGTTTTGTAAAATGTTTTTGCTTTGAATTCAATTTCATTTATAATTGTTCTTCACTTCTGGACTGATTGCTCAATTTTTGTTTTGTGTGAGTTCATTGTTTAGAGTGCTGCTCCATATTTTGTTTTTTTTTTTGTTTGTTTTTTATTTAATTCATTTGCATTGCTGTGTACCTCGATATTCTCCAACACAGCGCACACACGCACACCATACATAAAGCAGTGTGTTTTGCAATATACGTGTAAATTAAATAAATACCCACCAAGCAACCACTGTAAGGACAGATGGACGGACGGCCGGAGGCCGGACAGACGAATAGACAGACAGCACAATCTTAAATGGGCATTTTCATTGATTGTGGGCTTGAGTGGGAGTGTAGCTATCCAACAGATCACTTGATCACTGACAGCGTGCAATTAGTCGCAGATTAATTATTTCCACAGTAAACAACTATCTCTCATTTTCATACGTTCTCACCTTACACTGGCGGCGATGGCGGAAATTCACTTGAAATGTATTTCAATTGACCAATCTGTATGTATGTATTTCGGTGTGGGCAACTTAAAAAATCACTCCAATTTTACGGGTTACGGGAAGCATTGGGTCATTTCAGCAATGAATTTGAAACGGAAATCTTTGAAATATGCTATTTCATGTCTGGGAACGAAATTTAGAAGGCATTAGGGCAAATATTTCCGACCGTCTAACCACAAACACACGCTATATATCCTCGTGGTGGTATCTGCGACAAAAGTATTCCTCTAGAAAAATTTAATACAATATGAACAATACAATTGAAACTAGTCTTTGTGCATTTTTTCAGCTCTGTTTTTAAATTCTTTTAGAAATAATATTACTTTCTCAGCCCATAAAAAATCACTCGCAAAGAGTTCGGTTGCTTTCTTATTTGACAATTTTGCCTACAAAAAATAGTGACCTTCCTCAAGACTACAATTGGAGTCCATGTTCTCTTCAATATTTTCATTTGACATATGTGACGGAACTATAACTTCAACAGTGGTGAACGAGTGGTATTCGATTTTTATGCTTTCAATTTCTTCTGTTGGCATTGATTTCATTTTCTTGTGGGTGTGATAGAGCCTTACCCAATATCTGAAGTGCTTTCAGCGGCTTCTTGATCAGAAATTTCTTCATAATTACTTTAATCTTTGCCAGTTTGCTGGCAAAATAAAAACACAAATGCCGACATGTAAATTTTTTTATATTCACGCTTGGAAGAATTATATTATTTCTTAACCCAAAAAGTGGAAACTGCAATATGGATGCATGGAATAAGTATTTTATTTCTTACAAAAAATGTTGCCACTTTTTCAGCAAAAGGCTCTCCGATAGAAAGACAACACCATTCATAAAAACAATTATTTGCACCTTGACCTGTTGACATTGTAAAACTGCTCCACAATTGGCAATTCAGACATCCAATCATTACTCATTTTCTTTGATTCGCATAAAATGTCAACAAAAGCCAACGAAATAACAGACGATATCAACATTAAAATAATAAAACTCGTATCATCAGCTCATATTCATGCTTTGTAAAAAAGCACTGATTGACAATAATAAGTCTGTCCGTCCGTGGCACAAGCCAAACCGTTAAACACCCATCAATCTGAGTCATTAAGCGCGTCAATAAAGGCGAAAAAAGTTGTTTATAGCACTGAGTCTGATTGTCTTAATTAATTTTTTGTTTTCGAAATTTGTTTTTTATTTGCAGTTTGGTAGTCGGTGCCCCTAAATTTGATACCTCCTCGTATCAGGAAGGCGTAAGGGAAGCAGGTGCTGTCTTCAACTGTGGCATGGATGACGATCAATGTTCGCTGGTGACATTCGATTCTTCAAGTAAGTATACCAAGCTCTGAGCTTAGCTATTAAATAAATCATACTACGCAGAAGGTACCACCAGCATAAGAATAGGGTTTGTGCCGTAGGAGAAATCAACAGAATTTGAAGTGGCGGGCAATATTTATGTAGAGCGCTAGCAGGTGCGCCTGCGCAACAAGATTATTTTATATGTGGGTACCACAGTCGATGAAGCATGCCATCGTTCCAATATGCTGATATCTGACCCGGTTATCATTTCATCTTCGTGACAAACTAATACATACCTACGTACATATCAAATAATAAAATGGAAATATCATCAATTTCACACGCCGTTACATTTTCTTGATGTCCGCTGGGCTAAGGTGTGATTGACTCAATGGTCTTCGTGCTGTGAATGATCCCAAAGTGGTGATCTATGAAAGATTTACAATGCTTCTCTGACATTTAAGCTTTTTTTAATGGTATTAGCCCCGCACCTTTGTGCCGCGATCAATAGCATATCGCCAAAATGCCAGCCAGTATCAGTGTTTCCCAATTGATGGCTATCTTGCAAGCAGTCACAGCATCAAGTGACATCTATGTACGTATGGATCAATCTCTCTGAAGAATTTGTAGGTTATTTGTATTTATGCTGGGGCGTTTCTATCTCCCCCAGCCCACATAAATAAGCCGTACGGCGACGGGAAAATATCACAAAAAAACAGCACCTAACACACGATAGGTAATCAGACGGACGGACACAGAAAATACCACAAATTATAGGTAAAGCCTACGCATCTAATGTGCCAGCGTAGTATTTATGAATGTATTTCAATGTACATTTAGTTATGGATACACTCGCATGTTTGTATGTTTGCTTGTATCCGCATAGATTCGAAATGTGCTCCGAACATTCGTTCGTTCTGTATTTGGAACGGTTTTATTTAGGGCAGAACTGGTTCACCTTAGTCAACCACAAATGGCAATCGGTGAATTTTTCTAATCGAAATTAAGAATCATTTTCTGAAGGAGAGCAGCCACAGTGGTTTTGATTGGAACAAATTCGAGTTGTGTCTGCAAGGGATTATAAATTGTTACACAAATATAACTGGATGGTGCAGAGTGGAAATAATAAGTCTTTTCTTTCAGTATATATGAACTTATACTGAAATGCTACATATCATTCAAATTAATTAGACGTATAAACATATAAGCAAATCATAGGTTGTTGACAATATTTAGTATAACTATTATACCAAGTTTCAGTAAAATACGTGACATTAGCCAAAAATACTTTGGTCACTTAACATGGAAATGCTCATTTATTGTTTCAACCAAAAATTTTAAATTCGTCTGTTACATAACAATTTAAATACATACATTAAAAAACAGTATTATATTATAATTTGGGACCATTAGAAGTGACCGGAAAAAAATATTTAACTTAATACCATGCATATTTTTGTTTTTAATTTTTGGTATACATTTTTTTTCGGATATCCCATTTCTAACATACCTACAAAAGGATGGACTAACTGACCGCCAGTAGAAGAAGAAGACCCAAATCCTAATCCTATTGGAGAGTGGAAGAAAGACAGTCTACATGTTAAGGAAAAAATTGGTTTAGTAGGTAGACACAACCATCAAGCCGATATAATTCGCTTTTTGTTAATAGGTCAGGGAATTTTTGCTAAGAACCTTAGGATGGTATCAGGGCAGCAACATACAGGACTTGGGATTCTTTCTTACAACAAAACTATGCAAACGACAGTTACTAACAGCTTTCCATCGCGACACGCGAATCTCTCACGTTTGAACTGTCTTTTTTACGAAATTGAAGAATTTACTTCGTACAAAACGTTTTCAATGAAAATGTCATCTGTGAAACACATGACATATTGCGGAAGCACTCGTCTTCAAAGATAAACAATTGGTCGCCAATTTGTGTGTTGGAAGCCACTTTGCGGCGACCGGTCACTGGAAATAAATCTGGAAAGTAAAATATGTTGTTTCCCAGCTAGGCAGATAGCCACGCAGCTAGTCAGCCAACACAGCAACGCAAACAACGCTAAGAAGTCCGTCTGTAATAAAACTGGCCATAAACTTACACCGCTTGCCACATTTCCGCATTTGTTTGTTTAAGAGGCCAAAATGAAAGCACTACACTATATTCAAACATACCTATAGTCTTACGTAAGTATATCAAGTGGGTATGTATGTCTGTGTGTGTGTTAACATGGTCTTTAGCATGATTCTTATGTTGGACGCACCGTATTTGGCCAGAAAATATGTTGGCAATTCACTTACGCCGCGATAGACGGTTCCATGCCGGGCTGCGATCTTCATGTGAAGCAATAAAAACAAATTATGGCAAGTTCTTCTCATCTTCGTCTTCTTCTTCTTGTTCCATGGAAAAGAATGGATGGCGGCAAACAGCAGACAGACGGACTGACTGACTGCCTGCTGCTGCGGATGTGCAAATAAAATTATACGCTTTTCTTGTGGCTAATGCGATTGATGATGAAAGCCCGCGCGTGCGCTAAGCCGAAGACCGACAACTAACCGAAAACCACACATCACATGGTGCGGCCGGCGGTGCATTCAGGCTCTTTACGGCATGCATGCATACATGCCTCATTGGGAGGGTTTCCTCACTTTGTTTCCACCATTTGCAATAAGGAGCTACAGCCGCAGCCACAGCAAAATCAACAATTTTCAAACAGGAACAGCAAAACGATCTGAATACAGAACATTGTGCAAGAATTAAAAAGTCTTGTAGTCGGAGGTAATGCTTGTTGTCCATTATGGGTGTTTTCCTAGTGTAGCTCCCAGCGAACATTTATCCACATTCACATTTTAAGAAGAACCTATGGAGCTCTATTATATCTGAAATTCGCCATCTAATAGGATTTCCCGAGATAGGAGCACCGAATTGCACCGAATATTCAATATAAAAATCAGCTATTTGTGACATCTTCGACTGTTGCATTGATATTTTTGGCGGACATACTCCTTAAACAAATATCATTACAGCATCCTCATCTTTGGTCCTGTCCCGGCGGAACTGAGTTTGTGATTCAGTACAACTGTACAACACGAAAAAAATAACGGGGTTCTGACAATGGACTCTGGTATAGGAGACCAAAAAAGATATATGTACGTGTACATATCGGCATTTTGAAAGATCACATCGGAATTTTATTTTTGGGGGGTAAAAGTTCCCTCTTTTGCCTGTTCGTGCAACATATCGGTATATGAAACTATGTTTTCTTTAGATCTGAAGTGTGGAGTATGTTCAGAAACTTTGTAGAAAACGTTAAGGTCAATATTTTCATGGAACATACCCTCTAGCTCCAACACATAATGGTAATTTGGCTCTATTTTAGTGAATCGTAAAAAACATCCCTAAAAATAGGGAGGGCGGGGATGAAATGTTCTACAAAAATGTTGGCCATAAAATTTAGTATTTATGTCAGAAGACACCAAATCCCAAAACAACACAAACGTCAAAAACTGTCAAAATAAGATATGCTGCACGAAAAGGAAAACTGTAAAATTGCGATGTGATCCTTCACAACGCCGATACACGTATATCTTTTTTTGGTCTCCTCTACCAGGATCCATTATCGGAACCCCATTATTTTGGGAAAAGTTCAAAATTGTTGTACAGTATTATTTGTGGATACTGGACAATTGATTTAGGTATTCTGTGAAAACTCGCTTTCGATGATGTTCCCTACCATTCCTTGGAAGGTTCTTTCTAATCACCGTTTAAGAATAAATAATTGATTTCAGACTAACTTAGGTTTCAATCATCAATCAGCCTGTTAAAAGCAACTGTTTGTGGCTCACGAGGAAATTACATTTTCAATCCGAAATTACACAATCCGTTGAAACTACTTGGTCTCTGAAGCCCTGGCAGTCATTTCTGTAATTTCTTCATGGAAATACCCATATGCTGCAGAAAACCATAACAATTTGTGTGCGTAAAATGTAAATTTATGCAGAACATCTTGTCTGCAGCCGTGAAGACCGTGGTAATGCTTATGTGGTTGGTCGCTCGTCGACAGGAAGATAATAACTAATGATGATGGTGATGGCTCCATACACTCGCGCGGAATATGCTGAGGCGAGCCCCAGCTTGTTTACACACAACCCAAAAGGATAAATAATCGCCAAGTGCCTGGTCATTAGCGATTTAACCGATCATTGGTGGTGGCTCTTGGCTCAGCACTCAGCTCACTCACTCGCTCTAGGCAGTAAATCTTTCCCATAGTCTAGGGGATCGTCATGAGTACTCATCGTCTGACCATGTCCGTGTCCATGAAGTGCTATAAATACGCTAATTCATGGTTATGGTTATCGCATAACAGTGATGGGGCAACTAAGTCCCCAGGATAAACAAATACAACACTTGCGCCATTTGAGCAGGATCGCCTTCAGCTGCATTGAATGGCGGGGGTCTGCGCACAAGTCATCGCCGGCCATGGGGAGGACCTCCTTCCATCACTGGCGCTACTGAGCGCCTACGAGAGGACCGTGTTAAGCATTAACACATTTTAGTTACGACTTTAGACAACAGAAGCGTAAGACAAACGCGCACATGAATAAACATGCACAAATCAAACACGGATGATGCCGAAGCTAAAGATGAATGTGATAATGAATGTAAAATGCAACAGCACTGCAACAAGTGAACACAATGGACGCATGTCGCACAACGGGACAGAATAGAATACGAAACAGTGATGAAATCAGAAGGAACACTGATTCAGACACCAACCATGGAAAAATTGTATTGTCTTACTTATAGAAGCTATGTATGTAACAGATTACCACATGTTTTACGATTTCAAAACGGAAAATAGTTTTTATCCCAAGCTACCAGCTACTACGGGTTATGGCTGTAAATTTGCATACAATTTAACTTTCTTTAGCTATAACGCTCGGTTGTTTTGTTTTGTGTTAATGGGGGTTCGTAGGAATGTGCAATACTCGTATTCCGAAGTTAAACACGAATGGAAAGAGGATGGAATTAATGCCGATGATAGCTAGAATTTTTTTTAAATGTAGTTCAGGAGTCTAGTTTTTGGTTAGTATTTTGGGACTTTTTAAAATCGCTGTCATCGCTGTAATACCCTGGACCACGTGTGTTTTCCACGAAATGTGAATTTTTTGTAACTCCCAAAAGTAGGAGAGACCCATCGTTTATTACACCGATAGATTTGACTCCAGAGTCGATTTAACCACAATGTATCGTTGTAATCAATATGCAGGTCGTATTTTGTATCCAAATTTAGTACAGTGAAATAGATTTTAGTCTCCTCTCCGATTTGTCAGCTACATTTTACATTCGATCATTATGAACAAGTAAGAAAGGTAGTAAATTTTATACACCCTCCTCCATGGACTGCATTTGATTCTATTACCGGAAAAATCTTCGGATATGGAGCAAATCATGCAACCATCCTTTTTTAGGCAAAATAGATATATCCCCGTATATATGTACTTATATCCCGATTTTGAATCTAAGCGCTATAAAATAATAATGCTTGAAGAGATCATTATTATAAGACAAACAACATTGCTAAAACTTGAGAAGATTTTTTCGTATTCTGCTCTGAGAGGGTGGTGTCGACCAACTTTAGCACTTCCTTAATGGTTTTTTTTGTATATTTCTCCGGGAATAGAGTTATAAGTGCCGTAGTTGCTGTGGGATACTGCATCCGCCTGATGAATACATAAAGCTTCGCATGTTTAGTTTTTACTTAGATAGGTGTATTGTTTTGCACTTTGACAACAATATGCCCCACTGTGCGACGACAATATCATAACACTCAACGCTAAACTTTTCAAGCTGTGCCGTATTGTGGCGTTGCCAAAGGTGATGGTAATGACAAAGATCATAATCGCCACGAAGAGTATATTGATGGTGATAATGGGCCAGTAGCCTTTTTCAGGGAAACTCCTTTCTTTTTTTGTCTTGTGATCATCCCTTGATCAATCGACGAATGAATTTGAGTGCATTTCTCATGCATCCCAAGCATTTTGCAATCAGATTGACTTGCTGCTTGGGCTGCCAACGTGATTTGACTGATTAACATCCAGAGCCGCCAATAAAATTAGCAGACGGGGACATTGGGCTCCGATGACAGAGCACTCACTCACTGTCTGTCAGTATGCTCAGCCGTTGAATACACCAGCATTCGTCACTCTTTTCTCTTTTATATCGGACTTCGCCAATTGAATTTCAATTCGCCAGAATGTTTCCAATTTAACAAAAGCGGAAGCCGTTTGCCATTCAATTTAGGAAGTGCCCGTACTCATATGTATGTAAATAAACGTTGTTGTCAATGGCAGGGCACGGGGCGCAGTGGAAGGGCCGAAGCACCATGGTGAGTGAGCGCACAGAAAGAAGATGAATCAAAGAGTAGCACAAAGTAACTTTATGAGATTGAAGTTAAGGCTAAGTGACAGAAGCTTCCGTTTCCCCAATTTATCGCTTGAAGAGGGAAGGCACAAAATGTGTAAACAATCCACTGTCTGTACGCGGGAATAGCTTTAGTTTTTGATCCTACTACTATTACGCAATGTCCGTAGAAAGTTGTGATCAAACATGGAGTTAAGTAAATAGCAATAAGAAGTGATGGAACAGAATTAAATTACGTATTACGTAATTGCTATTTTTAATACTATTTTACAAACTAGCCGTTTTCAAAGTACAATAACTTAAAAATTCTTCATTGGCTTTAAAATCATGGCTTCAAATTTTGAAAATTTGGTATAACAAGAATAGATCTAATTATGTATACCCTCACTGTAGTGTAGTTGGGTATGTAAGATTTGCTACGGGCCAAAAGTGTAACATATGTTGATGATAGCCACTTGGTGGTCTCCATCGGACCCAAAGCTTCTGCTATATCTACTGAATTTATTCACATTTGGTTTCGGATAAGGGCTCGGCCTTTTTCTTTTGGTTAAGTAGCCGTCCACCAACTGCGAAGTTTTCACTCCATCTTTCCCTGCGAAACGAAGTGTATTTCTTTGATTCAGGTTAAGAACCGTAAGAACTCTCCAGATCGAACTCTTTTCTGAGGCTTCTGATTTGAAGTTCTAGCCATTGACGCAGCCGCGACCTGTCGCGAGGTTGAGGTTCCCACAAATAGGGGGAAGTTGGATGACGCCCATGCAAGTTGGTGCCGATACTTCTAGACCTTTGGGAGTTGGATCCACCTTTGCACCGCTGTTTCAGGCCGAGATTTCCGCAACTGCTCAACGTAGGCTTCGTCTTTTTCCCAGAGAGGAATTTTGAGGCTCCGTCGGCTTTGGATTAAAAAGGCTGTCCATCGAGAAGGACTTCTTGAGAACGTTCGGGTTGTGTCGTTCGAACTTGAGAACAGTTTTCCACTTCCCTTTTCCTGTTCAGAATGCAGAGCAGGATCACATCCATAAAATGGTAGCTATGATCTTTTATAGCTGCTTTTGGCCTTCTGCTCTGCTGTCTTAGCCTTACCCTTTTTCGGCCCTTGCCAATAAACAGTTTTATTTGCCGCCAAAGCATTCTGTAAAGTAATAATCCGGCACTGCAGACCCTTCCTGCAGTGCCGGATTATTACTCCTGCCTGGGTTTCAGTGCGGTCCACCTTTGACAGACCCAATTTATTTCCCAACTATACCGGGTACGACCTCTTAATGGCGTCCGAGAAAATGGGCCCCACGCATGGAAGTGTGTGGCTGTAAACTTTAAAACATTGAATGAAATCTAATTAGAATTGTAATTTTGAATTTATTATGATCACAACTATTTTTTTGTATCGTTCCATATGAAATAAGGATTATTTTTCATTTATTTGGTTTTCACTGAAAATAAAATTTTTGTTGTCTTGTTATTGATAATTTTTTATGAATTAATATAGGGTTAAATCACTTTAACCCTTTTTTCAATAGCCTTTTTTTGATCACGTGTGAGTCGTGTCATGCTGTCATGTTATTTTTGTTAAGTATTATTTGGCATTTCATCATGGAAAGACTTACACGTCTGAACAACGTTTACAAATTATTCAGTTTTATTATCAAAATAATCGTTTGCCAATTGCGCTAAGTCCATTTTTTTTAAATCCAAAAAAAAAAACACTTTCAAGTCGACCCACGACCTTGACACCCATGAGCAATATTTTAGCTCTCGTTAAGAGCTATCTTTTTGCCATTGGCCGCTTCTCGATCAGACGTACCGGAATCATCGGTCCATATTTCTTCAAAAACGATGCCGGTGAGAACGTAACCGTCAAGGGCGACCGTTATCGTGCCATGATAACCGACTGTTTGATGCCTGAAATTGAAGCTCGTGATCTCGGCGACATTTGGTTTCAACAAGAACAAGAACACTTCGGTGAGCAGATAATTTCATTTCATTTGGGCCGGTCGATTGGCCACCAAGATCATTGATATCACACCGTTGGACTTTTTCCTGTGGGGATATGTAAAGTCTAAAGTTTATGCGGACAAACCCGCTTCGATTCAGACCTTGGAGCAAAACATCACGCGTGTCATTCGCCAGTTACCAGTCGAAATGCTCGAACGAGTCATCGAAAATTGGACTCAACGGATGGACCATCTGAGACGTAGCCGCGGCCAACGTTTGGTAAACATAGTCTGCAAAAAATAAATGCCAAAAAATGTTCTTTCAAATGATAATAAACATTCCCCATTCAATTTGAATTTTCTGTGTTTTTTTAAACATATAGGGAACCTCGAAATGGATCACCCTATATATTTCAGCTTTGTTTAAAGAACCAACCAATACTGAATTTATTTCAATGATTTAGTAAAATTCCCGATTTTTATTACAAAATCCCACTTTTTGCAAAGGAATTATCGCTTTTGGACCAAAGATTCACTTTACCCACAATATCCGTGACAACCATCTAAATGTTTTCGTATTCTGTTTTTTTTGAGACAACTATTGTAACGACTATGGACTGAGTAAAATGTTTTCATCTTTCTGGCTTCCACACAACCCACCATATACCATATTACATTACTCACAAAGGGGTGGGAGGTGGGGTATGCATACCTTACTTAGTCGGTTTACTCGACTTGTGTGATTTTCTGTTGGCGACATAAAGATCCAAAAGGTGTTGATTTAACATAAATTGTTATCACTAGATGTACATCGCATAAACATATCGTCGTACATTTATTATCTCCCATTAATGCGCTCTCAGTAATATTTATGCCTATTTATGCCTATTTATCTTATTCATCTCTTCCCTTAAAAAAACATACAAACGCACACAATCAATCCATGAAATGAAGATGTAAACAAATGTTTCATCAAATTTAAAGGTAACACTGTCATCTGGGCTCATGTTCCCGATCGATGTAAACAAAAAAAATGCACTCTCAACAACAGCAACCGAGAAATGTAAATACATACACGCCCCACCATTCAACCACCCACACACCCACTCATTCACTTTTGCTCTCTTTGCTGCGTTGAAGCAATGTCTCACGATTTCAGTCGCTCACTTTTCATTTCACATACTTTGATTATTTTCTTTGATTATTTTCTTTGAGTTCGGCCGTTCGATTTTCTTTTCGTTTTCTTGGATTTTATTAAAAAACATAAACAACAATACTTCCGTTTATTGTTTGTGTCCAAATGCGCCGCCTTTATTCTTTTAAGTTCCAGAGTGGACCGTGGACCGACCGAGTACATGAATCTATGCTTTAAATATCCGTCGCTCGACTCGATACGACTTGATTTAGCTTTGTTTCATTTCTTTACATTTCACTATGATTATGAAAGATGCGGCGGCGAGTGTGTGTATGATGATGATGTTGGCGGACAGCCATTGGGATGATATACATCGTATGTACATATGTATGTTAGTACACATACTCCTATGTATGTATGTTTGTAGAAGTCTCATACTGTCTGTCATCTCTCATTGTACACTGCGACGACTGTCCAGCGTGCAGCGTCCAGACCAGTCCATTTATTTTAATATTTGTTTGTTTAACTGCTTTTTAATTGAGCCATTCTTTTGTGATTACATTTTTTGATTAATTGTCTAAATGTTGTCGATGTAGTAGTATTAGTAGTGGAGATGGTCGATTATATTCTATTCTCTGTTCACTAACATTTTTCTTTTTGTTTGTTTTTGTTTCTCTTTTTTTTCTTGCAGGCAACAATCGTAATACACAAGGCGATGTGATTGATCGCAAGTCGCAACAGTGGCTCGGTGCTACAGTGGCTACCAGTCGTGATAGTGATTTAGTAGTGGTAAGTAGACATAATGCATACTATTTATATGTATTTAATATGATGAACATAAATATGCTATAGTAATACCACGGCCACAGACATTAGGGGGTCCCGACTGTAAAATCAAATAGAAGTTATTCGATATGTTGCTTGCTTCCTTTTATTCGGTCTGCAAATCTTTGTGATTCTAACTAGGATACTCTCCGGCTTCAAGACTGCACTAAGTGTAGTTGTGGTGAATCAGAAGACTCACCATGTTTTGCCGAGCCATGCATTTGTTATGTTGCTTGCTTGCTTTTATTCGGTCTGCAAATCTTTGTGATTCTAACTAGTAGATACTCTCCCAGCTTTATACATGGCGGTGTATAAATATGTATTAAAAATTGGCAGCACACATACTGGATCATGATTTCTGAGCCGTTACACTGTGGTTTCACAAAGATTTCTCATTCGCTTGTGTGTAGAAATCAACCATATACAGTTCCGTATCTCCCATACAATTGCAGCAGAACTGTTGATAACTAGTGTCACGGCTCAGAAATCATGAAATAATGAAAATGTACTTAATTTCAACGAAATTATTTTTGCTTTAATGCTTTGTTGTACATAATATTGTGTACATGTTTACTTCGAAGAAATATCTTTGAGTTATTTAAAATAACATGGAGACAAATGTTTTTAATTTAAGTAAACATTTTCACTAAAGCCCGGTACTAACTTCACGAGAAAATCTATAAAAACTCCACTTAAAAATAACGTAAGCAATATCGATACCTCCATTCCAAAACATGATAAGTCGAAACAGGTAGGTTTTCAGGAGAGACGATCAATGTTTTATGAAACACTTAAATTTGTGAGGAATTCCTTTATAAAGCAAATCGAATGACCTGTTCTGCTTTGGAATAACTTTTGATTGGGTAGACGTATAAAATTTTGACTGAATATAATTTGGAATATCGTCGTCTTAATACAAATAGTAGTAGATAATATAGGTTTCAAGCATGCTCTTTCAGAATCTGCAATAACATTTTTCCTATCTCGTCTAGTTTTCGAGATATTGGTAGGGTAAATTGAATTAACTATGATTTGCGGAAATAATTTTGATATTTATGTTCTATGTCTCCATTTTTCTATCGCCCTATATTTTTTACTCACTATTTTAGTTCTTTCGATCACAATATGTAAACTACTCTCCTTCCATACCGACCCTCTTTGTTGTCCATGTAATACAAATGCGAAAAAATATTAAAAAACGTGATAAGACAAATTAGCATACTTTGAAATTAAGGTATAGACATGTTGGGCCACCCTTTTAAAATTTCGGCCAAATATTTATAACTTATTTTCTAAACCTAAACCTAAATATCGCCCACTTTTTGTCAAATTTTTTGTTTAAATCGAATGATTCTGAGTCGATCGGTATTCTTAAACATGGGGCTAGTTTATGTCTTTAATTTAAATACAATATTTATTTGATTTTAAGTCGTTTCATAACTTTAATGAAATAGCAAGATGTAATTAATTTCTCGTGAGGTATACAAATATCATAAATAAGGAGCGCACAGCAGGCCGAACCCCTGGCTTAAGTGTATGTCCATGGACATGAGACGTTTAAACGTCTCCCCTCTTCAACCTAACCTAACCTAATAAATTTCAAGTCGCTTCATGTCTTCAGTTGAAGTATTAGTTGTACTTATTTTAATGATCATCGTTTTGCCGCCAAATCAAAGCCCACATCATAAAAATTTGGATAATTTCATTAATTCTCATTACGCTTTTTTGTAGTGTAGGTTAATAATATTAAAACAAGTAACAGGTGTTTGTTGGCTCCTTCAGAGCGGACATACTTTAGTAAATTTGAAAAATTTTAGCAAATGCTGCTTTGGCTCCAAATCAACTGAGAACTGTCCAATCGAATGTTATAGAAAAATTAGTGTAATAAGAAACCATTTAAACGATTTCTAGCAAAAAAAAATGACAGATGATTTTGATAAAATCGAAAGGATATGATTTCATATGGTTTTCGATACAGCAAAACCGCATACGAATGGTGTAGAGAAACCAGCGATGCAAACGGTGCATAACCGTATGTTTGGAAATCGGCGGAAGTGCACAAATTATATTAACGCTTTTTTATTTCGGAGTTTTCATAATTCAAATAGTTTTCAGTTGCAACATAATTCTTAAAAACCGAAAAAGTCTAATAAACCAAAGGTTCGAATTATCCAAAAATGCAGAACCTCGGATTTAAAGGGGAACGGATTAACCGGTAAAAAAAAGAAACGCCCAGCAGAACAAAATCTAACTTTTTTGTTAACCAAATCAAAATGCAATCTCAACTGAACTCTTGCAATTCTTACACATTGTCTGCAAACCTACACACATATTTATACATATCTAAAGTTGTGGTAAATTTTTAATCAGCTTTAAAGATTATAGCTTCATTACTTTCGCTTATAAATAAGAATTTCTGTGGTGGGGCCACAGTGATAGCCATGAACTACATTTTCTCTGTGGGCTTTTATTTCGATAAACAAAGAAATCAAAAAAAAATATGAAAAACCCAAATATCAACAATACTTTGTGACACATTAACAACGATATCGCCAAGGAACAAGTGAGTGAGTGAGTGGGAGGGCATTTCGGTTGGGTACGTGTGAAACTCTGCCATCAGGTGGGAGGAGGTGATGGAACATAAATATGCCTTTGGCCGACCACCACGAACGATGACGGTGTTTCATCAGTACGACGTCCACCAGCTCAGAAACCAAAAAATGCGAACAAATAGCCATAAACATTGTTTTCACTTTTCATTAAAAGGTAAAAGGCGCCGAGGAGGAAATCATGTTTGTGCCCCTCATCAGTGAGTGGACTTTAAACGACGTGTGTGTAATCCCAGTGTCCAGCGTATGGAGGAATGTGTAACATCGTTTAGAATGGAATGTACAAATGTGGTGTCAGTTAGAGCTCGAAAGTGAGTGCATGGAAGTGAAAATGAAATCTTATTGGGTCATTTGCAGACCTATCATCATCATCGCCCCGCCGCCGCCGTCGTCTTTGTCATCGTCCTCAGGTTACAACAGGACGACGAATTATACGTTATATGTATGTCCTGGCCAGGTCACAACAATTGTGAAATGGAGGGGCAACGGACGACGACTTTCGCTCGCTAGTTTAAGGTGTGCCTTTTGCTCGTCTTGGGGTCTTGGGTTTAAATGATTTTTAATTGTTAACGATTTGCTTTGTTTGCTCACCGTCATTTGCCATTTGCTCCTGCCCGTTTGCCTTTTGCGGCTCAGCAGCTGTTGGTGTTTGTTGGCCTTTGGCGAGTGGCGCAGTGGTGCCTGTGGCATGTAATCTATGCTGTGGTTAATTTTCCTTTCATTTTGTTTGCTTTGGTGGTATTTTGCACTAATGAAAGCTCAATTAATGATAAGTATCTCATCAAGGCCCGTTGTTGGACTTCTCCCCGTCCCCGGCCTTATCCACCTGGAGAGTACACGTGTATATGTGTTTGTTAACATAGGTCTTTACCAAGGGGGAGTTGGGGCATTTGCAGTTGTTGTGGTTGTCTTTGATTCTTGTTTGTCTGGAACATGACCTCCAATTGCTTCTTGATGGCCCTGTGGAAACAATTGTTTGTTTTGCCTTGTTATGTACTATTTGATTTTATGGGCTTCTCTTTTATGACTGCGCTTCATTTATGGTCGGCCGGTCACGGTGATGACACATTCCGACAGTCTGATGTCAACGCCAACCAATCGTCAAACCATACAAAGTGGATTCTGAAACTGAATATTTATACTCTCACTTTATTTGAGACCCTTTGCAAAGGGTAAAAGGAGATGTTACCCGACTGAAGTTTTCGTATTTTCGGACTAGGTATTATAAGTATGTTTTGTGGAAGATGTTTGCAACACATATAAATACTACAGCTAGACCCATCTTTTTTTATAAAATTTGCTAAGGGCAAAAAGTGCGTTTACCCGACTAAAATTTTAAGACAGGGTACACGTTTGTTTTGTGGCAGATGTTTGTAAGACTTACCGATCATCACAGAATCTTTAGATGGGTCGATTTAACTATGTCTGTCCATCTGTCTGTCTGTCCAACTTATGTTGCTCGTTAAGTACTACAGGTCGCAATTTCGCTCCGATCTTGCTGAGATTTGGCAATAAGGACTTTTTCACACCTGGGAAGAACCCTATTTAAAGTAAACCCTATTTTATCATTTAAAAGTAAATGATATTAGTGAATTTGTAAACATGGAAAAAGTTGATCACCGATATGTAATACAATACAATACTTTCATTTGAAAGGTTTCAGTCCAACCACTATTAAAACCGAGCTAGATTATACTTTGGGAGACTCTGCTCCTCTGTTTACAACCATAAAATATTGGGTGGCAGAGTTTAAACGGGGCCGTATAAGCTGCCAAGACGAATACCGTAATGGTCGACCAATTTAGTTGTCCACGCCAGTAATGGTAAAAAAAAATCCACAAAATGGTATTGGATAACCGTCGGTTGAAGGTTCGTGAGCTAGCTGAAGTCATAGGCATTTCAAAACATTGACCGATATGGCCCATTTGCAATCCCAAACAGCCTGCAACTATAAGAAATATTTATACCAAATTTGATCAACCTAGCTCTATTATTGCGGACTGCAGCGTGATTACCACAGACGGACGGACATGGCTAAATCGTCTTAGAATTTTACGACGATTAAGAATATATATACTTTATGGGGTCTCAGATCAATATTTAGAGGTGTTACAAATGGAGTGACAAAATGAATATACATACCCCCCATCCTATGGTGGAGGGTATAATTACACGACATAAATAAATCTCCAACATTTTATTAAGTACGGTATATGTAGTCAATTATATATATGTGTGGAATGCAGAATATGTTGTGCAAAATATTTTACATACATACATAAATAAAAAATAACAGCAACAATCATGAAATTGAAAGCAGAGGGTTAAGCGATATTTGCATAAAAGTTTTGTGTTTTTGCTTTCGAGTACTAAAATGTGTGTCAAATATTTCCACATCTCATAATAGTGATGAATTTGTAATATGGGATTTGTAATTTTGTTATGCATTGTTTTGTTTTGTGTTCAATAAATAAAATAAAAATTAATGACAACTGTTTTTAATTAATTGTCGGTAGGAAATATTTGACTGACAAATTGTCAGAACATCAAATTGTTTAACACTGTTGGTTGTGGCAACTACAACATGATAATGATAATGATAATAAATCGTATTCCCTCAATAATCACGGCAAGATAAATTGTAAGCGAGTTATGAATTGTTTAAAGTCAAATCTGCCTCAAAAGATGTATTGCTTCTCGACGGACCCTATTTTCCAGTTGGATCGCATTCGGCTAATGATGCATATTGGCTTTGGTTACTCAGCATTGTCGGCAAGACTATTAACAAATCAATTGCAGTGAATTAGCACAAAATGAGCACAATCTTTGATCCATGCCAAGAAGATCATCGAAAGAGGAAACAAGAGTGCATTGATTTGATCGTGTTGACTTTTGACATGGCACTCCTGTCTGCGATATATCGTCATGCGGGTTGCGATTTGCAAAACAAATGCTGACTTCGAATTTGGTCGCTGTCTCCCTAGGCCCGCCCCGCCAATCGTCAATGCGGCGCATTGTGCAACACATTCGCACCTAATACGGTGCAGTTGAGGCGGACGGACGGCATAGACAGGCCATGGAATTGACAACGTGACACGACAGTTTTACGAGTCTGTCGTCGACAGCATCTCGCGCATCTGCAAATGTGTACATTTGAGAGAAAGAGCGCGAGCGCGAACAATTGCCAAATTCAATAAAGCCTCATCAGATGCTTGGAAATTAAACAATCATCGATTGCCATCCCAAAACGACCAAATTGAATCACTATTCATTGTGCCAACGATTGCTTTTGTTCACTGATGCACCTCGTGCTGGTGATGATGGTGGCGATGGCGGTGGGTGAATAAACACATTTCACATTTGCCAATGTGCAGTGAACCGATTTCTCGATTTCTTGTGGCACGACTGATACCCTTTCTAGTTGTTGGGGCAATGTGATCTTCATCACACGGTCACTGGACGAGGCGAGGCGAAGCGGTGAGGACGAAGAGGATGGTGGCAGTGACGATGCGGTGGTACGAGTAGCTTTTGTGTTCTCCATTAAACTGACAACGATGACAGGAATATCTACACGCCAACGATAAGAACCGTTTGTATGGTCGCTTCTTAGTCGCTGGCGATGGCTTCTTGGCTGGCTTTCATTGTATTCAGCAAAATAAAATATAAATGTCCGCGATAAACATAATCATGCGAATGTGCAAACACACAAACCTACCTACACATGGATGGATGGATTTATGTACATATGTATGAATGTGCACCTACATCGGGACAATAGCACTGGTTGTCGTCCAAAACAATGTATGCCATAGATGTGTACATTTGTATACGTACAGTGTCCTAAATAATGATAAGTCCTACATTTTTTTAAGGAGAAATTTTTTTGAATATCTGCAAAATTTATTCACCATATCTTTAAATGTCACCGCAGTACTTATTACAATTGAAATCAGAATATCAATGGATTTTTGGAATAACAGCACATCGCAAAAACTCAAAATGTTTAGGAGAGCCAAATTCATTCTCTCTCGCAGTACATTTGATACTAATGACAATTTCGATTCTGGAAAAAGTGCAGCAAATTCTTTGCCTTTTCCTAAAAATTTCACTTTTCTAACACATTTTGGAAATTTTCAAATTGTAGTTAAATTAAATTCTCTGGACTACATCGTTTCCACTTAATAAGTGCAACTATTTTCTAGTATTTGACGTCGACGAAGTAACATTTTTTCAGAAACGAAATCGCCTTAAATGTGCATATTTGACTGTTGGGAAAATTTGACTTACCTTGGAGTCTTAAAGATTGGCTGAATATACGCAAAAATCCCGAAATCGAAAATATCGGACATATGCGGTTATTCCTAGAAAACCACAGATGTACTATTATATTCTCTGGTTTAAAAGCTTAGAAATGACCCAACTCGACTTAAGTAGATGTTTGTGAAAACCACAGATATATGTTCTCATAGCTCTCATAAGGAGAATAGGGCCTCAACGTCATGGTTTTACTGACACATAAAACACGAGAAATACGCATGTACCTTTTCTCCTTCCTTATAAAATGGTGTACTTACGAAAACTTCGTGCAGTGTTTAATTTTTTTTAAAATATTTTATATGATTTGTTGTTGTTGCTGTTGTTATTATGTTTATATAAACAACCAACAACGACGACATACACCGATTATTTACCAAAAATGGCCAATATGACCATTTGAGGAGCGGCGAGGAAGACACCGACAACAAGGAAACGAACATCCAACGAAAAGTTTTCCAACAAAACAACCAAAAACTTGAATGAATTGCAAGAAAACCACTGAAGGATTTAAAGATTTCAGATTCCATACTGTTTTGGGGATAGAGAGATACTCGTATTTTACTACACTTCGAATAAATCATGATTCGATTGGCTACGTTAGGGTTTCTCTACCGGATAGGCTAGGCTAGTGTTACTGTTATCAGTGGGATTTCAGTAAAAGAGAAATTATTTAAATACATACTCATACTCTTCTGCCCCAAATTCAACTCTGAAGTTAAGAAAGGCTGAATTTTGGATAAAATGGCTCATCTCCATATGTTTCAAATTGCTGCACAGTGTAATATCAAGATTGCAATAACACATTGCCTTCTCTGAGAGAGAAAAATTAGTGGATAGATTTTACAGACACTTTGTTGAGAATTATATCTCGGCAGGTCTGTGAAAGTTGCTGCGACATTTTATGGTTCACGTTGAGAGACTATTGGCCAACAGGTAGATGGAAAAAACAGCTCAACAGCACTTTAGTTCACCAGCACTTTAGCTCACCGGCTCACTTTAGTTCAGCAGATATGTAGTTCAACAGCTCTTTACTTCACCGGTTCTTTAACTCGCTACCACTTTAGCATACTGAAGTTCAACTGCTATTTAGTTCAACAGCTCATTTCGTTCAGTAGATCACCAGTTCAAATCAGCCGCTATTAATGGGATCTGATTAGAATTGCTTTGTTTATCTATCTATATATATAAAAATGAAACGGTCCATCTGTGTAATGGCATCACGTCAGAACGGCTGGAGCGATTTGGATGATTTTTTTTTTATTCGATTCTAAATTTTCACGAGATGGTTTATATAGAAAAAAAAAATTAATTGGACAAAGGGGCGTGGTACCTCCCATACAAATCGCAGGTTAAAAATCCGATATTTCTGCTCCTATTATAGGTATAGTGCTGAAATTTTGTTTGTATGCATTTAATGGCAGATTATGTGAATTTTCCAAAAATGGGCGGAATCGGACCAATGGGCGTGGCCCCGCCCATATAAGCCAAATTTTGAAATTGAGATATTTTGCACAATTTGTTAGCGAGAGTGCTGGAATTTTGTGTATATGTAAACGGTGGCAGTCTACGTGATTGGTCCAAAAATGGGCGGGATCGGACCAATGGGCGTGGCTCCGCCCACATAGACAAAATTTTGATATCTTGCACAATTTGCTAGCGGGAGTGCTGCAATGTTGCGTATATGTATCTGGTGGCATTCTACGTAATTGGTGAAAAAATGGGCGGGACCGGACCAATGGGCGTGGCCCCGCCCATATAAGCCAAATTTTGAAATTGAGATATTTTGCACAATTTGTTAGCGAGAGTGCTGGAATTTTGTGTATATGTAAACGGTGGCAGTCTACGTGATTGATCCAAAAACGGGCGGGATCGAACCAATGGGCGTGGCACCGCCCATATAAGCCAAATTTAAAAAATGTGATATCTTGCACAATTTGTTAGCGAGAGACCTGGAATTTTGTGTATATATATCCGTTGGCGATCTACGTGATTGGTCCAAAAATGGGCGGGTTCGGACCAATAGGCGTGGCTTCGCCCACAATGACCAAATTTTGAAATTTTTATATCTTGCACAATTTGCTATCGGGAGTGCTGCAATGTTGTGTATATGTATCTGGTGGCATTCTACGTAATTGGTCAGAAAATGGGCGGGATCGGACCAATGGGCGTGGCCCCGCCCTTATAAGCCAAATTTTGAAATTGATATAACTTGCACAATGTTTTATCTAGAGTGCTGTCATGTTGTAGATATGTATCTGGTGACAGTCCACGTGATTGGTCCAAAAATTGGCGGGATCTGACCAATGGGCGGGCCACCGCCCATATAAGCCAAATTTTGAAATTGAATTATCTTGCTCATTTTGTTAGCGAGAGTGTTGAAATTTTGCGTATATGTATCTGGTAGCAGTCTACGTGATTGGCTTTCAAATGGGCGGAATAGGACCAGTGGGCGTGGCCCAGCCCATATTTTGATATATCTTGCAAGTATTATATAGGAAATACATGAACAAAAATGCTCGGTATGCGATAATTACAGCTGCTCACTCCAATACAATCGCAATATGATAATGTGATGCAATATCAATGAAACAAGAATTTGGCAATTTTATAAGTATACATTTCTATTTTCTGGACTTTCCACTGAATTCGGTATTTTTTCATTCAGTGAATTTATTACTAATACCAGTAAGGAAAGGCAGAAAGTCGGGCGGGGCCGACTATATAATACCCTACACCTCCCTAACAATGCGATAAGGGTCATTGCGATAATAATTTGGAATAATTGGTAAATGTATTTTGAACCGATAATCGCAAAATTAAGCAATATTCGTTCCTAAATTGAGAAAAATCTTTCTGGAGAACTTTGTAATGATCGGAAGTAAAGTACAACTTCTATAGCGCTTTGTAACCAAATCTGGAGGAACGTATATATGGAGGTTATATATAAATCTGAATCGATTTTCCTAGAATACTCATTCATGTAAAATAGAAACCTGTTTCTGTCGAATTTCGTACTGATCGGATATAAAACACAGTCTCTACAGCGCTTACATGTCAAATTGGGGGTAACATATATATATGGGGGCTATATCTAAATCTGAACTGATTTTCTCCGAATTTTGCGGCATTCCTTCATGTAATAAGAAACCTCTTTCTGCCGAATTTCTTACTGATCGGATATAAAATACAGTTTCTACAGCGCTTGAATTTCAAATCGGGGGTAACATATATATGGGGACTATATCTAAATCTGAACCGATTTTCTCCGAATTTGGCAGTATTCCTTCATGTAATAACAAACCTCTTTCTGCCGAATTTCGTACTGATCGGATATAAAATACAGTTTCTACAGCGCGAATTTTGACATGGGCAGCGAAGCGCACCGGGCTCAGCTAGTGATAAAATAAAAATGAACACAAAACACATAACAGCTGAGATGAGAGAAAACAAAATGATATGGTTGAAGAAAAGGCATTGTGAACTACTGAGCTGAAATTAACGAGTTGTGTGAAGTAGTTCGTACCGTTCAGAAAAGTGACCCGTTAAATTGACCTAGTTTGCTCATGGACTACACAACTCTACTTTGGACATACCAGAACAGAAACTTTTGCATTACATTTGTTATTTTCAGATTGGTGGTTACTCCATCGCTGTTTGGACTTATTTCACTGGGAGTTATTTCACTTTTTTAAGTTCAGTATGAAAGTACTTCCAAATATTGGAACTTATTATAAACAAAATATATTTATATTATAATTTTACAGTCCAGGAAAAAGCAGGGTGAAGAAGACCATGTTGCCTTTAATGGGAATCGAACCCACGACTCCCAAACTCATAAGCGAACATGCTACCAACTCACCTACTGGGGCGCTCGGATTGCGACTTATTTAATTATACCTTTTGTGAGTTATTTCACTTTTTAAAATTGGGAGTTATTTCCTTTTTGTTTGGACTTGTTTAATTTGGGAGTTGTTTCACGGTACCGATGGAGTATCTAATTTTCAGTACATAGTGTCACAGCTAATATAGTCTGTTAATATATGCTACGTTGGAATCTCTTCATAAACAGATATATGTGAATCTATCAGCTTCAATAATCAAGATTATTCACCTGTCCGATGATGGATACGAGTCCATGACCATTGATGGTCAGTCCATGGACTAAATAATTAACCTTGGAAAATATAATAGTTTTTTGGCTGGAATTCTAGTTTGTTTCTCTTCTTCCAAAACTTGTTTCGTAGAAGAAACTATGTATGTGTGTGCTAACATTTTCAAAGTTCTATATAAGTTGCAAGGGCTTATTTGCGGAATACACTCGAGGTTATTTTCAATATCATAATATTTGGTCAACTAGTCTTCGTTTATAAACAGATCGCCATTCCTTGTTCTGCAAGACGTATTAAATACTCCATACCGTAGTCTGCTTAAAATAAATCCAAAGCATTCCGATATTAATTATAAAGCAATAAATGTATTTTCTAACTGGATAAGCCGGGCAACAGAGGACGTATAACTGATTGTCGCAGCGACAGACTGCTGTCTATGGTGGGAATCGAAACCAAAACTCTAACTAAAACAACAGTCCTTCGATTAACCCGATGCCTGACTCTGTTCATTTGGAAACCCTATTGCCTAATATTGTTTGATGGAAATCCAACAACAACAAAAATATAACATACAAAACTAAAAGAATACGAATAAGTTATTTACTTTGCAAGTTAAGAAGTTTGCTCAATCGCGGCGCAATGGTTTTTTGGTGGTTGGTGCAGCCCAACCGACATTTGAAATTCAAACAGTTTAAAAAGCATTCCATTGTCCGTGGTTCGTCTCTTCGGATGGATGGAGCTTACTTCATCGTCCTCCGCCCAAGTGAAGATAAAAGATTTCGTATAAATTTGTAAAAGTAATTGTTTTATGATCCAACTCGAAAAGGATTTTTCGCCAGTCAACCAAAAATGTAGACAGCAAAGCGAACGAAACGAAATGATCAATGCCTAGCCTTCACTGGCCATATTTGGATGGCAGCAGGTTAGTTGCCTGGTTGGTTGTCTTCGTCATAGCCAGTCATCGAGACACAGTCTCAGCCATGTCGTTGCACAGCACTGCGATGTAGATGTAGATGATGATGACGACGACGTCGCCGTGGATGGTGGAGACAAGGCAATTGGTCTGTAGACCAGGCCGTCAGGCAATCGGGTGGAGTTATTTTGTTCATCAGTAGTCGAGTATGTCGGACGATTCAATGGGCATGATTCAACGAACGTCGTCCACATCTCTTGACGATCGTCTGATGATGATCTTGGCTTCCTGGACTCTTTTGTTTTGTCATTTAACGTGTTCCTTGCTTAGTGCTCCTTTCTTCCTTGGCTCATATGTTTATCATTATGGTTATGGTATTTATATAGAATCCTCAAAACGTTTTATTGCTGTGGACTTTTATTGAGTTTCATTTCTGGGCTATCTACATAATAAAATAATATTTATGCACAACTAAATCGTTGTTGTTCCCTTGCCATATATTCTGATTTAATTCTTTCTTTGCAGGCTTGTGCTCCACGTTATGTCTTCCATACGATGACGCCAAAGAAGAACCTACGCTGGGATCCCATCGGTACATGTTATACCACAAGGAACTTCACCACTTTCAACGAAGTCTCACCCTGCCGTACAAGTAAGTACCTACATATAGCCCTTTTCTACGGACCGGGGTTTTTGTTATTATTCCACAAGGGAGTACTTGCCGATTAAGTACTCCTATTTTAATAATAGTCTATATTGAATTACTCTGCATAATTTATGCTACCGTTTGTTTCGGAATAAATTAAAATAATTTCCACACAGATGGTCACCCCAAAACTGCACGCATGTGTTATTGTTGTTGCTCTGCTTCACGAAACGAAGTTCGCTGAGTTGAGGTTTCATTGCGTTTCGTATCGTATCGTATCACCGCCTAAAATGTATTGAATTTCATGTGAAACAAAATGTTGGCGCTGTGAATCCTTAAAAAACACTAAAATTGAATTTCACAAATCATAAAAATTGAAGTGATTTGACTTCTGCTGCCTATGCTCAGACTTCTGCTGCTCCCTATCCAAGTAGTATTTGAATGACTGACTGACAGTCAGCTCAGTGTGCCACGCAGTCGACAGTTGGTATTTGTTTATGTGTTTCTGGGTCCGCCGGTAATGTTTATTTTGGAAACATCAAATTTCCCTTTCGAGGCCGATCGTACACGTACATTGCAACGGCACCGGGAAAACGGTAGCGTCGAAGATAAAAATAAATCCCTAAATATAGTTGATCATTTTTGGGGAGGCTTTCTGTAGGGGAAGAGTTGGTAGAGTAGAGGAGCAGTACATACAAATGCCATCTGTCGGACACTTGTAGATAATAAAATATGAGCATAATTTGAATTTAGTCGCGCACATCGTAAATAAGCATCAACACGTGTACACTGAAAGAAAGAACATGGAATTTATTACTAATGCATCAATATTGATGAAATCCTGAAATCCATGAAGCTCGCTTTATAATATTCTATGTTCCGAGTGAATAAAATCATACATATTTCCAGAAAAACACTTTTAAACTGGTATATGATGGAAAGCGTTTTCGATAAGATCGCTTTCAAACTCGTTTTTTTATCTATTTCATAAATAAAATGGAATTTATTTATCCCCTCACCTTACAGCGGATGGTATATATCATTTTCAGTTTGGTGGATATTCGATTTGGGTCATTTTAAGTCATTTGAGCAATGTCCGTCTGTCTGTATGTCTGCTGGCTGGTGCGCACGATATCTCTCGAAAGGAGTACACGATTTACTTAAAATTTGGTATGCGGTAATATTTTTTCCTTTCAGGCTAAGTTCGCAGATGGGCCATATTGGTCCACTCCTTCTAGTAGGTCCCTCACAAAGGGTAACAATTTAGTGAAATATTGATTATCTAATAATTTATATACTATCTATCCGAATTTCTCTGTAATTCCAGACATTGTAATATTTTATCTTAACTGCCAAAAATTTAACTGCCTATAACATTAATACCAATGCACATAAATACTTGAAATTATGTGCAGTGTAATACTTTCATAGTACCTACAGTCCGGGTTTTCGGACCATGCGCCATTTGGAACCTCCCACAAAAGATGGCCAAATCATACCAAAAGTGAATGGCCAATAACCTTAATACCAGTGCACAAAAACACTTCGGTACAGTACAATGTCTTTGAAGTATCTACTGTTCAGCGCAAAATAGGCGTATTCGTTAAGTCACTTCTGGTATACTCCACTGAAATTAGTACCTTAGTCGGTTTACCCGACTGAAATTTTCTTACTTCTTTTTAGTAGGATTTTGTTAATTCATAAGATATGTGTCACTTGTTCGGGACTACATAGTTATTATCAAGAGCCAATTTAGAAGACATTCGTTAGAATGTGTATTTATCCCCAACAAATATTGCCACTTCTTTGTACAAATGTTCCTTCTAAATAATCGTCATATATTCCCTTAAATTAACTGTAACCCTTCAGCAATTCCCCACTGTGCAACATTAAAAAGACATAAATAAAAACGTAAGGTTCGATTAATACTTAGTCGTTCGCCATTATGTCCGTCCGTCCGTCTGTCCGTCCGCCCAAGCGATTAATCGCTTTTTGTGTAAATTAAAGTCGAAGACGACGACGAAGCCCTCCAAGCATTCCAACATTACTCAAAGCAATAAATACCAACTTAACGCATTAAATATTTCAAAAATTACAAGTGCTCATGTGACATGAACTTTTTCCGTTTGGATTGGAACTCCACACACACACACACACATGATTGCCTATAGTTGGAAGTAGGGGTATGCCAGTTTATCGGTCCGTCTTTCTGTCTTTTGCTTGTCCATCCATCCATCCCATCCCAGACTACCTTTCATCCATCCATCCATCAGAGGTATGTTTTCAGTCTGAGGTTTTTGTTGAAAAGAATAAATAAAACAAAAGCAAAGCAAAGCATTGAAACGTAATGTTACAACTAATTGAAATTCTATACGGGGGCGATTTTATTATGAGAATTACCAACTTCTCAAAGCAACCAACGGCAGCGGACCGCTAAACGGCCAGGCATTGCAAGTCCACAGTTCACAAGCCAACGAGGAGGAGACCTACAACTTCTCGTGTGTAATTTTCTTAGCTTCAGCGTGGATTCAGCTTTTTTTTTGTTCCTCCAACTACCGCCAAGAGCTTCTCTCTTCAAGTACGGACAAGGGACGACTTGGCATGGCATGGCATTCGCGTAGCTTAGCTTTTGTTTTGTTCTGTCAAGCATTCGGGCAGCAATTCCGAAAGCATGTCGCCGCTGGTTTCTTTCTATGTCGGAGGCAGTGTCAAAGCCAGACTTTGGCGGCGACTGCGGCACTGTAGTGGTGTGACACATTTGCGGCGGGGTTTTCGCTTCTTCTGTGCCAACGCAATCGCCGCCTGCCTCCAGCCATTCCATCGTCCATCGGCCACTGAATGCTGAATGTTTAAATTGAAACACTTCGGAGACAAATTGTTATCGTTTAATTTGATCTGGCGCACGATCGCTCTGGTGTACTGGCGGCGATGTGAAGTGCTGTGGTGTACTAGTCGCATGTGTTTTTACACACTTTACGCTGCTGAAGAAGGGCTTTGAAGTCAAATCCTTGTCTCTTTCTGCATTGCATTACCTTGACATGGCCATGGACGGCAATTGTATTTTATTTCATTCCTTTTTTGTCCACCGAGCAATGGAACATGTGCCAGCTAAGCTGAGCTAAGGTGTATGTATTTTGGCAGCCTCCATCATGGGATGACTATAGTTAGTGCATGTGTGTTCCTCTTGTTATTCCGTTTGTAACACTTCAAGATATTCCACATACATAGGTCCTAAAGAGTCAAAAGTCCTTATAAAAATCTAAAGCATAGTTAGTAATGATCACTCGAGGATAGCCGTTAAAGACGATGGAATATAACGTCTTATCTTCTTGGACCAAAAATCGGATTTTGATACGTCTGTGGGTAAAAGCGACTCGCAGAACAATCCAGTGGTTCCACCGTCCAAATTATCCAATTTTCAACCCAAATAATACAGTAGTATACACTAATGATCGCAAATAAACTGATGAAGTATTAGTGGATCATTAAAGACTACAGCTACAGAGATCATGAAAATACTCCTATCTCTCCTACCGATCGTTGTTGTGGCTAGAGAAGAATTTTAGTACAGTGATACCATCCAGGTAAAACTGGAAAATGGAATGGCAGGACACCAGGAAATAGTAACTATCTCCACTTCTAAATTTGATGGGAAGGTTGATTTCGGACTACATTGCAAAGAGCTGGTCCTTGATATAGAAAGCTTGGGAGAAGGCAAGAGGCAGTTAGGCTAACAGATGAGAGATGGATAGAACTAGACACCTAGACAGTTCTGGCCCCAATATGACTTTAGACGTTAGCATCAGTTCTGACGGAATCGAATATTAAATTAAATTTCTTATAAAGATATGGTGGAGAAGATGCAGAAGTTGAAGCGTTTGCTTTGTTCCTGCTCCAAACTAAGAAAACGGCGTCAGAAAGTACTGGGTTCAGCTTTCCTATGCATTTTGACAGACTTGACCTGTTTCACACGGATTGCTTCCGATGATGCGTAAGTGGGACCATGGTAACACTAGGAACCTAAACTGTTCTATGTGAGCTGGTGACTCCGACCGCCACTCAAACCGACCTATTCAAAATTACACATGAATTCCTCACATTTGCCAAGTATGTATCTGGGTAGTAGGAAATGTACCTACGAGTACCTATCAGCTATACACAACAGGTTCAAATCGCAGATAAATTAGCATACGACTTCAGAGTCAGATATAAATTCGGTTAGTGTAGAAATGATTCCAGATGTCACATATCTATAAAAGCACCCTTCTGGGGTATTCGTTGGAATGTGTGCCAATATCGCTGTACTCTTACTGCAGTTGCGTTGAAGGGTATATACAATTCGACGTTAAACATTCGCCTTTTTTACACTTTCTGAAGAATTTCGCATTGACGTTTTTTGTTTTTTGTTTTGCTCAAACTACGTCTACATATTCTTCGTACGTATGTACGAGTATGTATGTATGTATTTGAGTTTTTACGTAGGTTTGTGGATATTCCTTCAAATGTTTTAATTCCGCAGAGAACAATTATCCTTTTATGGCAAAGGAAAACAACAAACAACGCAAAAGGAATGATTAACAAATTACTTTTCAATCAAGAATGTACGTTTTCTTCACGAACTGACCATAAACAGAGATTCAAATCGTACAATGGTGATGGCATTTAAGAATAGCAGCGAGCACTACTCCTGCCAATGGTATTTGTTCACAGGATGATATGCAGACTCCACACATTCCAATGAATATTATTTTCGCTATCTACGAATATTGTAATTGTAAAGCTGAGAAAGAAATGTAGGAAATGTAAATTGTATTGGAGAGTTTGGGGTGTAAATTAGACAGTTCAAGATTGTGAACTTTGCAAATAGGGCCCAACTCTCTAAATTAAATACTTTTCATACATTCTGCGATATTTGTGGTCTACGATGTGTGTTTAATAGAAAAGGCGAATTTCTCTGATTACACATTTCAAGTGCTTTTGAGCACTTAATTCAATTTTTTACACATAATTGGATTCAAATTCTTTGATCCATTTCTTTTCCACAGCTTAAAAATATCCGAACAAGCAACACATGTTTTACGAAACATTTGTGGGTGTAGATAGTTCCTATGTATGAATGTATAACGCAAAAAAACCTTTTACAAATATTAAATATAGGAGTATCAATATTAATTTGGAGTCAGGGATAATAAACAATTTAAAAGCGTTGCATAATGAAACTGGATCTCAGGGTTGAGTTAAACAATAAGATATAACTGTAGGATAACCGTCTGTTATTTTGTAAACATTTTTAGTCAAGATATTTATCATAGGTAGAATACCATTATTTAGAAAGCAAAACAATTTGATCGATTCTGAGATATCGCAATTTATATTTTTGTTAATATTTCGAGAAATCTGAACGAAATAAAAAATCCCGTGGAAAATGTCTTATGATCAGACTTTGCGATAAAGTCATAAAAATAGATCAATAGTGTATTTTTATAAGTTTTATCAGGCTTTTATTTAAAAATGTTTAAAAAAATGATTTTTGCAATATTTTTGATGGAAAATTGGATGAAGTTGAAGGCATTTTAATTTTCAATTCTTTAAAACTTTCCTGGACCAATTCGGATCTATAGGGTGATCCAAGTAGAGATACTTTTTCAATAGCCTTATTTTGACAGATCATGTGTGGCCGTGTCATGCTGTCATGTTATTTTTGTTAAGTATTGTTTGGCATTTCATCATGGAATGACTTACGTCTGAACAACGTTTACAAATCGTTCAACTTTATTAGTAAAATTCACGTTCTGTGAGGAATGTGTTTAGAGCACTTCGCTCAACTTATGATCAACAGCACAGTCTGATTATGTCTGTTCCAAACGGCACTCATTAACCACCTTTGACTTAATAGTGGTTGTCTTCAGTGCCTTCAGAGCAGCCTGACTGTCACCATAGACTGTTATGTGATCATCTTGCCCGAGTTTTCGTCGATTTATCAAGCTGAGGGCTTGCAGTATAGCTGGGAAATTTATAACTATTATAAGTTTATTAATTAAAATATAAAAAATATCCGTGGGCAATTCTTCACAAACAGCTCGACGATTGCAGTAGTCGGTGTACAACAAGTCCTCTGCATCTGAAATTTGTAGAACTTTTGGAATTTATACCAATTTCTCATCACGATGACAGCTTTTCGTTTAGATTAATTGTGCAATTCGTTCAAAATTGAAGTAGTAGAGAGTAAGTTGAAAAAGTCGGGATTTTCCCCTAAATTACTTAAATAATCGGGACTCTGGAAATACGCGAAAAGTCGGGAAAATCCCGACGAATCCCGACCGTCTGGCAACCCTAACTTCATGCTGCAATTTCATCCGACGTCAAAAATGATTCAAAATTTAATGCTCCTTTCTACTCCAATCTGTTTACTTAGACAAAAATAGCAGTCCGTATCGTGAATGAATGGTTGGCATATCAAATCATTGGCATTCCAAATTGCACGTGATGTCTAAAATTAAAACGTTTTATTCCACAAAACATTGTAATACGTTAATGGTAAAGTACTTACCGCGTGCTTCCACTAGTCCATCGAGTAAGATTTACATGGCACGAATTACACAACATACTATGTGTCCACGGTTCGTTCATATTTTTAACTCGTATACCAAAATATTGCACATATATTTCTTCTATTGCTTTACTAAACGCACGTCGATTTTTTTTAATTACATATTTATAATATTTTTCAGAAAATCGACTTATCTCCTTAAGGCGTCGAATTACACTAATTTATTAATAAGAAATTTCATTCATAAATTCCGGGCTTAAGGTACATAAGTTGCAGCACCTGTAGCTGACATATAGTTTGCTTCGAACGTAGAAACCAAATATTTTCAAGACTGCCGCGTACTACTTCGTATTGCGTACATATAATTTTACTACATGTATACACGACTGGAATGTCCATGTCCCTTAAAGGCGTAACTGAATGGAAACCTCATAAATAAAAAAAACACAAATATTGTTGAATGACCCTCTACCTGAGCGTATCTCATCCAATATAGCTCTCGCATTGCATATAATGTTTTACGGAGGGATATGAACGGCCATAAAACCTCGTCCTCTCTATAATTTTATAATGTCTGACATCAATCCTCATAAAATAAAATGCAAGTGTAATGTCTCTTATATGACTCTCTCACATATAGCGAATTCAATATAAGCAAAAACATCATTTAAAAACGGAAAAATATGAAACAAGATTTTTTAGAATTTCCCTAACATTTACTAAATGGCTCATACCATTTACATCTAGCCATAGATTTTTTTGTACCAGGAAAAGGCGTTTTTCAAAAAAAATCATTTTTTCATATATTTTGAACGACTGTTACTAAACCAAAGATTCTATATGAAACTGATATTTGCAGCATATGTAGCCCTCATAATTCCCTTTAATTTAACGCATAACAAGGCTCAATCAGACCTATACTTGATGAATTATGGTTCAAATATTAAATGTACTTTCCATGAAAAAATTACCATAACTTTTTTTAATATTTTTTTCGTGTTTGTGACACCAAAATACACTTACACTTGATATGTAAGCACTGAAGAAACTGTATTTTAGATCCACCAGTATACATTCGATATTGCATGAACATCTGGACATAAAAAAGGTTTGTTCTCGTTTCCGCCCGTTCAGCGGTTTGGACAAAATATTGCAAAAAATTCAATTTTTTGAGAAAATTTTAATAACTTTTAAACAAAAGCCTCTTGAAAACATCTAAAAATGCACTATTGAGGCCATTAAGAAGAAAATCGATGCATAACACAGTACAACACATGATTTTGGGACCCAATTCTGAGAATTGTACGTGAAAGTAGCCCCAAAAATAAGAACTTCTGCATCATTCGTTTGGTCAAGATGGCTCAATTAATAATTTAATAGTCATATGAATTTTTTTGCTCAAGGTGGATTTTTGTCACTTTTCCTATATTTTTTTCTCGGTATACCGTACGGAAAACATCTTTTGTGTCTGATGCAAAGTTGTAGATATTGAATAGGAGAAAAAAATGCGGAACAAACCTTCCCGAAAAAAGTGCATCCGGTGCGTTAAAACCCACATTAAGCATTAAATTAAATTAATTAAGCCAACATGACTAAACGAGTGATGAAGAAGTTCTTATTTGTGGGGGTACTTTCACGTTCAATTCTCAGAGCCGAAAAATGCTGCACTGTGTAATTATAAAATTTGTTTCTAATTCAGCAAGTTTTTAACTTCAAAACTTTATTATCGATGTAAAACTGATAAAAGATAACATTAAAAGCTAATAATGGATATTCTGTCGTCAACCAGTGTTAAATATTATATTTTAAGTTTATTATTATTATATTAAGAGCGACAGACGTGCCTTTGGCATTTTTTTCTTTTGACGAACTTTTACTAATACTTACTTTTTAAAATCCTTTTCAGATAACTGGGGCTATCATCGCCAAGGCTATTGTCAAGCTGGATTTAGTGCTGCCGCCACATCTGTAAGTATTCATACATATTTTACGTGCATTCATACATACATGTATACATATAAGTATATTTGTAAGTTAATATAAACAAATATATTTATAAAAACCTTAAAGCTTTTCTCAGAATATTTCACTTAAAACAAATACAAACACACACACACAAGTCACGCATACAAATCAACAATGAACAGACAGACGGACGGACAGCACTGACACGTTTCTTGACGGAGCACTGAATACTCAACTCACTTCAACAATAACTGATCTTTTAACGTGTTTGGAATGCACAAAAGTTTGCACGAGCCTACAGAAGCCCACAGCCATTAACACCTCCTCAACCAGGTCTCAGACTGTCGTTCCGCTTCTTGTGGTTCTTCGTGAAGCTCTACCATTGTATTCAAATGTTACCCCCAAATTGCAAATTGAGAACGAAGACGAAGAAAAAAGAAACAATTCACACTCACTCTCACTCAGCCAAACAAATAAACACATACGCACACACTCACACACGTATAACTAAACACGGATATATTTAAATGGTTTTCTTTCTCTAACTCTAACTCTTACAGAACGGCGATCGTCTCTATGTTGGTGCTCCCGGCAGTTGGTATTGGCAAGGTAAACTATTTGCAATTCCATTTTAGCTAACATTTCTTTTTACATTTATCGTAGCATTTATTACTCGTACTTTAGTCAATAGTTAATATTTAATCTCCAACAAATATCCGATAACTTTGTTCTAAATATGTTATTATTTGATACAAACAAACACATGGTATTTAGTGTTAAATAGATTGTTGTATTTTGTCGTTATTGTATCCCCGTAACACTACTCCCTAAATTGCCCACTCCCACTTTCTTTCCTGACTAGTTAGACTTTAGTCCCAGGGATACAGATGCTTGAAGGCATTGTGTGGGATGTTAAACTGTGAAATTAATTTCTATAAGAGAAAAGCCGGCTCCAAAAGAGAGCTGATATCGCTGATAAGCAATTGATGAAAAAGCTAAATTATAGAGAGCAGCGATTTACATATCTCTCTTTACATTAGCTTTTCTCCAGTGAGCAAACAACAAGACTTACTTATAGTAGTAAGTCGAAAATAAATAGGAAGTCAAGGATCAGTTTACACCACAGTTGCCAAAGTTTGCATGATGTCTGTAAATTATAGTTGTAACAGGAGAACCTTTGGAAAGTATTCGAATGTTGTATGTATTATCGTTCGTAATCGTCGTCCTTTACTGTCTGCAACCCTGGGTTTATGACTACTGACCACCCCCCCGTATGCTCTCGTAATGTAGCAATAAAGAAAAAACCATGCATGATCTCACAACAACAACAAAAAAAATAATAATAAAATATCCGGAAGCACTCTTGAGTGGTTTATTTATTTAGGCTATTCTCCTAATATGGGTTTTAGAGTGTAAGTTTTTTGGGAGTTCTATAAAATTCTCCAATATATGTTCGAAAGTAGATTTAACTAACTAGTATAATGGCGACATCAAAAATAATTACATACATACATTGTTAATAACACCGGTCGATAAAAACAAACATTTTTCTTGGGTTTCTGCTTTACTGCATAGATTCTGATGCGAGACATAAAAAAACGCCAAAATATCTATTCTGGGCTTTTAAAGTTAACTTTTGTCAGTTTCACATCGATAAGAAATTTTTGAAGTGCTTGCTAAATTAGCTAAAAAACTAAAAAATTAAAATTATGCATCGATTTTCTTCGGGATGGGCTCATTTTATTTATGATCGACCAGACTTTACGATAACATCATAAAAATATAACTATTGTGTATTTAATCGTAAAGTCTGATCGATCATGAATAAAATGAGCCCATTCCGAAGAAAATCGATGTATAATTTAAAAAGTTGTAGCGAGCAAAACCGTCACATTCCTCGAAATTCGCAAATTTGAGAAGGAATCCAAAATGCAGACCCAGAAATCGTGTCGATCGGTGTACTCCTTGTGAGTAGGCTAAGTTGGAAAACATATTGTACTACATGCTAATAATAATATTGTTAAATATGTACATGTATTTGAACTCATCTTGTCGATCAGAACCGTATTAGCTCTAATCAAGTACTCATTTTTTAGATCTACTCTCGAATTTGGAACAAATTGTTCCGGGTTTCTAACAAGCCTTGATTTTAGAAATGGATTACCACTGCATACATTATCTTATGTATATCACATCCTTCCAATTAATAGTTATTTAAGAAGACTGTTGAAGCTCAGTATGATTTACGATTTAGCATCTGATCTCGAATTTTTAATTATAATAATAGTGATACCTCTTTATTCCAATATTTCAGTAAAATATTGTATTTATATTTTGAAATACTAAATTTTTGTTGAAAGGGTGTGATTCACATATTAACTTTATTAATTATAGTTTTATGCAAAATGTTCTTATTGATTACGAATTCACAAAGCAAATTGCATTTTTCTATCGATGTGAAGCTCAACAATTTTAGCTTTTTCCTCTTTTGATAACACTTTAAAAGACTCGGTACAGTAATCAATTTAATTGTTTTAATAAATATAAGACGTATTGCTCTATGTTGTGTATATCTGTATGTATGATTATTTTATGTTGTACTATATTAAGTTATGTTTTTCTTTGCATCTGAAAAAATGATTTCCAATTCAACAATTATCTTAGGAAAGCATAATTATTGTCCATGAATTTAAGCAAAAACTTGATTTCCCTATACCCGTAAACATTGCTTCTTCGGTTGTATCTGCAAGAAAAAACGTCAAGAAATTAGCTTTCTGAAAATTAAACGGTTTTTAAAAAGCGAAGTCAACAACCAATCAAAACAAATTGGACCTGATATCGATATAAATTCAAATCAACTGCATTATAACATGCAATTCGCTGATTTCATGTAAGAAAATTTAGAAAAAAATTGTTTTTTCATGCACTGAAAAAATGTTAAAGACTTTGGCTTTGATTTGGCAATTTCTTCATTAGTATGAAGAAATTGTCTTTTATTTAAATATAAAACGTCCTTATTTGTTTGGATGTTTTTTTAATGTACCGAAAATAGATTTTTTTGCAACACGTCGTAGCAAAATGAAAAAAAAAGCCTATCCACCGACTTCCGACCGGTCCCGGCCAATGTTAATTATAAGTGTCCTTTTTTCTATAAAATAGAACATGTTACTTTTTGTTCATCTTTGATAAAAGGAAATTTATGGAACCATTATCAAGAATACATGTTCTTAAAAATCCTTACCTATCAGGGATGCCAATTTAGTGATTTTTAGACCACTCAATACGCGAATAGTGTTCAGTTAGTGCCAAATGAAAAAAACACTAACTGTACGTTTTTCACATTTTTCGTTAGTGCTTTTGACGCTTTTCGTGCACTTGTCAGAACAAATCAGGTAACATAAAGAAATTAGACTATTTTGCTACTCCATATGTATGTACATCAAGATTTGGCATCTTATACGGCAAAATTTGTATCAAATCTTTGCGAAATTTGGCATAGTAAGGTTGTTGGAGCCAATAATAAACTCTGGAATATTTTATGAAATTTGTTGCAGGTTTAGATATATCCGTCATATAACAGGTGGCGCAAAAGTAATCCTCCTATCAGAAAATGCTATAAATTTTGCGATTGGCCCCTAATGCCTAATGTTGACATTTGTGTAGTAAACACATACACGTTAATAAACAATGTTACGCTACACTGCTCCAGAACGCGGAATATTGCTGACTATTTATTTGACCTATAATCGGTCGGTGACTTTGGCACAAAAAACATCGAAAGGTTACTTTTGCGCCACCTTGTATACTGATATACCAATTTTGGGTCTAAGCGCCGTAGAATATCCGTTTTTCATCAGATCTACATACAATTTACTATATAACGGTTCCTTCAACCCGAAATGGACACTGTCAAATTTAAAGAAAATTGGTTCAGATTAATGTCTGAACGTAGACTGAATGTAGACACTTTATAATCCACATTTCTCAACACATCTTTATAATTTTTAACAGATAACAGTTTCTTGAAATAAAAAAGACCGTTGAAAAATTTGACGAAAAAAGGTTCAGATTTAGGTATGTCCCCTGTATGTTTTACATTTCGATTTTATGTAATGTAAGCGCCATAAAATACAAATTTTTGGACATATTATTCTCATTAAGGAAACAACTTTGATAACATTTGACAGAACATATTTCGTTTTATTCTGCTCTGATGGGGGGCGGATATAATGTTGTCGTCCCGAATAAAGCAATTTTATTGTTTAGAGCTTTTTTACGTTTTTTTATCCCCTCAACTTAGAGAGGAGGGTATATATCATTTGCTACGAGCCAAAAGTGTAACACATCGAAGGAGTAGCCTAAGACCCTAAGTATGTTGGGAGGAAATCCGTTTTGGGCCATTTTAAGTCATTTGAGAAATGTCCGTCTGTATGTTTGTGTCTCTGTCTGCTGGCTGGTGCGCACGATAATTCTCGAAAGGAGTAACCGATTGAATTCAAATTTGGTATGCGGTAATATTTTTCTCTATCTCCGGCTAAGTTCGAAGATGGCCCATATTGGTCCACTCCTTCTAGTACCTCCCCCACAAATGGTTAAAGTTTAGTGAAATATTGATTATTTAATACCTTCTACTTACTCGATTCTTCCGAAATTTCACACATGTTATTAGTTTATTAGTCGCTAACACGTCAAGAAAAATGGGCAAAGTGACCACTCCCTTTTAGGTAGCTCCCACACAAATGGACCATTTTGCACCAAAAGTTAACAGCATATAACATTATTACCAGTTCATACAAAGACTTGAAATTTTGTACAGTGTAATGGTTTAATAGTACCTACAATACAGTGAAAAATGGGCATTATTGCCACGCTCCTTTTGGTACCTTCCACACAAACGGACCATTTTGTACTAAAAGTTGCTAGCTTATAACATTAATACCAGTGCATACAAATACTTGGAATTTTGTACAGTGTAATGCCTTTATAGTACCTAGAGTTCAGAGAAATAGGGGCTTTATTGGACCGCCCCTTTTGGTACCTCCCACACAAGTGGACCGTTTTGTACCAAAAGTTAACAGGTTTTAAATATAATACCAGTGCATACAAAAACTTGAAAATTCTAGAGAAAAGTGGACGTAATTGGCATGCCCCTTTTGGTACCTCCCATACTAATGGATCTTTTTGTACCAAAGGTTAACAGCTTTTAAATTTAATACCAGTGCATATATATACATGGAATTTTGTACAGTGTAATGCTTTTATAGTACCTAGAGTCCAGAGAAAAGTGACCGTTATTGGGACGCCCCTTTTAGTACCTCTCACACAAATGAACCATTTTGTACCAAAATTAAACGGCTTTTAACTTTAATACCTGTACATACTTTAAAGTTATTAAATGCAATTTAAATCGATAATAATTTATATAAAACAAAAAAACAAAAATACTATCTAATATTTTTGAGACTCAAGGTGAGGGGATTCATGTACCCGACTGAACTTTCTTACTTGTTTTGTCTGGAATTTACGCCTTTTTACGCTTTTTCAATTTTGCGTTACGCTTTTGCTGTGGAAAAAATTGGCACTGTTACCTATTGGAGACAAATGATTTAGCACTCTTTATCATCTCTTTATTCACGGTCTACATAGCGTATGAGTGATATGTGAAATAGGCGCCTTATTATCCATACGTTAGTATGTACGAATTAATTACAACGATCGACAAAATTTTGTCTTGGTTTTTTCATAGGATGCTGACAGAGTGGGCCCTCAAAGCCAAGCAGAGCGGAGCCGAGAGTAAAGCTGATCAATGCGAGAGGCAATGCGATAAAAGTGAAAATATGGAATATATGTATGGCATAGTGAGAGCTGAGCGCAGCGGAGAGCAAATCCCAATGGATGCGAGAAATCAGTTTCAAAGCTTGTTTCGAGTTTGATTGCATTGTTGATGTTAATTCTTCAGTGTACAATAGTGTTTTTCGGAAGTAGTAGGAACTAGATACTCGTATACTATATAATACCCTACACCTCCCTAACAATGCGAAAATGGGCATTGCGATAAGAATTTGGCAGTGTTCGTGTAATAAGAAAACTCTCTCTGTTGAATTTCTTACTGATCGGATATAAAAAACGGTTTCTTCAGCGCTTACATGTCAAATCGGGTGTAACATATCTAAATCTGAACCGACTTTACCCGTATTTGTCAGTGTTCATTCATGTAATAAGAGAAATCTCTCTGCCAAATTTCCTACTGATCTGATATAAAATACAGCTCCTACAGCGCTTACATGTCAAGTCGGGGGTAACATATAACGGGTGATCGAGTAGAGATACTTTTTTTAATAGCCTTTTAACGCCTGAACAACGTTTACGCGTGTCATTCGCCAGTTACTAGTCGAAATGCTCGAACGAGTCATCGAAAATTGGACTCAACGGATGGACCATCTGAGACGTAGCCGCGGCCAACATTTGATAGACATAATCTTCAAAAAATAAATGCCAAAGAATGTTCTATCAAATGATAATAAACATTCAACATTCAATTTGAATTTTCTGTGTTTTTTCTTTAAAAAAGTAGGGAACCTCGAAATGGATCTCTCTATATATGGGGGCTATATCTAAATCTGAACCGATTTTCACCAAAAATCGCCCTAGGGCCAAAAAAGAGAGCTGTGCTAAATTTCCTCACAATCGGACCATTAATACGACCTGCACTTTGATTACAACGATACATCTACAGACGGACGGACCGACCGGCGAGGTTAAATCGACTCAGGAAGTGATTCCAAGGTGATCGGTATAATAAACGGGTCTATTTCATCACCTTCTGGGTGCACAAACGCATAATACCCTGGACCACAATGTGGTGTAGGGTATAAAAATGATACCAAAATTTGGACACTTAAAAGTCAGATCCAAAATTGAAATGTTCATACCGATTGTAATTTTTGAAAAAAATTCCTATCAATATTTGATTGTTTTTTTTTCATGGATAATCCTTATGCTGTTTTTTTATTATTGTTTTGTACAATATATTATTATATTTATATTATTTTGTATTATTTATAATTCTTGTAGTCTATTCATATTATTCATATTATTATTAATATTCAATTATCTAGATGTTATGCTTGTATTATGGCCAAATATTAATGTTGATAATTTACTTAAATTGTTTATTTTTCTTCTTCTTGTTTTTCGTTCGTGTACACATTCTCCTACAAAATATAACTGTATTAAATGTCAATTTTAAATCTAAAATGTTGTGACGCTCGTTGTTTTGTTAATTTCACCTTAAAAAAACGAAAAAAAAAATTAAAACCGAAAACCGAAAACCGCCATGTATCTATCTGACTATCTTTATATCCGAACAAAATCCAAAAATAATACAAACCAATCCAAATACTACAAAACTAAAGGACAAATCTACTCCGTGTCACCAAATGCCACCTTCCCATATAAGCCGCCTTTTTATCAGCCTTTCGGCACCGGAGGTAAATTGATCAAAACCAACCAAACATTAACCCACCAACTGGTCTCGTGTTATATCGCCAATACATTAATATTTTTTGATATTAATTATATAAATTAAACGCATTGAAACGCATATAAAACAAAAGCAAACAAAAAGAAACAACAACTCCTGTATATGTATCTCCATCAATTGAAAAGAAACCATTTTGTATATTCAATCCGAGATACTGGAAAACAGCAAATCGAACCACGCTTTTAGTTAATTAAGAGTTTCCATCTAATCTTAAGTTAATTGTTAATCGTATCTGCAGTTAATGCTTCTTCTTTACGTTTCCACTTGGTGTGATTAGTATTCGTACATACAAACATGTTAAATATACTCGTACATACATACAACCTCCTCGTCCACTCGTACATACATACATACATGCGTATTTGGTCCATTAAATGCTTTTAAAATTGGAATAATAGTCTTAGGAACGAAAAAAAATTATGTAAAAAATAAATCCGAAAAAATCATGCACAGATCGTAACCTGAAGATCTGCATCAAAGTAACCTGGCTTCCTGCACACACACCCACATTCATACATGTCTATATATACAGTAGCTTAAGCACCATTAAGTCTTCATATACATACATATATTTCATACATACGCACATTCATTTCGTATCACCCCCATTAATTTTCTAGGACTCATTTATAGTTGTTTTTTAATTTGTAAACAATTTTAAATTTTCCAATTTAAAATATGTAATTTAAATGATTACCTGCATTTATGCATGTATTTAATTGAAAGAAACGAATTTTACTGTAAAGCTTCTTTCTAACGTACGTTCAATTTATCGTTCAAATTTAGAGAACGCACATAATCCAATTCTTTTAGATATGTATATTTGGGATTTCATTTTAAAAAGCGATGTCTTCTGGCCGGGATGAAACTTGCACCAATTTTAGTCCTATTTAATAGTAGTTATGACACAAAATTTCAACGACATCGGTTAAGGTCTATCCGATTTCGAGGCTGTTGCATATTGACATTTTGGTCAAACGGCCCCTTTTTCCCATCCATATAACTAATTAGCTATTGTACATATTTGGAAAATGTTGCCAAAAGTGTTTTCGATAGCTTTTCCTTCAATCTTGTTAAGAAAATAAAAAAAATCGCAAACATATTTTGTTTGTGAATTTTCTTTGCGAAATTAAAATTTGTTTTGAAAATTTTGTTAAAATCTATATTCTAATTTCTTTTTTTTTTCTCAAAAGAAAACTTATGTCGTTTCCTCTAAGTGTTTTGCGGACTATTTGTGGGATGGACCCTGTTCATCTACCAAAATAAAGATACACATCTAAAAAATTTATATATATATATTAGCATATCTAAAGAACGATTCATCGTAATTGGGTCAGGAAAGCTACAAATAATTCTAATAATCCCATCAGAGTTTTCTTATAAGATATTGTTTAAAAAACATCGAATGATTCACAATTTTTATATTTTTATTATTTTACCATAAAATCAGATCGGTCATGAATAAAATGAGACATTCTGAAGGAAATCGATGCCCAACTTCAAAAGTTGTAGCTAACTAAGTAAGTCTGCAAATGCAGAACATCAGTTTTATTAGAGAGCCGTTATAATGATGCAAATTTATTAACATAATGTTATGTTATTCACATAATGATATATTACATTTGGTATTTTTTGACAACTTGTTGGGTTGTTAAATTTGGTAAATTAGCTACAACTTTTAAAATTATGCAGCAATTTTTTCAGAAAGGTCGCATTTAATTCATGATCGATCAGACTTTATGATAATCTTTCGTTGTTTTTAAGAGGTTTTCATTAAAAATATTAAATTTTTCTCAAGAATGGGATTTTATTTAGCAATATCTTGTAAGATATCTTTGATACCGCTGATGGGATGAAGAAATTATATTAGAAGAAGATACTTAATTTACTTTATTAATTTAGGATTATTTAAAGCTCTCCTGAACCAAAAAAGATAAATAGTTCTCCAGTTATGCTAAAAACAAATAGTAACATATTGGTAATATCTGTGGCAGTCACTTGTAAAATATGTATGTTCAGCATTTTTTTTAAAATTCTGTACTCAGATATTCAGTTCTGCAAAATAAATGGAATTTTGCTCATATCATTGAAATGATTCATTGTACCTACATACGAGTACATCCATTGTATATGCTATCGTTGTCATTCCATTGCCATTGCCATTACCCCATCTCTACATCATCTCACCATGGTCATTGTTATTCCATACCCATAACGCGGAATGGTTCATAACTGCGAAAGTAAAGGTTCATAGCTTATAATCAGGAGGTGATATTTGCCTGCATGTACCTACTACTTCGCTCTCTCTCTGTCCATGTCTTTGTTGGCATGATCAAGCATGAAAACAAAGCATAGCTTATTTAAGGTGTCTGTCTCCCATGTAGTTTTAATATTATGCTCATTGCACCCATAATTTTGTATACTGACTCACTTACTAACATCCATCCATTCCCCTCCTTGGGGAGGAGTTGGAGAAACAACGCATTGTAATATGCCAGTCAATCAGATCAGATTATGTTCTGGAATTAATCGATTTACACTTCTGATTTATTTTCTATTCAGGTCAAACATATTCGAACGATGTAACCCGACCAGAGAATCAGGTCTACTCCACGGCTGAGAGTAGTTCCAGTGATGACGATTCCTATCTGGGCTACTCCATGGTCTCGGGTAATTTCAATGGTGATGGTATCGAGGATGTTGCCATTGGCATGCCTCGCGGTGCAGGTCTGCTGGGAAAAATAGTCGTCAACCAATGGAATATGGTGAACATTTTCAACATAACCGGTCGTCAGATTGGTGAATATTTTGGCTACGCTTTGGCTACTTCTGATGTGGACGGTGATGGATTTGACGATTTGATTATCGGTGCGCCCATGTATAGTGAGCACGGCAATACTGAGGGCAAATATGATGTGGGTCGTGTTTATGTGCTTTTGCAGAAACGTGGCGTAAGTTGCTGGGGTTCTAGTTGTTTTTATTCCAGTTTGTCTTTATTATGGGCAATTTCTCTTGCAGGCTGAACGCTGGTCGGTGGAACACATTCGTGATGGCTACAACAGCAAGGGCCGTTTCGGCTTGGCCTTAACAAGCTTGGGTGACATCAATCGTGATGGTTTTGGTGACTTTGCCGTTGGTGCTCCTTATGATGGCCCCTTCGGTCGCGGCGCTATTTACATTTTCCATGGCTCAGCAAACGGTCCTTTGCAGAAACCTTCGCAGATCATTCGATCTGAAGATATGGTTGGATTAGCTCCCTACCCCACTACGTTTGGTTTCTCCCTGACCGGTGGCATAGATATGGATGGCAATACTTATCCCGATTTGGCGGTGGGCGCTTACACCTCTTCGCAGGTCTTCATATTCAAATCTCGTCCAGTGGCTGCGGTTGATTCCACCACTTATTTCTCCAGTGCTTCGAAACTAATCAACATCGAGGAAAAGGGTTGCGTGTCAAAACGCGACGGCAGACATGTGCCTTGCACCAATCTTACCACCTGTTGGAGCTACATGGGTGACCATTTACCCTCCAAATTGAACTTCACCGTCTTTTGGAATTTGGATGCTAAGAAGCCGAAAAACCCTCGTATGTTCTTCATGTCGAACCTCAACAACATGCGCTCCATGCTCATAACATTAAATTTCGGCAGACAGTTCTGCCACACCGAGGAAGTCTTCATCGATAATGTCCAGGATAAATTGACCCCGTTGGAAGTAGAATCGCGCTACAATCTGACGAGCAACACTGCACCTGCTACACTAGTTAGAAGAAGGCGTGAAGCCCTCGAGCCGGTCATCGATCAAAATCGTGAGATAGTTCAGCGTGATGCCATCAACATTCAAAAGAATTGCGGTGAAGATAATATTTGTGTACCGGATCTTAAATTAGAAATTAAGTAAGTATTGCTGCATTGTGCCCAACGATCATTCGCAGTGTTATTTATGCAATGTTTTCTTCTTCTTCTTCAACAGGACCGTGGATAAATATTTGTCGGGCTCTCCAGATCCATTGACTATTGATGTTTTCATTTCCAACAACAACGAGGACGCCTTCGAAGCCGCCTTCTATTTGGTCATGCCCAAAGATTTGGACTACATGAAACTGGAGAAAATTGCGGACACCAATGACGCCTCCATCACCTGCACCGTGCCATCGGACGATAATAACTATACGTTGAAGTGTGACATCGGTAATCCCTTGCCAGCCAAGAAGGTGGCCAATTTCAGGGTTTACATGGTGCCGTCCGTGAAGCGAGGCATGTCTCCCAGCTATGAGTTCTACATGGAAGCCAACTCGACAAACCCTGAAAAGGATGGCTCCACTTTGGATAACATAATTTCGAAAAATATTAGCATTTGGGTGGAAACAGACTTGGCCATTGACGGTACATCAGTACCCGACTTTGATCTTTATAAGGCATCCGACTACAAAGCGGTCGAGAATGCTACCAACGAAGAAGACTTGGGTCCTCAGGTGGTTCATTTGTACAACTTTTTCAACAACGGACCTTCCGATATTGTAGAGGCTGTTGTCTTAATCCACTACCCGTACAAGACCGTATCCGGCGACATGTTGATGTACATGACCAATCAGCCGGAAACCTCAGGAAGTATTTTGTGCGACCCCCATGTGGCTGTGAACCCTATGAATTTGAAACTCGACCAGAATTTAGTGCGTAAATCATATTTGGCGGAACGAGGTGCCGTGGTGAAATCAACATGGGGACACATTGAAAAATCATATGGCAATGCCGGTGGAGCCACAGGCGTTACCATTGGTCAAGGCAAGCAATTAAGTGCTGAGGAAACCATACGTCGAGAGAAGGAAGATGAACAGGCTGAGTTGGGTGATGGTTCCCGAATTCATGCTCAGCGTGCAAATGCCGCGGCAAATGCTAATGCTGGCGGTTCTAGTCATGGTGGTAAATGGCACTTGGACTGGGATCCCAACACCGTAACGGAGGATACCCGCCATTCCACAACGGCGACATCGAGAAACGGATCAATGCACAATTATGACTCCTATCAGCAGCAAAGTGGTGCGGTCAATGTCAACGGCAATATGAATGTCCAGGGTCAAAATATGGGGGCACACAATGTCAGAGAGCATGTTCAAATGGCTAGTCCTCCTCAAGGTGTACATTACAGTTCGGGACAACCGCAAAGAACCTCTTACACTTACACCTCGAGTGGAACTTATCCCACACTGCAACAACAGCAGCAGCATCAACAGCAGCAACAACAGCAGCAGCAACAGCAGCATCAACAACAACAACGTTTTCAACAAAAACAGTACGGTGTTGGTAGCGGGGACTCTTACAATCAGTTTGGCAATGACGCCGGTGGAGATTTCGGAAAGGTTGCTGCGGGAGGTCATGGTTTCATCACTAACACTATGGATCTCGGTACTATTAATCGTGGCAATGTCGATGATGAAATACGCATGCACGGAGGAGGGTCTGCTCAGTCCAGCAGTCATTCTTACCACTCTGGAACCCCTCAAACGCATGGCAACTACCAGCAATCAGTGCGAAGAATGTCGTCGGGTGGCGCCAATGTCGATAACAAGCCCTACTATGGCGCCGACTACTATGATGACCTCAGTGACCCCGTTCAAATGAATCACAATCCCTCTGCTGCACATATTAGGACGCGTCGTGATGAACCTGAGCAAATAGACCTAAACTCACCATGTCGGGCAACCAAATGCGAAACTCTGCGATGTGTTGCTCGCAACTTGAGTAAGGGTGATGGTGTTTGGGTTGCCATACGCACACGTATGGTGGCCAAAACCATGGAGAAGATTGCGGGCAGTGTTCCTCTCAACATATCCACCATGGCTGTGTCGCACGTTACCAAACTGCCCAACATTGGAACACCCACCGATGAGATCATCAGGACGCACGAGATCTTCTACAAAGCCATACCGGAACCCACACCCGTACCCGATGTGGTGCCATTGTGGGTGGTCGTATTGGCAGCTTGTGCCGGTGCTTTGATTCTGTTACTGCTCATATTGCTCCTCTACAAGGTATGTATTGATTGTAATCTTAGGAAATGACCCATAACGATCTACCATTGTCTGCTATTTCAGGTTGGCTTCTTCAATCGTAATCGTCCCGTCGATCATACAATGGAGCGGCAGCCACTGCGTAACGGCTATCACGGCGACGAACACCTGTAAGGATAAATTCGAACGCCTCTCTGCCAGCCTGCCTACCTACAATAACAAAGAACTCCTAGAGTTTTGTGTGTCCAGTTATGTGTTGCTTTTATAAAATAACGAAAATCCAATGGATCATGTAGCAACTTTGTCCCATTAAACCACGCCCCCACCTCTACAAAAAACAAATGAATGTATGAACTTTTCAAAAAAGTTCGTACCCAAATCACGAAGTTGCTCCTGCACGACCCACTCATAGTCTGTGCCTGTCTTTCGAACATATATATCCTTCTCTACATTAACAAATGCCAACGTTTGTCGCTAGCAATTATTTTCTTATTTAACTAACGGCTCCTAGTCACCAAAAAAAAAAACAAAACTGAAAACGATTTTTGTAATGTCCATAATTTGTTGCCATAAAACGAACGACACACGTGGATTGAATTAAGTTAAGCCGGCAACCCACACGTGTCGGATAGACAGTCTGTCACTCTGATCTCGTCTCCGCTCGTTTGAAATAAAATTCGAATCGCAGCCGATCGGAGGGTACGACAGACCACTAACCGACCGACATCGACCAGTAGAACGTCCATTGACGTTTTTGGAGAAAACTAAAGATTTTTTTGATCTATTTGATAGTGAAACCTGTTAACGAATGTGTATTTAAGGAAAACAAAAATCAAATCATAATGAAAGTGCTAAAATTATTTACGAGTATAATAATAAATAACTAATAAAACTAATTTTATACAAGAGAAAAATCATTAAGATTAAAATCAACGACGCAGATTAGGTGCGAATACTTTTGATTGCGAGTGTATGGGTAGTGAATGTTGTTATTCTGTTTTTTTTTTACTTTTTCTAAATGTAAGCTTGTGTGAATGCGATAATGTATGAATGAGTTAAATTATTAAATTGTTCACATTGTGCAAATGTTTATTTTTAATTTTTATTTTAATCTTAAAATTGTCCGTTTTTTTTAATGAAAAACTATACCAATAAAGTGTAAATAAACTCTAAGTGAATTAATTAAGTAACAACTCAAAGGATTTCTTTTTAATTAATTCATTTTAAAGTAATTGTGTTCAATTCTTTTCCTCCACCTCCTCCCCGTCCTCCTCTTCTGTTGGTGCTCCAGGTGAACATTTGGGTGCAAAACCAACTGGCAACGATTTACACAATGTCTGGTGGTTACTAGCCGACATGGACAGCCAACTCCCTCTTCCTTTCCGTGCCCTCTCCTTTCCCTATATGTATTGTTTAATTTATTAATTGTACTTATTAACAGCATACGATTAACTCGGCTTTTAACATATACTAAGTTGTAAAAAAAAACAAAAATAAAAATAATTAAAAACCCTATAATAGTATTTTTTTAATTATTCAATTAAGTTATATGCATCTTGTGAGCCTATTAATAAACGGACAATAGTTTGTTATGCAAAATGGCTTTATTGCTTTTCAAAATATTCTATATATTTTGGACTACTAAGAAGCATTTTGTCTACACTATTTAAGACATCGCCAACACATGTTTTTCAAACGTTGTGCCAATGTCAAAGAATTACTAAGATGTTCCGTAGTAGTTTGAAATGATTTTTTAACGCAAACTAAATCGTTTTTGGGAGCATTTTCTTATTTTTTTTTGGCACTAATCGATCGATATAAATTTTCTAATTGTGATAATTACAAAAAACTCGAGAGGATAGGTCTGAAAATGCGTGAAACACCTTACTCTTTGAAATAAAATTTTTATTCGTTCCTCACTGACAGCTATTCGTTACCGGACGTGTTATCTTTATTCTTTGGAACCAACAACGTCTTATTCTGTAGACTGACCATGCAGTTTATCTTTGATGTTGGTGTCATTGGGACAACAAGCAGCACTGCAATCGAGGTAAAAGCGACTAACAAACTAATACTATGTGTAGAATTTCAGAAGATTTGAATAAGTAGTATTGAAGTTATTAAAGAATCAATATTTCACTAAATGTTAACTCTTTGTGGGAATGTGCTAGAAGGAGCGTACCAATATAGCCCATCTTCGAATGTTGACACATCGTACAATGTACAGACGATGACTTTTCGCCCAACGTTCCAAGACAAATATTGTAGGTACACACGGTTGCTTTTGTTACATCGTGTGTACATAGCTTAAGAATGGATATTTTTGAGTTGTTTGATGTCTATCATCAGGGAAAAATCGCCTTCTTTGATATGATTGAATAGAAAGAAAATATATTTGGAACACAAATTTTTGAATATTATATATTTATGAGCAAATAAATTTTACTTGAAAACCAATAAAATGTATTTGGAACGCATATATTAATAGATTACAAAAAAGTATATTCGCAAAATAATTTTTTTATTTTGATAATAAAACTGAATAATTTGTAAACGTTGTTTTTGCGTATATCTCCCCATGATGAAATTGTAAACACTACTGCATGACATTATCAAATGGCCGAAACGTCACTTTAAAATCATATCATCCCTATTGGAAAACCCGTTATATTCATGATCGTCGTGAAATTCTAAGACGATTTAGCCATGTCCGTTTGTCTGTCTGTCTGTTGAAATCACGCTACAGTCCGTAATAATAAAGGTTGATCAAATTTAGTAGAAATACTTGTTATAGTTGCAGGTCGTTTGGGATTGCAAATGGGCCATATCGGTCTATGTTTTGATATAGCTCCACTATAAAGGTCGCTCCAAAATACGGTTTTGTTTAAGCCATAGATTCCACATTTTTAAAGCAACTTTTCTGAAGCTTTGCAGTTTGTAATTTATTTTGACTAGAATTGAGCACAATAAAAATTTTGCAAATCGGCTCATATTTTGTTGTAGTCCCCGTTAGCCATAAATACCACATTTTTCAGATGAAAAGTTTAGCTAAAAAATTTGGGGCCTCAAATTTGGCTAAAAATTGCAGCGTTCATTATCCCCTCACCTTAGAGAGGAGGGTATATATCATTTGCTACGAATCAAAAGTGTAACGAAGGAGTGGCCTAAGACCATATTCGGCGGATATCCGTTTTGGGTCATTTTAAGTCGAATGAGCAATGTCCGTCCGTCTGAAATTTTGTACAGTGTAATGCTTTTATAGTACCTAGAGTCCAGAGAAAATGGGCGTTATTGGCCCGACCCTTTTGGTACCTCACACACAAATGGACCTTTTTGTACCAAAAGTTAACATCTTTTAACTTTAATACCAGTGCATACAAATACTTGAAATTTCGTACAGTGCAATGATTTTATTGCATCTAGACTATAGAGAAAAATGGGCGTTATTGGCCCGCCCCTTTTGGTACCTCCCACACAAATGGACCTTTTTGTACCAAAAGTTAACAGCTTTTAACTTTAATACCAGTACATACAAATACTTCAATTTTCGTACAGTGTAATGATTTTATATTACCTAGAGTCCAGAAAAAAGTGACCTTTTATTTTGGTACCTCTCACACAAATGGACCATTTTGTACAAACTTTAACGTTATTAAATGCAATTTAAATTGATAATAATTTAAATAAAACAAAAAAATAAATGAATTTTCAATATTTTTTTGATACTCAAGGTGAGGGGATTCATTGGCCGGTTTACCGGACTGAACTTTCTTACTTGTTTTTTTAATATTTGCTTCAACAAAAAGGATGGTTTGAAGAATTGCTCCATATCCAGAATTTTTGCAGTAATAGAATTAAATACAATCCATGGTGGAGGGTATATAAGATTCGGCATGGCCGAACTTTACGTTTTTTACTTGTTTATTTTGCTTTGTAGACCATTTCACCTAAAACACTCAACTTCCGAACATGCATTTTCGCCGTGGTTTCTTTTATTCCAAATATCTTTGGTTTGAGTATTAAGAATGCACACAAGGTGTTTCGAATATTAATTGTTTTGTTATTGTTACACCCTGTCCAAAGTCATGAGTATACCATTTGTTATTAATTTTGTGTTACCCTGCTTTCTTTCTGATTACAACTACCACAGACACAAACCTTAAGCATGACTACAAGTTAAGTGTATTTAATTTGTAACACCCAGTTTACCTTAGCATAGTTAATGTATCACCATGTGTTATTCAGTTTCTAAAATGTTTACTCAAAAGTCGTGCGTTTACTCCAAAAACCTTGTAATAAGATATTGGAAGTATCTTATCCAACAAAGTATGTTGTTGGTACTTTGTTGGATTTGGTTGAATTTATTTTCTTTGGGCCTGTTTCTGTAACTTATTTTCGTTCGTCTACGGCGAACGATCAAAATTCTCTCAGCTATTACTTGAATTCTATAAAACGCAGGTTAGAAATATTTTAGGAACAAGTTTTTTACATGATTTTCTACAGACACAACGAATTATAAACTTCTGTGATTTATAGATTTCTCGGAATAATTGAGTGATTTTTGATCGTTCGCAGTAGACGAACGAAAAAAAGTTACAGAAACAGGCCCTTTATGTATATAAATCATACTTGGTCATGGATAGTGAAACCGTTGGGAAAACAACAAAAATTCTGTGAGGCGATCCAAACAAATAAAGGATTTTCCAACAAGAGGTGGTATTTTGGTATTCAAAGATAAATGCCATTTTTTGAGATAAATGATCGGATGTTTATTTCATAATAAAGAGGAAGTTATGCCGTTAATAATGAAAAACAAAATCAGCCAAATGGCCACCACGACCACGCTTACAGGACCATATCCTTTTCATGAAATTTTTCATAACCAAATCGCAAAGTGGCTTCTCGATAGCCTCACGAATTATATATTTGAGGTCTTGAATCGACGCTGGGCTGTTAGCGTAGACATTAGCTTTCACGTGGCTCCAAAGGAAGAAGTCGCAAGGTGTTAAATCACAAGATCTCGGTGGCCAATTGTGATCGCATCTTCGAGAGATAACACGGTCCGAAAAATTTTCCCGTAACAGAGCAATGGTTTCGTTGCTTGTGTGGCATGTAGCGCCGTCTTGTTGAATGTAAACGTTGTCTAGATCAATACCATCCAACTCCGACCATAAAATATCATGAATCATCTCTCGATAGCGCGATCCATTCACCGTAACTGTTGATCCAACCTCATTTTCGAAAAAGTAAGGTCCAATGACCCCGCCGGACCATAAACCGCACCAAACAGTAAAATGTTGAGGATGGGAGGCTTCTCAACAATAACTCTTGGGTTTTCCGAGCCCCAGATGCGACAATTTTGCTTGTTGACGTAGCCACCGAGGTGGAAATGGGTTCATCAGTCTAGATGATTTTTCGAATTTTAATAATTTCAATGCGTTGTTGAATTGTGTGTCGTTCCATTTTCAGTAATGGCGTAGTTTCTACTTGTCAAATGTCAAAGAACAAAAGCTTCAAAAGTGACAGCTACCGAAATACCGGGTGATTCAAAATAACACCTCTTGTTTGAAAACCCTGTATATATAATGTCCTCCGGTTTCTATTTGGAACAAACAAGGATACAACTAAAATATTGCTTAAATTTAACAAAACCAGAACTGTGTAAAATCCTAGGTGTCCTCAGATGACACTCGGGCTTACAAGCACATCTACATAAAATAGGTATATAAGTAGTAGAAAGAGCGTCTGTAGGGCATGCTTTCGCGGACAATAGATCTCGACACTTAGGAGATAACTCTTTACCAGACGTGAACCACATTAGCAGCAATTGCTTTGTACAATGTCTACAACAAGAAATGCATAACTACAAAGCTCAGCGATAGCGAAACAATTTATTTCGATTTAGTTTTACAATCTACTATTTTACACAAAGAGAGAAGGAATTGCAAATGGTTCACACACAAGATAATATAGCCAATTTTGATATGTTTAAATAGCTAGAAAATTTTTAAAAAATCTTCATCAAACTGATGAACACCTACCTTGACCTGACCACAAGGTTTTGTGACGCACGCTACAAAAAGTGGAAGTCACTTTGAAAGTTAAAGCAGAAAAAATCGAATATCTAAAAGAAAGATGAATATGAGACAATTCTAAAATAACATCTGGCAGCCAAAAATGTTGACTTTTTTATAAAAAGCCATAAACCCTTTGTGACGCACGCTACGTGACGCACTTTACATTGTTTATGGTAGCATATAAATAAACAAAAATTTGTGTTTATTTTAACGAAATAATTTATATTATTTTTAACAACATTTATTAATAAACATTTTATGTTTATAAATGAATTTATGAATGAATATATGTATGTTAATAAATCAATTCGATCGGGTCATCTATGTTAACAACAGTAATTTAATAATATAAACACCTAATTTTTTTTTTAAAACATAAGAAGATCTATGCAGCTTTTAAAACCAAAATCAGTTAACTCAATAGGTATGTAGATATGGCAACACAGTACTGCTATTATGTTTTCTTTCACGCTCTCTTCGACGCTGTTAATTGGCGCTTTAAATTCATAAACAAATGTTATCACATTGTACATTGTGCCGAGTATAACATTTGTGACATTGAAAGAGACGAGAACAAAGCAGAGCAAACGTGGAGCACGATATAGAGACGACCCCACAAACAATTTTCAGCACTGCTCAATTGTGTCTTCTCGTCGCTATGGAATCAACAAATATGGCACTAGTCTCGACTCTGACGCGCTCGGGAACGCAAGTAACACGGCGAGAGAAGCAGCAGACCAGGTCGGCCTGTCCGTGAAAAACAAGTTTATTTTTGCAGAAATAAAATTTGGCTCATCCGATGGATGCTCGCGCTGATTGCCATTAGCCAAAAATCATTTGTTTACCAAACAAATTAAAATGAAAATTTCACGTTAACAGAAAAAAGGAAAAGAACAACAAAAATAAAAAAATACCTATACATACATATGTATCTGCATAAATATATTTCGTACATCTGAAAATACTTGCGTGACTGTGTTTTTCCGTGTGTGTCTTTTCGTAGCTTATATCTGTAGAATATATGTACATAAATATATATGCGCATCCATACATAAGTACATGTATCTATAATAGTAATTATTCCAATGGAAAAGTGCCCCGCCAGTTTGGCTTCTTCGTGCGTTTCGTTCCGTTCATCCAATTAAAGGAAATTACGAAATCAGTGTATTTCATTTATTTTATTTCAAGCTCGCTTTTGTGAATTTTGTGTAGTAGTAGTGTACGTACGATTGATATTGACCCCAAGTACAAAAGGCAATCCATCCATTAGAATTGCCCTCGACAAGTGAAGCTGAAAACTAGAAAAATAAATAAAACAGAGGCAGCTGTTAAATAAGCGATGCATTCCACAAAATAAAAAATGTTGTAAGTGAAAAATTGACTTGTTTGTGTGTGTATTTATGTGAGAACATTTTCAGAATATACCTACATACATACTTATAATGTAACTTACATACATATGTATGGCTGTATGTATTTGCAAGTTTTGGAGATAAATTAAGAAGAATCGTCGCGTAATGTAACCAACCAGCCATTCATCCAGACAGTCAGTCAGCCAAACAAAAAATACTCTCGCAGCACTATTCATACTCTTTCGCCATCCACCATTTGGTAAATGTATTCCAATTGAGATATGAGTATATGTGCAGGTGTTGTGTTGTGTTCAGATATCAACTATTATATGTAACATAATGGAAATTGTGCTCTACTCTGTCTGATAATGAGTGAGTGCACTTTTGCTTATTTTCACCTGATTATTAGGCTCTCTTCTCTGTCGCTCTCTCCCGCTCAATTTGTCTCTAATATCGGTATATAAAAATATATACATGTTGTATAAGCAAAGTATGTATGTGCACATTCATGTTTGTTTACATGCCCATAATTGACTTTAGCATTATTATTATTGTTGTGCGCGGTATTAAAGTATTACCATCGAAACTTTTTATAAAACAGAAAAAACGCTGTCACTGGAGCAAGGTCAAGGTACGATACAAACGCAGTTCATGCAAACAACATCAACATAAATTCTCTTTGCGACCGCACAATGCATTCAACAGTGCTGATGGTTTCTCAATCTTAATCTCCGACTCTTGACTTCTCTTACATGGAATTATATGCTTCATTGCCATAATCAAGGTTTAACCCATTATTAATAAGAGTCTCATTGAGTAGTTTATGTTGTACTCTACTTTGTTATTTGTATACCCTACACACCGCACAGTGAGTTTGTGTATTTGTTTGTAACACCCTAATGTTGAAAATTGGCATATCACTATACCTTCCCTTTTGCAATTGGTGAAAATCGATTTTGGTTTTGATATAGCTTGTATGTATATACAGTGCTGCGCAGAACAAAAGCAACAAACTGTCCGAAAAATTAAATTTTTTTTAAGTTTTACGTTATTTTGTAAGCTACAGTTTACAATAATTTGTGCTCTGTGACCATGAGATTAATTTCCAATAAATGTACGAGTATATCGGTCTTTGAAGTCAGTAACATTACAATTGTGGCAATGCATGTATATCTTTGAAAGAAGAGAATGCAAAACAATAGCAACAAAGTATGTGCAAAAAGAGTAAAACAGTGGAAAACATTAACGGTATTTTTAATGGAAACCCTATTTTTTAGTCATGACAAAATAAATTCAGTAATATTTGCATTAGTTTTTGACCTACTTATCGCATTGACTGTTCAGTTTATGATGTTTTGAGATAAATATTGTACCGCCTTAAAATTTCAAATTATTTCCAAATATTGAAATGGAAAATCACAAATATGAATCGCGAAACTGTTTAATATAAGCCACTCAGTTATTTGTAGACATAAAAAAGTATCTTAATACGGATGACGTAATATATGATCTGGACTTGCTTTTCTCATAGCGGTGTTGTCCCCTTTTCATAGAGTCGATGGAATTATGAATCGTTTAATATACCATTATTTCACATGCAAAGTGGAATATTCTGCTTCAGTGGAATTTCCGATACGACAATAACCTGAAATACACTTCAAAACTTGTAAAAGATTACATAATAGCCAACGGAATTCAAATCTTGAAATAGGCCAGCACAATCGCCAGACCTGAATCCCATCGAAAATTTCATTGGGATTTTGAAGAGGACCTTTTCTGGTCAGAAGTTTTCCAATAACAATTGACTTTTCTAAGCCCTTATTGGCAAGCCCCTTTTGGTACCTCTCACACAAATGGACCATTTTGTACCAAAATTTAACAGCTTTTAACTTTAATGCCAGCTCATACAAAAACTTGAAATTTCGTTAAGTGTAATGCTTTTATAGTACCTAGAGTCTAGAGAAAAGTGACCGTTATTGGGACGCCCCTTTTGTTACCTCCCACACAAAGGGACCATTCTGTACCAAAAGTTAACAGATTGTAACTTTATTACGAGTGAATATAAATACTTGAAATTTTGTACGGCTTTTATAGTATCTAGAGTCCAGAGAAAAGTGACCGTTATTGGCAAGCCCCTGTTGGTACCTCTCTTATTTTGTACAAAATGTAAACAGCTTTTAACGTTAATACCTGTACATACTTTAAGGTTATGTTTTTTCGTGTTAGTTGAAAACGATTTTTCGAAGAAAAAATATTGTTTTTTTAATTATTTTAACGACTTTTACAAGTTACTTCTGTTTCCTTTAATTTAAAATACATCCGGGCTTTATCGAGCATATACTTTAAAAAGTATGGTCCAATAAATATGTTGTTTTTTTTGTGCAAGTAAAATATATGTTTTTCGTGTTTATGACACCATGTTACAAAATGTGTAACTGTTTGTATATCCCCTATATGTATATTCCGTGTATTGCTTGGCAAATAATGGTGGAGGGTCTTTCCTTAATGTACCTGAACCACCTGAAGATTGGAAACTGAAAATGTGTTTCAGAAGTATGAAATTGTGAAAATAATTATCGCTGTTAGGCAGGGAATTTCTGTGCAAAAAGAATATATTTTTTTTCATTTCGTACACCAGAATCCAAATGAATTAAATCAGCTATTGTTTATTTAGGAAAAACACCGATGGTAATTTTTAATAAACTGTTTGTATTAAATATTATCATACAAATCGGCAAAAACACGCACCGTTAATAAAATAAACAAAATTTGTATTGAATGGGGTTGAGTATTTTTGGAAAGGATTTAGAAAAAATATATACATAAGTCTGTATGTACATAAATGTACATACATACATATCTTCTTTGAATTGAAAATCCTTTGTGCATTTGTGTTTTAGAATTATTTTTAACGCGATAAATGGCGAATTGGTAAAGTTATTTGCAAATTCGAATTTCCACAACGGTTTTACAGAAATATTCAATTTATGTGTGCTTTGTCTTGAAAATAGTTTGTAAGTATGATTCTATTCTATCTATGAGACTCATTTTGTCGATGATAAAGTCTCCAAGATAAAGTAAAATATGCCAGCCCTAGAATGTAGTTTGTGACCCTAATATTGGTACGTTTGGAACTATTAACATACGAGTATAAACAAATGTCTATACATTTATAAATATATAGGTATGTATGTTGATATTTATGTACATACCTTCGTATATAGGTAGCTTAAGAAATTGTCACTGATTAGTTTGACTTAATTGGAGACGATTGCAGTTGATTAGATAAACGTACGACGACAACGGCGACACAGACGCCACAATAGCCGCAATTGATTGAGGATATTCCTGAGCAGTACTTTTGGTCGGCGAACTAGCCAATCGCGCATATTTATACAACAGTGGAACTTCTTTTTCATGAACAATTGCAATCTATAAATTGTAGCTGTTATTACAGAACCTCTACGAGTATTTAAAAAGGGTGTTTTTAAATTTTTAAAAATAAAAAAAATTTAATATCAATTAAACTGATTTTATTGGATAGCACTACACTCTGAAAAAATCGTTTCTGTAGTATATTGAAACGATGAATAATAATAATTGAAATGGTATAATCTTGTATCAAACTAAATTACTTGGAGGATTGACAACTAATGATGTATTGGAATACTCAAAAATTTAAATGATTGATTTTAAACAGAAGTTAATGCTGCATTTGGTATCATAAGTGGAATGTACAAATCGAAACCCAGAAAAAATTAAAACAGAATTTCGAAAAAGTCAGCAAAAGTTTTGAAAATCGTTTTTAAATAAAATATTGGAGAAGTGCGTAAACAATAAATGTATTTGTATTTAAACACATATTTTATTTGAGAAATTTAGTTTACAAATATATTTTGTTGTAATATATTAATATATACGTTCCAAATATATTTTATTGATTTTCGAGTTCTGAAGAAGGTAGAGGGGTGTCTATCGAAACTGGAGTCAAGCAATACTAAGCAATTAAAACTCTCTCTCCAAATTGTGTACTTGTTTCTATTACTTTTTTGCAATAGACAGAAAGTAACTGAAACGTATGATCTCGAACCGAATAAATTCTGACTGAATAATAAAAGCACAGACCAACAATAAATAACAACAACACAAAACTAATTTGCTCAGAAATATAAAATATTTAAAATGTTCGTGTTCCAAATATATTTTCTTTCGATTCAAACATATCAAAAAGACGATTTTGCCCCGTGTATGCAACAACAAACTATTACTATATTATTTTATGAAACCAAAACCAACAATATATTTATGGTATTTTTTTTTACATTTAATTTTCATGGAAGTTACCTTTAGTATTTGGGCCATATTTTTGAAATATAATCCCTGAAATAGAGCCATTAAAATAAAAGAAAATTATGAGGGCAACAAATACTGGGAATATAACATTCACGTACACGAGGCAAAATCGCCTTTTTTGATACGTGTGAAAATACATATACTTGGAACACAAATTTTGCCTACGTGAAATCTATTCTACTCTACGGGTCTGAAGCCTGGTTAATAACAACAAATACCACCAACAAACTGCATTCATTTATCAAAAAACGTCTACGAAGCATAATGAAAATATGGTTGCCGCAACTAATATCTAAGGAGAGACTATGGTCTATAACGGGTCAGCAACACGTTCGTAAAGATATCACCAAAGAAAATACGGTTGGCTGGGCCATACACTACGAAAGAGCGAAGATGAAATATCTCATTCCGCACTGCAGTGGAACCCACAATAAAGAAGCACGAGTCTATAAAAAACAAATATCAATATTGATCAGCTAAGACACCTAGCTAATAACAGAGAATCTTGAAAATTCCTTGTAAATAGAGTCATAATAATTAATATTAATAACGAATCGAGTAACAAAAAACGAAGTCTTAAAGAAGAATGAATCTAGATCGACAATTTATTAGTACAGCGAAAAACCGAAAAATCGCATATTTGGGATAAATCAAACAATTCTCAATGGAAAAACTGAATGGCCCGCCAAATGTAGAAAAGAAATTTCATAGCTAAAGAATATCCAAGACTGGACCGGTTACCGTGATGAAAGGAACCTACTGAATGCTGAATGAATTTCACTGAATTTCATAGCTAAAGAATATCCAAGACTGGACCGGTTACCGTGATGAAAGGAACCTACTGAATGCCGCCAAAAACAGACAACTCGCAACAGTATAAAAAACTGTAAAAATTAACAATATATACATATTTTTTTGTAAAGCAATATTATTGTATGGTCGCTTATATCCGAATATCGGATGAGCAAATAACATAAGAAGAATAACGGCTGGCCCATCTAACGTTTTCTTTTTGAACTACGTCGCGGCTGCGATTTGACTACGTTGGACTTTTTTTGTGGGGAGCCGTTAAGGATAAGTGGTACGACAACCATCCAGAAACGATTCATGATTTAAAACCCGAATTTTAGCCATACGAGGGCCACACAATCGAAAAGGTGTTGAAAAATTGAGTAGACACGGAATGGGACACTGCAAGGCCAGCCGCGGCAGCCATATGAATGAAGTGGTGTTCCATCATTAACCGGAATGTTAGGGCATTTCAATAAAGGCAAAATCATAGAAAAATATGTATACGCCTATTTATACCCTCACTTTAGTGTGACGAGGGTATATATCATTTGCTACAGAAAAAAGTGTAACACGTCGAAGGAGTGACCTAAGACCCCAAGTATGTTCGGAGGAAATCCGTTTTGGGTCATTTTAAGTCGAATGAGCAATGTCCGTCCGTCTGTCTGTCTGTCTGTCTGCTGGCTGGTGCGCACGATAACTCTCGAAAGGATTAACCGATTGACCTCAAATTTGGTATGTGGTAATATTTTTTTCTATCTCCGGCTAAGTTCGAAGATGGGCCATATTGGTCCACTCCTTCTAGTACCTCCCCCACAAAGGGTTAAAATGTTGTGAAATATTGATTCTTTAATAACTGCTATACTACTTATTCGAATCTTTTGAAATTTCACACATAGTATTAGCTTATTAGTCGCTATCAACTCGAGAAAAATGGGCGAAGTCGCCACGTCCCTTTTGGTACCTCCCACACAAATGCACCATTTTGCACCAAAAGTAACCAGCTTATAACATTAATAACAGTGTATAAAAATACTTGAAATTTTGTACAGTATTATGCTTTTATATTGCCTACAGTCCAGGGAAAAATGGGTGTTGTTGCCACGCCCCTTTTGGTACCTCCCACACAAAGGTACCTTTTTGCACCAAAAGTTAACAGCTTATAACATTAAAACCAGTGAGGGTATACCTTAGTCGGTTTACCCGACTGAAACTTTCTTACTTGTTTATTAATAATTTTACAAAGTAACTTTTCCGTGTAACTTTTACTACAACATATATTTGCGAACTAATTTTCTCCAAATATATTTTGTTTAAAAAAGATTTTCAAAACGCTGCAGACTTTTCGAATTTCATTTTTAATTTTTCATTGACATTGTTTTAAAACATTAGTTTTCAATATCTACATATCGTCCCCTCAAGAAAACAATAGCGTATACGCATATCCAAATTTTTTTAATAGTGTAAATATTTAATATATTATATTATAATATGGTACTTTGATCCAAATTATACACAATTAACGCACTTTTAGACTAATAGAATCTCATCTGGATGTAGCCTGATTATTTCACCACATATTAAAATGACAAGAAATTGAAAACGTCGATTCTCTTCTATTTCATAATTTCACAAAAACTTCAAACGTGATTTTCTCGAAACTACAAAAAAATTATACACTATTCTTTTATTGAGGGGACGATATGGGTCAGAATATTTAATATCGACCTATGTAAAGGGTTTTCCAACAATTATTGTGGTATTCAAAGAAAAATTCAATTTTTTCAGATAAATGATCGGATGTTTATTTCATAATAAAGAGAAGGTATGCCGTTAATAATGAAAAACGCCAAGCTTACAGGACCATAACCATTTCATTAAATTTTCCATAACAAAATCGCAAAGTGGCTGTCCTATGTCCTCGATAGCCTCACGAATTCTATCTTTGAGGTCTTGAATCGACGCTGGGCTGTTGGCGAAGAAAGAAGTCGCAAGGAGTTAAATCACAAGATCTCGGTGGCCAATTGTGATCATCTCTTCGAGAGATAACACGGTCCGGAAACTTTGCCGTAACAGAGCAATGGTTTCGTTGCTTGTGACACGTAGCGCCGTCTTGTTGAAAGTAAACGTTGTCCAGATCAATACCATCCAACTCGACCATAAAAAATCATTAAACATCTCTCCATAGCGCAATACATTCACCGTAACTGTTGATCCAACCTCATTTTCGAAAAAGTAGGTCCAATGAACCCGCCTGAATTTCAATCGCATTTCAATTGATGTATTTCAATTGACCTTTTGGAATCTTCGAATTTCAATTGATCTTAGTCGAAATTGAATTGATTTTTTTCGAATTGCAGTGGAAATGGTGTAGTTTCCTAGGAAGAAAAAATCTATTAATAAATGTATAAATTATGGCCCATATTGTAAAAGTAGTGGAAATTAAAAAAACATTTCTCATATTTATTTGCCATTTTGCCCTTAGACTATGAAAGCATTACACTGTACACAATTTCAAGCGTTTGTATGCGTAGGAATTGAATTTATAAGCCGTTGACTTTGTGAGCAAAATGTTCCACTTGTATGGGAGGTACCAAAAAAGGCGTGGCAATAACGCCAATTTGTTACGGACTTTAGGTATTATAAAAGCATTATACCTAGGGTAATCAAAAAACGGACCGGTTAACCGGTTAATCGGTTTCTCTTTAAAAACCGCCTATCGGTTTCCGGTTTTTCTGCTTTTTTCGAATAACTCGAACAGTCGGTTTTTTCAACTCGGTTTATTCGACTTTTCGGTTTTTTGAAACCATTATAAAATGATAAAGAAAATATTATTTTTGAAACGGGAACCTACCTAAAATTTTGAAAACATGCAGTTTTATATGTATTTATACTGTTTACATTGCTAACTTCTCTATTGACTTCGTCTGCATATTTTATCAATGGTCTTATTGCGGTATAGAAATTAATTAACAATCCTTTCTAATTGAAATGTAGGTATAAATAAAAATACATATGTTCAGTTTCACATTTCAAGAAGTTTTCATCTCTATAGTATGCTCAAGGCAGAATCCGCTACTTCTGATAATATATGTATATAATCGGTTTGCCATTTATATGATGCTATAAGCTAAGATTTTGACGATCTTCACTATTAGTCAAGTTTTATAAAAATCATAATCAATTTTTTTGAAAGAAATCTCTTTAAAAATTGATCATAAATATTACAAATATTGCACAGATTATAATATTATATCATAAACGAAATTGGAACAATTACCTATTATAAACAAAAACTTGAAGTGTTTTAAATAAAATTTTCAAATAAATCTTAATTTAATTGGAATATGGTTACATATTGAATTTGCACTACGCTTATTTTACGTCATCTAACAAAATGTTGAGCATTATTTATCCATTTTTATTAAAAAGAAAAACCGAAAACAACCGGTTCACCGGTTTTTTTATTTTCGGTTAAACCGAAAACCGGTTTTAGAGTTAACTTAATTTTCGAAGAAACCGAAAACCGCATTTTCAAAATAACCGGTTTTTTGATCACCCTAATTATACCTCAAATATTATGGGGGTATACAAATATGCTTTGTTGATATTCTCTTACTTGTACTAAAAATATGGTCCATCTTCCAAGAAAATCTGAATTTTAAGAAAAATATATTTATATTATTTGTTTATTTATTATCAATTAAATTCTTATTAGGTTCATGCCCATACGTTCGCTTTTGAGAGGTTTCACTGTTCTTAGCTGCACATACATATTTAATTTCTTCCGAAGTCGGTCAGAAACTCTGCACAAGTAGCCGATTCTGATGCCGACTTTGTTTCGAAATTGTTCAGAAAACCATGTGAGCGGTTTACACGACTTCGGTAACTTTTGTCTTGGGAAATTCGGTTGATTGTGCAAAGTTGTCGGACACATCTCTGTCAGAAATCTGAAGAAAAATCGGAGGGAAATTCGGAAGGATTTTTCGACTAGTTTCAGTTAAGTCGGCCTTAAGTCTAATAAAATAGTCGAAAATGGTCCGAATTTCCGACTGGTTTCTGGAAATTTGTCCGATTTTTCGGACCTATTTCGGAAGGAAGTCGAACAAAACATCCGAATTTGGTCTGACTTCTCCTACATTTTTCTGACCATCTGTCCGATTTGTCGGCCCAATTTCGGAAAGAAGTCTAACCAAACATCCGAATTTGGTCTAATTTGTCCGACCGGTTTCTGACTAATGGTTCAACTTTTCTGAATAAATAAATAAAATAATAATGATAATAAAAATAAAAATAAATAATAATAAATAAATAAATATAAATAAATGCTTATCCGCGACATGTTAATTGTTTTGTGGCACAATTGAAAATGAGAGGTGATGTAAGAAAATAAACAAAAGAATGTATGCAAAACAACAAGAACCAGTTCTTGCTATTCCATGAAAATTAACAGTTAGATATGTTGCGGGAATTGAATTGTTTGCACATGGTTACTGAAATAAAACAAGACAAAAATTTCGTTTCGAAAAGAAAAAACACCATTCGAGAATGTGCAGAAACGTCGTATAATTCTCGATCATGAAAAAAAAACAATAAACACTTTAGATAATGTGCAGAAACGTCGAATAATTCTCGGTCAAGAAAAAGAACATAAAATCCCTTTCGAGAATGTGCAGAACCGTCGCATATTTCTCGATTAAGAAAAATAAACAAGAAATCCCCTCCGAGAATGTGCAGAAATGTCGTGTAAATCTCGTATGGAATTTTAGAGAATGTGCAGAATTGTCTGACCGATATTGTACAGAAAAGCGTTTAAATGTCTAAAGGAAATTTAGACAATTCGGCTGAATGTCTAATGAAACTTACGAGAATTTGCCGACGTCCGACACGTCGGAAATAATTGTTTACTGGGTAGCTGTTTAAGTAGGTATGTATGTATTTGTAGCTAAACACAATAGTCTGATTCACAAACGTCTGATTTGACTATTTGCGTTTTCATGAGCATTTTGATTAATCGGTCACCTGAAAATACTAGAATTGAGATATAATACTCGTACTACGATGAGTACTAGCAAGTTCTTTTGCACAAAGCATAATTGGACAACTCAAGTGAACAACAAATGTCGTTTTAATCGCTATTCCACTTCAAAAGAATTTAAACATGTTTAGTGGGATGGTACATTTGGTGGTGGGGGGTAGAATTGCAAAGAAAAAACTATCCACTAAACACGCAAACGAATAATCTCGTATATTTATTATTGAGAACGAATGTATGTATGTATGTATTTCGCCAGATGTCGTTACAATATAATTTACCTTAGATTAGCAATTTAATTTTCCTTAATTAAATATCCGAGAATACTTATGGATGTTGCTTTTAATATAGTATCTCTCTCGCACTAAATAAACCATTTTCAAAAGTAATTAAAAAAATCGTTAAAAAATTACGTGTATTCAATAAGAAAGTTATTATTACAAGCACTTCTACACTGAAAAAAAATTTGTCATAAAATTAAAGAAATGCTCCAAAGACATCCTTAGTCTTCAAAATAAGTACATTTTGTACTTAAAAGTAAGACAATTTACTTAAAATTATGTAAATTACTCAATATTATTGAAATTATCTATATTTTAAGTACAAAATGTACTTATTTTGAAGACTAAGGACGTCTTTGGAGCATTTCTTTGATTTTATGACAAATTTTTTTTTCAGTGTAAGAAAACTAAAGAGGAGAAATTACATTTTGGTCCCCAGAGGAGTATATCGTTAGCCACATAAAGACACATAGGAGAAACTCTTTAAATTTGTGTCCCCTTTTTTCATTTAAATTAATTCAATATATTTTAAGTTTTTTACCGTTCATAACATTATAACTAAACGAAATATCGAACACAAGACTCCAATCCTTCTACTTATTTTAAGGTCATCTATTAAAAAACAAGTAAGAAATTTCAGTCGGGTAAACCGACTAAGGTATACCCTCACTTTGTGAGCAATGTAGATATGAACTGGTATACGAGTATGTACTAATATTATGAGCTATTTAATTTTGGTATGTCTTAGATCTTTTGTATTGGAGGTACTACAGCGGATGTGGTGATAACTCCAATTTTTAACAGGACTGTAGGAATTTTATAAACTGTGCAATAATTTTTAATATTTATATGCATTGGTATTCACTATAACTATATAATCGATTAACGTTTTGTACAAAATGGTACATTTGTGTGGGTACCAGTCGGGGCGTTATAATAACGCCTATTTTTCCACAGACTGTATATAGTATAAAAACCTTACAATGTACAAAATGTTACGTATTGGTATGGATTAGTATTAAAGCTATACGCTGTTAACTTTTTGTACAAAATAGTCCATTTGTGTGGGAGGTACCAAAGGGGGCGTGCCAATAACGACCACTTTTCACTGGTATTTAGGTACCATAAAGGCATTACACTGTACAAAATTTCAAGTAATTGTATGAAGTGATATTAAAGCTATAAGCAGTTACATTTTGGTGCTAAATGATCCATTTGAGTGGCGTGGCAACTTCACCCTTTTTTCTCGAGGTGATAGCGACTGTTAAACTCATACTATTTGTGGAATTTCAGAACATTAGACTATGTAGTAAATGAGTTTGTTCACTAAATGTTAACCCTTTGTGGGGGAGGTACTAGAAGGAGTCGACCAATATGGCCCATCTTCGAACTAAGCCTGAGATAGAAAAAAATATTACCGCATACCAAATTTGAAGTCAATCGGTTACTCCATTCGAGAGTTATCGTGCGCACCAGTCAGCAGACAGACAGGCTTAAAATGACCCAAAACGGATATCCGCGAACATACTTAGGGTCTTAGGTCACTCCTTTAATGTGTTACACTTTTGGCCCGTAGCAAATTATATATATCGTATCACTAAAGTGAGGGTATAATGAGTCTGATCGCGGCGGCGCCTCGGGTATAATACAAATTAAATCTTGAAAATTATGGGTGGTAAATATTTTCTGAGCCTAATATGAGCATATTAAATCCCGTAGTTCCGTCCTGACAATCCCAAGCCCAATATTCAAAATGAAACTCGGTATTAAATTTCTACACTGTGCGATGGCGGCCGAAGTTGAAAAGAAATAACAAGTCATCATCACTTGTCGGCTAAAATATAAAGATGTACCTTTGAATATGTTGTACGCAGGTCTTAATGACTTTGTTAACTTATCGTTCAGATTATTCATTTAAAGAGCAAAAAATACTTGGTCATTTTACGGCTTTACTGTTAAAAAGTGAAATGCGGAATTTTGAAAAGGCGTTAAAGATTAACAAATGTAGTTCTTATCAAAACATATCCTAATCGCATTTGGAATATTTTTCATACGAGTAAAGAAACGCAGTGCATCGAAGGAATGACTCAAATCTGTGCATTTTAAAGTTCATTGTGCCTTATCTGTCTGGCTGACGGGTAGTAAAGTTGGGACAATTACTTACAATTTACCTACCTTATACATACAAGAACTTCAATGAATTCCCCACAGATTATTTTTTTGTTTATTTTCATTAGTTTAGATTAGTTAATTTTAAAAAAATTGGCCAAATAATTAGTTGGCACGATTCGTTATCACCTCAGCCCAACGCCTAACGAATAATGGAGCAATGACACACAAATCGAAAAGTTCAAAGCGTAAACAATGGACTTTATAAAGAGTTATCGAAAAGTGGAATAAATAAAGGAAAAAAAATAGACGCGTGAGTAAGGTACTTACACCCAAACACATAAAATTTCATCAGATAGTACAGTGGAGTATTTTTACACCGATTTTCATTTGAAACGAACAGTTTTTCAGATCACAACGATTTTGGTTCAGATTTTCATAAAATCTTAGCTGTTATAACGAACTATATTTCTTGTCCCATTTCTCAGTTTTCTTTAATTTTTCAGCGGTTATAACGAATTTTCAAAGCAGTTCGAAAAACGTAAAAAAAATAACCTTTTCATTTAAATCAACTTTTGAACCATAATTCTACCAGTGTGTGTGAATATTTTTATATTCAAAAATTCAAAATATTGTTGGTCTGTTGTTTTGTTATTCAGTCAGAATTTATATTTTTGGTTTGAGACCATATGTTCCATTTACTTTCTGTCTATTCCAAGAAAGTAATAGAAACAAATACAAAAATTGGTAGAGAGTTTTAATTGCTTGGTAGAATTGACTGCAGTTTCGATAGACACCACTCTATCATCTTCAGAATTCAGTAGCAATAGTGTATGTCTTTAACTTAAATCAGCTGAAATACTTGAGGAAGCAGTAAATTGAATTTAACAAGAACTGCTAACCAAACCCGTATTTTGCCGAACTAAGTCAACATACTAAAACTCTCATACCAATACATTTTCGTTTTTTTTTTTTTTTTTTTTTTGCTTGGGTTCGCATCGCGAACCGCGAAAACAAATGTAGTTTTGTCAACGGCTAATGCCGACGTCATCGTACCTCATGTGTTTGTATGTGTTGTTGTTATTTATTGTTGGTCTGTTGTTTTGTTATTCAGTCAGAATTTATATTTTTGGTTTGAGACCATATGTTCCATTTACTTTCTGTCTATTCCAAGAAAGTAATAGAAACAAATACAAAAATTGGTAGAGAGTTGTAATTGCTTGGTAGAATTGACTGCAGTTTCGATAGACACCACTCTATCATCTTCAGAATTCAGTAGCAATAGTGTATGTCTTTAACTTAAATCAGCTGAAATACTTGAGGAAGCAGTAAATTGAATTTAACAAGAACTGCTAACCAAACCCGTATTTTGCCGAACTAAGTCAACATACTAAAACTCTCATACCAATACATTTTCGTTTTTTGCTTGGGTTCGCATCGCGAACCACGTATGAGAGTTTTGGTATGAGAGTTTTAGTATGTTGACTTAGTTCGGCAAAATACGGGTTTGGTTAGCAGTTCTTGTTAAATTCAATTTACTGCTTCCTCAAGTATTTCAGCTGATTTAAGTTAAAGACATACACTATTGCTACTGAATTCTGAAGATGATAGAGTGGTGTCTATCGAAACTGCAGTCAATTCTACCAAGCAATTAAAACTCTCTACCAATTTTTGTATTTGTTTCTATTACTTTCTTGGAATAGACAGAAAGTAAATGGAACATATGGTCTCAAACCAAAAATATAAATTCTGACTGAATTCAAAATATTTTCTATATTTTAACATCCTCTTACCACAAGGACATATATTTTCATGCTACTATTGTGAAGAGGATTAGCAGAGCTTTTCATTGAAATTAATATCTTTAAAATATGTACGTGATGAGGTAAAGAAGATGTGAACATTTTAACACATGGTAATTTTCAGAACTTTTAGAGTACTGTACACAAAAACTACAATAGATTTAGAAAAAAATGCATACAAAAAATGAATTATTGTGCAAAATTTAATTAAAATCAAAAGGAGTCATTTTTTAAAAGTGTAATTTGTGATTCATTTGCTTTGGAATTACCGCTTACGAAAAAGCCATTTTTAGACAAAATAACGCAAATTTCGACCATTAGCAAAATTGAATTTTTATTGTAATTTTTGTCAATTTCTTCAAAATTTAATTTTTTCACAAATTTGTCTATAAAATGTATTCCACGCAGGGATCCCAACTTTTTCTGAAGCAAAAGCGTAACGAAAAATTTAAAAAGCGTAAAAAACCACAAAATTTTTTTTAATTAGAAAACTTTTTATGTATTTTATGATAAAAATTTCTTTATTCAAGGCACTTTGGTATAACAGTAAACAAAAATTGATAGTCCAAACAAAAAATATATATTGTATACATATATATAATATAATGTATATATATACATATCAAGCCAAGATGGCTCAATTAATAATTAAATGGACATACGAATTTTTTGACTCAAGGTGGATTTTTTGCACATTTTCTATACTTTTTTCTCGGTAAACCGTACGGAATATCTCTTTTGTGTCTGAAGCAAATTACATATTGAATACGAGAAAAAAATGCCGAACAAATCTATCCGAGAAAAGTGCATCCAGTGCCTTAAAAATCTTTTGTTGGGCGGAGCCATTTGGTGAAATTAGGATCTTTCTCCCTATATAAGTTACCAGCTTATTACTTTAATACCAGCGCATACAAATACTTGAAATTTTGTACAGTATAATGTTTTTATAGTACCTAGAGTCCAGAGAATGGGCGTTATTGGTATGCCCCTTTTTGTACCTCCCACGCACATTGAACTGTACAAAAGTTAACAGATTTTATCTTTAATACCAGTGAATATAAATACTTGAAATTTTGTACGGTGTAATGCTTTTATAGTATCTAGAGTTCAGAGAAAAGTGGCCGTTATTAGCAAACCCCTTTTGGTACCTCCCACACAAATGGACTATTTTGTACCAAATTTAAACAGCTTTTAACTTTAATAGCATTACATACTTTAAAGTTATTGTATTCAATTTAAATTGATAATAATTTAATTACAACAACAAAACCTATTTACGAATATTTTTTGGGACTCAAGGTGAGGTGATTCATAAGTCGGTTTACCCGACTGAACTTTCATACTTGTTGAAATTGCACTTTTACTTTAATACCAGTGCATACAAGGCTATGTTGAGGTTGAAGACATGGTCTTACACTTAAGCCAGTGGTTCGGCCTGTAATGCGCCAGTGCATATAAAGACTTGAAATTTTGAACAGAGTAATTTTATAGTACAAAAAATCCAGTGAAAAATGTGCGTTATTGCCATGCGCCTTTTGGCACCATTTTGTACGACAAGTTAACAGTTTATATCATGAATACCAATGCATATAAATACTCAGAATTTTTGCACAGTGTATAGTTTTTAAAATTCATATAGTCCTGTTAAAAATGGGAGTTATGACCACATACCTCTCATACGAAAAGAGGCAAGACATAACAAAACAAGTAAGAAAGATTCAGTCGGGTAAACCGACTAAGGTATACCCTCACTTTGTGAGTAATGTAATATATAACATTACACCAATAAATCTGTCAATTTGTGTGGGAGGTACCAGAAGGGGTTTTCCAAATACACATATTTTCCGGTAAACAGTACATTCTTAAATACATTGCAGTGTGCTGAACTATAAGCTTATATGTGCACTGGTATATTAAAGTTACGAGCTATGTAATTTTGGTATGATTTGGTCATTTTGTGCGGGAGGTACAAAAAGGGGCGGGGAGATAACGCCCACTTTTTACAGGACTATATGCACTATAACAGCATTACACTGTACAAAATTTCAAGTATTTGTATGCACTGGTATTAAAGTTACAAGCCGTTTACTTTTAGTACGAAACGGTCCATTTGTGTGGGAGGTACCAAAAGGGGCTGTACAATAAAGCCCATTTTTTACCGGACTATAGGCGCTACAAAAACATTATACTGTAGAAAATTTCAAGCATTTTTATGCACTTGTATTAAAGTTATAAGCAGTTAAATTTTGATGCAAAATGGTCCATTTGTGTGGGAGGTACCAAAAGGGGCATGCCAACTTCACCCATTTTTCTCGAGTTAATAGCGACTAATATACTAATACTATGTGCAAAATTTCAAAAGATTCGAATAAGTAGTATAGAAGTTATTAAAGAATCAATATTTCACTAAATTTTAACCCTTTGTGTGGGAGGTACCTGAAGGAGTAGACCAATATGGCCCATCTTCGAACTCATCCGGAGATAGATCAAAATATTACCACATACCAAATTTGAAGTCAATCGGTTACTCCTTTCGAGAGTTATCGTGCGCACCAGCCAGCAGACACACAGACAGACAGACAGACAGACAGACGGACAGACGGACAGACGGACGGACATTGCTCATTCGACGTAAAATGACCCAAAACGGATTTCCTCCGAACATACTTAGGGTCTTAGATGACTCCTTCGATGTGTTACACTTTTTTCCGTAGCAAATGATATATACCCTGGTCACACTAAAGTGAGGGTATAATTAAATAGCTCATAATATGAGTACAATATACCACTGCATATTTACGTTGCTTACAAAGTTAGGGTATACCTTAGTCGGTTTACCCGACTGAAATTTCTTATTCCTTAGACAATTTTCATTTAGCGCGCTAAATAAATGGCATTTATCCGCCTACCGAACTCGAGAAAAAAGCGCAATTTCCACTAAATTGTATAGCCAAATGCAAATTCCACGAATATTTTTTTAGAAAAATACAATTTCAATGAAAATTGTTATCCCATCACCTTAGAGAGGAGGATATATATCATCCGTCCGTCCGTCTGTGTGTCTGTCTGCTGGCTGGTGCGCACGATAACTGTCGAAAGGAGTACCCGATTGACTTCAAATTTGGTGTGCGGTAATATTTTACTCTATCTCCGGCTAAGTTCAAAGATGGCCCATATTGGTCCCCTCTTTCTAGTGCCTCCCCCACAAAGGGTTAACATTTATTGAAATATTTATTCTTTAATAACTTATATACTCCTTACTCCAATATACTAAAATTCCAACAATTAATTAAGTCCGATCCGGAATATATCATTGTTTTAATGCACAATACCCTTAATAATAATATTTTTTCTCTTTTAAAACTAGGCATACACAAATTAACGATTAATGTATCATTAGATCAAGGACAAGTTACTTTAGATCAAGGAAAATTGTTCAAATAATATATAAATTGTTGTTATTTTAATGCAAAATGTGCTTGAGTGAATGGAAGGTCCCCTACTTGATTTAAGCTTTGTGTCGTCCTTAACCTTATGACTATTTTTTTAGGGTGAAGCATAACACTGTTTCGATGTTTAGAACTACAAAACTCCGTCGCAATTGTTGCGAAGCCAATGCAGCCATTCCATTGTGAAATATATCCTTAATTAAGGACTGGGGATTTGTTTTAATCCCAATTAGTGTGGAAATGACAATTGACCGAATGTATTGTTAAATTTACTTCGCCAATAAAAAAGATGATGACACAAAGATACTTTTACTTCTATATTTTCTTCTGTGTATGTGAAGGTCACTTAGTAAGTTGACGAGCGAATACCGCCACGAGTCGAAGAAATGAGATAACAAAAATAAACGAATATTTTCTCCCATTTTTAGGCCTGAATATGTCTTCAGTACGCTTTGGGGATAGGGGAAACATCAGAGACCGCCATCGTTAATGTTATTAGAATTCTCATTCCCAATCGAATCCAATGGAAACGTCAACCAAGTTGAGGCACAACAAATGAACAACTGTGACGTCATTGGGGAAATGATGTGACTATCTCACATATCCACAACCACGGACCACAGCTCCAGGCAGCGCACCATAGACTCCCTTAGCACCACCATCAACAATAACAGAAAACTGAAAACATACAACTGCAACTTGTTGGGTGAGTGTAAGCGTGAGCATAAGCGTGATAGATGGATGGATGAGTGTGTGTGTCTGAGAGAGAGAGGTTACAAGTTAAAATTTAATGACGTACATTGATGATAGTACAACCTCATCGATTTATGCACTATGACGTCATTAATTTCATCTTCGCTCTCCGATACCATGTAAAATCTAAAAGAGATTGCAGAGAGATGGGTAATTAAAAGAGAGAGATTTGAGCACTGCAAGTTAGGGGTGCATGACTGGGGTTACCACAGCAACGACTTTTTGAAATATGAAATTTTTCGACATTGAAGCATTTATCGTTTTAGAGACATGTTAAAACTTTACATATTTGCTACACAGCGTAAAAAATACTTAGAAAATTCGACAACATGTGTGAACAATTTGAAGGTTTTATTTATGTATTTACATATGGCTTATTCTTTTTTGTGGTCTGTTCTCGGTGCTAACGGGAACTCGTTTTGTAAGCTGTTGTACGGTGCTAGAAGATCCAGGTACATACATATCATGGCAAAAGCAAAACATTTTCTAAAAAGATATTACGAAACATACATATCGTCGCCTCAATAAAGGAATAGTGCATAATTTTTTGTCGTTAATATATTTTTAATAAAAAATTAAAAAAAGTTATGAAGAAATATTTAAAAAATATGGCAACTACAGCAATTATTCGGAAGCCTCTCGAAAAAAGTAGTAGAATTGCGGTGCACCTCATAATTCGATACCGGATCATCCAAATAATAAATAAATGTATTTATTTTTATTTAGTTTTTGAGTTAGACTTCGAAAACGTGGTTGTGGGAAAAGCGTACGAAGAGCGGTTGCTACAACTGCTGTATCTCCGTCAGTTTTGCTCCGATTGTACGAACTGCTTTAGAATTGCCCCAAAATATACAGTCGAGTACGCTTACTTAAAACAAACACTGACGGACTAAGCAACGGTTTGTACAATTAGGTTTAAATAATCATAAAAATCACATTCTCAATATCGATACCTCCATCGCAAACGATGCAGAGTAAAGTCAGTAAGTTTTTCAGTAGAGTTTGAGATATTTTGAATTTAAACTTAAACAATTACCAAATTTCAGTCGGGTAATCCGGTAAGTTTCGTTTCTGCAAAAGTATACAAATTACACTGTTTCAAGTATTTGTATGCACTGGTATTAAAGTTATAAACTGTTAACTGTTAACTTTGCTATTAATCAATAAACAAATTTCACCAGCCCAGAAACAGAAAGTAATGTTCGTTGGCAACCCTGCAAATGAGCAGCCAAGTACCAGTTGTACCAGGCAGAGTATCTGTAAAATGTAACTGTCCTTTAGTTCCATTTGGGGGTTCATAGAGATTGGTTCGTATAGAAAATCCAATTCGCGCAACGTCATTCATTGTACGTTTCAACAAAACACACAGATTTTACATAGAAAGCAAATAAATAAACAGCAACAAAAAAGCAAATAATGTTTTTTAAAATAAAAGTGTAAAAAAGAAGAAATAAAGGCATACAAAAAAAAACAATAGAAAAACTAAAATTTAGAGAATCAGGTGAAGAAAAAAGTGTAGATATATGTCCTTAAACTTGTGGTTACTAAGTTAGTACGAAGAAGAAAACGAACAAAAATAAAAGAAAACTCCGTTGTTGTGTTGCCTCCATATTTCCGCAGACAATGTGGCACATGCGTGAGCGATGGCGATTGTGAATTCGAGTGATGTGATTGTGTGTGTACAACAAAACAAAATACCAGCAAATAACAGCAACAATAACAACAGAAATGGCAGCAAAATGTTGCACAAAACACTTTTGACCAAATTATGCTCAAAGTAATCATCAGTTACTTTTTGGAAATGTCTATTGTTGATGGCGGGGAGGTGTGGGGGTTTGTGTTTGTTTGAAAGGGCTCTAGTCCCCAATGAGTCTCCCCAATGCGTCCCCTGCCACCAACGAGACAATCTCTCCCTCTGCACCACTTCACTGGTGGCTATCTGGCGTTCCCATCTACGTTTCGGGGATTATTTACATTTTAGCATTGGAATTCTGCCCTAATTGTCCCCAGAAAATGAATAGCAGGGCTTTATGAACGCTTACCAACAATAGGACATTAAAGAACTATAAAACAAAGCCCTGTCACCCACTGTGTACAGTGATTGGATATAAATCAAAGTGTCCCTCGAAGCTTATCGGAGGCACACAAGCATGTATTTAAATTTAAGATATTGGAAATTTCATAAAAAGGTTTGCTCAAAACTGTTGGCGTCGCATGATAACCATTGTAAAGGTTAAATATATATGTGATTTTATGCCAAGTGCGGCAATTTTTAAAACTGGTGTCTTCTGATCGGGATAAAACGTTCACCATGGTTAGAGCCTTTGGACAGTAGTTATGACACAAAATTTCAACGAGATCGGTTAATGACTGTCCGAGTTGGATGGTGTTGTATTTAGAAAATTGTTTTCAAAGTGTTCCCGAAAGCTCGTACATCAATCTTTTGTAACAAAAATTAAAATAATCCCAAAAATATTTGTTTTGCGAAATTAAAATTTTTAGATTTAATTTTTTTTGGTTCAAACGAAAGCTTGGGCCATTTCCTTTAAGAGCTTTGTAGTCTATTAGTGGAATGGGACTTATTTATCTATCAAATCATCCTTGATCTGAAATAAATTTTATTTCTTCAAAAAGATATAACATTTAATAATTTTGGTTCCAAATATATTTTTTCCCGTTTATGAAAAATAGTTACATTTCCACTGTTTCAAGTAAGATGAAAATGGTATATTTTAAGCTGATTTTGATTTTTAGCAAACCATGCATTCACGCCGAAAAAATCGCTTCCTTAGTATATTGTCCCAAGCATATTCTGCGTGAAACATACATACGGGCAAATCCTGCGACGAACGCTACATTCATACGCGTTTTCTGCTTAAAATATAACAATTTTTTGGTATTTCAAAAGAGATACATTCAACTTATACAAGATATGTTCCTTTACTTTTTTTATAGTAAAACTAGCAAAAGAGAAATAATTCAAATTCTCTCTGAGTAAACATGTTTTAAAAAAGAACGGGAACGGAAATCTACACCATTTTCAATTGTAATTCGAAAAAAGTCAATTGAAATTCGAAGATTCCATTTGAAATTCGAAAAATATCAATTGAAATTCGAATATTCCATTTGAATTTCGAAAAAGGTCAATTGAAATTCGAATATTCCATTTGAAATTCGAAAAAGGTCAATTGTAATTCGAAAAACATCACTTGATATTCGAAGAACATCAATTGAAATTCGAAAAACATCAATTGGAATTCGAAACACATCAATTGAAATTCGAAACACATCATTTGAAATTCGTAAAATTGCAATTGAAATTCGTAATACGTCAATTGAAATTCGAATTTTTCCATTTGAAATTAGTAATATACCAATTGAAATTCGGAAAACATCAATTGAAATTCGAAATTCATCATTTGAAATTCGAAAAACGTAAACAAAATCAATGCTGTATATTAGATGGGGCAGCATTTAAGTGATACAATTTGTCTGTGTTAAAACTTTAATATTAAAATATTTAAATATGTTTTGTTTCAAATAATTTTGAATAAATATTCATAAAAGGTAAGATCGTCTATATGTTTTCTGTTCGTCACATTATATGTTAAGCTTTAGTCAGCAAATGTGTTTTATTAAATTCTACCCAATCTAATGTACAGATTTGTTTACATTTTCGAATTTCAATTGATGTTTTTCGAATATCAATTGATGTTTTTCGAATTTCAATTGGTGTATTACGAATTTCAAATGGAAAAATTCGAATTTTAATTGATGTATTTCGAAATTCAATTGATGTATTTCGAATTTCAACTGATGTTTTTCGAATTTCAATTGATGTGTTTCGAATTTCAATTGATGTTTTTCGAATTTCAATTGATGTGTTTCGAAGTTCAATTGATGTGTTTCGAATTTCAATTGATGTATTTCGAATTTTAATTGATTTTTTTCGAATTTCAAATGGAATCTTCGAATTTCAATTGACCTTTTTCGAATTTCAAATGGAATCTTCGAATTTCAATTGATCTTATTCGAAATTGAATTGATTTTTTTCGAATTACAGTTGAAAATGGTGTAGTAAAAATAGCAAGCGCAGACAAATTTATTCTGATTTGAAGTTTCTGTTATATTACTTTCAATGTATTTTGAATGCTACTACTTTTACTCGGAAAAATTTGTCGAGTAAAAGCTAGTAAAAAAGTAGTAAAAGAGAAAGACATTTTGAAAGTTCTCTCTTAAATTTGTATACTATTTTTACTAGTTTTTTGAGTAAAGGAACGCTTTTTGGAGTAAAACTGGTAAAAATGGTAAATATAGTAACTTGTAGTAGGTAAAGGAACAAAGCTATATAGTGTTTAATGGGATATGAGTGTTCTTTCGAATGCCATAAACAAATTTTTGTAACAGATATGAGTTGCGAAAAAATTTATCACAAATTATTGTGATAAATTTGGTATGTGGTAATATTTTCTTCTATCTCCGGCTAAGTTCGAAGATGGGCCATATTGGTCCACTCCTTCTAGTACCTCCCCCACAAAGGGTTAACATTTAGTAAAATATTGATTAATTAATATTTTCTACACAACTTATTTTAATCCTTTAAAATTATACACATAGTATTAGTTTACTAGTCACTATTACCTCGAGAAAAATGGGCGAAGTTGCCACGCCCCTTTTGGTACCTCCCACACAAATGGACCATTTTAGACCAAAAGTTAACAGCTTACAACTTTAATACCAGTGCATATAAATACTTCAAATTTTGTACAGTGTAATGCTTTTATAGTACCAAGAGTCCAAACAAAAATGGGCGTTATTGACACGCCCCTTTTGGTACCTCCCACACAAATGGACCATTTTGTACCAAAAGTTACCAGCATATAAATTAAATGCCAGTGCATACAAATACTTCAAATTTTGCTCAGTGTGATGCTTTTATAGTACCTAGAGTCCAGAGAAAAATGGGCGCTATTGGCACGCCCCTTTTTGTACCTCCCATATCTTGGATCTTTTTGTACCAAAAGTTAACAGCTTTTAACTTTAATACCAGTACATACTTTAAAGTTATTAAATGCAATTTAAATGGATAATTTTTGAATTAAAACAAAAAATAAATAAATTTATTAATATTTTTTTGGGACTCATGGTGAGGGGAGTCATTAGTCTGTTTACCCGACTGAACTTTCTTACTTGTTTCTAATAAAATTAAGAGTTAGGTTGTGAGGAACAATTTTGTAATACTTTTTGTATTAATGGACACCCACAAATATTTGTAACATCTAGTCTTATATTCCATTAAAAACTCAAGTTGGATTAATTTTAAAATTTTTTGGTTGGTGGGCTGTTTCTGGGATTTGCCCACTCGAAATATAAAATATTTGGAACACGCAAATATTTTATATTTGGGAAGGGGATGTTCTAAACAAATCCTTGTTTCCGTCCTAATATTTTTTTATTTGGGACTATTATTTCCGAAACAAGGATTTATTTGCACTCAGAAATTCTGAAAATATGCTTATATCAATTGTATGACAAGTATTAAGTTTTTTAGTAATTTAATTAGACATTTTAAATGTTAGAAAAATTTATTTATTTTGAGTTTTTCAGTAATTGAAAGTCCACTTTTAAGAAAGTGACAGTGTTCCAAAAAGTCTTTTATAATATAAATCGTATAGTCATGAATTACGATAAATTGCTTGATGAATTGACAACAACTGATGCATTTGAATATTTAGAAATTAAATATGGGTCCTTTGAACAATAACACAGTGCAACAACCAAAATGGGAATGGAATGAAACCAAAAGAAAGTTGACATTATCCGTAACAAAACCTTCAAGGGTTTTTTACAGTTCAGTGCTAGATTTTTTTTACACAAATTTGAAGTTGGTGATTTTGAACTGTTTTTTCAATGAAAATCGACAAGAAATAGCCCCATTTGTATGTCAGCGCCATCTAGCGTGAGTTGTAGGTAATAAATGAATTCCTCGACCCCAAAAACAGTACATACCACAACTTTCCATGATAATAAAAATAAATAAGCATTATTTTATTAAATTTTCAATGATCTTTTCTTGTTAGACTGCGTTCCAAAATCACCAACTTCAAATGAGTGTAAAAAAATCTCGCACTGACCTGAAAAAAACCCTTGAAGGTTTTGTTATGGATAATGTCAACTTTCATTTGCAATTGGTCTCATCCCATTCGGAAAGTTCGATTTTGTATCACATGCGACATATTTTTAATTGTATGTTGTACTGAAAATCTAGAAGCCAGCAAAGTTTTGAAAATCTTTCCGAAATACAATTTTTTGGGGAAATACACATATTTTATTTAAGGAAATTAGTTCCCAAATATAACTTGTTGTAATATATTGACAGATGCCCCCAAATAAACTTTCTTGATTTTCAAATAAAATCTATTTTTTATAAGTATATAATATTTAAAATGTCCTTTTTCAAATATATTTTCTTTGAATTCAAACAAATTGATCATTTTAATAAATTCAGCTAAAATTAAAAAAAATCAAAGGAAATGTTGAGGTATTGAAAAAATCTGACCATATATTTAGATATAAGAATGGCGGTAACGCTGATTTTGTGCACATTTGTACTCGTATATACGAGTACGTAATCGTATGATAATTAATATATAGGGTTATCCATTTCGATGTTCCCTACTTTTAAAGAAAAAAACACAGAATATTCATATTGAATGGCGAATGTATATTATCATTTGAAAGAACATTATTTGGCATTTATTTTTTGAAGATTATGTCTATCAAATGTTGGCCGCGGCTACGTCTCTGATAGTCCATCCGTTGAGTCCAATTTTGGCTGACTCGTTCGAGCATTTCGACTGGTAACTGGCGAATGACACGCGTGATGTTTTGCTCCAAGGCCTGAATCAAAGCGGGTTTGTCCGCATAAACTTTAGACTTTACATATCCCCACAGGAAAAAGTCTAACGGTGTGATATCACACGATCTTGGTGGCGAATCGGCCGGCCCAAAACGTGACATTATCTGCTCACCGAAGTGTTCTCTCAATAAATCCATTGATTGATGCGATGTGTGGGAAGTGGCGCCGTCTTGTTGACACCAAATGTCGCCGAGATCACTGACTTCAATTTCAGGCATCAAATTGTCGGTTATCATGGCACGATAACGGTCGATTGACGGTTACTTTCTCCCCGACATAATTTTTGAAGAAATATGGGCCGATGATTCCGGTACGTCGGATCGGGAATCGGTCAAAGACAAAAAGATAGCTCTTAACGAGAGATAAAATATTTCTCATGGGTGTCAAGGTCGTGGGTCGACTGGAATGTGTTTTTTTAGGATTTAAGAAAAATGGAATTAGCTCAATTTGCGGACGATTATTTTGATAATAAAACTGAATAATTTGTAAACGTTGTTCAGGCGTAAGTCTTTCCATGATGAAATGCCAAACAATACTTAACAAAAATAACATGACAGCATGACACGACTCACATGTGATCTGTCAAAAAAGGCTATTGAAAAAGTATATCTACTTTTTCATCATCCTGTATAGATCTTCAGATACTCGTACAGGCATTTCCCACTCTTTTTTTCCAAATTTTCCCTCTGTCTATCAAGCGAATATTTTTTTAAATTATCAGGTTAAAGTGACTGGAATTACTCTTGCTTTACAGATTGTTTTTCATATATATTCATTTGTTCATCTTCTGAAATGTGTAAATGATTATGGATATTTCTGAATGTCCAAAAGTTGCGAGCTAGAGATTTCACCATACTATTAATCATTATAGGTATGTTTTCGTTACAAGCTAGCAATTTTAGTTTAGCACTTTGCAACGAAAACAACCGACTTCCACTAACTGGCAGCTAAGCAATAAGTGGCGGATTTTCACTATCTGGTAGCAATGGTGTCATGAGTTGCGAAGAAAGAACAGTGAGAAACAGACAAAAAATTCGTGAAAAGTATTTATAAAACATATATTTACTATTTATTCTATGTTAAATTGTTTACACCCTTTTTGCAAATATTAAAATAATTTGCCATTTTTGTTCTTCTTCTTCCCGTTAATTCACAATAATTGATAACAATCTCTCCAAAAATAGGATGCCATATTGCTAAATATAGGGTGCACAATCTGGCATCATCATACTCGATTAAGACAGGAACACAAGCACCAAACTCCATCGGGAACTAATAGTGCTTAGTTCTTCCAGTTTGCAATAACCACACAAGAAAAAGTCAAGTGCACTAAGGTCAGGCGACCGGGGGGGCCAACGGAATGTGGAGTTTCTGGATATCAGCTTATTGGGAAATTTTCGCCGCAATTCTGTCATAACAGGCCGGGCTATGTGAGGAGTTGCACCATCTTGCTGAAACCACACAGAGTTGAAAGAAATTCTCATTCGGCGTAATTCTGGATAGAAAAACTCTCTCAACATGCTCAAATAACGGCCCCAGTAACGGTCTGACCGTTTTGTTCGAAGAAGCAGGGCCCGACAATGCAGCGTGATGAAACTGCACACCACACTGTGACACGAAGTGGATGAAATTCCGTCTCATGGAGTATCTGTGGGTCAGAAGCACTCCATATTCGACAATTTTGTTTGTTTATGTTGCCGTTTAAATCGAAATGGGCCTCGTCAGACATGCAAAGACAGTTCAACATGTTTCCGTCCTCTTCCACCATTTGAAGCATCTTCTGGCAAAATTCCAAGCGAATCGGGAAGTCTGCTGAGTTCACTTTGTTGGCCATTTGAATTTTATATGGGAATAACTCCAAATCTTTGTGCATAATTGACTACAATGACTATCTGCTTATACCCATTTGAGCAGATAAGGTTCTTGTTGAAACTCTTGGATTGTTTTGTATGGCATCAGCTACAGCAGCGATTGTTTCCCCCGTCCGAACTGAAGGGTTTCGATGGTAAGGTCTTCTATTGACTGCCCCATGCTCCGAAAAATTGTTAACAAGTCTCTTTATGGTCCATCTGCTCGGAGGATTGCCGCCAAACGTGCCCCTATACTCTCTTTGAACAATCCAAATTCTTGTTTCAGTGTCCCAGTTATCCATTTTTGTTAAATCTAAGAATCAATCTTCAAAATAAAAAAAATTTAACCAGGTTCATTAAATAGAAAAAAGTTATTAAATTTTTTTGGTAGCAGCTTTCATCAGCCACCCTGTATTATATATTTTTCAACATATAAATTTGATATGAATATCATAAAATTTTGTTTGGAACGCATCTATTAATATATTTGCGAACTAACTTTCATAAATAAAATATGTATTTGCACACAAACAATATTATTGTTTAAGAATTTCCCACTTACATTTTATTTAAAAAAGGTTTTTAAAACATTTTTGACTTTTTTGATTTTTTTGGCTTGTAGAATTTTCGATTTAATTATACCCTCACTTTAGTGTGACGAGGGTATATATCATTTGCTACGGAAAAAAGTGTAACACGTCGAAGGAGTGACCTAAGACCCCAAGTATGTTCGGAGGAAATCCGTTTTGGGTAATTTTAAGTCGAATGAGCAATCTCCGTCCGTCTGTCTGTCTGTCTGTGTGTCTGCTGGCTGGTGCGCACGATAACTCTCGAAAGGAGTAACCGATTGACCTCAAATTTGGTATGTGGTAATATTTTTTTCTATCTCCGGCTAAGTTCAAAGATGGGCCATATTGGTCCACTCCTTCTAGTACCTCCCCCACAAAGGGTTAAAATGTTGTGAAATATTGATTCTTTAATAACTGCTATACTACTTATTCGAATCTTTTGAAATTCCACACATAGTATTAGCTTATTAGTCGTTATCAACTCGAGAAAAATGGGCAAAGTCGCCACGTCCCTTTTGGTACCTCCCACACAAATGCACCATTTTGCACCAAAAGTTAACAGCTTATAACATTAATAACAGTGTATAAAAATACTTGAAATTTTGTACAGTATTATGCTTTTATATTGCCTACAGTCCAGGGAAAAATGGGTGTTGTTGCCACGCTCCTTTTGGTACCTCCCACACAAAGGTACCTTTTTGTACCAAAAGTTAACAGCTTATAACATTAAAACCAGTGTATAAAAATACTTGAAATTTTGTACAGTGTAATGTTTTTATAGTGTCTATAGCCCTGTGAAAAATGGGCGTTATTGCCACGCCCCTCATTGTACCTCCCACACAAAATGCCCAAATCATACCACAATTTAATGTCTCATAACGTTTATACCAGTGCACATAAATGCTTATAAGTCGGCACAGTGCAATGAATTTAAAGTATCTAATGTTCAGCAAAAAAAAAGGTGTGTTTGATAAACCCCTTCTGGTACCTCCCACACAAATTGACAGAATAATTCGAGTAATATTCAATATTACATTACTCACAAAGTGAGGGTATACCTTAGTCGGTTTACCCGACTGAAACTTTCTTACTTGTTTTTCCTAGATTTCGTGCTGTATTTTATAGTTAAAAATGTCATTAGCAGCAATAACTTTTGTATTACAACACTAATTTTAAATTTATAAATACTCCAAATTATAACTTGTTGTCAATCCATCAATGCCATTTATCATTGCAGAAGAGTATACGATTTAAATTTTAATCGAATTATACAGAAATATAAAATTTCTAAAAAATTAAATTTCGAATTTCTGAAGGTATGCCATATTTTTTTACCCTCACTTTAGTGTGACGAGGGCTTATATCATTTGCTACGGACAAAAAGTGTAACACATCGAAGGAGTGACCTAAGACCCCAAGTATGTTCGGCGGAAATCCGTTTTGAGCCATTTTAAGTCATTTGAGCAATGTCCGTCTTTCTGTCTGTATTTAATACCAGTGCATAAAAATACTTGAAATTTTGCAAGGGAAAATGCTTTTATAACGCCTACAGTCCAATGAAAAATTTACATTTTTGCCACGCCCCTTTTGGTACATCCCACACAAACGTACCATTTTCTACGAACATTTAAGAGCTACAAAATGTTGCACTTTGTAAAGCTTTTAAAGTACCGATAGTCCTGTGAAAAATGGGCGTTATCACCACGCCCCTTTTTGAACCTCCCACACAAAATGGTCAAATTATACAAACATTTAGTAGCTCATAACGTTAATATAGTAGTGCACATAAACGCTTATAGTTCGGTACAGTGCAATGTATTTAAAGTATCTACTGTTCAGCGAAAAATAAGTGTATTTGATAAACCCCTTCTGGTACCTCCCACACATATTGACACATTAATTCGTTTAATATTCCATATTATTTACATTACTCACAAAGTGGGGGTATACCTTAGTCGGTTTACCCGACTGAAACTTTCTTACTTGTTTTCAATTATTTTCACCAAAACAGTATTTTGACTCTTCTGAAATTTGTGATTTTTTGATATATACAACAGTTACGAATATGTGTTTTTGCAAAATCTGAATCCAAATAGATATCGCGAAATCTTTTGGTTTGTCATTTCCTCTTTCAATTGAAATTTATTTAATTAAAAAATGTGATTAAATTAATCAAAAACAAAAACAATTGTTATTTAATGGAATTAAAACTATCGACTTTTTGTTATTTATTCCACATTCATCAATAAACATTTCATCGAAAGTAATTCTTGACCCAGTAGAATTACAAGCAACCTCACGGGCGAGTGGAGCTGCGGTGCCGTTTGACCTCGTCGTTGTCAGCATTTTCAACAGTTCCACACTACCTCCGTTGTTGCCACAACAAAATAATCCAAAGCAAATCAATGTAGAAGCACTTGTGGAATTGGTGCAAGATTTATTTGCTAAACACTTGTGCCCATTTTATGACAAACGAGAGAAATTTACTCGTTTCGTCTCTATTTAATTAGGGTGTAATGACATATGCACTTCTTGGCAAGTTAAATTTCTGGCAGAACAATTTTATTTCATCGATTATCTTGGGAAAATCCACAAAACAATTATTTACGTTAATTCCAAGCCAAAAATAGTGGTTCCCTAATCTTTAAATCGGAGATGATAATTATCTGAAAATCAAATAAATTAAAAATGGTAAGTCATTCAGTCGCTGCCTTTGAAAGTTATCAGTCGCAGTAACCAAACAGAAAGACGGATGGAAAAATTAATAACAATTTACCAAAATGTCGCACAGTGGTATTATTGCAAAAATAATGCCTTCAAACAGTTGGGCATATGAACTCGTCACTTGAAATTCATATAATTTTTATATTCATAAAAATTAATAAATTTATATAAAAAGTAGTTAAGGGTTATTAAAACAGTCTAAAGTAACATGTAATACGGAATATTTATACAAAAAGTTGCTTTTTGGGTACTTTTTGTTATTCTTTTCCAATATTCAACTCCTTATATCATTCGGCATTAAAGGGTTAATTGAAAATCAGAATTTACATTTTAAATTTCGAACTCAATTAAATTTTATATTTTCCATTTGAAATTCAGAACTTGTCAATGGAAATTTTTTTATTCGGTCCGATAAATATTCCCTCTTTGATGACAATTTGGGAAACAACTTAGGCAAGTACAGTATAACCTCTCTTATCCTGACACTCGATAGTCTAGATTATCCAGTAGTCCGGACAGCTCAATGTTTCGGACAAATTTCAAATGATGGAAATTTTGTACATGGATTTATTAATACGCGGAAAAAACACAGGAACAACGGTCGCCACAGGTGCATGTTTTGATGTAGCCGCTACGATAACGTACGGATCTTAGAACACGACGAACGGTACCACTACGATAACGTCCGGTTCATAGAACAGTACTCGTATCACTACGTCGTAGTGATACTGTTCTTTTGAACAGAACAATAACAGTATCACCATAGGTCGCAAATATGAAACAATCTTAATGTAAATTGGTACAGAGGCATTTCTTAACCCAGGGACGATCCCTATTTAAAATGGGGCATATCGGTCCATACTTTGATATAGCTCCCATACGAAGGTCTCTTTCGATAAGACATATTTACGCTCTAGAGAGCGCATTTTTTAAACGATCATGCCGAAATGTGAATAAGTGTTATTTCTATTGCATTCAATCATGCCTAGTGGAAATGAGGCGTATCGGTCCATATTTTGATACGAGGGTTCCTTTCGATAAGACATATTTACGCTTTAGAGAGTGCATTTTTTAACCGATCATGCTGAAATTTAAATACTGAAATTTATTTGTACTGCGTATTACATTCAATCGTGCCTAGTGAAAATTAGGAATATCGGTCCATACAGAAGTCCCTTTCGATAAGACATATTTACGCTCTAGAGGGGACATTTTTAACCGATCATGCTGAAATTTAAATACGTGTACTTTGTATTACATTCAAGCGTGCCTTGTGTAACACAATGTAATACAAAGTACAAATATATAAATTTCAGCATGATCGGTTAAAAAATGCGCCCTCCAGAGCGTAAATATGTCTTATCCATATGGACCGAGATGCCTCATTTTCACTATACATTATTAAATGCAATAGAAAGCACACATATATAAATTTCGCCTTAATCGGATAAAAATGCGCCCTCTATAACATAAATATGTCTAAAATAAAGGAATCTTGTACGGGAGCTTTATCAAAATATAGACCGATATGCCTAATTTTCACTAGGCACGATTGAATGTAATACACAGTAGAAATATTTAAATTTCAGCATGATCAGTTAAAAAATGCGCTCTCTAGAGCGTAAATATGCCTTATCGAAAGGGACCCTCGTATGGGGGATATATCAAAGTATGGACCGATATGCCACATTTTCACTAGGCATAATTGAATGCAATAGAAAGAACACATATTCAAATTTCGGCATGATAGGTTAAAAAATGCGCTCTCTGGGGCGTAAATATGTCTTATGGAAAGGGACCTTCGTATGGGGGCTACATCAAAGTATGGACCGATATGCCCCATTTTTAACAGGGATTGTCACTGGGTTAAGAAATGCTTCTGTACCAATTTTAATTAGGATTGCTTCATATTTGCATTAACATTAGCAAAAAATATTATAAAAATCTAGGCTGCATCACACAGCATTCCTATCTAAACCCTTACCGAAAGTACATATGTATACCAATTGAAAAGAAAAAATTCATCTGCGTTCGCGAACAGTAAGACTAAAATAATATTAGTGTATTCTGTTCTCTTGTAAGGGTTGCGATACTGTTCTGTTCCCGATGAAAGAACGTATAGAACGCTAAGGAACCGTTCCTTAGTGTTTTTTCCGAACTCTGCTTATATAGGGTGATCCAAGAAGAGATACTTTTTTCAATAGCCTTTTCTGAAAACATAGAGAGAGTCATAACGGTTTTTTAGTATGAAAAAGAGAAAAATCAATGGACATTTTTTGCAGCGGGTAGAAATTGCCATTGTACGTTGTTTTCTTGCAAAAAAGCAAAATTTAAAAATTTTGAGTTGTTATCCTTTAGTGGAACAGGTGCGATATGTTTATGGTACACTCCAAATATATAATATTTGACACACACAAATATTATTCCTTCCATTCTAATATTAGTTTATTTGAAATTAGCATTTCCGAAACAAAGATTAATTTGTATTTACGTATTTTGGCAACGTATCAATGCCTTAACTCTTTTTATATTTTTTCTGGGTTTCAGATGTTTAAAGAGCATTTTTTTTATAAATTGTATATGTTTGTAAAATGTAATTAAAACTTAAATCGTATAATCTTTTGTTAATAGAAATTGATGGATTGACGAAAAGTGATGAATTGGAATATTTATAAATTTAAAGACATTTTTAGCTATAAAATTTAACACGAAAACTAGGTAAAACTAACAAAAATTCGAATAAGTCAGCAACGCTTTAAAAATCTTTTTTAAATAAAATATATTTGGAAAATTTCTTAAACACATATTTTATTTGTGAAAGTCAGTTTGCAAATAAATTATGTTCTAATATATTAATAAATGCGTTCCAAACAACATTTCTTGATTTTCAAATAAAATGTGTTTGTTAACGAATATATAATATTAAAAAAAAACGTTTCCAAGTATATTTTCTTTGAATTCAAACAAATCAAAAATTACGATTTCCCCCCGTGGATTAATGTCATTTTTATAACATAAATTTTTTTGATCACGGTAGACAATTTTGAACCAAAAGTTAATAGCTTATAACTTTGTTACCAGTGCATACAAAGACTCGAAATTTTGTACAGTGTAATGGTTTAATAGTACCTACAATACAGTGCAAAATGGACATTATTGCCACGCTCCTTTTGGTACCTCCCACACAAATTGATTATTTTGTACCAAAAGTTACCATCTTATAACTTTAATACCACTGCATACAAGTACTTGAAAAATGGGCTTTTTTGGCCCGCCCCTTTTGGTACCTTCCACACAAATGCACCTTTTTGTACCAAAAATTAACAGATTATAACTTTAATACCAGTGCATATAAATACTTAAAATTTTTTACAGTTTAATGCTGTTATAGTACCTAGAGTCCAGAGAAAAGTGACCGTTATCGGGACGCCTCTTTTGGTACCTCTCACACAAATGGACCATTTTGTACCAAAAGTAAACAGCTTTTAACCTTAATACCAGTACATACTTTAAAATTATTAAATGCAATTTAATATAAATAAAACAAAACAAGTAAGAAAGTTTCAGTCGGGTAAACCGACTAAGGTATACCCTCACTTTGTGAGTAATGTAATATATAACATTACACCAATAAATCTGTCAATTTGTGTGGGAGGTACCAGAAGGGGTTTTCCAAAAACACGTATTTTTCGGTAAATACTTTGCATTGTGCTGAACTAAAAGCGTTTATGTGCACTGGTATATTAAAGTTACGAGCTATGTAATTTTGGTATGATTTGGTCATTTTGTGTGGGAGGTACAAAAAGGGGCGGGGTGATAACGCCCACTTTTTACAGGACTATAGGCACTATAACAGCATTACACTGTACAAAATTTCAAGTATTTGTATGCACTGGTATTAAAGTTACAAGCCGTTTACTTTTGGTACGAAACGGTCCATTTGTGTGGGATGTACCAAAAGGGGCTGTACAATAATGCCCATTTTTTACCGGACTATAGGCGTTACAAAAACATTATACTGTAGAAAATTTCAAGCATTTTTATGCACTTGTATTAATGTTATAAGCAGTTAAATTTTGATGCAAAATGGTCCATTTGTGTGGGAGGTACCAAAAGGGGCATGCCAACTTCACTCATTTTTCTCGAGTTAATAGCGACTAATATACTAATATTATGTGCAGAATTTCAAAAGATTCGAATAAGTAGTATAGAAGTTATTAAAGAATCAATATTTCACTAAATTTTAACCCTTTGTGTGGGAGGTACCAGAAGGAGTAGACCAATATGGCCCATCTTCGAACTCATCCGGAGATAGATCAAAATATTACCACATACCAAATTTGAAGTCAATCGGTTAATCCTTTCGAGAGTTATCGTGCGCACCAGCCAGCAGACACACAGACAGACAGACAGACAGACAGACAGACGGACGGACATTGCTCATTCGACTTAAAATGACCCAAAACGGATTTCCTCCGAACATACTTAGGGTCTTAGATCACTCCTTCGATGTGTTACACTTTTTTCCGTAGCAAATGATATATACCCTCGTCACACTAAAGTGAGGGTATAAAAATAAATAAATTTACTACATATGTAATATTTGTTTTGCGACTCATGGTGAGGGGGTTCATTAGTCGACTGAACTTTCTTACTTGTTTATTGTTTATTATCCCCTCACCTTAGAGAGGAGGATCATTGGCTACGAGCCAAAAGTGTAACACATCAAATGAGTGACCTAAGACCCTGACTTTGTTCGGCGGATATCCGTTTTGGGTCATTTTAAGTCGAATGAGCAATGTCCGTCCGTCCATCTGTCTGTCTGTCTGCTGGCTGGTGCGCACGTTAACTCTCGAAAGGAGTAAGCGATTGACTTCAAATTTGGTATGTGGTAATATTTTCTTCTATCTCCGGCTAAGTTCGGAGATGGGCCATATTGGTCCACTCCTTCTAGTATCGGGTCCGTCAATAAGAGTGCTACAAAAGTTTTTTTAAATAAAACAAAAACGGTTTTGGATATAAATGTTTCCTGTGAAAGTACGTTCGATGCCATTATGTATGGAACTCGATTTCTTTTGCATGGCCACCACGGGCACGCTTGCAGAAGTCCAGACGCTGAACCCAATTTTCGACGGTTTTCAAGCATAAATCGGCCGATACTGCTGCAATTTCACGTTCAATATTCGTACGAAGTTCATCAATCGTCGCTGGCTTGTTGGCATAGACCATAGTCTTGGCGTAGCCCCACAGGAAATAGTCTAACGGCGTCAAATCGCACGACCGAGGCGGCCAATCGACTGGACCATTTCGTGAGATAACACGTTCTCCAAACTTGGTTTCCAATAAATTGATTGTGGCATTCGCTGTGTGGCTTGTGGTGCCGTCCTGTTGGAACCACATGTCCTTCAAGTCCATATCATCCAATTAGGGCCAAAAATATTCGGTTATCATTGAACAGTAGCGATTCCCATTCACAGTAACGTGTCGGTCTTGATCATCACGGAAGAAGTACGGCCCAATGACGACGCCGGCCCATAAACCGCACCAAACCGTAATTGTTTCGGGATGCAATGATGACTCATCGAGTACGTGTGGATTGCTGTCTGACCAATAACGCATATTTTGTTTATTGACGAAGCCATTCAGCCAGAAATGAGCCTCATCGCTAAAGATGATTTTTCGATTTTTCGCGCTCTTAACGTTGAGGCCACTGACTCCGAATTTACCTCCCCCACAAAGTGTTAACATTTAGTAAAATATTGATTATTTATTAACTTCTATACTACTTATTTGAATCCTCTGAAATTCTACACATAGTATAAGTTTATTAGTCACTATTACCTCGAGAAAAATGGGCGAAGGTTGGTACCTCCCACACAAATGGACTATTTTTAACCAAAAGTTAAAAGCATACAACTTTATTATCAGTGCATACAGCGACTTGAAATTTTGTACAGTGTAATGCTTTTATAGTACCTAGAGTCCAGAGAAAAATGGACATTATTGTCACGCTCCTTTTGGTACCTCCCCCACAAATGGACCTTTTTGTACCAAAAGTTACCAGCTTATAACTTGAATACCAATGCATATAAATACTTGAAATTTTGTATAGTGTAATGCTTTTATAGTACCAAGAGTCAAGAGAAAAGTGCCCGTTATTGGCACGCCCCTTTTGGTACCTCTCACACAAATGGACCATTTTGTACCAAATGCAAACAGCTATTGACTTTAATAGCAGTGCATACAAATACTTGAAATTTCGTACAGTGCAATGCTGTTATAGTACCAAGAGTATAGAGAAAATGGCCGTAACTGGTACGCCCCTTTTGGTACCTCCCACACAAATGGACCATTTTACACCAAAAGTTAACAGCTTATAACTTTAATACCAGTGAATATAAGTACTTGAAATTTCGTACAGTGTAATGCTTTTATAGTACCTAGAGTCCAGATAAAAGTGTCTGTTATTGTGACGCCCCTCTTGGTACCTCTCACACAAATGGACCATTTTTTACCAAAAGTAATCATCTTTTAACTTTAATGCCAGTACATATGTACTTTAAAGTTATTAAATGCGATTTAAATTGATAACAATTTAATTAAACAAGGTAAGGGGATTCATAAGTCGGTTTACCCGACTGAAGTTTCTTACTTGTTTTTTTACTTTTTATGCAATCCAAAGGCTGATTATAAATGATTTTTATTATATTCAATATATATATTTTCACAACAAAAATTAGTTTTCTCATATTCTTAAAATATAAAATAAATTTAAAAGAGAGGTCATTAATTAAAACATAACATGCAATAGAAATGTTTAAAACATAAATTTTGCAATTATTCGATTTTGCACTCGAATATTTCAAAATGTGTTATGAATAAGTGTAATTTTTGGAAAAAATTGTTAAATTTGACATATTCCCTATAAAAAAGTAGCAAAACGACATACTTTTATAGACTTTAAATTTGTTGGCTGCGGTTGACATCTCGTTGGAAATGTCCATATGCTAAATACAAAGCAATAACACGGTTGCGTTTGAATTCGACTTCGATAACTTATTCCAACTGCGTTGTAAAACGATATGCTTCAGTAAGACGATATGCTTCAGTAAGATATGCTTCATAATAGACTGAGGCTTGGTCAAAAATTAGCTCTTAAACATTAACTTTGAGCGACGACCCAGCGTTATTATATTGAAATTTCCTTAATTTATGACGAGAAAGTTTAAAAATTTTGATTAAAACCAGTGGTATTATACTATAACTTTCGAAGTATATTTTGTACAATTTTCATGAAGAAATATTAAAAAATATGGCAATGACAGCAATTATTCGGAAGCGTCTCGGAAAAATGTTGAATTGCGGTGTCCATCATTACTTGGTGATAGATCATCTGAAATAAAACAAGTAAAAGCGTTAAGTTCGGCCATGCCGAATCTTATATACCATCCACAATGGTTTCCATTCAATTTTATTGCTGGAAAAATCCTTGGATATGGAGCAAATCATGAAACGATCTTTTTGTTTAAGTAAATTATTAAAAAAAACGAACGCTGCAATTTTTGGGCAAATTTTAGGCCGCAAATTTTTTAGCCAAACTCTTCACCTGGAAAATGTGGTAGTTATGGCTTAAAATAGCATTTTTGAGAGCTACATCTATTGAGATTTAAATGATGATTTAAAAAATTTTTACTGCGATGAATTATTGTCTTAAGTAAATACAAGCTGCAAAGATTCAGTTAAAATGCTTCGAAAAAGTGGTATTTATGGCATAAATACATATATTTTGGAGCGACCTCTATAGGGTGACTATAACTAAGGATGAACCGATTTGTAAAATTTTTGCTGTAATAAATTTTTGTCAAAATAGAATGCTGTGATGAATTCTTGTCAAAATATAATACAAACTGCAAAGTTTCTGCTAAATTGCTTTAAAAATGTGGTATCTATGGCTCAACAACTTTATTTTGAAGCGACCTCTATAGGGGAGCTATATCAAAACATTCCCCGATATGGCCCATTTGCAATCTCAAACAACTTGCAACTTAAGAAATATTTCCACCAAATTTGATCAACCTAGCTCTATCATTACGTGAGCCTGATTACAACGGACATAGCTAAATCGTCTTATAACCTTACGACAATTAGGCATATATATATACATTATGGGGTCTTAGATCAATATTTAGAGGTGTTACAAACGGAGTGACAAAATGAATATACCCCCCATCCTATGGTGGAAGGTATAAAAACCAAAATTATTTCGTTAAATAATCGTTTTCCCAGTTGGTGGTTTTTTCGAAATTTCCATTTTTAAATTTTTGGGAAAAACGTGATTTTTTCAAAACAATCGACTAATTTGTTATTGTAAAATTAAAAAATAATACACAAATTAAAAAAAAAAAAACTCTCCAGTATTACCTCGCAAATTATGTACAGAAATAGTGTTCAAAATTTCAAAACGATCGACGCAGTATGTTTAAAGGTATGATGGACACCGACTTTGAAAACATGGGTTGTGGGGAACACGCTTCTGATGTACTGAGTCATGTATGAAGTGCGGTTGCTTAGACCGCTGTACCTTCATTAGTTTTGCTCTGATTCATCACAAATTTCCACACAATATTTTTAAGAAGTTCTTCATTCAAACACACATTTTCATTCCAAGCAATTGACATAGCCCTTACTAAAGCGACGTGTGTGCGCATCATAACCACTTAAGTTGGTCTGCATTGCATTCGTGCGATAATTTCAAACGTCTAATGACATTCTTAGACATTTCTATGGGTGACGTTATTATTGACTACCGACGACATCACATAATTACAGTTGAAAATATCAAAGATGCAAGGATAATGGATGGTTGGATGGATTGATAGATTGATGTCCTGAAAAAGTAGGTTGATTTTGAACATTATTCGAACACACACATCGGCAATTACATTGTCACATCGGATAGACCACATTAAATATGTGCCTGTTGTCCTTTCGAGATGATATACATATATTATCCATTACATGAACACCACACAAAGGAAATGTTTGAGTGTGTGTAAAGGGGGCAAGTGGTATTTATTTTCGTTTTATTATTTTTATGATGTCATTCCATATTCACACACACATCAAAGTGACTCTACGTTCACAAATAGAAAATTGGTGACAATATTCCTCGTCAGACATTTGGTTCAACAATTATGGTTCGAGGATTTTGCAGAGATTGCTTACAATGTACGTTTGGTTCAATGATGTCACGGCTTCCTATGTATGCCACAGTGATATGGTGGGCAGTAGGAGGGACCCGTAACCGAGGCTGAAAATCGACTTTTTTAAATAATCCAAAAACAATTTTAAACAATTGTATATGGGCAGTTCTTCCTCAAGTGTCACAGGGCAAAAATTAGATCTTTCTCAAATTCTGAGGAAATGTTGCCCTAGTATGTCGGAGTGATGGCCGACATAACTTAACTGAAAATTGCAGGCAGGAGGCTAGGTCAAAGTTCAGAAAAATTGATTTTTCCTCTGTAATTATTTTTTAAGTCAATTTTAAGGGTACAATGCATAAGATACTGAAAACAGAAATTATCGTTCCTTAACGTTAATTCGTGCAAAAAAGGAAATTTTTGTGTGCATTTTTTTCCGACACAGAATTGTGCATTAAAGTAGAACTTTCGATATATTTTGCGTAAAATGTTCATAAAGAAAGTAAGAAAGTTTAGTCGGGTAAACCGACTGAAGAATCCCCTCACCTACAGTCCCAGAAAAATAATATTAGATTAGACCAAAATTCGTTTCAAAGAAAAATAAATCGAAAAACATGTGATTTTTTTCGTTTTTTTGTGCATATATGCATATTTGTGATATGCAAAATATGCAAATATGCAAAAAATATGAAAAAAATTGCGATATATGAATATATATATGAAATTTTCCTCGCGTATACTACAAGACAATACGGGATTATGACCAAAGATTTTATAGGTTGCCAAATTGGTCATCTAAACATTTTTTTACAAATTTAGCTACTATTTTGAACTCGATATAACTTTTTAACGGTGTATTAGATTTGAATGATATACAGTATATACCTGCTAATAAAACATCGATACCTCCATTCTAAAATTGCATTTTAACGTCTAAATATTTAAAATTATATTCAGTCAACATTTGGTGTTTATGCGTCATCCCAATCAAAAGTTATTCACAAAAAAGTAGAGGTCATTCGACTTGCATTGTAAAGAAATTCCACACAAATTTAGAAAATTCCTCGAACTTTGATCGCCTTTCCGGAAAAACTAAGTTTTTACACTTAGCATAGTTTAGAATGGAGGTATCGATATTAGACCCCTTTATACATTTATATATTTAGACATTTATACCTTTATATTTTGTACTATAAAGGGTCTGTAAATCACGAAGGCGGCAATGTAATGGTCTGGGGATGCTTTTCCGGTAACGTGGTTGGCAGGGACGTATACAGAGGGGGGGGGGGGGGGCCCGGGGGCCCGGGCCCCCCCGAAATTTTTTAAACATAGGCATAAACTGTTTACAATTTTCAAAATCACTCAAAAAAAAATACGAAAAATATTTGGAAGGCATAAAAAACAATACAAAAGCGTAAAAAATGGTAACAGTAAAAGTAATAACAACTAAAAATAAGAAAAGTGCATGGTTTCCTCGCTAAAACTTTTTAAATTATGCATCGATTTTCTTCGGAATGGTCTCAATTTATTCATAACCTTTCAGAGTTTACGATAAAATCACAAAAATATGACAATTATGCGTTTCTAGATGTTTTTATGAGGCTTTTATTTTAAAATTATTAAAATTTTCTCAAAAAATATGATTTTTGCAAAACTTTGCAATAAGATATCGTCAAAACCGCTGAACGGAGGGAATATGGTATTGTGCGTAGTTGAAGGCTACTTAATTCTGAAGTTTGTAAAGCTTACCTGAACCAATTCGGATGAATGGTTCTCTAGTTATGTCATAATATGTGGTGCAACCTCTCTTTTTTCTTAGCCTAAAGGGTTGTCTCTTTAATTTGAATTAAATTCTCGCGATAAGCTGTGATTTGGAAAGAAATTAGTGGTTGAACCACATATAGGGGCATAATTCGAGAACCATTTATCCGATTTGGTTGAGGAAAGTTTTAAAGAATTAAATATTAAGTTGCCTTCAACTTCATATAATACCATTTTCCATCCGTTCAGCTGTTTCGACTACATACGAGTATTACAAAATATTGCAAAAAAATGTAATTTTTTGATAAAATTTTAATATTTTTAAAATAAAACTCCCATAAAACAATCTAAAAATTAACAAATGTTATATTTTTATGATTTTATCGTAAAGTCTGTTCAGTCATGAATTAAACGGGCCCATTCCGAGCCCCCATCGAAGCATAATTTAAAAAGTTATAGCTAATTTAGCAAGGTTTTAACTTTAAAACTTTCTTATCGATGTAAAATTTACAAAAACAAACATTAAAAGCTAAGATTGGAGATTTTGACGTTTTTTGACGTCTACAATCAGAATCTATGCATTAAAACAGAAACCCAAGAAAAAATGTTGTTTTTGTCGACCGGTGTAATTATTGGTTGCCTTTAAATTTATGATAACCAGATATGGCGAAAATTAAGTAAAAAATTACATTTATGAATTCTTATCTATCTACCTTTTTAACATGTAGGTTGCAGTGATGGAATGAGTTTGCACAACCGTGTATGTAAATTTGACTTTATATTGGGTGTGGTAATAAGTAGTACGGTTTTGGCCATTACACAGAACTTATCACGGTATTTGCAAACGATTAACCTATATATAATAAAGGCTTACGAAATCATAAAATTGGCAACGACTAAATTAAGTGGCGTAGAAATGCAGATGCGGAGTTTGATAAACTGTTTGAAGAATCTACACAACTTGCAAGAAGTTTTGGAATAGAAGCTGCACAACCTAGAAGAGTAGGCACTCAAAAGTATAGGGCTAATATTCCTGGTTCAGATGCCAAGGCGTATTTTAGGACAACATTGTTCATACCATATCTGGACGAAGTAATATCACATTTAAATAATAGATTTTTGCTGGGACGTATCCAAAATCCTGGATACGTCCCTGCATAATTACAAGTCTGTTTAATATCGTTCCGATATGAGTTGTAAATCTAATAAAGGAAGATTTCGAAGAAGTCAAACTTCTTTACAAAAACGATTTAAAAAATTCAGCAAAATCTGTTTTACCTGAAATAAGTATATGGATTGATTATTAGAAGCAGAAGAATGATAAGCCATCAAATGCATTAGATGCTATTTCAGTTTGTGATGAGGACATGTTCCCAAGCGTTTTTACCCTTTTGCAGATACTGGCCAAAATACCAGTGACAACGACATCTGCTGAGCGAAGTTTCTCGACGTTAAGAAGAATAAAAACTTATCTCCGGAACAGAATGGAAGGAGAAAGGCTATCTTATCTGGCTTTGATGTCTATATACAAAGATGAAGTCAAAATCGATGAAATAATTGATATATTTCTTTCAAAAAATCGAAGATTACATTTTGAACTCTTGCGTATTTTATTATAAAAAGTTTTACTGATCTCGTACTAAAGTACACATTTATATTTAGGAATAAAATTCGAATAAAAAACTAAGGAACTTAACTTCCAATACCTACACAATAAACGCAATTTTTTAATTGTTTATCTTTGTTATGGAAAAAAAGGTTGGCCCCCCCCGAACCAAAATCCTGGATACGTCCCTGGTGGTTGGACCCCTCTATACAATCCGAAATCCTGTAGAATGCGATGTTACCCTATGCTCTATTACGGCAATTTCAACACGACAACCACCCCAATAATACCGCGAAATGCTTCAATGATTGAGTTAGAAAGACTTGAATCCCATTGAGAATTAGGGGGATGTTAAAATCTTTCACATGGTATTTATATCATTCAAATCGGATATTCCGTTCAACTTGTCAAAAAGAGATGAATAGGAATATTTATTAAATAATAATTAGTTAATGCAGTTTATGACATTCTTAATCCTGCTGTTAGACTGGAAAATATGTACAAATCCTGCATTAAGAGACCATTTGGTCCATATTCAATTTTCATACAACCCAATATTTCCAAATTTTCATATTTAACCCAATTTTATATTTATTTTTATTCAATACTTCGTGAAAGGAAGGAAGCTTATTTACATATTATTTTTGAACAAAAAAGGTTTATTTTGATGTAAAAAAAACAAAAATATGGCTTGGACCAAATTATAAGGCAGTATATATATATTACCGTTTACAAAGGAGCCGATGCAAAAATTGGACCAAATGGGCCTAATCTAACAACAGGTTTAACTATAAAGTATAACACGAAATCTAGGAAAAATTTAAACTAAAATTCGAAAAAGTCATAAAGTTCTAAAAATGTTTTTAAATAAAATATATTTGGAAAACTCCTTTAACAATAACTTTGTTTGTGTGAAAACACATATATTATTTGTGAAAGTCAGTTCGCAAATATATTTTGTTTTAATATATTAATATTTACGTTCCAAATACGTTCACAAATCTATATATATAAAAATGGAAAAATGTTTGTATGTATGTATGTATGTGTTTTATAGACGCTTAAACTACTGGACCGATTTTAAAATTTTTTCTTTTGTTTGAAAGCTATTTTGTCTGAAATAGTTTTGGAAAAAATTTTTTTGCAAAAAGTGGGCGGGGAAAATTTGGGCGTGGCAAATGTGTTTGTTCCAGCATAACGCCTAAAGTACTGAACCGATTTTTTTGAAATTTGGTGGACAGATAGACCAATGCCTGGGAAGTGACATAGGCTACTTTGATTTTCGATTTACCGCCGAGTGATTTTCGACCATTTGACCGGTGAGGCTCCTGTTAGAGCTAGAGAGCTGAAAGTTTGAATACACATAGACAGGAGTGTTGTATAAACCACGTGCTACTCACTTAATCATTTTTCGGCCTGTGGTCAGTTCAAGCGCTATCAAAAAATGTAGGTTTGTTGTTGTTCTTTCAGAAGCCTCTTTGAAAAAACAAAGTTAAAACTTTGCATATATGAAGTACTATAACCGGAAATATATGCGCGAAAAATAATGTTGAGTTCTCTGAATGTGGTCAATGTAGCAGTGACCAGAACAATTTTCATAAAACCGGACATAAGACGGCGTTTTAAAAATTGTAAAGCCTTTTCAAAATATATCGCTCACCACTTACTGTGGTGGTGAGCGATTCGGTCAATTCTCAGACTGTAGTCAGTGTAGCAGTGACCAACGGATTTTCAATCTTTCTGTACTTTAAAAGTCCTTTAAGAGCTATGATCCTACTACTTTATGTGTGTATACTGATCTCCAAGGGATGCGATTTTACACCAAGCGACTTTTGACCGCTGGACCGTTGTGGCTCCTATAAGAGGTAGGATGCTATAAATTTTGTTTATGTATAGACTCGGATTTTGTATACCCTACGGACTATTCAGAAAGTGGTTTTTGGTCCGTGGTCAGTTCACCCGCTATCAAAATCTATATATATAAAATTGGAAAAATGTTTGTATTTTTGTATGTATGTATGTATGCTATAGACTCTGAAACCACTGGACCGATTTTCTTTTTTTGTCTTTTGTTTGAAATGTTAAAAAATTTGAAAAAAATAGGCGGGTCAAGAGTTGGCGTGGCATTACTTAAAATCCGAATATCTTAAAAAGTGTTGACCCTAGGAGAACGAAATTTGAAACACACGTTAGTGGAGTTATTTTCTAAAACTTCAAAAAAAAAGGAAGGGATCGGATTAGTGGGCGTGGCAGAAGTGGGCGTAGCATTAGTTAAACATTTGTTTTCTCGGAAACTATTGCTCGTAGGTGAACGAAATTTGGATTGGAAGTTATTGGAGTCAATATTAGTAACTTCACAAAAAGATGGCGGGATAGAATAAGTGGACGCGGCATTATATAAAATTCGAATATCTCTAAATATGTTGTTCGTAGAAGAACGAAATTTTAAACACACGTTAGTGGAGTTATTATCTAAAACTTTAACAAAAATTGGCAGGATCGGATCAGTGGGTGTGGCAAAAGTGGGCGTATCATTAGTTAAGCATGTATTATCTCTGAAACTATTGACCGTAGAAGACCATTTGTGTACCACATTTCTTTTATTTTCATCGCATTGGCGTTAAGTTGGCTGTGAGCACAAAAAACTAATCTATCAGCAGAAAGTTGTATCATTTGTGGTTATCGCGGCGATCAAGCCAAACAATGAGTGCTGTTATTTTGTTCATATGTATCAGGTGGCAGTCTGCGTGATTGGTCAAAAAATGAGCGGGATTAGACCAATGGTCGTGGCCCTGCCAATATAAACCAAATTTTGAAATTGAGATATTTGAACAATTTGTTAGAGAGAGTGCTGCAATTTTGTGTATAGGTATGTGATGGCAGTCTACGTAATTGGCCAAAAAATGGGCTGGATCGGAAACCTGAAATCTGGGACAACGAAGTGGACCGGGTCCAGCTAGTACATAATACTTACACATTTTGTTTCCAAATATATTTTCTTCCAATTCAAACATTCTCGTGTAGGTGTATGTTCACTTATTTGTTGTAATTTATAAAGGGCATTTATTCATTCATTCTTAAATTAAAATAATTAAATTTTTTCTGAAAAGAAATCAAATATAAAAAATGCACATCAATTTTATCGTACCACAATTGGTAAACACTGAAAACTAAGAAAATATTTCAACCGTTCACATATAATACTTACGTTGATATATTTGGTAGAATTTGTCACTCTTTTCCCAAAAGATCCATTCTAAAATTGTTTTACTAAAAAAATTAAAAAAGATAGTTTTATGTATAACATGTTAATATCACAATAATTTTACATTTCTGCATTATGCGCTGTTAGCAGTTATTTTTAATAAATATATACTTTTCAATTAAAATGTGTTTTGTTTATTTTGTAATTGCCAATATGTTGTTTATTTAAGGGTTATAATATTATATTTCACGTATCTAAACATTTTCCTATTGTCTCTTTCAGTATTACAAAACCTATTACTCACATTTTTATCGTTCATTTTTTAGTGTTCGCACAAATCTCTTCACAGGACTTACTAAAAAGATCTCCCATAAAAACGAATGTACATCACCATAAATAACATGCAGCAAAAATATCTTATACTGTCAATTAAGTCCGATTCGGCATTAAAACTACATCATAGTTTTAATGCAGAAAATCCTTAAAAGTATTGAAATATTACTTAAAATAAAGCGGATTATGATTAGTTTCTTCAATTTAAAGGCGTACATTTAAAGAAGCGCGTACACAAAACTAATGATTAGATATGTAGTCATTAATTCAAATTGAAAAAACTTTAAGTTAAGGAAAATTTCGTAAAAAACATGTAAATTTTCATCATTTTTATGAAAATTGGGATTGAATTGATGCCGAGGTCGCATACTTAATTTAAGAATGTTTCGTCATTAATTTTATTACTATTTTTTTTCAGTATACACAGTACTTCCCCTTCAAAAGACCAAATTTCTATCACAGGTTTATATCCCATAAAAATATGTACATATACATATGTACGTTATATACAATTAATAATCCTGATTCCTTCAAACCCATCTAACCATATGTCAAGATGGACACACATACGGACGAATATAACTAAATCGGCACAAAGCTGATTATAATTAATTGCGGGAACTGTAAAGTAATTTCTTAGGGTCACGTTGCATTTCGAGGTAACTGAATTTCCAAACCCTCGTTTAATTTCCATTGATTTACTTACCCTTCCCATGTCAATAAATTGCCATATACCATGTAACTTGGGTACAAAGGAGGCGAAACTAGCGCAAATTACGAATGAACTTCCTACGTATGTATATAAACTTGTGTGTACAATGCTTCTGGTATCCATGGCATCGTGTGAACATATCTATCTCGTTGTGCTCGATGAGTGAGCTGCCTCCATCAGCGCCATTAGTGGCTGCGGCAGTTGTAGTTATAGTGGCCGTTAAGTCAATTACATGCCTCAGTAGAATTGGTATTAAGTAATTGTTAAACAAAGTCGTTTTTATGCTTCTGGCCATCACAGCAACAAGAAAAACACCAGCAACAATGTCATCAACAGTAACAGGAAAATGATAGAATCAGCAACAATTTCCACGAAGATGGCATATACGGAGAATGGCAAAAATATTTCCGTAGTTGCCAGTTTTGAAATTCCTAATAAAATTGTGTCGTAAACATCTACTAGTTTCAACTTTCAGGAACGAACCTACTAAAACCATTCGTAAATGACTGCTCGACATTTATTTCGTAATTTTTTCTAAATTTTGAAATTCAAAGAATAAATCCGTAATTTTCAAAGTATAAAATCAAAATATTCAGGAGTGCGTAAACTCTATTTACTTTATATCATTATTGTATCAATGGCACGGATGCAGTGTCATGACCATATGTCATTGATACAATGTCAATATGTCATTGATGCCGTGCTAATATGTCATTTATATAATGACAATATGTCACTGATATACACTGGTTGATACAATGACAATATGTCACTGATACAACGATCTATTGAAAATGTACAAAAAACCATGGCAAATTTATATAATGACAATATGTCACTGATATACACTGGTTGATACAATGACAATATGTCATTGATACAACGATCTATTGAAAATGTACAATAAACCATTGAAAATGTATATGAAAACATATCAGAAATGTTCCCAGATATTACCACTTTTTCTACATAAATCTCCACATTGGAGATAAATCCCATAAACTGGCAAGCATATCCAACAGATAAAGCATTACTCTTGAGAAAAAAATGGCGGAAGGGGGCACAAGGAAAACAAACTATGTGTTTTATGGAAACCATTCAAATGCACAGTTTGCGTCCAATATGAGGTCATCATTATTGTACTATCACTGTGTCTTCCTTGTTTTCCCCATTTCGCCTTCGGCTAAGAATAACAAACGGAACTAAATATAATTATTATCATCACCTGTGCCGACCACCGACCCCTTCGAACAATATTCCTTCGTCTAAATTCGATGGTATGTAGTTTCGTCTAAGTTTGCAAAAAGTCATAAAATATGCATTGCAACCGCAACAACGAGTGGAGGACGAAGCAGGCATGGGACACGCCAAATTCTTTAGTGTCGCCACATGCAACAAATGTAAACGTCAACTAACTCAATTGTTGTTAGACTGATTGTTGATCATCCATACGGAGTCTTCTTACGAGTATGTACAAATTCAAACAATTTGTTTGCCTAACTGCAAACATATCGGTACCTCCATTCCAAAGTATGACAGGTAGTGGTGTTTTCTTTACATTAAACAAAATTTTACCCTGTCAGAGAGCAGATCGCTTACACCCTCTTGTACTGTAGCATTTTTAATGGTCGGAATCGAAAACAAAATTGCAAAAAGGCAGCCTTTTAGAGCACTATAAAGATAGCATCTGTCCACACTTCATTAAAAATATACTTTGGCAGCACGCAAATACACACGCGATTATTTAGACCTGACGCTGAAAAAACATCTGCTTTTGTAGAGCAGTACTCTCCAATTTGATTTAATACAGGACTGATGAAATTAATGTCATTTTTGTAACTGGGCCAAAGATTATTCTTAGGACTTTCCATTCGAAAATGTTTATAGCATTCTCCGTGCTTTTAGATAGTATCCACGTCTCTGCCCCGTATAGCAATACTGGTAGTATCAAAATCTTGTAGATGGTTATTTTAGTTGTCCATGTTATATGTCTCGAGAACAGTTGGGGCTTGTACATGAACAGACAGCGGTTCGCATTTGTAATCTTTCTACGTACTTCCGCTTGCGCATCATTTGAAGAGTTTACGTTAGCACAAAGATATGTAAATTCATCGACTCTTTTGAACTCATACGAGTATATGCCGACTGACACATGTTGTCCAATCCTTTCCAACCGTGTTTGGTTAGAGCTTGATGGCATGTATAGCGTGATCCATTTCGAGGTTCCCTACTTTTTTAAAGAAAAAACACAGAAAATTCAAATTGAATGGGGAATGTTTATTATCGTTTGAAAGAACATTCTTCGTCATTTATTTTTTGAGGATTATGTCTATCAAATGTTGGCCGCGGCTACGTCTCAGATGGTCCATCCGTTGAGTCCAATTTTCGATGACTCGTTCCAGCATTTCGACTGGTAACTGGCGAATGACACGCGTGATGTTTTGCTCCAAGGCCTGAATCGAAGCGGGTTTGTCCGCATAAACTTTAGACTTTACATATCTCCACTGGAAAAAGTCTAAGGGCGTGATATCACACGATCTTGGTGGCCAATCGACCGGCCCAAAACGTGAAATTATCTGCTCACCGAAGTGTTCTCTCAATAAATCCATTAATTGATGCGATGTGTGGGAAGTGGCACCGTGTTGTTGAAAACAAATGTCGCCGAGACCACGAGCTTCAATTTCAGGCATCAAATAGTCGGTTATCATGGCACGATAACGGTCGCCCTTGACGGTTACGTTCTCACCGCATCATTTTTGAAGAAATATGGACCGATGATTCCACCGGCCCACAAACCACACCAAACCGTTGTTTTTTCTGGATGAAGTGGCAGCTCTTGAATCTCTTCAGGTTGCTCTTCGTCCCAAATGCGGCAATTGTGCTTGTTTACATACCCATTGAGCCAGAAATGAGCCTCATTTCTGAACAAGAGAGCCCTTAGAGGGAAGCGATGTCGCTTGGGAAGGTCGGGCGGCTTCAGTTCTTGCAAAGCTGTATTTTGTATGCTTTTAATTTAAGATCTCGACGTAAAATGCGCCAAGTCGTTCCATACGTCAGTCCGAGTTGCTGCGAACGGCGCCGAATCGACTCTCCACGGTCTTCGTGTACACTCTCAGCTACGGCCGCTACATTTTCTTCACTGCGTGCGGGACGAGGTCTATAGAAAATAGTACGCTCAGTAGGCCGATTATGTTGACCATAAGTTGAAGTGAGACCATAAGCGAAGTGCACGAAACACATTCCTCACAGAACGTGCATTTTCGTAATAAAGTTGAACGATTTGTAAACGTTGTTCAGGCGTAAGTCTTTCCATGATGAAATGCCGAACAATACTTAAAAAAATAACATGACAGCATGACACGACTCACACGTGATCTGTCAGAAAAAAGGCTATTTAAAAAAGTATCTCTACTTGGATCACCCGTTATTTGGTATTTTCTTGATTCACTATCAGTTCAACATTTTTTGCTTTAGCTTCGATCTTAAGGAATAGTTCGTCTACGCTACTTTTCTGCCAATTATGTCAATATCATCTGCGTATCCCAGAATTTGTGTGGGCTTTTGGGAAATTGTGCCTCTAGTTTCCACTTCAGCAAGTCTTATAACCTGCGTCACCTTGTCGGAAGCCTATTTTCGTCATAAACGGCTCCGTGAGATTTCCGTTGACTGCAACTGAGCTATAGGTTTCCTCTAATGTCATTCGACACCATCGTATGAGCTTCGCGGGCGCTTCAAATTCTTCTAGGGCTTCGTAGAAATTTTCCCTATATATAGTAATAAAATCGATAAAAAGATTATGTGTATCAATTTGGAACTCTTGCGTTTTCTCTAGCATTTGTCGCAGGGTAAATATTTTTGTCAATCTTTGATTTCCTTTGTATAAAGCTGCGCTGATAATTTCCAACTATCTTTTCAGAATATGGTTTGAGGTGCTCAAATAGATTATATGAGAATATTTTGTAACCTACATTAAGTAAGGATATACCCCGATAGTTTGTACATTTAAATGGGTCGCCTTTCTTATGTTTGGGACAGATTATACTCATCTTCCATTCGTCTGGAATTTTTTCACTGCTCCAAATACGGTTTGTACTTCATTGTAGGGACACTCAGAACCTTGCAGAAGACTTATAAAATAGCTTCTCCATTCTTATTCAGTCAGAATTTATTTGGTTCGAGACCTTATGTTTCATTTACTTTCTGTCTATTGCAAAAAAGTAATAGAAACAAATACAAAAATTGGTAGAGAGTTTTAATTGCTTGGTAGAATTGAATGCAGTTTCGATAGACACCACTCTATCATCTTCAGAATTTTTGTATTTGTTTCTATTACTTTTTTGCAATAGACAGAAAGTAAATGAAACATATAGTCTCGAACCAGATAAATTCTGACTGAATAAAAAAGCACAGACCAACAACAAATAACAACAACACGTTTCTCCATTCTTTCATTATTGCTTCCCAACTCGTTATTAGGGAGCCGATTTGTGCATAAACAATCGAAGTAATAGATGGTCCGTCATACTCTTTAAAAAGTGACAGTTACGAACGATTACATTTTTGACATTTGTTTTGCAATCTTCGAGTTGTTTTGGCATTCTCTTGTTAGCTCTCGAGATTTAATTTGCTGATTTAAATACATGTGTTTTTTGCAATTTTATTTAAAAAATCAATTGTGTTTGCTCCGATAGTGATTGTAAAGTGAAATGTTTGAGAAAAAATTCCAAAAATATGAATACAAAATAAAAACAAATTTGTGCTCTTTCTTCTCTTAACTACTAATGTCAAAAATGTAATCGTTCGTAACTCGAGAAATTTGCATAAGAGTACGACGGACCTTCTATTACTTCGATTGTTTATGGTTTTGCGATCTCAGAGATTCCACACATGGTCGGAAACCTTTCGCGGGAGTGGTCGTCTGTTTGTAAAAACTGCGAACATTGCGTCTTTGTTGTTCGTTTTCTATTCCAAGGCGTTGTGTTTCTATAGCAGCCTTCTTCTTCTTGCGGAATAGTTTGCATTCAGCTCTTCTGTGGTCCTTATATTCTTTTTCATTTGCTCTCGTGGTGTGGCATTTTTTTCCTTTTCCATGCATCGTTCTTCTTTTTGTTTAGCTCTGCACATTCCTCATCAAACCATCGTGTTCTGAATTGCCGTTGCTTAAAGCCAATAACTTTTTCAGCCGTCGTACTGATTGTATAGGTTTTTCATATCTGATTAATGCTTTGGTCTTCCGTAATTCTTACAGATTTAAAAGACCATTGCGAAACTCATTTGCTATGTTTTAATTACGAAATGTACTAGTATCTAGTTGTTGTGGTCGTTTTGGGTTTGAATTACTCATATTTTAAATCCGAACTCCAAATTGCCCTTCTAAGGGCCACTAACAATAAATAAATTAACTAGAGCTAACTACCGGTTATAGCCGTCAAATTCCATACAATTTAACTTTCGTTAGCTCTAACGCTCGGTTATTTTGTTTTGTGTTAATGGGGGTAAAGGTCCTAACATCTAAAACAGAGTTTGAGTGCCTTTTATCTGCCAAAACGTGATCTATTTTGTTGACTATATTACCAATTGGGTTTTTCCATGTCTCCTTATGTACGTTTTTATGGGGGAATTTTGTACTACATAGCATCATATTATTAGATGCAGCAAAGTTTATTAGCTTGTATCCATTTTCACCTATTGTTTCATGTAGTCTGTGCAATCCAACTATTCCACATTCCCCTCTTCCGAATTTGGTTGACTATATTACCAATTGGGTTTTTCCAGGTCTCCTTATGTACGTTTTTATGGGGGAATTTTGTACTACATAGCGTCATATTATTAGATGCAGCAAAGTTTATTAGCTTGTATCCATTTTCACTTATTGTTTCATGTAGGCTGTGCAATCCAACTATTCCACATTCCCCTCTTCCGAATTTAGCATTGAATTCTCCTAAAACGAGTTTGGCGTCATATTGCCAATCACATTTAGCCTTATGGTGAATTCTTTTCTGCAAAAAAGTGCAACACTTGCATTGCCCTTTTTCCGAAAACAGCACTATTATATCGCTTTTTTTAAATTTGGAAATTTTAGTTGTGCTAAATTCGCGTAACTTAATTACCAAATTTCAAAAAAGTATCACGAAAGTGCCGTTTTCGGAAAAAGGGCAATGAACATGTTGCACTTTTTTGCAGAAAAGAATTCGCCATTAGTCTACTACCAACTGCGAAAGCACATCCCAGTACACGATGTTCGTTATGACCACTCTAGTATACGAGTGCCAAAAACAATATAATATAAGAAGACATTCCTTCCCGTGGCGAGTAAGTATCAGTTACGAACGAATAGGAATATAGGAATTTGATATTTCACGTATTTTCCGACCTAATTTACCGATTTTTTTTAATTATAACGATTAAAAAAATAATATCAATAGATATGTGCAAAAAAAGTTCAAGAAAAGACAACAGAAAACTATTTTTTCGCGGTTGAAAAATCATTTCTATTTGTTCGTAACTCGGGAAAATGTAAACAAACTTGCGGTGGCACATCTTCTATATTCATTGACTTTGACGAGTACATCCGTTTGGTTTAGTTGTACTAAGCCTTGGCCCTTCCATCGTATCTCCTGCAGTACAATGACGTCAATTTTGTAGCTTCCTATGATTTGTTGGAGTATATTTGAAGCGCCGATTGTATGCAGTGTTCTTACATTCCATGTACAAATTCTTAAATCGTTGTCATTAATTCGTTGCCATTTTTTTCAGTTTTTCAGTTTTTCCGTTTGGTAGATTTGTTTTATTTGAGATATTCATAACAATTATATTTTCGAGGACAATAGGTTTTTAACCAAGAGTCCCTTATCAACACGATGGGGCTGCCATCTTTGATATAGCTGACGGGAACAGCATTCCCCGCCCGATGCGGGACAGACACTGTTGGTTGCCGCCCGCTTCGGGTCAAACGCACCAAGATTTTGTAGAACATAAATTAGAACATCTAGGATTTAAAACGATTTGTCACCAGGTCATCAGGCGATCACTAAATTTACTTTTGTTAAAATTTGTATTGCGATTTAGATACGACACCAGAACAATTGTCTTGTAGGAAATGGGTACTTCAAAATGAAACCGACCGACTCTGAATATTTATGAATTTACATTTGAATAGAATTATGGTCATTTACCGTTTGTCCAAATTCATAGCGATTTAGAGTTTATAGGGTGCCAAAGTTGGCCATCTACAACATTTTTTTTAAAAATTTAGCTATTTTTAAGTCGACGTAACTTAAGTGATCAACTGTTGTGTATTAATGACACCAAAAGGGCGAAAATGTCATTAATCCTTGATTATACTGAAAGCGTATCTTAATTTTTTTCGTTTAATTTTTAAAAATTGCCCGTATACAAGCATTTTCCAAGAAAGTGTATAAATTTCAGCATGAGTTATCCACGCGTTAAAAAAAAATTAATTAAACAATGTCCGTCCGTCTGTCAGTTCGACTGAAAGTGTGCTCGCTATTCGTCGAATTGTGAAATGTTGAACTTACATTTTCTTTACATAATGTTCAAGTGCAAATAAGACAAAGAACCGCTCGAAGTAATGCAAATAATGTTGCCGTTCAGGCAAGTGTTGCTGAAGACCACAATTTGTCGATTCCAAGACGTTCTCAAAAATTGGGACTGTCTTAAACCACAACATGACAGATTTTGAGAAAGGATTTGGGTTTGCATCCGTATAAAATTGTTCTCACTCAAGAACTGAAGCCATTGGACCACCGAAAACGTCGTGAATTGGCTTATTTTGCCTTGGAACAACTTGAAAACGATTACGATTTTTTTAAGAAATTCATATTCTCCGATGAGGCTCACTTTCATCTGAATGTCGCGGTAAATAAACAAAACTGTAGATTCTGGTGCGAAGAAAATCCACAAATTATTCATGAAAAGCCATTACATTCACCTAAATTGACAGTTTGGTGTGGTTTTTGGTCAGGTGGAATCATCGGTCCATATTTCTTTCGAAAAGAAGCTGGTAACACCGTTACTGTCAATGGAGAGCGGTATAGATCGATGATAACCAACATTCGGGGCTTTGTGCCACACAGCAAATAAAAGAATTGAATTATTGGAAGAAAAGTTTGGAGATTCGATTATTTCAAGAAATTTTGATATTGAATGGCCTGCAAGAAGTTATGATTTAACACCATTAGACTATTTCTTGTTGGTTTATTTGAAGTCATTGGTCTTTCGAAATAAACCAGACTCTCTTCAAGCTTTACAAGTCAATATTGAACGTGCCATTCATGACATATGACTTGATTTAGTGGAAAAAGTGCTCGAAAATTGGGTTCATCGAATTCGTTCCAGCAGAAGAAGTCGTGGAATCCATTTGAATGACGTTTTATTTATAACTTAATTGTATCGATTGTACTTCACATTAAATAAAAAAACTTTTGAATTTTCTTAACAATAAGTGTGTTTTTTTCAAAGAAATCATATCACTCTTATTGGAAACCCCTTTACTTGAGGTCCTAGGTCACTCCTTCGATGTGTTACATTTCTGGCTCATAGCAAATGATATATATTCTTCTCTGTAAGGTGAGAGGATAAAACGACATTAAATTCTCAATTAATCTCTAATTTCTCAAATCTATCTCCAAAATTGCAATCTGGTTTATGACAGAAATATCAAAATGAATACATGCATATTTTGTTAGCTGACTAACAAATCCTCAATTAATCTCTTTTTCAGATAAGAAATAATTGAAAACTAAGTATTGCTACTGAGCACGATGCTAGTCTAAGTGTCCCGGATGCCAATGAAACTCTAGTTAGCCCTTGAGCTGAAAGCAACAAAAACGCAAAATGTTAATTAAGGAATATCGCATACCGCTGCCTCTCACAGTGGACGAATATCGCATAGCTCAGTTGTATATGATAGCGGTAAGTCTGAGAAGTCAACTAGGGATGCACAAAATTGGAACTCAATACTAATCATACGTCTTTCCAACTGTGCTTTGAGCAGAAGAAAAGCCGTGAAGAGAGTCATGGCGAAGGCAGTGGCGTTGAGATTATTATTAATGAACCCTACAATGATGGTCCCGGTGGTAAGGGACAATACACAAAAAAGATCTATCATGTGGGCAGTCATTTGCCGGGCTGGATAAAGAGTACGTTTTTTGAACTTAATAAAGTGAAAATCCTTTTTTAATGTTAATATATATATATACTTCTGTCTGTAGGTTTGTTGCCCAAAAGCGCTTTGACGGTGGAAGAAGAGGCCTGGAATGCCTACCCTTACACCCGAACCCGATACACTTGCCCCTTTGTGGAAAAGTTCCTCCTAGATATAGAGACATATTATTTTCCCGATAACGGCTATCAGGATAATGTATTCAAGCTAAGTGGCAGTGATCTAAGGAATAGAGTTGTCGGTAAGTTGACCTTCTGCGCGTGCATTTGTATCATTCACACATATCACACTGGTCCCAAATTCATTTTTTGCGGCATAAATACGAATAATATAGATACTGCATTTTATGTTTGCACAAGTGAACATTTTTGTCAGAAATAATTTTAGTTTGTAACTCCTACGGCCAATTCCACAATCTCCGGTTATCCTACAGTTAGACAATCCCACGGCAGCCGGTTCTTTGTACCGGATTGAACCGAAGCAGCAATTCTTCGGCCAGGGGCTGCCACGTAGTAGTACTACGTGTTTTATCCTACAGTTAGAGCTAACCTACAGTTATAGCTGTCAAATTGTAAGAAATTTTTATTGAGAAATTGGGGGTTAATGTTATTTCTGCTGCCTGATTTTGATTTTTAAGGAATTTGTAGCTCTTGAAGTTGAGGTGTTTCGTTTCCAAAATATGTTCAAAATAATAAATTTTTAAAATGACAATTTTGTGAATTTGTTTGAAAATGCTGATAAGATATTAATACCACTTAAATTGCTCTCTCTAACGAACACTTTTGTATTAAAATTTGCATTCAAGTTTATGCCCACATACAACTTTTTGTGTATGTGTATGTTGTGTCCACCACGTGTCACAAAAACAAATTGCTGGAAAATACTGACAAGACACCAAATATGCAAAATGTAATACAGCACGGATCAACTACTTACAGAGCCCTTCAATTTTCATAACACGTTCATTGAAATGCTTACTTCACAATTTAATCAATTTATCAGTGGTTTACAAAGGAATTATTTACTCTTGTTTAACGGCAAACTTGTAGATTAGGCAGGCTTGTAGAGTTGCCACCTAATTTTTATCATTACATCTTCCGAATAGCTTAGAGTGTTGCCAGCAAGAAAATATACTTACTTTTAACATTTCCAATACTATTTTTTTATTTTTTGCCCAAAAAAAATCGATTTGGGACCATAGTTCATTGCTTAATCGGGTCTGTCTTTCAGATGTCATTGACATAGTCAAGGATCAACTTACTGGTGGAGACTATGTCCGTGAGGAAGACCCACAACTGTTTGTGTCCGAAAAGACAGGGCGGGGCCCTTTGGCAGATGAGTGGCTGGAGGAGTATTGGCGGGAAGTAAAAGGCAAGAAGCAGCCCACTGCCAGAAATATGTCGCTGATGTGCGCCTACAAAATATGCCGCGTGGAATTTCGCTACTGGGGCATGCAAACGAAACTGGAGAAATTCATTCACGACATTGCCCTACGGAAAACAATGGTGAGAGCCCATCGTCAAGCCTGGGCTTGGCAGGATGAGTGGCATGGTTTGACGATTGATGATGTTAGGGAAATTGAACGCCAAACTCAATTAGCATTAGCCAGGAAGATGGGTGGCGGAGATCTCAGCGGCGAAGAGGATGAGGAAGAAGAAGAGGAAGAGGAAGACGATGGTAAGATTTTCTGAGCATAGCCCGTAAACAATATTCATTCCAAATCGGCATCTACTACCTGTAGAAAGTATATCAGAAACTCCAGCTCCGAAACCGATCGAACCTCCGGCGAGAGAAGAGCGACACAGCAAGGAACCACCCGTTGTTACTCAACAACCTCCCAGCGAAGAGGCCTCGTCCGAGGATGAGGGTCAACCGGAACAAAATAATTCCAGTGAAAGGTCTCGCTCCCAAAGCATACAAATGGCAGCGAAATCCAAACATGGTTCCAAAGCTGGAGGACTTCATTCACCACTTGGTTCCGCTCATAGTTTTGAATTGCAGGTAAGATACGAGAACTCAAGTCTCAGAGTAACATCGGCTATGGCATGACATGACATCTGTTTAATGTTTAAACGCATCAAATGTGAAAACAAACAAAACTGAGAGTCTTTGTAGTTGAGTTTAAATTGGAAGTATGTGTAACCTTCTAAGCTTAATCAATCGAGTAGTGTGAAATTCAAATTTGATCAATGTCGAAGCGAATGGGAACTTCATACTGTCGAATCTTATTTTGTGTTCTCCATTGTACGTAATTATATATACTTGTGTATCTGTTCTTTCCTCTGTTCTTTCTAATGTATATGCTTTCCTTACAAAACACTTATGTATTTTCTTAATTTCTATAAGCCGCATGCCAAAAATGCTAAACACAAAAATGTAAGTTTAACTCTATGTCGAATGTTAGTTAAGTGATCGGATTTAGTATTTAGAATTGATTCTTAATTGGTTTCCCCGTGAGCTCTAAGTCATTATTTAATGTGTTATTGCATTACTACCCCCTCACCCATAGGTGGCGAATTGGCGAATGGAACGTTTGGAGGTGGACTCGAAATCCAATTCTGAAGAAGAATTCTTCGATTGTGTGGGTGAGTATATAAAACGCGTAGTATTCAGATTTATTTTACCATATATTGGACTATATATCTACAGATACCAATGAAACCAATTCCTTGGCAAAGTGGAGTTCGTTGGAGTTGTTGGGAGAAACGGACGACAGTCCGCCACCGCATAGTGGAGTACCAGGCAGAGACAACAAAGATGACAGTATTTTCAATCAAGACTTCCTAATGAGGGTAGCCTCTGAAAGAGGTAACAAGCGACAATTGAGATCTTCGGCTAGCCTGGAAAGGGGCGGTCATGATGTGACGCCACCTGGTTCGCCGGGAACGCCGTCATGTTCCACGACCATACTTATTCTGGTCGTACATGCTGGTAGTGTTCTAGGTAATACGAATCTACACACGGTCCTTTGCTTAGTGTAGTCCCACTATTAAACTTTAATTTCAGACGCAACAAGTGAACTGACCTCGAAAAAGTCTGATGTCACCACCTTCCGCGGTGCATTCGAGTCGGTGATGCGACAGCACTATCCGAGCCTTTTGACTCATGTTACTATTAAAATGGTACCTTGTCCCTCCATATGTACCGATGCTCTGGGTATTCTCTCTAGTCTGAGTCCGTACTCGTTTGATGCTTCCCCTTCCGCTGATATACCAAATATAGCTGATGTTCCTATCGGAGCCATCCCATTGCTGTCGGTAACCTCTCCAGAATTCCATGATACAGTCAATAAAACAGTGGCAGCAGCAAATATTGTCTACCAAGAATTCTTAAAATCCGACGAAGGTCGCGGCTTCTCGGGGCAAATTGTTGTGTTGGGCGATTCAATGGGTTCCTTGCTGGCTTACGAAGCTTTGTGTCGAGGTTCCTCCAATGATGGCGGTAGTCGTTCATCGCGTACCACAGATGACGATGAACGTTTCGATGACAGTGACATGGATGCGAAGCGTTTGCTAGTTGCTCCTTCACCCCGACGAAGACGATCCTCGTCGTCCAGCGACTCCAAGAACGCTAAATTAGATTTTGAGGTTAGTGACTTTTTTATGTTCGGCTCGCCGTTATCCATTGTTCTGGCCTCCAAAAAACTACACGATTCAAAAACGGGTAAGTGAAAAAGTCTGTTGTTCTCAACCCTAGAGAGAGAGAGGTTCACATCTTCTGCTTTTATTTCACAGCTTTGCAACGTCCGAATTGTCATCAGGTGTACAATATGTTTCACCCAACCGATCCCACAGCTTCCCGCCTCGAGCCTTTGCTCAGTGCCCGATTTTCTATGTTAGCTCCAGTAAATATACCACGATATGCCAAATACCCGCTGGGAAATGGACAACCGCTGCATCTATGTGAGTGAATAAACACGAACTGAAAACAACGTAGAAGGGAATTATTAATATCACATCTCTGTTTCTTCCAATTCAGTGGAGGTCATTCAGTCCCACCCACATCACTTCAGCGATGGCCACAACTTATTGGGAGGACGTCGCTTATCCGATGCCTCCATGCAGAGTACAGTATCGGGTCTAATTGAAAATATATCTCTAAGTACCATTAATTCACGTAAGTTGTCCCTTCTGAAGTTGTTCTGCTCCTGTACACTCGTCCCTTTTCTCATCAATCACCTAAACTGCCCAACTTAACGTCGCACTAATCACAGCTTTAACTTCATTTCAGTACAAATGAAATGGTCCCCTTTTCTCATTGATCACCTAAACTGCCTAACTTAACGTCGCACTAATCTAAGCTTTAACTTCATTTCAGTACAAATGAAATGGTGGGGTTCAAAACGCTTGGACTACGCTCTCTACTGTCCCGAGGGTTTAAGCAATTTCCCAGCCAATGCATTGCCACACCTGTTCCATGCCAGCTACTGGGAGAGTGCGGATGTGATAGCATTTATTTTAAGACAAGTTAGTGGGAAGCTCGTAAAATACGTACTATGTGCAACTAACTGGGTTACCTTATCGATTTCAGATTGGTAAGTTTGAAGGCATTCCATACGTCTCTTCGGCCGACAACAAGGAGACTATCCAATTCAATCCCGGACAGCCGCGAGAGAAGTGGATAAGAAAAAGGACATCGGTGAAATTGAAGAACGTTGCTGCCAACCATCGGGCAAATGATGTGATAGTGTTAGAAGGACGCGAACAGCGGATCAATGCCCGTTTCATGTACGGACCTTTGGACATGATAACGTTGCACGGCGAGAAGGTTGACATTCACATCATGAAGGATCCACCCGCTGGCGAGTGGAGCTTTCTCAGTACAGAAGTCACCGACAAAACAGGCCGTATCTCATACACAGTGGCAGATGAAGTTACCCTCGGTTATGGCATCTATCCCATCAAGATGGTAGTTCGTGGCGATCACACTTCAGTCGATTGTTACTTGGCTGTGGTGCCTCCACTAACCGAATGTGTTGTCTTCAGCATAGATGGTTCATTCACGGCCTCAATGTCGGTCACTGGTCGAGATCCAAAAGTACGGGCTGGGGCCGTCGACGTGTGTCGCCACTGGCAGGAACTCGGCTATCTGTTGATCTATATGACCGGTCGACCAGACATGCAACAACAACGAGTTGTCTCCTGGCTGAGTCAACATAATTTTCCCCACGGTCTAATATCGTTTGCCGACGGACTTACAACAGATCCTCTGGGTCACAAGACAGCTTATTTGAATAATTTGGTTCAAAATCATGGAATCTCAATTATGGCAGCCTACGGCAGCAGTAAAGATATCAGTGTTTACTCTAACGTCGGTTTGAGAATGGATCAAATATTCATTGTTGGCAAGGTAAGTAGTCCAGTCTCTGTGGCCCGAGAAGTGTTTACAAATATTTATTTCTTGCCTCATTTGCAACTGTAGGTCAGCAAGAAATTACAAACTAATGCCACCGTTCTCAATGACGGATATGCTGCTCACTTGGCCGCTTTACAAGTTGTCGGTGGATCTCGGCCGGCAAAGGGCAATGCTCGCATGGTCATTCCTCGTGGATGCTTCAATTTGCCGGGACAAACTGCAAATCCCCGACGTAGAAGGTAAGTTTTCTCCGTCGTAAATCCCATTAAAGGTAGTGTGTACCCGTATTGATTCAACGATTTTATGTATGTATGTATGTCTGAATGTATGTATATGTTCACCACCAACACCACAACCATACTTAGTTCTCAAATCCATAGGAACTTCTTAGGTTTAGTCACTCCTTAATAGACACAATAGATAGGACATAAATGTGGAAAAACTAAATTTCACTTTCAACTACGGGTAGGCTTCCTACCAGCGCACATCACTTTAAGAGAAATTAAATGCATCATCTGCACTTGGAGAGTCCACAGATTTCCCTTCGAAAGAAAACATATTTATATATCCCATCCGCTGTTATTGTATATTACAATATTTATATAATAGGAATACTTTCCCTCGCACTATTCTATGCTTATTTCATAAATCACATATTTCGCACTTCTCCAGCTACATTTATGCCAAATAAAATATGTATGTACGAGAACAAATATAACAAGTCAGGGGTCAGTCAAATCACGACATTCCATATCGAGTTATTTACGATCGAACTGTCTTTTTTATTATCTCCTAAAGAGCACAAACTTCTCTCTAATTTAAGTAGATGTTTTCGTAAATTCTAATGGAGCTTCTCTGACTCACTTTTGGTTAGTTCCAATGTTTAATTTTTCTTATTAACAAATATTCAAATGTCTTTTCGATCGAAAAGTTCTCAATATCGAATGCCGTTATTTGGTCTAGTTCTTATAAATAGTAACTCCTAGAAGTATGCAACGTAACATTGAACGTTGGAATAAAATATTTAAAGCAACTCTTCCATACGTAAGCAAAACTAAAACTAAGTATACACGATTGCCAGATCGGTCAACGTTAGCAACCATGTTAAAGAGCTGCAAATGTACGGACATGGACAGATTTTTAGGCAAAGGTGAATTGACAGTTCAGCCGATTGCAAGAAAACCTTACAATTACATATCGCTCACTCACTTAAAGAGTGACATAACTCAAAATTGAAAATTGCCGAGATGTGTAACTTTAAGTCTGTATAAAAAGATAAGTAACATGAAATAAGATGTTTAAATACTCTTGAATAGTCCGAGATATGGTTGTTTACTTATAGACCAAATTTCGCTGAAATTAATTTATGATTTTGTAAATATTTATATGCAGGATTGCCAATAAAAATATTTTAAAGACCGTGTTGCCAATAATATGTTTTTCTGACAATGGCGCCGTTGTCACATGCATAAACTTCGCACACCTAACAATCTGCAAATTATCTCGCAATGACTTTTCAGTTTTTTTGCCGAAGGGGCAAAATCCTACAATTCGGCCGAAAGCATTCTATCTTCCATTTTTACATAGATTTATACATGCATCTAAAGTAGCTTCAAATGTATGCATTGTATGTCATTTCGCTTATTCTGAGTTTAAGTTGATAAAACTCGAAAAAGGATATTTAAAATAATTTGTGTATCTTAAGAAAATATGCAATATATAAATCGTCTTCAAAGTGTTGAATTAATGAATTAAAAGTATTAACAATTCAAAAAATACTAAAATTTTGCTTATTGGCGTAGCCATTTAACCAGAAATGAGCTTCATAACTTAACACAATTCTTTGATTTGAACTTCGCGAATAGATTTTTTTTTTAAAAATGTCCACAATTTGGAAACGCTGTTCTGGCGTTACGATTCATGTCAAGCCTTACTGAACAGAAATGTCAACATAGTTTGAAATTATCAGCTTTAAAACCATAGTTATCGATATCGAAAGTTCTTATGCAGCTAAAAAAAACACCCGTTACAAACAAAAAACAGAAATATTGCAGGTCCTGATTTATTATTGAAAATTGATTTTTTGTTTTTCAAAGGTCATATTATTTATAAAGTATACTGGCAAACAAATTGTTATACATCCTTCAGAATAGACAGTCCGCTGAAGCTCTAATGCTATGTCGCGTGGAGTTATTTCCTTAGAGAGTTTTTTCTAAAGGAAAATATTTTGATTTCCCTTAATGAACTTCTTCTTTTAACGCAAATACGAAATGGAAGTTATGTAATTTTATTTCATAATCAATCAAAGATACCTTACAACATATTTCTTTTTAAGAAATCAAATTAACACTTATATCAGAAAACTTCCTGGGAATATATAACGTCAAAAACAATCGTTCTGTAGATACACACAGAAAAAACTATAATTTTTTGTTGTTGTTGTAATCTTTATTTGATTTCTACAACCGTTTGACTACCGATCAATTGATAGTCACACCAATTAAAAAGTCGTTTCTGTCAACAGCAAAAATGGCGAAAAATTCGGTTATCACAACCAAATCATTTTCCCTGTGTTCTTTATTAACACACCCAATGGCAAAGCCATATAAAAGTTTCAGGTTGTTTATATCAATAACCTGGACACTGTCCCCTATCTTTGTGGGATATACATATCACACACATATTGCGCAGGACAAGGTCAAATATTAATATACATACAAGGAATTTAAGTAAATCAAAACTTATCATTTTCAAAATAAATACTGACAATATTTCCTGCAAAATCTCAGCAGTTCTTATGGATTTTATATGGCAAATTCCAGGTAACTCCCACCTCCACAATCACCCAAATGGTGTGTAAAATTTTGGAATGTCTGTACATATATATGTATTGTATATTGCAATAGTTTTAAGTTGCATTTGTTGTTGTTTTCACCTTCGGGAGATTTTGTATTATTTATTTTTAGTGAAAATTAATTATTATTTAAAAATTTATATTAAATTACGCTTTTGATTTATTTGGCCCTTGAAAGTGTTGCAACAAAATTTTGGTTTGTTATGTTTTGAATTTGTTTGTTTTTTTCTGTTATTCCCATTCAATAGCAACACATTCGATCCAACTAACACAGCCAACAACATGCAATGCTATGAGGACGAATAAGTGTCGGAAGGATGTGTCCATTGCGACCGACACTGGTTGTGTGTTTTACCTCTCGTTTTAAGTTTGAATTTATGTTTAAGTATTGTTTTGAATTGATTTGTGAATTGTTGAATTATTAAATAATCCACTAACTAATGCAAAATATATGTATTAACAAAACCTACCATATGAATGTATGTATAAAGCCTATAACTAAAAATGTTTTACATGTGTGTTTTTTTCTTTTTATTCGAATTTCTTTTTCTTTTGTTTGGTTTTAAATTTTCATTCTTTTTCGTTTTTCTTTTCTTTGTTTTCATTTTCTACGTCTTCCTTGTTTTGCCATATGCATCTGTTGGCCTTTTCAATTATCACTCTCCCCTATCCCACCACAATTCCAACTCACGCCAACACCCCCACCCCCATACCCCTAAATATCCTGGCCAAATTCACACCACACCATACGTCCACTTCACCAACCACACCCACATCCGTTTTGTTTAAATTAGGCTGCATGACCAACAGGACGCTTAAATCCGCAAATTGAGGTGCCGTCATAGAAATTCAAGGACACAGATGTTGTTGTTGTTGTCATTGTCATTGTCGGACAAACGACACAAAACGAAACGAAACCAAAAAAGAAAACAAACGAACAAACACAGCAAACGAACATAAAGAACAGATGAACAATTTAGTTATTAATAATGAATGTTGTGTTACAAAAAAAGAAGTACATAGTAGAGAAATCCTTGCATTTCACCTAACCAAACCAAACCAGTTGATATTCCAAGAATTTATAATCATTTAATTTGTATCGAACTTGTATCTATACCTCCCACTACCCACCAACCACAACCACCACACCATCATCGAACCAACCTCCGACCACTCAGCAACGAGACGGGTCTGTCTTCGCCAATACGCAGTGGCTATTTGAAGCGCAAAACCTACTTTGGTCACCAACACTAAATCTCTCTCGACTCGAACTCAGCAGCAGTAGCGCCACCCAATCTAGCGAGCGAGCAGACAGTGGCACTTCTTCTCCCAGTTAGTCCAATCTCTATATACTCGGTATCGCATCTGACACGCATCATCTTCCTCAAAAATAAAAGCAAATCACCACTAAACTAAAGCAAAAAAACAATTTAGATGTTTCTTAGAGAAGTCCGACTCCATATGCACACTTATAAGCCTCTAAGCTTCCAAAAAACAACATTAAATAATAATACCAAGTAGCCGATTTCATTTTGCCAAAACCAACCAAACCGATTAACCAACCACCAACCAGCATAACATATGAAAGTGCTAAAGCAATATACTCGTACTATATAGCTGAGGACTTAGAGCGTCAGTGCGTTCAAACTATTAATATAATCAATCATTACTCAAAATTAGATATTAACTAAAACTAAAAAGACGTCTAATATAAGTCACGCAGTAAGTATCATCAATATCTCTATTGTATGTATGGGTTTAATAATTATTATTTTTGGTTTATTTAGGAAACCACAACACACAGTGAAGGACAACACTAAACCATTTTGTTTACACCGTTAAAAATACATTTTACAATATAATATATATCATACCAATTTTTTGTCAGATTCCGCCAATTCTTTCGGATATATTTAATATTAAAACATTTTTCCTACCCACTTCAGCCACGCACAAAAAACAATGTAGAACAGGTTAAAAAATTTTGTAATTCTCAAATGTATTTACAACAATTATATTACTATTCTAACGGCCATTTGCACCATCTGCGGTTATCATACGAGTACAGTGTTAGAGCTAACCTATTGTTATAGCTGTGAGATCATGAATTTAAATATGATAACTGTTGCTTAGCACGCAGATGTGAGTAAGTTTGGGGTAAGTTTAATAGTTTAAACCCCCTCTTCTTCTAATGTACAATCCATAAACCATCCCTCCAAAACATGTGTTGTCATACTGTAAAATGTAAATATTCTAATAATTTCAATTGTTAAAAAGTAAACATTTTGCTGAACTATTTCTCTTTGCATTTTTATAGAAAAATTTAACAAAATTTAGTTTATATTAAAAATATCATCAACGTTGCATTTTTTTAGGAAATTTCATTGAAAATTTTATTTAAATCGAATTTTTATAGAAAATGTTTCTCTAACAAATGTTAAAAATTTTAAAAATTAAATGTTTATAGAAAATGTATACAAAATTTCTTTGAAATTGGATTTTTTGAAGAAAAATCCAGTTAACTCCCTTTTATCCAGTCAGTGGGCCTTAATCCGTGGTCGTCTACTTTTACTCTGGTCATTAACATTTAATCTGGTCCTCGACCATTAATTTGGTATTTAATCCTGTCAGTGGTTCTTAATACATGGTTATCCACTCTTAATCCTAACAGGGGTCACTATCCGACCATGGGGTCATATATCGACTTCTAATCCGTCTATCAACCTTTAATCAGGCCATTGACAGTTAATTCTCTCATCGATGTTTAATCCGTATAATAGTCGTTAATCCGGAGTAAGGTACAGAAATAAAAGTCAATGGCGGATTAATGTCATCGATCATTATCGGATTAAAGGTCAATGACCTGAGTAAAGGTAGACGACCGATGGTCGGATTAATGACCATTGAAAGGATTAAAAGTCGAAGGGCAAATTACAGATCGATGACGGGATTAATGACTACTTAACGGATTAAAGCACGATTACCGGTGTAACGGTCGATGGCAACGGATTAAAGGCACTATGCAACAACAAAATTCATTTTGTGTCCGAGACCTAAAAGCGTTTTTCTATACATTGTGGCATACTGTTTTATAAAACCACAACCAATTTTTTGTTATGGCAAAGTTTTTTTTTAATATTTTTTTCTAGAATTCCAATTTTCATTAAAGGTACCTTTAGTATTTGAACCATTTTTGTTTAAGTATAAGCTCGATAAAGCCGACATACAATTTAAATAAAAAATCAATTTTTTCAAAAACATAGTTTTTTTGCTGGTACTAAAAAAACATAAAAATAGAAAAAATTGCAAAAAAAAATTGTTTGTTCCATTTTTTTAAAGTTATTATCCTAAAGAATAAAACAACATTACACTGTACAAAGTATTTGTATGAACTGGAATCAAAGCTATAAGCCATTACACAAAAATCGCTTCTAGTATATTGTCCCTTGAAACATATATATGTTTAGGGTACATTCCAAACATATAATATTTGGTACACACAAAAATTATATATTTGGGAAGATGTTGTTCTAAATAAATCTATGTTTACATCACAATATGTGTTTAATTTGGGCTATTTTTCCGAATCAAATATTTATTTGAATTTAAGTATTCAGAAAACACCTAAATTGTGTAAAATTTTCCAATAATTCACATTTAATGTTTTAGAAATGTTTCATGTTGTAAAAATAATAATTTCATGTCGTAAAAATAATAATAAACCAGTAAGGATAGACAAAAGTCGGGCGGAGCCGACTATATGATACCCTACACAGTGTTGATAGAGCAAGAGCGATAGAATAAGCACGCACCTTGAAACTCGTACTATCAGCCAATGGATCAAGAAATCACTTATTTTTTAAATTGCCTTAAAATCGTTCGGAAAATGTAAAATAATTTTTTTTTTGTATTCAAACACATATTTTATTTGAGAAATTTAGTTTGCAAATGTTATATATTGTAACATATTAATATGCGAGTTCCAAATATGTTTTATTGATTTTCAAATAAAATGTATTTGTTCAGAAATATATATTTAAAAATGTGTGTTCCAAATATATTTTCTTCGATTTAAACATCAAAAAAGGCGATTTTGCCCCGCGTAGGAGGTGCTATCATCTTTTTCTAAAGATGATAGCGATAAATGATCTAATACTATGTATGGAATTTTTTAATAAAAATGCAACTTCAACCATTTTTTTAGACAAATTAAATTTCATCTCAATTTTGGAATTTTGGCATGACTTTCTTTCTTAGAACGGCAGCGTGGCATTTGGAAAAAAATAAATATCTCAAAAAGTATTGATAGAAGGAAAACACAATTTAATTTGTAATAAAGTGACGTTAACATCAACATCTTCATCTAGGACGTAGCATTATTGATAAAGCTAATATCTTGGAAACTATTGGTCATAGGAGTACGAAATTTGGTTTACATGTTAAAGAAGTCAAATTACAAATTATTTCTCAGTATCTTTTTACCATGGACAAATGAAATTTAGTTTGTGGGATATTAGGGTATTTCACGGTAGAAGAAATTTATTTAATAAGTTATGGAATTCTGTTCGAACGACTTCACAAAAATGGGTGGGACCGTAGTAAACGGTTTTCCAAAAAGAGGTGTTATTTTGGTATTCAAAGAAAAATGCCATTTTTTGAGATAAATGATCGGATGTTTATTTCATAATAAAGAGGAAGGTATGCCGTTAATAATGAAAAACAACATCAGCCACATGGCCACCACGACCACGCTTACAGGACCATATCCTTTTCATGAAATTTTCCATAACCAAATCGCAAAGTGGCTGCCCTATGTCCTCGATAGCCTCACGAATTCTATCTTAGAGGTCTTGAATCGACGCTGGGCTGTTGGCGTAGACCTTATCTTTCATGTGGCCCCAAAGTAAGAAGTCGCAAGGTGTTAAATCACAAGATCTCGATGGCCAATTGTGATCACCTCTTCGAGAGATAACACGATCCGGAAACTTTTCCCGTAACAGAGCAATGGTTTCGTTGTTTGTGTGGCACGTAGCGCCGTCTTTTTGAAAGTAAACGTTGTCCAGATCAGTACCATCCAACTCCGACCATAAAAAAACATTAATCATCTCTCTATAGCGCAATCCATTCCCCGTAACTGTTGATCCAACCTTATTTTCGAGAAAGTAAGGTCCAATGACCCCGTCGGCCCATAAACAGTCACACGTTGAGGATGGAGAGGCTTCTCAACAATAAGTCTTGGGTTTTCCTAGCCCCAGATGCGACAATTTTGCTTGTTGACGTAGCCACCCAAATACTATAAGATCAATTTCTTAAAAACTATTAACCATAGAAAATTTAATTTTTATTGTGAGTTAGTAATCAAAGCTAATGGCTTGGCCTAAAGTGGACACAATCAGTGCTTGGGTGAATATCTCAAAATCTCGTTCATTTAAAGTTCCTTGACAAGTTACAAAGTTTTATTTGAAAATAAAATTTGTATGGAATTTCTTTATAATGTAAATCGGGCGATGTCTACTGCTCTTTGCATATGTTTTGATTGCGTTGAAGGATTTACAACATATTTTGACTGAATGTAGACTAGAAATTAAAAACATGTAGACTTTGGAGAATGGAGTTATTGATGTGAGTTTCCTCATTCTGAAGATCGGTAAACGATATTTTACTCTTACGTACTTCAACAGAATGGAGTCGTTGTCCTTCACTGTGTTCTGCATAAAATTATATGTGTAATTTATTCTTTATAAAATAGTATTACCTTTATATTTTTTGCTCCTAATTACTCCTTACAGGTACCTGGCTAGAAAGACTGTATCCTCCTGTTGTTTGATGGTATTACAAACTACATAAAACTCCCCATAAAATACAAATATCACAAACAATTTCAACTAAATACCAAAACTTAAACGTAACTATAAAATTGGAAGGCGATGAAATAAATCACTTCGCGACTAAAATCAGCATTTGCATCTAAGAATAGGCCAAGGATTATGTGAAATGGCCCATTTCCAGTATAACGTTCCCCCCTTCCAACAACTGTCACGGATCATGGGTATGGATATGTATATTACAAATTGCCAGTCTCATCGATGACAGTGGTCAGTATTTATGTGGTCATCTTTGGCATAAATGGTCGTAGACATCCTCCGGTTGGCGAAACCCTCACATTCGGTATCGGATCTACGCATGTACTATTTAGCTGCAATAAACACGACTACTAACGACTGTACTCTTATATACTACCCATGTACTCGTATTTCGTACAATCTATTGTACGAGCGTATTGTTATTTTATTGTTCCAAAAAGAAAAATATTTACAAAATATTTATGTATATTGTCATAAGAACCAAAAATTATAAATTATGAAGATAAGTCATCCCGAGAACTGTCAAAATCTATCAGTTACGGACGAATAGGAATGAAATGTCACACGCGAATAAACACTTTTCCGCGAAGGTAATTTCAACTTTTTTTGCACTAATCGATTGATATTAATTTTTTAATTGTGACAATTACAAAAAATTCGGGAAAATCGGTCCGAAATCCGCGGAAAAACTCACTCTTTGAACACCAACTCGTTGAAATTTTTATTCGTTCGTAACTGACAACTTACTCGCTCCGGGATGACATATCTTATTATTCATTATTTTTGATAAGAACTACGAATAGTTAATGTTATTTATTAATCATAAGAATCAAACACACACACACCCACGCCATCAAACCAAATCCATATGATTTGATTCGATATATATGAATGCATGCTTGTATGTAGTTGTACACATAGTCTATAAATCCCACACACACACACACACATGTACACTTGTATACATACAACATCCTTAGTATGTAAATGTAGAGTAGAGTAATGGAATTCTTGCCAGAACATTTTTAATTGTTTCTATACAAAAGGACTTCAAGTTAGAATCATTAACAAACCACGACGCTCCTTTGTGACACGACCAGAGAGCCTATGGGAACGAATCTTGAGAATCACAATAAAAAAACAATAATGCAAAACATTACACTTACTGTGAAAAAATGTAGTAAACTCCTCCAATGACTTTTTCAAACATAGAACAATTTGAACTTTGCATCCCCATAAAACATTATCCTCGATATTCTCCCAGACGATGAAATTAGGATCACTCAAAATGCATTATTTTTAATTTTTGAAAAAAGTTGAAGAAAAACCATTTGATATAAAAATATCTTTTTATAATTAAAATAATTCCAATTATAATTTAAAAATCAGATTATAAGGTAAATTATTCTAATTTCTATTTGATTTTTTGGGGTTTTCTAATTATGTACATATGTATATCATTTGAATTCAATTGGATTTTTTTTAATATCAAGTGACTTATTTTTAACTTCAATTTATGTGATACGAATTTAAATTGTTAGCTTTAAAATTGAATTGACTTTTTTTAATTTCAAATGGAATATTAATCGATATTTTTTGCCTTATGCAGAATGATGCGCTTAATTTTTTAATTTAAAATCTGTGCTCGTTTAAAAATACATAGTAGAAATGTCGTTTTAAACTATTTTCCCGTGCAATTGGAAAAAAATATATTCAGTTCAATTAAAATTCAAAAATTCCATTTGAAATTCAGTAGAAAGCAAATGAAAATTGAAAATTGCATTTGAAATTGAAAAGAACGTAAATAAATGATCTGCATTGTTTTATTTCAAATGGTTTTCTGAATTTAGATTTTTTTGAATTTCAATTGAATTTCTGCAAACGTACATATTATATGTTATACTTGTATTTCAAATGATGTGAAATTGGACAACATTTTTTCATAGCTAAGATGTTGTGAAATATTTTAATAAAAGTTAGTAGTTTTTAACAAAAATTAATGTATGCTTTAGCTGTTTTTATCCTTATTTAAATTAACTAAAATTAAATTAGAACTGAACTAAAATGTTTGTATTCCATTTCGAAATATCACATTATTAAGAACGAAAAAAATTGTGAAAACCATTCCCGTTTGACATCTCTATTTGCGACCAACTAACATGCATCAGGCAGCATGTTTTCATTCGCTATGTCGTTTTGATGATTTTTGGTCGGGAGAAAATCACCTGTTTTTCGCATAGAAGTCATGCAAACGTTAACGTTCGACATCGTGGGTCAGGCGGAAATTTTGTTCACAAAAAGTGTAAAAGTGTGTAAAATTATTTCGAGAAATCGATATATTATGTTCGTACAATAGGGTTAGACACTTTTATTCAACCGATAAAAGATATTGCCAAATTTAAAGAAAATAAAAAATACATTTTATTGATTGTCAAATACTTCAAAAAGTGGAAACAATTATTATGAATGTATTATAATTATATTAATATCTAATTAGCCAACTAAATAATCGAAAATGTGTATCCACATTTCAGCATACAGAAGTGATAATATCAGCAACTCTGCATGTCACTGATGCACAATGCGACTGCCAGTCAAGCATTTGTAGCGGATCTCACAACCAAAAGCAGAAATCAACCAAGACAACAATCTTTTGGTTGTGGTTTGGGGTTAATTCTTGTTTTTGTTTTGGCCATCGCTACGCGTACTGAATATATTTTGTTCGATTCTGCTTTTTTTGACCGGATGTTGCGAAATTGTTTATATGGCAATTATATTATTTTCCAATTCGTAAATTGCTTACGCTATAGACGTAAGGTCAGGTGAACGAACGAACCTTGGAGAAACCAAATTCCTGACGAACGTGAGTGGCTGGTTTTCTTTCCCTTAGGGTTTCGTTCCAGATAGAGAAACATGCTATATGTATATTATGAATGGATGGTCTTGTCGCAAATGAGCATTTTTTGTAAAGGGTTTTTCAACAGGGACGCTACAAAAGTAGACCGACAGGGACAGCAAACGACGCCATATTTTTTGCCGCTCTTTTGACATTTCTCTTCAGTAAGCTTTGCCATTTCATGTTGGAAAGATCAAACAATTTTACTCAATAAACAAAATATGCGTTACTGGTCAGACAGCAATCCACACGTACTCCATGAGTCATCATTGCATCCCGAAAAAATTACAGTTTGGTGCGGTTTATGGGCCGGCGGCGTCATTGGGCCGTACTTCTTCCGTGATGATCAAGACCGACACGTTACTGTGAATGGGAATCGCTACCGTTCAATGATAACCGAATATTTTTGGCCCCAATTGGATGATATGGACTTGGTTCCAACAGGACGGCGCCACAAGCCACACAGCGAATGCCACAATCAATTTATTGGAAACCAAGTTTGGAGAACGTGTTATCTCACGAAATGGTCCAGTCGATTGGCCGCCTCGGTCTTGCGATTTGACGCCGTTAGACTATTTCCTGTGCGGCTACGTCAAGTCTATGGTCTATGCCAACAAGCCAGCGACGATTGATGAACTTCGTACAAATATCGAACGTGAAATTGCAGCAGTATCGGCCGATTTATGCTTGAAAAATTGGGTTCAGCGTCTGTACTTCTGCAAGCGTGCCCGTGGTGGCCATGCAAAAGAAATCGAGTTCCATACATAATGGCATCGAACGTACTTTCACAGGAATAAAGGATTTCATTGATATCCAAAACCGTTATTGTTTTATTTAAAAAAAACTTTTGTAGCGCTCTTATTGACGGACCCGATATAAGGACATTCGATCGTATAATATACCTTAAAAGACACAATAAATGCCAAACATTTCGACCCTTTGCATCAAATAACATATTTTTGATGTCAGAAGTAAAAATTGTATAGATAAATTACTGAGAACACCACCATAACTGATATCAGGATGATTTCAAATAAGTAACGGATTTTCGAAATGAAAACCACTTGCACATGAAATGACATCAGAACAAGTTTGAATGAACGATATTATTTATGTCATTAAATCGGGCTCTGTTCCGTCACTGTATACACTTCTTCCATGATATTATTATTGCAAGTATAATTTGAATATATTCTTCCCGTACACACAAAACCAAGACAATTTTAACCTGAAAAATCTTTACCAGACTTACTTGGAAATTAAAAAATAGTTAGATCGGACCACAATACTATCCGTAGGAATTGATGTAATAAGACATTTTATTATCCTGTGCTATACATAAAACCCCAGGATGAATAAACAGTTATCTTTTTTTGTATATAAGCATCAGTTGATTGCACGAGTATAAATAAGTGAACGGTTTCAGTTTTATAATACACATTCATATACATATTTTTTTTAAATTATTTTCAAAAAATCGTTTCATTATGTATTAAGAGTGATATTAACTACATTTGTTTTGGAAATATGTAATTCCGTGTGGTACACATTCATATACATATTTTTTTTAAATTATTTTCAAAAAATCGTTTCATTATGTATTAAGAGTGATATTAACTACATTTGTTTTGGAAATATGTAATTCCGTGTGGTAAAAAATTTGGCAAACTTATAGAAGAGCAATTGGTAATTGCTACAAGGCCTCAAACTAGGCTACCTCGAGTATATTTTTATTTTCTTAGTAAAAGGGTTCTTTAAAAAAACGAAAAATAATAAATGTGGAGACAAAATCCCCAATTCCCCAAAAATGTAAAAAAAATAAAAAAATTTAAATTGAAAATGTTCTCAATATATAAAATTTTAAAAGGCGACATATACACATTTTAAAAGGCGATATATGGAGAAAATGTGGGGGATCTACGAATCCTATAGTTCCCATCTATTCCCAGAATGGGGACTGGACAGTGATCCCAGACTGATCACCAGTCTTAGATTTTCTGGAGTCTAACTGGTAGTATCTTCGGCTTCGCAGTCTGACCACAGCACTTAATCTGGTACCAAAATCGCTGGGAGAGAATATTATCGGATGTGGAGTTGCAAACCAATGGCAGAGTTTTAGATGAGCTTCAAAGAGGTGATCAAAAGTGTCCAGAAACAAGGAATTGATTGGTACTAATGCACATTGTGCGTGGGGGCGATGGTCAACGCATGTATTTACCCAGGTGTTTACAGCCCTACCATGCAGTGGTTTTGCCGAATAAGAATACCTACTGGAGAAAATGTGGCTAAATTTTGAAATGCTACAATTTCGAAAAGCCTGGTAATAATGTATATTTGTGTACTCTTACTTAGTGTAACGAGGTTATACGAGTATATCCTTTGCTATGGGCCAAAAGTGTAACACATCGAAGGAGTACCCTAAGACCCCAAGTATATTGCGCACGGCAACTCTCGAAAGGAGTAACGTATTGACTTCAAATTTTGTATGTGATAATATTTTTTTCTATCTCAAGCCAAGTTCGAAGATGGGCCATATCGGTAACTCCTTCTATTACCTCCCACAAAAAGGGTTATATTTTGTGAAACATTGAGTTCTAATAACATCTTCTGTAATTCCACACATATTAATAGTTTATTTGATATCACCTTGAGAAAAATGGGTCAAGTGGCCTTGCTCCTTTCTGTACCTCCCATCCAAAGGGAGATTATCTTTATTTTGGATATCTTTTGCAACGACTACAGATTGGATAAATATTAAATATTATACATCATATTTTTCTGTGCATTAATATATTATTGAAATACTAGACTAGGGTAGGGAAAAGTGAATTGGCTTGAGGTGTCCCATTTTTAGGGACATTTAGGTACTTCTACACCATAAAGTACATAGCTACAAGTACTTTATGGTGTAGAAGTACCAAATTTTAAACATAAGCTTTGCCATTTTTCATACCATTTGGTTGGAATCTTAATAATTGATGTTCCATTTTTCGAAATTGTCCCATTCTACGTCATCCAGTTAGTGATCTTTTCCAACTTACCAGCCTATCTAGGATCCAATCGACATTTCATCCAGAAACTGTCTGTAAGTATTACAAATTGAAATGAAAAAGGTCCTTACTAGTTGCAATTGTCGAGGTCGAAATATTTTGCATTTATACTAACATAGAAATATACTAACTAGTATGTATTTTGTAGAAAACGCAAATACCGGGTAAAATGAAGTACATATAAAGACCACGCCTGCTCCTTCCCTCCCTCACTCCCAATCATACATACATATTTACATGCATACCTGTACTGTAATGTACTAAATAACTACGTACATAGTTTTGTCCCACCATTACCTGAAATTTAACATGGTAAAAATAGTACAATTCACAAATAACTGATGTCGAACAAAAAAATAAATAAATAAAACAACAGTTAAATATTTTAACAAATTATTATATTTTTGGAAGCCACCAACCAAACCAGCCGACAACCAAAGCTCATCAAAGAAGAAATCACTTTTTGACGAAATGACAACCAACCAAATAAACAAATAACTAAAGAAACATGTAATTTTGATGTGATTTTTTGAATAAATAGAAAATAATAATAAGATAACAAAATATTTCTTAAAACAAATGTGTATTTACATGAAACAATAAAATAAACCGAAAGAGAAAATTTAAAATTGTTCAAAACACACACACACACACTAATATCCTTCTAAATAATTACATACATAAGAGTACACACATACATATATTTTCATGATATGATATTAAAAGAAACAAAGTATTTACTAAAAACTGTATGTATTTATTTAAATTAATCCGAAAAGAAACAATATTTAATTACTTATAAGCTTACATATTTATTGACGTTGTTGGCAAAAAAAAACAAAATTCTTTGAAAAAATTTGCAATAAAAGAAAAACAAGAGAAACATTTCAATCAGAGCCTAGTTTGGAAAACAACTCTAATAATTCTGTCTTAAGACGAGTAACCGATTATGAATCAACTTTAAGCCGAAATAAATTTGAAAGTAAAACGTCTTGTTATTTAGCGAAAACAATAAATTGCCTTTTTACTTTATGTATTTTAAATAATCAATAATAACACTATGCAACAAAATTTTTGTCCAAGGGATGTGGATAACAGTTTCTGGTGCAATTAGGTGTCACAAACACGAAAAAAATATTTTAAAAAAATTTTATGGTACATTTTTTTTTAAATTCCAGCTTTTATGGAAAGTACATTCGGTATTTGGACCAATGATTTGGAGACAACCATTCATTCACGATACGGACTGCTATTTTTGTCTAAGTTAATAGATTGGAGCAGGAAGTGTCCAAGTATAGCTAACAGCCTAATAACGGAAACATCATCAAGTTCAACTGAGTACTCAACTCTGAGCGATTCAAGTTTGAGTCAGAAGTCATTGCTTTTAACTCCGTTTCAACTCATTGATCTAGTGAGAGATTTGGAACTGACCAAAGAAAAGGAGAACTACTTGCATCTGGGATGAAACAGTACAATATTTTGGCCGCAGATGTTAACATATCATATTATAGAGTCCGTGATATACCTTACAAAGAATTTTATACAACTGTGGATAACAGATGCTTTTGCAAGGACATTCCCGGATTGTTCGAGGAACTTAATCAAACATACAATTCAAAGGAATGACGGTTACTTGTTGACATCAGTAAAGAAAGTTTGAAAGCAGTACTTTTACACAATGGAAATCAGGAACCGTCGATTCCCAATGCTCATGCTGTCAACACTAAGGAATCATACGAAACAATGGCTAAATTGATAAAATACATAAATCGTTTAAGCTTGTAGTTTCAAATTTCCTTGGATCCAATAAAAGCCCGCAATATGAAACAATGATAATTGATTTGTTAAAAAATTATGAAAAAATTGGTTAGACATATATTTTTTTATATTTATGTATATAACACATAATGTCGGCTTAATGCTATTTTGGTCCATACGCCATTTTCGTGTTTTTTGAGTTAGGAGTTGATACTATGGGTTTAAAGCATGCTCCTTCAGAATCTGCAATCATTTTTTTCCTATCTCTAGTTTTCGAGATATTGGTAGGGTAAATCGATTTAACTCTGATTTACGGAAAATACTTTTGATAGTTTTGTTCTATGTCTCCTTTTTGTTATCGCCCTATATTTTTTACTCAATATGTTACGTTCTTTCGATCACAATATGTAAATTACTCTCTTTCCACACCGAATTTCTTTATGGTCCATGTAATACAAATACTAAAAAATATTTAAACAAAGGTGGATATGGAACAAAATGCCATGTACAAAAATTGTTATAACTTGCTTATTTTTGAATGTAATGGCATATAAATGCATGAGAATCATACAAACACTATTGGGAACACTATGGAATAAAATGTGTGTAACTCTTCAGACCCGTTTTCACTCAAACAATAAATTGCGTGTTTCTCCGTTCGTACAAAATGGCGTATGCATTAGGCCGACGATATGTATGTATTTTTCGAACTTATTTTTCGCTTTATGTATTCCAACAGGTGTAAATATATCCCTCAAAATGCATTTCTTGCATTCTCATTTAAACTTTTTCCCCGAGAATCTTGGCGTCGTAAGTGACGATCATGTCGAAAGGTTTCACCAAGAATTGAAGTCCATCGAGCGGCGTTACCAAGGGCACTGGGATGCAAGAATGATGGGAGATTATATTTGGTTCCTCATTAGAGAAACCGATTCCGAAATCTACACTCAAAGAATTTTGTGAGTATCATTAGCAAAAATGTTTGTTGTTTCAACAGTCTGTGTCTGCTGAAAAAGGGAAAGCAGACGTCGTCTGTTATTTTAGCAAACCTATGGTTGTTATTCTAGCACACAAATTTGCCTGCTACTATAGCAAACTAAAACAGTCGTTATAACAAACAATTTTGCTATTATTTAACAGAAAAAAGCGGCTGGAAGAACAAACTATTTTTGTTATTCTAGCATACGTCTTTTTCTTTTTTATTTTAATAAAAGAAATACAAATTTTATATTTTCTTGATATTTGAGAAGAGTATATCAATCAGGATTCCAACCTGAAGGTATTCAGCCCATGTATTGATAAGCGTTTCGAACTGTGAAATCTGTATGTACGCTTGATCTAAAAATATAATTGAAAAAGAAATCATTTAGTAAAGTTGAATAGCAATAGGAGTATCTACAAACAATACTTACCGGTCACTGGCATTAACAATTATCTTCTTTTTGTCCGAAGGATAAATATAAAGAACATAAATCGTACGACATCGACGCAAACCCTGTCAATGTTGGCCAATGTGTTGGGTTCAACCTATAGACACGGTAATTGTACATGTCCAGAGCCAACTCATTGGGCAAAATTATCTTATCCATGGATTACATCCAAATTATACTACATTATTCCGAGTTTTTTTGGAGCCAAAAGGTTGCTTCGTGATTCGGATATTAGCATATATTTGCTATGAAATTTAAGTTCATCTTTTGTAGCCGTATTTAAGTAGAGGGTTTTAAAAGGACACTGCTTGCTGAGAATCGTGAAAACAACCAGAAATAAGCCTTTCACAATCATATTGAATTTAATTTGCAATTTGTGTACGCTTACCTGTTGCGACTTGATAAATTGATAACGTGGTTCTTTATGTGCCACATCCGTTATGAATTTCATTAAGAAATCGTAAACACCCACCCACCGTTCAATATTTTCAGTGCCTTCTATCCTCCAAGGCATAAACAATTTCGCCTTTTCGGGAAATATTAAACCGATTTCTTTCTTTAGCCATTTGTAAGCAAGGTCCCCCGGAATAGTTTTACACATTAAAACCATTTATATTATCTTCTTGATGGATGTGATCTCTTTGCCAAAAATATTTCTTTATTCCGCCAGCAAATTAACAAACAGAACGCAAATTTCAATTTTATTTGGCGTCACTTCAAAGGGTGCTACTTAAATAGCGGCGCACGATGTCTGTCAGAGGGCTACTCTTGAATGTTAGTGAAAGGATATTACGTCTGTCAATATTTTTTGATATGCGAAATAAACATTTAATATGAGATTTTGTCATCTGCACAAATATGAATATATGTATAACTTATCACAAGCACATTTTAATTTAATAAAATTGGTTTCAATGGCAAGGAATATAAATTAAACGCCCCTTCTTTTTTTAATTTTCTTTTTTCCGTAAGTCCAGATTCACACGAGACAATTTTTTCCAAGCACGTGTCAAAATTTGTAGGAGAGAGAGGCTGGCGGAAAAAATCTCTGCCTCTCTCTCTTGCAAACTATGACACTTGCTTGGAAAAAATTGTCTACTGGGAATAAGGACTAATGAAGCATGTCTATGTCCCTATTCACGCGAGGCAATTCGGTGTTTGTAGAAGATAAAGACAGTAAAGTGCGAATAAAACACACAAAACGGTTTGCCTACAAACACCGAATTGCCTTGGAAAATTGCCACGCGTGCTGATGGGGTCTATGTTCTTCCCGCTTTACACGAGGCAATTTAATCAGCGGCTTAAGGGTGTTTGTAGAGGTGGCAGTTGGAATCAATCGGACGTTTTGTTTTTCATTCGCACTGTGAAACAACAACAATACAATCAGGAATAGCCGTGGGAACGCAAAGGCAAGTTCAAAAGAGAATTAGGAATTAAAAATCGCCCCGCGTAAGTCGGGACTTTCCATTTCAAACCGAAAATTTCACAAGTATTTGCCGCCCTGTGGTCTTGTGTTTTTGCATACACAAGACCTAGTCCTAGATCCCACGAGGCAATTTTTTCCAAGCAAGTGACCAAATTTGTAGGAGAGAGAGGCTGGAGGAAAGAGCTCTGTGCCACTCTCTCCTACAACCTTTGACACTTGCTTGAAAAAAATTGCCTTGTGTGAATAAGGACTTTATAAACATTTTTACAAATCGCACTGAAAATAATAATGTTTAGCTTTGGGTTCATTAAAACATTAGAAAGTAAAATCTAAACGCAATAGATTAATTTTAATAGTATGTCCAGTACTTAGATTTTTAAATCGCTCTATTTCCACGTCAAATCATATTCGTTATCGATTTGTATTTTACTTTTTGCAGTTTTATTCGACTCCTATTTCCAATATTTATAAAATCCAATGAAAAATAAAAATATTGAGAACCTAACTCGGAAAATAGATATCGCCGACAAATTATTTAACTTTTTTCAAAATATGCTTTTCTCAGCGCACGACTGACTAACCTTTTTGATTTTCAATGGTAGTTGAACTTTATCATGTAAATTATTGCATTATTTTCACACATTTTGATTAACAGCAAACATTTTCAGCAAACTGCAAATTTTTCAGCAGTGCGTTTGCTAATGCAAAACTGCAAACTTTTTGCTATTATAGCAGAAAATTTGCTGTATTAGCAGAAAAAATGTTTGCTGAAAATTAGCAGACGTTGTTAGTTATTAACAGCAAACTTTTTTTTTTGGGTGTACAAACGGCAACAAAGAACTCACAATTACTTCTAATGAAATGTTCATGTATATAAACTCAAATGTACATAATATAAATAAAGAAATTCTCTTACCTCTATCAAATAGGGGTTATTTTCTTCGCTAGGATGCAAACTTTAAAAATAAAATAAAATATTTTTTTCGATTTTTTTTCTATTTTTTATGTTTTTTCTTTGTCCCAGGATTTTTTTTTGAAAAAATCTACTTTTTCCAATTTGTTTAATGACTGTTACTAAACCACTGTTTCTAAGTGAAAGAGATATTTCCAACATTGGTAGCCCACATTAATAGCTTCAATTTAACGTATAAGTCGACCTGATCGGGTATATACTCCAAATACTTCGACGATAATAGTATTTTTAATAAAAAAATTTTTAAAAAAAATTTATCCATAAAAAAATTTTTGGTTTTGATTTTATATAACAAAAAATCTATACAAAAAAATAATTTTTAGGTCTAGGACACAAAAGAAAAATGTTTGCTGCGTAGTGCAATCAGGTGATATAAATGTTCACAAAATAACCCCGAACTTCAATTATGTAAGTATGCCGACCTAATCAGTACAGTATCAGTACACTCAGAGAAAAGTTATAGTCAGTTATTTCACCACGCAACAAATCTAGAAATATTTGAAGTTTTCTCAAAACAAACAAAAATAAAGGACTCTTATTGAATATAATGATGCGATTGATGAGAAAATAAAACTAAAATGTTCAATATAAAATACAATTTTTCTTGATTTGTCCATTATTTCGTGTTTGCGAAAATGTTTGGTATCATACACTCAAATTTTTTAGTAGACAAATCAAAAAAGTATGCTAAAACAACTGGTCTTCTGCTGAAAAAGGGAAAAAGAAAAATATCTGATAAAATGGCAAACTCATGATTGCTGCTATAAATGAAGAGTTCATCTTCTAAGCATTAAAATGTAAGTCGCTGGTGATTCACCGTTATATAAAATCGTTAATGTTATTACGGAACAGACCCGTATGTTCGGCGGTCATCCGTTTTGGGTCATTTTAAGTCGAATGAGCAATGTCCGTCCGTCAGTCTGTCTCTCTGTCTGGTGCGCACGATAACTCTCGAAAGGAGTAACCGATTGACTTTAAATTTGGTATATGGTGATATTTTCTTCTATCTCCGGCTAAGTTCGAAGATGGGCCATATTGGTCCACTCTTTCTAGTACCTCGCCCACAAAGGGTTATCATATAGTGCAATATTGATTATTTAGTAACTTCTATGCTACATTTTCTCGAATCTTCTGAAATTCCACACATATCATTAGTTTATTAATCGTTAACACCTCAAGAAAAATGTACGAGGTTACCACGTCCCTTTTTGTACATCCCACAAAAATGGACCATTTTGTACCAAAAGTTAACAGCTTATCAATTATCCACATAGAAAATCTTCAAGACCTCGAGCTTGAATATTTCTAAATTTCCAGCTTATAACTGTAATACCAGTGCAAACAAATACAAGAGTTGAGAGAAAAGTGGGCGTTATTGACACGCCTCTTTTGGTACCTCCCACACAAATGGACCATTTTACACCAAATGTTGACAGCTTAAAACAAGTACGAAAGTTTCAGTCGGGTAAACCGACTAAGGTATACCCTCACTTTGTGAGTAATGTAATATTGAATATTACACAAATTATTCTGTCAATTTTTGTGGGAGGTACCAGAAGGGGTTTAAGAAATACACCTATATTTCGCTGAACAGTAGATACTTTAAATACATTGCACTGTGCCGAATTGTTACCGTTTATATGGACTGGTATATTAACGTTGAGATATTAAATTGTGGTATAATTTGGCCATTTTGTGTGGGAGGCACAAAAAGGGGCGTGGTGATAACGCTCATTTTTCACTGGACTATAGGCATTATAAAAGCATTACACTGTACACAATTTCAAGTAATTATATACACTGATATTAATGTTATAAACTGTTAACTTTTGGTGCAAAATGGTACCTTTGTGGGAGAGATACCAAAAGGAGCGTAACAATAACGCCCATTTTTCAATGGACTGTAGGCACTATAAAAACATTACGCTGTACAAAATTTCAAGTATTTTTATACACTGATGTATATAACTAATGTTATAAGCTGTTAACTTTTAGTGCAAAATGGTGCATTTGTGTGGGAGGTACCAAAAGGGGCACAGCAATAACGCCCATTTTTCACTGGACTGTAGGCACTATAAAAGCATTACACTGTACAAAATTTCAAGTATTTCTAAACACTGGTATTAATGTTATAAGCTTTTAACTTTTAGTGCAAAATGGGGCATTTGTGTGGGAGGTACCAGAAGGGGCGTGGCAATTTCGCCCATTTTCCTCGAGTTGATAGCGACTAACAAACTAATACTATGTGTGGAATTTCAGAAGATTCGAATACGTATAATAGCAGTTATTAAAGAATCAATATTTCACAACATTTTAACCCTTTGTGGGGGAGGTACCAGATGGAGTGGACCAATATGACCCATCTTCGAACTTAGCCGGAGATAGAAAAAAATATTACAACATACGAAATCTGAAGTCAAGCGGTTACTCCTTTCGAGAGTTATCGTGCGCACCAGCCAGCAGACAGACAGGCGGACGGACATTGCTCATTCGACTTAAAATGGCCCAAAACGGATTTCCGCCGAACATACTTGGGGTCTTAGGTCACTCCTTCGATGTGTTACACTTTTTTCCGTAGCAAATGATATATACCCTCGTCACACTAAAGTGAGGGTATAAATATAAAATAAATTTACGAATGTGGGGGGATTCTGGGGGGTTTACCCGACTGAACTTTCTTACTTGTTTGTTTCTTGTTTTTAAATAATAAATATACTCCGCATATTTGCAATTATTTAAAAAAATAATAAACATGTGTTTAAAAAACAACACAAAATATTCATTTAAATATGTTACAAACTGAAAAGAAGCATTTAAATTTACATTTAAGACTTTTGGCCAAAGAATGTCGTATTTGGGACCACTGTGCAGGGGGATGTCATTGAAATATCTACTGTTCAGCGGAAAATAGGCGTCAAGCCTCTTCCGGCAAACCCACCTCACTAATCGACAGATTTATTATAACACAACTGAGAAAAATTGTATTCCATATTACATTACTCTTTGCTTTGTTATCAGTCTCCAATGTAAAATGGTAATATTAACAGGCAATGTTAGTTTCATGCATAACAAACCAACCTCTTTGATTGTGGCATTTACGAGTGGAAGTGATATATTTTGTGAGAGAGAGAGAGAATGAATATATATTGAGAGCAGTGATGCCAACTTAGCACATTTCGGGTTAGATTCAGCCCGTTTTAGATGGCTGAAAACGCGAAAAAATATTTTTTTTTGATTGGTTCTAGAATAAAAGGCATACGTATGTTTCTTAAATGCAGTTAAATAATATCAATATATTTTAGAAAATAGGTGGAAAACTGAAAAAAGTATATCCGGCCTGCACATTATTTTGAAAATAGTTGTGCTTATAATATTCTAGTAGGACGCACAGCGTATTCTAATTTAGAAATAATTTTTTTGTAGAAAATAAAGAAATAGCGTTGTCATAAACATTGATACAAAGAGGAAATAGTTTTTAAGAAGGAAAAACTTATCTAATATATAGATTATACTCTCAAATAGCAAAAACAATTATTTTGTTGACGGTACATACAAAAGTTTACAGTATACAATAACGAATCAAGATTTTATGAAAACCTAAGTTCACACCCGTTAAGGTGATATATCAACCATATTTTTCTTATTTAAAATATTATTTAATTTACTTGCATGTCAGTAGGTAACACTTAAGTGTATATACATAAACCACACTTTGTTAATTGTCTTCATAAATTAAATAGATCATAACCAAGAACATACTCAGTAACAATGTCACATCCGTTTCGTTGACATCGCCCACATCTAACAAATTTATCACCTTTTCCAAAGTATATCTATAATTGTTTGCCCGATGATTTGCAAATTAACTCCTCTACCAACATTGACTGAAAATCATATTACAAAAATAAGAAAAAAAATTTCAAACGAAATAAGTTTGCTTTGGTAACACCATGTATTTATATGAGCAACTGTAACGTAGGTGAACAGTGTGTGTTAGTATAATGTACTAGTAATATTTAAAGTAAATTAACAAAATCCCCTTCGGTTAATTTTGTGAAATATTTGGCTTAAAGAATTATAAACTGTAAGTACCCTTGTATGGGGTCTGACATGACATGCCTGTGCCCGTATAAATAGGGCCTTATACATAAAAAGTTATGGAATGTTTGAAATACATTTTAACGTTGAAAATGAATTCAATAAACTCCCCAATACTTTTTATGAATAAGGCCCATAGAATTTGATAATTATCAGTGATCGAAAAAAGCTGCACACTATATGTACGGTTCGTTAATAGAACGCAAACGCTATTTCTTTTTTTAGTGATTGTGTATGTGTACGCAAACAGAATACCGTACATTAATAAGATTTTGAGATGACGATCGTGTTTTTGATAGTCGGTTCTTCGAACGCAAACGCTACCTCGTAGTGCTAGTGTTTTTTATGAGAACGCAAACAGAATACACTACGTTAAGCGTTGTGTTGTTTTTTGTACGGGTCGCAAATATGAAGCGATCTTTATGAAAACTGGTACAAAATCATATATTAGACTAGGGACAGCCCCTATTAAAAATGGGGCACATCAATCCATGTATTGATATATAACTAAATTTTCATTTTTATAATAGGCATGTTTTCGTTACAAGCTAGCACTTTTAGTTTAGCACTTTGCAACGAAAACAACTGACTTCCACTAACTGGCACATAAGCAATAAGTGGCGGATTTTCACTATCTGGTAGCAATGGTGTCATGAGTTGCGAAGAAAGAACATCCCCTTGCTGAGGCGACGCGGAGGACTCAGCAAGGACGTGAAACTTTTGGTCTATAAACAGATCATCAGACCCATCATGGCCTAAGCCTTTCCATCCTGGTTTGGAATCTCTTCCTGCCAAATGGAAAGACTTAGGCGATGGGAACGACGAATTCTCGTTACATCCCTCGGTCTTCGAAACACCATCGCGGACGACGGTACGGTACGGAAACCTTCGAATCGGTCTATCTACGGCGCGATTGACTTCGATCGTATTGATGTGTTTTTAACCAAAACAGCAATTCGGCACCTTGAGAGCTCATCCTCTCTAGATAATGAATTGATGAGGACATGCCTAAATCTAGACACCACCCTAGACAGGCTAACCGAATTAAAATACCAGCCTCCTGCTGGTCTTTTAACTCTGAATAGAGACGGCGGGCTATACCGTGGCGACCAATTGCTATTCTATCATCGCCGGATAGATAGCTACGATTTGGACGACACCGTAAATAGTACGCGCCAATAATCGGGACTGCCTTTGCACTCCCACCCTTTTGTATATATTATTATTAAGTGTTATTTTTAAGTCATAGTATTAAGTAAAAACAATAAAATGATGAGTAATTCCCTTTTTGTAATTCGATTTTGTGGGAAAATATTAAATATATCGACAAAGCATTGTAACTAGTATAAGTGAAATGTAGAAATACATAATTTTAAGAAACTAAATATATATAACTTGTTAGATACCTAATGTATGTAAGTTATCTCGTAAAAATGAAAAATGTTAGCTATAAGCGTATTTACCCATTGTAATAAGGATTTTTCGAATCAATAAAGCACTGCTAATGGCGAAGAAAGAACAGTGCGAAACAGACAAAAAATTCGTGAAAAGTATTTATAAAACATATATTTACTATTCTATGTTCAATTGTTTACACTCTTTTGCAAATATTAAAATAATTTCCCATTTTTGTTCTTCTTCTTCCCGTTAATTTACAATAATTGATAAAATCTCTCCAAAATGGGATGCCATATTGCTAAATATAGGGTTCTCAATCTGGCAACATTATACACGATTAAGACATGAACACAAGCACCAAACTTCAGCGGGAACTAATAGTGCTTAACAGTGCTTAGCTCCCCATACAAATTAAGCACTTATGGTGTAACGAAAACACGCCTAATATAGCCTGTTTTAGCCCTTTGTGACAAACTTATTACGCGTTTTTCATCTCTCGAGTTGATAACACTGATTGAAGGCCGGGTTAGGCATACGTAACCGTAATTTATCTTTACCGTTGCCGTAACGTTGCCCGTTTGAGCGATTAGCCAACGTTGGGAAAACGAGTCATATGTTCTGACAACAACAACACATAAGTAAACAAAAAAGCCGCGATTTTTTTTTGTATTGGTTTATTAAAAATGAAGTTGAAAAGAATGTTTATAAATTTGTTTTTTTAAATCTGTGCAGAATTTACAATAAAAGTAATCAAGAAAATATCGTCGGATAAGACACTAGAATGCCTATGGCAGTTTTTAATTTGTTATTAACATTAATAAAATATACGCCAAGAATGCAGTGAAGTTTTGTGGCGCTTGCTTTCGCCGATTTATTTAAGTGAACAAACTACACGCCAGTACAAACACATTGCCAGCGATTTTCAACGAATGTGGGATATGCCGAATTATGTGGGAATCTGCGATGCTAACTATACATTCATATCAGTTAATGTTGGAAGTTATGGCAGCCAACACGATGGGGGTATGTCCATTAAACTTCAATTTATTTATAATCTATTTTAATACAAACAATTTCCATTTCTTAATTTAAATTAAATACAGCTATATTCCAGTATTCTCCGTTTGGCCAATCAGTTTTTTTAGGTACAGTACCTTTACCTCCTAGTAAACCATTATCGTCAGCATCCTCTGAAGCCTTTCCTCATTTTTTTATTGGCGATGTGGCGTTTCCCCTGAGGAATATCCTTGGTCTATGTCAACAACTTTAGATGAGCTCAGAGACAGCATCCAACGACATCACACAGGTTATTATGACTTTGCACATTTGTTTGTAACGGATAAAAAGACTAAATATGGGCCTATAGTTTATTATACCGATCGACGATTTACCATATATTCTTAATTTTTATTAAACGATCTTTACGAAAAGTGATACATGGTCACATTTTAGACCATCCGTCGACGATTCCTATTGCAAATGGGGCACATCGGTCCATATCCTAATATAGCTCCCCTATAAAGGTACCTTCCGATTTTATAAGAGAAGTGATAGATACGCATTTTGTAATCGATCATGTTGAAATATAAGCAGTAAATTTACATATCACTAGTAAAAATGGGACACATTTTCCATGTAAAAAAAACCCCTATATAGAGGTCTATTCCGATTACAGATCTTGACTCTCTAAAGGACATATTTCTCAAACGATTTGGCAAAAATTTAAGCATTTATACTTTCTGTTGCATTAAAACGTCCCTGTTGATGTATTCCCAATACGAAGGCCGCCTCCAACTAACCGATTATGGAGAAATTCCATGTAATAAATTCCATTTCAAGGCATCATATAAAAATTGTTGTGACACGAGCGTTCAATCTACCAAATTTACATTGATTCTACCATTCTACCAAATGAAAAAAAAATCCACCAGATTTGGTAGAAAACCCCAAAAACGGCAACACTGTCCACATCTTAACATCAGCAGCGTTGTGCTTCGGATCATTGTCTTGTTGGAAATAATAACTTTCTTGAATGTTTAATTTTTCAGCACTTTGGTTTAGATTTTGTTTTAAAATATTCATATAAACAGTTTTATTCTTTATTTCTTCAATGAATACCAAATTCCCCAAGCCGGCTGCTGACATACAGCCCCACACCATTACTACACCACCACCATGCTTTACAGTATTTCGTGTATTCTTGGAATTAAGTTCTTCGCATGGTTTCCGCCACACCAAAACACGTCCGTCCAAAAATGTTAAATTTTGATTCGTCCGAAGAAATTATATTTTCCCAGAACTTATTTGGCTTGATCTTGTGTTATTTTGCGAAGTCTACACGCTTCTTTATGTTCGTTTCGCTTACATGGGGTTTCTTACGGGCTGTGCGAGCGCTGCACCCGGCTCTCTTGATACACCTGCCTACACTGTCTGAAGAAACTTCTTTCCCCAAGGATTATTTTAATTCTGTAGCGACTTTAGGAGCACTTTTGAACGGATATTTTTAATAACAACCTCTATTTTCTATTATTATATTTTCGATTACACTGAGGTAAAAAAGACGTTGCAAAATAAACACCGTGTGGTACCAATTTATAGACGTAAAGTGCATGAAAAATCGCCACCGATTCGTTCATTAATTATCAACGAAACGGGGGTGATTTTTTGACCGGCGTTGCTTATGTATTGTCGCTGTAAGGTTGATGATTATTTGTTCGGCTTTGTGTTGTTCATTGGATTTGCTATTGTCTGTTCTTAGAAGAAGAAACCACAAGGATTTATAAAGACGTGAAAAATGAAAATTAATGACGAAGAAATAGAATTTAATGACCTGTTTGATATTGTGGATGATTCTCTGGGCTATGGAATGAGAAGGATAAGGTGATTGCAAAATCCAGTGACATCTTCCTATTGCAGAAATTTCTAGAATCAATAGAAATGGTGTCGGCCTACGAATATTTAACAACCTAAGCTTATAAAAATTTCAATTTTAAAAGTTAATAATGAGTGTGTATGTTTTTTTATAGAGCACAGGAATTAAATTTTGCAGTACATAAAGGCGAATGATACGAAGGAGACTGCCGCCATTAAGGTTACGAGCTGAATTCCGAGAAAAAAACGGAGGTAATACTATGTTGCTGCACATTCGAATGTGTTTTGTTTAGACGTGATTTGCTTAGTGATAAATATGCACATTTGCAATTATATGTTTGTTGTGTTTTATTTACTTATAACATTAATAAATGTATTGAAACGCTAATGCTGTTTAAATAGTTTTAAATGAGGAGGGGGTGGGTTTTAGAATGGAAAGTTTTCCCAGCGCGTGCTTTATTCGTCCTCAACAAGTACTTTAGTCGTCCCCCGCACGTTCTATAGTTGTCCCCAACACTTGATTTAAATTATCCCCAGTTGGTATTCATTTTGCAACGAAGCTTTGTTGATTTTTGATACTTTATTCATGCACCGCCTTGCTTGAATTCGTAACATACGGGGTTGGTTCATTATCATAAACGAATTTGCAAAGATTAAGCACGTATGTGCTTTGTTTTTCGCTGGGTGTATATGCTAATTTTGGTACCGATTATAAACTTTTTTAAAGGTTGATTTTGTTCTGTTAATAATTTTAGCTATCTCCGAATAAGATTTGCCCATTTCATGGTTATTAATTATTAATTTTCGCTCTTCTACGGTTAATTCTTTCCAAGCCATGAGTGTTTATACTGAATGTACTATAATTTTTTTTTCATGTGAATAGAAATGCAGAAAGCAACGTTATTATTTGGAAAAATAATTTGACAGAACCCCAAGTAGTCACATGTTTTACAAATCGATTTTATCCCATATATAACGCATAATCCCATTTCTAATCAGGGATACCATGACTTATGCTGCGCCAAAATTTTAAGTTTTGCGATAAATTTTTTTTTATTATTATTTAGTTACATTTATGAAATTTTTATTCAATTTGTTGAAGTATGCAAGAAAATTAGTAAAATAAAAATTAAATGTTGCATTTATTCTTACAGAATTTTTGAGAATTTCGGAAAAAAAATTCTGCGACATGGGTACCATGACTTTTGCTGCTCACTGTATGTATTACAATAGAAACATGATACAATAATAGAAGGTAAAATCACTTGCCCAACAACAAAACTGGGATACAACCCTGTACATTATTTTCGTACAATAGCTTGTCAAAATAGGCAGCCGACTCGAACAGCTGACCAACAATTGGTTGTCAAATAAATTGTTTATTTGAAATTTGATTTTCTTTGAAAATGATAATTTTTTCTAATATTTCAAACTTACGTGCAATTACCCTTTAAAGTAAATCTGGTGACTGCAATTTTATTCAGTATAACAAGTTTTCTCTTGTATTGGGATACACACACAATGTAAGCTTTGTCTTTAAGAAACTATAAAATTGAAATAATTTCCTCATTTTAATCTCGGAAGGATAGTGTCATTATCCTTCATGACACCTGGATGTTTTTGCTGTTACAGTATTGAGTAGCATTGATGATGGATGGCATATAATACAATACTGCCCGGTCGAGCTTTCCAACGATTTTACTTCTTTGGAATACATTTTTTAAAAAGTTTGTCTCTTCAGCGCTTGTCCTTACAAATGAGTGGCGAGAGGCATAAGCTGAATGCGGCCATACGTGTCATACATATCACCCATATCAGTAAAAAGGCAGAACAGAAAAAATGAAGCTGTAAATGCATAAAATGGAAGACGGCCGGCCTCTCGTGCAATGGAATTAACTCAAAATGCCGACAGCAAGATCCTCTTGAGTATAATGGGCCTCCTGATGACGTAGAGGACTTTGGGTTGAAGAGCTACTCCTCATGTTAAAACCAATTTTCAGGTTGTGTTTATTTTCTAGTTAGGAAATAAGTTTTTTTTTTTAATTCAATAACAAAGTTTGTCGTTGATACAAATAATAAGTTGTTAGCTGCAACATTGTTCAAGCTACATCTGTTGAATTGTCCATCAATTATTCAGTTTTATGAAAATGGGTGTTGTCTTCCGCCTAGTTTACCATTTGTTGATGAACAAAATTGAACAAACAAGTGTTCCAAGAACGTCCAATTCAAATCGAAAAAGTTGCTGTTTGATGTGGATTTGGGGCTTACCAACTTCTTTTGAGCTGAATTGGATGATATGGACACTAACATGTGGTTCCAACAGGACGGCGCCATAGCCACACAACTTATGCTACATGGCATCGTCCTCTCACGAAGAGGTGATGTGAACTGGCCTCCGAGATCGTGCGATGTGACCCAATTAGAATTTTTTGTGGAGTTTTGTTAAGTGGCACGTCTATGAGAACAATCTACAAACCACAACAGCCAACACAACCCTTGACATAGGTAAAATTTAGCTTGTCTCATGCGCCAGTCATGGAAAATTCGAAATTACGGATTCGCAGCTACGATGTGATAATTTTTGTCGAGACATGGCTTAATGTTGACTTCAAGGATGGCGAATTTTTTGATGTTAATATGTATAATGTGTACCGAAAGGATCGTGATCCTGTAAAAACTAATTGTTCCCGTGGTGGTGGTGTCATTATAGCTGTGAAAAAATGTCTAAAATCAACACTTATCAATCTTTCAAATAACGATACCCTTTTGGATCAGCTGTGTGTCCGTTTGGATGGATTGTCCTTATTTATAATAGCTTCCTATATTCCCCCTAGTAGCCCAGAAAGTTTATATGATTCACACCTGCATAATATATCTAATATTATTCCTAAAAATGATTGTGATGGTTGTATGATTCTTGGAGATTTTAATTTAAGTAAAATTTCTAGGACTAGACCTCAAAATTCTAATTTATTATATCCAGCTAAAGTAAATTCTACTACAGAAATCAATTTTATTGATTCCATGTTTTGTCTAGCGCTTAATCAAGTCAATACTTGTTTCAACACACTGGGTAAGCTTTTAGACCTGGTGTATGTTTCAAAAATATAAAATTTTCTATCGAAGCATGCGATCATCCAATTACAGCCCCGGATATGCACCATGTTGCAATACTTTTGCAATTAGAATTTTATAGTTTTGATGTAAATAACAATGTTAATAACATTTGTTTTGATTACAATGCTTGTGATTTTAATGTAATTAATCGAAAAATATCAGAGATTAATTGGTTAAGTTTGTTTAAAGATAAGAATATTAATGATTGTTATTGTGTCTTTAGATACATAATATGTGATATCATATCTGTGAATGTTCCAAAGAAAAATTTTAGTGTTTACAAACTTCCATGGTTTAAAAGCTTAAGAATTTACGTAACAAATTTTACAAAATCTATAAATCCACTAATTCAGATGAAAGTAAACAAATGCATGAGCATTACTCACGTGAGTTTGAATTCCTTAATAAATTCCTTTACAAGCAGTACATTATTAATTTTGAAAGCAAAATTAATAATAATCCTAAATCTTTTTGGAAATTTATCAGATCGGAACAACGTTGCTCTGATTATCCGTCAGCAATGTTTTTTGGTGACTAATGCTAATACACCGGAAGATCAAGCCAATTTATTTGCTAATTTTTTTAAGTCAAATTTTCAAGTTATGTCAATACATTCAGTTATTGATTTAGGACTCCTGCAGCTTACTGAAAGTGAAATTGAATCAGGTCTAATGAATCTTAAGGATTCTGCAAAAAATGATATTGATGGATTTGCTCCAATATTTTTAAAAAATGTTTTGTTAAGTGGCACGTCTATGAGAACAATCTACAAACCACAACAGCCAACACAACCCTTGACATAGGTAAAATTCAGCTTGTCTCATGCGCCAGTCATGGAAAATTCGAAATTACGGATTCGCGACTCTGCGAAACCGTGGCATACATTTGCAAGATATTTATACCATTTATAATGACATCAATAGGACTTTAAAACGAAATTAATAAAGTTGTGTGATATCACACATACACACTTTGCTTTATTTACATTTAAATATAGGAAATGTTAAATACAATTTACATTATTTTTAATTTGCGTGAATTTTGTTTGATTGTACACAATTTTTTAAAACGCTCCCAACAACAAAATGTAAACAAACAATCAAACTTCATCCATGAGTTTGACAGTTCATTGAGCTCTGAAAAAATGGCGAGAAAATCAGCTGTTCGCTGTACGCTACCTTGTTCAATATACCTTGAATAGAAACTAAAATCCGAAATCTGTGTGATTTGCAAGAAAAGGGGCAATCGCCAAATGGGTATCCGCAAAATACTTGTAGTTGTGAAAAGTAACCCCAATGTTGGCTCAATTCATAACAAAGAGAAACATTTCGTGTCTATATCGTCAATAGTCTTTGATTCCGGCATTTGCGACAACACCAACATATACATATGTACACTTATTTAGAGTCCAAGTGAGAAAGGTAACTCAGTTCTAATGAAGAGAACGAAAGAGATTATGGGAGCAGCACTTCGTTTTGTTATATTTTGGTCATATGTTTTTTCTAGGTATACACATACATACCTAATTTCTATATGACTAAAAAACATACGCTTTTTCGGATTTCAGCTGTTTCAGTTGTATCCCAAAAGTGCTTCCATCCGGACGTTGTAGTGTCGTGGCGTGGAGAGTCGTTCGCAAATCGAATCAATATATCCATGAAAATATTCATCTATTTTTATCTAAGCGTGCAAAAATAATTAAAATTGTTTGTGATTGAGTCGTAAAAAGAATAACAAATTAACTGTCAAAAATAAGAGTATCCAAATCTTCGAGTATACAAGTGTTTATATTCCTCTACAAGTGTTTATATTTATTTGTTTGATGAATTAAATATAATTCGCAGTTGGCGGATTGGTTGGTGGTCGTTTTAAAAAAGATACAACAGTAAATGTATATTCCCACTATCCATGTGTTTTTGGTAATTTGACATAGAAACGAACGGCGGTACCAGACAACCATAACAAAATACCGGCAATACCTTAGTCATCATTATTTTGGCGTGGAGAAATCTCTTTTAATATAATTTATTGTAAATCGCTTCCAAGCTAAGCAGCATATTATTATTACATCGTAGTTCGAAACGTAAGTGAAACCAAATGAAGTAAATTACGCAAATGAACTCTTTACGACCTATCGGCGTTGGGGTGGTTTGTTATTGAATCCGTTGAATTATGGTGATTGAGAACTCGAGAATGGCACCTAGGCACGTTGAAAATGTCTCGCCGCGGTGACGGATTTCCATAGTCAAGGGTTATCAGAGCAACCAATGAATTAATGATCTGTGGTCGTTTACAAAACAGTCAACAAAATTGCATCACACTCTGGGGTGTTTAATGCGAAGCATCTCCAAAGTTTTCCATAGCAGATAGATATGGCATATATGTATATGTATTCACATTTTAAAAGTGAATGTGTCATATTTCGGCATTTGATTACAAATGTACGTATGTATTTTTTTGTGTTGTACATATTTGGTATTTTTGTTATCAATTGCCACTGCGAAAAATAACTGTTAAATTCTTGTTAGCACTTTGATTCATTGATACAGAAGTTATTTGTGTTAAAGTATTTGTACACTCGTTTTGTACTCTACGTATATAATTATGTACATGCACTATGCAACAAAAAAAAACATTTTTGTGTCTGAGACATTTTATATGTTAAGGCATACTATTTATGAAACAAAATCATTCGCTAAAATATCCTCATTTATTTGGTCCAGCATTATTACGAAGATTTCATATTTGTTTTAATTATTTGTGGAAAACAAAATGTAATGACAATAACCATCAGGTCATTGCGGTTCCACGTGAAACTTTTTGAAGTGTTCTTTTTACACTCAAAGTGCAACATGATATGGTTCACTAATCCAGATTGTTCATCTGTGTCAAAGCTCGTTTTTGTATGTGTTTGGGAAATTATTTCCAAAAGACAATGCTATCGACGTAGTTATTAACCTTTTTGGTTCTACAGATTAAATGGAAATTTAGCACCGAAGTATGTGCCAAAGTTATATACTCGTAACCTACAACTACTTGAGTATTCCTTAAACAAACTATTTAGAAAAATATATTAGTTTTTTGGTTTGAATGTTTGCACTCTGGAATCGTTCAGCTATTTCTATCAGAAATCTTTCTTGCGAAAGGTTTTTTTTTTTTTTTTTTTTTTCTTTAATATATTTATTTTAAGATCATTGTGGATGTTACGATTGCTAATAAACCAAGGAGCATTGGCTATTATTCTGAGTGTTTTAGACTGGAATCTCTGTAGAATTTCAATGTTGGAATTACTAGCGGTTCCCCAAAGCTGAATACCATAGGACCACACAGGCTTAATGATTGTTTTGTAGAGTAAAATTTTATTGTTTAGGCTGAGCTTCGACTTAGATCCAAGAAGCCAATACATTTTTTTGGTCTTTATGTTAAGTTGTTTTCTTTTATTTCGAATATGATCCTTCCATGTTAAACGCTTATCAATTTGTAGTCCTAAGTACTTGGCGCTGTTGGATTTAGGAATTAATTCACCATCTATTGTTACAGGTGGACAATCTTCTTTTCGTAAAGCATAGGTAACATGACTCGACTTATCAGCGTTAACTTTTATATTCCATTTTTTGAACCAGTTCTGCATATTATTTAATTGTCTCTGAACAGAAATTGAAGCTTCTATATGGGAACTACTTTTAGCTAAAACAGCAGTGTCATCTGCATACGTAGCTATCGTCACATCGCTATTCGTCGGCATATCTGAAGTAAATAAAGTATATAAAACCGGGCCTAGGACACTACCTTGTGGAACTCCAGAATTAATTACTCCAATGTCCGAATCATCGTGATTTATGCTTACATAAAAGCTTCGTTCATGAAGATATGACTTCAAAAGTAAGTAGAAAGGTGCAGGGAGTGTATTTTTTAGCTTAAACAATAGACCTTCATGCCACACGCGGTCAAAGGCTTGTTTAACATCCAGAAAAACGGCGGAACAGTAACATTTATTCTCTAAAGCCTCCCGAATAACTTTGACAACTCTGTGACATTGCTCTGGTGTTCCATGGCTGTGCCGAAAACCAAACTGATGATCTGGGATCGCACTTATCTCTTCAATAACGGGTGAAAGCCTTTTGTGAAATAATCTTTCAAATAATTTGGAGAGTACTGGTAGTAAGCTAATTGGTCGGTATGAAGATAGATTGTTTTCAGGCTTATTTGGCTTTAATATCATTATTATCTTTGCATGTTTCCACTGGCTTGGAAAATGAGATAATCTGAGAACTGCATTAAAAAGCGTTGTAAGATATATAATTGCCTTTTTAGGAAGACATTTTAAAGTCTTTGGGTCAATGTTATCGTAGCCTGGTGACTTTTTACGATTCAGTTTTTTTATTTCGATTTCCACCTCACGAACTCTGAATGGTTTTATTGGTTTTGACATTTGACATGCAACATCAAGAAAATCAGTAACTGCCTTCACATCTGTATCAGAGCAAAATGAAAAAGGAGTAAATATATCTTCTAGATACGCTTTAAAAGCTTGAACTTTAGATTTGTCAGATCTGCACCAAACATCGTTACTATCTTTAATTGGGACATTCCTTTTCTGTGGTCTCTTTAGATATTTGGTAGCTTTCCATATATTATGTTCATTTTTACCTGAAGGAGACAAATTACTTAAATATGTGCCGATTGAGTCATTTTTAATTTCTTTCAATCGAAACTGCAGATTTCTAGCAGCCCTTTTGTAAACGACTTTATCTCTAGGATCTCTGCTTCTTTGCCATTTTTTTCTTAGTCGGCGCTTTGTTTTTATTAGATTTTTTATCTCCGTGGTGGTTTTAATGCTTGAAGCCTTACATTCCTGAGGGGTTGATATATATCCTGCTTCATGAATTACTTTTGTAAACGATTCAACAGCTTCTTCTATATCCATGTAGTTTTCAATGGAGACTCCTAAATTTATATTATTTTCAATATAACATTTAAAGGCGTGGACATTTGATTGTGGCGTCAAAATGGTTTGAGTTTTCCCCCATAGGGAAGGCGAATTCTTTAAATTGAAAATAATTGGGCTATGGTCTGAGCTCAATTCTTCACTAGCAACAATATCTAAATGTGTACTAGGAATACCAGTGTATATTACGAAGTCCAACAAATCAGGAATTTTTGAGGGATCGCTAGGCCAATAGGTTGGTTTTCCAGTGGATAATGTATTGTAGTTGTGTTTTGCTAAACACTTGTATAATTCTTTCCCTTTAGGATTGGATAAACGAGATCCCCACCAAGGATGTTTGGCGTTAAAATCTCCTCCAACGATGAATTTATTACCCAATTTTCCAAAAAAGCGTTCGTAGTCCTCACACTTAACACTATATCTAGGTGGATAGTATATAGAGCAAATTGTTATGTTGCTGTTACCACATTTAATCTTTACACTAGCCGCTTGTAAATAGTTTTCTGATATTGGATCCAGAGGTTCATAAATTATATTGCTCCTAATTAATATAGCTGCGCCTCCATGTGATTTATCATCAGGATGATTTGCAGTTATTAAGTCAAATCCTCGAATATTAAAGTATGACTTATTACTGAAATGTGTTTCAGATACCAATAATATGTCAATCAAATTATCATTTAAAAATACACTAACTTCGTCTTTATGTTTTGATATGCCATTGGCATTCCATTCAGATATAATTAGATCTAGCATAGTTTAATCATAATCATTGACATCATGTTAATTAACGTGTTAGTTAATTCAATTTGTTTATTAAGCATTGACTCTATTTTCTGTAAAAGACTATTTTGACTCGAATCCGATCCTCTTACTGCCTGAGCATACGTTGCATTATCGTAAATGTGATGTTGTTGGAATTCTACATTATTGTGGGAATTGTAATTTGTCTGTATGTTTGTTCTTCTTTTTTCAGAATTCAGTCTTTTTTTCACAATATGTTGATATACAGCACAGCCTCTATAGCTGGCTGCGTGTGCTTGCAAACAATTGATGCACCTAGGCGGCTCTTCTCGAGTTTTTTGGCATGCAGTCGTAGGGTGACCCAATCCGCACTTTACACATTTAAATGCTTTCTTGCAATACGATTTCGTATGTCCGAATTCTTGACAGCGGTGACATTGAACTACATCGTCGAAATGTTTTGGAGACACAACTTCTATTATAGCATTATCCATTTTTGTTATAGTAAAAATATTGGCATTATTTGGATTGGGATCTAAGTCAACGAAGAACATCGGCAATGGGAAACGAGTACGGCGGCTAATGATGTTCCTAACGCTTCTGACTTGAATCCTGCCATCAGCAAATGAGCTTTAATATCAGCAATAGGAGTACTGTGATGCAAATTTTTAATAACAACACGGAATGCTCTTTCTTGTTTGAGTTGAAAAGTATGAAACGATTTGTTTTTCTCTTCTAAGTACTTTACAACTTTTCGATATGAATCAATTGATTTGATAGCTAACCTGATCTGACCATCATTTAATGATTTAAAGCTAAATTCTTGCTTATCAATAATTTTACATAAATTAATCACCATTTTGCCGACATCGGCGACATCTGGGATGAAAATTGGTGGTGGTTTTGGTTCCTCATTTACGGCTGGTTGATTGTTAATTTCACCTTCCTCTCTTTCATCAGGTTGAAGGCTCTTATACCTATTGTTGGATGTTGAAGCTTCGTCGTCTTGAAGAATACGCTTTGGTAGGTTATTTGTGGGAGACCCTGTACGCTTTCTCTTCACTGGTACCTGCTGCCAATTAGAATCGTCATCTTCACTACTGGTATCATCACTTAAATTCATAACTGCAAGTGACATACTGACAACACAAAATGTGTTCTATGTTTGTTGCGTCGTTTGTGTATCAAGTATGCGTACTTGATACCCAAACATTGAGTTCTTTTTTTTTACACTGATCTGTTTATGACCCGCAGTTACTGCGTTTGGTCATAAAAAAAACTTCTTAATGTTGTTGTTGTAAACTTATTTTTCAAAATAATAAATTTCCACAAAATAGCGCTGAATACGTGTTTCGGCGATCGCAGTCGAGACGGAACTTCTTGCGAAAGGTGTGTATTGGAAAATACAAAAAATAAATCTGAAATCTCGAATCTGTTGAAAGATGTACGCCAACAGTCAAAAGTAAAGTACGTCAAGAATTTACCGTTACACTTTATTTGCTTCGCCAATGGGGACTATGTAAACAAACAATACCATTTTTGTATTTGTTTATAAAGGGTTTTCCATTAAGGACATAACAATTTTATATATTATTAAAACACAGAATATTTAAGATATAGAGTTCAAATTTATTCCAGGTGTAGTGTAAATCTTACATTTTAAAAATGAAATTCTATTTCGGTCATATGACCGTCACGAGCCCGTCTACAGCGGTGATCTATTCCACTTCCACCACTCTTGCACACATTCCGACCGGAACGTTGGCAATTTCCCTTTGGATGTTGTCTCTGAGCTCGTCAAAAGTTGTTGGCATAGACCAATGACTTGACTTGTGGCCCCATAAAAAGAAATACAATGGCGTTAAATTGCATGAACGATGTGGCCATTCGACCGGACCATTTTTCGAGATAACACGTTCACCAAATTTGCCTTTCAGTAATTCGATCGCATGCTATGCGGCTATTGGCACCGTCTTGTTGAAACCACATATCGGCGATGTCAAGCTCATCCAATTCTGGCCAAAAATAATTTTGTAACATGGCACGACAGCTCTCTATTGACGGTAACATGACGATTTTTTCATCGACGAAAAAATGCGGGGATATTGATGTGGACCAATTCTAGAATCTGACATTTGATTTGCTTACTTATTTCAAGTTATAAAAGTTGTATACCTAATAAACATATTCGTATGTCATGCAGCACATATGTATGCATGTAAAACTTAAACACATATCAATACCTCCATTCCAAAGTATGCTATGTCAGAAATGATAGTTTTCAGGAAGAAGTTCAGTTTTTTTTACATATTTTTAATATGTGTATAATTCTCTTATAATGTAAATCGAATTAGGTCTAATTAATATTTTGTATATAACTTGTGATTGCGTTAACTGAGTCGACTTAGCATGTTTTGGAATGAAGGTATCGATATGTACATACATATAAAAGCAAGAAGTTATATTTAGTAAAACTATTTGATACGTACTGAAATGCCAAAATAAAAATAACATTCCGTTTGTCGTCAGTGCAAATTGAACTAAACTAGGGTTTAGCGAATATTTGATACACAATTGTACTTAAAAATATTTGTATATTAGATTGGCAATACTGCTAATATGGAAACCGTAAGACCACATACTTATATCGCAACAGAAATTGATTTACACATACATATATTAAAATGTTTTCATAAATTGTGTTGTTTTCCAAAAACCTGTGGTAGATACACTTCAAATAAACTTCAATTTTGGGGTTTCAGAATATTTTATGTTTAAATTCCAACAAAAATTCTCTGGGTGTAGCATGATTATCGCTGCTGATACACTGATGTCGGTAGATTACAATCAAATTGAGGTTTAATTGTGATTAGAAATAAATTGGATTATAAATATGTATGTGGTATATTTTTTTCGATTGTAAATTTCTTTATATCAAATACCCCCACCTGCCCTTCATTTATAATTATTGGAACACATTAAAATAGATGTGCATATAAAGAAAACTAGTGAGTCCCAAAGATTTCGAGTTTTCAGTTTTTTCCATGTCTTACATCAACTTTGTGCATATAAAAATTATGAAGCCTGTTGCTATTGGAGAAAATGTGTCTACATTTTTTAAATGTATGTAAACATTTTTTAAATGTACATTTTTTAAATGTAAGAAGCGACAATAACAACAAATCGTGTGCCTTCCCCGCAAATTGCAGGGACACACAAAAAACCAAACAAGAAGTGTGGGGATGTATTAAGGTTGAGAAATACTGTCTGCAATGTTTTGGAGATATGGGACTTTGAAGTCAGTTCTCAATTATTTCATATTGAGCTGCTCTCATATTGTGCCAATTATTGACAGGGTATTTTGTCCAAGGTGCCGATGAGGTTGCTTGGTAGCTTCCGAAACGATATCGTCCACCAACCAGTGACCACCCTTAATACATTTCACACATTTCTTATTCTTCTTTTTTAAAGAAGGTTTGTTTTTCTGTTTAACAGAAAACAAAAACAACGATCTCGAACTCAATAGTCAAAAACAAAACGTATGTAAAAAAATTTAAATGTCTTGACAACAATGCCAACATAAATTTCTAACCCCTTTTTTATTCGTAAAACGTTTTCCATGAAGATCTCTTTAAGAATAATTTTGTTGTACTCTTTTGAATAACTTTTATAACTCCATTATAAAACATGTACTTTTGGGGAAAAAATACGAAAGCAAGTAAAAAAGTTCTCACCTTCAGTCCCACAATTTATTGGTAAATATATTATTTTTTGTTGTAATTAAATTATTATCAATTTAAGTTGAATTCAATAACTTTAAAATATGCGGTTGTACTAAAGTTATAAACACTTAACTTGTGGTGCAAAATAGTATATTTGTATGGGAGGTACTAAAATAGGCGTGCCAAAAACGCCCACTTTTCTCTGGGCTCTACGAAGGTTGCTATTTATATTTAGGTCCTGGCAATGCTGGTGTTGCCAGATGAAAACTGGAACTTCCATTGGAAAGTATGACATTTTTTAGCATAACTTCACTCAGACCGTTTGTCATTTGAGCGCGAATTGTTTTGGTTACTGTGTGTTGAAAATTCACCTCCAAAACATGTTTTTGAACGCTTCGACAGCTGCTTCAGGCGTCGAAAAACGTTGACCAAGCAGTTTTTTCTTGATGTGAGTGAATAAGAATAAGTCATTGGGTTTCAAATCAGGGCTGCACGGCGGATGACCCACCAATTCGACGTTTTGGCTGGTCAAAAAGGCGCTGGTTTGAGCCGATGTGTGAGAGCTCGCTTTGTCATGGTGCACAATGATTCGTTTTCTTTTGTTCGTTTTTCAAATTTCTCCGAAGACTTCAGGCAAACAAATTGTGGTGTACCACTCAGAATTGACCGTACTACGTTGCTCAAGCGGAGCAGTCGCCACATGACCAGTTTTGCCGAAGGAACAGGCGACCATTTGCTTCGAAGTGCTTCTTCCAAGAACAACTTTCGTTGGATTTGGCTCGTCTTCGAAGACCCACACGGTCGATTGCTTTTTTGTTTCAGATTCGTCACCTGTGACGATCTTATAAACGTCTTTTGAAGCACCGCGATCGTATTTTTTTCAAAATTTCTTTCCACCAATCGACACGAGCCTTTTTTGAGCGATTGTCAAATTGTGCGGGATCCAACGAGAACAAACCATTTTACGGCCAGGTGTTCATGCAATATCGAATGTATGTTCGTGGAAGAAATGATGCCTCTATCTCTAAAGGATGCCTCTATCTCACGGTATGTCACATGACGATCTTGCATTACCAGTTCACGCACGGCATCAATGTTCTCTGGCACAACGGCCGTTTTTGGACGACCTTCACGACCTTCGTCATCGAGCGAGCGGCGGCCACGATTGAATTCATTAAACCAGTTTTTCACAGTGCTATAGGATGGTGCTTCATCGCCATACAAAGATTTAAGTCATCGATGCACACTTGTGATAATCCACGTCGAAAGTTGTGAAAAATGATCACACGAAAATGTTGAGTTAATTCCATTGTTTTGCCAAATTGATTTTTTCAAGTCACTGTAAACAACACAAATGATTGTCGTATGTCAAAACGTTCTGAGTACGTTTATGCTAAAAAATGTCAAACTTTCCAATGGAAATGTCAGGTGGCGCCATGCAACACTTAGTGTTGCCTAGGCCAGAAATATATATAGTAACCCTCGTATGTACTATATATAAAAGCATTACACTGTATACAATTTCAAGTTTTTGTGTATACTGGTATTAAAGTTATAATTATTATAGTACAGGGTTTGCCAATCGAGCGAATTTGCACCGTCATCCAGGGTTTCTCATAGGCCGATTTCCTTTCTCGGAGCGGGCAACTATGATTTTACAAGAGCCTCCGTAATCCTCCTCACATTGATATCAATGTCTTCTGTACTTGGACAATCGTGTTTAGGCTGGCCCAATCGATTCCTAAGTAGATTGCCGAATTTGGTCCAGTCGGTTTTAGCCTTATTACGAAAACTTATTGGGTCAGGCGGTGGCCGTGCAATTTTAAACCTTATATAACGGTGGCCCGAATAGGAGTGTTCATCCGAAACCCTCCACTCATGGATATCATCAATGAGGTTTTCTGAGCATATCGTTATATTTAATTTAATTTTATTATATTCAATAACAACCGAGCCCATAGGCCGTATATGGTTACAAATTACTTCTTAAGGTGTAACACATTAAAATTTTTTTTTAATAAATTATCTTATATAACTAATTATGCGAGGAGTATTTTTTTTTACCCTCAAAAATTACAAAAAGTATAAAAATCTTAAAAATAGACAAACCTAACCTATTCAATTATGCAAGAAAGGGAATTATAAAGAAACATCAAAAGAAAAGGAATGGGAATAGAAATTGGAATTGAAACTACTCACAACAACATAACTACTTTTGAAAAATCGATAAGTTTATAACATGGAATTAAGAGACAAAAAAAAAAGAAGTGAAACGAAAAACGAGATTGCTGATAACAAAAACTCCCATTGATAAAACCAACTTGTTACAAGTTTCATTTTGCACGGAAACTGGTAAAAGTGGTGAAATGTATCCAGAGAGTGGAAAAAAGATGAGACATAACTTACTATATCTTTCTCATGAATTAGCGAGAAAAAGTAGTAAATTCTGAATAACTGTTAATATACGTATATATATAATATCTAATACTTCTTCCCTAACTTTGTTAACAAAGGTCGCCTTGTTCCCTATGTTGAGAGTTAGGAGATCGTTAGTATTCAAAAATTCTATAATGGCTTGTCCCCTTTTATTGGTGTCAGTACTACCCCAAGCAATATGGTGTGAGTTAGCATCACAACCAGCTAGTAACACATTACTTGTATTTTTGGATTCCCTTACCTGTCGTTGTAAAACGAGGTTGGATCAACAGTTACGGTGAATGGATTGAGCTATCGAGAGATAATTAATGATTTTTTATGGTCGGAGATGGATGATATTGATCTGGACAACGTTTACTTTCAACAAGACGGCGCAAGGTGCAACACAAGTAACGAATCCATTGCTCTGTTACGGGAAAATTTTCCGGACCCCGTTATCTCTCGAAGAGGTGATCACAATTGGCCACCGAGATCTTGTGATTTAACACCTTGCGACTTCTTCCTTTGGGGCCACGTGAAAGATAAGGTCTACGCCAACAGCCCAGCGTCGATTCAAGACCTCAAAGATAGAATTCGTGAGGATATCGAGGAAAATTTCATGAAAAGGATATGGTCCTGTAAGCGTGGTCGTGGTGGCCATTTGTCTGATGTTGTTTTTCATTATTAACGACATACCTTCCTCTTTATTATGAAATAAACATCCATCATTTATCTCAATAAATGTCATTTTTCTTTGAATACAAAAACAACACCTCTTGTTGGAAAACCCTTTATTTATATGCACTGGTATTAAATATAAAGCCGTTACATTTTTGTACAAAAATTGTCATTTTGTGTGGAAGATACCAAAAGGGTTGGCGACACTTCGCTCAATTTTATTGATAGCGACGGATAAACTATTACTACGTGAGAAATTTCACAAGATTCGGATTAGTATAGAAGTTATTAGAGAAGCAATATTTCACTAAATTTTAACCCTTTGTGAGGGAGGTACTAGAAGGAGTGGGCCGGCGATTTATTGGAAGAAAATTTAATATTTAATGTAGACACAGTTTTTACATCTATAATATTGACACTTATCAATTCCCTGTGTTGTGAAGTGTCGATTGCAGTTTTTGTATCTAAATGCATTTATGCAGTTTTTGAAAAATATCTTCCCAGAGGTTGTTGCTGTTTATTACTTGGCGTTTCGACCTGTTTCTTTGGTGCGGCGATATATTGGACAGCTGATCTGTCTCTGTGTGCGTGCTTGTTGCGTTTGTTGTTTTTCTCTTGTCAGCTCACATAGACCAGTTTATGGCCCCTCACCGAAACCAACCTGTTTGATATACAAATTTATCGATAGTACAAATATCGGTACCGGAATGATCTTTTAGACTGCCTAGAAAGGCCTACCCCAGTATATCCAGTCGTCGCTTACTCATAGCGGGACAGTCGCAGAGCAAGAGTTCAATGCTCTTCACTTCTTCTTCATCTCCACAGCTTCTGCAGAGTCATTGGAGTCAATACCCAATCTTATGGAGTGTTCGCCGATCAGGCGGTGTCCCGTCAGAACTGATACTAACGTAGACAATCTTTTCCTCTCTAGTGCGAGGAGATTTTTAGACCTTATCAGGTCATACCTTGGCCAGATTTGTCTAGCTACCCTACAGGTCCCGATTTCTGTCCATCTTTCGTTGGACTGCCTGATTGCCTCTTTCCTCAGCCAAAGCTTGCTCGTGGATAGTGGCGCGCCAATATATGCAAATTCTTCGAGAATTTGTAATGTCGTCCCTTTCCTAGCAAGTTCATTGTTAAGAGATCTGCGGCAGTCGAGGGCTGTTTGTAAATTTAGGGATGTGGCCTCAAGAGAATTGATGGCAGCATGGCTGTTCTAGTAAATGACAAAGACAGTGTTAGTTAGTTACTATGTTGCGATTTAGCAACTTGGCGACTTTCCATATTGCCATTATTTCGGCTTGATAGACACTGCAGGTATCTGGTAGTCCGTGAGCTATGTATATCCAAACTAAGTTCTTCACAGTGTACACCGAACCATCCGTATAGAAGTGGATATGGTGTTTATTACCTTGTTTTCTGTCAACCTATTAATCTCTGGCTAGTATCATAGTGATGTAGTTTCTCTCGAAGGTGTACACCGTTGTGAGCTTTAACTGGGTGACAATGGCAGCCAATGTTTATATTTGCCTCAAACGTAAAAAAGCTGCACAGGGAAATCAGCGAATATTTGGCTGATGTATTTGTGGTGATACTATCACATTACCTGCCTTAAGATTTTGTATAGCAGTAAAATGTTTTTGTCCAAGTGTCCCAAGAGCATTGGTCGATGTGCGCGGCCTTGCTTCCCGTAATGCGACTGCTGGTGGCACTCAAGCGGGTGAACAACTCGGAAGCCAAATTCTTGAATTAAAACAGTCCATGGAAACTTAGCTACTGGAAATTAACCAAAAAAGGAAGAGGTAATAAGGGCTATGACAACAGAAATCAATCTAAAAATCAGGAAAGTAGAAGAGATGAGCTCAGCTGTTGTAAAACAATTTGACACTACTTTATCAGCACCAGGATGCTCAACAGACCAAATATTGTCATTCAAGGTTTGTCGAGTGGTATCCGCGACTTAATGTAAGAGAATGTGTAGAGATGTAAGACCGTGTGACATTCAGCAGTGCTGTTACTTCGCAAATGGAAAATCGGAAACGGGGTACCACGTCGATTGATGAAATTTCGTATAGCCAAAATACACGCATCCGACGACAAGTCAAAGACCACCTCCAAATGAATAGCCCTTATTGTAAGGCAAGTACACAGAGCCACCCACCGTTTTTCATGACGACGACCAATAGTAATTGTAACCGGACCAAAATAATCCAGAACGTTGTAGGCGAATGGCTGGATGTTCGGTGTCAATCTGTCACTTGGTAGGGGTCCCATAAACGGAGGTACTGAAGAGGCACGACGAAGCTTACAGAGGTTGCAGTTGATTTTCTTCAGCAGATTACGAAGTCATGGAATCCAAAAACGTCTTCGGATTTCACCCATAGTGGCTTCAAAATTCTGATGTTTCATCACGACATGTATGTGGGCGACAATAAGCTCTGACAGGCGATGATTGGGCCACAATATGATGGGACGTCTGGCTTCAAGTGGCACCCAACTAGCGGTGTCAACACGTCCATATACCCGAAGCAAGGCATCCTCATCTATATACAGGCGGCAAATAACGGTTTCGTCAGCCCCACCGGAAATCATGTCTCCAAACCTCACGCAATAATAACTTGGCAGAAACCATACAGTGGCTTAGAAAGCCAAGCGGATCGAATACAGACATGACTACACTCAACAGCTCCCGTTTGGTGGGATATCTTTCGCCTTCAATTATTCCAGATTTCACTCTATTAAACTTCAGCTCATATTTGAATTCGTCGTCTCCCGGATGCCAAAACATTCCCAGTATCTTTTCCGTTGAGAGCTGTAGATCATTCAAATCTCGAGAGAATTTAATCTGCACATCGGAACTTCCTTCGAAGGCCACGACCACGTCCATAGAATTCGATGTAAAATGGCGCAGTTCGAATCCAGCTGATTTATGTATCTCACGAACTTGTGTGGCTATTTCTACGGCTTTCCTTGAGGACTCAAAACTGTCCACAAAATCAACATAGTGGTGGTCCAGAATTGACTTCACAGCTCTTGGGTAACGGTCACGAAATTCTAAGGCATTTGTTTCCTTCACATAATGGGCAACACATGGGGAACAGGCAGCTCCAAAAGTCATCACCACCATTTCGTATACATCCGGAGGACGACTTTCATCTTCACGCCACAGAAATATTTGCGAGCATCTATCTTCTGGAGCCACGACGATTTGGTGGAACATTTCTTTTATGTCTCCACATACAGCAACTGATCCAACTCGAAAATTAAACAAGACGGCAGGCAGGGCCTTGTATTGTTGTGGACCCTTCAAAAGTTTTGCGTTGAGAGACACTCCTTCGACAGTGGCTGCAGCGTCGAACACCAAACGAAGTTTCCCTGGCTTATTGGGATTAAAAACTCCAAAATGTGGCAGGTACCATGTCCTCGGAGAAAGATTAGTAAAGTCACATGATGGTATTTTACGTACGTACCTCTTTTTAATGTAATCCTCGATAATTGCTTTGTAGGCGGCACCAAATTCTGGATTACGTTTCATCTTTCATTCGATTCCAATTAATCGATTGAAGGCCATGGAATAAATATCCGGCAGGACCACGCTTTCATCTCTCCACAGTAGTCTGGCTTGAAATCTTCCTGTAACCTTCATTGTATGATCCTTGAACAACTTCCGAGCACGTAAATCGTCTTTAAACTCGATAACCGGTAGGGCCTTGACACCAAAATTTTCCGTCTCGAAATAGCTCGCAACCAAATCGTACAAATTTTGCTCTGGCTGAGCTGTCAGCAAACAGGTGTGATGTGTAGATGAGGTGCATATGGACCAGACTCTTCCAGTGGCACTACTTCGTCCGGCAAACCCAAATGACAATGGTCTAATCCGATAAGCAATTTCGGTGCAACATTGCTATACGACCTGATCGGGACACCATAATTTTTGTTTTGATCCATATTGTAGCTTTGAATCGGCAATTTAAGATTCGAAACACCATACACGTTCTTTAGGGCATACTTCCTCTTTTTATTTACACCGCTTACATGAAAATCGACGACCATGGCGACTTCCTGCGATGACTTTCCACCATACCAACTCAAATTCAAATTGCTTTGACGGCCCTGGAGTCCAAGTTGTCTCACCAAGGAGCTGTCAATCATGGTGACCGACGAGCCTTCATCCAACAAAGCATATGTTTCAACCACACAATTTGGCCCATATAGAACCACCGGCAACACTCGAAACAGCAAATCACGTTTTTCACGAACACTTGAAACGCAACTCAACACAGGCTCGGCATTTGGGCCACATGAATCTCCATTAGAATTTGAATTATTTTCAGCATAAATATTTTGTTGATTTTCATGCAACAATTTGTTATGTTTCCTCTGGCAACCATCAATGGGACAATCTTTTCTGCGGCGACAATTTCTACTCGAGTGCCCACTGCCAAGACACGAAAAACATAACCACATTCAGGGAAACAAATTTATTGCACTCCATTATTTTATGTTGTCCACGGCAAAGGGGACACTCTTCTTGTTTATAACTGCATTCAGCTGTGTGTAGAATAACCCTTTTCTTATTTTCACTCAGTGGGCGGCTTGTTGTAGTACCTTGGACACTCTTCACCAGATCTGCTACACCTTTTATCCAGTTGCTAAAATCCCGAACTCTGGGCCACGATTGCAATCTGGATGCATATTGGGCCCATTCTAACCATTTACTCATAGGCAGTTTCTGCACCAGTTCATCCTTGAATGTAGGGTTCGATAAATGCTGGTGTCCATTTGCAGTTTCCAAAAAGACGGCAAGGATTTGTATCTTAACTGCAAATGGCACCAGCTTCTCAACAGCACTTTCACTTATTGGTGGAATTTCTCTTACCTGCTGCAATTGACACCGTATTAGCAAGTCTGAAATTTCAGCTGCTCCACCACCATGCCGACGTTGTCTGGATGTATCAGCAGGGACTTCACAAATTCCCGAGCGTCACCCTTCAACGATTTCTGCAACCGCAAGCAGTTCTCAAAATTGTTATACTGATACGCTGCCGTAGGGTTATATAAATCGATTATCGATTAATCGACTATTTGTTGATAAAAATCAAAAAGTCTGAGTCGACCTTTTTGTTATAAAAAAATCGAATAATCGATTTTTCGTTTCGACTTTTTCCGACTTTGACATAACTAAAAAAACTTCCTTGCGTTTTTATTTAGGGACGTTTAGGACGGTTTAAAAAACACGCTTTTCCGAATATAAGAGACGCTGCTGTCGCTATATCGTACGTCGGTAAATATCATATCATTCATATGTATATTTTTTGATACTTTTTGTGAATAATAAATATTTTGTGTTGCAATTTAGGTGATCTGATAAATTCAGAAATTCGAAAATCGAATAGTATGGTGGAAATCCAAACCGAGCAAGCAGAAGCTGATTCTGATCCATTAGACGATGATGACATTTGGTGTTTTTTAGACAGTTCCATCAATAACAACATGACTGTTGCAACCGTGAATGACAATACTGGAATGCCAATACCACTACGTCAATCGCCCCTGTTCTGAAATCCGAATGTGGCTTGAATCGGAATATTCCGCTCGGAATCGAGTTTCTAAATTAGTTACTTCGGACCCAAATATGTTTCCAATGTATCAAATATCCTCGAATGGGAAAATAAAGACAACCTGCGTTTAGTTAGAATCTTCAAAAGTCCTAAAAAAGAAATTATGGACAATTTTATGAATTAGAAATTCGAATTCAATCCGCTCTCGGAATACAGAACAGGGGCGAATATCTTGCAACCCCAACGGTCAATCGGAGAAGTAATAACAATCCTTTTGTGGTATGGCAGGCATTGGAAAATGAATATCCTTGTCTTGCAAAAGTTGCAAAACATATTTTGCCTATTGTTGCTACTTCGGTGCCATGCGCTATTTTCTCATGTCGGTTTAATAGCAAACCAACTACGAAACTGAATTTCTCCAGGAAATTTAAATATGATCCTCTTTTTGCGATCTATTGGAGAAGACATGTGGTTTGGAGATTAATATTATTGATTTATTAAGGTAAGTACACACGATTTGCAAATCGAACAATGTTATCAGAAAAATGGCGGAAAAGTGCAACCCTATGAATTTTCAACCGTCTGAACACACAATTTTTGTTTTGCAACTATAATGTATTTTTATTGGCAATCCTGCATATAAATATTTAGAAAACATATTGTAAATATATAAAATTGTAATGTTTTCTTGCAATCGTCTGAACTGTCCATTCACCTTTGCCTAACAATCTGTCATTGTCCGTATATTTGCAGCACTTAAACAGGGTTGATAACGTTTGCCGATCTGGCAATCGTCTGTACTCAGCTTTACTACTGAATAGCATTTTTTGCAACAAATGATCTCTATCTATCTTCCCATTAATTTAAGAAATAATACTTATGTTCCTTTTTTATAACCATATTTAATATGATAAGTAATTTGTTATATGTTAAAACAAATAAAAAATGTTAACTTTTTAACCGAGTTGTTCTAAAATTATCGTGAAAGAAATTTTTGACTTTAAGTCGAATAATCGACCTTTTATGGTGCAAAAGTCGATTAGTCGAAAAGTCGACATTTTATAATCTTGAAAAAGTTGAAAAGTCCAAAAGTCGACTTTTGCTTTCAACTATATAACCCTACGCTGCCGTCGAATGTTCAAAGGCCGTCAGAAACATCGGCCAGTCTTCCGGAGAGCCACTGAACTCTGGCAAATCGTACAATTTCTTCGGCAATGGCGGCAACACGATGTTCGTTTGATATGGCGCTGGCTGCTGTTGAACATTCGGCGGCCGCGCAGTAAGCGGTGGTGGCTGAGCAGTATGCAGTGGCAGCGACGGCGGAGCTACGGACATTGGCGGCAGAGCAGAGGCGGTGGCTGGAGGTAACGGGACACAGGAGGCACTTCGTTGGTTACGTAAGACTCGGGCGTAAAATTCTGGCGTTCCGAGCTGGCCTCAGACTGGACACTACTTGAGCCACTTCCAATATCACTCACAATGTTACCTGTAACAACCTGGATGGATCTGGACGACCCCGGCATGGTTGAAGAAACGGCAGCTTTCAACGCACGTTGGGCGTTCAACAATTGTGCCTGCAAAACATCGATCTGCTTTTGGAGGCTGTCCATTTCTGTCTGGGCAACATTTCTTAATCCAGTTGGTGGTTGTGTCATCTGGTTGCTTGGACCCGGTATTTGTTGGTTGGATGTGGCTGCAATCGGTTGGCTGAAGACGTTTGTTGTTGTTGCAGAGGCGGACGAAAGTGACGCTACAGCGGTGGTGGATGTCATGTTCACATTACCTTCTGTTCCGGCAGGTGTGGAACTTGGAACACTAAAACCACTTGTTGGAGTACTTACTGCTGTTTCCGATTGCAGACGTGGGCTTCTTCTAACAGGGGAACGTTGCATGTTGTCCGAAACTTCAGAAATAAAGCAAACAGAAAGGGCTACACAATTCCAAACACACGAACAAATATAACAGCAATTAAATTTCCAAATTTTCGCTTCCAATACTTCGAAAATTCCACGTAAAGTTTTCAAAATCCGCGGCACAAAATGCGGAATACAATTTCCAAAATTCCGCTGGCAAGAATGCGAAATAAAATTTGTCGCTGGCTGCGACTTGAGTTTTTCCCGGGAGGAATAGCGAGCTTAACAACACCAAAAAAAAAACCACGATACCCACGGCCAAATAAAAATACTTCAGATAATGTATATGTGTATGTGTGGGTGATGACACGGTCACAGTGCAGTGCGGTGCGTTTATTTCTAACAAAAAATAATTATTTCTAATAAAAATAGTCACAACAACCTACCGCAGTCTTTATCCCTCACAAATTAATTTAACGACGGCCACCGTTTATAAGGAAAACATTCACTGCATAAGCACAACTGTTTTCTTCCAAAACGAAGAAACCTGTTTTCTTAACGAAAACAATGCAGTAGAATGTAGGGATAAAGAACTGCGGCAAAGTTGAGTGAGTCCGAATTTATACTAGGCAAGTTTTTTCAGCAGCTTATCATCAAATTCTCTTTTGAACTTGCACGAATAACTCAAAACGTTCAGGGAGAGTTTTTTCCCCAAGGCAAGTTTTTTCAGCAGCTTATCATCAAATTCTCTTTTGAACTTGCACGAATAACTCAAAACGTTCAGGGAGAGTTTTTTCCCCCCTCTTGCCGACTGCCTCTCTCTCCTACAAAACGCCGATAATCTGCTGAACTTTCAGCCAGTGTAAATCCGGACTAACATCTAACATGACAAAGATTGGCACAAAACAAAATTAAACAATTCAATCAACATTACGCACATACATGCACACACGCAAAGATGTAATGTTAGCAGCATCGTTATATATGTATGCATGTATGTGCGTATGCACCGACAAATAAATATGAGCGGCAGCGACACCTATCATTAAGGGATTTGGCCTAGAGTTTTGGAACCTTCGGAGGACATTTTTTTAAATATAAAATAGCAGTATGTAATTGGAAAAAATAAATATTTTATTATGATGAACAATTAATTTTTTTAAAAGGTTATTAACATTTTCTTAAATGGTTGTATATTTCGCAATATCTTGTAAGATCTCTTTGAAACCGCGGATGGGATGAACAATTTATATTAAAAGAAGAGTATGCATTATTGAAGTAATTAGGATAAATGGTTCTCGAGTTATGCTAAAATATGTGGCTCAACCTCTATTTTTTAGATGTTTATCATTGTTATATTAATATTATAACGTGTGGCCCATCTAGCGGTTGCTTTTTTAGCTTACGCCGACTCGCATAAGCGATTTAACTCCGTTGGACTATTTTTTGTGGGAGACGGGTAGAATAAGTGCTACGCCTGGGCCATACAATCGAAAATGTGTAGACAACTTGGGTCGTCCCAGAATAGGCCGCGACAGGCATTTCAATAAAGGCAAAATCATTGAAAAATATTTATCCGCGTTTTTTTATATCAATTTTAAGGTCGCATTCCACAAATCGCCTTTGAGCTATTAAATCAAATGACACAAGTTTTCGTTTGAGCAAAAATTTTTAAAATAAAAACATAGTTTTTGACAAGAAAACAATTTTTAATATCGCAAAAAAGTTACGGCTAAATATTTTTTAAGAATTTTTTATTTTTTAAAAAAGTTTTTTAGAAAACGCTATCAAAAATACTTTGGGCAAAATTTTCTAAATACAATAGGTAATTAGTTATATGGATGGAAAAAAGACCGCAGTCAAAATTCAACACCCTCCAACTCGGACAGCCCTTAACCGACCTGGTTGAAATTTTGTGTTATAACTACTATCCAATAGGACTAAACCTGGGACAAGTTTCATCCTGACCAGAAGACATCGGTATTGAAAATTCGCTCACATGGCTTAAAATCCGCCATATGTGTTATACAACTTTGAATAATGAAAGTCACGATTGGCTGAACTATAAAAATACATTTGAATCAGTGACAAAAGGAGGACAAATTCCACATTTTAGAAAAAGGGGGGGAGGACGGGAGGACAAAGGTAAAAATGGAGGACATGTCCTCCGAAAGGAGGACGTATGGTAACCCTGTCCGAGAGGCATAACATACCAACTACTTTTAAATCGCAAGAAATTTTCCAGTCATGTTCATATTTTATGTATTTTATCAATTTAGCCATTGTTTCGTATGATTCCTTAGTGTTGACAGCATGAGCAATGGGAATCGACGGTTTCTGATTTCCGTTGTGTAAAAGTACTGCTTTCAAACTTTCTTTAATGCTGTCAACAAGTAACCCCTCGAACAATCCGGGAATGTCCTTGCAAAAGCATCTGTTATCCACAGTTGTATAAAATTCTTTGTAAGGTATGTATATCACGGACTCTATAATATGATATGTTAACATCTGCGGCCAAAATATTGTACTGTTTCATCCCAGATGCAAGTAGTTCTGGCTTATCTTTGATCAGTTCCAAATCTATCAGTAGATCAATGATTTGAAACTGAGATAAAAGCGATGACTTCAGACTCAAACTTGAATCGCTCAGAGTTGAGTACTCAGTTGAACTTGATGATGTTTCCGTTATTAGGCTGTTAGCTATACTTGGACACTTCCTACTCCAATCTATTAACTTAGACAAAAAAGCAGTCCGTATCGTGAATGAATGGTTGTCTCCAAATCATTGGCATTCCAAATTGCACATGAAGTCTAAAATTAAAAGGTTTTATTCCACAAAACATTGTAATACATTAATTTTAAAGTACTTACCGCATTCTTCCACTAGTCCATCGACTAAGATTTACATGGCACGAATTACACAAAATACTAGGTGTCCACGGTTCGTTCATATTTTTAACTCGTATACCAAAATATTACACATATATTTCTTCTATTATTTTACTAAACGAACGACGATTTTTTTAATTACATATTTTCCGCAGATGTAGCAGAAATTGTCAGGATCATTTACACATTGAAAAGTTCTTTGCCTTTTACTCATACTTCGAAATATAACCTTGTAATATTTTTCAGAAAATCGACTTATCTCTTTAGGGCGCTGAATTACACTAATTTATTAATAAGAAATTTCATTCATAAATTCCGGTTTTAAGGTTCATAAGTTGCAGTACCTGTAGCTGACATATAGTTTGCTTCGAAAGGCGAATTTAATACAAGCAAAAACATCATTTAAAAACGAAAAAATATGAAACAAGATTTTTTTTGAATTTCCTTAACATTTACAAAATGGCTCATAACTTTTACATCTATCCATAGATTTTTGTTAAATAGACAGTGTTTTCTTCGTTACCATGCTGGCTTTCTAAAAATGCGATAAAATTTTTTTTAGATTTTTTTTCTATTTTTTATGGTTTTTGCCTTTGTACCAGGAAAAAGTGTTTTTTAAAAAAAATATATTTTTTCTCATATTTTTGACGACTGTTACTAAACCAAAGATTCTACGTGAAAGTGTTATTTGCAGCATATGTAGCCCTCATTCCATTCCCATTAGTTTGAGGCATAACACGGCTCAATCAGGCTTATATTTGAAATACTGAATGTACTTTCCATGAAAGCTGAAATTTAAAAAAAATATTACCATAAAAAAATTGTTTAATATTTTTTCGTGTTTGTGACACCTAATTGCACCAGAAACTGTTATCCACATCCCTTGGACAAAAAATTTGTTCCATAGAGTTATTAGAAGAGCAAAAAGAGAAGACCATGCCGCCATGTTTGAGAACTGGGACGGTGCATTAGGAGCAATGGAGTGGTCGAAAGTCGATCTGATAATTATGTCACCATGGCTAATTTTGGACTTGATACTTTAAGCAGAAAGTTTGTCGAGAACCAGATCGAGTGTCCGAGTAATTTCATAAATACGTTACACCAAAATGCAAATTCTGATGGTTTTTCATTCCGTTGCATTACGACTGGTGATCTGTGCCGGGCTTTTTCGCCTATTTCTTCTAATGTGGCGGGTGATGATGGATTTTCCTTGAAGTTTCTTAAGGTGGTTTTGACATATATGTATTTCTTGGCATTTTCTTCATTTGGTGAATACCATCATTACGACGTCTGTTTTTCCGGTTGTGTGGAAGGTGGCGAAGATAACCCCCATAAAGAAAGGTTCTGGTTCTTTTTCTGTATATAATTTGCGTCCCATTTCTCTGCTGCCGGTTTTGTCTAATGTAGTTGAGCACGTTTTGAAACAACCCTGATGTGGACCCCATACATGATATTCTTCAATGTGGTTTCCGCAACAGTCGTAGTGCATCTGTTTTTCTGGCTGACCTTACTGATGAGATCAGGAATAGTTACAATAGTCAAAAGTTTTGTGTTTTTATTTCTCTTGACTTACAGAAGGCTTTTGGCCGAGTAGACTATGGGATTTTTATAGAGAATCTGAGGTCATTGTTTGGATTCCAGGATAGTGCTTGTCGATTAATGAGTTCGTACCTTACTGATCGTAAGCAGTATGTATCTGGTGGTGGAATGTCGTCATTTGTGTTGCCTGTAAGTCCAGATTCACACTTGCAATTTTGTTCTGCAATTCTCTTTTGAAATTGCATTTGCGTTTAGACAATGTATTCTGCTTCGACAATTTTTTATTTTCACCGCTCATTAAAACTCATTAAATTTTATTAAAATGTATGTCGCACAAATTTACATATGTTGAACCGAGCACAAAACAACGAATATTAAATGAAAAGCAGTGTGGAAATGTCGAAAAACTTTACAGCGAAAGAAAACGCATTGCAAAAAAATTGCGAGTACGGAAGATTTTTTTCTCCCCCCTTACCGACTGCGTCCCTCTCCCACAAACACTGAAATTCAGCAGAAAAAAATTGCAAGTGTGAATCTGGACTAAGAAGCGGTGTTTTAAATGAATATTATTGTTGGAATAGTGTTCACGTAGTCCAGATTCACACTTGCAATTTTTTTCTGCAATTCTCTTTTGAAATTGCATTTGCGTTCAGACAATGTATTCTGTTTCGACAATTTTTTATTTTCATCGTTCATTAAAACTCATTAAATTTTATTAAATTGTATGTCGCATAAATTTACATATGTTGAACCGAGCACAAACCAACGAATATTAAATGAAAAGCAGTGTGGAAATGTCGAAAAACTTCACAGCGAAAGAAAACGCAAAACGCATTGCAAAAAAATTGCGAGTACGGAAGATTTTTTTCTCCCCCCTTACCGACTGCGTCCCTCTCCAACAAACACTGCAATTCAGCAGAAAAAAATTGCAAGTATGAATCTGGACGTAGTTTCAAATTTTAGTGAAACTGTGTTTTGAAAATCGGTATGTATGTATATGTAAACAGACGGCTGTGTATACTGAAAATTAGATTTTCCACCGACAACCTCATTGTGTTCGGCCGTCACGGAAAATTATTCCGACTACCGACATCTATGTGTTTCGACACTTGTGGGCTGCACATTTCAGAAATGTGTTGATGTCAGAAATCTGTTATTGTTTTATAAGGTCTGGGAAAAACCAGTGCCCATCGTTTTTGGTGCAGTGATTTTCGCTCATTCCACTCGTTGCAGTTTATTGCTTATTCCGAGAATTGATAATAGCATGTCGGATAGATCGTTTCAAGTTAGGTTCACTCGTGCGTTCAACAGACTTACTAACTCGTTAAGAACGTTTAATATGTTCTATACAAGATTTCGTGATAATCTAATCCTGCACTTTGGGGCTCCAATCACCTAGGGCGGGTTTAACGATTTGTGGCAAACTTTAAGGCTTAGTCTTAAATATAATCTATTAGAATCTGAATCCTAAATCTCAGATCAAATCTATAATTAATACTTTTATTTAGCTGGTAACAGCTAACTCAACTACTAACTAGGGAACAAAGAATTTTTGTACATAATCTTAAATAGTTTTTATCACACGAATTTAACCAAAAAAAAAGGGAATTCAGTTTTTGATGGATTTCGGTACGAGTACACTGCATCAAAATACACATCCTGGAAATTTTTAAGTGGCGTAATATTAAAAATTACGAATTTATTACCGAAATTCAAAAGAGCCTAACAATAAATTATTTCTATTTTCATAGTTAAAAAATCCCATTTCACGCAATTCGCGTATATTTCCAAAGAGTCGTGTTGCTTGATAGTGCAGCACTAAGTGGGTGGTAAACTCCATCTAAAACTAAATATAACCATGAGACCGATAGTAAACAAGTACCGTGAGGGAAATTTGAAAAGAACTCTGAATAGAGAGTTAAATAGTACGTGAAACTGCGATCATATTTGTATGATTTTATATACGCATAATTATGTTTAGATATTATTCGGAAACCCTCGTTTTTCTAACGACAGCACTTTTTATTTAATTTAGTTCTTTGCCTCTCCTGTAAAATTTTCAAAATATGATGATAGGCCCTTTTTCGTTTCTGATGACAATATGCTACTTAAGCTGAGTATAGACGATTGCCAGATCGGCAAACGTTATCAACCCTGTTAAAGTGCTGCAAATATACGTACAATCACATATTGATAAGGTAAGTACAGACGATTTGCAGATGGGACAACATTGCCAGAAAAATGGCGGAAAAATGCAACCCTGTGAATTTACAACCGTGTGAACACACAATTTTTGTTTTGCAACGTTAGCAGAAAAGTCATTGCGAGATAATTTGCTGATTGTTATATGTGCGAAGTTTATGCATGTGACAACGGCGCCATTGCCAGAAAATCAGTTTATTTGCAACACTGTCTATAATGTATTTTTAATGGCAATCCTGCATATAAATAAATACAAAATATATTGTAAATATATGAAATTGTAATGTTTTCTTGCAATCGTCTGAACTGTCAATTCACCTTTGCCTAACAATCTGACATTGCCCCTATATTTGCATCACTTTAACAGGGTTGATAATGTTTGCCGATCTGGCAATCGTCTAAACTCAGCTTTAGGCAAAGGTGAATTGACAGTTCAGACGATTGCAAGAAAACATTACAATTTCATATATTTACAATATATTTTGTAAATATTTACATATATGCAGGATTTCCAATAAAAATACATTATAGACAGTGTTGCAAATAAAATGTTTTTCTGGCAATGGCGCCGTTGTCACATGCATAAACTTCGCACACATAATAATCTGCAAATTATCTCGCAATGACTTTTCTGCTAAGGTTGCAAAACAAAAATTGTGTGTTCACACGGTTGTAAATTCACAGGGTTGCATTTTTCCGCCATTTTTCTGGCAATGTTGTCTGATCTGCAAATCGTGTGTACTTACCTTTAGGTACATTTGAACATTGTCTATTTGTGTATGCATGCAATACAATACATAATCGTACATACTTACTTACGAGTATGTTCTAATCCTAAGTTTACTTAGGCATTTTCATGGCCACTATAGAGTATTAAGATTCGCAAATCGAATCGTGGCAATATTTATTGCAAACTACATTAGATATGCAATTAGCGCCTCTAATGTGTTTTGTGCGAAATTTACTTCAATAAATATTTTTCACGCTATTAAACTTCTGTTCAAAGTTAAGAGCAAAAATAAATAAAATCCATAACAACGCTTTACAAATGTTATTGAATAAAAGTGTACACTAAAACGATATTGTTTATTAAAACAATGAATAACTTTTTCGATTCAAACAATGTTTCATAGTTTTCAGCCAAAGGAATCGTCTTTATTTTATAGAACATACGATTGTAATTTATGCGAATTAAATGTTTCGTAGAAATAAAGAAGCATTTCTTTGGGACACATGGATTTCTTTTTTCTATTACATTTTCTTCAATGATCAAATAAAGGAAGGCTTAATTAATAAAAAACAAAACAAGTTACATTAGAAAATGGTGCATAGAAATCTGTAGAAGACAAAGTGCAATAATGTTTGGCGTAATAATCCCTTGCCGACAACAGAATCGTGCATCTGAATATAAGTGATGTTCCAACATTGCCGCGGTAGCATAGTGGAAATACGCGCGATTTGCTATTCGAAAGTTGTAGTTCAAGAATATAGCAACACATTTTAAAATATAACATCATAAATTAAATACTCAAATTAACATACATATGAAAATTAGAGAATTTAATGACTGACTATAAGATATTGACATTAAACATTACCATCAGCCTGATAAAAAATATGTGTTTAATATTTTCTTGTATATTATTTGGTCCATTGTAAATGTTTGCAGCAAGACATTTTCGCTCATCGTTTCGAGCTGTGTGAAAATTTCGGTGTCACTTGTGTGAAAATTTCATCCATGTTTCCCTTTGGATGTCCCCTACGTGTCCCCCGCTTCAGGGATATCATTAATATCATTATATCATCCAATGGTTTATTTAATTGTTAAGAGAGTAATATATATGTACACCAGAGTGATGACTTTTATACAACCTCGTTTCCCTGTATCATATTTAGATGAGTTTTTATTTAAGATTACATAAAATCTTACATATAAAATGATTCGACAAATCAAAATTATCAGCATTTTGGGCAATTTTTTAATTTTTTTCAAAACTTTCAAAATAATGACCGCTCATAAATGTGGTTTCTGTAAAAAAATCAGAAAAAATGAGAATCATAAAAAAGTCGTCAACGTTTTTTCGAAGTGATACATTCGGTTCAAAATGAGATACCTTTACTTAATTGTAAATAAAAACGAAAGATGTTCATCGATTTCTATGATCAATGTCTCATTTTGTTCATAGGTTATGAAGCTTTTCGTGAAAGTAATAAGACTTGACACTTTTTTCCGTTTTGGATTTATATGAATTAAAAAAAAGAAAAAATTTAAATCTTTTCACAAAAATATCATTTCAAAGTGGTTTGTGCGTGACTTTTTCAATATTTAAATGGAATAAACATTTAGTCATTATGTACATACATACATACATATGTATAAGCTTTTTGACCAATTTTTACCGCAAGGAATACACATTTCGAAATGTCTTAAGCTATAGCATGACATGGTGCTACTCTTCAAATTTCACTGTCTTAGCCGATCGATTTTCGTAAAATGGTTTCATATATAGACCTAGCCTACATACATATATCTCAACAGTTACAATCAAGAATCATTCGCAATTCTAGCTGTAGCCATCTACCATTGGTACCATACTACCTACAGATTTTGAAAAATTACTTTTTATTTATTCCGCACCAACGTTCCGAGAACGGTCTTCGCACCAAATTTTATTGTTTAGCCTTGGTGATCAGCCCATTTTATATACTAGTATATGTATGTATGTAGATTTAGACAAATATTGACCTTATATTGATGTTTCAGAAAAATGTTCATTGAGTGATAAAAATTTATTTATCTACTAAAGCCCATACTTGGACTATAAATTGGTATGGACGTATTAGAGATTTGGTAGGTCGAATCACAAAAAGATAAGGTCCCATACAGTTCAATGACAGAGTATTGAGTCATTGACTAATATATTATCATACAATAAATAATGAAGAAAAGTAGCAGTCAATCTGCGCAACACAGAAGCGAACGACAAGAGCGGAGAATGAAATATCTTATAGTATCCGCAAATTTGTCGAATTAAGACCTTTATTTGTGTATAATAAACTCGTATGGAGCAAGAGTACACTTCCAACATTTTATTCTTGATCTCTGTCTTCATGTTCCCGTAAATTCGTAATTTTAGTATAAATACTTACATGTAGTAAACATTCAATTCTTAGAATGCTGGCTAGACATTTTTAGGCTTGGAAATTCTTTTTAAAGACAAACGTGTTTTTAAATACAAACTTCCAGAGTTTCTAAAACGTTGAATTACACTAATTAATTGCGGTTCTTTTTAATTTGTTTTATCTTAGTAGATGTCTAGTCAAAATAACAATGGCCATAGTGCACCCATTCAAGTTGACGGCAACAGCTTCTCCCCGATCGAAGACTCTAATGGGGGATTGACCATGAAAACAAATTTAAAGTCACTGTCTTCCTTGGATACCGCAATACCATCTTCACCCACAAAAAGTTCCTCACTGAAACGTAACACTAGTTATGGCAATCTCATGCCCGCTGAAACCAAAGAAACCCGCGTCAGGGTGATATACACGGGTGGTACCATTGGGATGGTCAGAAATGAACGAAATGGTAAGTTTATATACTATTGCAACAAAGACAATTAAAAAAAATTCAGGAAATACGGTCTGAAAATTCGCGAAAAACCTCACTCGTTGAAATCAAATTCCTATTCGTTCGTAACTGACAATTACTCGCTACAGGGAGAAATGTCTTCTTAAATTATATTGTTTTTGGCTTAAACGATTTAGATGCTCGCATAGTTGTTCGCTATTATTTTTAAATTTAGACGAGACTTTGCTTAAAATGTTACAAAAAACTATTTTAATTATGTATTTAAAATTTTCAGTTTTGGCTCCCATACCAAATGCCTTGGTCAAACGTATTCGCAGATACCCAAACATGCACGATGAGAACTATGCTCAAAAACGTTATGGTCAATCGGCTTCGATGGCTCCGTTGGTTCTGCCATATGTTCAAGGCGAATGTAATCGTGTGTTATATCAAATAACGGAATATAGTCCCCTTCTCGACTCGAGTAATATGACAATGAATGATTGGGCAAGAATAGCAAAAGATATACAGGTAAGTTTGCGCTAGTGTTGCAAGGGTATATCGTTCGTTTCGTGCAAACGAGTCACATCTCAAAGTCGAGTCCAGTTGTGGGTTAACTTACATATAAACTTCGAAGTATGACCTGTGATGCTCTTGCACAAAATGGGTGATATGTGTAAGCACATAAATGTAGTATATTTGGATAATTTGTTCATGTATTGTGTTTTCAGCAATCCTATGAATTTTTTGATGGATTCGTTGTTTTGCATGGTACCGACACCTTATCATACTCTGCCTCAGCTCTTTCATTTATGTTAGAGAATCTCGGAAAAACTGTGATAATTACAGGCTCTCAGATACCTATATTTGAAACACGAACGGACGGAAAAGATAATTTCACTTCAGCTCTGATAATTGCTGGCAATTATGTGATTCCTGAGGTATGTGTCTTCTTTGGAAACAAACTTATGCGTGGCAATCGCACAGTGAAAGTTAGCTCCAACTCCCTGGATGCCTTTGAATCGCCCAATGTCCCACCCATGGCCCGCATAGGAATCAATGTGGATATAGATTACCGACTTATATTTCGACCCTGCAAAGTATCCAGATTTAATGTACATTCACACTTGGACGAAAATGTGGGCATTCTCAGAATATTCCCCAGCATTTCGACATCGACGTTTCGGGCTTTTCTAGCTCCACCCATGAAGGGAGTGGTGCTGCAATCGTTTGGTTCCGGCAACGTACCGGCCAACCGAAAAGATCTATTGGATGAATTGAAAGATGCTTGCAGTAGAGGCGTCATAATCGTAAATTGCACCCAGTGTCCCACAGGGTCGGTTGCAGAAATCTATCAGACTGGCAAAGTATTGTTTGATATGGGAGTTATTCCCGGCTTTGACATGACTCCGGAAGCAGCTCTTACCAAACTGTCCTATGTTTTGGGAAAGAGTGAGTGGTCGCTGGATATAAAAAAACAAGTAAGTACTTAAAGTATTGCATTTTCTCGACTAGAACCTCTGAGAAATAACTAGCCGCGATCCTCACGATCTACAGATGATGCAATCAAATCTTAGAGGTGAATTGACATCAAACGCCGGTCCGAAAATGGAAGAATACGATTTGGTAGATGCCGTAGCTCGATCATTGCATTTGTCTTCACCGGAAGAACTGAGCCAACTTGGTGCCACACTATTTCCAGCAATGCTAAATGCCGCTGTTGCAGCGGGAGACATGCAAAAGGTGAGTTAGACGATGACACACACAAAATACACTTTCGATAATGCTTACATTTAATTATTGCTATAGATAAACAATCTCAAAGCCTATGGGGCCGATTTGTCTGGTGTTAATCAAGACAGTCGAACGGCCCTTCACTTGGCCTGTCACAAGGGTAACTTGACAATGGTGAATCATTTGTTACTCAACGGGGTGTCAGTGCACATAAGAGATATCTACGAGAGAACGCCTCTCCTGGAAGCGGTAACCACAGACAACCACGAGATAATAAATCTGTTGATCACGTGCGGAGCCCATTTGACGGGATCTTCAAGGGCAGTTGGCGAACAGCTTTGTGCGGCAGCAGCTAGAGGTTCTCTTTTACGGCTGCAATCATATCAGCTAGCTGGAGCAGATCTTTCGCAGCCGGATCCCTCAGGTCGTACTGCCCTCCATGTAGCGGCACTCCACGGATATGAGGATATAGTACGATATCTACTGGATTTCATGGAGAATACAAATGAAACTGATATGCTTGGACTTACCGCATTGGATTATGCGGAACGGGCTGACCAACAAAGTATAGTCGCCTTATTGCGAGTAAATGGTGAATAGCTAATAACTACTGATATATAACTTCAATGACCAATAAATAATCCATGAAAACTCTACATACACAAGTTATATAATGCGACACTTTGACTTTTTGTAAAAAAATGTGTATGTTCAACGAATCTTAAAAAAATCCTGTAATATTCTGAAACGTAAAAAAAGAAGTTGTTTTACTCAAAAATAATAGGCGTGTTTTCGTTACACCATAGGTGCTTAATTTGTATGGGGAGCTAAGCACTTTTAAGCATTATTAGTTCCCGATGAAGTTTGGTGCTTGTGTTCCTGTCTTAATCGAGTATGGTGTTGCCAGATTGGGCATCCTATATTTCGCAGTATGGCATCTCATTTTGGAGAGATTATTGTCAATTATTGTGAATTAGCGGGAAGAAGAAGAACAGAAATGGAAAATTACTACAATATTTGCAAAAAGAGTGTAAACAATTGAACATAGAATAGTAAATATATGTTTTATAAATACATTTCACGAATTTTTTGTCTGTTTCGCACTGTTCTTTCTTCGCAACTCGTGACATCATTGTTACCAGATAGTGGAAATCCGTCACCTACCGCTTATGCGCCAGTTAGTGGAAATCGGTTGTTTTCGTTGCAAAGTGCTAAACTAAAATTGCTAGCTTGTAACGAAAACATGCCTAATAAATAATAAGATATGTCATCCTGGAGCGAGTTGTCAGTTACGAACGAATAGAAATTTAAACGAGTACACTCAGCGAAAAACAAAGAACATACGTGCTTAATCTTTGCAAATTCGTTTATGATAATGAACCAACCCCGTATGTTACGAATTCAAGCACCGCCTTGCTTGAATTCGTAACATGAATAAAGCATCAAAAATCAACAACGCTTCGTTGCAAAATGAATACCAACAGGGATAATTTAAATCAAGTATTGGGGACAACTATAGAACGTGCGGAGGACGACTAACGCGCTTGCTGAGGACGAATAAAGCACGCGCTGGGATAACTTTCCATTCTGAATCCCCCGCCTCCCCCTCCCAATTTAAAACTATTTAAACAGCATTGGCGTTTCAATACATTTATTAATGTTATAAATAAATAAAACGTGAACACAACAAACATATAATTGCAAATTTGCATATTTATCACTAAGCAAATCACGTCTAAACAAAACACATTCGAATATGCAGCAACACAGTATTACCTCTGTTTTTTCTCGGAATTCAGCTCGTAACCCTAATGGTGGCAGTCTCCTTCGTATCATTCGCCTTTATGTACTGCAAAATTTAATTCCTGTGCTCTATAAAAAAACATACACACTCATTATTAACTTTTAAAATTGAAATTTTTATATGCTTAGGTTGTTAAATATTCGTAGGCCGACACCATTTCTATTGATTATAGACATTTCTGCAATAGGAAGATGTCACTGGATTTTGCAATCACCTTATCCTTCTCATTCCATAGCCCAGATAATCATCCACAATAGGCATGTTTTCGTTACAAGCTAGCGACTTTAGTTTAGCACTTTGCAACGAAAACAAATGACTTCCACTAACTGACGCATAATCAGTAAGTGGCGGATTTCCACTATCTGGTAACACTGGTGCCATGAGTTGCGAAGAAAGAGCAGTGCGAAACAGACAAAATATTCGTGAAGTGTATTTATAAAACATAAATTTACTATTCTATGTTCAATTGTTTACACTCTTTTTGCAAAAATTTAAGTAATTTTCCATTTTTGTTCTTCTTGCCGTTAATTCACAATAATTGACAACAAGAATGAGATGCCATACTGCGAAATATAGGATGCCCAATCTGGCAACACCATACTCGATTAAGACACGAACACAAGCACCAAACGTCATCGGGAACTAATAATGCTTAAAAGTGCTTAGCTCCCCGTACAAACTAAGCACCAATGGTGTAACGAAAACACGCCTAATATCAAAAAGGTTATTAAATTCTATTTCTTCGTCATTAATTTTCATTTTTCACGTCTTCATAAATCCTCGTGGTTTCTTCTGCTGAGGACGAATAAAGCACGCGCTGGGATAACTTTCCATTCTGAATCCCCCGCCTCCCCCTCCCAATTTAAAACTATTTAAACAGCATTGGCGTTTCAATACATTTATTAATGTTATAAATAAATAAAACGTGAACACAACAAACATATAATTGCAAATTTGCATATTTAGCACTAAGCAAATCACGTCTAAACAAAACACATTCGAATATGCAGCAACACAGTATTACCTCTGTTTTTTCTCGGAATTCAGCTCGTAACCCTAATGGTGGCAGTCTCCTTCGTATCATTCGCCTTTATGTACTGCAAAATTTAATTCCTGTGCTCTATAAAAAACATACACACTCATTATTAACTTTTAAAATTGAAATTTTTATATGCTTAGGTTGTTAAATATTCGTAGGCCGACACCATTTCTATTGATTATAGACATTTCTGCAATAGGAAGATGTCACTGGATTTTGCAATCACCTTATCCTTCTCATTCCATAGCCCAGATAATCATCCACAATAGGCATGTTTTCGTTACAAGCTAGCGACTTTAGTTTAGCACTTTGCAACGAAAACAAATGACTTCCACTAACTGACGCATAATCAGTAAGTGGCGGATTTCCACTATCTGGTAACACTGGTGCCATGAGTTGCGAAGAAAGAACAGTGCGAAACAGACAAAATATTCGTGAAGTGTATTTATAAAACATACATTTACTATTCTATGTTTAATTGTTTACACTCTTTTTGCAAATATTAAAGTAATTTTCCATTTTTGTTCTTCTTGCCGTTAATTCACAATAATTGACAACAAGAATGAGATGCCATACTGCGAAATATAGGATGCCCAATCTGGCAACACCATACTCGATTAAGACACGAACACAAGCACCAAACTTCATCGGGAACTAATAATGCTTAAAAGTGCTTAGCTCCCCGTACAAACTAAGCACCAATGGTGTAACGAAAACACGCCTAATATCAAAAAGGTTATTAAATTCTATTTCTTCGTCATTAATTTTCATTTTTCACGTCTTTATAAATCCTCGTGGTTTCTTCTTCTAGGAACAGACAATAACAAATCCAATGAACAACACAAAGCCGAACAAATAATCATCAACCTTACGGCGACAATGCATAACGCAACGCCGGTCAAAAAATCACCCCCGTTTCGTTGATAATTAATGAACGAATCGGTGGCGTTTTTTCATGCACGTTAGGTTTATAACGGTACCAAACGGTGTTTATTTTGAAACGTCTTTATTCCCTCAGTGTAGGACTTTAAAGCGTGGTACTATGTTCACTTTTCGCGTTGAAATCCCATATAAAAACAAAGTCGCGAAAAAAACTGCGAAATTTTTTCGTTTGTGGTACTATGTTTATTTCAACTCGAAAAATTAACATTTTGCGCCACCACAAATTTAACGCCGTTACAAATTGAACGCCGCAACAAATTTAATGCCGCCACCGTCGCACTCCCATTTGCTTATATTTATTTTTGTCCGCAAGAAACTCAACTGTTGTAGATATTAGAAATAAAATTTCCTAATAAAGAATAATAAAAAAAATTATCTTCCGTTATAAAGAAAAAGAATGCAAAGATGTGAAAGGCAAAATAATTATGTTTATGGAATAAACCAGAAGAACGAAATTCCAATTGGATTGCAGTACAAAAGCAAACAAAATGTGCAAAACACTGGAAGGACATGTAACTAATTGTAATAATGTGGAATTTGTCTTGTAATTAGATATGTACATTTATGTTTGTATATTTAGAACAATTGTGTGCAAAAGCCTGGAGAAACATTATGGACAAAGCAGTATAACAATAGAATTGGACAGTGTCTGTGATCTCGATTTGGAAATGCTTGTAAAGAACAGGCATAGTGCGTTCTTGCCAGCCATAGAAGTTGGAAGAAGATATTCCGGTTATGAATGGAAGTATAATTAGAAAGGGTGTCCCAAGAAGAGCGCAATTTTTTAATTACTGATGCAGCAATTGAATTGTTTCTCTGGCTGTATGACATGTGGCGCCGTCTTGTTTGAACCACATGCCCTCAACATTCATTTCTTCAATTCTAGGCAAGAAAAAACTGGTTATCATTTCACGATACCGAACACCGTTGACTGTTTGCGCTTGACCTGCCTCAAAGGTCCAATGATTCCTCCAGCCCAAAAACCACACCACACAGTGACACGTTGAGGATGCATTTGCTTCTCGTGAATCACTCGAGGATTTTCCGCACCCCAAATGCGACAATTCTGCCTATTGACGAAGCCATCAAGATGAAAATGGGCCTCGTCACTGAAGATGATTTTATCGGCAAAATCAGCATTTTCATGTTGTCTCTGCAATACCCAATTAACGAACTCCCTTCGCTGTCCTTCTCCATTTTTACTAACCTCGTACCTTCTACTAACAAACAATAACAATTATTCAAATGTCAAACAATGACACTTCGAATGTTGCGAGATTTAAAAATTGCGTTCTTCTTGGGACACCCTTTATATGTCAACAAATATAATGTAAATCCTTAAATATAATAATAAAACTTATTTTTCCGTTCATCAAAACATCATTTTATTTGTTTATATTCGTACAACAGTAGGAAATTATTTTGTTATTTATAACATTGTACTATCCTCGCTTCTGATGATATCCAACAATATTGCCTTTCTGACGTTTAAATAACCTATTTTCTAAGTCGGCATTACTCCAATTAATTGTTTATTGATTCGAATTTTATCTTTTGTTTGTTTTCAAGAATGTTAGTAAAAAAGAAAAAATGCACATACACACATATAAAAGTGACACTTCCAAATTGCAATGCGGCACGAAAAAATTTCGCAAAATGTTATTTCGAGTTGAAAAATGGAACGCTTTTTTACTAAAGTCGCATTGCAGTTTGGAAGTGTGTGTGTCAAAGTGTCACTTTTATATGTATGTATGTGTGTATATGCATGTGCATTTTTTCTTTTTGCTAATATTCTTGAAACCAAACAAAAGTTAAAATTCTAAACGATAAACAATTAATTGGAATAATGCCGACTTATAAAATAGTTAATTTAAATGTTAGAAAGGAAATATTTTTAGGGATCATTGTGATAATTAAATTGGAAATGTTCGTGAGGCATCAAAAGCCAGGGTAGTACAATGCTATAAATAGCAAAATAAGTTCCTACTGTTGTACGATTATAGAAAAATAAAATGATTTTTTGATGAACCGAAAAAGATATTTTATTATTGTATTTAAGGATTTACATTATATTTGTTGACATATATAAATTATACTTCCATCCATAAAGGTATATATTCTTCCAACTTCTAAGTCTGGATAGAACTAATTATGTATGTTCTTTACAACCATTTGCAAATCGAGATCACAGGCACTGCCCAATTCGATTGCTTTGGTAGCGTTAGCTGTACATAATGTTTCTCCAGGCTTTTGCACACAATTGTTCTAAAAATACAAACGTAAATGTACATATCTAATTACAAGACAAATTCCACATTATTACATTTAGTTACATGTCCTTCCACTGTTTTGCACATTTTGTTTGCTTTTGTACTGCAATCCAATTGGAATTTCGCTCTTCTGGTTTATTCCATAAACATAATTATTTTTCCTATCACATCTTTGCATTCTTTTACTTTATTTCGGAAGATAATTTAATTTATTATTCTTTATTAGGAAATTGTTTCTAATATTTACAACAGTTGAGTTTCTTGCGGACAAAAATAAATATAAACAAATGGGAGTGTGGCGGTATTAAATTTGTTGCGGCGTTCATTTTGTAACGGCGTTAAATTTGTGGTGGCGCAAAGTGTTACTTTTTCGCGTTGAAATAAACATAGTACCGCAAACGAAAAAATTTCGCACTTTTTTCGCGACTTTGTTTTTATATGGGATTTCAACGCGAAAAGTGAACATAGTACCACGCATAAAGAGCGAGGTTTTCCGCGGATTTCGGACCGATTTCCCCGAATTTTTTGCAATTGTCACAATTAAAAAATTAATATTAATCGAATAGTGCAAAAAAAGTTCAAACTATGTTCGTGGAAAAGTGTTTTTTCGCGTGTGACAGTTCATTCCTATTCGTTCGTAACTGATAGATTGCACATCTGATAGACGGCACATCTGTCTAATTTAAGGTCTGTGGTAAGGGTATCTCTTAACAAAGACAAATAGAATATAAGAAGACATTCCTTCAGGCCGAAACGTCAAAATCTATCAGTAAAGCTGGTACTATGTTCAATTTTCGCGTTGAAATCAAATATAAAAACAAAGTCGCGAAAAAAGCTGCGAAATTTTTTCGTTTGTGGTACTCTGTTTATTTCAACGCGAAAAAGTAACATTTTGCGCCACCACAAATTTAACGCCGTTACAAATTGACGCCGCAACAAATTTAATGCCGCCACCGTAACACTCCCATTTGTTTACATTTATTTTTGTCCGCAAGAAACTCAAATGTTGTAAATATTATAAATAAAATTTCCTAATAAAGAATAATAAATTAAATTGTCTTCCGAAATAAAGAAAAAGGATGCAAAGATGTGAAAAGGAAAATAATTATGTTTATGGAATAAACCAGAAGAGCGAAATTCCAATTGGATTGCAGTACAAAAGCAAACTAAATGTGCAAAACACTGGAAGGACATGTGACTAAATGTAATAATATGCATGTTTTCGTTACAAGCTAGCAATTTTAGTTTAGCACTTTGCAACGAAAACAACTGACTTCCACTAACTGGCACATAAGCAATAAGTGGCGGATTTTCACTATCTGGTAGCAATGGTGTCATGAGTTGCGAAGAATGAACAGTGCGAAACAGACAAAAAATTCGTGAAAAGTATTTATAAAACATATATTTACTATTTTATGTTCAATTGTTTACACTCTTTTTGCAAATATTAAAATAATTTCCCATTTTTGTTCTTCTTCCCGTTAATTCACAATAATTGATAACAATCTCTCCAAAAATGGGATGCCATATTGCTAAATATAGGGTGCCCAATCTGGCAACATAATACTCGATTAAGACAGGACCACAAGCACCAAACTACATCGGGAACTAATAGTGCTTAAAAGTGCTTAGCTCCCCATACTAATTAAGCACTTACGGTGTAACGAAAACACGCCTAATGTGGAATTTGTCTTGTAATTAGATATGTACATTTATGTTTGTATGTTTAGAACAATTGTGTGCAAAAGCAGTGTACTAAAGCAGTAGGCCAATGGAATTGGACAGTGCCTGTGATCTAGATTTGGAAATGGTTGTAAAGAACTTGGAGACCATAGAAGTTGGAAGAAGATATTCCGTTTATGGATGGAAGTATAATTTTTATATGTCAACAAATATAATGTAAATGCTTAAATATAATAATAAAACATATTTTTCGATTAATCAAAACATCATTTTATTTATTTATGTATATTCGTACAACAGTAGGAAATTATTTCGTTATTTATAACATTGTACTACCCTGACTTTTCATGTCTCACAAACATCGCCACCGGAAGAACACAAAATTAATAAATTATGTATAACATTAGCACAATGATCTCCAACACTATTTCCTTTCTGACATTTAAATTAACTATTTTCTAAGTTGGCATTATTCCAATTGTTTATTGATTCGAATTTTGTTTTCAAGAATATTAGCAAAAAGAAAAAGTGCATATACACACATACATACATAAAAAAGTGACACTTTGACACAAACGCTTCTAAATTGCCATGCGACTTTGTAAAAAAGCGTTCCATTTTTCAACTCGAAATAACATTTTGCGAAATTTTTTCGTGCCGAAAAAACATAGTACCCACCTTTACGAACGAATATGAATGAAAAGTGCAAAAAATGTTCTATCAGTGTTCGCGGAATACTGTTTTTTCGCGTGTTACAATTCATTCCTATTCGTTCGTAACTGATAGATTTTGACGTTTCGGCCTGAAGGAATGTCTTCTTATATTCTATTTGTCTTTGGTGAAAGCATCCGGCGCCTGTCAAACTCGGCTTAAGTACAGTTTACGGGGGATGTCTCAGAAATTAAATCAAGTAAGAAACTTCAGTCGGGTAAACCGACTTATGAATCCCCTCACCTTGAGTCCCAAAAAATGTTGGTCAATTTATTTATTTTTTTTGTTTTAATTAAATTATTATCACTTTAAATCGCATTTAATAACTTTAAAGTATGTACTGCTATTAAAATTAAAAGCTGTTTACATTTGGTACAAAATGGTCCATTTGTGTGGGAGGTACCAAAAACGGTCACTTTTCTCTAGGCTCTATGTACTATAAAAGCATTGCACTGTACGAAATTTCAAGTATTTGTATGCACTGGAATTAAAGTAAAGGTAAGTACAGACGATTTGCAGATCGGACAACATTGCCAGAAAAATGGCGGAAAAATGCAACCCTGTGAATTTACAACCGTGTGAACATACAATTTTTGTTTTGCAACGTTAGTAGAAAAGTCATTGCGAGATAATTTGCTGATTGTTATATGTTCGAAGTTCATGCATGTGACAACGGCGGCATTGCCAAAAAATCATTTTATTTGCAACACTGTCTATAATGTATTTTTATTGGCAATCCTGCATATAAATATTTACAAAATATATTGTAAATATATGAAATTGTAATGTTTTCTTGCAATCGTCTGAACTGTCAATTCACCTTTGCCTAACAATCTGACATTGCCCGTATATTTGCAGCACTTTAACAGGGTTGATAACGTTTGCCGATCTGGCAATCGTCTATACTCAGCTTAAACGCTGTTAACTGTTGGTACAAAAATTTCAATTTGTGTGGGAGGTACCAAAAGGGCGTGCCAATAACACCCAAAGCATTACACTGTACGCAATTTCAAGTATTTATATGCACTGGTATTAAAGTTATAAGCTGATATATTTTGGTACAAAAAGTCCATTTGTGTGGGAGATACCAAAAGAAGCGTGGCAATAATGCCAATTTTGTCTCTAGACTCTAGGTACTATAAAAACATAACACTGTACAATTTTTCAAGTCTTTGTATGCACTGGTAATAAAGTTATGTGCTTTTTTCTTTTGGTTCAAAATAGTCCATTTATGTGGGAGGTACCAAAGGGGCGTGTCAACTTCGCTCATTTTTTCTAATAATAATAGGTAATAGTGACTAATAAACTATACTATGTGTAGAATTTCAGAGGATTGAAATAAGTAGTATAGAAGTTATTATATAATCAATATTCCACTAAATGTTAACCCTTTGTGGGGGAGATACAAAGGGTACCTAGTACCTCCCCCTTTCCGAACTAACTTAGCCGGAGATAGAAGAAAATATTACCACATACCAAATTTGAAGTCAAGCGGTTACTCCTTTCGAGAGTTATCGTGCGCACCAGCCAGCAGACAGACAGACATACGGACGGACGGACATTTCTCATTCGACTTAAAATTACCCAAAACGAATATCCGCCGAACATACTTAGGGTATTAGGTCACTCCTTCGATGTGTTACACTTTTGGCTCGTAGCAAATGACATACCCTCCTCTCTAAAGCACATTACTATGTTCCGGTTTCACGCTGAAATCCCATACAATAAACAAAGTTGTGAATATATGAGTGCAATTTTTTCATTTCTGGTACTACATATGTTTTTTCAACGTGAGAAATTGAGATTTTGCGCCGATACAAATTAATTGAACGCCGCAACAAAATGAAACCGCCAGCGTTGTACTCCTATTTATTTATATTCATATCATGATACAATAATAGAAGGTAAAATCACTTGCCCAACAACAAAACTGGGATACAACCCTGTACATTATTTTCGTACAATAGCTTGTCAAAATAGGCAGCCGACTAGTAGGAAATTATTTTGTTATTTATAACATTGTACTACCCTGGCTTTTGATGCCTTAAGGTGGGTACTATGTTTTTTCGGCACGAAAAAATTTCGCAAAATGTTATTTCGAGTTGAAAAATGGAACGCTTTTTTACTAAAGTTGCATTGCAGCTTGGAAGTGTGTGTGTCAAAGTGTCACTTTTATATGTATGTATGTGTGCATATACATGTGCATTTTTTCTTTTTGCTAACAATCTTGAAAACAAACAAAAGATAAAATTCGAATCAATAAGCAATTAATTGGAATAATGCCGACTTAGAAAATAGTTAATTTAAATGTCAGAAAGGAAATATTGTTGGAGACATTGTGCTAATGTTATACATAAATTATTTATTTTGTGTTGTTGCGGTGGCGATGTTGTTTGTGAGACATGAAAAGCCAGGGTAGTACAATGTTATAAATAACGAAATAATTTCCTACTGTTGTACGAATATAAATAAATAAAATGATGTTTTGATTAATCGAAAAATATGTTTTATTATTACATTTAAGGATTTATATTATATTTGTTGACATATATATTATACTTCCACCCATAAACGGAATATCTTCTTCCAACTTATATGGCTGGCAAGAACTAACTATTGTGATCAACCTCTTTGATGAGTCTTGCGGAAATGGTACAATGGTGTTTTGCTGCGGCTTAGCTCGCCGGATGGGGAGGTTCTTCTTCCACCAGAGGTTGTACATTTTTATTTTTTTTTGTACCGGGTAATTTATAATGACATTAAAAATTCAAATATTGCAACGGAAACTTCTGGCAACTGCTTTTTAAAATTATTATAATCTATCACAATTCAACCAGATCGATCCCTCTTGAGGACTTGATGTTGGTGTCACTCGGGCTGCCCACCCCATATGACTTCGGCAGTCATCCGTGGCATTTTTGTAGCCTAATTTTGACGAAAAATGCCCCTAACTAATCTTTCCTAAAAGATCTGACCGTTACATCTTCTGCCTTTTAAAAAAAAATTATTACACATATTTTCTTATAATGTTGACTTACATAATAAACATTTTTTTTATTAATTTAATTTTTCTTAAATAAAAAAATATTTTAATTCATACTAATTTTCAAGAATAATCTATAAATAAATTTTCTTAAATGGATTATTTTGTTGATCTTTCTTTTTTTTTATATTTTAAAAATATTTATATACATATATATAATTAGGCCTTTTCATATATATATAATTCTTTACAAAAAAATATTTTTTGAATGATTTTTTTTTTTAAATTTTTATAATTAATTTCGACAAAAAAAATAAAAACAATTGATTTGATTAAAATTAACTTTCTTTGTAGAATTAATTTTTAATTAGAAAAAAAAGATTATTACTTATTTTTAAATTTTTAACAATTCTTTTAAACTATAAATTTTAGCAAAATTTTAATGATTTAAAAGTTTTTAAATTATTTAGATTTTAATTCAAATTTTAACATTTAATTTTAGTATTTTTAAATATAGATTTTATTATGGTTTTATTCATATTTTTTTAAATATTTATTTAAATTTTGTTTGTATATATTTTTTTTTTAATAATTTATTTTATGTATAGTATTATTCAATTAATCTATGGCAAATTTTAAATGTAATATTTCTTCAATTATTTATGTTAGATTATTAATTTTTAATATATATTTATAGAATATATTTTATTATTACTTTCCCATAATTTTTTTTTCTTTAATTAATTTATTATTTTTAATTATTTTTATTAATATTCATTAATATATATTTATATGCTAGTATTGTTTTTTTATACCTTACTTTATTTTGTTCTTCATAATTTTTAAAATTTTTACATAATTTTAATGTGATTTTATTTATTATATATTTTTTTATAATTGACGATTTCTATTTTATTCTTGTATCTTTTTTATTATAGTTTGTGTATATTTGTTTTTTTTTTGAACAATATATACATTTTCTAACGATTTTTAAATAATACTTTTAATTACAATTGTCTTGATTTTGGCTTACTTCTGATTTTTATTTATTTTAATATAATAAATATATCCAATATCCAAAAATAATTATTTTTTTTCAAATTTTAATAATTTTTGATTATATGTTTTAACGATTCTTACAGTCAATCTTTTTTTTTAATTTTTTAGAACTTTTTTGTATGTTAATCTTAATAGTATACCAAAAACAGTTTTTGGGTACCTTCTGTATATAAGGTTTCGCAAATGCACATAAATCATGTGCTGGGGATGAATTGCGATCCTTTTACATAAGGTACCATGTAGTTTTTCTTTTATATTTTTACACTGAACACAAACAGGACAAAACAATGACAAGACTATATTTCTGATTTCCTATTTTCTTAATTCCACTCACATGTAGCAATTTTAACAGCCGGGTCGATTCCTATCGCCTTTGCTGTATAAGGAATCTCTCCACTAGTCTGTTCATCGACCAGATGTAATGTGGGGTTATGTCTTTGCTACTGAAATTTTTACCACGTTCTCTTGATGTCACCAGGTGGTGCTAAATCTTGTGGGGAATTCTATTAGTTTTAATAAAAAAGTTTTTTTTCTTATAAGAAATAGTCCACTAAACTGTCATTTATTTTAATAAAAAAAAGGCGACTTCCGAGGAATTCTGGTGAAACTTCTTATTTTCATTGGTTATGTAACCAGAAATGAGAATATAACATATATTGTTTTGTTGGTTGTACCAAAGATATAAATACCAAGATAGAAAAATAAATTGTTTACAATTTCCAAAAGATGTCGTAGCACGTTGTTAAAAGTGGAAAATAGATGTCGATAGGCACTTTTTCTGTGTATCCATTTTAACCAGAGTTGCCGCTAGACAGTTTTATATTTCACGCCCAAAATTATCTCAGAAACTCCCCAAATCCATTAAAACCGCTGCATATGAATGATTTTCTGATCAAATTTTCATTTCAGTGAAGTATTTTTAATTTTTGTAATAAAATTACCTATTTCAGAAATTCCAACGTAACTAAAAGTCTAATATGTCCAAGGAAGCAGAAGAAAAGGACGGCAAAAAAACTTTTGGAAGAGAATCCTGATGAAGGAAAGCAAAAAACCGTTAGAAATTGGAACGAAATAAAAGCAACCGCAAATGATAGAACATCCTGGTAGATGTTTTTATAGGCCCCATGCTATACATGAGTTAGGCGCAAGAGAAGAAAGAAGAGAGAAGAAGAAGATGAACAATATATTTGTCTATTTTTGTATAATTTATGTTAATTTGTATTGGGTTGCGGTCCTTTTAAACAATTTGGAATATTCCTAATATACCATTAGCAAGATCCTTCCTTTACAACAAAAATCGATTTGTTTGTAAAACATAGGAATTCCAAAGTGTGAGGTTTTTCGCGGATTTTCCCGAATTTTTTGTAATTTGTAAAATTATAGAAAATTAAGTATTAATCGATAAGCACAAAAAATTCAAACAATGTTCGCGGAAAACTGTTTTTTGCGTGTGACAGTTCATTCCTATTCGTTCGTAACTGACAGTTTTTGACATATTGGCCTGAAGACATATCTTAATCTATAGTTTTGGTGCAAGCTGGCCAAATACGAAGGAGTCAAATACGAAATTGGGTGCCTCTTAATGCGTAGTTAACCCAAATGGTCGTCTAAGGAGTAGCAAATATTGATCTGCAACGATTCAAAATTATATAATTTGTATTATGTCAGCGCTCCACAGATTTTTTTAGAATATTTACTTTTTTTGAAGAATAGATTCTTTTTTTTAGATTAGCGTTTTTCCGATTGTTTGGAATTATCTAAACGTCCAAAAAATCAAATTAAAAACACTGAAGGAATATATATATGATTGTTTTAATATTATTGCTACTGCTCCCAATGGGCAGTGGACCACCAAATGTATTAATTTTAAAATAAAACGTATTTAGTCAAACATATATAATGTTTAAAACATTCCATGCATATCAAAAACATCGACTTTTCTACAAAACATTATTTTTCTGTCTGCAAACTTTTTTCATTTTACATATGCACATACATTTCATTTTCTCCAGTAAAATGTTCAAATTTGATAGTCGGCAACACCAAATATTTGAATTCATGTGTAATGGCTACCCTGTTGTTTATTTATGCCAGCAGAACGCCATCTATGAACTAGTTGTGAAGAATTCGTTGTGAATGGATACCTATCTTGGTATTTATATCTTTGGCTAAACTAACCAATTCGGGGAGTACGGCCATAGTTACGAAATCAGAAGTTGATTCTCCTCTACTGCTGGACATGAACAAGAGCTGACCAGAAAAGACAGCAAAAACAAACGGCCAACAGGATGTAGAATCAAAGATATAAATACCAAGATAGAAAAATAAATTGTTTACAGTTTCCAAGAGATGTCGTTGGCACGTTGTTAAAAATGGGAAATAGATGTCGATAGGCACTTTTTCTGTGTATCCATTTTAACCAGAGTTGCCGCTAGACAGTTTTATATTTCACGCCCAAAATTATCTCAGAAACTCCCCAAATCCATTAAAACCGCTGCATATGAATGATTTTCTGATCAAATTTTCATTTCAGTGAAGTATTTTTAATTTTTGTAATAAAATTACCTATTTCAGAAATTGCAACGTAACTAAAAGTCTATTATGTCCAAGGAAGCAGAAGAAAAGGACGGCAACAAAAACTTTTGGAAGAGAATCCTGATGAAGGAAAGCAAAAAACCGTTAGAAATTGGAACGAAATAAAAGCAACCGCAAATGATAGAACATCCTGGAAGATGTTTTTATAGGCCCATGCTATCCCTGAGTTAGGCGCAAGAGAAGAAAGAAGAGAGAATAAGAAGATGAACAATATATTTGTCTATTTTTGTATAATATATGTTAATTTGTATTGGGTTGCGGTCCTTTTAAACAATTTGGAATATTCCTAATATACCATTAGCAAGATCCTTCCTTTACAACAAAAATCGATTTGTTTGTAAAACATAGGAATTCCAAAGTGTGAGGTTTTTCGCGGATTTTCAGACCGATTTTCCCGAATTTTTTGTAATTTGTAAAATTATAAAATATTAAATATTAATCGATAAGCACAAAATATTCAAACAATGTTCGCGGAAAACTGTTTTTTGCGTGTGACAGTTCATTCCTATTCGTTCGTAACTGACAGTTTTTGACATATTGGCCTGAAGACATATCTATGTATTAATTTTAAAATAAAACGTATTTAGTCAAACATATATAATGTTTAAAACATTCCATGCATATCAAAAACATCGACTTTTCTACAAAACATTATTTTCCTGTCTGCAAACTTTTTTCATTTTACATATGCACATACATTTCATTTTCTCCAGTAAAATGTTCAAATTTGATAGTCGGCAACACCAAATATTTGAATTCATGTGTAATGGCTACCCTGTTGTTTATTTATGCCAGCAGAACGCCATCTATGAACTAGTTGTGAAGAATTCGTTGTGAATGGATACCGTTCTATATTGGTATTCATATCTTTGGTAGAATCTCTGTCGAATAAAACTGGAGAACAATTGATATTGAAAAGAAATCAATCGCAAAATACAAGAACATTTTCTATTGGAATGAATATGAACACTATAGATAACGATGAAGAAATGCAAGAGTTCTCCGGCACCTTAGCGAGTGTTAATAAATAAAAAGGCGGCCATAGAAAAAAGTATGCAAACCATTCAGCAGCCTACATACATATCGATACCTCTATTCTAAAACATGCTAAGTCGACTTAGCATGTTTTTAGGGATATTGCATATTTAACTTCTAAATATTCCAAATTTTATTCAGTCAAAATTTGGTGTTTATCCGTCATCCCAATCAAAAGTTATTCACAAAACAGTACAGGTCATTCGATTTCCATCACAAAGGAATTCCATACAAATTTAAAAAATTCATTACACGTTGATCGACCTTTATGCACTTAGCATAGTTGAGAATGGAGGTATCGATATGTTGAACCGAGCACAAAGCTACGAATATTAATGGAAATGTTATAAAATGGAAATGTCAAAAAAACACCACTTTACAGCGAAAAAAAATTGCAAGTCCTCCCCCTTAGCCCAGATTCACACTCGGCAATTTTTTCCAAGCAATTGTCAAAGTTTGTTGGAGAGAGAGGCAGGCGGAAAGAGCTCCCTACCTCTCTTACCGACTGCATCCCTCTCCCACAAACACTGCAATTTTGCGAGGGAAAATTGAAGTGTGAATGCAAAGATATGAATACCAAGATAGAACGGTATCCATTCACAACGAATTCTTCACAACTAGTTCATAGATGGCGTTCTGCTGGCATAAATAAACAACAGGGTAGCCATTACACATGAATTCAAATATTTGGTGTTGCCGACTATCAAATTTGAACATTTTACTGGAGAAAATGAAATGTATGTGCATATGTAAAATGAAAAAAGTTTGCAGACAGAAAAATAATGTTTTATAGAAAAGTCGATGTTTTTGATATGCATGGAATGTTTTAAACATTATATATGTTTTTTGTTCAATAAAACAAGTAATAATTGCCATTTTAAACAATGTTGTTTTTAGCCCAAAAATCTTTACTTATTACATAGCATTTTTATTATAAAGCACTTGCTTTTTTTTATATATAGCTTGCACCAAAAACTATAGATTATAGATAATTGCCATTTTAAACAATGTTGTTTTCAGTCCAGAAATCTGTTTATATAGCATTTTTATTATAAAGCACATGTATTATATAGCTTGCACCAAAAACTATAGATTAAGATATGTCAAAAAACTGTCAGTTACGAACGAATAGGAATGAACTGTCACACGCAAAAAACAGTTTTCCGCGAACATTGTTTGAATTTTTTGTGCTTATCGATTAATATTTAATTTTTTATAATTTTACAAATTACAAAAAATTCGGGAAAATCGGGCTGAAAATCAGCGAAAAACCTCACACTTTGGAATTCCTATGTTTTACAAACAAATAGATTTTTGTTGTAAAGGAAGGATCTTGCTAATGGTATATTAGGAATATTCCAAATTGTTTAAAAGGACCGCAACCCAATACAAATTAACATAAATTATACAAAAATAGACAAATATATTGTTCATCTTCTTCTTCTCTCTTCTTTCTTCTCTTGCGCCTAACTCATGTATAGCATGGGGCCTATAAAAACATCTACCAGGATGTTCTATCATTTGCGGTTGCTTTTATTTCGTTCCAATTTCTAACGGTTTTTTGCTTTCCTTCATCAGGATTCTCTTCCAAAAGTTTTTTTTGCCGTCCTTTTCTTCTGCTTCCTTGGACATATTAGACTTTTAGTTACGTTGGAATTTCTGAAATAGGTAATTTTATTACAAAAATTAAAAATACTTCACTGAAATGAAAATTTGATCAAAAAATCATTCATATGCAGCGGTTTTAATGGATTTGGGGAGTTTCTGAGATAATTTTGGGCGTGAAATATAAAACTGTCTAGCGGCAACTCTGGTTAAAATGGATACACAGAAAAAGTGCCTATCGACATCTATTTCCCATTTTTAACAACGTGCCAACGACATCTCTTGGAAATTGTAAACAATTTATTTTTCTATCTTGGTATTTATATCTTCGGTGAATGTGCACATAGCTTAAACAACAGGCATGTTTTCGTTACAATCTAGCGATTTTAGTTTAGCAATTTGCAACGAAAACAACTGACTTCCACTAACTGGCGCATAAGCGGTAGGTGGCGGATTTCCACTATCTGGTAACAATGATGTCACGAGATGCGAAGAAAGAACAGTGGGAAACAGACAAAAAATTCGTGAAATGTATTTATCAAACATAAATTTACTATTCTATGTTTAATTGTTTACACTATTTTTGCAAATATTGAAATAATTTTCAATTTTTGTTTTTCTTCTTCCCGTTAATTCACAATAATGGAGAACGATCTCTCCAAAAATGAGATGCCATACTGGGAAATTTTGGATGCCCAATCTGGCAACACCATACTCGATTAAGACATGAACACAACCACCGATTAAGTTTGGGAACTAATAATGCTTAAAAGTGCTTAGTCCGGATTTACACTAAGCAAGTTTTTTCAACAGCTTATCATCAAATTCTCTTTTGAACTTGCACGAAGAACTCAAAACGTTCAGGGAGATTTTTTTCCTCCCTCTTGCCGACTGCCCCTCTCTCCAACAAAACGCCGATAATCTGCTGAACATTCAGCCAGTGTAAATCCGGACTTAGCTCCCCAAACAAATTAAGCAACAGTGGTGTAACGAAAACACGCCTAACGTTTCGTTGATCGTAAGGCAAGAAGCGTTCACGACTAACCCCTCCCGAACAAAGACAAAAATACTAAAGATGAGGCAAATCAAATTACCCGATACGGATAATTTTAACCGCATAGATGGAGCATGGTTTTTCTTGGAACACATGTGTACAGTACAGTATTCATTTCTAAGAAACTACGAATTAATTTTCACCAGTTTTGACGACATTTCTACTTTTACTTCAATTTCTTAATAATACCAAGTCCCGGAGATATAATTAAGTGGGAAATTCCTTAGTCCAGCCGTTCTTTAAAAAAAGATTAGACCCTTATGCACTAGCGGCATCTGTTTCTCGAGTAAAAGATTGGGCCCCAATGAGTCAACGCCATCTTCGGTATATTGCGTGCAAGCCATCTGCCGTATCTTTAGTATTTTTGTCTTTGTCCCGAATAATTTCATTGATGTGGCAACCTTGCAGTCATGATGTGGCAACCCAACAGTTTTACTTTTTTGTACTTTTGCTGACATGGACTCTGTGTGTTTTTCTGTAGTAAATTTGTTCATTAAATTTATGGTAAATAATTAAAGTTCTAAACACAAATTTCTTAAAAATACAAAAGCCCTAAACAATCCGCATAGGGAAAATCTAAAATTTTGTACGAATACCAAAGATTGTGCAAGTAAAAACAAAACAAAAATAGAAACGAACACGTCAGAGTCCTCTTTCATGGTTTCGGTTGTGGAGATTTGGGAGAGGAAGAATACATAGTTGCAGCAGCGAGAATTGTCCATTTGGCGATGTTGTCATTTCATATTGGAAAAATACATTAACAAAAACAAAACTAATTCAAGTTTATCTCATCACATCATCACATTTAGGTCATTGGTGTTTTCTGTTCCAACTTTTATTTATCTTGTTGGTCAATGGAAAACTATTTTCAGTTGACATTGTGTTTTAATGTTGTTTCATTTTATATTTAGTACAAGTATCAACATTGATGTTCAGCATACGAAATTTTTACGAGTCTTATAACAAGTGGAAAATCCAATATTAATTCTGCAAATGCATAGTTTTGTGCCACAATTACCAACAAACAAATACATACGCGCATTTCGCGACACTTGCACAGTAGTTAAACATTATATATATAGTGAGAATCGAAAACCCTTCCTTTACGATAATGTCGTCCGATCCGAACGAACTTCACCAACAACAAACAGCAGATATTACAAATCTGCAGGAAAGCTTCTTGCAGCAGCAAGTAAGTACTAAATGAATAACTACTTTCGACATGATTTACGGTGTTACCTTTGCAGGAAAAGATTTCTGCCCTCAAGGAATTGGTGCGAAAATCTGGAGCAGCGCATGGTAGCAGCAAATCAGCTGCCCAAGAGAAAGTCAAAAATATAGCCGAACGATTGATGAAGTCCAAAGCCAAATCAAAGCAGGGTTTAAATGTGTCCACCTACTCGGCAGAAGTGACTTCACATGAAGCTTCTTTGGGTTACGAGGAAAAGCCCAGCTTTCTGAATATTTCCCAGGCTTCGCCAATGCCGAGCCATGCGTCAACACCGAATCCGACTCCGAGCAAAATACAACCACCTCCTGTCACCGTGCCCACCACAACATTTAGTACGCCTGGTAGCGAAAAAATTGCTTTAATGCGGCAACAGTTGGAGCAGAATAAGTTACGCATGGCCAAGAAAGCTTCGAGTAAACAGCATTTAGAACAGTTAGTTTCACAGCTCAAAGAGAAATTTGATTCCACACAACAGTGCCTAGAAGACACTTCGGAACTAGGCAGATCAATGTCAGATTTAAGTCACCTCATATATACTCCCGTTAGCAGAGAAAGACATAAATCAGCGACAGATTTATCAACACAAAGTTTTAGCCTGGAGAAGGAGCGCATAAAGTTTCTGGAAAATAGATGTCGCCTTTTGGAAAAACAATTGGAGAAAGAAAAGCAAAACAACAATCGCAGTAGCTATCAAACGGTCAGCAATCAGGATTCAGAAAACCGAATTCAAGATTTAGAAAGTACTTTAGCAGTGAGACAGGCAGAGTTTGAGGAAAAAGAAAAGTGCTACAGAGATGAATTGAATAGGATGCAAAGCCAAATTGCCAGTGGTGTATGTGAAAAGATGTCAGCGCATGAATACGCCTCAGAATTCGACGACAATGAAAAAAACAATTTGAATGATCAAGTTGAAATGTTGTCAAACGAAAATGCTAGGTTAACACAGGAAATCGAAAAGATGTCCTCGCAACTTCAGGCTTTTTCTTCCAATGAATATAAACATCAGAACGATGAAATCGAACAGTTGAAAAAACAACTAGAAGCATTTGCCTTGAAGGAGCCAGTGGAATTTTCAGAAGTGAGATCAGAAAATGAACTGCTGAAAAAAGAACTTGCGACTTTGAACGAAACTAATGATGTTTTGGAAACTGCTCGCTGCGACTTAACTTCGAAAGCTACACAACTAGAGGAACAAGTAAAACAGCTTAAAGCAGACGTGGATGTAACACAGGAGAAACTTCGAAGCGCCGAAGAGAAATTACAACAGTTACAGACAGCCGACGATGACAATAAAAAAGCTGCTAAAAACCCCGACACAGATTCTCAAGTGAAGGCCGAAATGGCCAAGCAAATTCAAGAGCTTCTGGATGAAATATCCGAATTAAGGGGAGAGAATTCAAAGCTTCAACAATCAATTGCAGAAAATGAAAAGCTAGAAATTAATGACTCATCCATAGCCGAAAAAATTGCCTGTTTAGAAGCTACCATTGAATCGCAGAGAGAAGATTTGCTAAAATCACAAGAGATACTCCAGAGGAACGAGGAGGAGTTAATGGAGAAGACAATCGAACTGAATGTCCTCAATGCAAACTTCAAAGTTTTGGAGGAGAAAATGGAGAACACATCTAAGGCTAAGCCGCTATTTTCTTCTTCATCGTCTGGGGGGCAACAAGACGGTGGTAATGCTGAGCTGGAAGTCGAGAACCAACAACTGAAACAAAAGCTAGACGAGTCCAACAAAGCTATGATTAAGTTGAAATTGAAATACAAGCAGACTGAAAAGCAAATAGAAAAACTTAAAAAAGGTTCCGATCTTCATCAAGAAGTTGTCAGATTGGGAAAGGAGAGGGAACAACTGCAACAGAAGATTACCGAATTGGAAGACGAAAAAGGCCAATGGCAACTAACACAGATGGATTCATCCGTCCCGGCTTGTTCACACGAAGACATTCTCAAAGAATACGAAGAGAAAATTGCCTTACTAACAACGAATCTAGAGGAAAAAGAAGCGCAGTTCGACACCTTAAAACAGGGTGAACAGACTCGAGTTAAATCGGAGCTAATTGAAATCCGACTGGAAGAGCAGGTCAGGGAACTGACCGAAGAAGTGACTTCGCTACGCAACGAACTACAGAATAAAGAAAAATCGTTACAGGCTGCCAATGAGGCTATCGAAGTCGTCAAACAACAGAAGGATGAAATTGACAAGAAACTAGAACATTATCTAAATGAAAACATTGAACTGTTGGACAAAGTGGAAAAGCTCAGCAAATCATCATCTTCCGCAGAATCTATAGAAATTGTAGAAAGGCTTACGCAACAGGAGAAACAAGAGCTTGAAGAGTTCAACAAACGACTAGAAACTGGTGACAGCCAGTCTGAAATGTCATCGCAGAAAGATTCCGTTAATGAACTAACACAAACCGAAATGAATCCTGAACTGGCAAGTTCTCTCAACAAGTTACGTGAGGAAAGTTCCGAGCTAATGTCAAAAATAGAGTTATTTACCAACGAACGCCGGGAGGTTTTAGAAAAAATGGAACACCTAACATCGGAAAACCACGAACTCTTGCAACGAATTGAAGATCTATCAAAAGAGAAGGTAGACTTAGAGGCAAATTTAGATGCAGCCAAACATATACAAGATGACCTCTTAAATAAGCTTGATAGCGTCAGCAAGGAGAAGAACTCTCTAAGTGTTCAAATAGCTGAGTCGAAAGCACAGAAAAATCAACTATCACAAGAATTAACATCGCTGCAACAATCTTCAGAAGTTGTTGCGTCTCTGGAAAATGGTGACACTCTCTTCGATAAATGTGAGAAGTCATTGTCAAAATTGAACTGTGAACTGGAAGCATATCGTAAGGCCAACGACAAAAAATCTAAATTCAATATATCAAAAAAATTAGCTAAGGAAGCTGAAAACGCTCATTCCCAACTCACTGAACTGCTTCTCAAGGTTAAAGAAGCAAGTAGTGCTGTTGAAACGGTGACCGTAGTTGAAACGGTGGTAGCAGTCACCGCTCCCAACGGAAAAGCTCTTGCGGAATACGAACAGCTCACAGCACAAAATCGAGAGCTTAAGGCCTCGAACATAGAGCTTCGAAGACTCCTGGACGAGGCCAGGTACAATCAGGACGAGCAAAACGATAATAAATTTTCAGAAGAACGGCCAGCCATTAAACCTGACCTTTCCTCAGACAGCGATGTCGAATCAAAGCTGGAAGACGCCCTCCGACAGAATGAAAGCTACGAGAACCAACTGGCGGAGCTACAATCCAGAGTTGAAGATCTCAGCCGCGAGTTATTCGAAGCCCGTACTGCTGATTCGGAGAAATCAGAAGAAATAACAAAACTATCGGACGAAATTATTAGCCTGAAGAAGCTTTCCGAGGACTTCGATCGAGTGATAAATGATAAAGAAATGTCCCACGAAAAACACATAGAACAATTAACACGGTTGCGCAAGGAATTGGAATCCAAATGCGACACATATGAACAGGAAATGGAAATTTTACAAACGCTAGTAAAAGAACAGAAGCAACAATTGATTGAGGCCTATAAAGAGCACGAACATGAAATGAATATCAAACTTTTGAAGCTTCAACAACATGAGCAACAAGTTCGTGAACTTAAACAAGAATTAGTAGACATGAAACAAAGCTCGTCCTTGGTAGGATCAGAACTAACGCAAGAACTGAAAAACGAATGCGAGAAATTGAGAGAAGCTCTCAAGATCAACAAAAGTTTGGTGCAGGAACAACTGAATGAGCTCTCTAACAAACAAGAAACCATTGACACACTTAACCAACAGATCATTGACCTCTACAAAACCATGGAGGAGAACACCAATAAGATTATCGAAAAAGAAGATGAAATGTCCTATTTACAAGAGGAAATAAATCAAAATAAACAAGATTTGCAGCATTTGCGACTAAAATTGGAGTTATCAGACAAAGAGATGCAACAACAATTGCAACAGCTGTCACAAATGCAAACAAGTCATAGTCAACTGGAGCAACGTAATAAGGAACAGTTGGATAAGCTGAAAAAATATGCTGCAAATTTGAAAAAGAGAGCTCTTCAATGTCAGGAGTTTGAGAAGCAACTAAAAGTAATGCAAAGCCAATCGGACCACTCTAAAGAACTGGATGAACTTCGAGCAGAAAATAACAATTTAATCCAGCAGCTGGCAACTACCAACAAACAGTTAGCATCAAAGGAGGAAGAATTTGTGGATCTTACCAACATTAGAAACGCATTAGAACAAGAAGTTAAACAGCTACAATTAGCAATAGCTGAGAAAGAATCTTCTATTCAAACTCTACAAGCTAATGCTCTTCAAGGCGATACCTCCGATTGGGGAACAACAGACGCCGCGGAAGCTGAACAATTGCAACAAGATCTCCTGCTTAGTCGAGAAGAACTGATGGTGAGAAATCAGCAAATTGAAGACTTCAAAAATTCTCTCACACAAGCTGAACAAACTATTGCAGCACTAGAAAAACAACACAATGAAACAGAATCATTGCGTATGGAACTACTATTAGCTCAGAACGAGATTATTAAATTAGAGAGTGCATTGGCGACGGCTCGACAGGAAACCTCCGACTGGGGAGATGCTGGGGATACTGAAACCTTACGTACGGAACTGCAGTCGGCTCAGAACACAATTGTTAAATTAGAGGGTGAATTGACTGCAGCTCGTCAAGTGAACTCCGACTGGGGAGATACTACAGGAGAAACCGAAACCTTGCGTACGGAACTACAATCGGCTCGGAACACAATTATTAAATTAGAGGATGAATTGACTGCAGCTCGTCAAGTAACCTCCGACTGGGGCGATACTGGAGAAACCGAAACATTGCGTATGGAACTGCAATCGGCTCAGAACACAATAATTAAATTAGAGGGTGAATTAGCTATGGCTCGACAGGATACCTCAGATTGGGGAGATTCTGCTGAAAATGAACAGACACGAGAAGAACTTATTTGCACCCAAGAAAATCTTGCACTCAAAGTTAGAGAAATTGAAGAATTAAGGCAGTCACTCATGGCTGCACAAGAGCAACAAAATGATTGGGGCAATGCAGCTTCCGTCAATAATAAAGAATACGCTAATTTGTCGAAAGTATTGGCTGAAAAAGGCGCTCAACTTGAAAAGGCAGAAGCGGCGATAGAAGAATTGGAGAATGAATTGATGACACTTCGAGAAAAAGACAACGAAAACCTACAAAAAATAAATGAAATGAGAATGGAATTACAAAACGTGACGAATCCAACGGAAGATACGGCGGAGATAGCTGCTCTCAAAAACGAACTGGCAACGCAGGAACAAAAAATAAAAGAAGTATCAGAACAACTGAAAGCGAAAGCTATCAAGTTTGAAAAGTCTAAGGCCGTTATAAAGGAACGGAATGGCCAAATCCAACGATTGCAGGCCCAACTTAAGGACTTACAAGAAAAACTATCGGCAATGCCCGAAGAAGAGATTCTCTCTCCAACTAACCAATCGCAGGTTTATTCGACAAACCAGCCAGCCCTAAGATCTGACCTGGAATCTCTACAAGAAGCCTACAACCAACTTAACGAGAAATACAACCACGAAAAGGCCAATTTTCAACAAACCATAACACGTCTGGAAACACTTCACGATGGCATACAAGCCAAGCTACAAGAAGATATGTCATACATCGAAACTATCGAGCAAGAAAATGCTAAATTCAAAGATAAAATTGGCCGCTTGGAGGAATGTGTGGCCTGTTTTGAGGAACGCAGAGCATCAATGGAGCGCAAAGTTAACATTATGGATGCCCAACTCCAATCCAGTTCCGAAGAGCACGCCAAGGCTGAAGACGAACTAATCTACCGTTTGAATATGCTCTCCGAACACGATGAAGTCATTGCACAGCGTCTTCTCGATTCTCAAAGTGATAAAGAAGAAATGGAGGAGAACTTCCGGAAGCTGCAAACTGACCACAATCAAATTCAGACGAAATACAGCAAATTGGAAAGGGAATATGCCGAATTTAAGGCAGAAGTTAGCAGTGATTTTGAACAAGAAATCTCTGTTCTACGAGAACAACTTTCCAAATCAGAATCCGATTTCGAACGTCAAAAGGCAGTCTACGATGGCAAGTTGGCATCCAAAGCCACGGAACTCGATGAACTCGAATGTGAACTGAACGATCAACTGCAACAGGTGAATGCCGAGAAACGGGATCTTTCCGAAAAACTCGAACGTTTAACGGACGAATGTGGCCTTCACCAAAATGAAATTTTACGCCTACAGGAAAATGTCAACACCCTGGAGCAGGCAAAATCTGAGCTAGAACGTGAAACCTCCTGGCTAAGAATGCAAAGTGAAAACTCACAGCAAGACTTATACGACTTACAAGAATTACGTATGCAATCCATGCAGGATAAAACCGAAATAGAGAACATGCGACATCAAATCGAAAGCTTGTCTTCTAACCATGAGAACGAATTGCAAGCGTTGCGTAATCAAATTGCTGAATTGGACACTTTGCGAATGCAAGTGGGTCAGGGTCAGAATCAAACAGATGACCAAGTGTTCATTGAGACGGAAAATAAGCGTCTCACTGATCTTTTAGCCGAAAAAGAAGCACTCATAGAGAACTACCAAAGGCAAAATTTGCAGTTACAAATGGCTGCCGCAGCTGTTACGAATACGACAACGGCAAATCAGTCAGATCCCTTCGCTTTGGCTTTTGGTCTGCCTCAACAAAACAGTGGCGCAGTTCAAAATATGAGCCAGAGCCCCGATCAACAACATGAAATTGAACGCCTCTCTCGGGAGCTGACCGAAGAGAATGCTCTAGTCTGTCGACTTCAACAAGATCTTAACACACTACAGACAGAATTCAACAGCCTTCTCGAGGCCAACCATGAAATGCAACTCCAAGTAAATGATCGTCAACAAGAGGTGGTAAATCTTCAAACTTTGCAAAGTGTAGCCTCTGCTCTGACTGAAACACAGGAAACCGATGTCATACCTGCACCTCCAATGTTCTTTACATCGGACTCCCATGTGCGTTCTCCATTCGACGACATAATTCAGTCACATAACGTAGAACCCGTGTCGCAAGCACCTCCTCCACCCGCTGTGGAACAGCCAACAATTGAAGATCTTCAACGAAACGTTTCGGATTTGGAGAAACATGCCCAAGATTTAGAGCATAAATTGGTGATGCGGAATCAAAGGGAAGCTGATTACGAAGAGCATCTGAGGGAATTCGAAAATCGCCTGCAAGATAGAGAAATTCTTCTTCAAGAAACGAAGTCCCAATTACAAAGTGTGCAGGAAGAACATGGAAAATCTCTGGCAAAACTGTCCGAATCTGCCTCATTTCACATTGAGCTCGATGCTCTTAGACAACAAGTCCGAAATCTTGAGGGTCTGCTCCAAGAAAGAGATCAAGAATTGGATAAGCTGCGACGTGAACAACGTGAGCAATTAGACGAACTACACTTGAAGAAGACAATAAATTCATTGGAACGTCAAATTGTGGTGGATCCAGTTATTCAACCAACTCTAGACATGTTCTTTGGGAACGCCCCAGCTCAAGAGCTTGAGCCATTCGTTATTCCTCAAGTATGTGCCGAACCAGTGGTTGAGGAAATTATTGTGCCGAAGAAAGTGTACGATTGCCATCCCGAAGAAAAACACAACACACCAATTGCTTCTCTTGATATTGGAGAAGACGACTGGGGGGATTCGTGGGGTAACAATGATGCCGCTGCCGAGGCTGAACATTATGCCAAACAAACCATCTCAATATCTGGCGCTGCTCCAACTTCATTGGTACCCAGAGAACAACTGCTCGAGATACAAATGCAAGAACTAAATGAACGTCTGCAAGAACTACAATTGGCCCTGGAACGCAGTGATGAACAAAAGAAAGAGCTACATGTCAAGTCTGGTAAACTAATGAAGAAACTAAAGGAATACAAGGTGAAGATCGACGACCTGCAGTCATCGGCTAATTCTGCGGCCTTCCGCAAATCTTCTTCCATAGAATCGAATTCCATGTTTGGTGACCTGGATGCCGCCATACAGGAGGAAATGAAGAACCAAATCAAGGCATTGGAAGCAAAATTGGAAGAACAATCGAAACAGCAAGAACATTTCAACGCTGAAAAAGAAAAGTTGCTCAAGAGAATTGACGTGTTGACTTCGGGCAATGAACGCATGACCGAAATGAAAGAGCGCCAAGACATGGAAGTAAATATGTATCAGGCTCGCATTAGAGAATTGCAACATAAATTGCAGACACTCGATGATTGGGGCACGGATAGCAATTCGAATGAGACAATGCAAACCACGGCTGCCGAAGGTGTTCACTCTTCTTCAACTAGTACTGCGACCAATGAAGGGGAATTGCAGGAGAAAGTAAAAGCTCTAACATTGGAGATACAAGATATCAGTGGTGATCGCTTGGAGCTGCAGGCATTGTTGGAAGAGGAAAAAACAAACTCGCAACGGGCAGAACAAGCCATTGAGTCTTTGCGTCAGAAATTATCCACGTTGGAGGAGACCCAATCGAGCAACGATGTAACTCAGCTAAATAATCTTAAAATTGAGCTGCAAAACCTTCAGGAGTGCTATAGCAATCTCCTGGACACTAACAAAAAGTTATCCACAGATTTCCACATTCAAGCTGATGTTTTGTCATTATCCCAGGCCAATGAACTACGGCTACAAGCTGAAGTAGATAGTCTTCAAGCGGAAGTAGAGAATTTAAGAGAGACCCTCGCCAATACTAAGCAAAGTCTGATTAATTTGGAATCAGAATTATCATCCTTGAAGGAACTAAAAGAAAAACAACTGGATGCTGCTATACATAAGCCAGCAGAGTTTCCAAATCAGCAGTTGGAACAACTGAAATCTGAGAAACAGCATTTTGAGGAACAAGCTCGAAGTCTCACTGAAGAAAACAACGTTTTAAAATCAACTCTTAACCAACGAACACAAGCTGATCAGGAACGGCAGGCCCTGGATGAGAAAATCCAAAGCCTGCAAGCCGAAAATGATTATCTAAAACACGCAAATATTGGCGGCTCGAGCAGCGATGAATTGTCAGCTCAACTTCAAGAGAAAGAATCAGAAATATTGCACTTGAAACAACGTATCAATGACCTGATGAACGAAGACCAAACTGAAAAACTTGTTTTGGAAATACTAACCAAAAATCAGGAGATACAATTGCTTAAAATGCAGGTCAAAGATCTTGAAGAAGACAAACATGAGTTGGAAAATAATCTTTCTCTGCAAATAACCAAAGAAATGCAAGCCAACAAGGAAGATAGCGCCATAGGCCCAGACGACGTTTCCAGAGAACGAGAATTAGAGGCCCAACTCAAAGCACTTATGACAGAGAAAGCGCATATGGAAGAAGAACTACAGGTGCTGAATAATCACATTCTGGAGAGTTTACAACAAGAGGACAAAATGAAAGTACTTACACTGGAACTGGACACCAAAAATGTAGAAATTTTAGAGTTACGTAAAACTGTAGAAGCTTTGCAGAAGAGTACCGTCGGTGCTGAAACGGCTCCCAAACCAAACATTTCCTTAGACTACGCTGCGCTCAATACTCAGTGGGAGTCTGTGGTTGAACAACGATGCGGAGAGATCGCGAAAATGTGGCAAGATCATTTGGACCAACGTGAACAAGATTTTAAGGCGCAAGAGGAACGTTTACGAGCAGAAATTAGTGCATTAAGATCGAATCAGTCCTCAAATGTTACCATTGAGCCTGTACCGCAAATTATTTCGGTCGAAACAACGTCGTCGTCAACCCCTGCATCTGAATCTACCACAGCATCAGGTACAACATCGGCTGAAGGTTCACACGACGGCACTCCACTTCGCATTAGGTCGCAGGACAATGGGTCAAATGTTGAAGCAATGGTGGAGCAGATGCAAAACGCCTTAGAGTCGCAAGAAATGGAAATTGTGACCCTGAAAGAGCAGCTGGCCATACGATCTGCAGAATATGCCCGTTTAGCCGCACAATACGACCCCTTTAAACTACAAAACACATCGTCACATATCGGCATAATGGAGAGCAGGAAATCAGCAGTTACACCTGATGTCGCCACTGTATCCAAATCCGAATTGGACTTGGCCTTATACATGCTGCACCAGCGAGATATGCGTTGCGAAGAAATGACTCTAGAGTTAGTCTCCCTTTTGGAGGAGAGAGATACGTTACAACTGAAATTGTCGAACACATTGCGACAAATGGAAGTGATTAAGGCGCAAACTGGAGGATTACGCGAAGGTATGAACAAATCTTATTTCTTGAAAATATGTATAAAATGGTAAAACTGTGATCATATGTTTCAATTCTAGGATCACAATCGTCTGCTAGTCCTTCAAATGTACAACCTAGAAACGAAAACATTGTCAGTACCTCAGTTGCTGGTTCGACTGTGTCTACTGCTGATGAAGAATTGAGTTTGAAGTAAGTTTATTAGATTTGTTATAATAAATTGATCACATATCAGCAGACCATACTTTCCGATTTTTAGACTGTCCCAGTTACAGACAGTAAGTCATTCCAAGGATAAAGTCATTAAAGAGGAGCGTGAACAGCGTATACGACAAATGGAGAAATTACAGCAGGATGTAGCTAAAATGCCATCAGCGGCTGTTTCAGAACTAATTGGGACGGATTTGTGTATGTTTCTTGCCCCAAATGTCTTTGCAACCCTAAATATAAAGCAATATTCTATTATTTTCAGCCCAAGGGAATCAACCAACATCAAACGTTCTTCTAAATTGGTTGTGGGGCAATAAGAGTGGACACCCGGGAAGTCCACCGCCAGATTTCTAGGATTATCCTCAAAGCCAAGTCCCTGAATGTACCTTTTATCAATCCATTCATTTCCTTTGACTATATTTGTACTTGCTGTATGTATTTAAGACAGTTGAATGTCAAAACGATAGGTATGCAATTTCTCCTTTCCTATTATGTATGTATTCGTATTTGTATATATGTATGTCGTAAAGATTAATATAACGATCACAGGCCTATCCTCCCGCCCACGCCGTCGTTGGTCCATATATTCGTTTGTTGTTGATGCGATGCATATTTAGGTGGTAAAATGCATCTGATATATTAATTCTATATTAGGTAGATTTTATTTTTTAAGATTTAAGTTTATATCTACATACATATGTATGTATAATTTGGAAATATTGCGTATAAACTTGGAGCAGAGATGATGAAGCAAACCAATAAATACGTTATTTAGTGAAATATTCACAACGCATCTTTGTTTTAGTTTCCCGAATCATAATTCAATGAGCGGCTTCGAAAAAATTTCAAAGCTTATACGAAAAGAAAATTCTATGAAATTGTTCTGCTATTTCTATGTGTTTTTATATCCAGCCTGATAAATTGAGGTATTTACAAGGTCTCCCAGAACTATCTCTGTCGCCCCGAAGAGGTTATGAAGGAACGGTCGACCTAAAGCTTTAAATTTGCGTTTTATTAGTGCGGGGCAGGAACAGAGATGGTGTTCAACCGTCTCCTCTTCGCAGTTGCGATAATGGTCGTTGTATTGAAGTTTTAAACGCATGATTTCCAATTTGCCAGTGACCAGTTAGCACCGCGATTAGTGTTGACGAGTTGCGTCGATTATGGCTGAACAGAAACTTTCCTGTTGGTTGTTAGAAGAGGTTACTGTTCTAGCTAGTTCGTCTGCTTTCTTATTCCCCTCAAGTCCCATATGACCATGGATGCCACACGACCTAGCTTAGTAACTTCTTCCTTACGGTCTTGATGTGGCGATGTGATAGTATATTACATGCTTCCTTATTATCAGTATCTCCGCCTGAAACATATTGCAATATTCAGGAAGTTTTAATGAGAGTGATATGTTGATTTCCTCTGAGAAGACACCCGAACCAACTCCACAGCTCATTTTGGAGCCGTCCATGTATACCTTGGTGTCGTATCCCGTCAACGGATTTCCGCTATACCATTCTGTTATACTATTCGAAGGTCATTATCCTGGGAGTTTATGAAGGATGCGAACATGTCCGTTTTACCTTTCCAAATTCCGAGAGCGTGTAATATTGAGGCCTTGCATGTGTACATAGATATAATGGCAATATGTGCATCATCGTGTTGAGGGCTTCGGCAGGACAACTGCGCATTGCCCCTGTCACCCGATGCATGCAGATCTGTGTATGTCCCGAATCACACGAGACAATTATTTACAAGCAAGTATCAAAGTTTGTTGGAGAGAGCGGCAGAGAGGCCTTTCCGCCTGCCTATCTCCAACAAATTTTGACAGATTGTTAGATGTGCGATGCCATTGTCAGAAAAACATTGTACTGGCAACTCTGTCTATAAAATAATTTTATTAGCAATCCTGCATATAAATATTTACTTATATGTTGTAAATATATGAAATTGTAAGATTGTCTTGCAATCGTCTGAACTGTCAATTCTCCTTTGCCTAACAGTCTGTCATTGTCAGTACATTTGCAGCACTTTAACAGAGTTGTTAACGTTGCCCGATCTGGCAATCTTGTGTACTTAGCTCTAGCAACTACTGGTACATCGTGTGATGTGGGTCTAATTTCAGTGGATGAATCAAATTCTGTTGCCAGCTAGCTGATTCTTAAATATTCTGAATAATATACATATTTTGCACGAATGTTGTGCAAAACTAAACTTTACCGTTACCGTAACGTTGCCCGTTTGAGCGATTAGCCAACGTTGAGAAAACGAGCCATATGTTCTGTAAATAAGTAAACAAAAAAGCCGCGATTTCTTTTTGTTTAGGTTTGTTAAAAATGGAGTTAAAACGAATGATTATAAATTTGTGTTTTTTAAATCTGTGCAGAATTTACAATAAAAGTAACGAAGAAAATATCGTCGGATAAGAAGATGGGGTGGACGTCCTATAAACAATGACTTGGCGAAAGCCGGACACTATAATGCCTATGACAGTTTTTAATAACATATGAGTTAACTACGCCAAAGCAACGGATTAGACCGGCAGAGAGACTAGCAATAATACCACTGTATGTCAAATATTGATTTATCCTATGATTCCAAGTTGGGAAATATTAACATTCTATTCTTTAAAATTGTAGATATTTGGGTCACGGTTGTTCCATACAATCGATTGCATGGAGTCACAAGCTAGGAGAGAAAGGCAGATAGCTCTTTCCGCCTGTCTCTCCCTCCAACAAATTTTAACACATGCATTGAAAAAATTTCCGAGTGTGAATCAGGACATTCGTAGGTACGGCAATAGAAATCACTCAAAAAAAAATAATCAATCCAAATTGGCTTATACTCGTATGGTCCAAATTCATACGAAACAATTTTTTCCAAGCAAGTGTCAAAGTTTGTAGGAGAGAGAGGCAGGAGTAAAGAGCTCTCTGCCTCTCCAACAAACCTTGACACTTGCTTGGAAAAAATTGCCGAGTGTGAATCAGGACATGAGAGTGATTTTACAACAATTCACACAGGAATAACCGAAACAAAATTACAGTGTCTAAACGCAGAGGCTAGTTGAAAGCGGAATTAGCGGAGAAGCTGCTGAAAAAAATATCCCGTGTAAATCTGAACTTAGTGGATTCGTTCCTCTGCGGAGAAGAAGAATGTATTGGGAATGTTCGAAAGACTTGTCGTGTGCGCCCAGGAGGGTTAATATAACTATTGTGATTGTTTCTGTTTGGAGGAAAGTAAAGTGATAGCCCAGCAATTCAATTCATGTTCATTAATTCGAAAATTCCTTATTACAATGGGTAAATACGCTTATAGCGAACATTTTTCATTATTACGAGATAACTTACATACTAATGTATCTTAAAAGTTATCAATATTTAGTTTCTTAAAATTATCGGGTCTGTTCTGTAGCAAAGGGGATTTTAAATCACGGTGATTTTAAAATCTCCGGCGACTTACAATCACTGTTGGAGTTCGAAATCGCCCGGTTTATTATTCATTGCCTCCCAAAAAAGATTGTTCGAAATAAGAAAGTGATGTTAAGTCGCCGGTGATTTTAAAATCACCGTGATTTCAAATCGCCGTGATTACAGAACAGACCCGTATGTATTTCTACATATCATTTATACTAGATACAATGCTCTGTCGATATATTTACGGCCTGTTTCTGTATTTCTAACGAAAGTCTCTGCGAACGAAAACCAGTCACTCACTTTCGTCAGGAATTTGGTTTCTCTAACGTTCTATTGTTCGTTCGCCTGGCCTTACGTCAATGACGTTAGCAATTTACCAATTGGAAAATAATGTAATTGCCAGAACAATAATTTCACAACTTCCGGTCTAAAAAAGCACACATTTTTGAATGGTCGACCTTAGCAAATACATATCTGTACTATTTACACTAGCGGTGGCCAAAAAAGCAACCATGGGTGGTCAGCTGAGCTGCACCAAGACTCTCATTTCTTTCTCTCTCTCTTACGTCTCTCTCATTGTGCACTGATAATTTTTTCCATCTTAGCGAGCAACCAATATTGACTTCTTTATGCTAAAATATGTACACATATGTGTACATAATTATATTAATATCTACTTATTTTTTGCTTTTAATAATGTTTATTTTGTCATTGTCCCTATCAGTCGACAACTAAAATAATGTGACTCGATCTGACATTTGTGTTCGCCGAGATGACAGCAAAGAGAGATAGAGAAACCAAAATTTGCACTGAAATGATTACGTTTTCGTACGAGTTCATTATCGTGCGACTTCTCGTTGTGGTGGTAGTTAGTGAAACCCAAATCAGCTGTTTGTCGTCTGGCAGGCGAACGAAAGCAAATTTTTAAGTTACAGAAACAGGCTGTTAATATTTTCCCAAAAAATCGAATTACAAAAAGGGAAGTGATAGCCCAGCTGATTTTAAGGAAAACAATTGACAGCTGACAGAAGCTAGGTTGAGGAGAAAGGAAAACAGGAAGAAAACTGTGACAGGGAGAAGTTTCTTTTCCCACAAATGGAAGAAATTTCTTTCCTTTTTACCCCAGCAAGACCAAGCTTGGCATGCGCGGGTATCCAAAAGTTGACAATTGAAACCTCCTACCGCACGGACATACATACCCAGACAGTGTTACTTGTATCTATATTTGAATAAAGATAAAAGGAAATATAAAAAAGTAAATAAATATAGGTTCAAACAAGTAGTTTTGCGCCTGTATTCAAAAGTTGACAATTGAAACCTCCTACCGCACGGACATATAGACCCAGACAGTGTTACTTGTATCTATATTTAAATAAAGAAAAAAGGAAATATAAGAAAGTAAATAAATATATGTAGGTTCAAACAAGTAGTTTTGTTTTAATATACATACCTTTTTAATAGTGTACAAAGTGCGCGATTAGTCCAGGGTTGAGCTCAGGCCTAGGGTAGTTTTCCGTCGTCTTAAGGGTCTGGTTAATGCCCATACAATCCAATAGTTGTTCGCTCCTGGTAGAAAATGAAATGTAGAAATGAAACAAATATAAAACAAAAAGAACATACAAATATACGTATACGAGTAAAAACACAAATTGACATATTTACCTCATAAACTGCCGGACGGACAGAGAATACGGACGACCAAACTTTTGGCATTCCTTTGCCAGACAGTTGTCACCAGGAAAAGCTCCAGATAGCCGCTTACTCCTGCCAATTTACCCGTAGAAGAAGAAATATGCCTCAGGGAAATGCAACATATCCTATGAAGACTTGAGGATACTCACCTTACCATTGATACTTACCTGTAAACATTATACTTACCTGCGAATCAGGCACTTTCGTCCACCGGGTCCTAACCTGAAAAGAAAAATAAATGAATTATTAGAATATATTGAATTTTTGTAATAGTTTAAGACTCATTGAATTTAGAATCTTAAATCAAACGAAAACTTTGAACTGCTTAAATTTTGCGATAATTTATAATTAATTTTTAATTTAAATGTTCGATTAAGAGTAAACATAAATATTTTACCTTTTGTAAAAATAAACCAATTTGGATATCCTTCGTTTAAAAAAAGTATGTAAGCTGGAATCACCAGGCTTCAAGCCTACTATTTTTGAAAAGGAATAATGATTTTTCATCTTTTTAAAATGAAAGGCTATGTTTTGGGTATTCCATAAAATAAAGGACAAGGGAATACCATGGTGGGGTGGGAGTGTCCAGGAGCCATTTGTGCCCAAGCAACCCAAAGCTAAACATTCATCTTCGTCGTAATTGTATGTCCCGGTGATTACTTATATCTGTGTTTTTTTGCCATCCATAAGCTGGTGTTTTTCTTTGTTTTTGTCACTTGTCCTGGATTGCCGCACAGACTAGAACCGCGCCCCAAACACTGAGCCGAGTCGGTGCCAAACGTCAGCCGCCAGCGCCTTTCAGTACGTCGACTCAATCCAAAGGACAGGGGATCGCCAGATCCACGACAGACTCCAATTATGAACTAGACAAATTAGTAGAAATAATTACGGATGAAACAAATCGGTACGCATCACAAAAAAAGAGACGTGTGTGAATATACCTGTACAATTTCGGGCTTCCTATGGAAGTGGACTGTATTATTTTGCTCGAAAGCGCCCAAAATTATAAGTATTTTGACCGTTTTCATGAAACAAAGAGAAATAAAAAGACACAGATTTCAGTTTTCGTCAAAGAGATTTCAGTTTATTCAGTTCTTACCGCTTTCAAGTTTGCTGCACAAGTGAAGTTGTGCTGCAGAAAAAGAAAAGCGACAGAGATAGTTCAGTGTACTCAGGATATTCAGCACCACAGTAACTGGAAATTTAAAACTAATGGCGAATTCTTTTCTGCAAAAAAGTGCAACATGTTTATTGCCCTTTTTCCGAAAACGGCACTTTTGTGATACTTTTTTGAAATTTGGTAATTAAGTTACTCGAATTTAGCACAACTAAAATTTCAAAATTTAAAAAAAGAGATATAAGAGATAGATAGTGCAGTTTTCGGAAAAAGGGCAATGCAAGTGTTGCACCTTTTTGCAGAAAAGAATTCGCCATAAGATGGAAACTCTTTATCCAATGAGTGAAAGCTTTTGGGCATCTCCTAAATACCGGTGAATGCGTCCTGCGTCTGTCAAACTCGATTTCAAATATATGAAAATGTACTACAGTTACCGAAATACGCACACGGATACGCCGGATAATTTCAAAAAATTCGAATTTGACAGTGCGCTTACACATACAAGGAAAGAAAACAAAACAACAACAAAAGAAAACATAAACACAAACAGATGACAAGCAGCATTTTATTTTTTATCTTGGAACACGAAGTAGAAAAATTTTAAATATTGAATTTGCTGGAAATACCAAATACAAACTGGTAAGAATTTAATATTTTACTGTTATAATTTATATCACAATGTGTTTTTCAGATTAACAGCGAAGAAATGATTGAAATAGCTGGGACACTGCCCACTTATGGAATACAAAGGAGCCTCTCCACAAATGTCTAAAAATCAAGAAGGGCACAAGGCAAGCAATTTCTCTGGAGTTGTCAACACCAAGTAAATTCCAAAACTTTAAAATATGTACCAACATTTTTGTGTTAATGTTTATTAATTCAACAGAAACGTGGGGAACCTTTTCATGCTGCTTGGACGCAAGGAATCCATTTCAAGAACACATTTTGATTCCGGTCGGATCTAACCTAAGAAAATCGTTAGTCCAGGTGTTGGTTCTTCCTACAATGAAGCATGTGACACGAGCTTGTTCCGAATAGTTTTTATTTCCATAGCTTTACGATGCTGCAATTGAATTCAACGAGGACATTTGGAAATATCAATTGAAACCGGCCAATAAACAATTCTCTACTTTGAAGCATGATTATAAGATAGAATTTGATTTAATAGCGACAGTGCCATGTGATATAAAACACAATTTAGTCCCAACATGGCAAGTGCCGACAGCTTCGATAGATTTGGTTGTCGTTTACAAAGTCAGGAGGAGAATTACAGGTCTTTACTTTACACAACCAATAAAGAGTTTAAGAAACATAATTTGACTTCGGTGGACAAAATCAACATCTTTAGATACTCCACGATATATTAGCAATGTTTCCGTTCGTCTCTAATGAAAGACAGCATCTTGCATAACAAACAAATTAAAACATATAACTACAATGCTATGGAAATTTTGTAGTTAAAAAACGTTGTGTCATTGGGGTGTATACACAATAATACTGCTCGAATGCAAACTATCAAATTGCTTCAGTGCAGCTTCTACAATCTTTCCTTAAGAAAACTTAGTTAGAAGGTTGAAAATTAATTGATGTCTGAAAATGATTAATTGCTGTTCGAATGCCTCCTGGTTTTGGAATATATTTAAATTCCTTCTTCTTTGTGGTTTGTCCAGAATATTTTCAAAACATATAAATCATCCATAATATAGATATTGCTCTGAATATCCACTCCAAATGTAGAAAAACAAAATTTTTCTGAAATGGGGATGATAAATCAACTGTTTTTTGTCTACTGCGTATTTCGGTACAGCGCGCGTTAAAAATTATCCATCATGCGTTTTTTTGACAGACGCAGGACGCATTCACCGGTATTTCGGAGATGCCCTTTCAGTAGAATCAGTCATTGGATAAAGAGTTGCCATATGTACAGACTATTTTAAACCTAAATGGAAACTAAAAACAAGAATGGTCGCAGTGACCGTTAATTCAGTTAGCAATCCAATTATATTAAGTAATTCAGTAAATATCAAGCTTAAACATTACAAAATAGTTTAACACGGTTCAACATGCCGCCGCCCTTGCAGTATTGCAACCTCAATAGTGGCACGCCCCGGATATAATCCAACCGAAGAGCGTACTTTGGGCGATTGGCATTGTTGAGGACGTTTGGATTAGTCCCGCTCGTAGAATCCGAAAGATTTGGTCGTTTCCCAGCATTATTTCAATGTCGCTGGGTTTCGAAAAGTGAGGGTCGGCAAGATCGTCGAGATGATTGTATATGGTTTGCAGCCTTTTTTCGTTGGTGACCGTAGGAAGGGTGGCATTCAGTTGCGTTCGCACCATCCCGGTGATCTGAATTTTTGCAGCCAGGTCGTGGTAGGATTGAAGGTTGACGGTACAGAATTCCTTACCATCTCTCTTCGTCGTCTGCAGCTCCAATCTCTGTACCAGGTCTTTCAGAATAATGGTATGAGTGGCACCCGAATTGAAGAGCAGTCGCGTCTTCTCGGGTCCATTGGCAGTTAAAACTCGCGCTAGAGCCGTCGGCATGAAAATACGGTTTAGTGGGAGCTTTCCGTTTATGATCATCCACATGAAGATACGTGTGGTGATTATGGTTACATACCATGCAGGTTTTCCGAGACGGACACCAAAGAGTTTAAGAACACTTTCGATCCGGACCAGTAAGGTTGAAAACTCTTCGAATGTAAATTTTATGTTACCTACGACTTTTCTCAGATGCGTTTTCATACTTTTCACGCCAGCTTCCCATATGCCACCCATGTGTGGAGCATGCGGGGGAATAAAGTGCCAAGAGAACCCATGCAGACTGTACTTTTCGACAAGAGATTTTTCAGCTAATTTCAAGAAGTTTCTGTATTTAGTTGTAAGTGTGCGGTTGGCTCCGACAAAGTTTGTCCCATTGTCTGAGAAAACTTTGTTCGGAAAACCTCGTCGACCTACGAATCTATCGAATGTAGCCAGAAACGCTTCAGTTGATAGTTCAGAGCAAACTTCTAAATGAATAGCCCGTGTAGACAAACAGACGAATACAGCAGTATATCCTTTCAGAAGCTTAGCATTACGCAATCGAGAAGATTTTATGTCAAAGGGCCCAGCGAAGTCAACTCCTGTGTTGGTGAACGGTAACGAAAAGGTACATCTTTCAATGGGGAGAGCTGCCATTATTTGATGTCGAACTCGGTGCTTGTAAATTGCACAGGTTTTGCAATTTCTAATGCAGTGGCATTCTTTAAACGGATGACATAAAATTCTTGTCGAATTGCACGAAGCATACTTTGATGCTCAGCGTGTAACAGAATTTTATGGGTATATTCGATTAGCAGTTTACAGAATCGTGAATTTTCAGGCAGGATTATGGGATGTCCTTCATTGTAGCTCATATCCGAGTTAGCAAGACGACCATTTACTCGAAGTAATTTATTTTCATCGAGAAATGGATTCAGGGTTAAAAGCCTGCTTTTCGAACTGATTGTCTGGTTTGCTTCGAGAGCCTGATATTCAACGGGGTAATGGGAGGATTGAGCGATTTTCAGCAGACGTTGTTTAACACATACGATTTCTTGAGCATTTATCAGGTTCGTTTGCATGTCACCGCATGGGCGCTTCTGGCTTTTCCTAACAAAACGAAACATGTAACATAGCACATCTTCCAGTTGAAGCTGGATTTGAAAAGTAGTGACTTTCTTCTCCAGCAAAAGATCTTTGTATGTTGTCTGCTTTGGCCAAAATTCAGCAGACTTGTTGAGCCATTTCGGTCCATGCCACCAAAGTTGACTCACGCTAAGTTCTGATGCTGTACACCCTCGTGTTCCAATATCCGCTGGGTTTTCCGCAGTTGGAACATTGTTTCAGTTGACATTCCCCACATTGTCAAGTACTTCAGAGACTTTGTTGGCCACGAAAGTTTTCCAGTGAAAAGGAGGTTTACTGAGCCATGATAAAGTGATTGTGGAGTCTGACCACAAGTAGATTTCCGGAACAACCAGATTTTGACAAACAGATTTTAATAAGCGATATAGTAAAGCAGCACCACACAGCTCCAATCTGGGTAGACTTACAGTTTTTAGCGGGGCCACTTTACTTTTGGATGCCAGCAGATAGGAAGATACTACATTTTCCGATGAAGTTGATCGAATGTATAAGCAAGCGCAGTATGGCTTCTCAGAGGCGTCGCAAAAACCATGAATTTGAATCTTGGTCTCAGACGAGTACTGGATCCAAAGTGGAATTTTTATATTTTCAATTTCGTGAAAATTGGAGATGAAAAAATTCCATTTTTCGAAAGAATGTGGCTTGATTTCTCCGTCCCAATCAGTGCCATCTATCCAGAGTTGCTGCATTAGGACCTTCGCCACGACTATAATTGGGGCTAGCCAGCCCGCTGGGTCGAATATCTTCGCAACTATTGACAGAATTTTCCGTTTTGTTAGTGGCGAGGATGGTACAGCAATATTGGACACCTTGTAAAAGAATGTATCATTCATCGCCACTAACAAAACGGAAAATTCGAAATGAAATGCTTTCTTGGAGTGATTTTGCTTAGTGGATCCGTTCCTCTGCGTAGAAGAAGAATGTATTGGGAATAATGAACTACATAGTTTCCTAAGCGATAGCGAGAAACAAATATGAGCTTATTTTGCCCAAAATTCTTTGTCAAGATAACAACTTCCTAGATCCCTCTGATAAGTTCGCCAAAGTCAGGCCACTCTTCGCGCATTTTAATAAAAAGTTTATGGAAAATGCTTATGTTGAAGAGGAACAAAGCGTAGATGAAGCCATGGTACACAGGTAGACGTGGTAGCATGGTAAAGCAATTCCTTATGGCTTCAAACTATGGATAGAAGAAGAATGTATTGGGAATAATGAACTACATAGTTTCCTAAGCGATAGCGAGAAACAAATATGAGCTTATTTTGCCCAAAATTCTTTGTCAAGATAACAACTTCCTAGATCCCTCTGATAAGTTCGCCAAAGTCAGGCCACTCTTCGCGCATTTTAATAAAAAGTTTATGGAAAATGCTTATGTTGAATAGGAACACAGCGTAGATGAAGCCATGGTACACAGGTAGACGTGGTAGCATGGTAAAGCAATTCGTTATGGCTTCAAACTATTGATAGGTACGACTCGACAAGGCAATTAAAACTGTTTGTTGGAAGGACCAAAAATTGCATTTGTTCTTTTATAACTTTTTTTCTTCCATCTTCCATCTTGTTAAAATATCTGGAGAAAAATATATGCACGGCACACAATTAGAGACACCCGCATTCCTGGAAGTACTTTGAGCGAATCTAAGGAGATGATAAAAACTATTCGCGGCAGTTATGATTTCTTCAAAATTATGAATAGCAATATAATTTTTATAAAATGGAATGATAACAGTATTGTTACATTTTGTTCTAATGCAATCGGAGTGATTTCCCTAAGATCTGCTTAGCGGTACTCCCAAAAAGAGAAGACATTTATTGAAGCGAACAACCCCGAATTGTGAAATATTATAATAGGAGCATGGGTGGAGTTGATCGTTCCGATCTGAACATAAGCTAAAGCTGAGTATAGACGATTGCCAGATCGGCAAACGTTATCAACCCTGTTAAAGTGCTGCAAATGTCAGATTGTTAGGCAAAGGTGAATTGACAGTTCAGACGATTGCACGAAAACATTACAATTTCATATATTTACAATATATTTTGTAAATATTTATATGCAGGATTGTCAATAAAAATACATTATAGACAGTGTTGCAAATAAAATGTTTTTCTGGCAATGGCGTCGTTGTCACATGCATAAACTTCGCACATATAACAATCAGCAAATTATCTCGCAATGACATTTCTGCTAACGTTGCAACACAAAAATTGTATGTTCACACGGTTGTAAATTCACAGGGTTGCATTTTTCCGCCATTTTTCTGGCAATGTTGTCCGATCTGCAAATCGTCTGTACTTACCTTTATACCGGATTGCTATAAGAGGAATTTAATGGTATTTTCCCCTCATAGCACAATGTGTGATATGACGGTACGTAATGCCTGGCAGATTAACAAGCATAATGAGAGAACTGTGGATCAATTATCTTTTACGAGAAGTATCGCCAGTACTCTACTTGTTAAAAAAAAATCCGGTTCATCAAAGGGATCATCCCCCGCTAAGCCTACACCCAAAAAAAAAGTTTGCTGTTAATAACAAACAACGTCTGCTAATTTCCAGCAAACATTTTTTCTGCTAATACAGCAAATTTTCTGCCGTAATAGCAAAAAGTTTGCAGTTTTGCATTAGCAAACGCACTGCTGACAAATGTGAATTTTGCTGAAAATGTTTGCTGTTAATCAAAATATGTGAAAATAAGACAAAAGTTGAAATAATTTGCATGATAAAGTTCAACTACCATTGAAAATCAAAAGTTAAGATCATTCGTGCGATGAGAAAAGTAAATTTTGAAAAAAATAAATAATTTGTCGGCGATATCTTTTTCTTTTGTTATTTTGAAATTTTTTGCATACATAAGACATAGTCATGGATCATACGAAGCGATTTTTTCCAAGCAACTGACAAAGGATGTAGGAGAGAGAGGCAGAGAGCTCTTTCCACCAGCCTCCCTTTCCTACAAATTTGGCCACTTGCTTGGAAAAATTGCCTCGTGTGGGGTCTCAGATCGATATTTAGAGGTGTTACAAACGGAGTGACAAAATGAATATACCCCCATCCTATAGTGGAGGGTATAAAAACAAAAGCATTCCTAAAGGCTTAGGGTGAGTATTAAGAAAAATGTTTATATCATCCTGCGCAAAGACGATTTTTAAACATACTTGAAATTATTGCCACAGGACGGCAAATACTTGTGAAATTTTCTGTTTGAAATGGAAAGTCCGATTTACTCGAGGTGATTTTTATATTCTCTAATTCTCTTTGGAACTCATCCCTTTTCAACTGCCTCGCCTACAAACACCGTTAAGCCGCTGATAAAATTGCCTCGTGTAAAGCGAGACGAACATAGACCCCCCAACACACGCGTCAGTTTTCCAATGCAATTCGGTGTCTGTAGGAGAGAGAGGCATGCGGAAGATAATGGTGAAAGTAGTTTCTTGTACTGGCAATCTATTTTGTGTTTTTCATTCGCACTTTGCTGCCTTTATCTACAGACACCGAATTGCCTCGTGTGAATCGGGACAGACATGCTTTATCACGGAACAAGAAAATTAAAAAAAGAAGCGGCGTTTAATTTATATTCCTTACCACTGAAGCCAATTTTTTCCATTAAAATGTGCTTGTGATAAGTTATGCATATATTTATATTTGTGGAGATGACAAAATCTCATATTAGGCACGTTTTCGTTACAAACTAGCGAACATTATTGTTCTTCTTCTTCCCGTTAATTCACAATAGTTGATAATTATCTCTCCAAAAATGAGATGCCATACTGCAAAATATTGTATGCCAATCTGGCAACACCATACTCGATTAAGACAGGGACACAAGCACCAAAGTTCATCGGGAACTAACAATGCTTATAAGTGCTTAGCTCCCCATACAAATTAAGCACCTTTGGTGTAACGAAAACACGCCTATTAAATGTTTATTTCGCATATCGCAAAACGTATTGACAGACGTAATATGCTTTCAGTAACATTAAAGAGTAGCCCTCTTTGACAGACATCGTGCGCCGACGTCCGCTATTTAAGTATTGTGTGTAGATGCTCCTATTGATATTAAATTTTACTAAATGATTTATATTTTTAGATCAAGCGTACACAAAGAACCATGTTATCAATTAATCAAGACGCAACAGGTAAGCGTACACAAATTGAAAATTAAATGTACTATAATTATAAGACTTATTTCTGTTTGTTTTCAAGATTCTCACCAAACAGTGTCCTTGTAAAACCCCCTATTTAAATACGGCTATAAAAGATGATCTGAAATTTCGTAGCAAACACATATATATATATATATATATATATATATACATTCAAATAACTTGTGTAATGGATGGACTAGCAATTTATTTCTTTGTCTACTTTTACAAATCGCATACACCTCTTGGAAGTGTGACCCTAATGAAAATACCTGCAACAACTCGAAATGGCAACATTGATTTTTTACTCCATATGCTCCAACGATGGTCGCCAATATCCGAATCACGAAGCAACCTTTTGGCTCAAAAAAAACTCAGGATAAATTAGTCTAATTAGGATGTAATCCATGGATAAGATAATTTTGCCCAATGATATGGCTCTGGACATGTACAATTACCGTGTCTATAGAGTGAACCCAACACATTGGCAGGGTTCGCATCGATGTCGTACGATTTGTGTTCTTTATATTTATCCTTCGGACAAAAGAAGATAATTGTTAATGCCATTGACCGGTAAGTATTGTTTGTAGGTACTCCTATTGCTATTCAATTTTACTAAATGATTTATTTTTCATTTATATTTTTATAGATCAAGCATACATACAGATTTCACAGTTCGAAACGCGTATCAACACATAGGCTGAATAACTTCAGGTTGGAATCCTGGTTGATATACTCATCTCAAATATCAGGAAAATATAAAATTTTTATGTCTTTTATTAAAATAAAAAAGGAGATGTATGCTAGAATAACAAAAATGGTTTGTTCTTCCAGCCGCAGTTTGCTAAAACGACTGTTTTAGTTTGCTATAGCAGCAGGCAGATTTGTGAGCTAAAATAACAACCATAGGGTTACTAAAATAACAGACGAAGTCTGCTTTCCCTTTTTCAGCAGACACAGACTGTTTAAACAACAAAAATTTTTGCTAATGATACTCACAAAATTCTTTGAGTGTAATTAATAAATTGCGTTATAATCGATTGGGCCATTGCGTAATTTCACAGGAAAATCAAGCAAGATTTGGAGCCTGTCATAAAAAAACACTTTTTTAAATACATTTTTAAAATTCTATAATTACACTGTTTTTTTATTTCTCATTTGATTCCAAAATAATATAAACGTAATTTTAAAAAGATCATGCTCAAGCAATTGACATATCTGGGTTAATCCCGTGTGGAATACATTTCCCCCTTCTTCATCTTAATCTATAGACTCGAAACAAACAGAAGCCACTAATGTATACATTAATTTAATTTATCTTGTTTACTCAAATAATTGTATGCCAAGTACCTATGTTTTGAATAAATTAAATAAAAAATAAGTAAGAAAGTTGCAGTCGGGTAAACCGACTAAGGTATACCCTCACTTTTTGAGTTTGTGTTGGCGGTACCAGAAGGGGTTTACCAAATACACTTATCTTTCGCTAAACATAAGATACTTTAATTACATTGAACTGTGCCGAATTATAAGCGTTTAAGTGCACTAATATATTAACGTTATGAGCTTTTAATTTTGGTATAATTTGACCATTTTGTGTGGGAGGTATAAAAAGGGGCGTGCTGGTATGCTCATTCATGTAATAAAAAACCTCTTTCTGCCGAATTTCGTACTGATCGGATATAAACAGTCTCTACGCCGCTTGCATGTCAAATCGAGTATAACATATAAGATGTGGGGCTATATCTAAACCGATTTTCTCCGAATTTGGCGGTATTATTTCATGTAATAAGAAACCTCTTTCTGCCGAATTTCGCACAGATCGGATATAAAATACAGTTTCTACAGCGCTGTCAAGTCAAACCGGGGGTAATATATATTAGGAGGCTATATCTAAATCTTAACCGATTTCCCTCAAATTTGGCAATGTTAATTCATGTTATAAGAAACCTCTTTCTGCCAAATTTCGCACTCATCGGATATAAAATACAGTTTCTACAGCGCTTACATGTGAAATCGGAAGTACATATATATGGGGGCTACATCTAAATATGAATCGATATCTATATCTAAAACTGAAACGATTTTCCCCAAATTTTGTATTGTCTCTAAGTGTATCACGAGACTGCTCTGTGCCAATTTTTGTACAAATCGGATCAAAAATGTTGCTTTCGAGTGAGAACTCAGTCCTGCTTCACAGAAGGCAATTTTTTCCAAGAGCTTTCTGACTCTCTCCTACAAACTTTGACACTTGCTTGGAAAAAATCGCCTCGCGTGAAATAGCACTTAAGTCGTATACCGAAAATACGTTCCAATACGCGCGTACTACCTCAATAATTTTTGGCCAATAGAACTACACCCAAAAAAAAGTTTGCTGTTAATAACAAACAACGTCTGCTAATTTTTAGCAAACATTTTTTTCTGCTAATACAGCAAATTTTCTGCTGTAATAGCAAAAAGTTTGCAGTATTGCATTAGCAAACGCACAAAATTTGCAGTTTGCTGAAAATGTTTGCTGATTCAAATCAAAAGTATATTTAAAAAAAATTAAATAATTATTCGGCGATATCTATTTTCCGAGTTACGGTTCTCACTATTTTTATTTTTTCATTGGATTTTAAAAATATTTGAAATAGGAGTCGAATAAAACTGCAAAAAGTAAAACACAAATCGATAACGAATATGATTTGACGTGGAAATAGAGCGATTACAAAATCTTAGTTCCGGACACAATTAAAATTGCTCTATTGTGTTTAGATTTCTAATTTTTTATATTTTAATGAAACCAAAGCTAAACATTAATATTTTCTGTGCGATTTGCAAAAATGTTTATAAAGTCCTGATTCACACAAGGCAAGACTGTATCATCCTGTGCAAAGACGATTTTTATACGGTTTCCAGGAGATAGTCCAGATTCACACTCGGCAACTTTTCCAAGCAAGTGTCAAAGTTTGTAGGAGAGAGAGGCATAGAGCTCTTTCCGCCCGCCTCTCTCTCCGTCAAACTTTGACCCTTGCTTGGAAAAAGTTGCCGGGTGTGAATCTGGACATAGAGGCATGCGGAAGATGTTCAGGTTCACATTCGGCAACTTTTTCCAAGCAAGTGTAAAAGTTTGATGGAGAGAGAAGCGGGCGTAAAGAGCTCTCTCTCCTACAAACTTTGACACTTGCTTGGAAAAGTTGCCGAGGGTGAATCTGGACAATGGGGAAAGTAGTTTCTTGTACTGGCAATACGTTTTTCATTCGCACTTTGCTGCCTTTATTTCCAACAAACACCGAATTGCCTCGTGTGAGGCGGGAAATAGACATGCTTTATTACGGAAAAAAGAAAATTAAAAAAAGAAGCGGCGTTTAATTTATATTCCTTACCACTGAAACCAATTTTCTCCATTAAAATGTGCTTGAGATATGTTATACATATATTCATATTTGTGCAGATGACAAAATCTGATATTAAATGTTTATTTCGCATATCAAAAAATATTGACAGACGTAATATGCTTTCACTAGCATTCAAGAGTTGCTCTCTTTGACAGACGTCGTGCACCGACGCCGGCTATTTAAGTAGCACCCTTTGAAGAGTAAAACATTTTAGGGCATCTCCTAAATACCGGTGAATTGAGCCCTGCGTCTGTCAAAGTGTTGTTGTATGCACAGAAAACAATAGGATGAAATTTGAGTTTGACAGACGCCGGACGCATTCACTGGTATTTAAGAGATAACCTTACGCCGAATAAATTGAATTAAATTGAAATTTTTGTTCTGTTTGTTAATTCGCATTACAAAGGCATTCCTTTGGCGGAGTAAAGTAATATTTTTGGCGATGAAGAAACGAAGATAATGCAAATGATTTTAATTAGTAAAACGGTTCCGGGACAGCTCTTACAAATGGCTAAAGAAAAAAAGGCGAAATTGTGTATGCCTTGGAGGATCAATTAATCAAGTTGCAACAGGTAAGCGTACACAAATTGCAAATTTCACTATGATTGTGAAAGCTTATTTGTGGTTGTTTTCACGATTCTCAGCAAGCAGTGTCCTATTAAAACCCTCGGCTACAAAAGTAAACTAAAATTTCCTAGCAAATATATGCTGCCTATACAGAGAACTTGTGATAGCGATGGACTAGCAATTTCTTTCCGTGTCTACTTTTCCAAATCTCATAGACCTCTTAGAAGCGTGGTCCTAACGAAAATATCTGCAACAACGTAAGTAATTGTTTTGTGATTTGTTTACTTATTGCATTAATTAAGCTGAGTATAGACGATTGCCAGATCGGCAAACGTTATCAACCCTGCTAAAGTGCTGCAAATATACGGACAATGACAGATTGTTAGGCAAAGGTGAATTGACAGTTCAGACGATTGCAAGAAAACATTACTATTTTATATATTTACAATATATGTTGTAAATATTTACAGCAGGATTGCCAATAAAAATACATTATAGACGGTGTTGCAAATAAAATGTTTTTCTGGCAATGGCTAACGTTGCAAAACAAAAATTGTGTGTTCATAGGGTTGCTTTTTTCCGCCATTTTTCTGGCAACGTTGTCCGATCTGCAAATCGTGTGTACTTACCTTAACACGTGTATCACCAGAAATGGCAACATTGATTTTTTTACACCATATGCTTCAACGATGGTCGCTAATATCAGCATCACGAAGAAACCTTTTGGCAGACAAATTTATGATATAACGACCATAGGGTTGCTAAAATAACAGACGAAGTCTGCTTTCCCTTTTTCAGCAGACACAGACTGTTGAAACAACAAACATTTTTGCTAATGGTACTCACAAAATTCTTTGAGTGTAGAATAAATTCTTACGTGAATTTTCGTATTAAAGTTGAACGAATTGTAAAAGTTGTTCAGGCGTAAGTCTTTCCATGATGAAATGCCAAACAATACTTAACAAAAATAACATGACAGCATGACACGACTCACACGTGATCTGTCAAAAAAGGCTATTGAAAAAAGTATCTCTACTTGGATCACCCGTTATAAACAAGCCAATATGGCCATGTTTCACAATCATACACTCAAAGAATTTTGTGAGTATCATTAGCAAAAATGTTTGTTGATCCAACAGTCTGTGTCTGCTGAAAAAAGGAAAGCAGACTTTGTCTGTTATTTTAGCAACCCTATGGTTGTTATTTTAGCACATAAATTTGCCTGCTACTGTAGCAAACTAGAACAGTCATTTTAGCAAACAATTTTGCTATTATTTAACAGAAAAAAGCGGCTGGGAGAACAAACTATTTTTGTTATTCTAGCATACGTTTCATTCTTTTTTATTTTAATAAAAGAAATACTAATTTTATATTTTCCTGATATTTGAGAATAGTATATCAACCAGGACTCCAACCTGAAGTTATTCAGCCCATGTATTGATAAGCGTTTCGAACTGTGAAATCTGTATGTATGCTTGATCTAAAAATATAAATGAAAAACAAATCATTTAATAAAATTGAATAGCAATAGGAGTATCTACAAACAATACTTACCGGTCACTGGCATTAACAATTATCTTCTTTTTGTCCGAAGGATAAATATAAAGAACATAAATCGTACGACATCGACGTGAACTCTGTCAATATTGGCCAATGTGTTGGGTTTACCCTATGGACACGGTATCTAATTGTACATGTCCAGAGCCATATCATTGGGCAAAATGATCTTATCCATGGATTACATCCAAATTAGACTAAATTATCCAGAGATTTTTGGAGCCAAAAGGTTGCTTCGTGATTCGGATATTAGCGACCATCGTTGGAACATATAGAGTAAATAATCAATGTTGCCATTTCGGTAAACAAATCACAAAAAGGAAAAAAATACTTACGAGTTGTTGCAGGTATTATCATTAGGGTCACACTTCCAAGAGTTGTATGCGATTTGGAAAAGTAGACAAGGAAATAAATGGTTAGTCCATCCATGACACAAGTTATCTGAATTTATACATTGTAGTTGCTACGAAATTTCAGATCATCTTTTATACCCGTATTTTAATAGGACACTGCTTGGTGAGAATCTTGAAAACAAACAGAATTAAGTCTTATAATCATAGTACATTTAATTTTCAATTTGTGTACGCTTACCTGTTGCGTCTTGATTAATTGATAACATGGTCCTTTATGTGCATTTGTGTACGCTTGATCAAAAAATATAATCATTTAGAAAATTAAATAGGAGCATCTACACACAATACTTACCGGTCACTGGCATTATAACTATCTTCTTTTTGTCCGAATGATAACAATAAAGAACATACATCGTACGACCTTTGGTATATTTGATGTTCTCCAAGACCGTATGATGATCAGTGACTCCTACGCGTTAGCCAATTGGGTTCACCCTATATACACGGTAATTGTACATGTCCAGAGCCATAGAGCTTGCTGAGAATCATGAAAACAACCAGAAATAAGACTTACACAATCATAGAGAAATTTCCAATTTGTGTACGCTTACCGTTGCAAATTGATTAATTGATCCTCCAAGGCATACACAATTTCGCCTTTTTTTCTTTAGCCATTTGTAGGTGTGTCGAAGCTGTCCCGGAACCGTTTTACTTATTAAAATCATTTGCATTATCTTCGCGGAATGCTTTTTTAATGCGAATTAACAAACAGAACGAAAATTTCAATCCAATTAAATTTTTTTTTTTTTGGTTTTAGGGTTACTTCGAACGCAATTGCGCCAGAAGAATTATTTGGCCGGTCCTAAAAAAACGCCAAGACAAAATCCAATTCAATTTGTTCGGCGTAAAATATTTTATTCTTCAAAGGGCAATCTTGAATGCTAGTGAAAGCATATTACGTCTGTCAATATTTTTTGTTATTTCGCTTAACATTTTATATGAGATTTTGTCATCTGCACAAATATGAATATATGTGTAACTTATTGCAAGCACATTTTAATGGAAAAAATTGGTTTCAGTGGTAAGGAATATAAATTAAACGCCGCTCCGATTCACACTCCGCAACTTTTCCAAGCACGTGTCAAAGTTTGTTGGAGAGAGCTCTTTCCGCCCGCCTCTCTCTCCTTCAAACTTTGACACTTGCTTGGAAAAAGTTGCCGAGTGTGAATCTGAACATTATCTTCCGTATGCCTCTATGTCCAGATTTACACCCGGCAACTTTTTCCAAGCAAGTGTCAAAGTTTGACAGAGAGAGACGCCGAATTACCGGGTGTGTTGAGGTGTCTATGTTCGTCCCAATTTACACGAGGCAATTTTATCAGCGGTTTAATGGTGTTTGTAGGGGAGGCAGTTGGAAAGGGAGGGGAAAAAACTCTCGTACTCGATTGAACGTTTTGTTTTTTATTCGCACTTTGAAACAACAACAATACACACATGAATAGCCGTGGAAACCGTATAAAAATCGTCTTTGCACAGGATGATACAATCTTGCGAAATTTTCTCTTAATACTCACCCTAACCCTTTAGGAATTCTCTCGTTTTTTTTAGCTTTTTTTGCATACACAATACTTAGTCCTAGATCACACGAGGCAATTTCTTCCAAGCGGAAAGTGCCCTCTGTATCTCTCCTACAAACTTTGACACTTGCTTGAAATAAAATTGCCTTGTGTGAATCAGACTTTATAAACATTTTTACAAATCGCAAATAAAATATTAATGTTTAGCTTTGGTTTCATTAAAATATAAAAAATTAGAAACTAAAATCTAAACACAACAGATTATTTTTAATTGTATGTCCGGAACTAAGATTTTGAAATCGTCAAATCATATTCGTTATCGATTTGTGTTTTACTTTTTGCAGTTTTAATCGACTCCTATTTCCAATATTTTTAAAATCCAATGAAAAAATAAAAATATTGAGAACCGTAACTCGGAAAATAGATATCGCCGAATAATTATTTAATTTTTTTAAATATACTTTTCTCATCGCACGAATGACCTTAACCTTTTTGATTTTCAATGGTAGTTGAACTTTATCATGTAAATTATGGCAACGTTTGTCTTATTTTCACATATTTTGATTAACAGCAAAAATTTTCAGCAAACTATAAATTTTTCAGCAGTGCGTTTGCTAATGCAAAACTGCAAACTTTTTGCTATTACAGCAGAAAATGTGCTGTATTAGCAGAAAAAATGTTTGCTAAAAATTAGCAGACGTTGTTTGTTATTAACAGCAAACAATTTTTTTTGGGTGTAGAGAACACATTTTACGCTTGAGTTGAAGATTTGTATTTTGTGCCGCTTCGATATCTGCGACGAGTTCCATATTTTCCTAAAATGTCCCCAAAGTGAGTGATATCGATATTTGGGAGAATATTACTTGTGGATTAGAGAGTAGTTTTACTTTTTGCAGTTTTAATCGACTCCTATTTCCAATATTTTTAAAATCCAATGAAAAAATAAAAATATTGAGAACCGTAACTCGGAAAATAGATATCGCCGAATAATTATTTAATTTTTTTAAATATACTTTTCTCATCGCACGAATGACCTTAACCTTTTTGATTTTCAATGGTAGTTGAACTTTATCATGTAAATTATGGCAACGTTTGTCTTATTTTCACATATTTTGATTAACAGCAAAAATTTTCAGCAAACTATAAATTTTTCAGCAGTGCGTTTGCTAATGCAAAACTGCAAACTTTTTGCTATTACAGCAGAAAATGTGCTGTATTAGCAGAAAAAATGTTTGCTAAAAATTAGCAGACGTTGTTTGTTATTAACAGCAAACAATTTTTTTTGGGTGTAGAGAACACATTTTACGCTTGAGTTGAAGATTTGTATTTTGTGCCGCTTCGATATCTGCGACGAGTTCCATATTTTCCTAAAATGTCCCCAAAGTGGGTGATATCGATATTTGGGAGAATATTACTTGTGGATTAGAGAGTAGTTTTACTTTTTGCAGTTTTAATCGACTCCTATTTCCAATATTTTTAAAATCCAATGAAAAAATAAAAATATTGAGAACCGTAACTCGGAAAATAGATATCGCCGAATAATTATTTAATTTTTTAAATATACTTTTCTCATCGCACGAATGACCTTAACCTTTTTGATTTTCAATGGTAGTTGAACTTTATCATGTAAATTATGGCAACGTTTGTCTTATTTTCACATATTTTGATTAACAGCAAAAATTTTCAGCAAACTATAAATTTTTCAGCAGTGCGTTTGCTAATGCAAAACTGCAAACTTTTTGCTATTACAGCAGAAAATGTGCTGTATTAGCAGAAAAAATGTTTGCTAAAAATTAGCAGACGTTGTTTGTTATTAACAGCAAACAATTTTTTTTGGGTGTAGAGAACACATTTTACGCTTGAGTTGAAGATTTGTATTTTGTGCCGCTTCGATATCTGCGACGAGTTCCATATTTTCCTAAAATGTCCCCAAAGTGAGTGATATCGATATTTGGGAGAATATTACTTGTGGATTAGAGAGTAGTTTTTATCGGCGGCTGAGTTCAAGCTGAGTTGAGCCATTTGTATCGGTGTCGACGCAATAATTGAAACAAGTAAAAGCGTTAAGTTCGGCCATGCCGAATCTTATATACCCTCCACCATGGATTGCATGTGACCTCACAAAATAACTCAAACCTAAAGAAAATAACACCGAAAACACAAAAAATATAGTAGATGAGAACAGTAGGAATCACAACAAGTTAGATGCTATATATGGGAGCTATATCTAAATATGGACCGATATGGCCCATTTGCAATCCCAAACAACCTGCAACTATAAGAAGTATTTGTACCAAATCAACCTAGCTCTATTATTGCGGACTGTAGCATGATTACCACAGACGGACGGACGGACAGACGGACATGGCTAAAACGTCTTAGAATTTTACGACGATTAAGAATATATATACTAATTATCCGCTAAATCCCTTTTAAAAATGCGTTTGCGTTCGCACGACGTACTTTGGTTTCGGAATGACGTACTCTTGCTTCGGCTTTTCCTGTATGAATTGTTGTTGTTTCAAAGTGCGAACGAAAAACACAAAAGGTTGAGTCCGAGCACGGTAGAGTTTTTTCTCCCCCTTTCCGACTGCCTCTCTCTCCAACAAAACGTCGATAATCGGCTTAACTTTCAGCGCGTGTGAATAAGGACTAACTCTGATTTGAGTCCGAGTTTGACTGACGCCGTACGCTTTCACAAGTTTTTAATAGACAGCCTAAAACCCTCGATAATATTTAATCAGCTGATTGGTGTACACTACCTTTCTCAATGTACCATATTATTTTCCGTCTCATAGTTGTATTTTAGTGTTTTGGATCGCCAAAATATTTTTTCGGTTGAGGTTGTTCTAATAATACCATTTATCCTGTAGTAACTATCCATTTTCGTCGCCCTGTTGTATATATATTATTTACATATATGTATGCATGTATTGTATAATGTATGTGTATAGTAATATATTTTAAACGATCTCCTTGCATTAATGTTGCCACATTGTTTATTTGATTGCTGTTAACCTCGGAGTCGTTGAGATCAACGGCTTGTGTAGTGTGTGATCGGCCCAGAGTTCTGATGTTCAAACGACCGGCTGGGAAACTTTGTTTCTGTTTCATTTCGACTGCGTGACGGATTTGTCTGGTGTGGTGTTGAGTGGAAAATTTAGTTTAGCGAGTGTACAAAAAAAATTCAATTCATTTACATTCTCAGATAGCCAGAATAATATGAAGAATTATTAAATAAAAATACGACAATTTCGAAATATATCATTACCTTTCCACTTTTGAGAAGATTTCGATGTGCCACTTCCTTAATGACCTTCGAAATTTGGCAACATTGAGTGCGAAAAAGTCGTAATCATATATTGTTCCCGAAATACCAAAAAAAAGTCGGAAAGTAAAAAAAAACGATTTCCCCTAGCCTTGTTCGAGTGTGCGGCGGTGCGGTGGTTCTTCTCGTCTACCGAAAAATAATAAAAACAAAAAACAACAAAAAATATTTTGGGTTTGTTTTATTATTTCTTGTTTTTGTTTTTTTTTTGGAATGAAAAAAGAAAAGAAAGAACGTGAAGTAAAACAACAAATAATATATCGAATAGAATTAGTCGGAACTTGTTGAATGCATTGAAACAGTGAGAAGCAAAATCGAAATCATCTGCAAGTGAAATTATTTAAATTTATTTTAAAATCTGACCAAATATATGTGTTGTAAAAATAGTCACTGGTCGTTTGCCGGTGTTTGCACGACAAATATATTAAAGTTGTAGCAAAGAATTGGGACGTTCTTGTCTCAAGCCAAAAAGCAAAAAAAGAAAAGCAAAAGAGCAAAAGTGATCGATCATAACCTCAATATATACCAAATAAAGTGAAGTGAATTTTTACTGGGCTTACCTGGTGACCGAAAGAAGTGAAAGAGCTGGGCGCTGTTACTGCTGGCACACGCAGCATCACCTCCGGAAGCCACAACGCCATCATACATTCATCATGGACCTTTTGTGTACGGAAAATATAATACATGAGTATGAAACGGAAATATTGTGTCACCAGCACCACCACCAACAAGCCCTTCAGAAACAGTCGTCGTCGTCGACATCGCCATCGTCATCGTTGAAAGCAGACCAAAAGCAACAACTGCAGTCCACAATTAACAACAACAGCAATATCTCGCCACCGTCACTCTATTCGAGCAGCTCATCGCTATCCTCTTCGAGTTGCTGCTCATCGACAACAAACTCATCGGGTTATAATTCGAGCAGCAACAGCAACTCCAGCAGCTCTGGCAGCAGCAGTTGTCACTCGTCCAAGTTAACATGTGAGGAAACTGCCAACACTAGTTACTTGGAAACATGTGCTCCGCCACAGCAGGGTTACCAAAAGCACACGTCCAGTGCTACATCATCGGCTCAGAATGTCTATACGAACAATTTGATAAATCGTTCTCTGGACTACGTGAACACCGCTACAGAGGATCCCACATTTCTGACCGATCGTTGTTTGGAGAATGCTCTCAAGGCTGAAGAGAAAAGGCCCCAACCAATTTGCACCTACTTTAAGACGGTGCAGAAGGATATAACACCGCCGATGAGAAAAATTGTGGCTGAATGGATGATGGAGGTGAGTGACCGTGTTGTACTGGATAATCATAGTTATAAAAGAGAATTGCGACTTGTACATAAAATGCTGCCAAAACATTGCAAAAGAAAGAGTATATCAATTCCAATAGAATTTTTTAACTTATTTCCCAAAAAATTGTGTTTTAAATGGTTTTTGGTAGTATGTATGTATTTAATATTCCTCTGTCAAATATGTTTTTTTCGTTTTTGGAAGTGATACTATTGTCCAATACCTTGATTAACGCAATGTTCTTTCACCGTGTTGGGTAAATGCCGCTTGATTTAGGATCGTCACATAAATTGGAGAAATCACAATACGAAACTCCATTCCAAGGTAAGATAACTTTCCAGGAGTTGTCAACAACGTTTTTGGAAAATTTTAGATTTGTATGATATTCCTTTATAATAACAAGTGTACATGCATAAACTGACGAATAACAGTTTTTGTGCCTTTGTCGGGTTTAAATACAAATTTCAAACATTTTCAATCCCAAAATAATGAAATCGGGATCATTTTATACGAAATTTGGATCCGCTTCGAAAGCAGTAAAATAATGTGTCCAGTTGGATTTGGGATTTCAAAGGCAATTAGAACATAACCAACTGGAAAATCCTTTTCCTTTGTACATACAAACTGCTTCAAGAATCCAAACAAAGCTTAGAAATTCGGAAATATATTCGATCGTTAAATATGGCATGTTTCTAAAAGTCATGCTTTTAAATTGAAATGCAAACATCAGCGGCAATATGTTGTGTTTTGCAGGCGCCACTCTAATCAGGCGAACCCCATCTACTACATAAGTATGAATAATGTACCCATATACTCGCCGCTACATACAACCATACGTACATTCATCTATTACAAACGATGGGTTTTTTTGAATTACATAGCAATTACTAAATTAAACAACGTTAGCAGTTTTCAAACAAAAGGTAACAATAGCAACAACCTAGCATCAATCACCAACAACACTCATGATCAACACATACACCCTACATTGACGTTGGGGGGACTAGGAATGGGCAGCGGTCGTCTAATATAGGTATATAATTCTTTTAATAAGGCCATTCTATTTTTTTTCAAACGACATTTTAAGCAAAAGTGACTACTCGTTTGTAGAAAGAATGAATTGGAGTGGTGTGATAGTGTGGTCTCCACACCATTGTTACCGGTCATATTTTGCATTTGATCCCAGTATGTAACATGTATTGAAATAATGTGCCCGTACGTATTCACATTGCTGATTGTTTCGTCGTGGTAAATTTGTTGTGGGCTATAAAAATAATCGAAGCTTATCTATGATTTTCTGCTGCTTACGAGTTGTTGTGGTTTGTATGACCGCGCGTCAGCTGTTTTCGGGATTCGCGTTCACCTTAGCACCACTGTATGCATTTGCTTTGAGCAATCACATTTCACAATAGAAAAGCATGACACATCCAACTGATGGCTAGCTAACAAAATTATCGAAATATCTGTAGTATGAACGGGACAATCGGGACACTGGAAGATGAGGGAATATTAGTTGTAGCATTAGCCTTTAATGGCTTACTTTGCACTCTGCGGGATTTCGCTTAATTTTAGATATTTACGGAATTCATATTCCATATACATATGTACACACATACATATGTACATACTATATAGGTACTTTGGCAGGTCTTCCTTTTTTGGGTGACAAACACGTTTTTTAACGATGACTTTTTCCTCTCTGTCATTCGTCGTCGGTCTTATCATTCTTTGGTCGTGTCGTAGCTGCTGAATTTTTTGTGTCACACACGGGGGCTGGTGGGCATGATCCGCCACCTCAAGTAACAGCCGCGACCAGTTAAGTCATTCGTGAATACATATATTTCCATTCGATAATACATCTTCTAAACAAAAAATGCTAAACAATTGTTGTTTTCTAATGGTCGATGTACATTTCCACTTGCGAGAATATACGAGTATATGTATGACGACGTATTTGTTGTTATTTATTGTCAATCAAACAAATTTTTTTGTCTCTTTTTTTCTGTTTTGTTAAATTAAAATAGGTATTCACGCGCATGTGTTTGTGTGAGTCCCACATTTTGGGTTTAATTATAGCATTTAGTACTTTTGTTGTTATGTTTTGTATATGTGCTTTGTTATCAACAAGAACAAACACTTTTATTTTTTTGTTTAATCACATAAAATGGCAAAGTTCCAACCACGCAAACCCATGGAAATCCTCAACGAAAGTTGGAAAAAGTGCATACTTTAAGAAATGTACTCGTACATACATAGTTCCTAATTAATTCGCCACAACAAAAATTAACCAAATCGGTAAAAATCCTCAACGAAAGTTGGAAAAAGTGCATACTTTAAGAAATGTACTCGTACATACATAGTTCCTAATTAATTCGCCACAACAAAAATTAACCAAATCGGTAAAAATTTTGTTATAGTCCCCATATAAAGCTCGATCTCAAGTATGCCTATTTAAGCCATATTTACCACATTTTTCACACAATTAAGCTGACATTTTGCGGTTATTTGCGATTATTGACCATACCTGCACTTTTTGTCAAAAAAAACTGCATTTTATTTATACTAAAATTGCACTCAACGGAAATTGATCTAAGTTTTCATATAGTCCCCATATAGATGAAACTTTCAGCTTTCCATATTCTCTAGCTCCATTATATGCTTCTTTTTCGCTTCAAATATGTTCCCAGTTATAGAATTCTTACTTGTTTTTATTTTTAAATTTCCAATGTTTGTTCCTACGTAGTATCATAATCCGCCAAATAACTTTTTTTTGAAAACATCGCGCAAAACATCGAGTTTAGCTTCGGCTGTGTGGCACGTAGCGCCGTCCTGTTGAAACCAAATGTTGCCAATATCCTCCTCTTCAATTTTTGGGAACAAAAATTCGTTCAACATGGCCCGATAACGATCGCCATTGACTGTAACGGCCACTCCTTGCTCATGGCCCAATTATGCCTCTGGACCAAAATCCGCACCAAACAGTGACTCGTTTTGGGTGTATCGATATATGCGTGCGGGGTTTCTGTACCCCAAATGCGTCAATTTTGCTTGTTTACATACCCGCCAAGATCAAAATGAGCTTCATCTGAAAAGATGATTTTTTTTTGGCAAAATCGGCATCTTCTGTAAGTCGATCGCATTCAAGCGTATTTTTCAAAGTTCAAGCGTATACACAACCATATTCGTTCAGCGGAATTGTAAAACTAATTATCTGTCAAATCAGACGAGCTAAGTGTTACCATTCACGAAATAAGCACTAGTTGAAAAAAAAAACGTTAGATGGAGGACCCTTTAGAATATGATGGGCTGTTGTGTATGATAAGATCGAGGCGATTCAGAAACAATTTGTATTACAATTGAGATTTCTACATCGGAACAGTTGTTCTTTTTATTCCACCTTACACTAGGTAAAACATAATAATATTGTCTTCTCCATGTTGACCTCCACAGCGGTTCTGAATGTTATAAAAAATGATGTACCTTCCGATTACATGATTTCTAAGGTAACGTTTATTGCACTTTCAGATCTGGAAGATCTTTCTCGCTTATTGAAATAGGTTCCCAAAAATTATCTTGATTTCCAGTTGTGATCGAGAATGGAGGCTTTTGAGAACGCTTTGGGTGCGGGAACCCATCCATCCCTTGCGTCTGCTTTGAACACACACACTTCGAAAGGTAGCTTTCAATTTCTTTTTTGAGGGTAATATGGCACCTATGTGCAATATACAACCCCTAGGAACTATTTTACTTTGAACATAATTACATATCAAAGTATGTACCTACGTTCGTACGTAAAATGTAATGCACATCCCTTGTCTGCTTTTGTAATAAAGTCTGCCACCACACCACATGTTGCTGTTGACTCAACAGTGACCTCGTATACGACAACGTACTCCTCACTCCTCGTCTTCGAATCAACAACTTGTTGAGGCGACGACAACGACAGATGCAAATACAACAAAAAACTGACGTTTTTAAGTTTGCAACGAGATCACATCCAAAGCATTGCGTTGAACTAGCAAACGACATGTTGCCGGTTGCAGTTTCGTATACTTTCGAACACCCTTCATGGTTTCCTGTGAGTCCTTGTGGTGGTCGAAATAAGCCCTTTTTTGCAAAACTAACTTCCCTGTAAGAAAGCCTGCAGTTATTTGTTGCTGTTCTGTTTGGAAAGGTCCACGTTCAAAGTGAGAAATGCAGCTGCTTGCTTTCGCTTAACGATGAAGTATCGCCTCTTCTCCATCCCTTTAAGAAATCGATAACTGACATTGCAGGAGCATACAGTAGACATTGCTTGCAACGTATCTCTCTCTCTCCCTCTCTTCTCGAAAATGAGTAGTTGCTTCAAATTTCAAAGGTGGTGGTGGTGGCTTTTTACCTGTATGTACAGCGTTCAGTGTCCATGTGATCGTGCTGTGTGCTTCGTGTGCATACCTTTTATTAAAATTCATAACACAAACATCCTCTGGAAGAAACTACTAAAGAATTCTCTTTTTTTGCATGTCAAAGTCGATCAACTGGAAGAAAAAAATCCTTTAAGGATCTGCTCGTTTGGCGAGGCTATGATTATTTTGTGTATTTTCTGAATTGTGAATTCAACAGGCAAAACTGTTGGATGAAACGTACGACATGTATGGCATATATGTATGTAGGTTTAGCCAAGACTTCTAGCTCCTTAGCGACATCATGGTAAACGCGGAACAATGGTAGGTACAGTTGCAGACAAAAGAAATTCTTCCTTCGTTGCGTTTGATGATTCTCCCAATTGAAGGTTACTTTAACAACGCTACTCGTAAATTCGATAATTACGGAAATTTATTATTTGTACTTGAATGCAATTTTTTAACGTGTCTTTACTTTTGTTGAAATTGCTATTTCTTGGGTTTGTTTTGTTTATGCTGTAGTGTCCCCTGTCCCCAGAGAGTATTGCCCCGACAAATCCAAAAAGCAGTCGATATTTTTGCTGACACTAGACTTGCTATATAAGCATTTTTGTCGAGTAAACTGACTTTCAAAAACAATAAATCCAAACCATGAGAGCCGTGCCATTGAACTCAAAACTGCTGGAATTCGCCCAAAAACCTTCAACTTGAAATATTACTCAAACGTATGAAAATTCTGATTACGACGAAAACGTTATTTCGACACCAATCCCCTCTTGTCGATTTGCTTTTAGAGAATAACTCTACAAATATAGTTAAGATTTTTTCAACCACATGAATTTGTTGATATGTTTTTGTTTTTATTATATCGATTTATTTCTTATGGATGTGATCATTTAAACCTGTTTAATTGTGGCTTAAACATTTTACAAAGATATTATTGCTGCGCAATTTAAAATCTTATAAAAGATGAATTAAATATTCGTTTTAATTATATCTATGGATTTGTTTAACTTTTCTTTCTTAAAACTATCAGTACTACTGCGTATGAATATGATAAAACCAAATAACGATGTTGTTATTGTTTTGCCTAATTTTTCAGTCATTTATGAAATCTTTCCTTTGGCTTAATAGTAGTAGTAAAGGCATAGCAAAGTTTGATTGACATTTTGCTAATAAATCAAATGCGATGACACTATTTCATTTTTTACATAAAAGCAACTGAGATATAAAGTTCTTGATGTTATATTGACAGAAAAAGAGCCACATGACAACGAACTGCTACCACCAGACGTACAACGTTTTAATTGGAAGCAATAACACCAACCATGTTTGCGGGATTGTAAGAATTTTTACTAGTCTATGTTAGTTTGGGAGAGTTCGACATATCATGTTACTACATTTTCTATCGGTTAATTTTTCTGGTAGGATTGCTACTTTAAAAAATGAACATTGTTTGGTGTAATACATACTTACATAGAGGTCATATGGTATTTGATGTTATTAAATTGAAGAAAACAACCCTAATACAACATTTAACTGCGCTTACAGTTAGTATGTATCAGCTCACTATAATTGAGAACATTTCATTTGAAAATGAGATTTTAAACTTGAGATTTGCAAAATTTAATTTCAAAAATAAAATTTTTGATTGCTCATAACGTTCGTTCTACGAGCGGTATTTAATTATTTTGTTTTTAACTAGATTTCTAAAGATTTTATAGATTTATTTTTTATTTATTTAGTTATTTAACAAACATGAAAATGCAAAACATTTTGCATTTTCATGTGTAAAATCTTAATTCAAAAAGAAATTCAGCAAATTTCGAATGTTCAATCTGTATTTCGGGTGAAATATTCGCAACTACTGAAGAAAATTGTGTAGTACAGATGTTTATCAAGAATAGACCCAGACCCGAAGCAACGTAAATTTCAGATAAGATTTGACGTTCTTTAATGGTTTTGTTTCAATGATACCTCTTTTGGAACTTTCTTAAAGGAACAAGGGCTTATTTTCTCAAGGAATGAAGTGTCTCGGCTAAAATATGTATTATACCTATGGAAGTGCTCTACTAAAAATGACACCTTGCCTTGCCAAAAGCCTTGATTTTAAAGACACGATACAGACTAATATTTTCTATATGTTTGAAATGATACAAATGGATTTATTGGGTGTTGACCAATACCATTTTAGACGCATGCATACATACTTTTGTACATAGGTACAGGGATGCCTACTTAGTGCTTTTCGCACTAGATTTAGTGCTTTTCAGACCACTCAATACGCGAAAAGTTGTCAGTTAGTGCCAAATGAAAAAAAAACACTAACTGTACGCTTTTCACATTTTTCGTTAGTGCTTTTGACGCTTTTCGTACATTTGTCAGAACAAATCTGGTAACATAAAGAAATTAGACTATTTTGCAACACCATATGTATGTACTTCAAGATTTGCCATCATACGCCACAATTTGCATCAAATCAACGAAATTTGGCATAGAAAAGTTGATGGAGCCAATAATAAACTCTGGAAAATTTGATGAAATTTGTGGCATATAACGATATACCAATTCTGGGTCTAAGCGCCATAGAATACCCGTTTCTCATCAGATCTATAAGTACATACAATTTAGTATATAACGGTTCCTCCAACCAGAAATGGACACATCAAATTTAAAGAAAATTGGCTCAGATTCAGATATAGACTCCACAACATATATTTCCCATTGTTGAATGTAGACGCTTTAAATTTTTCAACTATCGTTGAAAAGTTTGGCGAAAATAGGTACAGATTTAGGTATGTCCCCTGTATATTTCTATATCCTGATTTTAAATCTAAGCGCCATAAAATAATTTTTTATACCCTACACCACACTGTGGTACAGGGTATTATAAGTTTGTTTCACGGCAGATGTTTGTAACACGTGAAAATAACACAGCTAGACCCACCTTAAAGTATACCGATCGATTCAGAATCACTAGCGATTTAAGCATGTCCGTCCGCCCGTCTGTCCATGTAAAGTTGTTCGTCGACTACAGGTCGCAATTTCACTCCGATCGTAGCTATAGCTCCCATATATATGTTTCATCCGATTTGGCTCTTTAGATCCAATCGTTTTTATACCCTACACCACACTGTGGTACAGGGTATTATTTAAGTATAAAATGTCCCAAAAGTAAATCTATGTAAACAATTTATACATGAATTACAAAATTTATATATCAGAGTTATTCCCATATATATGTTTCGTCCGATTTTGCTCTTTAGTCCTGAAGAAGCTGTATTTTACATCCAATCATTTTGAAATTTAGAATGGTAGAGTTTCTTGATTCATGAACCAACACTACCGAATTTGAAGAAAATCGGTAAAGATTTAGCTATAGCTCCCATATATATGTTTCATACACCACACTGTGGTACAGGGTATTATTTAAGTATAAAATGTCCCAAAAGTAAATCTATGTAAACAATTTATACATGAATTACAAAATTTATATATCAGAGTTATTCAATATTACGAGGGTATTATATAGTTGGCCCCGCCCGACTTTAGCCTTTCCTTACTGGTTTTAACATATTATTCTCATTAAGAAAACAACTTTGATACAATTGACAAAACATATTTCTTTTTTTTCTGCTCTGATGGGGGCGGATATAATGTTGTCGTCTCTCCCGACAAAAGCAATAAGGTAGTTTAGTGCCTTTTTACGCTTTTTAAATTTTTCTTTACGCTTTTGCTTTGGAAAAAGTTGGTATCACTGCATAGGTATACGAGTATATGTACATATCTCTAATTAGGACCTCCTATAGTCTTATTTATTTGCTTTATCGGCTTCATTGAATGTCTTCCTCATAAATTACAAAATTCGTAAAACCCGAAAATGTTCGCTTGTCTGGAATTAATGTATTGCTTTGTAGCGTGCCTCCCGGATTCAGACCGACATGAGGCATATATGTACTGTATGTATCGAACTAAATATGTACGAAAGTGTTGGTTTTTATCATCCATGTCACACGGCGAAACAAGCCGCGGCCAGCAACAGATTAGATATTTTATGCGACCAAATGAGCGAATGAGTGAGTGAGTGACTGAGCATCGTGTCAATTGAATTAGTTTTTAATTGCTGTTACATTTTAATTTAATGTTTAATAAACAATCTTTGCTTTTATCACTGGCACGTCGACAGTGGGCGTCACTTATATACAAAAGCAAAACCGAAACCAAAACGCTTGTAAAGAGTGAAGCGAGAACAACTATCAAATCGTTGTTCCCATCACTATACATATTTATGGAATGTGCTGAGTTCTGACTGACACACACATCATCACCATCGTCGTATAACTGATGCCACAGATTCGAATGTGCCATAATTGTGAGCAAAATACAGGTATCATTTCGAAATGTTACTGCACTTGTTGTCGTTCTTCGCAAAAAGGTGTTGTGTTCCGTCTCTGAAAACATGGTTTGCAAAATATGATATTTGACATGCCAATGACTCCTGTTACATTCTTCATTCATTCCTGTGACATCCACAAACACGTCCGACGAGTCGATAAAATCCACGAGTCTTCTCATCCCATGACTGGGTGTATCAGAAATATTAACTCTGAACTTGTCGAAATGTCGCCATAAAATGGTCGTTTAAAGAGTCTGTCGTCAAAAGCAGCAATTGTTCCATTTTCGTATAAAAAACATATGCGTACTCGTATCACTCAATTAACCACAAAACCACAATCGAATTGTGGAATGTCCAAAGGCAGCACCAAGACCCTCTCTTTGGGCAATTGCGGTGGACATTCTACAATGTTTGCAACTGATATGAATGGTTATGAGTTAGAGTTGGAAATGTTCACCAATACGACACTCTTCCATGCACATCCATGTTGCCAAGGAACGGATTGGAATTTCCCGGTTATGTGTGTATTTACATAGATATGTATGTATATACATATGTATATTCTAGAATTTCATTAATAAAATGTGCCATCGTTTTAATCAATAAGTATTTCGAACCGAAAACAGTAACAGTATGTCACATTCGATATTATCCAATTTTTTAATTGACTGTTGGGGGCCAAAAACGTTGGAAGAGCAAAACGGGAGATTACGCTCCAATTCTTGTGTGTGGGAGGTAAAAAAAGAAGCAGGTTCGTCCAACTTCGTCCAGTTTTCCCATGTTGATAGCGACGAAGAAACTATTGCTATTAATGGAAGACGTAAAACGAGTTGCCAATGTGATTAGAGTTTTTTCGCGGGGAGAAAACATATTTTCATTTTCATACCACCAAATCCACAGCACTGGTGGGCCATCTGGGATCACGTTCAAGTCCCAATCATATGGACAGTAGGAATCTTGTTAATCCATTCGTACGGACAGTAGGAATCACTCAAAAATAACTTCCAATTGAAGTGGCGGGTCCCCCTCTATCACTAACTGAAATAGCCTATTTCACCAGATAGACTAATATAAAGATTTCCTGAAAATGTCATCAAAGTCGGTCCAGCCGTTTTGGACTCCTAAACGGAAAGCTAATAAAACTTTAAATCGAGGATTTTTGAATTCAACGAAAGTTTTCGCATACTTGATAAATATTTTTGGAAATGTCATTCCAATAAATACTCCAGAGCATCTATTTTATGGACCCAAAATTTTTCCTTCGACAGATTCAAGCATTTGCATAGATTTCCTCGCTTTTATTACGTTAACTTAATAACTGGTTAGTGTCCTTGCTAGTTACTCGAAAATTCGAACTTATCTTCACACACATACTTAGTTTAATAAATATATCATAATATGTATCTTACACTATTGGCCCAATTTCTTTTGACTTGATTATGTAGTCATATTTAATCGGGGTAACCGATATGTCTACATTCTCGTACATACATACATATGTATGTATGTCTGTATTTCTCCATCGTTTGGTAGTTCATAGATACGTTCGTTCGTATTTTTACATTCGTATATATGCCATTATGCCAGCTGCTGCAGGTATGCTGATATCTACTTGTCTTCCCGTAAAAACATTTATCGGAAACACTTAATTTCTTCCAATGCGATGTGTGGTGGGGAGAGGAATGGGCTATGCTATTCTATTATTTGATGCGTTGACTGAACTAAATAACGTCATTCTTTCATTCATTCATTCATGCGTACAAAACTAACGAAATAACAACAACAACAAAAACAAAAAAACTTAATAACAACAAAACAAATAGGCACAACGAAGAAACTGATAAACGAAATATAAATGTGGCGAGCGAAAAAAAGTTGGGCCAATGACGATTCAAGCACAATAATGTTCTTTCTTTGGTACACCCTCTCCACCACTCTACACGAACTCCTCAACCCGCCCTACACTTTTCTAACGTCAAAATTTAGAATATTTGATCGCTTTTGTGGTTAGAAAGGTAGAACAACCTGTAAAGAAAACAAGAATAATATCGATCAGCTGATTAATTGTATGCTATTGGGTAGTCCCCACCCTCCGCTCTTTCATGTTGGAGAGTGTGTATGTCTCTTTTTGATGTTTAGTTGTTGTCATCGTTCTCACTGCCTCTTTCGCCGCACATTAGCACTTATATTTGAACGTAAAAAACACATACATATGTACGCAGATACAGTGAATCACACAAGTCTTAAAACAATGCCGTACCCAGCAAAATTTCTCATTACCAAATAATCCGACGAGTAAGTAAATTTCGACAATGGTAAGTACTTATTATTTAGCCACTTTTCTCATTATTTTAACATGGGGATGTCATTGGAGGAAAGTACTTCCCAAAAGCATACAATAAAGTAGCATAATAAGTACTTATTTGTAGCATAGCATTTTTCTTGAAACAAATAATTTCATCATGCCAGATTCGAATTTCTGAACCCAAACCCCCATGTGAACAATTCTTCAACGGTCTACCATTATACGATATACGTAAATATTTATGGTATTTTCATTCAATTTGAAAACATGTTGAAAAATAAATATATCTTGTACAATAATAATATATGTACAATATAGCCAAAATTGCATTATGTATATCAAAAATTGCCAAAATGATTTTAATAGCAAAAAATCACTTATTTCTGTTGTTATTGGTAAGTCATTATTAATAAGCCGAAAGTAATGCAGCGAATAACGAGATGTCATTATTTGGTATTGCAGGGAATAATGACTGGTACTTACCAAGATTTTGCTGGGTACGTATTTAAATGTTGTTTGTCAATAATTCTGGAAATCAATTTCGGTGAAAATAATGTGAATTGATCATGACTCGTGAAAATAAATATTATATTTCTATAATCTTCGTAAACTGCCCCTACACGCTTTCATCCATGATTGATCTAGCCAACCTACACCATAAATGGTTCTACGTGTAACTCAGTAATAATTCAAAATCGCTTTCGCCGGGGTTACCATAACCTTTTTTGGGAAAGGAGGACTTTTGTGTCAAAAAAGGAGGACATTTGTAACATTTAAAAAGAGAGTTTGAAACTTTCGGAGGACATTTAAAAAATACAATTTCCTATGATAATGATTTGTACAACAATTTGTATTTTGTAGCGCTTAAATGCCAAATCGGAGGACTATATCTAAATCTGAACAAATTTTCTTCAAATTTGGCAAGGTTTGTTCTTGGGTGCTACATTTATAATTGCTACATTTATAATTGTGTTAATTATAATAAATAAGTGAAGCGGCGTTAAGATCTGATAAACCGAATTTTGCATACCCTACACCATAGATTGCATGTCAACTGTTTATTGATTATTTGAAATTTGTAGCGTTAAGAAGTAAAATCTTGAGGTACCTTTGTGTAGGGGCTATATCAAAACATGGACCTATAATGACCATTGTTCGTCTAAAGGGTTCTGGATATACATACTCCCAAATTACCAATTTCAGTTCGACCAGTTGAAATTTGTCTCTATGGCGTTAAGAGGTCAAATCGGACAGAAGATGCTAAAAATTTATCGATATTGCTCATTTTCAGTCCCAAGTTACCTGCAGCTATAAGAAGTATCTGTACCAAATTTCAGTCATCGAGCTCAATTATTGTAGTGCTAACTTGTACTAAAAGTAGTTGCGAGTATAATTCATGTGGAGGTGTGAGAAATATTAATTTGTAACAAAAGGAGGACAAATCCATAATTTTTGAAAAAGGAGGGAGGACGGGAGGACACTGGTTAAAAAGGAGGACATGTACTCCCAAAAGAGGACTTATGGTAACCCTGACTTTCGCCGAACATGCCGGATAACGATTACTTCAATATTCATAGTTCTGTCCAGGCGCTTTTTAAGGTAATTTACAAAAAACACCATGTAATTTTGTTATGAAGACAACATTTCCAGTGAGAACGAAAATTTATCCAACTACATATAGTTACAATTTATTTCCGAATACTAGAAATACTATTTAAACAAAAGAGGTTGCGGTAGCCGTACAATCTTTAGTCTCACACAAACTGCAAATGTTTATTTTTAGTGTTTAGTCCAACTCTATTTTGTCTCGAAAATTTAAAGACGTAATTTTCAAGTGATAAATGTTTCGATATATAAAATAAACTCATTAAAGTCAATTGTTATCGAAATTTAAAATAAATAGATCAGCATTTTCTTTTACTACCTCACCCACGATGTCGAACGTTAACGTTCGCTTGTTTTCTATGTGATAAACTGCTGATTTGTTGCCAACAAAACGGCATCAGAACGACTGTTAGTTGGTCGAAAATCAGCTGTTTGTCGCATAGAAGGCAAGCGAACGTTAACGTCTGACATCGTGGGTTTGTAGTTTCGAAGATGAAAACGTAACGTAGTAAGCTATTAGTGAAGGAAGTAATTAGGGGAATTTTCGATAATCATGTCAAAAATTCGATTTTCGATAACAAATATTTAAAGCAATGGTCTAGGTCAGTTTACTGCCCTGACTTTTTTGATAAACTGTTTGTATGCATATCCATTCGTTCATCAACAGTCTACGTCTTTGCAGAGGAGAAGTAGCAACAAATATTTAGCTTGTGTTTCGTTCTTTGCTTTCTTCTTTATTACTTTTGTTCTTGAATACAATTTTTGGCAAATTTCATTACTGCGCAATCACCCGCCTGTCGGCCTCTGCCGATCTGGTTGGACTACGTGCTTCACTCTATCTACATTCATATGTACATATGTATGTACATCATTTGTTTCTGTTTTATTTTTTTATACCGGCTGTATAAGAGAACGAATTTGGTAAACTTGTGCATGGGAAAGCGACGTTGTCAAATTCCGCTTGTACTAAAATTTGAAAGTTTACACTCTGAGAAAATTTGTATGTGAATTTAAACGAAAAGCGTTTCTTACAGAAAATAAAAATAAAATTTATTAGAGACAAGATATTGAAATTATTTTCTTAGAATGTTTTAATTTTTCTAATTTTGATGGGGGCCGTTTCAGTAATGGGGATTATTTAATTGGAATTGATTATAATTATTTTTTTTTTCGAAACATTCCAGGTACGTTTCGATAAATACTTTTATTATTGAAATTGCAATTCGAACTTATTATCGGATACTAAAATGTTTTTTAGCTGCATGAGAGCTTTCGATATCGATAACTATGTTTTAACAGCTGATACCCAGCAAAATGTCCCATTACCAAATAACCTAACGGGTAAGCTAAATTCAAATCTAGTAACTGCTTATAATTTGGCCTCCCTTCGAATTATTTTTGCACATGCATGTCATTGGAGAAAAGTGCTTCCACTCAAGCATACCAGAAGCTGAAAAATAACCACTTACCCCCACGCTTACAACTATTAAAAAGTAAGCGTAAGTAATACTTTTATGAGTGTGTTTGTGTGGTAGTGGATATTTACGAGTTGCTATTGCTTGTTCAACATCATCAGTGTGAAATGTGGTGAGAAAGTAGAAGACCGTAAAATTGGGAAAAGCGTATCATTGGAAAGTGCGTCGTTTACCTCGCGATTCATTTGCAAAGCACTTAATAATCATGTACATAAATATAACCCATCAAAATCTTGGTGTCGTTACCACAGGCATTACCAGGTAATGATATGTCATTATCGCCAGCATCACTTTCGGTAAATAAATAAGGGCTAACTAAATAATGACAAAAATAAGATATTGCTAGTAATCTAATTTAGATTAATCCTATTAGATACGAGAAAAAACAATTATTTTGCTCAAAAATGTACTCCTTTGTATTTTGTGGTACGAAGTATCGGACGAAGTAGTCAGAATTTTATTTTTTGTTTCCAGTTGATATAAAAGAAGATATAATTACATCTGACGCAAATATAATCTGATGTGGGACCAGATATGTTATAACTTTTTGTATTCAAATAAATATGACAGATATTCCCACATCTGGTATGAGATATAGTCAGACCTGGAACCAGATACATACAATCAGATCTGTCGCTAGGTATAGTTACAACTGGTCGAGATACTTCAAATTCATTAGATTTATCAAAATATGCACGGATCTGATGTGAGATATGATTACGGCTAAATTAACTTTTGACAGATTTCACCGCATTTAATTATATCATAAGCTGGATATGATCACATCTAGTTTGATCTAATTACACTCGTATACGATCGTACATATCGATACCTCCATTCTAAAACATGCTAAGTCGACTTAGCATAGTTTTAGGGAGATTGCATTTTTAATTTTTAAATATTCCAAATTATATTCAGTCAAAATTTAATACGTCAACCCAATCAAAAGTTATTCACAAAACAGTACAGGTCATTCGATTTGCATTATAAAGGAATTCCACACAATATTAAAAAATCGTCTTTGATCGCCTCTACTGAAAAACTACCTCTATGCACTTAGCATATGTACTTGTTGGCAAAACTTGTAGTACGAGTATTCTGTATATTTCAATATGTTACCAATGAAATGGCAAAACAAATATACATACTATGTACCTCAATCCATCATCCATGGTGGATGACACCCACTCTTAACGTGAATAAGTAAAGAATACATATTGATTTGGTTGCTATTTGCGTTTCCTCTTTTAAGAGTTTTATTGAGTTGGGAAGAGCAGAGTTGATGGTTGTTGATCTGTTTTGTACAAAATTACTCATCACAAATTGTTTCGATCTGTTTATTTTTCATTCGTGAAATCAATTGACAGAAAACGTGACGATCTGCTTTCTAAATATGGACTTGAGCCAAGACTATAAATACATTTGGGAACAAATCTTATGGATATGAACAACAATAAATCTATGTATCTGAATGTGTACCAATAATTATTAAAACAATTATTGTTTTTTTGACAATACGAGTATATTGTTGTTGCTGGCCATTGCCCTTTGTCGGAATCTAAGACACTGTCTGTCGCTGTCTCAAATTGATTTCAGTGCCGTCACAACCCCAACCACTCTATCCACTAGTCACCTGTGCTAGAATTCACTTGTTTGCTCTCCTTCTCTTTCTCTATCTCTCATTGACCCTCTCTATCTTTCATTTATATCTGATCAGAGTATTTTGACATTTTAAGCCCTTTGTCGTGTTGCGTTTGTCTTTTCCTCATCTGTCTCTGTGCCTCTCTGCGTTTCTCCATTATCACATTGTAATAACTTTCATAAAGTTCGAAATTAACAGTCATAAACTGTAACAGAGAATCCAATTATTTGATTTTGTTTCCCAAAATATCTCGACAATCAAAGGAGATTATAGCAATGGCTTATAAATGTTTATTTGGCTGATACGATTTGTGGAGACGGCACACTAATGAATTTTCGAGATGAACAGAATATAAAATTGGGGACAAATTTAATTAAATGGCTTTCATATCGCTCACTTACTTCAAGAGTGTCATAACTTAAAATTAAACATTGTCAGGATGTGTAACTTTAAGTCCGTATAAAAAATAAATAACAAGAATTATGACGATTAAAAAAGATGGAATAATCCGAAATATGATTGTTTATAAACTAAATTTCGTTGAGATTAATTTATGGATACAATTGTAGAGTCTGTCAAGAAAGTGTTTTGACATTAGATTTTTTCAGGTTAAAAAATTAAACTTTATTTGAATTTTTAAATTGAATTATGTTGCTGACAAGTTATTCAGCAGAATAGTATCAACACTTTTCCATAAATGTACTCCAGAGCGAAGTTTGGGCCCATCGAGTGTAAAAAGACTTTTCTGACCCGAACTTTGTGAGGAAAATTATTTTTGTTGTTGTTTTTGGTTAACTTATTAATAAAAAAAAATTAAATTTTTTACAGATATCGAAATAAAATATTTGTATAAATGAATACAATTTTTTTTTCCAAAAAGTGTATCAGAAGGTAATAATTCAATCAGACATATATCGTCGTCAGAAACGAAAATGTGCGTAACAACAAGAAAAATGGAAATTCAGTTTTTGATGGACATCGGTACACTGCATCAAAATACACATCCTGACAAATTTTTAGCTGCGTAATATTAAAAATGGCGAATTTATTAACGAAATTCAAAAGGGCCTAGCAACAAATTACTTCTTTTTTCATAGTTAAAAAATTCTATTTCACGCAATTTTCACAAACAAGTTACAACTTTTTTCTCCATAACAAAGATAAACAAAAAATGCGTTTATTGTGTAGGTAAGGAAAGTTAAGTTCATTAGTTTTTTATTGGAATTTTATTCCTAAATATAAATATGTATTTTACTACGAGATCATTAAAACTTTTTATAATAAAATACGTAAGAGTTAAAAATGTAATCTTCGATTTTTTTAAGAAATATATCAATTATTTCATCGATGTTGACTTCATCTTTGCATATAGACATCAAAGCCAGATAAGATAGCCTTTCTCCCTCCATTCTGTTCCGAAGATAAGTTTTTATTCTTCTTAACGTCGAGAAACTTCGCTCAGAAGATGCCATCGTCACAGGTATTGTGGCCAGTATCTGCAAAAGGGTAAAAACGCTTGGGAACATGTCCTCATCACAAACTGAAATAGCATCTAATTCATTTGATGGCTTATCATTCTTCTGCTTCCAATAATCAATCCATTTATTTCAGCTAAAACAGATTTTGCTGAATTTTTGAAATCATTGTTGTAAAAAAGTGTGACTTCTTCGAAATTGCTACCATGTAAGTGCTTTTGGCATTAACTTTGCTGTTTTTCAGACTCCTAAAACGCCAAACTGTCTGGCTAGAACCAATCAAAAAATTGTGAAACATGCACTTTTCTTATTTTTAGTTGTTATTACTTTTACCCCCATTAACACAAAACAAAATAACCGAGCGTTAGAGCTAACGATAGTTAAATTGTATGGAATTTGACAGCTATAACTGGTAGTTAGCTCTTAAACCTAGTTTATTTATTTATTGTTAATGGCCCCTACTGTTACCATTTTTTACGCTTTTGTATTGTTTTTTTTTTTGAACTGCCTTCCAAATATTATTCGTGTTTTATGTTTTTTTTGAGTGATTTTGAAAATTGTAAATTTTTTATGCCTATGTTTAAAACATTTCGGTGGGGGGGCCCGTGCCCCCGGGCCCACGTCCCTGCTCTAGCAATGCAAAAGGTGCTAATCCTATTTTTCGCAAATTTTACAGGATAGGTAAAAATCGAAATATAATTACAAGTTTTAACCAATTTACAAGAGGCAACTTGTCCCTGCGACTTTTTTGAAATCCCCACGTAAAATCATGAGCCTTTGTTTCACCAACCAGGGGACACATTTATGCTTTTCTATACCCTCCCCGTGTCGCAAGCCTTATGCCGAAGGGACTAGTCTCGCTGTGTAAATCGGGACTTTGTGGATAGAAAAAAAATTGGGTTTTCTGGAGAGCACCTATTTATTACTTGTTTTTGTAAGCTCTGTGAAATGACCATGAGAAATAAATAATTTGTTGTAATGAACTTTTGAATTCTTTTAATAAAATCGGAATTTGTGACATTATAGCGCTAAAAATTTTTATGGATATGAATTTTAAGGCAATGTACGCATCACTATAAACAACGCAATTTAATTTTTTTTTATTTGAAATGAAGTTATGCTTCTTTCACCTACATTTCAAATTGGCCCTTAACATTGGCGCATTTCAAAAGTTAACAATAAAGAGAAATCTAAGGATTTTACATTCGGAAAGAGTACTTTGATCGTTTGTGTCTGAATTTCAAATTCGTTGCGGAAGTGGCAAAAAAAATATTTTGAAAGAATTTTTTAATATCTTTTTTGGCCTCGAGCTACTTACACGTCTCAAAAAATTACGCTCGATTACCAATAATTTCTCCCCATTTCTCTAAGTACCGCAATCGAGAGCAATCGGGACGACGACAACGAAGAAGACACGAACAGAAAGCATCGATTGAAAACACGTGGGTATTAAACGATCGAACGAATGTACGAACGGACGCACACGCACGCACACCTTGGGTCGATCGTGTACGATTCACCACGCACCATCCATTGTGGTGAATACGCAACATGCACACACATTTGTTAGTTTTTATCTTTTTTTGTTTTTCTTTTCCCTGAAACATTTTAATTTTTGGGGATGATGACGATCGTTTTTTAGTATTTTTTTCAAAATCACTTCGAACATAGAGAAAATACCAATTACGAGTTCTCCGAGATGATGACGAGAGTGCGACACGAACAATTGTCGTAATTTCGTCAGCCACGCTCTGGGCAATGTAGTGATGGGGTTCGTGTTTTTTTATACCACAGTCTGTGGCCGTGGAATTAAGCCCGATGGTATTTCAGGAGTTTGAAAATATATTTATGTGAAAAGACAATTTTAATACCAAGTATAGCCTTTTAAATATATTTATACAGAGCGGGTTAGGAGGTAATTCATAGCCTAATTAAAACTGCACATGTTTGCATCTTTGCATTGTCCTGGTGGAAACAACATTTTTCTTGGCCAAATACGATTTTTTTAAAATCCTCATTAAATCGAGGAATCATTGGTGGATTATACTGCGTGCATTTCAATAAACGGCCGCTAAAACTTTTCTGGCTGACAAACCCACCTTGACCTTCCGTTCCGAGAAACCCACTGTTGTGACTGATATTTGGTATTTTGTATGTTGTGGTGGATCCATGTTTCCCCACGGTTAGGAAACGCTGCAAAACCTCGTCCATATTGCTGTTGAACAACGTCAAACACCACTACGAAGTTGTCACATGATTGCATTTGTTGTCTATTGTGAGAAAACGTGGCACCCATTTTGCGGAAAGTTTTCTCATACCCATGTGAACAATATTGAAATCACTGAGCCATGTAATCGGCCAACCTCATATTGTGAATTTTTCAATTGCTTCGGGTGTATAGACCGCAGTTGGGGGTCCAGAACCATCGGCATCGTCCGATCTTGTACGGTCACTACAAAATTCAGTAAACTGTTTTTTACCATTGATATTGATGGCCTTGGTTTGAGTTATTTTTTTCCGCAAACATTTTTTTTAATTTTCTCCTCAAATCACATGGTAGTTTGCTATCATTGACTGTCAAGCACAAACTAAATGAAGCAATTTATTAAAATTTTGACAGGAGTATTAAAAAAGTCACAGTGCTATCGAACCACCATCGTACAACAAATGAGCTGCATATAGGTAATACATGTAGGTAATTGAAATTTGGTGCAGGTACTTCTTACAGAAACATTGAGACTTTTTATTCAATTGATCAACCTAAAAATTTGTATATATATGTCCATGTTTTGATATAGATTCCATACAAAAGTCCCTCCCGATTTGGAGTTTAAACACCAATGAAGCAAAAAATGTTAACTGATCCAACTGAAAATTGTTAAATTGTCTCTATTTATAAACGCTGTCAAATAATTGCCTCTGTAGTATATTGCCCCAAACATATTCGGCTTGAAACATATATATGTTTAGGGTACACTCTAAACATATAATATTTGGTACACACAAAAAATTGTGTATTTGGGAAGATGTGCCACTGGCATGGGTGGGTCGGGCCTCCAAAGTTAGTCATACATTTGGACTCGATTGGAGCACTCTAAATGGGTCAAAGTGGGATTTTTCAAAATTTGCCCCTACCCAAAAGTTCGACCCAAATTCCGGGACATCAGAATTCGTTTTAGAGGTATGGTTCCTTCGGCAAAGTTTCTTATTTTGATCCCTAGAATACGATTTTCAATGAGCAATGGGAGATTTTTAAATCGACCCGCCCTAATATACATACATATAATTTGCTACGGGCCAAAAGTATAAGTATGTTCGGCGGAAATCAGTTTTAGGAAATTTTAAGTCATTTGAGCCATTTGTGTCCATCTGTCTGTCTGGCTGGAGCGCCGATAACTCTCGAAAGGTATAACTGATTGACTTCAAATTTGGTATGTGATGTACCAAATATTTTTTCTATCTCAGGCTAAGTTCGAAGAAGGGCCATATTGGTCCACTCCTTCTAGTACCTCCCCCACAGAGGGTTACAATTTAGTGAAATATTGATTCTCTAACAACTTCTACTACTTCGAATCATCTGTAATTCCTCACATAGTAATAATTTATACATCGCTATCACCTTGAAAAAAATGAGCGAAGTGTACCTCACACAGAAAGGGACCATTTTGTACAATAATTTAGCTACTTATATCTTTAACAACAGTGCACATAAATACTTGACATATTGTGCTGTGTACTGCTTTTATAGTACCCACAGTTGTATAAAAAATGGGCATTATTGACAAGCCCCTTTTGGTACCTCCCCCTAGAGATTTTTTAAACGTAAATTTTATAGCTGTAAAATAGGCATGTTTTCGTTACAAGCTAGCACTTTTAGTTTATCACTTTGCAACGAAAACAACTGACTTCCACTAACTGGCACATAAGCAATAAGTGGCGGATTTTCACTATCTGGTAGCAATGGTGTCATGAGTTGCGAAGAAAGAACAGTGCGAAACAGACAAAAAATTCGTGAAAAGTATTTATAAAACATATATTTACTATTCTATGTTCAATTGTTTACACTTTTTTCAAATATTAAAATAATTTCCCATTTTTGTTCTTCTTCTTCCCGTTAATTCACAATAATTGATAAAATCTCTCCAAAAATGGGATGCCATATTGCTAAATATAGGGTGCCCAATGTGGCAACATCATACTCGATTAAGACATGAACACAAGCACCAAACTTCATCGGGAACTAATAGTGCTTAAAAGTGCTTAGCTCCCCATACAAATTAAGCACTTATGGTGTACCGAAAACACGCCTAATATATAAAGTTGAACTAAAGTTCTCAGTAATAAAAACAGATGTTTGCACTATATATGTGCATTTAAACAAAAAATAATCGAAAAAGAGGCACTCTCCTCTAAATTAAATAAAACCTTAAAAACATAGAAAAAATCTATTTATTATACCCTCACTTTAGTGATACGAGGGTATATATCATTTGCTTCGGAAAAAAGTGTAACACATCGAAGGAGTGACCTAAGACCCCAAGTATGTTCGGTGGATATTCGTTTTGGGTCATTTTTAGTCGAATGAGCAATGTCCGTCTGTCTGTCTGTCTGTCTCTCTGTCTGCTGGCTGGTGCGCACGAAAACTCTCGAAAGGAGTAACCGATTGACTTCAAATTTGGTATGCGGTAATATTTTTATCTATCTCCGGATGAGTTCAAAGATGGACCATATTGGTCTGCTCTTTCTGGTACCTCCCACACAAAGGGTTAAAATTTAGTGAAATATTGATTCTTTAATAACTTCTATACTACTTATTCCAATCTTCTGAAATTCTACATGCCCCTTTTGGTACCTCCCACACAAATGGACCATTTAGCATCAAAATTTAACTGCTTATAACTTTAATACAAGTGCATAAAAATGCTTGAAATTTTCTACAGTATAAGGTTTTTGTAGCGCCTATAGTCCGGTAAAAAATTGGCATTATTGTACAGTCCCTTTTGGTACCTCCCACACAAATGGACAGATTTATTAGTGTAATGTTATATACAGGCAACTCGCGGTATAACCAATACTCGGTTTAACGAAAACCTGATATAACGCACGATCAAAATGTTTACATTTTGTACTCGATATAACGAACGATTGGGTAAAAATTATTAAAATTAAAGACAAAACTAAAATAAAAGAAGGTAAGAAGAAGGAAAAACACTCTAGAGTCGTTGCAGAACCGTTAGTTTTTATTACTTGCTCATTTTTGACTCATACCTACATACACACCGATAGCGAAATTTGTAATTTTACTTTTAACATAGCCGAAAGAGTATCATTAATTAGAATGGACAGAAGAAACAGAATTTCATTAATTCAAAAAATTTCAATTTTAGATGAATGTTTGATTTCAGTGATTTCGAAGAAAAATTGGATTCCAAAAGCATCAGTATGCACATTAAAGAAATGCGAAATTAAATGTTCTCTAATTTATAAGCAAATAACAATGTATAAAAAATCGTCGAATTCTTAAAAAAGGTAATTCACAGATGGAAAAGAAACTACGAGTGGTTTCTTGATGTTCCAGTAAATGGAAGAGCACTGAAATTAAAGCCATAGAATTAGAAAGGAAGCTACATGAAGGGTTTTTTTTAAATATTATATATAAAATGGAACACAACTTCACAAATCTATGCCATTTTGAATGTTAAAGCTAAACAATTTGTATAATCGTAAAATTAATTAAATGTTATGCTTAAAATCCAACGAAACACATCTAAAAAAACATCGCGATATAACGAATTATTCGGTATAACGAATTGGTCTGACAATATATCGTTCGTTATACCGGGATTTGCCTGTATTACATTACTCACAAAGTGAGGGTATACCTTAGTCGGTTTAGCCGACTGAAACTTTCTTACTTGTTTTTTATTTAAATAGATATACATGTTAAAATTTGTATTCCTTTTTTGCATGGATACACGCTGAAAAAAATCGCTTCTGTAGTATATTGTCCCAAACATATTCAGCTTGAAATATACATATGTTTAGGGTGCACTCCAAATATATTATATTTGACACATACAAATATTATATGTTTGGGAGGATGTTGTTCTAAACAAAACTTTGTTCCCACCCGTATATGTTTTTATTTGGAACTATTATTTCCGAAACACAGATCAATTTGTGTTTAAGGCCCTTATTCATACAAATTTAATGAAGGTTTGAAGAACGTTTTAACACTGTTAAAACGTTCCTCAAACCTTCTTTAACTTTTTATGAATACGGCCCTAAGTATTTTGGCATTGTATCCATGCATTAATTTAAAGGGAAGTTTTCTGTTTTTCAGAAGTTCAAAGCGTAAATTTTTAGAAATTTTATATGTTTGTAAAATTCAATCAAAACTTAGGTTCTATAATCTTTCGTAACTATAAATTGCATTGATGGATGGACAAAAAGTGATGAATTGTAATATTTATTAATTAAAAATTAGCTCTGTAAGATAAAGCTAATGCCGCTTATGACATTTTTAACTATAAAGTATAACACTAAATCTAGGAAAAACTAACTAAATTTCGAAAAATTCAGCAAAGTTTTAAAAGCCTTTTTTAAATAAAATATATTTGGGAAACTTCTTAAACAATAACTTTGTGTGTAAACACATATTTCAATTGTGAAAGTTAGTTCGCAAATATATTTTGTTCTAATATATTAGAACAAATTTCTTGATTTCCAAATATAATTTTTTTCTTCACAAATATATAATATTTAAAAAATTTGTTTCCGAGTGTATTTTCTTTCGATTCAAACATATCAAAAATGGCGATTTTCCCCCGTGTATGAGACCAAAAGCAAAAAAATACATTGTTAAGTTAAAATTAAGTTTCGACGATATCTTACAAGATATTGGAAAAAATCCTATTTTTTTAGAAAATTTTAATAATTTTTATATAAAAACATCGAAAAATCGCCATTTTTGATATGTTTAAATTGAAAGAAGATATATTTGGAAACGAAATTTTTAAATATTATATATTTGTTAACAAATACATTTTATTTGAAAACCAAGAAATTTTGTTTGAACGATTATATTAATATATTAGAACATAATATATTTGCAAACTGACTTTCCCAAATACAATATGTGTTTACACACAAACAAAGTTATTGTTTAAGAAGTTATCCAAATATATTTTATTTAAAAGGGTTTTTAAAACGTTGGTGATTTTTTCAAATTTTAGTGTTAAACTTTATAGTTAAAAATGTCTTAAGCAATATTAGCTGTTGTTTTACATCAATAATTTTTAATTTATAAATATTCCAATTCATCTCTTTTTGTCAATCTGTCAATGCAATTTATATTTACGAAAGATTTTACGATTTAAATTTTAATTTAATTTTACAAACGTATACAATTGATAAAAAAAAATTACCGTTTGAACTTCTGAAAAACAGAAAACTTGTCCTTAAAATAAGATACATTGCCAAAATACCTAAATACAAATTAATATTTGTTTCGGAAATATGAATTCCAAGTAAAGAACTATTAGAATGGGAACATATTTTTGTTTAAAACAATATCCTCCCAAGCATATTTGCTTGTGTATAATATTATATATTTGGAGTGTACCCTAAACATATGTATATTTCATGCTGAATATGTTTGGGACAATACACTACAGAAGCGATTTTTTTCAGCGTATATAATATGTGGTTCAAACTCTCTATTATATATTGTAATATTCAATAATGGCATACAGCCGAAATGTTAGAAAAAAAACTGCAGTTTTGTAAACATACAAAGAAAATGTATATAAGCAAAAAATTCCGGGAACTCCCGCACAGTTTTCCCGGGATTGAAAGATATGACGTTTTCTCGGGATTTCCCGGGTTTATGTCCCCGGAAAAGAACTCTACCTCCCACACAAATGGCCCATTTTGCACCAAAAGTTAACAGCTTATAACTTTAATACCAGTGCACACAAATACTTGACATTTTGTATAGTCTAATGCTTTTATAGGAGCTGTAGTCCAAAGAAAAAATCGGCGTCATTGGCACATCCCTTTTTGTTAACTCCTACACGAATTTACTATTTTGAACCAAAAGTTAACAGCTTATAACTCTAATATCAGTGCATACTTCCAAGTTATTAAATGCAATCCAAATTAATTATAATTTTATTAAAACAAATGGTTGAGGGTACCTATGATTCGGCTTGGCCGAACTTAATGCCTCTATTACTTGTTCGAATTTCGATAGAAGTACCCAAATTGATCTTGGTGATTTATAAAACAAAGAAATATATTTGACGATGGTAGTAATTCAATAGCCGGCGGCTGTTTCTTCGAAACGTTTTAAAACATTGTTCAGCTTTGGATGCACTATGATATTGCTGCATCTATGATTTTTACCACAATTGGACCATACAGTACAGTTCTGCGGAATAAGGCGCTGAAGCGTAGTTATTTAGGTAATGATGCTGGCAGGTTTTTGGTTTCCAAGGAATTTAAAAAGTACTCTGGATAGGATGGATATTCGTTCTTGGAATGGCGGCCCACCAGCAACATTACGCATGCCCACCACTGACGTTCATCATTATGATTCTGCTGCTGCTTTTTTTTGTTTTGTTGGGGAGTATCTACCGTAGAGAGTTACCATTAGATGTTGTTTGTTCCGGACCACAAGTAATGCCCCCTGAACTCTAAGTGGTAAGAGCGTGCCTCACCAGTGTCGCCCTAATTCTATGCACTTTCATGGATCTTCCATGGAACGGGCAATTATTATTGTACTATGAAGGAGCTGCTGCTGATTGCTCGCCCCTGCTACGTAATGCACTTGCAAGAGCAACCCGTTTAGATGATTGCATGTCGCTTTACGATAATAGCTCAAGTGTATGAAATCGTACATGCACTTGAAATAGGTGGCCACTTGACGCTATTGTCGAATCGGTGGGTCGGTGAGCCCTCTTCATCGTTTGTTTTTGCTTCCCAATTATGGTTTTTGCTGTCTTTCGGTTTTGCTTAAGAAGCGATGTGCAATAAAGCGTAAAACTCTGGACTGTTTCAATGGTCACGAGACAGGGTGTCGTCCGCAATGAACGGAGTGTTGAGTAAAGTTTTAAGTTTTAACCTACCCCAATCATCAACAAATGCTTAGAACGAATTGAAATGTAAGCACTTCGCTCCATCTTCGCAAGAACTCTCCTTCATCTTCTGCAATGGCCTGGTACAAGTTGCATGATGGTGGTGGTGGCAGTGGCGGTGATTGTACTTCAACCAAAGCCATATTAGTCATAGCTGAGGTCAACAAACCTTTAGCGATATTACGAAAAAGCAGGCAAACCAGAGCCGAAGAAACAGTCATACAAACCAAACCCCATCGCCGTCAACGTCATCTAAAAGCCAACAAACATTCCAATGCCAATGTCAACTCTTAATTTCCTTTCATTGTTTCCCTTGCATGTGATGGTACAGGGATGTCTCTGTATGTGTGTGTGTTGGTGTGAGAATACAACTGCAAAATGACTCCATCAGAACTTATTAATTAAATGCACAAAAATGTCTGTCTTGCGTCTCTTCATTTGGAGTAGTCCAACATGCACACTCTGTTGGTATTGTTTGTAACCCATCCAGCTAGTCAGATAGTCAGCGAAACAGCCAGACATGTCTTTCCAACTTATTACGAGTATACACCAAACATCATCGCCATCATCATCATCATCTTCACTATCACTTTATGCTCAAACAGACATGGCTTTGTGCAGACCCGAAAATCTACTCCTCCATTGTGATGTGGTGTGTTTAATGTCTGTTCATGCTGTAATTCTCCCGATTAACTTCCGCAAAACAAAACTAAAAACCGACCAACACAACCAACGAAATGATCTGGATCAACCATCAAACAAACAACTATCCAACCCACTGCAGCCACTCGAGAACTCTAAAGCTGCGCGTGCGTCTTAAACGTTCTCTAAAATGCAATAAAAAACAACGGTTTGTGGGGCACATAAATAAAGTGGTTCGGTTTCGGTTTTGTATCACGAAATGACTTTAACACGCTATATGTGATGTACACCCCCCGCACCCGTACATATTTCTGTACCCATTTGTACTCGCTTGAACTCTTCAGTGTTTGCTCGTCTGGAAGGAACCCTCCCCAGGTACATACAGTGAATTTGTCTTCATTAGAACCACCATCCTCATCATCTACGAGTAGGTACACGTATGTATGTATGTATTTCATTATCATGATTTGGAACAGGTTGTTGTTGTTTGAATCCAAACACTGCAATCAAACATTTTCTACTAAAAAAAAATAAAGAAAATGTTCGGACCTCGAAGAAGTTATGTTCAAAAAGCGTTTCTCCCAAAACTTCTGTCTAGAGAGATGTTCTGAAAGTCGCCTTCATCATATCTATAAATCAAACGGGTTGGTAACACATCATCTGTTTTGCAATTTTTGAGAGGAAATTCGAAAATCAATACTCACTAGAGTTGACGGACACTTCACCGAAGTAAGTGTGAGAAGTGAAAACAGACCACGACGAGTGCCAGAACAGATATGTTTTCTACATTTTTTCTTCGGATCCATTTTAATTTTGAGATTTTATGACACTATAATAAAGAATCCTATTCAAAGAGTAATTTGTCTAGTAATACCTGGAGTATTTTGTAGTTTAGTCCTATTTGATAGTAGTTATGACACACAATTTAAATTTTTCATTTTTGATTTTCTTTGGCTCAAAATAAAGCTTAGATATTTTTTCTAAGAACTCTGTGGTCTATTAGTGGAATGGGACTTGTTTATCTACCAAAATAAAAATAAACCACTAAAAAATAGAGTTTGAACCATATATTTTAGCATAATAACGTTTCGTAATCTGTTCAGGAAAGCATTAAATAATACCAAATTATGTAGACTTATTCTTCTTCCAATATCATCCATTCATCATATCAACCCTTTCAATGATATCTTACAAGATATTGCGACAAAATATTTTTTTCTCAGAAAATTTTAATAATTCAGTCAAAATTTATATTGGTAGCAAAAGCACAGACAAACAATAAATAACAACAACACAATTGTAATAATTTTTAATTAATACATCTTAAAAACATAGAAAAATTCTAAATTACTATATTTTTATTATTTTATCGTAAAATTTAATCGGTCATAAATAAAATAAGACCATTCTGAAAAAAACTATGTACTTAGTACGGACATAAGTACTGTTACAAAATTTAACACATCCATTACAATAGTGGAATTAAATATACCCTAGCCTTACCACGTGGATAATGAAACCTAAACTCTGTAGCGTTAGTTTGTAACGGGAATTCAAAATATATATGGAATGAAAAACAATATTTTCAAAACGCTCTGCCCCCTTGGGATTAGTCTCATGTTCATCTACCGGTGCATAAAACTGTTTGAGGAGACTGGAGATGTCAAAGACCGCATATCATCTAATCAAGAATTCTGCGAATTCCGCTCCGAAAACAGAAAATCGTGGCCCGTGAGATGACTATTTCGTAAAAGTCCATGAGTTTAGTTATCAAAAAAGACTTGAGACTTGGGGCTTTCAAAGGCCGCAATAGACATTTATTGACTTTAGCTTTATAAAAAATAGGAAAGAAAAATACTAACGTCTTTTGGTGAAGCAAGCTGATAACTTCCACAAAACATCTTGTTTAAAGATAAAAGAAATTTTACTCTGCAAGAAAAATTTAACAAACGAAATTATATGGTGTATGCACAGTCATCTAAGGAAGCATCTCGAAGTGATTCCACGGGTCGAAAAGCTCCATCATATAGCTTCAATCATGTTTGATGGGGTGTCTCTTACGATGGATTAACTGACTTGCATTTCTGTGAACAAGGGGTCAAAACATTGGCCAAAAATTACCAAGAAACCGTTTTTGAAGCTGTTGTGAAACCAGTGAAGCATTCCATATTCCAAAACCAGGTATGGACTTTCCTGTATGATTCTGCGCTGACACATAAGGCCCCGACATGGCTTTAAAACAATTTGTCAGCTTTCATTTCTTCTGATGAATGGTTCTCTGGCGGCCTTGATTTAAATGCACTGGCTTACAAATTGTGTACAGTTTTAGAGATTGCTTTGATTCATGCTGTGGTCACTTTCCCAAAGGGACGAGGTGCGTGCGGCTAGTGATGATTGGTCAGTGCGACTTAAGGCATGTGTGAAGGCCAAAAGCGGACATTTCAAATGAGTGCTTGCTTTTTTGTATACAATATATGTAAATAAATATATACAATAAATTTGGTCCAAAAGGATTTATTACTTTTAATGTTATAGCATAAAATGTGTGTAACAGTATTTATGTCCCTACAAAGTATACTTTGGATAACTATAACTATTGTCACGATTTAGTATGTTAATGCAGTACACCCTCCTGAAAAAAATTAAAATATGGGGTTCTTCATTTTTGACTTCAGAAGACTACCTTTACGAGGGTTGCTATATATTTCTGGCCCAGGTAACGCTATGTAAGTGTTCCCTGGCGCCATCTGACATTTCTATTGGAAAGTTTGACATTTTTTAGCATAAACGTACTCAGAACGTTTTGACGTACGACCATCATTTGTGTTGTTTACAGTGACTTGAAAAAATCAATTTGGCAAAATATGGAATTAACTCGTGAACATTTTTCACAATTTTCGACGTGAACTTAAATCTTTGTGTGGCGATGAAGCACCATCCTATATCACTGTAAAAAACTGGTTTAATGAATTCAATCGTGGCCGACGCTCGCTCAAAGACGAAGATCGTGAAGGTCGTCCAAAAACGGCCGTTGTGCCAGAGAACATTGATGCCGTGCGTGAACTGATAATGCAAGATCGTCATGTGACATACCGTGAGATAGAGGCATCCTTGGACATTTCTTCCACCAGCATACATTCGATATTGCGTGAACACCTGGCCGTAAAAAAGGTTTGTTCTCGTTGGATCCCGCACAATTTGACAATCGCCCAAAAAATGGCTCGTGTCGATTGGTGCAAAGTAATTTTGGAAAAATACGATCGCGGTGCTTCACTGGTGCTTGGTCAACGTTTTTCGACGCCTGAATCAGCTGTTGAAGCGTTCAAAAACCATGTATAGGAGGTGAATTTTCAACACACTGTAACCAAAGCAATTTGAGCTCAAATGACAAAACGGTCTGAGTGAAGTTATGCTAAAAAATGTCATACTTTCCAATGGAAGTTCCAGTTTTCATCTGGCAACACCAGCATTGCCAGGACCGAAATATAAATATCAACCCTCGTATACATTTATTTATTTTTTGTTGTTCATTAAAAACATGATGTCTGCTGGATGACCTGGATGGAAATTTGTAAGGGAAACGTAAGCCATTTCAGTTTTATTATGGGCAAAGCTACACAAACCTTTTCTTCTCTCTCGTTTTGATTTTGCTAAATAGACTTGAATTTTTAGCACGTTTTTAGAACGTCCGTTATCGTGTCTAGCACTAAATCGTATAAAATCGAATGCTATTATCCTTGTGAGGGCAGTGCTTTCTCTTGAATGCCAAATATTTCATAATTTTTCGATGTACCCTTTAATTACAAACAGCTGTTTTTGCTGCATTTTTGTATGAATGACACCGAAAACGTCAGCGATTTCAATTTAAAAAACAAATGCTTGCAGACATTCTAAAATTTTACATCATTCGCTTGGCACATGTTCGATGTGAGAACGATGCTAGAAGCGACAAACCTGGTTCAGAAATGTTTTGTAGCATGCATCGCACTGGTTTTGCATCGTAAACTCTGCCGTCAGCCTTATAGTTTGCCGAAGATTACATAGTCAATTGTTTGTCCCAAATTATTCTGCCTCTATCAAGGCCAGTAAATTTGTTGGTATGCACTACTCCCTGTATTTAAACAAATTAAAACCATATTATGATCAAATCGCCAATTAAATATATTTTTTTCTATATTACATAGAACTAATAATTAGTTTTTTTTACGAATTGATCAAAACAACGTGAAATTATTATTTATTACTCGTATTTCATAAACATCCGTATGTGACCTTGAAAATCCACCCAAAAAAATGCGAAATGGATGGTTGGTTGACTGAAAGCGCTCTTTGGATAGGCATAACTCAGAATATCTTTTTTACATTCGTCGTTTGGATTTTCGCACGATTCGCACCGCTGATGATGATGTGTAGTTTCTGTTGTGAAGTGTTTTCGAAATATGCGTGAACTTTGAATTGAAATCTATTGTTTGTATTTCCTTTTCATAACCACACTAAAGAATCGCTAAAACACATGGATAAATTTACAATAATTAATAGTTGGTTGTTTGGGAAAAGATACAGCAGTCTACCTAGCCAGTCAGTCGGACAGACGCATGGCTGAAGAATGCCAAAGAAGAAACATAAACTGGTTCGACATTCTTGTCCAAACCAAAAATAAAAATAAAACGCTCAGCCGTAAAGTGCTGAAAAAATAGTAAATGAAATTTGCTAGAAAAGACAAAAAAGCTCAATTCATTAAAAAAAACATTATTTGTTTTTTTTTATTATTTTAAATCTTCCTCTGACTGAGAGAGGAAAAAAAACAAAAAACTCCAAATGAATAGAAACAATTTTTATGGATTTTTTGACACCGCGTTTATCCACAATTTTACACGCAGTGGTCGTGTAGATGGTCTGTGTTTTCATTGACTGTAAAATAAACGTGGGGCTGTGGTTGCTGAACAGTCTCAAGCAAAACAAAAGCAACAAAACTCGTGTACGTTATCTCTTTAAAACAAATAAAATTTTTAATATTTCTTCGGGGTCTGTAAATAATTACACCAAAAGAAAAATTTAGTTCGCACAAAATTCGTTTGCACAACTACATGACGTATGTTTTTCCGATAAGCGAAATTTTCTTCTTGAATTCGAAAATAATATTCGAAACACTATATTAATTGGGTTTAATGAACTTGAAATTATTTTACAAACATTTTTAATTTGAATAAATTAGGGAATAGGAAATTACCATGAATCTATATGAGGATGGATGTACACAATGTAGCGATTACAAAATATGAACGTATTTTGTATTTGCGATATCGAAATTTTAATCATTATCTATCGATTGATATACCCGTATGGACAAATCCTGCTTAACGAACGCTACATTCCTGCATTTTTTCTTCAACTTATACATAGCGTTTAGTGGGATTTAAATGTACTTTAGAATGGCATGAAATATAATATTTTAACTGGTATTTGTTGCGAAATAATTGATCAGCAAGTTTTGTGACGCATGCTACAAAAAACGGAAGTAACTTTAAAAGTTGAAGTGTGTTTTGGCACACAAAATATAATATAGTCCAAAAACAGAAGAACATAAGAGAATTTCTAAAATAACTTATACGTACAAAAACTATCACCGAAACCAAGGAATGGATTGAAAACTGCTATGGTGACTCTGCGCATACATTTCACGTCAGAAATATTCAAAAAAGTCCATGAAATGACATTGGACGATCGTAGAATGAATTGAATGAGGTTACTGAGTCCGTAGGCATTTGAACCGACCCTATACATTTTGCCTGAATATTTGGATATGGAAAATATTTCCGCAAGATGGGTGCCGCGTTTGTTCACAATCGACCACAAACGCAATAGTGTGACAACTTCACAGGAGTTGGCGTTGTTCAGCCCCAATATGGACGAGGTTTTGTGCTGTTTTCTAACCGTATACGAAACGTGGAACCAACCACCACAAATTAAATTAGAATATTATGAAAAGCAAAAAGCCATTTTGAATGACCTATTATAATTATAGTTCATTTATTGTCAGTCTCACAATATAAATAGTAACCCCCCTAGATGCCCAAATTACAAGACTAATCTCGACAGTTACCCTGCTTTAAATATGCAAAGCGTTATTAATGTTAGTGGAAGACCCCGAAACACCTGGCGCCGAGCCACAATCCAGGAACTGAACTCCGATGGAAAACTTTGGTGTCCACTGCGAGGCAACTCGAGATACGCCCCAAGCAAGGTTTATTATTATTATTAGTTCGTTGGCGAAGATTGATGGACGAACGGACATATCTTATATGTCTTAAAATATCCCTATACGGATTATCTTCAAACATTTAACACTTTGATATGTTATACTTCTAACGGCCGTTTTCAGGTAGCTCCGTTAAATGTTAACTGGTACTTTAACGACCAGAAAGAAAAATGGCTTTCAAGGAGCTCCGTTAAAATGTAACTGACAGTTTTAAATGAAAATAAGTCGTTACATTTAACTGGAATATTTTCACCAGTTATGTGCTTTAACTGGGGGAAAATATGAATTGTCAAAAAAATAAATGAAAATATTTGAAAAAGGCCATAAAAAATGTCTGTCGGGTAAACCGACTCGACTAGATTATGGTACTTTGTGGGAGCCAGAAAGGTCAATAGCCATTGTAAAGGTGCCTAAAATTATTTCCGAATGAATATGTATTTTTGTGTGGAGGTACCGGGAAGGGGCTCGACAAATTCGAGTATTTTCCGCTGAACAGTGGATACTTCCAAGACACTATCCACTGTTAAATATACGAGATATTAAATTTTTGGTATGATTTGGCGATCTTGTGTGTTAGGTACCAAAAGGGCGTGGTAATAACACCCATTTTTCACTGGGCTCGAGGTCCTATAAAAATATTACACTGCACGTAATTTGAAGTAATTGGATGCACTGGTATTAAAGTTGTTAACTTTTTGTACAAAGTAGTCCCTTTGTGTGGGATGTACCAAAAGGGGCGACAGAAAGGCTATTACAATGTGTGGACTTACAGAAGATTCGGGTACATAGCATAGAAAATAGTAAAGAATATATATTGTAGTAAGATGAAACCTTTTGGGGGAGGAGTGGACCAATATGGCACGTCTTTGAACTGAGATAAATAAATTGTGGTATTACCCAAATATCAAATTGGAAGTCAATCTGTTACTCCTTTCCACGGTTAACGTGCGCATCAGCCAGAAAGAGAGACGGAAGGAGGGCACTGCTCAACTTACTTAAAATTTATCAAATGTATTTCCGCCTATACGTTAAGTCGTTCCCAATATACAAACAGCCTTCGACTGTCGCAGATCGCTTAACGAGATGGCTGAGCAGATTAGCATACACCTCATATGGTTGCCTGGGCATAGGGATATCCCGGGAACTGCAAATCTGATGAAGGGGACGACGTTACAAATTCTCGAAGAATTTGCATATATTTGTGCGCCACTGCCTATATGCAAGCTTTGGCTTAGGGAGGATGCGATTAAATAGTCAAGACAAGATATGACCTAAGAAGATCAAAGTATGTCCCGCACGGCAGAGGAAAATACTGTCTACGATGGTGTCAGTTCAGCGGGACACTGTCGCATCGGCGAACACGCTAGAAGGTTTGGTATTGCGTCCAATGACTTCTGCAGGAGACGTTACAAATTCTCGAAGAATTTGCATATATTTGTGCGCATTAACTAGACGACAAATGGATTTACTGGAAGTCGTACATATCTTTACTGGTTGGTTTCGATGAGGGAATCCTGAGTCCGTGGTAACACCTAGGGACATACATTGGTATATGTATCTAGGCTATTCCCTCGATGTGTTATACTTTTGGTCCATAGCATACGAAATATATACATATATTCTCCTCCATTAAAATCCATCTCCAGAGAAATATCCGAAATTGCCTTGTCCCTGCTGGTACCTTCCAAACCAAGGAGTCAAATCATGCTACAACTGAATAACTAATAGAATTGAATGTAATTACACGTTCTCTTAAATTTAAAATACAAATATTGCGCAAGATTTGAAAAACCAAACATATAGAAATGTCAAAATATTTTAGGATTTATTCACAATAGTAATAAACTTCAAGTTATCTAACGGAACCTTCCTGAAAACGAATTTTTTAACGGGCCGTTTAAAATGTTCGTTAGACTAACTGCCTGTTAGCTAACTTTTTCAATAAATATAACTAACGGAGCTACCTGAAAACGGCCGTAAATATGAGATGATGATTGATTCATATACATACATACATGTTGTTATACTACATATTACTGTCCGTATATTGGCCACAAACATTAATAGGGGATTAAGGTGCACTTTATTATGTGCTCTTATAAATCTCTCCCCACAAACCAGTGTATGTGGGGTGATAATCAAATGATCAAAAAGTTTTTAGATACTTCGGCGTTTTGTTGTGTCTACTTTAGTCACTCATACACTCATTTGAAGTTGCTTCCGATTCCCAGGGTATTATTCCGTTTTATTGTGATATAGCATAGAGCGAGAAGGAGAGACACATAGAGAGAGACAGAGAGGACAAACAACAATATACATACATATACAATACAAACAAATTGAAAAAAGCATGCATAGAGTATTTGCAAATATTCTTTCGTGTGACATGTGTTCGTCGGTGCTTCTTCTTGTTCTTTGCAAGAAAACCCATGTTGTGAGAACTTTGTGAAAATCACACCATCTCTGACAACGAGGAGCCAGCCATCTTATCTCACGGACCACAAAGGCGACATTAAAATTATACGACCTGAAAGCAAAAAAGAAAACCGACAAAGTAAGCGGCGTAAGAAGAATTGGAGTGAATGAAATGAAATCAAATGCCATTTATCAATTTGTTAACTAAACAAAAAACGTTGGGTGTATTTGTCTCCGGTTTGGGTTATATGTTTTGTTAATTTTTTGATGGTTGTGCGTGCGTAGTGGGTGCTCATCATTTGTGTCGACAGTTTAACTTCCGACTAGAGTTTTTTAATACCAAAATCAAATTTGCAAAACAACGCTACCTTCCCTTCCCACGCTGTTCGGTGGCGCTGTTCCAAATGATGTTTATTAACGAACCTTATCACCCGATTGGCTTTATCTCTCTGCAATGGCTGGTCCTCGTGTCCCTTCCTCCTCGTTACCATAAATCAAACCAGTCCGTCATCATTCATTCATAAAAAGCCCATATGCATCTCATAAAGTCAACGTTGTCTCTCTCCCAATAAACAGAATAATCATGAGATTGGATTTGATGGGTGATGTCTTACGTTGTCTGTCTGACTGACTGACTGACTGGCTGGCTGGCTGATGATGAGTGCCAGCAGCTTTTCGCCTTCGGGGCCTTTCTTTTTGTCTGCATCCCCTTGCTCACATTGAAGAAGCGGCAATGAGTGGAATCCTTTGTTTGCTTAAGTAATCCGCGCAAATATAAAAACGATCATAAAAATATATGTCATCGGAGCTGAATTGATGCGTCCGCTTGGTGTTTTCGTTTTTATGTGACAAGACAACGAATGCACCACGAAAGAAAGTGGAACAAACTGCAAAAAATATAAAAATAAAAAACGAAGCGAAACGATGACATGAATGAATGAATCGGCACGATTGGGGGTTGGATTGTATCTTTATCGTATGGATGCATGTTTGGCTTATATTGACATGTATGTCCATCGCCATCGTCCATTCATCTGTCCAGTCTATAGTGGCTGCATAAATACTTTCGCGTATGACAATGTCTTATTAGATGTTGATGCACAAGTGATAAACACTCGATTCCTTCCTTCTCCCTTGCCTTCGTTCCATAAAGGCTGAAGTACCATCGAGATTCCATCGCAGCACCATTTCCATTTCCAATTGCAATGGTAAATGTTTAACAAACTAAGAATACAACTATGTTGTTACGAATAAAGTCGCTTATCATGGCGCATCTACAGGGTGGTTTATATTAAACGCACGATGTTAATTGTAAAAAACATAACGTTTTCAGATATGTATTTATCGGGTCTGTTCTGTAATCACGGCGATTTGATATCACGGTGATTTTAAAATCACCGGCGACTTACAATAACTTTTGGAGTTCGAAATCACCCGAACATATTTCGAACAATCTTTTTTGGGAGGCTATGAATAATAAGCCGGGCGATTTCAAACTCCAACAGTGATTGTAAGTCGCCGGCGATTTTAAAATCACCGTGATTTCAAATCACCTTGCTACAGAACAGACCCGTATCTTAATATTTTAAATGTGATAGAAGGATCTATGACAATTATGTGCGAAACAAAATATCGGCCAAATGCGCCCCCCGGCTTGCCCCGTGTGACACACATTTAACATCGTGAATTATGGTTAAAAATTGCCACTGTGGTCCATATTAAACGCACGATGTTAATTGTAAATAAAACAAAAAGTTTTCAGAGAACTATTTTAATATTTATACCCTACACCACACTGTGATACAGGGTATTATGTCTGTCTGTCTGTCCATTATACTTGTAATCAAAGTGCAGGTCGTATTTATGGTCCGATTGTGATGAAATTTAGCACAGTACTCTTGTGTGGCCCAAGTTTCATCCGATTTGACATTTAAGCGCTGTAGAGCCCGTGTTTTATATCCGATCAGTACGAAATTTAACAGAGAGAGTTTTCTTATTACATGAATGAAAACTACCAAATCCGGGAAAATTCAGTTCAGGTTTAGATATATCCCCCATATACCTGGTTTTCTAATAAGGACATAACAATTTCGTATCTTTATGTCAACGCACCCTCAAACATTTTTAATGATCTTTTAGTCTCAAAACGAAAATCGAAGTCAAAATTTTCATCATGGTAAAGTTCACTTACGTGCAACGTTTGGAAAACATTATAAATTAAGTTGAGAGCTCTTACTCCAATTTTCGACCGAAATAATCCCCCCCCCATAAGGTTGTGCATGCTATAGTGGATAAATTTGAGTCAAAATTTTCACTTTTGGATGTTCCGGCGCCACAGAGACGTCGTACCACTCGAAGCGACGGAAATATCGCAGCCGTAAGTGTATCTGTTCATAATGAGCCAAATCAGTCGAATCCATGTCGTTCTCAGGAATTGGGCATCTCTCAAACCACACTGTGGGGTATTTTGCGAAAAAATCTTGGCCTTCATCCTAATAAGATCAAACTGACTCGATAACTAAAGCCACTTGATCATTTGAAACGCCGAAACTTCTCCGATTGAGCTCTGTCAAAGTTACTGTTATGTCCTTAATGGAAAACCCGGTATATGTTTCACACGATTTGACATGTAAGCGCTGTAGAAAACGTATTTTATATCCGATCACTACGAAATTCAACAGAGACAGTTTTCTTATTACATGAATGAAAACTACTAAATTCGGGGAAATTCAGTTCACCTCTTTGGTAAATATCTTTATGCAAACGCAATCAGGAATTATGCATGAAGCATCGATTTATTATTACACTAATGTAAACAATAATCAGTTGTGATTTACATTTCTCATATTTCTCGTAATTTTGAGGGATTGTCGTTTATATTTTGTGATAATTTTTAAAAGAAAGAAAAACAAAATTTAGCTCCCTGAAATATTAGAGAAAATTAATAAATGTGCTCCTTATAGGTACCAAAGAACCAATATATAAATATTGGTTTTTGTATCGCAATCGGTGCCAACGTTTTTTCAGTTTGTTGACCATAGAATTCCAAATAGCGTCGATATAATACGACTTTGCGAAAAAAAAATTATTTTTCAACTTTGCAATTGGAAATGGTGTCGATGCGATTAATTTTTTTCACTCATTGTTTACGTCGATTACTCGAATCGCTTGGTTTGTGACGACTGACTGACTAAATGACCGATCTGAGGAAGTGCTGTCAATTACGCTAGTTATGTCTTCTGTTGACGTCTCCACTTCATTGATCTTTGGCTGTTGTATGTATATACATACGTATGTATGTACGCCAGTGAGTATGACTGTAAGAGTCATTGAGTGCAGCAGCAATTAGTTTAAACAAAGTAAAACCTTAGTTCCGTTTTGGCATTTCGGAACAACACTGACAGGGAGAGAGAGAGCGCGCAGAGCCAAATCGAATTCAATCAAATGCGGAGTGCGGCAAACCACGTGTAGTCTACCAACAACACTACAGCAGCTGCTACTCGGGTCTTCAGCCGATTCTGAAGTCTCCTTTGTTGACGCGGTCTTCTTCTTGCTGCTGCCGCTGTTGCTGCATGGCTTACAAACCGGAAATGTAGTGTTTTATTAAAGCTCTCTCGGTTTTATTTAATTTTTCGTTTCGTTTTGAAAAGCTAATAAAATATGTCTTATTTGCTCTTTTACGTACATAGATTAATATATACATATGTACGTACGTAGTATGAACGTAATTACGCAGAGTATTCGCAGATATATGTACATATGTACGCAGATATATGTACATAGATCAGTGGACGAATGTACATTATACCTATCGACATTTGCTAAAGTCTGATTTGGTCACCCCTTTAGTTTTGTAAGTGAAAATGAGATATTGCGTCACATCACCGGGTGAGTGAGTATAAAAAGTTTTAATTGTGACAAGTCATGCAACTCTTGGGTGACTGGGGACTTTTCATTAGCCACCATCCGAAAACAGAGAAGCAGGTAAATCGGCGTTAATATTTGGCGTCGGTCTGAACGCTTTGTTTCGATAGGATTTCTTAAGAACTGATTGACAAAACGCTAAGCCGCCACATTTTGTGACCATTTTTTTACATTTCGCATAGTGTTTTTTCAATCTCCGCAAAAGATTATGGCATATATCGTATAGGTGGTATGTTCGCACCTGGCTGTACAGATATTTGTCTGTATACATATAAACATACATACATATACATACATATATGTAGTTGAGCGAGTGTATGTTAAAGCCCACTTTCCACTATAAGACATTGTCTTATGACTTTCAGAAAAATACATGGCAAAATCGGTCGTTGTCCATACGAAATGTAAACATAAGATGACATATTTTACACGTCCAGCTTTAAATCTCATGCAAAAAGTCATCTAGTGAATTATTTGGCAGTCCACCCCGATTCGAATAGCTAACTTCTAACTTCACATTTATCACAGTTGAACTGCCACTGCTAAATGGAGCAAGCTAAACGAAATTAATTTATTTACGAGTTTGCACCATTAAATGGTTCTGCTTTTTTGTGACTTCCTTTTTTATTCTCTGATATATTTTAATTTTTAGAAAAGGAAAACAATACCCGATCCCACATTAGCATTCGTTATCGCTCTGTGGTAAGTAGTATAGTTCTTACTGATGTGAAGCGTCGAAAGCAGCTCCCTCTGGAATGAGATATTCTCCATTTGTTCTATTTCCCAAAAAAGACAAATGCCTTATTTATACATATAATATAACTAATTATTGTACTTAATCAAATTTAAATTTGTATTTAAGTTGTAGAAGCAAATTATAAGAATTAATTAAGAAAATGTCTGTATATGAAATGCAATTATTTCATATAATGTGTCACCTCAATATTTCAATGTGTGAACAAATTAAATATTGGTAACGTCACCCATAATTCTGTTAGCTCCGGTTTCCAAGTACTGATAACCGGTTTAGTCTGACCGGCGTTTTTTTTTTGTTTAAACGCTGTAACAATAACAACAATGTTAGCGGCGATATTGAATAAACGATTTGCCTGAAGCTTAGACATTCCCACAATATTGTTTGCCAATATACAATAGATGGCACCATTTTAAACAATTGTTTTTATTCCAAAGAAAGGTTTGTTTATTTTTACTAAACGCATCTTTAGAATAAAGAGAATGTTCTTTAAAATAAAGAATTCGTTTCTTTGCCTGAAAGCCGTTTCCTTGGAACTACAAATTGTTATTAAATGAAGAAGACGTTTCTTATGTTGAAAACAGAGGGATGCTGTGTCGAGTTCCACAAATTTTTGTTTGAAATATTTTGTGGCCAGAATATTCGGAGGATTTTTCGAAGACATTTGTTTGTAAAGGTTTGGATGCATTCCACGTTTCGCATCCATATAAAAGTGTTGATCGCACGTTTAAATTAAAAAGTTATATTATAGATGCCTTGCTTAGTTGGCCATTGGCTTTTGTCGAATACATCACACAAAACATCCATCGATTTCTATGACTTTTGATACATCATTATTTTTGGTGGCGGATTTTCAGGGGTAGGGGATGAGCTGGGATGTCGTTTGTTTTGGGAGACATGCTTCTTGAAGTATCTCCTTGACTTGGAACATCTATTCCGAAGCTTTATATACTAAAGTTGTGCCTAAATTTACTAACCCTTTGATGACCCAGCAAACTTTGAGATAAATACAATATATTTTAAAAAATTAAAAAAAAATTGACGTTGTTGTTGTTGTTGTAGCAGCTTGGAGACGCTGAGTTGATAATCCTTAAGTCTATTTCTATTACAGACTTAGTTCCGGCATATATCCGATTATCGCGGGAACCTTATGTTGTTTTCATCCACTCAATGTTGTCCGGTTGTAAATTAACATTCACCTGTTAATATCAGGGAATGGATGTTATTTGAGTGTTGCCGTTTCTATTCTCCACTAGAAGCGCTGCATTTCTGTTAATAGTCGTCATGGTGTTATGTCTATTTTTAGCTTCCCTGTTGACTTGTGTGATCAGATGTTGTTGTAGTGGTAGTGCGACCGGTGAGTTATTTTTAGCTGCAGAAACTCGAATTTTTTCCGGTGCCATGGCTGGGAGTTGAACCCAGCACCTTCGGGATCCAAGTCTAACGCACTAACCACTAAGCTACCGAAGGCCACTTTGTTGTTAAGGTGGTGAGAGGGGTTATCGGCTGTTTTGAGAGAAATACTTCCTGAAATGTCTCCTTTATATTGTTCTTTGACATGGAACATATATTCCAAAGCCTTCTTTACTAAAATTGTACTTGAATTTACTAACATTTTTGAATTATTTTAACTAGCAAACTTTGTGGCAAAATGTCTCGAAAATTGTGGGTCGAAATTATGCGGGGTGCTTTAAGAGAAAACTAATTGTTAGAGCGTCAACAGCTCATCTTCAACTTGCGCTCCCTAGCTTTTATATTGATTCGTTAACAACATCGACCTCTATCAACGACGATTGGGAGTCAAATCGCAGTGATGGTAACGAAATTACTGTGACAACAATAAAGATGGCACACTGCCAAATATAATTAAAATTTAAAAAAACATAGTTGTTTCTTTTATTATTTGCTATTTTTTTTTCAAGTCTCACGGACTTGAACATCGTCCTTCGAACCAAAGATGACCCAGTGCCGTGATAATGTGTTGTGATAATTGAAAATTTATAAATACTGTGTGTTATTCCGAGATATGGTTTCACGAACCAATCACATTTTCCATCGTTGTATGGTTTCATCACGTGAATCCTGCTTCACGAGCCAGCGGCGGCCAATGTAACTAATTCTCGAGATAACACATCACAAAAAACACATACGGACAAAATAACCAGCATCAAATACGATGCAACAATAATCGCATCGGAAGCTGCAAACACAACAACAATCCTCACAACACCAAAGAGACGTTGGACATATACAACATAACCACAACAAACTGGCAAATCATTATTCTTGACATTGCACTTGTGCAAGGGGGCGGTATGTTGAAGCGTCAACAGCTGATCTTCAACTAGCGCCCCCTAGCTTTTATACTGATTCGTTGTTAACAACATCGACCGATCGATTGGGGGTCAAATCGCAATGATGGTAACGCCATTACTGTGACATTTAATCAGTTTACGACTCACCCGCAACAATAAAGATGGCACACTGCCAAATATAATTAAAATTTAAAAAACATAGTTGTTTCTTTTATTATTTGCTATTTTTTTCAAGACTCACGGACTTGAACACAAATACTATACATTTAGAGATAAATGTTTATCAAAATGGAATCGGTTATTTAATCTTAGCCTAAGATATTTGTCCGGATTGTACTAATTTTTTAGTTCCTCTATGATTAAATCACCAAAGGTATACTGAATTCACTGAATAAACGTATTAAAATGTCGCTGACGTATAGAAGGTTGTTCCCCGCTCCTCCGTGTTCTTTCAAAGCAACAAGTATCACCACAAAAATTAGTGGGATGATGGCACAATATTACACGCTCTATCTCTCACTCTCTATATAGATGCCAATCATAATTGTTTTTGTGGGGAAAGATATGGGGAGGGGTAGTTACGAGGAGAAGTTCTTTCTTCTCTTCATCATTATTTTCCCTGGGGAAGTAAAACCCAAGTACTTGATGACGACAATAGTTTGACCACAATGCGAATAATAGTTAGTGTTGGCAACGACAATGCGCTTCTCAAACACACCACTCGCGCATACGAACTGACACATGGACACAGTCCAACCTGAGTTTCCAATCATTGAGAAATCAATTTCCTGTGCTGACCGCCACTTACGGTAAATTTGAGCGTTTGTGTGAGCACATAATTGAAATAACGTAAAACTATTTCCGAATTATGTTTGTCCAATACCAGAACTGACTGCAAATGTTTTTATTGGTTGATGGTTGGTCGGTCAGTTAGTTTGGTTGTCGGTAGTCAATGCCGAGCTGGATTCTCTAGGTGTTAGTTATTGTTATTATTATTATTGTCTGTACTATGTACAAAATAACCGTTTATATTTTTTATTTAATAACCTATGTTGTTTTTCCATTTCCTCTGTGTCGCTTAGGTTTGTGCCGAGGAGAAATGCCAAGAAGAGGTCGTTCTGCTGGCTCTAAACTATATGGATCGATTCCTGTCCACAAAGTCGGTGCGTAAGACGCATTTGCAAATTCTAGCCGCTGCCTGTCTACTGCTTGCCTCAAAACTGCGAGAACCCAGTTGTAGGGCCCTATCCGCCGAACTATTGGTCTTCTACACAGACAATAGCATCCACAAAGCCGATTTAATAGTAAGTATACACACACACACACATTTCTATACCTTTTGTATGTTCATACGTACGTTAAGTGGGGGGTTATACAAAATATGAACATTATTATTTGGTCTTTACTCTTTGAATGTAACAAATTGTTTCAGTTATACGAGAGAATAAATAAGAGTAAATTTCTCTTTTAAAGCGTAGCCGCGATTACATGACATTATTTCGATGCTCTGAGACGAATGACATTTACCTTTTTATCCTGCCACCTTACAGAGGAGGGTATACTTATATATAGGGTTTTCCAATAAGAATAATATGATTTCTTTGAAAATAAAACACACACTTGTTGTTAAGGAAATTCTGAAGTTTTTTTTATTTAATGTGAAGTACAATCTGTACAATTAAGTTCTAAATAAAACGTCATTCAAATGGGGTCGTGGAACTTCTTCTGCAGTATCAAATTCGATGAACCCAATTTTCGAGCACTTTTTCCACTAAATCAAGTCGTATGTCATGAATGGCACCTTCAATATTGACTTGTAAAGCTTGAAGAGAGTCTGGTTTATTTCAAAAGACCAATGACTTCAAATAACCCCACAACAATAGTGTAATTGTGTTAAATCACAACTTCTTGGAGGCCATTCAATATCACAATTTCTTGAAATAACCGAATCTCTAAACTTTTATCGCAACAATTCAATTGTTTCATTTGCTGTGTGGCACGTAGCCACAATCGGTCAATGGCAGAAAGATAGCTCTTAACGAGAGCTAAAATATTGCTCATGGGTATCAAGGTCGACTGGAAAGTGTTTTTGGATTTAAAAACAAGTAAGAAACCTTGAGTTCCAAAAAAATATTACTATAAAAGCATTGTACTGTACAAAATTTCAAGTATTTATATGCACTTGTATTAATTTTATAAGCTGTTAGCTTTTGGTGTAAAATGGTCCATTTGTGGAGGTACCAAAAGGGGCGTGCCAATTACGGCCACTTTTCTCTAGCCTTTAGGTACTATAAAAGCATTGGACTATAGGAAATTTGACCTTCTGTGGCGTGGATTGACCCCCGATTCACACCGCAAAACATCGTCCATATGGCGGATGAGCAGCGCCAAACATTCTTGAGAATTTGTTAAAAGATTTCGTTTGCGGTCGATTGTGAGTAAACGCGGCACCCATCATGCGAAGAAGCTTTCTCTTATCAAAATGATTTTTCAAAATTGAAACCATTGAGCCATGTGAGATGCTTATGGCTTCCACAATATCTAGCATTTTCATTCACCGTAACAGGCGTCCAAAACGTTCGACATCTTCCGTGCATGTTCGGCCACAACGAATTTCAGAATTTCCATAGTATTTATCAAGATTAAGCTTGGTTTGAGTTATGGGTTTTTGCACAAAAATTCTTATGGAGCACACGAAATTCAATTGTCCATTTTCATCTCAAATCACGCCGTAGTCTGATATCAATGAATGTCAAAGGTAAACAAAATGGCGTAGCTTGTTAAAATTTCGACAGCTGCCTCTTGACAGGAGCCGTCACGGTCTTATTGACCCACCCTCGTAAGTAAATTGTCCCCATTTTACGTATTCAATTTGAATATTAGAACGTATTTGGCGAAAAATCTTAAAAATTAGCTAAGTTTATTCGATACAACTAATTTATTCCTTTCAAATATATGTATAAATATACCCCTCTTAATATTCGCAATGTCATATACATATGTACATTATTGGTGGGCATAGTCCCTTAGGCCGGAGTTATGCGATGGACAAATATTGAATGTTTATTTCTCGCGATGTTTGTACATCTTCCTCGGCTGTGAATGTTCTGACAAACAAATGATTTTTGTTTGTAGTCGGATTGTTGTCATACAATGTTGCAGATGTCTTCTTTTTTCTTTTTGCAATGTTTGTCTTGCAACTTATTTCGGACGGTCTTTACGCCGCCTGGTCTGCAAACACAAGTAATTCATTTTAAATGGCACTGTCGCTTGCACGAGTGCAGGATGTTAATGCGGCAATAAGTAATTTTTAAATATAAATAATAAACAAAAACTAATCGCTTTTTATCACAAATTCCATATAATTATGAATTGCGGCAGAACTGAGTTGGATAATTTGTTTACCTGCAACCCAAAACAACAGAAAAAAATCGAAGCTCAAAATATCAACAATTGTAGCCAAACGCCACTTATAGTGCCATGTATTACGTATTTAATTAGCTTTTGATTAAAGTTTGCTGCAGGCTGTATAAAGACGGTGAACAATGTTATTTATTTTATAATAATGGACATTGTTAATCGCCCTATGTAACAAGTTACAAAACTCTTATCATTGGTCTTTGGTTTATTTGGGGTCATACAAAATGGTGTGAAAACCAGGTACAGTTTTTTTTTGTGTACATCAGATTCTGTTAATATGAAGTCGTGTAAAGTGTTTTGAATAAATGTCAATGTGTTACAGAACTGCGCTTTTAGATTGTTCCAATTGCATAACAATGTATTTCCTTTTTGCATAGACTTTTATAATTTATAAAAATAAATCCATCCCAAAATTGTAAATCGATATAAGTGTCACGTGTTTCTTTTGGTAAATCAAAAAAGTTGGATTATTTTACTCAAAAATAGTTTATGTGTTTATTTCATTGATTATGATTAATATTGTGTTTTAATAATAGTGTTTTCGTTACACCATATTTTTAAAGCATTATTAGTTCCCGATGAAGTTTGGTGCTTGTGTTCCTGTCTTAATCGAGTATGGTGTTGCCAGATTGGGTAAACTATATTTCGCAGCATAGCATCTCATTTTTGGAGAGATTGTTGTCAATTATTGTGAATTAACGGGAAGAAGAAGAGCAAAAATGGAAAATTATGTTAATATTTGTAAAATGAGTGTAAGCTATTGAACATAGAATAGTAAATTTATGTTTTATAAATACATTTCACGAATTTCTGGTCTGTTTCGCACCGTTCTTTCTTCGCAACTCATGACACCAATGCTACCAGATAGTGAAAATCCGCCACTTACTGCTTATGCGCCAGTTAGTGGAAGTCAGTTGTTTTCGTTGCAAAGTGCTAAACTGAAATCGCTAGCTTGTAACGAAAACTTGCTTATTATAAATATTATTATTTATATTCTAATTAGCGTTTAATTAAATGTTACGCATAGCATACAGAGACAATTGAAGCGTTGAAGCATGAAATCGAAGTTGCCATTGAAGAGATTAGACAATCGAAAATGTACTGACAAATTGGGCTGATCGGATGAGGTACTGCCGAGCCAGTCGGAACTTAATTCTGAGAATTGGGCGTGAAACTAGCCCCAAAAATAAGAACTTCTGTATCATTCGTTAGGCAAGTTGGCTCAATTAATAATTTAATGGCCATGCAATTTTTGTTGCTCAAGTGGATTTTTTTTACCTTTTTCTATATTTTTTTCTTGGTATACGGTACGGATTATCTCTTTGGTGTCTGAAGCAAAGTTGTAGATATTGATAGGATAAAAGAAATGCTTTTTTTCTCCTATTGTCAACTGAGACAGATTCTGAGATTATACCACCTTCTACCCTCCCATCCTTGAATTGTTAATATTTAAAAAATTACTAAATAATTCTTGAACAAACATAACAACAAAAACAAAACCCAAAATCAACATCATTAAGATATATTTTGTATTGTTTGCTAGTAGGTTTTGCGATGGCATGAGCCGTGAACCACAAATACCTCAGACATCAAAGCGAGGAAAGTCGGTTCAAATAAATACATATTTAGCGTTACTGGCATAGCATTGAGCCACAGCAGCATCAGAAGCGCGAAGAGCAAAGCAACGGTGCCACAAAAAGGTTTTGAATGTTCCTTAAAAAGTCCTTGAAAGCACAAAATGCGAATTCATTTCAATTTTGCTAAAAAGGGCAACAAAAATGCACCCAGCCAACAAAACAACAATCGATCGACATCATCGGATGGCAATCCCCGCCAGACAGCAGGCAATAATAATGGGCAGCAACGGCGACATCGTTCCAAAATGCACGATCAGCAATTTTAAACGATACTTTTTAAAATTGCTGCTCTCATTCGCTATAGGGTCGGTCGATCCGCCACCATCATCACCAATCGAGGATACCGCGGAATTGGATGTAATGCCGCATCTCTGAGCTTTTGTTGCAGTTGTTGTTTCATGATCTATAGGAATTTCAAAAGAGAAATAAAACCAAAACAACCAAACGATCCAACAAAACCAGGCAAATGCAACATCCAACACACACTGTCGTCGGCAGTTAAAGTTGAACGATTCTGTCTGCTGCAGTTCGGAATCTTGGACAGCAATGACAATGGCCACAAAAACATAGCTTTTAAATCAAAATTAAAAGTATTTCATGTAAAAGGCCAACAAAACCCCATGAAATGATCTGCTTCGATTTTTCCACCATTCCCAGCCTCTTTTTGTTGGTGTGCTGTCTTCTCTCCAAAAGATTGAGATTGTCCTGGCAGATAGGAGGTGGTTGTGGTGCACAGACACAGACGACAGTCAGGAGAATGTCGCCCATGATATAACTTTGCCATGCACAATTTCAAAGGAAATAGTTTCACGACGACAAGTAGCATGCAATGACCTTGTAATATCCCAGTGTTGTACGAGTAGAAGTGGTGCTTGGTAGTGGGAGGAGTGGTGGGTAGAGGGGGGGGATTTTGGACGGAGTGTGGACGGAAGTTCGGCATGAACGATAACATCGTAAATTTCTTGGAAGTTCTCTTAAATTAAGTACCTCTCCTACACGCAGGGCAATGGATAACAGCTACCTTAATGTCATTGTCATAGGGTGAAGTCTACAGTTCCGGTGTTTTCAAAAGGTTAAGGACTGTCCCGGCAGAACAAAATCGAGTGTCGTAAGATACATAAAGTAGAATTATAGATATGGTAACGCTAAACACTGTACATATGTGGGGACCAGGCGCAATGATCCCAGCACGACGATCATGCATTATCAGTTTTTTCATCGACTGGATGTTTGTATACCCTCACTTTAATGTTGTTGGAGTATGTATCATTTGATACGGCCAAAAGTGTAACACATCGAACGAGTGACGTAAGACCTTAAGTATGTTCGCGGAAATCCCTTTTAGGACATTTTACGTAAGTTGAGTAAAATATGCGATAATATTTATACACCACACCATGCTGTGGTATTGGGGATTATAAATTTCTTTTGTGGCAGATGTTTGCAACACCTTGAAATACTACAGCTAGACCCACCATAAAGTCAGAATCACTAGCTGAGTCAATTTAACCATGTCTCTCCGTCCGTCTGTCTATCTTAAGTTGTTCATTAAGCTCTGTTCGATCTGAGATTTGGCAATAAGGACTCTTTCGCACCTTATTGACTGGGTCAAAATCGGTTGAGATTTAGATATAGCCCTCATATATAGGGGTTTCTAATAGGGTCATAACAATTTCGTATCTTTATGTAACGCCCCCTCAAACATTTTTAATGATCTTTCTGTGTCAAAACGTTAGCCGAAGTCAATATTTTCATTATGGTTAAGTTTCCTTACGTCCAACGTTTGGGAATCATTAAACATTACTACCGTAACGAAGTTCTGAGCTTACTCCAATTTTCGGCCGTAATAATCGTCCCACCCGACAGGCTAGTGGATACATTTGAATTCAAATTTTGACTTTTGGATGTTCCAGCGCCAAAGAGACGCCGTACCGCTCGAAGCGACGTAAATATCGCAGCCGTAAGTGTATCCGTTCAAATGAGCAACATCAGTCGATTCCACATCGTTCTCTGGAATTGAGCATCTCTCAAACCACACTGTGGCGTATTTTGCGAAAAGATCTTGGCTTTTATCCTTATAAGATCAAACTGACTCGAGAACTAAAGCCTTTTGATCACTTGAAACGCCGAAATTTCTCCGATTAGGCTCTGGCGAAGTTAATGTAATATCCTTAACTTTTGGCGCTACAGATGGTGCATTTTACAACCAATTTTGAAACTTTGCAGGGTAGATTTTCTTCATCAACATTGCCGAATTTGAGGAAAATCGGTTCGGATTTTGATATAGCCCCAATAAATATGTATGTTTCTTCCGATTTAAACTATTATCGCTGCAGAAGCCGTATTTCACATTCAATCAGTTTGAAATTTATCAGGGTAGAGTTTCTTCATACATGGACCGACCCACATAGTTGGCTTGTGTGATCAGATGTTGTTGTAGTGCGCCTGGTGAGTTATTTTTAGCTTCATTAGAATTACTAATGCGATGAACAAATCAAGAAATTGGACACGGATTTATCCCACTTTAGGGACAGTCCTTAGACGCGTTTGCATTGTCTTCTTCGATTACCATGTGAATACAAAACTAAGGAATGCGAATATGACTAAAATTAAATATCCCTTCGAAAATCCCAGCCTTCCTGTGACTTGTGTGCTGGAGTTTAGATCACCATCATCAAACCAACTAAGCAAGCCACCGATCGTCCAACAACGATTGTCCTACCTACGCCTTCGTCTATCGCATGTTACGAAGCGCGGTTTACATTGCAATGCATCACACAAACATTCACGGGATACAATACGAGATGACAGCACACAAATCAAAACTTGGCCTCAGGAATGTTCTTCGTCCTCCTCATCCGCCTCGTTCATTCTCACAGGAACATCATCATTGTAGAACGAACGAATGAACGCACCACGGCGGAGGACAAAGCACAACGAACTCAAAGATTGAGCGGCCAACATGATGATGAGGAAGGAATGCAGAGTTGTGCTGAATGGAATGGAAATGAATATTATGTTGCATTCACCTCCCGCTGATGCGCGGCCAGGAGTGTGCCACACTCGAAGCAGCTTTGCTTTTAGTTGCCTCAATTCATTGCTTTGGTCGACGTATACGGACGATGCTGTCTGGTAAGCTCAGTTGAGCCTGGGAAACTAAACAAACGGACGCCGTGTCTGGCCTAAAAGGAATAGTTCAACAGACTTGCCTTATCATCGCGTCATGCTGCTGCTGTTGTTGTTGTTTACTCAGCAACCAAGAACCAATCACCATCCTTCCGACCACCGACCGACCGAAAATCTTTTGCTGTTGCGTCTGCCTATTTTAGGAGTTGCAACACATAGTCTGATCCACTCGTTTGCCCCCCTCTCCGTTTCAAATAAAAGTGGAAGTGAAAATAATTCTGTTCTCCACCGTGGATGTGTGAATGGGCCAGAATGCCTGGCTTCATACGGCGGTTAGTTGGCAATTCCCCAAGTCACTTTCAGTAAATGCGGCCAGAGGTGTCGAGACGTGTGGTTGTTTAGACACGATTATTCTGCTATGTGGACGAGAGTTGGGTACCTTCTTGCCAACCTCTCCGCAGCATCATCACTATCTCTAGCATTATCATGGTTGTTTGGCTGTTTACTCGCAGTCTCTTCACATCCTGGCAAATATCTGCAACAATTTATATATGTATAAGCTGTGGGCAAATGTTGCTTGGATCCCAGCAAAAAAGCGCTTACAAGGGCCACGGTGCGGATGAAAGATGCCGACTGGGTTAGTTTCATTGCCTAGTCATAGTTTTTAGAGTCCATGCGAGAGATAATGTCTGTCTGGTACAAAAGAATGCGGTTTAAGCAAAACAAGGGCATCGGAGAAGAATACTTCAAAAATATTCACTGATGCCGAGGGAAGTTCACCAAACATCCAGACATCGATTGTTGAGAATTTTAATTGTTTTTATTTAACCCAGGAACAAAGAAGTCCTTAAACGAATAGAAGATCAAATTCAAGGTTTTTGGTGACAGACGCAATAACCATTGAAACGGGGACCACAATCGATTATGCTTTTATTGACAATGCGTAGATATTACCAAATCGGACATCCACCCTCTAAAATTATACTGCATCAAACGCTTACTAACTCGAAATTCAAAAGATCAGGCGATAGCAAGTTATATTCTGGAGAAATAAAACAAGATTTGCAAAAATTATTAGAGCTAACAATCTTCTTATGGGAACTCTGCACCATTAAGAAAAGACTACGGTCGGGCGGGGCTAACTGTACTTATATAGTACCCGCCAACGAATTCACGAAGAATCATTATTACTATGCTCAGTTACATGTTAAATATAAATATATAATACCCGCCAACGAATGCACGGAGAATCATTATTACTATGCTCAGTTGCATGTTAAATAGAATACATTGCTAAATTCCAGAAACATAAAATGTGCGCTTCATAAGGGCCTTACTTACTTATTAAAAACATGGACCGATATACTCTATTCTAACTAGAGACTATTTATTACAATATGAAGTACAACGGTTTAAATTTCCGCATGATGGGTTAAAAAATGCTGCCCCTTGAACGCCAAGAAGTCTAATCGGAAGGGACCTTTATATGGGAGTTATACGAGTACAAAACCGTGGACCGATGTACCTCATTTTTACTAGAGACGATTAGGTCCAATATCAAGCGTAAATTCTTAAATTTCAGCCAGATCAATTGACAAATTTGTTCTCTAGAGTGTTATATGTGGGGGCTATATCAAAACGTGGATCTAGTCTAAGAAATGCCTCTGTATCAATCAAACGCTTCATAAATGCGACCTGCTCTTTGATCACAAGAATTCTATACCTATATAATAAACTATTGATCCGTCTTTTTATCCCCTCACCTTAGAGAGGAGGGTATATATCATTTGCTACGAACCAAAAGTGTAACACATCGAAGGAGTGACCTAAGACCCTAAGTATGTTTGGCGGATATCCGTTTTGGGTCATTTTAAGTCGAATGAGCATTGTCCGTCAGTCTCTCTGTCTGCTAGCTGGTGCGCACGATAACTCTCGAAAGGAGTAACCGATTAACTTCAAATTTGGTATGTGGTAGTATTTTCTTCTTCTGAAATATTGATTATTTAATAACTTATATACTACTTATTTGAATCCTCTGAAATTCAACACATAGTATTAGTTAATTAGTCACTATTACCTCGAGAAAAATGGACAAAGTGGCCGCGCCCCTTTTGGTACCTCCCACACAAATGGACAATTTTGAACCAAAAGTTAATAGCTTATAACTTCATTACCAGTGCATACAAAGTCTTGAAATTTCGTACAGTGTAATGCTTTTATAGAACCTAGAGTCCAGAGAAAAGTGACCGTTATTGGGACGCCCCTTTTTGTACCTCTCACACAAATTGGCCATAAAGCACGGTAGATGCCGAACGTTCTGAAAGCCTAGTTGAGGTTTCTACACCCGGAAAAATTTAAAAATTCACGATGTAGTGTTGACCGATTGTAGATTAAATGTTCTGGAGATTGTGGAATCCATAAGCATCTCACACGGCTCAGTGATCACTTGGGTATTTGAAAGCTTTCCGCAAGATGGGTGCCGCGTTTGCTAACAAATCGACCACAAACGCAATCGTGGGATAACTTCGCAGAAGTGTTTGGCGTTGTTTGACAGCAAAAAATACTAAACAGCAGTCAAAATGTGGGTGGATCCACCACAACGCAACACAGACTAAACAACAGTCAAAATGTGGGTTCCTCGGGGTGAGTCGGTGCCAAAGAAGGCCAATGTGGATTTGTCACCCAACCAAGTCATGCCCACCGTTTTTTAGGGATACCCGCGGTATAATCCACATCCCTCGCAATATGTGTACTTTTCGTTACTTTGAATTATTTGATTTTATAACTCCTCATAGTTATTGGTTTTTTCAAATAATCTGTAAGCCACTGTGTAATGGATCTACAAATGTCTCAAAAGATTAAACAAATGTAAAACAACAAACAACCTTTAGTAGAAACGAGCAATGAGCAACGAGCAAAGTGCTCTGCTACTTACCCGAATTTCGAAAACCACGCGGTCGTTCGTTGCTATTCAAACATCAACATATTATCGTTAGTGATTCAATTGTTTGTATTAGGAGACAAAGAGTAAAAGCGATTGCGCGTAGCATATGGAAGAGTTGTGATTGGGCTCTTTCCTCTTCATTGGACTCCGAAGACGAGTACGACGGCGACGACGACGACGATGAAAAAGAAGGGACAGGCAAGAAGTCATTCAGTCAGTCAGTCAGGCAGGCAGGCAGACAGACACATGCGTGTAAACTTGTCTAACAATTTTATTAATGGTTTTGCCTACCCACCGAAAGTCGACTGTTCGTTGGTTGGTTGGTTTGTCCGATCTGACTTGGCTGTCGTTCTCTGCTGCTCCGACTGATGTGATGTAGTTCTGTTTGTAATGTTCGAACATACCGTCATTCAGGGCTTAGAGATGATAGACGCATGAACGGTCAGACGGCGGGGTTTTGTTATTTTACCTTAGCTTAGGCTGCCTATTTCGGGGTTTTTATTTCTGCTTGAACTTGGCCTTGGGCAAGGTTCGAGGGGCCAACTGAATAAAACAGCTAGAAAATTTTAAGCCTACATTTAAGCTTGCGGCAAATTAATGAATAATTAGTTCGACATTTCATCCATCCCAACTGAATGGGTTGAAATATTTCTGGAAAATGTTGGTTTTACTTTTGGTTTTTGGTTATAAACAAGTTTTCTTATGGAAACTTGAATTAATTCTTTTCCATTTCCTTTCTCCGAATTAAAAAAAATATAAATAGATTGCATTGGAAGTCGCATGTGGCGTTTTCCTATTCCGTTACATGTTACATGTAACGGTTAATGTGTAACTTGCTTCCGCAAACAAAACCATGCATTGTCTACCTTTTCGGGACTTTAGAATCGAATGGGTTAGTGGCCAAACAAACTACTGCCTATCGTGTATGTAAATTTGAAATGGTTAATGAACTCCCTGCAGCCCTACCGAGCAGGTAGGGTAGGGTCAGACAGGTATGCGGTGAACATGTTGAACTGTCAAAACAAACCAGTGAAATCATAAGTTAAAAATTTGCTCTTTGCTGGAGCGAGTATATATTCATTCCATTATAATAATAATAATAAATTGATTTTTAATCGTTAACCATTCCCGCTCGTTTGCTTAGTCCGTCTCAACAATTGTTGAATGTTCAAATTGTTTTGGGGGATTTCATTAGTGTTTTTGTTATCATTCAGAACAATCGATCGAATCCGGAATCTTGCTGTGATCTTATTTTCTCGATTTCCCTTTGGAAGTGCCGCCGTCGTCTGACTTGGCAGAGTCGTGCAAATATTTAAGCATTCTTTTGATGCTGAAAAACTGAACTGCTGCTGTTGCTGCTGGACCATCATTAAAACGTGCGTTTTAACCCTTTTTGTTGGGGGGCTTTGTGCTTCGTGGGTCCGCTTCGGATATTTTTCTGGTAATTGTTGGAGTCGTTGAAAACGTTTTATGCTCCTTGTGCATCGACAGCTATTTGTTCGCATTGTAGTTAGTTCGTATTTCATATTCCCGTCTTCCTTCCTTCCTTCATGCCTACCTCTACGTTGTACTCGTATGTATGTCTTCTCATTACAAAATATGGCATAGCCGATAAGTAGCGAACGAGAGAGGTTGGACAGACTGACGGACGGACGGACGACCTTACTCCAAGAATTCGCATTTGTTTGTGTTTAATAAATTACAGTGTTTCCCACAACTTGATTGTGTATTGGTAGATGCTCATTGGATCCATACTTCCATCCATCCATTCATTGTTATTCATTAACTCAAATTGCTTGATTATGTATAACAAGAGTATGCGTGTAAATAAAGGTGACCATCGGTGGCCTGGGGTGGAATTCTCGTGGTCAAAAATAAAATTAATTTGAGTGTTCCAGAAGCCATTCTAGGTTAGTTTCTTTAACCATTAATTCCAAAATTAACTACTTTTTAAACAACCTTAAAGAAGTAAATGTACTCTTTTTTTTATAGTTTTTCAATCAACTTACTCTATTTTTCATGAAACTTGATTTATGAATATTTAATTATTAATAACATTATAAATTAAACTATTATTATAGTCAGTATTGCTGAAACTCTGCATGACTCGGTTGCAGATAATGCTGAACAGGCCAAACTACTAAGCCGTGCTATATCTCTCTCTTCCATTTGACACGTACGTGTGCCCTAATTGTAGATATAAATTATATTTGATCATTGAAATATCAATTTTACCAAATGACCAAGAACGACCATTGTATAAAGTTCACAGTTTGAAAAATCCCTTTAACGGGTGATCCAAGTAGAGATACTTTTTTCAATAGCCTTTTTTTGACAGATCACGTATGAGTCGTGTCATGTTATTTTTGTTAAGTATTGTTTGGCATTCCATCATAGAAAGACTTACGCCTGAACAACGTTTACGCGTGTCATTCGCCAGTTACCAGTGCAAATGCTCGAACGAGTCATCGAAAATTGGACTCAACGGATGGACCATCTGAGACGTAGCCGCGGCCAAAATTTGATAGACATAATCTTCAAAAAATAAATGCCAAAGAATGTTCTTTCAAATGATAATAAACATTCCCCATTCACTTTGAATTTTCTGTGTTTTTTTTCTTTAAAAAAGTAGGGATCCTCGAAATGGATCACGCTATATTCGTGGTTTTCTGGAATGACCGCCAATATAAAACCAGTTTGGAAAGTCTAAAGTCGGGCGGTGCCGACAATATGATACTTCATTATAATTCAAGTAAAGATTTCTCTGCCTCTGTAGCCAAATCGGACGTAACATATGTGTATACATAAGAAAATCTGAACCGATTTTTTTTTAAATTCGCCAAAGTTGGTCTTTATTTTAATAAACTCTGCTATCATAAATTTCAAAACAATTGAATATAAAATAAATCTTCTACATATAGGGCTAAAGGGCCAAATCGGACGAAACATATATATGGAAGTTATATCTAAATCTGAACCGATTTTCTTCAAACTGTACCATGCTATATTTCGAAACAATTGGATTAAAATAGAGCTACTATAGGGCTAAACGGTAAAATCGGACGAAACACATATATGGCTATATCTAAATCTGAACCGATTTTCTTTTTCAATGGGCTTCTTTCCAGGTACCAAAAACTCATAGCTAGAAAATTTTAGCACGATCGGAGTGAAATTGCGATATGTACTCAACGGACAAATTTATATAGCTAGTGATTTTGAGTCGATCGGTATACTTTAAGGTGGGTCTAGCTGTGGTATTTATAGGTGTTACAAACATCTGCCATGAAACAAACTTATAATACCCTGTACCACAGTGTGGTGTAGGGTATACAAATCTAAAGGTTCAGTATAAGCAAAAAACGTTTTCATTCGCAGTACATATTATTCTAGAGTTCATAAATAGGAGTGAAAAGATAGTCATGTATGGATCGTTAGCTAATGATTATCAGAATCTATATATGTAAATAGATCCAAAAATTACCGTTATGCGGGGAGCTAGAGGATTAAAATGTTCCTAGTAGACATATCCTATACATAAAATGTAAGGAACACAAGGTTTCCTATGCCGCTTCATCATAATAATGTGAAAAGGGGGGACAACAATAACACCCCTCTAAAATGACGTCAACTTTCAAAACTGCGACACACGTATATTCTTCTTGTACGCCTCTATTAGAACCCGTTGCCAGAACCTCGTTTTTTTTTCCAAAAAGTTTACTTTTGTTCCACAGTATAATTTATAATATAATTTATGGAATTACAGTTTGTATTTAATTTCATTCTAAACTATTCCTGGGAAAAAATGGTCAAAATGTTCTCATATCCCTCTTATACAGGATCATACCTATTATTTCAGTACAGTAGTAAAGAAATATTAAATGGCTTAGAAACATAGATAGTCTATGATATAGATATATATTAAAATGTAAACAGAATCATTATAATATGATAAATCAACGAGAATATATGTGCAAATCTGTATAGAAATCAGCAGTCATAAATAAGGATCTAATAACTATCCCTCCACAAGTGAAGGAATAACAATATGAAGAGGATAATTATTTTTATCTGTTTTAAACGTCGTCTGTTTTAAACAATATGGCCACTCTAATATCAATATTTCCATGCAGTGGTCGTTCGTTATTATGCAGCTGAATTGAGTGCAGAACATCGTCGTCATGTTTTAATACATATGTGTGAATAAAGTTGTATTAGAGGTGGGAAATAATTGAATATTCGGATAATTACACTTCAGTTGCTTATTATCGAAATACATTCTGTGGCATTATCACGGACATGTGCTCCTACATTTTGTCGAAGTTAAGCTCTTCATTTATTAATTCTAATAAAACGGGTTTTCCCCAATATGAAGTTATTAAATCACACGTCTCTGTCTTTGATTTAAGGTTACTTCGATCATCGATTACTTGTACAGTGAATCATTTTGTTGATCACTATAACTAATAATGATTTCGTTTCTAACAAATAATGTCACTACATCATGTTGCGACATTTTAAAAATTCCACCTGCACCTTCTGCTAATTTCGCAGTTTGCATGCGCACAATCGAACAAAAATTGTGCGGTGAGTAAAACCCATACCTACATTATTGTGCAGTCATTTGGTAGTGCATTAAGAATCTACGCTTTCATTTAGGTTTGTTTCTGAAATCTGTTTTTTGACGGTGCAACACTCCACACCGTGGACTGGGCTGAGTGTGGAAAATACGTTATTTTCGCATTTGCTGAGTGTAATAATTTTACAAACGAAATCAGAACCCGTTCATACAGCTGCACCATTTTTACAAACGATCTTAAAAATCTGGTTTTGGTGTAAAATGTAGAAAAAATTGTAAATCACAATAACTGATTTCAAATTCATCTGTCAGTGGCCATTCTTACGACTACCGATTATTAAGTAGTCGCTAAGTGTAACGAATATTCAATATAGTTTCACATCACTTGGACATTTGTAGTGAAGTTGTTAATAAATTCTACTCCGATTCGGCGGCGATTTCATTCGTGTTCAATTTTTTCTCGTTACGAGGCGTCCACCGCATCTTATTCGTGTGTTGCACATACACACTGACATACTGTTGACTGCCAGAACGGTTGATGATCAAATTCTTGGAACTACTTGTTATGTTCACTTTGGACATGGTACGGTGACCGATTGAAAATAAAAAGTAACAGCTACAAGAAGAAGAGTTTGCGTAGTTTAACAAAACTTCATACACACTTCTCTCCACTGTAATATGTACTGCTGCTGCTGCCGCTGCCGCTGCTGAAGTAGAAACGTGTGCCCCAGGGGCTGGGGGGAATGTAGTCATCAACCAGACAATCGTGCAGTCATTTACATAAATACGCTCTATTAATTTTTTATTCATATACACTGTGGGGCAATAGTATAGGTAAATTTCAGCAAAATTATACAGTAATGTAAAATAGAAAGGACAGCGGTTAAACATTTTTAAATGTATAAAGGAATCGATTTACGAAGGTTGGGTTAGGAAAACGTTACCTTAACGTCAACGTAGCGTAACGAATCAGCTGATCCAAACTGTCATATGAAAATCCCTGTAGACGATTAGCCAACGAAACCTAAAGCTATGTACACACCGTAGTCAGATTTTACAATTTTGTCAGCAAAATGTCAAAAAAAATGCAACCCTGTGAACTTACAACCGTGTATATATATGTGTCCTTTATTTATTTATTCATGCATTGCACATATGTAGTACATGTGAAAAAATAAAAAGTTTTCTTCAGGAACATAGGGCTTCAACTAGTTCTCTCCATGAGTCTCTGTTGGAAGCAAGAGGTTTGATCTTGTTCCATGATAAATTGACCCTTTGACATTCACTACGTGTTGTTCCCTGTCACGTTGTTTTTGGGCGGCCCGGTCTTCTATATCCTTGTGGATTCCATTCTATTGCAGTCTTTGATATCACTCCTTGGGACCTTCTCAATATATGCCCGATCCAAGACCATTTTCTACGAGTTATTTGCTTATCGACAGGTGTAGATAAGATAATCAATTGTTCATTTGTTAGCCAGGTTGCCAAAAGATGCGGAGGACTTGTCTCAAGCTCCGGTTTACAAACGTCTGCAATTTACGTTTCTGTTGTTGCGTGATGCCCCATGTGCTGCAACCGTATAAAAGTACAGACATAACACTGACATTAAATATTCTGATTTTTGTTGGACGGGAAATGCTACTAGACCGCCACACTTTATGTAGCGATTGGAAGGCTGCTCTAGCATTTTTTTATTCGCAAATTGATGTCGTCGTCAGTGCCCCCCTTTGTAGTTAACATGCTTCCTAAATAGCAGAATTTCTCGACATCTTTAATTTGTTCACCTTCCACATGAATGGGCTAGGATTCGTAGTTTTGAAGCCATAAGTCGTCATCGAGGTGGGAGGGTATTCATATAAACTTGTTGACGTTTCGGTAATAAGTTTGTTTTGGTGCTTCAGAGGAAACTTGTACCTCCTCCTACTCTCTGAGACACAGTTTAAGCCATTCAGGATACCCAAACCATTTCCCTCATCCTTTCTCAACCGGGCTTGGGCCCGGCTACGGCGGATTTAAACCGTGTGAACTTACAATTTTGGTCTTGCAACGTTGTCAGAAAAGTCATCGTCAGTACATTGTAAGATGTGCGGACGTAAGACAATTTTAAAATTTGATCAGGGCTGTACGCTTACTTGCACTTGCAAAAAGGTTACTAAAAGATAAAATAAAATATAAATATTATGACATACATAAGTGTAATAGTAAACTTAGTGAATGGACTTTGTGAACTATGTATGTTGACTTCTGTACTATAATGTATTTTCGACTTTGGACGTACTGACTTGGCCACAATTAACATTGCTGCTACGAAACTCGAACATTACATGACTTTCAAGGAATCATTTGTTCCTGTCACGAAACTTTTTCTCACAGTGTAGTTCAGCCTAATTCTTTTACGTAGTTACGTGACTTTCAACGAAACATTCATTTGTGCTACGAAACATTTTCTCTTAGTGTTGTACTGTTTTACTTCTTTAATTTCGCCAATTCCTTCGTTGAGTGTTAAATTAGTGTACGATTTCTTAGTGTGAGTATATTTCCACGTGTGTGTAAGTTTGTGTTTCCATCAGTGTACGGACGCTCTAGGCCTCATTGTGAATGGTATGCTGATCTTTGAAGCCGAAGCTGTGGTTGAAGCTTTGGCCTGATGATCATTTTTCGGAGTGCTGTGTGTGCTCCGCACATATTTATGCGCGGTGGGGCCCCAGCATCCACGTTTATTGCTTCTCTTGGGCATGTATGGACCGGAGTGCTGTGTGTGCTCCGCACATATTTATGCGCGGTGGGGCCCCAGCATCCACGTTTATTGCTTCTCTTGGGCATGTATGGACCGTGTGTTGGTTGGCTCGTTTGGTTGTTTCTTGCCTTCCCTTTTTTTTGGATGGTTTTCCAATGAATTTGTCGGCGTTTTAAGTCGTTTCCTTTAAAGAACAAGTAAATACGTTTACGAAATGTTAAATCTTTTTCTTTCCCCATTACCATCGACCAGAGCATCACCACACCAACATCATCATCATCATCGCCGTCTAGAGCAGGGCAGCAGCCAGTCGTCGGCCACGACGTCGTTGCCTGTCTGCATGTTTGCCAGCTCGCCTGCCTACCTAATGGATGCTTTAAGAAGAGCCTCACACTAAGTGGCGTTTAGATTGCTTTCGATTCGAGAAACTCGACAAAGTTCCGCTCCATGATACGCTCCGATTCCCCTCTTCTCGCGAACCCAACAAACGAATTCAAAATGCATTTGTACGGTTCTCGATTATTGGCGAAAATCGTTTCTTTTTATGGTCCACATCTTTGAATTTATAAAAATTTGTTGTCTGGATGTCTGGTTGTGCACTGCGATGTTATATTACATAAGTGAATATGTTGCATATGTAGGATTGTATGTACGTGTATGTATATACACATACATTCATATATCTATGTTTGTGAGGACTTCATCTTTAGTTTACATTTGAGATGATTTTATGTGAATCTGATTAAAATCAGTTTTGCAAAAGTGCCCCTTTCGGCGTGAATGGAAATGAAGTTTCCACAGTTATATGATTATAAAAGTCCCAATGTGGAATTTTAGCCAAATTATGAACATTAAAAAATATTAGTTAATTGAAAAGACCTAATTGGTTGACCCTAGTATACGAGTATATGTGTAGGAAGAAGTCAATACTAGAGTCGACACTGAGAAGAAGACTTCAGTGGTAAACTATAGCATAGAATCAGTAGTCGATTCTAGTATAGAGGATAACCTCAGTATTCGACTATTACATGGAGGGAGACGTCAGTTGTCAATTATGATATGGAGGGAGACGTCAGTTGCAACTTCAGTGGTCGACCCTAGTATAGTAGAAGACCTCAGGTATCGACCCTAATATAACAATGATATAGAGGAAAACCTCAGTCGTCGGCTTTAGTATAGATGAAGATCTCAGAGGTCGTCTATAGTATATGGGACGATCACAGTGGGTGACTCCAGTATACAGGAAGACCTCAGTGGTCGACTCTAGTATATGTGTGGGAAGACCTCAGTGTGGACTCTAGAATTTAAGAAGTCTTCAGTGCCGATTCTAGTATCAGATAAGACATCATTGGTCGACTATAGTTTGAAGAAGATCTAAGTAGTCGATTATAGTATAGAGGATTACCTCAGTAGTCAACTCTAATATGGAAGAAGACGTCAGTGGCCAGCTATGGTATAGAGGGAGACCTCAGTGGTCGACTCTAGTATAGAGGGAGCCCTCAGTGGTCGACTTAATGGTCGAGGCAACTTCGGAAGTTTATAGAGGAGGGAACATCTGAATAGCCGCAACTAAAGTTGCCTCGTGTGAATCGGGATTTACAATATCGAAAAGAAACTAACTCCTGAGTTGCGAATTTTAAATTAGAACAGAAATATGTTACAGATCTATCAATTCAAGTGAATGCGAATTTTGAATTCGAACAGAAATATATTACAGATCTATCAATCCAAGTGAAACCCTTTGGTGCTTCAATTCGACTTGTTCCATGTCTTCGGAATGCTGTTGGTCGGTTGGTCCGCCCTTGTTGTTGTTGTTACTGTTTTTCACTTTTTTCCTTTTTCGTTTAGTGTTGCATGCTGCATGTATCCCACACAACTTGTGTGAGGTCCTTTGCTGCATGAATGGATTTTGTTTTGGTATTTCAATGAAATTCCATTTCATTATTTTTCTTGTCATGGAATGGTGGAGGGATTCTGTTACAAAACTACATGGATCGCATACAGATTGCGAAAAATTCCTGCGAAATGTAAAAATGAATTGTTGGTTTGTTTTTAGTAGTTCGCAATGCTCGTTTCTACTCCAAAGGAAGCCCAAACGTACTACATATATGTACAGAGAGGTTAGCAAAACAACTAGAATAACTTTAGAATCCTAGGGAGTTAAAATCCAAATTTCGTTGGTTGCTGATTTGTCCTTCAACTGCTGAAATGCTCGTTGAAATGAAAGATGAAAGAAAATGATGAATATGCATCATGTGTAAGTCCGCCCGTTCCTCCGTCTGTCCTTCCATGAGGCTGAACATGCATATTTCGTGTCTCAATCAAGAGTCGTCTACATTGCGCCACCACAATCCTTCATGGGTCTGTCGCTGCCATTTGTGGTCGGTCTGCCTCTCTGTCTGTCTGTCTTTCAGTGCGCCCGTCCGTCCGTACTCCGTCTGTCTGTGGGTCTTCTGTTGATCACCACATGTATGGTGGTTGTTTTATAGCTTCTGCGGTGGTTGTTTGAGTCTGCCTGAATTAAGATTTACTCACTTTGTATTCTTCCTCATCTTAGGCTCTGTCACAGTCTCAATCTGCAGAATATACATTTGTACATACGAGTATTTATTATGATGCCTTCATAGTTTCCACATCCTGTGTCTGACTCTCTGTATGTCTGTCCGGATATCTGAAATTGGCAAACAGTCGTCTCGGAAGACAATTTGCAGCGTTAATCACATTCATCCAAGCATTCACTTGCCGCGACTTCTGCACTTCATTCGGCATTATTATCAGTCATATATTTATACATTCGTACATGTGGCGGTTGTCATATCTTTTTAATGTCCTATGATCCGAAATTCTCACACTCAACTGACAGAAGATTGCTGCCGCAGACCTTGACAACCAATTGGGATTAGTCAGTTTTCCCTCTCGCTCTGTCTCTGCTCCTTGTGGTCCCGGCATTCCAATTCATTCATTGTTTCCATTTCATAGTTATGTACACAACACTCTACACATCATTGTTAAAGGGAAACTTTTCAATTAGATTTTATTCGTGGACTTTGATCAAATGTCTTCCAAGCTGAGTTATTAATTTGTAATCTCAGGGTATATAAGAGTTTTTTTTATCTTAAAAAACATAAGAAAATTAATTTAATTAATATTGTATCTTGCTGCACAAAAATGGCTGCAGAGCTTCAAGCGGTCGACACATTTTTAAAGATTTGGTCCAATATGTACGAAGTTATATCGGCAACAGCATCTCGAGCTCGTTCAAAGCGGTTGGCTTGTTACCGTAGACTATTTAAAGGATTTCCAATTTAATTTTAACAGTAACCGTGACTCAAACTGTCACTAATTGAAAGATGACATGTAAAAACTACAACAACAAAAATTGAGCTGTTAGAGATGTGAAGAATCGAATTCATGTACGTCACTCAAGAACAACTAAGAATATTCCTGTTGTAGCCCATAGCGTTGAGGAAAACCCAGGTTTGTCAACTTGGTCATTCCACCGTGTTTTGCATAAAGACATAAATAAGTCTTAAGGCTTTTAAAGTCCAGTTAACACAATATCTCAAGTCTACCGAACATCAACAACGTTCTCTGTGCTACAGGACCACAGGACCACCACACTGTGCTAAGTTTGTTTCATGGCAGATGTTTGCAACATCTAGAAATAATACAGTTAGACCCACCTTAAAGTATACCGATCGACTCAGAATCACTAGCTGAGGCGATTTAACCATGTATGTCCATCCGTCTGTCAACCTAATAGTGTTCATTGAGTACAGGTCGTAATTTCACTCCGATCGTGTAGAAATTTTGTAGTTAGGAGTCTGTCGCACCTAAAAAACCCCTATTGAAATTGGTTGAAATCGGTTCAGATTTACATCTAGCTCCCATGTATATGTTTCGTTCGCTTTGGCCCTTTAGCCCTATATTTACATCCAATTGTTTTGAAATTTAGCATGATAGAGTTTCTTGGTCAATGGACCAACCAATAGCCGAATTTGAAAAAAACGGTTAATATTTAGTTTAGATCCCATATATATGTATGTTTCGTCCGATATGGAGAAATGTAAAATTTAACATGGTAGAGTTTATTGATCTATGGACCAACATTGCTGAATGTGATGAAATTCGGTTCAGATTTAGATAAAGCTGCCATATGAATGTTTCGTCCGATCTGGCTACATAGGCAGAGATGTACCGAATGTAAATTGTGTAAACTAATTTTAGTTGTTATACAATCTTACTAGAGTGGTGTAGGGTAGCATATAGTAGACACCGCCCGACTTTTTCTTTAAATATCAAATATCAAATATTGGAAGACCCGCTATCTGACGTAGCCCCAGGAAAAATAATCGCTACTTAAAGTAAACAAACACTCGAACTGCATAACTCTTAGGGAAATTTTCTTTATCTATAAGAAATGATTTATATGTATATGCGGCGAGTTCTACACATAACTTGTTAGGTTAGGAAAGGATAGCTTTGTAGGTAGGCATGTTATGCGCAGCATGTTTATGATGTAAACAATTAAGATTATAGAAATTCGGTATTTTAAAGTTGTTGATAAGTAGCTTTTTTGGGCATTAGTAGTAACCGATATTTCCCTGCCACCAGATAATACCAAAAATATAACCTCCAAGAGACATGTTCACTTCGCTGGCATTGATGCTGGTGGTGGGAGCATATACAAACTGATGTCCCACATGTGTTGACAACGATACAATACTGGTCTCGTCCAGGGTTAGGATCAAAATCAACAGCACAACCACATAGCTATGTGAAAATAAAAATATAAACCCCATCATCAAGAGAATTGCAACACAAAAAGCCCTTCTTCGGACTCCTCGGCATAATAAAATCCTAAATGAGTCTTTACATCCAGACTATTTAGGAGCGGTGGTTTTGGCTGCTGGCAATGGCGTGAAGTGGAGAGGAGTGGAGTGGAGTATTCGGGATATTCATTCATAAATTTGTTCCAAAACAAAGTAACGACAGCGAATAGAAGTGAAAACGAAAAACTCTCGAACACACATGTTTTGGACGTTTAAGAATTCAAAGCACGTCACATGGCTGGTAGATGTCTCCGGTGCCCGTTGTTCTATGAGAGTGCGTCGTCGTTCCTTTTCGGTGACGATGTCGATGACGGCAACGACGACGACTACGGCGAATTCATACCGCGCTTGCCTTGAACTAAACATGCAAATAGTCTGCCAGTAGACTAGTCTGGATTAAAGTCTCTGAGTTATGTGCCAAGCCATTCAGGATTGCCACTCTGTGGGAATGTTCGTTCATTCGCTGATGGCAAACATAAATGCAGTTCTTGGCTTCGGTTCGCAGCTCGTCTTGGCCAGGAAACACGTTTGCTCATTGCAGCTCGCTGAAATAGTTTGGACGATGTGGCGATATGTTTCTACATTTTAACAGCTTTTTTAGGAAACACCGCCGAATGCTTCTCCGCCTATGATTTTACGTCCTCCGACTTCGCGAAATATGATGTTTTATAGTTTATTACCATTTTTATGGCAAATAAATCTCATGCGAAATACCATGGACTCTTTCCCCTCGCCCGCACCACGGGCAACGGCGATCGGAGAACCACCTCGCGATGGTTCTTTGTAATGCTAACAATGTGCGAATCATTACAAGTCCGCTCATAATGTTAACGATGTATGCGCGAGACCCCATGGAAATGACGATGAGATGACGAGGATAATGCTGACAGTCGTTTTTGGCATGTGTTTAAAAATTCTAGCAAACATTCAGAGGAGATTAGTTTGTTGGTTGGTTTGTTTGTGCCGTTGCCTGGGAAGGACCTGCCTGGTATGAGTAGATGTTATTGTGCTTCAGTGCATACATAATGGACGTGCAAACTCTTACGTGCCTCTGCTCAGATATCCATTTGAGAAGAATATGATTTCATTTCCGGTTTCAGAAGAATTCATAGAATTGTCAATAAAAATGATTGGAATTGTTTTATCTAATTTGCCTTAAGTGCTTATTAATTAGATAAGACAAAATGAGTGTTTAATTTAATTTACCTATATCCGGTTTTATTTTAATTATTAAAATTAAATTTTTATTTCCCTACTCTGTGATCGTCCACCTAATTTTGAATCACGTTAATTGAGCACGTGGTATGGGCCACATGGGTGTATGATGATTGGTATTAGACGTTACCAAAACTATCATCCATTGAAAGGTGTTTTCTTTTATAGTCCCCGTCCACCCATCACCTGCCATGGTGGAATTTTCCTTTGATTTATTCGCCCCATTCGGCCACAAACTCATTGTGACTAATCCCAACTCAAATACTCGCAAATACTAGCAAATACTGAAAATGTGTTGAGCTTATCATTAAATTTTTAACCGAAGACAAAAGAATACCTGTTGAGGAATTGCAATGTGACTTAACTGCTTAATAGTTCAAAATGATGTACGCTAATGTTCGACTGTTTTTTTAGTTTTTTAGATGGTAGAACTTACAGTGCACATCGTCGTACGGTGCGTACTAAAGAGAATGCGGTTGCCGTAGCCGAGAGTGTCGTTTACTAGCATACCAGTCTCATGAGCTTTTTGCACAAATTTGCATACAAGAGGCGCGATGGGAGCCTTATTTTGGCAGAACCTTCTACAACAAATGGCTTATTTGGACCGCCGTGCATGAATTATGCACACGAGGTGTTGATATACTTTCATCCCCGTATGTGCACGAATTATGCACATATGTACGTAATTGATTTTCGCTGAGTGTATTATTGTTCGCCCTGTGTTCTGCCAATATCAGACAAGCTTTTGCACTATACTCTCTCCCAGATTGAGAGCACTTTTCAGCAGAAATATCACAAAGTTCTGGAATATCACCCATTATCCTGGTGCTAGTTTTGCACATTCGCTTTCAAGGTCCAATTTAATGCATACGACCATCCGCTTCATTATCGTTTCTCAGGGCCTTAGAGCAGCTCATGTTAACAAGAAAAACTGCCACATCCGGGGATAGGGAAACTCGCACGCGATCGTCAAGAAGCCAATGCATACGCAGACAACGGCAGCTTGGTGCGGATTTTTAGAGCGGTGGCATAATCGTCCCATTTTTCTTTGAAAATGCAGCTAGAAACGCCATTTCGGTTAAAGGTGAACGCTACAGAGGACAAACCGCATTACACTATCAATCTTTTGCGCGCCTAGTTCGGTAATAGTATTATCAGCCGATGTCAATTGGCCATCTCGAAGCTGGACCATGAAGGACCGATATTATGAACAATGTATTAACGTTTTAGCCCCTTAATGCGAATATCGAGCGAGTCGTTTGTAAGATATTGCCAGGAAGACCAAGTTCTCCCAAATTTTTTTGGCAGAATGCAAGAAGTGCGAAGCAAGGTGTCGAAAATCAGCAACAAACTTTATTTGATGGAAGGTTCTCACTACAATTCGAACAATGCGAATATCGTCTAAGGAGAGTTGTGGGAGGGTGTAGCGTTGAAAGTCTCTCTGTACAATTCGTTATATGCGTATATCATCCAATGAGAGTTGTAGGAGATAACTATTGCTGGTAGTCTCTCAGAACAATCCGTGCTATGGTAATATCGTTCAAGGAGATTTGTAGGGCAGGTACAAAGCCCGATTACCCCCTACGATCCGTACAATGCGAATATCGTCCAAGGAGAGTTGGCCGCAGAGACTCCTCTTGCGTCATCCCACATGGGTTATCAACCAACGATGGGACTGTAGAACAAGCTATGGAAGTTCTGCGATAATATTGCGAAATTTAACACTGGTCCTGTCCGTTCAGATTCAGATGATTTAATTGGTCTACAGCAACATTTTACTGAGGAAAATTTTTTCATCAAAGATACCAATTACAAATATTCACGGTTTCAATGATTTTATAACAGATCATGCGCATGCACATTTTTAATAACTATGTATAAGTAATATGTAAGGTAAGTCTTTTGACATTTCAGCTGATGTTATGTACTTAACACTTTACATTAGTACTTTTATTAGATACTACATATGTACATTCCACTACAATCCCCTCCCGTGTGTCTGACCAAATTCGAAGAAACCGTGACTGATGGAAAAATAATTTTACAACGTGTTGTTTTTATATTTTTATTTCTATTTACTTGTGGAATATAAAGCTTAAATTATTATGGAAAAATAGTAGTACTATGAAAACTATCTGTTGTTAGACAACATTAATTTGTAAAAAAAAAAATTACTTCCTTTTGAATAATATAATTATAAAATGCCTTCAATTAAAGTGCTTATTATAAATTCTCTTGAAAACCTTGAATACTATTGCAAATGAAACAGCAACAATCTAATAATGTCCAGAATATCCAGAAATGCAATTGCTTAATTAAATTATTTAATTATAAATTTGAAACCAAAAAAAGAGAAAGAGCCAACATGTAACACAACAATCCCAAAATATAAAATATCGAGGGATTGTCCTATGTTTATTTTTAATATTTTTCAGAGACTTAAGCTTTCACACACATTACTGTACCCTTTTCGATTTTCCAGCAAACTGTGTATGGCAAAAATTTAAAAAAACTGGATACAAAACCTTTCGAAATTCATTTGTATTTTGTACTTATAGCCGTTACAACGTTATTATCGATTTACAATGGCGTCTAAGCCATACTTTACTGACACTTTCCACTTTCTTCTTTCTAATTTTCATCTTCTCCAAATATTTATTACTTTTGCAGTCATTGGTGCAATTTCCTTCTAATGCTTACATAATTATTAGAATTTATTTATACCCATTTGGTTTTGTTCTATTCCATAGCCTCATATCGGTATCTCAAAAATGTGGCAGTGTGTGACGTGTATTTACGACGCCACATAATTGCAAATAGTTGTACTTTTTCAAGTATTCGCAAAAGCTCTCCAAGGTTAACATACAAATCATTTGCTTTGTTGTGTTTTTTTTTTCTTTTTCGATGATTACCTTCGTGGCGCTACAATTCGCCGGTAAAACTTGTTAGTTAATAGATGTTTGTTTTTTATATTCTTAAATGTCTCAAACTGGTAGAACCAAACGATCCACATACATATATGGTTATCGGGAATTACCGATATCCACATATCCGATGATTCACTATCTACTGTTCCATATACGTATGACACTTCTAGGTTTACCAGAATTTTGTAATTCTTTAAGCAATTAACTGCGAACTCTTAGTATCAAATGTACTTTGCATCTCTTAAACAGGTTTTAAGATAAGCGATTATTCTAGAGAACCACAGAAATATCAGAGAAAGTAGTCACAAATTAAATGTTATGATCTTTACCCAGCCAAATCTTGGTAAGTCCATGTCATTACCACTTGCATTACCTAGTAATGACAGCTTAGTACCCTCTGCATTACATTTAGTCAACAAATAATGGAAACCCACCTCCCGGATATGAAATGAAATTTTTCACTCTTGTACTTTCTCACCACATTCCACCACAGATTGTGGTGAACAACCAACAGCAACACGGAAATAACCACTACCACACAACACATTCATAAAACTATTACTTAAGATGAGTACATATAGACGATTGCCAGATCGGCAAACGTTATCAACCCTGTTAAAGTGCTGCAAATATACGGACAATGACAGATTGTTACGCAAAGCTGAATTGACAGTTCAGACGATAGCATGAAAACATTACAATTTCATATATTTACAATATATTTTGTAAATATTTATATGCAGAATTGCCAATAAATATACATTATAGACAGTGTTGCAAATAAAATGTTTTTCTGGCAATGGCGCCGTTGTCACATGCAGAAACTTCGCACATATAACAATCTGCAAATTATCTCGCAATGACTTCTGCTAACGTTGCAAAACAAAAATTGTATGTTCTCACGGTTGTAAATTCACAGGGTTGCATTTTTCCGCCATTTTTCTGGCAATGTTGTCCGATCTGCAAATCGTGTGTACGTACCTTTACGCTCACGCTTTCATTCGAATTAATCGTAAACGTGGGGGTTAGTGGTTGTTTTTCAGCTTCTGGTATGCTTCACTCAAATCGCAAAAAATTATTTGTTACAAGTATTGAAAGTCAGCACCCTAACGATGAAAACAATGCCCATTTCAAATAATCTATGGATAACACAGTACAGCATTTTTCAGCAGATTGATTTGGGACTCAACTCTGAGAATTGGACGTGAAAGTAGCCCCAAAATAAGAACTTCTGCATCATTCGTTTAGTAATTTAAAGGCCATTAAATTTTTTTGTTCAGGGTGGATTTTTAGCACTTTTTCTATATTTTTTTTCGGTATACCGTACAGAATATCTATTTTGGGTCTGAAGCAAAGTTGTAGACATTGAATAGACGCAAAAAATGCAAATGGAACAGCCTACCCGAAAAAAGTGCATCCAGTGCCTTAAAAATCGCAAAAATGTTCTGTTCTGTTTTAGTTTTCAGTTTTATACGTATGTATACGCATTTTTCAATATTTTAGAAAGTAAATTTATATTATAATTTTATGGTCCAGGGAAAAGCCGGGTTACAAAGACCATGTGACTAGATTTTTGCAGCTACAGGCCATAGCCTCTGGTGGGAATCGAACTCACGACCCCCAAACTCATAGGCGAACACGCTACTCATCTACTGGGGCGCTCTACTGACAGATATTTTATGACGTTGTGGGCATTTTTGCGATTTTTAAAAGCACTGGATGTACTTTTAGCGGGTTGATTTGTTCCGCATTTTTTTCTCTTATTCAATATCCACAACATTGCTTTAGACACAAAAGAGAAATTCCGTATGGTATACCGAGGAAAAAATATAGAAATGAGCAAAAAATCAACCTTGAGCAAAAAAATTCGTATGGCCATTAAATTATTAAAAAAAATAAAATTAAAAAAAATTCAGGCTGAGATCAAAGATGGGCCATGTTGGTCCACTCCTCAAGTATGTCCCCCGCAAAGGGTCAACATTTAGTGAAATATTAACTATTTAATAACTTCTATACTACTTATCAGAATCTTTCACAATTCCACGCATAATATAAGTTTCATGGTCGCCTTAAGTAAAGTGGGCGATGTTGCCACGCCACTTGTGGTACTTCCATACCAATAGACCGTTTTGCATAAAAAATTAAACGGTTATAACTTCGATTCCTACGCATAAAAACGCTTGAAATTGTGTAAAGTATAATGATTTCAGAGTACCCATTGTCTATTGAAAAGACAGGGCGTTATTGCCACGCCCGTTTTGGTATCTTCCATACAAATGGAAATTTTTCCAAAAAAAACTTAACCGCTTATAACTTCGATTCCTTCGCATACAAACACTTCACATTATGTACAGTATAATGCTTCTAGTGTAGCCATTGTCTATTGAAAAATAGGCGTTATTGCCACGCCCCTTTTGGTATGAAAATGGACCATTTTGTACCAAAAGTTAACGGATAATAACTTTTATTTCGGTCCATAGTCTCGGTGAAAAATTGACGTTATTATCACATCCCTTTTGGCACCTCCCATGCAAATGGACTATTTTGCTCAAAAAGTTATCTAACGATTTATAACTTTAATTCCTGTCGTTACAAATACTTGCAATTTTGTGGAGTGTAATGCTTTTATAGTACCTACACTGAAAAATTTTTTTTCATAAAATTGAAGAAATGCGACAAAGACGTCATTAGTTTTTAAAATAATTACATTTTGTACTTAAAATATAGATAATTTCAATAATATTAAGTAATTTACTTAATTTTAAGTAAATTTTCTTAATTTTAAGTAAAAAATTTACTTATTTTGAAGACTAAGGACGTCTTTGGAGCATTTCCTTAATTTTATGACAAATTTTTTTTCAGTGTACAGTCCCGTAAAAAATTGGTGTTATTGCCAACCTCTTTTGGTACCTCCCATGAAAATTTACCTTTTTGCACAAAAAGTGAACCGATTATAACTTCGATTCCTGCGCATACCAACACTTGAAATTCTGTACAGTATAATGCTTTAAGAGTATTAGTCTATTGGAAAAAATGGACGTTATTGTCACGCCCTTTTTAGTACCTCCCAAACAAAATGGCCAAAATAACGTATAAATAAACAATTTTTGTGTTTTGGTTTCATAAAATAGTATGCCTTCATCTACACAAACAAAGTTTTTAGGTCTCCGATAAAAAATTGTTGCGTAGTTTTGAGTATCACAGATCGTCTTGGGCGTTGTGCACCTAAATGACTGACACAAATTGTCGACTTGGCCGCAGGCAATTGAAGGCCTATGCCTGTGCGTACTCTTAATCGGACAATTTTCACAGCGAGCAAAGAAACAAGTGGTGGTGATGATGTGATATGTGATGGTTCTGTTAAGTTGGCTCTTTGGTTGTTGGTTATAATCAAACCAACAACACTCCATTCCACCATTGTTTTGAGGTACGAGTAGTATTAACTGTAATACACGTATGCACATACTACATACGAGCAAGTACACACATATTTCACCTTACAAGTGGTATACGACATGCCAGTTGCGAGTTTTATATTTATTATCTATATGTCGGTCGGTCGGTGCGTCGGTGCGTCCTTACGTCCGTCCGTCCAAGCCAATTGCTTTGCTTGTCTTGTCATTCGGTTACATATTTTCTTTTGTAGTTTCATTATCAGTGGCGCTTTGTAACTTTGTTTGAAAAATGAAACAAAAGTCAACAGAAAAGTAAATAAATTCAAATAAAACTATCGACGATTATGAAAATGTTAGTTTTTTTCTCTATGTTTGTTCGTTTGTAATTTAACGCCGCTAAAGCATGTGATTCGTAATGGCTCAAAAATCTCTTTGAATTTCACAATAAAATGCGAATTAGGATTGAAATGCAGAGAATAACAGTTTTCATTCTTGTTTTAATTTAAATTTTGTTTTTTTTTTCTTCTTTTTTAGTACGTCCCTGAATACCCCCTTTGAAATAGAGTGGGTTTAAAAGAAAATTATAACTATCTAGAATATAGGTGGGTTTGTTAAATAAAGCATGTGGCCGTAAACACCACCCGTGAAAAAGGTCTACACATTTTATTCCTAAATTTTATAGCTTTACTCCAAAAATAGGGGACATTTTACGACACATTTTTTCGGCCTACAATGAACGCTTTTTTATCTGCCAATAAAAATGTGTAATTGTAAAAGAAAGTAGGTTGTCTCTCTGACCCCTTACTTCCTCATAGAAACAAAAAGAAAAGAAGAACAAAATAAAAACAATTTTCCAATGTTAAAGTTCAACCCTGAAATTATCCACAATTTATGTTAATTTGTTTTTGTGGACTCTATCGTGTAAAATGTATAGCCCAGAAGTTTATTGGGGTATATCAACAAGTTTTGCTATTTCCTAGAATGAAATGCGGAAAATCTTTAGACCATTATTTATTAAGTGTGTTTTCGTTAACTTCTACGGAGAGCTTAGGGATTTTAAGCAATATTAGTTATCGATAGAGATCCCCGCTTGCATTCCAGAATAATATAATAACTTCTGACAGTATGGCAACTCATTTTTGGAGTAAGTTGTAAATTATTTGTGAATTAAAGAGAAGATCAAAATGATCGCAATTATTAATCCTAGAATGGTAAATATTATTTGTGTATATCCGTAGGTACATCTAGTGGTTTCTTTTTAATTTTTGCGAATTGGCGCTCTTAGACTTTTTGTTTGGTATTTCAACTTATTCATTTAAATTAAATAATAATAATATGTTTATTGGTATTATGCATTGCTCTGAAAATGTGAAATATTAATTTTCAACTGAAATTTTGTTACAAACCTTAACGATAGCATTAGTTTAAAAAATTTTTGTCGAATGGCTGTGCATGACGTTTTCTGGTGTAATTAGGTGCCCAAACACGAAAAAAGTATTTAAAAAATTTGTATGGTTTAAGTTCTTTTTATTTTAAATTCCAATTTTCATAGAAAGTACCTTTAGTATTTGGACCATATTTTTTGAATTATAAGCCCAATAGAGCTGAGATATGCCTTTAAGGAAGTTGTGAGGGTTACAACTATTGGAAATATCCCTTCCACATAGAAACAGTTTTTTAGTAAGGACTGCGCACGAAAAAATGATGCATGATTTTAGCCTTATAACTTTTTTCCTATTCCATTTTTAACCCTCCGTTAGGCACATGTTTCAATAGTCATATACGTGCCTCATGAGTCTGGCCCGACCAATAGACACTTTCATGTATTTGTATGAAAATATCGGGGTTTTGGTGGTTTAATGAAATGTATTTAAAGAAAATATTGGTATACAATTTACATTTGGTTTTGACTTCAGTTGTTTTTCTATGTATTAAGGTTCGTAGAATGTGAAAAATTTATCAAAATTGTTTGTTTAATGTTACTGATATTTAAAAAAAAAATTATTTGATAACGCTTAGATTCGAAATCGGATATATATTTATATATATATGCGGTGCTATATACAAATCTGGACTGATTTCTTGATATTTGACGGCGGTTTTTTTGGTTCAACAAACTGTTATCTGTAAAATTTTATAAGGGTCTGTTGAGAAGTGAGGACTTTATGGCGTTTATTAACCGAACCGATTATCTTCAAATTCGGAATCCTTTAAAATTCCAAAATGATTGGAAGAAAAATATAGCTGCTGTAGTGTTAAGCGGCTAAATCGGAAGGACCATATATCAATACCTCCATTCTAAAACATGCTAACTCGACTGTGCATGTTCTTAGGGAGATTGCATTTTTAATATCTGAATATTCCAATTTATATTCAGTCAGAATTTGGTGTATATCCGTTAACCCAATCAAAAATTATTCACAAAACAGAATAGTTCGTTCGATTTGCATTCCACACAAATTTAAAAAATTCATCAGACTTTGGTCGCCTCTCTTGAAAAACTACCTTTTTGGACTTAGCACTGTTTATTATAGAGGTATCGATATATGGGGTATATACCTATATCTGATATAACCTCCAAGGTGGGTTTAGCTCCAAAATTTTAGGGTGTTACAAACATCTGGGCAACAAGAACTTATAGTACCCTTTACCACAGAGTCATGTAGTTTATAATGACCGATAGAAACAAAAAAGCATATGTGCATGAGGGTGTATTTAAAAAACACACTCTCATAACAGGTACAGCTATGTGTAAGAACAATATTGAGAATACACAAATGGCAATTTAAATAGAAAGTTATCAATTACATGAACATAAAATAATACAAGTGTACAAACTTTCGTATAAAGTCAGTATGGGTCTAGCCAGACTCATGAGGCACGTAAACGATGTGTACCTCACAAAATCCTTACAATTTTATTTGAAAGTTCCTTATCATCCTGTTTTATTCATAGATCGATAAAATATTATTTTTGTGGAAGCTACCCGATGCTTCAAGTCGCTAGCGCGTTTAGAAATATTTTTAAATTTCAATTAAATTCAAAGAAGGTCTGGACAACGGAGTGTAAAAGGCCAAAATTTACTGAAATATTGATTATTTAATAACTTCTATATTACTTATAAGAATCTTACACTTATAAGAATCCACACGTAGTATTAGTATCTTGGTCGATATCACCTTGAGAAATATGGACGAAGTTGCCACTCCCCTTTCGGTACCTCCCATACAAATGGACCAAGTTGCACAAAAAGTTAACGGCTTATAACTTTGATTCCAGTCCATACAACTACTTGGACATTTGTGGAGTGTAATGCTGTTATAGTACCTAGAATACCATAAAAATTAGGCGTAATGGCTGCCATGTCATGCTTTTTTGTTAAAAATTCAACAACTTCGCTTCATGTCCAAATTTCTGAAAAAAATTTATGGATTGAGCCAACCGATATGCCGACATCCTCTGCAACTTCTCTAATACTGGGGTCTAATTACCGCATCCGTTTCGTATCGTAATCTGAATTTTCGATAGCATAAAACGAGAAATTGGGAAATTATTTTTTGCTTATTTTTATATAAATAAGTTATGAATCGTCTTTGGAACGATATGCTGAAATTTCATCAATATCTGCCCATAAATTTTAGAGCTATTAGATCTCACGTAATCGAATTACGATACGAAACGGATGCGGTAATTAGGCCCCTGATTCTCCATAAAAATTTTTTTTTACTTTCTCAAAATTTTTTGATGTGATAGATCTTCCAGGACGAGCGACTTCATTCTCCAACTTTTTTGAAAAGCTTGCAACACTTGTAAACAATTTTCTGACTCAGAGGAAAATCACCATATGCGTCTCTCAAGATTTCAAGCGCTTTTCTATTTCAAATGTCTGCCTTGAGAGCTACAGGAGTCCCCATAAAAATATTAAACTTACAAAAAGCCATGTATGATAATGTAGAATTAAAGGTTAGTCACAACGGACAATATAGTGACATTTTTGTAATAAACGCCACAACGGACAATATAGTGACATTTTTGTAATAAACGCCGGTGTGAAGCAAGGTTGTCCGTTATCACCCCTATTGTTTGCAGTTTGTTATCAAGGATATTATGGATTCCAGGATTGAATGTGCCAATAAGAAATTTAAGAAACCATGCATTTTTCTATGAATATTCTCATAGATATTAAATGAAGTTATGACACAGTTTAAATGAAGTTATGACACGGAGCTTACACTTATGTAACAAAGCATGCAATTATTTAGACTTTTTCGTTAATCGCTCAGTTTTTAAAAAGGAACTTCTCGAATATGTTGATTTAGAACTAAGAATGTAGACGTAAGAATGGATCTGAAGGGGTCAGCCCAATAGATTGAAATAAATAAATAAATAAAAATAAATAAGTAGTTCTTGACAACATCATGACGAATATCTGTAAACAAAAATAAGAGGAATAATCTGGGGTTTTCATTTTGCGGAAGATAATTGCCTCATTTTCTACAAACATAGTGACAGGCAGAGCAAAATCAATGACCTGATCACTCGGTGCAAACTTATTGGATTTGAAGTCAATATTCAAAGAAACAAAAGCCATGAATAGCAACACCATTAACAAAAACAAACTATACATTGAAAATTTTGAAATACAATATGTTGAAAGCACTAATGTCAGTGTACATATACCAAGATGAGGATATTTAATTCATGCTTAAAAACAACGTTACTATACGGTAGCGAAAGAGATTGCAATAAACAAACAAAAATAAACAAATTGTTATGGATAATATTGCACATTTTTTGGCCAAACTGAATAACCAATACCGAACTATGAATGAGAACGGATGAATCTCCCATCGGCGAACAAATAAGGAGGGGAAGTGGAGATGGATAGGTCACACCCTTTGGAAATCACCCGAATGTATCACAAGATTTGCACTGGAATGGAACCCGCAACGCAGCCGGAGACGTATGCAACCGAAGAACACATGGAACACTATTTTTCCTGATGTAATTCATTTTAAAATGGTTTCTGTGTGTATTGAAATTAAACAATTTTGTTACAACCTTCAGTGATAGTCAGAAAAAGATCAAAAAAAAAAACCTAGTGGAGAAAGTCAATTTAAAATTCAATATTATATAGGGGTAATTATTTATAAGGGAAACATATAATTTGCTAACGATTTAGGGGATATATTGCATGCTGCCGCTCTAAACATTTTCACATATTGTGCGTGATTTTGGTGTGATCCTTTACGCTGCCCCTATATTGGTAAGCATTGCATTGTCGTGTATTTTAAATTCTAATGATTTGGGTGAAACGTCCTTTTGGAGTCCCCTTTACATAGAAGAACAACAAAATCATTTTATTTGCGTCTCCTTGACAGCTGAACCTAACGATCTGTATGCCAAGTTCTCTACCAGCAACTTTACCTTAACGCTCGTTACGGCTTTAAGTAAATTGTTCAAACGCTAATAGACCATAACCGCGAAACGTTTTTATGTTTAAATTTAAATGTTTTTTTGCCTTTCTCATTTATGCGTTGCAATGGAGTTGTAAAAATGCAACAACAATAGCAACAAATTATTTAGAAGCAATAATGGGTGACGGCCCATGTGCCTGAATGTTATGTGCTATGCGTGGCTGCATTTAAAGGCAATAGGTATTGGGGCAACTTGATATGTGCATATGTGTATGATACATCATCCCTGTACATTTCTAATGTTCGAAGACGGTAAAGTTTCTACTAAAGGGGGTGTGTTCTAATTAGGGGATAGGGGAATAGGGAAACAAGGAATGTGAATGCATGGAACCCTCATAAACGGCACATTTCCTCTCTCCTACCAGATGCAAAATCAACTCATGGTCTGTGTTAATTTCAAAATTGCAAGACAATTATTTTATGTCTGGCGATGATTAGGATTTTCACTAAATCGATAACTAATAAACAAACAAATCAATTAATTATGTTATATATCGTCATCAGAAACGAAAAAGGGCCTATCATCATGTTTGAACATTTTACAGGAGAAGCAAAAAATTAAATAAAATGAAAAGTGTTGCCGTTAGGAAAACGTGGTTTTCAGGATAATATATAAACATAATGATGCATATATAAAATCACACAAACATGATTTTTAACTTGTTTGAGAAAATTGCGTGAAATATGATTTTTATACCCTACACCACACTGTGGTACAGGGTATTATAACTTTGTGCATTTGTTTGTAACACCCAAAAGGAGAAGAAATAGACCCATTGTTTATTATACCGATCGACTTAGAATCACTTTCTGCGTTGATTTAGCTATGTCCGTCTGTCTGTCTGTCCGTCTGTCCGTCTGTCTGTGCATGTATTCTTGTAATCAAAGTACAGGTCGCAATTATGGTCCGATCTCGACGAAACTTTACACATATATTTTATTTGGCCCAAGGACGATCCCTATTTGGTTAAAATCGGTTCAGATTTAGATATAGCCCCCATATATATGTTACCCCAGATTTGACATGTAAGCGCTGTAAAAACTTTATTTTATATCCGATCTGTCTGAAATTCGTCAGAAAGAGGTTTCTTATTATATGAATGAACACTGTTAAATTTGGAAGAAATCGGTTCAGATTTAGATATAGCCCCCATATATAGTTACCCCCGATTTGACATGTAAGCGCTGTAAAATCTGTATTTTATATCCGATCAGTATGAAATTCAGCAGATAGAGGTCTCTTATTATATGAATGAACACTGTTAAATTTGGAAGAAATCGGTTCAGATTTAGATATAGCCCCCATATATACTTACCCCGATTTGACATGTGAGCGCTGTAAAAATGTTATTTTATATCCGATCAGTGCGAAAGTCGACAAAAAGAGGTTTCTTTCTACATGAAGGAATACTGCCAAATTCGGAGAAACTCGGTTTAGATTTAGATATAACACCCATATATATGTTACCCCCGATTTGACCTGTAAGCGCTGTAAAAACTGTATTTTATATCAGTGCGAAATTCGGCAGAAAGAAGTTCCTTATTACATGAAGGAATACTGCCAAATTCGGAGAAAATCGGTTCAGATTTAGATATAGCTCCCATATTTATGTTACCCCCGATTTGACATGTAAGCGCTGTAGAGACGGTATTTTATATCCGATCAGTACGAAATTCGACAGAAGGAGGTCTTTTTACATGAATGAGTATTCAGGGAAGATCGGTTCAGATTTATATTAAAGCTCCATATATATGTTCCTCCTGATTTGGTATCAAACCGCTATAGAAGTTGTATTTTACTTCCGATCATTAAATTTTTCCAGAAAGATGTTTCTCAATTTAGGAACGAATATTGCTTAATTTAGCGATTATCGTTTCAGAATTAGATAATATGTTTCTACCCATTTACCAATTATTACAAATTATTATGGCAATGACCCTTATCGCAAGGTTAGGGAGGTGTAGGGTATTATATAGTCGGCCCCGCCCGACATTCTGCCTTTCCTTACTGGTTTAACTATGAAAAAAGAAATAACTTTTTGTTAGGCCCTTTTGAATTTTGTTAATAAATTCGCCATTTTTAATATTACGCCGCCAAAAAAATTGTCAGGATGTGTATTTTGATGCAGGGTACCCAAATCCATCAAAAACCGAGTTTCCATTTTTCTTGTTGTTACGCCCTTTTTCGTTTCTGATGACGATATGTATTCTCTTCGTTCCATTGAGGAGCATAGGACCGTGCAGTTAAAGGAATTATTAATTTATTATTTTCAAATATGAGTCATTCCATGCCAAACGGGACGATTTTTGACATCACTATTTTTGATTGCTTCGAAATTTTGTTTATGTATTATTTACCTAAAAATATCTTAAACGTAGTGCAAGAAAAAATTTTAAAAAATTTTCTTTAAGAGTTATGAGCAATTTAAAGTTGACGAAATTACGTTTTTTTCTAAAAGGTGTGTACATTCTTTAGCTTGTATCTCCTGAAATACGTGACCGATTTTAATGTGCTATACCTTGTCTTGAAGGTAATTTCAACTACTACAACAAACTGTAGTAATCACTGCAACAAATATACGAATTTTTAACGTTTTTGCCCTTTTATACTTTCTATTGCGATTTTCAAAATGATTACACCCTTCAATTTTTTTGAAATTTTAATGTCGTGTTCCTAGATGTCTTTGTTAGCTACTGTATGAATTTGGAAGTGGTGAATTGATGGGAACTATTTTTTACGATTTTTTATAAAAAAACATTTGCATAATTTCTGGGAATGTGCTTTAAATAATTAAAAGAATGATAATTTTTAGCCGTTAGTTTATTAATATAACAATAACAACAATAAATATTATTAATTTAGCAAAATCGCAAAAATCAGCGATGGCTTGATATTTAAAAAACAAAACTCCTTAAACAATAGCAAGAGTCAAAAGATAAGAAAGTACTTGTTAAACTATACTCTGAGATAAAATTTTTTTAAAATCACAGCAAACTGGATTTCACTTTTTGATGTAGAAAAAATATGCAATAAGTTTGTTAGTCAGTTTTTCACATTCAATTCGACAATTCAAAGCAATAATAAACCAAAAGTAATTTCTTGAACTCAAAACTTCCACGCATACATTCCATTGTCCGATAAAAAAATTTGTGTTCAGACAATATCAACTTCCGAAAAGTGCTGTGTTAAGACGGTGTACATTGATTAATATTTTTATACCCATTTTCTTCTTTTTTACTGTAAATAGTATACTTAATTCGAATCTTTCTCATACATTTTTTATTGTTCTTATTTTTACATAAGTATACTGATTATTAATAATTGTCATTCTTTTCGTAAATGTTTTATTGTTCTTACTGTTTTAATAAAATAATGACTAAAAATTATCATTCTGTTAAATTTTTAAAACACATTCACAGAAATTCTGCATATTGTTTTTTTTATAAAAAATCGTAAAAAATAGTTCCCATCAATTCACCACTTCCAAATTCATACAGTAGCTAACAAAGACATCTAGGAACACGACATTAAAATTTCAAAAAAATCGAAGGGTGTAATCATTTTGAAAATCGCAATAGTTAGTATAAAAGGGCAAAAACATAAAAAATTCGTGTATTTGCTGCAGCGCTTACTTTAAGTTAGTTGTAGTAGTTGAAATTACCTTCAAAACAAGGTATAGAACATTAAAATCGGTCATGTATTTCAGGAGATACACGCTAAAGAATGAACACACCTTTTAGAAAAAAACGTAATTTCGTCAAATTTAAATTGCTCATAACTCTTAAAAAAAAATTTTAAAATTTTTTCTTGATCTACTTATAAGATATTTTTAGGTAAATCATGCATACAAAAAATTTCGAAGCATTCAAAAATAGTGATGTCAATAATCGTCCCGTTTGGCATGGAATGACTCATATGTAGAATAGATCTTAAATCAAATTTCACAATTTACATTCTAACATTTTCTTTGCAAATCTCTTCTTTCTAATTGCAGAAATGGGAGTTATTCGTTTTAAGCCGTTTAGGCTGGGATTTGTCATGTGTCACACCATTGGACTTCTTGGAATTGTTGCTGATACGTCTGCCCATCAGAAGTGCTGACTATCCTGATTTGGATGTGGACAAAGTGCGACAACATGCCCAAGCGTTCATATCGTTAGCAGCCAAAGGTAAGTTCATTTGCCCAACCAACCATCCATCCATCCATCCATCCATCCAATCAGTCACATTCCAAGTGTATTCTAGCATCTCGAGAAAGATTTCCTTCTGTTTACATAACGTTTTCCCTCCCATTTGAACAAGAGAACGGACTACAGTTAGATATGTGTTTGTATGTGCGAGGGAAATACCTCAGTAGTTACTTAAGAGAGATAGAGAGTAAAACGGGTTACGAGGAGGACATGGCGGCTAACGGTAGGAAGAATGTGGGTCAGTCGATCTCTTTAGTTTTCCTCTATTTTCTAAACAAATATGAAATTAACAATCTCGTTCTGATAATGAGTTGTAGTAGTGCTTCATTTGCATTTGTTGGTTGCACTTCATGGAGGTAAAGTGTGAAAATAGAAGTTGGAATAGAATTCATGGGATGGTTACAGTCTAATGATTCTACCAACCCGTAAGTTTTTACAGAATATGGAGTGTTAAGACGTCAAATCAAATGAGCTTTGAATTTAAAAATTTGAACATTTTGAGCAAGGAACTCTTAGATCGTTTGCAATCACAAAATATATGGACCGAAAATATATACACCAGCAAAAATGACTTGTTCAATGCTTGACACCAGTTATTGGATCAAATACATGAAAATGCTTATAATGATCACGTACGGAAGTCGCATGAAAGCGAATCACGATTCTATAAGTATTTGAATCCCACTGTTGATGTAACTTATTGTAACGATAATTTCAATCAACGATAAATTTCATTTATTCTTTGAGCCAGAGGTGATTTGATGTATCTAAACGGTGTCTCGTAAGTCTGCATTTACATGATACTTTTTTTTTAAGTATTAAGCATACTTATCGGCGTTTTGTGGGCGAGAGAGGCAGTCGGAAACGGGGGGAAAAAAGTATGCCGTACTCGTACTTATCGTACTCATCGTTTTGTGTTTTTCGTTCGCACTTGGAAACAACAACAATTCACACAGGAAAAGCCGAAACAAAACAAATGAAAATAAGTTAAGTATTGAAAAAAAAGTACGCGTGTGAACGTAAATACTTTTTCAAAAGAGAATAAGCCGATAAGTTACTTTAAAAAAAAGTACCATGTAAATGGGGACTAACAAGAGGAGCCTGCCAACTTTTGCGCCATATACAATTTGAGAGAACACGAAACATTGACACAGTTTATCGGCCACTGTCCAATACTTAATCATACTAGGTTTAAAAGAATCACTCTTGAAAATAATGAATTAATTTGTATTTTAAATGGATGTGAAGGATTTTCTTGGATGAAGCGTTATCATTTTCTGAAGGAAGCCTATGTAAAGGGTTTTCCAACAAGAGGTGTTATTTTGATATTCAAAGAAACATTTCATTTTCGAGATAAATGATCGGTAAATGATGTTTATTTCATAATTTGGGAAGAAGTCGCAAGGTGTTAAATCACAATATCTCGGTGGCCAATTATGATCACCTCTTCGAGAGATAACACGGTCCGGAAACTTTTCCCGTAACAGAGCAGTGGTTCGTTGCTTGTGTGGCACGTAGCGCCGTCTTGTTGAAAGTAAACGTTGCCCAGATCAATACCATCCAACTCCGACAATAAAAAAATCATTAATCATCACTCGATAGCGCAATCCATTCACCGTAACTGTTGATCAAACCTAATTTTCGAAAAAGTAAGGTCCAATGACCCCGCCGGACCATAAACCGCACCATACAGTCACACGTTGAGGATGGAGAGGCTTCTCAACAATAGCTCTTGGGTTTTCCGAGCCCCAGGTGGAAATGGGCCTCATCAGTCAAGATGATTTTGTATCGTTCGTATCGTTTTTTTTTTGTTCGATCGTTTTGTATCGTTCGATGATCGTGCATCGTTCCATTTTTAGTAATGGAGTAGTTTCTACTTGTCAAATTTCAAAGAATAAAAGCTTCAAAAGTGACAGCTACCGAAATACCGGGTGATTCAAAATAACAGCTCTAGTTGGAAAACCCTGTACATGGAATAAATAATTTAAATGTTAAAGTAATTCGAATACCTATAGATATCTCTATTCTAAAGTAGGTTAAGTCGACTTATTTTATTTACAAGAGAGTGAAATTTTAAATTAATATCGAATTCCATTAATTCGTCAAGCTAATCAAAAATTATCCACACAATTTTAAACATAGTATGGTTTACATAATAAATAAATTATATATGAATTTAGAAGATGGGTCGGGACAAATCAAAATTTCCAAAAATAAACATTAAACATCTCTCACGAAAAACAATCATTTTTGATTTTGGAGTGGAGATATTAATATCGATTTAATTTTTTTTTGAATTTAATTAAAATTGATTTTTTATTTCAATTGTCGTTTTTTCTATCAAATGTAATTTTTCGAATTTCTATTGTACTTGTTTAATTAAATTAATATTTTGTATTGTGTTTTTCTTCACTGACAATTTTCTAGTAATATTATTATCGAGTCAGTCAGTATACCCAAAGACAATTCGATATCTCCATTCGAAAGTATACCACAGACAATTTAGGTGAATAGGACCCATATACGAAAATCCGATTCCGCCTGTTTTTTTTGAAATTTTAAATAATGCTCGCCTATTTGTAACCGCTCCCTTTATTTTATATTTCATGAACCATATGTGTGTAATCTAATGTTGACTCCAATAACATATAACACAAATTTCGTTCTTCTACGATAAATAGTTTCTGAGATATTCAATATTTAAATATTGACACACTCTCCATTCCGCCCACTTTAGGTGAAAGTACTTAGTAATTACTAGCTATCCAAATTTCGTTCCAATAGTTTCGGCCAATAGTTTCCGAGATATTAAATTTTTAAACATTGCTACACCCATTTTTGCCACACTCACTTATCCGACCCCGACCATTTTTGTTGAAGTTGTGGATAATAGCTTGAATAACGTATGTCCAAATGTCCTTCTACGATCAATAGTAGTTCTTGCATGATGCCGTTACAAAGAATTTATCTACGGTTATATATATAAAGATATAGAGATTAATTAAAGAAAAGAAGAAACCAATATATAAAAATATCTATAAAAAAAAAGTCGAATTGAAATTACGATACAAAATATTTCCCGAAATTGATTTGCTCAGTTTATTCAGTATATGACAATATTGTTAATTTTATTACTTATCGAAGATACTCGTATACTTAATAATTTGACCAAGTCAATTTTTATAAATATCTTTACAAATATTTTTTATCGAAATTTAATTTAGGGAAAATTGTTTATTTCAATTCGTGTTTCTAAGTGTTTGGGGTCATTTTACTCTACATCTTGAAGCTTTTCATTTCGATAACAAAAATAATTGAAATGGACTTGGTTAGCTTATGCATGCCTAGTGTTAAATGTCCAGCGCAGAAAATGTATTTAACATATCCTGAACAGTTCGAGCTTTTGAGATCGTCGATTATTCCAGAAAACCACAAGAATTATTACATGACTAAGTTTCATCTCTTGCTTAGATTGAGTTTTATCGATTTCAGAAGAAAATAAACGTCTTTCCCTCGAATACTACGCGCAGCATCTGCTATTTTAATCTGTTGCATTTTATGAGAACGACATTCGACAATTACTCCAATCGAACGTGTGAAATAATAAAAGGAGCAAAATAATGGTCGACGACCGGCCATGTGCAACAAAGCAAATGTGCAACATATTTAAGCAGTCAGTACTTGTCACTCATATTTTGCCACCGGAAACAGGCGGTTGCCATGCAACGGCAATGACTTTGAAGGCACATTTTTTCATAGGGATGTTGTCTGTGCGACGATGACGACGACGACGGCCACATGTAAATAAGCTGATCTATGAGACAATGCCAATTTTTGTATGTTTGTTCCTGTGGCATGTTTCATTGCAGAGCAAGTGACAAATATTAGAAGATATCATGCAGTCCGAAAGTGAGCGAGCGAACGAGCATTGGAACGAACAGCCACCGACCAGTAAGACAGGCTCATCTTCTTCGTGTGGGCCGTGGGATGTCGTCTTCTGAATGCATTTGGCTTTTTTTTCGAGTCTGTATGTTTGTCTTTGCCACGAATTGGTCTTGAGAACGACTCTGTTCAAACATTTTTCCATGGCAGGAATATAGTGCTGTTGGTGGTGGTGTTGTTGTCCTTTGTTGTCGTGTCGTCGTTTTTTGTTTCGTTCGTCTCTTGTCTTTATTTTTGTCAAAGAGTTATTCGTTACACAAAAGTGGCGTGGGAAAAATATGCGAAAGGGTTAAAAGCAGAAGCGACAATCTTTACATGATACTCTCACATTGGCAGACAGAAGGACAGACAGACAGACGGAGAGACAGACGGACCAACGATAGCCGCCAGACAGTGAAGCTCTTCGAAGGAAGTGCTAAATTTTGTTGTTGTAAACTTGCTTTGCAATCTCTCGAGTAGAGCCTTACGATTCTGGATATTAAATATTTCGTTGTCGTTTGGGTTTTCGTTTTTTTGTTGTTTTTTGAAAATCAATGCATACCGTGAGCCGCCTCGTCGTCGTCCTCCTCCTCCTCCTTGCTTGGGCACAGTAAAAAAAAGTGTACGAGTGCGACATTTATGTATATATGTATATACGGTGGAATATCTGTACATATGTGTATATGAATCAGAAAAAGCCACACTCTAAAGAATTCGTAATGACGATGAAAAAGGGCATGGCTTCGTTAAATTCATTTGATTTGTGGCCAATTGTTGTTGTTGTCGTCATCAACGTGGTTGCTCCTGCCGTGAATGCAATCGTACATGTAAAGCAATTATCCGAAAATTCCTTCAAGTCTGGTTTTAGTATTCTCCTTTGCGGTGTGCCCTCGCGCTGATCGTCTGGCCCGTGTGATGCTTTTCGCAAATATTCAACAATGTTTACCATATTTTGTATTTTTGTTTTGTTTTGCTACTCCACCCCTCTCTCTCTCTGCCTTTCTGTCGGAGGATATCCCCATCGACAATTTTCGAATCGTTAATCGATGTTTGAGACCTCAAGTTGACGTGCTGGACAATTATTCATCTTTGGCGGTTAGTTTTTCTAATTTCTCCGAAAAGTTGTGATATGCATTGCACTCGATGAATTCTAGACATGCACAGTACAGCAATTTTCAGCTCATTGATTTGGCACTCAATTCAGCGAATTGTACGTGAATGTAGCCCCAAAAATAAGAACTTCTGCATCATTCGTTTTGTCAAGTTGGCTCAATTAATAATTTAATGGCCATACGATTTTTGGTGCTAAATGTGGATTTTTAGCACCTTTTCTGGATTTTTTTCTTGGTATAACGTATGGAATACCTCTTTTGTGTATGAGGCAAAAAAGTTTGCAAGTAGAAAAAGAGTTTAGTTTTTTCGTCTCCTGAGAAAATATTTCTCCTCTCGCTTACGGAATGTTTGCTGGGCTGTGCATTAAAGGTGCAATTGGCGACTTTCGGATGAGCGTATTGCATTGCAGTTCTTCACTGGTGATATGCTTTGCATTCATCCTTAAAGTTTTATTTTTTGAAAAACGACGCTACGTTGCGGTGGTCGCTACGTTGAATTATTTTACATTATTAACAATGCCATTACAGGGAAACACTTAGAGCTCCTTCCTTGTACTACTTCATCTTGGCTTATGCGCAGGCATGCATGTGTGCACACTACAGACATTTGTTGATAGTCTCCTACTCCTGCTATGGCTCTGGTTGAGCGGGCGGAGGGATATGTTTTCAAGATCCAACAATGACTCGGCGATCGGTCGGTGGAGGTGGTGGCGGTGGTGCAGTGTCTAAAATTGCATTGGAAATGTATGTCGAAGATCATGCTGAGACACCACCATAACACCTTCACCGCCGTCGATTGGGCACTACTACTACGCGATACTGCCATCAGTCAGCCAGGTTATTAGGGCTTTAGAATGCTTTTGCTGCTTTGGTGGCGGCTCCGGCGGCGGTAGATTCCTGTGTTGCGAAACCGGATTCCGATGCGCCAGCTAAAAGGCTTCTCTCCTTGGCACTCATGTCGACGCATTGTTACGATACGAAATATTAAAAGATTGACTTTATGTAAATAACTTTTACGTCCAAGGCTCACTCTGCTGTTCCTTTTTAAGAGCTGCAAAATCACCGAAAATGAAATGCGGCGATTAAAAAAGGCGACAAAGGCAAAGACAAGACAACGTCGAAGACGACTATGACGATGACGGCAACAGCAACGGCGACAACAACTAATCGAGTAAGTGATTTTAAAGGTTTCCTTTGAAAGGCTCTCAATTAAGACATAAATTGAACAAATTTATGCTTTTCAAAAAACCCGCTCCAATTCCCTCTTTTCATTCAGTTGCAGAGTTTGGTGAATTGATAAAAAAGAACGGTGCTAGGTTTTTGTTGGCGTTGTTGTTGTTGCGCTCATTATGTGACCGAGGTGATGAGGGTGATTTAGTTACTGATACATTTTATTTGAAATCGGAGACTTTTAAGCTTCAATAAATTATTTGTTAAAAAAAATATCTACCATTGTTCCCCCATCCCTCCTCTTCTTTCTATAGGTGATTATGCAAAAGTAGTATACTACATATACATACATTCATGAAAAATGTCAAGTGGCTCGATATTAACATTTTTCGTTGTTGTTTTCTTTTTATTTGTTTATTTGCAGAACACCATTTTTCTATGTACTCTGCCAGTACCATAGCAGCTTCGTCAATTGCGGCTGCCCTCAGTGGTTTAAATTGGCATTTGCGTACGGGTCAAAATTTACGCTATTTACTTAATCTTCTTACGGATCTGACCAGTGTGGAACAGGTAAGAAACACAAACACATTAACAACTTATTAGAAATAATATGAGATGAGATCAAAGGGAAAGTGCCACTCCGACAGTAGCGCTTCAATGAAAAATGTCTACGATTAAATTTCGTTTTTAACTGTTATAAACACAACCCACAGTGATAGTTCACGAAAGGCGAAATAAGCTCATTAATACACATAACGAAACCAACATTATATATGGTGATCCATTTCGAGGTTCCGTACTTTTTTAAAGAAAAAAAAAACACAGAAAATTCAAATTGAATGGGGAATGTTTATTATCATTTGAAAGAACATTCTTTGGCATTTATTTTTTGAAGAGTATGTCTATCAAATGTTGGCCGCGGCTACGTCTCAGATGGTCCATCCGTTGAGTACAAAATTTTCGATGACTCGTTCGAGCATTTCGACTGGTAACTGGCGAATGACACACGTAAACGTTGTTCAGGCGTAAGTCTTTCCATGATGAAATGCCAAACAATACTTAACAAAAATAACATGACTGCATGACACGACTCACACGTGATCTGTCAAAAAAAGGCTATTGAAAAAAAGTATCTCTACTTGGATCATCCGTTATAAAAAAAGGAGACCTATAGTAATTTTTCGCGTGGAATATTTTTCTCATAGACACCAACTAAACATTTCGGAAATTTGTACGACTTTTGACATATGATAAGATTTGATTGCATTTTTTAGGGATAGGGTGGTGAGAAGCACCGGCGACTGTTTTGAGAACAATATTTTTTCAAGGGTTCTCTTTATTTCATTCTTTGGACTGAAGCGTGTATTCCGAAGTCTTCCCTTTCAAAATCACCGTTGACCACAAACTTTGTGGTCGAATATTGTGAAAACAAGAGCTAACCTAGAAAAACGGCTAGCACCACTGGATTCGGTAATGTTATATACATAGGGTCTTCTTTCTGTTACATTTTTCCACTAGCACAGTGTTATTTTAGAAGTTATTAAAGAATCAATATTCCACTAAATGTTGACTCTATGTGGGGGAGGTACTCGAAGGAGTGGACCAATATGGTCATCTTTGATCTTAGCCTGAGATAGAAACAAATATTAACACGTACCAAATTTGAAGTCAATCGGTTACTGCTATCAGACGTTATCGTGCTCACAAGCCAGACAGACGGACGGACATTGCTAAAAGACTTAAATGACCCAAAACAAATTTCCGCCAAATATCCTTAAGGTCTCTTAGATCACTTCTTCGAAGGGTCTGAACAATGGCTTGTGGATTATCATTGCTCCAAATGCGATAATTTTGTGTATCAAAGTACTCATTCATCCAAAAGTGAGCTTCATCGCCGAACACAATTTGTTCATAAAATTTTACTATACTCGTATACGCCAGAGGAATTTGTCATAAAATCATCAAAATGGGGGTCCAAAAATCAAATGCAAATCGTCCAAATAAATTTTCGAAATAGTCAACACAAAAATCTACCATTTGTATGTATCTTCTGAGCTTTTCCAGAGAAGGAAATGATTCAAAGATAGGTGTTTATTAATAGGTAGTCTCAAGACTTTTACGATAGATCTGATCCTCAGTGTATGTATATGAAAAATAAAATATTGTGAACAGTTATCATTATGAAATTGGCGGAAACATGCTAATACATATATATTATTTTTAGAACTGGGTCATATTGGTCCATGTTTCGACAGAAGGTCTTCCATCGAGTTTATTTCTTTACGTCATAGATGCCACAAACTTCAACCGATTTGGACAAACCATTCACGCAAACAAGGGTCATCCGTAGCTCCTTGATTTTATATAGGGCGCATAGATTTTGTCTCTCTAGATTTGGCTTATCGACGTCATTAAAACGACAAATACCAACCGATTAAGCTGAAATTTGGCAATTTGTATTTATTTTAGGTAGAACAACTTAAAAGATTGTTAAGTTTAATTAAGTCTGAACCCGATATGACTTCTCGATAGATAATACTTAGCTGAAAACAAATATTTTATTTTTTATTTTATTTATTCAATATCAATTTAAAGAAATCAAAAAATGGCCAATTACTAAAAATTTCCTGCAAACGCGGTTATTCCAGAAAGCCACAGAATTAGGCTCACATTTGTTGATTGACGCTAGATTTTGCCATAACCATTCACTCGAGTAATAGATATCATTGGTCCACATCCAACCTTCTTAGCGCTTTAGAAACAACAAATGCCAATCGATTGAGCTAAAATGTCGGCAATATTTGATTGAAGTCAATCACACGAATATTGATATCATAGGTCCACGTTTTAAACCAGCCCTTCACTTAAAACTGTTTTTAAAATTTTCTCTACCGATTTTGCTTAAAGCAACTTCAGAATTTTAACTTTTATGTGATCTGTGGAAAAGCTTATGCAATATTTCATTTGTTTGAATGATCATCCATAGTACTTGAGATTTGTTCTAAGTTTCATCGTTAAAAGAAGAAAAATGTAAAAAAATCCTTAATGTAAAATAATCTTGTTAAGTTTTCCTTAGTTCTTTTTCATATTATTAAAAATCGTCAATTAGGGTCAAAAATCGTCAAATCACCTTTCCTATTTTTGGCTGGGAAAAATTTTAATTTTTGGCGGTACTGTATATATGTATGTATGTCAGAACACAGCAAAGCCCAAAACTTAACACAGACACCGAAAACAGTCCAATTCCAGTCAAAACCATCTTCACTGGTATAGTTATTGCGTCGACCACTAGGTCATATTAATAACATTGCTGCACGAACAGGCCAAAGGGGGTTTTGACCGGAAATTACTATTTTAATGTTTTTTTGGCGTTAGTGTTAAGTTTAGGATTAAAGTTATGTTGTTGTTTTTGTTGTAGCAGTATATGTTTTTGTTGTCCATTAGTTGTTTTCATTCGCCTTGTATAGTGGGTTCTGCTGTATTTGTTTCCAGGTCAAGGAAGATGGCTGCTTCCACTGGTTGGGTCTAAAGAGTTGGGAACAAGTTGAGTAGGTTTGGCAGGGCAGTTAAAAAGGTGTAGTGTGTCGTGTGGTCCCTGGTTACAAGCGTGACATGTGTTCGACGTGGTGCCATCAATCCTTGCCCAGTATGAATTGAGGCGGCTACACCAGCCAGATCTTAATTGGGCCAAAAATTACTCTTGTCTGTCGTGGTAATTCCTTTTCCTCTGAGGCCACTGATGGAGGGTGGTCTCCTAGCACGGCTAGCGACTTGAGGACCTTGTTCATCTTATTGCATCTTATTGCTGTGGCATGCGCGTTAGACCTGAAGAGGCTATCAAATGTGACACCAAGAACCTTAGGGTAGTTGGTGGTCGGAATTATTGTGCCATCGACTATCACATTGAGTTGCTCCTTCACTTGGGGAACTCCCTGTTTCACTCTACGGGGTTTGGACTTCTAGTTTCTGAATTCCACATACGACTGGCGCCCACACGTAATTGACGGTCCAACGTTTCAAACATTTCGGGAGGGACGTGTTGGAGATGTCCCTAAAAAGCGTGGCGTGGCTGACGGTATCGAAGGTCTTTGATAGGTCTAGCGCCACGAGGACGGTCCTGTCATCCGGCTTGTTCTGGTTAAGACCGCGGCTCACATGCGTGGATATGACGTGTAAAGCAGTAGTCGCACTATAAATTATAAGGGATAAAACATTTTAAACTCTTAAACTAGGGCCCATCTTCGGACTTAGCCTGGGATGGGAGAAAATACCACTAATGTGAGGGATTTTTTTTATTGCATTCACAATTTAACGAAAGGGAAACTTGCTCAATTTTATTGAGCTCCAATTATACATTAGAAATGTTACGTCTTTCACACTAATACTGACAAATTTAAATTTGTTAATTCTAATAACAATATTATTCAGTGAAGATTTTGTTTGCCTCCGTTCTTGGTAGGAAAATCACGTATACATATCGTCATCGGAAAAGCAAATGCAAATGGGCAATTCCATAAAAACAATTCCAAAATTTAAAATGTCTTTCACACAAAAATGATCAACTCCACACTATCTTTTATTCTCAAAACCTACAGATATAAAACAAACAAAATCAACGTCCAGACGTTCTACTTTTGTTCCCAGGACGAGTAATGTCTGCCATATTCTTGTGTAGACGAGCAACAAGCAAGAAAATGCCCCGTTGTCGTTGGATGCATTTAATTAATTTTAATGGCTGTGTTAATTTGCAAATTAATTAATGTCGAGGTCGTCGTCGCCGCTGACGACGTTTCGGTCCTGTCGGAGCAGAGAACCCAGGGAAATGTGCAATTGCGCAGAAGTTCAAGTTTAATTGAGTCCTATGAATTTGCAAATTTCTTTGTGTTTGCACTCGATCGCAGTAAAGGGTTTCAGTGAGTGAAGTGAATGCGTGAGAAAGTGAAATGTTCACTTTTCAATTCACAATTCACACGACATACCCCACGACAATGACGACGACTAGTATGAGAGGCACTTAAAACGATCACCACTACAACGTTCCCACCGGGGGTTGAGCTCTTAAAACTTACATTTGCATTTCTGAGGGATTAAGGAAAAAATTAGCTTTTTTATTGATTTTTTTGATGCGATCCGGAAACTCACATAACACAATTGTACTTATTTTCGTTCGTTCGTTATTTTTTCAGGATTTTCTCCATGATTGTATGATGAAAATGGAGACGATATTTGAAGAACACAGTCGCAATCTCCAGCCGTATTTGGGAAGTGCGGAACATGTCCAACAGCAGCAGCAGAACCACCACCACCAGACAACCGGTTCGAATTACTCGAGTTCGTCCAGCGTCAGCTCGTCATCGCCCGTTGCCGTCTCTGCCTCGCCATCTGCAGCGATTCAATCTCAATACACCCAAAATCCTCACTATCATCATTATCAGCAGCAGTACAATCACCACCATCAGCAACAGCAGCACCAACAGCATCAACATCAGCTCCATCAGCAGCATCAACATTATAAATCTCTACATCATCATTCCACAGCGTCCTCTTCTATTTCCGCCAACTCGCCTTCGTCAAGCCACGATGTGGTCAATGGTAGTGTCACTGCCAATGTCTTACTACCCAATTTAACACAAACCTGCAAGATGCAGGCCAATGCCCAAAAAGAGGTGCAGGATATAAAATTCTAAGTCGTATTTTTAAGTTATTTTTTTACCATTTAACAACTGTTGTTAACCTTAAGAAACATTTGAATTTGAAAATCGAATTAATGCTAAAGTGTAAAGCCTTTTCTAAAAAAAAGAAACTATCAATCATTTTTCCATCTTTTTATTATTATTACTATTATTATTTTTTTTTAATTTCTTTGGTGCTGTTGTTTATTTTGTATAGCATTTTACAAAAACTGAATTGTATTTTATGTTTCTATAGCTTTTTATTTTTTAATATAACTGAATTAGTTTTTTTCAATTTCTCTCCAAATTATTTTTTGGAATTGTTTGCATTTTTTCTAATTTTGCTACTAAATTAATTAGTAGTACCAAACAAATCAAACAGCTTTTTTCTGTATACATAGATATACGAACACACACACACATACATACATAATCATTTGTAATCTTTTGAAGATTAAAATTTTTCGATTTCAAGAAGGCACCGCATAAACTTTAAATGTTCGGTTTTTGAATAGGCTGTAAAATGTCATATTTATTTAAAATACCTCTTATATATTTTTCTAATTTTATATTAAAGATAGGAATGAAAAACAAACAAAAAAAAAACAAAAAACACTGTAAATAGTTTAGAATCTACAAAAGAGAAAATGTACCCCCGCCCCTCAGAAAACAAAAAATAAAAAAGAAACGAATATATACATTTCAAACGAATTGAAACAAAAAAAATTATACATATAAACTATTTTTTTTTGGCTGGCTGCATGAGGAACCAGAAGTAATTATAGACTGAATAAAACAAAAAAGAAAAGAAACAAAACAAAAACCCAGAACATTTTAAGAATTTTTTACACTAAAATTATAGAAGAAAAACACAAAACTGAAAACAAAAAATAAAATTCACACATAAAACAAAATGGATCATACAAATATAAATGAAAACAGCAGATTAAAGAACCCTCGCCCCTCTCCCCCTTTAATTAAGCCTCACCCTATTCTAAATACTATCGATTAAGAATTTCTCTAAACACAAGAAAAATAAATGTATGTTTTCAATAACAACAACAAGAAGAAAAATACAAAATATAAAATTCAAAATCTGTAATTGGATTTCTATTACTTTTTGTTTTTATTTAAAATTAAAAAAACAAAATAAAGGAAAATTGTCACAATTTTATAAAAGAAATGGAACTTATAATCCTCGCTCAAGTTACCAAAACCACAAATTGGTTGCTCTGACAACATAGAAAACCAGTAATAAACACCTAAACTCTAATTTTAATTTAAGAGAAACGAAAATTAAGAAAACGACAACACACACGCCCTCACACAGAGACAGACATACATACATAATATGAAATAATGGCAGGGAAACATTGAAACCTTAAATCAAATCCCTTAACTTGTAATTAACTCTTTGGAAGAATATCTGTGTTGCTACACACGCATACACATTCAAACACAAACACATACACACACATGTATTTTGTATATAATAATAGTATATAAAAACATAAACAAAAAATTCAAACTAAATTTAATCTAACGCGACCGAATAAATATGTTAACATTCGTTGCAGCGACAATAATACGTGGACACATCGATCGATACCTCCATTCTAAAGTATGTCAAGTCGACTTGGACTTGGTTTTTAGGTTTTTTAATCCAAAATTTTTGTATTAATCCGCCAAGGCCTATGCCTATGTCCAGTCATAGGATTTACATTGTAAAGGAATTCCATACAAAATTTTAAAATTACTTAATTAAAAAACGTTTAACAGCTCTCCAGAAACAAACTATGCTTATCGACTTCACCTACTTCGAAATGTAGGTATCGACATGTACCAGGTTGTAGGGGAAGACATATAGATACGCTTTACTTAAACAAACGGAACAGAAAACCAACCCACAAGAATCGATCCGAACCGAACGGAACCGAACAGAAAATGTAAACTATTTGAAATTCAGATTCGAGTACCACCAAACTTCTTCCCTCCTTCATCCATCAAACAAACTCAGCAGTGAACCAAAGACACCCTCACACATCCACACGCCCCCCACACAGACACAGTATAACCATAGACGCACTCAATAACCGCCGATCTTTCGTTTAATATGTTGTTGTTATTTCTATAAGAGCTCAACCAACCACTCCCTGTCCATGCCTCTTCCTCAGCGGAAGATTAAAATTTTGCGCCTGTCGTGGTCCATCGCAACAACAGTTGTATCTCAAAATGTCCGACCTGAAAGCCAAACTCAAATAATTTACATTTTCGATAATATGCACATACACAGACACCCACACAAACAACAATAAAAATGCAACCAAACTTGTAAAGTTTTTATCATAAAACAGAAGGAATAATAAATTAAAACTATAATCTATACTTATTTAACAAAGAAAAAATACCGAACCCAGAAAAAAAACGAAAAATAAAACGCTTATTTGCAAAAAAGAACATATACACAAATATATGCTCAAAAACATATCCTTATATATAAGAAAAGAAAGTTAAGCATTTATACTATACATATATACAAACATACATATATATATATATAAAATTCTTCTTATTATACATATATACTTACATACGAAATATGTATTTTTAAATAGTTTTGTATTTACCATAACATAACAAACCTAAACCTAAACATAAACATACCAATCAGATTGTATCTAAAACAAAAGAAAATTGAAACAAAACCAAGTAATATAAAAAAAATTAAAAAAAGGAACGCCGCAAATGCACAATTTGTCAATGTGCGCTTTAAATTACTAAAACTGTATAAAACATGAAAATTGCAGGATTGCATAGCTTTAAGACTTTTAGTTCGTAAGGCATAGTCGTAAGCTTCTATCTTTAGATAACACTGACACCAACCAACCAACAAACAAACAAAAAAACAACCAACCAACCAACAAATCAATCAGAGACAAGAAACATGTAATAATTTCATTTGTAATGATGAATATGCATATGTATGTATGTTAATGTGATACTGGTGTTGGGTGGGGGCCTTGGCTAATGTATGGCTATACACACCCCCATCCCCTCTCACCAGTATTGTATATAATTAATTGTTTTAACAACAATAACAAAAAAGAAAAAAAGAAACACAAAGCAAATACTTCCTTTCATCGCTGCAGCAGTGACGACAATGTTTGGGAAGAGATTTTGTTTTGCTCTAAGGACTGTGTTTTATTGAGAATTGAACTGAAAAGAAAAACTGTCCTCCAATCAATAAATTCAAATATAAAAATTACATAACTTATTGTTTTATTATTTTCTAACGAATCTTCAAAGTGTGTTAGGTTTGTTTCCCACTCGAAAAGAATTGAGATAAACAAATCATTTTCGATACATTTTTATCGTCGAAATGTTAACTTATTCACCCTTATCGCGAATAAAATGCGAACATTTTGTTCCCTCGGTATTTTCTGTTCCTTCGAACAAAATTTTGCTATCGTGAATGTCACGTGAATGATTGTTCACTTCGAAACATATGACTGGTTTCGAAATTGATCAGCTGTTTTGCTTAAGGATTTTATTAACAAAATCATTTCGTTGAGTTTTTAATAATAGACAATTGATATTTAAGAACTGCAAGATAAAATTAAAATTAAACATGTTTCGAATTGGTGCCATCGTGTTACTTCACGAAGAAAGCAGTGAGAGAAATTGGAAACAGAAAATGATCAGAAGAAACCTGCGGGATGCCTCAAATCCTTTGAAAATGCCAGCTGCACAGTAAGTATAAACGATTTTCTTATACGATATTAAATGATCTATCGAATACTTTTTTCAGATTTTCTAAATATTATAGGGTTAATAAATCTGCATTTGCATATCTTTTAGAAATACTTACAAATTCGTTGCCATCCGCAAAGAAAAAGTTTGCGATACCCCCTATTATAAAACTCAGTGCTTGTTTACGTTTTTTCGCCGAGGGTGGTTACCAGAAAGGTGTAGGCAGAGATTATAATGTAGCAATGGCTCAATCCACGTTCAGTGAGGTACTCTCAGAAGTTCTGAATGCTTTAGAAGTTCTTCTTTGTCAAAAGTGGTTAACTTATCCAACGGAAAATGAACGCAGAGTCAGCGCTCAAATTTTTTTTAATAAATTTGGAATTCCCAGTGTCATTGGATGTATCGATGGAACACACGTTACTACAGTAGCACCCAAGGAAGCAAAGCATCTGTATTATAATCGAAAAGGCCGATTTAGCTTAAATGTAACACTAGTAAGTTGAAAACAAACAGCACCTTTACACTTGACCAAAACGTTTTTACAGATATGTGACCACGAAATGAAGATTCGCTACATTAATGCCACACATCCTGGAGCCTGCCATGATTCTTTTGTTTGGAGTATGAGTGGATTCAAAAAGGCATTGGAACAAGAATATTTAGAAAAAGGAACTAGTATGTGGTTGCTTGGTGAGTTTTATCCACAACATTTATGTTTGGTATCGACTTCTTATCATATACTTTTTAAGGTGATGGTGGCTACCCATTGGAACCATGGCTTTTAATTCCTTAGAGGGATCCAACGGATTCAGTAAAGGAAAAATTTAATGATGTCCATAGCAAATGCCGAAACATCGTAGAAAGGACCAATGGCGTACTCAAAAATAGATGGAGATGCTTACTCGGCGCCAGATAACTTTATTATGCTCCACAGAAAGCTATTAAAATTGCAAATGTTTGCGCCGCTTTGCACAACATTTGTATCCATTACAAGTGTGACCAAGTAAATGAGTTTTTTGGGAACGAAGACGACATTGACGATGAATGGGACACAACACCCCCAAACAGTGGATACCTTTCTGTTGGAAAGAGGATTCGTGATAGAATTGCAAATTCATTGTAGCTTTTTCATAACATATTTATTTAGTTTATAAGGTTTTTGAAACCAAAAATAATGCACGATCTCATTTATAAATGAAATATAATAAATAAAAAAAAACAGTTCATGGTTCTTAAAATTAGTTAAATAATATAAAGAAATGGAAAAATCTACTCATTTCCACTCATTAAGGAGATTTTAATATCCTCAACTTCTACAAGTTTTTTGTTTATTTCCAGTTTACTTTCAATTTCCATTTTCCTGTATTGTTCCATTACAGTATTATGTCGTTGAAGTTCCTTAAATGTGCTCCGTTGGTTGTCATTAAGTTGTTCTAGAGATTGACACATCCTGTTCATCATATTTTGAGTTTCTGCGTTCCCATCTTTCACAAGATCGATCAACTCGCAAACTTTTGAACATAGTTTATCTTGTGTCTCAACTTCCTTCTCTATTAATTCTGCTGTAGACAATGTTCTTCTTGTGTCTTCTCTTACTGCCTTCCTTTTCTGTACGGACGGACGGTTTGGGGACACCTCTTCAATTGTAATCTCCTCTATGATTTCATCAACAATGTCATAAGATGGGAGTTCATTTTCTTTATTTGATGAAGATGGTATAGGTACGCCGAATTCGGAAGAGTTTTGAACGCCTTCTACAGACTCTCGCATTTTTACGAGTTCATAAATGGACTCCTCTGTTGGCGAGAGCGTTTTCCAGTTGCATCTCGTTCCCTCACATTGCATCTCGTTCCCTCACATTTGCAGCAGCTTTTTTGCGGACATACCTTTTCTGATCCGTCCATACCTACAATTAAAAAATAAAATGCTTATTCAAATATTACCTTTTTCCACTCAAATACTGATTTTACAGGTGGTCCAGCACTGTTAAGTTCGCTGTTCAAATTTTTCCAAAAGGATGTTACATCTTGCTTTGATTCTTTAGTGTAACCACCAGCTATGGACGGATTTTCCTGCATTCTTTGCAGCAAAATATCCATTTGTTTTTTATTGGTTAAATTACTCCTAAAAAAATGTTAATTTTTATTTTAAAAAGAAAAGAAAAATATACTTAGGGCCTGTTTCTGTAACTTATTTTCGTTCGTCTACGGCGAACGATCAAAAATCTCTCAATTATTCCGAGAAATCTATAATTCACAGCAGTTTATAATTCGGTGTGTCTATAGAAAAGCACGTAAAAAGGTCGTACCTAAAATATTTTTAACCTGCGTTTTATAGAATTCAAGTAATAGTTGAGAGATTTTTGATCGTTCTCCGCAAACGGATGAAAATAAGTTACAGAAACAGGCCCTTACATTTAACGTTTTAACTGTTCGCCACTCGAAAGCAAAGTGAACAACAAAATGAAAATGGCGAACAAAATCCCCCGAAAAAATAATTCACGATAAGGGGGAATTTTTCGAAGTTGCCACCTTTCCCCGTGAACAAGATTGGCGATCGCGATTTGGCGGAAAGGGAACACATTTCGAGGGGAATTTCATTCGCGATAAGGGTGATTTTTAAGATCGTAGTGAAACTAAAACATATTAAAACCAGTAAGGAAAGGAAATGCGAAAATGGGCATTGCGATAAGTGTTCATACATGTAATAAGAACACTCTCCCTGCAGAATTTCGTACTGATCGGATATAAAACACGGTTCTACAGCGTTTACATGTCAAATCGGTTGAAACATATATGTGGGGGCTATATCTAAATCTGAACTGAATTTCCCCGAATTTGGTAGTTTTCGTTCATGTAATAAGAGAACTCTCCCTGCGAGAACTAATCTGATATAAAATACAGTTTATAAAGCGCTTACATGTCAAATCGGGGGTAACATATCGAGCCCTAACAGCAAAAAAAAATTAAGCAACAAAAAGTAAATTTTTCAGGAGAAGGTTTTTCTCTATACTCAGTGCAGGTAATTAATTAGTATTAATAGTTGCATTAGTTATTTTTAACAAAAAAGTAAGATTTTTACTTAAGTTTTTTTTCGCTGTCATTGCAGCAAGCTGAAGCGATGTATTTGTGTCGTTTAAGTTAAACACAATTGCATAGAAATATGCACTAGCATCTTTTTATACCCTCCACCATTGGATGGGGGGTATATTCATTGTGTCACTCCGTTTGTAACACCACTAAATATTGATCTAAGATCCCAAAAAGTATATATGTATATTATTATTCGTCGTAAAATTCGAAGACTAGTTAGCCATATCCGCCCCTCCTTCCGTCCGTCTGTTGTAAGCACGCTACAATCTATAATACTAGAGCTGTGTCTGAAATTTGGTACATATACTTCATAGCTGCAGGTATGTTGGGATTGACAAGTAAGAAAGTTTCAGTCGGGTAAACCGACTAAGGTATACCCTCACTTTGTGAGTAATGTAATATATAACATTACACCAATAAATCTGTCAATTTGTGTGGGAGGTACCAGAAGGGGTTTTCCAAATACACATATTTTTCGGTAAACATTCTTAAATACATTGCATTGTGCTGAACTATAAGCGTTTGTGTGCACTGGTATATTAAAGTTACGAGCTATGTAATTTTGGTATGATTTGGTAATTTTGTGTGGGAGGTACAAAAAGGGGCGGGGTGATAACGCCCACTTTTTACAGGACTATAGACACTACAACAGCATTACACTGTACAAGTATTTGTATGCACTGGTATTAAAGTTACAAGCCGTTTACTTTGGTACGAAACGGGCCATTTGTGTGGGCGGTACCAAAAGGGGCTGTACAATGATGCCCATTTTTTTACCGGACTATAGGCGCTACAAAAACATTATACTGTAGAAAATTTCAAGCATTTTTATGCACTTGTATTAAAGTTATAAGCAGTTAAATTTTGATGCAAAATGGTCCATTTGTGTGGGAGGTACCAAAAGGGGCATGCCAACTTCACCCATTTTTCTCGAGTTAATAGCGACTAATATACTAATATTATGTGCAGAATTTCAAAAGATTCGAATAAGTAGTATAGAAGTTATTAAAGAATCAATATTTCACTAAATTTTAACCCTTTGTGTGGGAGGTACCAGAAGGAGTAGACCAATATGGCCCATCTTCTAACTCATCCGGAGATAGATCAAAATATTACCACATACCAAATTTGAAGTCAATCGGTTACTCCTTTCGAGAGTTATCGTGCGCACCAGCCAGCAGACAGACAGACGGACGGACATTGCTCATTCGACTTAAAATGACCCAAAACGGATTTCCTCCGAACATACTTAGGGTCTTAGATCACTCCTTCGATGTGTTACACTTTTTTCCGTAGCAAATGATATATACCCTCGTCACACTAAAGTGAGGGTATAACAAGTAAGAAAGTTTCAGTCGGGTAAACCGACTAAGGTATACCCTCACTTTGTGAGTAATGTAATATTGAATATTACTCGAATTATTCTGTCAATTTGTGTGGGAGGTACCAGAATGGGTTTATCAAATACACCTTTTTTTTGCTGAAAATTAGATACTTCAAATTCATTGCACTGTGCCGACTTATAAGCATTTATGTGCACTGGTATAAACGTTATGAGACATTAAATTGTGGTATGATTTGGGCATTTTGTGTGGGAGGTACAAAGAGGGGCGTGGCAATAACGCCCATTTTTCACAGGGCTATAGACACTATAAAAACATTACACTGTACAAAATTTCAAGTATTTGTATACACTGGTTTTAATGTTATAAGCTGTTAACTTTTGGAGCAAAAAGGTACCTTTGTGTGGGAGGTACCAAAAGGGGCGTGACAACAACACCCAGTTTTCCCTGGACTGTAGGCAATATAAAAGCATAATACTGTACAAAATTTCAAGTATTTTTATACACTGTTATTAATGTTATAAGCTGTTAACTTTTGGTGCAAAATGGTGCATTTGTGTGGGAGGTACCAAAGGGGACGTGGCGACTTCGCCCATTTTTCTCGAGTTGATAACGACTAATAAGCTAATACTATGTGTGGAATTTCAAAAGATTCGAATAAGTAGTATAGCAGTTATTAAAGAATCAATATTTCACAACATTTTAACCCTTTGTTGGGGAGGTACTAGAAGGAGTGGACCAATATGGCCCATCTTCGAACTTAGCCGGAGATAGAAAAAAATATTACCACATACCAAATTTGAGGTCAATCGGTTACTCCTTTCGAGAGTTATCGTGCGCACCAGCCAGCAGACACACAGACAGACAGACAGACAGGCAGACAGACAGACAGACAGACAGACAGACAGACAGACAGACGGACGGACATTGCTCATTCGACTTAAAATGACCTAAAACGGATTTCCTCCGAACATACTTGGGGTCTTAGGTCACTCCTTCGACGTGTTACACTTTTTTCCGTATCAAATGATATATACCCTCGTCACACTAACGTGAGGGTATAAAAATGGGTAATATCGGTCCAATTTTGGATATAGCCCCTATATTACTAGAGCTATGTGTCTGAAATTTGGTACATATACTTCATAACTGCAGGTATGTTGGGATTAAAAATGACAGTCTTGAAGTAAGTGAGCGATATGTGGTCGATATTTAAACTACACTCTGCCAAATTTCATAAATATTAAATAAACCTTCTACATCACTTTGATACCAACCTGAAACGAAAACATATATGGGGGCTATATACAGATTTTTATCAAACTAAAATATCGTTATTTCTGTGTCGAGAAACTCATATATGGGTATTTCCAGGATGCCGAACGCGACATTCGTACGCCTTTAAAGTGAAACAAAATAAAGAAATCTAACAATTTTTTTTTGTTGTATACATTTTTCGATAGCATTTTAGTAGCACTATATTTAGGGCAAAAGGCAGGTTTGGTCGATTAGTTGCTTTCTGATATATTGGCAAAAACATGGGATCCCGAACGCGACAAAAAATAGAACTCGTTTTCGACTGCATCTAGAAATATTCAAAAATCTGCGAATTGAAACAGAATTTTGTAATGCAATTTTTTTTAAACTAAAATAGACTAATGTAGTTTTTAATTAGAGGTTGTCATGTTAAAATATATATATTGGATTTTTTTTTTTGCCGCTCTTAGTGTAAATTCCGCACGCGACATTCCTAACGCGACATTATTTCTCTCACGTAATAATTGCATTTAGAAAAACAAAAGTATAACTTCTACACTTACAAATGTAAGAATAATAATAATAATAATAAGGAACACATGTTTGTTAATTTTTTAATTTTAAATTTAATTTTTGTTAATTTAATTTAATTTATTTTTTTTAATTAAATTTTTTTAATTTAATTTCTTTCTGTTTTAATGTTTTCCAAATGTCGTCGTGATGCTTCTTTATTGTTATTTTTACTCACCCGCACAAAAAGTAAGCAAATATGAAAAAAAAATTTTTTTTGTTCTAATATGTCCAACTAAGATGGCGAACGCGACAAACTTTTGATTAAAATTAAAGCTTTCTTAGAAGCAACAGCAAACAATTTTTGCTTTTTATTAATTAAGTACAGTTAACTTTGTTTGAATATAAATCTTCAATTACTTGCTTCGACTGGATGAGCAGTTCTGATACAAAACTGCGTTTTGTTATCGCGAACGTGACACCAAAATAGCAGGTGAAAGAAACTTACAAATTTACCGTTAGTCGATGCTTGCTTTATCTCTGTTTCTATTTTCCTAATAGTTTGTTGTTGGTACAAAGATCTTTAACGAAGATTGCAACCATAAAACGAATATATAACAAATAACAGTGAAATGAAATGAAAAAAAAATATTTGTGACTTTCTGTTCAAATATTTCACAACAAAAATAAAAATATGCTGTAAACTCATTATATTCTTTAAATTCAAATATTTCTTTAACAATATAATAGAAAAAAACATTAGTTTATCAACTTTTATTTTTCTCATCGTGGTGGACCTTTCTCTGGAAATGCCCATATGCCAAATTTTATCATGAGCGGATGTAAAATAAAGCTTCTCTGGCACGTTGATAACAAATCGGAAGCAAAGTATATACGGGGGCTATATATAAATCTGAACTGATTTCTTTCAAATTTGAATGTGTTCATTCCTGAAGCAATGAACTCCTTTGTGCCAAATTTGGTAATGATCCGATGTAAAATTTGATTTATATTTGGCTTAGATGCCAAATCGAAGGGAAAAACATGTAAGAAAGTTCAGTCGGGTAAACTGACTTATGAATCCCCTTACCTTGAGTCCCAAAAAATATTAGTAAATTTATTTATTTTTTTGTTTTAATAAAATTATTAGCAATTTTAATTGCATTTAATAACTTTAATGTATGTACTCGTATTAAAGTTATAAGCTGCTAACTTCTGGTGTAAAATGGTCCATTTGTGTGGGGGGTACCAAAAGGAGCGTGGCAACAAATCCCATTTTTAACTGTATTGTAGGTACTATTAAACCATTACCCTGCACAAAATTTCAAGGCTTTGTATACACAGGTAATAGAGTTATAAGCTATTAACTTTTGGTTCAAAATTGTCCATTTGTGTGGGAGGTACCAAAAGGGTAGTGGGAACTTCGCCCATTTTTTCGAAGTTATAGTGACTAATAAGCTAATACTATGTGTAGAATTTAAGATGATTGGAATAAGTAGTATAGAAGTTATTAAATAATCAATATTTCACTAAATGTTAGCCCTTTGTGGGGGAGGTACTGGAAGCAGTGGACAATCTTCGAACTTAGCCGGAGATAGAAGAAAATATTACCATATACCAAATTTGAAGTCAATCGGCAACTCCTTTCGAGAGTTATCGTGCGCACCAGCCAGCAGACATACTGACGGACGGACATAGCTCATTCGACTTAAAATGACCCAAAACAGATATTCGCCGAACATACCTACGGTCTTAGGTCACTCCTTTGATGTGTTACACTTTTGGTTCGTATCAAATGTTATATACCCTCCTCCCTAAGGTGGGGGGATAAATATATGGGGCCTATAATGAGCATTCTGCTAAATTTCAGACCACAAATACGACCAGAACTTTGATTACAACGATACATCTACAGACGGAAATGATTAATTCGACTCAGGAAGTTATTCCAAGTCGATCGGAATAATAAACGATGGGTCTATCTCTTCTCCTTTTGGGTGTTACAAACAAGTGCACAAACTTATAATACCCTGGACCACATTGGGGTGTAAGTAATAAAAAACATATTTAGGAAAAAGCAGCCAAAAATGATTTGCATTTGTTTCTTATTGGACACTTCTCGAAATTTCCGTAATCAACAAAAACAGGAAATTTGTAAACGAGAAGTAAATGTCGTTTGAGTTATTAAGATTTTGTTTATTTCTTTGTAACGGTACATTTGTCAGCTGCGACATTTTTACCGGTGATGGGAATTATGATTTTTAATCGATTTTCATCAAAAAACGAAAATCGATAATTTTGTCGGTTAGGTTTTTTTCGCGGTTAGGGCTCGATATGTATGGGGGCTATATGTAAATCTTAACCGATTTACACCAATTTCAATAGGGTCCTTGAGCCAAAAAAAGAGATTATGTCTATCAAATGTTGGCCGCGGCTACGTCTCAGATGGTCCATCCGTTGAGTACAATTTTCGATGACTCGATTATGTTGACCATAAGTTGAGCGAAGTGCACGAAACACATTCCTCACAGAACATGAATATTCGTAATAAAGTTGAACGCCCTTCCATGATGAAATGCCAAACAATACTTAACAAAAATAACATGACAGCATGACACACGTCATACGTGATCTGTCAAAAAAAGGCTATTGAAAAAAGTATCTCTACTTGGACCACCCGTTATTTATGTTATGAGCTATTAAATTTTGGTATGATTTGGCCATTTTGTGTGGTAGATACCAAAAGCTGGGTGGTAATAATGACAATTGTTCACAGGTACTTTAAGAGCGTTACACTGTGAACATTTTGTAGTATTTTCTTGCATTGGTACGAGTTAAATGGTCCATTCGACCAGTCTAATCTTTTACTACTTTTTCCAATAAATCTGGACCTATGATGGCTTCAGTATTGCTTCAAGGTTGTTGGTTTGTCGGCATAAACCAATGAGTTAACATAGCCCCATAAAAAGAAACCCAGAGGCGATAAACCGCGGGAACGAGAAGACCAGTAAACAGGACCACTTCTGGAAATAAAGTGTTCACAAAATTGAATTTGCAATAAATCAATTGTTAAGCGCTCTGTATGGCAAGTTGTGCCGTCTTGTTGGATCCAAATGCCGTTAATGTTTAACTGATTAATTTTTGGAGACAAAAATAAGTCGATAGCGCTCACCATTCACCGTAACGGTAGCTCCTTCCTCATTTCGAAAGAAATAAGGACCAATGAAGCGGCTAGCGTGTAAACCGCACCAAACTGTAAATGTTAATGGATTTAATGGTGCTTCGTTAACGACTTGAGGATTGCCTTCGCTCCAAATACGGCAATTTTGTTTATTGGCGTAGCCATTTAACCAGAAATGACCTTCATCACTAAACACAATTCTTTGATTTGAATCTGGCAAAAAATTTTATTTTTTTTTTAAATAATTTCCACAATTTGGGAGCTTTGTTCTGGCGTTAAACAATTCGTGATAATTTGCCAAACCTTACTGAACATAAATGTCAACACAGTATGACATTATGACAGCTGTCAAACCATACTTGTCGATGTCGAAAGTTCTTATGCATGTGAAAAACACCCTTTATATAAACTTGCTTTGTACGTTGGTTTGTGACGCATGATCTCCGAAACCATAAGAGCGAATGGGCTTAAATTGCACATTCGGTTCAGTTCGAGGTCATCTGTGTTTTAGAATTCTCTTCACTGCCATAAATGGCGGAGTGGTCAGTTATTTGCTGATATAACTGATATAAAAAGCTGAATTCTTCATTGCTAAAATAATAAGGATCTTACGAGTATTCATGTGTATTTATGGAATATTTATTTGACTTATTTTCAACGTTAACATGCATTTCAAACTTTCGATAAGTCTCTGAAAGTGCAGAGCTTTTCGCTTAATAATACTCCTGATATTGACACTGGGCAACACCAACACCAACATTGTCCATTGTCTATTATATTATTTATATTTCTGTAAAATACTGCCATACTAAATTGACACTATGCAACAAACCATTTTTTTTGGGTCCGAGACCTAAAAATTTTTTTTTATAGATTTACGATCAGTTCCACATTCATGGAAGCTACCTTTGAACCATATTTTTGAAGTAGAAGCTCGATAAAGCCGAGATGTCATGTCATTATTAATTTGTATTTTTCCGTTTTTATTAAGATATCTTATCAGATACGCCCTTTCTAAATTAAGATGACGGTTTGTGTGGATGCCTTCATTTGTAACGGCTGTCAGACTAATATAAAAGGCTGTCAGACTAATATATTAAAAATGTTATTGAAATATTTATGAAATTGTTATTATCGATGAGTATACGTACATATGATATGACGATATTGGATATATGTACAAGGGGGAAAATGGTCATTTTTAATATGTTTGAATTTAACGAAAATATACTTGGAGACAAATAATTTTTATTTGAAAATCAAGAAATTTTGTTTGGAACGCATATATTAATATATTAGAACATAATTTATTTGCAAACTGACATTCACAAATAAAATATGTGTTTACACACAAACAAAGTTATTGTTTAAGAAGTTTTCCAATATTTAAAAAAGATTTTTAAAACTTTGCTGACTTATTCGAATTTTAGTTAGTTTTTCCTGGTTTTCGTGTTAAATTTTTAGCTAAAAATGTCTTTTGATTTATAAATATTTCAATTCATTACTTTTTGTCAATCCATCAATGCAATTTATATTTACGAATATAATTTTACAAACATATACAATTTGTAAAAAAAAATTGCTCATTGAACATCTGAAAACAGAAAACTTTTCTTTAATTTAAGGCATTGATACGCTGCCAAAATACATAAATACAAAGTAATCTTTGTTTCGGAAAGACTAGTTCCAAATAACAAAATATTAGAATGGGAACATAGTTTTGTTTAGAACAATATTCTCTTAAGCATATCGATACCTCCATTCTAAAACATGCTAAGTCGACTTAGCATAGTTTTAGGGAAGTTGCATTTTTAACTTCTAAATATTAAATATTAAATAATGCTCAGTAAAAATTTGGTGTTTATCCGTCAACCCAATCAAAAGTTATTCACGAAACAGTACAGGTCATTCGATTTGCATTATAAAGGAAATCCATACAAATTTGAAAAATTCGTCAAACTTTGATCGCCCCTCCTGAAAAACTACCTTTTTGCACTTAGCATATGTAGTTTAGAATGGAGGTATCGATATAATATTTGTGTGTGCAAATATTATACATTTGAAGTATATTTCAAGCCGAATATGTTTGGGACAATATGCTACAGAAGCGATTTTTTTTCAGCATGTATCTATGATGGAGATACTCTTCCATATATGCCCATAGTAGCAAGCGCAGTGGGTGCAATTGCTCCCAGTCAGAATTAATTTGTAGCATACAAAACTAGTCGGTCGTATGAAAGTAAACGTTTTAAAATTGAAAGTAACATTTCTGCATTTATAGGTCATTTTTTGTTCACCACTTCATCTCATACTATCTATATATATAAAATTGTTGCGTGACTGGCTGACTGACTGACTGACTGACTGATTGACTGACTGATCATCGCCCAGGCCAAACGGCTGAAGCTAGAATCATGAAATTTGGTGGGAGGGTAGTCCCTGGGACGTAGACGAGCAATAAGGCGGGATTTTTCGAAATTCGTACTATTAGCCGCACAATGGGGCAAAAAGGGATAAATATGGTACCACCGCCAAATCTAAACGAAATGAGCTAGAATCTTGAAATTTGGTACGATGGTAGCCCTTAGGAGGTAGACTCAGAAACTGGCAGGATTTTTCGAAATACGAACATTTACGCACACAGTGGGGTAAAAAGTGATAAATGTGGTACATCAGCCAAATCCAAATGGCAAGAGCTAGAATCGTGAAAGATTGTGTGATGGTAGCCCTTATGAGGTAGACTCTGAAATTGGTAGGATTTTTCGTAAATCGAACATTTACGCACACAGTGGGGTAAAAAGGGAAATATGGGATAAATGTAGTACAACAGCCAAATTCAAATGGCAAGAGCTAGAATCGTGAAATTTGGTGTGAGGGTAGCTCTTATGAGGTAGACCTGAAATTGACAGGATTTTTCGAAATTCGAACATTTACGTACACAGTGGGGTAAAAAGGGAAAAATGTGGTACAACAGCCAAATCCAAATGGCAAGACCTAGAATCGTGAAATTTGGTGTGAGAGTAGCTCTTGGGACGTAAACAAGAACAAGGAGTGATTTTTTTTAAAAAATTTAGAGGCACGGTGGGACATAAAGGTATAAATATGGTACCACCGCCAAATTTAAAGCCTAATATTAGAATGGTGAAAATTGAAGCGAGGGGTGTCTTTATGACAACTGATCGGGGTATTAAGTTTTTTTTGTATTCGTAGTTTTCGGGGCACAGTGGGGCAAAAAGCGTAAAATATAGTACAGTGGCTTAAAAATGTCAAACATGGATCAATGGTTCCAGGGTAACTTTTGGAACATTGGAAGTGATTTTTAGTAATTCTAACTTTAAGAGGCACAGTGGGACACGACGGGTTAATTATGGAGCATGGGGAAAAAAGGGAACAATCTGCCAAAATTGGAACTTAAACATGAAATATGAAGAGTTTATATGGTTTTAGGAGCACTGTGGTCAAAAACGGTTAAATAGTGGAGTGGAGAAAATATGATTAAATATGTTACAGTCGGGGAAAAAGGTTTAAGTACGCTAGCGTGGAGACACATTTTAAATACGAGTACGGTACAGTGAGACAAAAATTTGTTAAATATGGTACAGTGGGTAAACATTTTGTACAGTGATATAAAGAGTTGAATGGGGCACAGTTGTGCAAAAAGGGTTAACTATGGTACAGTGGGGTAAAAATAGTTATATGTATATGGTAAAGTGGGACAAATGGGTTAAAAATGGTACATTGAGGCAAAAAGCGTTAACTATTGAACAGTGGGGCAAAAATGTATTTACTATGATACAGTGGGGCAAAAAGGGTTAAATATGGTACAGTGTGACAAACATGGGTAACTATACAGTACAGTGGGGCATAACTGTGTAAAATACTGTACAGTGGAGCACAGGAGGTTAAATATGGTACAGTGGGGCAAAAACTGTTAAATATGGTACAGTGAGACAAAGCGTTTAATATGACACAGTGGGGCAAAAAGCTTTAACAGTGGAACAGTGGAAAAAAATATGTTAGCTATGGTACAGTGGGACACAAATGGTTAAATATGGTACAGTATGACAAAAATGGTTACAGTGGGCACAAAAAGTAAAATATGGTAACGTGTAACAATATGGGTTAAAAATGGTACAGTGGGGCAAAAAGCGTTAACTATGGAACAGTGGGGCAAAAATTTATTTACTATGATACAGTGGGGCAAAAAGGGTTAAATATGGTATAGTGCGACAAAAATGGTTAACTATACAGCACAGTGGGGTATAACAGTGTTAAATATTGTACAGTGGAGCAAAGAGGGTTAAATATGGTACTGTGGGGTAAAAATTGTTAAACATGGTACAGTGAAACAAAGGGTTTAATACGATACAGTGGGGCAAAAAGGGTTAACTATTGTACAGTGGGGCACAATTAGTTGAATATGGTAACGTGGGACAAAATGAGTTACATATGGTACAGTGGGGCAAAAAGCGTTAACTATGGAACAGTGGGGCAAAAATATGTGTTAGAATGGTACAGTGGGACACAAATGGTTAATTATGGTACAGTATGACAAAAATGGTTACAGTGGGCACAAATAGTAAAATATGGTAACGTGGAACAAAATGGGTTAAGTATGGTACAGTGGGGCAAAAAGCGTTTACTATGGAACAGTGGGGCAAAAATGTGTTAACTATGGTACAGTGGGGCAAAAATCGTTAAATATAGTGGACAGAATATAGTAGGACAAAAAGGTGTTAAATTTGATTCAGTGGACCCAAAAGGTTAAATATACCACAGTGGGTCAAAAAGCGTACATTTAGTACTGTGGGTAAAAATATGGATGCAGGGAGAGAGGGTAAGTTAAATATGAAATAAGAATTTTTTTTTTCAATGTATGCTTTTAGTAGCACTGTGGTGCAGAAAGGTTAAAATTATGATGCACTGCAATTATGTAGCACTGTGGTGCAAAAAGGTTAAAATTATGATGCAGTTGGGGCAAGCAAAAATTTTACAACATGTTACAGAGGGGATAAAATGTGTTTAATATGGTTTAGTGGAGCAAAAAGGGTTAAATATGGTACGGTGAAGTAAAAAAGTTAAATACGGTAAAGTGGTTAAATGTGCTAAGTGGGGAAAAAAGGGAACAAAATAGGCCCAGATATGTATAAAAATTCGCACTTTAGAAGCACAGTGTAATAAAAAGTCTTTAATATGGAACAGTGGTGCAAAAGGTGTTGAATGTGGTCCCTGAGTGCAAAGGGCAGCATAAACCAAAGCTAAGAAATAGTTTTTTCCAAATAGGTTCTTCTACTTAAACCGTGGGAAAAGTTAAATAAATGGCACAGATAGGGGACAAAAATGTTAAAATACGGCCTAAACTTGCGAATTTGGATCTTGAAATATCAATTATCATTTTAAAATATTGTACAATCGTGCAAAGTGGTTAATTATGACACACTAAAGGTTAAATGTGGTACAATGTAGCGATTTACTTTAGATTTTTAAATTCGTACCTTTATAGACACAGTGTGACAAACATGGTTTTATATTGTACCAGGGTGTTAATGAAGCTATTGGAACATAAACTAGGGGAAAGTTGCTAACGTATGAACAAAAAAAAATTGTTTTTCAACATCCAGAGGTACAGTGGGAAAAGGGATAAATATTGTACCATGATGTCAGGGTAACTCTTGGAACACACACTAGAAATGAAACGAGGGTTCGTATTTTATATATAATATTAATCAAATCCTCTTCATTTTGCACCATATGTAATAATCATGTCATTTTGAAGGAAAGAGGAATAGCTATTTTACAGTACCCTAAACAGAAAATAGATAAAAGATGGGGGCTGCGAAGCGCACCGGGTATGCTAGTCGTATAATAAACGTATATATTTCATCTAATTATGTACATACCTAAATTTGCAATCGTATCATTAGATATAATTAATGAGAGACTTCCCCTCAACCCACTTACTATTATAGAAATCTGCTATACGCGTCTTTCATTTGCAGAAACGTACAATCAAAGAGAATGCATTTCGATGAGAAAGACATTTTAGAAAACTACTGTGTATACTGAAAAAACGTTGCCTTCTATTGTGTAGTGCCTTTAGCTTGTGTATGAAATGTTCGTATATTAATATTTTGTTGTCTTTGGGGCAAAATCAACAAAAATAATAAATAATAAGATATGTCATCCCGGAGCGAGTAGTAAGTTGTCGGTTACGAACGAATAGAAATTTCAACGAGTAGGACTTCAAACAGCGAGGTTTCTGATAGATTTTGACCTTTCGGGCTGACGGCACATCTGTATAATTTAAGGTCTGTGAAAATCAATACCATTTTCTTTAATATTACTACAATACGGGTTTGCAGCAATTTTGTCCTAAAGGTGTGATCGAAATGTTCGTTATATTTTGGCGAATACAAAGATCGCGATTTCACGTTACTTTCACTTAATGTCCCATCGATCTCCTGATCTGCATATATACGATTTATTGTCCAGACTGAGAATGTGCTCAATGACATGGCACAGCTCAACAGTATCGACGATGAGTGTGCGTTGCTTTTGTATGTGTCATTAATTTTGCAATGCATTCACCAATAATGGGTCTGGGAAGGTTCAATGCAACGCCAGGAGAACGCCTGAAATTGTTAAATTGCATATTAGGCGTATAATTTATGTATGTAAAACGATTGTTGGCGCTGCGCAATACGCAATTGAATTGCAAATATTTATAATTAAATAGACTAGATCCGATATTGGCAGAAACAAAAATCGGAACGCCAATGAATGTAAAGAACTAAGTCTGACAAACAATTTAAATTCAGAGTAAACAAAGTCGTTTTTTAATGTAAGTGCATAATTAACCTTGTACTCAAAATGAGCTGCAAAACAATGCAGAAAATCATTAAATTAGGTCTTAAATTGGAGAATGGGAGATTATGAATCGGAAAATTAATGGGCCAAAGTAATAGAATTCCTGATCCAGTTCAAAATATATAGATTCGTAGGAAAGGATAGAAAGGTTAAAAATGAATATATTTCAATGAAATATTTTGTAGGTCATGACATAAAAAATCGGAGGTAATTCATAAATCATTATACATATTTGCAAACATCAATCTCGCAATTCCCAAAATAATTTAGCATATCCCCAAACGTGGATTTTTACATTTTCCCCTATAGCCGGTCTCCAAATTCCCTTTGCAGTTTAACGAGCAGCACCTTACCACATATACAAATTTGTATAAAAAATTGTGTAAATTGGGGAAGCTTGACAACAACACCAGTGAATCAGGGTCGTGGGCAGGATTTTGTTTTGGGTTGATCTTTTCAATGCATATATACATATATTTATAGTCATTAACATTAAAAAATACTTATGTAATATTTTCAATAAGAATTATTCAAAGACAAAACTGTAGGGTCTACCCTGTATGTTTTTGATTGCTTATACTGTCGAATCCGCTCAAAAAAATCTCCAAACTCCAAATCAAAAAAATCACATTCCAAACATTATTTATAACTTTTTTTTTGCAATTTATTTATTATTAGTTTAAGCAACAGATCTTCATACGTGACTCAATGCATCAGAAAAACTTGAAAGCGTTTTTCCCACAATCCACGTTTTCAAAGTCGGTGCCCCTCATAGCTTAAAAACTAGTGCACCGATTCTTTGAACACTATTTCTATGCATAACTCGTAACGCCTTCCTTTTTCTTTAAATTTGATAATATTTTTATTTTACAATAACCAGAAAAAATCGCGTTTTTCAATCCAAACTGAAATTTAGAAAAAAAAAAACAGTTTCGCCAAAAAAAAACTTCATAAAAATGTGCCTTTCTTTTGCAAGAATTAACGTTAGCCCCCTTAAAACAAACGGAATGGAACCTCCGACGAACTAAAATGTATCTCCGATCAGAGCATGTAGTTACCCTGAAAAAATAATATCAGCGAAGATGGTAATTATCACTTTTCAAAATATACTGGAAATCTTATAGAAATTTAAGTCTTGGTTGACCAAGAAGGACTTTTACGAACAGTTTAACTGCAGTCCAGTAACAATTATTCCAATTATTAAGGCTAACGAAGAAAACAAAGCCTATTTGAAAAATAAATGTAAAAGTAAGGAAAATAAAAAAATACAACATTTTTCATATTTTTTATTTTGACCGTTTTGTTTGGGAAGCACCAATGGCAGTGTGGCAATAACTTCCATTTTTTATATGCTATGAGTACTATGAAAGCAATACACTGAACAAAATTTCAAGTTTTTGTATGGACTGTAACCAAAGTTATATACCGTTAACATTTTGTGCAAAATGGTTAATTTGTATGGGATGTACCAAAAGGGGCGTGGTAATAACGCCCATTTTCACGGGACTATAGGTACTGTAAAGGCTTTACACTCCACAACATCCCAGCAAAAAAAGAGCATCCAAAGAAGCAATAAAAATCCCCAACTTATGATCCGGAAGTTGTTCTAATTTGGATTTTCACCAATGAATTTAACAAGTTGTCGCGCCGGGATGTCGCGCCGGGGAAGTACTTCTTTAGGTCACAAATATAGTCCGATCTCAAAGAAATTTTGCACATATCTTTATTCTGTGACAAGACAATTCGTATTGAAATTGAAAGACAATATAGGGCCTGTTTCTGTAACTTATTTTCTTTCGTCTACGGCGAACGATCAAAAATCTCTCAACTATTTGAATATCAGTTTAGAACCGGATATCTTAATATATATGAATGTAATGTACCTTCGATTTAGCTTATACCATCTATAGAAGATATAATTTCCTTTCGATATTCATGAAATTTGGTAGAGTATCTTATTTTTACAGTTAATATAAGTGTGAACAATATCGGTTCAAATATACATATAGTCGCATGGATGTGTTCCTTCCGATTTGGCATCTAAGCTCCATAGAAGTCATATTTTAGTCAAATGTACTATATTTTGCACAAAAGATTTTTAAATCCGAGAATAAACGGCCACTAGCAAGGTTGGAAAATGTGTTTACATGTTTTACATCAGATCATTATTAAATTTACATAGCAGAGATTAGTTTATACAATCATGAAAACTGCGAAATTTGATAAAAAAATGGATACCATTCAGATAAAGGCCAAATTTAAATACAGACCCCATATAGTATTTTCCATCTAAAATAGTTGTCAAATACGATTGACAAAAATCAAAACAGCAACAAGAGAACAACTTCAAAGGTTAAATAGATGAATACAGTACGTTCTGTTTAATACAATGTGGGTTACGCCGTATGTGCTTTATCAAAAACGAGCACTTGATGTTACTTTTTCCTTCAATAAAATCGTGATTTTTGGACGAAAAACTAATTTTCATTTTTAGGGGGTTATGCTCTTGGGCATTTCTGGGGACGATATATCAACATTTTTGGAAAGTATAAAGTGTTATTAATAAATTCAGTTTTTATCGCAATCCAATGTACTACAATTCCACAATTTAACATATTTCGAAGAAAATCAGCATACTTTGAAATGACTTTATGGTTTTTTAATCGACTATGAAAAAGTCGACTTTTAGGTCCGATTAATCGACCTATTCGACTGAAACAAAATTTGGTTGATGAAAAAGTCGACTAGCTTCCAGAACCATTCACTAATTCTGATATATCTGCCATATAAAGGGTGTCCCAAGAAGAACGCAATTTTTAAATCTCGCAACATTCGAAGTGTCATTGTTTGACATTTGAATAATTGTTATTGTTTGTTAGTAGAAGGTACGAGGTTAGTAAAAATGGAGAAGGACAGCGAAGGGAGTTCGTTAATTGGGTATTGGAGAGACAACATGAAAATGCTGATTTTGCCGATAAAATCATCTTCAGTGACGAGGCCCATTTTCATCTTGATGGCTTCGTCAATAGGCAGAATTGTCGCATTTGGGGTGCGGAAAATCCTCGAGTGATTCACGAGAAGCAAATGCATCCTCAACGTGTCACTGTGTGGTGTGGTTTTTGGGCTGGAGGAATCATTGGACCTTTGAGGCAGGTCAAGCGCAAACAGTCAATGGTGTTCGGTATCGTGAAATGATAACCAGTTTTTTCTTGCCTAGAATTGAAGAAATGAATGTGGAGGGCATGTGGTTCCAACAAGACGGCGCCACATGTCATACAGCCAGAGAAACAATTCAATTGCTGCATCAGTAATTAAAAAATTGCGCTCTTCTTGGGACACCCTTTAAATACATATATTATTCCCTTTAGCACTATAGAAGCAGTATTTTACATATATTTCATAGCCCTCATATATATGTTCCTTCCGATCTGGACTTTTATCACTTCAGAAGCTTTATTTTACATCCAATCTACGGTTAATAATTTATATTCCGAAATTACATTTTGGTTAGTATTTAGAAGAACTTCATTAAATGCCGAAAAATGTTCATACTTATGATTTGGAAGTACTTATAATGTTATTCTTTTGGAAGTACTTCTTTTATTTTTTGCTGGGATGTTAAGTATTTGTATGGACTGTAATCAATGTTATAAACCCTTAACTTTTTGTGCAAAATGGTGCATTTGTATGGGAGGTCTCAAAAGGGGCGTGACATAACGCCAATTTTTTACGTGAAAATAACGTATGGAATCGAAGTTATAAGCCGTTAACTTTTTGTGCAACATAGTCCATATTTGCTCTTAGCCTGAGATAGAAAAAAAAAATATTAACACATACCAAATTTAATCGGTTACTCCTGTCGATAGTTATCGTGTACACCATACAGACAAACAAACAGACGGACGGACATTGCTCAAATTACTTAAAATGTCCTAAAACGGATTTCCGCCGGTCATACTTAGGGTCGTAGGTCACTCCATCGTTGTGTTAAACTTTTTTCTATCTCCGGCTAAGTTCAAAGATGGACCATATTGATCCACTTATTCGGGTACCTCCCACACAAAGGGTTAGAATTTTGTGAACTATTGATTACCTAATAACTTATCATAATCATCTGTAATTCCAAACATAGTAATAGTTTATCTGTAGCTATCACAGTGAGAAAAATTGTTGGATGGGCCCCCCTCTTTCTGGTACTTACCAGCCAAATCGTCATGATCATTTTGTACTAGTACATAAAAATACATGCAATTTTGTGCAGTGTAATGTTATTGTGGTACCAACAGTCTAGTGAAAATTGACCCTAGGGTTCTATCGGGGTTATACTTCACAAAATATGGTCCAAATACTCCATGAAAACTGGAATTTTAGACAAATAAATTAAAACTTGTATGAAAGTTCAGTCGGATAAACCGACTTAAGAATCCCCTCGCCAGAGATAGAGAAAAATATTACCGCATATCAAATTTGAAGTCAATCGGTTTCGAGAGTTATCGTGCGCCACAGCCAGCAGTCAGCCAGACATACAGACGGACATTGCTCACTCCTTCGATGTGTTACACTTTTGGCTACAATTTTAGTATAGAGTGATCCAAGTAGAGATACTTTTTTCAATAGCCTTTGTTTGACAGATCACGTGTGAGTCGTGTCATGCTGTCATTTATTTTTGTTAAGTATTGTTTGGCATTTCATCATGGAAAGACTTCCGCCTGAACAACGTTTACAAATCGTTTGTTCAGGCGTAAGTCTTTCCATGATGAAATGCCAAACAATACCTAACAAAAATAACATGACACGACTCACACGTGATCTGTCAAAAATAGGCTATTGAAAAACGTATCTCTACTTGGATCACCCTATATAAAAAACTTGGGATTAAATGTTCCATGTCAAAGAATGAAAGAAAGTGGACATTTTATGAAGTATTTCTTTTAAAACACCCGACACCCCTGTTCATCCCCTTAACCAAGAAAATCTCATCAAAAATAATTCTGTATCAAAAGTCGTAGACGCTTCAGTCGTGAATTGTCCCAAACATATTCTGCTTGAAATATACAAATGTTTAGGGTACACTCGAAATATATTATATTTGGCACACACACAAATATTATATATTTGGGAAGATGTTTTTCTAAACAAATCTTTGTTTACGTTCTAATATTTTGTGTTTTGGGAATATTATTTACGAAATAAAATATATATGTATTTCCAAATAAGTATTCAGAAAATATATCAGTACATTAATTTGAGGTTTTGAGAACTTTTAAATATTCGTAAAATTCATTTATAACTGAAATCATATAATCTTGCATGCCACTTATGTCATTTTAAATTGTAAGGTATAACTCGAAATCAATGAAAAATTAAATTCGAAAAATCTTCAAACTTTTGAAAATCCTTTTAAACACAATATATTTTGAGGAAATCCTAAACAATAATTTTATTTGTATATAAATACATACTTTATTTGAGAAAATTAGCTTGTAAATATATTTTGTTCTAATATATAACCATTTTACTATTATACAAATTAATTATTGATAACATCTACAAATATTCTTCAGTTCCAAATTGGTTTTTGCTGCAGTTGATATATTGCTCGAAAATCAGTAGAACCATAAAAATGGTTGTAGTGGTCATTTAACAATTACACAAATCAATTATTGCTCTCAACTACAAACGCGAGATTGCACGAGATATATATCGCAAAAATTCGAATCATGGCACTCTGTATCGTCAAAACTTTTCACATACTCGTACATACACTTGTGCTTCAAAAAAGTGGGCCCTTTGATGTATTTCGCCCGTCTATATTTGGGTATATAATACATATTTATATTATACATATTTATGTGTTTGTGCGTGTGTGTGTTGTTTACTACACTGTCTGGTAAGTGGTGTATTTTGTCTGCTCTGCGGCACGATATTCCAGAGAAACGATGCGTGATCTATCCTTGGATCCAATTTCAATGTGATCGAGCTGTAACCATCCTCCGGTTCATTCATTCATTTATTTATTCAGTTATTTTATGCCAAGTCGTTGTTGTTGTTCTGTTATTTTGTTGCTGCTGCTGCCTTTTGTATCTTGAATTTCGCCTTAATGGAAACATAGTCTACGAAAGAGCAAAACAATATGAGAAGTTTTAACGTTTGTATGTGTGTGTGAGAATGTACATCGATTCGGTTATTTTGTTGGTCAGACAAGGACTCTGTAAGAAATGGACAAAATCTCCATTGGCAATTGCAAATATTACGGATTGTTCGGTTTATTGGAAGGAATGGAAAAAAGACTACAACACCAACAACAAACCGAACATCTTATCGAATCAATGAACCGAAGCGAATTTAAAAAAAAATCCAAAAGGAAAATTACATTCGATCATGGACACTGCAACGCAAGACCCTACAAATGAGATTGAGCAAATCTGTATGGGATTTGGTTTTTTGTGTTGGAATTTGCTTGTGTGCCTGATATTCAGGTTAAGAGCGGTTCACTATATGTCAGATGCTACGGATCAAAGTGTACCACATGGAATGATTGATCTAAGACCCAAGTAGTAGTAGTACGAGTATGTTTGATGGAAATGCCGACGAAGGTTTGGTCTAAGTCCGCCCGTTGTATGACTGGTTCATACTGGTGAATGAAAAAGCGTCGTAACCAGAACAACAACGATTTTTTTTTCGTTTAAACAAATTTTTATATAAGTTAAATTAATGTTAACAAAAACCTAATTTTTTTGGGAAGTTTTTTGAATTTTCTGTTTTGTTTGAATGTTGCATACATATTTGAATCAAAATTCAGTTTCTTCGATCATAACTCATGTATGGAATAGAATAGAAAACTTATACCTAAAAAATATTCGTCACGAAGAAAAAAAGTTTCGTTCCACCATCCTTCGAATGGTTATAGTAACGTACCCTTTAGTTGCAAAAAACTATAAAACACAATTTTTGTCGAAGGGCTGCGAATAACATTTTCTGGTGTAGTATGGAGTCCTAAATAGGAAAAAAAAAAAATAAAAACATATTTTATGGTAATTTTTTTTTTAAAAAATTTTCTTTAAGCCTCCAATTTTATATTTGGACTATATTTTTGAAGTATATTGATAATCCGGGATACACGTTAAAATAAAAGGAAATTATGAGGACTACAGAATTTCAACAAAATTCTTTTTTTCTAACCCCCTAAAGTAAACAAGGGTATATAACAGATGCTGCCAAGCAAAGGTGTAACACATCGATGTAGTGACCAAAGAGACCCGAAGAATATTTAACGGCTTATAACTTTGATTCCAGTACATACAAATACTTTAAATTGTGTACAGTGTAATGTTATGAACCAATAGTACATATAATAAACCAGTAAGGAAAGGCAGAAAGTCGGGCGGGGCCGACTATATAATACCCTACACCTCCCTAACAATGCGATTAAGGTCACTGCGATAATAATTTGGAATAATTGGTAATCAGGCAGGAACATATTATCTAATTCTGAGCCTATAATCGCTAAATTAAGCAATATTCGTTCCTAAATTGAGAAACATCTTTCCGGAAAATATTAATGATCGGAAGTAAAGTACAACTTCTATAGCGCGTTGATACCAAATCAGGAGGAACATATATATGGAGGTTATATATAAATCTGAACCGATTTTCCCTGAATACTCATTCATGTAAAAAGACCTCTTTCTGTAGAATTTCGTACTGATCGGATATAAAATACAGTTTTTACAGCACTTACATGTCAAATCGGGGGTAACATATACATGGGGGCTATATCTAAATCTGAACCTCTTTTTGCCGAATTTCGCACTGATCGGATATAAAATACAGTTTCTACAGCGCTTACATGTCAAATCGGGGGTTACATATATATGGGGGCTATATCCAAATCTGAACCAATTTTCTCCGAATTTGGCAGTATTCCTTCGTGTAATAAGAAACCTCCTTCTGCCGAATTTCATACTGATCGGATATAAAATAAAGTTTTTACAGCGCTTACCTGTCAAATCGGGGTAACATATGTATGGAGGCTATGTCCAAAACTGAACCGATTTTAACCAAATCAAATAGGATATGTGTAAAGTTTCGTCAAGATCGGGCCATAATTGCGACCTGTACTTTGATTGCAAGAATACATCTACAGACAGACGGACAGACAGACGGACATAGCTAAATCGACTCAGAAAGTGATTACAAGTCGATCGGTATAATAAACGATGGGTATATTTCTTCTCCTTTTGGGTGTTACAAACAAATGCACAAAGTCATAATACCCTGTACCACAGTGTGGTGTAGGGTATAAAAACAAAATTGACAAATTCATTTTTTTAGGGTCTATTTTTACGACATTGGTCATAATTTATACATTTATCCATAGATTTTTTCAAATAGAAACTGTTTTCTTCGTTAGATGCTAGCTTTCAAAAAGTGAAACATACAATATTTTTGCATTTTTTCCTATTTTTTATGGTTTTTCGTGACAGCAAAAAACGATGTTTTTGAAAGAAGAATCGATTTTTTTCTAATTTTTTCATAATTTAATGTAAATGATATATCGGCTTTATCAAGCTTTTACTTCAAACTTCATACTAAAGGTAGCTTTCATGAAAATTGGAATTCTAGAAAAAAATTTGTTAAAAAAAATTGGTTTTGGTTTCATTAAATAGAATGCTTCAATCAATACAAAAAAGGTTTTTAGGTGCCGGACAAAAAAATTTTTTTTGCATAGTGTAATTAGTATAGACGTTATTAAATAATAAATAGTTCACTAAATGTTAACCCTTTGTGGGGAAGGTACTCGAAGGAGTGGACCAACATGGTCGATCTTTCATATTATCCTGAGATAGACAAAACTATATTGACCGCCTCAGCGGTCAAGTGGTCAAAACACTATTTGGCTTAAAATCTCACATTCCATTTTTATATTTTGGTACTTTTAAAATCAGTGAAATAATGAAAATTGTTCTGTTCAAAGCTACACTGACCACAGTCAGAGAATTCAAAATTATTTTTCGCGCATATTATTGCGGTTAATAGTACTTCATATTTACAAAGTTTTAAGTTTGTAAATATTAAGAAAGTTCTGAAAGGACAAACATAATATTAACGTTTTTGTAGCGCAAGGACTGACCACGGTCTAAAAAAACGAATATATGAATATTCCGTGGTTTATACAACATCCCTGCCTTCGTGTGTGCAAAATTTCAACTTTCTAACTCATATAGGAGCCTCAGCGGTCAAGTGTTACATTTCCTAATGTTATCTTTACCTATGAGTGAATGGAAATGTAATTGTACCTACGATATGAAGTAATTTTTTTGGGAATATGTGAATTTTCCTGTACTGGATTGTATTTCATTTGTATGAGGGATTTAAAGCGAATATTGAAATATATTTCTTGCGAAAGCGAATAGTAAAATATACATTTTTGCGAAAGCGAATGCGAATAGTAGTTTGACTCTTTAGTGCCAACAAGTTTAAAGAACTGAATTGATACTTTTCCAGGATATTCAAGTATTAAGAATGTTTTCCATATTTTTACCTCCTGTTACCAAAAGGACAAACATATTTTTCAGCAGTTTTGAAGAGAAGTGGCAGAGGTTTTCCTTGGTATTAATTTCTTCAAATTGTGTGATGGGTATAAGGAGTTTTAACACTCAACAAATGGCAGCGAATACTGAAATATATTTTTGCGAAAGCGAATGCGAATAATCCAAAGATGGTTTTTGCGAATGCGAAAGCGAATGTTAAAATGATGCGAATAATTCGTGTTCGCATATGCGAATGCGAATATTCGTTACATCCCTAATTTGTATTTCGAGGTTCCCTATTTTTTTAAAGAAAAAAACACAGAAAATTCAAATTGAATGGGGAATGATTATTATCATTTGAAAGAACATTCTTTGGCATTTATTTTTTGATGTTTTGCTCCGCGTGATGTTTTGCTCCAAGCAGTTAATTGCATTTAACAAGAACTACTAACCAAATATGTATTTTTTATGTTGACTTTAGTATGTTGACTTAGTTCGGCAAAATACAGGTTTGGGTAGTAGTTCTTGTTAAATTCAATTAACTGCTTCCATATGTATTTCAGCTGATTTAAGTTAAAGACATACGTTATTCCTATTGAATTCTGAAGATGATAGAGTGGTGTCTATCGAAACTGAAGTCAATTCTACCAAGCAATTAAAACTCTCTACCAATTTTTGTATTTGTTTCTATTACTTTTTTGAAATAGACAGAAAGTAACTGAAACATATGGTCTCGAACCGAATAAATTCTGACTGAATAACAAAAGCACAGATCAACAATAAATAACAACAATATAGAATCTTGTGGCAAATACTTTTTTATATATTTTACAATTTTAAACCACTGTACGTAGTAGATTTGTCTGAAATAGCACAAAAAAGCTCCATAAAAATCGTGACTAGGAGATAGATGGTCAATGCAGCGCTCTGTAGGGTATTTAAGAAAAAAAGGTAATAATATGCCCATCTTCAAAAGCAAAACCGGAGACCATCATTATCATCATCGACAGCCAAAAAATAAAATACGAGTACAAATCGCTTCGCCCAATACATACTGACCGAAAGACGAACGGACGGACGGATGGATGGATGGACAGACAGTCTGAGATATATTGTATAGGTATGAAGAAGAATTAACTCAACAAGTACCTCATTATGATGATACTCCAGAACGTGTAGGCCACAAAAACCAGCAACAGCAACAACAACCCCAGCAACATCATCGGTGGCAGCAACAACACTTAGGTACACACATGCCATACCCATAGCCAAAGCATCGCCATCCATATATACATACGAGTATATTGTGTCCATTCATAACCGTTGAGAAATTCCAGGAATTTTACAAAATTCCTTGGACGTCTCAAACAACAGAAGAGGAGGAGTTGTTGCTATTGCTAAACCAACCTCCATTCTTCCCGCAACTGAGGCACATACATATGTGGCTCGTTGGATACCAGAACCCACAGACCGGAGTGCCGGGCATCGTGTTCTCTTCCATCGTTGTCGAGATAATGTTGTCGTTCATCTTTAATGCCTTTTGCCCAGATTTTTACCTAACGAACCACGAACCGTCGTCATCGGACAAACAATCGCAGGGACAGAGAGTGAGAGACTGGACACACAACAAAATCAAAAACCAGCAAAAAAACGAGCGGACGAACGAGCGAACGAAGGAACGACCGCACGTAAGTTCAAATGCAATTTGGTGCGCCACACAATCGCTTTGATGTCCTGCGCTCTGTCTGCCTGAATTGTTGAATGGCTGGTTAAGTTTGTTAAGTTGTGTACCTAAAGCTCCCTCCAAAACCCAGCAAACATATCTAAGCGTTTTCTTTTTACAAACATGGAAAACTAATTTTACTACGCAGAGAAGGAAAATATTGAATAAAAAGCACAGCATAGTCAAAATTCCACTTTGAATCTTGTTTACAAATTATTTATTTTGGGCTCGGCACAATCCTCACTTTAGTGAAGGAGGGTGCTACAAAAAAGTGCTACACGTTTAAGGTTGACCTAATAATCTATATGGATACTCTATCCAAAGAATGATAACAGGTGAAACAGGTAGTTTATGTAATTTCATACATATAACCAGCAAAAAGATGTGGAGGAACTCGTACTTCCTAAGGAATCACTTTTTAAGTACTTCCAAAGAAGAAGTTAGTGCATTTTTCCCTTCCAAATAATTTCTTTTGCACAAAAAAAATATAAATTTTTGTTATTAAAAAATTAAAAAAAAAAAATAAAATTGTTATAAAAAGGTTAAGAAACCGCTGCTGGATTTGAAACCGCACATCCCAATTTGACTGTTCCTAGATAAAGGGCGCGCCCAAAGCAGTGAAGTTATCTAAAAAGTACTCATGCCAAATACATATATCTCATGACTGTGGTAGTACAAACTCATACATATGCGGCCGTGCGCGTTAACATGCGGTGTTATGCTGCTGCAGTGCTAGGAAACCCAGGTTCAATTCCCGACAAGACCACAAATTTCCCTTTTAAATATTTAACAAAAAATTATTCATAAACATAAAAAATGAAATTAATGAAAATTTATTTTTTGAGCTTATTCGATCGGCTTATTCGACTGCACTGATAGAAAAAGCTTCGTTATGAGGACGCATTTGTACATCATCGCGATTATTTTTTCATCAAAAGTCAGCTAACGTACGGAATAATCCTCTTGATGAATTTGTTCGTCACCATGACGAATCTCTGTTTCAGAAAACTTTCGTCCTCAGGATGATCACATTTTATCCCTACGATGAATCGAGTTCATTACCACGATGAATCCCATTCATCACCACGATGAACACCATTCATCCCTACGATGAATACCATTCATCACCACGATGAATTCCATTCATCACCACTCATCACCACGACGAATTCATGCCTCCGACTATTTAAATTTTAAAAATTTCAATAAATATTCTTCTGGTTTTAGACCATTAAAAACGTAAATAAAAATAAAATTACTTGACTGCTGACAAATGATGCACAATTTTTTTAATTTTGATTCAAGCAAAAGTTCTTATTGAAAATGTTTGCTGGGTGGCGATATGCGATACTGCTGTAGGCTTTGATTCATTTTTGGTTTATGCTTAAATTCAAATAAAGTATTTTGTAATAAAATCCAAATTTAACAGCCCTAAACAGAACTGGTCCCAGTTTTCGGTCTTCTGTACAAGATCGGTATGTACGTCTTCAGCTACTATCTTTATGACAGCAGTGACGCACATTGGGAGAATTACAAAAATAAGTGAAAATGCATATTCCATGTTTATCGTACTAGAACCGTATATGTTATGGGGAGGTACAGAGGGAGCTACTCCGGAAGCTTTAGCGTCTCACAGTAGGCACTCTCAGTTTGAATTCCAAAACGATGGTGGAATCCTTCAAAACTGTTGTCGATTTTGAAATATGTTTGTTACATCAGACTGGTGTTAAAGTCATGAGTTATTACATTTTGCTAGGATTTGATAGTTTTGTCTGTGATGTAGGCAAAAGGCAATATGCACAAAATTTCAGGTATTTATATATACTGGTTTATTCCAGTATTATAAATACCTGAAATATTTATAATATATATTAATAAACTATATATATATAAATATTATATTTATAAATTATATCCTCTTAACTTTTTGTAAAAAATGGTCGCTATGTGTGGGAGGTACCGACAGACCAACTATTACTATGTGTGTAATTACAGACGATTCGGATAATCCTATAAGTTCTTAGACACTGAATATTTCGCTAAATTGTTACCGTTTGTGTCGGAGGTACCAGAGGTACCAGAGGTACCAGGGCCTATATGGCTCATCTTCGAACATAGCCTGAGATAAAAAAGTTTACCACATACAAAATTACTTACTTCTTTCGAGAGTTATCGGGCGCTCAAACCAGACAGACCGACGGACGGACATTGCTCAGATGATATAGAATGTCCTTAAACGAATATCCACTGAATATGTTTATGGTCTTAGGTCATGCCTTCGATGCAATCCTCCTCCAGTATATATTTTTGCTGAAACTTCTTTTCAAGACGTTATAATTTATTTGAGATACATCCGTCCGTCTGTCTGACTGGAACGCACTACGAGAATACACTGATAGTAAAACCACTATGCCGAATCAGTTTCGTCAATTTATCTTCGTACTGGTGAGGAAAAGTTTCATACATGCGATGTTTGTGTACGTCAATAGAACGAACACGTTCATCATCAGTCCAGGTTTTGGTGATTACGAAATTTTTTGAGGGAACGATATGGTTTCATTCCCACGGCGAAAAGATTTATTTAATAATTTTGCTGAAAATATGATAATTAATTGCACTGTTCTACTTATATGCGTTCTGATTACCTTAGTTAAATAATTTGTTGCAAAAGTTTAATTTAACAAGTAAAAAAGTTTCAGTCGGGTAAACCGACTAAGGTATACCCTCACTTTGTGAGTTATATAATATTGAATATTATACGAATTATTCTGCCAATAAACCAGAAGGGGTTTCAAAACTACACCTATTTTTCTCCGAACAGTAGATACTTTAAATTCAGTGCACTGTGCCGAATTATAAGCTTTTATGTGCACATCTATTAACTGTATGAGATATTAAATTGTGGTATGATTTGGTCATTTTGTGTGGGAGGTACAAAAAGGGGCGTGGTGATAACGCCCATTTTTCACAGGGTTGTAGGCACTATAAAAGAATTACACTGTACAAAATTTCAAGTATTTGTATACACTGGTATTAATGTTATAAGCTGTTGGTGCAAAATGGTACCTTTGTGTGCAACAACGCCCATTTTTCACTTAGCTGTAGGCACTATAAAAGCATTACACTGTGCAAAATTTCAAGTATTTTTACGCACTGTTATTAATGTTATAAGCTGTTAACTTTTGGTGCAAAACGGTGCATTTGTGTGGGAGGTACCAAAAGGGGCGTGGCAACTTCGCCAATTTTCCTCGAGTTGATAGCGACTAATAAACTAATACTATGTGTGGAATTTCAGAAGATTCGAACAACTAGTATAGCATTATTAAAGAATCAATATTTCACAACATTTTAACCCTTTGTGGAGGAAGTACTAGAAGGAGTGGACCAATATGGCCCATCTTCGAACTTAGCCGGAGACAGAAAAAAATATTACCACATACCAAATTTGAAGTCAATCGGTTACTCCTTTCGAGAGTTATCGTGCGCACCAGCCAGCAGACAGACAGACAGACAGACGGACGGACATTGCTCATTCGACTTAAAATGGCCTAAAACGGATTTCCGCCGAACATACTTGGGGTCTTAGGTCACTCCTTCGATGTGTTACATTTTTTTCCGTAGTAAATGATATATACCCTCGTCACACTAAAGTGGGGGTATAAAAAATCTAATAATGGTGATGAATGGAGTTCGTCGTGGTGATGAATGGACTTCGTCGGGTGATAAATAGTATTCTCCGTGGTGGTTCGTCTGTGGGCAAATTCATTACATGATGAGATTATTTTTAATTTAAAAAAATCAGAAGTAATGAATACTTCTTGTTCGTTTGCTTTAAGCCTTTCCTGGTAAGAACTAAGTATCGAACCGAATAATAACAATTGAACCTGGCAAAGCAGTCAACTGATTTTATTTTCCATACCGTTTTTAATGGTCTAAAACCCGAGAAATATTTATTGAAATTTCTAAAATTTAAATAGTCGGGGGCATGAATTCGTCGTGGTCATGAATGGAGTTCGTCGTGCTGATGAATGGAGCTTCTCGTGGTGATGAATGGGATTCGTCGTGGTGATGAATGGTATTCATGAACTCGATGATGAACTCGATTCATCGTAGGGTTGAATGGGATTCGTCGTGGTGATCGTGTGATCATCCTGAGAACGAACGTGTTTGGAAACAAAGATTTGTCATGGTGACGAATAAATTCATCAAGAGGATTATTCCGTACGTTAGCTGACTTTTGACGAAAAAATAATGGTGATGATGTACAAATGCGTCATCACGACGAAGCTTTTTCTATCAGTGTACCTTAAAATGTTATGTCTCAGTCAGTTGGAAGATTGCCGTATTGGTTCAATACTTCTGGTAACTCCCCCTGAAAGGGGTCAAGTTAAGGAAATACTATGGTACTTAGTCGATTCTGCTACAATTTCGTACTCAGTATTAATTTTTCGTCGCTATCAGTTCAACATAATTTAGGAATTTGCCACTCTCCTTTTGCTACCTCCCGCACAAAGAGTACCATGGATCTAGTACCCACTGTAGTGTAGCTTTACCTGTGTACATACTTATTTAATAATGTACAGTACTTAATAATGTTGTTATCTTTAATCACAATTGTATTAATTTTTCTTTATGTTTATTCTTTATTATTATTGCATTATGTATTCTTTATTTTTTGTATTATTAAACTACACTCTCTCTTTCTAATATCTACTTGTACTGATCTCAGTTTTAATCTATTATACTATCCTTATGATACAAAATTGAGATGAGTTTTAGTTATAAGATATATGACTCATAAATACATGATGGGAGTTGTTTTTGTGAAGTAGTTGAAGACACTTAAATTAAAAAAAAACTATTTGTTAACACCTAATACATATGAAATAAAATTGAATTTTTTAACGTTTTAAATAAAAAGTGGTTTTGTTGTTTTATTACTAAACCATAAAACATAACTAAAGGGGTCTTGTATACTTAAGCACAAGCAGTTTTGTACAATGTTTTGACATTATAGTCCCTACACGCAAAGAAAAAATTTATTACTCCCAAACGAAATTCGTTTGTGGTCTATGTTTGTCGCAAACGATTTATGGTTTGGAAACGGTTAATGTACTTATCGTAAATGCGAACCTTGTGTAACGTTTGGTGCAAACGGTTATTGTGTGTGTCACAAGCAATCTCCGTTTATCCCAAACCCTATGAAACGTTTGTTGCAAACGTTTATTGCGTTTGTCACAAGCAATGCCAGTTTATCATCAAATGAAAAAACGTTTGTTACAAAAGAATAATTTGTTTGAATTATGATAATTAATATATTTTATAAAATTATGTTTATAATGTTGTGCACACACATCTGCATATTTTGTGTTGTGTACGCACAAATATGCATATTCCAACATATAAATAATAAATAATTTATACTCTCAAAATGAGAACAAGTTACGATCATTGTTCTCTCAACTCTCTTTATAATCATGTATAATATTCATGTGTATAAATACAATATGTTTCCGTAAACGTTTTTCGTTTACCATAAACGTAAATTATGAATATTTTGGAATGAAAGAAAGTTCGTTGACATCTAGAGAAACAGCGTTTACGATAAACGTTTACATACACTACAAATATTTCAACCGTTACGGGGAAGTAAATCATTGATACAAAGTACTATGTTTGCGATAAACGTACTCCAAACGTTATTTTCTTTGTGTGATTCTCACTCGCCATTTTGTATCTCCCAATTAATATTGACCAATTCATATCTCTATCAAAGCTAGCTTCTTCAGCTCACACCTTTTAGTACTCCCCACACAAATCCATACTACGTAAAATAATTCCATCATAACTTCTGCAGAAATCGTTTATTCAAATTTGTGTTGTTAGACTTAATTTCCAATAAATTTAGTCGGGCAAAGAATGAGCCAAACTTATCAACGTTTTAGTTAATAGCCTCCACCATTAAGGATTATAACTAGTTTAATATAGAATAATCGTTTGTGAATTAGGGCTGTTTGTGCCAATAACGGCTTGTGCAAATGGATACAAAATGTTTTTCAAATCGAACATTTATTAAATCCCCCACAGTGCTGCTGCAGCAACATAATCATAATCAGTAACAACAGTACCTAAAACATCATGAGTAGAAACACATGAGAATATTCGAAAAGAAAAGTGTTTAGCAAATAAGAGAGAATAAATGACGATGTAAAAAAATTCTCGACAAGAGTTAAGGAGATATGATCCTTCCCCCTCAAAAAGTTCATTAATGGGTGAAATTAAAAAATGTAATCTCTTTTTGGCTCAAATTTGAAGGAACGAAAATTTTTCAGTATTTAAAAATTTGTCTGTTTAAATACGCGAACTTCTGTTCTGATTTCAAATTTTTTTGTGGTTTTTCAATTTTATATTTTCGAAAATCGTTGCTTCTGCAAATATAACTCAAAAAAAAAAATAGTTTTTGCAAGTCTTGCCACATAAAAAAATAAATATAGGGATAGACGTTCACGCGCCACGATAGTTCACGCAAGCTAGAAATTAAAAGAAATATTATTTTATTTTGAGTTTCATGAATATTTTGTCACTTTTTATTAACGTTTTTACATTTGGTCTTTTCCTTTATTTAAGAAGTTGTAGCCATTTTAAGTTTGCCGAGGAACGGTTAAAATTTTAACAAAAAAATAAGTAATAACAATAACAAACGTTTGACCTTCATCTGGGACGCTTATTTGTGTTGTTATAGTCATTTAAAGTTTGGATATGAGACCTTATATATGTTACTGATCACCATAAACTACATACTTATACGATTTGGTCATTTCCGCCAGTCTGTTGAAATCACGCCACATTCCTTAATAATAGAGCTAGGCTAAACAAATTTGACACAAATAGTTTTTATTGTTGCAGTCCGTTTGAATTGAAAACAACTAAGACAATTTTTGTCGAATAAAGCGATTACACTATGCAACAAAATTTTTGTCGAAGGGCTGTGCATAATATTTTCTGGTGTCATATAGTGTCCTAAACATAAACAAATATTAAAATTCATTTATGGTAAATGTTTTTAAAAAAAAAATCCTGGAAGGTACATTTATTTAGTATCTGGACCCTATTTTTTGTAGTGTATTAAAGCTCGATAAAGCTTAAACTACAAACTGGATAAACAACTACAAATGATAACAATGACACTTTTACGTGGAAACAGAAGTTTAGTGACTGTCACTAAAACAATTAGAAAAAATTTATTTTTTCCACAAACATTTTTTGAAAGAAATCTTAACGAAGAAAACAATGCCAATTTGAGGAAAATCTATGTATTTTACTTCCAATCGTTTTTAAATTTAGCACTGTAGAGTTTTTTGATCCATGGATCAACATTGCCGAACTTAAAAAAAATCCGTTTAGACTTAGATATATCTCCCATATATATGTTTCGTCCGATTTGGAGGACCTTTAGCACTATAGAGCTTCATTTTACATCCAATCGTTTTGAAATTTGCCATTGTAGAGTTTCTTGATCCATAGACAAACATTACTTAATTAGAAAAAATTGGTTCAGATTTTGTTATACCAAATGAAAATTGTGTGAACAAATTTTAGTTAAAGTATACATACATTGGATATATCATTGTTATCCAATCATACTACAGTGGAGTAGGGATCACATTGTCGGCACCGCCTTCCTTTAGTATTTCCTTGCTGGTTTTGAGATGCCACTGTGAGAAATATAAATACTACAGTTTTTTCGTGAATTTCTTAGACATTACAAATGTCTAAGAAATTAACATTGTTGAAGGACATAAAACAAAACGTGTTCCAGCCCACGAGTATCTCACGAATGGCTTGCTCGATATTAGCCCTAATGGCCTGAATCCTTATTGAAGTGTTCGCATAACATTTATCCTTCACGGTACCCCACAAAAAAGTCGAAGGGCGTCAATTCGCAGCCAGTTGACAAAAATGTACTAAAAGAAACAACAAGTAAGAAAGTTTAGTCGGGTAAACCAATTTAAGAATGTCCTCACCTTCAGTCCCTTAAAAATATTTGTAAATTTCTTTATTCTTTGGTTTTAATAAAATTATTATCAATTTAAATTTAATTTAATAACAGTATGCACTGATATTAAAGTTAAAAGCTTCTAAGTTTTAGTGCAAAATAGTCTATTTATGTGGGAGGTACCAAAAGGGCCAGGGAAATAATGCTATCTTTTCTCTGAACTCTAGGTATTATAAAAGCATTACACTGTACAAAATATAAAATATTTGTATGCACTGGTATTAAAGTTAAAGATCGTGAAATGTGGATGCAAAATGGTTCAATTGTGCGGGAGGTACCCAAAATGGGCGTGCCAATAACGACCACTTCTCTTTGGACTCTAGGTACTATAAAAGCAGTAGGTACACTGTGCCAAATATCAAGTATTTGGTATTAACGTTATAAGTCCGAAAAATTTGGTGCAAAATTTTCTCTGGACTCTAGGTGCTATAAAAACTTTACACTTTACCACATTTCAAGTATTTGTATGAACTGATATTAAAGTTATAAGCTGTTAACTTTTTGTGCAAAATGGTCCATATGTGTGGGAGGTACCAAAAGGGGCGTGGACTAATACTATGTGTGGATTTTCAGAAGATTCGAGTAAGTAGTATAGAAGTAATTAAAGAATCAATATTTCACTAGATTTTAACACCTAGAAGAAGTGCACTGTTATTTGTGGGGTTATTTAAAGTGATTGGTCTTTCAAAATAAGCCAGACTCAGTTCAAGCTATACAAGTCAATACTGAACATGCCCTTCATGACATACGACTTGATTTAGTGAAAAAAGGGTTCATCGAATTCGTTCCTGCAGAAGAAGTCGTGCAGTCCATTTGAATGGCGTTTTATTTAGAACTTAATTGTATCGATTATACTTACATTAAATGAAAAACTTTTGAATTTCCTTAACAATAAGTGTGTTTTTTTTCAAAGAAATCATATCACTCTTATTGGAAAACCCTGTATAACCCTATACTCGGTTTGGCGAAATTGGTGATCAATTTGTTTAGAGGCCTCAAAAGTTTATGAAAATCAGTGGGCCCCTCGAAAAAGGTGTCATTAGCTTTTGTCCAACAACTAATTCAGACTTGGTGACACCGCTTAAATATGTTTGGCAATAAAGTATCTAAGAATATGCTGAACAAAGTTCGTTAACATTTTATGCAAAAACAAAATTTTTTCTCGCACTTTTTTTTGAAAAAAAGTGAATGAAATTTTTCACTTTTTTCAGCATAACTTACGTGGGATCGTAATTTTTCACTATTTCTCTAATTTTCGGTCAAATTGTAGCGACGGTAAATCTGAACAACTTTTGTGAACATATCAATACAATCTAAACGTGTCTAGGTGCTCTAAATAGGTCAACAGGACCACATTGTACATCAAAAATGTTAGTATTTCACTGTTTTGTAACAAAAACATTTTTTTTCGTGTATGTTCAGCAACTTTTTAGAAAAAGTTAAGGCCAATATTTTTATGGAACATTTTAACTCTCCAGCTCCCCCACATAACGTAATTTTTGGTCCTAGTTTAACAAATCGTATCAAATACAGAGTTCGGAAAAAACACTAAGGAACGGTTCCTTAGCGTTCTGTACCGTTCTTTCGTGTCGCATATTTTGATATAGCTCCCGTCAGTATTGGTAGACGAATTTGAGCGAAAATCGTCAAAATAGGGGCACAAAAATCGTCAATATAAGTTTTCGAAATCGTCAACACAAAAATATACCGGTTTCATACAGCTTTTGTGTTTTTTCTTGGGCGAAGGGCACGTTTCAGAGACAGATATGTGTTTACGGGTATATTTACTCTCAAATGATTATGCGGATCCTCAAAGTTAGTCCAGATTTACACTAGGATATTTTTCAGCAGATTATCCGCTAATTCTCTTTTAAACTTGCCTCTGCGTTTAGACACGTAATTTTGTTTCGGATATTCCTCTGTGAATTGTTGTTGTTTCAAAGTGCGAGTGAAAAACACAAAACGTTCAGCCCGATAAGCCCGAGTACGGGAGAGTTTTTTCCCCCTCTTGCCGACTGCGTCTCTCTCCTACAAAACGCCGATAATCTGCTGAACATTCAGCCAATGTAAATAGGGACTTAGCTTAAACAAATTTGTGATTCGATATCATATTCTTGAACTGCAATAATAATTAATTTATAATTCGTTATATTCCCATAGAAATATCGTAGTCGATTTTCTTTACGTCATAGAAGCGACAGACTTCATCCGATTGGGACGAAATTTGACAAAATGAATGAACCATTCACACCAAAAAGGGTCCGGCGTAGGTGTATGGTTCTATGTAGACCCAAACATTTTATTATATCACCCACCCGATTTTATTTTTCAGCGCTATTGAAACCACAAATAACTATCGATTCAGTTTAACCAGGACCTTTTTATGGAGTAAGTGACCTCATTGGTCCATATTAAGACAAAGTCACATAGACAGGTCCCATTAAACTCCACTTTTAGGATCAAAAATTAAATAGTCCAATTTGCGTTGAAACGCATATGCTAAATGCAATAGAAACATTTAATCATATCTAGTGAAAATGAGGTATATCGGTCCATATTTTGATACAGGACCCATACAGAGGTACATTGGATAAGACATATTTACGCATTTTTTAACCGATCATAATGAAATTTTTATATTTGTACTTTGTATTACATTGTGATCACGCTTGAATGTAATAGAAAGAAAAATGCGCTCTCTAGAGGGTAAATATGTCTTATCGAAAGGGACCCTCGTATGGGGGCTATATCAAAGTATGTATCGATATGCCTCATTTTCACTAGACATGATTATATGCGATAGAAAGCACAAATATTTAAATTTTGGCATGATCGGATAAAAAATGCGTCCTCTATAACGTAAATATATCGAAAGGGAGCTTTGACGGATATGCATAATTTTTACTAGGCATGATTGAATGCAATAGAATGAACATATATTAAAACATATATTGATACACAGTACAAATATTTAAATTTCATCATGGTTTGTGAAAAATGGGCTCTCTAGTACGTAAATATTTCTTATCGAAAGGGACCTTCGTATGGGGGCTATATGATAGTATGGACCGATATGGTCCATTTTAAAGAGCGGTTAAGAAATAACTCTGTACCAATTTGCATTAAGATTGCTTCATATTTGCGACCTGTGGTGTCGAATATAAGAAAGAACGGAACGCTAAACATAGTGATACTGTTAAGGCCGGGTTAGGCATACGTAACCGTAATTTATCTTTACCGTTGTCCTAACGTTGCCCGTTTGAGCGATTAGCCAACGTTGAGATAACGAGTCATATGTTCTGACAACAACAACACATAAGTAAACAAAAAGCGGCTATTTCTTTTTGTTTAGGTTTATTAAAAATGAAGTTAAAAAGATTGTTTATAAATTTGTGTTTTTTAAATCTGTGTAGAATTTACAATTAAAGTAAATCAAGAAAATATCGTCGGATAAGAAGAGTGAAGAGTGAGCTAACTACGCCAAAGCAACGGATAAGACCGGCAGAGAGATTAGCAATAACACCACTTATGTCAAATATTGCTTTATCCTATGATTCCAAGTTGGGTAATCTTAACATTCTATTCTTTAAAATTGTAGATATTTGGGTCACGGTTGTTCCATACAATCGATTGCATGGAGTCACAGGCTGGGGAAAACAACAATGCGAAATATTGTTTTAGAATACAGTGAAGTTTTGTGGCGCTTGCTTTCGCCGATTTAAATAAGTGAACCAACTACACAGCAGTACAAACACATTGCCAATGATTTTCAACGAATGTGGGATATGCCGAATTGTGTGGGAATCTGCGATGCTAACTATACATTCATATCAGTTAATGATGGAAGTTATGGCAGCCAACACGATGGGGGTATGTCCACTAAACTTCTATTTAATTATAATATATTTTAATACAAACAATTTTCATTTCTTAATTTAAATTAAATACAGCTATATTCCAGTACTCTCCGTTTGGCCAGTCAGTTATTTTGGGTACAGTACCTGTACCTCCTAGTAAACCATTATCGTCAGCATCCTCTGAAACCTTTCCCCATTTTTTTATTGGCGATGCGGCGTTTTCCCTGAGGAATATCCTTGGTCTAAGTCAACAACTATAGACGAGCTCAGAGACAACATCCAACGCGAAATTGCCAACGTTCCGGTCGAAATGTCGCTGTTGACGGGCTCGTGGTGGTCATATGACCGAAATTGAATTTCATTCATAAAATGTAACATTTGCACTACACCTGTAATAAATTTGAACTCTATATCTTAAATATTCTGTGTTTTATTAATAATTTTACTTATGTATATTTCCATTGAAGAGGGACTCAGCCAAATCCACTCCAATCTCGTTTGTAGAGACGCTTATATTGCTGTCAAATTAACCCACAGTGAAGAATATTGGCGCAATGATTGTCTCGTACTGTCGCCAAAAGAATCCTGAAGCAGATTATAAATTTAATTTTTAATGGAGTCAGCCGCGATCTTCATAAAACTCACCTGTGACGACCAGCTCCTTGCCAATTTGCTTCCAAGCTTCTCGCTTTTTTTCAGATATTCTATATGCTGGATTATATTTATTGTATAAATACTAGTGCGACTGCACCAATGAAATCAAATATTCATCTTTCATGTTTATTTGCACTTTTACACAACAAATAATTATTAAATTATATTCTTTACTTTTTTCGGTGAACATAAAATTGTAATTGTAAACAACATGTAGTATCAGCTGTTGTCAAATTGTACGTAAATGGAACGTCCGTTTACGTTTCGTTTCCGTTGGCTAATCGTTTACACCGACTTCCATATGACAGATTGAATCAGCTGATTCGTTACGCTTCGGGGGCGTTACAGTTAAGTTTGCCTAACTGGGCCTTTAGTGTTCTGTTCAAAAGAACAGTATCACTACGACGTAACTAACGACCGTAGTGATACCGTTCGTCGTGTTCTATGAACGGTACGTTATCATAGTGGTATCGTTCGCGAACAGTAACACTAAAAAAATAAATAACGTTAGTGTTCCCTGAAGGAACCGTTCCTATAACGTACCGTTTTTTTCTGAACACTGACACACCGCAGGTGCACATATTATTCCAACATATAAAAAAAAAATAAAATGTATAAAACCACTCACTCACAAAATGACAACAAGTTACGCTCTCTCAACTCTCTTAATAATATTCAACCATGTTTAAATACAATATGTTTCCGCAAACAGTTTTCATTTACCATAAACGTAAATTATGAACATTTTTATATGAAAGAATGTTCGTTAACAGCAAGAGAAACTACGTTTATGATAAACGTTTCTATCCACTAGAAATATGTCAACAGTTACAGGAAAAGTAGAGCGTTTGAGACAAAGAACTCCAAACGCTTCTTTCTTTGCATGTTTATACTCTCCTCTGTATGGTGTGGGGATAACAAAGTAGACTACCTTTTATAAGTCTAATATTTGAACTTTTGAAAGAAATTTAAACGGGCTAATGAAGAAATAAAACCAAATTTTGTTTTAACATTTAAAATACATTTATTTCCTTTTTCATTTCGTTTCATGTGTCTGTGTGTGTGTGTTTTCTGTGTTTTTGTTTCTTTTTATTAATTCATTAACAAATCGTATTTGCTTTTTTTATTTGTATTGTTTTAGTTTGTTTTGTTTTTTTATTTTTAATATTATTCAATTCTTTTAAGAATTATTACAACAAATTAGTGTTAATGTCATTCATTCATTCAATTGTTCATTTGTTCATTTGTAATGTGTCGTTCATTTGTATTGTTTATCTTCTCTTCTCTGAATTCACTTTTAGTTCGTTCCTTCCTCTTGTGTCTGAAACTTCTGTGTTCTGAAACAACATTTCGCGTCCTTTGCCTTAATTCTATTATTTTGTTTTATTGGGTTTTGGGGTTTTTGTTTTAGTTTTTTGCTTTGTTGTCTTCAGTTTAGTGTTTTATTTGTTTGCCATTTGTTTTAGGCTTTTGTTATACAAAACAAACGTTAAAATTTGATTTTTGGTTTTTGGTTTCTTTCTTTTAGATTTTTTGTTGTCATTAATCCTATTATTAAATTTAGATTTTTAAATCATTATCTTCATCATCAGTATCTTCATCTTTATTATTATTGTTGTGGTTTTTGTTGTGTGTTCTTTTATTGTTGTTTGTAAAGCAAAGTTCTAAAAAAGATAAATTGTTTTTTTTGGTTTTCTTCTTGTTCTTCACCTTTGTTCTTTAGAAAATAATTCGTTTTATTTTATTGTTTTTCTTTCTTTTTTGTTTTGTTAATACTATTATTTTTTTATTTTGTTTATTTGTATATGTATGTATGTATGTATGTGGCTGGGTGTGTCTTACTGTGTATGGGTGTGTGGGTTAACACAAGGACACACCGTCATAAGGACTATGACCAACTGTGGGTGTGTGTGTGTGAAGTTTAGCTGGGTGTCCTTCCGACGGTGTGCAGTGCTTGTTTTAGTTCATGAGTGTGTGTCTATAGTTCATCATCGTCTTGTCTTCGTCTTTTTTTCTCTCTTCTCACTTCAGTTGTTTGCCGGTGTCTTTTCTTTAGTACATTTACATACACAGGTATGTATGTATAATGTACATGTTTTGGGTAGGGATTCGTTTGCGTCTTGGGTTCTTCTCTTCCAAAAATTTCATTTCATTTAGGAGGCATTTCGATTCGATGATCGATTATTGGAAGATTTTTGGTTGTTGTCCTGTGGTATTTGTTTTTGTTGCTTGTTCACTTTGTACACGACTTACAAACTAATATTTATATTAATTATTGTTACACATTTTTTGTTTTGGTTTATTAGAATGCTTTTGTTTTTCTTGTTTAAATTGAACGACTGAACGGAACTTAGGAATGGATGGCATTATTCGACAAAGGATAAAAGTACGAATAGGAGAAACAACTGAAACGAGTGAAAGGCGATGTTACTGTTATTGTTTGTGGTGGTGGTGGTAGTGTTTGTATGTACAAAATGTGATCACTGTCTGTTTGTTGTTGTTTTTTTATATATGTATGTATATTTGTTGTATTCTTATAGATAATTTACACCGAATTTGAAATCAATAAAGTTATTTCCAGGATAAATTGCATTTCAAATTATCACAACCAATCCCAGAATTAATATTAATTTGTCTCAGTGTAAATTTGACATGAGTTACACTGTTCAATGTGTTGTTTTCATTTTAGTTTGAGATCGTATGCGGTTATGTGAGATTCTGACCTTCTGAGGAGGAGGGGATTCATACGAATATGTACATACGGAACGAAGTGAGTAGTTTTGGTTGTTTGGTTTCATGTACTTGACAGTCAGTCTTTTTTGTAACTTTGACTTTATTTGGTTCAGACTAATACCTAAAGCAGTTTCAATCCACCGAACAATACTGTCTTCCATCGAATTGTTGTTGGTAATTCCGACAGTGCCAAGTTCGGGAAAAATGAGTTAAATTTTTTGGGGAAATATTAATTTTAATTTAATAAAATTCATTAAATATAAAAATGCGATTTATTTTTGTTATTATATTCAATTAATTAATTAATTTTACTAAATTAAATTTAGTTCATCAATAAACAATAAAATTAGTTTTACTTGGTACTTTAGTTGTGTGAAAAAATACTCCTGAGACACTATATCGATGGTTTATATCCAAAAGTGGCTATATTAAAAAGTCAATTTTTCAGGAGAGCAAAAAAACGGTTGAATTATGTTATTCCCCAAGATTCAACCAATCTCCTCCATGTATTAGCAGAGCTTCCTTTTCTTCGGCTACCCTGTGTATTCCAGATTCTAATAATAACGATCTGTTGAAACAATGTATTTTAAAGCGCTTAGATCGGCAGAGTGGAATATATAGGGAAGCTATATCTAAATCTGAATCGATGTACTTCAAATTTGGCAAGATTTGTTCTTCTGGTTCAATAAACTTTTATCTGGTAAATTTTCAACGGATCTGTTGAGAAATGTTCATGTATGGATAAAGATGTCTTGATAAATGCGGATATGGCGGTTAGATGAAAATATCTAAATCGGTATCAATTTCCTACAAATTCGATAGTGTTCTTCCATGGATCTGGAAACTCTTCTCTTCTAAATATCATAATTATAGGATTTCAAATACAGCTTATATAGAGCTTAGATGCCGCATCGGAATAAAATATACATATATGGGAGTTATATCTAAATCAGAACCGATTTCCTTCAAATTTGGTAGGGTACATTTGTGAGGAAACTCTCCCCTGAAATTTATCGTAATGATCGGTTGTCAAGCTTCTATGGCGTTGAAATGACAAATCGGACAGAAAATATATATGGAAGCTATATCTAAATCTGAACAGATTTCCTTCAAATTTGGTAGAGTATATTTGTAAAACAAGAAACTCTCCCCTGCAATTTCTCGTAATGATCGGATACAAAATGTAGCTTCTATGGCGCTTAGATGACAAATCGGGCAGAAAATATATATGGAGGCTATATCTAAATCTGAGCCGATTTACTTCAAATTTGTTCGCGATTGTTCCTGCAACAATGGACATATTTTTGCTAAATTTCATACAGATCGGTGAAAAAACATGGATTTTATAGTCCTTATATGCCAATCGGTACATATATACATATATATGAGGGATATATCTACACCTGAACCGATTTCCACCAATTTTCAATAGAGATCGTCTTTGGACCAAAGAAGAGCACTGTGCTAAATTTCATTACAACTGGACCATAGATACGACCTGTACTTTGATTACAGGGTAATTCCAAAGCAGTTAGACCAACTCAAAAACTGACCCTTTCACAAAAATTAGCACAATAATTCTACGTACTAGTGTGCGAGAATTTTTTTGTTGTGTTTAGTTTTTCAAAATTCATTGCAGTTTTTGTGGTACAGAGCTCCAAAGTTACATATATCAAAGATTTTTCTTAAAATTACTTTTTGTTAAATTAGCCATATCTTCTTAATCACTTTACACTTTTTGAACGTATTAATACCAATGAAAAGCTCTGCTACTCCTCTTCAATGTTGGAAGGAGGTGAAAATATGAAAAATTTTCTTAATCCTTGAATATCCTGAAAAAGTATCAATTAATATCCTTCTTGGTACTAAAGGGTCAAACTTTTATGAACTGATGATGAAAAACTCAAAATGGAACCTTGACGACAAAATATTGACAGCAATTTTTTCGAGTCAATATTATAATTTTTCTTGTAAATTTTTGTATAGAACTTTAGATTCGTCTGCTGGACTACTGTAACTTGACCGATTGATGTTTTTTACACATTATATGTATATTATCAATGTAAGTAGGCGTAAATGTATCTGGATCCGATAGGTGGCGTTATTAACAAATTACTCATTTATTGACCAAAATCACTCATATTCGCGGTATAGATTAGTTTAGTGTGAAGAAAGAGAATAGCTCTTGGACACGATGGGTGGAGCATTATGTAAATGTGGACTGTTTTTGTATTATAATTTAAAAATACTCGTATTCCATATTTTGATTGCGTCAACAATTGAATCCAAATTTGGTAAATCCCTTTCATTGTCGTTTGGTCCAATTGTTAATAAGCGTTTTGGTCCAATTGTTAATAAGCCATTTGTTAATAACTAGACTACAACGCCACCTATCGGATCCAGATACAGTTACGCATACTCACTTTGTGTAATAATAATATTCCTCTGTCGGACATGTTTAAATCAACTCTGAAAGTGATTCTAAGTCGATCGATGAAATAAAATTGGGCTATTTCTAATAATTAACATATGTCTACTCATAATAGCCATGATCACAGTGTAGGTGTAGGGTACAAAAACATATATTTTTAAAATTAAAATTTTAAAAATAGAAAAATTAAGTATACCCAATGGGAACATAACTTCATAGGTATACAGATTTTAATTTTTAATTTAATTTTGACAAAAAATGAATATTTTTAATTTTTTTTATTAATACCTCTTAAATAATTAAAATGTATTTTTGTGGAATTTCGTTGATAAATAAAGTAATCATATATATTTCACATTATCCTTTTCAAAAAAAATTTCCTTTCACTAAGAACTTGCTAAAGACTGTATAAAAAGTTTGCTAAATGGAAAAATAAGGTAAAGTTATCATTTATTTTGTGAAAAAAAAAATTACATTATTTTATGTAGATTTGAAATTTGAAAAAAAAAATAGAAAAACGTATTTTTGGGTTTTACTATGTTTGTACTTTCTCTTAAACGGCTGAATAGATTGTTACAAAAATAACGTCGTTTGAAAGACAATACCCGTATAAGAACCATTTTTATGTTTTTTTTTTAAATTTGTAATTTGTTTTCAGAATTTTTTTGTAAGAGCTTTAATTTAAAGAAGAATATGCATTAGACTCTCACAAACCTAAAATAGTAATTGAATTTGTGGGTACTCAATATTTGTTAAAGTTGTGGACGAACTACTAAGGCAGGTCTGGCAATTTTGGACATTTTTCTTTTGTTTCTTCACATATGCCTTACACGCAGTGTTTTGCAAAAGAAAAATGTCAAAAATTTCCAAACTAGCCTTAGTAGTTCGGCCATAACTTTTAAAAATATTGAGCCCCCAAATCCAATTACTGTTTTGGATTTGTGAAAGTCAGGTAAAAATGCTGTGTGAATTTCTTTAAATTAAAGCTTTTAAAAATATATGGAATAAAATTTACTTTTTTTTTTTTTAAAAATGGACCGTTATGGTCTCGTTGAAATGACGTAATCTTTGTAAAAATGGGTTCAGCCGTTCAGGAACAATTAAAAATTTGGTAAAACGCAAAAATAAATGTTTCTTAATTTTTTAAATTTAAAATCCCCATAAAATTAATTTTTTTTTTAAATTAATGATAGCTATATGTTATTTTTCCATTTAACCACATATTATAAAGTTTTTAGGCAAACATAAATTTCATAGGTTAATATTAAAAATTCTGACTCATTATTAACTGATTTCTACAGAGAAAAAACTTTAAAAAATTTCAATTAAGAAAGTAGCAAACATGCTCAATTAAAAATGTTATTGAACATTTAACAAATCAACTGAATCGATCAATATATCGATTGATTCAATTAATGTTTTTTAAATGTTTATTTGTCTTCAGTTAGACGAAATATTTGAACCAATTAATACATTAATTGCATTACATATTAAATAAGTGAACCAATCGCTAAATTAATTGATTTAATTAATAAATTATTTTATTTAATTAAGTAATATATTTCATTAAAAATCTGGTTGCTAAATTAATTGAATTAAATATAAATATTAAATGAATTAATATCTTAATTGAATATTTGTAAAATGTATTTTCGTTTGTTTTTATTTCGGTCTTTAAATCGTTATGTATTGACCTTTTTTTAAAAAAAACTTTGCTTTCTGTAATACTTAATAGAGGCAAAGATGGTCTAGATCCAGGAGAATATCCTTGTGACAAATCAATATTTGTTAAATCTTAATTTTTTTTTTATACTGACAGTTAACTGAGACTCTTTCTACAAATTTCATTTGAAAAGTGTGGATCTGTGATTTTGCAAGAGGCATTTTTTAATCAGTATCTGTCAAAACATAAACATTGTGAAGCGATTTTAATTCTATAACTTATAGCCGATATAGGATTGACCGGGGTCAACATTTTTGTTTTGCAAATATTGCTTTGAAATTGCTGTGTATAAAATTGCAGGTCCATAGCTTTAATACATTGACCGAGGGAAGTCTATTATTTTATATTATTTGAAAATGCTCAAGAAAAGGTATTGCAAATTGGGATTGTGTTTATTTGTTAAAATATCTATAGCTTTGTATGTACAAATGTTTTTTTGCAATTTGTACATACAACTTGTAGTTAGGCAGATCATCTCAAGCAATAGTACACCCTTTCATGATTTTTCTATAATTTTATATTCAATTATATTGAGAAATATTTATATAAAATTTTACAAAAAAAAAGGATGTTAATTTTCAAATGAAAATTTAAAGTCTTAAGAATTTGTGGTCCGATTGGGTTGATTGAATAAAAATTTATATTTCAGTTCGCTCTTTGGGTTTATACGAAAATGGTAACAAGTGCAAAAAACTTGAAAAAAAAATCGGCATACATAAATAATACCGTTTTAAAAATTTCATCTCAGCTTTTTTGAAACCTCTCATGGTCGAGCGACCTTTCTGCTCGTGAAAAGTCCATCGCTATGAAAGTTGTACATTGTAATTTTTTTAAAGTTATCCTTTAAGAATATGACCTTCATATTAAACCATATGCGATTATTAATTGTAAAGTCGTCCCAATGTCTAAAAGTAAAAAATCTATAAACATAAGTATCGCAATTGGCTCTCTGGTGAGTTTTCTTTTTAGAAAGGGGAGTTTTATTTCAAATTTAAATTACCTGTATTTAAATTACCTCCGAGTGCCGTTTGGAAAATCGAGTTCTGGCTAATTCATTGCCAATTGTGTATTGATTGCATTTAAATTATTTGGATACTACATAATGTTTATACTTTTATAGTGAAATATTATTTTCCTCCTTTTCCGCGAATTGTCGGAATGGTTTGCCCTGGCTTTAGTTGATTTCTTAGTTCAGAACACGTTCATCTCGTTGCTATATGCGGATGCGTATGTGTTTCTGTATGTATGTCATTTTTGTCTGTCGGTTTGAATGAGTGTGTGTGTGGTTTTGTGTGTCTGTTTGCATGTATGTGTTATAAAAGGAACTGTAATTCAAACAACCCGTTTATCCTTTGAAAATGATGCTTAACATACAATATTCTGAATGTTTCCGACTTTTATTTGAGTAAAACTGTTAAAGCCTTTTTCGGTAAAACGGCTTTTTCTGTTCCTACAGTGATGTGTATAAAATTATAAAAAAAACTGATTTTTTTCTTATTTTAATCCAACTGAACTCAGTGAGAGAATGAGAGAGAGAGAGGGAGAAGTAAAAATGAGAAGGTGGACCAAGGCAACAGCAATGAGCAGAGTCATCGCGTAAACATGCCGCAAATTGAGCCCCTAATATGTGGCACGTTTGGCTTAGGTGAGCTCCCGTCCAGGAGACTCGAGTTGGAATGACCTGTGGTCACTGCATTGCCTTAGCTTTGATGGGATTCGATGGATTTCTGATGGAGATTCGATTTCTTTTTGTTTGATTTGTTTAGAACATTTGGAAAATTACATACACAAATACATTTAACATCTATGTACAGATATCGGAATAACTCTTCTCTTCTTCTTGTGTATGTGTGTGTGTGTGTGATAGGGTTTGTGTGTTTTGTATTGTGTCATTGTTCCTATTATTTGGTAGTTATCTTTAAATTGTGGTTTTTCGGTTTTATTTTGTTTTGTTTTATATTTACAATTATTACGGAAGTACATTTTTGGCTTCTTCTTCAATTTAACATTAACAAATGAAAAGTTTCGTATAAAAAATGTCGGCATTCCTGCGAAAACCTCAGTGTCCGTAGAGGACTTGTCACAACAAGTCCTTGTGTTTTTTCTTGGTTTTATGTTTTGGTTATTCGGTTTTTTCTTCTATTTTTTTTTGGATAAACATAACTAATACACATTTTTGTTGCTGTTTCTTTTCGTCTTTTAAAGAGAACTTAAATAAATGTGGCTTTTTGGGGAGGGGGAGTAGAGGGTTGTGGGGTAAGGTTTTCTTTTTGTAGGAGAAATTACTTTTTCTTGTTTAGAACAATTTTTTAATTTATCATTTGTTTTTCTCCAATAGCTTTTTTGGCACAAGAATTCACATTGAATTTCGATATTTACGAATTTGCTGTTTTCGTTATATTTCGATTTAAATAATTCGTTTGATCGTCCGCTCTCCTTATCCCGAATGAGGGAGAAGCGATCTCAAATGGCGATTTATACAAGTTTTGGAAATGATTTGAAAGTTTTGTTTTTCTTTCTTTGGGAATGACTCTGAAGTTAGATACATACTTATATATGCATGTATGTACATATGTATATACATTTGTATATGTACATATGTGGTATATCCTAGTTCTGCAGGATATTGATTTCATTGGATTCATATAGGAAATGCCTTGGGTTGGCAATCTCATAGGAAAATATACAAATAACTTTACGGAACATTGTCTTTGACCCCATTTGATCCGAAGTCAAAGGCGGCAAGAGAAGGTTTTTTTTAGAAGTTTTTAGAAAATTAGTTTGGAGTCGATGTTTACGCTATCGTTGATAATGTGGACAGCTGCAATTTATTGGCGCATGGCGAGGCTGTCGGCGAGGGCGTCGGTACAAACAGAGAAGACGAGCCGGTCTCCGTCGTTAGACTGCGTTCCTCGTAGACACGTTCCTAAATTTGTCGAGAAAGAAGGGGAGGTTGATTAATGGTCGCAATCGATTACAGGGTCATTTCCAGGGGTTGACATTTGATCGGATCTGAGTTCGGGGACTGACTTACGTGAGCACGGTCGTTCTTGAAACGCTTCCAAATCGTCGTCTTGGGTTCCATGGGCGTGCCATCGACATTATAGTTGGGATTAGAGAAGGTCAGCACAGATCGGCTGGATCCTCGTGAATGTCTCTTCGGCTGAGGATGTTTGGTGGGTGTAATCATGTCTACAAAGTCAACGGAAGCCATAGAAATTACATTATGGACCAATGCGAAGTAAAACAAGTAGAAAGGACTTACATATGACCACTGCTATCATGATGAAGAGGAAAATAAGCGCCACAATTGTCGCTATGACGATCACCAGTTTGAGATCAATCAGGTTATCTGGTGCCGTGAAGTCATCATCATCAAAGTCGTCATTGAATTGATTTATGTCGGCTTCGGTTACTTCATCCTGATACTCGGGAATGGCCTCGTCGGATCTTCGCGGCACATAAAACTTTGGTACGGTGAGGCATTCACGGCCATCGGGTCGATCGGGACAAGCGCAGGTATAGTTCGAACCACGGAAGAGACATAAATGAGTGCAGCCTCCATTGTCCTGGGAGCACTGATTCCATTCCTCCACTTGTCGTATTCGGGAGACGGCGCGTATGTCTAGGGCGCCACTGAGAGAATCGCGTATCTCCACGGGCTGTGTGTATATGGCATGGTCCTTGAGGTGAGATCTAAACACAGACTTATTGTACCAATCAGTCCAGTATATGTTGTTTTTGAACTGATAAAAAATAGGAAGAGCAAAAAGTAAGGCAACAATTTCAAATTGAAAACGTTCATTGTCTACCATTGTGAGACCAAATGGATGAGGGGCATTTTGCACCACAACCGTTCGGCGTTTGCCATTGAAATCCGACTGTCCAATATTGTCATCCAAAGCATCAGCCCAAAGCAAACGTCTATTTCTAAAAGAAAAACAAAAACAATTAAGGGCAACGCCAAAAAACAATATAAAAATATTTACTCAAAATCAATCGTCAAGCCTGTGGGGAATCCCAGATTATCGGTCACAATAACGGTACGATTTGAGCCATCCAATAAACTGCGCTCAATTCTGGAAGGTTTGTCCCAATCCGCCCAAAACAGATACCTATTGTAGACGAAAATACATATAACGATTACCAGGACGAGCTACGAAGAAGAGTGTCTCACTTACCCTTTCTTAGGGTGGACAATCAAGGACCGCGGATCACCCATACCTTCGCTTATCAAGCGTTTGCGACACGACCCATCAAGTCTTGATACCTCAATGAATTTGTAATCTGAATCCGACCAATAGAGATTATCCGCTATCCAATCCACGGCCAAGCCGTTGGGTGTCATCAGCTCATTGACCACTACCTTACTATCGCTGAGATCTTGCAAACTAATACGACGTATAACGTCCTGGTTGACATCGGCCACAAACATCCAATTCTTCTGATAGTGATAGTCCAATACAACGGCTCCGTGTATTCCATGAATAGGCAACACAACATCCATCAGGTCGGGCGTATTAAGTGAAATCATACCAATGCCGGAACGTAACGCTATCAGCAGATAATCCTCTGGCATGTATTCACATTCCGTTGAACTGCCATTCTTGAGTCTCAAGCCCACCGAACATTTGCACGAGTAACCCGAGGGATTGCGCAGACATAGATGGGAGCATCCGCCATTATTCTTGCCACAGACATTGTCTGGTAGGGTTTTGTTGGTGGAGATAACCTTGACATCCATTAGGCCATCTATGTTGGTCATAACATCTCGTCTGTTTGTGACATTGGCACGATCGGTCATGTGCAGAGCTTTTGACTTCCAGTCAGTCCAGTAGATGTAGTTGTCCGTCAAGGCTAAGGCATAGGGATGCTGCAGCGAAGCCATAATTCGTTTTCTATGATTGCCGGAGTAATCACATGAGTCGATAGTCTTAAGTTGGGCATCGACCCAGTAAATACGTTTGGCCTTCAAATCCAGAGATAGTCCGTTGGGCCAGCCCAAGTTGGAAGTTACAATGCGTTGTCGATTTTCGCCGTCCATGTCAGAGCGCTCAATTTTACGATAGTGTCCCCAGTCAGTCCAGAATAGGAAACCAGCTTCATAGTCCAAAGCCAAACCTCGAGGCGATTCCAGATCTTTCCAGGCGATCAAATGCCGCGATTTCCCATCCAATGTGGCCACTTCAATAGTGTGACGTCCAGCATCGGCCCAGTATATCTAAATAAACGTCGGGTATGATCATAACAATATTTTTCTTAGGCTGTCTCAATACTTACCATTCGTCCCACTGAATCCACAACCAATCCATCCGGATTGTCTACACTCTCGTATATGACGCGATTGACATTCACTCCATCCGGCGAGGAACTCATTATTATGTCCTCTATCGTATCGGACCAGAAAACATCACCAGTCTTCAAGTCAACATCTAAAGCCACAGCATTTGAAATGGGCGGCAGTGGCAGAACCACGTCCACCAAATGGTCAAAGTCCAAAGAGATCTGTCGGATGTCAATGCGATGGGCGAATATTATATATGAACTGGGACCGGAGGAACATGTGTGGCCGTCTGCCTGAAGGGTAATGCCCACAGGACAAGCGCAAGTATAAGAGTTCGGATTGAGTAAACATAAATGGGAACAGCCCCCGTTTCTGACTTCACAGGCATTGCGTATCCTTCTGCGAGATCTATGGAATACCTTGATGTCCATAAGATCAGTGGTATTAGCTATTATGATCGTGATGTCTTGACCGGTCAATTTATCGGCACTGGACACCGACTTTGTATCCCAGTCGGTCCAATACACTCGTGAACCACTCACATCCAAACCAAAGGGGTGACTCAAACCACCTGCAAATATACAAGCGCACACCAATATCATTGTATTTGTTTTTGTAACTCCAGAGCTCCAGAGAGAGAAAGACGGTAGCTACTTACCCACTATTTGTTTGCGTCCGGTTCCATCGAAATTGATATTCTCCAACGATTTGGTACCGCCGTCAACGAAATACAGCTTCTGTTGTTCATAGTCAATGGCCAGTCCATTGGGCCATTTGATGTTGGTCGACAACAACACTTTGCGTTCCTTTCCATCCATATGAGCACATTCTATCAATGCCTGTGAACCCCAGTCGGTCCAAAACATCAGGCCATCGTTGGGATTAACTACGATGTCGCGAGGCTTCTCCAAGTTTTCCCATATCAAGAGAGTGCGCATTTTCCCATTGGTTGTGGCGGCTTCGATACGATATGTTATTTGATCCGTCCAATAGAGTTTGTCGGTAACCCAGTCGAGGGCCAAGCCCGCCGGTCCTACCAAATTCGTTCTAATTATCTTTTGTTGATAACTTCCATTGAGATGGGCCTTATTGATTGTGCTCCTCTCTACGTCCGTCCAATAGATGGTATCCGTTTCACTGGACCAATCGAGGGCAACGGCATGCTTCAAATTATCCAAGGGAATTATCATATCAACATCACCGTATGACGATCCATTTTTGGTATTCAATTGCCGCAAACGGATATCCTTGCGGCGAGCCACCAATATCAACTCATCGGGGGCACTCTTACAGGTTCTGCCATCTCCTTTCAACGTTAGGCCAATGGGACAGCCACAGCGTCTCGCCTTTTTGTTGGGTAGACACAAATGCGAACATCCACCTCTCCGACCCTCGCGATCTCTCGGGCAACGATCTGTGTAGTTCGGTTGTCGGGCGGGATGATAGGCGTGAACATCCATGGGGAAATGGAAATTCTCATGGACTGAACGGAAACCTTTGCCGGTGATCTTGTTGGCCGACGACACAGTCTTTGTATTCCAATCCGTCCAGTACATGATGTCCTCGAAAATCGTCATGGCGAAGGGATGAGGTAGATGAGTGCTGAGAATCTTAGCTCGACCCGAGCCATCGAAGTTCGCGCACTCAATGGCATGCTGTCTGGCATCTGCCCAGTACAACTTCCGGCTGGGGTAATCGATGGTCAGGCCATTGGGCCAAGTTACGCCATTTGCCACAATGGTTTGTCTTTCGGAACCATCCATGAAGGCTCGTTCAATTTTGGGATTTGGACCCCAGTCGGTCCAAAAAACGGTGGCCTCGCCGGGATGGACAACAATGGCGCGTGGTTTATCCAGATCATTGGAGACAATAACAGATCTCAAGTTACCCTCGAAATCGGAGACTTCTACACGTCGGGTACCCGAATCCGTCCAGAAGAGTAAATCATGAACCCAATCTACGGCTATACCACCGGGTGATTCCAAACCCCACTTGATGACATCGCGGACTTGAGTGCCATTGATGTAGACCATTTTAATGACATCCGTGGAGATGTCGGACCAGAACAGGAGGCTGCGCTTGTAATGATAATCCAAAGCAATGGCATTGTGCAGACCCTTGACCACAGCCGAGTAACGATTATTACTAAGAGTAACACGGCGGATATCCCAACGATTTGCCACAATCAGGGTCATGGGCCCTCCCAGAGCCTTGCAGGTTCTTAGATCCGGTCGCAATACATAGCCACTCTCACAGGAACACTTGAATGATCCGTACGTATTTTCGCATATCTGCGAACACACAGGATTTGCCAAATACTGACATTCATCGATGTCGGTGCAACTGAAATTGAAAGAAATTTGGAGGTCAACTCAATTCAATTCCCCCCGAACTACACTTCCAAAACTTCTCACTTCTTTTTGTTCGGGTGCATGAGGAAACCCAGTCGACAGGAGCATTCGAGACGACCTTGAGCTGTGATAATGCACTGTTGTTCACATTTGGAATCAGGTTCGCACGGACGATAATGAGGACAATTCATCTCATCCTCGCCCAGAGGGCAATCGCTATGGCCATCACACACGTGCTTTTGGTGTACACAAATCCTAAAAACAAAGAAATTTAATTCAATACAATGCCAATACCTTTAAAGATTGCACAAATGATTGACTTACTTTAAACTGGTCATATTCTTTTTGGCAGGACAAAGGAATTGCCCATCGTCACATTTCAGATGACAATCGACCTCATCTTCGCCGGAGGAACAATCGGGATAGCCATCACACAGCCAAGTACGCTACGAATGGGAGAGTTGGAAAGGGTAAAAGCATGAGCAGATATTCCATTGGTAGTGCTGTGCACAGCCTTAATTAATTTACCAAAATACACCTGCCATTGTTGCAAGTGAAGTCATTACTCGAACAGGAAGTGACAATGTCCGTATTCATATCACCACAATCGTTTTCATCTTCACCACCATCACAGTCCTGCTCCTTGTCGCATTTGAAACTCAGCGAGATGCAGTTGCCGTCGGCACATTTGAATTGGCTGGAGCTGCATTGAGTTGGCTTCTGGGGGCAGTTTTCCTCATCGCTCCAATCGCCGCAATTGTTCTCACCGTCGCAGTGGAAACGCATTAGTATACAGCGACCACCGGGACCTCCGGCTCCCCCCACACCGCCGCGACACTTGAATTCACCTTCGGGACAGCTGTTGATTACGGCCGGGCATTTGTATTCGTCCGAGTTGTCCTGACAGTCCGGTTCGCCATCACAACGGAAAGCAATTGAGATGCAGTGACCACTTTCGCAGGTGAAATGTTCACTAGAACAACTGTAGAAAAGGAGAAACAAAGAGAGAAAGATAAAGAGACAGAGAGAAAGGGGATAAGTAGACTCGAATCTCAAAGAAACCCATTGAAAACAACTTGAATTCCAACATACACGAGTTTATGTACGAGTATATGACCTACCTTGTGCGGTTACAATTGATCTCATCGCTGACATCTTTGCAATCGTTTTCGCCATCGCACAGCCACTCCTTCTTTATGCAGAAGCCATTGCCGCACTCGAACTGGTCATCGGTACATTCCGCCCGTTCGCCACATTGCGTCTCATCGGAGTAATCACCGCAGTCGTCGTCACCGTCGCATAGCCAATCCTTGTTAATGCATCTACCAGTTTTCGGACATATGATATGGAGGCCTCCCTGTTCGCATTCCCGGGTCCTCTTGGCCGACATATCGTCGACGGCCTCACACTCGTACTCGTCCGAGCCGTCATCGCATTGAGGTATTTTGTCACACCGTTGCCCCGAATGGATGCAGTTGCACTTGGTGGCGCATTGCCATTGCATCTCGCCGCACATGTTAGGACAGTGGCGGCTAAAGCCATCGTTGGGACTGGCCATGCGGGTTTCGTCGTGCACAAAAGAGACGTGCGGCCGAAAACCTTTATGTTTGCTGTGCATGAAGTTCATGAAGCTGTCGTGTTTTCGTGACGGCTCACGTCTGTCTCCCGATTCCCGTACTCCATATATTTCGGTCCGACTTCCACTGCGGGATCCAATCAGAGGCGGAATGCGACCAATATCTCCCGGATGAAATCCGGTGCCTATATCAGGTACAGAGGTAAATATTTCCTGCGAATAGTGTGGTCCATCTGGTCCATAGAAATCGTCCTCTAAATCGTGTGGTGGACCATCCGAAGGATGTACCACGTAATCTTCATAGTCGCCGTGATCACTCTGTTCGAATTCCACATAGTCCTTGTGTTGAGAATGTTTCTTCTGCTGACGGCTGTTTGACTTATGGCGTTCTCCACCGGCCGTCACTCCACCTCCTCCTCCACCGGCTGAGCGCAAGTGGTGCTGCTGCTGCTGCTGATGTTCATCGACGTGATGATCATGTGGATGGTTGGGATCATCCAGGAAATGTCGAGGCGTGCCATACTTAACTACAGACCCAAAATGATGTAACGTTGAAAACGGATCACCATCATCACCAAGAACTGTAAGTAGAAAAAGTGTAAGCAAAACACATACACACACACGATTAAAAACGATTTTTAAGTGTTAATAGATACAAGTAGCCAACTTAATTTCGGTAGTGACAATAGAAAGTGGGAGTGGCATTAATAAACAAAAAATTATATCTTAGAAACTACTGGAATTTGTGAAATGAAATTTGATTTGTAATTAAGCTAAGTCAATATGAACCACTTGACAATAAACAAGTAAGAAAATTTCAGTCGGGTAAACCGACTAAGGTATACCATCACTTTGTGAGTAATGTAATATGGAATATTACACGTATTTTTGTGTCAATTTGTGTGGGAGGTACCGGAAGGCGTTTAACATATACACATATTTTTCGCAGAACCGAATTGTAGGCGTTTATGTGTTCTTTTTAACCTTATGAGCTATTCAATTTTGGTAGGATTTGGTCATTTTGTGTGGGAGGTACCAAAAGGAGCGTGGTGATAACGCAGGACTGTAGGCATTATAACAACATTACACTGTACAAAATTTCAAGGGGGGGAGGGCAACCTTTTTTCCATAACAAAGATAAGCAATTAAAAAATTGCGTTTATTGTGTAGGTAATGGAAGTTAAGTTCCTTAGTTTTTTATTCGAATTTTATTCCTAAATATAAATGTGTAGTTTAGTACGAGATCAGTAAAACTTTTTATAATAAAATATGTACGTAAGAGTTAAAAATGTAATCTTCAATTTTTTGAAAGAAATATGTCAAGTATTTCATCGATTTTGACTTCATCTTTGTATATAGACATCAAAGCCAGATAAGATAGCCTTTCTCCTTCCATTCTGTTCCGGAGATAAGTTTTTATTCTTCTTAACGTCGAGAAACTTCGCTCAGCAGATGCCGTTGTCACTGGTATTGTGGCCAGTATCTGCAATAGGGTAAAAACGCTTGGGAACATGTCCTCATCAGAAACTGAAATAGCATCTAATGCATTTGATGGCTTATCATTCTTCTGCTTCCAATAACACAGTGCGACACTCCAAAAACCAAAAACCGCGATACTATTTTTCTTGTGGGTCTTTGCGAGTAGAACAACTTTTGTTCTACGAAATTTGCCGGACACCCCCAAAATCCGGATTTACGGGTATAAAACCGATATTGTTGCCTTTTTTCACTTGAACGCCTATAACTTAATTAATTATTAATCGATTTCCAATCTCTAAAAGAATTTAGAAAGAAGAGAATTAGACCTTTCGAACGATGTATATGTTGTTTGTTTGAAGCTGTAGGAATATAGGTTTATTTGCCCTACATTTTTTTCATTTTCGTCCGTCATTTTCTAGTTTAGACAATGTCTTTACCAATTATATTGTGAGATAACCGTACGATTAATTAATTTACATATATAGAATATTTTAAAAGGAAAAAAAATGCAGTCTTTTAAAAATCCGTTTGCAATTGACGGAGTTATTAAAGTTTCATTAAAACTAAATCGCTATATAAACACTAGTTTTGCCCATTCAACTCAAGCTGACATTAGCTTGAGCGTTTCATATCTAACCCGTCATCATCGTCAAAACTAGTATTTATGTACACATTTAGTTTTAATGAAACTTTAATAACTCCGTCAATTGCAAACGGATTTTTAAGAGAATGGTGGCATTTTTTCCCTTATAAAATATACTATAAATAAAATAAATAAACCTATATTCCTACAGCTTCAAACAAACAAAATATACATCGTTCGAAAGGTCTAATTCTCTTTCTAAATTCTTTTAGAGATTGGATATCGGTTAATAACTAACAAAGTTATAGGTGTTCAAGTGAGAAAAGGCAAGAATATCGGTTTTTTACCTGTAAATCCGCATTTTGGGGGTGTCCGGGGAATTCCAAAGAAAGATTCGTGTTTTACTCGACTAGACCTACAGGAAAAATAGTATCGCGTCATTTGCTTCTCAACTTGAGTTTATTTTGCCGCACTGTGTAATCAATCCATATACTGATTTCAGCTAAAACAGATTTTGCTGAATTTTTTAAATCGTTTTTGTAAAAAAGTGTGACTTCTTCGAAATCTTCCTTTATTAGATTTACAACTCGTATCGGAACGATATTAAACAGACTTGTAATTATAGCTTCATGTTCGGAAAATCTATTATTTAAATGTGATATTACTTCGTCCAGATATGGTATGAACAATGTTGTCCTAAAATACGCCTTGACATCTGAACCAGGAATATTAGCCCTATACTCTGCTAGGTAGTGGAGCTTCTATTCCAAAACTTCTTGCAAGTTGTGTAGATTCTTCAAACAGTTTATCAAACTCCGCATCTGAATTTCTACGCATGTCACTTAATTTAGTCGTTGCCAATTTTATGATTTCGTAAGCCTTTATTATATCTAGGTTAATCGTTTGCAAATACCGTGATAAGTTCTGTGTAATGGCCAAAACCGTACTACTTATTACCACACCCAATATAAAGTCAAATTTACATACACAGTTGTGCAAACTCATTCCATCACTGCAACCTACATGTTAAAAAGGTATGTAGATAAGAAATCATAAATGTAATTTTAACTTAATTTTCGCCATATCTGGTTATCAAAACTTTAAAGTCAACCAATATTACACCGGTCGACAAAAACAACATTTTTTCTTGGGTTTCTGTTTTAATAGATTCTGATTCTAGACGTCAAAAAACGTAAAAATCTCCAATCTTAGCTTTTAAAGTTTGCTTTTGTAAATCGATAAGAAAGTTTTAAAGTTAAAACCTTACTAAATTAGCTATAACTTTTAATTCATGACCGAACAGACTTTACGATAACATCATAAAAATATAACATTTGTTAATTTTTAGATTGTTTTATGGGAGTTTTATTTTAAAAATATTAAAATTTTATCAAAAAATCAAATTTTTTTGCAATATTTTGTAATACTCGTATATCGTCGATACCGCTGAACGGATGGAAAATGGTATTATATGAAGTTGAAGGCTACTTAATATTTAATTCTTTAAAACTTTCCTCAACCAAATCGGATAAATGGTTCTCGAGTTATGCCACTATATGTGGTTTAACCACTAATTTCTTTCCATATCACAGCTTATCGCGAGAATTTAAAGAGACAACCCTTTAGGCTAAGAAAAAAGAGAGGTTGAACCACATATTATGGCATAACTAGAGAACCATTCATCAGAATTGCTTCAGGTAAGCTTTACACACTTCAGAATTAAGTAGCCTTCAACTTCGCACAATACAATTTGCCATCCGTTCAGCGGTTTCGACGATATCTTACAAAGTATTGCAAAAAATCTTATTTTTTGAAAAAAATTTAATAATTTTTAAATAAAAGCCTCATAAAAACATCTAGAAACGCAAATTGTAATATTTTGTGATTTTATCGTAAACTCTGAAAGGTTATGAACAAATTGAGACCATTCCGAAGAAAATCGATGCATAATTTAAAGTTTTAGCGTGGAAACCATGCACTTTTCTTATTTTTAGTTGTTATTACTTTTACTGTTACCATTTTTTTAACGGCCTTCCAAATATTTTTCGTGTTTTTTTTGAGTGATTTTGAAAATTGTAAACAGTTTATGCCTATGTTTAAAAAATTTTAAATTTTAAATTGTAAATATATCTTGTTGTAATATATTAATATACATATGCGTTCCAAACACATTTCATTGATTTTCAAAAAAAAAATATATTTGCACAGCAAAAAAATTGTGTTCCAAATATATTTTATTTCGATTCAAAAATATCACAAAAGGCGATTTTGGCCGTGTAGTTGTCGATAAAACAATTAGAAACAAGTAAGAAAGTTCAGTCGGGTAAACTGACTTATCAATCCCCTCACCTTGAGTCCCAAAAAAATATAAGTAAATTTATTTTTTTGTTTTAATTAAATTATTATCAATTTAAATTGTATTAAACCTTAACCTTAAAGTATGTACTGGTATTAAAGTTATAAGCTGTTAAATTTTGGTGTAAAATGGTCCATTTGTGTGGGAGGTACCACAAGGGGCATGCCAATTAAGGCCGATTTTTTCTAGACTCTAGGTACTATAAAAACATTGCACTGTACGAAATTTCAAGTAATTGTATGCACAGGTATTAAACTTAAAAGCAGTTTTTACTGTATTGTAGGAACTATTAAACCATTACACTGTACAAAATTTCAAGTCTTTGTATGCACTGCCAATAAAATTATAAGCTATTAACTTTTGGTTCAAAATTGTCCATTTATGTGGGAGGTACCAAAAGGTGCGTGGCAGCTTCGCCCATTTTTCTCGAGGTAATAGTGACTAATAAACTAATACTATTTGTAGAATTTCAGGGGATTCAAATAAGTAGTATAGAAGTTATTAAATAATCAATATTTCACTAAATGTCGCCCCTTTGTGGGGGAGGTACTAGAAGGAGTGGACCAATATGGCCCATCTTTGAACTTAGCCGGAGATAGAAGAAAATATTACCTCATACCAAATTTGAAGTTAATCGGTAACTCCTTTCGAGAGTTATCGTGCGCACCAGCCAGCAGACAGACAGACAGACGGACGGACATTGCTCATTCGACTTAAAATGACCCAAAACGGATATCCGCCGTCTTAGGTCACTCCTTCGATGTGTTACACTTTTGGCTATTAGCAAATGATATATAGCCTCCTCACTAAGGTGAGGGGATAAAAAGGATCGTTTAATGATTTGCTCCATATTCGAAGATTTTTCCAGTAATCAAAATTGAATGCAATGCATGGTGGAGGGTATATAAGATTCGGCATGATCGATCATAACGCTTTTACTAGTTTTTTATTTCTAACTAATATATGGTAAGCAATTCACATTATGACATTGATTTGACATTACTTTTGCACCACCTTGTATGTATATTATTAAACGTCGTAAAATGTTTTCCGTCTGGCAGTCTGTTCGTCTGTTGTACAATCTACAATACTTGAGCTAGATGACTGAAATTAGGTCCACATACTTCTTATAGCAGCAGGTAACTTGCGATTGAAAATGGGTACTATCGGTCTATTTTCCGGTATGTATAGCCCCCATATATAGCATATCTTTGCTTTTACTTCTTAACGTCATATAGAACACAAATACCAACTAATCGGGCTAAGAATTGGTAACAGAAGAATATCATGGAAGAAACGAACAGCGGTAGTCATAGGGCCATGTTTTGATATAGCTCCCATACAAAGGACTCACCCCATTTCACTTCTTAATGTCAATCGATGGGGCTGGAAATTTGTAACTTGAGTCTATTTTTACCCAGAACCCATCAGACGAACAGCGCTCTTCATAGGTCCATGTTTTGATAAAGCCGTCATACAAAGGTCCCTTTTAGTTTGCTAAAATCCATTCAGCAATAAAAGCTTTTAGATCCTTACAAGGATACACAATTTTAATTTGCGTGTTTTTACCCTCACTTTAGTGATACGAGGGTTTATATCAATTCCTACGTGCCAAAAGTGTAACACACCGAATTGATCTAAGACCCTAAGTAGGTTCGGCGGATATTCGTTTTGGGTAATTTTAAGTCGAATGAGAAATGTCCGTCCGTCTGTATGTCTGTCTGCTGGCTGGTGCGCACGATAACGCTCGAAAGGAGTAACCGATAGACTTCAAATTTGGTATGAGACAGGGACGTATACAGAGGGGGAATTCTCCAAATATGTTTTGTTTAAAAAATATTTCAAAACGTTGCAGATTTTTCGAATTTAAATTTTTAATTATACCCTACACCACACTGTGGTACAGGGTATTATGACTTTGTGCATTTGTTTGTAACGCCCAAAAAGAGAAGAAATAGAACGATATTTTATTATACCGATCGACATAGAATCACTTTTTGGGTCGATTTAGCCATGTCCGTATGTCCGTTCTTTCTGTCCATATATTCTTGTAATCAAAGTGCAGGTCGTATTCATGGTCCGATTGTGATAAAATTTAGCACAGAGCTCTTTTTTGGCCCACGGACGATCACAATTGAAAGTGGTCAAAATCGGTTCAGATTTAGATATAGCCCCCATATATATGTTACCCCTGATTTGACATATAAGCTCTGTAGAAAAATATCGGGAATTTTTAATTTCAGCGGGCTACGTGTATTTGATTTTTGATATTTTTGTAGCGTTATGTTAATACTCATGTCCCTTACTTATGCTGACAAGGTTGGCCGTTTTGAATGTTTAGTTAATTTTTGACAGCTGTTGTGCTTGGATGTGTTTTAACTTGTCTTCGATTTGTATCTTTTTCAGAAAATGGATCAAAGAATCTGCATAAAATTTTGTGTGAAAAACAAAATAAAGTGCGCTGGCGCATTCCGAATGTTGACTGTGGCATATGGTGAAGCTACCTTGGACCAAGGCAACGTTTATCGGTGGTACAAAATGTTCTTAGATGGCCGAGAAGATGCGAAGGACGAACAGCGTGCCGGACGCCCGAGCTCATAGTTTTCTTTGATTGCAGGGGCGTGGTGCATTATGAGTTCTTGCCACAGGGTAGTATGGTCAATAAAGAATATTACCTGCAAGTTATGCGCAAATTGTGCGAAGCAATCCGCCAAAAACGCCGGGATTTGTGGGAGAACAAAAACTGGCTGTTGCACCATGATAACGCCCCTGCACACACATCGTTGCTTGTGCGCGAATATTTTGCCAATCCTCGAATTTTTCCAATCTAAATTTAATTTAGGCTCTATCGGATTTATACTTAAAAAGTATGGTCCAAATAACGGGTTTTTCAATAAGAGCGCTACAAAAGTTTTTTTTTAAATAAAACAAAAACGGTTTTGGATATCAATGAAATTCTTTATTCCTGTGAAAGTACGTTCGATGCCATTATGTATGGAACTCGATTTCTTTTGCATGGCCACCACGGGCACGCTTGCAGAAGTCCAGACGCTGAACTCAATTTTCGACGGTTTTCAAGCATATATCGGCCGATACTGCTGCAATTTCACGTTCGATATTCGTACGAAGTTCATCAATCGTCACTGGCTTGTTGGCATAGACCATAGACTTGACGTAGCCCACAGGAAATAGTCTAACGGCGTCAAATCGCACGACCGAGGCGGCCAATCTACTGGACCATTTCGTGAGATAACACGTTCTCCAAACTTGGTTTCCAATAAATTGATTGTGGCATTCGCTGTGTGGCTTGTGGCGCCGTCCTGTTGGAACCACATGTCCTCCAAGTCCATATCATCCAATTGGGGCCAAAAATATTCGATTATCATTGAACGGTAGCGATTCCCATTCACAGTAACGTGCCGGTCTTGATCATCACGGAAGAAGTACGGCCCAATGACGCCGCCGGCCCATAAACCGCACCAAACCGTAATTTTTTCGGGATGCAATGATGACTCATGGAGTACGTGTGGATTGCTGTCTGACCAATAACGCATATTTTGTTTATTGACGAAGCCATTCAGCCAGAAATGAGCCTCATCGCTCATCGACCATAAATTGGACGTAGCGCTCTTAACGTTGAGGCCACTGACTCCGAATTTCGGTAGTAAATTTTAATAAAGAGAATTGTCAAAAGAGGCGTCGTTTGCTGTCCTGGCGGTCTACTTTTGTAGCGTCCCTGTTGAAAAACCCGTTACTAAAGGTATCTTCCAAGAAAATTGGAATTATAAACAATTAAAAAATATGCTTTCGGTTTTATAAAATACTCGTAGTATGCCTCAATCTACACCAAAAACGGTTTTAGGTCTAGGACACAACGAACATGAACAACGGTACGCGTTTCGTTATAGTACCATACGATGTGACAACAAATGGTTTATTCTTGACAACAGAAATTGTATCAAAAGACCAAGATTACACTATGCAACAACATTTTTGTCCAAGGGATGTGGATAACAGTTTCTGGTGCAATTAGTTGTCACAAACACGAAAAAAATATTAAAAAAATTTTTTATGGTAATTTTTTTTTTAAATTCCAGCTTTCATGGAAAGTACATTCAGTATTTGGACCATAATTTTTCAAGTATAAGCCTGATTGGGCCGTGCTATGCCTCAAATTAAAGGGAATTATGAGGGCTACAAATGCTGCTAATTTGTATTGCTTTCACGAAGAATCTTTGGTTTAGTAACAGTCGTCAAAAATATGAGAAAAAAGACATTTCAAAAAAATCTTCTTTCATATTTTTTCGTTTTTAAATGATGTTTTTGCTTATACTGAATTCGCCAAATGTGAGAGAGAGATATAAGAGAATGCGTCTGTAAATATTGTGTCAAAAGTTGCAAAAAGAAGCTTTGACTAACGCTCTCGCAGTGTATTAGAGTACGACTTAAATAGACAACCTGTAGGAATTGACAATACGTATTTCTATTGAAACCAAATGCGGTTTATAAAATGGAAATAATTCTTCCAAGACGATATTACGAACAATTTAAGCTCATTTTGGTGTAAAGTTTACTTGTAACAGGATTTTCAAATTCATTTTAAAAAACTGGAATCGCTAGTATTAACCCTTTGATGTACTTTAAAAATACTTCAGTGTGTTGCCAATTATTTAGTTCATTGACGGAAATGATGATACCAAAAACATGTACTAAAAATTAGATGATGTAGATCAGATAGAAGATTTTGAATCAGATATATTTGATATATAACAAAATGAATTTTAATACAAAGTACATTGAATTTTTTAAATACATCATTCACATAAGTTAAAATATTTTCTGGGGATTTTTTTGGGGATGAATCTTTTTCTGGAGATTTAGGGGATAAAGAATATACATTTGGGGATTCGGCACTAAAAAAAACTTGCAAGCCTGCTCCATAGAACATGATATGCAATGTGAGAGCTATATTGGATGAGATCCGCTCAGGTAGAGGGTCATTCAACAATAATTGTGTTTTTTGACTTATGAGGTTCCATTCAGTTGCGCCTTTTAGGGGCATGGATATCCCAGTAGTGTATACAGGTAGTAAAATTATATGTATTGGGTTTCTACGTTCGAAGCAAACTATATGTCAGCTACAGGTACTGCAACTTATGTACCTTAAATCCGGAATTTATGAATGAAATTATTTATTAATAAATTAGTGTAATTCAGCGCCTTAAAGAGATAAGTAGATTTTCTGAAAAATATTATATAGTTGTATTTCGAAGTATGAGTAAAATGCAAAGAACAAAGAACTGTGTAAATGATCCCGACAATTTCTGCTACATATGCGGAAAATATGTAATTAAAAAAATCGATGTGAGCTTAGTAAAATAATAGAAGAAATATATGTACAATATTTTGGTATTCGAGTTGAAAATATGAACGAACCGTTTGTGTAATTCGTGCCATGTAAATCTTACTCGATGGAGTAGTGGAAACATGCGGTAAGTACTTTAAAATTAATGTATTACAATGTTTTGTGGAATAAAACGTTTTAATTTTAGACATCAAGTGCAATTTGGAATGCCAATGATTTGGAGACAACCGTTCATTCACGATACGGACAGCTATTTTTGTCTAAGTAAACAGATTGGAGTAGGAAGGAGCATTCGCTGGAATTACGCTGAAGTAAAATCTGTCACTTTGCCAGTTGCACATTCGGAAACAATACCAATTCCCAAGTGTCCAAGTATAGCTAACAGCCTAATTACGGAAACATCAGCAAGTTCAACTCAGTACTCAACTCTGAGCGATTCAAGTTTGAGTCAGAAGTCATCGTTTTAACTCAGTTTCAACTAAATGATTTAGTGAGAGATTTGGAACTGACCAAAGATAAGGCAGAACTGCTTGCATCTCGGATGAAGCAGTACAATAATTTGTCCCCAGATGTTAACATATCATATTATAGAGTCCGTGATATACTTTACAAACAATTTTATACAACTGTGGATAACATATGCTTTTGCAAGAACATTCCCAGATTGTTCAAGGAAATTAATCAAACATACAATTCAAAGGAATGGCGGTTATTTGTTGACAGCAGTAAACAAAGTTTGAAAGCAGTACTTTTACACAACGGAAATAAGATACCGTCGATTCCCATTGCACATGCTGTCAACACTAAGGAATCATACGAAATAATGGCTAAATTGATAAAACACATAAAATATGAAAATGACTGGAAAATTTGTTGCGATTTAAAAGCAGTTGGTATGTTATGCCTCTAGGATAGCCGTTCTCGCGAAGATCATTACAGAAGAAAGAAATGGCCACCAGAAAAAACATTACATTGGGTGAAAACAACATAAAATACACACCTCTCGTCCAAAAAGAAAGAAGGAGTCGTTATTGATGGGCCTAAAATAAGGAAACTGATGAAAGATGTAAATTCCGAATCATATTTGACGTCGGATGAAATTGCAGCATGGAGGTCGTTTAAGCTTGTGATTTGTTAAAAAATTATGAAAAAATTGGTAAGAAATATATTTTTCTTTATTTATGTATAAAACACATATGTATGTATTCTTCTAACTTATTTTTCGCTCTATGTATTCCAACAGGTGTAAATATGTCCCTAAAAATTCGTTTCTTGCATTCTCATTTAAACTTTTGCCCCGAGAATCTTGGCGACGTAAGCGACGAACATGGCGAAAGGTTTCACCAAGAAATGAAGTCCATCGAGCGGCGTTACCAAGGGCACTGGGATGAAAGAATGATGGGAGATTATATTTGGTTCCTCATTAGAGAAACCGATTCCGAAATCTACAGACGTCAACAAAGAACTCTAAACTGTACACAATATAAATAAAAGTAACAAATAAAATCGCTCTTTGAACTGAAATTTAAAAATAAGATTTTTTTGAAATTCTCTTACCTCAAATAGCCTTTATTTTATTCCCTAGGATGCAAACTTTTAAAAACTAAAATAAAATATTATTTAACTATTTTTTTCTATTTTTTATGTTTTTTTCCGCCCCAGTTTTTTTTTTTTTTTTAAATCTACTTTTTCCAATTTGTTTAATGACTGTTACTAAACCACTGTTTTTAAGTGAAATAGGTATTTCTAACATTGGTTGCCCACATTAATAGCTTCAATTTAACGTATAAGTCGACCATATCGGGCATATACTCCAAAAATTATAGTGCAAATACTAAGTATTTAGCAAATAACAGTATTTTTAATAAAAAAATTTTTTAAAAAAAATTTGTCCATAAAAAAATATTTGGTTTTAATTTTATATAACAGTATGCCACAATATATTATTTTTACACAAAAAAATTATTTTTAGGACACAAAAAAATGTTTTTGGTGTTGCATAGTGTAATGTGTGGAATGCAGAATATGTTGGGCAAAATGTTTTACATAAATAAAAAATAAAAGCAACAATCAGGAAATTGAAAGCATACGGTTAAGCGATATTTGCATACAAGTTTTGTTATTGTACATTGTACTCTTGTGTACTAATATTTATGTCAAATATTTCACATCTCATAATAGTGATGAATTTGTAATATGCTATTTTTAATGTTATTATAAAATTGAACTTTTATGGAACTAAAAAACTTAGTTCAATAAATTAAATAAAAAATAATGGAAACTGATTTTAATTAATTGTCGGAAAAATTGTCACTGACATATTGTCATAACAACCAAGGTTTAAAAACAGTTGGTTGTGGCAACTTACAAAATATAATTTTAGCTACCATTGTCGTTGTAGGCGCAACCAAATATGATTGTTGTCAACATGGAAGCAGAAGTATACCACAACCAAAATGTTGGTTGTCCTGATAGAAGCGCTTGATAGTAGACAGAACTACCGCATTTCGGTTGGCAAATAATTCGGTTGAGACAACCAAACTGTTTTCTGTGTGCAAGCAATTGGAACTCGCTACCAATTTTTTTACTGTTATTTTTTCCTGAATCTACATTCAAAAACTTCAAGTTTCCGCTTTAGAATGTCAATGATCTCGAGCTCGATAATTAAAAACAAAACTATGAAAAGTTTTTTCGATAGATTTTATAAAGTAAAGTCTAATATTATTATTAGGCGTCATAATTAGAAATAATTAGATATTATCTATTAATTAATATTTGTGTGTAATTATGATATAAATGTTGTTTTAAGTAGAAATATAGTTCCACCCAAGCAAAAAATATCATAAGTTTTCTTTAGAAATACTCATTACAATTTATTGCTCAAGAAATGTATATATATATATAATTTTTTTATTCAAAATATATATACATATATATACTTTAATACGAATATGTACATACATATATATGTATGTATGGTTTATGTTCAAAGTCATATTGTACATATCTGAAAGCATCTTGTGTAGACGTAGACCACCTTTTGTAACTTTGTCGTATTTTCTCGTGCTGTAGTGCGTGGGATGGCTATTTCGAAAAAAAACTCTCAAACGAGTACATTCCTGGAGGAATTCGCACGATTTCATACGAATGTTAGCTTCTAATTCGAAGTAAAATCTATTTTAAAGAAATGCAGGCAACCCCAAAAGTACACATACATGCGTACACCGATATACAGTACCATTGAAGACATGTGTGTGTGTGTGTGTTTGGGGTTTGTAACACCATTTGCGAGAGCAGCACGTAGTCAATGCGACCAACGACTCGTTATAATGTTTGTAACAGTAAACAACGAAGTGAGTAGTGAACAGCGAACTGCTGCGAAAGGCAGTGAATAGAGGAAAGCTCGTTCGCACTTATTTCGGCTGAGCTGCTGTGCTGTGTTGCTGTGTTGGGAGTCAACCCTAACCTTACACTCTAAATTTTAATGAATGAAAGACTAAAAGCTCTATTCATCAATCGCGAATGCCTATCGTCTGTCTGTTCGTTCGTTCGGGAGTGTGTGTCTGCGTATGTGACTACTATAAACGAAATTGTCCGAAATCGCAATACGAGATACACAATTGGAAAACTTACTCATATAGACATTCATACACAATCACACACGTACATAACCTTGCCTGTACATGTTGAAAATACATATAGAATATTTGGATGGAAGTATGAGAGCTCGCGTGTATGTGTGTGTGTGTCCGTGTCTGTCATCTGATCCAAGCTCAGACGTAGCAGTCGGCAGTCACTACGAGCATCACATCTCATTCATCTCCGCCTGTGAGCCATTGCGCATGAGCAATTTTTCGAATTTTCATCGTCCATACTTGAGGATTTGAAGGAGTGATTGTTCCAGCCAAGGGCTTAATCAATTTTTCGTTGTTGTAGTTTGTGTCAATGGTGGAGGTGTTGGAATGGTGTTGCTGGAGTTGTTGATATTGTTGCTGTTGTGATTTTCTATTTTGCTTTTCACAACATTCAATGTTTGAACTTTAAATGGTCTCTGAATTGCTTTTGGTGTTTCTCTAAATTCACAGCATCTACAAAAGAAAATGCTCTAGCTGGCACCTCGATAAAAGCTTTAAAAGCTTTGCAAACTGTCTGGGAGTGAGTAGAGAGTATATCAACAAAGTTGCCAACATTATTACAACGACTGTGACGACTGATATCCAGGATTCATGAGGTTTTTATTTATATTTTTTTAAATTAAAATTTAAAGTTGATAATTATGTTATGTAGTTCGCGAAAGAATAGTGATAATTGGTCTGAGCCCTTGGGACATACACACGGAGTAGGAAGAAATTTTTCAAAACTCTAACGCGAAGGGGCCACTGGGCTCAAAAAGAATGCATAGTGTACTGTCGCCAAAATATCAGGACTACAGTCAAGTTCAAACCGCTAGAAATAGAATAGCGAATTTTGATAAGGTGGGCCCATCTTTGGGACTTTAACATTTGAAACTCGAAAATATTATAATAGTATCACAAAAGAAGCAATTACTCTCCTCGGAAACTGTATACTTTAAAGTTATAACAATGGACCAAATGAAGGTTTCCGATTCAACTCGCTACTCGTATATATGGCGACCGGATCATTAAATCGTTAGGACAGTTTACTCGACCTAAATTACTTTGAAGGGGACAAAATAGATATTCATGAATAAATAAATACTTTTATGCCCCCAAGTGGCATAAATTTGTGTAATATTGAATCTCTTTAACATCCATACACGCTGAAAAAAAATCGCTTCTGTAGTATATTGTCCCAAACATATTCGGCTTGAAGCATATATGTTTATGGTACACTCTAAATATATAATATTTGGTACACACAAAAATTATATATTTGGGAAGATGTTGTTCTAAACAAATCCTTGTTTTCACCCTAATACCTTTTATTTGGGATTTTAATTCCGAAACAAAAGTGTATTTCAATTTAAGTATTCCGAAAATATCGAACCATAACTGTGTTAAGTTTTTCAGTAATTTAATGATAATTTTTTAGAAATTTTTAATTGAAATCGTATAATTTTTGATAACATTAATTTACTCGAAGGATTGAAAAAAATGCTGACATGAAATGCCCATAAATTTAGAATGATTCCCTTAAAACAGAATGCAATGCTGCTAATGTTTCTTACTTTCAATTCCAATTTCTATTCCCATTCCTTTCCTTTTGATGTTTCTTTATAATTCCCTTTCTTGCATAATTGAATAGGTTAGGTTTGTCTATTTTTAAGATTTTTATACTTTTTGTAATTTTTGAGGGTAAAAAAATAATCCTCGCATAATTAGTTATATAAGATAATTTATTAAAAAAATGTATTACACCTTAAGAAGTAATTTGTAACCATATACGGCCTATGGGCTCGGTTGTTATTGAATATACATAATAAAATTAAAATTAATGTTATTTTTGACTGGGAGAAATAATTCGAAACGAAGGAAAAATTAAAAATGAAATTAGAAAAATTCACCAAAGTTTTGAAAATCGTTCTTAAATTATATATATTTGAAGATATTCGTAAACAATGATTTTATTGGTATATAAATACATATTTTATTTGAGAAAATTAGTTTGCAAATATATTTTGTTGTAATATATTAATATATGCGTTCCAAGTAAATTTTATTGATTTTCAAATAAAATTTACTTACTCAGAAATATAAAACATTTAAAAATTTGTGTTCCAAATATATTTTCTTTCGATTCAAACATATCAAAAAGGCGATTTTGCCCCGTGTATTATTCAACCAAATCTTAAGTAATTTCATGCATTAATCGATACGAGGCCCACTTATGAGAGTAATTTCCACGCCCACCTCCCAAGCAAAGGGACCCTTGCGTACAGTACAATGCTTTTGCAGTGCCTACAATTCAGTGAAAATAGACGTAAATTGCACGCTGAAAAAAAATCGCTTCTGTAGTATATTGTTCTAAACATATTCTGCTGGAAACGTACATATGTTTAGGGTACACTCCAAATATATAATATTTGACACTCACAAATATAATATGTTTGTGAGGATGTTGTTCTAAACAAAATTATGTTTTCATCCTAATACTTTTTTTTTTGGAAATAATATTTCCAAAGCAATGATTAATTTGTATTTAAGTATTTTGGCAATGTATTGATGCCTTAATTTAAAGGAAAGTTTTCAGTTTTTTTTTAGAAATTTAAAGTTTAATTTTTTAGAAATTTTATATGGTTGAAAAATTATATTAAAATGTAAATCGTATAATCTTGGGTAACGACAAATAGCATTGATGGATTGACAATTGGACTATTTACAAATTAAAAATTATAAATTAAAACAAAAGAAAATGCTGCTTCAACTTTTTTACCTGTAAAGTATAACACAAAATCTAGGAAAAAATAAAATTAAAAATTGCCAAAGTCAACAGTCTTAAAATTGTTTTAAATATAATGTATGTGGATAAATTCTTAAACAATATCTATGTTTGATTGTAAACACATATTTTATTTGTGACAGTAAGTTCGCAAATATATTTTGTTGTAATATATTAAAATATGCGTTCCAAACAAAATTTCTTGATTTTCAAATAAAATATATTTGTTCAAAAATATATAATATTTAAAAATGTTGGTTCCAAGTATATTTTCCTTGAAATCAAACATATCAAAAATGGCGATTTTCCTCCGTGTGGGTATATGGGGACTTCCACGACAAATTGGAAGGTTAAAAAAAATTCGGTTTTGATTTTCTCCCGTTTTTATATTTTTACACCTGAAGAAACGCTTTGTGGATTTTTTTTAAGGTTTTTTTCGATAACTCATACGAAAGTACCGAAAAATACCACCATTTCTAAAAATAGATTCTTCAAATCGGACCATAACTTAAGATGGGGATCAGTGGGCGTGGCGGGTGTCCTGAAGTGTCTCCTTTATCTTGTTCTTGGACGTGGAACATCTATTTCGAAGCTTTCAAGCCACATGCACAGCGGCCTGCAGCCATGTTTTTTTAAAAATTGAAAAAAAAATACATACATAATTTTAGGCCCACATACATCCAAAGCATATATGTTAGAGATTTAATAGAAGTTTAAAAATAAAAAATCCATGAAAATCGGAGAGTACAAATAATTAAAAAATGGCATAGAAATTTCTAAATTTAAAAATTTTGTATTTTTTTGTAATAAATAACCTTTTTTGATATGATTAAATTTTATTTGAAAATAAATGCAAAAAATTTGGATCGCATATATTAATATATTACAACAAAATATATTTGCGAACAAAAGTTCTCAAATAAATTACGTGTTTATATCAGAGATCGGCAAAACAGCGCCCATGGGCGGTTCTCTCCTCTCACACATAGAATGAGTATAAAATAATTCATTCAGTTTACATTGAGAGAGAGAGAAATATTTTGTATGGTTGTATGAGTGTGCCGATCCCTGGTTTATATACAAAAATAAAATTATTGTTCAGGAATTTCTCCAAATACATTATGTTTAAAAAATATTTTCAAAACGTTGCAGATTTTTCAAAATTAATGTTTAATTTTTCATTGATTTTGAGTTATATAATTTAAAATGTCATAAGTAGCAACAACATTTGTTTTAAAACACTATTTTTTAATTTCTATTTACACCAAGTCATCATTTGTTGTCAGCCCATCTTGTATAATGTACGAGTATAAGAGAATATTTAAAATTTCGTTGAATTACCGAAGAACATAAAACTTGTCTTAAAATTAAAATTTTTTCGTAAATAATAGTCCCCAATAAAAACCAGTAAGAGCGCTCCAGTAGGTGAGTTGGTAGCGCCTATGAGTTTGGGGGTTGTGGGTTCGATTATCACCAGAGGCCCTGGTCTTTCGCCGCAAAATCTAGCCCCTTGGTCTTTGTAACTCGGCCTGGAGCGTAAACAAAATGTAGTATACATTTAATTTGTATTGTAATTAATATAAATAAATAATGAGCGACCCAGTAGGTGAGTTGGTATCGTGCTCGCCTATGAGTTTGGGGGTCGTGAGCTCGATTCCCCCCAGAGGGACTGGTCTATCGCTGAAAACTCTAGCCACATGGTCTTTGTAACCCTGCTTTTCCTTGGACCGTACAATTAGAATATAAATTTACTTTGTGTAATTCATATAAATAAATAAATAAAATAAATAAATAATTAGATAAATAAATAAAAACCAGTAAGGAAAGACAAAAGTCGGGCGGAGCCGACTATATGATACCCTACACCGTGTTGATAGAGCAAGAGCGATAGAATAAGCATCCTTGAAACTCGTACTATCAGCCAATGGATCAAGAAATCACTTATTTTTTTAAATTGCCTTAAAATCGTTTAGAAAATTTAGCTTTACCAATCCCAATTTGCATAGCCGAGATGATAGTATCTAAATCCGAACTGATTTCTTTAACAGGGGTATGTAAAATATAACATATACAGCCCTTAGAAGCTCTATCAGAAGGAACATATATATATGTAGGGGCTATTTCAAAATCTTAAGAGATTTCCTCTAAATTTAGTAGTCTTTTTTAATGGCTGAAGAGACTTGTCTCTGCCAATTTTTTCCTCGATCTGGTGTAAAATACACCTTCTGTAGGCCTTATAATCAAAATCGGAAGGAACATATATATGGGGGCTATATCTAAATCTGAACCGATTTCCAATAAATTTAGTAGTCTTTATTAATGGATGAGTAGATTAGGCTCTGCCAAATTTTACCTCGATCTGGCGTAAAATATTCATTCTATAGCCTTAGAACCCAAATCGGAGGAAAATATATGCGGGCGCTTCATAAATCTGAACTGATTTTAAATTTCAACACAATCGGGCCATAATTATGACCAGCACTTTCATTACAAGGATACATGTACAGACGGATGGACGGACATGGCTAAATCGACTCAGGAAGTGATTGCAAGTCGCACAGCTGTTTTAGGTTGCTGGAATATGGTTAATTGCTAAGAGTCTGTGGTGTTTATCGCCCTAGCCTTAGTATTCGAGATGTTCAATCTAAGACCGTATCTCTCTGCTTCTCGGCCGTCATAGGCCCATGTTTTGATATAGATTTTACTTCTTACGGCAACAAAAACCACAAATGTCAACGAATAGGACTGACATTTGATAATTCACATGCGATTGATGGTGGATGGTTTTTAAGATTCGACGTAGCCTTAATAAATAAATATTTTTTTTTGGCTCAGTGTTATTTTATATCGTCCCCTCAATTAAACAATAGCGTATAATTTATTTTCATTTTAATATGTGCTGAAATAATCAGGCTACACCCAGACAATATTCTATTAGTCTAAAAGTGTATATATATACCCTATTTTTTCAATTTAACTTTTGACCCACTTTGTGGAAGTAGAATTCCACCAAATGTTTACCAGCTATAGAATCGATTATGTAGATTCTTAAAATGCAATAAAAAATAATGGTGTATATGCGTATACGCTATTGTTTAACTGACGGAACGATAATATACAGACTGAGTATTTTAAATAATTGTTATTGATTGTTACTGATAAATGGCTAAAATTTCAATATGTATTGTGTCTCTTAGACTTCTGTAACATGTATTTTTTAGATTTTTTGACCTGCAGCTTTGAAGGGTATTCAAGGACTTAAGCTGAAAAGGAAATTTCTTAATATCCTTTGTCCTTGGAAAATTACATTCCAAAAATTTTAATGAATAGCTGAAATTCTCCACTTTCATATGGTATGCATATTTATCAATTCACATTGTAATAAATATAACAGAAAAATATTTCAAAAATGTTATATGTTAAAAGTCGGGTAAAAAGACAAACGCTGACGAAATAAAAAAACAGGATTTGCAGTTTATCTACTGTTGGCCTATAGTTTCAATTATATATATCGTTCTTAGGATTCGTACGGTGGTCGCACGGTGTAATAATTTTATTTTTGATCAGTTGTGTGCAACGCCTAAAAATACTGGGGTTAGAATCACCTCAAAGTAAACCTAAGCTTTTTAAATCATGCATCCATTTTTTTCGAAATGACCTCATTTTATTCATGGCCGATTAGACTTTACTATAAAAATATAGTAATTTTCAATTTTTCGATGTTTTTAGTTAAAATATTATATTATTTTTTTTTCAGAAAATTGGATTTTTTGTAAGATTTCTTTGAAACCGCTGATTTGATTAAAAAATTATATTAGAATTCGGATAAATGGTTCTCAAGTTATTTTAAAATATGTGTTGATCCACTCTATTTTTCAGATGTTTATCTTTATTGTGATAGATAAACGGAGAAAAGTTGTCATTTTTCATATATTTGCATTGGAAGAAAATATATTTGGAAGCAAAATTTTTAATATTATATAATTTCGAACAAATATATTTTATTTGAAAATCAAATGTTAAATATATTTGGAAGCAAAATTTTTAATATTATATATTTTTGAACAAATATATTTTATTTGAAAATCCAATGTTAATGTATTACGAATTTCTAATGTATAAGGAACTTCTATAAATATATTTTGTTTTAAAAAAATTTGCAAAACTTTGCCGACTTTTTCGAACTTAAGTTTTAATTTTCCCTTGATTTCCAATTATACCTCCCACTTAAAAGTACTAATAAACTCATTATACCAAATTTCAGCCCAATTCGTTGAAATTTTAGGTTTTTTTTGGCGTTACGAAGTCAAATCTAGAAAGATCTTTGTATGGCGTCCAAACATGGATCTATGACTACTCTTGTGTGTGTGAAGGATTCCGGGTATATAAAAACGACAGTTACCAATTTTCAGCCCGATCAGTTGATATTTATTGTCTCTATGACGCAAAAAAATCAAATCGGTGAGACGTTATGTATGGGGGCTATATCCAAAAATGGACTTTCAAATGGAAGTCAAATCGGGGAGATGCTATATATGAGGGCTATTTCCTAAAATGGACTGATATTATATTAGAATTCGGATAAATAGTTCTCAAGTTATTTTAAAATATGTGTTTCAACATATATTTTTTAGATGTTTATCATTATTTTGATAGATAAGCAAGTCACATCCCATCTCAAAGGAAATGAATTAAGCTTTCTATGGAGCAAAAAAAAATTAAATGAAAAAGTTTAGTTTTTTTCCAAAAGCAAATTAAAATTAATTTCTACAAATATTAACTTAATTTCGGCGAAATTAACTTAATTTCTACAAATATAATTAATTGTTACTGTAAAGCAATATGCTTAAATAACTGAATAAGTAAATAATAGGAAGGACGATTTTCTTGAGAAGCTGTTCTACGGAAAACAACATCCAAGTTGTTGTAGTATCAGACTATCAGAAAACTTGTTGTTTGGTATAGCGAATGGGCCATATCAGTCAATGTTTTGATATAGCTTCCCTATAGAGGTCGCTCTAAAATACAGGTTTTGAGCCATAGATGTCACATTTTTAAAGCAATTTAGCCGAAACTAAGCAGTTTGTATTCTATTTCGACAATAATTCATCACAGCAAAAATTTTACAAATCGGTTTATATTTTGTTATAGTAATCCTCTAGAGAGGTCGCTCCAAAATATACGTATTTAAGCCATAAATACCAGATTTTCTAAGCATTTTAACTGAATCTTTGCAGTTTGTATTTAATTAAGACAAGAATTCATCGCAGTAAAAATTGTTTAAATCAGTTCATATTTTGTTATAGCCCACCTATAGATGTCGCTCCCAAAAAGGCTTATTTAACCCATAAGCACCACATTTTCTAAGAAATTTAGCTGAAACTTTGCTGTTTGTATTCTATTTAGACAAGAATTCATCTCAATAAAATGTATACGAAACAGATTTTATTTTGTTGTAGTCTCTCCACATTTTTCCAGTTAAAAATTTGGCTATAGTATTTGTGGCCTACAATTTGGCTAACAATTGCAGACTTTTTTTAATAATTTACTTAAACAAAAAGGAACGTTTCATGATTTGCTCTATATGCAAAGATTTTTCCAGTAATAAAATTGAATGCTATCCATAGTGGAGGGTATATAAGATTTGGCATGGCCGAACCTTTCGCTTTTACTTGTTTTATTTTATATTGCGTATTATATGACTGATATTATGTATATTGTATGTATTTATTTGTTACATCATAAATATGTGTTAAATTAGTAAGAAAAAATGAATTTTGTTGTTTTGAAAAAGTCTTCCAACCAGCGGAAAAGCATAGACACCGATCAATCCGTAATACTATCCGTTTACCTGAGCAGTTAAATTGAATTTTTATTTATATATCATTCGTAGAAAAGCTAGGAATTGCTGTTAAGCTGTGAAGAACATTATATTATATATTTTTTTAATTTTTTTTTTGAGAATCCATTGGACCTTCATATCGATAACTCCATTCTAAACAATGCTAAGTGCAAAAAGGACATTTCTCTGGAGAAGCGATCAAAGTTTGATGAAGGTTTTTGAAATATGTGTGTAATTCCTTCATAATGCAAATGGAATGACCTGTACTGTTTTGTGAATAACTTTGATTGGGTTAACGGATAAACACCAAATTTTGATTGTATATAATTTGGAATATTTAGAAATTAAAAATGCAATCTACCTGAAAACATGCTAAGTCGACTTAGCATGCTTTAGAATGGAGGTATCGATATATCGATCCCCTTCTCCGGTTAATGTCAATTGAAAATGTTTTAGACCAAATACTTTCAAACTTTATCAGATATCGATAAAATATAATTGAAAGATATTTGTTAGATTCTCCAAAAGATGCTACAAAGGATTGTGGCATCCCTGCTGGCTGGCTGGCCAACGAAGGAACATGAAGAGGGAAAATCAACAGCATGCAACTTCTTGTTCTTGTTGTAGTGTTTCGTATGCCAAGGACAGAGCTCAAAGCTCTTTACATCGTATAACAACTAAATTGTCTCTCTGGCTGTGTACGAGTGTGTGTGTGTACGAGTATGAAATGAAATGGGCAAAGCATCACTGATTTGTTTCTTGTTTCGTGTCGTTTTGGGCAGCAGCAGTGGTCGTATTCAGATTCGTGAATCTAATCGTTTGTTATTCTTGTACACTGACAGACATAGAGAGAGATAGAGAGAGAGCGAGAGAGAAACATATGCGTGTGAATGATGTCGAAGATAAATAAACTCAGCTCAATACTCCTTTGTTGGTGGCTTATTTGATTGAAGAGTAGTAGAGCGCCACAGAAGAGTAAAGAGTGACCTGCCTTAGGGGTTTAGTGCGTTCGTCTGTGTGTGTAGATTTCGTATGAGAATCATTGAAATCGTTCAAATCACGAACTCTAATTAAGATGAAGAAAAAGTTACAAATGTACTGATACAAACACACACACACGGATACGTTCGGCCACTTTTTTATGAAGTGATGTCCTCTGGTGCTCCTCTCCTCTCCTGTCTACTCTTCTGTTTTCTACACTTCATATCAGTTCGTTTCAAATCGGTTCGGTTCGCGTCTATTCTGTTTGTTCATTGATGGTTTTCGATTCAATGTTCAATGTTAGTTTGGTGAGGTTTTTCTGGTGTCTGAGGTCGTGGGTTTTTCTGATGTTGAGGTGGAAGGGTGAAGGATTTACACACACACAGGGAAAATAAGAAGAATAAGTACATATACATATGTGCATATGTATGTATATGGGATGGAGAGAGTATTTACTTACCCAAACGCACGAAAATCGCTAAAACAAACGATTTGAACATATTCCTTTAGGTTTTGGCGTTGTTTTGTTGTTCGTATAGCCACAACGGTTATTTTGTTGTTGGCTGTTGTTTTTGTTGCTGGTGGCACTGCTGACGACGATGATGATGATGTTGTTGTTGTTGCTGCTGATGCTGTGGTTGTTGTTGCTGTCGACGAACAATCTCAAGGAACATTTATCACAAAATGCCTGATGGACGACTAACTGACTGAGCGATTGTCTGTCTGTCTTTTCGTCTGTCTCCTGCTGCCTGAATGGCTCTGTTGTGGGACCGATGTGGGTGAATATGCGGTGCAATGCTGACGACGGACAGGACAGGATGAGGGGACTGGTTGACTGGTTTCGAGTCTCTTTGCCTTGCCTGGCTTTGTGTCTGTATACGCGTATTTTGGGAAACTCCAACGACTGCGTACACAAATGTGTGGGTGTTTTAAAGTCTAATTATTCGTCGTGTTTGTCGTCTTTGCATTGGTGGTGGTCGTAGTGGTGATGGTGTTGGTGATGGTCGTGACGATGTTGTTCTTTTTGTTGGTGTTTTTTATGGTATTGCAAAAGAACATTCAATTATACAATGTCACCAGAATTTGCGTAGTTTTTTATAGCTCGTTATACAGCGATCTTTAGCCCGACCGATCCAACATGGATTAGTTCGAGATTAATTCGATATTTTCGATTTCTGGTCACACTTGTATAGTTTTCAGAAAAGGGTTTTTCTTTTGCCGATTTATTCGAGGCGAGTGAGTAGTTGCTTCAATCGGCATTTACCCTTTACGCCTTCTTTTGTAACCGCGTTGCGTCATTTTATAAATGTGCAATAATTCTCATTAACACTTTCACACATTGTCTGTCTGTCTGTCAGTCTTAAGGACGTTATTTGTGTTGTTGTGAATGGCTTCGGTCGGTCGGTCGTTTGTTTGTTCGTTTTTTTTTTAGTTGTGTGTTTATTTAAATTGTGGTATTTTTAAAATCACATCGAGCTTTATAAAGCCCACAATTCCCAGGCTTCAGTGAAACACGACGCACACATTCACACCGAGTCTTTTCATACTGTCGGTATGTGAGCGTGTGTATGTGTGTGTGCGGGTTTAAGTGTGTATGTATGTAGCAATGAGACTGTGCACCAAAAAGGAAATGTTGCTGCTGCTGTTGTTGTTGTTGTTGCTACGGCTGCTGCTGCTACTCCTGTATGTACATGTATGTCCTGCACACTAAGGGCGTGTGCTTCTCAATAATTTAGTTTCTTTTCTTTTGCTGCTTCTTCTTCGTTTTTTTCTTCTTATACGACTTCTTATTTTACATAAATATAGGATTTAGAATATTTTCACTTCTTTTAGCAATTTCTTGGGTGGCTTCTGCCTCCATTATTTCACTTCCAAAAGCCGACTTTAACTTCATTTCACTTCACTTATTTTTCTAATTCATATATTTTCTCTCTCGCCTATTAAACTACTTTGGGGGAAAACGAATTTTATGTACACTTTTTTTCCTGACAATTTAAGGAATTTTTCAAAAAAAAAAATACAGATAGGAGCAGCTGTTGCAAAATTTCACTTTCTTGATTAATTCAAATGATTTTGGAAATTCACACGTTTCGTTTCAATTATAAATTTTTTGGTGAGTTAAACAATTCTTTATTCTTTTTTTTTTTGGTAATTCTAGGCACAGACTCTTTGTCTTTTAGGTTTTGGGTTTTCTTGCAGAATTTCAGATTTTTCGCATTTACATTTCTATTCGTATGACTTTCGTTAGTAACTCACGGATAACAATTGATTCTTTTGTGAAAATTTTCCAGATACAGATGCTGTAACTTGTATACATCGTCGGAATGCTTTTGGGAAAAAAGCTTTGGGAGAAAGCTTTCGCTGTTGGCTGTGCTCTTGTGATGGAAACTTCTTGGGCACAGCATCACAGAGCTGCCAACTGTGGTGTGGGTTCCCCCGCCGCGAAACAAACACAGCCTTAATGAATGCATTTCTCTACTCTCTCAGTATTGGGAATTTTGGCCTACATAACCCCGCAATGGGTAAATCAACTAATTTGCCACCTGGCATCTCTGTTGTAATTGTGTGGCTTATAATTGAATAAAACTATTTTTAGACTTTGCCAATTTTATGCAAATTGGAAAATTCATCCCAAATTTCCCAGAATTGTAGCATTGCACTTTAGAACAAGTGTGTCATTCAAAATTTACTAAATTAATGCAAATTACAAAGATTTTTTCGTTTCTCACTTCTCAAGTCAGTGGAAGAGGATAGGTAGTTAGATAAGCTTTAAGAACCTGTAGGATGCTGATTGCTCCTTGTGAGCAAAGGAAATAGATACATTTTGTTTTCGCAAAACGCCCACAATTCATACACAATTGTTCTTGTTGGTCATAGCTAACGGCTGTGTTGTAGTATAACAGTTAAGGCGTCTCCAGATAAACACAACCAACTGACTCTTGCGAATGGTCAAGTATTTTGTTACAACCAAATGTCTCTCTCAATATTCTCAAAATTTCGGAAAAAGAGAAAAATAGATGAAGAGATGAAGAGAGCGATAAATAAGCCGCTGGAGGCAGCTCACAGAGCTTTATCAATATTTGTTTTTGGTTCCTCAAAAATGTAGATACAAATAACGTGTTGCTCCTCCATTCAAAGTGGCTGCTGATGACAGACAGACACTGCCCAATCCCGCAATATTGGGAATGACATTTGTGGGCTGTCAAAACAGGCACTGGAGAGTAACCAGATCCAATGATTCCTCTATCCTCACATAATATTTGGCATTAACCGGTACATAGGTTTAAAATACTTTGTGTAATTCGGGTACTCGAGTGTCAGTGCTTCACTGTTTTTAAAAAACTTTGCATTCTACAATACATAATGGGGGAAAAAATGGTCTAAAGCCTGGAGAATATCCTAGTGGAAAATCAATAAAAAAAAACAATACACAGTGGTCTCAAATGCAACATTTTTTGGCCAAAAGTCTTAAATGTACATTTAAATGCGTCTTTTGAGTTTGTAACAAAACTAAATAAACAATCGGTGTTTGTTTAAAGACATGTTTGTTTTTTTTTTCAAATAACTGTAAATATACGGATTATAAACAAGAAACAAAAAATCTTTAAGGGTATCTATAATGGGATAAAATAGTAAGTAGTAGAGAATGGTACACATACATTATTATTGTATTTGGTCTGGACTTAGTTTCATCTTATAAAACTTTTTTGTATGATTGGAAATTGAAAAATTGTGTACCTTGGATTCGCTTCGAATATTGCAATATTGCAGTTTTGACAGATTACACTATGCAACAAATTTTTGTTTTGTTTCGGAGACCTAACAACTTTTGTTAAATAGCTTAAGGCATACTATTTCAATAACCCAAAACAAATTATTGTTTATGGTAAGGTTTTTTTTTAATATTTTTGATTAATTAAAAATTACTAAATAAGTAAATTTTTTTAAAAAAAATTTTTCTAAGATTCTTTAGCTTTTGGGCCATATTTTTTAAGTATAAGCTCGGTATACTATTTATATTGGCAATTTTGTTTGGGATGTACCAAAAGGGGAATTGCGATAACGCCCATTTTGTAATATAACATGGGTACTATAAAAACATTACACTGTTCAAAATTTCAAGTATTTCTATGGACAGGAATCAACGTTATAAGTCGTTAACTTTTTGTGCAAAATGGTTCATTTTTATGGGAGGTACCAATTGGGTCCCTAGATGATAGCTATCAAGAAACTAATACTATGTGTGGAATGGACAAAGATTCTGAATAGTACTAGAGAAGTTATGAAATAATCAATATTTCTGTAAGTTTTGACCCTTTGTGTGGGAGGTAGTCGAAGAAGTGGACCAACATAGTCCACCTTTGACCTAAGTCTGAGATAGAAAACATATTGACACATACCAAATTTTAAGCCAATAGGTTAATCCTGTCGAAAGTTATCGTGCGCACCAACCAGACAGACGGACAGACTGACGGACATTGCTAAAATGACTTAAAATTACCCAAAATGCATATCCGCCAAATATTCTTAAGGTCGCTTAGCTCACTCCAACGATATGTTACACTTTTGAACTGTATATATACCCTTGTTCACAAAAGTAAGTGTCTCTTATTTCTACCAAAAGTGCTATAATTTCTACATTTATCCATATTTTTTCAAATAGGCATTGTTTTCTTCGTTAGGATGCTAGCTTTCGAAATATGGAACAAAAATTTTTTTTGCTAATTATCCCCTCACCTTAGGGAGAAGGGTATACGAGTATATCATTTGGTACGAGCCAAAAGTGTAACACATCGAAGGAGTGACCTATGACCCTAAGTATGTTCGGCGGAAATCCGTTTTGGGTCAATTTAAGTCATTTGAGCAATGTCCGCCCGTCCGTCCGTCTGTCTGTATGTCTGCTGGCTGGTGAGCACGATAACTCTCGAAAGGAGTAACCGATTGACTTCAAATTTGGTACGCGATAATATTTTGCTCTATCTCCATCTAAGTTCGAAGATGGGCCATATTTGTCTACTCCTTCTAGAACCTCCCCCTCTTGAATACCTTCTATACTACTTACTCGAATCATCCGAAATTTCACACATAGTATTAGTTTGTTAGTCGCTAACACGCCAAGGAAAATGGGCGAAGTGGCCACTCCCTTTTGGGTACCTCCCACACAAATGGACAATTTTGCACCAAAAGTACTCTGCTTATGGCTTTAATATCAGTTCATAAAAATACTTGCAATTTTGTACAGTGTAATGCTTTTATAGGGCCTAGAGTCCAGTGAAAAATGGGCGTTATTGGTACGCCCTTTTGGTACCTCCCACACAAATGGACAATTCTGTACCAAATTATAAATTAAGCGTATATAACTATATTTACAACTTTGGTGTCTTTGGCGACCTCCACTGACATTTTTCAGCAAACATTTTCGTAAAATATTTTAATCCTTAAATTCCTTTTTGAAAGGACTTTCTTGACCTTTTTCGAAAAAGGGCTAAATTGACCCATTAAGAGGGGAGCTAGAGTCTTCCACAAAAATGATCCTCATAAAATTCCACTATGTAACTCTGACAATAAGAAATCACTCAGACATTAACTTACAGCATTTTTTCATTTAGTATACCTCCCTTCGACCAAAAAACTTAAAACTTTGACCCACTGTAAAACAAAACTCAGACCAGCTGGACCATAAGTTTATTTTACAAAAATTATCTACTTAGCATGTCCTTTCAGAATTATACGGTCGCTATTCTATTCCAAACTCACTCAGGGTGAGGGGATTCATAAGTCGGTTTACCCGACTGAACTTTCTTACTTGTTTTTTTTCTGTTTTTTTCGTGCCAGCAAAAAACGTTTTTTAACCTGTCCTAGACCTAAAAATTAATTGTGTATAGATTGTGGCATACTGTTATATAAAATCAAATCCAAAAATTTTGTATGGATACATTTTTTTTAAAAAATTTTTTTATTAAAAATGCTATTATCGTCGAAGGTACCCTTAGTATTTGCACTATATTTTGGAGTATATGCCCGAGCAGGTCGACTTATACGTTAAATTGAAGCAATCTCTTTTACTTGGAAACAATGGTTTAGTAACAGTCATTATACAAAATGGAAAAAGTAGATCTTTAAAAAAAAATCCTGGGACAAAAAAAAACATAATAAATAGAAAAAAAATATTTTATTTTATTTTTTAAAAGTTTGCATCCTAGCGAAGAAAATAATGCCTATTTGAAAAATATCTATGGATAAATGTAGAAATTATAACCCTTTTGGTAGAGGTAAGAGAATTTCAAACATCTTTTTTTTTAATTTCTGTTTAAATAGCGATTTTATTTATTACTTTTATTTATATTATGTACATTTGAGTTTATTTACATGTACAAGTTTCATTAGAAGTAATTGTGAGTTCTTTGTTCACGTTTGTAGATTTCGGAATCGGTTTCTCTAATGAGGAACCAAATATAATCTCCCATCATTCATTCATCCCAGTGCCCTTGGTAACGCCGCTCGATGGACTTCATTTCTTCGTGAAACCTTTCGCTGTGTTCGTCGCCAAGATTCTCGGGGAAAAAGTTTAAATGGGAATGCAAGAAATGCATTTTTAGGGACATATTTAGGGTGTCCAAAACCGGGACCGGTTTTTTGAAGATGATTTCGGCTTTATTATTGATATCAATGATGTAATAAATAAAGTCAAGAAGTACAGCAAAGCATTCAATAAGTCGTCCATGAAGCACAGAACACTTCATGCATACGTTCAAGAACGGAAAGTCAAATAGCTGCGACTTTTTTGCGATGTTAAATCCCGACAGAACAGCCAGATACCTTTGATTCGGTTTGATATATAAGTTGTTATATTGATGAGTCAAATAATTTAATTTTGGACTTAATCACACACAGAATCGAAAAACGAAAGGCAAGCTACATTGTGTGATGACTTTGTTTTTTTGAAAAGTTTAAGAATGACTATCGGACTAATATTGACTACATCAACGTTTGTGAGCTTTTTCAACGTCAAGTTACACAAAATTAAAAGAAACATCGTTTAAAAATAATCACTTAAATTGTATTCTATTTATAAGATATTATTATAAAACACATTCTAAATGATTTATTATTTTTTTAAGGTAATTTCAGAAATATAATACTTTCTATTTAAAGTAAACAAAAAAATTAAACCATTAAATTAAACCTGTTATAAACGAAATAATAATCTATTTTTGTTTACTAATTTTTGCTACCAATGATTGTTAGTTGTTTTTTGTTTTTTACAATAAACATTTAATGAAATTTTAATCACTTTCGTATATTATTTAAAAACCGGCCTAAAAACCGGTTAACCGGTTTCGACAAAAAATAATAACCGAAAACCGGGTTTTAAAAAAAGTAATATTTCGGTTAAACCGAAAACCGCTTTTTGGAAATAACCGGTTTTTTGGACACCCTAGACATATTTACACCTGTTGGAATACATAAAGCGAAAAATAAGTTAGAAGAATACATACATATGTGTTGTATACATAAATATAGAAAAGTATATTTCTTACCCATTTTTTCATTATTAGTTTTTTACAAATCATTAATCATTGTTTCATATTGCGGGCTTTTATTGGATCCAAAGAAATTTGAATCCACAAGCTTAAACGACCTCCATGCTGCAATTTCATCCGACGTCAAATATGATTCGAAATCTACATCTTTCATCAGTTTCCTTTTTTGAAGCCCATCAAAAACGTCTTTTTCGATTTTTTTAAAAGAAAGACTAATAAAACTTTTTTAAAGAGCCCCAGCTTAATATGCATTGTGGCAAAAAAATGTTTTCTTTTTGGACGAGACGTGCGTATTTTATGTTGTTTTCACCCAATGTAATGTGTTTTCTTGTCGGCCATTTCATTCTTCTGTAAAGATCTTCGCGAGCACGGCTATCCCAGAGGCATAACATACCAACTACTTTTAAGCAACAAATTTTCCAGTCATGTTCATATTTTATAATGTCTGACATCAATCCTCATAGAATAAAATGCAAGTGCAATGTCTATTATATGTCTCTCTCACATATAGCGAATTCAATATAAGCAAAAACACCATTTAAAAACGAAAACATATGAAACAAGATTTTTTGAATTTCATTTACAAAATGGCTCATAACTTTTACATCTATCCATAGATTTTCAAATAGGCAGTGTTTTTTTCGTTAACATGCTGGCTTTTTAAAAATGTGATAAAATAATTTTTTTAGATTTTTTTCTATTTTTTGTTTTTTTTGTATCAGGAAAAATTGTTTTAAAAAAAAAATAATTTTTTCTCATATTTTGGACGATTGTTACTAAACCAAAGAATCTACGGGAAAGCCATATTCGCAGCATATTTAGCCCTCATAATTCCCTTTCATTTGAAGTATAAAACGGCTCAATCAGGCTTATACTTGGTTTATGGTCCAAATAGTGAACGTAATTTCCATGAAATTTATTTATTTAATATTTAAAATTTTAATATTTTTAATATTTAGACTACTTTAAAATAATATTTTTAATATTTAGACTACTTTCAAAAGTACATGAGAAATTCTTATTACAATTGAGAAAATGACTCTTCAATGTATATACAGGGTGGCGCAGAATGAGCTATATGGTTTAAATGGTCAATCACTTTTTTATTTATGTGATTATTATATTTTTTTTAAAACAGTATATTATTGGGGAATTTTTTGCAATTAGCTTTGAAAAATTATATCCCGTAAGTGATGTCCATTTTCTGCTTCGCACATACGTGATCTTTTTAGCATATTTTCCATAACATTCCGCAAAATTTCGGAAAAATTCATAATTTCAGTTCGATTCATAATTCATTCCCCAAGTCTCCTTCTCAAAATGCTGAAAAAAGAAAGAATACTAATTAAAAACTCTAATTATAACAAATTGGCTCCAAACGAGTAAGGAAAGGCAAAAGTCAGGAGGAGCCGACTATATGATACCCTTCACCTACGTATTAAAACAGAATAGGCACACACATTGTTGCTCTAAATCTAAATCTTTCATTCTCTATGGGGTCAGTTCTGTATCTACATTTGGACTATTTCTAACGGTTGTCTCAAAAAAAGTTGCGTTTTAAAAAATAGAAGGATAAATATATTTCATTGATTTTGCCTTTATTAAAATGTTTCAACATTCCGACTAATGATGGAACACCACCCCATTAATATGGCTGCCACGGCTGGCCTTGAAGTAGCCCATTCTGTGCCGACCCACTTTTTCAACACATTGTGTGGCCCTCGATGGCTGCAATTTCGTGTTTCAAGTCATGAATCGTCTCTCGATGGTTAGCGTAGCACTTGTCCTTAACGGCCCCCTAGAAAAAAATAGTCCAACGGAGTTAAATTGGAGCTGCGAGGCGACCGTAGTTAAAACAGCAGCCGTTATATGGACCACCTGTTAAATGGGAAGCGATTTTCATTTAATTTGAATTAGTCGACAGATGTCAAGTGAGTGAATTTTGAAAGCGATGCCTTCTGATCCAGATTAAACTTGCACCAAGCTTAGTCCTATTGGATATTAGTTCTGACACAAAATTTCAACGAAATCGGTAAATAACATATGATGGATTTTGATCATACCTATGGTTAGGTATGATCAGTTATGATGGAAAACTGATCATACCTAACCAAATGTTGCTTTATTTTTCTTGCCGGTTTCACTAGTTTATGTGTACACAAAATTGTGTGCAAAGGGGCAAGTGCGGCAGCCGACCAATTTTGGCGCTATGCGAGGTGGAATTTTGGGGGTGGGTTAAAAAGGCTTTACATTGCAAATGCCATAAGTTCTGATTGCGTTAAGCTATTTTAATGTAATAAAAGGCAGTTATATGAAAAAATCTTTAAATAAAAATTTGATTCATATGTAAAAAAATTGTATACAATAAAAAATTATATTTTTTTTATTTTAAAATTTTTTTATTATTGCCCCCCTTGGATTTTAAAAATCGGTTTCCCTAAAATTAGCTCTATGTAATTACTATTAGACGCAAAAAAAAAATTCATTGAACTCAACCCCACTATTAAGATATATCGAACATCTGCAAAAATGTACTTTTTAAAAGACAAGAACACTATAAAAAAAAGAGAAATTTCACCTACACATGCTCCTAGTATACCCTCAAGGCATTTAAAAACACGTTCCTTCAAAAAAAATTAAGAGAAGTGAAAATAATTAACAGGTGAATGGTATTTTTTTCGACGGTGAAACCCGGGAAACCGGTGGAACCGGTTTTTTTATTATAATAAAAATATAAAAAATATTAATTCTTCGATGGAAGTTTTAATTAAAAAATATTAATAACAAATTTGATTTTTTCGCAATATCTTGTAAGATATCTTTGAAGCCGCTGATGCGATGAATAAGTTATATTCGAAGAATATAAAGGCTATTTAATTTAGAAAAACTTAACACAAAAACCAAAAAACGGTCAAATGCAAGTCAAAAACGCTCTTTACTGGTATCGTTATAGCTTGGAACACTAGACCGTATGACTAACATTGCTGCACGAACTGGCCAAGGACGGTTTTCGACTAGAATTTTACCTTTTTTGGTGTTTGTGTTAAGTTATGGGCTTTGGTGTGTTCTGACACATATAAGGCGTGTTTTCGTTACACCATCAGTGCTTAATTTGTATGGGGAGCTAAGCACTTTTAAGCACTATTAGTTCCCGATGAAGTTTGGTGCTTGTGTTCATGTCTTAATCGAGTATGATGTTGCCAGATTGGGCACCCTATATTTAGCAATATGGCATCCCATTTTTGGAGAGATTTTATCAATTATTGTGAATTAACGGGAAGAAGAAGAACAAAAATGGGAAATTATTTTAATATTTGCAAAAGAGTGTAAACAATTGAACATAGAATAGTAAATATATGTTTTATAAATACTTTTCATGAATTTTTTGTCTGTTTCGCACTGTTCTTTCTTCGCAACTCATGACACCATTGCTACCAGATAGTGAAAATCCGCCACTTATTGCTTATGTGCCAGTTAGTGAAAGTCAGTTGTTTTCGTTGCAAAGTGCTAAACTAAAAGTGCTAGCTTGTAACGAAAACATGCCTATAATATAATTATATGGGCAACATTTTTGTAGAACATTTCATCCCGGCCCTCCTCTTTTTAAGGGGTGTTTTTTACGATTTGTTAGAATGGGGCCAAAAATTACAGTTATGTGGGGAGCTAGCGGGTTAATATGTTCCACAAAAATATTGACCTTAATATTTTCTATGAAGTTGTTGAACATACCCATACACCAACAAAATATTTTTGTTACATAATAGTGAAATACTAACCTTTTTGAGGTACAATGTTGTCTTTGTGAGATATTTATGGTGCCTAGACACGTTCAGATTGTATTGTTGTTTTCAAAAAGTTCAGGAGAAATTTTTTTGCATAACATGTTAATACACTATATTCAGCATATTCTTAGATACTTTATTGCCAAATATATAAGCGGTTTTACCAAGTCTGAATTAGTTGTTGGACAAAAGCTGATGACACTTTTTTCGAGGGGCACACTGATATTCAGACATTTATTTAATTATAATAACTAACGAACAAACACATTTTCCTATATATTTATCTGACTCCCATTTGACCTCATCTAGTCCACTTATCTCTTTGTCGCTCCACATCTCGTTTTATCCGCATATATTGAGAGATTGGTGCTTTTTTTAAAGCAGAGTTTCAGCACAGAGCAGTGATGAGATGTCACAGTGGAGTAGAAAGAATATTTTAGAACTTGTAAGTTTAATTGTCGAGAAAAATGGCAGAGACAAGTAGTAGAAAGCACTCAGTGGAGTGTATTAATAAGTAAGAGCCAAATTACACCAAATAAATACATAAATCAGCGTTTATTTTTATAACGTCACAAATCATGTTCAAAAGAAAGCAATGGAATATCGGCACATTTTGTGTACATTTCTCAAAAAATGCTATTCATTTTTCATATACTTCGAATGAAAAAGTATTTTGGATCTCCTCAACATTTAGATTTTTTGAGATGTCCTGATATTCCAAGGAACCCCATACATAATCTATTTATTATTTATTGCGATAAGTTTTCCTATGCAATCGCCATTAAAGGAGTGAAGAAAAACAAAGTTTTTTTATTTTCAGTTTTTTGACATGTTGTTTATTTCATACCACCTCATTTGCATTGGTTGGTTTTGAAGGGGTAGAGGGGTGGTGGTAGTGGTTTTGGTGGTGGAAGAATCTCAATAATTCAGATTCGGTTTATTTAATTACTCTACTTTTGCTAACAATTGATATATCGAATGATGTTTTCGTTTGGTTTTTTTCATTATTGTTGTTTTTCTCAATTAATTTGTTACAATCACCATTGAAAATAATGCATTACACATATCGTTTGCATTATCCGCATAGACTCGTCATCATCATAAAAGGATAATATGTATTTTCTTTTGTTTGGTTTCTTGGTAATATCTACACTTATAAAAGTAATTAGGACTCGTAGGTGGCTAAGAGAAAATTGTGGTTGGATTGGTTTGATGTGGTTTCATTGTATCCGTTTTTTTCCTTTATCCACTAAGGTCGACTGACGACGAACATATGGACACTCTGCCGTGAGCGAGCGCCCATGTCTGTCGCCGTTTGATTTTCTTTATTATTTTTTTGGTTTTTTACTTGTACTTTCACATTTCAGATACAAATGTTGGCTTATACTATTAAAGTCTAAAATCGATTGGAAGGATATCAATTAATGATAGGCATTGCAATCGAATGCAAGTTCAATTACATACATAGATATACAAGTAAGTACAGAGTTTGGTGCGCACTGCGCATGTGTACACGTCTAGTTTTACAATTTTTTTTAAAAACGTCACTTTGTTTTTTCTTATCTTATCTTCTTAGCGTTCTAAAAAATATTCTCAGTTTTGATTTAATTTCATTTTTGAATTTTGTAAATTTTTGTTTAGTATTAGTTGTTGTTGTAGACATGTACATAATATAATATGTACTTATGTATGTTTGCTTGTTTCATTGTATGTGTGTGGGTGTTGGTTGGGGGTGGGATCGGGTCGGTAGTTGGATTCTGAAGCTGTTTGCAGGATTCCAGATACGGGATATAGACGTGGATGTGGTTCTGCTTTTGGCTTTGGCTGTGATGATGTTTTCAATTGCGTTTTCGGTAGTGGGGTTACAACACTACACACTAGAGAAGGGGTTGCTTCGCTTCTACTTGGATGTGTGGAGTGTCAGGATGTGCTATCATTCCAGAATGTAGAACAACCAATAGCCCAGGTTGAAGGCCATGAAACTGACGGGGAATATCATGCGTGAGTATTTGTCGATAATGTTGACATCCTTGATTTTGGGTATGGTGGCCTTAATGGCAGAGGCACCTTTCTTCAAGGCGTGAATTACGCGGGGCTTGTTGCCTATTGCCAGATGATACGAATAATGTTAGAATGTGAATGGCGTTCTCAAGATCATGAATCAATGCACTTACCTCGTTGTCCTCGGTATCTTAGATTTGAACGACTTGTGGTGCCATAATTGCGTGCAATTCTAAAACTCGGTGGAAATTTGGCCAAATCCAATGTTTCTGCACCCAGTGAATTCAGTGTATTGTTGTAGTTGCCTTTGCGCAGTGATGGTATGGGACTCATGCGCACGTCTTGCAACTCGATGATGTCCTCGGCAGTTGAACATGTCTCCGATTTATCCGGTTTCCCTAGAATAATAGCAGTTTAAACATTTGCAATCACAACCAGCCACCGACACTAACAAATCTGTGGGCAAATAATAAACAAATCCACGACAACTTGTTAGGAATGGATCAAAGTCTCCAAACATAACAAATTCTAGACTCTTAACCAACTCAAATGATCTGAAGATAAATGGACTACATCCAGTGAGGAAATAATGTAGTTGCGTCTGGATACATATTTTCCTAACTACTCTATGACTGAGTCGTCAACATGAATGACCGCTGAAGTAGAGCCTTCTGGTTTTGTCAGGTAAATTATAAGTGAACCCAGGATATTATGGACAATACAAAAACTGTTAAACCATTCAAATCGTCCACACCAGACATGTCTTCAAATTCCATGTGGTTTTTTCAAATGGTGGTCCGTAACGGCATGTCATGGGAGTCGTGGTTGATATATTTCAAATATTTTAAATAAACAAAGCTTTTCATAAAGTTCACAATGGTACACATAATTAAAATTGCTATGATTTCATTAAAAGTCATATATGATAGATGTAACAACAGTTTTTGAAACATTTGGTTTGTTGTTTATAATACAAATTGTTTAAAAGAACAGAAATACTGAAGTGCTTTGTGGCTAAATAACTCGAAAACTCGACTTTACAGAAAAATTCGATTTAGCGGGTCGAATTTATGGGGGGGGTAAGTTGTTTTCATCGAGGATACATTTAGGTGCACAAAGATGTGTTATTATTGATTTCCTTATCAAAAGGCAAAACTATCACGAAAAGGCGAAAAGCTAGCTCCAAAAGGCCATAAATAAGAGCAAAGCAGATAGCTTTAAACGGTTGCGCAATGGGGCCGACTCAAATAACTGGGGTAACGCCTATCGTGTCGTGATGTCCCGTATAAAGGGGAAGAGGACGCCACATGTTACGTGCCCAGAGTTTATAAATAGAATAATTGTTACCCTTTCCCATAAGGGGAACCCTCTACAGTGGAACCAATACACCAGTTCATTCGTAACCCACCGGATGTTACAGTAAGCGAAATATTGGAGATGGACTCTAAAATAGGCGTTAACAAATCGCCGGGAATGGACTTCATCCCAAACAGAGCTCTGATGCTTGCTCTAAAGACGAGACCTCAACTTATCCTAAAAAATTAAGAATTCCCGAAAATATGGAAAAGATCCCCAAACCAGAGAACAACTTAGAGATCCAAAGTCATAAGACCAATGTGTTAACTCGATACCATGGGTAAATGCCTGGAGAGAATTATATATATATATATATTGCTGGCAGCCATAGAGGAAGCCGAAGGACTGTCAAAAACACAGTTAGGATTCAGAAAAGCGAAGTCATCTGTCGGCGCCATAAACTACGTGATGAACATGGCAAGATATGTCATTCAAGGAAAGGGATAACACTGGATATTAGGGGTGTTTTTAGATCGGCTAGATGGAACCATATCATGGCATCAATGCGGAAACTACATGTGCCATAATACTTAGTACGGTTCGTAAATTACTATCTATCGGATAAGACCCTATGGTACGACAGGGATAATGGCACGGGAACTTATAGAGTCACATCAGACCCTTACGGATGATGTGTTCAGGCTTGATGTACCGGAGGAAGCGTAATTGTCGGATTCGCAGATGATGTCACTGCTGTTGTCAGGGCGAGAGAATTTGGAGACGTACAATTATATGCGAACGAAACAATAAGAAAAATGAAGCTACGGCTAGGGAAAATATATAAAATGTGTCAGCAAATTTATAATTTCGATATTCCAAAGAACCTGCCTCTGAATTTGCAGCGAATACCGCAGGATATCACTGGATTCAAGGTAGCGTAGTCGCTGGGATCTTCCAGGAAGACCCTAAGACAGACAGAAAGAACAAAATCTCTGGTGGTATTGCAGACCAGACGATACAACCCGACCAATGGAAGGTCGAGGACATGCCAGCTTATCTCTAATATAAAAAAGTGGATAGACAGGAGACATGGGGAAGTGAATTACCACCTTAACCAATTCTTTACAGGCCATGGAGGCTACAGGGCTTATTTGTTTAGGTTTGTACTCGATGACTCCCCAACGTGCCCAAACTGTCCCAATGAGGACGAAACTGCGCTGCATGTCATCCTTGGTTGTGGGAGATTCCAGGCACAGAGATCAAGAACTGAATTAGATATGGGTCTAAGCCTCACAGCTGATAGGTCTGAACGCGACAGACACACCCTTTTAGCTCGTAGCTAACGATATATACCCTTCTCCATGTAAGGTGAGGCGATAATGATTTTAAAACAAGTAAGAAAGTTTCAGTCGGATAAACCGACTAAGGTATACCCTCACTTTGTGAGTAATCTATATATATAAAATTGTTGCGTGACTGGCTGACTGACTGACTGACAGACTGACTGACTGACTGGCTGACTGACTGATTGACTGACTGATCATCGCCCAGGCCAAACGGCTGAAGCTAGAATCATGAAATGGTGGGAGGGTAGTCCTTGGGACGTAGACGAGCAATAAGGCGGTATTTTTCGAAATTCGTACTATTAGCCACACAATGGGGCAAAAAGGGATAAATATGGTACCACCGCCAACTCTAAACGAAATGAGCCAAATCCAAATGGCAAGAGTTAGAATCGTGAAATATTGTGTGATGGTAGCCCTTATGAGGACTCTGAAATTGGCAGGATTTTTCGTAGTTCGAACATTTACGCACACAGTGGGGTAAAAAGGGAAAATGGGATAAATGTAGTACAATAGCCAAATTCAAATGGCAAGAGCTAGAATCGTGAAATTTGGTGTGAGGGTAGCTCTTATGAGGTAGACTCTGAACTTCGCAGGATTTTTCGAAATTCGAACATTTACGTACACAGTGGGGTAAAAAGGGAAAAATGTGGTACAACAGCCAAATCCAAATGGCAAGACCTAGAATCGTGAAATTTGGTGTGAGAGTAGCTCTTGGGACGTAAACAAGAACAAGGAGCGATTTTTTTTTAAAAAATTAGAGGCACAGTGGGACAGAAAGGTATAAATATGGTACCACTGCCAAATTTATAGCCTAATATTAGAATGGTGAAAATTGAAGCGAGGGGTGTCTTTATGACAACTGTTCAGGGTATTACGTTTTTGTATTCGTAGTTTTCGGGGCACATTGGGTCAAAAAGTGTAAAATATAGTACAGTGGTTTAAAAATGTCAAACATGGATCAATGGTTCCAGGGTAACTTTTGGAACATAAACTAGAGATTGGATTTAACTATGGTACAGTGGGGTAAAAATAGTTATATGTATATGGTAAAGTGGGACAAATGGGTTAAAAATGATACAGTGGGGCAAAAAGCGTTAAATATTGAACAGTGGGCCAAAAATTTATTTACCATGATACAGTGGGGCAAAAAAGGTTAAATATGGTACAATGTGACAAAAATGGGTAACTATACAGTACATTGGGGCATAACTGTGTTAAATATTGTACAGTGGAGCACAGAGGGTTAAATATGGTACAGTGGGGCAAAAACTGTTAAATATGGTACAGTGAGACAAAGCGTTTAATATGACACAGTGGGGCAAAAAGCTTTAATAATGGAACAGTGGGGAAAAAATGTGTTAGCTATGGTACAGTGGGACACAAATGGTTAAATATACTGTAGTATGACAAAAATGGTTACAGTGGGCACAAAAAGTAAAATATGGTAACGTGTAACAAAATGGGTTAAAAATGGTACTGTGGGGCAAAAAGCGTTAACTATGGAACAGTGGGGCAAAAATCTATTTACTATGATACAGTAAGCAAAAGTTATTCACCATGTTACAGAGGGGAAAAAATGTGTTAAATATGGTTTAGTGGAGCAAAAAGGGTTAAATATGGTACGGTGAATCAAAAAAGTTAAATACGGTAAAATGGTTAAATGTGGTAAGTGGGTAAAAAAAGAGAAGAAAATAGTCCCAGATATGTATATAAATTCGCTCTTTAGAAGCACAGTGTAATAAAAAAGTGTTTAATATGGAACAGTGGTGCAAAAGGTGTTGAATGTGGTCCCTGAGTGCAAAGGTAGTTTTTTCCAAATAGGTTCTTCTACTTAAACCGTGGGGAAAAAGTTAAATAAATGGCACAGATAGGGGGCAAATATGTTGAAATACGGCCTAAGCTTGCGAATTTGGATCTTGAAATATCAATTATCATTTTAAAATATTGCACAATCGTGCAAAGTGGTTAATTATGACACACTAAAGGTTAAATGTGGTACAATGGAGCGATTTACTTTAGATTTTTAAATTCGTACCTTTATAGACACAGTGGGACAAACATGGTTTTATATTGTACCAGGGTGTGAATGTAGGTATTGGAACATAAACAAGGGGAAAGTTGCTAACGTATGAACAAAAAAAAAATAGTTCTTCAACGTCCAGAGGTACTGTGGGAAAAGGGATAAATATTGTAATATGATGTCAGGGTAACTATTGGAACATATACAGGGTGGGCCTAAAGAAACCAAGGGGTGTAAAAGTTTAATAACTTTTTCGTTTATTATTTTTTTTTTATTTTTTCTTTCAGATTATATAGACAACGCTTGGAGAATTTATAATGGAGAGGTTCACAATTGAACAGAGAACCAGAACAAAAGAATTTTATTATTTAAACCAGAGATCAATTATTTTAACGCAAATAGCATATCGTCGACATTTTAACGTCAGAATTTCGCCCTCTGAACCAATGATTCGTTGCTTAGTTGATCGTTCTGCTCAGCTAGAAATGTCTCGTACGTCACTACGGCACATTTTAAAAAAAGATTTACAGTTATACCCATATAAGGTCCAATTGGTGCAAGAATTAAAACCCCCAGATGATCGGCAACGTCTAAATTTTGCAGTTAAATTTCAAGAGTTGGCCAGAAATGAAATCAACTTTATTAAAAATTTGATTATGATTGATGAAGCTCATTTTCATTTGAATGGCTTTGTTAATAAGCAGAACTGTAGGTTCTGGGGTTCTCAAAATCCAAGAGCCATTCATCAACGCCAATTGCACCCCATCAGGTGTACAGTATGGTGTGGGATCACATCTGAAAATGTCATTGGGCCTTACTCCTTCGAGAATGAAGATGGAAGTGCTGTAACCGCAAATGGAGAGCGGTATCGGTTTATGATAGAACATTTTTTACGTCCTGCTCTTGAAAACAGACCTGGTATGTGGTTTCAGCAGGACGGAGCCACTGCCCATACTGCCCGAGACACAATGGCACTTTTAAGTCAAATTTTTGGAGAGCGAATAATTTCCAGAAATTCGGAAATTATTTGGCCAGCGCGATCGCCAGATTTGACAGCAGCCGACTATTTTCTTTGGGGTTATTTGAAGGAGCGAGTGTATGTGAACAAGTCAGAGACAATCCTTGAACTCAAGGCAAACATTGTTGCAGAAATTCGAATGCTACAGCCACAAGTTTTGAAAGGTGTTATGGAAAATGCTCTAAAAAGAGTCCATCAGTGCGAAGCTGAAAACGGTGGTCATTTAAGAGACATTATTTTTCATACTTAGTTAAAAAAAATGTGCCTTTTGTATATTATATAATCTGGAAGAAAAAATAAAAAAAAATAATAAACGAAAAAGTTATTAAATGTTTACACCCTTGGTTTCTTTAGGCCCACCCTGTACTAGAAATGAAACGTGGGTATTTTATAAAGTAATCAAATCTTCTTCATTTTGCACCATATGTAATAATCATGTCATTTTGAAAGAAAGAGGTATAGCTATTTTACAGTACCCTAAACAGAAAATAGATAAAAGATGGGGGCTGCGAAGCGCACCGGGGATGCTAGTGTAATATATAACATTACACGAATAAATCTGTCAATTTGTGTGGGAGGTACCAGAAGGGCTTTATCAAATACACAATTTGTGTAGGAGGTAGCAAAAGGACCTGTACAATAATGCCAATTTTTTACCGGACTATAGGCGCTGCAAAAACATAATACTGTACATAATTTCAAGTATTTTTATGCACTTGTATTAAAGTTATAAGTAGTTCAATTTTGATGCAAAATGGTCCATTTGTGTGGTAGGTACCAAAAGATGCATAGCAACTTCGACTAATAGCGACTAATAAAATAATATAATGTGTGGAATTTTAGAAGATTCTAATGAGTAGTATAGAAGTTATTAAATAACCAATATTTCACTAAATGTTAACCCTTTGTGTGGCAGGTACCAGAAGGAGTGGACCAATATGGCCCATCTTCGAACTTAGCCGGAGATAGAACAAAATAATACCGTATACCAAATTTGAAGTCAATCGGTTACTCCATTCGAGAGTTATCGTGCGCACCAGCCAGCAGACAGACAGACATACTGACGTTTCTCATTCGACTTAAAATGACCCATAACGACTATCCGCCGAACATACTTAGGGTCCCAGATCACTCCTTCGATGTGTTACACTTTTGGCCCGTAGCAAATGATACATACCCTCGTGTCACTAAAATGAGGGTATAAAAATGTGATGGCTACATAATTTTGGATTATTTAAAGCTTTCCTGAACCAATTATTACAAATGGGTCTCAGTTGTGCTAAAATATGTGGTTCAACTTCTATTTTTTTAATCTCCTCAACTTACAGGGAAGGAGGGTGTATATAATTTGCTATGAGCCAAAAGTGTAACACATTAAAGGAGTGGCCTGAGACCCTATGTATGTTCGGCGGAAATCCGTTTTAGGACATTTTAAGTCATTAATGCAATGTCCGTCCATCCGTCTGTCTATCTTTTTGGAGCGCTCGATAACTCACGAAAGAAAAAACGGATTGTCTTCAAAATTGGTACGTGATAATATTTTTTCTATCTCAGGCTAAGTTCGAAGATGGGCCATATTGGTTCAATCCTTCTAGTACCTCCCTCACAGAGTTTTAAAATGTAGTGAAATATTGAGTATCCAATAACATATATACTATTTGTCCGTATCATATGTAATTCCTCACATAGTAATAGTTTATCCATCGCTATAACTTTGAGAAAAATGGGCGAACGGTAGCCACCCCCTTCGGTACCTCCCATACAAATGGGTGGTACCAAATTTCTTAGGTGCTTGTTCCTGAATATATGTGATTTTGTGGAGGAGGGTATACAATCGTTTCATTTGCTATGGGCCAAAAGTATAAGACATTGAAGGAGTGATCTAAGTGAATCTGTTCCACGGAAATCCGTCTTGGGTCATCTTAAGCACTGTCCATCCGTCATATTACAGTGAAAAATGGGAATTAGTACCACGCTCCTTTTGGTACTTCCCACACAAAATGCCCAAATTATACCAAAGTAAATGTTTATAACGTTAACACCAGTGCATATAAAAACTTACAATTTGGTACAGTGCAATGAATTTGAAGCGTACATGAAGTGTATTCGTCAAGCCACTTCTGGTACCCCCACACAAATTGACTGATTCCATATCTTCTGCAACTATCATCTAAATGTTTTAATTATAGACTGACAAAGAATGAACAATTTCTTTTCAACGTTCTGGCATCTACCACCGGTCGTACCATATTACATTACTTACAAAGTTAACGTATACCTAAGTCGGTTTACCAGGCAGGAATTTTCTTCAGTGTTTTTTTATACCATCACTTTAGTGTGACGAGGGTATATATCATTTGCTACGAAAAAAAGTGTAACACATCGAAGGAGTGATCTAAGACCCTAAGTATGTTCGGCGGATATTCGTTTTGGGTCATTTTAAGACGAATGAGCAATGTCCGTCCGTCCGTCTGTCTGTCTATCTGTCTGTCTGTCTGTCTCTGTGTCAGTCTGCTGGCTGGTGCGCACGATAACTCTCGAAAGGAGTAACCGATTGACTTCAAATTTGGTACGTGGTAATATTTTTTTCTATCTCCGGCTAAGTTCGAAGATGGGCCATATTGGTCCACTCCTGCTAGTACCTCCCCCACAAAGTGTTAAAATGTTGTGAACTATTGAATCTTTAATTACTGCTATACTACTTATTCGAATCTTCTGAAATTCCACACATAGCTTTAGTTTATTAGTCGCTATCAACTCGAGAAAAATGGGCCATGTTGCTACGTCCCTTTTGGTACCTCCCACACAAATGCACCATTTTGCACCAAAAGTTAACAGCTTATAACATTAATACCAGTGCATAAAATTACTTGAAATTTTGTACAGTGTAATGCTTTCATAGTGCCTACAGTCCAGTGAAAATGGGTGTCATATTCACGCCCCTTTTGTTACCTCTTACACAAAGGTACCATTTTGCACCAAAAGAAAACAGCTTATAACATTAATACCAGTGTATAAAAATACTTGAAATTTTTTATAGTGTAATGCTTTTATAGTGTCTAATTTCCACGATGCCATTTCCACGCCCCTTTTTGTACCTCCCACACAAAGGTACCATTTTGCACAAAAAGTTGTACCAATGCACGAAAATGCAACAACATTTTGCACAGTGTAACGCTTTTGCAGTCCCTATAGCCCTGTAAAAAATGGCCGTTATCACCACGCCCTTTTTTGTACCTCCCACACAAAATGGCCAAATCATACCAAAATTTAATATTTCATAACGTTAACATACCAGTGCAAAAAACGTTTATAATTCGGCGCAGTGTAATGTATTTAAAGAATCTACTATTCAGCGAAAAATTGGTTGTATTTGTTAAAAACATTCTGGTACCTCCCATACAAATTGACAGAATAATTCGTTTAATATTCCATATTACATTACTCACAAAGTGAGGGTATACCTTAGTCGGTTTACCCGACTGAAACTTTCTTACTTGTTTTTTACAAAAAACAACACTGTGCACCGTCTAAACGGGAGTGGCCCTTTGGTTGAAAAGTCGGAGAGTGTCAATCATTCTCTTCGTTACGATAGGAACCTTATGCTTTAAATAATCCTAAATACTCGTATATGTATGAACAAGACCATGGAAAAAGTTCAATCGGTGCAAAATTAAAGACCCAGCCAAACTTTACATGTCGATTGCTACTTTCATTGTGCGAAAGAAACCTCACTCCAACTGTTTTGATTGGTTGCATATCTACTCGTAGCATTGGATATTACAGGATATCGGAGCTTACTCAATTGTGTATGTTCAAATTTGAGGATCAACTTACCAAATCTTTTTGTGTCTCCGTCTTTGCCACGTTTCACTTTCTTTTTTGCTCTTTTGCCCCAATAGGTGTAATTGACAGCCGCATATTCTAAGAGGGCAGCAAATACGAACACAAAGCACATGACCAGATAAATATCTATGGCTTTCACATATGATATCCTGGGTAAGGAACTGCGTACTCCCGTACTTATGGTAGTCATAGTTAAAACAGTGGTGATACCTGAAGATGAAGATCATGCGTTGAATTCACAAGAATTTCCACGTATTCAGTATTAGGCGGGTGGAACTCACCTAATGCCACACGAGCACTAGTTGCCTCGTGATTTATCCAAAATGAAACCCAAGAGAGCATCACAATCAAAATGCTTGGCAGGTATGTCTGGAATATAAAGTAGCCAATGTTGCGCTGCAACTTGAACGACAGAGACAGTCGCTGATAGATACCGGTGGCTAGGCGCTCCTTGCGATCGTTCGTCTCCCAGCCAATGATCGTAAACTGTGGCAGTTGAGCATCCTCAACACCGCGCACTGGCGTCGGCTTCCAATACATCACCACGTCACTGACGGTGTACCCATCTGTAGGAAGAGAACGGAAGCAAATCGTATTTGATCTGAGCAAGGAAGTGGATCTAACGACAACTTACAACTTTCAATTTCCACGGTGCAATTTTGTGAGTCCAGTGGATAGTAGTGCAAATCCATCATGCAGGCTAGTGTTGTAGTGAATCGCATGCCATAGGTGACGGAGCCATCACCGCCCAGGCGCACCAGTTTATTGCGCTCGGTGACATCGTGCAAAAAGCTGCAAGGAAAACGGACAAACGAGACAATAAATGTTCGGCACTTGGCGTAGGTTAGTCAGAGAGTGTACTCGTATGTGCACCATATGTGCAGGTATGTATGTGTTTGGGTGTGTATTATTTTGGAAGCTTCCGCACCTGTTCTTATCGTTGGCAAAAAATGTATCCGGCACCCAAATTTTCTCCGCAAAGTCTCCCGAGAGTGTCAGGACATCGTTGACGCCGTCGTCATCAGCATCGTCGTCGTAATAGGGGCCATAAGCATTGAATGCCAATCGTTCATCACGCCAATACTGATTCAGATACATTGTAATGGTGTAGTCCTGGAAGCAGAAGGAAGAGGTTGACTTTTTGTTTAATACGCACGCACACAAAGAAAAAGGCGCTAACTTGTACGCCTCCACACACACACGCACACAAACAAACACATTTGTTGATAGGAATAATGTAAAAATACATTTGATTGCATTTTATTTGCGTGGGTGTGAGTGGTAAATGTTGTTCTTCAAGGATGTCATTAAATTTGTAAATAACTTCCTGTGAAGCGTCTATACGAGTGTGTGTATGTATATGTATGTATGTATATTAGGTTGACATTTCGTTGGTTGAGTGGAAACTTTGTTTGTATATTATTTAGCATTGAATTATTGTGGATTTAACTAATATTCTATTGTTTATTGTTTCTTTTATAAGAAAATCTACTATTCTTAATGATATTGCTGACTCACATTTTATAAATTTTACTAGCTTTAACCCGGTGCGCTTCGCAGGTTTATGGTATTGACATCATGTCACAATATTTATCCCTTTCCCCATTGTAGCTCTGAATGTTGAACAGTTACTTTTTGGATCTTATATCAACTTTTTCCCCTAGTTTATGTTCCAATAGCTACATTCACACTCTGGTACAATATTAAACCATCTTTGTTCCACCATGTCTATAAAGGTACGAATTTAAGAAGCCAACGGAAATAGCTTCGAACCACATTTAACCCTTTTGCCCCAATGTATAAAAAATTTACCAATTTTACACCACTGTACAATACTTAATCATTTTTCCCCACAGTGTCACTAAAATAATGCATTTAGAAAAAAAAATCATAGTTTATGTTCCAAGATCCAAATTCGCAACCTTAGGCCGTATTTAACCAACCCCTATGTGCCATTCAACCCATTATGCACCAAGGTACTATATTTCAAAATTTTGGGACTATTTTTCCCATTTGAACAATTTTTACTTGCCCCAACAGCATACATTTTGAAAAAAAACACTAAATGTACGCTTTTGACCCACTGTATCATATTTAACACCTTTCTGTCCTACTGTACAATATATTTAACACATTTTCGCCCCACTGTACCATAGTTAACACATTTTTACCCCACTGTTCCATAGTTAACGCTTTTTGCCCCACTGTACCATATTTAACCCATTTTGTCCCACGTTATTATATTTAACTAGTTGTGCCCCACTATAACCATTTTTGTCACATTGTACCGTATTTAACCATTTTTGTCCCACTTTACCATATTTAACCCATTTTGTCCCACGTTGCCATATTTAACTATTTGTATCCCTCTGTACCATAGTAAACCCTTTTTGCCCTCACTGTGCTATATCCAACCCTTCGTCTCACTGTACCATTTAACACTTTTTGCTCCACTATACCATAATTAACCCCGTTTGTTCCACTGTAAAAAAATTATCACATTTATGCCCCACTGTACTGTATAGTTAGCCATTTTGTGTCACACTGTACCAGATTTAACCCATTTTGTCCCACTTTAGCCAATAGTTAACACTATTTGCACCACTGTGTCACATTTAACCCTTTCTCTCACTTTACCATGTTTTAAAATGTTTGCCCCTCTGTACAATATTTAACAAATATTTGTCTCACTGTATCATATTAAAAATTTGTCTCCACGCTATCATACTTAACCGTTATACCCCACTGTACCGTATTTAACCTTATTCTCTTCACAGTACCATTTTGGTCCACCATTTTTGTTCCACTGTTCTCCTAAAAGCATAAAAACTCTTCATATCTCATGTTTATGTTACTATTTTGCCAGATTGTTTAATTTTTACCCCATGCATCATAATTAAACCGTTTTGTCCCACTGTGCCTCTTTAAGTTAGATCTTCTAAAAATCACTTCCGATCTCTAGTTTATGTTCCAAAAGCTACCCTAGCACAATTGGGCATTTTTAACCCACTGCACATATATATTTTAAAATGTTTGCCCCACTGTGCCGCGAAAAGTGCGAATATCGAAAAAAACTGCCTACCCCGGTCCGTTGCCCTACGGACATGCCTCGCGATTCTACCATATTTTCGCCGAGGTACCATATTTATCCCTTTCTGTCCCACTGTGCCCCAAAATGTTTAAAAGAAAATCGATCCTTACTCTAGTTTACATTCCAATAGCTACTCTCACACCAAATTTCACGGTTCTAGCTCTTGCCATTTGGATTTGGCTGTTATACCACATGTATCCTTTTAGAATCTAGAAAAACAAGTAAGAAAATTCAGTCGGGTAAACCGACATACAAATCCCCTCACCTTCAGTCCCAACAAATTGTAAATTTATTTATTTTTTGTTTTAATTAAACTATTATAAATCATCTAAACTATTAAATATCAACATAATCAAGCATTAGAATAATCCATTTGTGTAGGAAGTGCCAATAGGGGGTCCTAATGAAAATCATTTTTCACTGGATGGTAGGTACTCCAAAAGCATTACACTATACGCAATTTTAAGTATTTCTGTACACTAGTATTAAGATTATAAGCTGTTAACTTTTGGTGCAATATGGTCCATTTGTGTGGGGTGGTGGGTTCCACAACATGGTCATTGTAAAAGGGGTGGTGGGTTCGATTTCCACAACATGGTCATTGTAAAAGGGGTGGTGGGTTCGATTTCCACAACATGGTCATTGTAAAAGGGCTTTTCCCTATTTCCTTAAAATCAAAATATGAATTTACTTTGTATTGTAATTAATATAAAATAAATAATTAAATTGCATTTAATAACTCTAATGTATGTAATGGTTTTAAAGTTAAAGCTGTTAACTTATGTTGCAAAATAGTTCATTTGCGTGGGAGGTACCAAAAGAGGCATTTCAATGACGCCAATTCTGTACAAAATTTCAAGTATTTGAATGCACCGGTATTAAAGTTATTAGCAGTTTACTTTTTGTACGAAAGCTGATAGCGACCAAATCAAATATTATCATGTGTGGAACTACAGAGGATTCGGGTAAGTAGTATAGACGTTATCAGAGAATCAATAAGTCACAAAATGTTAACCCCTTGTGAGGGAGGTACTAGAAGGAGTAGACCAGTATGGCCAACCTTCGAACTTAGCCTGAGATAGAAAAAAATATTGTTACATACCAAATTTGAAGTCAATCGGTTACTCCTTTCGAGAGTTATCGTGCGCTTCAGCCAGACAGACAGGCGGACATACAGACAGGCGGACAAACTGACGGACATTGCAAAAGGAGCGTGGCATTTTTCTTGAGGTGCTAGCGACTAATAAAGTAATACTATGTGTGAAATTTCAGAAGATTCGAATAAGTAGTATAGAATTTATTAAGGAACCAACATTTCACTGAATGTTAACCCTTTGTGGGGGAGGTACTAGATGAAGTGGACCAACATGACTTAAAATGACCAAACCGAATTTCCGCCAAACGTACTTGGGGTCTTAGGTCTTTCCTTCGATGTGTTACACTTTTGGCTCATAGCAAATGATATATACCCTCCTCTCTAAGGTGAGTGTATAAAAATTAGATGGTTTCTGAGATATCGCAAATTATATTTTTATTTCCGCGAAAAGTGACCTAAATAAATTGTTTAAGGTAAAATTAATAATAGAATCACTAGCTGTCCGTTTGTCCATCTTAAGTTGTTCGTAAAGTATTTGTACCATATTAAATTATTAAAATTTGGCAATAAGAACTCTTTCAAACTAGGGAGGAAGCCTATTGGAATTGGTGAAAATCGGTTCAGGTCGGTATTTCCCCCAGATATAAATGTTTCTTTAGATTTGGCCTTGTGACGCTATGGAAGCTGTTTTCACATTCAATAATTTTTTATACCCTCCACTATAGGCTGGGGGTATATTCATTTTGTCACTCCGTTTGTAACACCTCTAAATATTGATCTGAGATCCCATAAAGTATATATATTCTTAATCGTCGTAAAATTCTAAGACGATGCCATGTCCGTCTGTTCATCCGTCCGTCCGTCTGTTGTAATATCGCTACAGTCCGTAATAATAAAGCAAGGTTGATCAAATTTGGTAGAAATATTTCTTATACTTGCAGGTTGTTTGGGCTTGCAAATAAGCCATATCGGTCAATGTTTTGATATAGCTCCCTTATATAGGTCGATCCAAAATACGAATTTTGAACCATAGCTACCACATTTTTAAAGCAATTTAGCAGAAACTTTGCAGTTTATATTCTATTTTGACAAGAATTCATTAAAGCAGAAATTTAACAAATCGTTTCATATTTTGTTATAGTCACCCTATAGAGGTCGCTCCAAAATATACGTAATTAAGCCATAAATACCATATTTTCGAAGCATTTTAAATGAATTTATTTTTTTGTAGTCCCCGTGTATACACGCTGAAAAAAATCGCTTCTGTAGTATATTGTCCCAAACATATTCGGCTTGAAACATATATATGTTTGGGGTACACTCTAAACATATAATATTGGGTAAACACAAAAAGTATATATTTGGGAAAATGTTATTCTAAACAAATCTTTGTTTACATCCCAGTATGTTTTTATTTGGGACTATCATTTCCGAAACAAATATTTATTTGCACTTAAGAATTCAGAAAATACGTTAATTGTGTTAAATTTTTTATAAATTCAAAGTTATTTTTTAAGACATTTTTAAAGTTTGTAAAAATAATAATAATTTAAATCGTATAATCGTGGATCAAAATAAATTACTTGGAGGATTGACAAGAAATGATGACTTAGAATACTAACTCAGAAATTTTAAAATGATTGATTTAAACTGAAGTTAATGCTGCATATGGTATTGTAACTGGGAGGTACAATTCGAAACCAAGGAAACGTTTTAACTGAAATTCTAAAAAGTCAGCAAAGTTTTGAAAATCGTTTTTAAATAAAATATATTGGGATAAATTCCTAAAGAATAATTTTATTTGTATATAAACACCTATTTTATTTGATAAATTTAGTTCGCAAATATATTTTGTTGTAATATATTAATATATGCGTTCCACATATATTTTATTGATTTTCAAATAAAATTTATTTGCTCAGAAATGTATAATATTTAAAAATTTGTTTTACAAATATATTTTCTTTCGATTCAAACATATCAAAAAAGGCGATTTTGCCCCGTGTATGTAGCTTTCAAAAAGAGGTCGCCCCAATATATACGTAATTAAGCCATAAATACCATATTTTTGAAGCATTTTAAATGATTTTATTTTATTGTAGTCCCCGTGTAGATGTAGCTTTCAAAAAGCAAATTTAGGCCATAAATTCCACATTTTTCAGGTGAAGAGTTTGGCTAAAGAATTTGCGGCCTAAAATTGCAGCATTCGTTTTTTTAATAATTTACTTAAACAAAACGGATCGTTTCATTATTTGCTCCATCCAAATCCAAAGATTTTTCCAGTAATAAAGTTGAATGCAATCCATGTTGGAGGATATATAAGATTCGGCATGGCCGAACTTCACGCTTTTTCTTGTTTTAATTTAGTAGGGTAGAATTTATTTATCCAAGAACTTAGGAATATTGTATAGTTTTGCAAAAATACTTATTTTGTTAGCTAATACTTATATTCAGAACTTGCCTAAATCTGTTTTGCATAAAGACTCGATAGTTTGGTTAAATTTTTGGCATACTTAAATATTTGGTTAAAAGCATCGAATATTTTATCCTTCTTTCTTTTACTAATTTGTTTCCCAAAATTTTTTGAGTGCAAAAGTTCTATCACACAATTGGTACATTTTGCACAACACATCTCGGAGTGGGAGTCGACCATAATGTTTCGACTCCGGGCAAATTTCCCAGACTCCGACTCCTAGACGCCGACTCCGACTCCACAGCCCTGTCGTACATACATATGACAAAGGGGATTCGAAAACAACTTTTTGCGTAAAAATGAAATGAAAAGAAGGCAGTGTGGTTAATGTTTTTTTCCAGAAAAGTTTTTAATATTACCTTCGATCACAGGTTTTTGGGGATGCTGTGCGGGCGAAATCCAAATAACCAATAATTAACAAATAGAAAAACAATCTTGGATGCCCCAAGCTGTGCTTACACGCTGACCAAAAATCGCTTCTGTAGTACATATATTGTTCCAACATATTCGGCTTGAAACATATACTCGTATATGTTCAGGGTACACTCTAAACATATAATATTGAGTACACACAAAAAGTATATATTTGGGAAAATGTTATTCGAAACAAATCTTTGCTTACATCCCAATATGTTTTTATTTGGGACTATTTTTTCCGAAACAAATATTTATTTGCACTTAAGAATTCAGAAAATACGTTGTGTTAAATTTTTTCTAATTCAAAGTTATTTTTTATAAATCTTTAATGTTCGTAAACATAATAAATAATAATATTTGAAATCGTATAATCTTGAATCAAAATAAATTACTTGAAGGGTTGACAAGAGATTGATGATGATTGATTGATGAAGGGTTGATGATTGATTTAAACAGAAGTTATTCGAAATAATTCGAAGCAATTCGAAACTAAGAAAAATGTAAACTGAAATTCTAAAAAGTCAACAAAAGTGTTGAAAATCTTTTATAAATAAAATATATTTGGATAAATTCCAAAACAATAATTTACTTGTATTTAGACACATATTTTATTTGAGAAATTTAGTTTGCAAACATATTTTGTTGTAATATATTAATATATGCGTTCGTTGCCCCAGATTTCAGATTTCCGATCTAGCCCATTTTCTGACCAATTACGTAGACTGCCATCACATGCATATACCCAAAATTACAGCACTGTCACGAACAAATTGTTCAAATATCTCAATTTCAAAATTTGGTTTATATTGGCAGGGCCACGAACATTGTTCTGATCCCGCCCATTGTTGGACCAAACACGCAGACTGTCACCAGATACATATGAACAAAATTACAGCACTCATTGTTTGACTTGATCGCCGCGATAACTACAAATGATACAACTTTCTGCTGAGAATGATAGATTAGTTTTTTGTGCTCACAGCCAACTTAACGCCAATGCGATGAAAATAAAAAAAAGTCGTACAAAAATGCACAAATTATGCAATATTGAATGAGGATTTGTTTAATGATCGAAATTTCTTTCTTCTACGGACAATAGTTTCAGAGATAATATATGCTTAACTAATGCCTCGCCCAATATTGACACACCCACTAATCCTATCCCGCTAATTTCTGCTGAAGATTTAGATATTTACTCCACTAAAGTGTGTTCCGAATTTCGTTCTCCTGCCATCAACACATCTGAGTTATTCGAATTGTATATAATGCCACGCCCACTTATTGTATCCCGCCCACTTTTTGTGAAAGTAGAAAATATTGACTCCAAAAACTTAAAATCCAAATCTCGTTCTTCTAGGGTCAATAGTTTCAGAGATTAAACATGCTTACCTAATGCTACGCCCACTTTTGCCACACCCACTAATCGAATCCCTCCTTTTTTATTGAAGTTTTAGAAAATAACTCCACTAACGTGTGTTCCAAATTTCGTTCTTCTAGGGTCAACACTTTTTGAGATATTCGGATTTTAAGTAATGCCACGCCCACGCTTGCCCCGCCAACTTTTTTCAAAAAAATTTTCCCCAACCTATCTCTGACAAATTACCTTTCAAACAAAAGACAAAAAAATAAAATCGGTCCAGTGGTTTCAGAGTCTATAGCATACATACATACATACAAACATACAAACATTTTTCCATTTATATATATATAGCTGGACCCGGTCCACTTAGTTGCCCCAGATTGAGATTTCCGATCCCGTCCATTGTTGAACCAATCACGAATCCTGCCGCCAAATACTTATACATAAAATAACAGCACTCTCGCTACATGTGGCTTACATGGGCGGGGCCATGCCCATTAGTCTGATCCCACCCATTTTGAACTAATCACGTAGACTGCCTCCAGATACATATAAACATAATTACAGTACTATCGCTACTAAATTATGCAAGATACCTCAAATTTGGGTTATATGGGCGGGGCTACGCTCTTTGGTCTTCTCCCTCTCATTTTTAGACCAATCATGTAGGCTTTCACCAGACACACATAAAATTACAGCACTCTTGCAAACAGATTGTGGAAGGTCCTCAATTTCAAAAGGTTGCTTATATGGGCGACGCTACGCCCATTGATCCGATTCCTCCCAATTTGGACCAATCACGTAGACTGCCTCCAGATACAAATTCACAAAATTACAGCACTGTCGCTAACAAATTGTGCACGATATCTTAATTTCCAGATTTGACTTATATGGGCGCGCCCACGCCCATTACTCCGATCCCGCCCAATTACGCGGACTGCTACCAGATACATATTCTCAAAAATTTTGCAATCTCTTTAACAAATTGTGTAAGATATCTCAATTTCAATATTTGGCTTACATGGGCGGGGCCACGCCCATTGGTCCGATCGCGTCCATTTTTGGACCAATAACGTAGACTACTCTCTCAAACAAATTGTGCAAGAAATCTCAATTTCAAAATGTGGCTTATGTGGGCGGGGCCACGCTCATTGGTCCGATCCCACCAATTTTTAAACCAATCAGATAGACTACCACCAGATATGTACATATACACAGAATTACAACACTCTCTCTAACATATTGTAAAAAATATCTAAATATCAAAATTTGGCTTATATGGGCGGGGTCACGCCCATTCATCCGATTCCTCCCATTTTTGGACCAGTCACGTAGACTACCACCAGATACATATACACAAAATTACAGCACTCTCGCTAACAAATTGTGCAAGATATATCATTTTTAAAATTTGGCTTATAAGGGCGGTGCCACGCCCATTGATCCGGTCCCGCCCATTTTTGGACCATCACGTAGACTATCACCAGATACATATGCACAAAATTACAGCAGCCTCGCTAACAAATTGTGCAAGATGTATCATTTTTAAAATTTGGCTTATATGGGCGGTGCCACGCCCATTGGTCCGATCCCGCCCATTTTTTGACCAATCACGTAGATTGCCACCAGATACATATGTACAACATTACAGCACTCTCGCTAATAAATTGTGAAAGATATCTCAATTTTAAAATGTGTCTTATGTGGGCGGGGCCACGTCCACTTGATACATCGAAAATTCAAGTACCCTATTTTCACCACGCCCCACACATGTACATTCTGTGAAAATTTAAAGAAGATCGGTGCAGCCGTTTTGAAGTCTATTCGGTACAAACAAACACACATTCTTCTTTATATATAGATAGATATATAGGAACAACATATGAACTTAAACAACAACTATTCTAGGCATTGAATAGTTGAGGTAAAACTGCAATCACTAAATCAATTATCACTCCTTCAGTACTTAACAATTCTTTTAATAACTATGAACCACAGAAACTGATGTGTACGAGTATACATATATATATACAGATCTCCAACGGATGTGCTTTTATGCCAAGTGATTTTTGACAACATGACTGCTGAGGATCCTGTAAGATCCAGAAAGCTGACATTTTTTGTATATGGATAGACTCCAGCGTTGTATAATCGTCGGACTTTTCACATAATCGGATCCGAATCGGACAATTAAAAACTTGAGTGTTATTTGTATCTTTTCAGAAGCGCTTTTTAAGAAACAAAACTTAAAACTTTGTAAATATGTATTACTATACAGCGAAAAATTACCCTCTCTATATTATAGAGAAAAATTTAGGAGTGATCAAACGGCTGTGTCGCGGCCAACATAACCTTATAATTCGGGAATGGATCGTTCGACTTTCACGATTTTTGGATTGATGGATTCGTATTGGACCCAAATGTGACACTGCGGAGGAAAAGGGGCGCGACAGGTGCAACATGATAGCTCGAGAACAGAACTTGCGGATTTTACGATATTGAACATGATGTATTTGTATTGGCCCAATGAAGGACTCTATGGAGAAAAATATAGGAATTTTAGGCGTGATGTATTCGTACTGGCTCCAGGGAGTGACATCATGAAGCAAAATTAAGGATTGTTCAATGCGCCACGACACGACCATCAAAACCATGAAAAATCCGTTGTTTATTCACGTGTTCAGCGCCACCTGTTGAGAATTTTGCGACTTGTATTTTTTCTCAACTTTCGCGGAATACATAATTTCGAACAAATACGCAAAAGGATATATCCAATTTGCTACAGTAGTTTTCATGTTTTAAGCAGTCGAACAAACTAAGATCCAGTTTTATATCCGGGTATAAATAGATTTAAAACTGTGTGTTTCAAATATATATTCTTTCAAATCAAACATATCAAAAATATTAATCTCCCTCCCACCATTTCGGTCCTTTGTTCCGCCTTCTTTCTAAAAGTGAACGAAAAGCAAATTGTAGTCTTAAAGGAAATATGCAATAATTTTACCGTTCTATCACCCTAATGTTGTTTTATGTTAGTGTGTGATGAATATTATAACTTGTTATAGGCAGTGTTATATTCTATTTGATTTTGTTGTATTTACTGTCGTTATCCCTTGATATATTATTACTCATTAGTAAACATTAACGACAGCAAATAGATGAATAGACAGACGGACTTCTGCTTCAGTTGATTGCCTTTTGATGACAAAGCACAGTGGGGAAGGGATACGGATATATCGTTTTGTTTCAACAGAACGACCTCATATAATGGCTCGTTATCCTTGTGCCGTATCTATTTACATACATATTTGTGTGGGTTGGTGTGGGTGTATATGCAGAAGTGACGCTGCACGTACACCCATATGTTCACTTACCATATTCACTTCCGAAATGGCATCGAAACTGGCTATTGTCAGGTCCATTCCAACATGCAAAGGTTCTCCTATATGAATACATTAGAAAATTACAAGGAGTTGCAATTGATCAATGGAGGAGATTGTTTTTGGTTAATGGTTACCTCCGAAATTCGGTCTCAGTCGGATGTCGTAGCCCTTGAGTATCTTCGTTATAGTCTGTGTGACATTCTCGAGGCGTCCGGCTATCATCTCTCTTCGTTTGCATCTGACGGGGGTTGTGTGAAGCACCAGCATAATGACTAAACTGGAGGCTATTGTTGTGCCAACAGTTCTTAGCATTTTGTTTGTTCGTGAAAAGGATACTTGAGTATGGTTTTTGTGAGATGCTCCTTAATGTTCATTCCATAGCTGTTCTAAGTATTTGTGGTCCTTCAAATCTGCAAATAGACGCAAAGGAATTCATTATCCGCCAACGCTAAGCGAATGAATAGTCAGTCCGCAGTAATGGCCAAAGCAATGGTGAATCGTGAATGGCGAACACTGATGATGGGATAATAACGCAGATGAGGATGCACAAGATAACAACAGTATTGCACTCGTATGCGTATACTCGTACTCGCAGATAGGATGGCTTTTGTTTTCGTTCCGTTGTGTTTATGCGAAACAACAGTTTATTCAACTCTCTTTTTTTCTTGGCTTCCCACCACAACGTATGTTTGTGTGTGATGGGCATTCACTTTGCACACTTACTCGCGTACACACATGTGCAAAATGAACAATGATAAAGGAAAACAAAAGAGAGCGAAAGAGAGTGAAGCATAAAATTATGAAGGGAAGAGTATAAGAGAAAAACCTTCATTCGAGTGTATAATTGCGTTAAACCTCTTAAGGATAATACAATGTAGGACAGTTATGTGTGGTAGTGTGAGTGTACAATTAACATCAATATCACAGTGAGTGTGTGCGTTTGTGTGTTTGCCATGTGTTTGCGTTAGTTATAGTTCATGTAGTGAAAGTGTTTATGTTGGTCCGCTTAAACAAATGTAATTTCCGGAGACTGAGAAATCAGTGAAAGTACCTTTTGACATTTAGTTGAGCAAAATATTGAAAAATTAACCCAACTGTGTAGGTAGATCTTTGAACAAATTAAAATATTTATAAATTCGTGAAAAATATTAATAAACAAACGGTACAATAAGTAACATATACACCCATTTTTCGTTGAATAGTAGATACTTTAAATACATTGCACTGTGTCGAATTTTAAGCGTTTATGTTCACTGGTATATTAGTTATTAAATTTTGGTATAATCTGGCCATTTCGTGTGGGAGGTACCAAAATTGGCGTGGTGATAGCGCCTATTTTTCACCGGACTGTAGGCAATATAAAAGCATTACACTGTACGTAATGTCAAGTATGCATTGCTATTAAATTTAAAAGCTGCAAAATGGTCCATTTGTGTGGAAGGTACCAAAAAGGACCAGGCAACTTCGCTTATTATTCTCAAGGTGGTAGCGACTAAAAAATTAATACTATGTGTGAAATTGCTGAAGATTCCGATAAGTAGGATACTCGTATATGTTATTAAAGAATCAATATTTCAATAAAGTTTGACCCTTTGTGACGGAGGTACTCGAAGGAGTGGACCAACAGGGTCCATCTTCGAAGTTAGCCTGAGATATAAAAAAAATATAATCAAATATCAAATTTTAAGTCAATCGGTTATTCCTATCGAGAGTAATTGTGCACCTGCAGGCTGACAGACAGACGGACATTATTCAAATGTTTAAAAGACTTAAAATGAATTTCCGCCTAACATACTTAGAGACTTAGGTCAGTGCTTCTCTTCTCCTCTAAAAGGGGGTTATAATAACGTGAGGGTATAAATATATCATCATTGGTACCTAATTTATGGTGCGATTATGAGATACCCAGTATAATAAATGTGACATTTACCTATAGTTCAGGGGAAAATAGCACATTCGTCAAATACCGTCTGGTACAATTCACACATATTTATACGAAAAGCAATTCAGCATAAAATTTTAGCTGTTTCACTTGTTTAAAAAATGTTGTCGAAGGACTGCATAACATTTTCTGATGTAATATGGAGTCTGTAACATGAAAAAAATATTGAAAATATTTTTTTATGCTAATTGTACCCTACACCATACTGTGGTACAGGGTATTATAACTTTGTGCATTTATTTGTAACATCAAAAAGAAGAAGAAATAGAGGCATTGTTTATTATACCGATCGACTCAGAATCAATTTCAGAGTTCATTTAGCTATGTCCGTTCGTCTGTCCATCTGCCTGTGCATCTATTCTTATAATTAAAGTACAGGTCGCAGTTATGTTCCGATCTAAACGAAACTTTGCACATATCTTTAGCCCTAGGACGATCCCTATTGAATTTGGTTGAAATCGGTTCAGTTTTACATATAGCTCCCATATATACGAACCTCCGATGCTGCATATATGCACCGTATAAGCAAAGTTTCTTAGCCGATCTGTATAAAAATTTACAGAGAGAAGTCTGATTTGACATGTAAGCGCTGTAGAAGCTGTATTTTATATCCGATAAGTACGAAATTCGGCAGAAAGAGTTTTCAGCACCATTACTTAGAACAGTAAAGGGAACATTTGTATTCAACATTTTAACCCTCTAGCTACTCAATGTAGCGGTCTGTTTGGTCCCTTTTACCCCCCACGTAAAGGTACCAATTTGGACCAAAAGTTAACAGCTTATAACATTAATACCAGTCAGGGACGTATCCAGAGGAGGGCCCGGGGGCCCGGCCCCCCGAAATATTTTAAACATAGGCATAAACTGTTTACAGTTTTCAAAATCACTCAAAAAAATATTTGAAGGCAGTTAAAAAAACAATACAAAAGCGTAAAAAATGGTAACAGTAAAAGTAATAACAACAAAAAATAAGAAAAGTTAATGGTTTCCTCGCTAAAACTTTTTAAATTATGCATCGATTTTCTTCGGAATGGTCTCAATTTATTCATAACCTTTCAAAGTTTATGATAAAATCACAAAAATATGACAATTATGCGATTCTACATGTTTTTATGAGGCTTTTATTTAAAAATTATTAAAATTTTCTCAAAAAATATGATTTTTTGCAATACTTTGTAAGATATTGTCGAACCCGCTGAACTGATGAAAAATTGTATTATGCGAAGTTGAAGGCTATTTAATTCTGAAGTTTGTAAAGCTTACCTGAACCAATTCGGATGAATGGTTCTCTAGTTATGCCATAATATGTGGTTCAACCTCTCTTTTTTCTTAGCCTAAAAGGTTGTCTCTTTAAATTCTCGCGATAAGCTGTGATATGGAAAGAAATTAGTGGTTGAACCACATATAGTGGCATAACTCGAGAACCATTTATCCGATTTGGTTGAGGAAAGTTTTAAAGAATTAAATATTAAGTAGCCTTCAACTTCATATAATACCATATTCCATCCGTTCAGCGGTTTCGACGATATACAAGTATTGCAAAAAATGTGATTTTTTGATAAAATTTAAATATTTTTAAAAAAAAACTCCCATAAAATAATCTAAAAATGAACAAATGCTATATTTTTATGATTTTATCGTAAAGTCTGTTCGGTCATGAATTAAACGAGCCCATTCCGAAGGTTTTAGCTTTAAAACTTTCTTATCGATGTAAAATTTACAAAAACAAACTTTAAAAGCTAAGATTGAAGATTTTGACGTTTTTTGACGTCTAGAATCAGAATCTATGCATTAAAACAGAAACCCAAGAAAAATTTTGTTTTTGTCGACCGGTGTAATTATTGGTTGGCTTTAAATTTATGATAATCAGATATGGCGAAAATTAAGTTAAAATTACATTTATGATTTCTTATATATCTACCTTTTGTAGGTTGCAGTGATGGAATGACTTGGCACAACCGTGTATGTAAATTTGACTTTATGGGTGTGGTAATAAGTAGTACGCTTTTGGCCAGTACACAGAACTTATCACGGTATTTGCAAACGATTAACCTAGATATATATAATACCATTACTACAACCCTAAAAGCAGAAGAACCATCCACTACGGGAGCTATATTCATTACCACCGGAGAAATATCAAGTATTTTATCAAAATTAAAATCTTCGAAAGCCCCTGGCTTTGACAACATTCCAAATATTTTACTAAAAAAACTTCCAGATAAGGCAATACTACTATTGACAGTATAATTTAATAGTTGCATCCGTCTTAATTATTTTCCTGCAGCGTTCAAAAAAGCGAAGGTTGTTGCTATTGCCAAACCAAACAAACCACCGAACAACGCAACAAGCTATAGACCAATCAGCCTTTTGAGTAATTTGGAAAAACTAATTCATTCTAGACCAGAAGATTTCGCAGCGGACTCAAATATAATATCCGAAAATCAATTTGGCTTTAAAAAGAACATAGCACAGCTCATCAAATTGGGCGTATTAAAAACAAAATATTTATTTATTTATTTATTTATATGAATTACAATACAAAGTAAATGTATATTCTAATTATAAGGTCCAGGGAAAGGCCGGGTAACAAAGACCATATGGCTAAATTTTTGCAGCGACAGACCAGAGCCTCTGGTAGGAATCGAACCCACGACCCCCAAACTCATAGGCGAGTACGCTACCAACTCACCTACTGGGGCGCTCAAAAAAAAAAAAAAAAAAAAAAAAAAAAAAAAAAAAAAAAAAAAAAAAAAAAAATAATCAGTAATAAAAATATGAGAAAATCGACTGGATTAATTCTTCTGGATATTGAAAAAGCTTTTGATACGGTATGGCATAACGGCCTTATATATAAATTGGTACAAGCTAACGTACCCGTATACATCTGCAAAATTGTTTCACGGTTTCTTGAAAACAGAGAGTACGCCGTATCCGTTAACGACAACCTATCGTCTTTTAAATGCATCCCCGCGGGACTGCCTCAAGGTTCTATCCTTTCCCCAACATTATACTCAATTTATACATCAGACTTCAAATCTCCAAGAGAAGTCGATACTTCTCTTGGAGAGCCTGTAATAAATATTTTAAGAAATGGAAAATAAAAATAAACAACAGTAAAACTAAAGGAATAATATTTCCCTTCAATAAATCACCAAAAAGACTTCCAAGTCGACAATTACATTTTGATGGAAACGACATAAACATCGAAAACGAAGTAATATATCTAGGAGTGACTCTTGACAAAAAACTCACCTTCAGAAAACATATCGAAACTTCCTGTCAAAAAGCAATAAAAGCATTTAGAGCCCTTTGGCCTTTTCTGAACAGAAGGTCAACATTAAGCCTACGTAATAAAAATTTAATATATAAATGTGTTATCAGACCCCTTCGCTTCTCCAATATGGTATAGGGCTGCAAAATCACATCTGAAAAAGCTTCAAGTAATTCAGAATAAATGTCTAAAGATGATTTATGATAAACATTGGCGCTTCCCAACTTCACTGCTGCGCGGAGAATCGGGATATGAACTATTCCTAGATTTTATTACGAAAATAAATGTAACCTATTTCCAAAAAATTTTAACTTCTCGCTATTGTAAAATAAGAGAAAGTAGAGAGATTTTATAACTAATATTATAATACGCAAATTATCAATCAGAAAATATTGTCTTATTATTGATTATATTTATATAATCAGTTTTTCTAAACAATACTTTTTAGACTATACTTGAACATTTTAAAAATGTTATACACATATAGGTTTTTTACATCCTTTTTGCCTATAATAGGACTGAAATATATAAATTAATTATTTATGTACTCTTACGAAGATCTTATATGCTGAAATATCACTAAGATAAAACTCATTAATGTAAATCACTTTCTATATAAGTTAAAAACTGTATGTTGGATTAATAAAATTTGAATTGAATTGAATTGAATGGATCTGGCTTTGATGTCTATTTACAAAGATGAAGTCAAAATCGATGAAATAATTTATATATTTCTTTCAAAAAATGGAAGATTACATTTTTAACTCTTACGAATTTTATTATAAAAAGTTTTACTGATCTCGTACTAAAGTACACATTTATATTTAGGAATAAAAAACTAAGGAACTTAACTTCCATTACCTACACAATAAACGCAATTTTTTAATTGTTTATCTTTTGTTATGGAAAAAAAGGTTGGGCATGACATGACGTTTTGTACAGTGTAATGCTTTTATAGAACCTACAATCCAGTGAAAAATTTACGTTATTGCCACCCACTTTTTGTACCTCCCACACAAAATGACAAAATTATATCAAAATTAAATATCTCATAACGTTAATATACCACTGTACATAAACGCTTATAGTTCGGCACAGTGCATATAGCGTCTACTGTTCAGCGAAAAATAGGCATATTTGTTAAACCCCTTCTGGTACCTCCAACACAAATTGTGACAATAAGTCGTGTAATATTCCATATTACATTATTCACAAAGTGAGGGTATACCTTAGACGGTTAACCCGTCTGAATCTTTATTACTTGTTTTCGAAAAAAATTACTTTGTGTTACGTATTGTCCCATCTATTTGTTCCTTCCGATTCTTGATCTATGAAAGAATACTGCGCATTTTAAGATTATAGTTTCAGATCTTTTTTATTACGATCAACATCTTCAACTCCTCCTTGGACAAAGCCTTGATGAGGAGGGGGAGCTGAGTACTTTGTTAACTGAAAAGAAACTAATTATTCCAAATTATTATCGCAATGCCATTTTTGCATTGTTAGGGGGGGCAGTGTATTATATAGTCGGCCCATTCAGACTTTCTGTCTTTCCTTAGTGTTTTTTAATTCCGATTTTCTTGGAGTATGCTTTTAGTATTTGGAACATTATTTAAACTAAAGGAAATTAGAGGGCTACAAATGCTGAAAACATCAATTTCATGTAGAAAAAGAATTAAGCGACTGTCGTTTAATCAATAAGAAACAATTTGATTTTGTTAATCCTTTTTTGCTGGCACGAAAAAAACATATCAAATCAAAACATATCGATACCTCCATTCTTAACTATGGTAAGTGCAAAAATATAGTTTTTCAGGAGAGACGATCAAAGTTTGATATTTTTTTAAATTTGTGTGGAATTCCTTTGAAATGGAAATCCAATGACCTTTACTGTTTTGTGAATAACTTTTGGACCATATTTTAAAAAATTTGATTTTCGGTTAGTTCGGCTTGAGGTCCTTTGTTGGAAATTATAACTCGTTAATTTTCTATTTTTAATTTATTTATTTGTATCCAATATTTCGACTAAAATCGTTAGTCATCTTCAGGGATCTATTAAAAATATACACACAAATTACATTTGTTCTTTTAATAGATCCCTGAAGATGTCTAAAGATTTTAGTCGAAATATTGGATAAAAATAAATAAATTAAAAAACGAAAATTAACGAGTTTTAATTTCCCACAATGGACCTCAAGCCGAACTATTCGAAAATGAAATAAAATTCTACAGGTCTAAAATAAATAATACCAACATTTTCAAAAATTTTTGAAATATTGCTTCTATAATAACTTCTATACTATTTATCGGAATCTTCCGCAATTTCACACATAGTATTAGTTTATTAGTCGCTACTTATGGCCTACAATATGGGTCATAATTTATAAATTTATCCATAGTTTTTTCTATCCGCTCTCCTTAGAGAGGAGGGTATATATCATTTGCTACGAGCCAAAAGTGTAACACATCGGAGGAGTGACCTAAGGCCCTAAGTATGCTCGGCGGAAATCCGTTTTGGGCCATTTTAAGTCATTTGAGCAATGTCCGTCCGTCCGTCTGTCTGCCTGTTTGTCTGTCTGCTGGCTGGTGCGCACGATAACTCTGGAAAGAGGTAACCAATTGACTTCAAATTTGGTATGCGGTGATATTTTTGTCTATCTCCGGCTAAGTTCGAGGATGGGCCATATTGGTCCACTCCTTCTAGTACCTACCCCACAAAAGGTTAAAATTTAGTGAAATATTGATTATTTAACAAATTCTATACTACTTACTCGAATCTTCTGAAATTTCACACATATCATTATTTTGTTAGTTGCTAATACGTCAATAGAAATGGGCGAAGTGGCCACTCCCTTGTTGGTACCTCCCACACAAATGGACCATTTTGCACCAAAGTTAACTGCTTATAGCTTTATTATCAGTTAATACAAATACTATAAATTTTTATAATACCAGGAGTCCAGAGAAAAGTGGACGTTACCTTTTTGGTACCTCCCACACAAATGGACCATTTTGTACCAGCTTATAACTTTAATAACAGTGCATGCAAATACTTTGAATTTTGTACTGTATAATGCTTTTATAGTACCTAGAGTCTAGAGAAAAATTGGCGTTATTGGCAGGCCCCTTTTGGTACCTCCCACACAAATGGACCTTCATGTACCAAACGTTATCAGCTTTTAACTTTAATACCAATGCATACGCGCCTTTTGGCACCTCCAACACAAATGGAAAATTTTGTACTAAAAGTTAACAGATGTTAACTTTAATACCAGTGCAATTAAAGTTTAAAGTTATTAAATACAATTTAAATTGGTAATAATTTAATTACAACAAAAAAGGAAAAAAATTAAATAACATTATTTTGGGACTCAATCGGACGAAACATATATATGGGAGCTATAGCTAAATCTTAACCTATTTTCTTCAAATTCGGCAATGTTGGTTCATGGATCAAGAAACTCTACCATTCTAAATTTTAAAACGATTGGATGTAAAATACAGCTTCTATAGGACTAAAGTGCCAAATCGGACGAAACATATATATGGGAGCTATATCTAAATCTGAACCGATTTCAACCAATAGCGATCTTAACAGCTGGGAAATACTCTAAACTGCAAAATTTCAGAACGATCGGAGTAAAATTGCGACCTGTAGTCGACGAACAACTTTACTTGGACAGACAGACGGACGGACGGACGGACAGACATGCTTAAATCGACTTAGATAGTGATTCTGAATCGATCGATATACTTTAAGGTGGGTCTAGCAGTGTTATTTTCAGGTGTTACAAACATCTGCCGTGAAACAAACTTATAGTACCCTGTACCACAGTGTGGTGTAGGGTATAAAAATGGAACGATACACGATTCAACAACGAATTGAAATTATTAAAATTCGAAAAATCGAAAATCATCAAAAAATCATCTTGACTGATGAGGCCCATTTCCACTTCAGTGGCTACGTCAACAATCAAAACAAACAAGTCGGAAAACCCAAGAGTTATTGTTGAGAAGCCTCTCCATCCTCAACGTGTGACTGTTTGGTGCGGTTTATGGTCCGCCGGGGTCATTGGACATTACTTTTTCGAAAATGAGGTTGGATTAACAGTTACGGTGAATGGATTGCGCTGGATGGTATTGATCTGGACAACGTTTAGTTTTTTTTTTGGCCGCCAAGATCATGAGATTTGACACCGTTGGACTTCTTTCTTTGGGGTTATTTGAAAGAAAAGGTGTACGTGAGGATGAGATAATTCGGCACATTAACGGCATAGAACCTCAATTATGCCTCAGTGTCATCGAAAATTTGGACCATCGGATCGGAGGTGAGCCGCCGAGGTCGCGACTGCAGGGAAGTTTGGTGTTCCTCCCACAACACCAAACATCCCCGCTCATCCCTATACCTCCGAAAATCTCCCTTTTTAAAAAAAATGTTGTATCAAAAGTCAACAGTACAGGTCATTCGATTTGAATTATAAAGAAATTCAACACAAATTGAACAAAATCATCAAACTTTGATCGCCTCTCCTGAAAAACTACCTTTTTGCACTTGACATTGTTTAGAATGGAGGTATCGAATTGTTTAAAGGTAACCTATAAATAAAAAACTATTGGATTGCTTTTGATTTTTTACAACGAATCCTTTTGTCGAATATCCATCGATTTCCACCACTTTAGATAAACCATTATCTTTGGAGGGGGATTTTAAGTGCTACGGGGGTGATCGGGGTTGTCGCGTGTTTTGGTAGAAATACTTCTCGAAAACGTGATGTCACATGAAAAAACGGTTAATGCCAATCGATTTAACGGGCCGAAATTACGCGAAAATAAATCCCGTTTTGCACACACAGTGTTATTAATTACCCTTGTCATTATTCTAATTATTCAAATCTAAAATCCCATTATTATCCACTTTGTTTTTGTTTCTTTAGATTCACTTGGATGTGAGGACAACTTCAGGGATAAACTTGTGCATTGTGCGCTGCAGGCAGACGAAAGCAAATTAAACAACATTAAATCTCTACACGATAATCCTTGAATCTTGTTAAGGTCGTGGTGTTTTGCCGATTGACTGAGGTTAGTCGCTGGAGGTGACCGATGCCGATTCAGGTACTGACCAAGCAATGCATCTGTATTGAAAGTGAAATTAATTAAATTATCATTAGCAGTGTAATTATCATTAAGTCTGGGTGTGTACATGTATGTGTGTGTGCGTGGTGATAAGTAATCGTTAATTTCAAACCTTGTCCTTTCGATAGATAATACTATTTCAGAATTATATGAATGTTTTATACGAGTATGTATGTATGCATATGAAGTATTTATGTGTGTGTGTGAATGCAGAATGATGCTGAAAATAAAATTGTTTGTATTGCCATTTATAAATTTCCATAAAAGTGGAATCGGAGGCGAAAATGAACAACAACTGCACAGTAAACAGACAAGCAAAGCTGCTGTATCAGCATCACCGACACTACCACTACCACCAGCAGCAGCTTTAACGCCAGCGCCATCACCAGCACTAGTATTATGACACTCACTCTCCCTCTGTCGTGTCACCTCAACACAACATCCACTATCACTTGTGACAGTTTCCCTTACGCCCATAAGACTTTACACTCGCACACAATTCCCCCCGCCACGCACGACCACTCTTTGACACACACTCACTCACTCACATACACCATAATAATGACAGGCTCTCATAAATGATGAGTTTGAGACTGCCTGACGATGAATGAATGAACTAAAAGAGGCACGTTGGTATGGGGGGAGGGGGGACACGAAGCACACGTCGACACCGTTTCGAAGCAAAATTTGACCCATTTTTACGAGGTTTGTTTGTTGTTTGTGGCGAATGCATGCCACCACAAACGAATGCCTTAAAGAGAGCATGAATGCATTGCATTTGTCGGATAAACGGATTGTCAAAGGAATAACACCACCAGACAGACGATTATAGAAAAGATGAAGAAGAAGACAACGATGACGATGATGATGATGAAGATGAAGACTAAGCTCAGTGTACCCGTTATACAGTTTAGCTCTTTGGCCTGCACTTGAAGGATAAAGATGTCAAAGTGCAATATTGTTTTTTGCTATTGCTTTTGCCTTTACGAGTACGACTGCGGCAGAGGCGACTGTTATGACGGTGGCAGTGACGACGGTTGTTGCAACAATTTTCTACAATAACGATCGACCTGAAACGGTGACTGCAACGGCAGTGGAAATGTGTGGGTGGCGGGGGTGAGAGAGGATTATCGAATCGGAAAACATACTTCCGATGTTTGAATTTGTAATTATATTTGCATTTGCATCTGCATCTGAGTGTTGTTGCATTGCATTTGGGTTTTTTCTTTCTTTTTGCATTTTGCATTTCGACAACACTTTATGCAAATGTCATGTAATTTGGTCAAATGCAGATAACCTCGTGCAACTTTCATTTTCGATGATGGCCATTATTTCTTGAGAGCCTTCGTTCCGAGGATACAGTGCTGGACCACGAATACCTCTAGAATCCCATGCAGGAGATCTTGTCGAGTCACACAGACTTACCATACACACGTTGCGCTACGCTATGATTCCAGTTGCCTCCCTGTTTTGGTGGCGGCCGCACACTCCGAGGAAAAAAATAATAGATTATGTAAAATCCCTTGGGTCGCTTAATGGGTATTTGTTGGCAATGTAATTATTACGGATTTGTTACGCGTTTGCGGTTCAAGTATTCGTCCGTTCGTTGGTTCGTGTGTTTGTTCGTTGGTTACAGCAAATGACATAAAAATTCAATCACTTTCACTCTCAATTCAACTTTATTGGCTTTATTTTGTGTTTGGGTTGGAGTATACGTTGGATACATTTTCACTACATTTTCTCCATTAAATCAGTGTGAGACGGTCACCGTTTTTTTGTCAGTCCTCTAACTATCGTTACCCGTACACATTTGCGTTCCACGAATCTTGACGTGCTGTGCTGTCAACCGTTTCGGACCAACAGAGAGCTTTGGCGTGTGCCCGTGCCTGTGATACTTTTTGGATGCTGTGAGGATTCACCAAAAGGAAGCTGGCGGTTGTGTTAATCACGAAGAGTGAGAGTGTCAGAGAGAGCGTGAGAGAGCATTGAGTGTGTGTTGGGCAAACTGTGATGTTTTATATGTCATCGTTTGCGCATACTTTGACAATCCGGTGTCAGTGTGAGGAAACAACTGCAGAGGCAGGCTCCCTCTGACGGTTAAAAAAGGCAGACAACGAAAGTGTATGTTTTAACATGTGGGCAATTGAGCTTTCACTCCAAACATGATATGATTTCTCAGTTAAGTTACAAACAGAGATGTATTTCCACATGCAAGCACGGAATTCTTGGTCAATATGGGTTTTAATTTGTACAAATACACAATGAAAAATATTTGGTTTATATATGTTTGCATCGAAATAAACTACAAGTACGAGTAGGTATTTAGCGGCGAATTTTCCGATAATATGTACACAAGTTCCAAGAAATATAATTTAAGTTTAAACAAAAATTACTGAGAAAAATGCTCTAACATAAACAAGTATAAAAGGGCTAAAGTCGGGCGAAGCTGAATATATGATGCCCTTCACCACCTTGTAAGAGCATAAATGACTTTCCAAATCCTAGGGACGCGATATTATTTTTCTTGTAGGTAAGTAAAACTTGTAGGTCGCGTAAAACAACATCTGTTTTGTGAAATTTACCGGAAACCCCCAATACGGGGTTTCGTGACTTTGCACACCTTGCAACTGTAAGTTAGTTTATTATCAACCGAGTTTTCAATATGTCGAAGGACTAGAAGAGAAAAAACATAGACCTTTCGAACGATATGCACGTTGTTTATTAAAAGTTTTAGGAATATGTGTGTATTTGTCCAGCAAACGGTTTTATTTAATTTATTCGCCAATTTTGAACTTAGAAGATAACCGCACAATTAATTATTTTACATAAATAGTATATTTTGTAAGGAATAAAATGCCACCAAGGTCTTAAATACCCTATTCCTTACAAAATATACTATTTATGTAATAAATCTAATCGTGCGGTTATCTCACGATTAGATTTATTACATAAATAGTACGGACAGACATGGTTAGATCGATACTGCTAGTGGTTCTGAATCGATGGGTATACTTTAAGGTGTTAAGGATCTAGTATCAATACTTGTTACTTTATTAAGGTTCACCTAGGACCTTTTTAGAAAATATATCTATACTAATTTTTTAAGGTGCTACAATCATCTGGGTCACAACAGACTTATAATTCCCTGTCCCACAGAGTAGGGTATAACAAAACGGTGATGGATCATCTGAAATCAAACAACCAAAATTATTTCGTTAGATAATCGTTTTTCCCAGGTAACGCTGGGAGGGTTATTCGATATTTTTAGATTTTGGGAACACTATGAAGTGAAAACGTGATTTTTGCAAAACAAATCGGGCAATTTGTTATTGCAAAATTAAAAATATTAACAAATTTGTAAAAAAACTCTCCAGCGTTACATCGTAAACTATGTACAGAAATAGTGTTCAAAATGCCAAAACGATCGGGATAGTTGTTTTGAAGTTATGATGGACACCGACTTTCAAAACGTTGGTTGAGGGAAAAACGCTTTAAGGTTTTTCTGATGTACTGCGTCACGTATGAGGCGCGGTTGCTAAGACTACAATATCTCCTTTAGTTTTGCTCCCATTCATCTCAAATCTTCACACAATATTTTTAAGAGGTTCTCCATTTAGAAATTAAAAAATCGCAAACAAAATGTTTACAAACGTTTCACAGCGCCAAATGCACAGGCGAAGAAAGTGAAAATCACTTAGGAGAGTTGTAAAAATATGTATGTCAAAAATTATGAAAATACTTCTATATCTAAATCTGAAAGGATTTACCTTGAACCAAAAAGATCACTGTGCTTAATTCCATCACAATCGGACCATAAATAGGAGCGACCTGCACTTTGACCACAAGTATACATGGACAGACAGACGGTCATGGCTAAATCGACTCAAAAAGTGATTCTATGTCGATCTGTATAATAAACTATGGTTCTATTTCTTCTCTTTTTGGGCATTACAAACACATGCACAAAGTCATAATACCCTGTACCACAGTGTGGTGTAGGGTATAAAAAAAATCCCTAGAGCCCTAAAATGTTCCCGTAAATATTAATTTCAAAAAAATAATATTAATAGATATATTGTATTATCTTGCAATAATTAATATTATTTTTTTGAAATTAATATTTACGGGAACATTTTAGGGCTCTAGGGATTTTTTTTATACCCTACACCACACTGTGGTACAGGGTATTATGACTTTGTGCATGTGTTTGTAATGCCCAAAAAGAGAAGAAATAGAACCATAGTTTATTATACAGATCGACATAGAATCACTTTTTGAGACGATTTAGCCATGACCGCCTGTCTGTCCATGTATACTTGTGGTCAAAGTGCAGGTCGCTCCTATTTATGGTCCGATTGTGATGGAATTTTGCACAGTGCTCTTTTTGGTTCAAGGTAAATCCTTTCAGATTTAGATATAGCCCTCATATACATACATATATGATTCACCCGATTTGACATGTAAGCGCTGTAGAAACCGTGTTTTATATTCCATCAGTACGAAATTCGGCAGAGAGAGTTTTCTTATTACATGTATGAACACTGCCAAATTCTTATTACAATGCCCACTTTCGCATTGTTAGGGAGGTGTAGGGTATTTTTTAGTCGGCCCCGCCCGACTTTATGTTATTCCTTACTGGTTTCATTTTGAGTTGTTACCCTTTTGTGGAACAGGTGCGATATGTATATACATTAGGGCGGGTCGATTTAAAAATCGCCGATTGCTCAGTGAAAATCGTATTCACTGAGTGGGGGTCGGTCATACATTTGCACTCGATTGGAAATTGTCCAAATACTGCTTAGAATAATAGTGTATGCATGGTGGTTCCGTAACATTTATACATTCGTTCCAGTCAATCATTCCTTTAAGAGATTCACAATCAAATTCTATTGTTGGTATAGTGAACGGTCGGATTTTTTGATCGATGCGGCCACGTGCTTCGAAAATTATACCGAAGGCCTCTTCCCTTGTATTTTTATTTTCGTCAGTTAGCATAGATAAAAGGATATTTTCGGGATGCGCGAAAAATCCATTTATCTGGACCGATCGCTGGATAACTGATATTCTCCGGCAATTGACGAATCCATTTAATATATTTAAGTAAATGTCGGCTTCCATGAATAGCTTGTTCCTGGCTTTTAATAAGAAACCAAAAAGGGCCATAGATTTTCATCACGAAATTGGTTAACATTTCCGGGTCTTCAGATATCACTTTCTTCGTGATAAATTAGGAGGACCATGTTTTGCACAAGCCAAATGATTGTCGCAATGTCCTATATCTATAGGTATTTTTGGTCTCCTCGCAAATTCCACCCATCAATATTTTGCGGCATAACACCCATGTTAATAGGTTTGAAATCCTGTGCGATCTTTTGGTGAACATTAGGTATAATCTGAAATAGAATATATATGTATGTCTAGGACTTACTGGAATCTCTTCACAACTCTGCAGTCCCTGCCCAATTTCTCCTGGCCAGTTTTGCGGCCCTGTTGGTTGGCCCAATAAGTGTTTCATCAACGCTGAAAACGGAAGTTCGTTAAAATGGAAAAGACAAATAAACCACTGCAAAGGTTTCTGCAGTTGTTGTTACATTGAACATATTGCACCATTATATTTTCCTGTATTTGCTCTTGTTCCATCGCAGTTAACAGCAACAAGATTATCCAAAGATATATTTTTATTCTTCAGAAACGACAAAATTCTGCTCGCCACCTCTGCTCCACTTCCATTGGGTGGTGTCAAATAGCCTAAGTAGTTGGAGTTGGGTTCTTGCACCAGTCTTATGTGCTCCTCCATTCTTATAATATTGCGAGGTTTTCCATTAACTATTATTTGTTTTAGAGTTCGATCCCTTTTGCCATCAAACGAAATACACTCTACACAGTTACTGAACTTCAGTGCATTTAAAGCTTCAGCTCTCGATTTTATGTGTTCTCTGCGAATTTTGTGTTGGTCTATGTGGTTGCTAGTAAGGCACCAAAGCGGTCTGAAAATCCAGCTCGATCCAATGCAGCACTGAATGTTGGCAGAGAAATTTGTAAAACATTCGGACTGATAACTTCGTGGAAAGTTGAATTATGTTCGCTTCTTACACCCTTTGCACCGCTTTGAGGAACACATAATTCATCATAATGCATCTCGACTTCAGTGTCGGACAAGATTGAACTGAGAGTGCCACTATTGGTTTTATCGATGTCCACGGTGAGCAGTCTTGGACCATTCTGATCTACGTAAAATCTCCACATATTCAGTGGAATTTGGTTTTGACCAAGACACTTACATGGGCTCCTTTTCTTAAGAGGACATCTGCAGCTGGTTACAGAAAATAGTTCATTCCATTGCTTCTCTATATAATGCGATGGATTCTTTATGTTATCGCGATACCTTTCTACAAGCTTTACCAGCTATAAGAATATAAGCCATATCGTGGGTAAATAAATTTATGCATATGGCAGGCTATATCTAATTCTGAACAGTGAGGTCTCCTCCACTAAAAATGGGGTATAATAAATGCATTGTAGGAATTTACATAATGTAAGATTTTAACATTTTCAGAAAAACTGACTTTATGATGTTAACATAAATGAAAATAAATTAATGTAACTAGTTAGTTAATTAATGACCCAAATTTGTCACACCCCCTCCCCCAAATTCGTTAACATAAATGAAACTAAATTAATGTAACTAGTTAGTTAATTACATAATGACCCTAAATTGTCACACCCCCCCACATTCGTTCATCAGGTCTAGAAAGTAGCCTGTGCAAAATTTGAGTCCGACCGGAAAGCGTTAACGGAATAGATTACTTGAAAACATGGAAAATTAAGTTATCTGAAAAAGTGGAAATTTTTCCTTAAATTCCTACATGAATTCATTTGGAATATATCATTGGGATAAATGTGTATCACATGGGTGAAGTGACCTGAGACGGAAATCAGCTTTAGGGCATTTCCAGTCATTTGAGCAATGTCCGCCGATCTGTCTGGCTGGAGCGCACGATAATTTTCGAAAGGAGTGACAGATTGACTTAATATTTAGGTATTTCATAATATTTTTCTATCTCAGAAGAAGTTAAAAGATGGTCCATATAGAGAATTTTATTGTATTTAGTTTGGATGTTACACTTAATTTAATATCAGAGATTCTCGACAACAACAACGTAAAAGCACAAAAAAAATTTCAGAGATGCATCATATAAGCTGTTAATTTTGGCTTATGTGTATTAATTAAATCTGTATATGAATTAAACCGAATTATTAGCACTTTTCCATTAACGCTATTGAAAAATTTATAATTTTAAATATCTGAGGCATTAGCTTCAAATTTGATTTCTGTCCCAGGGACGAAATTCTCTCTTGAGTGAACTTTCCATGATCGCACTAATCGTTGGCAAGAATTTCTCTCAGGTCAGTAGCTGTTGTCTCCTGCTTTTAGAACCAGTAGGATTTCGTGTATCACAAAGTTCCAAGGTATCCATGATATAACACCACCTTGCCTTGTGGTGTGCCTGCCGTGCCCAAAGATGTAACATTCGATAGAAAATGTGTTACTATTTGTTCATCATACGATTCCCCATTATGATTATTTTCAAAAGATCTAAAAATTATATTTTGCACAAATGTTGTGTTGTTACTTGCAAACGAAATTGAATCTACACAAACCATATGCATATCGTCATCAGAAACAAAAAAGGGCATAAAAACAAAAAAATTTAAATTCAGTTTTTGGTGGATTTCGGTACTCTGTATCATTATACATATCCTGACAAATTTTTGGCGACATGCTATCAAAAATGTTGAATATTATTAAGAAATTCAAAAGGGCCTAACAACAAATTATTTCTTTTTTCTTAGTTAACAATTCCTATTTAATGCAATTTTCACAAAAAAGTTATAAATCACGTTAGTGTGAATTTATATATCCATCATTATGTTTAAGTATTATCCCGAAAGTCCACTTTTTCCAGCGACAAAATTTTTCATTTTATTTCGTTTTTTGCTTCTCCTATAAAATTCCCAAAAAAAATGAAAGGCCTTTTCTCGTTTCTGAAAACGACATGTAATGTATATTTTAGAGACACCGCATTTACATTGAAATATACATTGAAGTGGTGGCGTTTATAAGCTCAGCCCGTTATTCTGAAGAAGATATCTCTCCTTGATTTCTTATTGGTTTTACGCAGAACAATGCAAGTGTGATTGATTTGCCATATTTGCTAATCCAAATGAAGTCAATATTGATTTCAAAAGACATTTTAGCATTTACAAATGTTGCGTTTTATTCGCCTCCAAAGCAGACAACAACAACATATTTGGCAAGGGTGTGAGCATGTGTCGGGGGAGAGGGGGAGTATGTGTGTGTGTGTGTGGTGGTAGACATTTACCTACTGTGATTGAGATAAATATTTATAGATGTGCATATCGAGAATAAACAAATACACAACTGAAAGAGGTCTGTCGATGGTTAATACTTTTCAACAATGGCTTTATTTATTATTTCACAACAAAATATATAGCGCAAACAATCGAAGGATTAACTACAGCTGCAATCAAGCATAGCTGGGATAACTGGGTTGGTATGTCATTCCTTAACCTTTCGGCCAAGCAAAATCCTTCTTGAACATACCGTAGGCCACCCAATAGAGCAGATTGAACAATGCAAAGGACATGGGGAAGGCAACACGAGCAATACGATCGATTAGCGAGACGCTATTCACATAACGCATTCCTGGAACGGGAGATGAGGCATGAGTAAATAAAATATGACATAGAGCAGAGTGGTTCCACTTACCCTTCTGTACGGATGCATCACGTTCCCGTTGTTTGCGAAACTTCACATCGCCTATGAAACAGAGCCACATTTGCTTGCCTTTCGATATTACCGGTGGTTCAGTTTGCGTCGTCCTTTCCATGGTTGAGGCATGCGATGAGGGACATTGAAAGATGTGCGTAGGATCATTATATATGGGACATATCATGGCATTGCGTTTGCGAAAACCTCCCGGCTGCGTTTGACACACATCGGTCGAGAGGGACTCATTGCTCTCCCTCATGGATGGCAGTTCAATTTCGTTCTCATTGTCAATGTCATCTCCAATGTCCACATCTTCTATATCTTCCCACTCGTCCTCGCTAATGGTGGGGATTTCGCCACTACCCACCTTGGTGAAATAATGAACGCCGGCAAATTCCAGCAGAGTGGCAATGCAGTACAGGAAACTCATCAGCAGAAACCAATCCAAGGCGGTGGCATATTTGACTTTTGGTAAATCGGTGCGCGAGTCCAAACTGATGGTCGATAGGGTGAGCACGGCAGTGACACACAAGCCAACACGATCACTAGTGGCCTCACGATGGATCCAAAATGATACCCAGGATAGCACAACAATCAAAATGCAGGGGACATAGACCTGTAAATATACGAGTATATACATAAATAGTTGATTATGACACCGATTTTGAAATTGAAGAGTCATTAGTCATATAGAGAGAATACGAATTCACGGCATGGGTGTAGAAAGGGATAATTATAAACACTTAAACAAGTAAGAAAGTTTCAGTCGGGTAAACCGACCAAGGTATACATACCCTCACTTTGTGAGTAATGTAATATTAAATATTACACGAATTAATGTGCCAATTTGTGTGGGAGGTACCAGAAGGGATTTACCAATTACACTTATTTTTTGCTGAACAGTAGATACTTTAAAACATTGCACTGTGCCGAATTATAATCGTTTATGTGCACTGGTATAATAACGTTATGAGCATTAAAATTTGGTATAATTTAACCATTTTGTGTGGGAGGTACAAAAAGGGTATGGTCCATCTTCGAATTTAGCCTGAGATAGAAACAATAATATTCCATACCGTATCTTAGGTCAATCCGTTGCCCCTTTCGAGAGTTATTGTGCGCTCCAGCCAGACAGACAGGCAGACGGACGGACATTGCTCAAATGACTTAAAAGGGCTTTCCGCCGAACATACTTGTGATCTTAGGCCACTCCTTCGATGTGTTACACTTTTTGTCCGTAGCAAATTATATATACCTCGTCACACTAAAGTGAGGATATAACAAGTAAAAGCGTTAAGTTCGGCCATGCCGAATTTTAGATACCCTCCACCATGGATAGCATGTGACCTCACAAAATAACTCAAACATAAAGAAAATAACACGGAAAACAAAAAAATATAGTAGATGATAACAGTAGGAATCACAACAAGTTAGATGCTATATATGGGAGCTATAATATGAACGGATATGGCCCATTTGCAATCCCAAACAACCTGCAACTATAAGAAGTATTTGTACCAAATTTGATCAACTTAGCTCTATTATTGCGGACTGTAGCGTGATTACCACAGACGGACATGGCTAAATCTCTTAGAATTTTACGACGATTAAGAATATATATATATACTTTATGGGGTCTCATATCAATATTTAGAGGTGTTACAAACGGAGTGACAAAATGAATATACCCCCCATCCTATGGTGGATGGTATACAAATATAAATGAAATCGAAGTAGTATACACCGAAGGTCTGCTAAACAATTATCTGTCGACCGTTTGAAGTAAAGAACGCTCCAATATTCGACGAAATAACTTTTTGTGCAACATAGTCCACTTGTGTGGGAGGTAGTAAAAGGGGCATGTCAATGTCACTGGACTTAAGTACAATAAAAGCATTACAATGTACAAAATTGCAAGTATTTGTATGTACTGTTATTAAAGTTATAAGCTGTTAACTGTTGGTACAAAATGGTTCCTTTGTGTGGGACGTACCGAAAGGGACACCGCATTAACGCCCATTTTTACCTCCCCCACAAAGGGTTAACATTTAGTGAAATATTGATTGTTTAATAACTTCTATGCTACTTATTCGAAACCTAGCCTTTAAATAAAGGTATCGATACGTTGCCAAAATACGTAGATACAAATTAATCTTTGTTTCGAAAATATTTTTTGTTAATTCTTTTACATTTGTTAAGTTTTTAAAATTTAAATTTTAAATGGCCCACCCTTTTCTATCCACAAATTACAAATTTGGAATATGTAAAATTTTGAAGACCTACTTTCAGTAAAAAATTTCGGAAAAATTAAAAAAAAAATATTTTTGTAGAAATTTTCGTCGAAAATGGCGTTTTATTAAGAATATAATAAACATCGCAGTTTTATAAAAGTTTTTGTCAAATGTTATATTGTCAAAATTGTGTTTTTCTAAAAAAAATCTCCAATGATATTAATTTCCAATTTCTTCAAAAAACAAATGCAATAATATTAAATATAATATAAAATTGTTTTTAATTGTTGAAAAAATCTATTGATAAATTAATAAAAACAAGTAAGAAAGTTTCAGTCGGGTTAACCCAAGTATGTTCGGAGGAAATCCGTTTTGGGTCATTTTAAGTCGAATGAGCAATGTCCGTCTGTCTGCTGGCTGGTGCGCACGATAACTCGAAAGGAGTAACCGATTGACTTCAAATTTGGTATGTGTTAATAATTTTTCCTATCTCCGGCTATATTCGAAGATGGGCCATGTTGGTCCACTCCTTCCAGTACCTCCCTCACAGATGGTTACAATTTAATGAAATATTGACTCTCTAATAACTTCTATACTACTTATTAGTGGCTACCAAATGGGCGAATTTACCGCTCCATTTACCAAAAGTTAACATCTTATTACTTTTATACCAGTTATTAAAAATACTTAAAATTGTGTGCAGTGTAAAGATTTTATGGTGTCTATAGTACAGTGAAAAATTGGGTTTATTGGAAGTCCCCTTTTGGTACCTCCCACACAAATGACCTATTTTGCACCAGAAGCTAACAGCTTATAACTTTTATACTAGGGCATACCAATACTTATAATTTTGTACAGTGTAATGGTTTTATAGTACCTACAGTCCAGTGAAAAATGGGCGTTATTGTCGTGTCCCTTTTCGTACCTCCCACACAAATGACCCATTTTGTACAAAATGTAAACAGCCTATATCGTGAATACAAATGAATGTAAGTACTCAAAATGTTGCACAGTGTAATGTTTTTAAGATTCCTACAGTTTTGTAAAAATGGGACTTATCACCACACCCTCTATAGGACCTCCCATACAAAAAGAGCGAAGACATGCCAAAATTATATAGCTCATAATATAAGTACATATCGCTCACTCACTTCAACAGTGACATAACTCAAAATTTATAATTTTTGATGTTGCCTTACAAAAATGCGAATTTTGCAAATGTCCATAAATTAATCTCAGCGAAATTTGGCCTATAAGTAAACAACTATATTTCGGATTATTCCAGCGTTTTTAAACATCTTATTTAATGTTACTTATCTTTTTATACGGACTTAAAGTTACACTACTCGACAATTTTCAATTTTGAGTTATGTCACTCTTGAAGTGAGTGAGCGACCAGAGCATATTTATATTGCGCACAAAGCGAGGGTATACCTTAGTGGGTTTACCCGAATGCAATTTCTTACGTTTTTTATTTTTAATTAATACATATTTTTAAGTTTTAAATTTTTTAAGACCACGATAAGATTATTATCCATTAAAAAACAAAAAACAATTTGTATCCTTCCAGTTAAAAATTACATACATAGCATTAACTTCGATTTTAAATCATTCACTTTTAATATCTAACTATTTCAAGTCATCATTTGTTGTCAACCCTTTAACAAATTTATTGTTATACAAGATTTGAATTACAACGAAATCTAACAAACATTAAACATTTCTAAAAAATAATTTTCAATTACTGAAAACTTAAAACAATTAAGTTATCGATATATTTTCATGCAAATAAATCTTTGTTTTGGGAAATAATAAAAAATATTAAGATGGAAACATAGTTTAGTTTAGAACAACACCCTCCCAAACACATAATAACTGTGCGTGTGAAATATGTATATAAATTTGAAGTATACCCCAAAAATATATACGTTTCAAGCAGAACATGTTTGGTAGAATATACTACAGAAGCATGTACAGTCCGGTGAAAATTGATATTATTGCCATGACCCGCTTGGTACACCCCACAGCAATTATCTAATAGTTTTCGTATTATGTATTCGTTACAAAGAATGAGTAATTTTTGGTCAAAGTCCTGACATCTCCCACCCGAATTACCATATTGCATTACTCACAAAGTTAGGGTATACCTTAGTTGGTTAACCAGACTAAAATATTCGTAATTGTTATTTTATGATTTTCTCACTGTGGATCTCTTTATATCTCTTCAAAAAATCGTGAGAGAGGAGAACTTGTTTTGATTTTACTTTCTAAAAAATCTATTGAATATGATACTTGGTGATGGTCAAATTTATAACAAAGAGCGAGAATTAATTCTCCAAAGGCTCTCGTCATTTCTTTCTCAGATCTGAAGAGTATATTCCTAAAATTCACCCCCAGATGGAATTTATTACAATTCTTAAAACTTTGATTTAATATCGTATATATAGACTAGATAATATATCCCGTGGATTACCTTACGAATTTGAAACATTAAGCATACTATACCTGAATCAAAAAATATCCCGTATGTCTTTTCAGATTGAAGGCCACGTGGAGTGTAGAGAAGTCTCCTTCCCTCCTCGCATATGTGCGATTGCGACTCCTCATACTGATCAAATCGAACTGATTGAGAGTCATGCCGGGTACAAATGAGACGGCGTCGTCGCCACCCTTCCACTCGTAAACCAATTGACGACTGGTGTAACCATCTGAAAGTGTCCAAAACTTATTAGCTGGTTTATCTATTCATACCCTGTCAAGCACAACTTACAACTGCCGAAAATTAAAGGACATGACTGTCGATCCATAGGAAAGTTTTTCAATTCCATGGGACAAGTTGCTTTAATTGTTAACCTAAAATGTAAATGATTTAGAAATAATAATTGGATGTATTTGTTTGTAATAGAAGTCGACCTCATTGAGTAGAGTATTCCTCCGTCTTGATCCAAACGTAACAATTTATTGGGTACTGTTATGGTATGTATGTGAGAATGTTTGCCATTATAGAAATAGGTGTCGGGTCTCCAGATTTTATCTAGCATCTGAAATTAAACCGTTATTCTTCAACCCCTCCGACTGGCAGATGCAGTGCCAAAAAATATCTACATAGACAGACCTTAATGCTCAGCGATAAACTCTTGATGGGCCCCTGGAAGCTCAGACGTTTATCCTTCCAATATTGACGAAAGTAGCAATCCATGGAATAGTCCATATCAAGTTCGGACACAGGACCCATACTGCGTATCAATATATTCGTTTTCACCACAGTGGGCACCCCTATTCGAATGGTATGAAAGTAAAACATTGAACGATATTTGGAAATCTCTCGGGAATATACGACAAGTACCTTGACCATGTGTTGGCAGCTGGGACTGTTCATAGCTTTTCAAAAGATTTTCCAATAAAATTGATATATTTCGACTTAGCATATCGGACGATGCGGTACGCTTGCGCATTGTACTAAGATCGATTGTACCGTTATGGCTGCTTCTGAAAACTGTTGTCCTCTGCGTTGTGCTGTAGTCACCTGGAAAACGCCCTCTGCGAAAGCCATTGGCATCTTTTGAGCCCTCATCCACAATGTATGCATCTGAATAGTCCTTCTTTTTGCCATTGTCGGTGCTGTGGTGGGAATGTTGGAAAAAAAAAGAACAATTCAAGGGATGTTGTCAGGTAAATCAATAAGAAATAAGTTTACATCAGTAGATCTCTTGTGATGTTTTGATGGGGCCCTCACAAAATGTTCGCGAAATTCGTGTCTACTTACTCAGGATTGACATTGGTGGAATTGGTGTATGTCTCGATTGTTTTGTTTTTATTCCAATTTTGCTCCAGTGATATCCAAGTCGCTGTCGGTATACCATGACAATGTAGTTTTAGAAATCCTACTAACACTAACAAACTGGAAGAAACAACAATAATCATAATAAAAAGTTTTTTATACGAAATATTGGTACTATATATGTTTGTATAGTTAAAATGTCAATGTCCTGGTTGTTAGCTCTTTATTTTACAACTACTTTTATAACTACTCTCAAACTAAATCTGTCCCAATGAAATAAGTCCCAACAAAAACAAAAACACGACTATGTAAATTGGAAAAACTATTCATTATGCAGACATCGCGCCACTGTAGTAAAAATCGGGATTTTCGCGATCGACATCCCTAGTCAACACCGGTGTTGTCAATGCCACTAAAAAGTAACGATTTTTGTTACTCTCCCCAAGAGTAAGGGCAGATATCAATTGATATATACTATATACTGCTATCTCACTTAATAAATTAAATCGTCAGATCCTAACATTAATGAGACCTTCTCAAAAAATATTACATGTTTTACTTTAAAGTCCTTTTGCACATAAGTCATTTCGTTTCATTGTTGTCCGACATATAAAGTAGCATTTGATTTGATGTATTTTTTGTAATTATTCTCATTTCTTTGGACTGCGTTCGCTTGGGCACCTCCTCCACGTAGTTTAACTCCGAAACTAGGTTTCCTTAAGGAAGTCACCACACATGACTGTTGTGCCAAATGCCTGGTCATACATGTGAGGAGTGGTTGGGGGTGGAATTGGAGGGGGCGCACGAAAAACATTTTGCACCAATGGTTTCCTTCTTTGGCGACAAGAGAACAACCGGCGTTTGGTGTCAATTCTAATTTGAACTAAAAGACTTGATCTCGTTCATCGTCATTAGAAGGAACACTCATTTTTGTCAACAATCAGCACAAATGATAAGGACGAGGACAACACACGCACACCCCCTACACAGACACACTCGCACTCACAAACGAAAGCAAAGTGAGAGTCTTAAAAGCAAAATGTCTCAAGAGACTCGTAAAATTTCTACGAAATTGTAGTGGAAATGGCCGTGGATCGGTGGTAGGGGCCAAAAACAAGCACTCACTTTGGGTGCAGCCTAGAGTTTAATGCTTCGACATCTTTTACGTTCAGGATGACAGTGCTAATGCCGGATATATTCAGCTTTCGAAAGTGTTAATTTTCTCCCATTTATCTCAGACGCATTTAAAGTAACGCATACTCACACACACTTGCACGGCAGAGTGATAGTCGATTTTGCCACAATTAAAAATTCTATCCATGCATTCCAAGCGTTGTTCCATGCTTGGGGAACATCGCTTACAATCGCATATGTGGGATGTTCACAACACATTCGCTTGTGGAGGCCACTGGTCCCATTGTTGTGTATTCCTTTCTACGGGTATGTACATTATTATATACTTGGCAAAACTATTAAATCCTTTTCATATTTTAAACAGAAAAGGAAAATAATTTTCTAGAAAATGCATTTCTTTTCATTTGTTGACCATTGTTTCTAATTCTTGGGAAAATGAGTGATTATGTGCTTTGAGCGATTTTTAAGGTCGACATCCCAGCAGAGCCTTAATAAGAAGTAAGCAGTTAATGATTTATAAATCATATACATAATATAGTATTCTTAACTCGTGAATCCATTGTAAAAATAGATGTCTCTTTAAAGTCTATACTCGACTCGACAATATAACCATCCGATCTATCAAAGGACGCAGAAACAGTTTGCAGTTTCCGTCCAACATCACTTATTAAATAAACACAAAAAACGCAATAAATATGAAATTTCCACCTCAGTGTTTTAGAGATGCCACAAGTGCCTTGCGTACCTCCGTCCGTGGTGAACGGACAAAAGGGGGGGACAGTCACAGCATTTCGATGCCTTTGGGATGTAAACAAAATGTGTTGAAAAGAATCCGTGATTCGTGTTCTTGAATTATTCCCCCACTCGACATTCGACGCTGTGTTGGGGTTTTAAGGACTAAAGGACATACGATTTACTAACTGCGCCGATGGTATAAAGATGATGATGTTGGTCAACATAGGTTAACAAGTATAAGCTGCCACAAATATTCTCAGTTGCATCTACGTTAGGTTGTACCGAATAACAAACTTTTTTAAGAATAAGGGGATTTCATGCCAAGTTAGACAATTTTGAAAACAGTTTTCTTCTGATCGGGATGGACATTGCACCAAGTTTAGTCCTATTGGATCGTAGTTATGGCACAACATATCAACGAGTTCGGTTAAGGACTGTCCGAGTTGAAGGGTTACTAGATGCCGGGATTTTATGCAATCTCTATGTGTCATCCGCAGAAGTTCATATTTAAGGATTAGGTATATTTTTGGTTTCTAAATTCGATGCTATTTGCATATTTCAAATGTATATGCGTTTTATATACACAAATTATGGAAGTGAATATGCACAACATATGCAAAATATAATGACCAAATGTGTAATGAAAAATGCATATGCAAATACAAAATTGTATATGCAAAAAATATGCATCGCCGTTTGTCTGTTCCTTCCTTTCAGAATTAAGGTAACTATGTGCAGATTTTAGACGACACTCATTGGCATATTACAATTAAGGAAAAATGCCGTCAATCTTTATTTAGAAAAATAATACGGTACGAAATGGAACAACAGAACAAATTATCGAATTCCCGCCGAATTTTAAACATAAATTTGTTTGCATATTTTTTTTGTATATGCACGATATACGCCAATATGCACTTTGCATAATAAATAGTGTTTTTTTTTAATTATTCTTTGACGAAAAACCATTGTGTGTTATCGGTTTTGTCAAATAAGTTTTAATTCACAAAAAAAATTCTTACATATGTTTTATTTTTAAATAGATTGAAAAGAAAGCTTTCCAAGGCACTTTGGACAGATTTTGCTGAACTTGTGCATGAGACTATCTTTTGGTGTGCGGAAGGTTCGTAGCTATATTCGGTTTTGATTGGAAAAGGGGGCTTGGCACCGCCCATACAACGTAAAATTTAAAAGTGAAATATCTTGGGTACTATTGGTTCAAAATAGTCGAAATTCGATGTGTGACCTTGGTACCAGTACACATCATGGAGCCAAAAACCGGTGTGATAATGAAAAATTAAAATATAAAATATTTGGAATACTATTGGAGCAATATTCTCGAAATTGGGTACGTGTGACCTTGGTACAGGTACGCGTCACAGGACTAAAAACGGGGACCAGTGAAAGTGGGCGTGGCAACGCCCACACAACCTAAAATGCAAATATGAAATATTTATAGTATCAAAATTCTCAAAATTGGGTATGTGTGACTTGTGCCAGTACGCGTTATGTTGCTGAAAACTAGGGTGATAGTGTAAGTGGGCGTGACATCGCCCAACCAACCCCCAAAATCCCGGCTGGTACTGGAGAAAAGATGGCCAAAGTCGTTCATGATACACTCATCAAATACAGGTCAAAACACTGGATCGTGCATTTTGTTGCAGAACAAATTAGATCGAAAATTAATCAAGTTCCCATGTTCTCATCACATGATGGAGATAGTATTGAAACATGTGTTTGAGGTTAAACTTCGGCGACTTGTGGTCCTGAAGTGCCTATTTTAAATCGTTTTGCTGCCGTTTGGGTAAGTCTCGACCACAAATCGTTTAAAAACGGACTAGAAGATCCAACTGTACACTCAAAAATAAGTAATGCTGACTGCGAAGTCATTAAGAAATTCTGCATTAAACAGCTAAATGAAACACAAATCCGAGCTGATTACAAGGAACTATTACAATTAACAATAATGTTTCTTGGTGGTGTCGGCGATAACTTACGAACACCTTGTCCAACATCGCACGCAAGGTTCATGGGAAAAGGCATTTATGCCTTAAAAATATACCTATTTCTAGAGCAGTTTGTACTGACAAAACGAGAGTCCAGTGGGCGTGGTTTACATGCAAAATGCCATACGAGCACCAAATCAAGATATACACTTGTTGAAAGTCAAGATGTGTCTGAAGCGGTTTTGAAGAAATGGAAAAATCATTTGTGGTAGTTGGCCCTAGAATCAATGGCTTTGGCATTTTTCGATTCGGATGTTTCACTCGAAGAGAAACGAAAAATGGTTAGGTATCTGCAATCAACAGAGGCCGTCGTAAATCTGGAAAACGATCGAAAATTCTCCGACCCGAAACTATTGCTGTGTAATAATTTGAGCGATTTCGTCTCATACAAAACCAAACATTTTTTCGGTGCTTTTGGATTGAGTACTGAATTTTTAAAGCATGACCCATCCATTTGGGAAGATTATCAAGATACTCTCGATGTTTGTCGTAATCTGTTTCTTGTTAACGACACTGCTGGTGTACAATTTATGAATGATTACAACAGAATACTTACGAAAGACGAAGAACAAAATCAATTTATATTACAGTGCATTGAAGAATATCGTAGAAAATGTCCCTCACATAACAAGTCAGATCTAATATAATATTGAAATAATTGTATTTTTTGTTTTTTTTTTCACCGATCTCAATATTTAAAAACTATTTATTAATTAATAATACAAAAATATAATTTAAACATACGATTTTTGAATAAAAAAAATATTTCCCCTTAAAGTGAGTTCTAAATTTTGAATGAACTTTGGGCAGACCCTAGGGTTATCCGATCGGCACAAAAATTGTTATTGAAGTCTTGTAGGCCAAATAGAAACTTTTTCGGTCCGGAAATCAAAGATCGCAGCAACTTTCACTTTTTGCATCATGTGGTATAAACGGTCTAATGTATACCTTAGTCGGTTTACCCGACTGAAACTTTTTTACTTGTTTCTACTACAAAATCATATTATAAAATTTTTTGGAAATTCGATTTTTGTGTAATAATCTTTAAGGTGATTTAGATTTTTTAACATAATCACAGCAATACAGGAGCTATGAGTATTCAGCTGCAGCTAATTCTTTATTGTATATCAGTTCTGGAAACAATTTTTGCCGAAATTTGATTTTGCATTTTCTTCACTATAGGCACAAAAGGTAGTTAAGGGTTATTAAAGCAGCCTAAAATAACATGTAATACTTAATTTTTATACCCTACACTACACTGTGGTACAGGGTATTATAAGTTTGTTTCATGGCAGATGTTTTGTAACACCTGAAAATACTGTAGCCACCCTCACCTTAAAGTATACCGATCGACTCAGAATCACTAGCTGAGTCGATTTAACCACGTATGTCCGTCCGTCCGTCTGTCTGTCCATCTTAAATTGTTCGTCGACTACAGGTCGCAATTTCACTCCGATCATTCTGAAATTTTGCAGCTGGAAATATTGAATTTGGTTGAAATCGGTTCAGATTTAGATATAGCTCACATATGAAAGGGTTTTTTTTCGAAATTTTGGGCGCTCAATGGGTCAAAAAAGAAAAAAATATGGTATCACAGCCAAATCCAAACGGCTGGAGCTAGAATTGCAACATTTCGTGTGAGGGTAGCGCCTAGGGCGAAGATTCGGTATGAATCACAATTTTTCGAAATTAAAAAATTTACGCGCACCTTGGGACAAAAAGGGATAAATATGGCACCAAAGCCAAGTCCAAATGGAAAGAGCTTGAATCGTCTAATTTGGCTTGAGGGTAGCCATTGGAACGTAGACTAGACACAAGGAGTTTTTTAGGCAAAAAAGGTGGAAAAATGATAATATTGTGCAGTGGGACAAAACTATGTTGGATATGGTACAGTGGGGCAAAAAGTGCTAAATATGGTACAGTGAAGGAAAAAATTTAAATTTGTGCAGTGGGTCAAAAATGTGTTAAATATGGCACAGTGGGGCAAAACGGGTTAAATATGGTACCGTAGTGCAATGGTAAAATATGGTACGATATGGCAAAAAGGGTTAAATATGGTAGAGTAGGGCTAAGGGTGCGAATTTAGCTTTTGGAATATACAGTATGTTTTTCTCTTAATACATACATACTTATAGTGGCACTGTGATGCAAAAACGAATAAATGGTGTACAGTTGTGGTTTAATGGCATTTAGAGGCACATAACGGAAAAGGGATAAATACTATAATCTTTAGATTATCCTAGCGGGTGGCACATGCTATATTAGTTATTTATTGAGGAGGCGTGGCCCCGCGCAAATAAGTCAATTGGGAGTTATTATTTTCTTAGTGATTCCTACTGTTCCTACCTACGAATGGATTATCGAGATTCCTACTGTCGTTATCTGATGATTGGGACTGGACCGTGATCCCGTTTCGAACGCAATCAGTCCAAAAATGGGCAACGAGTGGGCTGGGTCCAGCAAGTACTCCATAACATTTTGCAATAATGAACAAACATTTCGGAAAAACGAAATATTAAGTGATATAATGCACTTACGTCTCTTGGTGACAATTTTTTTTGCATTGTGTCAGTTACGTCTAAAATCATTTACCGTTTTTTGAGAAAACGGTAATATATATATGCACAAAATTATTACGTCGGTTGGTCATCCAAGCGACGATATATACCTTTAGTCCTTTGGTCCATAAGCGCTATAGAAACTGTATCTAACATCCAATTGTTTTGGAATTTACCATGGTCATACAATTGCAGCAGAACTGTTGATAACGAGTGTCACGGCTCAGAAATCATGATCCAGTATGTGTGCTGCCAATTTTTAATACATATTTATACACCGCCATGTATAAAATACTTGTTTCTATAATAATATAGAAACAAAATGGTCTTGAAGCCGGGAGAGTATCCTAGTTAGAATCACATGGTAGAGTTTCTTCATCCATGGACGAACATTGCCGAATTTGCAGAAAATCGGTTCAGATTTAGCTATAGCTCCCATATATATATTTCGTCCGATTTGGCTCTGTAGTCCTGTAGAAGCTGTATTGTACATCCAAGTGTTTTGAAATTTAGTATGGTAGAGTTTTTTGGTCCATGGATGAACGTTGCAAAATTCGAACGTTGAATTATATAAAATGTCCCAAAAGTAAATTTATGTAAACAATTTATACATGAATTACAAAATTTATATTTCAGTGTTATTCAATATTACGAGAGTGGTGTAGCGTATTATATAGTCGGCCCCGCCCGACTTTAGCCTTTCCCTACTGGATATACAAAAAGTAGCTTCTTGTGCCCTTTTCGTTATCCTTGCTGCCAATATTCAACTTCTTATTACCGGACAAACCAGGACACCGAGGACATTGAAATTGGAAGCAGTAGATATTCTCCTCGATGTTAACAAATATAAGTCCACCGAAATGTGCTTCTTAAAATATTTCGGGTATGAAAAGGTTAAACTCACCTAAGACAACAATTTCGGAAAGAGTAAAATCGTACCAATACAGAAATAAGAACATTTGAGAATTTTGTACTCCGTACGAAAATAATTTCCCCTAGACTTCGTTAGTAATAATATCAATGTCTCCGAATTCTTTATTTTATATAAATTTTCCGTTTAATATAGGTTGAAAAAAATGAAAGTGATTTTCGGTAGAGGTCACAATGTTTGGAATAACCAGATTAAGAATAACCAGATAACATTTAATTTTTAAGCTTTCTTTTTTTGCTAAACCAACACTCCCTAATATACGAGTACGTTGTATGTGTCCATCTAGTCATAAGTAAGAAGCACTAACAACTTGTTACATCGCCGTTGTCTTCGTCGTCGTGAGGTAGTACTACTGAAGGGGTTCACTGTCAAAAATGATGAATTAAGCCCATTATGTGTGTTTCTTCATATTCGCGCTTTCAAACTTGGAAATATTGACATTTCAATATGTAACTACGACAGCGTACACCTTCCTTCGTACGTAGCACTGAAAGGACAGATCTGAAGGGTATCTAACCAAAAACTATAAGTATTTAGCCGATAGCTAAATTGACGGCAATGCCATATTGCAACAACGGCAACAGCAACAACTACATCGACAACAAAAGCTACAGCCAACAGCAGCAACAAATGTTCTGCAATACGAAACATGCATCGTCATTTGCTATCGAATGTGAGAGACTGAGGGAGTGTGTGTGTGTGTGTGTGAGGATAAGTGTGTAATCGCATTTGCCTCTTCCGCATCAACACATTCACCCATACACACACACAAAATCCAATACTGACACTTATACACAAATTATGGCATATCTCCGTCACATTCACCACAGATTTTGTGCTGTTGGTTATGGTAAAGACATCGAACACTGAAGACTGAGCATTGAGGGAGGACCAGCATTAATGCGCTTTAATACTTTAATAAGTTTGCATAGGAAAATAGTTTTCAATCCACCCTCCCTCCATCAAGCTTTTGTTCGACCTCAAATTTTGAACCCGCATTTCCAACGTGAAATCTTTGCCACATTGTTATCAACACAATGTGAAACTGATTTGGCGATTTGCAGGTTCTGACTAGAAGAGAACTAAAACTTAAAGGATATTTGTTCAAGACTTCAGCTAATAATATATATACATACATATCGCTCACTCAGTTCAAGAGTGTCTTAACTTAACATTTAACATTTTTGTGGTTGTCTTACAGAAATACGTATTTTGTAAATATCCATAACTTAAGCTCAACGAAATTTAATTTAAAGGTAAGCAATCATATTTCGGATAATTCACCTTTTTGTTTGACCTCCTATTTCATCATTTATCTTTTTATATGGACTTAAAGTTACACATCTCGAAAATTTTCTATTTTGAGTTAGGACAGTCTTGAAGTAAGTGAGCGATATGTATGTACTTGCATATAACTTATATTTTACGTGGACGTGGAGCGAAAACGATATGTTTGTTGTTAAGTGTGTCTGAAGCATATCAATTTTAATCTGGGATTTACCCATATATGGTTAAAATTCACTCCACCTTAATCTACAGCAAGTACGAGGACATACGGCCTATATTGCAATCCACTCTCGATTTGATTGATCTTGACCAACTCTACGACAATTGCTTATTTATTTTAATGACGAAAAATTTCCAACAATACTTATATGCGCTTCTAATGAGGCGACAGACCTATCAGAGAAAGTGAGTGCCACAAGAGCTACGCTAGAGCTTCAGATATTCAATCTAATCTATATGTTTATGGCACACATATCTGTGTGTGTTTGTCAGTCTGTATATGCATATATGCTATATATATTGTCGGGCATACATATATACAGTTTGTTTTGTTGTTGTGGGAAATGCTCTTGAATGGTTTTTGTTGCATTGCACTTAACCTAAACTTTTGTTTAGTGTGGCAGCTTAAGCAATTTTTGCTTTATTCGCATAAAAAGTGAATCACGAGATTTACTTTCCTCCATTCTCCAAACCCCGTTCAGATGAATTTCCGAAAAAGACTAACAACATTTTTGAACTTTTGAAAGCAGAGTTCATTACTTTTTCTGAGGAGTGGGTGTGTATGTTGTACCTTCAATAGTCGATTGTAGTGGGAGGGCAGTTATTTGATATGTTGCACTTTCCGATCTTACCAGACGATATAACCGTGCTTCACTAAAGTTAGACGATACAAAAAAAACCTCTCTGAACTGTATTTTTTTTTAAATAAGGACCGATTATTTTTATTGTGTTGTTCAATTGAACGAGTTTTTGTGATCGGACTGTGCCGGAACTGCCAATTGTAGATTTTATTAAACATACCTCAGACTTCTGTTCCGTGAAGATGATTTTAGACCACATGAAGTTGGCGCGCCCCGCCCCACAGTGGGAGGAATTAAAAAAAGGAAATAATTCGGTCGTTTCTTTACCAGACAAGCGATTGTAACACAAGTTGACGTGATGGCAGAATAGGTATTCAAGAGCTTAAGTATTCAGTTTGGGCTCCCTATCGCATACAGGGGCGGAGCTACAGGACCTCAGCGTTATCGAAAATTGGACCATCGGATGGAGGCGTGCCGCCGAGGTGGCCATTTGGCCGATATTTTGTTCCATACATAATTGAACCATGCCAATATTATCATAATAAAAAGAAATGACAATAATTCCCTAAATAATTTGTGTTTTATTCAAAATCAACATCGGCCCTTAAAATTTAACCACCCTTTATATAAAAATTATTATATTTCAATAATTTTTTTTGTAATCTGTACGTCTTGATTCGTGGCTAATTTTAAAATTATTATATTTGTAAAGGAAACTCTCATAATTCCCAAAATAACTAATTCCCAAAATAACTCTTAAAATTCCCAAAACACGATATCTTTTGATCGGGGTAAAACTTGCACTAAGTTGGAGATCGGTTAAGGACTGCCCGAGTTGGAGGGTGTTGCATTTTGACATTTTGGTCAATCGACCTTTCCATCCATATAACTAATTATCTATTGTATTTAGAAAATATTGTGTTATCGAACAATTGTTCTTCAATCAAAATAGAAGAAAAAATTACCTGAAAAAAGTGCAACCAGTGCCTTAAAAATAGCAAAAATATTCTGTTCTGTCTCGTAATGGTCTTTTTTATACGTATACGTATTTTTCAATATTTTACTGACAGATATTTTATGACTTTGTGGGTATTTTTGCGATTTTTAAGACACTGGATGCCATTTGATATATACCCTAACTTTAGTGTGACGAGGGTATATATCATTTGCTACGGACAAAAAGTGTAACACATCGAAGAAGTGACCTAAGACCCCAAGTTGGTTCGGGCTCGTTTTGAGCCATTTTAAGTCATTTGAGCAATGAAAGCGGTAAGTTCGAACCGATCTGAGGAAAATAATGAAGAAACTAATGAAACTACAAGAGAAACCAAACCACCTCCGATTTTCTTGCGGGATCAAACAACTAACGCGTTGGCAAATAAGCTGTCCCAGCTACTAGGCAAAGAAAACTTCTATGTTGCTTCACTTAGTAGAGGCAATGTATATGAAACTAAAATTCAGACATACACCGAAGTGTTTTATAGAGAGGTGGTTGGGTTACTCGGTCTAGAGAAAAAGAATTACTACACTTACCAGCTTAAGAGCCCAAATGGTCTTGTGGTAGTAATTAAGGGTATTGATAGTACAGTTTCAACAGCTGAAATAATCGATGATCTTGCTAAAGAGCGTTACGAAGTTAAATCGAAAATAAACATTATAAATAAAAAGAAAAATTCCTCAGCCCATGTTTAAGGTTGAACTAACATTTGATTCTTCGCGAATAAAGAAAAAAGGCGCACCTCAACCTATTTATGACCTAAGATATTTGTGCAACCGTAGAATTCAAGTCGAGGAACCTTTAAAACGAGCCGATCCTCCCCAATGTACAAATTGTCAAGAATTTGGACACAACAAGGCCGTTTGTGTCAAATGTGGCGATGTGCACAAGTTCGTCGATTGTCCCCATCCAAGAACAGATACTGGCGTAAAAAATGTGGCAACTGCGGTGAGAACCATACAGCAAACCACAGGGGTTGCCCTGTCTTTAAGCACATGAAAAAAAACAAATGTCTCCAATATATGCAAGCTTTATTCCATCGCCTTTCCCAGGCTTAAGAACCGTATCTCCTACGGAAAATGCTAGTTCTAGCGATTCAAACGTACACCGAATCCCAAAAAACACAATTCATCCAAATATGTCATACGCCCGTATGACAAGAAATGGTTTTCCCTCGAAAATTAAATAGAAATTCTGAATTTATTCATGTTGAATTGCATAAGCATAAAGCATGATGCAAGAAATGATGAGAAATCAAAGTATGATTATGCAACTCATGAATCAAAAATAAATCCACTGAAAATTTGTTATTGGAATGCAAACGGCCTGAACGGCCTTATTGGAATGCAAACGGCCTGAGGTATAAAATGTTCTCCGAAACCATTGTATAGATATTTTATTAGTCTCTGAGACACATTTTTTAACCAGAAATTGTTTTAGGATACGTGGTTATTACACATACGATACTAAACGCCCTAGCGGGAGAGCCTGTGGTGGTACAGCTCTTATTGTCCAAAATAAATTCAAACATTATCCTATGCCCGAATATAGGACTGAGCATATACAAACAACTTCTATCGCTATCACAGGCACAAATCTGGTGATATCGTCGATGTATTGTCCTCCTAGGCTCAATATTAACAAAGATCAATTCATGAAGTTCTTCTCCACTCTTGGCACAAAGTTTTTGGTGGCAGGTGACTACAATGCCAAGCATTGTAGTCACCTGTAGTGGGGCTCTCGCCTCACTACTCCAACTAGAAGCCATAACATCTGCTAAACTAGATGTAGCTTCGAGCGGTCACCCAACATTCTGGCCCTCAGATCTGAATTTCGCTATAATAAAAAATACAAGGCGTGGACAAATATCTCTATGTCCATCACTTGATCTATCATCGGATCATTCGCCTACCATTTTGACACTGCTTTACAACAATCATGAAAATGGGTGTGACAAGTTGCCCAATAATTATACCAACTGGTGAAAATATAAAAAATACGTTAGCTCACACCTATCCGATGGTGTATCGTTACGTACAACGGATGAAATTGAAGCCGCGGTACACCTATTCACGGACGTTGTAAACAGTGCTGTTAAAGTGGCTACTCAAAAAAGCGCATTCAAAAGAGATAACTCAAACAATCCAACAGGCGTCCAAGCGTTAATCAATGAAAAAAGAAGCGTTAGATGAGAGTGGCAACAATATCGCTCCCCAGCACTGAGAAAAAAACTAAAAAGTTGCCAGAAGAGATTGAAATCAGCCCTAAAATCAGCCGAGGAAAGTGATCTAAAACTATATTTGCAATCTCTGGATTCAACCTAGAAAACAGATTATAGTCTCTGGAAGGCCAGATCTAAAATTAAAGGAATCGCCCGGAGCAGATAGTATAACAGCGAAAATGATTAAGACCTTCCAGTTTCCGCCTTGAAAATGGTGTTATTTTTATTCAATGCAATACTGCGTGTAGGTTACTTCCCCCTATCTTGGAAGAGGTCAGAAATCGTGATGATACCGATGTTTGAGTCCATTCTCATGAAGAAAATCAAACCTCATATAATTTCTAACAATATTATACCTGACCATCAATTTGGATTTCGATAAAGTCATAATACTATAGAACAGGTACACATCAAAAGAGCTTTTGGGAATAAAGAAAACTGTTCGGCGTTATTCATAGATATTTCCCAAGCATTTGACAAAGTCCGGCACGAAGGACTTTTGTACAAAATATGCGACCTTCTGCCAATCAACACTCATAAACTATTCAAGAGTTATTTGACTAACCGGTATTTTCAAGTTAAATCAAATGACATTTTTTCTAGCCCTAGGAAAATAAATGCCGGTGTCCCATAGGGGAGCATTCGTGGCCATATACTGTACATTATTTGTATGGCAGATATGCCTATAACCAACATTACGCTCATGTCTACTTTTGCTGACGATACTGCTTTCGTCAGTATTCACTCACTAGAAAAAGTGCAAAAAGAACACCTTCAGCTAAAAAAATAGTATGGCCATTAAATTACACTGTGCAACAGTGAAAAAAATACACGGACTTGACAGTATAGGTTCGATTCTACTATTAAAGGCTAGTATAACCCTATACTCGGTTTGTACCTGAAAAAAATATTTTTTCGCAAAAAATGCTAAGAAACTTTATTCAGCATATTCTTAGCTACATTATTGCCAAACATAGTTAAGCGGTATCACCAAGTCTGAATTAGTTGTTGGACAAAAGCTAATGACACCTTTTTCGAGTGGCTCACTGATTTTCCGAAACTTTGGCGGCCCATAAAAAAAATTGGTCACCAATTTCCCCAAACCGAGTATAGGGTTATACTACCCTTTGATAGTATAATCGAACCTATACTGTCAAGTCCGTGTATTTTTCAAAAAGTGTTCATTTGTTGCAAAGTGTTATTAATTGAGCCAACTTTACTAAACGAATAATGCAGAAGTTCTTATTTTTGGGGCTACTTTCACGTCCAATTCTCAGAATTGAGTCCCAAAATCATGTGTTGTACTGTGTTATTTATTTCACTAAAAGTGGGCGTGACAATATCTACTTATATGTATATCTAAAACGCAAAAAAGTTGCTACCTAGGTCCGTTGTAGACTTTGAAACCATCCAACCATGTTGACCGCTGATGCTCATTCGCAACATAGACCCACCGAAATTGTGCAACGGAACAAGGCTCGCTATCGCTATCGCCTAATTTAATTTAATTTTATTATATTCAATGACATAACAACCGAGCCCATAGGCCGTATATGGTTACAAATTACTTCTTAAGGTGTAATACATTTAAATATTTTTTTTAATAAATTATCTTATATCACTAATTACGAGTATGCGGGTATAATTCTTAATTTTTACCTTCAACAATTAGAAAAAGTATAAAAATCTTAAAAACCTAACCTATTCAATTATGCAAGAAAGGGAATTATAAAGACACATCAAAAGAAAAGGAATGGGAATAGAAATTGGAATTGAAACTACTTAATCGAAGCCACAATCATCAGCGGAAAATGTAAAGGCTTTCGCCATAACCATAAATGAGGCTCAAGGCCAATCGCTGAGTATTGATGGTTTGAATTTCTTTATGCTTACACCCCTTCCGAAAAAACTCAAAATGTTGTTTAAATGTTAGCATTAAGATAGAAAAGTTAATAAAAAATTAGCTTATTTTAACAAATAAACAAAATGTATTTATTTTTTAGTGTGATAAAAAAAATGTTCTTTAAGCTATTTCCATTCTAACAGAAGATGTGTTCGTGCACATGCATGTGTTTGTGTCTGTACATACTCGTACAACGACATGTCGAGCAGTAGGTGAGTCCCCGTAACCCTTTTCCGCTTCCGACTTGGGCCGTCCGTCAATGATAATGGGGATGATGACGTTTCATGAGAATTATGCTTATGCACCTCTTTATTGGCTGCTCGTCTACTTGACTGCTTGACTACGACAAGTTGCTTTGCTAGTTGTTCGGTTGTTCGGCTGTTTGATTGTTTGGTTGTTGTCTGCGTTGCGTACATACGTCAGAGGATTTATTTTGAAGGGGCACTATGCAAGTTGCTTAGGGCAGACAGACATGGGGCAGCTCGACATAGAATCTTTTGATAATTTCTTTTGGGGTTATTGTTTCTATTGCATGGCATGTTTTTCAATTATCGCATATTAATTATCGATTTCCGTTATTGGTTTAAGCACAGGCCCAGCGACACCCCACCTCCACCCCCAAACATAGTTTGCTACGTGAATAGACGGTCGATTGGTCGATCGTCCAGCCATGTCTTTTAGACTTTGGGTTTTTCATGGTTCAGAGAACTGAAACAATCCATGTGGCCACAATGGATGTGAATTTAATAATGATGAACAGATTCAATTTGAGGATTTCTTGTGTAAATTGAACAGTTTACTTTACTGTTCATAGTATCATAGTAATTGTTTCCTTTGAGAGTGTCTACAGAATCATGTCAGTAAATTGTGGAGGTTTATTTTTGTTCCAAGCAAATTGAAATTTATGTATTAAATGTATTTCTCAAAATCATCAAAAATTTATATGTTGACAGTAAACTACAAGAATATTTTTGTAGCATAAATTCGTATTGAAAAGTAATGATGAAGTAGTGAATTTGATTAATTTCAGGTTGGAAGCAACATTTTCAGAGTCCAAAATCAACACCATCAGCCTTTGCGTATACTTCATTTGAATTTTCAGTATTCCGTAATGCGTATACGCCTACTGGAACAAGCTTGTTTGTCTCCAGAAGATGAAATCTAAAATTATAAAGTAAGAAGATATGTCATTCCGGAGCGAATAAGTGTCAGGTACGAACGAATAGGAATTTGATTCCAACGAGTGAGGATTTCCGCGGATTTTCAGACCGAGTTTAGCAAATTTTTTGTAATTGTCACAATTAAAAATTAATATTAATCGAAATTTGCACAAAAAGATCGAGCAATATTCGCGGAAAACTGTTTTTCCGCGTGTGAAAGTTCATTCCTATTCGTTCGTATATTTTGACTTTTCGTCCGGAAGAAATGTCTTCTTTTTTTTTGTCTTTGGATAAAATCATCTCAGGCTAACGAACTGTGTAGATTTCGAATTATGTGTAGAATTAGAAAATTAGAATTAAACAAAGTTCACATATATTTTGAACAGATTGCCGATTCCTTAACAAAACATCCATATCAATGACTTGGAATGTTACTGTGCTCCGTAGTAATCACTTACAATTCGAAGAAAAGTGTCAACTAAATTGAAAACAATTACCATATCAGAAATAAGTAATGAACAAATGAATGTATGAATACACGAGTAACCGAAGAATACACAACAAGAGGCACTGTGGGAGCGTGGCCAGCCACACATTTGGACGCAGGGCTTTGGTTTGGTGTGACCCCCAAATGGCTATGGACGAGGCGAGGAAAGATGGACTACTCAATAAATTAAATTAGTTTTTAACGATATAAGCTCTGTCATCGTGGGACCCGCATTTATGAGTGACAATTTTCTTACAAATACAATCGAAGGAATACTATACATCACGAAGGAGTACTCGTACTTTGTCTGCTGATTCTATGGAGTGCAGAAGATTTACGATAGACTATTTTGTAGATAGTTAGTGTACGTGCGAGTGTATATGAAGAGAAAAAAGTAATTTAAAGTTAATTTCGATAGAGATTTTAAATTTTTACCACCATAAATAACGTTTTGATTGAATTTAGTTTTGTTTGCAAAGTATTTTCATTTCAAAGTCAAAGACGTTTGACTATTAATTTGCTAATTAGTTTGACGTTAAAATTTTCAAATACATTATTAAAAGACAAAACTATTTGGAAGAGGTTTTTAAATTTCTTTGGAGATAGCACAGTGGGCTGAAAGAATGCTAAAGAGGAAAATCAGGGCTTGAGAAATATAGTTGCACAAACTAAACACTTTTCCCTCATATATATGTATGTATATACGTACACTCTAAATACATATATATATGCACTAGGGCGGGTCGATTTAAAAATCGCCCATTGCTCAGTGAAAATCGTATTTTAGGGATCAAAATAAGAAACTTTGCCGAAGGAACCATACCTCTAAAACGAATTCTGATGTCCCGGAAAAAATCCCACTTTGACCCATTTAGAGTGCTCCAATCGAGTCCAAATGTATGGAACCCCCAGGGGGTTCCAGGGGGTGTGCCACTGGCATGGGTGGGTCGGCCCTCCAAAGTTAGTGGGGGTCGGTCATACATTTGGACTCGATTGGAGCACTCTAAATGGGTTAAAGTGAGATTTTTCAAAATTTGCCCCTACCCAAAAGTTCGACCCAAATTCCGGGACATCAGAATTTGTTTTAAATTCCGGGACATCAGAATTTGTTTTAGAGGTATGGTTCCTTCGGCAAAGTTTCTTATTTTGATCCCTAGAATACGATTTTCACTGAGCAATGGCGACTTTTTTGCCTCCCCACAAATCGACCTGGCCTAATATGCACTCTAAATACATAATATTTGACACAAAGAAATATTATAAATTTGGGGGGATATTGTTCTAAACAAATCTTTGTTTCCATCTTAATTTATTTTTTTGGGACAAATATTTTTGAAACATTGATTTATTTGCATTTAATTATTCAGAAAATATATTGATGTCTTAATGTTTTACGTTTTTCAGCAATTCGTAGTTATTTTAATAGAAATTTTTAATGTTTGTAAATTGTTTAAAGGATTGACAACAAATGATAACTTGGATTTTTTTGAATATTATATGTTTCTGAAAAAAATGTTATTTGAAAATAAATAAAATTTATTTGGAACACATATATTAATATATTACAATAAAAAATATTCGGAAAATTATTTTCTAAAATAAAATATGTGTTTACATGCAACTAAAATTATTGTTTAGGAATTTCTCCAATTCTATATTTTTAAAAAAGATTTTTAAAACATTGCAGATTTTCATTTCATTAATTTTTAATTTTTTATTGATTTGGAGTTATACCTTACAATTTAAAATGAGTATAAGTAGCCATAAAATTTGTTTTAAAACACTAATTTTTAATTTATATTTATTCCAAGTTATAATTTGTTGTCAACTCATCAAGAAATGTATCAGTATGCTAGGAACGTTGCATTACTGAAAAACATAGAACTTGTCTTAAAATTAATTTAATTTTTTAAATTCTTAATTCTTAAATACATATTTGATTCGTAAAAATAAAAATCCAAAATAATAAAAATTAGGACGGAAACAAAGATTTTTTGAGAACAGAATGTTCTCAAATATATAATATTTGTGTGTGCCAAATACAATATATTTAGAGTGTACCCTAAACATTTGTATATTTCAAGCAGAATATGTTTTCAGCGTGTAGAAATTTAAAGCGAATGAAAACAAACAAACAAAGTTTAATGCTACATATGTCATTTTTAAGTGGATAGAATATTTCGAAAACAAGCAAAAATTTAAACTGAATTTCGAAAAATTCAGCTAAGTTTTGAAAATCTTTTTTAAAATAAATATACTTCGAGAAATTCTTAAACAATAATTTTATTTGTAATTAAACACATATTTGATTTGAGAAAAATAATTCTCAATTATATCTTGTTCTAATATATTAACATATGCGCTCCAAATAAAGATTATTGATTTTAAAATAAAATATTGTTGCTCAGAAATATATAATATTCAAAAATATCATTTCCAATTCAACATATCAAAAATGACGATTTTCCCCGTGCTACAATAACTCTAAAAAGGATTGAGGGAAAAACTTAAAATTTTAAATTTTTCGGATAATTTGTATTCCCAGACAGGCGGACGAACTTATGTGATCTAAAATGTCCTGAAATTAATGTCTCGCTAACATACATACACGCTGAAAAAATATCAGCTGTAGTATATTGTCCCAAACATAATATTTCTGTTCCTTTACCTACTACATTTTACTATTTCAAACATTTTTACAATTTTTTCTGTGTTGTTGTTGTAAAAATGGTAAAAAGTAGCTACTTGTAGTAGGTAAAGGAACAGAGCTTATGAAACATATATATATTTAAGGTACACTGCAAATATATAACATTCAACATACACAAATATTTTCTGTTTGGGAGTATGTTGTTCTCAACAAAACAACAAAAAAATGTTTACATCCTAATATTTTTAATTTGTTTGTATGAAAATATACCGATACTAATGTTTAACTGTTTTAAGTTTCCAGCGATTAAAAGTTATATTTTAGAAATTTTTAATGTTTACAATTGATATCTTGTATCTTGACAACAATGATTGACTACAAATTATGACTTGGAATAGTTAGAAATTAAATGTAAGTGTTTTAAAACAAAAGTTAATGTTATGTATGCAATTTTATTTCGAACACACAAAAAACAATTACAGATCGAAAGATTTAGCAAATTTTTGAACATCTTTTCTTAAATAAAATTATTTGGAGATATTCATAAACAATAATTTTATTTGTATTTAAAAATATATTTTATTTGAGAAAATTAGGTTAGATTAGGTTGAATAGAGGAGACGTACTGCACCCTTGGTACCTCCCACACAAACGGACCGTTTTACACCAAAAGTAAACAGCTTATAACTTTATTAACAATGCATATAAATACTTGAAATTTTGTACAGTGTAATGCTGTTATCTCTCACATAAATCGACCGTTTCGCACCAAAAGTTATAATTGTTTTTCCTCAGATTTGCTATCGTTTAAAACGTATTTGAAGAAAATCAGTTACACCGGATCACATGAACATGTTTCCAAATTACTAAGGATAAAAGTATTAATAAAAAAATCTGCGAGTTCTTCATTTTTTCGAATGAAATCTTTTAATTTCTTAGAAAAGATTATACACGGAGAAAAATCGCCAACACAACAAAATATATCTGCAAACTAAGTTTCTCAAATGAAATATGTCTTTAAATTAAAATAATATTATTGTTTAGAAACTTATCCAAACATGTTTTATTTAAAAAAGTTTTTTAAAACTTTGCTGATTTTTATTTTCGCTTAAAAGCTTTTCCTGAATTTCTAAAATATTTTACAATTAAAAATGGCATATGTAGCCTTCACTTTTATTCTAAGGATCCTTTTATCCCCTCACCTTAGACAGGAGGATATATATATTTTGCTTCGAGCCAAAAGTGTAACACATCGAAGGAGTGACTAAAGACCCTAAGTATGTTCTGCGGAAATCCGGTTCGGGTCATTTTAAGTTATTTGAGCAATGTCCGTCCGACTGTTTGTCTGTCCGTCCTTCCGGTGCGCACGATAACTCTCGAAAGCAGTAACCGATTGACTTCAAATTTGGTATGCGCTAATATTTTTCTCTATCTCCGTCTAATTTAGAAGATGGGCCATATTGGTCGACCTCTTTCTAGTACCTCCCCCACAAAGGGTTAACTTTTAGTGAAATATTGATTCTTTAATACCTTCTATACTACTTACTCGAATCTTCTGAAATTTCACACATAGTATTAGTTTGTTAGTCGCTAACACGTCAAGAAAAATGGGCGAAGTGGCCACTCCCTTTTTGATACATCCCACACAAATGGACCATTTTGTACCAAAAGTTACCAGCTTATTACTTTAATACCAGTGCATACAAATACTTGAAATACCTCCCACACGAATGGACCATTTTGTACCAAATTTAAACAGTTTTTAACCTTAAAACCAGTACATACTTTAAAGTTATTAAATTAATAATTTAATTAAAACAAAAAAATAAATTTACAAATATATTGGGACTCAAGGTGAGGGGATACTTAAATCGGTTTACCCGATTGAACTTTCTTACTTGTTATATCCTCACTTTAGTGTGACGAGGGTATATATCATTTGCCAAAAGTGTAACACATTGACGGAATGAACTAAGAACCCAAGTATGTTCGGCGGAAATCCGTTTTGGGTCATTATAAGTAGTTTGAGCAATGTCCGTCCGTCCTTCTGTCTGTCTGTATGCTGGCTGGTACGCACGATAACTCTCGAAAGGAGTAACCGATTGACTTCAAATTTGGTATGTGGATAATATTTTTTCCTATCTCCAGCTAAGTTCGAAGGTGGGTCATATTGGTCCACTCCTTCTAGTTCCTCCCCAAAAGGGGGTTAAAATGTAATGAAATATTGATTCTCTTATAACTTATATACTACTTATTCGAATCTTCTAAAATTCTACAGATAGTATTAATTTATTATTCGCTACCACCACGAGAAAAATGGGCGAATTTACCGCTCCCTTTTTGGTACCTCCCACACAAATGGACCGGTTTGTACCAAAAGTAAACATCTTATAACTTGTATACCAGTGATTAAAAATACTTAAAATTTTGTACAGTGTAATTTTGTATATGTATAATTTGGTTTTGGTACCTCCCACACAAAGGTCATTTTTTACGAAAAGTTAACAGCTTATAACTTTTATACTAGTGTATATAAATACTTAAAATTGTGTACAGTATAATGTTTTATAGTACCTACAGTCGGTCGAAAAAAGGACGTTATTATCACGCACCTTTTGGTACCTCAAACACAAATGTACCGTTTTGTACAAAAAGTTTACAACATATGAGTACCGTTTTTTGGACAGTAATAGAGTTTTTAAAATTCCTGCAGTTCTGTTAAAAATTGGAGTTATCATCACTCCCGTTTTAGTACCCCATACAAAAAGGGCCAAGACATAACAAATAAACCGACTAGGTTTACCCGACTTAAATTTCTTACTTGTTAATTTCTCAATATTCCAAGTCATCATTTGTTGTAAATTGATCAAGCAATTTATCGTCAACTAATATTAAACGATTTAAAAGAAATTGTACATTTCTAATTTCTAAAAAGAATATCTTTTTACTTAAATGCTAAAAAAATATATGTTTCGAAGATAATATTGGGATTATTATCTCCGAAATTATTAGGATGGTAAAAAATCATAAAAAACTTTGAGAGAAAATTGTATATTGATAAAATAAACATACGAGGTGCAGTTCGAATTTTCAATCTGTCATATATTTTAACCAATTGCAGATTGTATTTAACATTTTTGCGATTTTTATGTTTCACATGTTTTAATATATTTTGTAAACTTTCAATTGAAAATTCTTTTGGTTCAGTGTATTTTGCGATTAATGAAGGCATAACTGATGTTTTGACAAAACGTTGATAGAACCACAGACCTTAAATTATATAGATGTGCCGTCAGCCAAAAACGTCAAAATCTATCAGTTACGAACGAATAGGAATGAACTGTCACACGCGAAAAAACAGGTTTCCGCGAACATAGTTTGAACTTTTTTTGCACTAATCGATTGATATTAATTTTTTAATTGTGACAATTACAAAAAATTCGGGAAAATCGGTCCGAAATCCGCGGAAAAACTCACTCTTTGAACACTTACTCGTTGAAATTTCTATTCGTTCGTAACTGATAACTTACTCGCTCGGGGACGGCACATCTATATATGATTGAGAGTCTATGGATAGAACATGTCATGTTCTACGATTGAAATTTCCATTTTTTAAATGGTTGAAATTTCTATTTTTACATTTTAATTTATTGTTATCAATTTTCAATTTTGAACCGCTAGAAATTGATGAACAGTAACTGGGTTAGAACTCCTACATGTTCATCTTTGTCAGTGATAAATGTCGTACAATAGGAACATAGCGCGCGAATAGCAGTATTTTTTATCTCACGAGTATACCGTAGTGTCCTAAGGACCATCTTCAAGATAATTGTTTGGAGAATAAATTGATGTCTTGATTTTATATTAAAGCTTTGATTGATGTGTGTTGCTGCGTTTCAAATATATACGCTGAAAAAAATCGCTTCTGTAGTATATTGTCCCAAACATATTCGGCTTGAAACATATTTATGTTTAGGGTACACTCCAAACATATAATATTGGGTACACACAAAAAGTATATATTTGGGGAAATGTTATTCTAAAGAAATCTCTGTTTACATCCAATATGTTTTTATTTGGGAGTATTATTTCCGAAACAAATATTTATTTGCACTTAAGAATTCAGAAAATACGTTAATTGTGTTAAATTTTGTACTAATTCAAAGTTATTTTTTAGAAATTTTTAATGTTCGTAAAAATAATAAATAATAATAATTAAAATGGTATAATCCTGGATCAAAATAAATTAATTGGAGGATTGGCAAGAAATGTGACTTGGTATACTAACTCAGAAATTTGCTGCATATTGTATCATAACTGGGAAGTACAATTCGAAACAAAGGAAAAATTAAAACTGAAATTCGAAAAAGTTTTTGTAATCTTTTTAAATAAAATATATTTGGAAATATTCCTAAATAATAATTTTATTTATATTTAACCACATATTTTATTTGAGAAATTTAGTTTGCAAACATAATTTGTTGTAATATATTAATATATGCGTTCCAAATATATTTTATTGATTTTCACATAAAATTTATTTGCTAAGAAATATGTATATAATATTTAAAAATTTGTGTTCCAAATATATTTTCTTTCGATTCAAACATATCAAAAAAAGGCGATTTTGCCCCGTGTATAGACCACAAAAATATTTTTGTCAACATTGCAATAAAAGTATACAATACCGGGCAATGTATTTCGAATTCAAACCAAAAAAAAACTCAAATAGGATAAAATTAAATTTCTTCTCTGAAATATCTCTTCATTGGAGGATATTAAAAATACATACACACGAAAATTAAGATTCATCTCTTGTTCAGGAAAATTGTCCGGTCAAATTGTCAGCATTGTCGTATGTTTTTGGTTCTAATTATATGAAAATACTTTAAATTTTATATATTGGAAATAATCGTATTTTCAAACGGGAACCATCCTAAGTCAAACGCCTTCCGCCCACACAAAGGGAATATTGCATAAAAGCAATGATTCGTTAATCAAAGAATTATTTATGTAATGGTATGAATCAACTGCACCAATATAATATCTCCAATTCCATCAACAACGAACAAACGAAATAATTAATACTATTAAATTGTTTATATTATTCAAGACAAAAGCAATATTAAAATTTTAGTCACATTTTCCCCCGTCCATTCTTCTGTCGGAAATGTCTTGCTCATTTAGCTGTATTTGCAGAATCTCAAAAGTGGATGTGGCATATTTTCCCACTGAAATTAGTTGCTTTCATCCGCAGCAGCGCATTTCATACAGCCTCCTTCATTGTCTTGGTTTAATGTTCCATTAGTGTTTTGTTCAGAGAAATTCCCAAAATGCGAAGACATTGAAGATAGAGGATATTTTTAATCCGATTTAAAGGAGTCCAATTTTCATCACACCTCAAGGTGCTAATTGATTGAATGTGACTTAAGACGTCGTCAGACATTTTCGAATAAACATTAGAGGAGTGAAGTTTTAAAGCTTTTGTCAGATTGAATAATTTTAAAAATTTCAGTATTGCCACCAGTAACACAAACGACAGCACACTTTGCCCATCATAAATATTGGAAATTTATTGAACATTATTAATGTATATTTTATGTCGCGATTTCTATTATCACCGGATGTAAACCTCGTTAACGTTGCGTTTCACTCGCTTAGTTTATCTTTAATCAATGTAATCCATCCCTCAGTCAGACTGTCATTCAGTCCGTCCGTCCGTCTGTATATTTGTCTGACTGTCAACACTCACCACCACAAAATTAACAGAGGCCGTTTGCAAATAAACATTGTTTTGAAGCTAAGCACTAATTACGATAAGCGCGTATCTCTCGACGCGTTTGTTGCGTTTTTATATCCTTTTTGTTTCTCAGCGTTTACTTTTTGCTAACCGTTTACTGTTAACCGATTTAGCTGCTCGTCGGCAGGAGTCTATTTCACACACGGATGGCTGCTGTGCAACTAAGCCAAAAATGAAAATGTCTCGAAGTGTTAGGCGCCGCGTTGTGCGGTGTGCGCTGCGGCCGGTTACGGGTAGGAAGGAAGCCTGGAAAGGATCTCAGGATGTAGAATGTGTTGGATTTTGGCGCGCAAAGAAAATCATATGATTGAGGGGTGAAGGTGCGAGTGTTACACATGTTTTCGTTCACTCGTTGGAGTGCATTGTACCGCGTCCACATGGATGTCTGTGTCAACGTACATGTGTTGCGTTGTGGTATTGTGTGGAAGGTACATGCGCAGGAATCCTGTTCCCAGAATGGTGGACTTGGATTGTATTCATTCATAAATTGGCAATTGACTCTGTGTCATTACATTGTGGAAGGGCAACTATTTGACCAAGTAATAAGATGTTTACTGCTTTACTTTTCATTACAATGAAGTGGCGAATGCATAAGTTCAGTCAAGTCGCATCATGGTTACTCCCTACCAAGGATATAACATGTGAAAAAAAACTGTAATCATATCCCTAACTCTAGTAGTTCTGCAACATAGTTAGTTTATCTCATAAAAAGCAAAGAAAGCATATGGTTGGGCGGATCCGGAAAAAATGTTGTCATAAAATTTAAGAACGGAACTAAGGACGTGCCTTTAAAATAAAAATACATTTTGTACCTTTAATATGGAAATATCTCCATTATTATTAAGTTAATTTTCTTACTTTTATGTGCAAATCGTACACGCTGAAAAAAATCGCTTCTGTAGTGTATTGCGCCAAACATATTCTGCTGGAAATATACAAATGTTTAGGGTACACTCTAAACATGTTATGTTTAGCACACATAAAAATTATATATTTGGGAAGATGTTGTTCTAATCAAGTTTTTTTCCGCCCTAATACTTTTTATTTGGGACTATTATTTACGAAACAAATATTTATTCGCATTTAGGTATTCGGCAAATACATACGTCAATCAATACCTTAGTTCAAAAATTATTTTAAATTTATTTATAATTGAAATCGTATAGTATTGCATAACAATACATTGTGCAAGATGGGTTTGACAACAAATGATAAATTGAAATAAATAGAAATTTGAAAATTAGTGCTTTAAAACTAATTTTATAGCGAATTGTCATTGTATACTACTCGAAATTAATAAAAAATTAAAAATGAAATTCGAAAAATCTGCAATGTTTTGAAAAATCTATTTTAAACAAAATATAATTGGAGAAATTCCTAAACAAAAATTTTATTTGTATACAAACACATAATTTATTTGAGTAAATTAGTTTGCAAATATATTTTGTTGTAATATATTAATATATGTGTTCCAAATTTCTACAAATGAAAAGAGTTTATTCTTGAAATTATACAGATTATAGAACACTGAAAAAAGTTTTCTGAAAATCATTGACATTTTCTTAACTTTTAAGATATTTTCTTTGATTTAGCTCCAAAGAAAATATCTTATCAAACCATTATAAAACAAAATTACACTGATATGTGATGCGTTATTTTCGGAACGAACGTCTTTCCCGTTTATCAGAAAAATATATTTCATACCCCTTATTCTTTTAAAATTGTGAAGTGTGAAAAAATTCTTCTTAACTATAAATTGTGAATTGTGAAAAAATTCTTCTTAACTAGTAGAGTGGAGTAACGAACATTTCAGATCAACATTCAAAACCAGTAAGGAAAGGCTAAAGTCGGGCGGTGCCGACTATATAATACCCTACACCACTCTCGTAATATTGAATAACTCTGATATATAAATTTTGTAATTAATGTATAAATTGTTTACATAAATTTACTTTTGGGACATTTTATACTTAAATAATACCCTGTACCACAGTGTGGTGTAGGGTATAAAAACGATTGGATCTAAAGAGCCAAATCGGATGAATCATATATATGGGAGCTATAGCTAAATCTTAACCGATTTTCTTCAAATTCGGCAATGTTGGTTCATGGATCAAGAAACTCTACCATTCTAAATTTCAACACGATTGGGTGTAAAATACAGCTTCTATAGGACTAAAGGGCCAAATCGGACGAAACATATATATGGGAGCTATAGCTAAATCTTAACCGATTTTCTTCAAATTCGGCAATATTGGTTCATGGATCAAGAAACTCTACCATTCTAAATGTCAAAACGATCGGATGTAAAATACAGCTTCTATAGGACTAAAGGGCCAAATCGGACGAAACATATATATGGGAGCTATACCTAAATCTGAACCGATTTTCTTCAAATTTGGCAATGTTGGTTCATGGATCAAGAAACTCTACCATTCTAAATTTCAAAACGATCGGATGTAAAATACAGCTTCTATAGGACTAAAGGACCAAATCGGACGAAATATATATATGGGAGCTATATCTAAATCTGCACCGATTTTCTTCAAATTCAGCAATGTTGGTCCATGGATCAAGAAACTCTAGCATTCTAAATTTCAAAACGATCGGATGTAAAATACAGCTTCTATAGAACTAAAGGACCAAATCGGACGAAAGATATATATGGGAGCTATATCTAAAGCTGAACCGATTTTCTTCAAATTCGGCAATCTTGGTTCATGGATCAAGAAACTCTACCATTCTAAATTTCAAAACGATCGGATGTAAAATACAGCTTCTATAGGACTAAAGGGCCAAATCGGACGAAAGATATATATGGGAGCTATATCTAAATCTGAACCGATTTCAACCAAATTCAATAGCGATCTTAACAGCCGCGAAATACTCTAAACTGCAAAATTTCAGAACGATCGAAGTGAAATTGCGACCTGTAGTCGACAAACAACTTTACATGGACAGACGGACGGACGGACAGACATCGTTAAATCGACTCAGCTAGTGATTCTGAGTCGATCGGTATACTTTAAGGTGGGTCTAGCTGTTTATTTTAAGGTGTTACAAACATTTGCCGTGAAACAAACTTATAATACCCTGTACCGCAGTGTGGTGTAGGGTATAACAATTGCGTTTATTGTGTAGGTAATGGAAGTTAAGTTCCTTAGTTTTTTATTCCAATTTTATTCCTAAATATAAATGTGTACTTTAGTACGAGATCAGTAAAACTTTTTATAATAAAATACGTAAGAGTTAAAAATGTAATCTTCGATTTTTTGAAAGAAAAATATCAATTATTTCATCGATTTTGACTTCATCTTTGTATATAGACATCAAAGCCAGATAAGATAGCCTTTCTCCTTCCATTCTGTTCCGGAGATAAGTTTTTATTCTTCTTAACGTCGAGAAACTTCGCTCAGCAGATGCCGTTGTCACAGGTATTGTGGCCAGTATCTGCAAAAGGGTAAAAACGCTTGGGAACATGTCCTCATCACAAACTGAAATAGCATCTAATGCATTTGATGGCTTATCATTCTTCGGCTTCCAATAATCAATCCATATACTTATTTCAGCTAAAACAGATTTTGCTGAATTTTTTAAATCGTTTTTAAACCGGGCCCCCCTCTGTATACGTCCCTGGGTAGGGCTATATTCGCAGAAATTTTGCAATACTAAGTGTAGATGGCCAAATGATAGAAGACTTTGTCGCGATTCTGTATAAATCCCTTACATACGTTGAAAAGAACGCGATAGATGCAATGTGAAGACAAAAACATTTTATGACGGTATCAACGATTTTTGTATATTTGCAAATAGTACACGTAATGCAATTGTTTGTATAGTTTATTTTATGTAGTAGTTTCAAATTTCCTTGGATCCAATAAAAGCCCACAAAGGTTTCACCAAGAAATGAAGTCCATCGAGCGGTGTTACCAAGGCCACTGGGATGAAAGAATGGGGATGGGAGATTATATTTGGTTCCTCATTAGAGAAACCGATTCCGAAATCTACAAACCGTCGGCTCAATGCTATTTTGTTCCATACGCCATTTTGTATGATCGGAGAAAAGCGCAATTTATTGTTTGAGTAAAAACGGGACTGAAGAGTTACACACTTTTTATTTCATAGGGTTGCCAACAGTGTGTGTATGATTCTCATGCATTTCTATGCCATTAAATTCAAAAATAAGCAAGTTATAACAATTTTTGTACTAGTCATTTTGGTCCATATCCACTTTTATTTTAATATTTTTTCGTATTTGTATTACATGGACCACAAAAAGGTCCGGTATGGAAGGACAGTAATTTACATATTGTGATCGAAAGAACGTAAAATACTGAGTCAAAAATATAGGGCGATAGAAAAATGGTGATATAGAACGAAAATATCAAAATTATTTCCCGTTATTCAGAGTTAAATAAATCTACCCTACCAATATCTCGAAAACTAGGCGAGATATTGAAACCCATATTATCAACTCCTAACTCAAAATACACAAAAATGGCGTATGGACCAAAATAACATTAAGTCGACGAAACGTCAACAATGAACTCACAATTACTTCTAATGAAACTTGTACATGTAAATAAACCCAAATGCAGATATTATAAATAAAAGTAACAAATAAAATTAAAAAAAAAGATTTTTTTGAAATTCTCTTACCTCTACCAAAAAGGCTATAATTTCTACATTTATCCATAGATTTTTTTCAAATAGGCATTATTTTATTCGCTAGGATGCAAACATTTAAAAAATGGAATAAAATATTTTTTTCGATTTTCTTCTATTTTTTATGTTTTTTTTTTCATCGCAGGAATTTTTTTTTTTTAAATCTACTTTTTCCAATTTGTTTAGTGACTGTTACTAAACCACAGTGGTTTAGAGATACTAAACCACAGTGAAAGAGATATTTCTAACATTGATAGCCCACATTAATAGCTTCAATTGAACGTATAAGTCGACATGATCGGGCATATACTCCAAAAATTATAGTGCAAGTACTAAGGGTACCTTCGACGATATTAGTATTTTTAATAAAAAATTTAAAAAAAAAAATGTATCCATAAACAATTTTTGGTTTTGATTTTATATAACAGTATGCAACAATCTATACAAAAAAATAATTTTTAGTTCAAAATTATTGAATTTGGCGGTTTTTAAATTGTTAGCAATTTGGAATTCAAATAGAAAATGAAAGTAAAGCCTGATTATTCTTCTTAAAAATACATAAAACAACATAGCAAAAAAAGAAAAACGTTAAAAAGGCGTGTTAGGATATTTTTTGTGATACAAAATAAACACCGTATGTCAATCATGTGAAGCAGAAGCATTTGGCATCAAAATGTTATTTTCGAAAATCTTAATATAGCACCTTTTGGATACAAGCCATCGATATTTTATTTATGAAAGTCAGTTCGCAAATATATTTTGTTGTAATATATTAATGTATGCGTTCCAAACAAAATATCATGATTATCAAATAAAATATTTGATCACTAATATAAAGGGTCCGCCATCTAACGTTTTTTTTTTTCAACTAGTGCTTATTTCGTGAATGGTAACACTTAGCTCATGTCTGATTTGACAGATAATTAGTTTTATCCTTCCGCTGAACGAATATGTGTATATTGCGACATTACTTTGAAAATCATGGTAATGTTGAAGAATGTGTGCGAAAATTGCGTACGGATTTTGGAGAAGAGAAGCGCCGTCAGCTCCGTATGTTCGTTATCTTGTGAAAAAAGTGAAAGAAACTGGCATCCTCATCGATAAACCAAAGCGTGAAAAGCCAAAAACAGTGCGTACACCCGAGAATATTGCTGCTGTGGCAGAAAGTGTGCGTGAAGCGCCATCAACATCAATTCACCGTCGTTCTCAACAATTTAACATTTCGGAGACATCATTGAGACGAATTTTGCATAAAGACCTTGGTATGACGCCATACAAAGTCCAATTGGTTCAGGAGTTGAAGCCAACTGACCATCCAATGCGTTTTCAGTAGTTTTTTTATTGCATTTTCAAAAAAAAGTTATTTGGCGGACCCTTTATAATGTTTTTAAATTTTGGTTCCAAATATATTTTTTTGTTTCAATTCAAACATATCAAAAATTGCAATTTTCTTCCGTGCACGGCACATAAAGTCCTTATACATTTAACAGAAATAATACAGACCATGTTACCCTGATGAAAGCATCGCCGACGAACATTACGAACAAATGGAAAAGAATAGTTTTATTTTGGAAAACGAACTAAATACTGATTGAATTTAATTTAAAATATTTCCTATTAACTTTTGAACATCCATTTTCGATATCAAACTAAATTTTAGTATAAATGGCAAGCATAAGGATATTATGACCACACATTGATATCTTTAATCTGTTATATACTATTAGATATTCGAGTACTCGTATATACCCCTATGAAAAAAATCACTTCTGTAGTACATTTGCTGGAAACATATTATTTTCAGAAAAATGAACCTTTTTATACCCTCACCTTCGAGAGGAGGGTATACATATATCACTTGCTACGAACCGCAAGTGTAACACATCGAAGCAGTGACCTAAGACCCTAAGTATGCAATGTCCGTCCGTCTGTCTGTCTGTCTGCTGGCCGGTGCGCACGATAACTCTCGAAAGGAGTAACCGATTGACTTCAAATTTGGTATATGAGTCATTCCATGCCAAACGGGACGGTTTTTGACATTACTATTTTTGATTGCTTCGAAATTTTGTGTATGCATGATTTACCTAAAAATATCTTATACGTAGCTCAAGAAAAAATTTTAAAAAATTTCTTTAAGAGTTATGAGCAATTTAATGTTGACAAAATTACGTTTTTTTCTAAAAGGTGTGTTCATTCTTTTACTTGTATCTCCTAAAAAACGTGACCGATTTTAATGTGCTATACCTTGTTTTGAACGTAATTTCAACTACTACAACTAACTGGATTAAGCATTACAACAAATATACTAATTTTTAATGTTTTTGCCCTTTTATACTTTTATACTAAATAATGCATACACAAAATTTCGAAGCAATCAAAAATAGTGATGTCAAAAATCGTCCCGTTTGGCGTGGAATGACTCATATGGTAATATTTTCTTCTATCATATTGGTCTACTCCTACTAGTAACCCCCCCCACAAAGGGTTAAAATGTAGTGAAATATTGATTATTTAATAACTTCTATACTACTTATTTGAATCCACTGAAATTCTACACTTAGTATTAGTTTATTAGTCACTATTACCTCGAGAAAAATAGGCGAAGTCGCCACGCTCCTTTTGGTACCTCCCACACAAATGAACAATTTTGAAGTACAAGTTAATAGCTTATAACTTTATTACCAGTGCATACAAAGACTTGAAATGTTGTACAGTGTAATGGTTTAATAGTACCTACAATACAGTTAAAAATTGACATTATTGCCACGCTCCTTTTGGTACCTCCCACACAAATGGACCATTTTGTACCAAAAGTTACCAGCTTATAAATTTAATACCAGTGCATATAAATACTAGAAATTTCGTATAGTGCAATGCTTTTATTGTACAAAGAGTCCAGACAAAAGTGGCCGTAATTGGCACGCCCCTTTTGGTACTTCCCACACAAATGGACCATTTTACCCAAAAGTTAATAGCTTAAACTTTAATACCAATGCATATAAATACTTGAAATTTTGTACAGTGTAATGCTTTTATACTACCTAGAGTCCAGAGAAAAGTGACCGTTATTGGGACGCCCCTTTTGGTACCTCTCACACGAATTGACCATTTTGTACCAAAAGTAAACAGCTTTGAACATTAATACCAGTACATACATACTTTAATGTTATTAAATGCAATTTAAATTAATACAAATTTAAATAAAACAAACAATAAATAAATTTTATATTTTTTTGAGACTCAAGGTGAGGGTATTCATTTGTCGGTTTACCGACTGAACTTTCTTACTTGTTTATAAGTCTGAAAAAATCCTATAACTTATTTAATTATTTCTCCATTTTTTAAGATAATCAGCACCGAAATTCCGATAAAATGATATTCAAACATATTTTTCGGTATGTAAATATAAAATGTTTGCAATTTGACCGAAAATCGTCAAAATGCGGGCACAAAAATCGTCAAAATAAATTTTCGAAATCGTCAAAATATCGTCAACACAAAAATCTACCAGTTACATACAGCTTTTGAGTTTTTCAAGCGAAGGGCATATTTCAGAGACATATATGAGTAATTCCATGTGAAGCGATCATACAAATGTTGGCCCTTCTCTCCTTGTTCTTACTTGTTAGTTTTTCAAAAGTCATTGTAGTTTTGGTACTATATTATTACTATACCTTCTTCACCGCGTCGCGTATTTTGAAGATATTAAAACCAACGAAAAATTCTGCTACTCCTCTTCAAGGTGGTGAAGAGAAGGAAGGATGTGAAAATATGGAATATATCCTTAATTCTTGAATATCCTGAAATAGTATCAATTAATATCCTTGATTTTTTTGGTACTATGGGTTTAAACTATTATGAACTGAATACAAAAAACTAAAACTGGAACCTTGATGGACCTAAAAAATATGGCAATATTATGAGACAATATTATACTCTTTCTTGTATATTTTTAAATAGAATTTTAGATTCGTCGGCTGGACTATTGTAACTTCAAAACGGCTTGACCGATTGTTGTTATTTTTACACATTATATTTTTATTGTCAATGTGAGTATGAGTAACTGTATTTGGATCCGAACATTTTTGTTGAGCATATAACCTGAAAACATGAAAAGAAAGGAAGAAAGATAGAGCAGATACAAATGTTGTCATAAAATTAAAAAATGCCACCAAAGATGTCTTCAGTCTTTAATTAATAATTGCATTAATATTAAGTAATTTTTCTTAATTGTGTACAAAACGTACTTATTTCAAGCATTTATGACATCTTTGGCGCCAATATTTAATTTTATGGCAAACACATTTCATTAAAATTTCATTGATTTCAAAATTTTTTCAACATTTTATACTGAAACCGTATTTTGATTTCGTTTGTAAAAATATTACACCCCACAAATGCGAAAATATCGCATTTTCCACACTCAGCCCAGTCCACGGTGTGGACTGTTGCACCGTCAAAAAGCAGACTTCAGAACCAAATCTAAATGAAAGCGTACATTCTAAATGCATTACCCAATGGTTGCGCCATAATGTAGGTATGTGTTTTATATATGGGACCTATATCTAAACCTATTTTCACCAATTGCAATAGGGATCTCCCTGGGTAAACGATGAGCGCTGTGGACGATCGGACAATAAATACGATTTGTATAGTTTTTGCTAGGAGTGTCAGCCGGTTTAAAGCATTTATATTTTTAGTCTGATCTTGGTTTATTTGTCGCACTGTGTATTTGAAAAATTTTCTATAGAATTGATTCATTTTACAATGTATTTCAATTTGAATTACATTTTACCCCCGTTTTCTGGAGGCTTCGTTAACACTAACGTTTCTTTATAGATGTCGAACTCCACCACTTCACTGATAGCAATAACTGTCGTTTAGCACTAACGGAGTCTTAAGCTGGCTTCCTGAAAACGCGGCTTAGGAATGGTGTTCATAAGCTTTCCACGTATTTTAAATAAACCACACAAGATAAACATACTAAATATTTAGGATGTTGCGTATGTACTGACAAATCGAACATACTTCAATCCTACGATGAAGGGAGGTGTAACAGTAAAGAAAATTATGAAAATTGCATTTTTCCTTTTTAATTTTCAACGGCCATTCCGAGCATTCAATAGCATTCGATTGTGTGACAATGACGTTGTGGGAGTTCGTTTTGAATATAACGCTGCCATCCTGGCATGTACATGAATTGAACTCGATTATTTCGGGTGCTCAACATTCAAGAGAGATTCTGTCGATTGCCTTTTTTGGGACTTCAGACGATATTGAGCCCTACATTAGAGCAGCGGAGGAGTCAAACATTGCCAAACTGGTGATTACCGAACACTTTGGTGAGATGCATTTCAAAAATGTCGCCGGCGTCAATAGCAATATGTTCTTTGTGGCTGTGGGTGAACTGTATCGAAATGCCTTTTGGAATCATATGAACAATGCTCTGTCCGAGATGCAAAGTCGTGTGAGAGGGGTTTTCATTACCAGCCCGCCCAATGGAAGGCGATCCCAACTGAATCTCGGAGAGCACTTCGAGTGGTGTTGGCAGCGGGGCTTGACCAACGCCTTGGTACTTATCGATCGGCAGAAGAGTTCAACGCGGCATTTTGAAATTTACAGCTATAATCCGTTTTTGACCAATCAGCTCTTTAACATAACCAGCGATCAGAAGACTCATCTGTACCCAGACAAATTTCGGAATCTGCATCAATATCATATTCGGACAACGGCACAATTCGATCCACCTCGGGTATTCGAGAGAAGAGAATGCAATGGCCAGAAAAGCCAGCAGCTTTCCGGTTATGTGGCCAATATATTCAGAGCATTTCTCAAGGAGTACAATGCCAGTACACATTTAGTAAATCACATCCCCAATAAAACTGTGAACATTTTCGATATTTTGCAGCAAATCAATCGCGGAGAGATCGAATTGTCCATTAACCCATATGTGCCGTACAAGGGTACCCAGCTGAGCTACCCGATCCGCATGTTGCAGAGGTGCGTCGTGGTGCCGTCCGCCAAGGAGTTGCCCAAGTACAGATACTTCATAATGCCCTTCGACGCTGAGGTGTGGCTCTGTTTTGTGGCGGCTTGGCTGGTCCTAAGTCTGACCCGTCTGTTGGATTGGTTGAGCTCGCATAGGCGTTGTGCCTGCAGCCAATTGGATGTGGGAAGGACATTCCTGGAAGTTGGCAGGTTAATGATATTTCTGCCCATTCCGGGCAGTTGCTGCAGCAAACAGGTCCGCTGGTATCACATCTTGTGGTTCGTCCATATTGTGGGCTTGGCATTCATTCTGTCAAATCTGTATTTGGCCTCATTGACCAGTTTCTTCTCCGGCTTATCGTTTCGGGCGCAGATAACTACTTTGTCCCAATTGGTTGAGCTACAAATGGAAGTCGATACAATTGACTATGACATTCCCAGTGTTTTGGAGAATCGAGGTTTGCCTAAAGGATTTTCGGATATACTTAAGTCCCGAGATGCATCTGCCCTATTGCACGAGGTCCTGGCTTTGCAGCGTGGTCACGTTTATTCGGATTTGATTGATCGCATAAAGTTTGTCCTGAATCAGGAGCGACATCTGTTGAAACCGAGCAAACACATAGTCGAGGAGTGCATCAACACTGTACCCTTTGGGTTCGTTATGCCGCCTCATTCCCACTTTGAGCTGCCGCTGAATAGGTTTATTTTGCGCTGTGCTTCTGCCGGTTTGATTGATAAATGGTTGGACGACTCCATCGATGATGCCTACTGCACGGGCCTGCTGACCACAAGGAGATCGGAATTTCAGGTGGCTCGTCCCTTAGTATTGGAACACTTTCAGTTCGGGTGGTATGTCTTGGGCGGAGGATATTTTGTGTCGTTTATAGTTTTCCTTCTGGAGAATTTAAAGAGAATATTACGAAGATTCAAAGTGTTCGTGGTTTACTACTAATACTTTGGTGGATTTATTATTATATATACGAGTAAATAGCTGCGTTATATCCTTTACACATGCACGACTTAATTAAGATAATTAACAACTTTAAATTTATAACACTTAAGTATATCAAAAGAGATTACGAAACCAAAACAGTTATGAGTATTGAAGTATTGTGGTAGGCAAGAATATATTCAATTGCGAAGTGTATGCACAGTTTTAGTTCAAATAAAATATGTTAGTAATTACAAATATCATTAAATCAAAATATTTAATAATAATAAATATTTAAACACAATAAATACGCTAAAAAAGAATTATGAACTAATAGCCGGTTAACGTCGAAACAGCAAAATTGTTGTATGCTCCAAGCGAACGTCAACGTTATGCGAAAAAATCAACGTATAAATGTAAAGTGTTTTATGAGTTCTATAACGATAAATGAATGCAAGGCGCGGGTTTTTGTGAACGATAATAAATGTTACAAATTCTGTCAAGCATGCGCACCACGATCAAGAATCATTGTGTAGTGCACCATACCATAGTCGAACTGGCGAATTTAAAATCCTATATAAATGTATACCAATATATAGGGTGTTTTTTAGACGTGTGATTTTCAAGAAAAAAAAGCATATAATTTAATGTTGTGGCTAAGAATTTAGGTTTTCGTTTTAAAGATAAGGGTTTGCCATTATGTTTTAACCCTTTCAGGGTCAAAAATAATTTATGTCGAATTAAAAATCCGAAAACTTGTATTTAAGGTAATATGATGACGCTGAAGCCGGGAAAAATAATAGATTTCGTCTTTGGTGGCCCCCGTGGCTTGTAGAGAATGTCGAATATATGTGACATTGTCCTCCAATGACACCTATTATTTGTACGCACATACACTACATTTAAGTATAAATATAAGAGGAAGTATTTTGGTGTTCATTGTTTATTCATATGCTTTTAATAAAAAAACAAAAATATTTTTTAATACGTATACGAGTGTATTAGTTAATATTTGGTAACAATTTTCAAAACAATTAAAATTTCTCTTAACACAAAGGAAGACTTTGCCTTTTGGAAAATAATGAAATAGCTTTTATCACAACCGTGCGCCTTGCACAGACCTGCACTTTTAGCTTGTATGAAAATTGGGATATACAAATGTTGGTCGAGGCGAACCTCTTGCAGTGGTACCTTTTTCAAAATTGTTTTGTTTTTTTTTTTAAGGTAGTAGCGGAATCGAATCTGAGCGGTCTCAGCAGTCGCTTCTATCCAAGTGCGAAGATATACATAGTTTCAGATTGGTTTCCTTTAAATTTTCTCTCGATGGCCTTTCTCGTGATTGTGCCCCAACTTCTTGGTGAACGGTGAGAAGAGTTTGGGCAACTTGGATCCGAAAATTCATACATTCTAGGATTTTTAATCAGGATACAATTTTGATGCAGTCATTGCGATATTTATTCAACCCATGCCGCTGTAACAGACAACTCGACAAAGTGCATTATAACTCGTAGTATCCACATGACATTGCGAATATTTATTCGATAATATTGTATTATTTTACCATCTAAAAAATATACACCGCCCCTGCTTTAGTTTTACATTCAAACAACGCCACCTGCCAGTTGATTACTCCTGTCGCACTTCAAATATCACCTCATCATTGTTTTCAATTTGATCATCCAGATCTGAATCAGATTCTATTAAGAATTTTATCTCATCGTCAGTTAATTTTTATACACTCACTTTAGTGAAACGACTTTAAATTTGGTATGTGGTAATATTTTGTTCTATCTCAGGCTAAGTTCGGAAATGGTCCATATTGGTCCACTCCTTCTAGTACCTCCCTCACAAAAGGCTAATATTTTATTTTTGGATACTTACAATTTTTCTTAATATCGTTCGATCACTCAAAATATTATTTTTTGCTTGCAAAATTTAGTTGTTTTTACAAACGTTGTGACTTCTTCTTAACACCTCGTTTAGATATAACAAAACAAATCGAATACATTATACGATAATAGATATAAGTAGCAGCTGTGTCTGTCTTTCATCCAAAACAAACAAATGATAACTAATTATAAATTAACATACCATGAAGGTGGATAGAAACAGAGGACATTGTAATGTCGAATATATTCGACAAAAACACGGACGCCGCGGCTGGCTTCAATAAATTCTAGCCGAGTGGCCCAATTTTCGATAAATTAATTGGTAGTTTCATTGGCTGCATGGCATGTAGCGCCGTCTTGTTGTAACCAAAGGTTGCCCACATCAACATTCTCCAATGCAGGCACGAAAAAGTAATTAATCATGGCTCTTTGGCGTTTCCCAATGCCTGTAACATTGTGGCCAAAATCGAACGAAACATATAGTATATGGGAGATGTATCTAAAACGGAACCGATTTGGGTGTTATGTCTATATCTGAAGCGATTTTCTTCAAATTCCGTAGGCTTTTTTCCACGTACAAAAGACTCCTAACTGCAAAATGTCAGCACTATCGGAGTGAAATTGCGATCTGGCAGACATGGTTAAATCGACTCATTCTGATTCTGAGTCGATCGGTATACTTTAAGGTGGATCTAGCTGTAGTATTTGTAGGTGGCAATGTTTGCCATCGAACAAACATACTGTACCCTGTACCACAGTGTATACAAATAGAAAGAAAAATAGGGAAATTCAAAAAAACAATTTGTCATACATTTTATTTTGGCAAAAAATAATTTTTTAAATTTAAAATCACCATGAAATTTTGGGAAAAAATATTTTCAAAAAATAAATGATATCGAGATCTTATATTACCATTTACCAACTTCTTTTAAACTTTTAGTTTATAAAAAATAAATTTTATAGGTAAATATTAAAAATTCTGACCCATCTGCAAACTCTAGATGACTACCTAAAAATCTTCTACTAAAAGCAGAAATTTTTAAAAAAATAACATTCTTATTTCATATTTGACTTACCCTCTCTCCCTGCATCCATGTTTTACACACTGTACTAAATGTACGCTTTTTGAACCACTGTACCGTTTTGGGTCCACTGAATCAAATTTAGCTCCTTTTTGTCCCGCTATATATTGTCCACTATATTTAACCATTTTTGCCCCACTGTACCATAGTTAACACATTTTTGCCCCACTGTTCCATTTTTGCCCCACTGTATCGTACTTAACCCACGTTACCATATTTTACAATTTTTGCCCACTGTAACCACTTCTGTCATACTGTACCATATTTAACCATTTGTGTCCCACTGTACCATAGCTAACACATTTTTCCCACTGTTCCATAGTTAAAGCTTTTTGCCCCACTGTACCATATTTAACCCATTTTGCCCCAAGTTACCATATTCAACTAATGGTGTCCCACTGTACCATAGTTAACCATTTTTATCCCACCGTTGTCTCACTGTGCCATATTTAACAGTTTTTGCCCCACTGTACCATATTTAACCCTCTTTGCTCCACTGTACAATATTTAACACAGTTATGCCTCACTGTACTGTACAGTTAACCATTTTTGTCAAACTGTACCATATTTAACGCTTTTTGCCCCACTGTATCATAGTAAATACATTTTTGCCCCACTGCACCTTTTTTAACCCATTTTGTCCCACTTTACCATATACATATAATCATATTTTCTCCACTCCACTATTTAACCGTTTTTGACCACATTGCTCCTAAAACAATATAAACTCTTCATATCTCATGTTTAAGTTCCAATTTTGGCAGATTGTTCCCTTTTTCCCCATGCTCCATAATTAAGCCGTCTTGTCCCACTGTGCCTCTTAAAGTTACTTTCAATCTCTAGTTTATGTTCCAAAAGTTACCCTGGAAACATTGATCTATGTTTGAAATTTTTAAGCCACTCTATTATATTTTACACTTTTTGCCCCACTGTGCCCCGAAAACTACGAATACAAAAAAACTGAATACCCCGATCCGTTGTCATAAAAACATCCCTCATTTCAATTTTTTCCATTCTAATCTTAGGCTTTAAATTTGGCAGTGGTACCATATTTTTACCTTTCTGCCCACTGTGCCCCTAAATTTAAAAAAAATCGCTCCTTGTTCTTGTTTACGTCCCAAGAGCTACTCTCACACCAAATTTCGCGATTTTAGCTCTTGACATTTGGATTGGGCTATTGTACCACACTTTTCCTTTTTTTACCCCACTGTGTACGTAAATGTTCGAGTTTCGAAAAATCCTGTCAATTTCAGAGTCTACCTCATAAGCGCTACCCTCACATCAAATTTCACGATTCTAGCTCTTGCCATTTGAATTTGGCTGTTGCACTACATTTATCCCATTTTCCCCTTTTTACCCCACTGTGTACGTAAATGTTCGAATTTCGAAAAATCCGACCAATTTCTGGGTCTACCTCATAAGGGCTACCCTCTCACAACATTTCACGATTCTATTTCTTGCCATTTGGATTTGGCAGATGTACCACATTTATCACCTTTTACCCCACTGTGTGCGTAAATGTTCGAATTTCGAGTCTACCTCCTAAGGGCTACCTTCAGAACAAATTTCAAGAGACTAGCTCATTTCGTTTAGATTTATCCCTTTTTGCCCCATTGTGCGGCTAATAGTACGAATTTCGAAAAATCCCGCCTACGTCCCATGGACTACCCTCACAACAAATTCCATGATTCTAGCTTCAGCCGTTTGGCCTGGGCGATGATCAGAGTGTATATAATAATCGGCATGGCCGAACTTAACGCTTTTACTTGTTAATTATTTTCCTTATGAATTCATTTTATGCAAGGCGAGCGAGAATGAATACACGATTTTTTGTAAGGCGAAAATTGGAATTAAAGAAGGCGTTATCGTCGAAGCCTAGCAAGTATGGGTGTTGACTTTTTGTAGACAGGTCTTCTTGAAGGCCTCTCCCAGGTAGGTATCCGTGTCTACGCCGCTGGGTGTTTGGGCCTTAAATTGTTTAATTTGTCTTTGGTTAATTAAATTAATTAATTAATCAATACTTAATTAATTAATTTAATTGGTTTAATTAGTTTTTGGTGATACATATGACATTTTTAGACACCTATATGTCATTTTTGGTCAAGCTTTATGCTTTAGTAGGTTTTTGTCTATAATTCTTGATGGCGCCATCTACGCGTCAGCGTGTGAAAATTGCATTGGTTTGTGTCTACGATATACCACCAGATTGTGTCTACGACTGCCAACTATGTCAATAATGTTGTAGTTGGCAACGACTAATGGATTTCTTAGCGCTACCATCTACATGTGAAGTGATACTTGATACAAAGATATAAAATATATATGTAGTTAACGATGACGACGATGGTTTGTACATGGTATACCTCAGATGGCGCTGTTTAATTGGGACCGAAAGACTACCCAAAGATGTCGTTAGTGTATAAAAGTCCAATCTTGTATTCAAAAAACGACTGACCTCATCTCCCACTTAACACTCGGGATTAATAAAAACAACACAGTAGCATTAAAATTTATGAAAATTAATGCTTTTATTATTGGAAATTACCACTACATATTTGTAAACTTTTGGAATGTGTTCCAGCCAAAACCAACAACCAACGGTTAATATAATCTCTATTTGTTAATTAGATTTTCCCTATCTTTAAGATTTTTTCGTTACTGGAACAATCTTAAAGTGTCTATTAGTTTTCGTGTGAAGTATGAAAATGTAGCAAAACTAATCTCATGTACTTTACTCATAAGATAAGTCGAACGATGTTTTTCCTATTCATACAAATTGTCAAATTAATTGGTCATAACGTCTGTAACAATGATCTCAAAGTAGTAAACGATTATTTTGCAAAGAAGGGGCAACATTTATCTTTACATTACATTTCTCTGGAGGAGACGTAAGCTATGTACACACGACTGTCAGATCGGACAACGTTATCAACCCTGTTAAAGTGCTGCCAATGTGGGGACAATGATAGATTGTTAGGCAAAGAAGAATTGACAGTTCAGACGATTGCAAGAAAACCTTACAATTTCATATATTCATAATATATTTTGTAAATATTTATATGCAGGATTCCCAAAAAAAAATATTTTATAGACAGTGTTGCCAATAAAATGTTGAAGCACGATTTGATATATGTATAACTAGACATGGTATTTTTGCATAAATGAAACATATCTCCTGGATTTATGTTGATATTCCTTATACCTGGATTATTTATTCTCTTTGCATTTTATTAAAAACTAAAAACTTATATTTAGGCTTGTGTTGAAATTGGTTTTTACAAAAAATTATTTAGTGCTACATTTATGCGAGTACACATTGTTTGCCTCGCATTTGATTCGATTTACGCTTCGATTTTCTCTTAAATCTATTAACAATTTAGCTAAAAATTATACATAGTACATCAGTAACACAATATTTGTTTATACAAAAAAACCAAAAAAAAGAATAAAGGAAATTAAAATACAAATTACAATTACAACATTCTAGAAAGGTTTTAGAATTTTAGCACCCAAAAGGTAAGAAGTTAGTGAGTGAGTATTAAAGTTGGCTGCAACATCAATCCTTCATTTGTCCATTAGTATCCGTCCTTGTTCGATCTAGAGAGAGAGAGAAAGATCCTAGAACAACCAACTATTTTTTTACAGTTGTCTTTACATCCACCGATGGAATCAATCGCGCATCGATCAGCGATAGTATCTGAAAAATTTAATAGAATCGAGAGTTAAAAAGAGCGTTGGCCGGCAGAATCGGTGCAACATCGAAGCAACTGAATTCATTTGTTAAAGCGTTTAGTTAACAAAAAGGCAAAAAACAAAACATTTCGAACTGTGTCTGACGTTAGGGCGAACGGTACTGAAATTCAGAAAAATTTGCAAATATTCAAAAAAGTTCTAAAGTACAATGGTGGTGACGATGATGGTTACACATGAGCGGGAAGGTCACAGTGGACTCAGTGTGGGATACAATTATTTTCTGTTTGGCTTAATCTTATTAGGGGGAAGAATCACCTTGGACATTAGATCACAACTCGATTACGGGCTGTCATAGCCTACATGTGTGCTAACCTGAAATAAGAGAGAGAGAGAGATAAGCAAACATTTCATTAAATTCAGTAGTTTTGGCAATGTCAATATAGTTGGTCAACATTCCGCAGATGATCAAATGAGTTTCTCTCAATGTGCTTACCAACCAGTGGAACCAATGAACGCATGCGTATGAGTACTGAAACAGGAATAAGTAACATTTATGAGTATTAGTATTATTCTCCGTAGTTTGTATGCGACCGATAAGTATTTTCGAACGACATATACGTACAGCTTTGCTGTTATTATTAAAGTCAGGTCCGATAAGGTGTATATATCTTCAATAGTCTTTGTTTATACATATATCGCACCTTTTCCACAAAAGGGTAACAACTCAAAATTTAAAAGATTTCAGTAGAGGCCAAAAACTGTTTCCGTTAATATTAATGGTGTATTACAAAAAAGAATATGTCGTTGCAATAAAATATCATAGAAAAAGTAATAACGCTATTTTCCTTTTTGTTTTTTTTTATTGATTTTAGAAAAATAACAACTTTTTTGAGTTGTTACTCTTTTCATGAAAAAAGTTTGCATATAAATAGTGGTATTATTTTGAGTTGTACCTTTTTAGCTGAAAAATCTTACTCGGATTATAAGTTGAAAAGGGCACAACTAAAAATATTACTCTTCAGATGATAAATCAACGGTCCCATTTGCTTAAACACTTGGAGACAATTCAAAATGTAACTCTTTAGTTGAATCTATTATTCTGTAAACACAGAGAGAGCCATAACGGTTTTTTATTATGAAAAAAGAAGAAAAATCAACGGACATTTTGTGCAGTGGGTAGAAATTGCCATTGTACGTTGTTTTCTTGCAAAAAAGCAAAATTTAAAAATTTTGAGTTGTTACCCTTTTGTGGAACAGGTGAGATATAATATATGGAGTTAGTGCTTTTAAGATTCAGTTGTTGACAAAACATGATTTTGTTGGCTCTTTGCTTCCAAATCGTTGTATTTTCAACTTATCTGCCGTTCCTAATAAACGTATACAATAGAAATAAGAGATTTTGCGATAACAGCAATTAAAGCTAATGCTTAGATAAAATATCCTTCACTACGTCACTGGTCGCTGGTAATATAATCTTATGCAGCTCTAACAAGATCACATTATACTTATAAATTGTATTACGTTTAACACATAAACATTATTTATTTTTAACACGAAACTGACTTAGTTTGAACAATGTCAGTTTCGTGTGTTTTGACTATAACCTACATCGGCTACATCGTTCATTCATTCATGATCACTAATAGGTAACAAATCTTTGAAAAGAAAATATTATAAATAATTTTCCTTTAATGGCTGATACTTAATAAAAGTGAATTATTCTTCGATTATATATTACACTCCACGCTTTAAATTATGGGTTGCTAAAATTAAGTGTGGAGTTTCCTTGAGTGATGATGTTGAGGAAGGAATAGGGTTAACCATACATATTAGGGGTTCAAAAATATATTTTCGCCATTAGAACGTAGCGTAGGGTGGGTCATGAGGCGAGGCTCTCCACAAAACATCAAGGAGATGCCGTTGTGTATGCCAACAGCCAGAATCTTTCTCAAATTTATAATTCTTTCAATAGACAAAAGTAATTACTACTCTTCCAGGGTATTTTAGTTTTGAGGTAGTAATGTAGGACCATTTGTAGATTTATTCACGAAATAAATAGGGAGTCTATATATCATTATTGCAATGTTAGACTCGAGATAGAAGAGGAAGGACCCGAACCCCCCCAAACCGACTGATTAGCTAGCTTGTTGATAGTTCCCGCAGTCCTAACCTCGACTATCTTCGCAGAGGATGTTACCGTCCAATAAAACTGATTATTTTGTAAAAATAATTCCTCAATACACATCGTGTTCATTACAATGGAAAAACCCGGCTTTCGTCCCAATCGATCATGAAAAATAAAATAGACAACTATTGCAACCAACTTCAGGTTGCTATCATTTCTAAACCGCAAGTCTGATAGCTGACAGATTTATTTCAGTGACAGTTCATTATATTGTTTACAAGCTTACAAAAGCATTTTGATCTTCAGATTCAGAAAAAATGTTATTCGTGATGGAATTCAAGCGTGACAGTGTGATTGCTTTATATTTGGGTGGAAAAACACAAGTGGCTATCGTTAGAGCCCTCCAGCATTTAAATGTGAATAAATCTTTTGTTTCTCGTACCATTGCTCGTTACCGTGATACTGGCAATGTTGCATCGCGTCCAAAAAGTGGACGAAACAAAACGGTAACAACACCAGAAATGATCCGAAAAGTGAAGGCCAGATTTGATCGAAATCCACGCCGCAGTGGTAGAAAAATTGCTCGTGAACTGAACATATCGCGAGAACGGATACAACACATATTAAAAAATGAACTTGGACTAAAGCCATTGAAGTTCCAAAAAGTGCAAGAGCTCACCGATGCACAAAAAAAGTTTGACTGGAAAGAGCCAAGGAGTTGCTTCGCTTGCACGAAAGTGGCCAATTACCGAATTTGGTTTTCTCCGGTGAGAAGCCATTCCAAATTGAGCAGTTTGTGAACAAACAAAGTGATCGGGTTTACTTTATTTACTTTAAGAGGTCAGCTGAAAATTTACACCTTCGATTGGCCACCAGAACTCAAGCGCCGCCGATGGTAATGGTTTGGGCCGCCGTAACGGCCGATGGTCGCTCCCCGCTCGTATTCATCGACCATGGGTTCAAAATAAATGCCGAATATTATCGGGAAAATGTCCTAAAGACAGTATTGAAGCCCTGAGTAGACAAACATTTCGGCCGCAGACCATGGACATTCCAACAGGACTCAGCAGCATCGCACTCAGCACGCGTCAACCAAGAATGGCTTAAAAAGGAGGTTCCTCGCTTCATTTCTACCGCACAATGGCCACCAAGATCTCCGGATCTCAATCCGTTGGACTTTTGCGCCTTGGCATTTTAGAGAGTAAGGTTCGCACTAAAAAATACCAAAGTGTCGATCATCTCAAGACGGCGCCTCGCCGGGAATGGGCCAAAATACCGCAGAGCGGTGGCCAATTAGAACAAATCTAAACTGTTTCTAAAATGTTATGTTATTTCCGACATTTTTATACCCTACACCACACTGTGGTACAGGGTATTATGACTTTGTGCATTTGTTTGTAACACCCAAAAGGAGAAGAGATAGACCCATTGTTTATTATACGGATCGACTTGTAATCACTTTCTGAGTCGATTTAGCTATGTCCGTCTGTCTGTCCGCCTGTCCGCCTGTCTGTCTGTCTGTAGACGTATTCTTGTAATCAAAGTACAGGTCGCAATTATGGTCCGATCTCAACGAAACTTTGCACATATCTTTTTTTAGGCCCAAGGACGATCCCTATTGAATTTGGTTAAAATTGGTTCAGATTTACATATAGCTCCCATATATATGTACCTCCGATTTGGCATATATACACTATATAAGCAACATTTTGTAACCGATTTGTAAAAAAATTGACAGAGAGTAGTCTCGTGATACACTTAGATACAATACAAAATTTGGGGGAAATCGGTTCAGATTTATATATAGCCCCCATATATATGTTGCACCCGATTTGACATGTAAGCGCTGTAGAAACTGTATTTTATATCCAATCAGTACGAAATTCGGCAGAAAGAGGTTTCTTATTACTTATTATTCTTATTCTTATATACTGCCAAATTCGGAGAAAATCGGTTCAGATTTAGATATAGCCCCCATATATATGTTACCCCCGATTTGAAATTCAATAGCTGTAGAAACTGTATTTTATATCCGATCACAGCGAAATTCGACAAAAAGAGGTTTCTTATTACACAAAGGAATACTGCCAAATTTGTAGAAAATCGGTTCAGATTTAGATATAGCCCTCATATATATGTTAGCACCGATTTGACATTCAAGCGCTGTAGAGACTGTATTTTATATCCGATCAGTACGAAATTCGACAGAAAGAGGTTTCTATTTTACATGAATGAGTATTCAGGGAAAATCTATTCAGATTTATATATAAGCTCCATATAAATGTTCCTCCTGATTTGGTTACAAAGCGCTATAGAAGTTGTACTTTACTTCCGATCATTACAAAATTCTCCAGAAAGATGTTTCTCAATTTAGGAACGAATATTGCTTAATTTAGCGATTATCGGTTCAGAATTAGATATATCCGCATATATATGTTCTTACCCATTTACCAATTATTCCAAATTATTATCGCAATAACCCTTATCGCATTTTTAGGGAGGTGTAGGGTATTATTATTATATTCCTTACTGGTTTGCTTTTGAACAATAAAATTAAAAAAAAAATAAAAAAAATATAGCGCTTTACTTTGTTGCATTACATATCAGCCACCCTGTATATGGGGAATCCCAAGACAAATCGACGGTTTCAAAAAAATTTGGGTTTTGATTTTTCCCATATTTTTTATATTTTTTTGTACACCTGAAGAAACGCTTTGTGAATTTTTTGAGATTCTCGTTCAGAAGTTATCTATATTTAAAAATCGTTAAGATATCACTCTGTGTATCGGGTTTTTAATCATAACTCATTAAGTTATGGTCCGATTTGAAAAATCTTTTTTTTGAAATGTTTGTATTTCTCGGTACTTTTCAGAAAAAATAGAAATATATTAAAAAATTGTTTGTACTCTCCGATTTTTGTGAATTTTTTATATTTTAAACTTCTATTAATTCTCTAACATATTAGCTGTGGATGGAAGTGGGCCTAAAATTATTTATATATTTTTTTAATTTTTTAAAATAATAAATACAATATATTAAAAAAGCAGTTGAATTTTCATAAAAGTGTATTATGGGCACTTATAAATACTTTAAATGCATAAATACCAATGCATAAAAATACTTTAAATTTTGTATAGTGTAATGCTTTTATAGTACCCAGAGTCCAGAGAAAAATGGGCATTATTGTCACGCTCCGTTTGGTACCTCCCACACAAATGGACCATTTTGTACCAAAAGTTAACAGCCTTTAACTTTTATGCCTGTATATAAGGGCGGATTGATTTGTATGGATGAAAAAAATTAAAAATCGTATAGCATAAACGTAATCTACATTAAATTCTAAGAAAATTCTCCGAAGAAACCATGGGTCTAAAATCAAAACCTAATCCGCGCCTCCCGGCTTGAACATTTTTTCCTCTTTCGCTAAAATTATTTTCTTTTTTTGAAATATATTATGTTTTATTATACCCTCACTTTAGTGATACGAGGGTATGTATCATTTGCTACGGGCCAAAAGTGTAACACATCGAAGGAGTGACATGTTTGCCGGATATCCGTTTTAGGTCGAATGAGCAATGTCCGTCCGTCTGTCTGTCTTTCTGCTAGCTGGTGCGCACGATAACTCTCGAAAGGAGTAACCGATTGACTTTAAATTTGGTTTGTGGTAATATTTTTTTCTATCTCCGGCTAAGTTCGAAGATGGGCCATATTGGTCCTCTGCTTCTAGTACCTCCCCCACAAAGTGTTAATATTAAGTGAATTATTGATTATTTAATAACTTCTATACTACTTATTTGAATCGTCAGAAATTCTACACATAATATTATTTTATTAGTCACTATCACCTCAAGAAAAATGGGCGAAGTTACCGCGCTCCTTTTAGTACCTTCCACACAAATGGACCATTTTGCTCCAAAATTTAACAGCTTATAACTTGAATACCTATGCACAAAAAGACTTGAACTGTGTAATGGCTTCGTAGTACCTACAATCCAGTGAAAAATGGGCGAAGTTGTCACGCCCCTTTTGGTACCTACCACACAAAATGGCCAAATCATACCAAAACTGAATAGATCATAACTTGAATATACCAGTGCATATAAACGCTTACAATTCGATACAGTGCAATATATTTGAAGTTTACTGTTTAACGAAAAATAGAAGTATTTGTTAATCCCCCTCTGGTATATCCTATACAAATTGACAGATTAATTCGTGTATTTTATATTACAGTACTCACAAAGTGTACCTCACTTGGTCGGTTTACCCGACTGAGACTTTCTTACTTGTTATATTACTATACTTGTTTATGCAATGTCTTGAGACTAATCAAAATATTCAATTATCAAAAAAGCAGTTAAACCCCAATTTGCATCTCCTCTGATTTGCGTTCTATATAAAAAATAGTTAGAACACGTTTCACGTTTTTATTTGCATTATAAAATTAGAATTGTTTATCGAAACAAAAGAAAGTTATTTTATAAATACTGAAAACAATTTTGAGTACAATATTTTTTTTTATTAAATTATGAAAGAAAATTTTTTTATCTATGTTCCTTATACAAATATTAAATATAAAACCAGTAAGGAAAGACAGAAAGTCGGGCGGGGCCGACTATATAATACCCTACACCTACCTACCAATACGATAATGGGCATTGCGATAAGAATTTGGCAGTGTTCATACATGTAATAAAAAAACTCTCTCTGTTAAATTTCGTACTGATCGGATATAAAACACGATTTCTACAGCGCTTAAATGTTAAATCGGGTGAAACATATATATGGGGGCTATATCTAAATATGAACGGATTTTCTCCGAATTTGGTAGTGTTCATTCACGTAATAATAAAACTCTCTCTGCCGAATTTCATAAAGATCGGATGTAAAATGTGGTTTCTACAGCGCTTACATGTCAGATCGGGTGAAACATATATATGGGGACTATATCCAAATCTGAACCCATTTTAACCAATTTCAATAGGGATCGTCCTTGGGCCAAAAAAGAGCACTATGCTAAATTTCATCACAATCGGACCATAAATACGACCTGCACTTTGATTACAAGAATACATGGACAGACGGACAGACAGACGGACAAACGACAGACAGACGGACATGGCTAAATCGACTCAGAAAGTGATTCCGAGTCGATCGGTATAATAAACAATGGGTCTATCTCTTCTCTTTTAGGTGTTACAAACAAATGCACAAACTCATAATACCCTGTACCACAGTGTGGTGTATAAAAGATATACAGTGCAAAAAAACTACCTTACTAAACAATTTTTAAATATGAACGGATTTTCTCCGAATTTGGTAGTGTTCATTCACGTAATAATAAAACTCTCTCTGCCGAATTTCATAAAGATCGGATGTAAAATGTGGTTTCTACAGCGCTTACATGTCAGATCGGGTGAAACATATATATGGGGACTATATCCAAATCTGAACCCATTTTAACCAATTTCAATAGGGATCGTCCTTGGGCCAAAAAAGAGCACTATGCTAAATTTCATCACAATCGGACCATAAATACGACCTGCACTTTGATTACAAGAATACATGGACAGACGGACAGACAGACGGACAGACCGACAAACGACAGACAGACGGACATGGCTAAATCGACTCATAATACCCTGTACCACAGTGTGGTGTATAAAAGATATACAGTGCAAAAAAACTACCTTACTAAACAATTTTATTCAGAAAATTCGATTTTTTTTTTGGAAAAAGCTTTTATTTCGAACATTTATTTTTTTGTGGCAAAATTTTTCAAGTCGAGAGGCGCGGATTATGATTTTATTTTAAATTTTACGTAGTTTACGTTTTTGCTATACGATTTAAAAGAAGAAAAAAAAAATCAACCCGCCCTACTGTATATATAAAAACTTGAAATTTTGTACTGTGTAATACTTTTATAGTACCTAGAGTCCAGAGAAAAGTGACCGTTGTTGGGACGCCCCTTTTGGTACCTCTCACACAAATGGACCATTTTGTACTAAAAGTAAACAGCTATTAACTTTAAAAGCAGTACATACTTTAAAGCTATTAAATGCAATTTAAATTGATAATAATTTAAATAAAACAAAAAAATAAATAAATTTACTATTATTTTTTTGAGACTCAACGTGGGGGGATTCATTAGTCGGTTTACCAGACTGAACTTTCTTACTTGTTTTTAATATTTTTCAAAATTTTTTCTGAAAGTACCGAAAATTACCAACGTTTCTGTGGGGGTACTAAAAAATATAAAAACTGGGAAATATCAAAACCGAAATTGTTTTGAAACCGTCGATTTGTCGTGGAATTCCCCATATATTACGTATGTACATATATACATATATATGTATACGTATATATACGAGTATATACTCGTACTTTATGGAGTACCTGATCTATATTTCGAGGTGTATGGTGGAGGGTATACGTGTCGGAATGCTGTTGAAATATCTGAAAATATTAATTGATGAATTATTTGACAATGTAAGGCATGCGCAAAGCAATACGAGAGTAGAATGATAATTTTGGGTTCGTAACAATTGCTTAATTTTTTGTGGTATTAGGAATGGACAGAATTTCATGTTTGTAATATTTCCAATTTCACTGATAGTTTCCTTGCGTTCGCTGTTCTTTTGTGACAGTGAGACAATGAGGTGGGGTAGAGAGTGTGGGTGAGAGAGAAATGGGATGTTGCACATGTTTTGATGCTAAATTTGTTGTAGAGTTGAGTGAGGCCGCTAATTATTGAATCAAATAAAACAACTGTCGTTTAAAATTTTCATTTTTTCCATTGTGTATTTTTTCGTTTGTTTTTTATGTCTTTTCAAAAAAATGTTATTCTTCAGTGTTCTTTCAAAATTTTGTTTAGTTTTGTATGTTTCGTATCAATTGTGTGTTGTTGTTGTTTTTCTTTTTAACCAATTAGCTTTTGTTTCTGTTTTTTTGCTTACAATAATAATTTTGTTGTTTTATGTTTGTTTTTTTTTTTTAATTTATTTATTTCAATAATTCATTTAACTAAAATTAAATTAATGAATTCTCATTTAATTCATTTCATTTGTTTTCTTTTGTTTAATTTGTCTAATACTAAAGTGTGAGTTTGTTTTTTTTTTTGTTTTGTTTTTTAGTTTAAGAACTTCTTGCAAACACATTCATTTATTTGTTTTTTAATATTTCATTTTGTTTTGTTTTCATTTCAATGTTGTTGTTGATTTTTATTTGTTGGTAATGTTTTTGTTGTTGTTGTTTTCTATTATTGTTAATTATATAATTACGGGTTTTTGTGTTTTGTTTTGTTTTCTTGCCTTTGCTTTCTTTTTGTTTTCATTATTTATTTTTAATCTGTTTTGGTTTTTCTTTGTTTTGTGTTATATTATATTTAATCATAAAAGTCACAACAGTACGCAGTTCTTTTTATTATTATTATTTATTATTATTAATTAATTATATTTAAATGTTCATACGAAGAGATAAGTGTGTGTGTGTATGATGTATGTATGTGTGTGTGTGTGTGTGAGGAGGAGTGATAGGGGTTGTTGTGTGGGCGAGAGTACAAATGTTCTTCCCACTCTCAATTTTGATACTGGACTAAGTGTAGGTGTCTGTATGTGTGTTTGTGAGTGTAAGTGTCGGTGTATTTCTCATTTAAAATTAATATTTACATACTTAGCTTACCTCTATTTCCGTTTCCGTTCTTTGTTTGTTTGTTTTGTATTTGTTTGTATTAGTATACCATTTCCTATACAAAGTACAGCTTATAAAGTAATTTTAGAATTTGGGTTTGGTATGTTTACTTTTTCTCTATAAATCTCCTGCGCATCCTACGATGCTTCCTTACTTCTTTCCGTCCTCCTTGGCTTCCTTCACTTCATTTCGGTCATCGGTCAAATATGTCCGTCCACTTTTGTGTGTGACGTGGCGTTTTGTGGTTCAGAATCCTAAAGTGGATCTGAATACAAAACTGTGTGTGTGTGTGTGTATGAGGGGCCTATGAACTGTAGTACAAATTTAGTTTGTTTGTATCTTCCCATTTGTAGTTTCTGTCCATCCGTCCCTTTGTCCGTCTGTCGACCTATTCAAATGGAAATCATTTATTTTAATTGGTTTTATGGTAATGCAAATGCATATTTGGTTGTTATTTTGGTTACGAGTGTCACATAACTATTTAGTCGGGATTATTGTTTGTTTGTTGTGAATAATTGTGTGTGTGTGTTTGAAATATTTGCAATTGCATTTCAGTTTATTCTGAAACAGTTCATATTGCCCTCCACTACAATTGCATTATTTGCGCAATTCACAATTCGGGGGTCTTCACCACTTCGAGTTTGCTTTGGTTGGGTACCTTTTGCTATATTTCTGAATTCTTTATTTGGATTGCCCATTCGGAATTGCGGTGTAAGCGTGTGTTTATGTGTGTGTGTGTGTGTGTATTACAAAATACATTCAGTGAACCTCATTTAAACATATTTACATTTGCTGGTGTGTTGGTATATATATATATTTTTATATATATGTGTGTGAGTACGTGTGTATATGTATACGTGGAGCGTGTTTGTTTTGGTGTATCGGTACTTGTGATAAATTCATTAAATTTGTTTCATTTGCTGGGGGAAATTCACGATTACAAATTAATTGAATTAACTAACTGTACGTTTAGCTTAGATATGTATTAACACAAGTGTCATTTTGTTGTTAGCTTAATGCTCAACTCTGCTCTATCCTGTTCTGTTCTGTTTGGTATTGTCTGTTATATCGTATTTCAATATTGGGTTTATGCAAAATTCCACATTTGTGTAAATAAGTTTATTATATTTACTTTTTTTATTTAACCGCATACTTCGTTACAGTTCTATTACGACAAATTCCAGTGGTAATGTTCAAAAGTGGAATGAAATAAAATGAATAAATATATTGGTTGAATAAAAATATGTGTAAAGCATACATATGTATGTACATATGTATACATACATTAGATGCATTATTTCAAATCAAAACAAATTTTGTTTCTATTCGTATTTTTCTGTCCAAAATAAAATTAAAATATAAAATGTTTTGTAAATTAAATTATAAATTCCCAGGTCCATTCATTCAATAAATTTCTGTGGATAAGCATTCTAAAAATTTTGGATTCATCACCAATGGAAATTCGTAAAAAATTAAATAAACAAAGTTGTATGTCAAAATGTTATAACTATTTTCTTGTTTGGGAGGATGAACTACATCAGAAAATTTGTTGTTGTGGGACATAGTGTTTTTAATTTAAGTCTATAAAACAAAGTCGTAAAGGCCATTCAAATTTAAAATGTATTTCATAATATTTTCAAGTTGTCCTCTTTTCCGTTTACCCTCAAATATGTTTTATATTGTTGCTGGACATGGATTACAAATCATAAAAGGAATATAATTAGTAAAAAGTTATTCAATAATAAAACCGGCTGAAATCTAATTACAAACTAATTATTTCAGTAATTCGAGTTATATATATTTATATTCCTAAATGTGATTCTCTGATAAATATTTTTTTAAATAAATGTTTTTATAAAAAATGTCCAAATGTTATTTTAGGAAACAGTTCAGTTGTTCTTAAACCTCAGTGATTTTATTATTTAATTAAAATTGTTTTAATGTAATTCTAAGTAAAGACCGTATAGAAAAACTGTCTTGAAAAGTTTTGAATGTTTTTTGAAAATATTTAAGAAGTATCGTTTGAATGCATTGCAATTACTTTGATCAGATTTATCACAATTTTGTTTGCGGTAAATATTGGTTTTTAAAAAAGTTATATGAGGAATATTGTTGTGGGATTTGAACCCGGGCTCTTCATTTGTTTTACTTTTTTCCCAGAAAACAATTTCTACCAAGATTTGATGATATTTTTTTAATTAAATCGATATTTTTGTTTTGAATTGTGGTTCTCTGGTAATTACGCTTAAGTCAGAAATATCCGATTTCGTGATTTTTGCAGAGATGTATTCTGCAGAACTTTATCTTTCGACACATATATGAATTGCTTAAATACGAAATCGATTAACTTCACTTAACTCAAAGCACTTAATAGATGTACAAATGTTGTGCTATTTATAATTAGTTTTTTTATTTGTCAACTATTTTTTATGGAGTTAAACGATTTGGCATTTGAGCCATTCATATGACACTTACGAATGTCCAATTGTTGGTGACTATTTCCAACACTCAACTCTGCACATTTAGTATCAAATGTACTGCGAGAGAAAAAGTTGTTTGACTCTCCTGAACATTTACATTTTTTGAGATGTTTTGTTATTCCAGAAAACCATAGATATACGGGTTCAAAGTGTTCAAACGCAGTTGAGTAGCCTAAATATGCTAATATGTATATCTTATGAAGACACTTGTCAGAGCCAGTTTGAGATTTAGAGCATTGGGAGGTGATGTTAGGTTGCAAGAAGACTCCATCTTGATATACTGTTTAGAAAGATGTCAAGAAACTCACAAAGTAAGAGTATATGGGAAAAAGTAAGTTTGTTTTAACTTTGGGGTTGAAGAAAAGAGACTCTTATTTTTAAATTGTCATAATTCAAATTTTGCACATACATCTTAAGGGGCGCGGTTTTGAATCAAGTTTTTTAAAAAAATCCTGACAGTTTATTATTTGACCTAAGTCATCAAATGTTGTATTTAATTGAAGTTGTTACTGTTGACAGTAGTTTCAGACAGTATCCGCGATAAGGGAAAAAGAAGGAAAAACGTGTGTGTTATATCTCAATAAGTGTAATAAATATGATGTATGTATCGGATTGTAAATTTCGAAAAATATTGCAAAATTCCCTCACATTCTTTAAATATATACTACAAATATAGTGGTGGTATTCCATGTAGATTTCGAAAAATACAGATTTTGGGCAATTACTTGCTTATCGATTATAAAAAAAATAAATTAATTCAAATTAAAAAAAAAACGTATGCAGACTACAAAAAAAAGCAGAAAAAATTATTTCAAATTTATTCAAAATTGGGTTGTGAGCTATGCATGATTTTAGAACAAAATCGCTACTAATTTTATTTTTTGATAGTCACATTTAATGACGTCAGCAACCTGAAAGATCAGTGACAATTTTTTAGATGACTTATTACACAATCTCATTAAATAAATAAATGTGAAAGTATCTTCGAGAATATGACAATTTAAAATGGCTCTAGATTGGAGAATGGTCAAAATATGTTCATGCCCTCCGATTTAGTGATAGTCGACTTAAAGCTTTATCAATTGATGTAAATTTTATTCAATTTCGTTCAGCGTCTTGGATGTGCTTTTGAGTAGAAATTAGTGTTTGGAAATGCACAAAATGCATATAAAATGCACAAACTGGACCCATCAAAAATTCAAAAAATAACAACAAAAAAAATTTTCACAGAATATCGGCATCTTTTAAAAAGGTTTGCTGTAGATATTTTAAAATTTCGCGTGAGGGTGTATTTATCCCTCAAGTCCGATCATTAAATATTGTCTTTGAAAGAACGCTGCATATATAATATTTTATTCATAATTTGGCAATGATTACAAAATTCTTAGTTTGCCTCATGCTGGTTTTCCATGTTTTTTAATTGTGTTTTGGTCAGTTCTTATTTTAGAACAGTGTTTAACTTCTGAAAGTGATAGATATGATAAGTATGCGTTTATTTTATAAGGATATATTAATTTCGACTTCTAACTCCTAACGGCTGCGGAAATATTAAAGAGCAAACCCCCGCTTCAGTAGGTTTAAAACAAATTTACTTTTGCTCATATAGATACTTTGCGAGAGAGAAAGAATGGTGGAAACATTTCACTTAGTTCTGTTGGATGGAATTTGTCAATTTGTGTGGCGGTACCAGAAGTGGCTGGACAAATGGAAATGAAGGTATTAAAGTTATGTGCTCTTCAGCCCTTATATGATTTGACCATTGTGTACCAAGTGTAGGGAAGTACCAATTGGGACGTGGCAATAATGTAAAATTTGCATTTTAGAAAATGACTCTGCACAAAATTACAAGTATTTGTATTAACTGGTATTAAAGCTATATGTTAACTTTTTCTACATAATGGTAGATTTTTATCGAGGTGATAGTTACCGATAAACTATTGCTATGCGTGAAATTACAGAAATGCATATAAGTAGAATATAATTTTTTGAGAGAATCAATATGTCTCTACATTTTAACCCTTTGTGGGTGAGGTACTAGAATGAGAGGACCAATATGGCCCATATTCGATCTTAGCCTGAGATAAAAAATATATGAAACATTAGGGTACAATCTCAAAATACCCCAAAATATTTGATTAATTCCTAAAACTGCGATTTGTCAGTTTTTTTCTATATCTGGCACAACAAATCCTTTGGTATTTGAAATTATTTTTTAAAAGATAAAAATTATAAATTATAATTGTGTGAGACGGGGCTTTGCGATCGGAGAAGATGTTGAAAATTTTTAAATTTACATAAACAATTTTGTGATTAAATTGATCAAATTTAAAATACATTTTAAGAAATTTTTATAGCACTAACAAAAACATAAGTACCTCAAAGGGACAAACATATTTTTTTTGCAAATATACAATATAGATAATGTTGCTGTTTAATCAGAAAAGCAGACGCGGAAAGAGTCGGTATATGTGTAGCTCCGATATTAACAAATAATATGAACACTGTACTGTATCAGAGAATATTTTTTTTGCTTTCGACATGGAATCACTTTCTGAGTCGATTTAACCACTTCCGTCCGTCCGTGGGTCTGTAGATTTCTCCTTGTAATCCACTTGCAATCACTTACTGAGTCGATTAACCCAGGTATCCCAGAAAACCACAGATATATGTTTCATCCGATTTGGTATCTAAGCGTCATTGCAGCTATATTTTATACTCGATCAATATGAAACTTGCCAAAGATAGTCTCTTCAACCATTAATAAAGTCCAATACATTTAACGGCAATTTGTTCAGATTTAGATATTGACCCCATATATATGTTCATTCCGATATTGTATCAAAGTGCTATAGATGCTGTATTTTACACCCGATCAAGGAATAACTTGGTAGTGGAAAGTCTCTTCAGCCAATCGGTTCAGATTTAGATATAGCTCCCGTAATATATAATTATTAACATATACATATATGTTTCTTCCGATTTGACATCTAAGACATATATAGAAGAAGTATATTACACCCGAACAAGGTGCAAATTGGCAGAGAGAAGTATTAATAAATACTACCACATTTAGTGGAAATCGGTTCAGATATAGATTTTGCTCCCATATATATGATCCTTCCGACTTGACATCAATACGCTATACAAACGTGCCCTGCTCGTGGAACTTAAAGATCAAGGGAAGGAACTGATAGCAGCCTTAACCAGGTCGAGGAGGGAATCAATACACAACTACAGGTAGTTAGATCTATTTGGCTAGTCATTGTTGTGACACATACCAAAGGGCTGTTTTTCCAACGGAAATTACTCTCATATCGATTATTTAGGGTGTAGGTTCTTCGAAGACCTCAACGACCTAAAAGACGCTTTACTTAAACCCCTCATCAAATTCATCAAGAAATTTACCCTGTGCTACTGAACTCTCTCTCACTTCGTTTATCTTCTCTCATACAATCTTAATTTTCTCTCCGACTAATCATTTCTCCTTCACTTCTATTTAACTCGTCAGTTATATATCTCAACACAACCTAAACTATTATGGAAGTTTTAAGACTTGATATTTCGAATTATGTTTATATGAGATCGAGAGTTTATTGAAGTCGGTTTACGAGTACTGTTGTTATTATTTAAGTGAATTTATGGGTCAAATTGTTGACGTACATATTTTTGGCCCATTTTCATTTCCAACTAATGGGAAACTTCTAAAGGAATTTTGGACAACATATATTCGCTAATCTGTTATATCGGGAATTCAGATGTTGAAAGCAATTGATCAATATTAAGCCTTTGAAAACTAAATAATTGCCTATCTTTGCAATAGCGATAGTCAATTAATTTATTTAAAATTTCCAAATTTTTGCAGGAATATATAGCACTGACATGTAGTCACTGAACTGTCGATGTGTGGACAGATAGATGAGTAAATGCATGAATGGTCTTTGCGGATTTCTCACACTCACACCAATACTCATTCACATACGAAAGTGATGACCATTTTATCTTTCGTGTTTGTTTGTTTTTTTTTTTTTTGTGATCGTATTAGTGTGTTGTTCTTAAATCAAAGTGATGTTGTCGCTTTACGAGTCGTAATAAGTACGAGTATGTGTCGGTCGTTTCAAGCCGTCATGTTGTGCTTTGTGTTGAGTGTCGTGTCCTGTGTAGTGTTTTTTTATTGAGTTTGAAAATACAAGTAGGGAAGTGTGTACATAATGTGTGTGTGTGTATTAACTACTCTTCTTCTCTGTCGCTCTCGCTCTCAGTAAATGTACGAATATTTTTCATAGTAAATTCATTTGTTGTGTTTCTTTCTTGTTTTTTATCTCCCTCTCATACATAGACTATTCTGAGTGTTTGTTAATTTTTGTTTTTTTTTTGTTTGTTTATATTTCCTCTGATTCATGTCCATTTTTGTTGTTGTTCTTGTTGTTGTAGTTATTTATTTTGCCAGTTGGCTTTATTGTTGTTGTTGTTTTTATTATTATTACAATTAACTGATTAATATTAACAATGATTTTCAATGAGTGACTATGCATTGGTTGTATATGTGTGGGTGGGCGGGTGAGTGAGTGAATGAGTGACTGTGTGTGTGTGTGTGTGTATGATACAATTAACTTTATTTTATTCTTTACTATGTCTGTTGTTTTTGTAGCTGTTACAGTTTATTGAGTTTTGTGGTTGATTTTGTTGTTGTTGCTGTTGTTGTAAATGTCGATGTTGTTGCTGTTTATTGTTGCATTATTAAATTATTTCATTTTAATTATCAATGCGTTTGCTAGAGTACTTTATGTCCTTTACAGTTTTTAACGTTAATGTTGTTAAATGTTTTTCTTTTATTACTTTGCTGTTTTGTTCAACACATTTATGTCCTGTGATTCATGTCAATGACTTCATCAGTTTGCGGTAGTGAGTGTGTGTGTGTGTTGGTATGTATTGATGCCTCTGTGTGTGAGTGTCAGTGTGAATTATTGATGAATTATGTGTGCGGTTTTTTATTCGTTTTGTTTTGTTTTGTTTTGTTTTCATAGAAATTGACATATTCAATATTGTTTGTTTTTGTTTTACTTTTTGTTTTCCCTTTCGCTCGCTTTACTTATTTCTTGTGGTTTTGCTTGTTGTTGTTGTTTTAACTTATCTACATTTACGTTTTATTTTTTTTTTAAATTAATTTCTATTAAATGTACTAACAGAACTCTTGAAATTCGAGTCTTTTGTTTGTTGTTGCTGTGTTTTTTTAATTATTAATTTTTTTAAATTTACGTTTTGTTTTGTATAAAATTGTTGGTTTTTTTTTGGTTTTTGTTTTATTTTTCATTTCTTTATTTATTTAAGTTCTTCTCTAAGTGCTTTAATTTAACTAACTGTATGTATGTAGTACCTGTTTTATTATTGTTGACTTAAAAAGTTCACTTAATATAATTCATTTGTTCTTCATGCTTCTTTTGTTGTTTTCGGTTTTTGGTTTTTGTTTGTTTGGTTGTTTTTCTTGGTTTATTTAAATTTAGTATCTCACACCGTACATGCGTAGGCATGAATGAATGCATACATTTGCATATATACACTATGATCGGGGAAGGGAGGTGGTTGGCGGGAAGTGGGAGGGGATTGCTTTCGGACTTTGGAAAAGGTCTTCCATTGAAGACCTTTTATGTGGGGGGGGGGATAATTATGTGGGTCGGTCTCTTACATTTGACTTGGCCATCCATATAATGGAGGTCCACTGTGTGTAATTTGCATATTTCATTATAACATATTTACAGTCTTTATTTAAAAGTAACGTTTACATGTATTTCTGTCTGTTTGTTGAATTGTGTTCTGTTTCTTCCTTTTCTTTTTTTTTACTTTTTTGTATTAATTATTAGTATTTTATTCAATTGTAATTACAACTGTCTATCTATGGTCAAATAGTGGGAGAGGGTAGGGTTAGGGGCTGGGGCTGGAGTCTTTGGAGGGGTAGTGGTGGGATATTTAAAGTAATACTGTATATACATATTTACAGTAAGTAAATCAGAATATTTTACACTATGTCACTGAAAATTGTGTAAATAATACAGCGCTGCTCTGAATAATTGTGCAAAATTCAACATTTCTGCATAAAAACTATATATGTAAATTAAATAAAAGTCAAAATTTGTATATAATTTGTATCTATTAAAAACCACTCAAAAATTAATGTAATACAGTTAGAATCGACTTGGTGCTTTTTACATGGAAAGCTTTGTTAAAAAATACTTAATATGTATAATTATTTATAAGTTTTAATTAAGATTTGAAACAATTTTTTGAAAATAACACAGGTTTCCATGGGTCTATGAAATTGTTTAATTAGAATTAAAATTTCGATTTGTGATTTCCTTAAAACAATATAATTTTTCTTACAAATCTAACAAAATCAGACGAATCTTATATTTTCAAATTTTCTCAGTTAAAAATTATGGTAAAAGGCCTAAGCTATAAAGAATCGAAGATTTAGCCTGTTTGTCCAAATTTTTTTCTGGAAATTAGCCAGAAAAAACACTTTTCCCTTTGCAGCAGATTAGATCGGGATAGTTATAATATAATTTGCTTACACAGATTCTGAATAAGCTCTGCTCTTTAAAGGGAATGTCCCGTTTTACGGCAGATCTCCATTACTCATGATATTTGATCTTAACAGAGGCGCATCTTATTCAGTAATAACACTCGTACACGTATGTGGTTAATGGAATAAAGAAGATTTATCCAGGCTGACCGATTAATGCACTGATTCGGGAATTTTATGAATTTTTCATCACTGACTTACTCTTTCGCATCTAAGTCGTACAGAGTTTCAGCAATGCTGACTTTGTTGCATACACAGGAGCTCCCAAAGAGGTTATACTGCTTCTAAAGACAAGCAAAAAAATCAGTCGTTTTAACTGACCAAGGTACACCCTCATTTTGTGAATAAAGTAATATGGTAAACAGGCTGGGAGATGCCAGAAAGTTTAAGTTCATTAACTATTTTTCGAAATTGTTTATGTTAGATTTTGAATGGAGGACCTCTTAAAAATATTGTGTACAAATTTGAGACGAATCGGAGTAAAACTAGCGAAGGTACAGCATTCTCAGCAACCGCGCTTTCAGTACATCAGAAAAACTTTAAAGTGTTTTTCACACAATCCACGTTTTCAAAGTCCGTGTCCATCATAACATCAAAACTACTACACAGATCGTTTTGAAATTTGTATAACTGTTTCTGTACATAATTTTCGAGGTAACGCTGGAGAGATATTTTTAAATTTGTTTATATTTTAAAAAATTAAAAAAATTAGCTGATTTTATTTCCAAAAATCACGTTTAAAAAACCCTCCCAGCGTCACCTGAGGCAAACGATTACCTAACGAAATAATTTTGACATTTTGATTTTATGTAATCCATCTCCGTGTTATGATGGACTCCGCAATTTATCTTTTTCCCGAGACGATTCCGAATAATTGCTGGTGTTGCCATATTTTTCAATATTTCTTCATGAAATTTTTACACAATATACTTCGAAAGTAATACTAAAGGGTCTTCCAATAAGAGTGATATGATTTCTTTGAAAAAGAAACAAACTTATTGTTAAATAAATGCAAAAGTTTAAGTTCTAAATAAAACGTTATTCAAATGGCCTCCACAACTTCTTCTGCAGGAACGAATTCGATGAACACAATTTTCGAGCACTTTTTCCACTAAATCAAGTCATGAATGACACGTGCAATATTGACTTGTAAAGCTTGAAGAGAGTCCGGTTTATTTTGAAATACCAATGACTTCAAATAACCCCACAAGAAATAGTCGAATGGTTCAAAATCACAATTTCTTGAAATAATCGAATCTCCAAACTTTTCTCGCAAAAATTCAATAGTTTCGGTCAATGGCAAAAAGATAGCTCTTAATGAGAGCTAAAATATTGCTCATGGGTGTCAAGGTCGTAGGTCGACTGGAAAGTGTTTTTTTTGGACTTAGAAATGGACTTAGCGCACGAAAAGTTTCAATTGGAGAACGACTATTTTGATAATAAAACGAATAATTTGTAAACGTTGTTCTTGCGTATATCTCTCTATGATGAAATTGTAAACACTACTAAATGCAATGAAAAACAAATGACAGATCATAACATATTACAAATGGTCGAAACGTCACTTCAAAATCATATCATCGCTATTGGAAAACCCTTTGTAATATACCGTTGGTTTTAAGCAAAAGATTTTAACTGTGTAGTCACAAAAAAATCGCAAGAATGTGCCGTTTTTTTGTACAAATTAACGTTACCCTCTTAACGTTATGAATCATTCAATTTTGGTATGATTTGGCGATTTGGTGCATTACACTGAACAACATGTCAAGTACTTACATGCACTGGTATTAAAGTTCACTTTATTAGAGAATCAATAAATGCACTAAATGTTAACCATTTGTGAGGGATCTACTAGAAGGAGTGAACCAATATGGCCCATCTTCAAACATAGCTTGAGATAGAAAAAAATATTATCACATACCAAATTTGAAATCAATCCGATACTTTTCTCGAGAGTTATGGTGCGATCCAACCAGCAGACAGAAGGACAGGCAAATATTGCTCAAATTACTTAAAATATCCTAAAACAGATTTCCGTCGAACATACATAAAGTCTTAAGTCACTCCTTCGATGTGTTACACTTTTGGTCCGTGTCAAATGATGTACGAGTATACTCTCATCCACTGAAGTGGGGGTATAAGAAGATGCGGTTTGCTGGTTATTCCGCTAAATTAGATCTCTTTTTTGGAATATCAACGATAGATTAGATCGCTATGTGATTTTATAGAGACTTATTTTCCTCAATGTGAAAATTCATTTTTTCATTTCAGATTCAGCAAACTAACGTTCACATTTGTAATGAAACGAATACTATATAATACTGATAATTTGTGCTGAGGCATGGATATACTACTTCGATCCATATTCCCGGGATGGATCGTTACTGATCGTTGAGCTGAATAAAAATATTGGATCCAAGGCTCGTGACTCATAGAAACACCGTCGAAAGGTCTGTTTGGTGCTATATCTCACCGAATGGTACTTTGGGATGTTTGTACAGTTTATAAAGTTCTACATTTTTCACGGGTAAATTAGGGAATAAATTGATTATTAAACTCTAATATTAAATAAAACTTGTCGGCAACTACGTTAGATAAAGCTTTCGGATGAAGTAAGTCAAGTAAATAAATATATTTGACTTCAGTTCAATGACAAGTAGTGAGTACTAGCTGGAGTTAATTGAAAATGAATTTTTGGGACTTGTTTGCTTTCCTTTTAAGAAAAATTAATTTTAAAATTTTGTATTGCCACAAATGACAATTGAAGTCGTTTCTGTAAAATTGTTCGTAATTTCGAATGAAATGTCAAATGTACTTATGTTGTTTTTAAGAAATAATTTATGCTTTGGCTGACTTAGGTTTCGTAAAATCTATTTAAATGAAGGAATATTTCCCGGTTTCAACCAAATGTTGTAACATTGGATAAAACTCGAGTGTTGAAGATTTTTCTATTAATATTAAATACAATGACATTAATTTGGCGCCACAGATAATAAAACATTACAATTATTACACCTCATACTTAAGTTAAAAAATATTTATTTCATACTAATTAAATTATCTTAAATTTGTTTTATTGTCTTTGATGCCAAATCAATCAAACCAGCACAGTGTTTTCCAGTGTTTGAACAAATTTCTATGCATTAGATATTATAAACCATTAGTAGAAATGCAAACATTTGAAAATTTTGTTAGTAAACGTACATATTTGTTAAGCAATTTAATGATAAAATTCATAAGGGTCCTTAAAAAAGAAAATGCCTAACTGTTTCTAACGCAAAAAATCGGAAAATTGTATGTTGAATACTTGTACTCGTATGTACCTTAAAAATCACATATATATATATCAATGCTTATTAGTTTATTGGTAACAACATATTTAAAAACGACATAAATAAAATAACAATCATAGAAAAATAAAATTTTGGCATAATTTCCATATTTTTCTTTTTTTTTTCCTAACAACTTTTGTGAAGATTTAAGGATTAATTTTTGAATTATTATTGAGAATATATTGTAAGAATATATTTAAAATATTTCACAAACGATTTCGTAGTAAGAAACTGTCTAAATAGTTTTCCAACTAATGGTCTATTCACAATGTACACAATATGTATGGGAAATTCCACGACAAATCAACCAGTTCAAGAAAAAATCCGTTTTTATATTTCACATGTTTTATATGTGTACTAAAACATGTGGAACGCCTTTTTCCGATAAATGAAACCCCGTTGGATTGCCATAAAAGTGTGTGGTCGAATACATCACCCAAAAATCCATCGATTTATGCTACTGTTGATATATTGTTATTTTTGTAGGGAGATTATCACGGGTAGGGGGATCAGCGAGGGTGGCGGATGCTTTGGAAGAAATACTTCCTGAAGTGTCTCCTTTATTTTGTTCTTTGACGTGCAACAACTCTTCCGAAGCCTTCAGGCCACAAGATAAGAGGTTCGCAGCAATTTTTTTTTAAATTTTAAAAAAATTAAAAAAAAATATAATAAATGAAATTTAAATTTCAAAAATTAAAAATTTGAAATATTTTTTGAAAGTTACGGAAAAATACAAAAAGATTTTTCAAATCGGATCAGATCTGAAGAAGATATGACCAAAACCCCGATACACAAAGTGATATTTTAAAGATCTTTTTTTAAATATCCATAACATAACAAGATATGACCAAAACCCCGATACACAAAGTGATATTTTAAAGATCTTTTTTTAAATATCCATAACATCTGAACGAGTTATCGACAAAATCTCAACAAATTTCACGAAGTGTTTGTTCATGTCTACTAAAAAATATAAAAAAATGGGAAAAATCGACAGTTTTTTAACTGGTCAATTTGTCGTGGAACTCCCCATATACATATAGTTTAATTTTTGGGAGGTGAAAATCAATTTTATTTTGTGACTCTTTCTTAAGAACTCAGATTCTTATGCAACAGAATGGAACTGCGCCGTTAAAGGATGTATGCCATAAGCACACATGTTAGTAGGTGTGTGAGGTGTGCATTTTGCCTATGAGTGTGTGTATGTGTCGGTGAGCTGGTCAGGGTTTGTTTGTCTGACTAGCCTAAAGTAATTTTGTTGCATTGTTGTCATCAAAAGAGCGCGAACATACTCTCCTACAGAAGAGCGAACATAGTACATACATACGTCAGGGCGGGCTAGGTTATATGCTCACAAAATACGGGGTGCTGCATTATTGGCAGTAATTTGACTTCAAGCACAATATAAGACTAGAATATTTACACATTGCTCTAAAGTACATATACTATTAAATATTTTGCTTTTAATTTATATACGAAATGTGCTAATCTTTATGTTTTACTGTCTTTGGCACCAAATCAATGCCATGGTGTGAAATATTAGACACTTTTTTAAGCGCATTGCGAAAAACAACATCCAATTTGTTCACCCCTAAAAGAATGTTCATATTTCTGCGCTATGAATTTTTCCAAAATATTTCGATTACAGCTTTTACCGTCAATGATGTACAACATTTTTACATTAACTCTAAAGATCGTTCTTTGTCACGGATGCCATTCATACGAAACCATAACGTAACTTCAGTGTAACCATTATGTCATACGCTTGAGTATTTACCTAAACCTTAAACAACTCATACATTTCCAACAAATGTATTAAAATCTTATTTCAATTTTGTATTCATTTCTCTTGTTTTATAATTTTATTCCTTATTGAATTATAAAAAAATTTTATTGGATGTTTGTAAACGCACGTAAACGTACCGTTACGGGTACGTTTGCCAGCCTTAAGTGTGAACCATAAGACAGACCCTTACTTTACTTTGAATTAGTACCATATTTATACCCTATACCACACTGTGGTACAGAGTATTATAAGTTTGTTTCATGACAGATGTTTGTAACGCGTAGTAATACAGCAGCTAGACCCTCAATAAAGTATACAGATCGACTCAGATTCACTAACTGAGTCGATTTAACCATGTCTGTCCGTCCGACTTCCCATCTTATGTTGTTCGTTGAGTTCAGGTGGCAATTTCACACCGATCGTGCTGAAATTTTGCAGCTATGAGTCTTGCGCACCTGGAAAGAACCCTATTGAAATTGTATGAAATCGGTTTAAATAGATATATATATATATATATATAGCTCCCATATATATGTTTCATCCGATTTTGCCCTTTAACCCTATAGAAGCTGCAGTTTACATCCAATTGTTTTGAAATTTACATTGGTAGAGTTTTTTGATCTGTGCAGAATACCGTCCGATTTGGCCCTATAGGACTAAAATAGAAGCTTTAGTTTACATAAAATTGTTCTGAAGAGTTTTTTGATCCATGTACCAACATAGCTCAATTTGAAGGAAATCAGTTCCGATTTAGATATAGCTTCTACATATATGTTTCGACCGATTTGGCCCTTTAGACCTGTACGATAGGTACAGAAGCTGTATTTTGCATCCAATTGTTTGGAAATTTGGCATGGTAGAGTTTCTTGATCCATGGACCAGCAAAGCCGAATTTAAAAAAAATGGTTCAGAATTCGTTATAGCTCCCATATATATGTATCGTCCGATTTGGCTACAGAAGCAGAGACGTACCAAAGGTAAATTGTGCGGACAAATTTCCAATCATAATAGAGTCCTGTAGGGTATCATATAGTCGGCACCGCCCGACTTTAGCCTTTGTATACGAAACGTTAAAGGGCAGTATTTGTTCAAATATTTTTAAGACATTCGTATATGTGAACTACCGATAAAAAAATCAGCTTATTTTGCAAAGACGAGTGATTTTCAATCTGGCAATACTTTTTTCGAAGTTGGTCTTTTTGACAGCTGTCACTTGATTTATGCTCACTTTGGTTTGCATTTTCATAATGAATAGACTTACTCCGGAACAACGTTTGCAAATCGTGCAAATTTATTACCAAAATAATGGTAAACGCGAAACATCGCGCGAACCGAATCAGCGATGAAGCTCACTTTTGGATGTCGCATTTGGAGTAAAGATAATCCACAAGCCATCGTCCACAAAAAGTCACTGTTTGGTGTGCTCTTGGGCAGAGGGAATCATTGGTCCATGTTTCTTCAAAAATGAAGCCGGCCGTAATGTTACAGTCAATGAGGAACGCAATAGAGCCATTTATTAATGACTTTTTCGCGCTGAATTGGTGGATGTTGATGTGGACGACCTTTGGTTCCAAAAAGACGGCGCTACATGCCATACAGCCAATGAAATAATCAATTTATTGAAGGAAATTTTTGGGGAGCGCATTATCTCGCCTCGTGGGCCTGTGGCGTGGCTTTCAAGATCGTGCTATTTAACACCGCTGTACTATTTTTTATTGGGTTATGTGAAGTTGCTTGTCTACGCAGATAAGTCCGACACGATTGACGCCTTGGAAAAGAATATTTGGCGCGTTATTGCTGGCATACAGCCCCAAATGCTGCAAAAAGTGGTCGAAAATCGGGCCTCTCGGCTGGAATTTATTGGTATACACATTTCAGGGTACGAAAGTTAACATCCCAGTTCATCATGTGTAGCGGTTTTCACAACCGAAACAAGAAATAACCCAATACATAAATCTGGTGGTTGGTTTTTGGATGATTTCTTGTTTTGATTGTGAAAACCGCTGCACATGCTGAACAGAGTTCTACTTATTTCGTTCGAGATTACAAAAATTATTATATTTATATTATATTACTTTATAATTCGTAAATTACTTACGTTAGGTCAGGTGAACGAATAAACAAATATCGGAGAATCCAAATTGTTGACGAAAGTGAGTGATCGGATTTCTTTCGCTTTTGTTTTCGTTCGACATCGTGCAACAGGCTGTACATTCTCAATATAAATGTGAACTATAACCATGAATTGTCTGGCAACAAGGTCGAAAAATGTTGTCCTGCCAAAATTGCACCCCTAGGTCTAATATAGATTATTTGGTTAATTTGGTGGTTATATCTTATTATTTCAACTGCTTGAAGTGGCGTCGCCACCTCTTTAAAATTTTACAGTAAAGTTTTGTAAAACTGAACCTGTTATTTTGAGAAAAGAATACATTATGAGTTTAAGTAGAAACCCCGAAGCTCTGTGATGTTAGAATACAATGACGAACTATTATGGGAACATTAATATAACCAAAGAGACTTCGATTTGAAGTCCAGAAAATTATCAATTTATTTTTACGCACCGCACAGCCCTTTAACGCATATAGAAATGTGTATGATTTGTTCTTGTTTCGGTTGCCTCAAATGAAAAAAGGTGAACGGGAGGGTGGCAATGGTGGAGTGGGTGTGATTTGTGTCTATGTTGGAATGGCTTTATGCGTCTTCGATTTCTCTCTATTTACGGGTCGTCAATGGGGTGGGGGAACTTTGGGCATGGTTTTGTTGTTGGCCATTATCAATCAATTCGTTAAATTTGTTCTAAATGTCTTTTCGTTTTTTCTTTATTTTTTTTGGTTTTGTTAAATTTATTTTTTTAAAACTAAAATATGAATATCGACTACTTTGTATAAAATCACAATATTTTTCTTTTGTTTTTCTTCTTCATGTTTTTTGTTTGTTCTTTTGTTTTTAGATAACTAATCGAGTTTTTTTCTTTTTGGTTTGTTTGTTTGTTTGTGTTTTAGAATATAAATGTTGTGGATCCGATATTGAGTTTATAGTTGAATGCATGAATGTAGTAGAGTTAGGAATGTTTGTAGTATGTGTAGGTATGCATGAGTGTCGGTTTGTAGGTATGTACATAATCGATCCGAGAGTAGCAAGCATCGCTGTTGATGGCGGGGAGTGTGGAGGGTTAGGGGGGCCATACAAAGAGGATTGTATGAAATTCGTTCGTTCGTTCGGTTACTATTTAGAGGGATAACGGTGATGGTGACGCTGACGCTGACCGTCACTAGGGATGGCTTCTTCTTCAGTGATTCAGTGCAGCGCCTGCAGTTTGTGGGCATAGCAATGAGGAGAGTGTTGCTGCTGTTGCTGCGGTTGCTGCTCTTCTTCTTGAAGATGAGCTTGAGCATGGGCGTGGCCATGGGCGTGAGGGTTGAGCTGGTGGTGGCTGTGGTTGGAGTTGGAGTTTATATTGTTAGTGTTGCTGTTGGCGTTGGTGTTATACTATCAGTGCTTATATTCGGGATAACGACCATTCTCCATGATTTGACCGGTTTGACTGTTGTTGCTGCTGCTGGTGGTGGTGGTGGTGTTGTCGCCGGGAATTTGCTGTGGCAGCAGCTGCTGCTGCTGCTGATGTGGATGAGGATGAGAGGGGTGCTGATGCTGCTGTTGGTGTAGCTGATGCAATTGCAGCTGCTGTTGAGTTGTATCGCCCTGCAGCGTGTAGCGGCGGTTGAGTGGCTGGATAACACTTCCACTGCTTTCCGTCTCCGTGGAGGGAGGTGAGGGGTAGTAGTCCCTCTGACTTACAACGATGCCATTTGGCACGGCCGCCATATTCGCTGCCATATGGACATTGATTGCTGCTGCTGCCGCCGACGATGAGGTTGTATTGGCCGCTCCCACCGAGGATGGATGATCGCCGTGGTGCTGGTGCTGATGCTGGTGGTGGTGGATAACGGTATTCGCTGATGCCGCCCCCGAGGTGTGTCCGCCGCCGTTGGATTGTTGGGAATCCGCTGTTGTACCGGCTAGCGGCTGCTCCATTACCACGACGGATACCACATCCTCACTCGCCCATCGGGCTAACTGTTGTTGAGCTTGAATAAAGTCATCACTAGAAAATAATAATCATAACAGGAACAACGGTACACGGAGTAACGAAAACACAAATAAACAAATATATATGTTTTTTTTTTCGAAACACACACATCGCACACACAACGGAAGAAAAACAGAACAGAACAGAATCGAACAGAACCGGAACGTAATGTAACGTAAAGTAAACGTAACACAAATCGTAATAACCGAAAACAATTTGCGACAATGATTGTGAAATGAGCAAAGGCAAACGAAAGGAAACGAAACGAATCAAATTAAGTGGCAACGCCGCCGTAATGTCATGTGGTTGTAATGGTGATGTTGTTGTGGTTGTCGATGATGATTATTGATATCCATGAGATGGAATGTCGAATGTCGTCGAACCATAGCGACGACGATTGTTAGATGATTGATTTTAGTGGTGTTGGAGGGACGCACATGCAAAGCGCCATGATGTTCGTCGTGTATATGTGTATGAAAATAAACGAAAAGAAACGAGTCAAAATTATACGAACATCGGGCACACACACGCGGGCACGGCGCAACTTAAGATGACTTCTGGGAGGGGTGGGTTTTTGGCGTCGAGGATAGGTTCAGGATGGGGGTTATTCGATGGTTGGGCTTGGGAGGTGAGAGTGTGGCGGTGGTGGGAATATCAACTTAAGTCTAGTCTACAAAATGCTGCTGGCTGGTTTCAGACAGACAAGTTGGGCGGCATACATACCTCTCACTGTCGGGCACTTCCCGGGGATCGAGACGTTGGTCTACCATCGAACGATCGTGGGGATCGGCACTCTCATAGATGCCATCGTCGTCCTGATGCAAATGCGTGTGCGATGAGTGATGCGATGAATGCGGGCCGTGCGTGGCATGGCCGTGGGCGTGCGAGTGATGTGCGTGATGGCCGAAAGCATGAGGTGAGTGTGACTGATGTGAAGGATGTCTACTGGTAGTAGTGGGATGTCTGTACCTTCCATACGAGAACCTTGACTCCTCTTCGGCACGCGGTCGACAGCGACTGCTGTAAGACGGATGTATTGTTGCAGTTTTTTGCGATTGTGCTAATTGCTGATTTGATCTGTTCGTTTTGGGGAGTGAGAAATTGAGAAAGAGACAAAAAAATAAATAAGTTTATTTGCATAAATTCATGGTTAATTAAAATAGACAAGATTATTTAGCAGCTAATTGGAGCAATTTGTTATAGGTGCCTATTTTTTTTTTGGTAGCCAATTCGCATTTAGTTATATAGTATGTATATGGAGGACGATAGAGGAGCCCACTGTTCCTCTGTGTTTATTCGCATAGAGTTTTTCGTGTTTTCTCTTACATACATACATCGGTGTGTATGTGCGTGAGTGTGTGTACGTGCATGCGTGTGTGCTAGTGATCGCCCTTCGCCTTTACCCCCGGTACCTTTACCTTCATCACACAAGGTATTCCACGCCATAGCGATAGTCTGGAAGAGATTTTAGAAATTGGTTCATATTCACAGTTGTTTAGAGCTTGATGTGTACGTATGAATGGATCTGATTCTGATTTCTATCATACGAATACATTTTTTTTGGTATTTTGTTTTTGGTAACTGGTAGTTGGTATTTGGTATTTGGTTTATTGGTTTATTTAAGTATGCAGTGTATTCATAGTAAAGGGATATTGTAGCATTTTTATTAATGGGACTTTTCGCAACAGAACTTCGTCGTGACAACCACTATGGCGATGGGCGGACGGACACTTACTCGTGGACCATGCCAACCAATCAAAGAATCGTGCAAGCGATAACATGTTGACATGATACTTCAATTCGTCGGGTTGCAGTCTGCTCGGGTCGGGCATCCGTCCGTCCATTTACCTTCTAAACCATCTCCAATATCTCTGCATCTATGTTTGGTCGGTGAGTCCGAAGTTCTGTGCCAAGGTCCGGTTTGTTGAAAGCGGGTTGCACAACTCTTAATAAACGTCTATATGTTTTGCGTAACGGTATTTAATCAATCATTCAATCAATGAATCAATTCCTAAGGTACGAGTACGAGTAAGTATAACATTTGAAAGCGTTCTCTGTATGTTTTGTACGAGTAAGTATATCTATGCCAAAAAAATAGACACCTACAATACAGCCCCAACACAATAATTATGATGCAGCAAGCACATTACTCAGTTACTAACCCTTGCGAGGATTCACTACAAGCGGCTGAACTATCTAATCTATAATGGCGGTCGCCTTCGTTTTCCGAAATCCGTATGTCCTCCGAGCCGCTGGGGCTCATGTGGCGCGACGAATGGTGCTCCAGCTGCCGTATGAGGTCCTCCAGGTTGCGTATACGCAACGGCCCCGTAGCTGGTGCATCTTCGTCGTCGGGCGGTACCTGCTGCTGCACGAGGGGCTGGTGCAGCTGGTGCTGGGATCGATGGTGATGCATTATGGGGCCACCGTGTGGGCCAGCCATGCCCGATCCCGACATATCCAGCAGAGCGTGTTGTGGCCCCTGATCGCAGATGTTCTCGCGCGAGCTGGTCTTCGAACCGGTCGAACGTTTATAGGGTTCCGTGGAGTAGCCAAGTTGCGAGGAGGCGCACTCTTGCAAGGTCTTGCGGATCATCTCCTCGCTCAAGCTGCCGCTACCGACCGGAGTGTTGCCGGTACCGGTGCCGCGATGTGAGGCAGCGTTGCGCAGAGCTTCCAGTATATCCTCGTGATAGCCGTTGAGCGATTTAAGGGTGCGTTCTACCTCGGAGACGGCAGCACCACTACCCGAAGCCATGGTGCTGTCTTGAGCGATCAACTCCATATTATCCGATTGTCCGTCGTCGTGCATGCCGCCGTGTACCATTCCGTAGCCATGCTTCTTCAAAATACCTTTTTCTGTGGAGGAGGAGGAGGAGAATTGTTTGTTCATTGTTTTGTCATTGTGTCATACTGTGTCATACTGTGTCATACTACTCGAGAGTGGTGGGGATAATTCCAAAAAATTTGATCACAAACGATTTATTTTAATGCAAAATATGTTGTACGAGTACACTGAGATCAACAACATTAAAATTTGTTATAGTAATTAAATTTAATTTATATTTATAATTTATTATGGAAATACTGAGGAGCAGGGTAATATCTTACATCGAGTGGTACAGGATTTGTATTCTCTGTTATTAAAATAAAAAGACAATGATGTAAACTTATTCACCTTCTAATATTAGCTAACCGAAGATGCTTCCAATCTTTAATATTTTTACTTATTGATTGTCAGTATTTATTAAACTTAATTCCTTTTAATGTTACTTTAAGGAGGTTACGAAACTATGCATTTTTTAATGTACATAGAACTAATTATGGTCTTAATTGTTCGATCCCTTAGAGAATTTAACAAAATCTGTAAAATATATAATCTGTATAATATCTTATTATTAGACTAATAGTCTGTAAGGAATTGTAATTCCGTAGACGAAATAAATAAATAAATATAGCTTCTTCTTTCGATTAAAAAAGGACAGATTTTGAATTTAAATATATATTTTATTTATACGTATCGCCATTCATAAGCTGTATACACGCCAAGCGTGATAAACCTTCGTTTAATATTGGCGGACTGGGGGTGCTCCAAATTTGACTCTAGAAGCTCGTGTGATGTTAATTACTTTTTTTTGGGTCTTTAAACAGTAGTTAGAAACAATGTATAGATATGAAATATGTTTTAAAAAAATTTGAAAATTTGTCCTGATAACCCAAAAACAAATTAACAAATAATCTGTTCGCTAATTTGGATCGCATTAATTTATCACGAAATATTATTTAATTAAAGATCAGAAATTTCCAATATCTAACTCCGCGAAAAATATTTTTTATGTAGGTTATTTATATCTAGAAATTTTTATTAACAAAAGCTGACGAATCGTTCTGGAGATATCGAAAAAAAAAACAGTTAAACTAGTGTTTTCAAAATTGAAATGCTTAATACTTATGAATTATCTTTTTTTTGGAATAGGATATCCATCAATTACACAGTACAGCATTTTTCAGCTCATTGATTTGGGACTCAATTCTGAGAATTGGACGTGAAAGTAGCCCCAAAAATAAGAACTTCTGCATCATTCGTTTAGTCAAGTTGGCTCAATTAATAATTTAATGGTCATACGGTTTTTTTGGCTCGGCGGATTTTTAGGACTTTTTCTATATTTTTTTGTCTTTGTTTACCGTACGGAATATCTCTTTTGTGTCTGAAGCAAAGTTGAATTTTTTTCTCCTATCCAATAAATACAACTTTGCTTCCTACACAAAAGAGATATTCCATACGGTATACCGAGAAAAAATATAGAAAAAGTACAAAAAAAATCGTATGACCATTAAATTATTAATTGAGCTAACTTGACTTAACGAATGATGCAGAATTGATTTTTCTTTTGCACAAAAAAACCATAAAAAATCGCAAAAAAAATAATTTGTTCCAAAGCTAGCATCTTAACGAAGAAAACAATGTCTGTTTGAAAAATCTATTGATAAATGTAGTAACTATAGTACTTTGGGTAGAAATAAAAGAATTTCAACATAATCCAGTTTATACTCCCTAATATTGTGAACAAGGATTTATATATCAGTTGCTTCGGGTCAAAAGTGTAATTAAATGAAGAAGTGACATAAGAGACCGCCAGATTATTTGGCGAAATATGTTTAGGGCCATTGTATGCCATTTGAGCAACGTTCACCCGCCTGTCTGTCCGTCTGTCGGGCTGGTGCGCACGATAACTTTCGACAGGATTGATTTCAAATTTGGTACAATTTAGTGTGCACAAAAATGTATCCTCGATGAAAACAATGTACTCTACACAATTCTGACCCGCTAATTCGAATGGCATTGGCCGTTTTATTCTGTGACATCGCGTTTTGGAAATATTTAGCCACAAAGTTTCCTGGGTAAATAAAGAGATTAGTATATTTAAACACAATTTTAGTATAGATTTCCATGTCAAAGAATGAATGAAAGAAGACACTTCAGGAAGTAGTTCTCCCAAAACACCCGACATCACCACTCAATCCCTTACCCATTAAAATCTCCCGTAAAAATATCGCTGTATCATAAGTCGTAGAAATCGATGGATTTTTGAGTGATGTATTCGACAAAAAGGATTCCTAAATGTTTTTTTAAATATATCGTAATTATTGGTTATCCATAGTTTTTTGTGTGTAGCGTTATTCTCAATTGTTCAAAGATAACCAATAAATACGATATATTAAAAAAAAACATTAGGTTGCCATAAACGTGTATTGTGGGGATCTATAATGTTTTTTTACAAGCAATCTTTTTGTCGAATACATCAACCAAAAAATGCATCGGTTTCCACCACTTTTGATAAATCATTCTTTTTGGTGGGTGCTTTTCGGTGGTAAGGGGGTGAATGGGGGTATCGAGTTTTTGGGAAAAATATTTTTTGAAGCGTCTCCTTTCTTTCGTTCTTTGACTTGGAGCTTCTATTCCGAAGTGTTCTTTGCGAAAATTGTTTCGGAATTTACTAACCCTTCCTTTACCCCGCATACTTTGTGCACAAATACGATAAATGTAAATAACCACTGGGTTGGCATTAAAGTGTAGTGTGGAAGGCTATAGTGATGGCCAAAATAAAACATATTAAAAATGATTTTTGTGAAATTACCTTACTTTTATAAGATAGTCATAATTTACACATTTATTCATAGATTTTTTCCAATAGACATTGTTTTCTTCGCTAGGATAATTTTCTTTTGTTTAAAGGGGTATGCTTCAAAAAATATGCTCCAAAAACTAAAGGCACCTTCCACGATAGTTGGAATTAAAAAAAAAAACAAAAAATCTTTACCATAAAATGAAATAACTTTTTTGGTTTCATCGGTTTCTCGGAAAAAAAATTTGTTGCATAGTGTTATTGAAAAAGTATAACGTTCATGTGAGTTAATTGTTTACATTTTTATATAAAGTAATTTGTCTTAGATAAATCAAATCGTGTTGAGCGCAATAATTTTTTTATGTGTTACCCTCGACGGGATTACTTCAAAATGGCGTACAAAATATTGATGGAAATCGGCAATTACTCATTTCTTAGATCAAATCCTTTGGAATTACCCTCGTAAGTAAGTGTGTGTGAGTATTTTTTCAGGTGTACTTCAGTATTTACAGGTACTTCATTGATTTGTTTTTTTTTCTTTGTTGACGTTCAAGTAAAAAGACAAAGTGAGAGAGAGAGAGAGAGTGCGTGGGTGGTTGATTGCGTTGTGTGTGTGTTTAAAAGGGATAGAGAGAGATAAACAGAAATAGTAAACATATGTAATACAAAGTCCGGTCAAACCAAAAAGTGTGCAACTATTTCTCTAGGGCAAAGTGCAAAATAACAACCGAAATGCTTTGTGCAACTGCAAATGCGTTCAGCTCAAAGCAAATGCTCAAGAACTCAAGAATCGGCTGGAAAAATGTCAGCAATGCACCTTTTTTTTTGTTGGTATATTACTTGGACCACGGAACTCATTCGGAAGCGGTAATATGTCGACGGCCATATCCCCCAATGAATCCACTGAAAAATCAAATTACTTTTACACAAACAAATGCATTCCATTTTTTTGTAGTTACCGACACATAAACATTTAAAGGACACACAGTAAGAGTAGCGGCTATATACGAGTATGTACGAGTGTGTGTATTTGGAACAATAACATAATTTGCTAAATATTTTTGTGTATGCAATGTTCATGTGTGTGTGTGAGTGCGTGTGTATTTAAATATATATGTATGTTTATTTTGAGTTTTATCACGTAAAACATTGCGTGGAAACTCAAGACCATAATAAATGGCCAGGCATCCGGGATGATGATGTCCTGGATGTCCATCGACGTCTCGCTATCAGTACTAACCATGTTGGGAAGTGATCAGGGAACGAGTATTAGAAAGATTCACTACGAAAAACACTACTTTAGGTTGACATTCATTCACACAGACTTTAGAGTAAGAGTTTTTATATAAGAAAAAAAATAAAGAGGAATAAAATTAAAATATTATATTGGGGCTTAAGAAAATAATGTTTCGCCAGCTGAAATACTAACAACAGAAAAAGATTCAACTGTAGCGCAGAAAGTTGTCTAAGCATAAAAACTGGCGGTGACTGTCAGTAGTTGCGAGGACTTTTTGAGATCATCACAGTGTCTTCAAATCTATCAGATGAACTTTGTTAAATCATCCAAATTATGTAATTCCGAAAATCGTAATACAAAATATGTTTTTGTACATATGAGTATTTTCAGATTTTGTTTTTAAAGAACAGTTTCCAGTATTTTGTTTTGTTTTTTATACACTGGGTATAAATAAATTTCAAAACAAGTAAGAAAGTTTCAGTCGGGTAAACCGACTAAGGTATACCCTCACTTTGTGAGTAATATAATATATAACATTACACCAATAAATCTGTCAATTTGTGTGGGAGGTACCAGAAGGGGTTTTCCAAATACACATATTTTTCGGTAAACAGTACATTCTTAAATACATTGCATTGTGCTGAACTATAAGCGTTTATGTGCACTGGTATATTAAAGTTACGAGCTATGTAATTTTGGTATGATTTGGTCATTTTGTGTGGGAGGTACAAAAAGGGGCGGGGTGATAACGCCCACTTTTTACAGGACTATAGGCACTATAACAGCATTACACTGTACAAAATTTCAAGTATTTGTATGCACTGGTATTAAAGTTACAAGCCGTTTACTTTTGGTACGAAACGGTCCATTTGTGTGGGATGTACCAAAAGGGGCTGTACAATAATGCCCATTTTTTACCGGACTATAGGCGCTACAAAAACATTATACTGTAGAAAATTTCAAGCATTTTTATGCACTTGTATTAACGTTATAAGCAGTTAAATTTTGATGCAAAATGGTCCATTTGTGTGGGAGGTACCAAAAGGGGCATGCCAACTTCACTCATTTTTCTCGAGTTAATAGCGACTAATATACTAATATTATGTGCAGAATTTCAAAAGATTCGAATAAGTAGTATAGAAGTTATTAAAGAATCAATATTTCACTAAATGTTAACCCTTTGTGTGGGAGGTACCAGAAGGAGTAGACCAATATGGCCCATCTTCGAACTCATCCGGAGATAGATCAAAATATTACCACATACCAAATTTGAAGTCAATCGGTTAATCCTTTCGAGAGTTATCGTGCGCACCAGCAAGCAGACACACAGACAGACAGGCAGACAGACAGACAGACAGACAGACGGACGGACATTGCTCATTCGACTTAAAATGACCCAAAACGGATTTCCTCCGAACATACTTAGGGTCTTAGATCACTCCTTCGATGTGTTACACTTTTTTCCGTAGCAAATGATATATACCCTCGTCACACTAAAGTGAGGGTATAAACAACATAAATTTATTTCAAACAACAGTAATTGAGAAGTTTCCCATTGTAATTGAGAAAATTTCACATGAAATTAAGATATTACGTTTCAAATTGTCAACATTTCATTTGAAATTGCGACTTGCTTGGCATTTTAAGATATGTCTATGGAAATCGTTGTAGAAGTAACTATGATCACTTTAGTAAACAACTTTTGGGCTGTTCGTTTGAGCGCTTTCTCGATATGAGATGTCTATGCTTTTTCTTTCGTGTCATTAAATCTGGCAGACCATCTTATCTTTTATCTGATTTTATATTTTTAAATTCTAGTAGAAATTCTCAAATTCTTATTGAACACTCATTTGAACACTCATTTTCATGAACAATCATTTGCAGTTCGTATTGCAAGACTATGGAACCGTCTTCCCTCCAGTATCAAGAATTTTTCAACAACCGCAAGAAAATTTAAGGAAATTCTACTTCGTTTCTATTCTCAATTAGAGGAATGAATTCATGTTTGGAGTTCTCACTGACAATCTTTACATATGTATAAAAGCCTGATAAATTCCATGTGGTTTATGTTTAGAAAATGTGCGTTTTAAGGATTTTAGTATTAGGTCTAGTTTACGAAATTTTCTCAATGAATTGTATTCATATCAATGTATAGTCCAAATATGGGCTTTAGGTGATAAATAAATGAAATAAAAAAAAAAAAACAAAAAAAAAAATTGATTGAGATATTACGTTTCAAATTGTCAACATTTTATTTGAAATTGAAATTTTATATTTGAAATTGGCTAAATTTCAATTTAAATTGAGATTTTCCACTTGAAATTGACTAAATTTCAATTGAAATTGAGATTTTCTATTTGAAATTGTATAAATTTCATTTGAAATAAGAACATTTCACTTTAAATTGAGAAAATTCCATTTTCAATTAGGATATTTCCATTTGAAATTCCTAAAATTCTATTTGAAATTAGGATATTTCTATTTGAAATTGAGAAATTATGAAAATAACTTTGATTTGAAATACATGTTAAAAGCTGTGTTGAAGGGTAAATGCTTGATAAATATAGGGTGATCCAAATAGAGATACTTTTTTTAATAGCCTTTTTTTTGACAGATCACGTGTGAGTCGTGTCATGTTATTTTTGTGAAGTATTGTTTCGAATTTCATCATGGAAAGACTTACGCCGGAACAACTTTTACAAATCGTCCAACTTTATTATGAAAATTCACGTTCTGGAATCGGGATGTGTTTCGTGCCCTTCGCTCAACTTATGGTCAACATAATCGGTTACTGAGCGTACTAGTCGCAACACCATCACCCATCTTGAGACCCAGCATTCAGTATTGGATAATATTCGATCGAATAGACCACGTGCAGCACGCAGTGAAGAAAATGTAGCGGAGAGTGTACACGAAGAACGTGGAGAGTCGATTCGGCGCCGTTCGCAGCAACTCGGACTGACGTTGGCGCATTTTGCGTCGAGATCTTAAATTGAAAGCATACAAAATACAGCTTGTGCACGAACTGAAGCCGCCCGAACTTCCCAAGCGACATCGCTTCGCTCTTTGGGCTCTTGAAAAGTTCCAAGAAGGTCCGACGTTTTCGAGACAAACTTTGTTCAGGGATAAGACCCATTTAAGGCTCAATGGGTATGTAAACAAGCAAAATTGCCGCATTTGGGACGAAGAGCAACCTGAAGAGATTCAAGAGCTGCCACTTCATCCAGAAAAAACAACGGTTTGGTGTGGTTTGTTGGCCGGTAGAATCATCGGTCCATATTTCTTCAAAAATGATGCCGGTGAGAACGTAACCGTCAATAGCGACCGTTATCGTGCCATGATAACCGACTATTTGATGCCTGAAATTTAAGCTCGTGATCTCGGCGACATTTGGTTTCAACAAGACGGCGCCACTTCCCACACATCGCATCAATCAATGGATTTATTGAGAGAACAATTCGGTGAGCAGAAAATTTCACGTTTTCGCCCGGTCGATTGGCCACCAAGATCGTGTGATATCACACCGTTAGACTTTTTCCTGTGGGATATGTAATTATTGTCTTCGTCCTTTTCGTACAAATATATCCAATGACCTTTTCTGAAGGTATTCCACACATACTGTACATCTAAGTTCATTTCAATATCATTATACCCTCACGTTAGTGATACGAGGGTATATATCATTTGCTACGGACCAAAAGTGTAACACCTCGAAGGAGTGAATAAGACCATAAGTATGTTGGGCGGATAACCGTTTTGGGTCATCGCCCGGACGATTGGCCACCAATATCGTGTGGTATCACACCGTTAGACTATTTCCTGTGGGCATATGTAAAGTCTAAAGTTTAAGCGGACAAACCCGTGTCATTCGCCAGTTACCAGTCGAAATGCTGGAACGAGTCATCGAAAATTCGACTCAACGGATGGACCATCTGAGACGTTGCCGCGGCCAACATTTGATAGACATAATCTTCAAAAAATAAATTTCAAAGAATGTTTTTTCAAATGATAATAAACATTCCCCATTCAATTTGAATTGTCTGTGTTTTTTTCTTTAAAAAAGTAGGGAACCTCGAAATGGATCACGCTATATAAAGTTAAGGTGGTTGCACGTTTGTTAGTTAATTTATAATAATTATTCGTATTACAAGAACTTTATTATAATTTCTCAATTACAAATGAAAAGTTCTCAATTTAAAATAAAACCAGTAAGGAAAGGCTAAAGTCGAGCGGTGCCGACTATATAATACCCTACACCACTCTCGTAATATTGAATAACTCTGATATATAAATTTTGTAATTCATGTATAAATTGTTTACATAAATTTACTTTTGGGACATTTTGTACTTAAATAATACCCTGTACCACAGTGTGGTGTAGGGTATAAAAACGATTGGATCTAAAGAGCCAAATCGGATGAAACATATATATGGGAGCTATAGCTAAATCTTAACCGATTTTCTTCAAATTCGGCAATGTTGGTTCATGGATCAAGAAACTCTACCATTCTAAATTTCAAAACGATCGGATGTAAAATACAGCTTCTATAGGACTAAAGGGCCAAATCGGACGAAAGATATATATGGGAGCTTTATCTAAATCTGAACCGATTTCAACCAAATCGCGATCTTAACAGCCGCGAAATACTCTAAACTGCAAAATTTCAGAACGATCGGAGTGAAATTGCGACCTGTAGTCGACGAACAACTTTACATGGACGGACGGACGGACAGACATGCTTAAGTGATCAGCTAGTGATTCTGAGTCGATCGGTATACTTTAAGGTGGGTCTGTGTTGTTAAGGTGTTATTTTCAGGTGTTACAAACATCTGCCGTGAAACAAACTTATAATACCCTGTACCACAGTGTGGTGTAGGGTATAAATATCCTAATTTCATACGGAATTTTCTCAATTTAAAATGGAAATATCCTAACTTCAAATGAAATTTAGACATTTTCAAATGAAAAATCTCAATCACAAATGAAATTTTGTCAATTTCAAATGGAAAATCTCAATTTTAATTGAAATTTAGTCATCTTCAAATGGAAAATCTCAATTTCAAATGAAATTTTGCCAATTTCAAATGGAAAATCTCAATATCAATTGAAATTTAGTCTATTTTAAATGTAAAATCTCAATTTCAAGTGAAATTTTCTCAATTACTGTTGAAAATGGTGTAGACTTTATTACAAATATTTTTTGACTTTTTATTTTAAGACCTTATTCCTATTACCATTATTCTAATTACTTTAGAGAATTCATGAAAAATCCAAAAATAAATAACTTTTCATATGTTGTATTTCAGCTGACGATTTGTCTCCTTATTAATTATAAAATAATTCAAACTAAAATTGAAATTGAAGAAAATAAATACGAGTTCATAGAGAAAAAAAGTTGACCAAACAAAGGAAACATTGAACGCCAACAAAGTTTAACTAATTTATATACGAGTATATATGACTAGGTACATGTATGTCTGTAAATATTTGTTAATATGTATGTATGTCTTTATATATTCATTATTAGGTAAATACATATGTTTTTTTCTGTTATTTATGAATCTATGTTTATATTTGAAAAGAGTTTCTTTGAATAAAATTTTGAATTTTACCTGAATGTTGGTGGTCGTCATCGGCCGTATAACGGCGACTATGAATGCTTTTGTCACGGCTGGAAGAAAACCAAAAAAGTAAAGGGAAAGGTTTAATTTAGTATTATTTTATAAACAAATTCTCTAGAAAACGCTATTTTGTGAACCCATTATATGTAAAACTTTCCTGTGGTAAATTTAATAAACATCTTCCAGAACATAAAGTTTATATACCGCTTAAATTTCAAATCGTTAGGTATGGGGTCGTAAAAACGTATAAGGGCGTTTCGGGATTCTTGTTCTCTGGGTCATTTCAAGAAATTTTGTCCATGAAACCAAAGGTCAAAAATAAATTTCGAGCCCCAAATTTTTCAAAATATGTATTTTTCAAATATATTCAAGAATAGAGACAAAAGATGGGTTTTCCTCTATCCAAATGTGTAAATGGGAGATTTTTGAGTCAAGGAATCGATTTTTGACATTTATTTTTATTTTTGAGTGCCGCCAGAGCGCTTTCGTAAATTTTGGTGATTTTATCGCCTTTTTTGGGTACATTTTTATTGCCTTTACTTTATTAACTATTAACCGATTTGCAATCCCTAAGCGGATTTGGAATAAAGAAGACCTTTCGACCGGATTTGGATTAAAGAAGACCTTTCGACCGGTAAATATGTATGTTGCTATTTAAACACATTTTTTTTCGACATTTTTAATTTAGCCAATGTTTTTACCAATTATTTTGTGAGATAACCGCATTTACGGGTTAATCCGGATTTTGGGAGTGACCACCAAATTTCACAGAAGAAGCGTTGTTTTACCCGCCAAGACCTATATGAAAAATAGTATCGCGTAAAATCAATCGCAAAATGTACACAAAAAAGGCGATAAAATCTCAAAAATTTACAAGAGTGCCCTTTGGCGGCGCTCAAAAATAAGAATAAAGGTCAAAAATGGACCCAAAAGCCCCCAATTTACAAAAAAAACTTTTTTTGTCTCTGAAAAATTGGGGTGCTCGAAATTTGAAATTCATTTTTGACCAATGGTTTCTTGGGCAAAATTTCTTGAAATGACCCAGAGAACAAGAATCGCGATGCGCATTTGGCACGAACAAAATAACCCGCCCTAATATACGCATGTGGGAACTAAGTCTAAATAAGAACCGATTTCAATTAAATTTGGCAAAGGTAATACTTGTCACATAGAACTTTCCTGTGCTAAATTTCATAAAGATCTACCGGAAAGGAACTGGTTAACTGACAAATCGGTAGGTACATATATACATATACGGGTAGGTCTTTCTCAAGTGTCACAGTCCAAAATTTTTTTTCTTTGTAAGTTGGTGAAGATTTTCAGTTATTATAATGTAACTTCTGAACCTACGTCGTTCCCACTCCCAAATTTATACCATCGGTAGAGAACAAATTTTTATAAAAAATTGAAGAAAAAAAAATATATCGATTCTGAGATATCGTAATTTATATTTTTGTTTCCGCGAAAAGTGACCGAAAAAAAATTTTAAAATAAAATTAATATTTTTTATGAAAAGTTCACGGAAAATGCTTTAAGAAACGATATTTTCTATTTTCAATGTCTTATGCCTTGTAGCATTAAAATTAATTTGAAAATCACATTACATTACAAATCGATTTTTCTGAACTTTGACCTCTCCCCCTGCCTCCAATTTGCATTTAATTTATTTAATATTGTGGGTCATTACTCCCACATATTAGGGCAACATTTTCTGAGAATTTGAGAACAATCTAATTTTTGTCCTGCGACACTTGAGAAGACCTACCCATATATGGGAACTATATTGAAATCTGAACCGATTTTGACCAATTTAATAGGCTTCGTCCAAATTTCTAAAAATAAGCAGACTTCAACTTCTTCTAATATTTTTTTTCGATATTTTTTTTGCGAAAATTCCAATTTTTTGAGAAAATTTTAATATTTTCTAAGAATAGTGTCATAAGACATCGAAAAATTCACAATTATAATATTTTTTTAATTTTTGTCGTAAGGTCCGAAATGAAGACAAATCCGGAGATCAAAATTAGGACTATTTAATCTTGGATTATTTAAAGTTTTCTTGGACCTATTCGGATAAATGGTTCTCATGTTATGCTAAAATATGTGGTTAAAACCCTATATTTGTGCATATCACAATTTATCGTGAGAAGTTGAGCCAATTCAAAGAAACAACCATTAGGCTAAGAAGTGAATTATCGCATACATATCCAAATCGACTGCCCAAACAATGCACCGCAATAAATATGTTGACCGGTGTTATAATCAACCACTTCCTCTCTAATGCAGAAGTGCCATCGAAGGCTCTTAAGTTACCTTTTGTAGCGCAAACAGTAGGATCTTTTACAAATTGTTTTTGTAGGTTTTTTTAAAAATCTGCACATGCATTTAAATTTATTAAAATTGGTGGAAATATTACGTTACAGTCAATCTGCAAAGCTATTATTCTTTGCTGTTTATGGGAATCCCAGTCTCAGCTAAAATCAGAAGAGCGAAATTTCATGTCTTGACATTAAAAAGTCTTTGGTTACAATGTTCTTGCTCAAGCAATTTCGAATACCATATCGTATGAGTATTGGAAGCTTCCAAATGTATGCATCATACGCAATCAAGGCCACGTACTACCTAAGACATCAATATTATTATGGCTCGAAATTTAATTGTTCAAAACATATCGATTGTCAACATTGAGTAATTGTTTGCAAATATAAATAAAAATTTCGTTGTTTATTTTCTTCACTCATTACGTGTATTACAGTAAATGATAGACTCAATAACTCTTTGAAAATGCATAAGTTCGCAGGTTAGCAGTCTGTTGCCATTGGTCTCAAATGTCAAATTCGGTCTCTTATTGTTTTTCGAATGACGCCACAGAGAGGGAAAGAATAACCCGTAGCTGTGCTTCATTCAATGTTATCACCAAAAACTGAGTCTTATTATACTATACACTCTAATGTGAATTAAGCTAAAATAGCTTCATAATTAAATAGTTAATGCATGCATGGGATATGACTCACCTGAAACCTGATTGATTTTCGTAGACATTTAATTTGTTGGAGCCATCCTGGGAGATCTCCTCCACCGACTGATGATTGGGGGCAGTGGCCGGTGGTCCACCGTAAGTCTTCGCCATTGGCTTCTTCGTATAGGGTGGATCGTACTTGAGAGTGGTGGTTTTGCGCCTGTTTTGTCACACATATGCAAATGTTCAATGCAACGACATCCAACGACATCCACCGACAGAGATTACGGGTTGCGGGGCAATTGACAGCGGTGGTGGTAGTATTTTTTTGTATTTTTATTAAGTTATAGTTATTATTTGGATTCATGTTTTCAGTTTGGTTTTTGAGGTTTTTTGATTTCAAAATACGGGTAAATATTGCATTTGGATTTGGATTTGGATTGAATTGAATTCGAATATGATGAGTTGTGGGTTGATTGGTTTGGTTAGTTATTGATTTATGGTTATGAGATTGACAATTTCAGTTAGGGTGGTTGATTGATTTGTTTGGTTTTGTTGTTGTTATTGTTTTGATTTTGTAGTTGTTGTTACCATTCGATGATTGTGATGATGATGTTATTATATTTGTTGTTGTAGTTATTGCAGTTATTTGTTTAATTGTAATAGTAGTTGTTGTAGTTTGATATTGATGTTGTTATTATCGGTTTTATCATTAGTATTTTATATTTATGTTGGGGCAATTTTCGATTATAATTTAAAACCATTTATTCATTTTCATAATGTTTACATACACATACACATAGAGGCACACATGTACACAGGATGACATAGCCGCCAAGGGTGTGCGTGTGTGTTTTAATGCATGTTTGTATGTAGACGAGTTTTGGTGGTATGTGCATTTTTTTTGGTTTGTTTTGGCAATTTTCGAATAGGTGAGAGAGGCCATGATGTCGGATGTCATATCGATTTCGATATAGTTTCGGTTTCGTTTATGGTTTCCGTTTTTTGTGGGGTTTCGATTTGAATTTTCATTTCATTTTTGTTATTTTGATTGTGGAATGGAGAAACACAATTTGGAATAGTATGGAATAGTAATAAAAACATGTGATTGATTAATAAGTTAAAGGATATTTTTGTATGTCATCTTTTTTTAATTGATTTGAATCGATTAGGTTTTTGCAAAAACAAACATAGAGAAATTTTAAAAAATACAAAAAAGGAAAACTGTAGCAGTAAATTACGAATATCAATTGAACGGAACTGAAGGGAAATGAAACGAATTAAACGAAATCAGTAGAATTTTGATGTGAAAGCGGGTAAAACGGTTTGAGCACTTTGTTGCCCCCACCGTTGTCTGCAGGTTACTCTAGTTTACACAATATTTTTTTCTTCTTCGAATGTTATAAAATGTTTCTTATTATAAATTTTTATCCTTTAAAATGTACGGGTTATTTATTTAACAAAAAATGATTTCTAGTTTGATTTTATTTAGGTCCCTATAGTCGAAGTGTTTCTGTAGCCAAATTAGTGGCTTAACCACGAGTATTAACTGCAATAAGAGTTAAACTGCGTAGTTTATTTTTGAAAACATAAAATTAATATGAGCAGTCCAATACTATGTAATATTTGTGTTCATTCTTGCCAGTTTGAATACATGTAATAAGAACTCAACATTTTTTAAACAAACAAAAATCCAAACATATATTTTGTATGTCGATTTCTTTACGAAAGCTTACTTGTAAACTGTATTTGATTTTGTACCTTAGTTACCACATTTTACCATTTTTACAAAACAACATATTGTTGAAATAGTAAAATGGAGTAGTTAAATTACAGACATTATATGTCTCATTTTGCCATTTTTTAAATTATGTTTTTTTTTTTGGATAAATATGAGCATTTCCATTATACACGTAAGTTATCGCAGTATTTTTGGCTCATGTTACGGGTTTTAGTGAAACTTGTTATTACGGTTATACTTATTAAGTGTTGTAAACAAACCACCCAAATTATTTTAAAAAAATATTAAAAACATGCCTACTATGGAAATTTTAACATTTTAATTTGCCAATTTAGGGAAATACTGGGTTTATTAAAAAATTATATATTTTTATCGGTAAAAGTTATCAACATGAAACTTTTTGCAAAATGTTAGTAAATATTAGTACTATTTACTAAACAAAAGAAAAAACAAGTAAGAAATTGAATCGCCTCACCTTGAGTCCCAAAAAAATATTCGTAAACTTATTTTTATTTTGTTTTAATTAAATTATTATCAATTTAAATTGCATTTAAAAACTTTAAAGAATGTACTGGTATTAAAGTTAAAAGCTGTTTACATTTGGAACAAAATGGTCCATTTGTGTGGGAGGTACCAAAAAGGGCATGCCAATAACGGTCACTTTTCTCTGGACTCTAGATACTATAAAAGTATTACACCGTACATAATTTTAAGTACTTATATTCACTGGTATTAAAGTTAACATCTGTTAACTTTTGGTACAAAATGGTACATTTGTGTGGGAGGTACCAAAACGGGCTTGCAAATAACGCCCACTTTACTCTGGACTCTATGTGGGCTTGCAAATAACGCCCACTTTACTCTGGACTCTATGTCCTATAAAAGCATTACATTGTACGACATTTCAAGTATTTATATGCACTGGTATTAAAGTTAAAAGCTGTTAACTTTTGGTACAAAAGGGTCCATTTGTGTGGGAGGTACCAAAAGGGGCGTGCAATAACGGCTATTTTTCTCTGGACTCTAGGTACTATAAAAGTATTATACTGTCCAAAATTTTAAGTTTTTGTATGCACTGGTATTAAAGTTAAAAGCTGTTTACATTTGGAACAAAATGGTCCATTTGTGTGGGAGGTACCAAAAAGGGCGTGGCAATTTCGGCCATTTTTCTTGACGTGTTAGTGAATAGCAAACTAATATTTTGTGTGAAATTTCAGAAGACTCGAGTAAATAGTATAGAAGGTATTAAAGAATCAATTTTTCACTAAAAGTTAACCCTTTGTGGGGGAGGTACTAGAAGGAGTGGACCAATATGGGCAATCTTCGAACTTAGCCGGAGATAGAGAAAAATATTACCGCATACCAAATTTGAAGTCAATCGGTTACTCCTTTCGAGAGTTATCGTGCGCACCAGCCAGCAGACAGACACACAGACAGACAGACGGACGGACGGACATTGCTCAAATGTCTTAAAATTACCCAAAACGGATTTCCGCCGAACATACTTAGGGTCTTAGGTCACTCCTTCGATGTGTTACACTTTTGGCTCGTAGCAAATGATATATACCCTCCTCTCTAAGGTGAGGGGAGGGTATAACATTTTTATAAATTTTCGGTAAAAAATATATTATAATTTTTATAAATTTTTGATAGCCAATAAATAGTGAAGCTCATTTTTTATTCTTATTAAAACATTTGATTTAATTTCGAATATTTCGCAAATATTTCGACTCACACGTGATCTGTCAAAAAACTTTGCACATAACCTTCGTTTGACCCAAGGACGACTCCTATTAAATTTGGTAGAAATCGGTTCAGATTTACATATAGCTCCCATATTTATGTACCTCCGATTTGGCATATATGCACCATATAAGCAACATTTTTTAATCGGTCTGTATAAAAATTGGTAGAGAGAAGTCCCTTGATATACTTAGAGATAATACTAAATTTTAAGAAAATCGGTTCAGATTTAGGTTTTTCTCCCTTATATGTTACCCTCGATTTGATAGAAAGTGCTGTAAAATCTGTATTTTATATCCTTTCAGTACGAAATTCGACAGAAAGAGGTTTCTTTTTATAAGAATGAGCACTGCCAAATTTGAGGAAAATCCGTTCAGATATAGATATAGCCCCCATATATATGTTACCCCCGATTTGACATGTAAACGCCGTACAAACTGTATTTTATATCCGATCAATACGAAATTCCGCAGAAAGAGGTTCTCTACTGTATGAATAAAAACTGTCAAATTCGGAGAAATTCGATACCCCAATTTGGTATCAAAGCGCCACAGAAGTTGTATTTTACTTTCGATCGTTACAAAATTTGGCAGAAAGAAAGTTCTTAATTTGGGAGCGAATACTGCTTAATTTGTAGAAAATCAGTTCAGATCAAGATATACATATATACCAATATATATGTTCCTGCCTATTTAGCATTTAAGCGCTATTGAAACTGTATTTTACGTCCGATCTTTACATAATGTGGCAGAAATGAGGTTTCTGAGCCAAATTGATGAAAATCTGTTTAGATTGTGAATAGTCCCATTTATACTTATATGTTCCTTCCGATTCTTGATTTAAGAAAGCATACTGCGCATTTTGAGGTTATCGTTTCAGATCTAGTTTATTATGAATAACATCTTCAACTCCTCCTAGGAGTAAGCCTTTAGGAGACTTGATGGAGATAAGTACTCTCCTAACTGAAACGAAACTAGTTATTCCAAAATATTATCGAAATGCCTCTGTTCGCATTGTTAGAGAGGTTTCGCATTGTTAGAGAGGTGTAGGAGAGGTGTAAAGTCGGCCCGTCCTACTTTCTGTCTTTCCTTACTGGTTTTTAAATAATTTGGGTTGTTCGTTTACACCACTTAATATAATCGTTACACTAGGTTTCACTAAAATCCGTGAAATCCGTCAAAAATGCTGTGATAACTTAACAGGGAAATTCTCATATGTTCGAACTTGAAGTCAAGCTTTGTTAAGAAATACTTAATGAATCAAACATTTTAATTTATGGAAACTTTTTCATTTACAGGAAGTAAATATTATGCAACTTCAACCCTTGTTTACAGAGACAGAATTTTCCTTTGCTCACAACAAAGATGTGCGAGATAAAAATATGTTTCACATCTCATAATTTTCAGTTCCCGTAAACGAAAAATCTTGTTGCAGTGTTAAAAATTGTTTCTTTGTGTGCACTCAGAACCAAAACATATGGTGGTTCATAAAACTTGCAGTTTAAAAATTGACCATTAAGATTATGGAAAATCTTACGCTATGCATTTGAATAAAACTTCTTCAAAAGAGTGGAAGACAATAAGTGTATTTACTTTACATTGGCATTTTTAATATTTATTTATTTATTTTTTTTTGGATAAAGAAAACGTTAGGGGGTGTCCTCCAAATTTACCAAATATTCTGAAGTAACTTAATTTTTGTTTGTTATGGGCTGCAGTTACACTTCTAAAATATACACAGATACATCATTTAAACAAAAAACTGTACACAGAAACAAATTGTATCTTGAAATTAAAGATTTGCGCCCAAAATAAATATGTACATTTTGTACTTGAAATATAGATAATTTCATTAATACTAATTACATTTTCTTAATTTTAAGTACAAAACGTACTTATTTCGTACAAAACGTACTTATTTCGTACAAAACGTACGTATTTCAAGGAATAAGGTCACATTTGGCGCAAATCTTTAATTTTAAGAAAAATATTTTCTTGTCTAGACTTCGAATTAATCAATAAGAAAATGCCAAAAAATTGTGTAAACTGGAGTTACCTTTGGTTCTCTTCTGTACAATTGTGAGTAAAGTTGCTTGTGAGAATGTTCGGTGTAGAGTGTTAGTAAGTGTTGTTGTTGTTGCTGCTGTTGTTGTAGTAGTATGTAGTTACATATAGTTAGTGTATACATATAGTACATGTACATACATACATACATTCGAGTATATATACATATATAAACTGAGTACGAGTAATTAATGTGATGCAAATTATAATACATATGCATACAATTAATACACAAACAAAACACAAATGCAACAATTTCAATGTTTTATATGTGTATCGGGCATGATGCGACTTGTCCATTCGATCATGATAGCTTTGTTTTTTTTTTCTTGTTTTTTGTTGTGGTTATTTAGCTTGGTTATATGACACAATCCATTCGTGGAATCCATTCTTCCATTCTAGCTCAGTAGAAAGCACCACCATAACTCAAAATGTGTGTGTGATTTGATTTGAATCGAATCGATCCGACTCGATTTGATGTGATTTCGTTCGATTCGATTTGTGTATGATGAGGCATACAACAAGACATAGCCAATTAATTCTTGCGCAAAATGGTGTACATTCAATCCGAACAGAGATTCGCTGATCCACTTGCGTCCATCCATCCGATCAGCGAATCTGTGTTCGTCAGTTCACAGCTAATGGTAATGACAACTAACTACATTCCATCGAATTATTTTTTTTAAATGTTTGGCATATTCGCAAAGGTTTTTGTTTTCATTTGGAACAATAACGAATAAATGGAATTTATGGAATATGCTCTATGTAATTGTTATCGTTATCATCAAATTCAAAAATTCAAATGCTCTAAATCCTACATTACTAGTACGTACTCCCCGGTCCGACTATGTAAATAGTAGGTATTAAATGTGGATGAATTAGAGCGTGTTAATGAATAAATCCTTGACTTACCTTGACAGATGCAGATGTAGACACACACAGATGCTGACGATGTTGCTGACGCTGATGATGATGCAGCCGTGTTCACGGGTTTTTCCATTGCCAATACTTTATGACAACACTACTTGTGGTTATGACATTAGCAGTCAATCATGGAGCGAGTAGTGAAAAAAAGTCAAAAGTCATGGCAAGTCATAAAATGAACATAACAATGCACTTTAACAACTTTCCCCGTCAAACAAAGTTTCACTTGTACCGACTGTTGTTGGACCAATGTTTGTCCGTCTTTCTGTCTACGACCACATTTATGTCATGTTATGCGGTCACAATTGTCGGATTTAATGTCATCCAATTGATGATGCATTAAATGAAAGTCATGTCCACCCGCTGGCACCCACCCAATCAGACAGTAGTTTGAGTGCATCTACGGGCTGAGGTTTAACCGCCTTTATCCTTTATGTCTGTATCAACAAATTTAATTGCGCCACAGAATCATGGAGTTTATTGGAGGGAAAGGGGGCTGTTGTTTTTGACCATTTATTGTAATCTGTTGTTTAAAAGGAATCACACGTACGTCATTTTTAGCTTTGCCAGGTTTAACACCTTTGTGGTGTGATCAGTTGTACTCGTTTTAGGTTTTCGACTGTCAGAAAGGTGTAAACATCACACAAACCTGTCTCAAATATGTCATATTTCACAAAATTCTGTTTTAAAAATTTCAGACCCATAGCTTTATGATTTTGTACTACTATTACATGTTAAGATATAAAGGTATGCAGAAGTTATACAAAAATTGATTTGGGAAGATCTTTTAAAATGCCTATAACTTTTTTAATTTATTTCGCGAAGAATTTTCTAACATAAATAATTTATGAAAAACGGGAAATTTTTATTCAAAACTATTTATTTTCTTTGAAGTTACAATTTTTTACAATGACTTTTAGATATCTCCGAAACTTTTGACCGGGCGGTATTACAAGAAGTTTAAGGAAATTTAAATTGATAATTTTTATTACGCCCTCAAAAGTTTGCCAACACGGCCTGCTGAGGTGTTTGTAGTATTTTGCCTGCTATTACAGCAAAACGTCTTCTTCTAGTAGCAAAATGTTTGAAGTTTTTCAATATCAGACAAACTACTGAAAAGTTATTAGTGGCTAAAACTTTTTGCTGCTAATAAAAACGAAGAAATTAAAAAATAATTTTTCGAGTTGGGTGGTTATTGCTTGTCACCACAAAAATATTCTTCAGCTTTTTATTTTTAATTTTCGCTGTAACATACGATTGTCTGTCTTTGAAGCAAAAATTACAGACATGCCGGACGCTTTAAATTTTCAATCTTAGTGGCGGATCATTTCGGATTCACTATCGATACTGACCAAAAATATCGATAGTTTTAAAATATTAAATAATCTTAGCAGAAAACAATCGATAGTCACAAACAAATTAAACTATCGATAGTGCCATCGATATTTCCCACCTCTAAGACATACTCCTAATACACCTAAAGAAAAAATATTTTCATTGGACCGATATTTTAGGCAAAAGACCGGAGTTGTGCCAACGAAATGTTTTTTGATAAACCCATAAATTATTTTGCTCAAACTTGTATGATCGAAACTTCGTTTAGGGAATTTTAATATGGTAAATTTTGCAGCAATTTGTATGCCCTACACCACGCTGTGGTAAGGGTATTATGACTTTGTGCATTTGTTAGTAACACCTTAAAGGAGAAGAGAAAGACTCATTATTTATTATACCGATCGGCTTAAAACACTTTCTGAGTCGATTTAGATATGTCCGTCTGCAGATGTATCTTTGTAATCAAAGTACAGGTCGCAATTGTTGTCTGATCGAGATAAAATTTGGCAAGTATATCTTATTTGGCCTAAGGACGAACCCTATCAAAATTGGTGAAAATCGGATCAGATTTAGATACAGCCCCCATATATATGTTACCCCCTATTTAACATGTAGGCGCTGTAGAGACTGCATTTTATATCCAGTCAGTACAAAATTCGGCATAAAGAGGTTTCTTATTACATGCCAAATTTGGGGAAACTCGGTTCAGTTTTAGATATATAGATAGATTTAGATATGTTTCACTCGATTTGACATGTAAGCGCTGTCGAGACTGTATTTTATATCCGCTCAGCAAGAAATTCGGCAGAAAAAGGTTTCTTTTTACTTGAATAAACACTGCCAACTTTTGGGAAAATCGGTTCTTCCCAATATGGTATCAAAGCGATATAGTTTATTATGACCAAAATCTTCAACTTCTCCTGGGAATAATCTTTGATGTGGGGATGGAGCTTAGTACTTTGTAGGAAACCAATTATTTAAAATTATCGCAATGCCCCTTTGCGCTTTTTCAATATGAGACAAACTACTGAAAAGTTATTAGTTGCTACAACTTTTTGCGCTTGGTTAGGGAGGTTGGTTATAGTCGGCCACGTCCGACTTTCTGCCTTTTCTTACTGGTTTAATATGAATTTGGCACTGGAATATCATTCAACTTAAGACTCCAGGTATTAAGACTCTAGTATATTATACTTATATTTACGTTAAAACCACATGTCCCCAACATTGTTTTTTTTTTTAATATATCTATTAACAAAAACTTATTGACCTAAGTCCCACTACGGAAAAATAAAAAGCGATTTTTCTCGAAAGCATGATTTTCGAGTTAGGCGATTATTGCTTGTGCCAAAGATATATAGCACATTCACCTCGGCAATATTTTATAAAAAAATTTCCCCTCAAAAGCTTGAAATGTAATTTTTGATTCATTCATTTTAGTTCATACAACATTTTGCTTATTTGTGAAAATTCACAAACTTTTTGCTTTGCGTTGTCAAAAAATCAACGTGATTAAAATATTGAAATAAACAAGTATACCCAGTCCAAATCTTTTTTCATGCCTTAAGTTTCCCCAAGAAAGCCTGTGAACACTGCTGCATCTGCATCTGCAATTATTGCAATATCATGTCGGAGTGATGGATAGAATTACTTACCTGAAAGCCACAACTTCAGCAGCGCGGACTGAGTGATCCTCGAGAGAGTGAGAGACAGAGTGAAATACGTAACCATTGCCATGCCAATAATAAATTAATTGGCAAATTGTGAAGAAAAAATGAAACGGATGAACGTACTAAGGTGGAGATATGCGAATTTTTGATTTCGTTTGTTTGCATTGCAGTTTATTGCAATGGCTTTTGTTTTCTTTCGTTATGCCATCAACTGCGCCTCCCTTTTTTTCTCACACTTGGAGAAGGAGTTGCAGGTTGGTGGGACGAAACAAAACAAGAGCCCCGCCAAGTACACGAGCAGAGGGAGACGCGAACAAGTGCCAATTCTGGAGGCGGGCGAATGATACGAATAGGTAAGTAAGTAGTACGAGTGGTGGTATAAGAGTAGTGGTATTATTATTTTTTGGATGGAATAGCATACGGTACGTATTGATTGTAGGATTTGGATTTTTCTGTATGTATTTTTTTTTTGTTGGCTTTTCTAGTTATAATCACTGAAGTGGTGGAACGAGTACGAGTACAAGTATTTTTGTGAATACTGGGTACTGGGTACTGAGTACTGAGTCTACATAAATGCTAACAGTCACAATGACGACGACAACCATAAAAGTAGTAATGAAAAATTGAGTTTACTCGGCTTCGCTTTTCGCTTTTTTCCAGTAAAACGTATATCGGCAGATCCAATATACGTTTCTTTCGCTTTCGGCTTTTTTGTTTGCTTTTGAATTTGTTTTCTTTTTTTTTGGTTTTGGTTATTTTTATACACAAAAAGGATATTTCCATTTTCATTAAAAAAATTTTGTTAAAAAAGGAACAAAAAATGTACAAATTAAAACATCGAATTTAATGAAGTTGATAGCATCTTTTTTTCGGGTTGGGATTGTTGTTGCTGGTGTGGTGGTGGCTTAGCAAGTGAGGAAGGAGTGTGACAGTGACAGTGACAACGGGACTGGTAGTGGATATGGAGGTGATTTTATGTTCACGGCAAACGTCCAGTGATTGACCAGATGAGGAGAGGCAAGTGGGTGATATGTGCGGGTGGGGGGGGTTGAGTTCCAGTCAGGTTGTTGCAGGGCAAGGGAGGCTGGGGGTGGTGTGCATTAAGCCAATTAACAAGCATAGTGGTTATCCTTGATTACAGTGAGCTGAAGCAAATTTGGCAGTGCAACATTCACGAGAGAGAGAGTGAATGACTTTTATGCATGAAGAGGGAGAGGAGATGATTTTTTTTTTTTACTTTATTTTCTGTTATGAGCGGTCGTATGCAAAATGTAGGGATTTGCTTGGCGGATGATGGAGGGAGGGGATGTTTTGAGAATACAACATCGATTTATGGAACACATGTAGATATGTATGTAGATAAATACGAGTAACACTACAAACAAACAGACAAACACAAAAAGAGAATTCATAAATTATATATATAGTACATCGAGAAATTAAACATACAGTCATAGAGAGAGAGAGAGAGCGGGAGAGTGAATTAAAGTGAGTTTTTTTGGACTACTACAACTAAAAATGGGGCCATTTAAAAATATTCACAGACGGAGAAAGAGTTGCAACAGCAACCTTAATAAACGAAGGATATAAAGGAAGGAAGGAAGGAATATTGAAAAAAGGAAAAATAACAACAAAAAATTTTATTCACACACAAGAAGAAAAACTAAAAATATTCACACAGAGATCTTTGTTTTGTTAAATGAAAACTAATGAGAGAAAATATCGGAAATGTCAGTGTATTTGTGGCGTTGACTTTGGTGTTGTTATCAGTGGTCGGCCGTAGTGTCGATGTCTGTGTGTGAAAAGTCTTTGCTGGTGGTAGTGGTGGTGGTGAGTGGTGGATTTTCTTTTGTGTTTCATTTATGTGTGTGTGTAAATGTGGGAATAGTGTGGGTGGTTGTGGCGGTTTTGGTGGTGGTGGTGGTGGGGGGCAATGTTGCAATGAATTGTTTTATGCAAAATTAAAAACAGAACAGATCGCTTTGTTAATTAACCAAAGAATCGTAATAGAATTCGATTGTTTAGCTTTAATTTTTTCGCTTTGTTTTTTATCGTTTCTCATCAAATACTGGTTTTTTCATTACTTCTTTTCAACTAACCTCAGACACAGGGAGAAGTTTCTATGTACTACAACTGACCTGTAGCACAGTGCCATCAAGGTGAATGTTACAAAAACGAACCCAACAACTGACATTAGTACACCAACTAGGAATACTGTATTTGAGCCATGGTAGTTCTCTATACGAGTTTTATTAGTATTGTTTATATTGTTTTTACAATTGTGTATGCGTTAGTGAGTGTGCGTGAGCATTATTTTCAATAATCATAATATTAAGTATTAGTATTAGTTTTCGATATTGATTTCGATTTTCATGTTTGTGGCAAAGTTACAATTATATTGAGAATAGAAAAAAAAGAGAATATGTATGTGTTTGTGGGCGGCGGATGTTGGCAAACATAAAAAAGGCATTTTTAATTAAATTAATATTCATTTGAAATGTACAAACAATCGTTGCAAAAATTCATCCATTCCACGATTGGTTCAGTTTGTATGAATTTGTTTCGTTACGTTTTTACGAATTGTTGATCGTTGTTGCAATTTCGTTGATTAAGTTTTTCCCCGTTACGTTTCGTTTCGTGGGTGATGTCGTTGGCAGTGACGTGATGAAGATTTGTTGTTATTGTTGTTGTCGTTGTTTTTTTTTCATTGGTTCATTGACAGACAGTAGTTGCAGGAAATATATTAAAGTAATTGATATGTTGTGTTAGATACAATACAATCAAATTAAGAAAAATTCAATTAAATTGTAACTGGCAATAAATCCTTCATCACCCTCCTCTGTAGCTAAATATAGTTTGGTTTATTTTTTATTGGGAGGGGTGAGTACGAGGGGGTGGGGTTGGTATTTTGTACAAAAATCTCAGCACGCCATGACAATGGTAATCCCAAAAGCGCGCATTATTCAAATGGATATTGACCTCCTCATTATTCATGGATGATGATGATGATGATGGAGGACATTTTCATGACAGGCATTCAGGGTCCATCCCCATCCCATCCCATCTCATCCATCTATCAAATAGTCCATTCAGCCCCTTTCGAAAGGTATACGAGTGTGGATGTACGTATGTAGGTGTATGTGAGTGTGATTTTGTATGTGGTTGGATGTTTGTGTTTGTTTTTGAATGTGAACGTGAAGGATGTCATGCATAAAAGATGAGTTGATTTGTATACAACAAATGTGATACATTTAAAGAATAGAGACACAGAGCGAGAGAAAACGAACGAACGAACGAGCGAAAGTAATGCCACTGTTTTAATAAATAATTAATTAAGCACCTCCAATCAATCCTCTTCTATCATAAGTACGACACACACTCACACATATAAATACACACACACACACATACTTATATAGGCGAACATGTCATTGATAGAGTGTTAATGAAAATCTTTCGATAAATACAGGTGGTTTTGTGAATAGGTACGAGGATTTTCAATGCAGATTGTTGTGTATGTTTGTGAGGATGTGTCTCTGACTGGGTGAGCTCGTTCTGCCCACACTTACAAATGCATTCAAGGGAAGTTTGTTCGAATGTGTGGGACACTTTCACTTTTCAATCAAATAATTTAAATGAAGAAATATATATTTTTGACAATAGCAGAAGATTACATAGATTGTTGCCCGAGACTAATTTTGTATTTATGTAAAATTAACTGCAAATAATTGTAAGCTAATCGATAATCATTTTGAATTTAGAAGACGTATAAAAATGTTATCAACATAAAAGTCCCTTTTTTTTTTTAAAGTTTTAAGATTGTGCCCCGGTCTATATAGAGGCGACAAAGAAGAGTTGGCGCATTGTAACACATTAAACCTTCAATTTAGTCGAGGAGGGAGTATAAAATTTGCTACGGTTGTTTATGCGAGACATACGAGTTAGACGTGTTTTGCTTATTCGGGAATTTTCTGCTGTAGAAAAATGGATCAAAGAATTTCCATCAAATTTCGTGTCAAAATGGAATTAAGCTCTCAAAAGCACTTGAACTGTTGAGAGTGGCATTCGGGATTATACTTAGAGACCGAAAAGTGTTTACAGGTGTTACAAGCTTTTCAAAAAAGGTCGAGAATGACTACACATAAAAAACCGATGCAAATGTTGAGAAAGTGAAGAATGTTTTATGTAGAATCGTCGATTCACTATTATAGAAGTTGCAGAGGGTGTTGGCATATCGGTTGGCTCTTGGCATAGAACTTTTTCGAAAATTTGGGGCATGACGCGTATGGCAGCGAAGTGCGTTCCAGAATTGCAGAATTTTTAACAAAAAAATCATCGCACATTCGTATTTTTTGACCGCAAAGAATACCGTATTCATGTCTCAACCACCGTATTCACCAGATTAGGCCCCCTACGACTTTTTCCTGTTCCCAATATAGAAGAGACCCATGAAGGACTGCGACGAGGAGATAAAAACCGAATCACCGAACAAGCAGAACACGTCTTACAGTTATGCATCTCACAAACAAACTAAACTAAACACGAACAACCTCAACTAAGAAAAAAATGTGGTTACATAAAAAAAGACGTTAATCGAATGCACGTAACCCGAGAAATTTCAAAATTCACCTTTATCGCTTTAGGTTCCCACAATACACCCTTATGGCAACACAATAGTTTTTTAAATATACCGATTTCTAGATTTCGAGGAATTTCCGGGGTAAGGGAATGAGCAGCAGTTTCGGTTGTTTAGGGACAAATACTTGAAAAAGTTGATTTTGACGATGTTTGTGCCCTCATTTCGGCGATTTCCGTTCAAATTCGTCTGGCAACACTGGAAGGTTGGCTTCGGATTACAGTGCAAAAATGATTTTGTCTTAATACAGCTCACAGACTTCCAGAAACCAGATAGCCGAAACAATAGCAATAAGGAAAGTCGCCATGAGGCTGAGTCGCAACATAGTAACCAACTCTGACGTCTTCATTTACTCGGACAGCTAGGCTGCCATTTAATCTTTGGGGGATATAAGTTGAGAGCATTGATTGCTTTGCTACTGTTCCGCATTGGTTAAGCTACGTCTGGATATACTGGGGACGGTCTTTCTAGGAAGTCTGACAGATCTGTCCTGTACCGATGATATATTATAGACAACATTGTGCATCGAATAGGTTAGCTTCGATAAGAGGCAACTGAGCCCGTGGTGACCCTTGGGAACTAAATTGGCCTATGTGAGCTAGTAGCTCCGGCTGCAACACTAACCTAAAGCCAGCCTCCCTCGTCCTCCGTGAAAGTTGATGATAACACATTTGCTAGGTAGTCACTCAATTTTTATATATATATTTTTATATAACATACATGAAAAACACTACACCATTTTCCACATGTCGGTTTGGTGAGATGCGGTATTGGTCAATAGGCGCATACATTTATTGTAACAGTAGTGTATACGAAGCTGAAGAGAGACGACCAGTGTTTTCTGAACAACAACATAGCTTCTTTCATTGCCGACTTTCAACCATTTATGCAGAATTTTCATTTCAAACTAAGTGTATATCCCTCGCTTACTATATTGCAGAATTCTACCAATGCCGGCTTTCTTCCTGCCTCAGTAGAGATGAATCCGTTGACATTGCAGAATATTTGTCTGCTTTATTTAAATATATTATCTCATAAATTTGTAATATTTTATTCATCTTACATTGTTCAGGGACGTATTTGAATGATATTTCTTTGCTGTTTTTTAGCGCATCCAACATTTTGTAAAATAAAATGAGATTCTTGAAGTAAGTAAATTTCGTAAATGATATAAACAAACATGGCAAACGTCTGCATAGATGTGTTAGTAATGTTGATCACCCAATATTCTCCGACAGAGCTTAAATCCCACAAGTAAAATTGATTCGTATACCTACTGTATTGATTTAGTTTTATAAATGAAGAAGTAGGACTAACGGCCCTTTGTTCCTTGCTGGAACCATAGTAATGTACAATTTAACATTGTTGTGATGTTCACCAGAATCCTTATTTCTTCCTTATGTAGACTTGTTATATTTATGCTCAGCAGTTTGTTTATATTTCTACTTAAAATTGTAAGTGATTTTGCAATTAAGATGTGTAGGAGTTTTTTTTCAATTATAGATTTTAAACTAACACACAAAAAAATCTCCAGCTCCAAGAAGAATCATATATTGCAAGTGTCTATGTATACATATTCATGATAAAAGAATATATACATATACTGTGGAAAGTTCTGAGTGTATTCAAAATAGAAGATAAGAAGTGCATCAAAAGAAACAAATAAAAACATTTAGAAATAGTGTTGTACGTATTTGTTATTGGTCAATTTGTATGAATGAGTGAATGAATATGAAATCATTAAAGAAAGTGGACAATTGTCGTTATATAAGGGAACTGGGGGAGGAAGGGAAAACTGAAAACACAAGTACACGCACCGAAACTAAATACAAGATTGATTATTCTCACACACACATACAAACAGAGAGACGGAGAGACACATTCATACGACATATAATGATAGACGTAGATAGAGAGACAGACAGAGAAAGAGAAACTAATTTATATACAAAATATATACATACATATGTACATATTTATTGTTTTAAGGATTATATGAATAATAATATTTGTATTTTATAGATAGAATTTAACACACACACGCGCATATAAATATATGTAGATATGAGAAGGTGGGAGAGAGAAATTGACACAGAGTCACTCACACACACGGCCTCATAAAATATATGTGGAGAAGTAATTGTAAAGAGCGGCGGATCGAGTTAGATAGAGCGTGGATGGAGGTGAAAAGATTTTTGAAATTAAATATGTATAGAACACTGACACACATACACTTCTCATACAACAAATTCACTCTGACATTAAAATTGAACATTGAGTAGAACACAACACACTTATGTACATTAATAAATATACAGTTAGATACATACAGAGAGATATACATATATGCAGTATATGGTATTTATTGATACAAGTAGACAATTATACAATATTCGCACACAAGCGAGCAAAGATGTGCACAAACACACGTGTGCCTGTTCAAATACCTCGGGGCACAACGAGAAGACCAGTGAGTGCATCACGGCAACGACGTGACTTCTTTTTGTACGTGGTAAATTTGCACAGAGCCATACACACAAGTGCCTGCATGTGAATGCAGATATGTGTGCGTGTGTGTGTGGCTATTGCCTGCAATGAGTGTGTAATTAGTTAGAGCAACCAACCAACCAAGAAACTTTGCAGTTATTCGTAATTAAATTGTTGCTCCGATCTTTAAAAATACATAAATATGGCAATGCCCTACGCAAAACCAAATAATAGTGATATTAATTAATAATTGTTCTTTAATTAACTTCTTTATTATTAACGATTCTTTATTTAATTTATTGTTAATGGTTATATGTCGAATTAGTTAAAGGCTGCAGGGCAAACATATAATTGCAATTTAAATATTAATATAATAATCACGTAGACATATAATCGTATATGAGGGGTTTCATGTCAAGTGAGTCAATTTTTACACGCGATGTCTTCTGAACGGGGTGAAACTTGCACAACAGTTTAGTGCAAGTCCTAACGAGATGCGTTAAAACCTTTCCGATTTGAAAGGAGTTGAATTTTGAAATTTTTGTCAAACGGTTATATGCCTATAAACCTATTGTATTTAGAAAATTTTGCCCAAAGTGTTTCGATAGATTTTTCTTGTTTTTTTTGGTCAAAAGGAAGCTTAATTCATTTCCTTTAGTGGATGGGACTTGTTTATCTATCAAAATAAAGATAAACATAAAAAATAGAGGTTGGACCACATTTTTTTAGCATAATTAATTTTTTTTAGCATAGCTCGAGAACCATTTATTGTAATTAGTTCAGAACAGCTTAAAATAATTATAAATAATCCTCTTCTAACATCATTTGTTCATCACATTAGCGGTTTTAAAGAGACATTGCGCAAAATGTAATTTTTTGAAAAAATTTTAAAATTTTTTTAATTTGTTTTTGATAACTTGTGGGTTTAGTATATTTGCCAAATTGGCTAGAATTTTCGTATTTGGACTATATTTTTTAGGTATAAGCTCGATAAAGACGGGATACCATTTAAATATAAAGAAATCATTATGTTGAAATTCTCTTATTTCTACCAATAGTGCTATAACTTCTACATTTAACCATAGATTTTCTTAAAATTGGCGTTGTTTTCTTGGTTAGGATGCTAGCTTTCAACAGTTGTAACAAACAATTTCTTCTATATTTTGTGGTTTTTATCGTGCAGGCAAAAGTAATTTTTTTTTTTAAATAAATTTTTTTTTAATTATTTTAACAACATTTACTAAACTTCGGTTTCCAAGTGAAACCTTCATTAATAACCTTTGTAGTCCTCATAATTATTTTTATTTAAAGTGTACCCCGACATTATCGGGTACATACTTCAAAATATAGGCGCCAAATACTAAAGGTACCCTCCATGAAATAGGAGAAATTCAAAGATTTTTTTTTTTTTTAAAAATGTTACCATTGTTCAAAAGTTATAAACAATTTAAAGAATGGGGAATTACGACTTTTATTTTAAAAGGCTTGTTCATTCAGTCGCGTGTAACTCCTGAAATACTTGACCGAATTTGATGTACTATGCCCTGTTTTGAAGGTACTTTTATGTACCTTAAAAAAATAAAAGCTGTCCTGTAACATCCTATAATAGCTTTTAAAGTTTTAACCATTTTAATTTTTTAGATTTGATTTAAAAATCGATTACACCAATTTATTTTTTTTTGAAATTTTAAAGTAATGTTCTTAGACGTCTGCCAGAGTTTGGAAGTGGTGAAATGATGGGATCTATTTTTGTAAGATTTTTTATTAACCATTCAGCGCCATCCTTGGTACAGGTGTACCAGTTTTGATTTTTAACATCATTCTTTATAACTATTTATGAATTTTCGGATCTGAAACTTCATGATATCCTCAAGTATGCATTTTAGAATGAAATTATAAAGTTTATTTTGGGTGTCATTGTCATCGTTGGAATTTTTTTCTAAATTTACGTGTTTTTTACGTCAGTGTTATTATTACGAGCTTACTTATCTTTTATCCTAATCCATTTCTGGGCTCAGACGGAACAAGAAAAAATACCATTAGATATTGAAGATGTGATCGCAATGATAAATTCTCAAAATATGTTCCTCTATACATATAAAAACATTTCAAGACTTTATTTTACTATTTCATCATACATCCAGGACTATAATATAAATATAAATATTAAAAAAAATACACAGTGGTACAGCTGTACCAAGGATGTCATTAGAAGGGGTGTGGGGAAGGAAGAATGGTTAAAACAACTTCTGAAAAACAAAATGTCTGTGAATCTGTATAAAATAAAGCAACATTTTTTTGCGACATAAGATTTTGCGGTCGGTTTATATAGGATAATACAGATCTCAGGCCATATTTAATTTTTGTTTTCGTTATATACCGCGATATGCCAAAATGGAGAGGTTACACCACATATTTGAGCACAACTCGAGAACAATGGATCGCAAATGTTTCGGTATAGTTTTAAAAAATTGGAAATTGTATACCCTTTAACTTTTTTCATACCATTTTTTCATCTGTTGCACGGTTTCGAATGTATGTGTCAAAATATGGCGTAAAAACTATACTTTTTTATAATTTTTAATAATTTTTAAATTAATTTGTAATAAAAACTTAGCAAAATGCAAAGGCTGAATACATTAAAAATAGAAATACGTTTTTTGTCAAATATGTCAAAACATTAATTCCGCAAAAAATACAAAAAAATATTTTTGCGAATATTTTCTCAAATTTCAATATTTTCTGAATACAATAGATATTTAGTTATATGTACGGTGGGGGAAAAAAGGGCTGTTTGACCAAAATTTCGAAATTTAACACCCTTCGACTAGGACAGTCCTTTAACCGAACTTGTTAAAATTGTATGTCGTAACTTCTGTCCAACAGGACTAAACTTGGGGCATGTTTCATTCCGATCAGAAGACATGGATTTGAAAAATTTACTCACTTGACATGAAATCCCGCATATGTAAATATGCGTAACTATATATATCTTAATTTTGCATCTACATACTTGTCTTGTACTGCTGTTAGACAGTGTCATTAGTTCTTACCTATATTTTAGTGCAGAATATTACGAGTATTAAACCTATACATAGAATTTTTTTAGATTTAATCTTCTCCAAGAGAATAAAGGGGATTCAGTTAGGAGATTATGATAATCACCTAAAAAACTTTTTACTGTCGTCGTGATTGTTTTCTTTTGTTGTTGTACATCTCTAATTAATTATCTACGATCGGAGCAAAAACCTTAATTACTACTACATTTTTCAGAAGAATCTTAGTAGCAGAGTGACATTATTTTAATGACACTCACTGTATAGCGGCTGTTGTACATGTGTGTGTGCATATCTCTGCGATTGTGTGCGTATGTCTGTGCGTGATTGAGTGGGTGTATGTGGGGCGTGTGCGTGTTGAAATACACACACACGCGCGTAATCATACTTCCCCTCTGCAACGTTGAGTGCAATGCTGGCGGTTGCTCTTCTTCGTGTCCGCACTGTTTGGGAAGGACAGAAAACCAAGCAAATGTCTTTTGTTTTTGTTCTTCTTCAGCTTTTTGTTAATTCATTCAATGTGTTGGTGTACATGTGTGTGTGTGCGAATTTTCGTTTGTTAGTAAAAAGCGTTTTAATTGTGGAAATGTATTTTCTCATTTTTTGCTTTTTTTGTTTGCTTTTGTTCATTATCAATGTTTTGTTTTGTAGCTGTTCTTTTTTTGCTTCTTCAAATTATAACAAAATATAAACAGAAACAAGGGGAAATATTGTATGTAACAAACGAGTGGGGGAGCAGAAGAAACAATGCGCCTTTTCAGTTTTTGTTTGGTCAGATCGATTTTCAAGTGACAAAAGAAAAAAAAAACAAAAAAAAAGAATGGGGGACCAACTTAAGAGGACAGTCAACAAAAGTAGACGAGAAAGTAAATACAAGAAGAAATCAAAATTGAATTGAACTGACAAAGGAAACACAAGACAACAACGGATGAGGGAAGGAACTTAAGAGAAAAAAACGACAATACAAGAATGTGGTCAAATTTGCAGATGTTTGCTTGGTACTCTACCTGTAACAAACGGCCAATGTTGCGAAACTAATGAAGACGCATTTCACTATTACGGTTAGTATGATGACCATGGACAATGTGCTGATTCTATCTTGATCAGAGGAGCCTGCAATGGGTGAGGTGGCGTATAAAAACAATTCAAGGCACATTTGACGGATGCTCTAACTCAGACTCAGAATAAGTCTCAGTCTCAGTCGAGAGCAGATTTGCGCGAATGAGTGTTCAACACAACAGACAACCGTCGGCGACTCGCCAACCTCAAGCCAGGTGGCGATAGAGGGGTTAGACATAGCCGACGGCGGCCTGTTATGTGTATCGTGGCATTTCGTCCTCTTATGGATTACCATTGTCATTTTTTGGTACTATTGGCGGAGAACTTAAATTATGTTGATTTTATACATAAAAGTGTTTTGTGTGTGTGTGTGAAAGAGAGGGAGAGAGTGTGTTTATGTTTGGCGGCCCACTTGGCCAAAGTTAGTTAGGCCAGCGGCGGCAACATTTGAGAATGTCCTCTCTTTTGTTTTAAGTTGTTTTGAGTTGATTTAGCTTACCATACGGCGTCTCCTTCTTCTCCATTTTGATTGTGTTTTCTTGCGTTGGCAGGGCTTCCGTTGGCAGTGGTGTGGTTAATAAGACAATCAGACTGCAATCAAATCCTCCCCATCCCATGTCACAGAAGCACTTGTTTGTGTTCGTGCAAACCTGTGGGGATTAGATGACAAGACAAGAGAACGAAATCAATCTTTTGTAGGACATCACCGCCACACATATGGCCTTCGTCGATGACAATCTACTATCTGCGCCGCCAGCGATTCGTTGGTCAAATCAATGACAGCTCTTTGCCGTTGTCATTCCCGTTGTCATTGCCTTTATGAAGGCGATAAGGAACAACGGCTCACTAATTGCAATTGGAATGGGTTCTGAGAAAAAATACTTTTGTTTCCTAAACAGTTTGGCAAAGGACCAATCGCCAAATGGCCAAAGCCAAAGCCGAAACAAAGCAAATATTCGTTCATCATGTTCGATTGCCGATTGGCCAAATCCACAGTAGACATTAATTAGTTTTTATTGGGACGGACGATTTGAATGCGGCAATGCATTCAGATGTCCTGAAAATACTATCCTGCTGCATAATATTCAGTGACACAAACACTTACCCCACGATTGTTACACTCTTGGCCCAGATTATTGGTCGGGCACTTGGTTTGGTCCACATGCGGAAAGAGGCTGACACACGTCTGATTCAGACAGATCAGATTGTCGCCGCATGGAGTACCATCCTTGACCAGACCATGGTCGGGAGTCTCTCCGGCTGCTACTCCCTGTCCACTGGTGGCTCTAAGTGGCGTTAATTAATGCGAATTAGATAATTTCTACAACTGCGAACAGTTTTTGCAAATACTTACTTGCATTCATATTCCATACCCTTGATGGAGATTATTGTTCTCGAGTAGAGGTCACCATCGTTGACTGGTTGGCGTTCTCCTTCTTTGCATTGTAAAGTACCGCACTGGACATTTCTGTGACAAGAGAAACAAAACAAAAACAATATCCCACGATCGGCATTAATTTAATGAGTGAATGGGAAATGGGATTTGGGAGGACACTTACTCTGGATCACACTTTAAATAGTTGTCCTTGCCATTCTGGCCACAGTGACCGTTAATGGAACCCTTCGAGTTGAACTGCTCGAAGCACTCGCGATCGGCGGCCACACCGCCATATCCCCAAATGGCTTCGCATTGCAAATTCAATGTGGGGCATTTTCCCTGGAAACAGTAACCTAAAGCAAATGGAATTCAATTAAGTTGGCATTCTCCCCGCTGAGTCCTAGCCCCCCCAAAAAAACATACCAGAGACTCCGGACTTGGAGTGGCCGCAGGGTGAGCCGTTTTTCTTAAACACATCCATGGGACATTCGCCCACATCGCCGTCACAGTATTCGGGCAAATCACATTCGTTGTTTGTGTCACGGCATATATGATCCTTGGGACGTAACTGCTCCACACCAACAGCAGCAATAGCAGTAACAGTGTCAGTAGCGGTGATTGAATGCCAGCAATGGCGAGGAGAAGACGAACATAGGAAACATGACATAGAAGAAACACGGCAAGAGAATGCAATTAAAAGTTCATTTGCAACTTACACGACACTGGTCACAACAAGCTCCGCTAGCACACTGGGCTTCCGACTTGAGCTTACAAGTAATGGCATCGCAGCAGGGATCCGAGGCGCACTCCTCAAAGGTGCCGCAGTCGCACTCCTCGTCCTCCTCCACTATCTTGTTGCCACAGTTGCGGCGCATCTCGATCTTTACATGTGTTTTGTGCGATAGTAATGGCAGTGGCAGCAGCAGGGACGGAAAAAAAGATGAAGAAGTAGAGCATAATAATCAATTGCTTAAGGGTAATAACGGGAAGAAGCGAAAGGCAATTTTGCCAAGCAACTTCAGTAAATATATGGATGTACATACATATATACGTATACGAGAATGTATACACTTAAATACATCAAAGAATTCCCTTGAAAGGTAATATAGTACTTATGTATGTGTTTGTGTGCGTTTGAATGTATGCTGTGCATGTTTACAGTAAATTAAATAATTGAAAGAAAGCTGCAAAAAAAAAAATAAAACATTCACCTCAAAGGGCAACGTTTCGAAAACATGCGATATTTTTAATTCATAGTCATCACAGACCCACTCCAGCCCTTGTCCAACAGAACCTCCCTTCAGTTAAGTTTACATTAAGCAACACGCTATAAATAAAGCACACATGAGAAGTTTACAACCTGCTCTATTGTGAGTGTGTGTGTGTGTATGCGTGCGATCCTTGCCATCCTTGCAAAACGTAGACTGCACTTGTCCGGCGTATGTTTGCGCCGGCGGTTATTGCAGTTCAGTTGTCAAAGTACAAAGCAGGTTTCACCTGCCGTCAAGTGTCCTGCGGTTGGGTGCACCTCCTTTGCTGTGCTTTACATCGAAAACTGAGATTTTTTTTAGATGTAAACAATGCTTGGGGCACTCTTGTGTTAATTACGCCCAGTTGGTCAAGGTTGACAATCTTCCTCCACGTCCAACGTGAACGACATGGACTTGTTTTATATTTTATTTATTCCACGATGCGTAAATGTGATAAAAGCTTATCAAGGTAATCAGCATCCAAATGAATATTCATAAATACTTGTAGTAGTCGGTACACAATTTACGAGTATCCAAATGGCTAGAACAACAGGCAACAGGGCGACACTCGGTCAGTTAAAGACAGATAAACGTATTTTGATTTGTTCGATCTCCGATTAACTATCTCCGATGGATATAAAACTCTAAGTTGAAGAGGAAAAAGCAACGGAGAAAATCCGTTCAGATTTAGATATAGTCCACATATATATGTTTCTCCCAATTTGACATGTAAGCGCTGTAGAAACCGTGTTTATATCCGATCAGTACGAAATTCTTATCGCAATGCACATTTTCGCATTGTTATGGAGGTGTAGTATTATATAGTCGGCCCCGCCTTCCTTTCTCTCTTTCCTTATTGGTTTTTATTTGGGACCCATATTTGTGAAAAAATATTAGAGTAAATATTATTAGTATTCAGAAAATATATCAGTACCATAATTTTATGTTTTCTGTAATTCAACGTTCACTTCTTTCCTTTATATTTGAAATGATACGTCGTTTGATGGGTTGAAACATATTTGGAGAAATTCCTAAACAATATTTTTATTTGTATAGCGTGATCCATTTCGAGGTTCCCTACTTTTTTAAAGAAAAAAAAAAACACAGAACACTCAAATTAAATGAGAATGTTTATTATCATTTGAAAGAACATTCCTTGCCATTTATTTTTTGAAGATTATGTCTATCAAATGTTGGCCGCGGCTACGTCTCAGATGGTCCATCCGTTGAGTCCAATTTTCGATGACTCGTTCGAGCATTTCGACTGGTAACTGGCGACGCGCGATGTTTTGCTCCAAGGGTCCGCATAAACTTTAGACTTTACATATCCCCACAGGAAAAAGTCTAACGGTGTGATATCACACGATCGACTGGCCCAAAACGTGAAATTGATTGATGCGATGTGTGGGAAGTGGCGCCGTCTTGTTGAAACCAAATGACGCCGAGATCACGTGCTTCAATTTCAGGCATCAAATAGTCGGTTATCGTAGCACGATAACGGTCGCCATTGACGGTTACGTGATTATGCGATACCATCTTCAAATGTGTGTAAAAAAATCTCGCACTGACCTGAAAAAACCCTTGGGGGTTTTGTTATGGATAATGCCAACTTTCATTTGCAATTGGTCTCATCCCATTCCCATTCGGAAAGGTCGATTTTGTATCACAGTGTAATGAATGCTGGGTTTAAAGATGGGTTATGGTGTTGCGACTAGTACGCTCAGTAAGCCGATTATGTTGACCATAAGTTGAGCGAAGTGCACGAAACACATTCCTCACAGAACGTGAATTTTCGTAATAAAGTTGAACGATTTGTAAACGTTGTTCAGGCGTAAGTCTTTTCATGATAAAATGCCAAACAATACTTAACAAAAATAATATGACAGCATGACACGACTCACACGTGATCTGTCAAAAAAAGGCTATTGAAAAAAGTATCTCTACTTGGATCACCCGTTATATAAATACATATTAAATTTGAGAAAATTAGTTTGCAAATCGATATCTCCATTCTAAAACATGCTAAGTCGACTTAGCATGTTTAAAAAACACGCAAGAAAGATCGTTACCCAACTGATCTTTCCGTCGTGTTTTTTAGTCTTATACCATAAATACAGCCAATTAGGCTTTACTTGATACACTCTTTCGTTCTATGAATAATCTGTTTCCAAATTTCAATATTGTAAAGAATCCTATTAGAAAAACGCGGAAAACTAAATGTCCGTATCAAAAGTACAAACATATTTTTTTACCGCGTAATTGATAACTAATGCGGGCTTGCTTTAGGACAAAAATTTGTGTTAAAAATTCCGATATTTGCGACAAATGAATTTATTTTGCAAATTATGCTGCAATAGTAGCATGTAAATCTTATTCTCGATGTGCATACCAAACATTAGCGTGATCTGCGTAAAATAGAAAACAAAAAGGTCTCATAAGCAAACTAATAAGGCCATATCATCCGCGAGAATTTAAATTTTGCAAAACTACACAAATTATTTTTTTTATTTGGCGTCCCAAATCCACATCCAAATCAATAAATTGAACTAAAAATTATTTTGGGCTGTTGTCAAAAAATTTTACTCATTTGGTATTTTATTTTGATAACCTGTGGGGGTTGCAAAATTTGGCAGATTTGCTACAACTTTTTTACTTGACTTTAATGTCTTTTTATTCCAAGTCATAACTTCGATTTAAATGATAATGGAAGTTTACGAACATTTAAAATTTCCGAAAAAATTAACGTTGAATTACTGAAACATATTAGATAAATATTTGTCAAAAATTTATATTCTGAATACCGGTCGGTCACTGCGTTGAGAAGCAACAACATAAAAAACGTATTTTCGGACCTGCTGTAATTTATTGAAAACATATTGAGGTAGATTTATGGAAAAATTCATCACTGCGTATAATTTTTTAGGTCATAGAAATATAATCACATACGGACACTGCTATTCTCCCAGTTTTGCCCAAAGTCCTCATTTTGTCAGGCCTCTCTGAGGCAAAGTTGTAGCACTTGTCATAAAGAACAACAATTGGAATATATAACATAAATAAAACTACATCTTTAAAGTCAAAATTTCGATTTTTTGAACCTTATTTCCCCTGTTCAGGTTCATAGGTAGTAAATGACACCGAGGCCCCAAATCATTGGCGGCCCATAAAAGTGTATGACTTTGGGCAAAACCGGGTCTTTTTTTGGTCTTTTATAACGTAGTGGTGTCCGTATATGGTTATATTTGTTCATTTTGCACTGTGTATGTACCTTGTCATATGCTACGAGCCAAAAGTGAAACACATCGAAGCAGTGACGTACGATGTTTGGCTGAAATTCGATTTGGGCCATTTTAAGTAATTTGAGCAATGTTCGTCCGTCCGTCCCTTCTGTGCGCACAATAACTCTCGAAAGGCTTAATTAATTGACTTCAAATTTGGTATGCGGTAATATTTTTTCTACTTCCTCCCACACATAGATTTAACATTTAGTGAAATATTTGTTCTTTAATATCTTATATACTACTTATTCAAATCTTCTGAAATGCCACATACAATATTAGTTTATTATTCGCAATCATTTCGAAATGGGTGAATTTGCCACGCCCCTTTTGGTACCTCCCACAGAAATGGACTATTTTTTCCACGGAAATTTAACAGTTTATAACTGTCATACCAGGAAAGTAATGTTATAAAATGCAATTTAAATTGATAATAATTTATTAAAAAAAATAAATAAACTAATACTTTTCTGGACTGATGTTGTGGGGGGGAAGGGGATTCTTAAGTCGGTTTACCCGACTGAACTTTCTAACTTGTTAATATTAAGATCAAAAAACCACAAAATACTGTTTGAGTATTTTGTTAATATCAGTGCAGAATATAAACAGATTTTACTTACTTCACCTTTTCTAAATTGACAACAAAAATGTGCTATATGATGTAAAAATGTCGGTCAGATGTGCCCATACAGAGAAAGTATTTTTAAAAAATAGGTAATTTTTGTATTTTATTGCGAAAAAGTATATGTAGTAATTTTGCGATATTGAGGATATTGTAAAAAGAAAGTATAACATATTTATATACGTGTTAATGGAAGCTTCCTTGAGAGTGTTCTCGAAAAAGAATGGGCCAAACATTTCTATAAATAGCGCTGCCACGCTTATCTAAATTTCTCGATTTTTTACGACAATTTAAAAAGTTGCCCACATTTTACACAATTGAAAAGCTAGAATATAAAAACCTTATAATTTTTTACAGGTAGTAATGTATGTAACACATTCAACCGAAAAAGCCATTTTGAGCCCGACTATTAGTAAAAGAGATTTTGGGGAAAAACTAAAAAAATCCGTTTTCGGGGATTTTCGAATTTATTTTGGGAATTGTGGAATTTGCCTTTGCCTTTGATAACGTTGGAATAAGACTCAATTTATAGTGTAAAGCCCTACACATAACAAAAAAACGAGAAAATACGGATTAAAGTCGGGTATTCCGAAGCTTATGGTGTTTTTTTTGTGCCAAAAATGCTACATTTTTACTGCCTTTCGCCCCAATAATGCCTGTTTGGTTTCGTTTGTAAAATATGCTTTGCTGTGTTAGGGTTTCGTTTTCTTTTATAAAAAATTTCGCACTTGCACGGTGCAAAATCCAACTTTAGCCCAGTCTTTAATCGAAGGAGTGAGCGCTGCCCTATGAAACAGTGCTTTTTTCTAATGGAGTTTGGACAGATGCTTTATTTAGCCTGCGCCGTGGAGTATTCATTGTTTTTTTTTTTGAGTGAGGTAAAAGGCTGGTTTTTGCGTTTTTGTTTTCGAATCAGACCATAAAATGACGTGGTACAATTATTGTGGACTGTGCTAAACGGACAGACGGACTTGGCTAAATCGTTTTAGAATTTTACGACGATTAAGAATATACTCGTATATCGTTCATCCCATATCACAACGGACACCTTTTTTGGGCCACTATTCCCATTTTCAAAATAAATTTACATATCGATTCTCTGCTCAAAATTAAACATTTTACAGTTGACGAAAAAAAATACAACATTTTTTTTCCGATTTTATTAGCATTTGAAATCTGGGAAAAAAAGGAAAATGTTCTCAAAAAACGTACGTTTCGAGTTATGTATTTCCGGAACGTGTGGACGGATTCTTAGAAATAAAGGCTCATTTTAAAGATCGTTAGTTGTTCTTTTTATACGACTCAATTTCGCGTTCTTAACATTTTTAAATGCATCAGATGCATCTGAACGCTGAAAATTTTTATTAGGTGTTCAGTCCCGTTCTTTTTTAAAAAAATATTTATTATAAAATTTCTGAGAGTTTGTTACATTTTACAAAACGCGTTTGTGGATTTATACAAATTAGAGCTCTTCTTAAAGTTCTTGACTAGGACATCCTAGATATATGCGAAAATTCGCCAATATTTGCATATATCAGACATGTTTTCGTTACAAGCTAGCACTTTTAGTTTAGCACTTTGCAACGAAAACAACTGACTTCCACTAACTGGCACATAAGCAATAAGTGGCGGATTTTCACTATCTGGTAGCAATGGTGTCATGAGTTGCGAAGAAAGAACAGTGCGAAACAGACAAAAAATTCGTGAAAAGTATTTATAAAACATATATTTACTATTCTATGTTCAATTGTTTACACTCTTTTGCAAATATTAAAATAATTTCCCATTTTTGTTCTTCTTCTTCCCGTTAATTCACAATAATTGATAAAATCTCTCCAAAAATGGGATGCCATATTGCTAAATATAGGGTGCCCAATCTGGCAACATCATACTCGATTAAGACATGAACACAAGCACCAAACTTCATCGGGAACTAATAGTGCTTAAAAGTGCTTAGCTCCCCATACAAATTAAGCACTTATTGTGTAACGAAAACACGCCTATCGTTGTATAACCAGGAAAACACGAATATATATATATATATGAAATATATAAGTATCCGTATTTAGGCATGTAGTCATATCTAATCGAAGCTGATCCTGCAAATTTTAATCTGGCGTTTTCTTCAGTTTCTATATAATAGCATTTTTTTCTTTAAAATGTCAGATATCTAAACTGTTTTTTTATTGGAACGATTCTGTCTATTATGTGATTTCAATATTTGTTGTTGTTTATAAAGGAAAATCATTGGCATTATTTAGTAAATATTGTTTTAAAAGACAATGAGGCTGAACATCATTTTGAAATTTGTAGGGTCAGTTTAGGACAAATCGGGCTACATGATTATAATTTTCTCAGAATTTTAATTTGGTGTCACTGATGTGCAGGACGCAAAATAAAGTTGCATACTCAACTGATGCATTTAAAAACTTTAATTAACCATCATTAATATATATGTATTTGAATGTAAAGTTTACGACCATACAAACTAGCCATAATGTGCAATATTCCGTCCACGCATAATACTTAACTTCCAAAATAGGCTCACTACAAATATGAAAAGTTTGATAACCTTTCTTAACAGTTGATATGTGTTTTATTGTTGTAATGTTTTGTGTAATAATTTTTTGCGAAAACTGTGTCGAACATTGAGGTGTTCATTATTTCAAGATTCAAATAGAAATATCCTAATTTCAAATAGAATTTTCTAAATTTCAAATGGAATTTTCTCAATTTAAAGTGGAAGAATCCTAATTTTAAATGAAACTTAGACAATCTCAAATAGAAAATCTCAATTTCAATTGAAATTTAGTCAATTCCAAATGGAAAATCTCAATTTAAATTAAAATTTAGTCAATTTCAAGTGGAAAATCTCAATTTAAATTTAAATTTAGCCAATTCCAAATAAAATGTTGCCAATATGAAATGTAAAATCTTAATTTCAAGTGAAATTTTCTCAATTACAATGAGAAACTTTTCAATTACTGTTGAAAATGGATCGATCGATCGATCTAAAGCAAAATGTGTTCCCTTTATAATGGTGTAAATATTTTAACAATATTCCTGCGGGAAGGAAATATATGTTTGTTATTCCTTGAAAGCACAATCTATATCTGTAGTACTGAATTTGATACAATGACTATGAATTCTTTCAAACTTTTGGATAATTTTAATTTATAATTAGGCAATTATCATAATAATATTTAGATTCCTAGAAAATCGAAATATTACTGTGACTATATGAAGAGTGTGCAAAATGAATTCTTAGGAGTTAAGGAGGAGATGCGTGAAAAATTTCAATTATTTTACTTTTGCATTGACTTACTTGTTCGTTTCCAGATAAACAAAATTTTTTTTGTTAGCAATGCAGAAAGGAAAACTAATTTTGAAGCAGAAGGAGGAGAATATTTGTAGGTTGTCAAATTGCCGTCGGTATATTGGGCTTTGGACAACTAAGCAACTAAGGTAAGCAGAGGTGTTCGTTCCAAGCAAGTCCTCTAGATTTCACTTACACTGCATTCCATGTTTCCTGTTTCTATTTTCTTGGAGAGTTAATTATTTTGCAAAACTTTGTTTGGTTTTTTAATAATCAATAACAGTGTTTATCACATCATCACTGCGTGTGTGTGTGTTTGTGTTAAATTCACTTTCAAGGTTGTTTTGGCTTATTTGTGTGGGTGGTCGTTCGTTGGATTGTGTGTGTGTGTGTATATTATTGCTCTTCGGTTCGGTTCGGATCGGTTCTGTTTTTAATCACCATAATTTATTATTGCATTTTTGCATATGATTGTTATATAATCACTTACAAAAAGATTTCACACTTTGTGAATTTGCGTATCGTTTCGCTTCGTTCTTTTTGCTGCTGCTATTTTTTCTGCCACGTTTGAACTGTCGAAGCTGCAAAATGCAACTGCCGTTTTTGGCCTGCCCAAGTTGTCATGAAGGCTATTTTTTCCGTTTCAGTTGCAGTTTTTAGTTTGTGATTTTTTTTTATTTGTGCATACAAAAATATAATAGATGCTCCACAGTGCTGTTGTGCTGTGCCAGAGCTCAGCTGAGCTGAGCTGTGCTATGCTATGCTATGTGATGCTGTACGATGACGATGGCTATGGCAATAGCTATGATGACGACGACTACTACTACTACTGGTATTACGATGATGACGGCGACGACAACGACGACGAGTATGAACAATGTGCATAAGTATCACAGTTCTTAATGGAGGGAAGTATTCCCCAGGCACCGAGTTCGCTGTCAGCCGAGGCTGCCAGAGGCCTTGTTTTGTATCGTTTCACTAGTGCTGGAGGGTAGACGAACGAGATGCGACTGCGTAGGGTGCCCGGTGAACTTCCCCTGGCAGAAATTCCTAAGCCAAAAGTTGTACATCACGCTCTGGTGGCTGTCAGAAGGGATAGACAAAAAACCACTGACAATGTTCAAGACTCTGTGGTCGTTGTTGCCGTTGTCGCTGGTGAATATTTTGTTCTTTGGCTTTTTTGTGGGTGTGTGTACGGTTGTGTGCGTGAGTGTGTGTTGCGTGTTGTTTTTTAAGTAACACAAGAGTTGATGAAGAATTACTCAAGTGGCAGCTAAACACAATCGCAACAACATAAACCAAGCATCGGCGCGTTCGCCACACTCACGTAGCGACAACAATTAAATCAGACGCCTACGCTTAGGCCTAGGCAGGCTTAGAAAACACACAACTGAGTCGTGTTGGTCGGTTCGGTATGGGCCCGGTAGGGCTGATGAGCACCATCATCATCAGCAGCAGTAGCAACGGCAAGACAAACACCAGATTTGGCAGAAGCATTTGCAACAAACACGTGCACTCAAGCTGACACGCGCAGGTGTTTCGAAGGCAACACCGACGGCGACCAACAAAAACAACAGCAACAGCCCTACGAGAATGAAGGATTTGCTGCTGCCGATGATGATGAGGGCGGTGGGTGCTGGGGGGGAGGGAATAAGGAGAAGGAGGACAATGTGAAAGTACGTGAATAGTCACAAGGCTTTACTTGAAGCATATATTGTCTAGGAACCAAAGGATTCAGATTCATATGTTGGGAGGAGATGTAACAACACACATACTTATACGCACCAATGCACACACAGACGCTCTACTCACATATACACACACATAGAAAAACACACAAATATGAATATTATTTGTACTAGTGCGAACATGATATTGAGGTCATTGTTTACGCGCTGGAACTAAATCTGAAACTGAATTTGAATCTGACTGGGGCCTAAATGCGAATGTGTTCCATTCTCAGCCATTGTATTTATAAAAGTCGTCCTCTTTGTTGATATTGCTGCCTATGCTGTTGTTGTTGCTGCTGCTGCTGCCGCCTTTTTGCGTTTTTCGTTTCGTTTTTGCCAAAGTATTAAACAAATAACAAAAGTGAAAACAATAACATTATGGCAGTACTCACACAGACGCACACAAGCACGTACACATTCGCACACAGACACACACTTGCCGACGACGCATACTTATAAAACAAAAGAAAAAGGCCTTTCTATTTGTTTGCAATATTTATGACAGGAGCGCTCACGGATTTTAATCACCAACACAAAAGAGCTCCCAAAAAAAAAACGGAAAAAACGACGCACCGAAGCAAGTGACCCAGTGCCAAAAAAAAGAAAAACAGCAACGATACTTCAATCGGCTGTCGCGAATTTTATAGATACCCTCTATGGAGGCAACACAATGCATTTTATTGCATCAATAATGCAGAACAATTCTTTTGTCCTGCATTTTCGATATGTTTATCAATAGAAAAGAACAAAAGTCAACATTGACGCAAACGCAATGAATTTCAATTTGACTTAAGTTGTTATTTACAATATGAAAATCATTGCAAATCATTGTGTAAAATTTATATATAAAGGAATTTTTTTAACTAGCTTATTCACAGGGCTCAAGACCAGGTTGCCTCCATCATGTTAAAGAAAGAATTGTTTCTTGGAAGTTGGTATTGGAAAATACAATAACACCTTTCGAACGAACAAGCTTCCGAACGAACAAGTATTAACCACATCTACTATTTCAATGCAAAACAAATTATGTCAGCTAAACGTTCGTGAATATTGAAGTAGCATTCATGAAATCGTAATATAAAGATTTTTGCTGTCCAGTAATTGTATTTTGCTAAAACGTTTTAAAAAATGTATATAGCTTGCATTCAATAGAATGTTCTTAATTTTAAGAATTAAGAATTAATATTTTTTTCCGAGTTTTTATTTTTAACATTGTATTTAAATATTCTAATAGTTTTAAATGGTGAAACAGAGTCATAATCCATATTCTAGTAGGGGAAGGGGAATGAAACCGGAAATGATAGGTTCTATATAAAAGTTGGATTACAATACAAACACAAAAATCTATATTTCTTTGTTGCATTATAGCCACTAGATTTTAAAAGTGGTCCACATATAAGTTTCTATTGTTTCCTTTAAAAAGATTTAGTAAAATGTGCGATACAACAGATTTGAGAATAACTCTAGAACAATTGGTATCAAAGATAGTAAAGATTTTTTAGATATATATTGTTGACCGTTGTTAGGTTTATTTATTAGTTTTCGATATTTCGACAAACATCGCTGGTCATTTTCGGGGAGCTATTACAATAAAAAAACAAACATGTACTAATACTCGTATACTTTAAACATTACATTGAACCACAAACTGACATACATGACAAGACGGACAATTATAAATACTGCCACAAACTTCATTAACAAAGTTTTAAAAATCAGCGATATAAATGTCACAAGGAAAATGAGAAAAACATAAGCACCAAGATGGAGTGACTTTCCCCATAAGACCATCAAAGATCTTATCTTGACTCGCACTTATGAAAAGAGACAATTTGAACTTTGTATACAAAATAAAACGTATGCCAAGCGGTACACGTTTGTACTACCAAATCAAAACTTAAGGCAAGATTATCTTCACACAGATCAGAACAGAAATTCCGTGACAAACCAATTGAACAGAAAACTGCACTGACAGCCCACTGCTCAATCAGAGGTCTCAAACCAAACTTTAACGACTTCGATGTGTTAGTAGAAGAGATTAGAAATTAAGGAGGAGGACTACTGCATATTATTGACGTTGCAGCGGACAAGAGACTGAACTACTACAAGAGAGACACTGACGGATGCGCCAATAATTACCAGCACATAATTGACAATCATAGACGAAGACTTAAACAGTAGAGATCTTCAACTTTGCAGGCACAGTGTTTGTGCAACAATAGATGTACAATTAAATATTATTGAAATAATGTATGTCAATTTGTTTGTATCAACATGTTTGTGTTTTTATTGTGCTCCACAAAGATGACCGGCGATGTTGTTCGAAATATCGGAATATAAATATATAAATTAGTAGAATTAAAAATTACTAAAACAAATAAAAAAGACCATTGTCTTTTTATTTAAATGACCAATCAGCCAAACGAAAACCAATAGATAGTAAAGATTCTTAAATGGTCAGGTGTTAAGTTTCCCTAAACTATTTCTAATACATTTTTCTTAAACTGTTCAGTACGTATGGAGATATATACAAGCATGTCACAGATTTTGTATGAAATTGGTTTGAATTCGTATTTCTAAACCGTATTTGTTTTACTTTTGCTTCTTCAGCTCTTGTACGTCTTCATGAAATGGAAAATGTGTGTTTTAAAACGTTTGCCTGATATAAGGTTATGGCGAAGAATAAGTTATTTTCCAAAAAAAAAAAATAATATTAAATAAACTAGAAAGAAAGTTCAATTGAATAAACCGACTTTCGAATATTCCAAGGAGTAGTTGATCATAATGAAAAACATAAATTAAAATCAATTTTCATCACACGGCATATCGAGAAAAAATATAGAATATAGACATATATTCGTATGTCCATTCAATTATTAATTGAGCCAACTTTACCAAACAAATGATGCAGAAGTTATTATTTCTGGGGTTACTTTCACGTCCAATTCTCAGAATTGTACTGTGTTAGGTTTGTTGCCAACAAAAACCTAACGGCTTTTAATAAACTCTTCCCGAATGAAATTTTAAATTTTTAAGAAAAATCTCTTTGGTCCATCAAGGTTCCATGTTGAGTTTTTCATGGTCAGTTCATAATAGTTTGACCCTTTAGTATCAAAAAAATCGAGGATATTAATTGATACTTTTTTCAATATATTCAAGGATTACGGATATTTTCCATACTTTCACCTCCTTCCACCAAAAGGAGATAAATATTTCATTGAAGAGGAGTATCAGAGCTTTTTATTGGTATATATTACAAATGCGTAAAGCGGTTAAGAACAAATAGTAATTTTGAGAAAAATCTTTGAGATTGGTAACTTTGGAGCCCTGTACCTCAAAACCTGCAATGGATTTTGAAAAACTAAAAACGACACAAAATTTCCGCAAAATGGTAAAATTATTGTGCTCAAATTTGTGGACACTCCCCTTTGGGTACCTCCCACACAAATGAACCATTTTGTACCAAAAATTAACAGCTTACTACTTTAATACCAGCATATAAATACTTGACATTTTTTACAGTGTAATACTTTTATAATACCTATTGGTACGTACCACACAAAAGGATTATATGAATACAATTTATATTGATAAAAAATAAATAAATTTACGAATATATTTTGTGACTGAAGGTGAGAGGATTCGTAAGTCGGTTTACCCGAAGGAACTTTCTTACTTGTTTTAACTACACTTTTTAAGAAATGTTCATTGATTTAATTATATTTGTGTTTGATTTAATGCAATTTTAATCTTTAATTTTATATGAAAATTAATCTTTTTTATATGAAAAATCTTGAAATTAAAGAAAAATCGTTACTGTTATTTTAAGTAATATTTCAATGCTTTTAAGGATTTTGTACATTAAAGCAATGTTGTAGACAAGTAAAAGTTTTAAAGCCGGATCGGACTAAATTATCAGTATGTAAAATTTTAGGAGTAAAATTAAGTCTGACAGTTGCCATTATTTTAAAGAATATTTCTTAAATTGACTCTAAATGAGAAAGTTCAATATACTCTCTCTTTCCATCTCTAAGTACCCGGTTTTTTGAGTCTACAAAGATAGAAGCCGAAGGTTGTAATTCAGATAATGGAGCATCTGTTGTTTGTTTGTTTTTGAATGATCAGTTTTTGAGAAGGTGTTGTAAGAAAAAGGTTTTTACGATGCACACTATGATTGTGTCAAAATTAAATTGTATTAAATTTAATTTATTTTAAATATTTTAAAATTTTTCATAGTACCAACAACAAAGGTAAACTCAAAGATGGCGTCATAAAATGGCGATTGCTCAATATCTCATGTAAACGTGCGTGTATACGCTATTCTGTCGTCGACGTCATCGTCTACATTTATTCGAAAAACTACCACATATTTCTCGTGCGTCGTAGTTATTTTGCCAGTTATTTTGTTATGCATACATTTATGATAGGTCTACACATCAATACCAGATGTACGAACATGGTCAAACTGCAAATACTTCTATAGTATATTGGCTGGTTTATGAAACACAATATATTTTATAAAATTACAAAATTGGTTAAAGTAATTCTTATATGTATACAATGATTTTCCAGTATAAAAAATAATAAATCAAAACCTTCGGAATATCGTTGTTACTTATGTAAAAGAAGAAGGTTTTCTATGAATAAACTTTTCAATGCATATTTTATAAACTGTATTTACGTTCATGTATGCCTAACATTAATTACCAGATCATACTTATGTCAAGGTCAGACATTTTAAATTGAAATACGCAGACAAACTTAATTTTAAGAAATATTACTACAAATAAGCTCGAGCCAAACTTATATGTACGCCAACATATGATTATTTAAAGCCAAACATAATTATTTTAATTGAGTAATGTATTTGAGCACATGATATGCATCCTCAAGTCAAGTACGTTTCATGGCATTAAATTAACTACAATCATTCTTACTTTAACTATGTTGTCTTTGGCTCGAAATCTTAAAATTTAAGACAATTTCTTTGATTTTCAGTATACTTTTTCTTAGTGTAGTAAGTACCAAACATAATAATTTTAATCTGGCCGGATTTTAAAGATTTGCAAAAAAATAATAAAGGAAGAGTTGCTAAAACTTTCTAAAACTTTTTAATTTGTCCATGGTTTTTCTTTAGATGTGGCCCAACGGAATTCGTCATTAGAACTACCCATTGTCTTGGTGAGACCTTTCGATTATTTCCATCATTTTTATGTGTTAACATTGTTCAAAATTTCAATTTGTTACAAATCATATGACAAATTGTGTATACGCAGTAGGCACTAATGGTAGTGTGTATATGTTTGTACTATGAAAACAATATAATTGCAAAAAGACAATGACTGCGCGTCCCGCAGTGCACGAGTGGTGGAACAATAAGAGCAAAAATAAACAACACCAAATGAAACTGAGTTCGATCATAAATAATGCAATAAACGCTTTCTGTTGGCACAGCGACAATGCATTTGGCAGTTCACTTTCCACATTTTGTATTTCGCAGAACAAACACTGTTGACCTTTAGGAATTCTTTGATTTTGATGACGGCCTGTCATAGACTGACAATGGATGCCGTGCTATGCAATGGGTGTCATAGGGGGTATTTTTTTTGGGTGGGGAGGGTTATTGGACTTACCTCGTTGGGTTTGTTTAGCAAACAAAGGCCATGCCCCGTACGCAGTGCGTCGATGTAATCCTTTTTGCTGCACTCGGAGAACTTGTAGGGCTGGACATTCTCTTGACCCACAATCGATTGGGCCATTATGCAACCGTGCCAATCGCGGCAGAAGCATTCTTCACCTATAGAGAAGTAGGGGGCAGTGGCATTAACAAATTGTAAATGGAAAAAATGCAAGTGGACGTTTATGAAATAATCATCGACCGATGCTGTCGTCACCGTCACCGCCACAGCAGTAACGGCTGATGACAGCAGTCACAGTCATTCCCACATCAATACTTACGTCCGTCGTCGTGGCCCATACCAATGTTGTGGCCAATCATGTGGGCCATAGTGCCGGCCAATAAATGCGGTTCGTAGACATTTATGTCAACGCTGATGCCCACAGCACGTGGTGTACACACCGTGTCCGGCGCAGCCATTCCTGCCTCACCTCCAGCGAAAGTCTCACCCCTGCAAGTGCAAAAACAAAAGAAAAAAACAACAAAATATGAACGTAACGAAGTGAAAAAGAAGCACAAATGAGTGGTCTCATTAATATCAGTTTGGTTCACTGACAGACTGAGTATTTTTTTCTCTGTTTTGATTAACTTAAAAGCAAAACGAATTCATCGAGGATTAATTGCGATTTAAGTCAGAGCGAATGGTATTCGTCCACTCACAGAAAAACATTGATTAATTAAAGCAAATCAAAAGATAATTATAGTCTTTTATCGCTGCCACAATATTCTTAAAACTGCCCCCACAGTCAGTTATCATAGGCCAGCGCCATCAATGACCAATGTGACGTATGAGCAATGGAATAATTACTTATCCACACCAATGGTCTGTGAAGTACATATATCCAATTTATTTTCTTTATTAGTTGCTACTCATACAGAGCAAGACGTTGTGGATTTGTTAATTTCATTACATTAATTATTGTATGTAATTTAATTAATTACAATGCATGAGAAATCACATGTAAATTATTACTGCTCTAAATTCACTCACAAATATTATTGCAAATGACTATAAAATAGGTAAGAATAGAATTGTAATCGGATTAATTTTTCAGGCCATACCATTTTCATAATATGTTAGGGAAAATAATCTCGTTTTTAAAGCTGATTAAAATTATTTTAACAAATTTTGTAATCCCTTATAATTAAAATACGTAAAGTAATGCTATTACATTTGTCATATTTTTTGTAATAGTCAGAATAGTATTAGAGATCTATAATCTGAGAGCTTACCAAAATATTATATAAACACTAATATTTACGGATGTCATACAGAGGCTTACGTTTGCTTTTCAAATGTTTGAGATTTTATATTTTAAATTGATTTATGGGAGGAATAAAATAAAAATTACAATCGAGTAAGGTACTGAAGGTCGAGTATAGGTTCACCTACAAAGAAATGTCGTATGGAATTTGAAAGTTGGTCGGGAGAATGGAATGGGACTATTCTAAAATGCCTAAAATTGTAATAGTCCCTAAGATACTAAAATCTGAGTATCTTAGTTTACCCACAACCATTTTAAGGAGAAATTTGCATCATTTGTTCACTATTTTTTGGCAAAAAAAAATCCTACCATTTGGACTGAACAAATTTTATTATGCGATTTATTTTAACTGCAACCATTTGTTGGAATCAATACTTAGCTCTTACGTCCAAGTTTTGACATAGCCAGAGTCTTCTTCTGTCGCATCTATCACTAATTTTATTTGTTTCAATGATCAGCCATAGTATTTGAGACTTTTTCTAACATTTCTATTTTTAATATTTAAAGGATAAATGAACGAGTAAATTATTTGAACAATTTGACTTCATTTGTTAACCACTTTGAAAAGCGCAACCTGTACTGCACTACACAGAGGAAACGATTACTAACTTAAAAGACAGTGGCAATGACTTCGAGCCAATGACAAATAACCTCAAGAACATTTCACACTTTATATTAAGATAATAATATAAGTAAATTATTGTTAATTTAAGTAGGAAATGTACTAACTTTAAAGCCAACTTATCATCGGCACGAAATCATTGCCGCCGTCGTTAAAATTTGTTTCAGTGTAGATAGACCAACAGACAAATTACTTAATTGATTCAAAACATACATTGGGATTTACACTACTTCTTTGATGTCTTAATAATATCTAAATATCGTGTTATAGGTGACATAACCAATTTTTTTAGACGAACGTCAACTTTTACTTTTTAAACCTATATCCTTTCCTCCATATGTCAGTCTAGCTTGCTGGATGTTGCGCTCGATAACCATTGAAAGAGGAGCCAGAATGTATCCAAATTTTATATATGACAATATTTGAAATGCAAAGATGGGTCATACGATTTCAGATAACTCCTCAGCGTTAGATTAAATGTTATAGCTTGTATAAAAACTACTTTATGGAGTTTTCTGTAAATTCTCTCAGGATAATATTCATATTTATCTACTCCCGTAGTAATTTTTTGTCCTATGGCCAGTTCTTTTGCCTTCTATTCATATGCCTACACGGGGAAAAATTGCCATTTTTGATATGTTTGAAGTCATATATTTGTGAGCAAATAAACTTTATTTGTAAATCAATAAAAACAATAAAAATTATTTGGGTCGCATTTGTTAATATATTAGATCAAAATATATTTGCGAACAAATTTTCTCAAATAAAGTATGTTTTAAATAAAATAAAATTGTTGTTTAGGAATTTCTCCAAATAAATTTTATTTAAAAAAGAATTCAAATGTATTAGCACAAAATATATTTGCGGACACATTTTCTCGATTAAGTATGTTTTTAAATAAATTTTTTTTTGGGAATTTCTCCAAATAACATTGCTTAAAAAGGATTTCAAAACTTTGCCGATTTTTTTTAAAACTTCAGTTTTAATTTTTCTTTGGTGAATTATACCTTTCATTTTTAATTTCTAAATATTTTAAGTCATCATTTGTTGTCAATCCTTCATGTAATTTATTATTATCATTTAAAAGTTTTAAAAAAATACTGTAAATAGTGAAGTGCGTAAAACTAGTCATAGAATTAAGTTATCCATATATTTTCTAATACGTAAATTAATAAATAAATGTTTTGGAAATAATATTCCCAAATAAAAAATATTGGGATGCAAACAAAGACTTGTTTGGAAAAACATCTTAACAAGTATATAATATTTATTTGTGCCAAATAGTATATTTACATTTAGAGTGTATCCTAAAAATATATGTGTTTGAAGCAGAATATGTGTACACGCTGAAAAAATATTGCTTCTGTAGTGTATTGTCCCAAAACATATTCGGCTTGAAATATACATATGTTTAGGGTACACTCCAAATATATAATATTTGACATACACAAATATTATATGTTTGGAAGAATATTGTTCTAAACAAAAATATGCTCCCATTCAACTATTTTTTTATTTGGAAATATTGTATTTCCGAAACAAAGATTAATTTGTAATTATTAATTTTGACAACGTATCAATGCCTTAACTTAATGTTAAGTTTTCTGTTTTTCAGATGTTAAATGAGGATTTTTTTATAAATTGTATATGTTTGTAAAATTTAATTAAAACTTAAATCGAATAATCTTTCGTAAATGTAAACTGATGGATAGATCGACAAAAAGTGATGAGTTAGATTATTTGTAAATTAAAAATCATTTTTAGCTATTAAGTTTTACACGACAACTAGGAAAAACTAACTAATATTCGAATAAGTCAGCATAGTTTTAAAAATCTTTTTAAATAAAGTATATTTGAAAACCTTCTTAAACAATAACTTTGTTTGTGTGTAAACACATGTTTAATTTGTCAAATTCAGTTTGCAAATAAAGTATGTTCTAATATATTAAAATATGATTTTCAAACAAAATGTCTTGATTTTCAAATAAAATTTATTTGTTAACAAATATATAATATTTAAAAAAATCGTTTCCAAGTATATTTTCTTTCAATTCAAACATATCAAAAATGACGATTTTCCTCCGTGTAGAGTTCTGTAATTTCGCATTTAATAATAGTTTTATTCTTCGAGAAAATTTAGTATAATTTCAGATCCTCTTTTAGTACCTTCCGCACAAAGGGGCTATTTCGTACCAACAATTAATTATGTTAATATTAGAAAGTCTATTGTTTGTCTGTTCCATCATCATGTCTAAACGGCTGATCCGATTTTCTTGAAACTTACCCAGAACAATACCCAGAAATTAAAATGTGCTACTTGGTTTCTCAATTTGCTACTAATTGATTTTCGACAACTAAAAATTGAAATTTGGAACACGCATAGCCAGTAGTTTATATAATCCATGGTCTATCTCTACACGCTGAAAAAAAATCGCTTCTGTAGTATATTGTCCCAAATATATTCGGCTTGAAACATATATATGTTTAGGGTACACTCTAAACATATAATATTTGGGTCACACAAAAATTATATATTTAGGAAGATGTTGTTCTAAACAAATCTTTGTTTACATCCCAATATGTTTTTAGTTTGGGACTATTATTGGGTGCAAATGGACCATTTGCACCAAAAGTTAACAGCTTATAAATTTAATAACACTGTTGTATTTTTTGACAGTGTAGTGTTTTTGTAGCGCCTTCAGTCCAGTGAAAATGGGGGTTATTACATACCCTATTTTGGTACCTCCCACGCAAATGTACCATTTTATAAAAAAGTTAACAGCTTATTGCGTGAGTACCAATGCACGAAAATACAACAAAATGTTTACAGTGTAATATTTTTTAAGTTCCTGTATCCCTGTGAAAAATGAGAGTTATCAACACGTCCCTTTTGGTACCTTCCAAACAAAATGGCCAAATCATGCAAAATTTAATACATAGATCATAACTTTAATACACCAGTGCACATCAACGATTACAATTCGGCGCAGTGCAAAATATTCGCAGTATCTACTGTTCTGCGAAAATATGTGTATTTGTTAAACCCCTTCTGGTACCTCTCACACAATTGACAGATTAATTCGTGTAATATTCCATATTACATTACTCACAAAATGAGGGTATACCTTAGTAAGATTAGTTTCTACTCTCTTTTGTCCTTTCTTTTGAGATACAAATATATGCGCCAAAAAATGGATTTTTTTTATTTCAATATTTTTAAAAGTTCCTTGAAGCGTTGAAACATGAAATCGAAGTCGCCATTGAAGAGATTCGACCCGAAACAATCGAAAATGTACTGAAAAATTGGATTGATCGGATGCGGTAATGCCGAGCCAGTCGTGGTAGTAATATTGTGCTCCATTATTAAGTGACAAAATTCAATCTTTCCAATAAAAATTTTAAATGGCCCACAAATTACCAAGCCTAAAAATTTTAGCTATGAAGTACTACAAGCGACAAATATATGCGCGGAAGAAAATACTAACATTGGTAAGTAGCTGTGACGAAAACATTTTTATTATTTCACTGCCTTCAAAAATTCCTTAAAAGCTAATCATCGAAAAGTGTATCTGTATGTACATACTGACCTCAAAAGAAATGCGACATCAACTATTCGGTGTCCAGCTTGAAGTCAAATCGGACATAAAACCATGTTTTAATTTGTGATCAATTTGATTTCTCAGTTTGTGGTGAGTGTTGCAGTAACTACAGCAGTTTTCACTCTTTCAGTACTTCAATAGTCCCTTAAGAGTTATGAGTCCACAAATGTATAAGTATATACTGATATCCAACGCATGCGATTTTACGATAAGTGATTTTTGACCACTTGACCGCTTAGGCTCATGTAAGTTATAGAAAGTTGTATAAATCACGGACTATTCACGAGTATTGTATAAATTTCCGTCCCGTGGTTCGATCTCGCGTTATCAAACACTTTAATATTATTTTTGTCGTCTATAAGCCTCTTATAAGATACAAAAATAAAATAATATACTAAAAATATACACGTTAGCATTTATTTAGACTTGTAAGATTGTGGTCAGTGTAGCAGTGACCAAAGCAGTTCACATCCTTTCAGTACATTAGAACTCCCTTGAGAGCTATGTAGCTACAAGTGTATGTTTGTAATCTGTTAATGCAGCTACTCCGTGTCCAGTAAGAGGTCAAATCGGACAATAAACTGAGTGTTAATTTTTTAAGTATTATCGTAATATATATCTTACAAATTTGTATATATAAGTACAATGTAGCAAATTTAGGTTGGGGTCAGTATGAGCGTTATCAAAAGGTCGACAAGGGTCAAACCGATTATATAGCATCTTGAACCACAGGTAGCATATTATGTGAAATGTTCAATGGTATAGTAAAGCCTTTGATTATTCGCCACTCCATTTGCCACATCCCGACCATTGAGATAAGAGCATGATTGGAATAGTACGATACTCGGTTTCACGGGGTTTGACCAGATTAATAAGTTTAGGTAATAAAATTCATCCTGGACAATGTCGGGTATAAAAACACTAATAGTGCATAACTTAAATAATATTACACGCAACCACCTTAAGCTTTTTAAAGAGTTTTGCTTTTGAAGTCTGTATTGTTCACTTGAAAATGAACTTCACGCCTCATATGGTAACTACCACAAAACAGGATAAAATCTTACCAACATTTTATATTATTAAAATTAACATATTTTCGAACAATCTTCTTTTAACTGCAATACACAAATTGACAATTTCCTACGATAATAATTATCTTATGTAGCAATCACATAAACATCCTCATATTCTGTACTCTGGACTATATTTCCAATGAATTTATTCCGACAAAATTACTCAATTATTAAATTAAATATTATAATCAAAAAATTAGTTGTGAATACAATATGCTTCTTTGATTCTTCTTTATGACTTAAAATAAACCCTTCTAATCGTTGAACTATACAGCTCTCAAAATTTCCGTAATATAACACTTCAAAAGGGGCAATGTCGAAGGACAAACGTAATAAAGAATATTTTTGCAATAAATTTTAGTTTATTGCAATTCTAACCTGATTTACACACTACAATCCTTATGCGTTCGAATATCATAAATCCCCGATTGCAATCGATGAATACATTTGTATACAGTTTTGACTGATAAGGCTGCACTAAATATATACATTTTCAATAAACTCCTATATATATATGTACGTCCTGGTTGTCCCAAGCCGTTCTACCAAATAAAATAAAGCTCAAAATACGATTTTTAAAATTTATCTTATTCAATTAATCGTCTTGTAAAGTCCATTTGTTGACATCAGTGATGGATTTATTTTGGCTTTTGGGGTAATAGTGAAACAAGTCAAAGCGGCTTTTCTCGAACAAAAGGACAGTCGTCGAACGTAGAGAGAATCGTCGACGTGGAAATAAAGTGCTTATAATAACTACCAATAATATAAGGCTTGTATAACAAGGGGCTTTTCTAAACAATACTTATGGATGAATGATTAGAAGAAAGGAAGAAGAAAATCTCAAACAAAAGGCTTTGTGACCCTTTGAACTTAGGCATCTACTGTCCCCATCTTCCTTCTTCTCTGAGAAGGCCTAACAATTTACACTTGTAAGAATTTCGGCAGTTCATTTATTGCCATAATGGTCTTGGTATTTACACTTGCCACGCATATATGTACAAGTGTAACCACACATACACACACGCGTTAACTTAAGCGTGTGCAGGAGTTTTTGCTGTCAAACACAAAGCAAATGAATTTTAACCATTTTCTATAGGGATCAAACAAACCGACACAAAGCGACACTCTCTGACTCGACAGAGAAGAAAAATAAATTAAAAAGGAACAGTCATGTCTATACATGTGTGTGTGTGTGTGCGGGAGTCTTTGCTTGTGAATGTTCATGTGAAGATGTACGTGAACATGTATCAAATCATGCTTATCATTCCATTACAATTTCCTTCATTTTCTCGACCGTTTTTTCTTTCTCGCAAGAATAAAATATTTAACACAATCATACTGTAGCCATACACATACATCACACATTCCACAAGCTACCTACGAACGTCTGTGAAGGGTTAATAAATTAGTTTTTATTTTGGTTTTAGGCAAAAACGAATACTCTTCGCAATTTCCACATTGAGAGTTGGAACTATTTCCATAATCATAATGTTGAGACTATTTGTGTATCCATATACCTGACAGGACTAGGGCATTATATTAGTATAAGGAGGGGAATACATTGCAGGAAATTTTAGCTCATTTAAATCGTGTCCGCCCGTCATTTTGTTGTATTTTGTTATTCTACAAAACAGTAAGTGAATGACATAGAATTTTGGATCCTATCTTATTTTCCCCAAGCGTAGGTGAAATTAGAAGATGACCATATTGGCCAGAATCTTGTGGTACCTCGAACAAAATCGGTAAAAAAGTAATAAACAATTATTATGGGGGATTTCATGCCAAGTTCAACGAGATCGGTTAAGTACTGTGCGGAGATGGAAGGTATCGAATATTCACATTTTGGTCAAATGGCTCATATTTTCCGTGTATACAACTACTCGTAATTACACTATGTAACAAAATTATTGTCGAAGGGCAACGCAAAACATTTTCTGGTGTAATATGGAGTCCTAAAGACGTAAAAAATTTTACCATTAATTTACAAAAAAATTCTTTACATTTCAATTTAATATTTGGACCATATTTTATTTGAAGTACAGGGTTGCCCTTCAAACGCGGTATGTCATTAAGCGATCTGACATCTCTGTCAAAAGTTATGGCGTTGCCAGATGGGTCCGTCGAATATGGGAGACCCTGTATATACTCGATAATACCGGGATAAATTAAAGGAAATTATGAGGACTACAAATGTTAGGAATGACATTTTCATGTGCAAACAAAAGTTTCGTTTTTTACATATTTCGAAAGCTAGCATCCTAACGAATAACGAATGCATAAATTATAGCATTTTTGGTAGAAATAAGAGAATTTCAACAAAATTCTGTTCCTATATTCCCCTATTGTGAACAAGGGTATATATCAGATGCTGCCATCCAAAATTGTAACACATCGAGGGAGTGACCTAAGAGACGCCAAAAATATTTGGCGGAAATCCGTTTTGGGCCATTTTAAGTCATTTGATCAATGTTCATCTGTCTGGATTAATCGATTGACTAAATGTGGTATGTGGACCATTTTGCACAAAAATTTAACGGCTTGTAACATTGATTACAGTCCATACAAATACTTTAAATCGTGTACAGTGTAATGTATTTATAGTACCCATAGTATATTAAGAAATGGACGTTATTGCCATACCGCTTTTGCTACCTCCCAAACCAAATTGCCAAAATAAAAAAATATTTTTTTTAATTTATCTATTTTTAAAATATGGGTCGTTTTCGCTAGCTCAAAGAATGGAACATGGCTTTCAAAAAACTTTTTGCGATTTTTTAATGACTTTTTTCCTGCCAGCAAAAAACGATGTTTCGATTTTTTACTTTGTTTTAACGACAGTTACTAAACTTCAGTTCCTACATTAAAGTGACGTTTTCAGCATTTTTAGCCCTCATAATTTCCTTTAATTTGAATGGTATCACGGCTTTATCGAGCATATACTTTAAAAAATATGGTTTAAATACTAAAGGTACCTTCCATGAAAATTGGAATTCAAGAAAAACAATTTAATTTTGTTTTCATAAATAGTATGCCTCAATCTATACAAAAGCATTTTTTTAAGGTCTCGTACACAAACATTTTTTTTTGGTGCATAGTGCTACTTATTTTATTTAGAAAATGTTGCCCAAAGTGTTTTCGATGGCTTTTTCTTCACTTTTTTAATGAAAATAAGAAAAAACGAAAACAACATTTTCTGGAATTGTTTTGGGAAAATAAAATTTGTTTTGGCATTTTTCTAAAAACAAAACAAGCTTATGCTTTGTGGTCTATTAGTAGAAATGAGCCTGTTTGTCTATAAAAATAAACAAAAAATTAAACAAAAGCACAGACCAACAATAAATATCAACACAACAATAAAGATAAACCTCTAAAAAAATTGAGGTTCTGCAATATATTTTTGAATAACTGGAGTACAATTTATAGTAATTGGTTCTGGAAGGCTTTAAATGCCCCAAAATTAAGTAGCCTTCATATTCTTCTAATATAATTTTTTCATCCCATCTTCATAAAGTCATGAATTCGGAATAAATCAACAAACGTAGAATATCCGTTTTAGTAGTGTAATGTTATGGTGAGACTATGTTATTAACATAATGTTTTGTTACATTGGTGAATTTTTGATCCCTGTGGGATTGCTAGATTTGCTACAACTTTGTAAATTATGCATCGATTTTATTCAGAATGACATCTTTTTATTTATGACCGATTAGACTTTACAATAGAATAATAAAAATATAATAAGTGCGAATTTTTCTATGTTTTAAATAAAAAAATATTAAAATTTTGTCAAGAAATGGTATTTTTTCGCAATGTCTTGTAAGATATCTTTGAAAGCGCTGATGGGCTGAAGAAATCATATTAGAAGAAGATCAAGACTACTTCATTTAGGATTTAGGAGGAATTGCGATGAACAATTCTCCATTATTTTATTTTCTTAAAAATATTTAAAAAATCTATCTAAACCACTTTAGGCAACATTTTCTAAATATAATGGGTAATTCGTTATATGCATAGGGTCGTTTAAACAAAATGTCAATGTTTAACACGCTCCATCTCGCACAGTCCTTAACAGATTTCATTGAAATTTAGTGTCATAACTATTACTCAATAGGACTAAACTTGGTACAAGGATCATCCCGATCAGAATACATCGCTTTTTAAAATTGACTCACTTGAAATCCCACATATGTATATTACATGTTTTTTCATATTGGTCTACAACTTCTATTGTCTCAACCTTAATGGCCATAGAACTAATTTCCCCAAAAAAATATATATATATATTTAGGGTAACTTATGTCAACTTACATAATTTATATATATAAAACATGCTGCTTAGCCAAGTGAGCTCAGTTCAAATTGATGGTCAACATTTGAGATATCTGAATAAGTTTGAATGCATAATAAAAATAGATTTATTTAAATGAAATACATTTGATAATTAACGTCCTATTTTAATGTTTACTCTTATATCATAACCCTTTACATTCGTGCACTCGAGAATATGGTGTAAATCATCAGGTTGGTGCCCGTTAATATGTCTTAAGAGTTTCGTTACATACACCAGATCAGCTCTGTTTGGATATATTCGTGTGTGTACGTACATGTACGTGTGCGAAGGTAGGTGTGTTCTTTTGGCATTTTGTCGCTTGGCTGTTGTGTGATGAAGGTCCTGACAGTACCATTAATTAACTAAAATGGTCTTAAAAGCAGCAATACATCATTAATGCGTAGCACAACATATTACAGATGGCTAAAGCGGAGTCACACACACACACGCACACAGTCGCACCGATGGATATGCTCTTGCAACCCCTTGTGGACCGTTTCTTGGTAATCGGTAAAAATCCCTTCGAAGGCTAGTATTGTTTTTGCTGTGTTTTTTGTTCCTTTGCTCATTCAAGTGTAACCCTAGGGTCTAATTTGCCCCATCTCCAAAATGAATATTAAAATGCCTACAATTTTAATTACATTTCGTCACTCGAGCGACACTTGGCAGTTCGTTCGTTCTTTCTCGTTCGTCCGTTCACTTCGTTCGTTATTCACAATTCAATCAGTTTTATGCATAACAGTTTTTTTGCTATCTGGCCTTCAGAGTTTGCCTCAACATTTTCTCTATTTATCTTGCGCTTCCTTTTCACTTTCCCCTCCCTTTCAAGGGGGCCAGCGATTTTTGGCATAGTCGAATGTTGTATGAAATGGATTGTTTGTTGGTTGCCAAACTTAAAACAAGTCTCCTTTGAAGTACTTTGAAGTCATTAGGTAACAAATATCGGGTCAATCGGAATATTGTCATTTTGGAACTAGTTCAGCATTTTTGTTGACTTTCCCACATATGTTAATGAAATTAAATGCAGTCATAGCTATAATATTTACTTAGGTCAGTTTGAGTATGAGTGGAATTGAATGGAATTTTTTCTTTATAACTCTAATGTTTAATCGCTTTGTCAGTGAACAAATGTCTTCTATACACAGTCAACGTCCAGAAGCGCGAACATATGTTCGATACTACGTATTTTCAATGCAACGAAAGGCTGATTTTAATTTTAACTAATACATTATGCGGCTAAGTGCCCAATTTTATTTAGTGATGGAGAACACATATATCATTCATATAGTATTTCCATGGAAAAAGGAGGAAATCAGTTCCAACATATTTTAAGGAATTTGAGTAATTAGCATGCAATCAGTCAGATGGGCGCACGCGATATTAACTCTTTCGAATGTTATTATTCGAAACAGCCCGAATAGGCAGACATGCGATAGACGGACATAGTTCAAATGCTATATCTCATTTGCTACAGAACAATTGTGCAACAGTGCCCTATGTTCCGCATTGGAACGACGGGAATAAATATAAAAAATATTGTGACTTGTTAATTCATATTATATATGTATGAAGTTTATAGCATGTGATAATTCAAATATCAAGTTTCGGTAACGTTTGAATATGAACGTATAGGTCCTCTCCCCAAACATTTCAGAAATTATATGAAGTTGTAAATCTCTCCTTATTTTAAAGGGTCATTTATCGTGAGGTTTGATTTTCAATATGTTTTTTGTTCACTATCGTTTGGCAAGTCATCGTGGAGAGAATCACACCATAACAGCGTCTCCAAATTCAGTGAAAGGGATCTGGAAAAACTCAATGAAAATTCGATGATTTATCGTGAAATTTTGTTCAGCGATGAAGCACATTTCTGGCTCAATGGATACGTTAATAAACAAAATTGGTGTATTTGCGCTGTTGAGCAAACCGAAAAGTACCAAGGGCTACCATTACATTCATTAAAAACAGCGGTGTGGTGTGGTTTATGGGCTGGTGGAATCACTGTTCTATATTTCTTCTAAAATTAGGAAAATCTTAATGTTACCGTCAGTGGTACCCGCTATCGCACTATGTTAACGGAAATTCAAACACAGGGTCTCGGTGAGCTATGGTTACAACACGAGTGAAACAATGACCTTGTTAGGAAATCATTGTGGTGACCACCTCATTTCACGTTTTGCTACGGTAAATTGGTCACCTAGATGGTGCGATATCACACCTTCGGACTAATTTCTCTGGGGATTTTTAAAGTCTGAGGTCTTCAGGAATAGTCCAGCTACGATTGACGCTTTGGAAGCCAACATTTCTCTATTATTCGCGAGATACCAGTCGCTATGTTCGAATGAGTCGCCCAAAAGTGGACCTTCCGAATGGACCACCTCAGACGTAGTCATGGCCAACATTTACATGATGTCATAGGTTACAGAGTTTTGGCCAGTTGAAAACGATTTTGAACAACCTGTGCAGTGGCCACACTTTTCTTATTTTTTTTTTTTAATCTAGTATTTATGTACATATTTATTTGTAATGAAACTTTAATAACTCAGTCAGTTACAAACGGATTTTTTTCTGTTCTTTACAAAATATACTATTTACGTGTATTAAAAAAGTGTGCGGAAATCTCACACAATAACTGGAAAAACCATTGCCTAAACTAAAAAAATTTGAAAAATTAAAGAAATGTGTAGACACATATTGGCACATTTTTAAATAAACATCGTTTATCGTTCGAAAAGTCCAAGGGTCTTTTTTCCAAATCCTTTATGAGATTGAAAATCTGTTAAAAACTAACAAAAGTTATAGACGTTATAGTGCGACTTACAGGAAACATAATATCGCTTTCCATGCTTTTCAACTTCAGCTTATTCTGTCGCACTGTATAACAGGGTTATATTCATATCGAAATATAATAGCGATTTCGTTTTCTGGAAAAAATGTTGCCCCATCGACGTGAAATACTACAAAATGCGATCATCTTTTTAGTCGAAATGATGTAGTCCTCTGAATTTAACTTAACTGCAATTATCAATTTTTCAAAATGTGTTACTAAAGTGCACTTCTTCCAGAATCGAAATTGGCTTTAGTCACTCTAAGATGAATACGTGTTACCATTTAGTGATGGTCACTAATCACTATGAACGGCGAATGAATTTCTAAATAAATGAATATAACGAAGAAATCATACACTGAAATACATACACACAAAAAGAGGCAGTCGACAATAGGAGCAACAACAAGATGGGAAAAACACAACGTGAAGAGAAAAAATTCTTAAATTGCAAATTTGATGCTAACAAATGCTCGTGTGGGTATCCCAGTGTGTGTGTTTGTGTGAGTGGATAAAATAATATGCAAACATACACAGTATTTTCATATCATTAGCTTTTATGCAGGATTTACACACACTCATCATCAGCACTTTTTTGGTATATCTGTGTTTGTGTGCACACACACATCCATTCTTGCATTCATAGGAGTATGTATGTATGTATATATGACGTGAGTGAGTTAGTGAGGGTTATGAATGTATTACTCGTATTTGTGCTTGAGCAGCAACTTCAAAGAGATTTTCTGTTACTAACTCATATTTGCTGCTCTCATACTAACAAAAACGCAGACACACACATAGATATAAACCCCTCAACATAGATTTATGTATGTTTGTCTCCCCTTCGGAGTGAGCTTGTAAAGGGCTTTTTTTTGTAAAATACAAATGTAGTTTCGACAAAAAATGAACGGAAATAATAATAAAATGCTAACTTAATGGCATTTTGCGTTTGTATACATCAAACGTACGTTGATGTGTGTGAGTTTGTAAAGCTATTTATACGAACGAGTAGATATACATATGTACAATTTAAGCTAAAGTGGGCTTAAATTTACTGGGTTTTGCCGATTTTTTCCCAGTCCGTTGAACATACGCACACACACATATACATATATATATACGTAGAATATTTCGTTATGCTCCTCATAACAACTTCGCGTTTGGATGTTAACATATTCGAGTTTAGCCGTTTCCACGTCTCGCTTAAAGCTCTCAAAGGCTTTTGAATGTTTTTGTAAGATTTTTGAACTGAGCGAATAAACATAGAGTATTTAAAGCGTACGCCAATAAGAAAGGTCAAAGAATATGCATAGAACCAAACAAACAACGGGAACCATAACGGAAATGGCAAGAAAGGGAATAAGAAAATATGTACGCACTTAAAAAAGAACACATTTTCCCTGCTCACCCCCTTCACTTCAAGTACGTTGCTGTTTCAAAGTTCAGTGAAAGGGAAAGGGAAAGCCGTGAAGGGGATCCTTCGTCCTCGGTAGAAGTATACGATACTTCCCGGAAAGTGTACTCTCTCCATCCACTCTCCATCCACTCTCTATCTCAGTATCATACAACAGTTGTAAATTGAATACTTTAAGTAGGCTTTGTTAACGTTTTGTATCAATTAGGAGGGAAAAAACATATAGTAAATAAAAAATAATAATACGGCTACAACAACAGCAGTAACTACTCCCAACTACGATTACTCTTCAGCCTCCTTCACCGCCCCCCATCCACCACTCCTCGGGGGCTCTTTGCAAAGGAATAAAAGATTTTATTATACGAAATGGCAATACAAGCCAAACAGCGAACATTTTGTCTATAAAATACACATATTGTTATGTGTATTTACCACCAAGTGTTCGCTCGTTAAGCTTGTAGTTTTTCCTTTTTTTCGGGGCTATTTGGACAATTACTATCTCCCGCTATTCTTTTGTTGTATGAAAAAATAATGGTCTGTGCTGTGTTTTGGCTTAACCGGATCGTTTTATGCTGAGAAAAACCGATTTATTAAAATTATCTTATCGTTTTTTTTTTTTTCTAAAAAAGATGTTACCTTTTAAGAGAGCATCAGTTTAATAATGTCGCCAACACCCTCTTGTAGTGCTGCAGTTTTTTGTGTCGAAAATGAAAATGCAAAAATGTGGCATTTTAACTCACTAAAATGGCGCCGGCGTAGCGTCATATCGCCCAATGTCATATACCCAAAAACCATGTTTGTCATATCGCCCAAATAGCGATACATCGCTCAAATTGGTTATCTAGAAATGTCACATCGCCCAAACGCAATGTCATAAAGCCCAACGATTTTTTTGGGCGATATGACATTCCAATATAAAGCATCTGGCCAAACCTCAATAGACAAATTACGTTGACACCACGCACATACACACGCGGGTATTTGGCTATTCGATTGACACTAAAAACATCTGTTTTGCATGACAGTTCTCTCCCCTTTGACTAAATACAGAGCTGAAAATGTTTCATTTTAAGTGAGACACTTTTTTAAAAATTTAACAGAACTATTTCACAGTGCAACATTTTTTTACAAACGAAAACAAAAAGGCTTTTTGGGGCAATGGCAAGAAAATAACATTAATGTTTCTGGGAATAAACTTTCCATTTTCTTTCCATTGGTGAATTTTGGGAAATTGTAACAATTTTGTTCACAATGTAATTTTTCTGGAAGTTAGTTTAGGTTAGGGTAAGAGTGGCAGCCTACAACAAACTCACTTAGACTATATAGTCCATTGTGTTACCACAGGTACGTAAGGAAGAATATAAGTTATCCCTAGCCCCTCCCGTTGAACCAATTCGATTGCTTTCTAAACCTGACATTTTGAAGGATTCCACCATTAGCCAAGTTAGCAAACTCACCAAGGTCTAGGTGTAGGTAAGGATGGCAATCGTTTTTTATCAGCTCACATAGACCAGCTTAGGTACCTAGTGTTCACACAGGCTGAAATGCCCCTCATCGAAATCTGTTTGGTATACATAGTTGTCGATAGGACGAATATCGGTATCGGAATAATATGTTAGACAGCCAAGAAAGGCCGACCTCAGTATGTCCAGTCGTCGTTTAATCAAAGCGGGACAGTCGCATATCAAGTGTTCCATGATCTCCACTCCTTCCTCATCTCCACCGCTTCTGCAGAAGTCAAAACCAAATATCCTAGCGTATTCGCCGATCAGGCAGGAAAATATTGTCTAATAATGTAGACAATATTTTCCTCTCCAGTGCGAGGAGATATTTTGACCTCCTCAGGTCATATCTTGGCCATACAGTTAACGATTTCTGGTAATCTTTCCTTGTACTTCCTGATTGCCTCATGCCTTAGCGAAAGCTTGCATGCACTAATATATGCAGAATTTGTAGTGTCGTTCCTTTCCTAGCAAGTTCATCGGCGTTGCAACTCCCCGGGATATCCCTATGCCCTGGCACCCATATGACGTGTATGCTACACTGGGTTTGAAGTACAACATTTTGGGTTTGTAGTACAATTTCATGTCTAGTCAAAATGGCTAAACATTTATAAGAGAAGGAAATCCAATATACGAGTATATAACAGAGCAGTTACAACTGTCTCCTTGAGGACAGGTGTAACTGCTCAGCCATCATCTACGGTGTTGGTTACTACGTTGCGACTCACCAAAGTGGCGACTTCCCATATTGCCATTATTTTGGCGTGATAGACACTGCAGGTCTTGATATAGCTCACAGACTACCAGATGTCTGTGAGCTATATGAAGACTGAGTTTTTGTAACAGTGTAATACGAAGCCAACCTTATCATCAAGCTTTGAACCCTCCGAAGCTCCACATTGATAGTAAATTTAATATTAATGGCGCTCTGGTGGTAACTTCTCTGTCCGCAATATGAATTGGCTGTAGATGTAGTAGGGCCTTTAGAGACTCAGTCGCTGTAAGCCTTACTGCTCCGCTTACGCATAGGCAGTTGTCTGAACCTTTGATATATGTTAGTTTGATGGTTAATTTGCCAGTTGCCTACTACTACTCCTATATATTTATATATATATATATATATATCCAATGAACGATTTTAGGAAAGAGGTCCCACCGCGACCCTACAACCTTCATGCAGAAATATAAGACGACGTCTTCCTTCCTTACACGTTCTGAATAACAGTTTCCAACTTAAGAATATTACAGATCTTGAGAATATTTGAGAATTTTTCTAACATTATACCCTACACGACACTGTGGTACAGGGTATTATGACTTTGTGCATTTGTTTGTAACACCTAAAAGGATAAGAGACAGATCCATTGTTTATTATACCGATCGACTTGTAATCACTTTCTGAGTCGATTTAGCTATGTCCGTCTGTCTGTCCGTCTGTAGATGTATTCTTGTAATCAAAGTACAGGTCGCAATTATGGCCCGATCTTGACGAAACTTTACACATATCTTTTTTTTGGCCCAAGGACGATCCCTATTTAATTTGGTTAAAATCGGTTCAGATTTGGATATAGCCCCCATATATACGTTATCCCCGATTTTACATGTAAGCGCCGTAAAAAATTTATTTTATAACCGATCAGTGTGAAATTCGGCAGAAAGAGGTTTCTTATTACATGAAGGAATACTGCCAAATTCGGAGAAAATCGGTTCAGATTTAGATGTAGCCCCCATATATATGTTACCCCCGATTTTACATGTAAGCGCTGTAAAAAGTGTATTTTTAATCCGATCAGTACGAAATTCGGCAGAAAGAGGTTTTATATCCGGTCAGTACGAAATTTGACAGAAAGAAGTTTCTTTTTACATGAATGAGTATTCAAGGAAAATCCGTTCAGATTTATATATAACCTCCATATATATGTTCCTCCTGATTTGGTATCAAAGCGCTATAGAAGTTGTATTTTACTCCCTATCATTAAAATTTTCCAGAAAGATGTTTCTCAATTTAGGAACGAATATTTCTAAATTTAGCGATTATCGGCTCAGAATTAGATAATATGTTCCTGCCTACTTACCAATTATTTAAAATTATTATCGCAATGACCTTTATCGCATTGTTAGGGAGGTGTAGGGTATTATATACTGGGAGGTGTAGGGTATTATATAATACTGTAGGGTATTAATATAAAAAACCTTACTGGTTTTTTATATTAAAAGAATCGTCATTTCGAGGCAAAAATCGTCATGTCCTAATTTTTGGCTCGTTTGGATCGTCAAAATGACCATAAATCGACATTTCTGGCAACACTGCGTACAGCAATATGGATGTGACTACTGCCGTATACAACCAATAAAATATACGCGGGTTCAGACTCCAGTGTTTTCCTATTGTCCTTTTACGGGTATATAGCGCTTTGATCCTTCCAACATTCTGGGTTTGAAGTTCAACTTCTTCTTCAGTAAAATACCAAAGTATTTTGGATTTTCAGAGAAGGGAACTTCAATATCCCCAAAGGAAACCTATGTAACTGTTGGTACCTTTTTTCTCCTTTTGTAAAGGACTAGTGCCGTCTTGGTAGGGTTAAAACCAAGACCATTATCGGAAGCCGATGTTGCGGTTTTACGTAGGTCCTGATGTAGGATATATCTAAGAGTAATTTGAAGCTTCCTTCTAACAGCTATTGCCACGTCATCTGCATAGGCAACAACTCTGACACCCACCATCTCCAGAGAAATAAAAATATTGTTTAAGGAGATAATCCATATCAGAAAAGAGAGAGAACACACTCTTGGGTCGATCCCATGTTGACAAATCTATGAAGGTCAGTTGACACTATGCTAGAATAAATGCGTCTTTTAATCATAAGGTTATGAATGAGCCAACCCCCAGGGTTGCTAAAGCCGTAATTATAACGACTGGATTTATGTTATTGAAGACACCCTCTATATCTAAGAAGGTTACCATAGTATATTTCTTAACAGAGAGGGATATTACTCATGTATGTGATATATTATGTAGAACCGAGTTACCGTCAATAATCCCATAACCGAATATTCCGAGTTAGGCATATACATATTAAGCAAATCCACATCCATAAGTATAAGTAGTTGTAAAAATATGTCGTGTTTGTTTTTATTTTAAATAAACTTTTTACATATCTTTTCGTTCGAAGAGGGGAGTGGGTGACAGTGGTGGTGACAACAATGCTCAGATAATAACGACGGCTTTCCTCTTTGGCATTGTACTCGTATATAAACTAAGTATTCCCCATGGCCTGTTATGGCCCTCTAAAATTCGGCATTAGTTTGTGGGTATTAATAAATATTTCATGTGTTACAAATTTGTCCAAAGGATATTTTCCAGAGAACACATCAGCCCCAAACAACAACAAAGGCAGCAGCAACGGCAACGGGAGGATGAAGATGAACAACAACAACAATGGCCATAATGATGGTATCATGAGCAGAAATGTGTATCGTGCCCTGCTTTCTGCAGTTTATGGCTCAGACAACCAGCCAAACAGTCAGTCAGCCAGCCACCCAGTTAGTCGGGTAGTCAGCGAGACAGTTTCAGTTTCAGCTTAATTTAGCCAAACGTTTTGTTATCCTCCAACTGGTCTTCCAAACACACTCGTCGGCAGACATAACCAATCCAGTGAGAGAGATTGGGAGCTTGCATCGACTGTTCCTCAAGTGTGATATTTTCGAAGACTTTGTGTGGTCCATTGTCGACATGACCCTCACCCTCTCTCATATCGCTGTTGCTACTCTTTCGATTTGTTTCTCAGGAACGTAATAACAGACAGGATTTATAGGCATTAAGTTGTTAACTAAAAGTGGAGCTACGAGTTGCTCATAAATCAAGTGGAACTCGCCAAGAGCTTTGCGCTATAGATGCGCGTACACGAAGGACTGGAAGAGCACTGCAATTTCTAGGAACAATGAACATTTCTAAAGTACACAATCAAATTGGATAGGATTTGATACTTGTGAGTGCTGCAGCGATAGTGCAGATGTACGTCCGTAGAGAGAAACAAGTAGGGGTGAGGTAGTATGTATTTGTGAGGCACATTTCGATGAAACGTCATAATAAAATAAAATTCTGAGTATTGCAGTAACACCTGTGTAGATTACAAAACAGGCGGTGTTTTAATTTCTATGTAAAAAAGTTTTTCAAATTGTTTAACAAAATTTGAGAATTTAGAAAAGCTTTCTAGACTGATTAGAGCATAATTCGAGAAGATCTTAAATTTGTTTAGCTTAAGGATAATAAAAGAACTGTTTTTATATTTTGAGCTAGGCTAGGTTAGGTATCTGACAAATAGTTCAATAGATGGCAAGGTAAACTGATGGTAGGACGAACGGTGTAATAAATAATCCTTTTGAGTTAGTGTACTACGCGAAAACTAGGCCCATTGCTCTAAACAATTTAATAAACGAATCAAAAAAGTGTAATATTTAAAAAGGGAAATAATTCGGCGGTTCCTTAACCAACTAACCGATTGCGACAAAGCTTAGCATGCTTGTAGAAGAGATGATAGAGAAGGTAGTTTTTAAATTTTGGCTCCCAATGGTATACATTGGCAGAGCTGCAAGGCCTCAAAGTTGGCCACTTCGGGTGTACAAATGTTTAAGCGCGTGTTACTTCTTTTTCGTCTAATTTATAAAATCTTTTTTGTTCCCATTCTATGTACAACTAACACGCTGAAAAAAAATCGCTTCTGTAGTATATTGTCCCAAACATATTCGGCTTGAAACATATATGTGTTTAGGGTACACTCTAAACATATAATATTGGGTACACACGAAAAGTATATATTTGGGAAAATGTTATTCTAAACAAATCTTTGTTTACATCCCAGTATGTTTTTATTTGGGACTATCATTTCCGAAACAAATATTTATTTGCACTTAAGAATTCAGAAAATACGTTAATTGTGTTAATTTTTTTATAAATTCAAAGTTATTTTTTAAGACATTTTTAAAGTTCGTAAAAATAATAAATAATAATAATTTAAATCGTATAATCGTGGATCAAAATAAATTACTTGGAAGATTGACAAGAAATGATGACTTAGAATACTAACTCAGAAATTTTAAAATGATTGATTTAAACTGAAGTTAATGCTGCATATGGTATTGTAACTGGGAGGTACAATTCGAAACCAAGGTAACGTTTTAACTGAAATTCTAAAAAGTCAGAAAAGTTTTGAAAATCGTTTTTAAATAAAATATATTGGGATAAATTCCTAAAGAATAATTTTATATAATATATAAACACCTATTTTATTTGATAAATTTAGTTCGCAAATATATTTTGTTGTAATATATTAATATATGCGTTCCACATATATTTTATTGATTTTAAATAAAATTTATTTGCTAAGAAATGTATAATATTTAAAAATTTGTTTTACAAATATATTTTCTTTCGATTCAAACATATGAAAAAAGGCGATTTTGCCCCGTGTAGTTACCGGGATTCGAGTATCTTCAATTGAAAGTGGAATTCTTAGTTTTTTCCCGACACTGTCCCAGTAGTTATATTGTGAATATCAGAGCAGAATACGCACCGATTTCTTTTACATCAACTTTTCTGAATTTTTGCTATATGATGATCGACCGATATATCCAATAAGACAAAACTTATGGCCGGTTGAAGTTATATTTGAAAAAAATAATTTTCTGTTAGTTTTTGGCGAAAAAAGTTTATGTGGTATTTTGGAGTTATACAATAAGTTATTAAAAATAGTTAACATATTTATATTATCATAAAGGAAAAAGGAAAACAGATCAAAAATATCCAATTTATACCATTTTTTACACAAATTTCAAAAGTTAGCAAATCTTAAATATTAAAATCTTTACTATGTTTATATGTGGCAAGGTAGAACTGCAGAGGAAATTTGGAGCCCGGCTTTTAATATAGTAGATATAGGAGAAAACCCAAAACACCGATTTGTGGGGGATTTTTGAATGAATATTGGAAATTGGCACTCTAAATCGAATGACATTAGCCGTTTTTCCTTTGACATCGCGTTTTTGAGATTTTTAGCCACAAAGTATGCTTGGTATACAAGGAGGTTATTAAATTCAGACACAATTTTAGTATATACCTATAAGGCTTCGGAACATATGTCCCAAGTCAAAGAACAAAATAAAGGAGACACTTCTAGAAGTATTTCTTCTAAAACACCCGCTCATCCCCTTATCCCTGAAAATCCCCCTCTAAAAATAATGTATATCAATAGTCGTAGAAATTGAGGGATTGATTGAAGGCTGTATTCGAAAAAAAGATTCCTTGTAAAAATCACTATAGGTCCGCACAATGCACTTTAATGGCAACCCAGTGCTTTGTTGTATACATTGTATTTATCCACAAAGTTTGCTGGGTAAACACAGGGTTAGTTAATTCAGCATAGAAGCCTTCGGGATAGAAGTTCCATGCTAAAGGAGATACTACATCCAAAACATCCGGCACCTCCGTTTACCCCCTTACCACCGATAATCTCTCATCAAGTTTTCTACGACTTTTGGTATTATTTTTTGTGGGATTTTCTGTGGAAAGACGGTTGTTTTGTTAGAAAAACTTCTTAAAGTATATCCCTTATTTTGTTGTTGGACATGGAACATTTATTCCGAAGCCTTCTGTACTAAAATTGTGCCTGAATTTACTAACAATGTGCAAGAAACTATCGATTTCTATGACTTTTGAGATATCATTATTTTGAAGGGTGTTTTTGGGCGAAATACTTCTTAAAGTGGCGCCTTCAATTTTTCCTTGACATGGAATATCTATTCCGAAGTCTTATATATGTACTAAAATTGTGTCTGAATTAACTAAACTCTTTGTTTACCCAGCAAACTTTGTGGATAAATATGATAAATTATTGTAATGTGTGGGATTTTTTGCAAGGTTTTTTTTGTCGAATATATTATCCAAAAAATCTATCGATTTCTACGACTTTTAATATATCAATGATTTTGGAGAGGGATTTTCAGTGGTAAGAAGATGAGTGGGAGCGTCGTGTGTCTCCTTTATTTTGTTCTTTGACATGGAGAATTTATTAGATAGTGCCACTAAGACAAAAGTTTTTTGCATTATTGTAATTTTTTGTATTTTTACCAAATTTGTTTACATCCCAGTATGTTTTTATTTGGGACTATCATTTCCGAAACAAATATTTATTTGCACTTAAGAATTCAGAAAATACGTTAATTGTGTTCATTTTTTTATAAATTCAAAGTTATTTTTTAAGACATTTTTAAAGTTCGTAAAAATAATAAATAGTAATAATTTAAATCGTATAATCGTGGATCAAAATAAATTACTTGGAGGATTGACAAGAAATGATGACTTAGAATACTAACTCAGAAATTTTAAAATGATTGATTTAAACTGAAGTTAATGCTGCATATGGTATTGTAACTGGGAGGTACAATTCGAAACCAAGGAAACGTTTTAACTGAAATTCTAAAAAGTCAGGAAAGTTTTGAAAATCGTTTTTAAATAAAATATATTGGGATAAATTCCTAAAGAATAATTTTATTTGTATATAAACACCTATTTTATTTGATAAATTTAGTTCGCAAATATATTTTGTTGTAATATATTAATATATGCGTTCCACATATATTTTATTGATTTTAAATATTTTTACCAAATTTGAAACTTAACTTCTCTACTACCTCTTCTGCAACCACGACAAGTTTTGTCACAATCAGTTGTCTGGTTAAGAAATGGACGAATTATTTTCCCTTTTTGAATTCCCTCTCCGTCACACAGTATATTTATTTTATTGTTATTAATAAGCGTATATACTTGTATATCTTGAACTAATATGTGACATTGAAGCAATGCCACCGCCCCTTTTTCAGTCGTCATCAGAAAAACATTTATTACCAGAAATGATGACTTATCGTCATTTTGACGATTTTTAAGCGAAAAAAGAGGACACGACGACTTGACGATTTTTGCCCCGAAATGACGATTTTTAATCATATGAACAAAATGAGGGAAATTTAACAAATTATTCTTCTATTAAGGATTTCTTAATATTGCTTCGGGATATAATTTACAATTCACTTTATTCTTTTAATATGAAAATTAGAAATGTTTTGAAAATTCTCAAATTGGATGATCTTTGAAACAAATAAAATTGGTGGTAGATTCGGTCGGTCCGAACTTTGTATACTTTCCGCCATAGATCATATTCAATGACATAACAGGAAAATCTCTGGAATTTTGTTATGTCCCAAAATCGTTTAAGGAATTTGCATTGAAAATGTATAAATAATGTAAGGACTATGTCAAAACTTGGACCTAGCATGTCGTTATTCGTTATGTCGCTATGGTTTCAGTTAAAATTAGGTGCAATTTAACAATTTCGCAGCCCTACTGATAGGAATTTGATTTTCCTTTGGGACCAAGAAGTCATATCAGATGGGACCTTTGTAAGGGAGTATATCAAACTATCGACCAATGTGGTCGATTGTGTTATTTTGGGTAAAATATAATTAAAAAATTTCGGAATTTTATCCCAATCGGTTGGTATTTATTGTTTTTAAGGCGATAAAAAGTCAAATCGGTTGAGGGCTATACCAAAATGTAGACCAATGAATGATTATATGAAGGATTACTGAGAAAATAATGCGCAAATAACGAAACTTCAGCACAATCAGTTATGTTGTTTTCTTCGAGGTTACATTTGAATACAATGTAGTCACTAGAGGTTCCACTAGATTCTAGGGGAACCTTTGTATTGTATTTACATAAAATCATGGATATGCGTTGCATAGGACCGTTGGTGTGAATGGATCTGTGCATTATATAAAATTTTGTCCCAATTGGTTGACGTTTATGACTTACCTGGCGTAAATGAAATCAATTGAGGGATATATCAATATATAGACCATCTTCAGTCCTAAGATACTGAAATGTCTTTGAAACAAGCCCTTCGCCCGGAATAACAAAAAATGTTTTGACGATTTCGAAAATGTATTTTGACGATTTGACGATTGTTGTGTCCCTATTTTGACGATTTTGGGCCAAATTCGTCTGGCAACACTGGCCGTCATACTTTTGCGTCTCTTTTCTTTTGTGATATTTTTCACCCTTTTATGGACATTTTTTATATACTTCTGCCATTTGTTTCTCTTTTGTATAAAAAGCTTATTAGTAGACCATTTTCATAGAATTTTACGAAAATAAAGCTAAATAGAAAATGCATGTGACTTCATACACTTAAATAGTGTACATTAGAATAAGATTTGTGTAAAATTTTTTTGGTTTTTCCGACCAAGTCCACTTGGATAAATATATTTTGTCGATCATTTTATATATATATGTTTATTGTACATATATAATTTTTTTTATAAATTGTTTCCCAAATTTACATATTTGTAGATAAAATCAAATCATATAAATGGATTTGAATTTTGGTAATACAAATTATTGAAAGCGTACTTGGTCAATTTATGCATCATCATATGTTAATAGGCTTCAGGAATACTTTTTGAAATGTACTCCAATGTACTTCTTGTGAGAAGTTTTGATTTTTTAATGCAGTGTTCTTTATATAATAACCTTAAAAACATGCCACTTTATTTGACAAACGTATACCCCTTTTTTCGAAAAATTCCCTTTTTGTGCACCTTTTTGAAATTTCCCAGCGGTGACCTTGCATTGAAGACAAGTTATTAACAAATTCTATACGTTGATTTAGTTTTTAGAAAGGGAATGACACGTTTGGACACGGTAGATAGCGCCTATTGTACATATGAACTGATTTTACCAGAGAGCGCCACATATTGCTTACAAATATTGTAATTCCCTGTCCATATCAAATTATTTATACCTTCGCCCTATAAGTTATGCGACCATCAATGCATTTTTGGTTCCGATATTTAGAACAAATTTCAGACCAGGACCTGATGACATTTAAACATATCTTTTAGTGAAGTGAAACATTTTATATCTATTTTCAGATTTTTCAGATGTATCGGCAGTCTATGACTAGCTAGTCGGTTTGGAACATTCAAATTTCTTCGTAAATAAAAAAAAAATACAAAACTTCCTGTTTTATTTTCCAAATTGTCCCATATATTAAATCTGTTCCCAGTATAAATCGCTAAGGACATTTATTTTATACATATAAACGCATGTAAATAATATATTTTTATGGGTGAATTGATTTCCTTTTGCTCTACTTTTGTTGTTGTACTTACGTCAATAATTGTGTTGTATCACGTTCCACTTGGAATAGATTCCTCGATGTGTAATCGTTAAAATTTGATATGGCTTTGGTAATGTCTTTGCTGCCATCAATGACGGCCTGATTTTTACCCCACGTCTCGATGTACACCACAGCCACGCGGGTATTCATCGTCCGGAAATACTGAAAAATAAATGCAAAAGAAGCAATAAGCATTTTTTGTAGAATTCAATTAAAATCAGAACGTTTTCATTCAATTCCATATACTCGTACATACATACAGATATACAGATACATATACAAATACAATAACAATATTTTCCAAGTCAGCGGAGTTCATCCTGTCTTACTGTCTGCCTGTCTCTCTGTCTGTCCGTCTTTTCGAAGAAGTGTTTCAATTAAAATTTGAGGGAGAAAAATACGATGTAACGAAAGAAAATAATAAATTAAACAATTAAAAATACTTTTAATACTAAATAAAGCTAAGAAAACCAAGAGGATTAAAAGTATCTGCGGTGTGTACGTGTGTGTGCAAGAGTGGAATAGTGTCTTTGGGAGGGCTTTCGTATTTGTTGCTAGGGCCGACAAGGAATGAGCTCTGAGGATGAAGATGCGTTTTGACACGAACATACATGATTTATTAGCCAGGGCAACCAGTAAAACTCAAACCCCCACCCCTATCTCTACCTCCGCCAGGACTTCCTCTTCCTGGACATCGTCGTCATCATCATCAAAGCCCGAGCAGAGGGTAAATTGAACATTGAATGTGCAACATGAGTCGAATGTTAAATTCCAAGTCCAAGTACCAGTGAAAAGCTTACTTAATAGCCTGACCATGATGATCTGGCGGGGGAGGGGGGCAATGATGTGGTAATGGAGTTGTTTCTGGGCGAGAGTGGAGTGTGCGGCCAAAGATAAAATTGCATTTTAGGCTAAACGACTTGTACTCGTATTCTTTTCTTCAGCTAATGACATAATGAATGGCCACCATGATGATGCTGATGATGATCATCTTCGAAGGAAGCAAACCGAGTAGAGTAGTGCAGATGCAGGACGACCACGTGGACGGCGGGAGAAGAAGAACGGAACAGTTTGGTTGGTGTATTCATTTATTTATGGTTTTCATTCTCGACGCCAGACCAAACAAAATGATTGAGCTCAACAATAAATAACCGGGTACTGTCAGCCACCAGAGTGGTAGTAGCCGCAGCAAACCAAACAATGCTGCTTCACGTTCAACGCTGCTCCTGGTCAGGAGAAAGAAGTGATACACACACTTATACACACACAGAAGATGGAAGGAACATTGTCTGTAATCCGAAATACAAAAGCAGTGCATTTCAAGAAGAAGGCTTTTATTGGCACATATCCGCTGTACACCAATACAAAGTGGCTACGAGGGTGGTGTGTTCAAGTTTTCTACAATTAAATACGGATGCAATGCAATTGCAATAAATATTTTTGTCAGATGCTCAGTGCGTGTTTCATGAGCAGTCGTGCGTGACAGCGACTCTTGAGCAAGCGTGAGTAGGTGATGGAAAAAACTCGCTCCCACACCTCAAACTCCAACCGCTGTTCGAATGACTGTTTCTATGATTAATAAAATGCAAAAAAATATTAGTGTTTGTGATTTGTGGCAAAACTAAACGAAAATATAAAATGTCATACCCAATTGTTGAAATCTGTAGCTTACATTGGAACTGAAGTCAAATCGATTAAGACACATGTCTTAATCGATTTGACTATTGTTTGCTATTGCTTAATCAAAACATGGATCTGTGACCATACTGAAAAAGTTGGCATGAAACTAAAGACACTTCTTAAACTAAAAATTTATTCTGTCAGTGTTTTGAATAACAAAATTCATTAAATTGAAGATAATTTAGTCGATTTTAATGAATTTGAAGGCAATTCGTTTGAAGGCAATTGACATCATCTTTAGTGCTACTTTCTAAATGGCTTTAAATCATTGGTCGAATGTCATTTGTCAGCAATTTCAGGATAAATGTCAATAGATTTAATGATTTTGGAAATACAATTATACACATTTATTTTATATCATATTTTTAAAGACAATATGTTCTGAATTTTAGGCCGTGAATTGTTCGTCATATTTGCTGGCTTTGAATTGAAGATCAGTTGTCTTTGGAATAATGATATTTTTGTACATAATGTTATAGACGTGATTTTATTTTATAGGATGAGCTCGTTTCGTGAAAATGAACAAACGCTGAAAAAAATATTAAAGATGGCGGCAATGATTTCGAGCCCATGAAAAGTTGGCTTTAAAGTAAATACATTTCCTACTTAAATTAAAAATAATTTACTTAACATTAAGAAACATTAAGAAATTTTTATTAAATTGTCTTAATATTAAGTGTGGAATGTTCTTATTTCAAAGATTATTTGTCTTTGGTTCGAAATCATTGGCACTGTCTTTAAAGTTAGTAAACTTTTTTTCTGTGCATACACAAACTGACCATGTCCAATTTCGATATATTTTTTTATTTGATCGAAGCCATGAGTAATACGCCAAATTGGAGGATATAGAGAAGTATATCTACACTGAAAAAAAAAAGTAATAAAACTAATGATGACACATTCTTATATTAAGTATGCTACCTCGGTATCAATTCAATGACAATTTTCATTAAAATTACGAAAATTTACACGTTTTTCACAAAATTTTTCTTAATATAAAGTTTTTTGAATTTGAATTAATGACTATCTAATCACGCATTTAAATTAAAGAAAAAAAATCATTATTTTTATGCCAATCCGCATTATTTTAAGTAATATTTCAATACTTTTAAGGATTTTCTACATTAACACTATGACGTAGACATGTCATAGTTTTAATGCCGAATCGGACTTAATTAACAGTATAAGCTATTTGAGTCATAAATTTAAGGCTATCCCCCCCTTACAGGAAAGACTGTCTTGGTAATAAATTTTATGACTATTGTCATTATTTTTAAGAATACATACGAGAGAATTATACAATCTCTCCCTCCCTCTCTCGCTCGGAGAATCAGTTTTGTTTTGTAATGTGTGAATCAATAATTGTTATGGAATGTTAGAAGAGAAAATAGAGAACAGTTCTGTTGTTCGTTTTCTTTTAAATCGTCAGTTATTTACAAGCGATGGAAGGAAGCGGTTGTCTGTTTTCGGGACGCGGATTGTGAAAAAATGTGGTTGCTGTGAATATGTAAGTATACCTGCATACATACGTACATATTGCACCGAAAATAATTTTATTATGGGCTGTTAACAGTTATTTTTGCTAAAGCATAGCAACAACAACAAATGCAACCGTCGTGTACATGTCTGTATGCATGTGGTTATGCCGTCGGCGTCACCATCGATCTCTGTGATAAGGGAGTGCGTGTGTCATAGTTATTTTTGCTGTATGTAAGTCCTGTGAAGAGATTTGTGCCAAATGGATGACAAAAATGTGAGTAATAGATTTTGTAATACTGAAAGAGACAATGGGAAAATGTTTAGGTACGTGAAAAATAATATTATTATCCTGAAATTGTTTACAACTTGCCTTGAACATACTCGTCTTTTTCTTTGTATGCGAATATTTGTAAGAACATTTTGCCGTTATATGGACTTTACAAAATGCAGCTATTGTTGTTCATGTATAAATCGATACAAAATATTGGACATCATACTATTACATTCTCCAGAAATCAATCAACATTCAATACCAGAAACAATTCAAATCTATGTGTGAAAAGATGCCGATTGGAAACAACAAAACAACGCATTGAATACATTGGTTGCTCTGAATACAACCACTTACCACAATCTATTAAGAATTTTTTGAGAATCTCATTATTTAAATTGAACCTAAAATCATATTTACTTCAAAATTTGGAAATGCTTCTTTTGTAGATTAATAATGTTTGGTATAAAAAAATGTAGATACATATTAAGTATTAATAAGTATTATAGGTAGTTATAATTTTTATTAGCTTCTTTTATAAACTTGCCAACTCGCCCCAATAATGTCTAAGTGGCGCTGGGGCATTCATGAAAATGGAAATATACAAAACTGAAAATAAATGAAAAAAAAAAAAAAAAAACATCTTATTGGCAATTACAAAATTAACAAAACACATTTTAATTGAAAGTATTTATTTATTAAAAATGCCAGCGCATAATGCAGAAATGTAAAATTATTTGTGGCAATATAGACATTCTTAAATTTATTATTAATAATATGTTATACATATAACTATCTTTTTTAGTAAAATAATTTTAGAATGGGTCTTTTGTGAGAAGAGTGGCAAATTTTACAAAATATTTCAACGTAAGTATTATATATGAACGGCTGAAATATTTCTCTTAGTTTTCAGCGTTTTCCAATTTTGATATGATAAAATTTATTTGCATTTTTTTTTTGTTTATAGATAATTTTATTTGATTTGTTTTCAGAAAAAATTTAATTATTTTAATTTTAGATCACGCAATATTTGAAGATAAATGTGATGGATATATGAAAAATGCAGTGCTGAATGCCATTTATAAATTACAACAAATAAGTGAGATTTGGAAACAATAGATTTGGAAACAATATTTGTAAGTATTATGTATTTCTGAACAAATATATTTTATTTGAAAATCAAGAAATTTAATTTGGAACGCATATATTAATGTATTAGAACAAAATATATTTGCGAACTGACGTTCACATATAAAATACGTGTTTTCACACAAACAAAGTTATTGTTAAAAAGTTTTCCAAATATAATTTATTTAAAAAGATGTTTTCCTTTTTTGAATTTTAGTTTAAATTTTTCCTTGATTTCGTGTTCATAATTGCTTCATAAGTACTTCATAATTAAACCTGCTGTTAGATTAGGCCCGTTTGTTCTAATTTTTGTATCGTTTCCTGTATAAACGGTAATATATGTATGTATAAATATTGCCTTATAATTTGGTCCAAGGGATATTTTTGTTTTACTAAAATCAAAATAATAAGCGTTTTTGCTCAAAAATAATTGTAAATAAGCTGCTTTCTTTTCACGAAGAATTGAATAAAAATAAATATAAAATATTGTCTTGCATATTCATTTTATATGAAAAATGTAATGTTGACCAAATGGACTCTTAATCTAGGATTCGTACAGATTTGCTCATCTAACACCAGGGTTAAGAATGTCATAAGCAGCATTAGCTTTTGTTTTACAGAAGTAATTTTTAATAAGTTTTTGTAGTTTTGTTTGCTAACAAAACTTAAGATTTTAAAATCCAAGTCACGATTGATTTTTTTGAGAAAATTATTTTTGATAACTTAATTTATATGAAAAATGTCACTTTCGCCACTTTCAAAACAATCAGTTTCTATTATTAATAATATCTTACATAAATATTTTTTTTAACTTTTAGTACAGCAAATTTTGTATGGATCTATTATGAGAATTTGTGTCGTAGAAGAGTGACTAAATATTTCAGTGTAAGTAAGTATATTCCAAAGATTTTAATATATCTCTTATTATACCCTCACTTTAGTGTGACGAGGGTATATATCATTTGCTACGGAAAAAAGTGTAACACGTCGAAGGAGTGACCTAAGACCCCAAGTATGTTCGGAGGAAATCCGTTTTGGGTCATTTTAAGTCGAATGAGCAATGTCCGTCCGTCCGTCTGTCTGTCTGTCTGTCTGCTGGCTGGTGCGCACGATAACTCTCGAAAGGAGTAACCGATTGACCTCAAATTTGGTATGTGGTAATATTTTTTTCTATCTCCGGCTAAGTTCGAAGATGGGCCATATTGGTCCACTCCTTCTAGTACCTCCCCCACAAAGGGTTAAAATGTTGTGAAATATTGATTCTTTAATAACTGCTATACTACTTATTCGAATATTTTGAAATTCCACACATAGTATTAGCTTATTAGTCCAAATCATACCACAATTTAATGTCTCATAACGTTTATACCAGTGCACATAAATGCTTATAAGTCGGCACAGTGCAATGAATTTAAAGTATTTAATGTTCAGCAAAAAAAAAGGTGTATTTGATAAACCCCTTCTGGTACCTCCCACACAAATTGACAGAATAATTCGAGTAATATTCAATATTACATTACTCACAAAGTGAGGGTATACCTTAGTCGGTTTACCCGACTGAAACTTTCTTACTTGTTTTTCAACATTTTGTGGCAGTTATATGATAAAATTTACTTTAATACTTTATCGTATATAAATCATTCTGGATATATGAAAAATTTTATTTGGATATATGAAAAATGCAGTGGGGGAATTAAAAATTTACAAATTGCAGGAAATGAGTGAGCATACAAACTATGTATATGATATAATAATATAATATTTGTTTTATATAATTTCTATTTAAATTCCAGCCAAATTCTGGGTTAAAAATCATTAAGGTCGGTTCCGATAAAAATTGTTCATGGACAACAAATAGAGAAACGAATCCCGCTATAGAATCGATACATAACAATACAATATTCGAATAAAAGTCAAACTTCATTGTGTGTTGGCCGATTTGTCTTTACACAATTACATATTGTTTTAAATTATAAAATGTTCAAGGTTATCCGTAATATGTATTATATTTTTTTGTATTTTCCAATATAAAATATAACAAACTAGCGGACCCGGCGAACTTCGACTCGCCCCAATTTAACGCCTTCAGATAAACCCCAGAGTTATAATAAAACACAGATAGTTAAAATTTTAATACGATTTGTTTAAAAGGAATCGAAATCAGTAGAGAGCGATGTGATAAACAACAAACAACGAAGACGGAAGACAGGCAACGCACAGATGACCGTGCGAAAAACAGGGAAATTCGAGATTAATTCCACAGACTTCCTACGATTGGTCTTGAGATTTATTGATTGTCATCGCAAAAGCCAATCGTACAGGGAACTGAATCCGCTTGAATTGGAATGAAAGATCAGTTGGAATAATCGGAATTCATGGGATAAGGACTTTCTCTTGAATTTTCCCTTGATGATCGTCGCCTGAATCACATTGTCCATCAGTTTCATAATGGACAACCGCGAACTATGCACAATTTCGGATGATTCAGATTCCTCAACATGATTATGATCGATTCCACCTTCAGCTGTAAATTATGCGGCGGAGCTCCTGGCACATCAAGCGACGTCGATTTTACTTTGAATAATAAAATTCATGCTATCGACGTCCTTATTCTTCGCTGCTAATATTGCCCGTTCACTAATCTAATCGAGATTTGGAAACACTTTTGTGATGAGTTCCTCCTTCGACGATGTGAACTCGTAAAAATTTGCCGGGATCAATATCAAGCCAGTGGAAACATCAACAGTAATTTGGCCATTGCCAAGCGCCAACAGTTGTTTCGAGTATTCAAGAGCCGATGAGTCGTTCTGCAACGTGACTCTCATGTTCGTTGTCAATTTCAACTTCTTGACATGCCGCCACAAAGACCACGATTTCAGGCATGCATTAATTTCATCGGCAGTAGATTTCGGGATGACGGGAAGCGTTTGACGAAAATCTCCGGGCAGCAATATCATAGACTCACCAAATTGTCTCAAATCACGTCGTAAATCCTTCATCGTTCGGTCAACTGCCTCCAGAGCTCGTTTATGCGCCATCGTGCATTCATCCCAAATTATGATTTTGCAATGCCCGCAATCCAATAAGATAACCTTACCTCTTATACTCAATCTTATTATCTGAAAAAATGTTCGAATTGATAAATATTGCGTTGAATTTTAATTGATCGTAATGCTTGTACCGTTTGCCGATGTGATACGCGAAATCAGTGTAACAATACGCAAAACTCGAATGAATTGCAGCAAGAAAAATAGCACATACTCGTACATATGTTTAATAGAAAACTTTTTTGTTTAATAGAAAATTAATAAAAAAAATTGGATTGAAAAAGAGAGCAGTAGATAGGAACAGTAGGAATCTCGCAAGAAATAGCATTTTTCGATTTTCCCAATTTTCCGACTTTTCCGGAGGGTTTTCCCAAAATTTTCTTTCGTAACAACCTTCTCCTGGCAAATACGAATAACTGAAAAAAATTGTGCCAAATCGGTCCAGCCGTTCTCAATTGATGAATTACTATACATTTTTCACACCATTTTTATATATATAGATAAAATATTTATTTAGAAAGATGGTAATTAATTTGTATGCCTTAAATTAATTACCAGTATATTCTTATATCAAGGACAAACATTTTAAATTTTATTACGATAATGTTTTAAATTATATGATATTTTACTAAAAATAAGCACGCGCCATACTTAAATTTATGCAAAAATGTGCTTATTTTAAGACCAAACTTAATTAGTTTTATTACCCAAATTTCTTAATTCTATGAAATGCATCCTCAAAACAAATACTATTCACGTCTTTAAATTAACTATAAAACCTTCTTATTTTTATAGTGATTGTCTTTGGCTCGAAATCATTGCCGAAATCTTAAACTTTACGAAAAATTCATTGATTTTCAGTACGCTTTTTTTAGTGTACCACAAATTTGTAATGACCAAACCATTAATAAAAATTTCCATGAACATGTACAAATTCCAATTTATATAGAAACTATTTATCGAAAAAGGATGTGAACACTTAATGCGGTATCGATACACTTGATGATAAACTCAACATATACTTGACTTAATTACAACGTGTCATTGATTTAAGGACGTTGCATATCTTTAATTGAAGTACATGATGTGATCGATTTAAGGTCTTTAATTGAAGTACAAGATGTACTTATTTTTTCTTTGTCATTGTCTTTGGCGCCAAATCAAAGTCAGAATAATAAATGTTAGGATAATTTCATTGATTCTCCGTACGCTTTTTTAGTGCACCCTTGAACTTGTATGTTTTCGAGGTAAACCTAATTGCAAACTGTCAAAAATAAATCGGGTGGGAATTTATAAAATAAAATACAAATTTCAGTATTCAATATTAAGCATTATTGCAAATTGCATCTTAGTTAAACGAGTGGAACCAAATGGTTTCTGTGTCGCAAACACATAGCGTTTGGGGACTTTACATGAAGGGTACTGAAATAGTTGAAAGTCACATATCATTATAAGTTCGGGTATTGTAGGGTAATTATTAGCTAAACTTGGAATTTTCGTGATTTCTTTATTTTTTATAAATTTTTGGAGGTGTGGCAAACGGAATGACACAATTAGTTTTCCTTCACAAAAATTAAGAATTTGAAATAAATCACATTTTTGTAGAGAATGAAAATCGGTCTTATGTTGTTATACAGTTCGAGCTATTGCTCATAGGAGGCGCTGTCATTCGGGGCAAAAGTGAGGTACCTTAAGAAGTTTGCATTAATGTATTGATTTGTCCACAGGTTTATTTACAGTAAAGTGATAAAAAAAGGGAAAATACTTTTTTTGCTTCATAAACGGTTCGAAGAGTATACAAATTGTTATTTTACTGATGCCTAAAATTTTCAAACCACCCACTGTGTTGAAAGTCCGTCTATTGTTAGCAACAAAACTCGAGTATTTATCTCCCAGTTTTGTAAAGATTTTTGTTTTCTGTGATTTACTCCAGAGGCTGTGAGTGGAAGGCTGAAGGCAGCAGGACGACAATGACGATGAGTGTTATTGTTTTCAGTTGGGCGGACGATATATCTTTCCTTTGCATTTCAGCTCACTTGACATATATTTTTTGCAAAGTGTGTCGTCGTCGAAGTCGTTGTTGTTGTTGTGTTCTGCTCTGCTCTGTTTACTTCTCTATAAAATGCACTTGTGGGCTTTTAGACAAAACAATTTCAATTATTTTCAAAGTTCATTGATACATTGTGGCCCACGCCACCACATCCTCCCCCTACACGTACACCTCTAGTTCGAATGCTACCTACACTGCCAGACATACACTCACCTAGAACTCAGTGTAGTTTTAAACAATTGAATGCCTTGTTCTGGCATGTAAACGGAGATTCATAGAGTAGATCTATTGTTGGAGATAAGATTGCATTCTAACCATTCCGTTTGGTTTGGCCGAAAGGATTCAGTTTCAGTTGCATTGCATTATCGTCTTCCCATCAAATAATGTATCGCTTTTAGTTGTTGATGTGTAGATGAATTCAGTTATAGATATCCAGTGAAATTTCTTCTTGGAGCAGATACATAGCCACACATATATTAAGGTGGGTCTTTGTTTGACAGAAGGAATTTTCGGCATTTTTATAGCACTTACTATATAGAATAGATACTCTCTAAAAACACTTTAGTATTCTATGATCTTTGAGTAACGTTTTTAACTCATATTTAGATTCAGCAGGTCAACATTTACCGAAAAAGTTAAAAATATATCGAAAACGAATCAAATTTGAAGGTTTCTGAATTTGAGATAATTTAAAAAACTGTCTCGCAGTAGGTTTTGTATTCGAAAAATGCATTTAAATGTGATTACAAATACGACAAAAAGGGCCATAATAATATTTTTGTTTCCAAATTTACTGCATGGATTAAGGACGTCAAAAGTTTAGCATCAAAAACGAGTTTTAGTAAAAATTATGATAGACGCATTTGGATATAAGCCCACGATATACAAAAACATATTTCATCAGTCTTTCAAATCAAAACTGAATTCAAATTAGAGTTGTATAGTTCGTGAACGAACTAGTTCAATTGAACGGGTCACTATACTGACCTGAACGAACTAGTTCAATCAATCAATCAAATTTTACCTGAATATAGTTTGGAATATTTAGAATCAAAAAGAAAGTCAAGTTAGCTTTTTTTGGAATGAAGGTATCGAAATGAAACAGCATTTACTGTTTCATGTGGGCATTTCCATGGTGACGTTCGTGACAGTCGAACGTTTCAATGTAATGAAAACAGGAAAAGCTTAATATTTTTAAACTTCTTTCTACATTTCTATTAGACGTACGGAGATCTATATGTTGTAAAAGGTAAGAAAACAATTGATCTACACAGTCCCAATAAATTAACAAATAAAGAGGGTCGCGTGACACCACAAACATATAAACCAAACTCTGCGAATTGTTTGATTATTTTTTTAATATAATTTGCACTATGCTACAAAATTTGTTGACGAAGGGTTGTGCATAATATTTTCTGGTGTAATATGGTGAAAAAAAATATTAAAAAAATTTAATCGTAAATTTTTTTTAATCGTACATTTTTTTTTCTTGGAAGGTGTCAATAGCAGAGCTCAGATTTACTCGATTTTACTCGCGAGTGAAAAGTACTCGCGAAGAAGAGTACTCGAAGATTACGAGTTTTAAAAAGAGTCTACTCTCCGCTCGTTTATATTAGGCGCGAGCGCTCGCGAATACTCCTTCTTAAAAATTGAGAGTGGGAGTAAAAATCTTCGAAATAGAGCGAGAGTTTACTCTAAGAGTGAAATCGAGTGGCAAAATAGAAATTGCTGTAATAAAAAAGTAAAGAGTAATAAAAGAGTTATGTATGTAGTCAATGAACATTTTACAGTTTCAAGCATTTTATTTTTTGCCTTTGGTTTGGTTTTTTGCAGATTTGGGTATGCGTGTGTGTGTAGTAGCAAGAATAGTAACTTAAACGGTTTTTGGTGTTGCTTTGGCTGAGGAGGGGAGATCGTGTGCAAGAGCCAAGAGCCAGGGGACGGTGGTTTTTGTGTACAAAAATACTCACGAAGAAGATTTTCTTTATTATTTATTATTGTTTATTAAATTTATTTATTACACGAGTAATAATAAGGATGGAAATAAAAATAGTATATGTGTAAAATGCTGTGATTTTTTAATATTTTATATTTTTAAGTAGTTCATTATTTAATTTTAGTATCAAAATATTGTCGAGTAAACTTTTAAAATAAAATGAACCCAACTAATTGCTCCGCACACGCGCTCTGTATGAGAAAAACTGAAAGAGTACTCGGCAAGAGTATAATCTGCTCGATTTCGAGGGCATTTTACTCGCACTCGAAAACGAGCGAAGCATATGCGCTCTTATTCGAGTGGCAAAGAAAAAAGAGTATACTCGAATTTTTTTTCCACTCGCAGGAGTACTCGCGCTCGAATTCGAGCGAGTTTCACTCTTTACTCGAATTCGAGCGAAGATTTCGGAGCTCTGGTCAATAGTATTTGGACCTTATTTGTAGAAGTATAAGTATATATATGTTTAAGAACGGAAATACTTTAAATTAAAACAAAATCAGGACTACAAATGTTAGTAATGACACTTTTACGTGGAAACAGAATTTAGTAACTGTCGTTAAATTAATTATAAAAAATTTATTTTTTTTTTTCAAAATAATCTTTTTTTGCTGTTACGAAAAAAAAACATACAAATTAGAAAAAACAAGTAAGAAAGTTCAGTCGGGTAAACCGACTTATAAATCCCCTCACCTTGAGTCCTAAAAAAATATTCGTAAGTGTATTTTTTTGTTTTAATTAAATTATTATACATTTAAACTGCATTTAATAACTTTAAAGTATGTACTGGTATTAAAATTAAAAGCTGTTTGCATTTGGTACAAAATGGTCTATTTGTGTGGGAGGTACCAAAAGAGCGTGCCAATAACGCCCACTTTTCTGTGGACTCTAGATACTATAAAAGCATTACACTATACAAAATTTCAAGTAATTGTATGAACTGATATTAAAGCCATAAACAGTTAACTTTTGGTGCAAAATGTTCCATTTGTGTGGGAGGTACCAAAAAGGGAGTGGCCACTTCGCCCATTTTTCTTGACGTGTTAGCGACTAACAAACTAATACGATGTGTGAAATTTCAGAAGATTCGAACTTAGCCGGAGATAGAGAAAAATATTACCGCATACCAAATTTGAAGTCAATCGGTTACTCCTTTCGAGAGTCATGGTGCGCACCAGCCAACAGACAGACGGACGAACGGACGGACATTGCTCAAACGACTTAAAATGACCCAAAACGGATTTCCGCCGAACATACTTAGGGTCTTAGGTCACTCCTTCGATGTGTAACTCTTTTGACTCGTAGCAAATGATATATACCCTCCTCTCTAAAGTGAGGGGATAAAAAGCAGAAAAATGTTTGGAAGTCTGCATTGTAACGAAGAAAACAATTCGAAGAAATCCATTTTGGGCCATATGTAGTCATTTTAGCGATGTCCGTCAGCCAGTCAGTCCGTCTGTCTGGTTGGTGCGCACTATAACTTTCGACATGCTTTACCGATTGACTACAAATTTGGAATGTGTCAATATTTTTTCCTATCTCAGACTAAGGTCAAAGATGGACTATGATGGTCCACTCCTTCGAGTATGGGTAAACATGTAGTGGAAAATGGTAAACATTTAGTGACATATTGATTATCTCATAACTTCTATATCACTATTCAGAATCTTTGAAACCTAAACTTGTGTAATGTTTTTATAGTACCCATAGTATATTACAAAATGGGCTTTATTGCCACGCCCCTTTTTGGTACCTCCCAAACAAAATTGCCATAATAAAAAATATGAAAAATTGTTTTATAAATTTCCATACTTTTACAATATGGATTTTATCTATATATATATTGCACATAGGCATTGCGTTCTTCGTTAGAATGATAGCTTTCAAGAAATGGAACAAACATTTTTTGCGAATTTTTTTCTACTTTTTATGGATATTTTCTTGTCAGCAAAAAATGCTTTGTTTGAAAAAATTAAATTGTTTCTTATCGTTTAAACGACAGTTGCTAAACTTCAGTTTCTACTTGAAACTAATGTTTTCAGCATTTCTAGCCCTTATAATTTCCCTTAATGTGTTGTTATTATTTATTTTTGGTCTGTGCTTTTGTTATTCAGTCAGAATTTATTCGGTTTAAGACCATATGTTTCAGTTACTTTCTGTCTATTGCAAAAAAGTAATAGAAACAAATACAAAAATTGGTAGAGAGTCTTAATTGCTTGGTAGAATTGTCTGCAGTTTCGATAGACTCCACTCTACCATCTTCAGAATTCAGTAGAAATAGTGTATGTCTTTAACTTACATCAGCTGAAATATTTATGGAAGCAGTAAATTGAATTTAACAAGAACTGCTAACCAAACCCGTATTCTGCCGAACTAAGTCTACATACTAAATCTCTCAAACCAATACATTTTTGTTTTTTTGCTTGGGTTCGCATCGGGAGCCACGAAAACAAATGTAGTTTTGTCAACGGCTAATGCCGACGTCATCGTACCTCATGTGTTTGTATGTGTTGTTGTTATTTATTATTGGTCTGTGATTTTGTTATTGAGTCAGAATTTATTCGGTTTTATCATTTAAATTTGTAAATGGTATACCGGCTTTATCGAGCTAATACCTTAAAAAATATGGTCCAAATACTAAGGCCACTGCCATACAAATTGGAATATTAGAAAAAAAATGAAAAAAAAAAACAACCTTAAAAGAATAACTTTTGGTTTCTTAAAATATTATGCCTCAATCTATTAAAAAAATGTTTAGTTCTCGGACACAAAAAACTATATTTTGTTGCATAGTGTTATTATTAGTTTGGTTTACAATTTGTCGAATACATATTTTTTTTATTTTATTTTACAATTAGATTATTGGATTGGTTTATAATTTGCGAATTGCTATTTTTTATTTTATTTTACAACACATTTTGTGAAACGTGAGTTGACGTCACGTGATGTGACATAAATTTCTATGCTAACAATTAAAATTTTTTTAATTGTGTGATATAAAAAATATTAAAAATTGATATTTGACTGCGGTACAATGTATTATTCAATATTACATTAATTTTTGTTATAAGAGAGCACTGCAATATCGGTCTGAATAAAAAAAATGTTGAAAAGAAAACTTATTAAAGAAAGAAAAACCCGTATGAGCTCAAATGTTCCGTTAGATCATCGTGGTAAATAAGATATGTTTTGACCTTCTTAAATTAAAAAGATTTAATTTTATTAATAAGATTCTTTTTAATTTTTTCACTTATACAATTCAGAAATATATTTATGACAACTTTTTATTTTTTGATCGTTGTGGACCTTTCTGTGGAAATGTCTATATGTCATTTATATATCATTTAATTAAAACGTAAGTTTGAAAAATCAGAAAAGTTTTGAAAATCTCTTTGTAAATAAAATATATTTGGAGAAATTCCTAAGCATTATTATATTTGTATTTAAATTCATAGTTTATTTGAGAAAATTAGCTCCCAAATATATTTTGTCGTCATATATTAAAAATAAATTGATAAAATATATAATAAAATACATTTTATTTATTTTGAAATAGAACGTATTTGTTCGAAAATATATAATTTTCAAAAAATGTTCAAATGTCTAAATATAGTCTATTCCAATTCAAAAATATTAAAAATGAAGAATTTTCCCGGTGTATACTTTGTGAAAGTGTAGTGAAATACCTAAACAGATTATTTAATATCAGCCAGCAAATCCTTTTACATCGCGTCCGACTATCCACACATAGTAATGTTCAACATTCATCATATATAAAAATAAATTGATACAATATATAATAAAATACATTTTATTTATTTTCAAATAAAATGCATTTGTTCGAAAATATGTAATATTTTAAACAATTTTATTTCAAATATAGTCTTGTCCAATTAAAACATAATACAAATTACGATTTTTCCCCGTGTAAACTGTGTGTGAGAGTATATAGTGAAATACTTAAACAGATTCTTTTATGTCAGCCGTCCGACTCGAGGCTAAGTGTACAGAAAACAATTGGCCAGATTTTACTTTTACTTTATACATTAATAAAATTTAATTTATAAAAATGAAAATCCTTTTTACAACCCATCCTAATGTTGAACAGTGTACATATCCTTTTGGGATCATGTGAATGCAAATGTGATAAATAACTTTGAACTCTATAAATGTTCCATAAATAATTACAACGTTTTCACCACAAGCATTAAAGGAATGCGCCCAGACACGACCTGGGATCATAAATAATTCCAATACGGGGCATAGTAATGAGTGTTTCTTGCGTGGCCTCCCACACGAGAATTAATGAGAGGCCCAACGAACTAATGGAGCAACTAATTGTATAAAGCTTAATAGACATCCAGCCAGACGAATCTATGCTCGAGGTCCAATAGGGCGAGCAGACAATCGTTTCATCTTTTATTCCATGAAGAGAGTGAGATACTCTTAGAATGGAAAAATATGCGGCGGCGGCGGCCATTGCTTTGATTCTTTTTTCGCGTCACACACAGACACAACTGTTTTAAATTTTCATGAACAATTCTATTTTAAAGAGGAAATTCAAGAAGATTCATGAAACGAACGACAAGTGGAAAAAAACGATGGGAAAAGAGACAAAATGTGAAAATGAAATGCTTTTGGGTCTATTTGTAATTTCAGATCTCGTTCACATGGTCGACGACGGAGTAGCAAAGATGAAGAGACTGGAGCAGAAGCGATGGCAGCAGCAATGCCAGGATGGAATGGATGGGAGCAGAGCGGAGGTGTGCAAAAACTAAGACAACAAGAAAACCCGGAAGTGCTTGCCTACCATTCAAACAAATGCTAAACGTGCAAATGGAAGTGTGTTAGTGTGAGTGAGTGCCGGTGTGTGTGCGAGTGTTTGTGTGCTTCAAGCATCGGCACTACACGTGAGCTGAAGTGAATGCATGTGTGTGTGTTTGTGTGTCAGTGTGCAGTTAAGTAAAACAAAACGGTAGAGGACTTTCATGTCTTTTGTGGCAGAGAAAGAGTCATGACTGACTTACTTGCACAAACTCCCTCCCTCCCACACATCCGCATTCACACTCAAATAAACACAGGCACAAGAGCTTGAACCTATTGGTAAGTAAGTGTCGTTGTGTGTGTGTACCGTCTGTCTGTATGTTTGTAGTTTGTTTGAGTTAGACGAGAGTTCGTTTGCAAAACTTAAGATTTATGTTTTGCATTTAAAAGATTTAAAGCCTCCTGTGGTGAGGCTGAAATAAAAGAGACGGTTTTAGTTTTCCGCCGCACTCTTACATACATGCAGGGTAAAAAATGCACACGGAATATAAAGCAGCTCAGCTCAGTTCAGTTCCGCAACAGAAACAGAAACAACAAAAATATAGAGGGGAAATAATGAGCAAAGCAAAGTCTACGTTAGCTTTATTTGCCATAAATATCTCGTAACAGTTTTGTTTTTGTTGCTGCCCTAAGCCAACTTTGCTCTTTGAGGGCGACCTCCATCACATGTGATTTGGCAGTAATTTTAAATTAAAAAAAAACCCAAAACGAACGAACGAACGATCCAACCAAATGACATTTCGCTTTCTGTGGTTGTACACAGATACAATGGTACACATACATATATGTATGTAAAATTGAGTTAGTGGCCTTAGCAAATGGAAAGGGGGAAAGAGAAAAAAGTTTTAGTTTTTGACTTACCAAATCGGCTATATTGGCAACTTGTATTGCGTCGTGTATGACTTCAGCTCTCGTGCTGCCATTCCGCTTGTCGAACATGGCCTTGTCCACTATTATGGCAGTTTCTATGTATTTGGTGGCTTCGCGGACATCTCGTTTATAGCGACCAGCACCATTTGGATGTATCTCGTCGATAATGCCCGCCGACAAGTGCTTTGTGCGCCGCGACAAACGCCACGAGTCCAGATTGCCGGTGTTCGCGCAACCCTTGTTGGCTTTGGTGCGTGCCTCAAAGATGACATGTGGATGCTTCTGCTGAAACCAATGTTGAAACGATAGTATGAGCAATAATCGTCAAGAGAAATACAAAATACAAAATAAACAAATTAACATAACTGGACATTGGACTTTTTGTTTGTCTGTTTATGATTATGCAGGAATTCCGTGTGGCAATTTAAAAAAATGAGAACAAAACTTTCTCACATAAAATGTTTAATTTACTTTTTTATTATACTGTGGTTTGGTATTTACCAAAATGTTAAAAAAATATTCCCCAAAGGTTTGTTTCGAAATATTCTTGGTTTTATATATTATGCCTTAGGGTAATACCGGTTTTGAAATAAGTTTAAAATATTGTCATTTCCTGTGCATTTATATCTAATGGTGATTAAAAAAAGAGAAATAAGTAGCTAATTTTAACCTTACATTTGAACATAATATTTAAATGTAAAGCATTAAAAAACGGAAAACTATAACTAGAAACATTTAAAAATGTTTCAGTAGAGTAATGTAAAATGTTTCAGTACACAATACTGTGGTACAGGGTATTATCAGATGGTTTCATGGCAGATGGTTATAACACCTAGAAATAGTACAGCTAGACCCACCTTAAATTATACCGATCGACTCAGAATCACTAACTGAGTCGATTTACCCACGTCTATCCGTCCATCTGTCTGTCTATCAATCATATGTTGTTCATTGAGTACATGTCGCAATTTCGTTCCGATTTTGCAGAACCCTATTGAAATTGGTTGAAATCGGTTCAGATTTAGATATAGCTCCGATATGTTTCGTCCGATTTGTCCCTTTAATCCTACACGAGGTGTAGTTTACATCCAATCGATATTAAATTTAGCGGAGTTTCTTGATCCGTGGACCAACATTGCTGAATTTGAAGAAAATCGGTTCATACATATGTTTCGTTCGATTTGGCTGCAGATTGTCGGCATTGCCCGACTTTAGCCTTTCCTTACTGGTTTTGAACATCGAAACGATGGAACATTTTCTGTGTCACTGCCCGGCTTTCACACATGCAAGATCCAAACTTTTCGGGTCCGACACATTACCAGACTCATCTCAGAGAATATGACTGGATGATACTGAGAAAATTCGTGTCTAGTACCGATTTTCTGTAACTCGTGAGGTATAAAAAGATCATAAATAAGGAGCGCACAACAGGCCGAACCACTGGCTTAAGTGTATGTCCATGGACATGAGACGTTTAAACGTCTCCTCTCTTCAACCTAACCTAACCTAACCTACTGGTTTTGTAATACAATACAGTGAATTTAATTAATATGTCATTAACAAATAAAATCGTTTAGGTAATGATACAAGGCGAATTTCGGACACATTTGATGTTATTTATAGATTGAAACAAGATGCGCATTATCATCACTTGTTTTCAACACAGTTTTACATTCCATAATAGAACAAGTCGATCAGTAGGAGACAATTTACAAAAAATCTACTTAAATTTGCGCTTACGCAGACGACATTTTAATAATTGCCATAAACAAGACCAACCTGGAGAATACTTTCAAAAATTAGAAGAAGCAGCACAGGCTACGGGACTAATAACACTATGAAACAAAATTGCTATCGAATTTTTTGGCTGTTCATAACATGTTCTATTATAATATGGTGTCCTAAACACGAAAAAAATATTAAAAAAATTTGGATGTTAATTAAAAAAAAATTAGTTTTAAAAATTACATTTTCGTGGAAGGTGCCTTTAGTAAATGTAGAAATTATAGAACTTGTGGTATACATAAGAGAATTTCAACATATTCCGGATTTTATACCCCCACTATTGTGAACGAGGGTATATATCAGTTGGTACAGTGTAACACGTTGAAGGAGTGACCTTACGTCAATACAAATACTAAAAATACAATACGAATAAAAAAAAAATGTGGATTGAAGTACCTATAGTCCTGTGAAAAATGGGCGTTATTGCCACCTCCCTTTTGGTATTTTCCAAAAAATTTAAAAAAATAAAAAAAATTTAAAAATGTTTTTTTTGAGTTTCCCTTACTTTTACAACATGGGTCATAATTTATACATTTAATCCATAGATTTTTTCAAATATGCATTATTTTCTTCGTTGGGATGTTAGCTTCCAATAAAGTGGAGCTATCATTTCGATATTTCAAAGTTGTCTTCGATAATCTATTCTATGGTACATTTTACTTAGGTCTGTGTTTGATCATTTGATAATAAATTTGTTTTGCACTTTGGGCGTTACGACACAATTTTAATTTTTGGGCGAAAAAAAATTAAAAATTCACCTATTGTAAAAAATTGAATATTACCCAATGCAGATGTCAGATCGCCCAAAACCCAAATTTTCTCCACAACAACAACTAACATAGATTTTTTCGGCCGTGTATACATGGTTTTGGGCGATATGACGCTACGCCGTTTTAACAACAGTTACTACACGGAGCAAAATCGCCTTTTTTGATGTGTTTGAATCGAAAGAAAATATATGTGGAACACAAATTTTGAAATATTATATATTTCTGATATTTCAGTGGATATGACTGGAAGATACTAAGACAATTCGTGTCTAGTACCGATTTTTTGGGGGGGGGGGGGGATAAAAAAAATAAAAAATCATACAGAAAGAGCGCACAACAGGCCGAACCACTGGCTTAAGTGTATGTCCATGGACATGAGACGTTAAACATCTCCTCTATTCAACCTAACCTAACGTGTATATTTCCATAGAGTCTTCGACAACTTTGTCGTAATACGGGCAGTTGTAGTTTTGCGAACCATTATGGCGATGTGTTTCTGAAAAAAATGTTACCCCGTCGATGTGAAATGCTTAAATATACGAGTATTTGCACTTTTTAGGTCCAACTGATGTAGTCCCTCAAAACTTTGATTTTGCGAAATGTGTTAAAAAAGTGCAGTTGTCGGGAAAATGACAGAGAAAATGTTGCACTTTTTCCAGAATCGAAATCGCCATTGAAACATCTTCTTTTTGAAGACCTAATACAGGGGTTTCCAATAAGAGTGATATTATTTCTTTAAAAAAACACACTTATTGTGAAGGAAATTCAAAAGTATTTTTTTAATGTGAAGAAAAACGTCATTCAAATGCATCCATGACTTCTTCTGCAGGAACGAATTCGATGAACCCAATTTTCGAGCACTTTTTCCACTAAATCAAGTCGTATGTCTTGAATGGCACGTTCAATATTGACTTGTAAAGCTTGAAGAGAGCCTGGTTTATTTCGAAAGACCAATGACTTCAAATAACTCCACAAGAAATAGTCTAATGGTGTTAAATCACAACTTCTTGGAGGCCATTTAATATCACAATTTCTTGAAATAATCGAATCTCCAAACTTTTCTCACAACTATTCTATTGTTTCATTTGCTGTATGGCACGTAGCCATAAGCGGTCAACGGCAAAAAGATAGCTCTTAACGAGAGCATGGGTGTCAAGGTCGTAGGTCGACTGGAAAGTGTTTTTTGTTGGATTTTAAAAATAATGGACTTAGCATCATTTTCAAATGTGAACGGGAAGTTTATTTTTGCTCTAGCTTTTCGGTAGTAAATTTGCTTTGCAAATATTGTTCCGGAATAAGTCTATTCATTATGGAATGGCAAACCTAACTGAGCATAAATCAAGTGACAGGTGTCAACAAGACGAACTCTGATTGAAAACCACACGTCTAAATAACACCCTGTATATCCATTAGTATTGTATTTTTATATCATTCACCACAATGTCAGATTTTTATGGCTTTATGTTTTTCTTAGTAAAATTCCAAATCAGAAATGATAGGCGCATCGTTCATTATACTGATCGACTTTGAAAATAATCTGTCCGTTTATATGCCTAGAAGTCTAAGTCCGATCTCAACAAAATCGGGACAGATCTTTGCTTGAGCCAAGCACGATCCCTAATAAAATTGAATCGGTTTAGATTAGGAAATAAAAATTTGTTACCATCATAAAAATTGGTTACCGTTCAGGTTTTCAAGCCGACGCGGCTCGCTGCCGCCGGCCATTTTTTCCAGCAGACGCCGACACCGATTTTATTGGCTCACATTGAAACTCAGTCGCCGAAATTTAGTTAGTGAGTCAATAAGATTTGTTTTGTGCGACCATGAACATTAAGAAAGTGACTACTAAGCTATACAATAGGGTCAGCATTTTTTAATATCTGAGCTGATGGAACAATGCATATATTATACAAAAATGACTCTTTTTGATTGGGCTAAATTTTCCTCCCACACAAATGTACCATTTTGCACCAAAAGTTAACTGCTTAAAGCTTTCATATCAGTTCATAGCTTGACATTTTGTACAGTGTAATGCTTTTATAGTCCAGAGAAAAATGGGCCTTATTGGCACCCCCTTTTGGTACCTCCCGCACAAATGTACCATTTTTTACCAAAAGTAAATAGCTTAAAACTTTAATACCAATACATACTTTAAAGTTATTAAATGCAATTTAAATTGATAATAATTTAATTAAAATACAAAAATAAGGAGCGCAAACATTTAGCCATATGGTCTTTGTAACCCGGCCTTTCCCTGGACCGTAAAATTAGAATATAAATTTACTTTGTATTGTAATTCATATAAATAAATAAATAAATAATAATAAATAAAAAAATAAGTGAATTTACGAATATTTTTGGGACTCAAGGTGAGGGGATTCTTATGTCGGTTTAGCCGACTGAATTTTTTACATGTTATATTCTTTATTTTAGACAATTTTTTCAATGACTTTTAAATCATGAAAAATGAGCAAAATGTCCATTACGATTCGCATACAAAGTACCATATTACATTTCTCACAAAGTGAGGTTATACCTTAGTGGTTTTACTCGACTGACATATTTGTTGTTGTAATAGTTCTATCATATCACCATACGTATCCTATCATTTGATTGTACCAATAGTTTCTTTTAGCAACTCTGCTATTCCTCCATTTATCCTGATGAAGAATTTGTTTTGGCCTATATTGATGTTCTTTCACTGTACATAGACCGTCCTAACAATTGACCTAGTTAATCCCGCATAAACGAATTTGTAAAGACCTTCAACCCGTATTCTTTAGAAGTGTTAAGAGTTGCAGAAAAAGAAAAAAATAACACATTGCCAAATAAATGGACATCTGCAATCTTCTGACAATTAGTTCTGAATAATTTCAATATCATGGCTTTATTATTTATTCTATGAGAAGCTGCGGGTCCAATCAGGACATCTGCTGCCGTAGCACTGCTGTTAAAGTAACACCCAATTCTAGCTACGTCGGAATATAAAATGACAGTTTTGCTCGAGGGAAAAAAATGAAAGTCTTCTCAAACCCTGCTCATAGTTGGTTTTGAATAGAGCTGGTTCCAAATTAAATACGTTGTAATTAATATATTGAAAAAGCGCTTTATAACTTCCATTGGTTTTTATTGCTCATCAAAATAAAAAATACAGGAAAAATCTAATAGAAAATTTATTATTGCTATAATTAAACAAATTGTATTCTTAATTGCTTAAAGCATCCATGAGGAATAATTTTAAAAGTTTTGACTATCAGGAATGTCTGATTTGTAGGAAATATATTTTCTTTAATTAGGTAAATTTTGTTAATGACTAAAACATGCAGAACGAGTAATTGTGTTCCCCATTGCAACAGTGAAAGAAAATGAAGTAGACCCAAATATTTGTTTTGGGGATTTATTTCATTCGCTCTATTTGGGGAGTTATTTCACTATGAATTAATTCCCCAATTTTAGTAATGAAATAAATCCCCAAAAATTAAATAAGTCCCCAAAATAGTTGTTGTTGTCTTCAAGTATAAACTTTTGAGGATTTAGTTAATTTTTGTTTTGGGAACTAAGTTCGTTGGAGACTTAGTTCGTAACGCCCTCATAATTTCCTTTAATTTTGAATTGTATCCCGGATTTATCGAGCTTATACTTCAAAAAAAAAATATGGTTCAGATACTAATACATCTACCAATAAATTCTTAATTTTTGTTAAAAAATATTTTTTTTAAATGTTTTTTTTCGTGTTTATTATTCCGTAATAAACCAGAAAATGTTATGCACAAACCTTTGACAATTATTTTGTAATCTAGTGTAATTGTCTGAATAAGGTTTTTCATATTTCCTAGGAAGAGTTGGTTTCTGACAACTTTATATCTATTGAATGTTGTCTCTAAAAATTTAGGAAAGAAATGTCCCTAACATGTTTTTCTTTGGAAGTTTTACATTTTCGATTCTTTTATTCTAATGTTGTTAGTTTTCTTTCTTGTTGCAATTTTTAATCCATTTTCCTTGAGATCTCATATATATCTCATATATATACAAACAAGTAAATATATTATCTGAGATAATATCTCTGAGAAAGAGGTCCTCAGTCATACAAGTTAAGTATAAGTAGTAGTTGCTTTTAATAACTTTACCATAAGAAAAGGTAAAGTGCTTCAATCAAAATTACACATATGTCCCGTTATATTAATGACATATCGTATGTCAAGTTTAAATGCCTACCAACCAATCAACTTAATGACAATGTATTTTTAACTTTAAAGCTTTTCAAGAGACTAAAGTCGGCTCCATAGAAAGGGTGCCATACATATATGTATGTACTCGTATGTATGTATGTCGTATAACTCGCATACGTATGTATGTATTTACAGTAATAAAGGTAAAAATATTTTGACAGATTATCCAATGCTCAGGCATTTGTTAAAGTCAATTTAAAATTGGCGGAAATAAATGCCAGTGCTTTTGTATTTGTTCCCTGGGCGGAAGGAACTGTCAATTTTTCCTTTGTGTGTTTTGATGCCAACGAAAGAAAGGTCACCCCTCGGAAACTGAAAATTGAAAATGAAGGGAGATCACGTGAAGTGAATTTACTCCATGCTCCCTCACTGGGCGCTAGGTGAGGGGAAATGGTAAAGGGTAGGGGATGTGTGGGAGTGGAAATTGTTAAGAGTAAAAAAACACTTAGCAAACAACAACAGGCAGAGTTCGGTTATTGTTGGAGATTTTTTGGGAAAATGTTGCGAAAATAAATGAAAGAATAACATTCTCACACGAGTGAGTGTGTTGTGTGTTTGTGTGTGGGTATGTGTGTGAATGTATGCAGACCACCTATACGAGTATAGAAATGAAAAATGTGCCTAGACTTGTAACTTGGGCCTGTCAAAAAGGTAAACGTTTTTTATTTACCTCCTCTGAAAAAAAGGAAACTCAAACACACTGGAACACTCATGCACAACCTACCCTACCGCAAATATGCAGTGGAGTGTGTGCCCGCTTGCTTGCTGGAGCGGGGAAATGCTGCGTCAGATATTTCCTAAAAATGGTGGTTGTTGTTGTTGTTCTTCGGGCCCCCTTTGTGCTGCTATGTTTGATGCTCCAATTGCAAAATTTAAATTTTTCCATTTCCTCCCTGATTATTCCCGCTAACAATAATATTTGAATGGACCGCACGGAGAGAGGCGGAGGGTGTACCCATTCATAACATGGCTCATGGCTCATGGCACATGGCCTTGCATTCTTTGCCATCTGGAATATTTTTTCAAAACTTTGCTTCAACTTGGAAATTGTAAAAATATGTTTGAATAACGTTTTTACAGTTCGACGAATAGTTTTCGGGCCTCTCTTGTAATTGAAAAGAAGGTCTTTTCATATACTCTATACAACATTAGGATTGTGCAATACAAATTTAATATTCAGAAAAGGGCACTCCAAGTATTATTGACAATTGTATAGATTGTGCATTTTATCATATTGTTATAGCTTTTTTTTTTTGCTCAAGGTTTTTTACTATTTGTATATGCAGCAATAATGGACGATTTTGGGAAATGATTTGAGAAAACTTAAATTTCCATTAATGAGTAAAATAATTACATTTATATATAAAATTACGGCTCTCCATGTTGTGCGAAACTTATTTAATGAAATAAGCAATCATGTCAATACTCGTAATAAACACAAAATGAAACCTTGATGGACCTAAAAGATATAGCAATTTTATTAAATCAATATTAGAATTTTTCTTGTATATTTTTACATCGTCATCTGAAATCCAAAATCACGTAACATCAAAAAAATCAAAATTAATTTTATGATTGATTATAGTCAATTAGGCTAAACTACACATTCCTAAAAAATTTTGGAGTTCAATATCAAAAATTTACCATTTTATGAGTGATACTCAAAATGACGCTACAGCAAACAAGGTAATTAAAAAAGCGGAAAGATTCATAAAATTTTATTTTATTTAATTCTGAATATACGCCACAGCTAATTGCGCTAGATTTGTTATTTGATTTCGCCTTAATAGTCTGAAATCCCAAAATTTGGTCAAAGTTTAAAATTACTTTACTTTGTTTTTTTGCTTCTCCTGAAAAATCATAAACATGTGGGTTCCGTTATTTTGGATTTCAGGTGACGATATAGAATTTTATATTCGTTGGCTGGACTAGTGTTTCTTCTCAGCGGCTTGACCGATTGAGTTTAGTTTTGCACATTATATTTATATTATCAATTTGAGTATGCGTAACTGTATTTGGATCCGATAGTTGGCGCTGTGTTCAAGTTACTAACAAATTCCTCCATAAAATCCGACCCACCCGTTTGCGCAATACGTAAATGCAAAAGAAAACCTCTTTAGATATTTTCCCAAATACTTAAAACGTCTAAATTTTTTTTGAGTTTTTCTCGCCAACTACAGAAACTTTGTTTCTTACAATGTTTCCGACATTGTTTCTTACATCCTTCAATATGAAGAAAATAATTGTATTCAATATCTGAATAAATAACATGTAACGTTAATTAAATTATCCATATTCATTTTTCCTCCAATACATTATAAACTAATGGTGATTTCGAATCTGATGTAGTCCCTCGAATTAAATATAGTCAATTTTTCAAAATGCCAAAATTTGGTATAAAAGTCCAGTTTTAGGGAAAATGACATCGAAAATGTTGCACTTTTTTTGCAGAAAAGAAATCGCCATAAGTCAATCTAAAACTAATTTTGTACGTGGCAAATTTTTATCTAAACTAGTAATATTATATTTTGAAGTGCCTTTTTTATGTTCGGAACAATCTTGAGAAAGGCCCGGCTGATTTTCATGAAATTTTTTATAATAAAAAGCTCTCGACCTGGTGAAGGTTTTAGGCCAAAAAAATTATTAAAAAGTTTATTAGAAAAGGAGATTCATGGCTTTCAAAATCCTAAGTAAAATTCACCTGCAAGCACAAACGGACATGAACGACTCACAGCGTTTATAAATTGTAGTTGTGGTAGTGAAAAATAAAGCAGTGTGCGGCACATCGACACGATGCGAGTGTTCCAATATTTTACTCTCCCATCCTACAGTGAGTATTGCTTTGCTGAGAATAGCAATGTGATTTGTTTTTGTTTTGCCTACATATGGCCGAGCGTGTGTGTGCTATGGATAGCAACAGAGAATGGCAATGTATTTTGTTTTTGTTTTTTTTTTGTCGTACGCTATGCGTGGTGACGTGAAAAAAGTCAGAGGCAAGCAAAAACAAATATAGCCAAACATTACCATGCTGCAGTCATGTTATGTTTGGTTTGAGTTTATTTTATTTTTGCCTTTGTTTTAGTATTTTCTTGCAATGCGTTTACATTTATTTGCCGTTATTTTTCAGAGCAGAATATCAAAATTTTTTTCAATTAAGCTCATTTTATGTGTATGTAATAAAAAGTAAGTTCTTTTTGTGCCCGCGAACGGAATCGCTATCTAAATTCTAAATATGTAAAAAGTGCATTATGCCTAAAGTGCGAACAAAGCTTTCTAGGAAAACTCCTGACGCGACTAGAATGAGTCGATTGAGACAGACTGTAGTGCATTTACCGCGTACTTTTACTTCAAGATGTGCCTTTTTTTACCAAAGTAATATTGACTATTTAAGCTTTACTGATATTCAAATTGGTAATATGGACAAAATATGTCCAAAGTGTAATGCAAAAAAATGGAATTTTATGTCGGCTTAGCCGCCTAGACGCCGCCGCCGATCTATAATTTTCAATGGCAGCCGCCGCCAGTATTGCGCAATATTTGAAATAGTATTGCGGCGATATCTTTGCAAAAGAGAGTGATAAGGGCGTGGCGCCGATATGATATTTCTAATATCATTGCAGGACAGTTTTCAAAATTTGCATGAAAATAGTGCCGATACTCAAAACGAAATATAGAGAGGCGTTGCACTCATCGTCTTGAAGTTTTTTGTGGATGCTGTTGATAGCACTCTACGGAATCTGATTAAAAAGCTGATCAGCGGAAGTATCTGTGCATACGACACGCTTGCTGAAAACGAAATAACTGGAGACCATTATATCTAGATTGACGCTTTACCAAGTGTGTTTAGTATTCAAGTGCCTTAAAAGTTAGCACGTGACTCAACAAAATTGGGAGATATCGGATTAGAGGGCGTGAATACGCGCATGCGGCATCGTTGTAGAAAAAATAAATACTGATAGAATTATTGCACTAATTGGTATGACTGTGTTTCACAGCAATCTATATGCCCCAACAGAGAATGGGCGACGTAGCCTCCCAAGGTGATTTTACGGGTATTGCACAACACTAAATTTGTGCATTTAAGTGCAATATGGATGACCCGAAAACACCGCCGTTCTATTTCACTGAAACGTACTTTGAGGGCAGTGAAGCGCACCTGGTCAGCTAGTAATCTATAAAGTTGTAAATCATAGAATATGAATTGAGATTCGATAAATATTTAGTTAAAAAATATTTTGTTTAAGACAGACTCATGTGTATACGCAAATTGAAACTATAGTTTATTTCAATATTATACCCTTCAAACTTGATAGTCACATTGAATCTATTTAACCGTAGGCAATATTGCTTGCTGGTGATACATTTTATTGTTTGTGATGTTGTCCTGTAACATTACATTTGAACATGATTTCCCTCCGGCCTTTATTCTGCCTAAGTCATATGTACTATCAACTATCAACTAGCAAAGACATCACCATTTGGAAATGAGGACTGTCGTATACGCACACAGTACGCACACACAGTCGAGGAAGGAATCGTGATGTGTATGTTGCTTCCGAACAAGGCCCTACGTGGAAAATCACTCCCTTAGCTTGGGGATGCATCCTAGCAAGGATCCAATTCGTCGACTGAAATTGAAGTAGATTGATTCATGCCAAATGCCTAATGTCGAACAGAAAAGATTAAAAGTGTTGATATCTTCAAAGCTGAAGAGGCATGGACATGGAGATGACCATACTGGGAGCGATCGGCCAGAATCAACCAACATCACCACCACCACCACCACGGGATGGGGCTGGATGGCTGCCATGGCTGAATGTGATACATTTTTCCTCTTATTTACATTTGCTGCAGTGAGTGCAATTATTGAATGTTCCTCTGCATCAAATGATGAAAGACTAATCCGTGTCCCTTCCAATTTATCTGCTCTAATAGGCAGAGAGGGGGAGCACAAATTCATTAGGTCTTTGTGTTTGTAACAAATTGAAGGATTCGATTATGAAATGTTAAGGGACTTGTGCAAATGCCAGTCTAGGGAGATGAAGTTTATGTCTATGTTAAAGAAATGAGTTTTTTTAAGTTGTGCTAATCTTCGGTTTTGGTGCTTACCTTGGGTTTTTGAAATTTATAATCATTATTTTGCTTAAAGCTCTCCATGAAGTTTCCATTAACATTTATATATCATTCATCATTTTTCATCATTTTTTTTTTTTGCAAAAGCATAAATTCCGCAAAATATATTCTTTCAAAATTTTTTACCGTGGATCTTAAAGGATTATGGAGGACTAAAATGGGCAAGGCCATTTTGGCAACTTTTTAGTTCCAGTTTCTAAAAACGAAAATAGTATTTAGATAGCCCAAAATGGTCCTTTCATTTGCAACCCATATCATCTTTCTCGGACTATGAGAAAAAATTACAAAACAATTTTGAATAATTATTTCCTTAAAATGTCATGTTCCCTTAAATGCGAACTCGACCAGAAAATAAAAAAATTAGTTCACAGTTTTCTTTTGTTTCTAGTCAGCTTTCAGAATTATATAGACATTTCCATAACCAATAACACTGTGCTAGTCGAAAAATGTAACAGAAAGGAGACCCTAAGGATAGACCTATTTTGGCAATGCTGAATCCAGTGGTATTAGCCGTTTTCCTATGTTAGCTCTTGTTTTCGCGATATTCGACAAGAAAGATTATTGGGAAATCGGAGAGGTTACTTATATCTTAGGTGATTTTTAAGTGGATGACTTCGGAATATACGGTTCAGTCCAAAGATCGAAATAAAGGAAACATTTGGAGAATTATTTCTCTCGAAACAGTCGTCCACGCTTCTCACCCTCTTACCTCTGAAAAAGTGCAAAGAAATCTTATCATATGTTAAAAATCATTGTGTATTTATTTGTAACGCTAAAAAAACAAAGATATAGACCCATCGTTTATTAAACCGATCGACAAAGAAACACTTTTTGAGTAGTTTTAGCCATGTCCGTCTGTCTGCCTATCCGTTTGTGTGTCTGCTTGTCTGTCACTGTATTCTTGTGATTAAAGTGTAGGTCGCAATAGCAAGCTATCTTTACGAAAATTGGTACAGAGGCATTCCTTAGACTAGGGACGATCCCTATTGAAAATGGGGTATATCGGTGCATTTTATTGATATAGCCTCCATATAAAGCTCCCCACCGATGTAACTTCTTGACACTCTAGAGAACACATTTTTCAATGGATCTGACTAAAATTGAAGAATTCATACTAGATATTATACCTAATCGTCCCCAGTAAAAATGGGGTACATTGGACCATGCTTAGGTGTAGCCTCCATATTAAGGTCCCCACCGATGCCACTTCTTGACGCTCTAGAGAACCGATTCTTCAATTGATATGTCTGAAATTTATGAATACTTACTAAATATTATACCTAATCGCCCCTTGTAAAAATGGGGAACATCGGTTCATGTTTTCATATAGCCTCCCCATATAAAGGCCCCCACCGATGTCACTTCTTGACGCTCTAGAAAACACATTTTTCAATCTGGCTGAAATTTAAGAATTTATATTTTATATTGCACGTAATTTTTTCTAGTGCAAATGGGAAACACAGGTCCATATTTCGATATTGCTCCCATTTAAAGGTCCCTTCCGATTAGACTTCCTAGCGTTCTAGGGGACGCATTTTTTAACCCATCATGTGGAAATTAAAACTTGTATACTTCATATTGAAATAAATCGTCTCTAGTGAAAATGGAGTATATCGGTCCATGTTTTGATAAGTTCAAGCCCCTCATGAAGGTCAAGTTTTTTTAACATGTGTGTCTGGAATTTAAAAACTATTTAGCCTGCAATTTAAAAGCGACACTATGTACATTTCTTATGAAAAATAAAATTTTAGGTATCTGTTCCAACTTATTTTTCTCAAACCATTTAAACTTGAAATTTTTTTACGAATTTTCCAAAGCTATTCTGTATGGTATGCGTAAATTTTGTGCTGATTTGGCATTTTGTATTGGAATTCGATTAAATGTTATATACGAAAAGTTTTTGCAACGGACATTTGATATAATTTTTTTGGCCGATTTGCGCATACTACCATTGACTTTGGTGCCATATCGTGCAGTCAAAAAGAGGTTTGTTAAGATATGATGAGTACCAATTTTGGCATTTTATGAGCCAATACATTAATATAGATTTTTGTCAATGGGACAGATCACTGTGGGTCGTGTTAAAAAGTGACTGCCATTGAAATTTCGATTTATATTTGTATATTGTAGAAAAATTAACAAGAAATATATATTTTTGGCTCCGATGTTAATAAAACAGTATATTAAGATAGAAGAAGTAGTAGAAAATATTAATCATATTTTTCGGGAACTGTACAATTTAAACCATTTGCATACCCGAGTTGATCCACTTTGAGACCCTGCAGCTTAGAAGGCCTACATTGAAAACTTAAGCTCGTACATATTTCTGTCTGCCGAATTTCATATTTATCAATTGGCAGGATAAGAAACGGCAGATCTATGTATATTGTCTTAGCTTCCCTTCTTTGACCATTTTGCCCATTCGATGGCAGAATATTTTGGAAATATTAAACATTAAATGTTTATATACGAAATGTTTTTGCAACGCACATTTGATATAATTGTTTTGGCCGATTTGCGGATACTACCATTGACTTTGGCGCCATATCGTGCAGACGAAAAGAGGTTTGTTAAGATATGATGGCATTTTATGAGCCAATACATTAATATAGATTTTTGTCAATGGGACAGATCACAAAATTCATCACCCATAAATAATACTGAATCTATCTTGTCGGCCCTTTCTCATCGCCGACAATTTGTCTTGAAGCATTGTGTTAATTAATTTCGGTGGTTACCGCTGAAAGACCCTTTTAGGGTTCGTTTTAAACCCTCCACGGTCTTTGAAGAACATTTATGTGGACAACATGTAGCCTTTCTTTCTTATTCATATTGTGTTGATTTTCAAATGGTTTTCCACTAATTTCATGTCAATCTTCCCTTCCGTTCAACCAATACTAGTAGTAGGAGTACATACGAGGAGTTGGAGTTTCGCTGATTTTTTTTGTATTAACCGCTTAACAAACGTGGTCGTCGTTGCTGTTTGTTCCGGTCCTTTTCCAAGGGATTATAAGTTCCCTCCGTTAGTCCTTGGTTACAGCGGTTTACTCGTCGGCCGTGCTTGTCATCACTTTACAGAAGGACCTCATGTCCTGTCCTGGCCTTGTTCTTTGTGTATGTGTGTAGAGTGTGAGTGGATACGTTCCCATTCAGTCAGTCGTCAGTGTATGGAAAATACTATACTCCTATAGTCGTTGGTGGACACACGAGCAACTGGGTGAGGTGATGAAGAAGAAGATGGAGGAGCAGGAGTAGAATGAATGAGCCTCCTCCCGATATAGGTTAGTTTTTTGGTTGGTTTGTTGGTTGTGAAATGGTACAGCTTTGGTTTTTGCTGTGAGTGAGACGAAGCGGTTTTTTTCGGTGAACTTTGGTTTTTCAGACTGGTGTAACCGGCATTGCCACAACACATTCTCATGTACACACACACACTCACAGAATATTGTGAGGCGTGGAGTTTGCGGTTTTGCAACGTTTTGTCGTTTTTAACATATTGCCGAGTTTAGCTGTGTTTTATTTGAATACAATGCCAGAAAAAGTTAATTAAAAAATCTTATGGTTTTGTGATCACACACACACAAACACATACATTCACACAGACCAGGACACCAACAACAATGTGTTTCAGTATTTGAGCCTTAACCGGCTCAGTTCAGTGGTGTTTCTGAAATGTTATCATGATTTTGTCAAAGGATTAATAAGTTTTCGGTGTTTTTGGGCGTTCGCCGACGCTGTCATTAAAAAGATGTGGTAATTAAAAAACGGTGTTCGTTAGTTACATTTTGATGGTTTTATGGCAACTCTTTCCGCTTCCTAGAATTTACGATGACTTCATCAATGTTGCCTGAGGATGACAGATGCGTTGTTTTTTGTAGCTTTATTTCAGCGGTAATTGGCACCCGTCATCAATTTTTAAGAGTTTTCCTCTTTTTTGCAAATTACATTTTCCATTATGGAAAATCTTTTAATTTAGCTTATTTCCGTTCAGACACAGCACAATATTTTGCCGGAGCTGTTGCTGCTGATTAAATTCGTTGGGTGCATTTCAATTACAGTTTCAATTCTGTTGACAACATTGCCGAGCCCTAGTTTCGGGGGGTCTGGGCCTGTAAAGGCTTGTCAGCACTTTTGCATAATTGACCTTCGATTTTGTTATTTTTAGGTTTTAGCTTCGCTCCACTGGAATCTTTGTGCGGCCTCGTTGAAAAGCGGCTGGCATTGTGACCCGTGCCATTTGCATTCCGTTTTTAATTGAACCTAATTAATAAACTTAATTGAAGCAATTAAAATGAAAGCATACAAAACAATTTCGATTTCGATGTTGATTTCGGTTTGCATCATAACACGTCCGTTCCACTCTCCCCCGGCCACCATCGGTGTGTCATTGTAATTCTAATGATTGCTGTTGCTAATCGTGTTTACCCGGAGCAAAAAAAGGGGGTGGAATTCAATTGCAAATAATTGAATTCCGACAATGTGAACAATTTATTTACCCTGCGCTCCCTCCCCACCGCTTGCCAGTGTTTGTTCGCCTTTAATATGCACAAGAACAACAAGGGGATAAACAAATCGGAAAGCTATGACAACTGACGCTTTTACACAATTGTACATTATTTACTCCTTTCGGGTTATTTGTTTGCACTTTGCTGCGGATCAGTTTCTATAGCATAAAAATCGGTGACACCGATTCATGACAAATCCGGCAAAAAAATCTCTTTAAATCGCTTCATGGCGATTTCTTTTTTTTCTCTACTCCAACTGGTCCGTATTCGATTGTCATCATAGCCATCTCAGCTATAACAATCATGACAAGACTTGGTCGCTGGGGTACATCTTAAGGAGGTGAGGCGACAGAAGGCATCCCAATCATGATTTCGTGATATTTATTCCCATTGACGACAAAAGCCAACACCGTATAGCAATAACAATAAAACCGTGTTTTTGGCTCAAAAATAGAAGGACAAATCACATACTCCCGGCATTATTACCCTACAAGGGAATAAAAACATTGGTACTGGTTTTCATCCTTGCCATTTGAAGAGACTTCGAATTTGAAAAATCTACCTACAAACCGTATCACTCGTATTACTTCTTTTCGCTCTTGCAGAGGAAGTTGACTCGAAGTGTCACCATATCGACAACGAATGTGTAAAGTGTTAAACGAACAAGTAAGAAAGTTTCAGTCGGGTAAACCGACTAAGGTATACCCTCACTTTGTGAGTAATGTAATATATAACATTACACCAATAAATCTGTCAATTTGTGTGGGAGGTACCAGAAGGGGTTTTCCAAATACACATATTTTTCGGTAAACAGTACATTCTTAAATACATTGCATTGTGCTGAACTATAAGCGTTTGTGTGCACTGGTATATTAAAGTTACGAGCTATGTAATTTTGGTATGATTTGGTCATTTTGTGTGGGAGGTACAAAAAGGGGCGGGGTGATAACGCCCACTTTTTACAGGACTATAGGCACTACAACAGCATTACACTGTACAAAATTTCAAGTATTTGTATGCACTGGTATTAAAGTTACAAGCCGTTTACTTTGGTACGAAACGGGCCATTTGTGTGGGCGGTACCAAAAGGGACTGTACAATGATGCCCATTTTTTACCGGACTATAGGCGCTACTAAAACATTATACTGTAAAAAATTTCAAGCATTTTTATGCACTTGTATTAAAGTTATAAGCAGTTAAATTTTGATGCAAAATGGTCCATTTGTGTGGGAGGTACCAAAAGGGGCATGCCAACTTCACCCATTTTTCTCGAGTTAATAGCGACTAATATACTAATATTATGTGCATAATTTCAAAAGATTCGAATAAGTAGTATAGAAGTTATTAAAGAATCAATATTTCACTAAATTTTAACCCTTTGTGTGGGAGGTACCAGAAGGAGTAGACCAATATGGCCCATCTTCGAACTCATCCGGAGATAGATCAAAATATTACCACATACCAAATTTGAAGTCAATCGGTTACTCCTTTCGAGAGTTATCGTGCGCACCAGCCAGCAGACACACAGACAGACAGGCAGACAGACAGACAGACAGACAGACGGACGGACATTGCTCATTCGACTTAAAATGACCCAAAACGGATTTCCTCCGAACATACTTAGGGTCTTAGATCACTCCTTCGATGTGTTACACTTTTTTCCGTAGCAAATGATATATACCCTCGTCACACTAAAGTGAGGGTATAATAAATGAGGGTGGAGATGGAAGGTTTTCAAGCATTTTGGAAAAGCGTTTTAGCTTGGAATAATTATGTGCGACGCACAGTGGGTTAAAATACCGAAAAATAGAGATTAATTCGGGAAAGCCTTCGGGTCAGAACTTCTTAAATTTTTTAAATACTTAAACCGTCATGAGTAAAAAATTTTCACATTTTTGCGGGCATTTTTTCATAAAAAATAAATCTGCAAAGTGTCCCATTTGTATGGGAGGTACCAAAGGGTACCTCCCATACAAATAACGCCAATTTTTCGCAGGACTGTAAGTACTATAAAATCATTGCACTGCACAAAATGTCAAATATTTGTATGAATCAAAGTTATAAGCTGTTGACTTTAGTTGCAAAATGGTCCATTTATATGAGAGGTGCCAAAAGGGACATTGCAGCATCGCCCATTTTTCTCATGGTGGTAGCGCTCAAGAAACTAATACAATTCGGGCAATTGTGAAATATTCTGATAAGCTTTATAGAAGTTATTAAAGAATCAATATTTCACTAAATGTTAAACCTTTGATGGGGTGTTTCTCAAAGGAGTGGACCAACATGGTCCATCTTTATCTCGGCTTGAGATAGAAAAATAAATATTAACACATGCCAAATTCGAAGTCAATCATTTACTCCTATCGAAAGTTATCGTGGGAACCAGACATAGAGGGAGACAGACGGCCGGCTATGGTCAAATGACTTAAAATGGCCCAAAACGATGTTCGACAAATATTGTTTGGGTTTCGTAGGTCACTCTTTCGAAATGCTACGCTTTTGGTCCACATCAACTGATATATACCCTCGTTCACAATAGTGTGGTATAAAAACATGATTTTGTTGAAAAGCTCTTACTTCTATCAAAAGGGTTAAAATTTCTACATTTATTCATAGATTTTTTTAAATATGCATTGGATTCTTCGTTAGGATTCTATGTGTCTGAAACTGGATTTTTTTTCTGTTTTTGATAGTTTTGTTTGTGCCAACTAAAAACGATTAAAAAAAACTTTTTTTTCTAATTGGTTTAACGACAGCTACTAACTTCTGTTTCTACGAGATATTTTCAACATTTGTAGTATCTTGGTTTTATCGAGCTTATACTTCAAATATTATATCAGGAAAATCGGAATTTAAAAAATATTGTAAATTACTAATTTAATATTTATTTAATAAAAGTAAGTAATTGGAGCAAAACCGCGCACCATGATTTTGTGGAATATGGGAGCATACATATTACATATCAATACAAAATTTAGACCACATTCCTATTTAAAAACTATATATTTTATATTTGAAAATTGTCCAAATTTAGACTTATTTAAAAAAAAATAAAAAATAATTCTACACCGCTTTTGGTAATTTTTTTAGAATCACGATAAAATACCAGCTTCAATATAAATATTCCATTATAAAAGTACTAATTTTTACGTATGAAAAAAATATTTATTTATTTATTTATTTATTTATATGAATTACAATACAAAGTAAATTTATATTCAAATTTTAAGGTCCAGGGAAATGCCGGGTTACAAAGACCATATGGCTGAATTTCGGAGCGACAGACCAGAGCCTCGGGTGGGAATCGAACCCACCACCCCCAAACTCATAGGCGAGTATGCTACCAACTCATCTACTGGGGCGCTCGAAAAAAATATATTACGCATTAAAATATGCCCAGTTTAAGTTTTCACAACTGTTCTACAAAAAATATAAAAACAACAAATCAAAACATTGCTACTGGAAATGTAAGCCACATATGACTGATAAATTTGCAGTAGTGATGTAAAAAGTTATGTTATTTAATCATATGACAAATTTTTTTCAAAAATGCTAATTTTTTTATCCTAATTAATCTAAATTTTTGTGATTGCGCTAGCCCCTCTAAATTCTAAAAAGAAGAAATATACAGCCGATTGCCTTTGTTGATAGCGCTTTTTTATTAAGTTTCTTAAAGGTTTTAAGTATTTCATAAATTATTTTAAATATGGAACAATTAACTGTGGCGTTCAGATTAAACATTTTATTAGAGTTATATGTATCCTATTATATCCACTGTGCAACATGTACGTTTCAATTTACTTTGTTTATATTTTTCATTTTAATCATAGTAGGCATAGTAAGCATAGAATTGTGAATTCCCATAATATTAGAATTTAGAAAATATTTTGTTGTCAATAAATTCAATTCAAACTAACACATTTTCTAAATAGTTAGAAATATGCAGCCGATGCACAGTGCAATATAGGTGGACAAAATTATTTTTCAAGTTTTTTATGCAGATAATTCAGATTTATTAAAAAATAAAATTATGATATGTCACTAGGATATTATCCAGGCTTTAGACCACATTTGCCTCTATTATGTATTATAGAATGCATAGAATTTTTAAAAAACTTTTCTAACTGAAATCACCTTAAAATGAAAATTTAACAAATACCAATTTTCTACATGTTATAGCGATTTCTTCAACATTACATGTCTTTCTTCGAACTAAATATTAGTATGATTACACTGTCCAGCAGCATTTTTGGAACATGACATCGACCCTATAATTTTGAAAGGGCATGTTGAGTAGATCATTTTTGTAAAATAAACCTTTGGTCCAGCCGGTCAGAGTTTTTTTACAGTGGATCAAAGTTTTCATTTTTTGTTCGAAGGGAGCATTATACCAAATGAAAAAAAGGATGTAAGTTAATGTCTGAGAGATTTCTTATTGTGAGAGTTATATTGTGGCATTTTATGATAATCATTTTTGTAAAATATCTTAGCTGTAAAATATCTTTGGCCCTTTTTTCGAAAAACTCAAAAAAGTCCTTTCAAATAGGACATTTAAGGATATTTCAGTGGGGGTCGCCAATGACACCAAAGCATAATTACACGCCAACTTATACAAAAAAAAAATACTATATGTAAATTTATAGTCGTGATGTCTATGGTCCAGAAGTTATGTCATCCCATTCTGCTTAATTGTTATTTTTGTATAGAATATTACATAAGTAAAATGTCATAACTTAAAATGTGACGTATTTTTTCTACATGAGCGATATCATTTTCTAGGGCCAAAAATGTAATACATCGAAGGACTGATCTCAGACCCTAATAATGTTCGGTTGAAATCCGTTTTTATTGATTTATTTTTTACCACGCTAACAAATTACTAATTAATCGAATCTTCTGAAATTCCACACGTAGAATTACTTTATTAGTTGCTATCACCTGGAGAAAAATGGGCGAAGATGCCACGCCCATTTTGATACCTCCCACACAAATGGGCCATTTTGTAACAAAATTAAAAAAAAAATTAAACCCTTTCATGCCCAACGTTGTCTATAGGCAATATTATGTATTTTGTACTACAAAATCATATTATGCATTTTTTTGAAAATGTAATTTTTTTATAATAATCTTTAAGATGTTTACGCCTTTTTAAAAAAAAATCCAGCAATACAGGAGCTATGAGTATTCAGCTGCAGGCAATTCTTAATTGTATACCAGTTGGACGAAAATTGATTTTGAATTTAATAAAAATGAATGAATTTATATAAAAAATAGTTAAGGATTATGCAATACAGAATTTGTTTACAAAAAGTTTCTTCTTGGGTCCTTTTCGTTACCCATGTTGCCAATTTTCAACGGCCAAACCAATATACAGATGACATTGAAATTGGAAGCATTAGCTATTTTCCTCGATGTTAACAAATGAAATGTGGTAGTGCTTCCTAAAATAATTCGGGCATGAAAGGGTTAACATCCCTTCATACAAATACTTGAAATTTTGTGCAGTGTAATGTTTTTATAGTACCTACTCTGTCGAAAAATAGGCGTTATTACCATGCCTCTATTGTGTATGAAATGTGGTAGTGCTTCCTAAAATAATTCGGGCATGAAAGGGTTAACATCCCTTCATACAAATACTTGAAATTTTGTGCAGTGTAATGTTTTTATAGTACCTACTCTGTCGAAAAATAGGCGTTATTACCATGCCTCTATTGTGTACCTCCCACCCACACGTATCATTTTGTACATAAAGTTAACAGCATATTTTGTGAATACCAATGCATATAAAACTTAAAGTTTTCGCACTACAGTTCTGTTAAAAATGGGAGTTATCACCACACACATTTAGGGCCATATAAAAAAACCAGACCAAATTAAGTAGCTCATAATATTAGTACATATACCAGTGCATATTTACATTGTGAGGGTATACCTTAGTCGGTTTACCTGACTGAAATTTCTTACTTGTTTAAAGTTGTTCGTATTTCAGATTTCATAAGAAGATGTATGGGGTTGTCCACCTGAAGAAGAAGTCTACCATGAAAGAAGAAATGGTGCCTGAAATTTTCACCTTAAGGAAAGACTTTCCTTTAAGAAAATTAACATTTAAAGCGTTCTTTGGAAAAAGTGGAAACTGTCACTTCGAAGAAAAGACGAAGAAATGCCTTACAAGATTTCCTTGGAAAGGGTTACTGACAGCTTCTTCTTAAGAAGAGGTGGTCTCTAATAACTTGACCTTAATTACAAATGGCTATTGACATGTTTACATCAAGAATGGAATATCTATGACAATTTTTTTCTTATGTTCTCTTAGAAAGAAATTCTGTTTAAAAATGTTGAATGGAGAAAATTAGGTCACCGACTTCATTTCCTTGAGTAAAGACGTTCTCTCAATTTATCCTTGAGGAAACATAGCTGTATCTCTCTGACTGGTTAGATATTTTTACGGTGACTTTCGAAAGCAGCGAAAAAATCACTTAAAATATCTGCAGGTAATAATACTTCCGTCAAACTTTAAATTAAGTTATTCCGATACTCTGTAGCTACCCTCGTATACTCATAATGCTGATGACATTTCGGTTGAAGTGAGGTCGACGACAGAATCGAATTTCAAATGAGGGCAATATAAATGGGACAACACTTACACACCTACCTTTACATATGTATGTGTGTGGATTTGAGTGTAGTATTGTTTGTCATTTGCATTTGAAGAACACCACTTCGTCCAGACACCTGTTCTGTGTACCCCATCATAATCGCTACACCCACCGCCATCGTCCCGTACAACTAACTGAATTTGAATCAGCGATTTTATACATTCCCTTTACCGGGTGGGTTTTTTGCTCATGTTTCTCCACACCGATTAATATTTTATTCCGTCAGAGTTCCATATTTTACAGATTTATGGGAAAATGTTCGGGGTTGGTGGCAGCAATGAAAATCAATATAAACGTTAGCAGCCATAAATCTAATTCGTTGCCCCCGCTGCCGTTGCCATGACCGCATCTCCATCTCCAGTTGGTTGGATTTAACCTGATCCCCAACTTTCGAATGCGAAATTCAAATAAATGGCCCCAAACCCCGATGTAGAGGCGGAGTGACGGCAAAGAGGGCTGACGCCGCCGTGAAAAACGGCAAACGACAGCAAAGAAATCATAAGTTCTCACATTTAGAGGTTTCGTTCGTCCTGGCAACTTTCTCGTCCTGCCGCTACCACTCGCAACCTTTTTAGGAGAGATTTTTATTTGTACTCAAACCCATTCGAACGATATAATCGAAATATTTGATTGTTTTTCTTTTTTTCTGCTCTCATGGAGACTTTAAAAAAGGATTGTTGTTGTGGGTGTGCGCACGGATGGATAAGGATAAGGCTGAAATGTTTTTGGCTAATACACCGACAACTGTGTTTGCGACACTTTTAAAAAAAAGGTTGTTTCTTTATTTTTTTTTGTACTAGGATAGGGGTAGGCTAGAAAAGTTTCGAAAGTGTTGAATCGTGAATTTCGTTTGGCACCACATAAATTCAATTTTGACTTTACACATATTGGTAAACAACGATAGACATCACAGACTCATACATACATATGTCGGTACACATACGACGTCTATGGAGTTTTACATGACAAAATTGTAAATCTCTCCCACGGGCTAGTCTTCTTCGATTACTTACCGATAGATCGCCTCCATAGAAGGGATGTATCACAAATGTCTCATTGCCTATGTGTATGACGCCGCTGACACCATTGCATGTGTGGAAGGCTGCACTGGCTCCCGGATAGTCCTTAACCGTTCCATGGTAGTAACAATGTTCAATATCCTGCAAAAACACAAATGTACAAATATTTAATGATATGCTTAACTCGATTATCTTGAGTAATATTTAAAACATCAACGAACACGCAATGACTTTGCTGTAGACAATAATGACAATAACAATAATTACAGAAACAATAATGACTGCTGGTATATTTGTTTTATTTGTATTAGGACTATAAACGAAACGAATGAAATTGCGAAAAGAAAAATTAATGGAATTTTGATATTTATAATCTCAGATGAAGGTTTATTATAAGTTCCTTTTAACCCGAACTTTGCAACACCCAAAAATGCAAATATAAAATATATCCTCAAATAAACTTTAAGTCAGTGTGCGGTTCTCAAATTTGGTGCAATCTTGACGAAATTTGACGAAACCCATCAAAATACGTGCTAAACGATTTTCATTTATATTGTGTCTTATATACTGTGTCACTCACATGTACATACATATTGTACATACGTCTGTGTATCACCCGATCCAGCATAAATGTGATATAGAAATTACATTAAAAGGACAACATTTAATTTCTAAAGGAGGTTGATTGTCAGTCATCGAGAAAGTAATACGATTATGTTCCAAAAATGCAATTGGTATGAAAACACAACTTTAATTTATCAAATCGAAAGAAATAAATCTGTTTTAACCAGACGGTATTAATCAATTATTGTAAGATCTTAGGACAAATGACCCTTTCCCGATTAAGTCACAACTATGGAAGAAGATCCACAGTAATTTGATAATGTTTTACTTCGGGAAAAATATGATTCTTTCTACAACAAAAGGCTTCAAAACTATACATTGGAGTTCTAGATGATGTTTGAATTTCATATTTGACCGAATTCATATGACAACGAAATAATTTCAATATACATATTCGCAAAAGTCGTCGAGGTCATTAACAACCCGCTAGATGCCATTACTTGATTGACCAGCCATTTGCCCTGATAAGAATCATCCTGAATATGTTCGGCTACTATTTTAATGGATTACTTACTGTATTCAACTGTTCCAGAAAAGAAAACACATGTTTTGTCTACAACGTTTTACGTATTACAACGTGCGACAAGTGTGAACTTTTTGTCCCTCCTAAGAATGAAACTATAGGCCAACTATAGATAAACTGCATACTCAGATTTTTATTTCGTGATAGATTGAGTTTTTACAGGACTTTTAAAATTTCAAGGATACAATTTTTGACATATTGTTCTTGTGAATTGATAAATATGCATTTCAAATAAAATGGGAGAATTCCTGCTATTCATTAAACATTTCCGAATAATTTTTCAAGGACGAAGGCTATTTAAAAATGTCCTTTTAAATATTTTTCCATGGATTTACTTTAAAGTAGTGCGTTTAAAAATCTAAAAAAATGCATGTTACAGGACTCTAACTGACAAAACACATATTAAAATTTCAGCCTTCTGTCATTAACGTTTAAGGAATAACAATTATTTAAATTCTATAGTCCGTTCTTAATATATTATATTAAGGACACTGAGCGACGAAAAAGGCTATATGCAATTGAAAATATAGGAAATATAGGAAACAAGTAGGAAAACAATGTATCGCGTGTTTTTTTAGGGGTATAGAACTTCGAATTGAAATAAAACACAAGAAAATCGTTTTAAGGTCCATCAATTTGGCTTTATTGGAAGGATAATTTTATGCCATTAATGTTTAAATATGATTTCGGGCATGTGGCCGCCGCGGCTGGCTCGAATAAAGCCAATTCTACAGGTCCAATTTTCAACCACTTTTTCGAGCATATGGGGCCGTATGTCGGCAATAACGCCACGAATGTTGGCTTCCAATTCCCCTAACGTTTCTGGTTTGTTGGCGTAGACGAGCGACTTCACATATTCCCAAAGAAAATAATCCAATGGTGTCAAATCACACGATCTTGGTGGCCAATTGACAGGTCCATTCCGCGAAATTATGCGCCCATCGAATGTTTCCTTCAATAAATCGATTGTGACGTGCGTTGTGTGGCATGTAGCGCCGTCTTGTTGGAACCACAACTCATCCACATTCATGCCATGTAATTCGGGAACAAAATAGTCGGTTATCATGGCTCTATACCGGTCTCCATTAGCTCTCCACAGCTCCAATTGCTGTGCACGGTGGCGAATCGATTCATTCGGGTCCTCTTCAACACTATGCTCTACAGCGGCAATTGTTTCTTCGGTGCGCACTGTTCGGCGTCTCTGCGGATGCGTATTATCACATAGAGTAAACGTAGTGCGAAAACGATCCATGGTTAACCGAATTAATTGCTCTGATGGACGATTATGTCGACCATAAAATGGACGGAGCTTGCGGTAAACTTCGCGAACTGAACCATTATTTTCGAAATAAATTTGCACGATTTGCAAGCGTTGTTCTTTTGTCAACCTGTTCATGATGAAATGGCACACCAAACTGAACATAAATGACATTAGTGTTGCCAGATTTGACCACAAAATGCCAGTTTTATCTCTATTCGAAAAACAAAGCTGTAAAAAAAACACCCTTTACTAACTTCCTTATTTCATGATAGTTTGTCCTTTTCACAGGTCTTTTAGCAATTTTAGCAATTTTTATTAACATTTTCTTTACACCTATTACAATGTAAAAACATCAATATGCATATCAAATGAAATGGGAAAATTCCTGCTATTCATTAAAATTTTTGGAAAAAAATGTCCAAGAACAAATGACATTGCAAGTGTTCTTTTAAACCTTTATACTAGAATATCCTTAAACGTTTTGGGTAGAACAATTTCATCAAACAAATAATATTTATGTATAGAGATTTTATTATTTATTATAGGGTAAAGAAAATTATAACAAAATTGTTACCTTGTACTTTTCAAAGTTCTGTGAAAAGTACAAACTATAATGAAACAAGGAAGTTAGTGCATTGTGTTCCTACTTGTATCCTATATTTTCTCAGTGTCTTTAATCTTCCTTAATTCCATAACCGTTGGCCTACAGTTTCACTTCTAGACTCGTTCTTAGGAGGAAAAGGAGGAAGGTCTACTTGGAATCACTTTCTGAATCAAGCGATTTAGATACATATATCTTCATTCCGATTTGGCATATATATAAAGGTTAAATTTTGCATCTAATAATTTTGAAATTTTTTGAAAAATGAACACGGTCAAGTGATGATTTTGAAATTATTTGAAGAAGAGTAACTTTATCCAAGATAGAAAAGTTACTCGGATTTAAAGAAATTTGGTTAAAATTTAGATATAGTTCCCATATATATTTACCTCAGATTTGGCATCTGTGCTATATAGAATTCGCATTTTACTTCCGAGCACTACTAAATATGGTAAAAATTAACACTGTCATGTTTCAAAAAAAAAAAAACGTATACAACGCTTCGAGTTTAAAAGTAATCGTTCCAGATATTGAACAACTATATGTGAGTGCTTATTCTGCACTAACAAGTCGGTGTAGGGTATCAGATAGTCGGATCCGCCTGACTTTAGTCTTCCCATAATGGCTAAATGAAATAAAAGTGAATGCGATAAAATAAATTTAGCTTACGATAGTCACCAAACATCTATTTATCTACTTATATAAATTTTCCTAAAATTATTTGTTAACATCAATTTGTTGCTGAATTTAGTTTACACCCATTTCATTTCTGCTGATTATCCTATTCTTAGTTGGCTCAACAAATAATAAAATGCAAATTCATATGAGCCTAGTTTCTACATTATTTTTCCATCCAACTTTGAATGTTTGCACGTCGAGTGTTTTTTATTTATTAGTTAAAGACTAATCGTTTCACACCTGTGCGTCTCTATTGCTTTCGATTTTTCTCCCCTCTCTTTTCCTTTCGCTCATGAGGTTTTGAATTTAAGCCAAATAAATACTCCCCCTTCAGCTGTGCGGGTGAAAATAGCCAAATGTTTTCAAGGATGCTACGTGTTCCCATTACCGGCAACACAAACAGCAGCACAAACTTCGTCGCAATCATTTGGGTTATGTTTCTGGTAAATGCGAATGAAAATGCGAAAAGCATTGGAATCTTTTGTCAATTCAATACTCTGGGGAAGTTGAGTTGAAGTTTTAAATCCGCCAACAAAATTTGTTATTGATTTTTTATTTAATATTGGAGAAAAATATATAATCAATTTAGCCCACGAAACGAATAAATAAGTCTGATAACGGTGGGTGGTTGTCGGCATAAATACGTACTCGTACATATGTATGTGGGTAAATAATTTACTAAATTACTCGTATGTGATACATATTGTGTGCATTCTCTGTTAGAGTCTACAGTGAATTTATCTAAATACAAGTATTTATATATATTGAGTGAGGAGTTGTTTTGGGTTGGATTTAATTAAGTGGATTTGATAGACAAATTATCTGTTATAATTTAGTAGCATGACAAATTCGTAAGTTAATTCAACATGACAGCCATGTATTTAACGTTGACAGACAATAATTAAATTTTATGTGATATTTTCCTGTTGCCTTCATACCAATGGTTGGCTGCCCTTGTCATGAAATGAAGTGTACGATTGATTGTACGTGGGTTCATGAACTTTTTGGGCAGAGTTTTGTCGCTAAATGTAATCAAAGGTAATTTGTTTGATTTCAGTTCATTTCAAAATTATTTATAAGGGTCTCTTTGTCAAAATCCCACATAAGTTTCCAACTACGTCTGAACCAGAATTAGTTGATAGACTTCATATTCTGCAATTGACCCGGCGTGTTCGTAAATGTCTTTGCTAATAAAATTAATATTTTTGGAATGTTTTCAAGATTTCAACGATACTTACATGACGATTGCCATCTACTAAATAACCGCTAGAATGATAGTGTTTCTGTATTAAATTCGGCGATAAAAGTTGTCTGCAAAGAAATAAAGAAGAAGAAGAGGAAGATGAGCAAAATTAATAATCACTAAATAATATCTCTAGAGAAGAAGTCCCTATACAGGAATGCAGTACCCAGTTGTGTCTCCCCCGTTGTGTCCATCTTCCCATTCACTTGAACATCCACTCCCAATCATCACCCGCCATTTCTCCTCACGCATAACACTAACATGTCAGGACGAGAAAATTATGTTATCACTCGGTTAATTATTTCTGGACATTGTTAAGTTAAATAGGCCAGAAACAAACGGCCACGCAGTGCGTGCATGTATGTGTGTGGCTGGCAAATTAAGTTGCATTGCACGTACTTATAAAAGCGTTAAATATTTATTGAAGCTAATAAATAATTTCGTGTTTAAGTGATATTTTTTCGTTGGTGGCGTTTCTCCTCCCTCTGAATTTGTACATGCCCCAGCCATGAGATCTTATTGTCCTATTCACTTTTCGCTATTCGGCCACTAAATATGCGTAGACATGTGTGCGTGAGTGTTATTGCCATAGTGTGTATGCGTGTGTGTATGTGAAACTACAATTGTTCTCAATTCTATTTTGTGTGATTATATGGGGAAAAATTTAATTAAACATGTACTTGTACTCGTGGAGCGTTCGTTTGTATGTTTAACACACAATTCAGGACACACACACACGCAGGACACTAGCCGGACAGATGAACGGACGGACGAACGGGCGAATAGACTCAGTAGTCACTGCACAGTCGAGTCGAATGAACATTTGGTCCAATGATATGGCCTGAAGATAAATTTGCAGTGAATAGTGCCACGACGACGACGACAACAACGAGGACTGAGTCCATTGTTACAATGGAGTATGTAAATTGTCGAGTAGTCCATTGTCGGTTAAATAGATTTTATTTATTTATTTTTTGTTTTCGGTTTTTTTCCGTTTATGTTCTGTTTTTAAGAATTTATTTGTTTGTTAAGCATTTGCCGTTTGTTTGTTGGTCCGTTTGGCCGTTCGGCCGTTCGGCCGTTTGAATGAAATCGAGTACTTAGTGCAAATGGAAAATGATTATGGTGGGAACGAAATAATCTGTGGCGTACGGTGATGTTATTGTCATTGCTATTGCCGTCATTGCTGATGATATTGTAGTATTGTGGGTCAGTGGACTGAATCATAGCCAACAATTTAAATTATTTAAGCCAAGTTAAGAACAGGCCATGAACTAATTTCAATGTTATTGTTGTCACACTGCATGCATCCATATGTGTGTGTGCAGTATGAGATTTTGATTTGGTATTGTATTGGTCTAGTTTGGCTCGGTTTGGCCTGGAGTTAATTAAAATTGTCTTTTGACCACATAGACGATGGAAAGGTCGACTGCAATCAAGTCACGAACTGATGCAATCACATTTGCCCCATCTTGAATCTGCAAAATGGACGTATCTTTAATATTCTATTTATGTACTACATTATACTCGTATGCATTCAACTACAGTGGATATTGACTAAATGGATAAATGTGTATTCTGTAGAAATATATCGATAAATGGTGAAATATCGGACACGTTTGACAATAGGTTTTATATTAATTTTTTGAGTATTTTTTGCAAATTTGTATAAGTATGAAAAGAAAATGCTGCATATTTGATGTCTGAAACATAATTGTGATGTCTGAAACAATATAATTCATTATTTCAAATTTTTGTCACTGATTTTATCTGGCAATTAATTTTTAGGGTTTTTCCAAACATTAAAAATAAATAAATCAATCAGATCTGTCCTAATCGGTATAAAAGTTTTCCCTAAAAATGCAGAGTAAAATAAGTAAATAAAATGTATACTAGAAAGGAACCGATTGTACGAGCATCATGTCATACATCACGATTTTCTACACATACAGATGAGCGGAAATGGCTAAAAACTGATTCCATTAGTTTACAAAATTTTTGCCGAAGGGCTGCATAAGTACATAACATTTTCTGGTGTAATAAGGTGTCCTAAGCACGAAATAAATACTTAGTAGGGACATAAATGCTGTTATACACATTTTAAGCTGTAACATTAAAAGTTATAAATCCTTTTGGACCAAATTTATTGTATATATTTATTGACAAGCACTCATTTGAATGCACGTGGTAAGGGTAGGGTGTGTTCAATTCCACTATTGGTATGGGTGTGTTCAATTTTGTAACAGCATTTATGTCCCTACTAAGTATACATTTTGTTTAAATTTTGATTTTCTCGGGATGCACCTTTAATTTTTGATGTAAATGATCGATAAAGTAATTGTCGTTAAACATTTTTGAAAAAAGATCGATATTTTTCAAAATATTCCCATTTTTGTTGGCAAAAATGTTGTACCTATTGATGCATATAGAAATTATTTCAAATTTTGCAGAATAAGATAATTTAAACAAAACCTTTTTTATACTCTCACTATTGTGAACGAGGGTATCACATCGAAAGAGCAACCTAAGAGACCCCAAGTATATTTGGCGGAAATCCATTTTTGGCCAATTGATCAATGTCCGTCCGTGTGTCTGGCTGGCTGGTGATTTCAGTAGGAGTAACCGATTGACTTTAAATTGGATATGTGTTAGTATTTAAGGCTAAGATTTAAGATGGACTATTATGGTTCACTCCTGCCACTACCATCCCCAGCAAGGGTCAAAATTTGTAATAACATTTATACTACTTATTAGAATCTTTCACAATTTCACACATAGTATTATTTTCTTGGTCGATATAGCCCTGAGAATAATGGGAGAAGTGGCGACTTCCCCTTTTGGGTCATTTTGCACAAAAAGTTAAGGGCTTATAACATCGATTCCAGTTCATACAATTATTTGAAATTTTGTGCAGTGTAATGAAACAATACAAAATGGTCAAAAATACATATGCATTTTTTTTTATTCGCCTTACTTTTACAGTATCGGTCATAACCATATTGTAAAAAAATCGTTGTTCCATAAATGAAACAAAAAATTTGTTGGCAATTTTTAGGTTTTTTTTATTGTAGTTTCTGAAGAGCAAGCTAATCGATGTAGAATGATTATATTTGGATCGCGAGGAATATTTTTCTTAAACACACCAACTAAAAATATCGTCGATATGATAAAATTTAATTGCAATTTTTTGGGGGTAAGGGGGTAAGAAGCATGGTTGACTGCTTTGAGAGAAATAGTTCTCCAAGCGTTCTCATTATTTATTTTTTTGGATTGGAGTGGGTGTTCCGAAGTCTTCCACTTCACAATTACCTCTGAGATAACTAACCTCTCTGATTTCCTTGCAAACTTTGTGGTCGACTGTCGCGAAAACGAGAGCTAAGCCAAAAAACGGCTTGCACAACAGAATTAATCAAGAACGAAATAGGTATATCTATAGGGGGTCCTTTCTGTTACATTTATAATGTGTCCATTTCGAGCACAGTGTAATTTATGGTAATTTTAGGCTTTAGATCTTTTTCAATTTTATCATAAAGCCAAATAGATTGTGAGTTAAACTAAGCATTTCCAAAGAAAATTACTAAAGCAAGCAAGATTTAGTCTTACTAGCAACTCATCCTGAACACACATATTTGAAACTTCAGTATACTTTTAAATACACTGCAGAGCAATTTAGAATTTTTTCCATAATCACTCGTTTCCAACAATGGATTCTGGATTCAATGGATCACATCGGCATTTTATTTTAGGGGAGGTTAAAGTCTCCCCTGAGAAGATGAAGATGAATAAAAGAAGATGAAGAGGGCGAAGAAAATGTATAGAAGAGGGAGGTCTTTTCAGGGGAAGGGGATTACCAAAACCTCTCCTGTTGATGCAGATGTATGGGTTGTTGTCAAACCATACATCTTAGGCATTCTATGAAGCCGATAATTCTATCAATATCGTGGAATGACAGAGATTCCAGATTTTGTATCGTGTAATCATCTAGTTGGGGATGTCTTCGACTTTATAGAAAAGGACATTGATAGATAAGGTGTTCGATTGTCTCCAGTTCCTCTTCATCCACATAGAGTCGACAGAATCACGCTGCCACCTTGATTTTAATGATCTAACATTACAAGGACCAGTCAACGTACCTATCATTAAGTGAATGTCCCTCTTTGTGAGGTTAAGTAGATCTTTGGTCCAAGATTTTGATATGGCTGGCCAGAGAGATTTAGTGATTTTACAGTCAGATCTTCTCGATCACTTCTTCTTTGCCAGATCTTTGTAGAAACACTCTATGTTACTGAAGAATTCGTGTAATAGCTCAATACTTGCAGCGTCCATCGCTGATACAATACGCGCGAGTTCGTCAACCTTCTCGTTCTCCGCGATATGACAGTTCCCGGGGACCCAGCACAGTCTGATTCTGTCTGGCATAGTCTGAATCTGTCTGGTAATCCAATCGGCACTCATTAATGGTTGACTTCAGTGACTTCAGAGACTTCAGAGCTGCCTAACTGTCAATATAGACTGTTACGTGATCACCTTGCCCGATTTTTTGATGGTTTATCAAGCTGTGGGCTTGCAGTATAGCAAAGATCTCCGCCTGGAAAACACTGCAGGTGTTGGCTAACCTGTAGGACATATGTATGTATGCCAAGAGGTTCGCTGAAGGTGCTTGCCCCTGTGTCTACAACCATCTTTGATCCGTCAGTGTATATTGCATGGTCCTTCAAAGAAAGGTTACCGCATGACCAGTCTGTTCAGGGGAGATCATTATGTAGAGAGGGGGATCAATTACATAGTTTTTTACTATTTTCGCGAAGCGAAGCAGATCCGATTTTTATCTCTTCACAGTAGAGTGGAGGGGATGATCCTGAACAAAACCTCATTAACAGTTTTTGGCGTCAAGCTCGGTAAACTTTTTAATGCAAATTTTTATACAAATTTAAACTATTTAAACAACAAATTTAAACTATTTAAACAACAAAACCCTTTTTTTTTAAAAAAAAAAAATAATTAACACATGTAGATACATTTTTTTTTAAATTTCTTGACAAAGTTAAGCTTTCACACTTGGAACGAAGCTAACATATGCAGATTTAAAAACATTCAAAACTTTTAAAAGTTCTGTTTCAGGAAGAGTTGCTAAGAGCTTTTAATTAGTTTCTTTCAGTTTTTTCGGTTTATAAAGGGTGTCCCAAGAAGAGCGCAATTTTTTAATCTCGCAACATTCGAAGTGTCATTGTTTGACATTTGAATAATTGTTTTTGTTTGTTAGTAGAAGGTACGAGGTTAGTAAAAATGGAGCGAAGGGAGCGAAGGGAGTTCGTTAATTGGGTATTGGAGAGACAACATGAAAATGCTGATTTTGCCGATAAAATCATCTTCAGTGACGAGGCCCATTTGCATCTTGATGGCTTCTTCAATAGGCAGAATTGTCGCATTTGGGGTGCGGAAAATCCTCGAGTGATTCACGAGAAGCAAATGCATCCTCAACGTGTCACTGTGTGGTGTGGTTTTTGGGCTGGAGGAATCATTGGACCTTTTTTTTTATGAAAATGAGGCAGGTCAAGCGCAAACAGTCAATGGTGTTCGGTATCGTGAAATGATAACCAGTTTTTTCTTGCCTAGAATTGAAGAAATGAATGTGGAGGGCATGTGGTTCCAACAAGACGGCGCCACATGTCATACAGCCAGAGAAACAATTCAATTGCTGCATCAGTCATTTATTTAAAATTAAAAAATTGCGCTCTTCTTGGGACACCCTTTATTAGTATCGATCGAAAAATAATGTAAATCTGTGCACCCCCAGTTTTAAGGATACCGAAGGACTTTTTCAAAACACTTAAATATTTTCATGTTGTTTCAAATACGGGGACGCGGGGTCGTATCCTTTTAATTGTATATACTAAGAAGCAGGTTTACGATTTGTAGCCTTTAAGGAACGACTTAAACATGTTTTTGAGAAACTGTTTAAAGGTTTCTTACTCAGAAATATCTCAGTTTTTGCCTAAATTGGAAGCGCTATCTTTTCAGTGATATTAGACGCTGAAAAATATCGCTACTGTAGCAGGGATGCAAAATTTGGTACAACTGCACTTTTTTGGTACATTTTGAGCTTCGAAAGTACCATGGTACTTTCGAGGAACAGCTGATTTCAGACCTACTTAAAGGTATCAGAACGACAAAGTGACTGCAATGATAATGGCTGATGCCAATTAGTAGGTATAAAATCACGTTTTGTCTTCTGATGTGGCAATTTACTCCCCAGGACATGTCTGGGACCACACCTCAGAAGGCATATTATGTATTTGAACTATCGTACAATGTTTGTCTTAGGAAAAGACCCAAACAACATGACTTGAATCACTCATGACTCGACATATAAATAAAAATATTTCCATTTACAAATCCTAGGACTGATTATATCAAGACCTGGTACTGGTCAAATTTAGACGTACCAAACAAAAATGTCCAGTGAAATATACTTTTATTTCATTTGTTTACATATGAAAGGAGCAGTCGGTAAACCGGTCCCTATACTGAGGGGACCTATTATACGAGTGTGATGCTTGTAATAAAATTAGTTGTACATTTCTATAAAAACTCAATGGGGCCGGTACTGGTATATATCACATTTTAAGACGTATCGGGATATGTGAATTTAAATTAATTTCCACGAATTTATTATAGAATTCATCTAAGAAGTTTCTAATATATTATCGAAATTAAAGCAATTGTTGTGAAGTTAAACAAGTACGAAAGTTTCAGTCAGGTAAACCGACTAAGGTATACCCTCACTTTGTGAGTAATGTAATATTGAATATTACACAAATTTTAAGAAATACACCTATATTTCGCTGAACAGTAGATACTTTAAATACATTGCACTGTGCCGAATTGTAACCGTTTATACAAAATTATACAAAATTTCAAGTAATTGTATACACTGATATTAATGTTATAAACTGTTAACTTTTGGTGCAAAATGGGAGAGGTACCAAAAGGGGCGTGACAATAACGTATTTAAGTATTTTTATACACTGGTATTAATGTTATTAACTTAAGTTAACTAACTGTTAACTTTTGGTGCAAAATGGTGCATTTGTGTGGGAGGTACCAAAAGGGGCGTGGCAATAACGCCCATTTTTCACTGGGCTGTAGGCACTATAAAAACATTACACTGTACACAATTTCAAGTATTTCTAAACACTGGTATATAAGCAGACAGACAGACAGACGGACGGACATTGCTCATTCGACTTAAAATGACCCAAAACGGATTTCCGCCGAACATACTTGGGGTCTTAGGTCACTCCTTCGATGTGTTACACTTTTTTCCGTAGCAAATGATATACACCCTCGTCACACTAAAGTGAGGGTATAAAAATACAAAAAATGTTGGTACCGTGGGAGTCAAAAAAGTAAATTTTGTCCAAGCGAAAAGCACAAAAACCAAAATGCTATTTTACATCCTTGTTCTGTAGTATATTGTCCCAAAAATATTCGGCTTGAAACATATATACATATATATTTGGCACATGTAATATTTGGTACATACAAAAATTATATGTATATTTGGGAAAATGTTGTTGTAAACAAATGTTTTTTAAATCTCAATATGTTTTTGTTTGAGACTATTATTTCCGAGACAAATTTATATTTGCGTTTAAGAATTCAGAAAATACCTTAATTGTGTTAAATTTGTTATTAATTAAAGGTTAATTTTTTAGAAACTTTTAATGTTCGTAAAAATAATATATAATAATAATTATAATTGAATAAACTTGGATCAAAACAAATTACTTGGAGGATTGACAGAAAATGATGACTTGGAATACTCAGAAACTTTAAATGATTGATTTAAACTAAAGTTAAAGCTGCGTATGGTATTGTAACTAGGAGGTACATACAATTTGAAACCAACGAAAAATTAAAACTGAAATTCGAAGTCAACAAAAGCTTTGAAAATCTATTTTAAATAAAATATGTTTGGAGAAATTCCTAAACAATAATTTTATTTTATTTGAGAAATTTAGTTTGCAAATATATTTTTGCTGTAATATATTAATATATGGTTGAGGTTGAGAAATACTGTCTGCAATGTTTTGGAGATAGGGGACTTTGAAATCAGTTCTCAATTATTTCATATTGACAGGGTATTTTGTCCAAGGTGCCGATGAGGTTGCTTGGTAGCTTCCGAAACGATATCGTCCAGCAACCAGTGACCACCCTTAGTACATTTCACACATTTCTTATTCTTCCTTTTTAAAGAAGGTTTGTTTTTCTGTTTAACAGAAAACAAAAACAACGATCTTGAACTCAATAGTCAAAAACAAAACTATGAAAAGTCATAACAGATCGAATAACAAAAACAAAAAACAATGACGTTCCAAATATATTTTATTGATTTTCAAATAAGATTTTTTTGCTCAGAAATATATAATATTTAAAAATTTGTGTTACAAATATATTTTCTTTCCATTTAAAGGGTATTTTGCCCCGTGTAAGGTACTTTGTGCACAATAAGAACTTTCTTCAGCTTAAATTGTCCTTGCAATAAATATGCCGAGTGTAAATTCTTGTTTTTCTCAAAATAGGAACTATAACGTTTGATTCAATTTTTTTATTTATAAAATAAAACTAATGTTCTTTAGAATAGAAAAATAGTCTATATAAATGTTGCAATGTTCACTTGCAGAAAGAAAAACGCTGTGCCATAGATTGAATTTGATCCTTATTGTTTGTTATGTCCTGCAACTTTATCAAAGTTGCACATAAGCGATGTCTATTGCGTATACTCATGTGAGACAGGCCTACGATCCTGGTGAATGCATTGTACATGTGTAGGTGCGTTTGTGTTCTCCCAAAGTCCTGTTTGTATGCAATGTATGTGTTGTTGTGCTTACTAAATACACACTGAAAGGATTTAGATGTACGTGAGTTTATGTCCATTTACAGAAATGTCAATTCAATTCACTCCACCATCCGGTTGTCTATCCATCCTCGTCCTTCCTTTCTACAATGTATTTTTCATTCTTCCGCTCTTTCTCTTTGTCCCTCTCTCCCACGGCCAGTGTGTATGTGGGTTTGTGCGTGCGTATGTTTGAAATCTATGAATGAATGCATTTTTGTGTGTCCTGCAAAAGCATTATGAGCCAATATTAGAATGGCTCTATTCAATTGTTTATTTTAAATAAAATTTATGTATGGATTTCTGGCAATGTAAATATTTGAGAGACTAAATGCTCCGGAGACCCCCTACCCACTTAGCCACACCAAATCGATACCATAATCGACAAATTGTTCAAATAGCTGTTGGCATTTTCCTGTAGGAATGTGTGGAAAATTTCAACAATTTAAAAAATGCCCTCTCCATTTATGTACCGAAATATTTACGAGCTTTAATAAACGTTGGGTTTGCGTATTTTGTTTTAAACTTAATTAGCGGTGTTGTCGGATGAGAGCATAAAATGATATTTTATGCGTAAGATGACACCACCACGACCACCACCACAATTGTACCCCTGCTGGCTAGAGTGAAAGGAAGGAACAGGGAAACAGAGCGTTACTTGTCACTTGACCATTGTGGTCCTTGGGTTTTATTTTGTTTCGTTTGGGTGGATAAATTCCTTTCTCGTTTCTCTGTTTTATTAACACAATTTTAATTTTTATTGTTTATACTTTTGACACAGGCCCGACCTCCATGTACATCCTTGTATCGTTGGCTTTATTATAGATGCTCTACATTAACTTGATGAAAGGTCAGAAATCTTTGGCATTTTAAGTGTTTTAGGCATTGCCTGTAATTTGCACTTAAAATTTGTTTTATTTTTCTCTTTATGGTATTTTTTATGGCCTGACAACAGGGAATTATCAGAGAATCAAAAACAAGAAAAACCCCAAAAATCCTCTGCCCTAGGAAAAAAGAAAGACAAGATGAAGAGTCAGATTCGGCCTGAATTGGGAAAAGAAAAAATACGACAAGAAATTACAAAAATTCAACTGACAGCGCAACAAGACAATAAAATATTTTGCAAGAAATCAAACCTTAATTCATTGTTTGTGAGTGTTCTTTGTGTGGCGAACGGAAGGAAGGATGTTGAGGCCAAAGCATCAACAGCTCTACCAAAAACAAGAAACAATCGAAAATACAATAAAACCGAAGCCCCGCGCTCACTCTCTTTCTCTCCCTGTCTCTGTGAAACCCAACCGGGAAAGGAAGACAGAGAACAGAAATTCTAGACCATAAAACACAATATGAAGAATGAAATCAAATTAAGCTGTTTTATCTGTTAAAGCTCCAAATGCAAAACAAGGACAATAAACAAACAAAACAAGCAAAAAAACCCAGTATAAATACATCATCCATGTCGGATGAACCGAATAGTGGACCGGGTGAGAACGCCGTCACATTCAATCATTCTGGGCGGGGAAAGCGGTGTTGGGTTTATACTCTGATAGTTTCGTATTTAGGCGGGTGTGTGTGTGTGTGAGTAAGGACATCTCAATTTTAAAAGATAATAAAGAATTGAAAAATATGCTCCCGAGAACATTTTCATTTACTGATAATTCCATAAAAGGAATAGGATAGAACAGTAGTACTCATATCCGTTATATGCAAATGCGTATGAATAAATATTTATCGCCTCACCTTACGTGGAGGAAGGTATACGAGTATATCACTTGCTACGAATCAAAAACACATCGATGGAGCGGTGAATTTCCACCAAGCATGTTTGGTGGAAATTCGATTTGGATCATTTTAAGTCATTTGGGCAGTGTCTGTCCGTCTGTCTGCTGGCCGCAGCGCACGATAAATGGTGGATGGTGGAAAATCGATTTAAGATTTAGATATAACTCCCATATATATTTCGTACGACTTGGCCCTTTTGCCCTATAGAAGCTGTATTTGATATCAATTTGTTTTGAAATTTAGCATGGTCTATTTTCATAACCCACGGACCAACATCGCTCAATTTGAAGAAAATCGGTACAGATGTACAGGGTTTTCCTTTAAGAGTGATATGATTTCTTTGAAAAAAAAAAACACACACGTATTGTTAAGGAAATTCAAAGTTTTTTATTTAATGTGAAGTACAATCGATACAATTAAGTTCTCAATAAAACGTCATTCAAATGGCCTTCACGACTTCTTCTGCAGGAACGAATTCGATGAACCCAGTTTTCGAGCACTTTTTCCACTAAATCAAGTCGTATGTCATGAATGGCACACGGAGAAAAAAACAGGAAACAAAATATGTTTGGTATCAAAATTGAAATAAAATATACTTTGGTGCAAAAATATTATATATACATACCGGAAAAAAATGTTTGAATATCTCTCTTACCAATGTTATTTTTTTCGGAGTTTTGGTGCAAATGATCTTTAAAATCCGGGAAATATTTAAATCGGCTACGGAACTTGTTTTCCTACCTATAGGAAAAAAGTAGTTTTTCCCAAATATAATATGTTTCCAGAAAATATACTACATTTCTTAGGGCACGTTCATTATTGACTTGTAAAGCTTGAAGAGAGTCTGGTTTATTTCGAAAGACCACTGACTTCAAATAACCCCGCAAAAATAGTCTAATGGTGTTAAATCACAACTTCTTGGAGGCCATTCAATATCACAATTTCTTGAAATAATCGAATCTCCAAACTTTTCTCGCAACAATTCAATTGTTTCATTTGGTGTGTGGCACGTAGTCACAATCGGTCAATGGCAAAAATATAGCTCATAACGAGAGCTAAAACCAGTAAGGAAAGACTAAAGTCGGGCGGTGCCGACTATATAATACCCTACACCACTCTCGTAATATTGAATAACTCTGATATATAAATTTTGTAATTCATGTATAAATTGTTTACATAAATTTACTTTTGGGACATTTTATACTTAAATAATACAAACGATTGGATGTAAAATACAGCTTCTATAGAACTAAAGGGCCAAATCGGACGAAACATATATATTTGAGCTATAGCTAAATCTTAACCGATTTTCTTCAAACTCGGTAGTGTTGGTTCATGGATTAAGAAACTCTACCATTCTAAATTTCAAAATGATTGGATGTAAAATACAGCTTTTTCAGGACTAAAGAGCAAAATCGGACGAAACATATATATGGGAGCTATAGCTAAATCTAAATCGATTTTCTTCAAATTCGGCAATGTTGGTTCATGGATCAAGAACCTGTACCATTCTAAATTTCAAAACGATTGGATGTAAAATACAGCTTTTATAGGACTAAATGGCCAAATCGGACGAAACATATATATGGGAGCTATAGCTAAATCTTAACCGATTATCTTCAAATTCGGTAGTGTTGGTTCATGGATCAAGAAACTCTACCATTCTAAATTTCAAAATGATTGGATGTAAAATACAGCTTCCACAGGACTAAAGGGCCAAATCGGACGAAAGATATATATGGGAGCTATATCTAAATCTGGACCGATTTCAACCAAATTCAATAGCGATCTTAACAGCCGCGAAATACGCTAAACTGCAAAATTTCAGAACGATCGGGGTGAAATTGCGACCTGTAGTCGACGAACAACTTTACATGGACAGACGGACGGACATCGTTAAATCGACTCAGCTAGTGATTCTGAGTCGATCGGTATACTTAAAGGTGGGTCTAGCTTTGTTATTTTCAGGTGTTACAAACATCTGCCGTGAAACAAACTTATAATACCCTGTACCACAGTGTGGTGTAGGGTATAAAAAGTCGTAGGTCGACTGGAAAATGTTTTTTGGATTTTAAAAGAAATGGACTTAGCGCACGAAATGTTGCAATTGGAGAACAATTATTTTGATAATAAAACTGAATAATTTGTTGCGTATATCTCTCCATGATGAAATTGTAAACACTACTGAATACAATGAAAAACAAATGACAGAGCATGATATATTACAAATGGCCGAAACGTCACTTTAAAACCATACCATCCCCATTGGAAAACCCGTTAGTACCTGCAGTCCAGTAAAAAGTCGAACGCCCCTTTTGGTACTCGCACCCAAATGGACTATTTGACACCAATAGTTAAAAGCTTAGACTTTAATGCCAGTTTATATTTTAAAGTTATTAAATGCAATTTTAATACAATTTAATTAAAATAAAGAAAAATAAATAAATTAACGATTTTTTTGGGACTGAGAGTGAGGGAATTCGTAAATAGGTTTAGCCGACTGCATTTTCTTATTTATTGCATATTTTACTGTTTTAAATCAATTTTAATTTTTGATTTAATCATTTTATAACACTCTGCGGTACAGAGTATAATGACTGTGGATTTTTTTGTAACATGCAATAGGAGAATATATGAACTCATCATTTATTATTCCGACTGACTCTCAGTTACCCTCAGAGTATATTTAACGAGGTTCGTCTGTCTCTCTGCCTCATCATATATCTATTATATCACAGTCCAGCTCACTAATATGAACCTGTCTTTATGAAATTTTGCAGAAAGTTGTTTTAGGTCAAATAGTTCATGTTTTGATAAAGCACTCACACAAAGATTGTCTTCAATTGTACTTATTTCTAGGCTGGAATTTACATTTTGCTACCGATTTAGGATTTTATAGCTGATTCCTGGTAATAATAAGGCCAAATCGGTCTATATCTTGATATAGCCCGTATAGAAAAATCTCTTCCTTACTCGTCTTAAGAAAGATTACGGATTTTGGCTGACTGGCTGAAATTTGGGTTATACATTTAATGTTACCTCTATTCTTTGTTAAAAATGTATAGATGTGTATATATAATAAATAGGCTGGAAAGAATCCTATTGATATTTGTTGAAATCGGTTCAGATTTAGGTATAGTTCCCATAACTCGTATATAAATGAACCAATTTGGCCCTTTAGTCCTATAGAAGCTGTATTTTATATCCAATTTATCTGAAATTTAGCATGGTAGATTTGCATAACCCATGGACCAACATCGCTCGATTTGAAGAAAATCGGTACAGATGTAGATATAGCTCCGAAATATTTATATTTCGTCCGAATTGGCCCTTTAGCCCTATATATGTTTCGTCCCATTTGGCTACAAAGGCAGAGACGTACCAAATGTAAATTGTGCAATCTTATTAGAGTGTCGTGGGGTATATAGTCGGCACCGCCAATAAAAAACTTTCCAATTTTCGTGGCAATCATAGATTTTCTGAAAAACTTCAGAACTCATCCCAATCACTGTGTTTTTCTTTTATTTCAATATAACGCAACTTGAGGGCGTGTAGAATACGACTACATAGAGATTTAAATGCGATAGATAAAAATTGGTATGATATTTAACATATTGCGGATGATAGAGTAAGATACAAATGTATTGTTGATGCTCTATGCTCACGCAAGAAATAAATAAATGAAAAAAATTCACATATATCGCAGTTTTAAGAAAACGCCTGATCATCATATACAAGTATTCCCAAGACAATCTCTTTAATCCAACATATTCATAATACATTCGGAATAAAATAGGAAGTACATACATTCGCTACGTGAATCTTACTTAATGCAAGTATAACAAGACACACACACTTTCACCCTTGGAGCTTAATTGCAAGCGGCTTTTAATTGCCACTCAGGCCAAGAGACGCTGTTCTGTCCTGTCATTGTGTGTTTTGGCCAAAGCAAATAGAAAACAACCTAAGTAAATTGTTTACTTTGTCATTCCGTGTCCGTCGGTCGGTGGGTCAGTTAGTTGGTTGGTTGTCACATTTCTTCCGTTTTCTTGGTTTAATTTGACCTCGCCTCAAATAAACAAATCTTCCTTCGTTGGTTTTATTAGATTTAATTTCAGGCCGCGTCCGTCCGATGGTCTGTACGTTGGCCGGATTTATAAGTTACGGCCAGCGGATGCAAGTTCCTGCCTCAGGGAGGGATTTTGTTTCGGTGACAATGACCAGGAAGTTTTGCCAACACGTTTTTTTGATAACTCGAAGGGTTTGTTTACCGAAATTCCACTTATTTATTATTAAATAAGATCAGCGCTGGCATTACAGTTGAAAAGAAACGGAAACACTGTTGGCCATGAAGTAAAATTACTTTACTGTACATCCTCTGTGTTTTTTTGTGCTGGTGTCGGTTTTTATTTTTGGTATAACGAGAAATTTAATTTAATGGAAAAATATTCAGCTATGACTTGAATTGAGAATATAAGTCATTACGAAGTGCTTGATGAGGATGAAAAAGACCCGAGAAATTATATTTTCTGCCGAATTGAGAGGAAACCTGTCGTAGACCATTTTTAATGTAATTTTTTATCTTTATGACTTTACATTTTATTACATTATTCAAATTGTTCTGCTTGAAAACAAAATCATAATTTTTTTGATTTAAATCAAACATTTTTTTTATTTAGTTTTTAATGTCTTTTGAGGCCGAATTTTTGTGTTTTGGTGGCTGCAAGCAAATGTGACAAATGTATTTCACTAGAATTTGCTGTGGATACCGCACTTGTTGCTTGCGACCCAACGTAGCGTATGATTTATTATTTTTGTGAAATGTTGCATGAAGTATACGTCACCCCACCCATCCCCAATACTTGGTCGTTTGTGAATGTTGTCGTTCGTTATACGTTAAATTATTAAATGTTGTATACTTTTAGTGCTTAACGGCAATACTTACGAATTTAATTCCAGATCTAAACGAAACTTATGATTAAAAGCCTTAATTAACAATGAGGTTCGATGAAAGTGTTTCTGAAAAGAGAAAAAACAATTGTAAGTCATATTAAAAAATAATCACAGTCGTATTAATAAAGAGAAAATAGAATGTATGTATATACGTACTATGTTTTAATAATAATAAAAAAGTTTTAGCCTTTTGTAGAGACCAACAATTTGTGTTATTGGAGCACAAGCCCCATTTAATTAATACCATAGGTTACTTCATTTCATCTACCTCAGGTACCAAATTCATTACTTCGCCCATTTTTCACAAACTGATAACGCAGATTAACTATTACAATGTGTGGAATTATAGAAGTTATTAGAGAATAAATAATTCACTCAATTGTAACCCTTTGTGAGGGAGGTAAATACTAGCAGGAGTGGACCAATATGACCCATCTTCAAACTTAGTCTGAGATAGAAAAAAACGTTATCCCATATCAATTTTGAAGACAATCCGTTACTCTTTCGAGAGTTATCGTTCGCTTCAGCCAGACAGATGGACATACAGGCAGGCGGACGGATGGACATTGCTCAAATGTCTTAAAATGTCCTAAAACGGATTTCCGCCGAACATTCGGACACTCTTTCGATGTGTTACACTTTTGGCTTGTATCAAATGATATATACCCTCGTTACAGTAAAGTGTGGGTATAAGGATCTTGTCCCTTTGGGACTTACAAACAAGTGCCCAAACTCATAATACCCTGGACCGCAGTGTAGTGTAGGATGTAATCACAAAGATGCATATAAGTGGAATTTGTCAGTAAGATCGATTCGAATTTTGCGGGCTTTATTTCGATTCCTAGAATATATGAATACGGGAGAAACCATGAACTGCATATCACCCAAAAAGAGAAATTTCATATATATAAAATATATAATTTTGTAAACAAATATAATAACGAACAGACCTTCTTCTGTAATTTGTTGTGATTGGCGCTTACGTAATTTTTGCGGTTAACACTCGATATTAATGTAACTATATATCAGAGTGTAACTTTTATTTGTATACCCTCCGCCATAGAAGGGGGGTATATTCAGTTTGTCACTCCGTTTGTCCGTCTGTCCGTCCGTCTGTCCGTCCGTCTGTCCGTCCGTCTGTCTGTCCGTCCGTCTGCCCGTCCTTCTGTCCGTCTGTCTGTCTGCCTGTCTGTCCGTCTGTCTGTCTGCCTGTCTGTTCGACTGTCAGTCCGTCTGTTGTAATCACGCTACAATTATTCATATTTGAGCTAGGTGGCTGAAATTTGGTACATATACATCTTATATCTGCAGGTATGTTGGACAATATCGGTCCATTTTTTGATATAGCCCCTTTTATATTCTCGATTTGACTTCTTAACGCCACAGAGACCATACATTTCAACTGATTGGGCTGAAAATTCATAACAGGGTTTTATTTATACCCGGAATCCTTCACACGAACATGTTTGTATATAGCCCCCATACAAAGGTCCCTCTAGATTTGACTTCGTAACGCTTACAAAACCCTCAAATTTCAACTAATTGGGCTGACATTTGGTATAATGAGATTATTTGAATACGAAACCATTTCCATGGTGGATCGTATATAAGATTCGGCACGGCCGAACTTACCCCGTCTTTACTTGTTTTCTATTCGAAATAACATATACTGTTTTTCTTCGTGAAAGGACGTGAATACCTGGAAAATTAACAGATTTTCAGTGATCATACGGCTAGAATATGCCATTATTGCCCTCAGTGATTTAATAATATTCCATAAAATGCTAAATGTCATTTTATGGAATATTATTAGAAGAGTAGTTGGTTTCACAATAGAGTATATTAAACTTTCTATTTGCCCACTTTAGGCTGACCAATGTCCATACCTGGACAACGGTCAGATGTAAAGGAATATGTGTGTAAACGAGTATTTTCATTTCAATTCGAATACTTTAAATAACATAAATATTTGTTTTATTTCTGCTTTGCATGATGGTCGACCGTATTTGCGCTTCCATTATCGCTGCTGCCGTCGTTGTTGCTGCCACTGAAGCTGTTGGTTCTGTTTTTTTTGGTCTGAACTGTTTATTTGCAGAAGTAATGTAAACCATTCATTTCATTTGAATAATTGAAATTTAATTGATAAACAGAATGAAAGCTTTGGAAAACCGCTTTCCATTAAAATGTTTCACTTGAGAGCACTTTAGTCGACAATGCCGACAAATAATGAAACAAAAAATAAGCCCAGTCCCACTCACCCAACGGAATGTAAGAGAGTGAAAGAGGCTCACTACAAGAGAAGTGCAAATAAACACAAATAGCAAAACGTACTAGACCACCTGCCCCAACAGCCTCTATGGCCTGGAATACTCTCTACCTCGTCCTTTAGTTCATATCTAAAATAAAAAATAAGTAAACAATTTTCAAGGTATGAATTTAAATGAAAACACAAACAAGACGGAAGGCAAAAAATATTACCAACACTCTGAAGTACGGCTGGAATGAAAACCGCCCAACTGCCACACTGGACGCAGCGTAGAGGAGAGTGATTGTGAGAAGGGAGAAGGAGATGAGAGGGAAATATCGCTTCGAATGGTATATAAATAAATTATGGTTGTTGCTGTTGTTATCGTTGCTATAGTCGATATGCTGTATCTGTTCTATGGCTTGGCCGAATTTTGCTGTGCTGTTGTTGCCATTGCCGTAACCGGTGCTACTGCTGCTGAACGCCTACAATTGTTTGCCTCGACATGCTCATTAAACAAATTAAAATGTATACGGCTCTTGTTTGTGCGTTAAAACGTTTTCATTTCTCTTTTATGCATTCCCTACTATTTGCACCCGCACACATACCTACTCTCCTCTACTCAGCTCAGATCTGCTCAGCACAGCTCACCACACTCTCCGCATCAACGCAGTTAGCCGTATCAGCAGCTATGTATATCTTCATCTTTTGTATTTTATCTAACTGGATGTCCTGTCTGTGTAAGATAGCGTGTGAATGCATCTGTGTGTGCGGTTGGTTACTCATACACACGCACAGTTACAACCATTCACTGTCTATTCAAAAAAACAGAGTGAAAATAATTCCGAGACTATTCTAATGATTTCAAACTGAAGAACAAAACATTGTCGGTGTTTTACGTTCTTTTACCACTCATTCATTCACACTGACATGCGAGCATCCGCACACATACACACACACACACTCTGAAAGTCTTCAGTATGACAGACATTTACGACAATTGCTGATGTGCTCGTAATGACTGCAGAAATTATGGTGGATTTGATAAGTTCCCACTCGTCAGAGAAATGAAAAAAGCCTTCGATGTACCGCAAATGCCAAAATTAAGTCTGTATCGTTTATGTTCAATCTAAGTCGCGACAAATACTCCTCACAGTCTGGACTTTTCCCAAACATTTGCGATCAATTACACAGTGCAACAACCAAAATGGGAATGGGATGAAACCAATTGCAAATGAATGTTAACATTATCCATAACAAAACCTTCAAGGGTTTTTTTTCAGTTCAGTGCGAGATTTTTTACACTCATTTGAAGTAAGTGATTTTGAACCGTTTTTTCTATGAAAATCGGCAAGAAATAACACCATTTGTATGTCAGCGCCATCTAGCGAGAGTTGTAGGTAAAAATTAATATCAAATATGAATTCCTCGATCCCAAAAACAGTAAGATACCACAACATTCCATGATAATAAAAAATAAGCAATATTTTATCAAATTTTCAGTGATCTTTTCTTGTTAGACAGCGTTCCAAAAACACCAATTTCAAATACGTGTCGCACTGACCTAAAAAACCCTTGAAGATTTCGTTAGGGATAATGTCAACTTTCATTTGCAATCGGTCTCATCCCACTCCCATTCAGAAAGTTCGATTTTGTTTCACAGTGTTATTTAAATAAAAGACCAGTAAGGAAGGACGGACGGGGCCAAGTGTATAACACCCTCCAACATTGTTTGCTGATCAATGCACGGATACATATTTAAAGGCCATATCAATACATTATTGCTATGAATGATTGCAGATTAAATAGAGTAAATTTTGAAAATTACAATTTCATACCGCCAAAAAGTCCAATTCGTATTTCGTCTTCACATGGATACTATATCTAAACATGGAGCGATTTCTCCAATTTTTACTGGGGACGATTTTTTGCAATATGAAGCACAAATGATTACATTTTCAGCCAGATCAGTAGTAAAATGCAGGGCTGTGGAGTCGAGCAAAAACTACTCGACTCCGAATCCCGTAGTCGAATTTTAAAATCATTCGACTCCGACTCCAGCTCCGACTACGGTAGTAAAATAATACAAATTTCTCAAATTATATTTCTACTAAGACGAGATTTCATGTTATTGAAAATAAGATATAGCTTTGTTAAAAAAACACAAAAAAGTGGGTATTCAATACCAGCAATTAAATAAAATTGTATTATTTACTTATCGACGCTTAACTTGCGCGTTGCAACTAATATGACAATTCTTTCAACGTGGAATAATTATAGAATTTTCATCAATCACTGTCTCTATTTTATTATACCGTAATTTTTGGAAATTGTGTTCTCTTCAGGCAACCACTTTATTCGTTAGTTATTATACCTTCACAGGAGGTTATAACTTTTAACTTTTTTTTGGCAGATTTGTAAAAAATACTCCAGTAAGACACACCTTAAAATATACCGTTCTACTCAGATTCACTAGCTGTCCGTCTGCCCAGCTTATGTAGTTCGTTAAGTACAGGTCGAAATTCCACTACGACCCTGCTAAAATTTGGCAATAACAACTCGTTCGCACTAGGGAGGAAACCTATAAAATCGGTTCAGGTCGATATTGCCCCCAGATATAAAAGTTTCTTTAGATATGACCTTGTAACGCTATGAAAGCTGTATTTCACATTCAATCATTTTTTAATTTAGTAGGGTAGAATTTATTTATCCAAGAACGCATATTGTCGAATTTTAACAAATTCTGTTTAGATTTAGATTTATAAGGTAATTATCTAATATTTATATTTACAATATATTTGATTATTCTGCTCTAACGGCCTTCCCTTACTTGTTTTTTACACGCTTAGGAATAGTGTATACACGCAAAGAAAAAATACGTTTCTGCGAAACGAAATATTAGACAACTACAATTCTCGTTTACAACGACTGAAATTTCTTTTGGTCAGAATATGTTTCTGTCACAACAAACGAAATTTCAGTTCCGGCAAACGAGAATTGTAGTTGTCTAATATTTCGTTTCGCAGAAACGAATTTTTGCGTGTTGTCTTGCAAAATATTTATTTTGTTCGCTAAATATGTATAATCAGAGCTTTCCTAAAACTGTTTTACATAAAAACTCGAGAGTTTGGTTAACTTTATAGATATTTTTGGCATACTAAAATATTTGGTTAAAATATTCGAATATTTTATCCATCTTTTTTACCAAAATCGTTTTCCCAAAAATTTTTAGTGCAAAAGTTCTATCGCATAAGTACATTTTGCACAATACATGTCGGAGTCGACCATAATTTTTCGACTCCGACTCCGGCCAAATTTTCCAGACTCCGACTCCTAGACTTCGACTCCGAACCGACAGCCCTGGTAAAATGTGTTATCTAGAGCGTCAAGATATCTCATCACAAGAGCACTTTATATCGGGGCTATATTAAAACATTGACCTATATATCCAATTTTCATTGGGGTCGATTTGATGCAATATAAATTATAAAAGCTTAAATATCAGCATTATCGGAAAAAAATTCGTCTCCTAGTACGCTGCCGATCTTTGCGGCTATAATACCGCCGCCGCACGTATTATGCGCAGCAAAAACTCCTAATTTTCATGAGCTCCTATCTCCACATTTTTGTTGTCAATCCGTAAAGAACATTCAAATTAACTACATTTTAAAAGGTTTTTAACGATGTCTTGGCGAGATATCGCTGTACAAGCAGTACAAATTTAATAGCGTTGAAATGGTTGGAAAGTTTATCATGTTAGGGAGCCCATATCTTCGAAACGATGAAGCGCATTGGAACTTCGCTTTTCAAGCAGCGGTTTACCTGCGAGTTTCCAAAATTCTGGGTGTTTCATTTTCTCCTGGATAAAACAATACTCGCGAGGACGACCGAGGTCTTGGCATTAACAAAAATTTACTATTAGGTTCTTAGTTAAACATTACATAAAGAAAATTCTACCTACGTTGATTTAATTACAGAAATGGTACAACTTACTCGGCAAAAAGCAACCTTTTACTGTGTTCATCTATGTTACTGTGTGTTGAACGTCTTTAAGGGACAAACGAAAGATTGTCGTAGGCAAAACCCTTTTGATATTTTCCGTACAAATGATCCATATCCTAGGTTGAAATAAAACCGAATTTCAGAGGAACACTGCTGTATTTGGTATTTGGGTTTGTACGTATAATACAGGGTTTTCCAATAAGAGTGATAGGATTTCTTTGAAAAAACACACTTATTGTTAAGGAAATTCAAAAGTTTTTTTATTTAATGTGAAGTACAATCGATACAATTAAGTTCGAAATAAAACGTCATTGAAATGGCCTCCACGACTTCTTCTGTAGGAACGAATTCGATGAATCCAATTTTCGAACACTTTTTCCACTAAATCATGTCGTATGTAAAGCTTGAAGAGAGTCTGGTTTATTTCGAAAGACCAATGACTTCAAATAACCCCAGAAGAAATAGTCTAATGGTGTTAAATAACAACTTCTTGGAGGCCATTAAATATCACAATTTCTTGAAATAATCGAATCTCCAAACTTTTCTCGCAACAATTCAATTGTTTCATTTGCTGTGTGCACGTAGCCACAATCGGTCAATGGCAAAAGGATAGCTCTTAACGAGAGCTAAAATATTGCTCATGGGTGTCAAGGTCGTAGGTCGACTGGAAAGTGTTTTTTTATTTAAAAAAATGGACTTAGCATAATTTTCAAATGTGAACGGAAAGTTTATTTTTGCTCTAGCTCCTTAACGGTACGTCGGATCGGGAATCGGTCAATGGCAAAAAGACAGCTCTTCAAGGTCTTAGGTCGACTGGAAAGTGTTTTTTGGATTTGAAATGAACAAACTCATATTACCCTGGACCACAGTGTGGTGTAGGTTATAAATACGAATTTTGATAGTAATAGAAAAATAACTATCAAAAATAAATTTTTAAATGAAATTATATTTTTTTTTTTTAGATTATGTACTGAGTTTCATGGGATATGTATAGATTCTGAGGTATTATGTTATCAACCCATACTTTCCTTGTCTGGTGATGGGGCTGTCACCTGGGCCTCCAGACCGACTTTTCCTATGCCGTTGAAAATACAATTGGATCAGATGGGTTCACATATTAGAATGAATATTAATGTTTAATAAGTCTTCGCATAATGTTTAATAAGACTAATGCGATTACACGTAAGTTGTGTCTGCGATTGGCTAGCAGTATCAAAGGACACTTTTACCTTGAAGTGTTTGTAATATTTTAGAAAATAAACCTCAAAATGACAGCACTGCATGTTTAAACAGTATGAAATTTAACTTGTCGGTGTAGTGTTGTTTTTCTATCTTTCCATTGAAATTATCACCTCCTTAAAAATTTTTGTTGGCATTCGGCTGGAACTTGCTTATATCCAGACGTACACTGAAGGCGCCATGCCAATGCCTTTAGGTGATATTCCAGTTTGGACTTCTTTGAGTTACCCCTGGACAAAATTAAAAAAAATCTTGCCGTGGAAAATTATCTTTCCACCCAATTGAGTGGGTAATTTATTTTATTAAAAATTCTTCGTTATTTTTAATAGGCTTTCGCGTAAACTCAAACGGCGTCACCCTCCCGACACCACTTCCGCCGACACTCTCAGGACATAAGATACTTAACATTTATGATTATGACCTTTCACGGGGGCAAGACATTTTTATGATGAAATTGAAAACATCTTCCCTTTCTTTAGCTATGGAGTATTTGTTATATTTGAATGTACAAAGTAAATGAAGCCTTCCAGTGGCAGTGTTCCAAGTGAAGATGCTTTATTTTTGGGATCCACCAAGAACATGTGGCCAGTTTGCTATGCACGACTTCCATAATGGACTCTTGCCGGCAGCTGTTCCCCCCACACAACCATCGCCACCACCACTACCATCTCTTACACAGGCACACAAGTCCTGTATGTCTGAAAACATAAATTTGAATAAGGTCACATCATTTGGATTTGTTAATGATAATAGTTGTCATTAGTATTCATTTGAAATTGATAAATGTCACAACTTTTTCTTATGCAAAAAAAAACTGAAAGAAGAACAATGAATGAAATAAGCAATGGATTCAATTGGAGGACACAAAATAAGGGTCGGGGGCATTGCTGGAATGAATTAACAAAATACTTTAAGTAAGTAATTTATGTACAAGTTCCAGAGATTTATGGGACATTTGATCCAAAGGGCCATGGCTAATGGTTGAATCCACATTCATAAATCTCATGGAGCACAACAGGCCGAAGGAGAGGACTTAAGTTTGAGGAGATTCAAGAAACGATCCGAGGAAATAAATATTGAAATTTTATGAAAATTTCTTGAATATTAAAAAGATATCGTTTTCCATTCTTGAATCTTTTTGTAATTTCCAAGTGTGTGTGTGTGCGTGTATGTGTGAGTGATTCTATCATAATGGAATACTAAGCACTTTAGGGTACTTCATCATCAAGCCACACTAATGGAATAACCTTAGAATCCGGGATGTGAGTACTATCCTCTTTGTTCTAGTAATCGATGGCTGATGGTGTCCTAGACCAACTACAATAACAACAAATTGAATATTATAGCTGCAAGCAATCGTTGGATTGGCAGTACTGCTGTTGGTGGTGGTGTTCTCTTTTCTTGTTATCCTCTAAATCGCCTCGTAGTTGAATTAGTGGCAACACACCAAAGGAATTATTTAAAATTTTCATAAAAAGTAATGGGTTCTGGGTTTTCTTTTCGTTTATTTGTTGCTGCTGTGTTGTTTGATAATTTTTTATGTTTGCCCTCAAGTGATAATTGGTTGCAATGGATGCATGAATGTTGGATGTTATTCCCATCCACTGCAGTGCCGATTTAGGCAGCTCCATAGAGCCGAATGAATGGCTGACTGTCTGGTGGCTGGGAGCTTAGCTAGATGGCGGTGTTGACACGATGCCAGAAAGTTCTGCAACTTTGGAATTGTTATGGTAACAATTGTTGTCTTGACTGGGATAGTCCAAGTGAATGCAACAGCAACACCAGTACCGCATCATGCATCGTTTATGAGAGCAAATAGGTAGGATTCATGTGAGCACAGCACAGTGGTTTTATAGTGTAATAATATTTCTGAAAATTTCAGTTGGTTTAACCCTCACTTTTTAGTTACAGATAAATTATTACCATGTGTAGAATTACCGAAGATTCGGATAAGTAGCATGAAAGTTATCAATAAATATTTCACAAAATGTTAACCCTTTGTGAGGGAGGTACTATAAGGAGTGGACCAATATGGTACATCTTCGAACTTAGCCTGATATAGACAAAAATATTGTCATATACCAAATTTGAAGTCAATCTGTTACTCCTTTCGAGCGTTATCGTGCGCTCAAACCAGACAGACGGACGAACGGGCATTGCTCAAATGACTTAAAATGTCCTAAAACGGTATTTCCGTTAAACATTATTGGAGTATTATGTCGCTGCGCGATGTGTTGCACTTTTGGTTCGTAGCAAACGATAAAGGAAAGGACAGTTAAACGGAAGCAGCTGCAGCATCAACAAGTCATGTCGGCTTAATTATTTTAGATTGTAGCTTGATTTCCATAGGCCACCGGACATTGCTAAATTGCTTTAGAATGTAAAATGGAGTGATAAAATGAGCAACTTCTGGTATAAGAGCCATAAAATCATCTTCAGCTTATCGTTACACCCTCACTTTAGTGTAACGAGACCATAAGTATGCTCGGCGGAAATTCGTTTTGGCTCATTTCAATTCATTTGATCAATGTATGTTCGTTCGTTCGTCTGTCTGTATGCTGTCTGGTGAGCACGATAACTCTTAAACCATCCTCAAAGAATTCAATGAAATTTACATTAAAATTTAAGAAAAACCTCAATTTGATTCCACTGTTCCGGGTTTAGAATGATGCAGAAACGAAAGAAATACGAGCCGCAGACACAACGAAACAATCCCAAGCCATAGAACTCACTCACAATGCCAGGCAATGCAGCACAATTACGAGTGGTATCCGGCTACAATGGAAATGCAACTGATACGGCCAAACCAAATGGAACGGAGGAGCCTAACCCAAAGGACTCAAAAGACATGACCGACAATGGAATAGTTACAGTTGTGAGTTGGGCACATATCGCCCAACCGTCGGACCGACTCACTCCGTTACGGCATTCACAGATGCCGACAGCACTTGAAGGTATGCAAAATATTTGAATTTTTCATTTGCAGTATTGTGTTCCTCCTGTTGTTGTTTATACAATCCCTTTGGATACGCACCAACAGTTGAATTTTTAGCCGGGGCATTTGTTCCCCACATTCTCCCCCCCCTCCCAAAGCCATTCAAAAACAACAATGATATTTGGTTTTGATCTTGCTAAAACATTCGAGTTAAAGTTCGATTTGTATATGAGTCCATCCGTTCGTTCGCCTCCGTTTTTCGCTGGAAACAATAATGCAACAACAATTACAAACTATAATCCTCTGCTATGCAGATATCCCTTTTCAATAGTTTGCAACGTTTCTAAAGGTTACAAGGATAGACAACGAACTATGGCAACGTGTGTCTACATATAACACCTCTGAGTTGCGCCTAACTTGTGAAACACTCAAGGCACTGTACGAATATATGGCGGGAACCCAGCCACGGGGTGACACGGGAGGTGACACATGTGTTTTTACACTCAAGGAAAGAAAGACAAAAAACAAATTTAATTAACTTTTAAAAGATTTATATAAGCAAACAGATTTTTAAATGTCTTATATTTATATTTGTTGACATAACATTCCTCAATAAGGAACTTTTTCTTTCTAAAACTTTGGGATTCATTTTCAACGATTTATTTAAAATGCTTTCAATCGACGATTTTTTCTGAGTGTGCTTTTGAACGAATGTCACTCAAAATCAAAATGTTTCAATTGAGATGGTCACGAGCCTTAAAACTTTTATGAAAATGGGAAAACACAAATGACCAGTGATGATTCATGGTACAGTCATTCTTCGCCACCACTCCACACTTGTTTGACTCTGCCACACTTAAAATGGACTTTCATTTAAAACTCTTCTCTGTGTCCGTGTCATCCTATGGCGAGTCGCAACACAGCGCATAAATCAAGAGACTCTTATATAAAGCTGGACCCTGCCTAGTCTCTGTGTTTGCCTTCGCTGTGGTGGTAGGAGAGGGGGTGACGAGGAGAAAAACGAACCAAACTTAATACGATAATATCGGCAAACCATTATATTAATGTGGCCGTTTATATGGCTCTGGCATAGCACCTGGAGCGTCATGGCGAAACGTGAACAGAATTTCGATAAAATCCAATCACATAGAGTAGAGTCCAACAGAAACAAAAAAACACATACCACTTGCAGAGACTTTATGTTGACTGGCCGGCCGCCTAGCATACAAGTTCTTTGCCATAGACAATGCCCCATAACCCACAGAGAAAGCTTCATATGTGGAACGTGAAGATGCAACATGCTGAGTGAGTGAGTCGTGGAATGGCCAAATAATATAATAGTAAACTGCCCGTCAATGACTATTGATTATGTCTCCTAAAATTGGGATTTGCACAGCAAAAAATGAAATGGTTATTTCAATGAATGTTATGATTATTATTATTCTGATTATTGCAGTAGGCAGAGATTGTCCTCTTTATATTTTTGGCATCAAACAGGCCACAGTTTTAAGACTGTTAATCTGGTGCTTACAAAGCTAACAATTATGAAGATTATTTATTATTTAAAGAATACAAAGAGAAATTGTGAAATCTAATTCGAATGTTAATAGCACATTTGACAACTTTTAAAAGTTTATTAAAATAGAATCACTTTAAGAGAAGCAGATGACTTTAATTTGGTATTCCAATTACAAATAGAAATTTTTAACACAACTAAAAATGAATTGCATTAAAATGGAAAGATTTGAAATTTCACTTCATTTATTTAAATTAAATTGTTTTGCATCTGTTAGGGTAAGTTATATCATACCTTACAATTTTAAATGAAATACTTATCAGTTTTAAATCAGTAATTTTTTCTTATATTTTTTCCAAGTCGTCATTTGTTGTCAACCCATCAATCAAGGTATTATCATTTCAATTATAAAAGTACTAGCTGGACCCGGTCCACTTCGTTGCCCCCACACTTCAGATTTCTGACAGTAGGAATCTCTTTAATCTATTCGTAGGTACGAACAGTAGGAATCTATTCGTAGGTACGAACAGTAGGAATCTATTCGTAGGTACGAACAGTAGGAATCACTTAAAAAATTGCCTTATATATAAAATGGACCCGGTTCACTTCGTTGGTCCACTATTTGCAATTTTTTTTTTCCAAAACCATCTCAGACAAAATAGCTTTCAAACAAAAGAAAAAATTTTAAAATCGGTCCAGTGGTTTGAGCGTCTATAAAACACATACATACATACATACAAACATTTTTCCATTTTTATATATATAGATAGCTGGACCCGGTCCACTTCGTTGCCCCCACACTTCAGATTTCCGACAGTAGGAATCTCATTAATCTATTCGTAGGTACGAACAGTAGGAATCTATTCGTAGGTACGAACAGTAGGAATCTATTAGTAGGTACGAACAGTAGGAATCACTTAAAAAATTGCCTTATATATAAAATGGACCCGGTTCACTTCCTTGGTCCACTATTTGCAAATTTTTTTTTTTCAAAACCATCTCAGACAAAATAGCTTTCAAACAAAAGAAAAAAATTTAAAATCGGTCCAGTAGTTTAAGCGTCTATAAAATGCATACAAACATTTTTCCATTTTTATATATATAGATTTTACGAACATTTAAAAGCATAAAACTTGTCTTAAAATTAAGGTATTAATATATTTTCTGAATACTTAAACGCAAATAAATATTTGTTTCGAAAATAATAGTCCGAAATAAAAAACATTAGCGCGGAAACAAAGATTTGTTTAGAACAACGTCTTCCCAAGTATATAATATTTGTACGTGCCAAAAATAATATATTTCGAGTGTACCCTAACATTTATATATTTCAAGCAGAATATGTTTGGGACAATACACTACAGAAGCCATTTTCCTCTCCATTCTATCAAATCAATACCAATTCAACAGACTTTTCCTTTTCTTTTCATGTTTTTGATTTATATTGATTTACAGTTTTTCATATTTTAAGAAAAAAAAAAATATAAACCATCTTTATTTGCAATACGAGTACATCTCGGCAGGAATTTAACCTGAGTTTTGAGTTTAAACTAAACCAATTTATTGGTAAATCCCTTTATGGTTTTTGAGCAAACTTCTGCCTAAAATTACTTTTAAATCCATTCGAATCGGATATTATGAGTGCAAATTCAGAATTCCAATTCCTGAGAAAAGTAAACTCATTTCGATTTCTGTTTAAATTTCGAACTACCAAGAGATTTTTTTTATTTGCAAATAAAACAAAACAGAACAGATTGGAACGAGCCTTGTGGCCTACAAAAAGATTTAAACGAAAAAAAAGAAATTAGTTCATTTTCTGCTGAATCGCATTGAGGACATTCATATATGAGAACGAATGTGAATGATAAGTGATTGCTTCCAAGCCATTTTTGGAGTTGCTGCGATGGCAAAATTCAGAATTTCAGTTGGCAAACAATGCAAACTCGTTCCGAGTACTGTTTAAATTCCGAACGTCCCAGGAAATTTTTCAGTTGGCCTGCCTTGCAACGGGCTGGGGTTGATGCCATGGGCGTTTGGGTGCATATAGTTGATAGTGGTGTGACCATGTGGTTTGCCTGTGTCTGTATGACTGTGTGTGTGTATTTTCATTTGCATTTGCATTCGGTTTAAATGCATCCGATAGTTTATGGACTTGTGATGATACCTAATACGAGAGGATTTGCATAAAGCTCTGAACTTTCATTGGTCTAAATAATTCAATTGTCGTTTTTAATTTTCAATTTAAAAGATTATGCATGACCTCAACAAAGGCTCAGACTCAGGCTGAGGCTGAAGCTCATCTGTACAAATGCATATGCGGACACTGATGTCTACATGTTTATTCTTACCCAAGACCCCACAACGCCACAACCAACCAATTGTCCAACCGACCAGTCGACCAACCACCACATAGCCGCACATCTGCAAACTTCTACTTTGGCTACATTTGGATGGATATAAGAGTATGAATGTATGTCTGTGTGTTTGTTTGTTTTGAGAGGGGGTGGATGTTTAGAGTGTAAAATGTTAATTTTAGGCATATTGCCAGAAAATGTTTTACAAACTAAAAACAATAGTTTTCCTTTTTGGATGCCACAATGGTAATGTTTGTGTTCAACTGAGAAATATGCCATGAAAATGTTTCATGTTTTTTTCTTCTCAGGTATTAAGCTAAATCCTCTCGTTCTCATACACCATCAAACACATTCACACACACACACACAGAATAGGATAATTACTCGTGAATTTATGTGTGCGTTTATGGAAGTATATAGTATTTATGGCAAATAACAAGTAGAACATTATGTGTATGCGTGTGTGTGCGTATGTGGACAAAGACATTTGACTCAAACGGATTATGAAAGAAATGTTATCCTTTTTGGTTTTGAAGATTGTTTCTGTGAACATAGATACATCAGCTACAGCAAGCAGCGGCAGCGGCAGCGGCAGCGGCAACGGCAGCATCTCTGTATGAATGACTTTGGGCTATTAAATTCCAAAAAGTGCACATACTCGGGTATGAATGTGGGTGTGTGTCTGTTTGTACTCAAAGGCATTCATGACATCTCTCTTCTCAAAGAAGCACATGCAATTATTTTCCATTCCATTGAAATGCTTCATCTTAGGTCACTCCTAGTGAAGATGAAAAGTGTGTGTGTGTGTGTAATTATCAATGTTCATTTCAAGCATTTGAAACAATATTTGTGAAGTGCATTTTAGATAAAAATTTAACTCTTTCATTTTGTAATGTTTACGGCAGCTATTTATGGAAACGTTAATGCAAAATCCGAATGGAAGAGATACTTAATGCGAGCGAACCACTTTCATAGAAGTAGATATACCGGTAATTTTAACTTCTATAAACTCAGCATACATGGAGAAGTATATCGTATATACACCATTCTTTTTTTTATGGCATTATAAGAATATATGTAATCGATTCTATAGCTGGTAAAAATTTGGTGGAATTCTACTTCCACAAAGTGGGTCAAAAGTTAAATTGAAAAAAATAGTGTAAATACGTAGTATGGTAATTGTGATCCCATTTATATACAATTAACGCACTTTTAGACTAATAGAATATCATCTGGCTGTAGCCTGATTATTTCACCACATATTAAAATGACAAGAAACTTAAAACATCGATTCTCTCCTAAAATATATATATCTATCTTGCAAGAAGTCTAATTTCACAAAAACTTCAAATGTGATTTTCTCGAAACTACAAAAAAATTATACACTATTCTTTTATTGCGGTGTCGATATATACCACTTAAGATGAACCAAGAGTATACAAAGTATGTAATTATTCGATGTATCCACCATCAGCGCAGGATAACAGCATCGATCTTGCAATCTTTAAGGAGTTGATCGTCTCATAATAAAATTTGATATATTGTCTGCAGAATGTACCATATCGAAAAGTCTGTTGGGTGTTACTCAACCCTATCAGTTGTTTAAAATCTTTTCTTGGCAGATTTGTTGTTTATTTTGTTTACTTTACGCTCTGTTCAATGTAGTAAGTATTTGGCAATAGCCACACGCTGTCATACATAGAATGAACAAAATGTCTTCACTAATTTTGGTACTTTTCGATTAAATTCCATTATTATCCTATTAAATAATTACGCAATTTAGTTATATTTCTCAATGACAATATGAAGTTTCCCAAAATCTGGGCATCTCTGTCATGTGGAATAATAACGAAGTGGGCTTAATTTTCTGTTTTTTTTTTCATTTTTGTCTAAAGCGATTTCATCAGAATACTTTAATACTTCTCTAGTCCGCATTGGAGCCTATTTAATTTTTGAAGTTTGCATAACAATACTGAGAACAGCTTATGGCATTACGAAGCATAACTGTATATGTGAATTAATGCCGTTATTGTTGATCTGACCATATTACATACAGTCGGTGCCGCCAGCAAATTTATGCCAACATTTGCTTTTTGTTTTCACACATTCATTAGCGTAATGGAGTTTTTCAATTTAATTAAGTACCAACAACAGCGATAACAACAACAACAACAACCATCTTCACCACTTCAATTTTGTTGTTTGTTGAACAGAAATAGGATACGTTAAGGGAGTTTGCTGCGGAGGAGGACAACGGTGAAAGCAATGATGAGGAGCAGAAGCGTGAGGGGAGGAAGGGAGGTAGGGAGAGAATTAGCAGTACAACTTTGCTTATTTTGTGAACTCATGTAAAATTACTAATTAAAATGAAATTCACATAACTGAAATATTTGTTTCCTAACAAATGGTGAACATTTAAAGGAATCATCGTCGGCATTGCCATGGAGACGAACTCTTCCTATCGATTCGGCAAAAAATGGTTGGTTCCGCTTTGGTTTTCCCAAGAAATCGATTTTGGAATATAACGATTTCATGGCAACATCGACAAAACTTTCAAGGCATCTTTGTGGGAGAATATTGAATATTTCGGGCCAGAGGAGTGTATGTCCCTCACGCACACGCACACATGTGGAAGATGAATAAGTCCATGCCCCCCGTCCCCACAAACAATGCGTTGAAATGTGTTTGCCTTTGTGTGTGTGCGTGTGTGTGTGTGAAACTTTGCCACAAAACTATGCTGTAGAAAACATATTAAATTAAAATTTAATTTCACAAATCCCTAACAAACAGCAACGACAACGCATCCTTACCAAAGCCGTAGCATATGTTAATGCTGTGATAAAAATTGTGTAATAGGATGTAACGATAAAATTGTGAGGATTTTGCAAAGGAAACCCAGTTGTGTCATTGCTGACGCAATTTATATATTTTGAAATGTTCCTGTATAACAAGTTGAATAGGCTACCCAGCTAAATTTCTCATTACTAAATAATCCGACGAGTAAGCAAAGTTCGATAATGGTAAGTACTTATTATTTAGCCACTTTTCACATTGTTTTAACATGGGGATGTCATTGGAGTAAAGTACTTCCCAAAAGCATACAATAAAGTAACATAATAAGTACTTATTTGTAGCATTGGCATACCACATAAATATGCGCTTATATTTTCAAGTTTTTAGGTTCTTGAATAATGCATTACCAATAAGTTATAAAATTAGTAGTAGATATGTAGAGATGGCTACCTAAAGTGATTTTTTGCGTCTTGTGGCGCGTATTCCTCGAAGCAAACAATTTTCTCATGCTAGATTCGAATTTCTGAACCCAAACCTCCATGTGAAAAATTCTTCAATGGTACAACATCATACGATATGCGTTAATTTGTATGGTATTTTTATTCAAATCTACAAGTATTATTTGAAAACATGTTGAAAAATAAATAAATATTGTACAATAACCCACATGTAGCCAAAATTGCATTACATTAAAATTTGCCAAAATGATTTTGACAAAAAAATCACTTATTTCTGTTATTATTGGTAAGTCATTATTAATAAGCCGAAAGTAATGCAGCGAATAATGAGATGTCATTATTTGGTAATGCAGAGAATAATGACAAGTACTTACCAAAATTTTGCTGGGTAATAACACTATGCAACTAGCATTTTTTTTAACCAAGACCAAAAAAAAACAACATAATTATTGCAAACAAAAAAATAAAAAGAATATTGTAAACTTTTTTTAAAAATGTTTTTTCTAAAATTCCAATTTTCATGGAATGTACCGTTAGTATGTGGACCATATTTTTTGAAGTTTAACCTTATTAGGGCCAGGGCCCTATCTAGGGGGTCTGGCGCCCCGGGGCTAACATTGATTTTGCGCCCTCCGTAATGAAACATGTAAAAATTTTAAAATAAAAAATCCAAAACGGAGGACAAATAAATTCTGTTCTAAACAGTTACGCATTTTGGGGGAGATAATTCCTTTACCAAATGATACCCTTCCATGAGCACATCGTAAAGACAAATGACCACACTATTCACGTTTCTTATTTTTCCTCCGATTTTTTTAGAAAATGTCAAAAAATACAACATATATGTTTTTTATTGAAGAACAATTTGTCCGCAGATGTCTGGAGTAAAATTATATGACGAATAGTTTTTTTAGCATAGAAGCTGCGCACTCTGGTCATGAATCACTGTACTACTTATCTTAATTCAATATTTAATTATTCCACTCTTCTTCTAAAGTACGAAATTGTATACATATCTGGAACGTATAAAACATTTAAACACTTTTTAAGCGATCTGCACCATAATTTTAAACTTTAACTAAAAGCATAACATTTGAAAATAGGACTCATACTTATGTTAGATGTTTTTGTCCAATGTATTAAATGTAATGCTTTTTGCCCACTGAATCATATTTAACACATGTGTGTCCTACAGTACCATATTTAACCCTTCTTGTCCTACTATACCATTTTTAACCATTTTCCCCACTGCACCATATTTAACCCACTATACCATAGTTAACACATTTTTGCCTCACTGTTTCTGAGGTAACTTTTTTGTCCCACTGTACCACATTTAACCCATTTTGTCCCACTTTACCATTTTTAAGTATTTTTCCCCGCTTTATGTATTATGGTTAACCATTTTTTGTCCCATTGTGCAATATAATATATATATAATTTAATCACATTTTATCCACTGTACCATTTTTGCCCACTATACAGTATTTAATGTTTTTGACCCACTGTGCTCTTCACATCTCAAGCTTAAGTTCCAATTGATTCATTTTTGCCCCAATGCATCATAATTAACCCGTTTCGCCCCACTGTGTCTCTTAAAGTTAGAATTTGCAAAAATCACTTCCGATCTCTAGTTTATGTTACAAAAGTTACCCTAGAACCATGGGACCATATCTAACATTTTTAAACCACTGTACCCTATTTTACACTTTTTGCCCCACTATGCCACGAAAAGTACGCACATTTATCCCTTTCTGTCCCACTGTTCCCCTAACATTTTCAAAAGATCGCTCCGTGTTCTAGTTTACATCCAAAGAGCTACTCTAACAGCAAATTTCACGATTCTAGCTCGTGCCGTTTGGATTTGGCTGTTGTACCACAATTATCCATGTTTGCCCCATTGTGCAGGTAAATATTCGGATTTAAAAAAAAAATCAGTCAATTTCTGGGGCGACCTCATAAGGGCTACCCTCACACCAAATTTCACGATTGTATTTATATACAAAATTTTTTCAGGAAAAGGGTAACAATTAAAAAAAGTTGTTATTTTTCTATAATCAATAAAAACAGAAAAGAAAATATATAAAATCTTATGGTGGAGGTTATACAAATGAAACAAACTATTTTTTGTCGATTTTTTTTGAAAAAAATATTTTTTCTAATTGTTTCAACGACAGTTACAAAGCATCTGTTTCTATGTTAAAGTGATGTTTTAAGCTTCTGTATACCTCATAATTTAATTTTTGCCTTAATTCGATAATATTAATTGGGTTAATACAAATCAGAATGCAGCATAACCTAAAAGTAAATTATGATTATGTAATCGATGAAGAAGTAAACGTAGTTATAAAATAAATTCCACATTTTGACAATATCAAAAAATGTTTCTCTTTTAGAGTTCAAATTGTTTGCACTTTTTTCGGTACTACCTATGGTGCATACCAAAGAGCCCAACATTAGCAAAAACATCAGCAGACGGGGCGAAAAAGAACATAGTAACAACAAAAACTAAAAGGGGGAAAATAGTTGTGTTTTATGAAATTTCATTGCATGTTTCCATGAAAACTCCGACGATTATGAGCAGAAGGACATAATTTATACGACAACATCACTGAAGTCAGCGTCGCGACAGAGGCAAAGGCAGTGACAGAAGTGTAACGAAATGGCGACAAACATAAAAAATCGGGTTGACGAAAACAACATCTGAAATGTGACAACCATACATAAATGTAACATATAACAACATACACACATACATACATACATATATATAAACATGTAAGTATGTAAATGAATGCAAACACATATTGAGAGCTTCCCTATTACACATTCACACGCAGAGCTGTATCAACAGCAACAACAGCAGCTAGGGTAGCGAATAAGGATAAGGGACCCTATTTAAAATGTACTTTGAACGAAACCGCAAATTCTCATCTGAATCTGGGGACAAACAGAAGACAGAAGATAGAGGCACTGACATACAGACAGAGTTTGTGGGACGGTGGACAGTAGGATTCGTAGTTTCCTCGACAGATGGCGATCGGGGTGAAGGAGCGCCAAAATCATATCCGAGAGAGAATACCACATATAAAGATTTACATACACAAACACACCCACATACAGATACATTAAAGCTTCTTAAAAGCTTTAGTAATCCCAGAGCATTTCCTGATTGATCGAGATTAGCTGCATTACATGAGCACATGACACATAGACATAACTCAAACAAACACATTTAAATCCACACAGACACACACACACACATCGCAAACCGATGCACAGAACATATGTACACGAGGTGTACATACATATGTAGTTGGTGAATGATGTTGGCGGTTTTAGTAGTTTTTATGCATATCCGTCACACAGACACACATATATATACTCGTATGTATTACCTATAGAATGTTTGCGTGAAGATGTGTGTTTTGTTACATGTCATAAGCATAACCATGTTCATTTTTGCTTTGGCAGATATCCTCTCATCCTCCCTCTCTCTCGCCACCTCATCCACAAAGCAAGTGGCATAAGGTGTCATATGGATTTCTGCTTTTTTGAGTGAATTCTTCTTCCCACTCTCGACATTCACACACACTCATCCACATGCAGATATTGCTCTTTCCGTATTCACTTCCACATGATTTGGCTGAGAGTGTGTATCACTGTGTGTGTGTGTGTGTGTATTTGAGCTGGAGGTGGGGTGAAGAACGGATATTAAAATGAAGCATTATCGGAAACGGATGTATAAACAAAAATTGCTGAATTGAAAGTTACTTACAGCCATATTGTGCTGTACTACACTGCGCTGTGCTGTGCTGAGAGCGCTGCTTTCTGCAAAGCATCCTGTTTCAATATTCGATCCGTAATCGTTTATTTGTTGCAATATTTGCATTAAATTCTACCACCAGAGCACAGCTCTTGAGCTCATGAACTGTTGAGGTATTGATGAAGAAATAAAAGAAATGAAATCGGAAAATGTGTTACGTTGTTGAACATGAATTTGGGTAGAGTATAACATTGCTGGTGTTCTCGGTGTCTCGCACCCTAGTCTCACTCTCGTCGCTTATATTCATATATTCATTATTTGGGGAATTCAAAAGTAGAACAATAAAACAACTCGTGGAATTTAAATCACGCAGCGAAGTACGCTCCCAATAGAAACTAAAGACAAGGTTTCGGAGATAAAAGCAATAAGTATTGCTTTTTTTGTTGTTTCTGGGCCGCTCCATTTCGTATTTAATTCAATAACATTTCAATACTTTCCAGTTATTCTTGTTGGTTTGCTTTGCACTAAATTGAGATTGTAAATGGTATGAACGATGGTGTAATTTTCCAATGGCATTTAATTGAAACAAGCAGTGCTCAACAATTTGGATTATTTTCTATTGATATATTAATTATACCATTTTTGCCACTGTATTGCAAAGAATGGAATTTTTTAAAATGGTATGTCAAAAAACAGTTGCTTGATAGCAAAAGTAAAAGTTTTGCTGCATTTATTCGATTTAAATATGAAACATATAAGGAATAGCATCAACGAAACGAATAAGAATTATTAACAACTTCAAAAAACTAAAATCAATAAAAATCTACAATATATTTAACATTTAAGAGATACAAAATTCCAAATCCGACTCCTCAGAATTCAAAATCAAAGTTTGACGAATTTATTAATTTTGCGTGGAATTCCTCTATATGGCAAATCGAATGAGATGAACTATTTTACACAGGGCAAAATCCTTTTTTGATATGTTTGAATCGAAAGAAAATATATTTGGAACACACATTTTTAAATATTATATATTTCTTAGCAAATAAATTTTATTTGAAAATCAATAAAATATTTTTGGAACGCATATATTAATATATTACAACAAATTATATTTGCAAACTAAATTTCTCAAATAAAATATGTCTTTAAATACAAATAAAATTATTATTTAGGAATTTTTCCAAATATATTTTATTTAAAAAATATTTCCAAAACTTCTGCTGAGTTTTTCATATTTCACTTTCAATTTTTCTTGTGTTTCGAATTCTTCTGTTTTAAATCAATCATTTCAAATTTCTGAGTATTCCAAGCCATCAGTAGTTTTCAATCCTCTAAGTACTTTATATTGATCCAAGATTATATGATTTCAATTATTATTTTGAAATTTTCTAAAAATTTAACTTTGAATTACTGAAAAATTTGACACAATTTATGTATTTTATGAATACTTAAATGCAAATAAATATTTGTTTAATGAAATAATGGTCCCAAATAAAAACATATTGGAATGTAAACAAATATCTGTTTAGAACAACATCTTCCCAAATACACAATTTTTGTGTGTACCAAATATTACATGCTTAGAGTCTACCCCAAACATATATGTATGTTTCAAGCCGAATATGTTTGGGACAATATACTACAGAAGCGATTTTTTTTCAGCGTGTAAGTTTTGATTGTGTTGACGGATAAACACCAAAGTTTGACTGGATATAATTTTGTGCATTTAGAAATTAAAAATGCAATTTCTCTAAAACATGTCACCCTTAGCATGTTTTAGATTGGAGTTATCGAAATATCTACATTAACGTGTTCAATTATTGCCATTTTAAGAATATACTACCCAATCCTTCTCATCTGATTGGAAATTTGAAATTTATGTAAATTGTATATATTTCTTACATTTATTTACATGTATAGTGTCTGGAATGGCAGCTCTTCCGTTGCGGGTAGAGAGGTGGAGCATTGGCATTTGTACGTATATGTCTCATTTAAATGTCTTTGGAAAACATTTTGCAATGTTATTCAAATATTACCAAGAGAAATATTTGCAGTTTTACTTGTTATGCTGTCGAACAACGACGATAATGACAATGATAATAACAATAACAATCATAATACAAACAAATGCAAATATACATTAATGCTGATGTCTTTAAGATATTCAAGAGCAGAGAATTTAATCATTTTATATTATAAGTTCTCGAATGTCAAAGTCGCCTAGTATTAGAGCGCCCGCATAATGAGCTAGAAGCTGGGAAAGAAGGTAGGAAGATGTATTCCTTCCTAACACAAACACACACAATATGTACCAATGTACCAATACACACAAAGAACATCGTATATTGGATACAAGAACATAAGAACTTATTTGCATTTGATAAACAAAAAGTTAAAGACAAACAACAACAAGTAAGCCATACTCGTCTCAACTTGGCTGGGCCCAACTCCGACCGACTTGAAAGTCAGAACTTAACACAAAGTACAATGAAAACAATGTCCTTATGCTTCAGCGTCAAGGTACGATCAGGATAAAGGAATATCAACGGCATCAGCAGTAGTAGTAGCAGCAGCAGCATCACCAACATGTGGCTGATGTGGTTTCTCTCTGTTTGTGCGGTTTGTGGTAGTCGACATTCCCCGGCCTAGGGAGTAGAGGTCTGATGGGGCTGGAGCTATGCAGGTGGCTCGTCATTATTATGAAAATAATGACTTTGACGATGAAGATGATGGTAAAATGTTGATGTTGTTTAGAATTCATTTAAATATTAACAAAACAATAATATATACAAGAAAAACATGCACATACACATAGGAATTTATGTATGCATGTATCTATGTATGTATGCATACACACAACAGTGGCAGTGGGTGAGTAGATGAAGAAACACACTCATTCATATACATATGTTTTTATATACATGTGTGTATGTTAAAGTATACAACCCTAGTACCACAAAGGTATAAACTTGATTAATTGGTTTGTACACACTTTCCCAACACAACAATGGAATAAAAAATCATCTTGACTTTCATTTTGGCAAACAGGAAACAGCCAAAAATACCTACTCAAACTACAGACGTACATACGAGTAAATTCGAGTAAAAGACGTCGAGCGCCGGAATGGTGGCCAAAGACGAAAAGGTTTACCCACAGTATATTCATCTTTTTGGATGTTGTAAAAAATGTTTTTCAAAAAAAAATATATTTGCTCTGAGATTTGTTTACGAGTGTATTCATTCAATTCTGAAAGCTAAAATGTCCTTTCGAAATGTAACCCAATTTCCGGTCGACCTAAATAAAGCCGAATCTGTAGGGATTTGAAAGAACCTACATATGCTAACCGCTCCCTAAGCATTGGACAGTGTTAGCTTTGTTGTTGGCATCTATGGAGCTCTTACTTCATGTGTGTTCGTGTGGGTGACCTTTTGGTCACCGTAGACGCATCCACATATATTTTATTTACCTTGATTCCGTTACAACTACAGTATCGGACTATAGAATTGAGGAGGAACTAATTTTCGAAAAGCTAAAACATATTTTTAAGCATATGCAGGCATCGTACTACAATGTAGTATTTATAATTTGTCCGAGAACCATTTAAATCTAGATTCACTACAGCACAGGAACGAAATTTTTGGACAACTGAATGGTTTATTGTAGCATCAGATATGTTTAAGATAATAACAAAATATTGATTCAGTAAAATAATTTTCGTGATCAACTAAGGAGAATTTTTTTTATAGGAAATGCGGCGTTTTATTATCTATAATTTCGTATTTTTGGAATGTTGGCTACAACAAAATGTTTTATATTTATAGGGAATATTTCGGCATTGACAGACTGTAGCGTAATTTTAATAGACGGCCGACAGATGGCTAAATCCTTTATAATTTTGCAATGAACATAAATATATATATTCCAGACGAATATGTCTTAAAGTAGTCAAGATTCGAACAGGGTGGACCTTTAATTGAAGCTAATCAAATATAATGATGAATATTCTACACCATTTTCAACAGTAATTGAGAAGTTTCCCATTGTAATTGAGAAAATTTCACTTGAAATTAAGATTTTACATTTCAAAGTGGCAACATTAAATTTGAAATTGAGATTTTTTATTTGAAATTGGCTAAATTTCAATTTAAATTGCGATTTTCCATTTCAAGTTGGCTAAATTTCATTTGAAATTGAGATTTTCCATTAGGAATTGACTAAATTTCAATTGAAATTGAGATTTTCTCTTTTAAATTGTCTACATTTCATTTGAATTTAATTGAATTAGTATATATCCATTTGAAATTCAGAAAATTCTATTTGAACTTTGGATATTTCTATTTGAAATTGCGAAGTTATGAAAATAACTTTGATTTTGAAATACTTGTCAAAAGCTGAGTTGAAGGATGAATGCGCTATTTTCTTGTTTCTTGATAAACACGACCCGTGGAAACGTTAACCGTTTGTTACCGGGTTCCCGCTTGGGATCAGTGGTAACTTACTCGCGTGGTCCAAATGCCAATTTGATAGGTGCTATAGGAACATTCGGAGTCATACAATTGGATCGGCGTCGAGGGTCATCCACTGCAGCATCTACAAACATATGGGCTATTATTATTTATATAAACTTGAAATGTTTGTACGTTTGTTAGTTGATTTATAATAATTATTCGTATTACAAGAACTTTATTATAATTTCTCAATTATAAATAAAAAGTTCTCAATTTAAAATCGAAGTATCCTAATTTCAAAAGAAATTTTCTCAACTTAAAATGGAAATATCCTAACTTCAAATGAAATCTAGACATTTTCAAATGGAAAATCTTGATTACGAGCGCCCCAGTAGGTGAGTTGGTAGCGAGCTCGCCTATGAGTTTGGGAGTCGTGGGTTCGATTCCCACCAGAGGCTCTGGTCTGTCGCTGCAAAATCTAGCCATATGGTCTTTTTAACCCGGCTTTTCCTTGGACCGTACAATTAGAATATAAATTTACTTTGTATTGTAATTCATATAAATATATAAATAAATCTTAATTACAAATGACATTTTGTCAACCTCAAATGTAAAATCTCATTTTCAATTGAAATTTTGTCAATTTCAAATGTAAAATCTCAATTTCAAGTAAATTTTCTCAATTACTGTTGAAAATGGTGTATTAAAAAACAGTTAGGGAAAGCTAAAGTTATACGGAGCCGGCTACAACTCTCATAAAAAAATTTACTATTTTGCAACAAAAGTTAACGGCTTACAACTTTAACACAAGTGCATACAAAGACTTGTACAGTGTAATGGTTTTATAGTACCTACAATCCAGTGGAAAAGGGGCGTTATTGGCTTTCCCCATTTGGCACCTCCCCTACAATGGTAGCATTTTGTACGAAAATTTAATTGCTTATAACTTTAATTCTAGTACCTACAAATAATTAAAATTGTGTTATTATCACTTCCCTTTTGGTACCAATGCATATACATAAATACTCATAATTTTTCACTTGTGATTTGAACTCTTTGGATAATTTTCAGTGGGGTGCCATTAAAGATAAATGTTACGCAAAGCATCCAGAGACAATTGAAGCATTGAAACATGAAATCGAAGTTAGCATTGAAGAGTTTCGACCCGAAACAAACAAAATGTACTGAAAAATTGGGTTGATCGGATGAGGTACTGCCGAGCCAGTCGTGGTAGTCAAATGAATGATATTGTGTTCCAATTTTAAATGACAAAGTTCAACCTTTCGTAATAGGTAATTTTTCTCATCCATATAACTAGATGGGAAAAATGGGCTATTCTATCAAAATGTCTAAATTTAGCAACTTCCGACACGTACAGTTCTTAACAGATTTCGTTGAAATTTTGTGTAGAAAGTACTACCCAATAGGACTAAACATATGCAATTTCAAGGTTCTCTGCTATTTAAGCGAATCTGTCCCAATAATGCAAAACAATTTACCAATTCCAGCGATAATGGAAATACATATAAAAATGCCATCCCTTTTGAATATTCCCACCTTTATGTTATGTTTAAACAAATAACTTTTCTCATTATAAACGAACGATACTGTTCAATTTCCATGACAAAAGGTAAGAGCGCATTACATGAACATTTCATTAGTGGTAGGTTGTGCCTCTATATTTTATTATCTCTGGCCAGGTGGCATTGTTTATTTATACTCGTATGTATGTATGTAAGTGGCTATGTTCAGCAACATCCCCCCGACGCCAGACGTTCATCTACCGTCTTCTCTGAAATTGTACAATTTTATCTTGGGTAGATTTAGAAAATTTCTCAGATATCCTACGACCCTTGTCTTCAAGCAACCGTTTGGTGTTGCTGGTGGACTAATGGACGTACGGACGTACGGACGGACGGACGGGCGAACAAGGAGTATGAGTTGAAAATATGGTTTTTTCCAAAATTGTAAGGTTATTTTTAAGTAAAGCAAGCAAATGTGCTGCTTGATTGTATATGTATACGAATATAATTTGGTAAGACAGCCCCAAGCCTTGTTTGTCATTCAGGTTACCCTAATTACTTGGCACATAATCTACTCTATTGCTCTTCAGCCTCACCACCAGCAGAACTCACAATGCCGACATTCTCGTCTGCTTTATCTTCTGGCCAACGAAAGACAAGAATCTCTGCATAAGGAATGTGGAAAATATTTTGTAAATTCACCTAATTCATGTACACATTTTCTGCTAATAAACTGAGTTGAGACTGGTGGTCTATGGGTTACTTGGACCCAAGACAGGCACTACAATAGCTAAAGAAGAATGTACTTATTCTGGTGTTGATGGCGCCCAACTCAAATGCTATCTCTAAGAATATGTGCAAATTGTCCAAAAATCCCAAATTATTGTGGTATCATTGAAATGTACAAACGAAAGGGGGAGGGGGTTGGGTTGGTGTAAGTGTTAAAGAAAGATGTATGATTTTCAAACATTTGACATGTCTTCTTAAACATTATTCAACCAGCCACTTAAGCCTCACATTCATCCACCACCTTTCCAGTAACTCTTCGTATAATCCCCAGGAACATGCTTTATTAATAGTCTTTACTTATACGTTTGACAAATGATGTAGGCCCCGACACTGGAGCTAGAGTAGTAAGTACACCCTCCACGATTATGGGATGCGTGAGACTTGGAGTGGGAGTGTGTTTATACTGCTATATACTTTGCAAATAGTCGCAAACGTTTGGATAACGTCCCACTGTGCGGAGTGGCATTGATGAAAAACAATATGAATGTCCTGTAATTATTCTTGTGCATGGCTTTGACGCTAACATTATTCATAAATTAAATTACTGGGAATTATCACCGACTCGGAATGAAAATCCTAGCATCGGACAGCGTCCAGTGTCCGGTATCCATACAAAAAGGGCTTCATTTCTACCACACACATTTTTGTATATGTATGTATGTATGTATATGCTTATACTAGTATGTGTTGTTACGTAAACTCGTATGAGTTGCTATGGAGTAAAAGGAATTAATTTTTGGTCGCTTGGGAAATGAACCACAACAATCATCCTGTGATTTTCGCTTTGACGGGGGTCAAAGTACTCCCTAGCGCCCATAGGGTTACGGAAGGGATCAGTGGGAGAAATGTTGGTATCTAACACTTAGTAGCAAAACTATAATTAGTTGTTTAGTTTATAATTAATCGGTGCACATTATTTATGCTTGTATTTGCACACTTTGCAGAGTGTTTATGTCAACTAACATTTTCAGGGATTAAGAGGGATTAGTATGAAAAGAGAACGTACCTTTGTTCTTCCTCTGCTGAAGCCACCGTCATCATGAGGACGTGGTCGTTGACCCGGCTGCAAATGTAAAAAAAGTAAAGGTTATTTTTTATGAAAATATACGTTGCGTAATAAATTTGTATGTACATTAAAATAATTATGTGAGTCATTAATAGTTATGCTTATAGTGCATACACTGAAAACATTTACAATAACAGTCAATAGAAATCAATTAATAAATAAATTATACCATTAAAAAAATATCATCAGTTGTAAAAAGTAATTACATTCAAACAAAAGAGTAAACAATTTGGAGGATTACAATGCTCTTTTGGGAGTGGCTGTTTCAACAAAAAAGTGTCAATTAACTTTTCAATTGACTGAGTTTTTAAGGCAGATATATTCAAAATTAAATTATATAGGCGAATTTATAGTTCATGCAACGACTTGCTGTTACTCGAATTATGAGTTTAAATATAATAAGGTTTTTTTCAACATTGTTACAGCTTTGGCTTATATGTTTGTTATTTAAGGGATGTTCAATAATGTCGTCATAAATACATACACGCTGAAAAAAAGTCGCCCCTGTAGTATATTGTCACGAACATATTCTGTTTGAAATATATAAATGCTTAGGGTACACTCGAAATATATTTTATTAGGATTATGATATTCGAACGTATATAATATATACCTCCGAATTCCTAATTCGTATCATATTAAAGGGTTTTCCAACAGGAGGTGTTATATTGGTATTGTCAGAAAAATGCCTTTTTTGAGATATATGATCGGATGTTTATGTCATAATAAAGAGGAAGGTACGCCGTCAATGATGGAAAAACAACATCAGCCAAATAGCCACCACGACCACGCTTGCAGGACCATATCCTTTCATTAAATTGTCCATAACCAAATCGCAAAGTGGCTGCCTATGTCCTCGATAGCCTCACGAATTCTATCATTGAAGTCTTGAATCGTAGCTGGGCTGTTGGCGTAGACCTTATATTTCTCGTAGCCCCAAAAGAAGAAGTCGCAAGGTGTTAAATCACAAGATCTCGGTGGCCAATTGTGATCACCTCTTCGAGAGATAACACGGTCCGGAAACTTTTCCCGTAACAGAGCAATGGTTTCGTTGCTTGTGTGTGGCACGTAGCGCCGTCTTGTTGAAAGTAAATGTTGTCCAGATCAATACCATCCAACTCCGACCATAAAAAATCATTAATCAACTCTCGGTAGCGCAATCCATTCACCGTAACTGTTGATCCAACCTCATTTTCGAAAAAGTAAGGTCCAATGACCCCGCCGGTCCATAAACCGCACCAAACAGTCACACGTTGACAATGGAGAGGCTTCTCAACAATAACTCTTGGGGTTTCCGAGCCCCAGATGCGACAATTTTGCTTGTTGACGTAGCCACCGAAGTGGAAATGGGCCTCATCGGTCAAAATGATTTTTCGATGATTTTCGAATTTTAATAATTTCAATGCGTTATTAAATCATGTCTCGTTCCATTTTTAGTAATGGCGGAGTTTCTACTTGCGAAATGTCAAAGAATAAAAGCTTCAAAAGTGACAGCTACCGAAATACCGGGCTATTCAAAATAACACCTCTTGTTGGAAATCCCGCTAAAATTATCGCGAAATAATAATATGATACAGTTAATTTGCTCTTCAGAAAAATTAGGAAGCAACACAGCAATTTTTCTACGACGGCGACTAAATATTTGTTCGCATTTAAGAATTCAGAAAATATACCAATACCTTAATTGCAAGACAAGTTTTATGTTATTCAGTAATTCCACGTTTATTTTTTCAGAAATTTTAAATGTTTGTAAAATTCCTTTATAATTGAAATGTTACACGCTGAAAAAATTCGCTTCTGTAGCAGGAATGTAACGAATATTATTTGCCTTATTTTGAACATTCGCATTCGCAAAAACCAAATCTGGATTATTCGCTTTCCCTTTCGCTAAAATATATTTCAGTATTCGCTTCCTCAATCAAAAATAGACAGTATTAATGTTTAAAAAATAGATTTTGTACGCCAGTTTTAAACTACACCGCCGGGAAATGTCCCCAGGCAACAGTTCTTTAGCGGAGCCGGACTTTTTTATGAACCTCTACGAAAGTGACAGCATGAATAGTGAAAAAACAGTGAAGATACTTTTTGTTAAATATAACTTGCCTCAACTAAACTTTGAATACAACATTTTTCGAAAGTTAATGAATACTATTTTATATATTTTTTATGAATCCCCAAATGGAGAGTTGCAGCGCTATTGTTTTGTATCTTAGGAAATTACTTTGTATGCTGTATAATTGATATTTCAGAATTTTTAAGATATTCGCAAGAAATTAAAAGTTGCCTTTTTTGTCAGACATCTAAATTAATTGGTTCTAAGTCTGGAATTAAGTAAATTTTACATATTTACAAATTTCCGTTCAGGGGAGTTTTATGTTATTCTCTCGACCCTTCAAATAAATATATATTTTTATAAACTTTTGAGAAATTTCTTTTAAAAAAGCTTTCAAATAATATTGTTCGAATTAATTAAATCGTTACTTCAATCAAAAATGTAATGTGCCTATTGTTCATCAGGAGGTCACGGCCCCCATGATATACTGCCCCGTGGGCTGCGGAAAACCATTTGAGAAGGTCTGCTTTAGATGTTAAATTTAATGTACATCGGACCATAAATACGACCTGCACTTTAATTACAAAAATATGTCTACTACTGAGAGAGTGATTCCAAGTCGAGCGGTATAATAAACAAAGTTGATCGGTTTAATAAACAATCGATATTAACAAACTCATAATACCATGTACCATAGGGTGGTGTGTTTCTTTTATTGCTCTTTTCTCAGATGTTATGTTTCGATTTCCCAATGTCGAACCTAAATCAGAATTTCTAAGTTATATGAGCAATTGTTGGTCATATTGGATTGCAGATTGTCTATTTCACGTGATTGTGGGTTTTCCTTCTACGTTGATCGGTATTTAATTAAATTCCATCTCGCCTTTGATGCATTTTCTCTAGCGAAAAATACAATAATATATCCCTCCTCTAGTAACGACAAAGAAAGGCAATCAATTCGCAATGAAACCACAAACGAACGAAAATACGTTATAGGAATAATATAAAAACGTTGAATTCATGTGAATAATAAAGAAAGACGATAAAATGCGCCACAATGTTGTTACAAGGATAACCTATTATCCTTGCCGACCGAACCACAGGACCTGCGAATTGTATTCACACACAAACGCACTCACATAAGTATGTACCAAAGCTGGTCAGTAATGCAACCATGAATACATCGTTAATGATTATTATTTGGCCAGAAAAATATCCCAATTGGGATATCCGTATATTTTATGCCTGCCATTCCTTTGACAATGGCTTTTGCCACCACGGGAATGTTCCTTTACATTTCGTTCGACTTACAACATTGGCTCTGAAGAGGAAGAAGACGAAAAGATGCAATAAAAATAGCAGCAATAATTGTGGAGTTGGTAAAACCAACCAACAACAAATTGAATCGTCTATCCAAAGAACGCTTAGAATTTCTTTCAATGTTTAACGCAGCTTTAATACAAAAAAAAAGAATGTCTAACGAATAACGATTATGTGTTTGTTGGCCGGAGAATGTTGTAAATCAATTTTGCTAATAAATCTTTTTGTGTACATTTCCGGAGCAATATTTTCGTTTCTTCTCTGTATGAGAAGGGCGATGAAGACTACGAAGGGTTTATTTGCTTTCTCTGTGTTGAAGCCTTGAGCTCAGTTTTTAGCGATAAATTCTATTTACACACTGGAGAAAAAATATGCATTCAAAACGATTGCAAATAATCACTAGTTTTAAAAATTATTGTTAAAAATAAATCTACCAATGATTATAAATAAATTCGTGTTTCGTTTCTTTAAAAAGGTTCAGGGAAATCTGGTAAAAGTAAAAAACACTGTTAAATTTCGTAAATTTGAACTTTCTGTTATATGCGTTTAATATGTACAGTCAAACTACTTAACTTACTCGAAAAAAAATTGTCGTGTAAAAACCTGCAAACTAAGTCGTAGAAAACAATTGTTTTATCACTTAAATTTGGCTACTACTTGGGCTAGTTTTATATTGCAAGGTGAAACAAATTTAGGTTGTGTTAGGTAAGTCACCGAAGCTAATTGTACCTTCTAAATGTATTTTATGAAACTAAAATTAAGATTTAACACTGAGGTAACCTCTGGTATAGAGGACGACGTTGTACATCATTCCGAATAAAGAGAACAGCTTCTATGTCCTTCTTTAGTATAAACGAAGTTTTTGAAAGTCTTGAATAATATGGAGGACGACTTCTGACGAATTTAGCCTAATAATATACCACTACTTCTTATGTAGTCTTTGGTATATGCTTGGACGTCTCAAATACTCTTTAATATAGGGTGGCGACTTCTTAAGTGATACCTAATATAGTGGGGATTTATCGTATGAAGCCTCGAGAATAAAATGGAATAACTACTAATAATAATTGTAGTAATTGACGACTTCTCATCTAATACAGATGTAACTTATCAACCGATATGTAGTATTTTTGAAAGACTTCTTAAATAGTTGTTAGTATATATCGAATACAGTATAGAGGAGAACTCCTGGGGTCGAAACTAGTACAATATCCAGTTTACTCGTGGATTATAACTTCGTAGGTCGAGTTTAATATAGAAGATGATTTCTAAGGAAGTATATACACGCTGAAAAAAAATCGCTTCTGTAGTATATTGTGCCAAACAAAATCCGCTTGAAATACACAAATGTTTAGGGTGCATTCTAAACATATTATATTTAACACACATAAAAATTATATATCTGGGAAGATGTGGTTCTAATCAAATTTTTGTTTCCGTCCTAATATTTTTTATTTGGGTCTATTATTTACGAAACAAATATTTATTTGCATTAGGGATTCCGAAAATATGCCAATACCTTAATTTAAGGACAAGTTCTATGTTTTTCAGTTATTCAACGTTAATTTTATTTATAATTTAAATCGTATAATATTGCATGACGATACATTGTGCAAGATGGGTTTAACAACAAATGATGAATTAAAACAAATAGAAATTTGAAAATTAGTGCTTTAAAACAAATTTTATTGAGAATTGTCATTGTATGTTATAAGGTATAACTCGAAATTAATAAAAAACAAAATATAATTGGAGCAATCCTAAACAATAATTTTATTTGTATATAAACACATATTTTATTCGAGAAAATTAGTTTGCAAATATATTTTGTTGTAATATATTAATTTATGTGTTCCAAATATATTTTATTGATTTATAAATACAATTTATTTGCTCAGAAATATATAATATTTAAAAATTTGTGTTCCAAATATAATTTCTTTCGATTCAAACATATCAAAAAAGGCGAATTTTCCCCGTGTAGGATGAGGTGTAGACGAGTATATATAACAACCAAAATGGTAGACCTCTGAGCTAAATGCTGTATAGATGTAGCAAGCTGTTCTATAAGGTCAAATCTACTGGGGTAACTTATGACTGGGATGCCTATAAAGAGCAACTCAGATCTATAGGAAGGATCTTAGGAAAGCGCTAAGACCTTCTTGGTTGATCTTCGGTGGAGAAATGGAAAAAATATCAGATACCGCAAGGCGGAGGAAGATCCTATCCGCTACATCATGTACAGTTGGTTACCTGCAGGATCATTTTATCAACTGGACAAAAAACAGCGAGCAGATGCTTAAAGCACTGTTCGACACAAATTTCCCGGGGAACTCACAAACTGAACTCGAGGAACAGCAGGATCAACAAGAGATTGAGTGAACTGCTACCGTCGCTATGTTGTTGACTGAGAAATCCACAAACAGCTTTGAGCGCTTTATATCACCTGGACCAGACGATATCGCCCAGGCATAAATGTTGACGTAAATTATACCCTGGCTGGAGAAAATTTTTGAAGGCTGTATTAGACTCTTATATATACCAAATCGATATAGAGATAACAAAGTGGCATTCATACCCAAAGCTGGAAAGATATCACACACAAGTAGAACCAGCGATTTGGGCGTTAACCCAAACAAGATATAATTGGTTTTCTTTACTAGGAAGAATAAGATGTGGGAGAATAAAACGTGGGGTGTATAGCCTCGGATAAAAGGAACATAGCTGGGCTTTTCTGAAAGAGCAATATATCTAGGAATAATTCTAGATAGGAAATTGTTATTCAAACTTAATGTACTGGAACGTGTAAGAAAAGCCAACATCGCATTACATACCTGCAGAAAAACTGTAGGGCCGCATTGGGGCCTCTCTTCTAAAATCGTCCACACGATCCATTACCAACCAATTATCAAAGGTTCAGAGAACCGCCTGCCAACGCATAGGCGGAGCGTTGAGAATTCCAGCGACTGAGTCTCTATAAGCCCTACTCCAACTACTGCCCACTGATATTGTGGTGACAAAAGTTGCCAACAGAGCGGCATTAAGATTGAATTGTTTTTCAATCTGGTGGTATAATAACTACGGTCACATGCAGATATCACAATGTAGTTCTATGGTAACCGACCGAGTGGACCATGTACCAATGGTGTATACCTTCTGGAGGAACTTCACCACTAATATACTTGCCAGAGAGAAATGGGTTGAAAGAAAATCAGAAAATAGGAAACATATCCACTTCTGTTAGTTTTCGAAGCTTGATGATAAGGTTGACTTCTGAGTGTACTGTTAAGAACTCAGTCTTGGTATAGCTCATACTATACTGCCAGATACCTCTATCAAGGCGAAATAATAAGGTAAGTCGCCAAGGGGCTGAGTCACAACGTAGTGGTCAACATTGGCGTTGTCAGTCGGGCTGCAATCAATTCTCTTGAGGCCACATTCACAAACAGCCCATGACTGCCGCAGATCTCTTAAGCAGGCGGATGGGCAGTTTAACATACACCTTATATGGGTACCAGGACATAGGGATATCTCGGGGAACTGCAAATCTGATGAACTTGCTAGGAAAGGGACGACATTACAGATTCTCAAAGAATATGCATATATTGGTACGCCAATGTGCACATGCAGGCTTTGGCTTAGGCAATTAAAGCAGTCCAATGAAAGGTGGACAGAAATCGGCAGCTGTAAGGTAGCTAGACAAATCTGGCCAAGATAGGAACTCGTCGAATATGCCAGATGGTTAGATATGAAGTCCAATGACTTCTGTAGGAGCTGTGCTGATGAGGAAGAAGTGGATAGCCTGCTTTTCTTCTTCTTTTTCCCTCCTTAATAAACGGCATCTGGATATACTGTATTTTAGACACATTTTCTGTCGTCGCAGGATGATATTGTATACCGTCTCTACTATAGAGAATAACTTTGAGATTGAGGACGACTTTGTAGGTAATAAAATCGTATTATTCAGAGGACAACTTAATCAGTCTGGTCTAGTATATAATGGCTGTCTCTAATGTAGCTGATTTTTTGTTTGTGTCTAGAATAGAAGACGACTTCTATACTAATCTTTGGTAAAGGGGGACAATTTATCTACCACTTAAGCCGTAGCCTTTCTGCATAAATTGTCACAATAAGTATACAAAGTAATAATGTCCAAATGATATTAAACATATTTAATTTGGAAGATGGTATTTAGCCAACAAATTGCGGTAGCTTCGCTCATATAATGATCGATATTCACACGATGTGGCCATGTTCCATGCAGTACCTAATTCAATTATCTCCGGAAAAAATAGCTTAATCGGTAGCGAGCAACATCGATACCATTTTTTTAATATTTTATATTAGCCAGATCACATATATTCTGTTTATAGACTTGGCAATCTGTAATGGTACGTCCCACATATGACTTATGTACAATTGCTCAGAAAGTCACAGGATTTGATATTTGGAATACCAATTACATTGTAAACGTTGTTCTGCAATTATATCATTTTATACCTATCTGTAACGCAAAAATATTTCTGAGTGTAAATTTTCACATAATTTTCTACAGGATTCTTTGAGATTCCAAAAGAAGAAAAAACAACAACAACAACGAACGCACAAACCAATATGAAATATACTCTCGCATTTAGTACGACAGGAAACGACTCGTTTTCTTTTTTGTTTTCATTCCTTAGCCAAAGGGACAATAAATATTTTTTCGTAACCTAAACATGAGTTACAATTTAAGCATTAAGCATTGGAACACATAAAAAAAAATCAAGTCGGTGGAACGCATTTGCTGTATTCGATTTGCCATTAGAAGTCCTGTACAGGAGTGAGTGGGGGGTAAATGATGGTCCTCGAGGGTTGCTGCGCAAGGAAACGCTGAACAGACAAAAGAGCAGAGGGGCGGAGGGGAGGAAGGGAGGAGAAACTGTTGAACTTCATTGATTTTGAAATAAATCAAAACAATTTACGCCACAGTGTAATCAATCTTTTCGTTGTTATTTACTCCTTCTATGTGATGTTGGCATGGTTCCTTCCCCCTCGTTCTTGCTCCCGTATTTGGGCCATTTGTTACTGGTACGTGTTTTGGTGGAGGCTAATGCTGTTGTTGTTGTTTTGGATTTTTTCACCTTACCCAACCCCCCATCTTGTTGATGTTGGTGTTTTGTTATTAGCGACTTATGTTTCAAATTTTGAAAGTTTTTGTCGAACACAAGTAAATGAAACATCGATTTATACTTTAAGTACTTTTCCGTCCGTGATAGGCGGGAGGGGAGAGCGTTCCGCCGGCAATTGGAAACACGTTTCGAAACAAATTGCTTCAAAGCGTTTTGCTGCTAATTTGCTAATTTCCTTCATAAATATTGCGGCCCACATAAATTTAAGTATTTTGCATTTTATTACGCCGAATTGTGGAACAACCCAAATCAATGCGAATAAAATGTTTTTCAATTGCCTCCCTCCAGTCTGGGAGGGTTGATGAATATTGGCGGGGGGAAAAGTGGGTGTGATTGCCACACCGCCGGAGCTATCATACCAACGACAACGTCGTTGGTTTGTAAACCTTTTCGTCGTTATCTTTCGACAATTCGTGTGTTTTGAATAATTCATTAAGTACACGCAAACTTTTTGCCAAATTTAATTCATAAGAAGACTTGTTTAGATCCCTAGAAAACCTCCTCCTCTTCCTCCTAGTTCTTGAAATCCTACAGTTGACAATTAAATGAGTTTCAAGTGCGACCTTTTATTGAAACGAAACGACACAGTGGCATACGCACGCACACACACAGTGAAAGGTCTCCGGAGAATATCCATTAATTGGCTTCTTCTTAAAATACATTGTTTATGGGGTTTCCCTGAATATTTGCACTTGTATGCCTTTGTGTTCGACCTCAAAATTAATTACTTTGCAATTTACGTTTTAAAAATTAATCAAGATGTTTTGTAAAGTAACTTCAGAATTACCATTCCCATTCACTACGTTTTGACAGTTCCTTAGGAATGGAGGAATTCTTTGTAATATGTATATTTACATGAATCTCAATTATATCCTGTTGCTACCATTCCATTTGTAGCAGTTGGAAATATTCATGATCGTATATGGCACCACATTTTTGACATGGATTGAACTGACAATTACACTTTGTAACAAAAATCAGAATACTAATAAGAACCTGAAAAGGTTATTTTTATATCTCAAATGAATATTTTATACGAAACATGAAATTCCGCAGATGTATGTTGCTTCTGATATTATGAGAGTGAAAAAAATTCAAATGTCTTTATATATCTATTTTCTGCTACAAAAGTTATAAATTGCTGCGTTATTTCGGGAAACGTAAAGCAGCTGGCTACAGCTGGTCCTGCACGCTGAAAAAAATCGCTTCTGTAGTATATTGTCCCAAAAATTAATATTTGACAATATATAATATTTGACATACATAAATATTATATATGTATTTGGTGGATGTAGTTCTAAACAAAACTATATTTCTATCCTAATATTTTGGGGAATTTATTTTTCCGAAATTAGAAATTTAAAGTAATTTTTTTAGAAATTGTGTGTGTTTGTATAATTTGATTCAAATGTAAATTGCACAATATTTAGTAGCGATAAATCGCATTGATGGTTTGATATAAAAAATATATATATTTTTGTTTATAACAATAATTTTTTTGATAAACAAAAATATTTATATAATAATGAAATTTTCAACTATAAAGTATAACACGAATTCTAGGAAAACTTAAAACTTAAATTCGACAATTTCATAAAATTTTAAAAATATTTTTAAGTACACATTTTAAACAAAAAATTTGTTTGTGTGTGAACATATTTTTATTGTGGAAGTCAGTTTTCAAATATATTTTGTTGTAATATATTAACATGTGCGTTCAAAACAACATTTATTTATTTTCAAATAAAATGTATTTTTATTCAAAAACATAAAATATTTAAAAATTTTGGTTCCAAATATATTTTCTTGTAATTCAAATATATTAACTACGAATTTCCCCCGTGTGGGTACTGGAATAAATGATAATTGGATACATATATGTCGAAATGAAGTCAATAATACAGATAGACTGAAGGATTGCCATATTATCCTTATATACGAGTTTAGGAGTAGGAGAGTGTGGTATCGAGACACATAACTGTAAGCATATTAAAGGAAATATCTTAAAATGTTCGTTTAACTAATTACATTGAAAAGGTCCAAACAGCTGCAGGTATGGCTGTATGCACCAGGATCTACTGAATAGTGCCGAACTGGTAGTATCGTCAGATGATTTAATGAATGTGATGAAAACAACATTAGTATAAAAGCGTGAGCTGAACGATTATTATCCAATCTGGGGTACTTTTATTCAGCAATAATGGCAACATGTCAACCTTCATAAACAAAAACAGACAAAATATTGATATTCCCTTATGGCGATTTCCTTTGTGGAAAAATTTTTACCCGTCGACGTGAAATACTAGATAATAGTTGCACCTTTTAAGTCGAAATAATGTAGTACCTCGAATTTAACTTAACTCCAGTTTTAAAACTTCAAAATTTTGTTAAAAAACTGCAGTTTTCGGGAAGAGGGCAAAGAAAATGCTACACTTTTTCCAGAAACTATATCGCAATTAGATTCAGTATGAAAAATTTTTAAAATTCTCTGATACCAGAAACATAACAAATCAGTTTTGTTATAGATCACATACTACCAGATACCTGCAGTACCTTTCTAGCCGAAATAATGGCAATAAGGGGAGTCGCCAAAGTGGCTGAGTCACAACGTAGTAAACAACACTGGCGTTGTCATTTACGAGGACAGTCAGACTGTAATCAGTTCGCTGGAGGCCACATCCCGCAATTCACAAACTGCTCTCGACTGTTGCAGATCTCTTAACAAGGTGGCTGTACTGTTTAACATGTACCTGGACGTTTGGATATGCCGAGGAATTGCAAAGATGATAATCTTGCTACGAAACGGACGACATTACAAATTCTCGACGAATTTGCATATATTAATGCGCCACTGTTCACATGCAAGCTTTGTCTTATGCAAAAGGCAACAACACAGTCCAATGGACAGAAATCGGCACATATAGGGTAGCTAGACAAATCTGGCCAAGATAGGAACTGGGAAGGTCAAAATGAAATGAAAAGAATATCTACTTTAGCGTCAGTTCTGACGGAACCGTTAGATCAGAGAACTCGCCAGAAGGTTAGCTACTGAGTCCGATGACTTCTGCAGGAGCTGTGGTAATGGGGAAGAGGTGAAGAGCATATACTGGGGTCGGCATTTCTAGGAAGTCTGACAGATCTTCCCGGGACCGATATTCGTATTATTGATAACTTTGTTTATCAAACAGGTTGGTGAGGGGCATCTGAGCCCGTGGCATCACTGGTGACCTACATTGCTTTATGTGAGTTGGCGAAGCTGGCTGCAGCACTAACCTACACCTATCGTAAACCTAACATCAATAATTTTGGCTGAATATTTCCAATTATTTTCTTCCTCTGCAAATTCAATTATTACACTGGTCGACACGATTTTTGGGTCTGACTTCTAAGTGTCAAATTTTGGTTTATTTTTGTTACAAATAAAGGGGAAAATATTTTTTGTTGTCAAAGTTTTTTTTTTGTAGAAATGAGAGCAAATTTTCGAATTTTAAGAGATGTGACTGGTTTTCTCGGTACCACTTTTTAAAGTATGCATCGAAATGATCTTATTTTATTCATGGCCAATCAGACTTTACGATGAAATCATAAAAATATAACAATTGGCCGTTTTTAGATATTTTTATGAGGTTTCTATTTAAAAATTATTAAAATTAGCTTTCATCTTGTTTTTATATCACTTGTTCACCCTGTCAGCTGTTTTAAAGATATTTTATAATATATTTATTGCAAAAAATTAAATTTTTTGAGAACATTTTAATAATTTTTTTAATAAAAACCTCCCAAAAACATCATAGTTATTCTATCGATCGATCATGAACTAGATGAACCCATTCCGAAGAATATCAATGTATAATTTAAAAAATTGTTAAGTACGGTTTTAGCTTCAAAACTTTATTATCGATGTAAAATCATTGGAATCTAAGCATTGAAACAGTAATCCAAGAAAAAATTCTGTTTTGGTTGACCGGTGTTATATGTCTACGTGAAAATGTTTTGCAGTGTTTTTTCTGGGGAATAAGGGTGGGCAATTTAAAATTTAAACTTTGAAATAAAGGGTGGGCCATTTAAATTTGAACATCCGATTACTTTGACTTGTGCTTTGAGCCCTTTGGGTTATTTTCTGTGGGGAACCATCAAAGATAAATGTTACGCAAAGCATCCAGCAACAATTGAAGTGTTGAAACATGAAATCAAAGTTGACATTGAAGAGATTCTACCCTAAACAATCGAAAATGTACTGAAGAATTGGGTTGATCGGATGAGGTACTGACGATCCAGTCGTGGTAGTCATACGAATGATATTGTGATATGATATACAATAAAACCAGAAATTTGAAAAAAATATCAGTACTTTTTTATAACCGATTCAAATTCAAAATTTAAAATAGCCCACCCGTACCTGAGTCCATCCCGAAAAATCTCAATTGTCGAACCAGTCGTGGTAGTTACATGGATGATTTGTGATTTATCAGTACTTTTTTTAAAGCCGATTCAAATATACAATTTTAAATGACCCACCCTACAGTTGCTCAAATATCTGCATGAATTCGATGCAACGAAGACAAAAATAACTTTGGGTGATAATAGGAAAAAGGGTACAATGAGTTAAAACTTTTTAAACAAAAATTTTATGTTATACTTATCATGGAATGATATTTAATATAATTTCGCTTAGAGTGCAGTTGTATCACTTTCGTATTGTTTCAATTTTGTGAATGAGGCATTATTAAATTTTTTGCATAAAAAGACTACTTCTCTAATCAACAAAATTAGCCAAAAATATTAACTAAATATATATGTATATATTTGTAGAATACACCAAATAAATTAAAGCCATTATTAAATTTATACAAGTACATATGTACGTTTATGCGGTACTTATTTCAAAAAAGTCATGCAATTAAAAAATTATACGAAAAAAACTAGCAAAAATCTTGTCTAAAATCTTCTTTAGGTGGAAAAACATGCATTAAATTTTGAAAAAATAAAACTTTTATTTTTTTATTGGTTGAGCAATGGTATGCTTTCTGTGTTATTGGAAAAAATTTGGTATATTTTTGTATAATTGTTTATGTATCGCATGTGGTCTGAATGCTGAATTTTTGAATTATGAAAGAGTTATGATATCCGCTTTCCACTTGAAGATTTTTTTGATTGAGTTTCCACTTTGGTGACTGATTTAAAGTTTTACAACTTTCGGAAGGAAAGTAAAATTGAGTAAACGAAATTAAACTAAAAAGAACAGAACATCAAATGATAGAAACTGATCTCTGTTTTTGGATTTTATGTCTTAACAGATGAATGAAAGAGTTCGATAGAGAGATAGAGAGAGATAGACAGAGGAGTGAGGAGTGAGAGTATGAACATACCATTGTGTAATTGTTTAAATTTCGTTTTGAACGTAAACGATTGCGTACCTTGGGTGGACTCACTTCACGCGTTGAAATGCCCATCTTCTCGTGGTGCCTCAACTGCACCGGATATATGATTTGATAATAATGGCCGCCGATACGGCGCACCAGTTCTTGGTTCTGGCGGTATTCCTTAAGTAGACGTTCAACTTCACCTGCAAAGAAAATAGATAAGAAGAAGAAAAAACAAATTTCAATTATTAAACTTGAATAATACTCGATTTGCATTTCATTTACAGCAAAAGTATTAAAGAGTTACGAATAACAAATAATGAGTTATGAATATATGTATGTAAGTATGTAAACGAGTATTTGGTGATGATGTTAGCATTCATAGCTTTTATCGCTCGCAGGCAGTAATAACAGCCTCTCTATTTCTCTGAGTTCTGAGTGTGTGTGTGTGTATTTAATTAGCAAACAATAGTACTTTTGGCATTTTCCTCGTTGAGGCTGGGCTGGGAGTACTCATGTTCGGCCCGTTCTATAAATCCCACCAAGGCATCCACCCATGCAACTAGATTTCCATCCACCCAGCCATTGATCCAACCAACCGGTCGACCGACCGACCGAACAGCGAAAAGTTTTAATTATTAAATTGTGCTAAAGATTGTTAGAATGCCTCATTTTTCCGCAGCGCCCTGAAACAACAACGAAAATTTAACCCGGATATTTGGAATACATAAAACTACTGCAGCCCTGCCTGCCTGCCAGTCCTTGATGGGTGCTAAGTGTTGAATGTCGGCCAGTGGAAGTGAGGGCTGAAATGGAGAACTTCTGATGCAAATTCTCAACGTTCTCCTTTTTACATTTCATTTGTACGAGTATGTCGGTCATTGTAGTCTGGGTATATACGTTTCGTTGAGGTTGCTTGTTACACCTTTAACTGCAATGGCCAAAGAGGGGGAACTCATAGGGGCTAATGAATTATCTGTAGATTGCAACGTACGTCGAACGCGTTATACATATCCATCAATAATCATCATGGAATTTCGGACACGGTGAATAAAATTACACATTATAATCGATGAGAAAACTGTCTGCAATATATCTTTATATATAAAATCCTTTGTACGTTTGTTAGTAACGCATGATCTCCGAAACCATAAGAGCGAATGGGCTAAAAATTACACAATAGCTACAGTTTGGACTCATCTGTGTTTTTGAATTATTTTCTCGGTGATAAATGGCGGAGTGGTTCAGATATTTACAAAATTAGTATTTCCAGAGCTATTTAATTGAAATTTAAAATGTGTGTGTGGTTTGTCCTGATAATAGTATGAATGTATGATCCCAACCGCTAGATGGCGCTGTAGTGGACTTATGGTCAATATAATTTTTTTTCTGATTTTTTGCTGAAACTCGGTATGTATGCATTTTTGAATGAAATATCGATTAATAACAAACCAATACAGCCCGAAAAGAACGGACAGGACAACGTCTGCTGGGGTCAGCTAGTGTTTTATAAATACTTTTCACGAATTTTTTGTCTGTTTCGCACTGTTCTTTCTTCGCAACTCATGACACCATTGCTACCAGATGCCTATTATTACATTACTCACAAAGTGAGGGTATACCTTAGTTGGTTTACTCGACTGAAACTTTTGGAATATTTTTTAATAAATGGTAGCCATATATCGCTAAAATGAACTCTAAAGTAGTAGTCACATTCTAAATTTTCATGGTTGCATAAAACAAATCTTCTTGACTCACCCAGTAAACTTCCGCGGCTGTCATTCAGCCGATGTGAGCCGCTAAAATGGGCAGCGGCACCGGCCGGATAAAAATGTACGGCTACGGCGCGCAGCCGATTAGCGCCGCGTCGGCTTCATAGCCTGGTAGAGACTGTATTTTATATCTGATCAGTATGAAATTCGACAGAAAGGTTTCCTATTACACGGTATCAAATCGCTATATAAGTTGTACTTTACTTCCGATCATTACAAAATTTGGCAGAAAGATGTTTATCAATTTACGAACGAATATTGCTTCAGATTTAGATATAGCCACGTATATGTATGTTCCTACCTATTTACCAATTACGGGTATTCCAAATTATTATAGCAATGACCCTTATCGCATTGTTAGGGAGGTTTTGGTGTATTATTCCTTACTGGGTTTGAAAATGATAATAAAACTAGTAAGAAATTTTAGTCGGGTAAACCGACTAAGGTATACCTACCCTCACTTAGTGAGCAATTTAAATGTGTACTTGTAGAGTATAAAATCGTAATGGGGGAGAAATGTCATCTTTGGTACTTTTTCGGAAAAACGACGTCAAACTATGGTCAGTGCAAAAGTAGTCTGTGGTACGGGATATGATGACATGGCCTGTTTCCAGTTCTAGCGCTGTCAAAAACTTGAGTTTTGTTTTTGTTCTTTCAGAAGCCTCTTATAAAATACAAAATTAAAATTTGGCGTTTGTATGAAGTACTATTAACGGCAAATATATGCGCGAAAAATAAATTTTAGTTCTCTGAATGTGGTCAATGTAGCATTGACCAAAACAATTTTCATCATTTCACTGATTTTAAAAGTTCCTTAAGAGCTAAGGATATACAAATGTGTATGTACACACTGATATCAATGGAGGTTCGAAAACAATATTTCGATGTCCAGTCTGAAGTCAAACAGGACATAAAACGGCGTTTTCAAATTTTTAGAGTATTTTCAAAATATATCGCTCACCACTTTCTGTAACATATATAATACTCGTATAGTCAATTCGGTCAATTCTCAGACTGTGGTCAGTTTAGCAGTGTCCAAAGGATTTCGATTATTTTAAAAGTCCTTTAAGAGCAATGGTTCTACTAATTTATATGTGTGTACTGATCGCCAATGGATGCGATTTTGCACCAAGCGACTTTTGAATAATTCCATAAGGATCTATGGACATACGTATATGCGTCGTCCGACCTGAGGTCAATATGGACACAAAAATCACGACCAAAATTTTTTAATTGTTGTTAAGATATATATATATACCGTCTATTGCAGCGGCAATATATTAAACAAAAATGATGCTAACTTTGGCTGTGGTCAATATGTATGCACGTGATCAGGTTTTGAATTATGTGATATACGAGTAATTTTAATAATCATGACTAAACGATTATATCGAAATTTGGAACATACATAACATATTAAGCATGTGTTTCTCCGCTACGCGTTTGGTGATCCTTGACCACTGAGCCCATATAAAAATATTAATCTGAAAGTTTACACACGATTTAAGCTGCGGTCAGTGCTATAGTGACCAAAACTATCTTCAATCTTCCAAAAGTCACTTAGGAGCTAAATATCAATAAAATAATGTACATATACTTTTTACTATTACAACTAATCCGATTAGGTCGAAACATGGAACGAAGATATATTTGTATGAAATGTGCAATAGTATAATAAACCTTTTGATTTTCCGAGACGCGTTTTGCGACCTCTTGAACTCTGACATATAGTGAATAATACCCTACTCAGATTAACGAAATTTTAACTGTTGCAACCCGAATAATATTATTCTTTCCGATATTTAAAGGGTCGATTAAGAGCTAAAATGATATATGATGCGCTGGCTAAGATATATTCACACATCCTAATTTCAAGTTTGTGGTCAATGCAGTCGTGATCAAAAATATGTTCATACCGTTTTTGAGGTCATTTGTTATTATTTTCAGGAGTCAGATAGACTTTTAAGTAGACTGATCCGAGATTATAATTAGAAAAATCTTCAAGCTTACGAAGTTTAGTGTAGATGTATTTGACATCACTTTGAGCCCATGATTGGATCAGTGTAAGAATTTATTAGTTAAAGTATCAATATAAACATTTAGTTCTGTTAAAGCGAGAACATCAATACTTTGAGAAAGTTCGTTTGCATGAAAAATGTAGTAGTATTCTAATGTATATAAAACTATATTTGTGTGACATGTCTCTATCACTAAAATGACATTTTGGGGGCTACAAAGTGCACCGGGTATCGGCTAGTATATTAATATATGCGGTAAAAGTTTTTGAATCTATATATATAAAAATGAAACGGTCCATCTGTGTAATGGCATCACGTCAGAACGGCTGGAGCGATTTGGATGATTTTTTTTTTATTCGATTCTAAATTCACGAGATGGTTTATATAGAAAAAAAAATTAATTGGACAAAGGGGCGTGGTACCTCCCATACAAATCGCAGGTTAAAAATCCGATATTTCTGCTCCTATTATAGCTATAGTGCTGAAATTTTGTTAATATGCATTTAATGGCAGATTATGTGAATTTTCCAAAAATGGGCGGAATCGGACCAATGGGCGTGGCCCCGCCCATATAAGCCAAATTTTGAAATTGAGATATTTTGCACAATTTGTTAGCGAGAGTGCTGGAATTTTGTGTATATGTAAACGGTGGCAGTCTACGTGATTGATCCAAAAACGGGCGGGATCGAACCAATGGGCGTGGCACCGCCCATATAAGCCAAATTTAAAAAATGTGATATCTTGCACAATTTGTTAGCGAGAGACCTGGAATTTTGTGTATATATATCCGTTGGCGATCTACGTGATTGGTCCAAAAATGGGCGGGTTCGGACCAATAGGCGTGGCCCCGCCCACAATGACCAAATTTTGAAATTTTTATATCTTGCACAATTTGCTATCGGGAGTGCTGCAATGTTGTGTATATGTATCTGGTGGCATTCTACGTAATTGGTCAGAAAATGGGCGGGATCGGACCAATGGGCGTGGCCCCGCCCTTATAAGCCAAATTTTGAAATTGATATAACTTGCACAATTTTTTATCTAGAGTGCTGTCATGTTGTAGATATGTATCTGGTGACAGTCCACGTGATTGGTCCAAAAATTGGCGGGATCTGACCAATGGGCGGGCCACCGCCCATATAAGCCAAATTTTGAAATTGAATTATCTTGCTCATTTTGTTAGCGAGAGTGTTGAAATTTTGCGTATATGTATCTGGTAGCAGTCTACGTGATTGGCTTTCAAATGGGCGGAATAGGACCAGTGGGCGTGGCCCAGCCCATATTTTGATATATCTTGCAAGTATTATATAGGAAATACATGAACAAAAATGCTCGGTATGCGATAATTACAACTGCTCACTCCAATACAATCGCAATATGATAATGTGATGCAATATCAATGAAACAAGAATTTGGAAATTTTATAAGTATACATTTCTATTTTCTGGACTTTCCACTGAATTCGGTATTTTTTCATTCAGTGAATTTATTACTAATACCAGTAAGGAAAGGCAGAAAGTCGGGCGGGGCCGACTATATAATACCCTACACCTCCCTAACAATGCGATAAGGGTCATTGCGATAATAATTTGGAATAATTGGTAAATGTATTTTGAACCGATAATCGCAAAATTAAGCAATATTCGTTCCTAAATTGAGAAAAATCTTTCTGGAGAACTTTGTAATGATCGGAAGTAAAGTACAACTTCTATAGCGCTTTGTAACCAAATCTGGAGGAACATATATATGGAGGTTATATATAAATCTGAATCGATTTTCCTAGAATACTCATTCATGTAAAATAGAAACCTGTTTCTGTCGAATTTCGTACTGATCGGATATAAAACACAGTCTCTACAGCGCTTACATGTCAAATTGGGGGTAACATATATATATGGGGGCTATATCTAAATCTGAACTGATTTTCTCCGAATTTTGCGGCATTCCTTCATGTAATAAGAAACCTCTTTCTGCCGAATTTCTTACTGATCGGATATAAAATACAGTTTCTACAGCGCTTGAATTTCAAATCGGGGGTAACATATATATGGGGACTATATCTAAATCTGAACCGATTTTCTCCGAATTTGGCAGTATTCCTTCATGTAATAACAAACCTCTTGCTGCCGAATTTCGTACTGATCGGATATAAAATACAGTTTCTACAGCGCGAATTTTTACATGGGCAGCGAAGCGCACCGGGCTCAGCTAGTTTCAAATAAAATTTAGTTTTTAAAAAATATATACTATTTCACAAAATATTTTTACCAAATATGTTTTCTTTCTATTCAAACATAGCCAAAATGGCGATTTTCTCTCGTGCATTTTTTAGACGAAGCCATGAACCAAAGATTTTAAATACCTTAGCAATTTTTTGGAGTTCTTGGATCCTTACTCTTGAGTCAATATCAAAAATTATCCTAAAACTCGTAAGTAAAGACAGAAAGTCGGGCGGGATCGACTATATAATAACTTACACCCTATACCCTTCTAAACAAAAGTATTTTTTCATCCAAATATTTTTTCTTTATTTCGAACTAATGTTTCCGAAAAATATCAATTTTTATTAATTATTTTGTCAATGTATCCATGTCTTAACTTAAAGGCAAGTTTACTGTTTTTCAGTAGCTCAAAGTGCAAATTTTTAGAAATTTTATATGTTTATAAAATTCGATTAAAATTTGAATCGAATAGTCTTCCGTAACTATGTATATATATTTTTAAAATTTTGCAAAATTGTTTTGAATTTTTGTTTAAATTTTTCGTTGATTTCGTGTAATACTTTATAGTTAAAAATGTCATAAGCAGCATTAACTTTTGTTTTATAGCACTAATTTTTAATTTGTAAATATTCCAATTAATCACTTGCTGCCAATCCATCAATATATGCATCAATATATACTTACTCTTACTTAAATACTCGTATATGCGTTCCAAACAACATTTCTTGATTTTCAAATATCATTTATTTGTTTACAACTATATAATATTTTAAAATTTTGTTTCCATATATCGACACCTTAAATCCAAAATTACGTAACATAAAAAAAAAAAAATCAAAATTAATTGTATGTTTGATTATAGTCTATTAGGCTAAACTACACATTCCTACAAAATTTTGGAGTTCAATTTCAAAAATTGAACATTTTATGAGTGATATTCGAAATGACGTTAAAGCAAACAAGGGCATTCAAATAGCGGAAAGATTCATAAAATTTTAATTTATTTAATTCAGAATGAATGACACAACTAGTTGCGCTTGAGTTGTTATTTGATTTCGCCTTAATAGTCTCAAATCCCTAAATTTGGTCAAAAGCTTCAAATTACTTTACTTTGTTTTTTACTTCTCCTGAAAAATCATGAACATGTGGGTTACGTTATTTTGGATTTCAGGTGACGATATATAAGTATATTCTTTGAATTCAAACATATAAAAAATTGGGATTTTTCTCCGTATAATCTAAAAAGATTTTCATAAGCTTGGATCAAAGACCTTATGTCTGCCAATTTAGGTAAGGATAGGATGAAAAAGGTTGTTTTTCAGGAGAGTTTGATGATGTTTTTTAATTTGTGTTGAATTCCTTTATAATGCAAATAGAATGACCTGTACTGTTTTGTGAATAACTTTTGATTGGGTTTACGTATAAACACCAAATTTTGACTGAATATAATTTGAAATATTTAGAAATTTAATGAAATCTCCCTAAAAACATTGTCCATTTAGCATGTTTTAGAATGGATCTATCGATGTAGCTAAATCTGAACCGACTTCCCCAAAATAGTTTTTTTTCGCTTCTAAATTAAGAAACTTCTTTCTGTCCAATTTTGTAGTAATCGTAAAATAATGTATATCGCTTTGATACCAAATCGGGAGTAACATATATATGGAGGCTATATCTAAATAAAAACCGATTTCCCCCAATTTTGGCAATGTTCATTCATGTTCGGATGTAAATTACATAATTTAATTTCTATAGGGTTCGTCCTTAGGCCCACAATGTAATATGTGCCAAATTTCAAAGCGATCAAACAATAATTGCGAACATAGCTGGATCGACTCAGAAAGTTATTCTAAGTCAATCGGTATAATAAACGAAACAAATGCACAATGTTCTATTACCATGTACTACAGCGTGGTGTAGAGTATAGAAATACTACACACAGTTTCAATAGCACCTGAACTGACTACGGTCCATACATATATAAAATAGCTTTTCTGTACTCTTACAATTAGCGGAGTAGATGTCGAAAATCACTTGATGATAATCCAAAATCAAAGTATGCAACTTTAAAAATATTGCCTTATCTGTCCACCAAGTTTTACGAAAATAGGAAAATAAAAATTGCTATTATTTGACAAGTCAGCTCTTAGTTGAAAATTCATACTCGTATTCTTTGACAAGACTTTGAATAAGAAATATTACAAAGTGGTAGTCAGAGCTATGGATTTTCATACTACAATTTGGATCAGCTTTAAAATTATACTGTTTTGATGATGTCTTTTAATCTGTTTTTTATTAGAATATTTTCAAGCTTACGAATCTTACGAAGTTTCGAAGTATTAAAAGACAACCCGGACAACGCCGTGTATTAAACTGATAGTACGAGTACATATACTTATAAAAACGGCATTCATAACTGTCCGCACCTCAAGATTGCTTCTTTTCCTTAGGATGGACTTTTCCGCTGATAACATAAACAAAAAAAGGGCAACCCGAAACCGTATTTTCAAACCGATTTCAAAAACAAATAACTTTTAATAAATCTGATTGAAGTAATGACATTTTCCTTTACTTTCATATTTATACCCTACACCACACTGTGGTACAGGGTATTATGACTTTGTGCATTTGTTTGTAACACCCAAAAGGAGAAGAGATAGACCCATTGTTTATTATACCGATCGACTGGTAATCACTCTCTGAGTCGATTTAGCTATGTCCGTCTGTCTGTCCGTCTGTCCGTCTGTCTGTAGACGTATTCTTGTAATCAAAGTACAGGTCGCAATTATGGTCCAATCTCAACGAAACTTTGCACATATCTTTTTTTAGGCCCAAGTACGATCCCTATTGAATTTGGTTAAAATCGGTTCAGATTTACATATAGCTCCCATATATATGTACCTCCGATTTGGCATATATGCACTGTATAAGCAACATTTTGTAACCGATTTGTACAAAAATTGACAGAGATTAGTCTCGTGATACACTTTGATACAAGTGCATATATTTGGGGGAAATCGGTTCAGATTTAGATATAGCCCCCATATATATGTTACCCCCGATTTGAAATTCAATAGCTGTAGAAACTGTATTTTATATCCGATCGCAGCGAAATTCGGCAGAAAGAGGTTTCTTATTACACGAAGGAATACTGCCAAATTTGGAGAAAATCGGGAGCTATATCGAATTCAGATTTAGATATAGCTCCCATATATATGTTAGCACCGATTTGACATTCAAGCGCTGTAGAGACTGTATTTTATATCCGATCAGTACGAAATTGGACAGAAAGAGGTTTCTATTTTACGTGAATGAGTATTCAGGGAAAATCGATTCAAATTTATATATAAGCTCCATATATATGTTCCTCCTGATTTGGTTACAAAGCGCTATAGAAGTTGTACTTTACTTCCGATCATTACAAAATTCTCCAGAAAGATGTTTCTCAATTTAGGAACGAATATTGCTTAATTTAGCGATTATCGGTTCAGAATTAGATATATCCGCATATATATGTTCTTACCCATTTACCAATTATTTCAAATTATTATCGCAATAACCCTTATCGCATTGTTAGGGAGGTGTAGGGTATTATATAGTCGGCCCCGCCCGACTTTCTGCCTTTCCTTACTGGTTTTTGTTGGGGAATGATTTGTATGTTATTTTTTTAAGTATTTAATTGCAATTGCAACATTTTTTGACTTCGTCTTCAGGCTGCATTCAAAGATTATTTTTTTTTTTGGGGTTTCCACTTTTGTTTACTACATTTGATTAGATTCGAGCGCAGACTTTACTTAAATATAATAAAACATTAGATTACGTTTTTGGTGAATATGAAAATGTAAAATGCTATTATCTTTTTTGTTATTTTGGCTTAAAATTCAACATTTGTGATGACGATGCTGGTGATGATCTATACATAAAAGAAACTAGCAAAAGTCAGAAGATGACTTGGCTGGCGGTGGCAGGGGTGATGTGATTTGAATAAGTTCAAATGCTGCATAAAAACGGAAATTAAATTTTCGTTTCGAGAGTGATGTTGTTTTGCATTCGTTTCACTGAAAGAGGAACTAATGAAAAGTTCACTCGTTGGGGAGAAGAGTGGATGCGGATGCGGGGAGGTTGTTAAAAAATAAACTGAGGATGCATTAAATAAGTGCAGACGGGAGGGTTACAAGTTAACAAACAACACAGGGAGTCATACTTTCCCTACTCCTTGCCTGCCGCCATTGTCGGAGGGGCAGAGCAGAAAAAACTCTTTGGAAAACTATGGAAATTGTACTACGTTGAGTACAATGCGGATTTGGAAAAGTTAGCCGGGTTGTGGCTGATGAAGCAGCAGGAATCGGGCGCAAGTATGTTTTTACGCTGCAAAGAATGAAGTGATTACTGATGTGCATGAATCGGGTTCCGTTTCCGCCGTCTCCGAGGAAGGGAGGAGCTGAGTTCTGTAGGAAAAGGCCATACACTTTCCAGGGTAAATACAATTTAATTAATTAAATAATTTCATTTTGCAAAGCAGTCAATTACTCAGTTAGCGAGGGAAAAAATATTAGCATTGTCTAGTGAAAAACAGCGGAGCTCTTTGGATGAAATATTGAATTTGGTTGGCCAACCAAACTTCGACAGCACCAGAGTGCGGTAAAAAACCTCCAGTTTAATGGCAAAAATGTCAGTCTGAATAAATGACACTTTTATATAACCATTTGTATGGTTACATCTGTAGCAGAAAAGCTTTGCAAGTGCCGTTCAGACCTTTAAGAAAACGAAATTTGGCTTCAAATGATAAATGATGCATTTGCTCCACCAAAAAGGGTTACACATTTACGTTCACTTGGTTTTTTTATTATCACTCATCAGCTGAGTCCTTCCACCTCCACACACTCACACACCCCATTTTAGAAGGAAGAAATTCGTAACATTTAAATTTAGTTTTGATGGATATTAATTGTATTGAAAATGTTGAACACGAGTCTGTTACACCTTGCCCAGGCAAGCCCAAGAAGTATTCGTATGTATGTCTACCTACGAGTATTTTCTAGGTATACGACGAAACGCGAAAGCCTACACACTTTAAGGAAGATTCACTTGCTGAAAACCACCCCCCAACATTCGTGGTGGCAGAGGGAATGAGGAAGGTTTCCATCAATGATTTACCCTCGAAATTCCTTCATTAATCACCCAGATGAATGATTCTTCTCAACAAATATGACAGAACTGTTTTACCAAGTGCCTGACTAACCGTCATCTTCTACTTTCCAACTCTTTTTAAGACGTTTGCCCCATTTGACGAAAACACAGCTGTTGTAACGCTAATGTGATGCCATAATATTTCCGGACTCAGTTCTACCCAAAATGTGACATACATTGGTGAAGTTTCACCAGAAATTTATTGCGTATTGAAGGAGGCTGTAGAAAGGATAAATTGAGTCAACAGATATGACTACACTGAAAAAAATATAATCAAATGAGTTTAGATTTTTGACACCACCCACATTCCTGAACAAATTAATTAAAAGTTTTCTATCATTTCATCATTTTTATTGGTATGAGGGTTTTAGTGTGTTGACTTAGTTCGGCAAAATATGGGTTTGGTTAGTAGTTCTTGCTAAATTCAATTTACTGCTTCCATAAGTATTTCAGCTGATTTAAGTTAAAGACATACACTATAGCTACTGAATTCTGAAGATAATAGAGTGGTGTCTATCGAAACTGCAGTCAATTCTACCAAGCAATTAAAACCTGTACCAATTTGTGTATTTGTTTCTGTTACTTTTTTTGCAATAGACAGAAAGTAAATGAAACATATGGTCTTAAACCGAAATAAATTCTGACTGAATTTTTATGAAACATTTTTTATAAACTGATTTTTTGGAAAGTTTTTCCCAAAAATTTATGAAATTGTTGTTATAAAGGGATCATCGAAGAAACATTACTCGACAGTTTATGAAATGGTTAGTTTTATGAAAGAAGAAATGTTTCTTAGAATTTATTAAACTACTTACAAAATATAAAAACGTTAGTTATATATTCTGCTAACGTTAGGGCCATAGATTTCATTTTTTATTGTCATTTATAATTCTGTAGCGTTTTTTGTGGAACCAAATCTTTCAATTTAATTTTATACTAGCCGATACCCGGTGCACTTTGTAGCCCCCAAAATGTCATTTTAGTGATATAGAGACATGTGATGTGTTTCGTATAATAATCTCGACACCCACAAATATAGTTTTATATAAATTAGAAGACTACTACATTTTTCATGCAAACGCACTTTCTCAACGGATTGATGTTCTCGCTTTAATAGAACTGAATTGATATTTTAACTAATAATTTCTTACACTGATCCAGTCATGGCCTCAAAGTGATGTCAAATACATCTACACTAAACTTCGTAAGCTTGAAGATTTTTCTAATTATAATCTCGGATCAGTCTACTTAAAAGTCTATCTGACTCCTGAAAATAATAACAAATGACCTCAAAAACGGTATGAACATATTTTTGATCACGACTGCATTGACCACAAACTGTAAATTAGAGTGTGTGAATATATCTTAGCCAGCATTATAGCATTTTAGCTATTAATCGACCCTTTAAATATCGGATATTATTCTGGTGGCAACTGTTCTAATTTCTTATTCACTATATGTCAGCGTTCAAGAGGTACAAAACGCGTCTCAGAAAATCCAAGGGTTAATTATACTATTGCACATTTCATACAAAGATATCTTCGTTCCATGTTTCGATTTAATCGGTTTAGTTGTTATAGTAGAAAGTATAAAGCGAAATTTAAACCGTAAGAATAGTTGATTTTGTATCTAGTTAAAGATTAGTACATGGTTGCTGATGACAGCTGCTACCAAAAAAATTAATTAATAACTTTTTTCTATTTAATGAATCTGGTTATTTTTTTTTTATTTTGCAGATTGATTTTCAGATTTAACAAAAATGGATAACTGGGACACTGAAACAAGAATTTGGATTGTCCGCCGCTATTTCGCACTGAAGTCAGTCGTTTCGGTTCAAAGAGAGTAAAGGGGCACGTTTGGCGGCAATCCTCCGAGCAGATGGACCATAAATAGACTTGCTAACAATTTTTCCGAGCATGGGACAGTCAACAGAAGACCTTACCATCGAAACCCTTCAGTTCGGACGGAGGAAACAATCACTGCTGTAGCTGATGCCATACAAAACAATCCAAGAGTTTCGACAAGATCCTTATCTGCTCAAATGGGTATAAGCATACAGTCATTGCCGTCCATTATGCACAAAGATTTGGAGTTATTCCCATATAAAGTTCAAATGGCCAACAAAGTGAACTCAGCAGACTTCCCGATTCGCTTGGAATTTTGCCAGAAGATGCTTGAAATGGTGGAATAGGACGGAACTGTCTTTTCATGTCTGACGAGGCCCATTTCGAATTAAAACGGCAACATAAACAAACAAAATTGTTGAATATGGAGTGCTTCCAACCCACAGATACTCCATGAGACGGAATTGCCTCCACTTCGTGTCACAGTGTGGTGTGCAGTTTCATCACGCTGCATTGTCGGGCCCCACTTCTTCGAAGAAAACGGTCACACCGTTACAGTTACTGGAGGCCGTTACTTGAGCATTTTGAGAGAGTTTTTCTATCCAGAATTACGCCGAATGAGAATTTCTTTCAACTCTGTGTGGTTTCTGCAAGATGGTGCAACTCCTCACATAGCCAGGCCTGTTATGAGAGAATTGCGGCGAAAGTTTCCCAATAAGCTGATATCCAGAAACTCCACATTCCGTTGGCCCCCCAGGTCGCCTGACCTTACTGCACCTGACTTTTTCGTGTGGGGTTATTGCAAACAGGAAGTCTACAAAGCAAAACTAACAAATATGAATGATCTAAAGCAATCCATTCGAGAAACAATTGCGGCTCCAAGCAGTAATGAACAACTTTTTGGTAAGATGCCGCACTAGGGTTGCCAGACACCGTATTCGAAAAGTCGGGATAACCGAGACTTAAAAGCGGGATTTGTCGGGACAATTAAAAAGATAATATTTTATTGGTTTTGGCATTTAAAAAAAAACTCATTACAGTTTCAATAAAAGTCTAACATAAGAATATTCAAAATAAGTTATATACACTATAGGTCAATATTATGTTTGCCACAAATACTTTCTTTGTGTTATTCTTCACGAAATTCGCTTTTGCTTTAAAACGGTTGGATGTAAACTATATGTACACGCTGAAAAAAATCGCTTCTGTAGTATATTGTCCCAAACATATTCGGCTTGAAACATATATATGTTTATGGTACACTGTAAACATATAATATTTGGTACACACAAAAATTGTGTATTTGGGAAGATGTTATTCTAAACAAATATTTGTTTTCATCCCAATGTGACTGTTATTTCCGAAACAAATATTTATTTGCATTAAGTATTCATAAAATACATAAATTGTTTTAAATTTTTCAGTAATTCAAATTTAAATTTTTAGAAATGTTTAATGTTCGTAATAATAATTGAAATCGTAAAATCTTAGATCAATATAAAGTACTTAGAGGATTGACAACTAATGATGGCTTGGAATACTCAGAAATTTGAAATGATTGATTTAAAAAGGAGTTATTACTGCATATGGTATAATAACTGGGAGGTACAGTTCGAAACCAAGAAGAAATTAAAACTGAAATTCGAAAAAGGCAGCAAAAGTTTTGGAAATATTTTTTAAATAAAATATATTTGGAAAAATTCTTAAATAATAATTTTATTTGTACTTAAACACATATTTTATTTGTGAAATTTTGTTTGCAAATATTATTTGTTGAAAACTAATAATATATGCGTTCCAAATATATTATATTGATTTTCAAATAAAATTTATTTGCAAAGAAATATAAAATATTTAAAAATTGGTGTTCCAAATATATTTCGATTCAAACATATCAAAAAAGCCGATTTTGCCCCGTGTAGCTTCTATAGGGCTTAAGGGCCAATTAGGACGAAACATATATATGGGATATAAATCTAAATCTGTACCGATTTTCGTCAAATTGAGCGAAGTTGTTCTCTGGATAAAAAACTCTACCATGCTAAATTTCAAAACAATTGCATGTAAAATATATAACTAAATCTGATTCTTAGTCGATCGGTATACTTTAAGGTGGGTCTAGCTGTACATATACATTTGTATATCCTTAGCTCTTAAGGAACTTTTAAAATCAGTGAAATAATGAAAATTGTTTTGGTCAATGCTACACTGACCATATTCACAGAATTAAAATTTATTTTTCGCGTATATTTGCCGTTTATAGGACTTCATATATATGAAAAGTTTTAATTTTGTATTTAATAAGAGGCTTCTGAAAGAACAAAAACAAAACTCAAGTTTTTGACAGCGCTAGAACTAATCACAGGCCGAAAAATGATTAAGTGAGTAGCACGTGGTTTATACAACAATCCTGTCTTTGTGTACGCAAAATGTCAGCTCTCTAGCTCTAACAGGAGCCTCAGCGGTCAAGCCCACTTTTTGCAAACATTTTTTTCCAAAACCTTCTCAGACCAAATAGCTTTCAAATAAAAGAAAACAATTTAATATCGGTCTGGTGGTTTAAAGGTCTATAAAACACATACATACATACAAACATTTTTCCATTTTTATATATGGGGAAAAACACGTCAAAAGGCCCACTTTTTTCAATTTTATTCCGATCGCGTCAAAACTTGGTGGGGTTGCAGAAGTACTATGGGTATGCTATGTGCTTAAAATACAGCTTCCTAGCGTGATACGTTATGAAGATACAGGGTGTCAAAGTTGGAAATTTTGACCATTGTATCTCCCGACTACGTGGGCCGATTTGAATGAACCGTGGCTTATATGACAGCTATTTAGAAACGCACAAAATGTGCATTGATAATTGTTTGCAAATATTCAATTTTCATATTTTTTTCTCGCGACTTATGTTTTCCTCGCGATTTTAATTGTGTTCCGCGGATGGGATTCTATATCTTTAAACTACAAAAATGAAGTCCATTCTGTTTACTTTATCAATACGAATTTTCGCTGTGGGATGAAAACCACAACAAAAGCTATTAAAATTTTGAATGTCAAACCTACTATTTTTTCATTACTTCTTTCGTATTATAAAGTGAGTTTATTCTAAGATGTGGACCGGAAACACGATTAATAAAATGTAATGGTGGCATTCTATAGCCAAATACGCCAGAACAACAAAATAACTTATTTCGCAAAAAGTCGACGTCGCATTTTTTACACTGGCCTACAATATTGCACTGGTCAACTCGAATCCTAGCGAGCAGATATCGGACACGATCTCGATGGATTTTGAGGTTCTAAATCCGAATATAAAATCAAAAATGCAATATATATTCGCGTTTTTGCGATATTGTATTAATTATGTGATAAAAATACTGATTTTACAGCTTTTATGAATAAAGAAACGCGAAAGACGCACTTTTACAAATAAAAATTCAGTTTTCGGAAAATAATCGCTTTTCAATTAATACGAGTATTCAACAACTGTAATAATCGTACGTCATCTCCGAGATATCTCCCGGGAAACCTAGTCGGAGAAATCGTATTTTTAATATAGCTACAATTGGAAAAATAAAAAAAAATTAAAATATGATATCTACGAAATGGTGTAAGATTTTGACCCTTTATAAAATTAACTTTTAATTCGTTTGATACTCGTTTTAATAGCAAAGCGATTATTTTGAGAAACCTGCAATTTTTTTTGGTAAAAGTGCGTCTATCGCGATTCTGTTTTCAAAAAGCCTAAAATCATCACTTTTATCACATAATTAATACAATATCGCAAAAACGCGAATATATATTGCATTTTTGATTTTATATTCGGATTTAGAACCTCAAAATCCATCGAGATCGTGTCCGATATCTGCTCGCTAGGATTCGAGTTGACCAGTGCAATATTGTAGGCCAGTGTAAAAAATGCGACGTCGACTTTTTGCGAAATAAGTTATTTTGTTGTTCTGGCGTATTTGGCTATAGAATGCCACCATTACATTTTATTAATCGTGTTTCCGGTCCACATCTTAGAATAAACTCACTTTATAATACGAAAGAAGTAATGAAAAAATAGTAGGTTTGACATTCAAAATTTTAATAGCTTTTGTTGTGGTTTTCATCCCACAGCGAAAATTCGTATTGATAAAGTAAACAGAATGGACTTCATTTTTGTAGTTTAAAGATATAGAATCCCATCCGCGGAACACAATTAAAATCGCGAGGAAAACATAAATCGCGAGAAAAAAATATGAAAATTTAATATTTGCAAACAATTATCAACGCACATTTTGTGCGTTTCTAAATAGCTGCCATATAAGCCACGGTTCATTCAAATCAGCCCACGTAGTCGGGAGATACAATGGTCAAAATTCCCAACTTTGACACCCTGTATCTTCATAACGTATCACGCTAGGAAGCTGTATTTTAAGCACATAGCATACCCAAAGTACTTCTGCAACCCCACCAAGTTTTGACGCGATCGTAATAAAATTGACAAAAGTGGGCCTTTTGACGTGTTTTTCCCCATATATAGATTTTGTCAGAACACCGGCTGCGGTCCTCGAACCCGAAATCATCGGGCGTTCTTTCAGTAACCTTAGGTAAGAGATTGGATAGTTGCCCATTGATAGACGCCGTAGATTTCATTTTCATAATTCTGCTGGATTTATTTGTGCAAATTATTCTTGAATGTATTTTGTTTTGTATTTTATAGTTTGTCAGAACTCCGACTGTGGTATTTGAATTGTTGTTAGAATTGATCATTTTATCATAGCTCAGATTCATATGTAGCGCAAGGCATCTGTCAAAACGACATTATTTATTAAGCATTTTTTATAAACTTTTTGAAGCGAATTCCTCATTTTAAGGAGCATTTCTTTAAATTTATGTAGAAAGTTTCATAAATACAAAAGTTGTTTTCCACATATGAGAAATTTTTCACCGGATTAATGAAGAAGTAAGAAAGTTTCAGTCGGGTAAACCGACTAAGGTATACCCTCACTTTGTGAGTAATGTAATATGGAATATTAAACGAATTATGCTGTCAATTTGTGTGGGAGGTACCAGAAGGTTTTTAACAAATGCACCTATTTTTCGCTGAATAGTAGATACTTTAAATACATTGCACTGTGCCGAATTATTAGCGTTTATTTTCACTGGTATATTAACGTTATGAGACATTACATTTTGGTATGATTTGGCCATTTTGTGTGGGAGGTACAAAAAGGGGCGAGGTGATGACTCCCATGGCTGTAGTCTGTCTGCCTATGGCTATAGGCACTTCAAAAGTGTTACACTGTGCAAAATGTTGTTGCATTTTCGTGCATTGGTACTCACGTTGTAAGCTCTTAACTTTTGGTGCAAAATGGTACCTTTGTGTGGGAGTCACAAAAAGGGGCGTGGCAATAACATCAATTTTTTACAGGGCTATATACACTATAAAAGCATTACCCTGTACAAAATTTCATGTATTTATTTACACTGGTATTAATGTTATAAGCTGTTAACTTTTGTGCAAAATGGTGCATTTGTGGGGGAGGTACCAAAAGGGGCGTGGCAATAACACCCATTTTTCACTGGACTGTAGGCACTATAAAAGCATTACACTGTACAAAATTTCAAGTATTTTTATACACTTCTATTAATGTTATAAGCTGTTAACTGTTGGTGCAAAATGGTGCACTTGTGTGGGAGGTACCAAAAGGGGCGCAGCAACATGGCCCATTTTTCTCGAGTTGATAGCGACTAATATACTAATGCTATGTGTGGAATTTCAGAAAATTCGAATAAGCAGTATAGCAGTTATTAAAGATGCAATATTTCACAACATGTTAACCCTTTGTGGGGGAGGTAGTAGAAGGAGTGGACCAATATGGCCCATCTTCGAACTTAGCCGGAGATAGAAAAACATTTTACCACGTACCAAATTTGAAGTCAATCGGTTACTCCTTTCGAGAGTTATCGTGCGCACCAGCCAGCAGACAGACAGACGGACGGACATTGCTCATTAGACTTAAAATGACCCAAAACGAATATCCGCCGAACATACTTAGGGTCTTAGATCACTCCTTCGATGTGTTACACTTTTTTTCGTAGCAAATGATATATACCCTCGTCACACTAAAGTGAGGGTATAAAAATTGCCCTGAAATCGTTTCATAAATATTTTGAAGGATACGTCTTTCAGTGTACACACATGTGCTGCTCATTTCGTGGATGACATTGCAAAATTGGATTTTTCGACGAGGTTTGTGGTAAATCATACATATGTATAAATTGTTCCATAAAAAGCTTTTCCACTGCCGCATTATTTTTATAGAGAACATTTAAATAGCTTGGAGGATATTTTTGCTAATTTGAGATGAGACACTCTTGCATGAAATTGGTCTTGTTCTTCAATTTAGCTGAAACATTTCGTTAGCTTTATCAAAGTCACTGAACTTCTGCTATGAAAAAATAATGACATTTTAATTTGAAGTTCTTTGAAGTTCAGACATAGAAATATGCCAGGGAGTTAAATCTGGACTAAGGTTTGGAAGTGGTTATTTTGTTAAATCTCCTCGTGATCCTTTTAACCATGTTACACAATTGAAATTACGAGAATTAAAACCAATTATTACAACAGATAGAAGAAAATGGAAAGCATTTGTGACGACCCTACATTCCAGCAGGATTTAAAATATTTATTGTATATAACACAACATTTTCCTAAAGGGCCAAATTTCGCACGCACACGCATTTAATTACAGATGTATGGGAACAAAATTTGGATAACAGTGTTGCCATTTTCATAGTTTGAGTTGATACGAGTATTGTTACGTATACTGTAAATTAATTCAAAAAGAGGACAGACACAAAAAAGGATAAGTTTGGGTGTTGAAACTAATAGTTTTTTTCCTTATGTCACATGGATATTATTCGTGTGTATTATAGTTGGCATCTCTGGATTGGACTGAATGCATTAACGCAAAAGAATAAAAGATGAAAATTGAAACACAATTCCAATTAATACAGATTATAAAAGCAGACAAAAGACCAACACACACATGTACACGTATATGTGTATGCACACACATACACTCAACTACATGCACTCATACACATACTCTCAGTTACCGTCATCGATACTTGTCCATGGTTTATGGTTTGAGATGCGTGTGGCTGAGATGAGAGAGAACTCTCATTGATGCGAAGTACAATTCGTAAGGACGAGATGGCGTAAGACTGTGCGTGTATACACGCACTCTGACGACGAGTGTTCAGGGGACAGCTTTTGTTAACATGCAATCATTTTTGTGTTATTAGGACAGAGCACATCAATTCTCATCCATAAGGATAATTAATTTATCATTAAATACATGTTATGATTCCAAAATAGATTTTGAAGATTTTTCTAATTATAATCTCGGATCAGTCTACTTAAAAGTCTATCTGACTCCTGAAAATAATAACAAATGACCTCAAAAACGGTATGAACATATTTTTGATCACGACTGCATTGACCACAAACTGTAAATTAGAGTGTGTGAATATATCTTAGCCAGCGCATCATATAGCATTTTAGCTATTAATCGACCCTTTAAATATCGGATATTATTCTGGTGGCAACTGTTCTAATTTCTTATTCACTATATGTCAGCGTTCAAGAGGTACAAAACGCGTCTCAGAAAATCCAAGGGTTAATTATACTATTGCACATTTCATACAAAGATATCTTCGTTCCATGTTTCGATTTAATCGGTTTAGTTGTTATAGTAGAAAGTATAAAGCGAAATTTAAACCGTAAGAATAGTTGATTTTGTATCTAGTTAAAGATTAGTACATGGTTGCTGATGACAGCTGCTACCAAAAAAATTAATTAATAACTTTTTTCTATTTAATGAATCTGGTTATTTTTTTTTTATTTTGCAGATTGATTTTCAGATTTAACAAAAATGGATAACTGGGACACTGAAACAAGAATTTGGATTGTCCGCCGCTATTTCGCACTGAAGTCAGTCGTTTCGGTTCAAAGAGAGTAAAGGGGCACGTTTGGCGGCAATCCTCCGAGCAGATGGACCATAAATAGACTTGCTAACAATTTTTCCGAGCATGGGACAGTCAACAGAAGACCTTACCATCGAAACCCTTCAGTTCGGACGGAGGAAACAATCACTGCTGTAGCTGATGCCATACAAAACAATCCAAGAGTTTCGACAAGATCCTTATCTGCTCAAATGGGTATAAGCATACAGTCATTGCCGTCCATTATGCACAAAGATTTGGAGTTATTCCCATATAAAGTTCAAATGGCCAACAAAGTGAACTCAGCAGACTTCCCGATTCGCTTGGAATTTTGCCAGAAGATGCTTGAAATGGTGGAATAGGACGGAACTGTCTTTTCATGTCTGACGAGGCCCATTTCGAATTAAAACGGCAACATAAACAAACAAAATTGTTGAATATGGAGTGCTTCCAACCCACAGATACTCCATGAGACGGAATTGCCTCCACTTCGTGTCACAGTGTGGTGTGCAGTTTCATCACGCTGCATTGTCGGGCCCCACTTCTTCGAAGAAAACGGTCACACCGTTACAGTTACTGGAGGCCGTTACTTGAGCATTTTGAGAGAGTTTTTCTATCCAGAATTACGCCGAATGAGAATTTCTTTCAACTCTGTGTGGTTTCTGCAAGATGGTGCAACTCCTCACATAGCCAGGCCTGTTATGAGAGAATTGCGGCGAAAGTTTCCCAATAAGCTGATATCCAGAAACTCCACATTCCGTTGGCCCCCCAGGTCGCCTGACCTTACTGCACCTGACTTTTTCGTGTGGGGTTATTGCAAACAGGAAGTCTACAAAGCAAAACTAACAAATATGAATGATCTAAAGCAATCCATTCGAGAAACAATTGCGGCTCCAAGCAGTAATGAACAACTTTTTGGTAAGATGCCGCACTAGGGTTGCCAGACACCGTATTCGAAAAGTCGGGATAACCGAGACTTAAAAGCGGGATTTGTCGGGACAATTAAAAAGATAATATTTTATTGGTTTTGGCATTTAAAAAAAAACTCATTACAGTTTCAATAAAAGTCTAACATAAGAATATTCAAAATAAGTTATATACACTATAGGTCAATATTATGTTTGCCACAAATACTTTCTTTGTGTTATTCTTCACGAAATTCGCTTTTGCTTTAAAACGGTTGGATGTAAACTATATGTACACGCTGAAAAAAATCGCTTCTGTAGTATATTGTCCCAAACATATTCGGCTTGAAACATATATATGTTTATGGTACACTGTAAACATATAATATTTGGTACACACAAAAATTGTGTATTTGGGAAGATGTTATTCTAAACAAATATTTGTTTTCATCCCAATGTGACTGTTATTTCCGAAACAAATATTTATTTGCATTAAGTATTCATAAAATACATAAATTGTTTTAAATTTTTCAGTAATTCAAATTTAAATTTTTAGAAATGTTTAATGTTCGTAATAATAATTGAAATCGTAAAATCTTAGATCAATATAAAGTACTTAGAGGATTGACAACTAATGATGGCTTGGAATACTCAGAAATTTGAAATGATTGATTTAAAAAGGAGTTATTACTGCATATGGTATAATAACTGGGAGGTACAGTTCGAAACCAAGAAGAAATTAAAACTGAAATTCGAAAAAGGCAGCAAAAGTTTTGGAAATATTTTTTAAATAAAATATATTTGGAAAAATTCTTAAATAATAATTTTATTTGTACTTAAACACATATTTTATTTGTGAAATTTTGTTTGCAAATATTATTTGTTGAAAACTAATAATATATGCGTTCCAAATATATTATATTGATTTTCAAATAAAATTTATTTGCAAAGAAATATAAAATATTTAAAAATTGGTGTTCCAAATATATTTCGATTCAAACATATCAAAAAAGCCGATTTTGCCCCGTGTAGCTTCTATAGGGCTTAAGGGCCAATTAGGACGAAACATATATATGGGATATAAATCTAAATCTGTACCGATTTTCGTCAAATTGAGCGAAGTTGTTCTCTGGATAAAAAACTCTACCATGCTAAATTTCAAAACAATTGCATGTAAAATATATAACTAAATCTGATTCTTAGTCGATCGGTATACTTTAAGGTGGGTCTAGCTGTACATATACATTTGTATATCCTTAGCTCTTAAGGAACTTTTAAAATCAGTGAAATAATGAAAATTGTTTTGGTCAATGCTACACTGACCATATTCACAGAATTAAAATTTATTTTTCGCGTATATTTGCCGTTTATAGGACTTCATATATATGAAAAGTTTTAATTTTGTATTTAATAAGAGGCTTCTGAAAGAACAAAAACAAAACTCAAGTTTTTGACAGCGCTAGAACTAATCACAGGCCGAAAAATGATTAAGTGAGTAGCACGTGGTTTATACAACAATCCTGTCTTTGTGTACGCAAAATGTCAGCTCTCTAGCTCTAACAGGAGCCTCAGCGGTCAAGCCCACTTTTTGCAAACATTTTTTTCCAAAACCTTCTCAGACCAAATAGCTTTCAAATAAAAGAAAACAATTTAATATCGGTCTGGTGGTTTAAAGGTCTATAAAACACATACATACATACAAACATTTTTCCATTTTTATATATGGGGAAAAACACGTCAAAAGGCCCACTTTTTTCAATTTTATTCCGATCGCGTCAAAACTTGGTGGGGTTGCAGAAGTACTATGGGTATGCTATGTGCTTAAAATACAGCTTCCTAGCGTGATACGTTATGAAGATACAGGGTGTCAAAGTTGGAAATTTTGACCATTGTATCTCCCGACTACGTGGGCCGATTTGAATGAACCGTGGCTTATATGACAGCTATTTAGAAACGCACAAAATGTGCATTGATAATTGTTTGCAAATATTCAATTTTCATATTTTTTTCTCGCGACTTATGTTTTCCTCGCGATTTTAATTGTGTTCCGCGGATGGGATTCTATATCTTTAAACTACAAAAATGAAGTCCATTCTGTTTACTTTATCAATACGAATTTTCGCTGTGGGATGAAAACCACAACAAAAGCTATTAAAATTTTGAATGTCAAACCTACTATTTTTTCATTACTTCTTTCGTATTATAAAGTGAGTTTATTCTAAGATGTGGACCGGAAACACGATTAATAAAATGTAATGGTGGCATTCTATAGCCAAATACGCCAGAACAACAAAATAACTTATTTCGCAAAAAGTCGACGTCGCATTTTTTACACTGGCCTACAATATTGCACTGGTCAACTCGAATCCTAGCGAGCAGATATCGGACACGATCTCGATGGATTTTGAGGTTCTAAATCCGAATATAAAATCAAAAATGCAATATATATTCGCGTTTTTGCGATATTGTATTAATTATGTGATAAAAATACTGATTTTACAGCTTTTATGAATAAAGAAACGCGAAAGACGCACTTTTACAAATAAAAATTCAGTTTTCGGAAAATAATCGCTTTTCAATTAATACGAGTATTCAACAACTGTAATAATCGTACGTCATCTCCGAGATATCTCCCGGGAAACCTAGTCGGAGAAATCGTATTTTTAATATAGCTACAATTGGAAAAATAAAAAAAAATTAAAATATGATATCTACGAAATGGTGTAAGATTTTGACCCTTTATAAAATTAACTTTTAATTCGTTTGATACTCGTTTTAATAGCAAAGCGATTATTTTGAGAAACCTGCAATTTTTTTTGGTAAAAGTGCGTCTATCGCGATTCTGTTTTCAAAAAGCCTAAAATCATCACTTTTATCACATAATTAATACAATATCGCAAAAACGCGAATATATATTGCATTTTTGATTTTATATTCGGATTTAGAACCTCAAAATCCATCGAGATCGTGTCCGATATCTGCTCGCTAGGATTCGAGTTGACCAGTGCAATATTGTAGGCCAGTGTAAAAAAATGCGACGTCGACTTTTTGCGAAATAAGTTATTTTGTTGTTCTGGCGTATTTGGCTATAGAATGCCACCATTACATTTTATTAATCGTGTTTCCGGTCCACATCTTAGAATAAACTCACTTTATAATACGAAAGAAGTAATGAAAAAATAGTAGGTTTGACATTCAAAATTTTAATAGCTTTTGTTGTGGTTTTCATCCCACAGCGAAAATTCGTATTGATAAAGTAAACAGAATGGACTTCATTTTTGTAGTTTAAAGATATAGAATCCCATCCGCGGAACACAATTAAAATCGCGAGGAAAACATAAATCGCGAGAAAAAAATATGAAAATTTAATATTTGCAAACAATTATCAACGCACATTTTGTGCGTTTCTAAATAGCTGCCATATAAGCCACGGTTCATTCAAATCAGCCCACGTAGTCGGGAGATACAATGGTCAAAATTCCCAACTTTGACACCCTGTATCTTCATAACGTATCACGCTAGGAAGCTGTATTTTAAGCACATAGCATACCCAAAGTACTTCTGCAACCCCACCAAGTTTTGACGCGATCGTAATAAAATTGACAAAAGTGGGCCTTTTGACGTGTTTTTCCCCATATATAGATTTTGTCAGAACACCGGCTGCGGTCCTCGAACCCGAAATCATCGGGCGTTCTTTCAGTAACCTTAGGTAAGAGATTGGATAGTTGCCCATTGATAGACGCCGTAGATTTCATTTTCATAATTCTGCTGGATTTATTTGTGCAAATTATTCTTGAATGTATTTTGTTTTGTATTTTATAGTTTGTCAGAACTCCGACTGTGGTATTTGAATTGTTGTTAGAATTGATCATTTTATCATAGCTCAGATTCATATGTAGCGCAAGGCATCTGTCAAAACGACATTATTTATTAAGCATTTTTTATAAACTTTTTGAAGCGAATTCCTCATTTTAAGGAGCATTTCTTTAAATTTATGTAGAAAGTTTCATAAATACAAAAGTTGTTTTCCACATATGAGAAATTTTTCACCGGATTAATGAAGAAGTAAGAAAGTTTCAGTCGGGTAAACCGACTAAGGTATACCCTCACTTTGTGAGTAATGTAATATGGAATATTAAACGAATTATGCTGTCAATTTGTGTGGGAGGTACCAGAAGGTTTTTAACAAATGCACCTATTTTTCGCTGAATAGTAGATACTTTAAATACATTGCACTGTGCCGAATTATTAGCGTTTATTTTCACTGGTATATTAACGTTATGAGACATTACATTTTGGTATGATTTGGCCATTTTGTGTGGGAGGTACAAAAAGGGGCGAGGTGATGACTCCCATGGCTGTAGTCTGTCTGCCTATGGCTATAGGCACTTCAAAAGTGTTACACTGTGCAAAATGTTGTTGCATTTTCGTGCATTGGTACTCACGTTGTAAGCTCTTAACTTTTGGTGCAAAATGGTACCTTTGTGTGGGAGTCACAAAAAGGGGCGTGGCAATAACATCAATTTTTTACAGGGCTATATACACTATAAAAGCATTACCCTGTACAAAATTTCATGTATTTATTTACACTGGTATTAATGTTATAAGCTGTTAACTTTTGTGCAAAATGGTGCATTTGTGGGGGAGGTACCAAAAGGGGCGTGGCAATAACACCCATTTTTCACTGGACTGTAGGCACTATAAAAGCATTACACTGTACAAAATTTCAAGTATTTTTATACACTTCTATTAATGTTATAAGCTGTTAACTGTTGGTGCAAAATGGTGCACTTGTGTGGGAGGTACCAAAAGGGGCGCAGCAACATGGCCCATTTTTCTCGAGTTGATAGCGACTAATATACTAATGCTATGTGTGGAATTTCAGAAAATTCGAATAAGCAGTATAGCAGTTATTAAAGATGCAATATTTCACAACATGTTAACCCTTTGTGGGGGAGGTAGTAGAAGGAGTGGACCAATATGGCCCATCTTCGAACTTAGCCGGAGATAGAAAAACATTTTACCACGTACCAAATTTGAAGTCAATCGGTTACTCCTTTCGAGAGTTATCGTGCGCACCAGCCAGCAGACAGACAGACGGACGGACATTGCTCATTAGACTTAAAATGACCCAAAACGAATATCCGCCGAACATACTTAGGGTCTTAGATCACTCCTTCGATGTGTTACACTTTTTTTCGTAGCAAATGATATATACCCTCGTCACACTAAAGTGAGGGTATAAAAATTGCCCTGAAATCGTTTCATAAATATTTTGAAGGATACGTCTTTCAGTGTACACACATGTGCTGCTCATTTCGTGGATGACATTGCAAAATTGGATTTTTCGACGAGGTTTGTGGTAAATCATACATATGTATAAATTGTTCCATAAAAAGCTTTTCCACTGCCGCATTATTTTTATAGAGAACATTTAAATAGCTTGGAGGATATTTTTGCTAATTTGAGATGAGACACTCTTGCATGAAATTGGTCTTGTTCTTCAATTTAGCTGAAACATTTCGTTAGCTTTATCAAAGTCACTGAACTTCTGCTATGAAAAAATAATGACATTTTAATTTGAAGTTCTTTGAAGTTCAGACATAGAAATATGCCAGGGAGTTAAATCTGGACTAAGGTTTGGAAGTGGTTATTTTGTTAAATCTCCTCGTGATCCTTTTAACCATGTTACACAATTGAAATTACGAGAATTAAAACCAATTATTACAACAGATAGAAGAAAATGGAAAGCATTTGTGACGACCCTACATTCCAGCAGGATTTAAAATATTTATTGTATATAACACAACATTTTCCTAAAGGGCCAAATTTCGCACGCACACGCATTTAATTACAGATGTATGGGAACAAAATTTGGATAACAGTGTTGCCATTTTCATAGTTTGAGTTGATACGAGTATTGTTACGTATACTGTAAATTAATTCAAAAAGAGGACAGACACAAAAAAGGATAAGTTTGGGTGTTGAAACTAATAGTTTTTTTCCTTATGTCACATGGATATTATTCGTGTGTATTATAGTTGGCATCTCTGGATTGGACTGAATGCATTAACGCAAAAGAATAAAAGATGAAAATTGAAACACAATTCCAATTAATACAGATTATAAAAGCAGACAAAAGACCAACACACACATGTACACGTATATGTGTATGCACACACATACACTCAACTACATGCACTCATACACATACTCTCAGTTACCGTCATCGATACTTGTCCATGGTTTATGGTTTGAGATGCGTGTGGCTGAGATGAGAGAGAACTCTCATTGATGCGAAGTACAATTCGTAAGGACGAGATGGCGTAAGACTGTGCGTGTATACACGCACTCTGACGACGAGTGTTCAGGGGACAGCTTTTGTTAACATGCAATCATTTTTGTGTTATTAGGACAGAGCACATCAATTCTCATCCATAAGGATAATTAATTTATCATTAAATACATGTTATGATTCCAAAATAGATTTTGGGTTCTCACTTATGTACAATATTTTCATTCGAGTAATCAATTGAAGTTGAAAATTACCAATTACGTTGAAAAGGACTAAAATAAAATGGTTAAAAATTCGTAAAAAAAGATTTAAAAGTAGCAAGTACTTTAAAAAAATTTTTACATATTATAATGCACATCTGCTTTAAATAACTATTTTATAAAAAAAAGTTAAATTCTATGTATTTGTTAAATTACGGCTATGGTTTAATTGTTTAACGGATTTTTGGATCGAAGTGCATAATGCGTAGGTTTATTCATTCAAATAATTTCTAATTGAAATGGAAATACAGATTAATATTTCTCATTTAATTCACTTTCTGCGAACTTTGTTTAAACTATCATAATATGCACATAATAAAAATGAAGCATTAATATGATTGTTTTAGTTAATTTGTTAAATTCGGAATTTTTTTAATAATACAATAAAACCAGTGGTCTTGTGACATTTTGCATTTGTTTACAGTAGCTATACAGATCATTTCTTATACCGATTCTTGTGATTAAAGTACAGCTCGAAAATATGAACAGATATTTATACAAATTTGCACAGAAACTTTCATCGGTTCAATGATGAACCCTACTGAATTCGAGTCCAATTTGAGAATGTTTCAGTTTAGCCCCCATATATATGTATCTTCCGATTTGTATACTTTACTCTTCGCATTCTACATCCGATCTAGATGAAATTCGGCAGTTTATATTTTACTTTACTCTGCTGAAAAATAGGTAAAATTTATAATATTTTGACATAGTACTAGAATTTGTCAGATTTTATTATGTTGCATAAAGTTATTTCTGAGAAATTAGATTTAAAGGAGTACAATTTAGGTAATATATAGTCATGTTATTATATCTGGGGGATTATCAAGCAACAGTTCCAGATGAGTATAATAAGAGGTTTCAAGGATGTAACATTGTCGCTATGTACATAAATAACAAGTAATAACGTTTTAGTAGAGAAAACAATTTGAATTTCAGCATTACCAGTAAGAAAGACAGAGGGCGGGGCCGACTATATCAACGTTGAAGATGTTGATCATAATTAAACTAACGACAGATACAACTGCCTCTTTTTCCCAAAATTTGTTTCCTCATAATTGCCTTTAATTTAAAGGGTATAACGGCTCTATTAGCTGTTATACATTCACAAATTTGGTCCAAATACTAAAGGCCCTTTCCATGAAAATCGGAATTAAAAAAAAAATAAAAAAATTTTTTGGGTTTCATAAATTTTTACTCGTAGTATGCCTTAGTCTAGGCAAAAAAAAGGTTTTTGGTCTCGGACGCAACAATTTTTTTACATAGTGTTATCTTTTGACTTCCATAGGGTCCATAAGGTCCACGGTATTTTTAATATACGCAGGTATTTCAAAGGATTCGGGCCTTTTCATATAAGCCGCTTTTATAGTGTTTACCAATACAGACCACACATAAGATTTTATAAACCGTAGCTTTGTGTCCAAGTTTATATCGTGGCTCGTAAAAACTTAAACACCACACTGTGGTACAGGGTATTATACATTTTTTTTTCGGCAGATGTTTGTAATTTGTAGCTAGAGCCACCTTACCGATCGACTCAGAAACACTACCTGAGTCGATTTAACCATGTCTGTCCGTCCGTCCGTCTGTTCATCTAAAGTTGTCCGCAGAGTACAGGTCGCAATTTTATTCCGATCTTGCTGAAATTTTGCAGTTAGTAGTCTTTCGTACCTGAAAAAAGCCTATTGAATTTGAAGAAAATCGGTTCAGATTTAGATATAGCTCCCGTATATATGTTTCGTCCGATTTGGCCCTTTAGCCATATAGAAGCTGTATTTTATATTCAATTGTTTTGAAATGTAGCATTGTAGAATTTATTGATCCATGGAGTAACATTTCCGACTTTGAAGAAAATCGGTTCAGATTTAGATATAGCTCCCATATACATGTTTCGTCCGATTTGGCCCTTTAGCCAAATAGAAGCTGTATTTTATATCTAATTGTTTAGCTTTGTAGAGTTTATTTATCCATGGACCAACATTGCCGAAAGGGAAGAAAATCGGTTTAGATTTAGCTATATCGCCCATATATATGTTTCGTCCGATTTTTGAATTAGAAAAAATTGGTTCAGATTTTGTTATAGATCCCATATACTATATGTTTCGTCCGATTTGGCTACAGAGGCAGATGAGACGTACCAAATGTAAATTGTGTAAACAAATTTTAGTTGAAGTATACACTGCATATTTCCTTGTTTTCCAATCTGGTTTAGGGTATCATATAGTCGTCACGACTCGACTTTAGCCTTTCCTTACTGGTTTTTCTTTTTTCGATGTACTGTAAGAATTTTTTCTGCTTACAATCATATATATTGTCTTTCGAATATTTATTTTTAAGCCATACTCTTCGCTACATTTTACCAGTCTATTCATCAGTTCTTGGAGCCGCGTAATGCTATCAGACAGTATCGTCGGCATATCTGCTATTATTTACCTATGCATCGCTTATAAAAATACACTTTGGTATTTTGATGGATTCTTGGAATATCATTTCAGAGTATATATTAAATGTATCACAAACATTAATCATACGCTATGTATTAACTTTAAACTGAAATATGCTACGTTTATTCACTTCATGTATCTATCTCCTTTAATTATATATGAACATTAAAATTATATATATTTTGTCTGTAGTCTAGAACTTTACCTTTATACTTTTTTAATAACAGATACAATATTGCTTTGTGCTGTCATCTATTGACTAGACTACATACTACACGGAGGAAAATCGCCATTTTTGATATGTTTGAATTCAAAGAAAATATACTTGGAAACAAAATTTTGAAATATTATATATTTTTGAACAAATATATTTTATTTGAATATCAAAAAATTTTGTTTAGAACGCATATATTAATATATAACAACAAAATATATTTGCGAACTTACTGTCACAAATAAAATATGTGTTTACAAACAAACAAAGATATTGTTTAATAATTTATCCAAATACATTGCATTTAAAAAAATTTTAAAACTTTGTTGACTTTGGCAATTTATAATATTATTTTTTCCTAGATTTTGTGTTATACTTTATAGGTAAAAATGTTGCAAGCAGCATTTTCCTTTGTTTTACAGCACTAATTTTTAATTTATAAATAGTCCAATTGTCAATCCATTAATGCTATTTGTCGTAACCCAAAATTATACGATTTAAATTTTTCAAACATATAAAAACTCTAAAAAATTAAACCTTAACTTTCTACAAAACTGAAAACTTTCCTTTAAATTAAGGCATCGAAACATTGCCAAAATACTTAAATACAAATTAATCATTGTTTTGGAAATATTTTTTCCAAATAAAAAAATATTAGGATGCAAACATAATTTTGTTTAGAACAACATCCTCACAAACATATAATATTTGTGAGTATCAAATATTATATATTTGGAGTCTACCGTAAACATATGTATGTTTCCAGCAGAATATGTTTGGAACAATATACTACAGAAGCGATTTTTTTTCAGCGTGTACCATTCAAACCAGTAACTATAGAGATTCAAAAGAAACAGGCATTAACCGTCGAATATATAATAATACATATATCCTTTTCATTTACAAGTGTTTTATTATTAAATTTAAGCTTAAATTATTGAAGTAATCAACACTAAATATATATTTAAATAACGTCTTCCTTTTGTTGTAAACTCTTTGATCCTTTTGATTGACATATGTAATTCAAAGTTTCAAACACATGTAGCCACTTAATAATACTCAATTAAATTTATGCTTTTGTAAGCACTCCTGTTTTTTTGAGAAAATACAGCATTTCTGAATAAGAAATGTCTTTGATCTGTTTTCAATAAATTTGTTTTTTTTTTTCGTAAAATTACAAAACCATTGCCATCCGAACCCTGTATCTTCTGTGGCAATTTTCTACTTGTATTTAATTATTTTATGTAACATCATTCATTGAATTGAAGGACTTTTTGTTGTAAATTAAACAACACTTTGTTATTTAAGATGTGATTTAATTGAATTTAACACGCATACGGCATTAATGCCACAGCAATATTTTCATTATTATAAGATGCTGTCGCTGCCACTGTTGTTGTTATACGAATGTCCTGGGGTATTCGTTTGTTCTTTCGTTCATTTCATTGAGCAGTACCACGGAGAGTAGATGTCCTTGTGTATAAATGCTGAGCAGAAGTGAATCCAGAGAAGGCCATCCGTGGAAAATGTAATTCCCAAATAGAATAAACATTTTAGTGTCATTATTACAGAATCGCATGTCAACTTTTCATTATGCCATTTCACTTAAACGCCTTCCTCCCCCACCCTACCATTCACTCTCTCTCCCTCTTACAATCGCCACCAGCCCACACCAGTTAGAATAGCAGAGACATAAACATTAGTGACCACAACAATGGAGTTTGTACCGATAATGATTATCTAACAAGTAAATACATCAAATCCTTACAAGGAAAACTTTAAGGCAAGGGACACAGAGCCAGGCACTGCAATCGTCCTAAGGATATTGTGGACACACGTACGCAAAGCCTAAACATACGCGTTTATGTTATTCAATACCAATACATACAAACAAACACACATGAGCCTTCACATAAACACACTGTGAAAAAATAGGAGTATGTCCGAATTTCAATACAAGAAGCCTTAAAACAAAGTTATATAAATGTTTAAGACTATCGGATCATCAAACAAGAATTCAGACTTTTTGGGAACGTGAAAACACGCATTATTTTTTCAGTGTGTGTGAATATTTTCTTTTTTGTTCCCAAAATGAATGCTAGATTGTTTGTTTGTGGAGGAAACGTTAGCTATGGAATGAGAGTGGGAAATGTACTAATAGAGCCTCCATTGAATCAAATATAATTTTGTTGAATACTCTCTCTTCCAATTCTACAGCAAATCTATCCATTCGCCTATCTCCCGACTTACGATAATGAGTCCAAACCGAGTTGTAAGACAAATGATTCCATGTGGAATCGAGCTGCTCATCGCACTCCAGCATAGACATACGTAGATTGCCACGTGCAACGGGCACGACATAGCGACCCAACGTTGGGGACTTACGTGTGTACACACATTATTCTTAGATAAAAGTAAATACATGTTTTTGATTAATTCCGCTTTTGTCTGGAGATTCGTACCGCGACGAGGCAATCACGATGATTGGCCATGCCAGTCGTTCGGCCTTTCGTTCCTTCATTCGTACGGGGGCTCAGTCACTTACGAACACAACTTAAACGGAAATGAATACATTTTCAGGATGTTTACTTTAGCAACCAGTGGGATATAATTAATTGATATTATGTGATAATTACTTTCAGATGGAGAGCGATAATGGAATACACATCATTGCTTTTGATGCCGTTGGTTTGATGTTTGTCGATTTTCATATGGCTTTGTTTCTGGTCCGATCCGGTCCATTTCCCCCGTGTAAACGCTTGGAAGGCCTTGGCTAATGTCTGCGCTGTGGTCGTAGCCGCATTATTGCCTTTTATGTTATTGAAATTGTTTCACATTATCATTTTTTGGTAATACGAGTGAGTATGTATTAAGCAATAATTGGAATACTCTTGGCATTGGATATTGGTTGTATGTCGACATTTGGCAGAAATTAATTGAACTCAAATTAACGAAACGTGGAATTGGAATTGGAGTGTAAAGTGTAATAAATCGAATATCAATCTAAGCTATTTTCAATTTGTTAGAATTTTGATTCGATCATTTCATTTGGAACTTAACTTGTTGCTAACCACATAAGTTTTTTTTAATATATTTCTGATTTTTATATTCCGCGTGGTTTCCAATTAAAAATTATTTTGATTCATTGTATTTTTGCGGATAATGCTGATAGAAATTCGTATATCCTCGATTACTTTTCTTAAATCCGCTGAAAAATTTATCTTTATTTTATATATCATTTGCTACGAGCCAAAAGTGTAACACGACGAAGGAGTTTACCCCAAGTATGTTTGGTGGAAGTTCGATTTGGGTCATTTTAAGTAATTGGAAAAAGGTTAAGTATTTACACGCTGAAAAAATAATCGCTTCTGTAGTATATTGTCCCAAACAAATTCGGCTTGAAACATACATATGTTTACGGAAATAGGTAATAGGTTTTTGGAAATAGGTAATCACTTTTCTTACTCTACATAATTTTAATTTAAATTAACTGAATAAATTTTAATTTCAATTAAAATTGTTTCACGAACGACGCTTTAAAAAGGTAGTAATTAAAAAGTTTACACAAAGCATGGAGAGATGAGTAGACAAATGTTTAATTCCAAATCATCGTTGTTTGAACCCCCAAAACCCGCGCACTGGTCTTGTGCCAGTAATTTTTTTTTGGGAAGAACAATTTTTCTATTTGTTTTAACGGCAGTTACTAAACTTCTGTTTTTACACTCTGAAAAAAAATCGCTTCTGTAGTATATTGTCCCAAACATATTCTGCTTGAAATAAATAAATGTTTAGGGTACACTCGAAGTATATTATATTTGGCACATACAAATATTATATATTTGGGAATATGTTGTTCTAAACAAATCTTTGTTTCTATCCTAATATTTTTTATTTGAAGTATTATTTACAAAACAAATATGTATTTGCATTTAAGAATGTATTCAGAAAATATATCAATATCTTAATTTTAAGACAAGTTTTCCGATTTTCAGTAATTCAACTATAATTTTTTCAGAAATTTTAAATGTTCGTAAGATTCTTTATAATTAAACTGATACATTGCTCGATTGATTGACAACAAATTACGACTTGGAATAAACATAAATATAAAACCAGTAAGGAAAGGCTAAAGTCGGGCGGTGCCGACTATATAATACCCTACACCACTCTCGTAATATTGAATAACTCTGATATATAAATTTTGTAATTCATGTATAAATTGTTTACATAAATTTACTTTTGGTACATTTTATACTTAAATAATACCCTGTACCACAGTGTGGTGTAGGGTATAAAAACGATTGGATCTAAAGAGCCAAATCGGATGAAACATATATATGGGAGCTATAGCTAAATCTTAACCGATTTTCTTCAAATTCGGTAGTGTTGGTTCATGGATCAAGACACTGTACCATTCTAAATTTCAAAACGATTGGGTGTAAAATACAGCTTTTATAGGACTAAAGGGCCAAATCGGACGAAACATATATATGGGAGCTATAGCTAAATCTTAACCGATTTCAACCAAATTCAATAGCGATCTTAACAGGAGCGAAATACTCTAAACTGCAAAATTTCAGAACGATCGGAGTGAAATTGCGACCTGTAGTCGACGAACAACTTTACATGGACAGACGGACGGACGGACGGATGGACAGACATCGTTAAATCGACTCAGCTAGTGATTCTGAGTCGATCGGTATACTTTGAGGTGGGTCTAGCTGTGTTATTTTCAGGTGTTACAAACATCTGCCGTGAAACAAACTTATAATACCCTGTACCACAGTGTGGTGTAGGGTATAATTAGTGCTTTAAGGTATAACTCAAAATCAATAAAATTCGAAAAATCTGCAAGGATTTGAAAAACTTGTTAAACAAAGTATAGTTGGAGAAATTCCTAAACAATCATTTTATTTTTATATAAACACATATTTTATTTGAGAAAATTAGTTTACAAATATATTTTGTTGCAACATATTAATATATGCGTTCCAAATAAATTTTATTGATTTTCAAATAAAATGTATTTGCTCAGAATTATATAATATTTAAAAATTTATGTTCCAAATATATTTTCTTTTGATTCAAACATATCAAAAAAGGCGATTTTGTCCCGTGTATGCGTTAGTGATATATAGGTTTTGTAGCTCTCATAATTTCTTTGAATTTAAAGAAATTCAATTTAAATTTAAATCCAGCTATACTTCAAAAAATATTGTCCGAATACTTTAGACACCTTTCAAGAAAATTAGAATTTTAAAAGCATTTTTTTTAATATTTTTTAGGACACCATATTACAGCAGAAAATTTTATGAACAGCCCTTAGACAAAAATTTTGTTAACTGGTGTAACTAGTTAGTGTCAAGATTGGATATAGTTCTTATTTTACAGATACCTATTTTTTATCAAAATTATTATAGATTTAGATTTAAACATTGATGGTTCCACTTATTGAGTCTATATTCGAATTTCTCTAATTATTAAATGAGTCGATTGGACGACACTGCTTATTTATATTGTTTAACATTTTATAAAAATTAAAATTTGTAATTTGTATTTTTTTGTTTTTTATTTGATTTTGAGTTACCCTATCTACACGGGGTGGAATAATCCAAAAAATTAGGTGTTCATTGTGGATGAGGTAGATCCAGACCGAACCTATACTTGGGACGTTTATTTGGTTTCACCGTTTGCTGATAACCCATTTCTCGCTGATTGTTTACTAGTACATATTATGTGCAAATCAGCATATTCGTATATGGATCTATCTGCCAGATATAAAATTCTTTATGATTATTGATGATGATAATGACGATGAATGATAAAGTCTTTTGAAATGTGTGAGCTTAACGAGCACAAATATGTTATAGAAATTATCATTCTTGGGTAACTGGTAACATAACTATATTTTATGTAGCCGTGATACATAACTGGAAGAAAATAACAAAAGAAACATTGATTTGAAAGTTAATGCAAGGAGCATTAAAAATAACTTATCCATAGCATATTTGAAATATTTCCACTGACAAGGCGACTGAATGAAAAAATATAAATGTTTTTGAAAATAAAGATTTAAAAAAAATATGCTCGCTGGAATTTGCTAGTCCTTTTATGACATGTGTCGAGTATATCAAAACAAAGAGCTTTATTCCTCCTACTACTAATTCTTAACATGTCTAGAACTATTGTACTCTGTACCTCATTTTCGATTAAACAATTTCGTCCACCAAAATAAAACTTCCTCGTCGGATTTAGCGTTTTATTTGTCATCTGTAAAGTCCAATGTTTAGGCATATCAAATAAGCCACTGCTATTGTTTAAATACGAGTATGTTAGATATTTCCTTAACTTAAGCTTACAAACCTCATATTTTAGGGAGCGCAGTTACAAACCCTTGACATTTTTTTACTATATTCTGTAGCCTAAAGCAAAATGCATATTTGCATATGCTACATAGAGGTGTTATTAAAATCAAAACTTTTCCGTGTTTGCCGATGAAAAACGGGTGTCACAAATCCCTCGAGGTGGAGAATAACACCTCCGACATTCGCTGGGGCGATGCGATGGTGGCAGTTACAAATCTTTTCAAATTCATTTTGTATAAATCCAAAATTATGATATTATTAACTTATTTCCAAAGACAGTTGAAAGTTTTCTTCTGCTGTCAACTTGATTTCGCTTTAAACAAATCCCCAAAGTTATGCTTTCTCGTTTTGTTCAACTTTTTAAATTATAAGATATCATAATACTAAATCTGTTGTCAGAGTTGGGGTCGGTTAGGGTGTGGTATGATATGGATGTGGATAGATGATGAAGAGATTGGTATGTGTGTTAGCTCGGTTACTGTGACATCTTTACAGTCAGTGGGGTTAGGAAGTTTGTGATGGTAGTGGTGGTGCACCACTTTTGTAACGAATTTTCCATAGTAATGTCGGGGTAGAACCTTTTTTCAATTTGACTTTTTGCCTGCCATCATAAAACTTAAAGCAAATACACAAATGGTGTAAAATATACACTTACCCACATACAAGTAGTGCGCACAGTGTAGCGCGAAAGTGAAGCATTTGCTTAAGTTTCTTTAGTGGTACCTATATTTCACAAGTATAATGAAATATACTCTCCTCGATTTTCACTACAAATTAATTATGAGAACACAATATGGGTTATCATCTCCTACACATTTTGTCAATTTCAAAATATTACTTTTCGTACAAAACTCGATTTTAATAAATATTTTTAAAATACTAATATGTCATGCAGCTGGCGATATTACGAGGCTGAATTCTTCACAAATCTAGACCAACTCAAAATATTTAAATATCTCTTATAGAACAAAAGTTATGAGCATCCGAATGAAATCAATTTTTAATATTTGTTGCCCAATTTCCAATATTTAAATTAAATTAATTTCCTTGATCCTTGAAATTTCCTTGATCACTTAACATGGTTCTCGTCCATATGTAATACCCACTTCAATAATCCGTGGTAATGCAGGAATGGGGTCAATTGGGGCGGGCACTTCTGTGAGCATGCAGTTTCTATGTTCGATTCATATATGAGGCTCTGGTCTGTCCCCGCATAATCATCCTCAATATTCACACATTTACTTTGGATTTCAAGCAATATAAAATAATTAGTAAGAAGTGGAAAACGAATTTGCGTAGAGCGAACCTAAATAGGCAACCTAAAATTCTTGATGATATATATAAAACCAACATTTGTTTCAGTTGTGACCACCACTGTACTTGTGTATAAATTTGACAATTGTATCATTGCTATAAGTATGTGTGGATGAAAATGTGTGCATATGTGTGCATATGTCGGTGTTTGTTTGTGACACCCATACAACATTAAAGCACCCAAATCCCTTTACATGCAACTCACACACGGGGACACCCACTCGACGCAAACCGGGATAATCATGGCAACGCAGAGACACAGGACGAAATTCGTTAACCCCGTTTTGTCAGCACACGGATGGGGATCATTGCAAAGCGAAAACAGAAGCAAAGACAAAAACAACATCAGCAGCAGTAGCAGTAGCAGTAGCAAAACAACCTCAGCCCCATCAAGGCAAAAAGTGAAAAGCGAAAAGTTGTAATACTCTTCGCAATACTTTTGCAAATTTCTATACCTCCATTCAGATTGAGTGCAAGAATCATCAAAAACTGTTTGTGTGTGTGTGTGTGTGTGCGTACGGAGAGTAGAACAAGTGGAAAGGGGGAGGTAAATTTGCAAATGGTAAAATGGTGAAAATTGTGAAAATGGTAAAATGATGTTTTATTACAATGTTTACATTTGGCTTTCGATGAAGCTGCAATGACGCTGAAGCAGATTCCGATTCTGGAAGTAATGCGGATTGGTAAAACTGATGGTGATGATGATGCCTCACTTCTGTTGACGCTACTAAAGTTAACTTTTGACATTTGTTTTGTTGGCCAAATGCCGGTGTTTTCTGTTTTCTTTATTTTTTTGTTGAAATTTTTTCCTCCTCTTGAAGTTATGACACCTGTTCTTGGCCAGGCTTTGTTCTTGGCTTTGTATTTTCTGAATATACAATTGTATTTCACTTTGAAGTCGTCTTAAATGAGAAAACTTTTATGATCTCAACTTTCTTCTTCAACTGTTTCCTTAGTCTTCGCTGCCATTCCTTTCCGTGTTTTTTTCACACAAAACTTTTGCATATGACAAGACGCGGTAGTGCTGGAATAATGGGCCTTTTAAATGAATAAATAATGCTTTTATTTAACACCGATTGTTACGAATGTCACGACGATGGCGACGAAGACGACTAATTGAGAAGGCAAAGTTTCTGCTCTTACCGATATACCGGATTATATCCGGGTATGAGTGTTATGACCCAGACGGTGGAAGTAATTTTAACTTGTTTCCTGTTGGTGAAGTTTAACGAAATGATATTTTGTACGATTTGCGATAACTTTTCATTTGATTCCACTTGACGCAAATGTCTTCAGTACAAATTGAAATAATATCTTCAACCATAACCAAGATAGAACTACAACATTCGGTATGTGAGTTAGTGAAGTTAATACCAAGAATTTCGCTGAAAATGGAGGGACTGGATTCGAGGGTGTGAATAAAGTGTGTGCGTACGTCAATATCAACAACACGGGCGCGAGCGGGCATTTTTATTTTCCCAGAAACTATTGAATGTAGAAGATCGAAAATTGGTTGACACGGTAGCAGAGTCAATATCACTCCACTAAAGATGGGCAATTTATCCTTGCAGTCAATAATAATAACATCACCAACAATTCTGGATCGAAGCTAAGGAAAACGTTAGAAACAAATTCTAAATAAGCTAATGCCAGGTTTGTGACTATCAATAACTTCAGGAAAAATGGGTGTTCAGTTCTCTGAACTGAATTGTATTAAGTCGGCTATATGTTATTATGCGTTTCACAAAACGTGAGCAGGTAGCTATAGAGTTGTGATGATATTTTGTCTTATGTGTTTGATAATAAGAAAAACAAATACATGGGTGAAACTTATGCCAGACATATGGCTGAAATAGGCATCACACACTCTGTAGTGAAGAAAAGGGACAAGTCATAAATTGTCGTATTTTATAGTTTTATTTGTAACAACAACAATGTCTATATGTTGATTGTTATCTTTGGCGATCAGCGGTGCACATAGATGTGCACTGCGTATGTCGTAGTGCTATGAAAATGTCTTCTCTCTTTTCGTCTTACTTATAAGATAGGTTAAGAATTATTTGATTAGTCTTAAGTTAAGAGGAAATATTGTAAATAAAATTAGTTCCTATTTACAACTCATATCGTGAAGACCTTTAATTTTCTGCTGCTCGGCTACAAACAATGGGCCTGTGTGTTCGTTTGGTGTATATTCTCCCTTACAAAGTAAATGTTTGTCATCCTATGTACGAGTATATCTGCAGATATATGACAAAAAAAAGCGTTAAACTTAGTATTAGTGCGGACAAAGAACTTACGAGCAAAATATGGTCCGTACCACACAATATAAAAGCAGTGAGAAGATTAAAGCGGGAAAAAAATGAACAGGATTGTAATAAGTATTTAAAAACCAGTAAAAACATTTTAATGTCGGGCTGGGGCCCCCATCGTGCTATTTTTTCCACAAATGATACTTACCTATAAATTAGTCGTACGTTTTCTTCTGCTATTTCTAGAGCATAAATTGATATAAATTGGCATAATAAAAGTTAATTTGATTGGCCCGAAATTTTCAAAAATAATTTCAAACAAAAACCAGTAAGAAAAGACAGAACGATCGAGGCCGACTATGTAATACCCTACACCTCCCTAACAATACGCTGAGATAGTAATTTTGAATAATTGGTTTCGTTTCAGTTAACAAATTACTTTCCTCCATCTCCTCACCAAGGCTTATTCCAAGGAGGAGTGGGAGATGTTGATCATAATAAACAAGATCGCTTTAATACCAATCGGGAGGAACATATACTTATATGGGGCCTATTTGTAAATCTGAACCGATGTCCCCCAAGTTTGGCAATGTTCTTCTTGCGAAAAGAACTTTGTATTGATCGGATTCAAAACACAAATTCTCTCTGATGCCACATTGGGAGGAAAAAAGTTTTGGGCTACATCTAAATCTGAACCGATTTACACCAAATTAAATAAGGATCGCAACCTTTATTCATCCAAAAAGATAGACTCAGAATGATTTAGCTATACGGACGTATCTTAATCAACTCAGAATGTAATTACAAGTCAATCGGTATACTAAACAATGGCTCTTACAAACAAATCCACAAATTCACAATACCCCGAACCACAGTGTGGTGTTAAGTATAAATACAATAGGCCGGTCGGTTGCATTTGTTTCGCTTTAACCCATTTGGGACCAGCAATCAAATACAAAGTTTAGGGCCTTAGAATGGTTATTTTTTAAGTATATCATCAAATCAGTAGTTCTTTAACGAGCCATAAAAAGAGTAAGTCAGACCAAAATTCTAGAATTTATTTCCGATTTTGTAAAAAATATAATTTGGAATAATTGGTTTCGTTTCAGTTAAGGAGGAGTGGAAGATGTTGATCATAATAAACAAGATCGCTTTAATACCAAATCGGGAGGAATATGCACTTATATGGGGCCTATTTCTAAATCTGAACACACATCGTTGCTTGTGCGCGAATATTTGGCCAAAAACAACACAGTAATGGTGCCGCAGCTACCGTATTCCCCTGACCTGTGACTATTTTTTGTTCCCAAAACTGAAAAGGCCCATGAAAGGACGACGCTACGCTACGATTGAGGAGATAAAGACGGCATCGAAGGAGGAGCTGAACAAGATCTCAAAAAATGATTATTTGGAGTGCTTCGAGGATTGGAAACAACTTTTGGCAGGAGTGTATTATATCCGAGGGGAATTACTTTGAAGGGGACATAGATATTCATGATTAAATAAATACTTTTTGAAAAAATACAAAATTCGATATTTTTTGAACATACTATCATTTGCTACGGCCAAAAGTGTAACACATCGAAGGAGTGATCTAAGACGCAACAAATAATTAAATATAGATAATTTAAAGCTATTTGTTTGAAAATCTTTTAAATCTCGATCGCCCAGTTGTTCGTAGAATGAACCTTGAGCATTTATGGGCACTCATTCCATATTTTATTTATTTTTTAGTATTCTTTGTTATTAAAAATTGAAAAATATTAATTATTCAGACCTGTGTGTAGAGTGGAAAATGTATTCATTTTTTTCAACCCATTATCCCTGTAGATGTTCATTTCTGTGACATTTCACATAATGAGTTTTTTCAGGCATAGCTGTTGTTGTTTTATTTATGTAAATGAAAAACATTGAAGGTTTTTGCAGTTGTTGTTACAAATTTATGCATAATTCATTTAATGCACCGAACATGTGTCGCAGTTTTTTTTAGAGAGTTAGAGCTCATATTTTCCTATAAAAAGTGACACATGGAAGCATAATTCTATTATGGCTGTGCTCATCTTCTACACGAGGATGTGAGCAAGAATAATGCACAACAACAACAACATCATCGGGCAACTGTTCTAAGGACACCCATTATTGATGGATGGATGGCTTGATGTGTGGGTGCAAACGAAAAACAATATTTTTTCTACCTATAGTCGTTTTGGTCAGTGGAAATTGCAAAAATTGGGGCGACAGTGGCCTTTAGCAGCCATATGTGTTTATGCTGGTGACCGAAAACGTGTTTACCACCAAAAAGGTGAAAAACCTACAAATATTCCATATCGGAATCAACAAGCTGAGCACAATGATGTTTTATGATGACACTTGTGCCGCCGCGTTGCTTCGATGCTTTTCGGAGCTGTCACGAACACTCTTGACTTTGGTCAGAGGGTTGTGGTTGCGAGTGCAGCTAGATGTCTGCGTGACACTGGTGGCATTCATCAGAATAGTCTTGCCACAAATAGATGTTCATGCATAAATTCGAAAATAGTTTTGGTAAATTTTAAGGCGGCACACCACATCTCATCGTTCGTATGCATTACGACTCGTGGGCGAATAGGGGGACTGGATGGAGCCTAAAGGAACATAAGCTCATATTTTGTTCATGTGGAACTCGAAGGAGCTCCATCTGTATTTGTGATAAGCCAAAAGTGCAGGGCGGCACGACGCACACGCACACATACACAGATGTACGATAGGAGTAACGAATGCTCGTACTCATAGTCGAACATGCATATTTATTTATTGCACTGAAGTTTAACAAGTTTTTTCCGTCGCCGCCCTCCTCATCGCTGCCGTTCTTTGTTCTTGTCTCATGTAATGCCACTGTCACTGCCGGCAAGGATCTATGCATTTTATTACGTGCTGCATGGAAACTGCGAGTGTATGCAAGTTACTCCCTTGGTGAGTGTGTGTGTGCGGGTGAGTGTGTGTTGCAGTCATATTTTGCATTATATGGCATTATGTACGATTATCATGTTTTATGCATTGTTGTCAGTCAGTCAGCTCATGAAGCATTCACTGTTCTGCTTCGGCTCTGCTCTGTTTTGTGTTCTCTGTTCTTATACGAATATGCATGTTAGTCTTCCCATGTGAATTCACGTAAACGTGAATATTATCGTTGTTGTTTTCTTTTTCTTCTTGTTTTTTTTTTCGTTGCTGATTATCAATATTAATAAGTTGTCTCTCGCTGCCTGTCTCTGAATACAAGTAAAAAAGCTTAACTGATACATACTACATCCATATGCCAAGACAAGGATGGATTCTTAACAGGTACTAAGTCGATTCAGGTGATTGTCGAAACAGGATCAGATGCATTATGTTTGAAATTGTTCAGATAGTTATGGCCACATCTTACATGATATGTCGCTCATTTCATACTATAAAGTGACATCCTAAAAATCGATTACTTTATCTTTCCTCTGAAATGTGTGCAATGTTGTTGTCTTCCTCATGAATGAGAACAAATGTTGCTTAGCTCGTAGTTATTGAAATGGGAGACATTATTATAACTAAAAAAACCTCAACGTTTAATCATTTAGGGATGCTTACATATATTGAAAATCCCTCAAATATTTCTTAAAGACCATAAGAAGAATCCGTTATAATCTTCAAATTCATTGAAGAGTTCCTACAGGTTTTAGCTGGATGCCTAGTATCGTATGCCTTATGATAAGGGATATGAAGACGATACTAAAGGAAGATTTGAATCTTGGCCCGCCGATAGAAAGTAGGATAGAGTAACCACGAGACTTAGAAGTAACGCGTCTTGAAATATATGTAGATGTATTTAGAAATTCACGATAGATCGGTAACATAGTAATAACATCTTTCCCAAATGTAGTTAGATTTCTAATCTAAACAAGTAAAAAACGTTAAGTTCGGCCTCTATAGGGTGGCTATAATAAAATATGAGCTGATTTGCAAAATGTCTACCAAATTTGATCAACCTAGCTCTATTATTACGGACTGTAGCGTGATTTCAACAGACAGACAGACAGACGGACATGGCTAAATCTGGAAAGTATTAAAATATTATTAATCATCAGCAAATTGGAGACACGTAACTGAAGATTTCTCAAGAGCTGGCTTATGACAACTACACATATTATTAACGAAAATTTCCCATTAGGATAATACCACAAATACGACTCTGTGCTCATAATCAACATCTTCATCAACACCGTTGTAATCATTATAATCATCGAGGAGACAGACATGCGACATGTCGATAACAACTTGAGATAATTCTTTAACTAAAAGGTGCAACTATTTGTATGTGTCTGTGAATAAGTTTTTGTTCATCTATTGAAGCATTTTTGTCGTTAAGTTTATGTCTATGGCACTTTGACAAATGAAAAGGGGGTGGCTTAGAGTGAGAGAGGAAACAAGACATTGGTCACAAATAAACAAAATGTGAAACAATTTCAGTTAAATAAAAAAACAAACCCTTTTTTGTGAAATATGGCATTTAACTAAGTACATGGGATACTTCATGTCAAACCGATGTGCAATGCAATGTTGAATTTTGACATTTTGGTCAAACAGATATTTTGTCGTATCCAAATAACTAATTATTTGTGTCCGAGACTTAAAACAATTTTAATTTTTTTGATTTATTTTTATTTTTCTAAAAGTAAAGTGTTTTTCTAAAAGTAATATGAATCTGATGCAATTTTGTAACCTTTCAAAAACGAGTTCAGCAATATATATTTTTTGTTGTTTATTGATTGAAGATCGATTTAAATCCGATTTCTCTATTTTGTTGTTGTTGAATATCAACAATGGCTTCAAACGCAGATTATGGAAAAATATCTTTTGCTGTGTGACAAGTGTTCATAGATTCATTTTCAAATTAATAATAAATTTATCATTTAATACCAAATATTTGCGTTTTATCATCTTGTATTTATGTTATGGTAATCACTGTGAGTGTCGTTTGAAGGTTTCAGACTTGTATGGATAACATCAGATGAGTGTATAGTGCACTGACGACGTATGTATGCATGTACCTCTTGGCTGCAACAAAACAGCAGTTGCCACTGCAGTTGCAGTTGCTGGCGCTGTGTATTGTGACTGTGGTTGTTGCAACTGCGTCGTTTATTCGTTCTTGTAATTTTCAGTGAAATTTTCTTTTCTGACAAACTCCTAAAGATTCACTTCTAGACACATCCACGAACATATACATAGATACACGGTCGCTGGGAGACGCACAGAAGCGTAAGAAACTTTTGTAATTAAAATTTTTTTAGAAACCAACTTTTAACGGTAGTTTTAGTTTTTAATATCTTCTTAAGAAGAAAATCATACACTTGCAACCAAAAGTGCAACACAACAACACAGAGCACTGAAGCGAAAGAGATTGGTGAACACTTACAAACTCACTCTCACGCACAGACACACACGCACACAAGAGGGCAATCGAACTGCCAGAAGACAAAAGACGAGTAATAATGAAGAGTTGCGGAAGTTTATGACGAGAGTCAACAACACTAACGCAGATAATATGTTTCGCAGCTGCATAAAACGACAGTCAGAGAGACCGACAGACGGACAGATGGACAGACTTGTCGTGTCTGCCCTGTTCGATTATAATTGATTTAGATGGTGATTAAATACGTAGCATTTCTGATGGTCCAGTGTCGATTTCATTTGGTCTTGTGTAAATTAAAGCCTAAAGGCATGATTTTTGAAGCAGATGTATTGAATTTCACAAACTACTTATGAGCCTACAGCTGCAGACGGGAATTATAGGAGCACAAACTCAATAACTATTAAATGTTTTCCCAGCAATTCACTTGAATTCGGACGCACAAACAGAGTGAATAGATGGACGAACGGAAGGAGGGACGGAGGGACAATAGCGAATGGTTGAGATTTCTATGGTTGATATTGTAAAGTGTAAAGCCCTCCAAAGGCCATGTCTTCTGATTGCCCAAGGAATGCCGATGCTCGCTCGGGCTATTTGCTTTACTTAGCAAATTGATTTTTGGGTACGCGTGTGCGTGCTCCTGATTCTACGCACTATTAAGGATTCCCCATAACTGTGTTTGTTTTGCAGCAGCAGCAAATACATGTACACCCACATGTACACCCACATTGCGCTCTCCGACACACTTAATGAAAGACATTCATTCAAGTATCGAATGTCCTTCTGACGAGAGTTTTATTCTTTGTCCAAGCAAAAAACAGCTCAACAAACTGAACTAAATTGAACTGAACTAACTGAAAAACAAGATGCCTACGGTAAGCATTACGGCTTGAACGCCGTAGAAGTGAAAGGTGGGGAGGGGGCAAGGAACTTTCAGCAAATAAACAAAACAAAAGAAAAGAAGAAATAAGAAAAACAACACAAGAAAATAGCAAACAACAAAGGAGGGCGCCTTCCAGTCTCTTCTCGATAGATTCAAGTTTCAATTCCACAACAATTTCGTCGGAACAACAATTAAAAGTATTTCGGTCAGAGTACACTGACTTACGGTGGCTACCAGTACAGTCGGGGACAGGGAGCATTGCCCTGTGTTGCCAAAGAAAATAAGCTGTAAACAAGAATTTGCGATGTAAATGTAAATAGAGCACCACGGCGCGTGTTTTATATTTGTTCATACGTTTAGGTATAATTCTATATAAACTTTACTAGTCACGGTTCCAAAGAATTGTCGATACGAGTTCACACATACACACATACCAGAAGTTTATACTTCTGTTTTTTTTTGGGAATAATTATAAAGTTTAAATTTACTAGAAAAAATAATACTGTCGTATTTTGTAGAAAACTTTCAAAATATATAATAATGCGATTATTCAGGAAAAAATTCTCCCAAAACTTTTATAAGCTATTATTCATTGTTAGCAGAGATATTTAAGACTAGTCTGACAATTTTCGTCTCTTTTTGTAAAACACTGCACAGTGGTACGAATTCAAAAAGGGGAATTAATTGGACCGTTTCTTAACCAAACAACCGATTGCGACCAAACTTGGCATGGTAGATGAAGAGGTGTTAGAGAAGTTATGTTTTATATATGGCCCCCTATGTCAGACAGAGGCGGAGGTAGGGGGCCTCAATTTGGCCACCTCGGGTGAACAAAATGTTCAAACGCGTGTAACATTTTCTTTTGATTCCAAAAATATTATTTTGTGTGCATTCACTAATCGTTGCCTACAAACGGATTTTTACGCCTAAGGGTTAGCTCATATAATTACTGAGATATGCGCATTAGAAAATTGCATTTTAAATTTTTCTCGACCCTGTCATAGTATTTTGAAACGGAATATTCACCGATTTCTTGCACATCAACATTTACGAATTAGTAATAATATTTGCTATATGATGTTCGATCCGATATACGCAATAAGACAAAAGTTATAGGCACATTATATTTTCAAAAAATGTGTTTTTTGTAATTTTTTTGGAAAAAAGTTTATGCCAGTCACACAATTCCCGAAATAATTGCAAATATCTCCAAAAATTAATAATAGTTTTTTATTTTACTCTATTCTATATCTACAGCACTAAAAGCCGGACTCCAAATTCCCTTTGCAGTTCAACGTACAACACCTTACCACATATAAAAACAGGTATGAATGTTTCAGTCGGGTAACCCGACTAAGGTATACCCTCACTTATTGAGTAATGTAATATGGAATATTAGACGAATTATTGTGGGTGGTACCAGAAGGAGTTTAACAAATACACCTATTTTTCACTGAACAGTAGATACTTTAAATACATTGCACAGTGCCAAATTATAAACCGTTATGTGCACTTGTATATTAACGTTATGAGCTATTCTAATTTGGTGTGATTTGGTCATTTTGTTGTATTTTCGTGCATTGGTACTCACGCTGTAAGCTGTAAAATTTTTGTACTAAATGGAACCATTGTTTGGGAGGTACCAAAAGGGGCGTGACAATAACGCCCATTTTTCACTGGATTGTAGGCAGTAAAAAAGCATTGTTCTGTAGAAATATCAAATGTTATACTCTGTTAATTTTTGATGAAAAATGGTATGACAAGTACATACTTGAATTTACAAATTACGAACTTAATCTATTTACAAAGGAGAAATTTCAGAGTTTATTAGGCAAAATAAAAAATCCTAAAAATAGTCCAATTAGAAATGAAGTATATCCCATTGAATAGAATTGTAACAGCTCCAAACTACGAAATGAGATAAGTAACATTAAAACTAGTAATTAAATGCCTGTGCAAATTTCAACAAATATAATTTTAGACAAACAAATGGGCTTTTAAAGTTCATTTGAATTTCAAACGGAGATTCTTAGTAACAATCAGGGACGTTTCCACAGGGGGTGGGGGATGGCCCGGGCCCCCCGATATTTTTTAAACATAGGCTTAAGCTTTTTACAATTTTCACAATCACTCAAAGAAAACACGAAAAATATTTGGAAGGCCGTTAAAAAAACAATACAAAAGCGTAAAAAATGGTAACAGTAAAAGTAATAACAACTAAAAATAAGAAAAGTGCATGGTTTCCTCGCTAAAACTTTTTAAATTATGCATCGATTTTCTTCGGAATGGTCTCAATTTATTCATAACCTTTCAGAGTTTACGACAAAATCACAAAAATATGGCAATTATGCGTTTCTAGATGTTTTTATGAGGCTTTTATTTAAAAATTATTAAAATTTTCTCAAAAAATATGATTTTTGCAATACTTTGTAAGATATCGTCGAAACCGCTGAACGGATGGGAAATTGTATTGTGCGAAGTTGAAGGCTACGTAATTCTGAAGTTGGTAAAGCTTACCTGAACCAATTCGGATGAATGGTTTTCTAGAGGGTTGTCTCTTTAAATTCTCGCGATAAGCTGTGATATAGAAATAAATTAGTGGTTGAACCACATATAGTGGCATAAATCGAGAACCATTTATCCGATTTGTTTGAGGAAAGTTTTAAAGAATTAAATATTAAGTAGCCTTCAATTTCATATAATACATTTTCCATTCGTTCAGCGGTTTCGACGATATACGATTATTACAAAACAGTGCAAAAAATGTGATTCTTTGATAAAATTATAATATTTTTAAAATAAAACTCCCATAAAACAATCTAAAAATGAACAATCGTTATATTTTTATGATTTTATCGGAAAGTCTGTTCGGTCATGAATTAAACGAGCCCATTCCGAAGAAAATCGATGAATAATTTAAAATTAATTTAGTAAGGTTTTAACTTTAAAACTTTCTTATCAATGTAAAGTTTACAAAAACAAACTTTAAAGATTGGAGATTTTGACGTTTTTTGACGTCTAGAATCAGAATCTACACGCAAAAAAAAAATTCGTTTCTGCGAAACGAAATATTAGACAACTACAATTCTCGTTTACAACGACTGAAATTAAAAAAAAAGGTTTCCTAATATTAACTAAATTTAAATTTTCTTTAAGAGCAATTGTAAAAAGGAAGATTATTACATATTTGCAGATTATTACATATTGTGATGAATTGACTCCCTACGTTACAAATGCTACTTACTGTTGTTCCACATAGCCCTACAACATTGTATGCCAAAAGAAATGCCAACAGAAATGTAAACCTTTCGTATCGAAATGTTTATGAATTGTGTTGATGCTGAATAAAAAAACTGAAAATGGTCTATGGATATTTTACAATATCGGCATTTTCAACACTTCAGCAAATACGACAGATATAAGGGATCGCAAGATGGCCGAATGCGGAAGGGGAAAAGGGGTCCCCGAATGTAACAACCAACATGGAAATAATACGTTTTGTCAATGCGATAACACACATGATTAAATTTGACAAATACTTGTATGCGAATAGTTACATACTGTAAAGCCACACAGACACGAAAGGACAATATCCTTTTTTCACCCTCACATGCACATACGTATACATATATGTATATACAAGTGTATGTATGTATATTATACACTAACCTTTGGTGGTTTGCATAAACTAGACAACCTTCATTACCACTACACCAACAAAACAGAAAAATAATTCTACCTCTCCCGCTCACACGCACGCAGTTTCAGTTATGTGTCCTTTCATGTGATTACACTAGTTTACAAAATTTTTGGCAAAGGGATGTACATAACATTATCTGGTTTAATTTCGTTTACTAACCACAAAAATAATCCAAAAAAATTGTATGGTTCATTTTTATATTTTTTTTTTAATTTTTTCCTTTCTCAGGAGTAAAATCCCGATAGATCGAGGATAGGCATACAATTTAAGGTAATTATGAGGGTTACATATTTTACTTTTAACATGAAGCTTTGTTTCATTCATCAAAAATAAGAAGTGAAAATTTTTGAAAAAATTCTATGGATAAATGTATAATTATGATCCATATTGTATAAATAAGGGAAATTAAAAAAAAATCGTTTTCATTTATTTTACATTGACTATTTTGTTTGGGAAGTAACCAAGTTAAAGTATTTTATTTGCATTTTATTAATTACCTTGAAAGCCCGTAGAGAAATATTCTAGAATTAATTAAAAGGGACATAAAAAAGTCGATAACTTTTTATGTTGAAAATTAAAATTTTTTCTAGTTTTTCTTTTTTTCCAACATAATTATCTTAAAGTTAACGCGTATCCCGGCTCTGTCTTAAGGCTAACACTTAAAATAAAAATAAGGTAAAAATACCAAAATAAAAATATGGTCAAAATACTAAAGGTAAAGGATACAAATTTGAATTAAAAAAAACTTTGCCCTAAAAAAATATATCCTTTATATATGTACGGAAAAGTTTGTAGTCCATAGACACGAACATTTTTTGTTGCTGCATAGTGTTATGTTTAAGTGTGTGTTAAACGAATGCTTTACAAAGACATTTCACAAAGTGTAAAATGAGGGAGGAAAAAGTTAAATAACCTAAAGGACACACAGACAAATATATACATACTAGATACTCTAGTGTACGAGTATATGTAGATTAGGATGTAACGAAAATTGCATACAATCTCAAATGACTAAAGAGAATTGTCACTTACGGTTCTAACTAAATAAAACTGCGTGATCGCTTTGGGTCGAAAAATATCGTAGAGTTTTAAAACCATTTAATTAATATCTAAAAATGTCAACAATAAATAAATCGTATTTACTAATAAAAAAAATATTTGTTTTTGCAGATAAATTATTTTTACATAACTAAAAATTTTTGTAAAATCTACAACAGCGAAATAGATAATGCCGATCGTTTTGAATATCTTGGAAGAATTCAGTCTATGACTGGAGGACAGGAATGACAGAATGAGGAAAGCCTTTGCGTTTCTTAGAAACATTTGGTCATCAGAAAACATAGTCTACCAGCACTATAACGAACATATTACATGTATTCATAAAAATATGCCTTCGATGTGTACTGAAAACATGGTGGCTGTACAATTTGATTGTAGTCTGCGGGAAGTGTACTGTAAGCTTTATTAATTGAGAACTCCCAGAATTGTAACGTAACAGAGAAAAGGAAAATATACAAAGATTTGTTCAAGTTCAAGGAACAGGGTTTCTTGGTATCAGGACTTCTTACCGCTATCGATGTAGCTGCAACAGTAAGTTTGCTGCGTTGAGCGAACAGAACAGAAGCCATGGAATATGGCAGCCCTATATACACTTGAGTAAAAGCTTTTGTCTTCATGGCAGGGAATGGATAAAGGCTTGCTATAGTTTCTAAATGGAACGATACAAATAGGGAATCATTAGGGATTGAACAGTTCAGTGTATTTTAGTGAAGTAAACTTAGTGTACCAGTGTTTTAAAAGTAAGAAATTCAGTAATTCATTAATTCATTAACAACTTAAAACTAGTGGTTGAAACAGAGTTCAACAGTCCCCTCAAACTACATCAAACGAACGCCTATGGAATATAACTGACCAACAGGAAATACGAGGCTATATTACTAACCGAAAATATGGGTGGCTCCGACATACGGTAAGAAAAAAGCAAAAATTAAATATCGCACTCAACTCTTCAGTGGAATCATCCAGGTCACCTTGTTCCTGAAACTAAACTTACTATTCATTTGGTTATTCAACAATTGTATTTGATGGATCGGTACACCCTATAGTTTGCATAGTGATGTGGTCGCTTGGATGTGTGTATTCTGGCGTCTCGGAGAAAATTAAATCTTTTCGGTATTAGGTGATATCCAATTTGGTAAATGCTTTTAGATGTAATCCTTAGAAAATGACCCGAAACTTGATATGAAGTCATGCGTTAAAATAAGATTTATTATTTATTTTTCAAGCAATTATTTAAAACTTTGCATTTCCATAGAAAAGCACTCTCTAAACACACACAAGCACACACTATGGGCCACAAAGAGACGTTTTGCAATTGAATTGAAATGCTATGGAAATTCTTCGGGGTAATCCATCGTTGCATTTCTTCTCCCTTTTTCAGCATTTTTTGTGTTGAGGCTTTGAAGTTTTTCTTTGAAACTTTTAAATGAAATTTAATCCTTGAAACATCATATGCAGTAATTAATGCTCTCAAACCAACTGACCATGTAACCGCACTCTCTCACTCACACAAGCACACAAATACTCTCACTCACACACAGTGGAGTAGGAACTGCAACAAACTGCAGCACATCATAAAGACCAAGTTTATTATACAAAGTGTGGCCAACAAAGGTAGAGCAGTCGGCAACAGCAGCAGGAGCTCACTTGCTGCTAATGCAGACTGCTGCTGCCCAGAGAGTGTTCATAGGACTTTTAAGTGAATTAACAACGCAATGTGCCACACAACAGCTGCAACAACAACATCAATAGCAACATTGAAAGGACATGAACAAAAAATGAGCTTTAAAAAAGAGGAAATTTATAATGTGCTATGTTATTGAGAGGCAGTAGCATAGAGAAGAACGGAAAGAAGCTTCTTTCAGACAGCTTGTTCATTAATTTGAGAATGGTGAGTCTATACGGCTCCCCTCGCTCGCTCACATCCTCAGTTAACTAAGTAAATCGGATTTCCTTTTGTGTGGTGTTAAGTTTACACCAAATGTTTTCTATGCCAAACAATCACCCCACAAAAATCTGCTCAACAATTTGTCTGTAGCTCACTTTCATGCTCGGAACACGGTACACGGATAAGAATGAGAATATATGCAATTATTTTTAGTAATTCTCTTGTACAACAACATGTGCAAGCTGGTAGTATTTGTATGTTAACGGTACCCTATATGATAAAGGATGTACATTTGCGCAATAGTAAGCGGAATGTTTGATATATTCAAAATGTGTTTGAGCTACAGTTGAAGGTTTTAGCTCCTTAAAATTTTATTAAAAAATTGATCACTTTAATAGCATAAACATTTGATTAAGTTAATATTTTTTTAATTGTTTATTTATATATATAGGGTGATCCATTTCGAGGTTCCCTACTGTTTTAAAGAAAAAAGAAAATTCAAATTGAATGGGGAATGTTTACTATCATTTGAAAGAACATTCTTTGGCAATTAGTTTTTGATTTGTCTATTATGTCTATCAAATGTTAGCCGCGGTTACGACACAGATGGTCCATCCGTTGAGTCCAATTTTCGATGACACGTTCGAGCATTTCGACTGGTAACTGGCGAATGACACGCGTAAACGTTGTTCAGGCGTAAGTCTTTCCATGATGAAATGCCAAACAATACTTAACAAAAAAACATGACAGAATGACACGACTCACACGTGATCTGCCAAAAAAAGGCTATTGAAATAGTATCTCTACTTGGAACACCCATTATAACATTACACTAATTAATCTGTCAATTTGTTGTCAAAACGTTATAATTGTTGTTCAGGCGTAAGTCTTTCCATGATGAAATGCCAAACAATACTTAACAAAAATAACATGACAGCATTACACGACTTACACCTGATCTGTCAAAAAAAGGCTATTGAAAAAATTATCTCTACTTGGATCACCCGTTATTATTGCAACGCAAATGTAAATTTGTATTTTAACTAGCAAGTACCAGCTGCTTCGCATGCGAATTCATTGCAGTCATTCAGCCAGTAATCTCGCCCGCTCCTTATTACAAACAAGGTTTATATGACCAACTTATAATATAAAACTAAAGCTATTTAGATACACACGGTGGTCAGATATTACAATATTGTCAGCAAAATGTAGAAAAGGACCCTGCGAACTTACAACCGTGTGAACTTACAGTTTTGTCTTGCAACGTTGGCATCTGACAATGGCGCCAGAGTCTCTTGTGAACACAAAATATCCACTCATTCGAGGTCTTACTATTTTGGATCATTGTAAAAAGGTGTATGTAAGTATTTATCTACATTGATTTTCGTGATTATTTGTTTTTTATTCAATTAAACTATTGAACAAATAAGTCTTCTTCTTCGAAAATACCATATCACTTTTCTAAATGATTTATTTTTGCAGTTGAGTCCAAAAGGTGTCGAAAAGTCGTTTTAAACCGACAGCACAGTTGTCAGTGCTTATATTGCAAATTTAAATTTTGGTTGGTTATTGATATTTTTGCCACTGCTCCAATTCCTTCAAAGTCTATTTTGTAAAGTGTGTACACATATGTATTTGGAAGAGTGTGAGTTTGTGTGCGTGCGAGTATTTTTGTTGGTGTTTTGGCTGATAGTTCAATACCGATAACTTTATTTCTGGTAAACTCAAGTGAAACAAACTAAACCCAATTGTAAGTGTAAGCTTGCATACATATATGTACGAGTATACTACGATATTGCTAGTATCGTCTGTCTCTTTCTCCTCCCCTTCCGCTCCTCCTCATCGCCATGCCTTCTAATGCTCTTATCCTTCTATGGATATCCTGTGAGTATTGAAAAACACAATACAAGTTATGTAAGACGATAAGTAAAGTAAAGAAATTGATAAGAGTTTTCCAAGTTAATTAATTTTAGAATTTTCCTGACAACCAAAAACAAAAGCAACAACGAGCTTGTAAAAAACCAAAGAAAAATCCCTGTCCATGCATCTTGTGCATCAGATGTGCAGATAAATGGATGGAATCCCTAGAAATGCGGGGGAGAAGGAGTTGTGGGCAATGGTGAAGACACATGGAACGCTTAGTATGGCTTAACTTAGCTCTTCCTTACACATAGAAATGAGATAAATGTCTGATAATGCAATTAAGTTAGTGAAGTGTTGAGGCTGACTACCGGCTCCTATTCAAATTGGTTAACTTTGAGGGTCGGGCAGTGGCGAAGACAACCAATTTATAGAACAACAAAAAAACTGGTGAAGATTGAATTCATGAAATTACATTGCATTCATCAAAGCAATCGATTAGAATATCCACGAATATTTCAGAAGACATCAAAGCAGAAATGGAATACTCATTTCTATAAAGAATTCTAAGAGAAAGAATTTCAGTTGGATAATATTAAAGTTTTGCGAAACAGATTATGCTTCGTTGAAAATTAAAACAATTTTAAACATTTTAAAAGTTAAAAACAAGTTTCATAAGATTTTTTTAAACATAGACATATGATTTATGATATACAAATAAGTTTTTTTATACCCTACACCACACTGTTGTACAGGTTATTATAAGTTTGTTTCACGGCAGATGTTTGTAACACCTAAAAATAACACTGCTAGACCCACCTTAAAGTATACCGATCGACTCAGAATCACTAGCTGAGTCTGTCCGTCTGTCCATCCGTCCGTCCGTCCGTCCATGTAAAGTTGTTCGTCGACTACAGGTCGCAATTTCACTCCGATCGTTCTGAAATTTTGCAGTTTAGAGTATTTCGCAGCTGTTAAGATCCCTATTGAATTTGGTTGAAATCGGTTCAGATTTAGATGTAGCTCCCATATATATCTTTCGTCCGATTTGGCCCTTTAGACCTATAGAAGCCGTATTTTACATCCAATCGTTTTGAAATTTAGAATGATAGAGTTTCTTGATCCATGAACCAACACTACCGAATTTGAAGAAAATCGGTTCAGATTTAGATATAGCTCACATATATATCTTTCGTCCGATTTGGCCCTTTAGTCCTATAGAAGCTGTATTTTACATCCAATCGTTTTGAAATTTAGAATGGTAGAGTTTCTTGATCCATGAACCAACATTGCCGAATTTGAAGAAAATCGGTTAAGATTTAGGTATAGCTCCCATATATATGTTTCGTCCGATTTTGCTCTTTAGTCCTGTAGAAGCTGTATTTTACATCCAATCATTTTGAAATTTAGAATGGTAGAGTTTCTTGATCCATGAACCAACATTGCCGAATTTGAATAAAATCGGTTAAGATTTAGCTATAGCTCCCATATATATGTTTCGTCCGATTTGGCCCTTTAGTTCTATAGAAGCTGTATTTTACATTCAATCGTTTTGAAATTTAGAATGGTAGAGTTTCTTGATCCATCACAGCAAAATTTCTCATTACCAATTAATCCGACGAGTAAGCAAAGTTCGATAATAGTAAGTACTTATTATTTAGCCACTTTTCTCATTATTTTAACATGGGGATGTCATTGGAGGGAAGTACTTCCCAAAAGCATACAATAAAGTAGCATAATAAGTACTTATTTGTAGCATAGGCATACCACATAAATATGTGCTTATGTTTTCACGATTTTAAGTACTTGAATAATGCATTACCAATAAGTTACAAAATACGTAGTAGATATGGTAGATATGGCCATTGAAAGTAATTTTGTGCATATTGTCGCGAATATTTCGAATTTCTGAACCCAAACCACCATGTGAAAAATTCTTCAATGGTCTAACATCATACGATATACGTAAATATTTTTGGTATTTTCATTCAATTTGCACGTAATTTTGGAAAACTTGTTGAAAATAAATAAATCTTCTACAATAACCCACATATAGCCAAAATTGCATTATAGAAAAATTTGCCAAAAATTATTTTGATAAAAAAAATCACTTATTTCTGTTATTATTGGTAAGTCATTATTAATAAGCTGAAAGTAATTCAGCGAATAATGAGATGTCATTATTTGGTAATGCAGGGAATAATGACAGGTACTTACCAAGATTTTGCTGGGTAAGTATAAAATGTCACAAAAGTAAATTTATGTAAACAATTTATACATGAATTACAAAATTTATATTTCAGAGTTCTTCAATAAACCAGTAAGGAAAGCCTAAAGTCGGCCCCGCCCGACTTTAGCCTTTCCTTACTGGTTTTATTTTTAATTCGATATTTCCCATTTCATCGAAAGGCATTATCAGGCTGAAAGTGTTTCAGAAGCAAAAGGAAACATATAAACATTAAATATCTACGCATACATTGGTTGTTGTTGCTGTATACTCACGGAAATAAAATAACTATAAGCCGATGATAAATAAATCTGTAAAACATAGACCTAGAGCTCGAATTTCATACAAAAAATTTAGCTAAATCACCAAATAAACGAATATTATTCAAATTTAATAAGTTTTTACAAAGAAAAAAAATGTATTCGAAAATGAAAGATAGTGACATTGATTTCACTTTCATACATAGCACTAAATCAATTTGCGAAGAGAAGAGTATAACGGGTAGCCCATTTAAAATTATAAATTTGAATTAGCTATACAAAAAAGCACTGATAATTATTTCAAATTTCTGTTTTTTTGGAAAGGTTGAACTTTGTCATTTAATAACGGAACACAATATCATTCGTATGACTACCATGACTGGCTCGGCAGTACCTCATTCTATCAACCCAATTTTTCAGTACATTTTCGATTGTGTCGAATCTTTTCAATGACAACTTCGATTTCATGTTTCAACGCTTCAGTTGTCTCCGGATGATTTGCGTAACATTTATTCTTATTGGCTCCACAAAGAAAATGGTCCAATGGGCTCGAAAATTGCATAAAACTTTGAAAAACTACCTGTTTGTATTTAGAATGTTTTATAATGTTGGTATCGATATATATCTAGCTCAGAAGCAAACAAGGTTCAAGGGGGCAAAATACGGTCTCATTGGTAGCTAGCAAAAAAATCGGACTTTGTTTGTTATTCCAAAAAGCCACAGATATATCATTAGCGACAAAATAGTATTACACATTGAAGTCGTCACCTAATAATACACATATGTATATTTGGAAAAATTATGTTTCATGAAATTCTAAGACATTTGAGCCATATCCGTCTGTATGTCAAGATAACTATCGAAACGATGGACCGGATGACTTTATTTTCTAGTAAGACAAACAGAAAGCTTTCCCACATACGTACCTCAGAGCCTTTGACTAGATACTACTGAACAACTTTATCTATAGTTCCGATCTCATATGAATCTCAATAAATAAAACGTAGAACCAGCCGGATTTCAGGCTTAAGTGACTGTCACGGGTTTGTCTACTGTCTACTCTTTTTCAACTTAATCAAATATTATATCCAAGCATAGTTTAAATTTAATGTAGTTATTGGTCCACCCTTTGTTTTGACATTATTGCCAGTGCATATCAATACTTTCAATTTGGTAGAAAACAGTGCTTTTATGAGGCCTACTGAAAGTTGGTGTATTATCCAAGTCTCTTCTGTCTTCTCCCACACAAAGTAATAAATTCATACGAAAATAATGTCTCACAAGTTCTGAACCTATCATACCAATGTAGTACACTAGTTCTCGAACTCGTTCAGTTAGGGTGACCACACAAACAATTACGCACATACGAGTAATATTTATATCGAACATTTCACTTAATGGGTGAGGGTCATACCGGGTCACCCTAGAAGAACTATTAAGTTCACGAACTACACAACTCTAGTTTGTACTACATTCTCAACGATTGTAGTCTGGCAAATAATGAGCAAAATGCATCACTGTAGTAATGTATGTAAGTAATACGAAATGTAATTTCAGTGAACATAAGGTATATTTCAGTCGGCTTACTATACCAGGACTTTTGCTTACTATACCAAGACTTTTGCCGAGATCATCAAAAGTTTTATTAAGACGAATATCAATAAATGACTTATTAACTAGTTATGTTTTTTTAGGAATCATAAATGTATTGAAATATATGAACCGTTGCACTAGGAATAGTAATTACAAAAAATATTTTAAAATTTCGAAATTTTAGTTAGATCCTTTAGCACGTTTACATTGCCAAGAAGACAATTCAAAAGTAACATTTATAGACTTAACTTTAAGGACTGTTCGAGTTGGAGCGTCTTGAATATTGACATTTTGGTCAAACGCTACTGCTTTCCCATCCATATAACTAATTACCTACTGTATTTAGAAAATTTTGCTCAACTTGTTTTCAATAGCTTTTTCGTCAAGCTTTTCAAATATATTTTTTTTTTGGAAAAATCAAAACTTATCTTAATATTTTTGATTTTTTGCTTAAACGGTCATTTTCTTCAAGATCTTTGCGGTTTTTTTTTTGAGATGAGACTTGTATAAAAATAGAGGTTGAATCACCACTTATCCATTAGCTAAACATTTTTAAATTATGCATCGATTTTCATTGGAATCATTTCATTTTTTTCATGACCGATCCGACTTTACGATTAAAACATAAAAATATTATAAACAATGTTTTTCAGTCAAAATATATTCTGTCGCGATGCGAACCAAAGCAAAAAACAAAAATGTATTGGTATGAGAGTTTTAGTATGTTGACTTAGATCGGCAAAATCCGGGTTTAGTGAGTAGTCCTTGTTAAGTTCAATTTACTGCTTCCATAAGTATTTCAGCTGATTTAACCTTCATCTCACTTACATTGTTTACCCTCGTGTGTGGTTTTCCACACATACGATATTTCTAGCTATTTTGCACTAGCAATATGTTTTTTGTAGTTAAAATCATGAATTACAACAAAATACCATATCTATTTTACTATTAAATTATCCCTTACATCAAATTAGTGTGTGTATCTTCAACACATTTTACACAATCTTTTCGGTTATGGGTACGCTTACCTTTTTGGAAAAAAAATGTGTTTTTAATATAGCCACTTTTGGATATAAGCCATCGATGTCGAATAATATATCTCATCTCAACCGATTTGAGGTCTTGGGGCGCAAGAAAACACAAATGATGCCTAATTTGGCTAAAAATGTATAATTATTCTATCTAAATAATAACATCATGGGGCCGGAGTCCGAGTTAGCAATTTAGCGCAAATTGAGTGTAATTTATGGTGGAGGGTATAGATGATTTTACTAGTTTGAATCCATAAACATAATAAATTGTATATTATATATTTTTCTAAAATTTATAATTTTCATCCATGTCAAGCATATCGCAAAATAAGTATAAAACTTTTCCTAACACAAGTGAGAGAAATTTTCTTTGGTTTTTTCATATATTTAAAAATCGTCATTTCGGGAGAAAATTCGGCAAATCGTCATTTCCTATTTTTCGGCTACAAAAAATCATAAACGTGACAATAAATCGTTATTTCTGGCTACACTACATATTTATCCGTCGATTCAATCAAATGTTATTCGCAATACAACATAAGCCATTCGATTTGCTTCAAAAGGAATTCAATTGTATAAAACTTTAATCGCCTCCTTTGAAAAACTACCTGCTTAACATACTTTGGAATGGATGTATCGATATGAAAATATGGAACGATATGGATCACTTGGCCCAAGTGATCCTTCTTCAGTCTAAGTAAGCAAACAAGTTAAGTTGTAGATGTATATATGGTCAAAATCGATAATCGCCTAAGTCGACTTAAGAAATATTTGAGTTATGTATCGTATGCAATAATGCTTTATATTTATGTGAAATCCCCATTTCTCTAACACTGTTTTTTAAAAATATATTAATACTTAGAAAAATATTGTCCTAAGTCGTAATGGAGCCACATTACAAAATAATGAAAAATAATCATGAAAGCATGATTGTCGATATGCATATTTTTGCGCGAAGATTATTAGTGTCTGAATCATATTCGTCTCCTTAAGCTGAACACTATTGATAAAGCTTTTTCAGTTAAGAAACAGTGTAGTCCTCCAAAAATGATACAGGAATATAAATATTTTGTTATTGCCTTAATTTATGTATGTAGTTTTTAATTACTTCAAATGTGTCGCTGGTCAAATTAACAGTAATTAACCACTTCTGCGGCTTTAGTGTACGATATTCAGTTGGATAAATGCTCTTACTGACTAACGCCTCTGGTCTTCTGTCATTGATCGACAGGAACAGTATTTGCTTTTTGCTGCCCTGAGATGATGGCATTAAATGACAAATCGACACAATTTTTTCCAAACATTTTGCGGCGGAATGCGACAAGTGCCCCCTCTCGCTCTTTTGCTGATGAGATGGAGGTATTTGCTTTAATGTCACTAATGATGCCTAAAACCGAAGACAACAAACACAACATCAGAGGACACCAGAGCAGACAGACAGTCGGTAGATTAATGCGGAGCACTTTTTTGTTAACGAATCTTTGGTTGTTTTGGATTTTCGATTTGTTCGTTGTCTTCCGTTTATTTTTTCCTTCGAGGGTAATAAATAATTTCTATTATTTATCAATTCTAAATGTTGTTTCTCAGTTCCGAACGTCCTGCGGCTGTTTATCTGCGCGTTTTCTTTCATTTCCGTTAAAATGCTCGCGGTATGTAGAAATATGTGTGTTTGGGTGTAAAAGCAAGTGCGTCGTACATTGCCATTTGCTCACGATCTCGCCTGAATTGTTGATAATATTTATGGGAGTATTTGCTTGTGCCGCACTTTGTGTTTTGTTTGAAGAATATTTGTTCCTTTATTTGAGATATGCCCGCGCATAATATTTTGTGATTTTTTTGATGGTTTCTTTCAAACCCCAAAATGAGGGGGGAAGGGTGGCTTTCAATTTCTTAGCCTTAATTAAAAGTGATTTACTGTGTGAGATGGGAAGGGGATGATAATGGAAATGGGGATTTTCCCAAATGGAATAAGCGGACGCATACACCCACACGCACACACAGACATTGTTAGTTTAGCGGTACACAACAATTTGAAATCGTTTTCATTTGATTGATGATGAAGCATTTTTTTTATCAAAAATCAAATTTCCATTAAATATTAGAGTCATACGATGAAATATACAGCGATTTGCTTAAGACCAGTAAAAAAGCCAAAGTTGGGACTACCGACTATATAAAACACTAATGTTGTGACATAATAATACAAAAAGTGACCTCTCTTACACATAGGTGTAAAATCGTGATATGTATAAAGTATATATTTAGATTATTTTTATTTAATATTTTTAAATTCTAAGAATTTTTAGTGTTATATCATCTAATAATATCTGTTGTGGCATTTATGTATATTAAAAACTAGAATTGTGTTTTTAAAATACTACAAAGGAATGTGTATCCGAATATGTGCTTTCATAATTCAGGTGGTAAAGACCGATTATGTGCTTTCATAATTCAGGTGGTAAAGACCAAACATATGCTGGTCTGGAGATCGGTAATCGCATATATTGGGTGTTCTCCAGTTACTTGCCTTATGAAGCTGCTGTACCGACTGCTCTATTCAGGGAAGTAGTAGAAGAAGCAACGTCGGACGAGGTCTAGCTGATAATTGGCGCAGACACGAACGCTCATCATACTATCTGGGGTAGTACGGAAATGAACAATAGGGGTGATTCGCTTCTTGACATTATTCTAACTACCAACCTAAGTATTTGTAACGTAGGTAATAAACCGACCTTTACAATTAAAGACAGACAAGAAGTGCTAGACGTAACGTTAGCTACTGCCCGACGACCACTCATTCTCAGATCACCATTATATTGAGTATAAAATCGCTGAAAAAGCGCCTATACATGCCGTTCACAGAAATGTGAGGAAGACAAAGTGGCACCTGTATGAGAAGAATTTCAAGAAAGTCCTCAACTCCAAAGTTCTGTACGAACTGAATGACAAAGTCGGTCGGATAATCTGGTCGAGCATATCACCATATCATTCAATAGTTCCCTTGAAGATCTAGTCTTTTCTGAAAGTGCACAATTTTTAGGAATAATTAGACTTAACGTATTGGAACTTATAAGGAAGGCCTACGTTGCCTTATATTCCTGCAAAAAGGCAGTAGGGTAGCGGTGGGGCCTCTCTCCTAAAATCGCCCCCTGGATATATAGCAGTAGTTCGTCCAATACTGTTATAAGGCATTGTGGTATGGTGGATGGCAACTAACAAACTATCCATCACCAACCTACTAACAAAGGTTCAGAGAACTGCCCGCCTGAGCATAAGCGGAGCCTTAAGGTCTACAGCACCGATTCTCTACAAGCCCTACTCCAAAAGTTTGGCTTCGGAGTACACTGTGAAGAACTTAGTTTGGATATAGCTCACGACTACCAGATACCTGCAGTGTATATCAAGCCAAAATAAAATCTTGTGGTACTCTAAACCTGTTATGACGTCACTTTGCTACAAATCATGCTATGTTTCAACGCTAACAACTTGTACAATGTTATACATCCACTCCATTGATGATGAATTATACGATTTTTGTTCATATTTATTTGCGGCAAATTAAGTCTGAGATATGCTTGTGAGAGAGGTGGGGGTGGCAGGGATAATGCTACAACGCAGACTAATGTCTTTTTTTGTTACCTATCGCTAAAAGCTTCCCTTTTATATGACAAATTTGTTTTCCATTAAAGCTTATTAATTCCACAATTAACGCCCGAAAGCGTTTTATGGAATAACATGTATTTATATACAGGCGGCGGCAACAGGAGTGTGCACTGGATCTGGAGGAGTCTTCCTATCCTGTCATTATCCAGATTAAACTGCAACATCGTACATTTGTAAATGTTTTAAAATGTATTGATAAAAAATCGCTGCTGCTGTCACGGCTGGATTAACATCTTTTTTTTTGCAGGAAATGGGGAATGTCTGTATGTATATTTTTCTTTGAAAATGTCGTACATCAATCTTCTTTAATTGAAGTATATTTTTATATATATGAGTGGTATTCTTTGGCAAATTCATGTTTTCGACATCTTCTGTAGCGCAAGACAAACGCATGTATTCAACAGTCATCAGTTTTATATTTCCAAATAGTTGTGGACATTTTACATTAACATCATAACACGAGGAAGCATATACTTATACATATACTTATTGATGGTGTAATTACATTATATTAAAGGATATTTTGTTCGTATTAATGAAAATTCAACGAAAAGTGAAATGAAGATTGTGCTACGGATCGACGAAATATAGGCCATTCATGCTTGCAAACAGAACTTTCAATTTGCATGGGGCTGGCCAAAAAGGCCATACTCGCAATACAGTACATTCCGCAGAATATTTAAGGGATGCTTCAGCAGTGTAAATATGAATGAATACAGCATAGAGAATCACACTGGACAACAATTTGAAATCTATAAATGCATACTATTGGATTTTTTGTTAATATAACTAGTTTACCAAACTTTTGTTGAAGGGATGTGCATAACATTATTTGGTGTAATGTGGTATCCTTAATTGGAAAAAAATATTAAAAAATGTTAATGGATTTGTTAAATTTTTTAATTCCAATTTTTTCCTTTTTTTTTAGTTTTTTGCTTTCATCATAAAAAAATGTATAAAAAATAGAAACAAATCGTAGACAATTATTTTATTTCATAATTTTAAAGCTAGCAAGCTAATGAAGGAAACAACGCCTATCTGAAATAAAGAAAACACAATAAATTTGGGAACCTCCTACCAATTTGTTCATGTTTAGAAACAAAAAATAATCCGAGGGAGCTAAATCTGGCGAACAGAGTACGTGCTGAAGCCATTCGAATTTTAATTTATTGATTTTGGACATCACAATAGTGGATGAGTGAACCGGTGCGTTGTCTTGATTGTGGCAAACGCTGTACCCATCTTGCCACATGGATAATGAAACCTAATCTCTATAGCGTTAGTTTGTAACGGGAATTCAAAATTGCTTCAGTTTTCCCCATTGTGTGGTCAGATAATGAGAATATTATCGCTGTTATAGCTCTTGTTAAAAACAGTTTGAGGAGACTGGAGATGTCAAAGACCGCCACTGGTCGGAACGCCCTCCTACTGTTCGAACGCCGCATGTCATCATTGGTGAAGCACGCTGATAACATGGACAAAAACAGTCTTGTTCACATATGCAACAATTTTTACCCTGCAAGAAAAATTCAACAAACGAAGTGATATGGTGTATGCACAGTCACCATATCACTTCGTATATCACTTCGAAACATCTCAAGTGATTCCATGGGTCGAACAGGTCCATCATACAGCTTTAATCGTGGTTTGATGGGGTGTGTCTTACGATGGGATCACTGACTTGCATTTCTGTGAACAAGTGATCAAAAAATTACCAAGAAATCGCTTTGGAAGCTGTTGTGAAACCTCTTAACCATTCCCTATTACAAAACCAAGCATGGACTTTCCAGTGGGTTTCTGCGCCGGCACATAATGCTAAAATGACCTAGACATGGCTTTAAAATAATTTTCCTGCATTTATTTCTTCTAATAAATGGCTCTCTGGCAGCCCTGATTTAAACCTACTGAATTACAAATTGTGGACAGTTTTAGAGGACAAGGTCTGCCACAAAAGATACCCAAACATCGATTTTCTTAAGACCGATTTGATTCATGCTGTGGCCACTTTCTCAAAGGGACAAGGTGCGTGCGGCTAATGATGATTGGTCAGTGCGATCATCAGGTCGAAGGCGGACACTTCGAATGAGTGCTTGATTTTTGTATACAGTATATGTATGTCAATAAATATATACAATAAATTTGGTCCAAAAGGATTCATTACTTTTAATGTTATTGCCTAAAATGTGTGTAACATAAATCCCTACTATGTAGTAAACGAAGAAGCAGACTCCCGTAAAGTAGAATCTACCTCAGTTTTAATATTGGTTAGACTGAGCCTTTGCAAATGAAAGTATTGTATTACATATCTGTGACCAATTTTTTTTTATACTTACACATTCAATGGGACATTTACTTTTGAGTGCTCAAAAAAAAGATGTAATTTTTTCAAACTATTACCGCCATTTAAATGTCTGGCTAATTTTGGGACCGCCCAATCGAATTTCAACCGAACATACTTGGGGTCTAAGGTCACTTCTTCGATGTGTTACACTTTTCACTCGTAGCATATGATAAAGGGTGGCTAAATTGTAAGGGCCGATGTTGATTGTGAACCACACCTAAACGTCAAGTTTTTTTCCGCATTTCATATGAAATTTCAGACTAACTCAATTTGAACCATGGAAAGATACATAATCGAGCAACGCGTTAACATTTTTTAAGCCTTTTACGAAAATGGGCGTTCAAATCAAAATGCATTTCGTGTACTTCGTGATGTTATTTTGATCAGCATAATCGACCAAATTTGTCCACAATCGGGAGATTTGTGCGCAAATTTCAGCAAACCGGGTCTGTAGGAGATATGAAAACACCTGTGCATGCTCGAATCTAAACCGCTATGAATTTGGACATACTGTAAAAAGCCATAATTCTCAGCGTATCGAAATCTAAATTCATAAATCTAAATGCATCGCTCTCTTAATTCATAAATATATAGCTATACCCTATTTGTAGCCATAGTACATCAACAGGCATACGACGGCTATTGGAACCAACTTTATTGTAGTACAGTGTTATCAGAGCAATAAACACACATATATTTTGCTATTGCCGCTGCACTTGTAGTTATTACCAGTGGTGGTGGTGGTGGTGCGCTGTTTCCAATGCTGGTTTGCCATGTTTAAGTTAAATAAAAAGTGGAACGCGTACAGGATGTACATTCATAATAAACTGACGTTTGAGGTGGGTCCTTTTATCCGTCGCCGAGAAGAGTAAGAAAAAATCCTATACACAAATGGAAGAAACGAAAATGCAACTGCATTATTACCTCTATGTACCTATGTAAAATAAGGGTGTAGTCACATATATTTTAAGAAGAAGAGTGAAAAATAAAATCATTTTCTCAGTGAACATGGGAATATTATTTTAACCATTTAAAACATATATATTTGTGGTTTTTTGGAATAACCGCCTTGTCCGGAATTTTCGATTTCGGGATTTTAGCATAAATGTATTCGGCTAATTATTCTATAGCACTGACACTGTTTTGAAGACTTATTGCAACACCCATCTATGCACATTTTATATCAAACGTACTGCGATAGAAAATGTATTTTGGCTCTCCTGAATATTTAGATTTTTTGAGATGTGCTGTTATTTCTGAAAACCACAGATATTATATATCAATTTTGTGCTGAAACATCTCAAAACATAAAGAGCAATCCTCGTAGATTTACACATGGCCCAACTTCACTCTGAAAGTGCTATAATGATGTACCAAGGTACCCGGTGTACTTCTTTTGCCGTTGCGCCTTCGCTGCGGTAATTCGTGTAACATTCAACCATTTGCGGATTGTAAGTGGCGGTGTTAGTGTTGCTATCGCTGTCGGTGTCGGTGAAATAATTTTATCGGAAATGATGAACTTGAGAAAAATATGTTTCAAATAAAACCAGTTAGGAAAGTTCAGAAGTAAATAATACTTCTTGTTCATTTGCATTAAACCTTTTCTGATAAGAGCTGACTTTTGAACCGAAACTAGATGAAAATGAAATCACCATACCAAGATCTAAGCTGTCAGGTAATTGTATATGCCATATCGTTTTGAAAAAACTGTACCTCCTATAGCAGTATAGATCCAAAAATGGTCAAACGCCAGAAGAATACTCTAGTTACAAATTTAAATGTAAAATATTTATTATCAAACTTAAAATTTGTACGGGGAAATGATATATCAAAATTGGCTCATCATATCATCTGGATGAACCAATTGAGGTATTCTTTTTTTCGAGATATGTATTCATCAATAAAGTTTGCTGGGAATTCAGAGAGTTTAGTTGCCTAGGTGGCGAATTTGAAATAGAAGATAGCGATGGTATGAGATAATATTTATCTCCATCTCAGACTAAGTTCGATGATGGGCCATATTGGCCCACTCCTTCCAGTACCAAAGGGTTAACATTTAGTGACATATTGATTCTGTGATAACTTATATGCTACTTATTCGAATCTGCTGAAACTCCACCCATAGTATTAGTTTATTTATCGGTATCAACTCGAGAAATGGTCACGACCTTTTTGCTACCCCCCCACACAAATGGACCATTTAGCAACAGTCCATACAAATACTTGAAATTTTTACAAATTATAGCCCACCCAGCAATTGGAAGATCGTTTTATCAAAAAGCATCTAACTGGGTCCTATTCGAGTACTATTAATGACCATAAAGTATTATTCACTTGCACGCGTGAAAAAGGACTAGAAATTGAGTCGAGCTTATGCTTCAAAACTGCACTATTGAAAATACATACATGCAGGTGTTTGAAATGTGACTGTTTTGATCGTTATTTTGCAATGATAATTCGTGCACATGGATGGTTGAAAGTTCTCGTTATGGTGGTGCTTTTGTTTATAACGGGACAATTTGCTACAATGGGCGTCAGTGGAACTCCCCTTTGTCTCCCACACAAATGGACTATGTTGCACCAAAAGTGAATGGCTTATAACTTTACAAAAAATAAGTAAGTTTACGAATATGTGTGGAACTGAAGCTGTCGGTTTACCCGAAGGAACTTTTTTACTTGTTATACCCTCCCTTTAGTGTGACGAGAGTGTAACACATCGAAGGAGTCACCTTAGACCTCAAGTATGTTCGGCGGAAATCCGTTTTGAGCCTTTTTAAGTAATTGAGCAATGACTGTCCGTCTCTCTGTCCGTGTGTCTGGCTGGATCGCACGACAACTTTCGAAAGGTGTAACGGATTGTCTTCAAATTTGGTATGTGATCATATTTATACCCTCACTTTAGTGATACGAGGGTATATATAATTTGCTACGGGCCAAAAGTGTAACACATCGAAGGCGGATATTCGTTTTGGGTAATTTAAAGTCGAATGCGAAATGTCCGTCAGTCTGGCTGGATCGAAAGGTGTAACGGATTGACTTCAAATTTTGTATGTGATCATATTTTTTCTATCTCAGGCTAAGTTCGAAGATGTACTATATTGGTCCACACCTTCAAGTACCTCCCACACAAAGAGTTACAATTTAGTGAAATATTGATTTTCTAATAACTTCTATACTACTTATCCGAAACTTCTGTAATTCCACACATAGTAATATAAATTGTTTATCTGTCGCTATCAACTTTAGAAAAATGGGCGAAGTGGCTACGCTCCTTTTGGTACCTCCCATACAAAGGGACCATTTTGTACAAAAAGTTAACAGCTAATAATTTAATAACATTGCATATAAATACTTCGAATTTTGTTCAGATGAATGTTGTTGTAGTACCTATAGCCCGGTAAAAATTGACTTTTTGCGACGCCCCTTTGGTATCTTCCACACAAAATCGACGTTTCATACCAAAATTAAATGGCCCATAACGTTAATACCAGTGCACATAAAGTCTTAATATCTGGTACAGTGCAATGTTTTTGAAGTATCTACTTTTTAGCGTAAAATATGCGTATTCGTCCAGTGATTTTATCGTCCCCAACATAAAAACTGACAAATTTATTCAAACACAACATGCCCATAACTTCTGCAGCAATCATCTAAATGTTTTCATATTCATTTCGCTGACTGACAAAGAAAAAAACAAATAAAGGGTTTTTCAACAGGGACGCTACAAAAGTTGACCGACAGGGACAGCAAACGACGCCATATTTTTGCCGCTCTTTTGACATTTCTCTTCAACAAGGTTTGCCATTTCATGATGGAAAGGTATACGAGCCAACAACGAGTCGAAATTATTAAAATTTACTACCGAAATTCGGAACTCAGTGGCCTCAACGTTAAGAGCGCGAAAAATCATCTTCAGCGATAAGGCTCATTTCTGGCTGAATGGCTTCGTCAATAAACAAAATATGCGTTATTGGTCAGTCAGAAATCAAAATTACGGTTTGGTGCAGTTTATGGACCGGCGGCGTCATTGGGCCGTACTTCTTCCGTGATGATCAAGACCGGCACGTTCTGTGAATGGGAATCGCTACCGTTCAATGATAACCGAATATTTTTGGCCCCAATTGGATGATATGGACTTGGAGGACATGTGTTTCCAACAGGACGGCGCCACAAGCAATACACCGAATGCCACAATCAATTTATTGGAAACCAAGTTTGGAGAACGTGTTATCTCACGAAATGGTCCAGAAGATTGGCCGCCTCGGTCGTGCGATTTGACACCGTTAGACTATTTCCTGTGGGGCTACGTCAAGTCTATGGTCTATGCCAACAAGCCAGCGACGATTGATGAACTTCGTACGAATATCGAATGTGAAATTGCAGCAGTATCGGCCGATTTATGCTTGAAAACCGTCGAAAATTGGGTTCAGCGTCTGGACTTCTGCAAGCGTGCCCGTGGTGGCTATGGAAAAGAAATCGAGTTCCATACATTATGGCAAGGAACGTAAGTTCACAGGAATAAAAAATTTCATTGATATCCAAAACCGTTTTCGTTTTATTTAAAAAAACTTTTGTAGCGCTCTTATTGACGGACCCGATATATTCAACATTCTGGCATATCGGTGTACAATATTAAGCCGGTGTACAATATTAAATTACTCCCAAAGTGAGGATATGTCTTAGTCGGTTTACCCGAGTGATATTTTCTTACTTGTATTTTATTTATTTTAAAAATAAATGCCTTAAATTCTTAGCAATATTCTAAACTTGGTCCGTTCAGAAGAAATATGTATAGTTTGCCAGCGTAATCATACTTTTTGTTCTATACATAAGTGAAAATGGCTTCATCTTTATTTATTGTTTTGTTTTTTGTCTACATTATTTATAGACGATTGTGAAACATATGTCTGAACTATAAATAACTGCAAGTGAAATGGAGCTATAGTTCTAATGAATTGCGAGAGACATTTGAGGAGAGACACGCACACAGTTACCAGGGACTGCTTTTAGAGACCCAAATTTAGATAGACTTTGTCGGAGCAGAAGTCCTCTTCTGAGACGAGTAGTACCGTAAAATTATAATAGTTAAAATTAGAAATTCAACAACTGATAGAGACTGTCTTCCTTTTCTGGGATACCACAGACACACACACACAGCTATGCGAAATATGTATATGATTTAAGTTTTGTTGGCCAACGTGAATATTAATTAAGGACATGTTTCTTAAGACGTTAACTAACTTTTCGGCACTTCTATGTCTACATTTTTATTATATTTTTACTCCGACGTTTAAGAGCTTTTTATGCTAAAAGCCGGAGAAAAGAGATGTTTATAAAATTAAAAGTGACGGCAACATGAACAGTATACAAGAACCCACCACCAAAACCCATTATCCAGCAACTACAGCCACTTCTCCACCTGCTCCTTAGCTTCGACCACCAAAGCCCGCCACTGACCCAAGTCTCCATGGGTCTGGAGTACACGAACGTGTTGTAGCTCGCAGATCATACCTTAAATTAAAGTACAAAGTAACCGAGCTTGGAAATTGTATGTTCTGCTAATTGGATTTTAATTTTTTTCTCCGTTTCTACTCAGCAAAAGTAAAATGGAAAAAACAATTAAAGTAACTTTTGTTTTGCAGTTATTGTTGTTGTTTATCGGTGTATATGAATATGTAAGTGTGTGAGTTGGTTTGTTGGTTTCTCTCCATTGTAGGACTCGCTTCGTATCCTTGTTCCCATGTCGAGCTCTATTTCCATGTTAATTATTCGGATGGTCTGTCCGCTTCTTTTTTTAAAAGTTTCGTGAGAACTTTCAACACAAGTTTATATTTTCTTTTTGGAATATTTTCATTTCCGCGAACAAACAAAACAAATTGAATTGGGAATATTCGAAGTTAATTATCAAATGCGACTGTATGACTTTCATTTTTCGATAATTAATACTGTCATTAAAATAGATGAAGATAATAAATTTCTGTTATAACTTGGAAGTTAAGTAACTTTTTATTTTGTTTTGGCAGAGGGGATGTATCTTTCGTTATTGTCCGCATATCTAAACAAGAATTTGTCTATGTTTGGCATAATTTGTGAAACACCTTGTTTGTGATGGAAATGAACAATTTTAGAGAAAATATTGGCGATTTCGTTTCTGGAAATATATTGCTCGGTCGACGAGAAATGCTAGAAAATAGTTGCATCCTTCAGGACGAAATTATGTTGTCCCTCAAACATAACGCGATTTGAATTTTGATGTTTTCAAGTGCAGTTTTCGGGAAAATATCGAAGAAAGTGCTGCACTTTTTCCACAATTGAAATCGCCATAAGTTTATTGGAAATAAGGCATATTGGTCAATTCCAACGACAATTATTAAAGAAACAATATTTCACTAAGTGTTGACCCTTTGTGGGGGAGGTACTAGAAGAAGTGGACTATCACGGTTCATCTTCGATCATAGACTGATATAAAGAAAAATTTTAACGTGCACCAAATTTAAAGCCAATCGGTTACTCCTATCGAGAGCTATCGTGCGCACCAGCGAGGCAGACAGACACGCGGACGGACGAAAATGGCTCAAATCGGATTTCCGCCAAATGTACCTGAGGTCATAGCTGCTCTTTGAGGATCTAAAAACATGATTTTGTTGAAATTCGCTTAATTCTATCAACAGTAGAGTTGGGCACTTTAGTTCCTCTAAGAGATCGCTCATTTCAGTTCAGTTCAATTAAGTGAACTAGTTCGTTCTTTTAGTTCAGTAGCTCACTTTAGTTCACCAGGTAATTTTAGTTCATCAGCTCATTTCGTTAAGTAGATCACCAGTTCAAACCAGCCGCTATTATAGGAATCCGATTGGAACATAAAATGAGTTGAGTTTATTTAGGTAGAATCTGTCTTTCCTTAATGGTTTATTCCTTTTTTTTTGGAATAAAGTCTTCATATCTTTTCTCGTTCAAATATATTCAATAACTAGAAATTTCAGTATCTAATATTACATATTTTTTATCTATTCGAAAAAATTGTAATCTGTTCGGCTATCGGTTATTGCAGAAGACAAACTTTTATTTAATCACTTATTCAATTTCGCTCACTACTCAAGACCTTAGAATCGAGGTAATCATCCATTTGAGTTTATCACAATCTACGTTTGCAAACAGTCTCTGTTGCTATTAACTTCCAATCCCACCCCTCTTCTCTTCATCAATCAACAGCGGCTATATCATGGTATAATAATGATTGTTAAGCCATATCATGCGAGTGTATAATCCAATTCAAATTCCAAATGAAATGCATATCATAGCCACTCTCAGAGAATTTCAGTTCAATTGTTTGACGGAGATAATATCGAACAACTGTCGTCGTGATTTGTCACGCTGCAATTGTTGAATAGGCATGAGTTAATCTATACATGTGTGTGTGTGAGTGTGTGCAGTGGAGAAATTAACACTTTTATGCATGATTGATCAAATAACGAACCATAGGTTGGAGTTAGCAAGGTAAGGTTAGGTGGAGATTTTGTGTTGTGTTCATGTATTGGATATGGAATATCGAAACCACTTCCGTTTCCTTGGTTACCTTCTGCGTGTATGTGTATGAGTGTGTGCGCGCGTTCATATGTGTAGATGAGAGTGCTCAACGGCAACTAATGCCACCACAACCACAATACCCATTAATAGGCAAATATGTGCACAAGTGTACGAATATATTGTTTGCCATTGCGTATGGAATATATTTTGTCGATTATTATGAGAGATGGAAATTAAAATAAAAACATCATAAACCACAAAATTTGGTCAGAGTGTGTGTATTTGTGTGCTTATATGAGTGGGTGTGTGTGTATTTTTGTGGCTACTACGCGATTTGTTTTATAGAAATCAGGTTTTTGCGTGTTTTGTCTGAGTGTTGGCGTGTACAAGTTTATACGAGTATTAGTGTTTGTATATACTCATATAAACTTAATTAAAAATCTGTCAAATACATGGCCACTCTGGAGATGAAATGAATGGAATTATTATGTATATGTATGTGAATGTATATGTATATGAGTACAAATATATCTACGCGTAATACAAGTGTATTTGATATGTATTCGTGTACGAGTATGTATAAGTTAAAGTTTCATCGAAGAATGGTGAGTTAGAGAGCTTGCAAGAGACTTTCTGCTGTTGTCGGTTCTGTCATATCTTAGCAAATTTGATGTTTACAGTAACTGCTGCTGCTGCTGCTTAGTTGTCATGACATCGCCGCCTGACATGCCATGGGTCCTTCTAGTGGCCATAGCAATGCGGATAAGGATCTGTAACAGAAGCTGTTTATTTTCAAACACACGCACACATACGCCTACACTCATATAGCTATTTGCGCGAGCTTCTAAGTAGCGACAACAAAAGACGACGATGATTAAATATGTAATTGTAAAATATTGAAATTGTTGGTTGGTGGTGGCTAATAAATTGAGGAGTGCTTTCATGTTAGGATGATCCGAAATATATGTGCAGTGGTAAGGCAAAAGTTATTGCTAAATAACAATTTAGGTTCGATTAAAAATTTATTACTTATGAATGTCAAATTTGAATTTGTCAATTCGGAACCGTAAAGCAAATGCTTCTAAAATTGTATGCAGTTAGTAGCTTCTTCCTCTAATGCCGCGATATACCAATTAATGTCTTCACTTTGATGTATTGAGATCTCAAATTAAAGATATATTTATTGTAAATTTAATTTACGTTCTATTAATATGATATCAGTCGCTCTAATGAAATATTGAGCACAGGACTGTTCATATTACTTTGTAAAGAACAATTAAGAAAATTTCAGTCGGGAAAACCGACTACGGTAAACACTCACTTTGTGAGTAATGTGTGGTTTTCTGTTGGAAAAGCCAGAACGTTGAAAAAAAATAGTTCATTCGTTGTCAGTGTCAAAAATATGAAAACATATAGATGTTCGTTGCACAAGTTAGGGGATGTTGTGTTCGAATGAATCTGTCAATTTGGGTGGGGATTGCGTATCGATTTGTAATTGTTTATGTGCACTGGTATAGACGTTATGAGTCATTCAATTTTGGTATGATTGGGCCATAAAATCATAAATGTACAGTCAATGTAAACTGCATATGGACTGGTATTATATTTATAAACAGTTAATTTTTTTACAAAATTGTCCCTTTGAGTGGGAGGTACCAAAAGGGTCAGGGCCACATCGCCCATTTTTCTAAACTATAACTATATGTGTAATTACAGAGGATTAAATATTTCACAAATTTTTAACTCTTTGTGAGAAAGTTACTAGAAGAATGGAACCAATACTTAGCCTGAATTATAATGAGTTATTATGACATACCAAGTTGAACTTAATCCGTTACTCCTTTCGAGAGTTATCGTGCGCTCCAGGCAGACAGACGGACATTGCTCAAATGAATTAAAATGTCCTAAAACTGATTTCCGACGAACGTATGTCATGTCATGTTATGTCACTTCTTCTATGTGTTACACTTTTGGCCTATAGCAAATGATAAGCACCCTTTTCCACTAAAGGGAGGGTATAAAGATACATTTTGAACGTCACTAGGGAGATCAAAACTGGGTGGAGAAACCCGGTCGGTTCTTTTATTACCACCATCCGTCGGATTCTTCAAAAATTGCAATTTTGGTAGACTGGTTCTACCGGTTTCCGATTTTTGTTATAGTTTTTATACTCTCCACCATAGAATGGGGCGTATATTCATTTTGTCACTCCGTTTGTAGCACCTCTAAATATTGATCTGCGACCGTCTGTCCGTCCATCCATCCGTCTGTTGCAATCACGCTACGTTCCACAATAATTGAGCTAGATGACTAAAATTTGGTATAGATACTTCTTATAGCTGCAGGTAAGTTGGGATTAAAAAAGGGCATTATCGGTTCATTTTCTAATATAGCCACCATATGAAGCATCTCACCGATTTGACTTCTTAACGTCATAGAGACCACAAATCGTAGATCCATTCTAAAACATGCTAAGTCGACTTAGCATATTTTTAGGGAGATTGCATTTTTAACTTCAAAATATTCCAAATTATATTCAGTCAAAATTTGGTGTTTATCCAACAACCCAATCGAAAGTTATTCACAAAACAGTACAGCTCATTCGATTTCCATTACAAAGGAATTCCACACAAATTTAAAAAATTCTTCAAACTTTGATCGCCTCTCCTGAAAAACTACCTTATTGCACTTAGCATAGTTTAGAATGGAGGTATCGAAATGTAAACTGATCGGGCTGAAAATTGGTAACTGGCGTTTATTTATATCCGGAATCCTTTGCACTAACAACGGACGTCAAAGATCCATGTTTTGATAAAGCCCCCATAAAAAGGTCCCTCCAGATTTTACTTTGTAACGTCACAAACACCTCAAATTTCAACGAATTCGACTGAAATTTGGTATAACCCGAAATATGCGATTCCTGGTGGAGGGTATATGTATAAGATTTGGCATGACCGAACCTAACGCTTTTACTTGGTTAAAAATGGAATTGACTTACACAGCTTTACAAACTAATGATAATAAAACAAGTAAGAAAGTGCAGTCGTGTGAACCGACTTACGAATCCCCCAACCTTCAGTCCCAAATAATATTCGTAAATTTATATATTTTTTTGCTTTAATTTAGTTTGTTATCAATCAATATTGCATTTAATAGCTTTAAATTATGCACTGGTATAAAAGTTATAAGCTTCTAACTGCTGGTGAAAAATAGTCCATTTGTGTGGGAGGTACCAAAAGGGTCGTGCCAATGGGACAAAAGCTGATGACACCTTTTTCGACGGCGCCCACTGATTTTCTGAAACATATCAGGCTCATAAAAAAAATTGGTCACCAATTTCGCCAAACCGTGTATAGGGTCATGCTACCCTTAGATAGTAGAATTGAACGTATACTGTCAAGTTCGTGAATTTTTTTCACTGTTGCACAGTGTTATTGTTCGGTACACCCTACTATTATGAGTATGTATATGTTTTGATGAGCATATTTCTGTTGGTTTAAGGAAAGCATAAATTCGACAATTGTGATGAAAAAATGACATTTACAAATTTACGATAAGACATTTATCAGAGTCGAGAATTGTGCTTTATTAAATGCGTAGACAACAGGAAAGTGGCAAGAAGGCGACAACAACAAGACAGCAACGTGGCACTGAAAGTGGCTATAATGGTTACTATGGCATTCAAAATATGTATGTATGTATGAATGTATATACATTCATATATAATGCTTCACTTGACATTTAAATATAACACCACCACCTAAACCAATAGCTCCGCATTGGCACAGATGTATAAATGAAACGCCAATGCGTATTCATAATTCATAACGAATACTTACTTCCCGCATCATAAATAGGAGTGAAAGTGGAGGAAGGCATTTGCCTTAACATTTATGTTCCTCCTTAGTGTAGGTACTTTGCTTGATGTTGCGGTGAAACCTAGTCTCGCACCCTTATACCCCCCCCCCCTCCTTTTTTCATTTCCTGATGATTGAAAGAGCTATCACGGCCCATAAATCAGCAGGTGTTGGGGGATGATTCACAAAAACACCTTGTTAATATTGAACACATGTTTTATTCAAAACCTTCTGGTCATATTCTTATTGTTGAAATGATTTCCCCGATCCTATTTCGAAATTCATGGACTTTTGATTTGCTTTAGCTCGTTCCTTCCATCCATTTTATTACATCGTAAAGACATCCTAAAAAGGAATTGCGGTAAAGATGAGGCGGGTTGTCGAATATTTTGTGTTAAATATTAATTAAGAACCATTCTAGTTGCACCAGATTGCCGTAGTTAAAAGCAATCCCAACACAGACCCTCTTGATGGGACATGCAACAGGACGTTTTAATAGTTTTTACAACCACATCAAAGATAAATGAAAATTTTAAGCAACTTTCGACAGTAACTTCACTTTGTCATCAGTAGTTGTATTAGAAAGCCGTAAGCACAAAGTGTGTATGGGTGTGTGTGTGTGTGAAAGAGAAGAAAAAGAGGGCGAAATGATATTTTTAAATGAAGTGCCTTTTTAGGAGTAGTGTTCTGCAGTGGCCCACCTTTAGGCGGACATAAATTGTAATTCGTTTAGTGTTGGTACGAGTGGCAGCCAAAATATTGTATTTACTTGGAAATACTTGGCCTTTCCTTGGCTAAAATAGAAAGACATTATATCAAACTGTGAGCAAAAGGTGTGAGCATGAGCATAACGACCTTAGGTTCTCCTTCTGGAAGAGTGGGAGGTATATATAGTTGGGCGTAAATGGAAGGTTATTGACGGGATAATGGGCTTGGAACGAAAACATTTTCATAAGAAACTATTTGAATCCGTAGAGACTTTCTTTGAACCGTGTGTTGCTATTACGTTACTATCTGTCACAGTGGTTCCAAGATTTGACACTGAACTGTTCATAATACTATGCAGCAAATGAACACTTGTTTACACGGTATTTATATACCGTGGATCGATTCTATGTACTACCACAGGGTAATATAGCCCTATACTCGGTTTGGCGGAATTGGTGATACATTTTTTGTATAGGCCTCCAAAGGTTTTGAAAATCAGTGGTCCACTCGAAATAGGTGTCATCAGCTTTTGTCCAATTCAGACTTGGTGATACCGCTTAACTACATTTGGCAATAATGTAGCTAAGAATATGCTGAACAAGGTTTGTGTACATTTTATGCGACAACATTTTTTCCCTGCACTTTAATTTGAAAATGTGAAAGAAAAAATATTTGTTTTCACTTTTGCAGCATAACTTACAGTAATTTTTCAATAATATTTAGCAAAATTTTAGCCACAGTAAATCTGAACAACTTTTGTGAACATATCAATGCAATCTGAACGTGTCTAAACACACCAAAACCCAGCAAAATCTTGGTAAGTACCTGTAATTTATTGGTAATGCATTATTCAAGTACATAAAATCGATACAAATAAGTACTTATTATGCCACTTTATTGTAAGCTTTTGGGAAGTACTTTCCTCCAATGACATCCCCATGTTAAAATAATGAGAAAAGTGGCTAAATAATAAGTACTTACCATTATCGAACTTTGCTTACTCGTCGGATTATTTGGTAATGAGAAATTTTGCTGCGAATAGAGCACTTTGTACCTCAAAAATGTTTGTACTTCACTATTTTGTAACAAAAAAAATTTTGTTGGTAGGGTATGTTCAGCAATTTTATAGAGAATATTAAGTCCAATATTTTTGTGGAACATATTAACCCTAGCTCCCACATTACTGTATTTTTTGCCCTATTTTGAAAAATCGTAAAAAACGCCCACAAAATGTTCTACAAAAATGTTGGCCATAAAATTTTACTATATGTGTCAGAATACACCAAAGCCAACACAAAAAAGGTCAAACTACCAACACTTTAGTCTGACGAGGGTATATATCATTTGCTACGGACAAAATGTGTAACTGTAATTTTATAGAGAATATTAAGTCCCATATTTTTGTGGAACATATTAACCCTCCTGCTCCAACATAACTGTATTTTTTTGCCCTATTTTAAAAAATCGTAAAAAACACCCAAAAAATGTTCTACAAAAGTGCTGTCAAAAATCCTCCTCGGGCTGTTCATGCAGCAATGTTAGTCTTAGACCTTGTGGTCGATAACGATACCAGTAAAGATATTTTGTGGGTGGAATTTTACCGTTTTATTGGGTTTTGTGTTGTTTTGGGCTTTGGGAAATTATAGTACAATTATACATATAGTACAATTTTATGAGCAACATTTTTGTAGAACATTTCATCCCGCCATCCCCATTTGTATATCCTCACTTTAGTGTGACGAGGGTATATATCATTTGCTACGGACAAAAAGTGTAACACATCAAAGGAGTGACCTAAGACCCCAATTATGTTCGACGGAAATCCGTTTTGAGCCATTTTAATCATTTGAGCAATGTCCGTACGTCTGGCTGGAGCTAATGATAACTGACGAAGTAACGGATTAACTTCAAATTTGGTATAGAATAATATTTTTTTCTATCTCAGGCTAAGTTCGATGATGGGCCATATTGGTCCACTCCTTCTAGTACCTCCCTCACAAAGGGTTAGCATTTAGTGCAATATTGATTTTCTAATAACTTATATACTACTTATCTGAATCCTCTGTAAGTCCTCATATAGTAATAGTTTATCTGTTGCTATCAACTTGAGAAAAATGGGTGAAGTGGCCCCGCCCCTTTTGGAACCTCCCACACAAAGGGACCATTTTGTACAAAAAGTTAACAGCTTATAACATTAATAACAGTGCATAAAAATACTTGAAATTTTACAGAGGGTAATGATTTTATAGCGCCTACAGTCCAGTGATTGGCGTTTTTGCCACGCCCCTTTTGGTACCTCCCACACAAAGGTACCATTTTGTACAAAAAAATAAAAGCTTATAGCGTGAGTACTAATGTACGAAAATACTATAAAATTTTGCACAGTGTAACGCTTTTGAAGTACCTATATTCCTGCGAAAATTTGTGTTACCACCACTCCCCTTTTTGTACCTCCCACACCAAATGGTCAAATTATACCAAATATGAATAGCTCATAACGTTAATATATTAGGGCACATAAACGCTAATAGTTCGGCACAGTGCAATGTATTTAGAGTATCAACAGTTCAGCGAAAAATACGTGTATTTGATAAACCCCTTCTGGTACCTCTCACACAGATTGACACATTAATTCGTATAATATTCCGTATCACTTTGTGAGTAATGTAATAGGGAAAAATATTGGCCTTAATATTGTACTATATGGGTTAGAACTTACCAAAACCCAAAACTTAAGACAAATCCCAAAAAAGGTCTAGAAATTTGCTGAGCATACCCTACACCAAAAAAAATATTTGTTTTAGAGTTCCAAATAGTGAAAAACTAACATTTTTGAGTTATAATGTGGTAATTTTGTGCTATTTACAATATTTTTATATTTTTACAGAAGAAAGTGAAAGAAAAAATACTCTTTTCCTTAACTTTTTTAAAAACAGTGCGTGAAATTTTTTTTAACAAACTTTGAACAGAAGATTCTTAGCTACATTATTGGCAAATATATTTAAGCGGTATCACCAAGTCTGAATTAATTGTTGGGCAAAAGCTGATGACACCATTTTCGAGGGGCTCACTGATTTTCAGAAACTATTGAGGCCTATAAAACAAATTGGTCACCGATTTCGCCAAACCGAGTATATGGTTATACACCCTTTGGTAGTAGAATCGAACCTATGCTTTCAAGTACGTATATTTTTTCCACTGTTGCACAGTGTAATTATTGTACACATATATAAATGATTTGTCAACTTCTCCATTGTGTTGCGGATGTTCCACAAAGTGGACAACATTATTTCTATCAGTGTAGTACAATTGAACGTTAATTGCGATTTATTTCAAGTTTCAAGTACATATAGTTCTTCTAATTTATTTAAATACTCGTATAATTTAACTCAAATAATTATTGAGCAAAGTTGTGATAGACATTTTAGAAATAGATTTATTATTTTTTTCAACCAAAGATAAACAGTGGTGACGACTTAAAAAATATTTTTAATTAACAGCAATTTCTACATTAAAATTATGGTAAGTGTTTCGGTTTTTCGTCATCTTTCCAATTAACATATAGTTTTCATAATATTTTTGTTTGCCAATTTTTGCCCAGAATATTTCAAATGTATACAATTAGTATGGTGTCGATTTCAAAACACAGTGCACTGTATTGTACCGTCTTTAATTTTGTTGGTTTATGGCCAGCAACAGTCGTCTTAATGTCCATAACAACAACCACAGAGATTTTGTTCTTCTGAAATTTTGTGTTAAAGATGTATTTTTGGGAAACATCTTCTGAGGATGAGCTTTGTCTTTGCTACGTGAGTGTATTGGTATTTATCTGACAGAGCGTATGTGTGTGTGTATACCAGTGAGTGAGTGAGTAATGTGTGTTGCATGCACAAATGGGATGCAATTTATGTATGCCCCGAAGTGGTGTTGTGCAACACAATATTAATACGCATCGTTCTTCGCATTTTGTGGCATAAACACTACAGAGTCCGGGACAACAAATCAAGTGATACCACCACTACCCGTACCACTGCCACCATCATCAGAGCAACTCAGGCGAGCAGCAACCAACATCCGCTCCAGAGCATCATCACCATCGTCCTTCCATGTCTCCCATAACGACGATAGCGCCATAGATTGGAATGGAGCGGTTGTGGTATGTTCTATGGCAGCCGTGCACGAATGCTGTAGCAAGGAGCAGGAGGCAAGAGGCATGAAGCATAAAGCATGAGTAGCATCATCCAAAAGTTTTGTTACTCTTCGGGGAATGCCCAAACAATTCTGCGGTGATATTAAGTTGTGAACATATCAAAATGCGTAATGTGCCCAGACAAGAGAAGTGTTAAGACCACACACAACCATACACACAAAGGCGTAAATACTCTCAGATTCCACTCACAGACTCACAGTGACACACAGGATACCCAAGGTCCTGGAATGAGACAGCGGCTAAGGCGATTTTTTATTTTGTTTCGTTTCGTCCATAATAAGCTTAAGTTTTATAACGATGTCATTTATCAGCCAACACTTGTATGAATGGTTGGATACAATGTCACAAGGACTCTCTTTCTCACTCACACTCCCAAACACACACACACGGACCAACATCGATGTCAAGCCAAAGGAAACGTACACAAATAGAATAAATACAACAAACAGAGCCTGCGACAAATTCGTACAATGAAATTTCTGAAATAAGCGGATGTGAAGGAGGTGAAAGGACTCCCTGTGAAAGTCATGAAAAGGAAAGATAAATACAATTGTGTCAAATGTAATTCATGAAACTGCGAATAGCATTTGGACAGAAACAGAAAAGCAAACATTAGAGCAGACACTGGGATATTTTGTTTGAATCCTCTGGGAATGCATACATTTCACGGCTATCCATTTCTCTGTTCATGACAAACCTTTTGCCAACTCTTAACAAGCGCCACCATCTCCCCCCTCCCACACATCCACCTCTTCTCTCTCCACCAACAACTCTCAACTCATTTATGCAATTGTATTAAAAGTGTAGGAAGACTGTCGTTCCTGGCTCCCATCCCTCTAAAACCATTGAAAAATAGTAGTGGGATAGTCGTAAAAACCAAAAGAACTGTAACGAAATGTGGTCATCCTTTGGAATTTGAAAATTACATGAAACATATTTGGGTGGATAATAAAAAGGCATTTGCATTTTCATGCCTTGCCTTTGAATTTCACGATAAAATGGTCCATTCCATTTTCCACTTTTGCCATGGCACCACAGAGAATGGTTTGGCGGGGGTGGTGGTGTTAATAATATTCTTTTGTGTTACTGTACCAAAACTATGCAAATAATTTACACGATTTGCTAAGTGTAATTTGGCAAAATGTTATCTTCGTTTTATCAAGTGCTGCTAATTAAATGAGCCCATTATAACATTTAAAAAGATTGGATACAAAAAATGACTTCATTTTCGCGACGCATTTAAATAAAAGGTCGTCAAAATTTTACATTTATTTTTTAAGCTGAAATAGCAAATGCTGAATGAAATTTAATTGTATTGTATAGGTATATATTCTACATTCATTGTGATTAAATAGAATGACGAAAGTAGTCCTTATTTTGTTACAAAATTACAATGGTATATTATGATTTTGTCGAATGACGAAATGCATTATTTCGAATGACTAAAAAATTTCGCAAAAACTTATTTTTGCCTTAGATTGTTATGGATAATTTTGTCCTGCCGATATAACAGCTAAACGTATTTTTTGCGCTATTAATTCCACTTGGAAACATAGTACTTCTATTTGATAATTCTAATTTAATCGAAAATTACATATTTCGCTCACTTGCTTCAAGAGTGCCATAACTATCTTGACAATTTTTAGTTATGGCACTCATGAAGTAAGTGAGCGAAATATGTAATATTCGATTAAATTGGAACTTTAAGTCCGTAAGTAAGTAACATAAAGATGTTTATAAACGCTGGAATAATCCGAAATATGGCAGTTTACCTATAAACTAAATTTCGCTGAGATGTATTTATGGACAATTGCAAAATTCGCATTTCTGTGAAGCAAACATTTTAAATTTTGAGTTATGCCACTTTTGAAGTGAATGAGCGATTTGTTTATTTCATATTGATTATTCTCTGCTCGGTAAGAATAGTTCTGCTCCACGAGTTTCTCGCCCGGTCAGTACTTGAGAGTCCCTCTCTAAGGCTTTGAAGTAATTAATTAATTAAAATGTTGGCGTTGATACATTCCCAAATTTCATAAATACAAATTTATCTTTGTTTCGGAAATATAAGTTCCAAATAAACAAATATTAGAATGGGAACATATTATTGTTTAGAACAATATCCTCCCAAACATATTATGTTTGTGTGCGCCAAATATTATATATTTGGAGTGTACCCTACACATATGTTTGTATATTTCAAGCCGAATATGTTTGTGACAATGTACTAAAGAAGCGATTTTTTTCACTTAGCGTTCTATAATACATAATAGCGGCAAGGATGGTCTAGAGCAAGGAGAATATCCTAGTGACAAATCAATAAATATATTTTATTTAAAAAGTAAGTGAATGGCTTTCTTGATTTTCATTTTAAATTTTCCTGGATTTCGAATTATACGTCACAATTAAAAATGACATATGCACACGGGGAAAAATCACCTCTTTTGATATGTTTGAATCGAAAGAAAATATATTTGAGAATCAAGTTACCGAGAATCCACATTTTTTCAACGTTCTGGCATACCGCTCAAGATATACCACATACATTATTCGTCAAGCAATTTATCATTATGCAAGATTATACGATTTAAATTATAAATGCATTTTATGAACATTAAAAATGTCTTAAAGATTGACTATGAATTAATGAAAAACTTAAAACAATTAACGTATAGATATGCAGGGTTTTCCAACAAGAGGTGTTATTTTGAATCACCCGGTATTACGGTAGCTGTCACTTTTGAAGCTTTTATTCTTTGACATTTGACAAGAAGAACCTACGCCATTACTAAAAATGGAACAATACACGATTCAACAACGCATTGAAATTATTAAAATTTCAAAATCATCTGGACTGATGAGGCCCATTTCCACCTCACCTCGGTGGCTACGTCAACAAGCAAAATATTCGCATCTGGGGCTCAGAAAACCCAAGAGTTATTGTTGAGAAGCCTCTCCATCCTCAACGTGTGACTGTTTGGTGCGGTTTATGGTCCGGCGGGGTCATTGAACATTACTTTTTCGAAAATGAGGTTGGATCAACAGCTACGGTGAATGGATTGCGCTATCGAGAGATGATTAACGATTTTTTATGGTCGGAGTTGAATGGTATTGATCTGGACAACGTTTACTTTCAACAAGACGGCGCTACGTGCCACACAAGCAACAAAACCATTGCTCTGTTGAGGGAAAAGTTTCCGGATCGTGTTATCTCTCGAAGAGGTGATCACAATTGGCCACCGAGATCTTGTGATTTAACACCTTGCGACTTCTTCTTTTGGGGCCACGAGAAATATAAGGTCTACGCCAACAGCCCAGCTTCGATTCAAGACCTCAAAGATAGAATTCGTGAGGCTGTCGAGGACATAGGCAGCCACTTTGCAATTTGGTTATGGAAAATTTCATGAAAAGGATATAGTCCTGTAAGCGTTGTCGTGGTGGCCATTTGGCTAATATTGTTTTCCGTTATTAACGGCATATCTTCCTCTTTATTATGAAATAAACATCCGATCATTTATATCAAAAGATGGTATTTTTCTTTAAATACCAAAATAACACCTCTTGTTGGAAACCCCTTTATTTTCTGAATACTTAAATAAATATAAATCTTTGTTTCTGAAATAATAGTTACAAATAAAAATATATTAAGACGGACACAAAGATTTGTTTACAACAACATCTTCCCAATTACACAATTTGTATGTACCAAATATTACATATTAAGAGTGTACCCTAAACATATGTATGTATATATGCTTGAATCTTTGGGACAATATACTAGAGAAGCAGCGCCTACTAAATCGTTCAACGCTGAGTATAGTGATTTTCAAAAAGACATTTTACTTATGGTGATCACTTGGGATAATTATTGTCTTAAGAAGAAAGCAATCGATATCAAACATTCTTTAAGAAATAACCCATTTGTGTAGAAATATTGACATAACCCATATTGACATCACTTAACATTTGGCTTCGTTTTATTTTACAAAGACAGAGATATTTTTCTCAATAGTCGTTTTCCGAGTGTTTCAATTTCCATTTCATGTATATTTTCCTTTGAAGAAGAAATACTAAACAACATTGAATGCATCTCTCGAATGCAATTACTTTTGATGGCATTTATCGTCTGTTCCATCGTTGCTTTGCAACAAAGAAAGATGCCACTTTTGCGATAGTAAAACATTCGGGCGTTCGTTCGCCTGAATTGAAAGCGAATTTTCTAAAATTGATGTCACTTTCAATGCAATGCTAAATGCTTAATGGTGAATGGCGAATGGTAACTCGGTCTGCCCCTAAACTATACCGACAGCCAAATGTGGCATTTGCGTTTTGCATTTATTTGTGTTTATTTACTTTTTTTGTAAACATTTTAGCCCACATTTGTGTAGACTGTCAGCCAGTGAGGCCGACCGTCCGACCGACCGACAGAATGTCCGTCCGTCCAGCATACATACAATGAGATGTGCCATTTACTAAGTATTTCTACTCACATTTCCACTACTGTAGGACGACTACACATCAGTCTAGTGTTCCATTTCTTAAGGGAAGATATGCAACAACAACAATTTTACATATTTCTTTAGTTTTCATTTAATGTGAAGAACAACGCATATTAAATGTCTTTTCACATAAAAAACAATATATTTTGGAGGGTAGGCGGAGAGCTTACTACAGCTATGGACAAATTTATAGACAAAGCAACTTATAGGCACAGATAATTTGTTTCTATATTGCAAGAGAATGAACGGTTTTTGAAAGATAATACAAAATCAATTTTTTATTGAGTAAGGAAGTCGAGTAAGGAAGTTTGATAGAAATCGATGGATTTTTTGGGTGATGTATTCGACAAAAAGAGTACTTTAAAAAATCACTATAGTTCCCCTCAATACACATTTATGACAATTCGTAGGGAAATTATCAGGGGTAAAGGTATGAAGTTGAACATATATTCCAAAGCCTACCTGAAAAGCTCTTTGCAGTAATTTTTTTTTAAAGTCAAATAAAATATTTAGGCCCATGTCCATCCAACGCTTATATGTTAGAGAATTAATATAAGTTAAAATATAAAAAATAAGTTTAAGAAATAAAATTTAAATTTGAAAATTTTAAAATTTAACACAATTTTTTTTATATTTTCGTCCGAAAATTACGAAAAAGTACCAACATTAAAAAAAGATTTTTCGAATCGGACCGTAACTGAAGAAGTTGTGACCAAAAACTTGATATACAGATTGATATTTTAACGATTTTTTAAATAACGATATCTTCTGAACGAGTTATGGGAAATCTAAAAAAAAATCAAAAGCCGTTTCTTCTGGTGTACTAAGGAATATACAAAATGGGAAATATAACCCTCCGATTTGTCTGCAACTTTTTTATGAAACTTGCATCATGTTTAGTCCTATTGGATATTAGTTATGACACAACATTTTAAACAGATCGGTAAGGGACTGTCCGAGATGCAGGGTGTTGTATTTTGAGATTTTGGTCAAACGTCCTAGTGTGTTCAGAAAATTTTGACCAAATCGTTTTAAAAAGCCTTTTCCTCAATCTCTTTAAGAAAATAAAAACAATTTTTGTGCAAATTACAACTTGTTTTGACATTTCTGTCAAAGCTTAGGTCATTTCCTTTAAGAGTATTTTGGTCTGTTGAGTTTATGTTTAGTTGACCTATTTATTTTATTTCCTTAAGAGTATTTCCTTTAAGAGTATTGCGGTCTATTATTGGGATGCGACTTGTATATCTACTCGTATCAAAATAATGGTAAACATTTAAAAAAATTTAGGTTAAACCATAGTTTTGTTATTTGACTATTGAGTTCGAGATCGTTGTTTTTGTTTTCTGTTAAACAGAAAAACAAACCTTCTTTAAATAAGAAGAATAAGAAATGTGTGAAATGTATTAAGGGTGGTCACTGGTTGGTGGACGATATCGTTTCGGAAGCTACCAAGCAACCTCATCGGCACCTTGGACAAAATACCCTGTCAATAGTTGGCACAATATGAGAGCAGCTCAATATGAATTAATTGAGAACTGACTTCAAAGTCCCATATATCCAAAACATTGCAGACAGTATTTCTCAACCTTAATACATCCCCACACTTCTTGTTTGTTTTTTTTTTGCGTGTCCCTGCAATTTGCGGGAAGGCACACGATTTGTTGTTATTGTCGCTTCTTACAGCGACAACAAACTTTCGGCCGTACTCTGCCTCATTCTTCATTGTTTTTGTTTTTTTGTTATTCGATCTGTTGTGACTTTTCATAGTTTTGTTATTTGACTATTGAGTTCGAGATCGTTGTTTTTGTTTTCTGTGGTATTAATTTCACACATTTCTTATTCTTCTTATTTAAAGAAGGTTTGTTTTTCTGTTTAACAGAAAACAAAAACAACGATCTCGAACTCAATAGTCAAATAACAAAACTATGAAAAGTCACAACAGATCGAATAACAAAAAACAAAAACAATGATTTAGGTTAAACTATATATTTTTGCATATCTTATACTATCTTTTTCCTCAATCTCTTTAAGAAAATAAAAACAATTCGTAAAAATATGTTTTTTTTTGTTCAAATTACAACTTGTTTTGACATGCATCGATTTTTTGCGGAATAGTCTCATTTTATTCATGACCGATGACGACTTTACGATAAGGTAATAAAAACATCATAATTGTGCCTTTTTGACGTTTTTAAGAGGCTTTAATTAACAAATTATTAAAACTTTTTCAAAAATGTGTTTTTTGCATTATTTTTCAAAACGCTGATGGTATGAACAAAATTGTATTAGTGGAGGGTGAAGGCCACTTAATTTAGCATTATTTAAAGCTGAGCCAATTACGATACATGATTCTCGAGTTATGCTAAATTTTATTGTTCATCTTCCATTTTTTTTATATTTATCTTTTTTATAATACATAAACAAGTGTAATTCCACAAATGGGCCACAAAGATCTTAAAGGAAATTGCCTAAGCTTTCTTTTGAGCAAAAATAAAAATGTGATTTCTTGTCAAAAACTTCACAGCGAATTTTAATTTCGCAAAAAATTGACAAACAATTTTTGTCGTAAAATATTTACCGAAAATATAATGAAAATTTTTTGTTTTCTTAAAACTATTGAAAACTTTTTGGGCATAATTTTCAAAATGCAGTTGGTATTGTATACGGATGGGAAAAAAGGTCCGTTTGATCAAAATTTCAAAATTCAACACCCTCCAACTCGGAAAGTCCTTAACCGATATCTTTGAAATCTTGTATCATAACTACTTTGTAACTACATATTTCATTTGTGGAAGACAGTTCGCAAATATATTTTGTTTTAATATATTATTATATGGGTTCCAAGCAAAATTTAATTTAATTTAAAATCAACAATAGCGATTTTCCTCCGCGTGGTCACCGATGATTTACATTTATCGGCTAAACCGATTAGGTTCTTATTCTGACAACATGTACGTACTTTCGAGATTAAAGTTCCAGAATATGTATGTACGAAACGTGGCTGTAATGGATGTGATGTTAGTTTTCATGGTCAAAAGTGACTAATGTTCAAATAATAACACAAATCGGTCCTGAAAAAAACCAGAAATAATCTACATTTCGGAAAGAACAGAAATAGGTCTGTGGGTCCTGTTAGCTTAATATATATATTTAAAGGACATTTCAATTATACTAATATATAAGTTGCATGGAAGGTATTGGGAGTTTCTTCGTTTTTAGCATATTAGGCTAGATGTGGCTATACTTATGTCCACGACTATATATACGATTATGTAACTAATCTGAAGCGACATTAATTCAGATGAATTTGACACCATTTAATTCTGGATATATCACAGCAAAAAATAATCAGAGACGTTTTGTTTGCAATGATATAAACTAGAATAACAACAGCGAAGAAAATATCAATGGAATAAATAAAAAAAAGCCAATTCTCTGAACAGGACGTCTGGAGTTTGTGCCAATTGAACCTTATTACCTAGATTGCAAAATTGTTGACGTCGCCAATAGCAGACGAACATTGTTTGTGTTGACACAATGACGAAATATAGTTGGAACACTAAAGCCTCCCTCAATTCCACCCATCAATCCCAACCATCAATTGGGAAAACATGAAATAAAAATTGTAATAGACATCACAATATAAATTAATGCTAATAATAGTAGCGGCAGAAGCGATGGTGGCGGCTTTAGCTCCGTCCATAAAAAAAACTACAGCAATATACCTAAGGAAAGCCATGTGGAACCGCATGACTCCACTCCACCCCCGTCCCAAACACACACATACTCAGTTGGCAATCAAGTCTCTGTAGTGCCACCGCTACTATCGTCGTCATTCCAGTCTCAATGGGACGAGTTGTCATTGATGTTGTGGTGCGAGTGTGTGTGTATGTTTAAGGACGATTGCCACTGAGATTGGTACTGGTACTGGTCGGGTCTGGTATTGGTGATTTCATATTTTTTCTCTATTTTTTCATTCGTGATGATTGCAAATGGTCGTAATAATATTTCTACTTCAGCGGAAGTTGCGATGCATTAATATCAAACAAGCAAACAATAAAATAAAATAAAATAGAGACCCATGAACGGAAGTGGATGCGGGACCGAGCTCGGTTACAGGACATTTCGCATACAAATATATTTATACGCACAATTCCAGTTATTCACTAGGGTGTACCGAAGGACAGAAATCAGAAACAATCCAATAAAAAGTTTCATGGCGGGTAAGAATTTCAATCACGGTTTTGACGTGTGACGAATTGGTACTACTTAGGAGAAGTGCCATGCTTTTGTACGTTATTGTGTCATTGGAGGGAATATATTGGAAATCTCCACCATGTCATTCGAATGGGTGCTTGCACGTATTGTGACAGCTATATATAGCTTCTTTCCTCGATGTACGTTGCTATTCAAAATTATTTTGATTGGGTCCATGAAAGTTGATGAGAAGCTATACAAATTACATTTTAATGCTGCGACAAGTTGACCACAGATTGGCGTATATATTGTCCCTCTTCCTAGAATAGTCAGAAACGTATATATATATACTTCAGAACACATCTATCGATTTTTGATCTAAATAGGACATATCATTGCTAATTTGTTTTTGTGACCTCACGGCGATTTTTCACATTATTACGGAAAACCAAAACCAACACCTTTTTGTTCGGCAATCACAAGCACCAGCACACAAGTCCACTTTCGAAGCAATACCAGTTGTCAGTTGTCGTCTTCGACAAAAGGGTAAAGTTCTCGCGAACCACTGAATGAATGAAATCTATTCCCTTGAATTTTCCGAATATTTAATATACAATGCCATCATAGTCGTAAAACCTGACTGGTGGCCATTACATTATATTGCAAAAAATACTCAAAGATAAACACTCTTCTCATTTCGGTTATGTATAATATATACTTTGTACACTGAAAAAACTCTAATGATGTTGACATTGATTGGCATCAAAAACAAGCAAAACATTGCAATAAGGAAATTTCGTATTTAAAGTAAAGAGAAATTATTATAAATTATGTGAAATTAAACTACAACATTAACATATTGCAATGTCTTATTGGCATTGAGAACAAATCAATGACAATGCCTTAAATATTTGTATAGTGTAAAGTAATTTAATATTAAAATCAAATAAAGGAAAATTTAACTTCAGTTTCTACAAATATTATAGTATATTTTCCTAGCAAAACTAAATGCATACTTTGTGTACCAGTACACAATTTTTAATAAATCAATACGCAAGTGAAAAGCGTTAACATTAGCCATTATCTTGGGCGCCCTAATTTCGAATTTGAATTCAAATTAGGAATAAACAGTTTGTAACATTATGTGCTCCATCAGATCGTTCGGGCGAGAATATTGAAAGGGATCGTGATCTTTAATTTAGTGCTGTGAGGCCAATTGGAATATGTGTACATTCGATTGTAACAAAAAGTTCCACCTGCTTCCACCACTATGCGCCCAAATGCCTGGCCCTTTATCATACGGCGACGGGCCTTCAATATCGGCCTATGTCATACCATAATTATAGATACCATAATTGTAGAACAGAAAAAGTAGACACGACACAGTTCAACATTCGACATTGGACCCACATTTTGCAGAAATGCAAAAAAGGCAATTTCAAATCGCAATGGCGGACAACTGTAAAAAATTGAAAAGATTTTTTTTATAAACGATTAGATTCGGTTTTCTTCAAAAATATAGTTTTCTGAATAATATATTGCGGAATCTTAAATTGAATGGCCCTTTAATAAAACACAAACTGTTATAGTTTTTCCGTCCCTAAAACCTTGAGAAAAATGGCGAAGCGGTACCTGCCACTCAAAGGCAACGTTTAGTACAAAAATGTAACTGCTTATATCTTAAAACCAGTGCTTACAATTTTGTACAGTGTAATGATTTGTATAGCACCTAGAGTCCGGTAAAAAGTGGGCATTATTTCCCCGCCCCTTTTGGTACATCCCACACAAATGGATCCTTTTGCACCAATAGTTAAATGTCTTATAACCTTAATGCAGTGCATACAAATTCTTGAAATTTTGCACAGTGTATAGATTTTATAGGACCAACAGTCCAGTCACACGCCCATTTTTGTACCTCCCGCACAAATACTAATTTGAACCAAAAGTTTACAGCTTATACCTTAATACCAGTGCATATGATAAACTTATTATAAACTATTATTTGGGACTGAATGTGAGGGAATTCGTAAGTCGGTTTACCCGACAGAACTATCCTACTTGTTCTGTGTATGTTTGATAATTTTCTTTATTGACAAAAATATATTTAAGAACTGCCGAATACTTATGTTCCCCACTCCATTTGCACAAGTACAAAATGGATGCAATTTTTAGTTAGAACAATCTCCAATTCGTTGAACAAGAGATGCAAAGAAAATGGAGAAAATAAATAAATTGATAACAATTCCTTACAGAGTTCTATGAATTTCAAATAGATTCGTTGCACACACCACTGGCAATGAGTTGTGGAACGGCGACGGTAACGACAAAAGCGACTTTGATCAATTCCTCGTACTTAGCCTCAGCTGCAGTTGTGGCTGGCGAGGAGAAACATGGACAAATTGGGAAAGCATTTATTGGAATATGGTGACACTTGGTGTTGGGTGCTGTAGCAACCCATCTCACCACGCCACACCAGAGCAACAATGGTCTGGTACTCGTATATGGAATTTGGTGTGAATCTATCGATGCACAACAAATTTTCCGCTCCACTGAACTCTGACTGTGTCATTATTTTCACATTCATGTCATCATCAAGGCTGCTGCTAGATCGAAATGGAACATTTGTGCCATACACTCTGTTTTGCCATTAAAGTCATAACTATTAATTAAAATAGAATCTCGTAAACATTTCACGAGTTCCCTACTCAAACCAGTGAAATGTGTAAGTGTCATTTTGGGTTTACAGGTATTGGTATATATATATATATATATATATATATACCAGTACATCAAAGATAGGGAACCTTCAAAGCAGATGGAACTCCCCCTTGCCTCCAATTTATATTCTTTTTTTTTCTCTTTTTACCGCACTGCCCTCGGCCAATCATCATTTTTAAAACTTTTACGGGTGGAATTAAAAAAAAAATTATTTAAATGCTAACATGTTTTTTTTACCAAAAACGATGGTTTCGAGATGTTACTCAGATAAATTAACAAGCAAGATAGTTCAGTCGGTTAAACCGGCTTAAGAAACCCCTCGCCTTCATCCGAAGAATTATTCGTAAATGTATTTACTTTTTTGTTTAAATAATTATTTATTATCAATTCAAATTGCATTTAATAACATTAAAGTATGTACTGGTATTAATTTAATAAGACTTTATGTATTAGAAATCATATAACCTAGAATTTTGTTGACAACTTTAGTTTGATTTGACCTAAGAGCGATTGGAGCAGAAAAGTCGTCCCCAACCCGACTTTAACCACTTGGCGACCATAACACAGTACAACACGTGATTTTGGGACTCAATTCTGAGAATTGGACGTGAAAGTAGCCCAAAAATGTAGCGTTTTTTTCTCCTATTCAATATCTTAAACTTTGCTTCGGACACAAAAGAGATGTTCCGTACGAGATATAACCGTGTTAAAATATAGAAAAAGTGCTAAAAGGTGGATTAAGAAAAAAAAATCGTATGTGCATTAGATTATTAATTGAGCCAACTTGACTAAACGAATGATACAGAAGTTCTTATTTTTGGGGCTACTTTTACGTCCAATTCTCGGAATTGAGTCCTAAATCAATGAGTTGAAATGTGCTGTACTGTGTAAAATTTGAAAAAATACCAACTTTTTTACTTTTCTGGGTTACTGCTCGAAAAATAAAAAATATGGCCGAAAGATTTTAGTGAAATCAACTAATTACGTAGGTTTTCTTCTGATATTTTAGACATAAGTATGGTAAAAATTGCAAAGAAAAAGCATGTGATCATCAAAGACCAGTGATCATCAAAGAGTTAAACGTTCCTCATTTGTTTAATTGTGTTTAGATTCTGACGTATGAGTTTTATTATCGCACTTCTGGTCTAGTATTTCAACTTCTATCCTGCTGTAACGATAGAGCTGTATTGAATCGCTACGTTTTCATCAAATCTAGACCGAATTGGCTGATGAGCAGCTGTAGAAATTTTCAATATATGTCGTTCTCTGATTGGCCATCGTTTTTGAGTGTTATCTATCACTTCATCCAGTTAGTTCTTTTAATGTTTTATTGCCTTTCATGGCAAATCAATGTCATATGCTTTAATATTAGGAAAACTTTTTTTCAGTGGTTGGTTAAACAAAACACTAAGTGTAATGTGTTTTGTTTACAAATTGAGATTATATTTAACGAATTTTTTATTAAACTAACTCTCTCTTGCCTCGAGATATTCATTTACCAATAATGTCCCGATTTAATGTACATTTCCTTCATGCAACTGCAACTCCTGGATTTACATGTCGAAAACAGTGTCAATCTTTAAAACAATTTTTGCAATGTTGCTATAAATGAACCGTCGGTTACAGTTGCTTGCGAAAGACGTGGAAAAGTGTCTCCTATAATTAAATTTCTGTAATGACTTCAATAATTTTCTTTTGTAAATCACCGGAATTTTTCGTTTTAAGTACGGGTAGATGTGGACGTTGAAAGTCTGTAATTTTTTAAATAGATTTTGTGCTTCTCTTAAAAGGCAATGGCCATTATCTTTACAATTCACATCAGAAGCAGCAGAGGCAGTGGCTGCGGCAATGGTAGTGGCAGCAGTAGCAGATGAAGAAACGGCAGCATCTACATTAACAATGATGATGACGATGACGCCGACGACACTCCAATGGAGGATATGTGGTAAAGTACACAAAGTACTTCAAAAATACTCTGGTACACGCATACCAACACACACACACACACACATATTACATACGGATGCACGATAGAATGGAAGGCTATGAAACCCTAACTACTGCTAGGAATAATTACAATGGTACCGTTTGCATGTGTGTGCGCCTACATAGTAAGACCTCCGTGTGTGTGTTGTCGTGAATGGGGTACATATAGAGAAAGAGTATAGGTCATTGTGTGCACGAGTGAGTGTTATGCGTTGTTTCTGCGCGTTGTGCGTGTGTGTGGTCTGAAATGACCATGACTTATATGATGTATTTTCCGTAGCTGACGAGCTAACTGCACTACTCCACCCAACATCCAAGCCCCGGCTCTAGGAGCACGGGTTGAAGGAGGGGGAGGAACCCAGTGGAGGTGATGCCACAGCTCATTTTGATAGCTTTAATAACAGCAAAATGATTTTTGTAAAGCCCTCAAGATACATTTATACGTATGCATTATTAAGAACGCACAGTAAGACGAGAGGGAAAATGTATAAATTCATACACACACACACACATACTCTCATGTCAGTGGATACTTAAGCATGTGTGTGGCCACATTGCACGGGCACAGTGATTCCAAGTAAACTGCGATTTCAAGTAAAATGGTTGAATGTTTGCACATTCGAATCGTTCAGTCCTTCGATCAGAACTCTTATTTGCGAAAGAGATGCTCTTGTGGCGAATGGGAAAATATAAGACACTGGAAGCCATGGAAACACATACCCTGATACATATTTCGATCCATTGTGGATATCTCCTCAAATTGTTTTTATAAATGGCACAGTGATCTTGTAGTGGTGCTGTTCATCACTTGTATGTACTCGTATACTAATCCTCAAACAAATTTACAATGTGAATTAAATACCCACGAGGAAAGTTTACAAGTCAAAGCTCCAAGCGAGACTTAAATTCCTCACGTGTGTGACTGGAATGTATTGCCAGTTCATTAATTTATTAACAGAAATATATCATTACAAAACAAACAAAATACTTTAAGAAGAAATTTACATAATTTTTAACATATTTTGTATATGTAAATAATATTAACGGAAGCTGTTTTTGTCATCCACTGAAATTGTTTGTTATTTTGAGTTGTTACCTTTTTGTTGTACACGTGCGATATGTTTACCACCTGTTACAACAAGGACATACATATTTGATACAACTTCTTTAAAGAGGAGTAGAAGGCATTTTCATTGGTGTTAATAACTTCAAAATATGTTAGGCTGTTAAGAAGACATGGCAATCATAACAGATCATAATTTTGAGAAAAAGCCCTGAGTTAGGTAATTTTTGAGCTCTGTGCCACAAAAACTTCAATGAATTTTGAAAAACTAAGAACGTCAACACTTGGAGACATGTTGTGCCAATTTTTATTAAAATCAGAAGTGGTAGTTTTTTGCGTTTTTCAAAATTGCCATATGGAAATTCTGGAATATATGAAAGAAGCGATTTCTAGGTTTCGCAAAATATCTACAGAATATATAGTTTCAAATTATTTGCACCACTTGCTTCGTATAATTATGTAATTACATTAAAAATGTTCAATACAAATGTGGTATGTTTCGCACCACTGTATAAGTACGAACTTAACGTTGGTATTTTGTTGTTGTTAAATACTCTGAAATTTATACTTTCAACCACACTTCCAGCTCTGAGTGTTTGTTGAAATACGGACATCTTCGTCGTCTTTTGTCTTTGGACTCTGACTCGAGTAAAAGTTTACACAGAGAATTATCCGTGCGTTTTTGTGTGTGTGCGTGCAATCTCTTTCCTTCCTAGATGTTTTCCTTATCCAAAGCATAAGTACGTCTGTGTTTTTGCGTATGTGTGTGAAGTGCTTTTGAGAGTTGCTTAATATTCGCATTCACATTTCGTTAATAATTGTTTTTGCATTTGCGGGTCGTTGGAAAGAGCAAAACTATAAAACTTTTTTCTCCATCACTGCATACACATGCTCTGACATGTTTCGAAATGTCACTCCTGGGCCATTGAAACATTGTACGAGGATGTCTGCAGCTTTAGAGTAATCGTTCTGTGAACCACGGACAACTTTTGAACAACTTTAAGTTGGCAAATATATCCGTAAATGTGTAAGTGAAAAACAACAACAATCGACAACCTGCTGAGGGAATTTTATGGTCTCAGTACCCAAAATGAAAAGAATATTTAATTTATTAATTAAGTTTGTCGAAATGCAATAAACAACATTGCTGCAAAAAATACCCCGGCCCGAAACTTTCCCGGCCTCCCAGCCGCTGAACTACTAGGAGTGTCCCTAAAGGGGCGACTGGTGACAGAAACAAAATCATCTGTTCAGACAACCATAGCCTGTCCGTTAGTGTTTACATCATTGGATTGTTTAGAAAATTTGCGGTTAAATAATCATAAAAAAGATGTACAGAAACCACATAACAATCACAGTGATTATTGCGCAAATACAGACCCACAAAAACAAACACCCATACACATACTCACTCACAAAGAAAACTGTCCGATGTCTGGGAATTGTGTTTGGGGTTTTGGTTATTTTTTGCCTCGCTCTCTGCTTTTGTTTTGTTGTCACTCACATGGCGAGTCGGCTCCTGGATGGATGTCAGCGTGCAATAGGGATAGCGAGGGTGGAAGAGCAAGACAAAAGCTACAAAAGCCAACCAGGCAGTAACAGCCACAAAAGAGGCAACACAACACACAAACACAACCAAACTAAATCGGAAACAACAATAAACAGGACAACGACAATACCAACACCAATGCCAACATCGGTAATAACTACAATAATGAACATACAATGGAATTGTCAATTGGAAAAGTTACAATGGATAAACAGCGGTAGTGGTGGCGGCAACAGCTGCAGCTGCATCGTCGTCATCATCATCAGAACAGAGAATCAGCAGCAACAGCAGTAATAACGACAACGACAACGACAGCCACAGCCATATTCGCATTCACATTCACATTCACATTCGTACTCGTATTCGTATTCGCATCAGTGGAGGTGAATTGAAACGTGTGAACGACTAGTGCAATGTAGGTGGTCCTGAAACAATCTGTGTGTGTGTGTATGTGGATGCATATGTACACATATACACACACTTTAGTATAGAGTTACATTATTTGTAACCGTGGCTTTATGTTGAAAACTCAGGTGAACAATTTCTCGGGTTTTCACTGAAAACTGCTGTCAGTCGTTGTGGTTGTCTATTTTATAATGTCCGGGCTAAAATGTCGGGCGTTCTGCAGTTGTGTTTTACTCCACCCGACATGTGTAGTTTAACAAAACGAATGCTATTCTCGTGCACAAAGCTAATTTTTCTGGAATTTGAGTCTGCATTTGCAATTAAAAACGCATTTATACCCCGCACCCCCCTCAGCCTTACCGAGATGCAATTTATACTTTAAGAGACAAAAAAATACGTTTTACATTTCATTAATTTAGTGAAACAAATAAATAAAAAAAATAATGAATATTGAAATAATATATATTTACATACTTTTTACCTTTATTGGATGAGGGATATATATTATTTGAAACTAAAAAGTGTTATCCTAGGAGGAGCGACGTAAGGCTGTATGTGTACGGCCGTCTGTCGGGCGGTGCACGTGATAACTCTTGAAATGAGCGATCAATTTGGTTCAAAATATGTATTTGGTAGTACTTGCTCCTATCTCAGACAATGTTTGAAGATTGGCCATATTGGTTCACACTTTTGATAACTCCCCCATATAGGGAACACATTTAGTGCTATAATGACTTTGTATAAATCCTGAAAAATGGAGATTAATTCGGGAAAGCCTTCAGGTCAGAATTTTTTTAAATTGTTTCAATATTTAAACCGTAATTATTAATTGCTTGCCATCAAAAACAACACCCAATTGGGGCAAAGCATTAATATTTGCGACGACAATTTTTAGCCTGGATAGAAGCAAAATATTAACACATACCAAATTTGGGGTCAATTGGTTACTCCTATTTAACGTTATCGTGCGCACCAGCCTGACAGATAGACACGGACCGACGGACATTTCTAAAATGACCCAAAACGGATTTCCGCCAAATGTTCTTGGGGTCTCTGGCCTACACCAAATGATGTATACCATTGTTCACAATCTTAGGGGATATCAGGATTTTATTGAAATTCTCTTAACTCAACCAAAAGGGCTATAATTTAATCTTTCATCCATAGATTTTTTCCAGATAGGCACTGTTCTCTTCTTTAGGGTGCTAGCTTTTGAAAATTGGAGCAAAGAAATTGAGATTTTTTTCTATATTTATTCCCTCACCTTACAGAGAATATAATGTAACACGTCGAAGGAGTGACCTAAGACCCCAATTATGTTTTGTGGAAATTCGATTTGGGTCACTTTAAAACATTTGAGCAATGTCCGTCCGTCCGTACGTCTGCTGGCAGGTGCACACGATAACTATCGAACTCTTGAAAAGAGTAACCGATTGGCTTTAAATTTGGTGTGTGGTAATATTTTTCTGAATCTCAGGCTATGTTCGAAGATGGGCCATATTGGTCCACTTCTTCTAGTACCTCCCACACAAAGGGTTAATATTTAGAGAAATTTTGATTCTTTAATAATAATATATAATTGTATACAGGGTTTTCCAACAAGAGGTGTTATTTTGAATTACCCGGTATTCCGGTAGCTGTCACTTTTGAAGCTTTTATTCTTTGACATTTGACAAGCAGAAACTACGTCATTACTAAAAATGGAACGATACACGTTCACCGACCGATACAAAACGACCAAAAAACGATACGAACGATACAAAATCATCTTGACTGATGAGGCCCATTTCCACCTCGGTGGCTACGTCAACAAGCTAAATTGTCGCATATTGGGCTCGGAAAACCCAAGAGTTATTGTTGAGAAGCCTCTCCATCCTCAACGTGTGACTGTTTGGTGCGATTTATGGTCCGGACGGGTCATTGGACCTTCCTTTTTCGAAAATAAGGTTGGATCAACAGTTACGCTGAATGGATTGCGCTATCGAGAGATGATTAATGATTTTTTATGGTCAGAGTTGGATGGTATTGATTTGGACAACGTTTACTTTCAACAAGACGGCGCTACGTGCCACACAAGCAACGAAACCATTGCTCTGTTACGGGAAAAGTTTCCGGATCGTGTTATCTCTCGAAGAGGTGATCACAATTGACCACCGAGATCTTGTGATGTAACACTTTGCGACTTTTACCTTTGGGGCCACGTGAAAGATAAGGTCTACGCCAACAGCCCAGCGTCGATTCAAGACCTCAAAGAAAGAATTCGTGAGGCTATCGAGGACATAGGGCAGCCACTTTGCGATTTGGTTATGGAAAATGTCATGAAAAGGATATGGTCCTGTAAGCGTGGTGGTGGTGGCCATTTGGCTGATGTTGTTTTTCTTTATTAATGGCATACCTTCCTCTTTATTATGAAATAATACAAAATCAAAAATTGTTAAACTTAAAGACAGTGCTTCTAGAAAAGTAGGCCACATACAACTTTAAAATTTTCAGTATTGATGTAGAATTTTATGTTGTTTCATCTAATGACAAATATTAAAAAAATTCATTTTAATTTTTCAATTAATCTCCATTTTGACACTCGAATTTGAAAAGGGTCCAAATGTAAAAATATTTTCAAAAAAATTTTAAAAAAATGTCTACTACGCTTTCGGTAATACATTTTCTTAAGAGTCACTCTAAAATACCTGTAGTTAAATATTCCATAATAAAAGTTTTAGTTTTCATGTATAAGTATATAAAAATATATTAAGTGTTATGATGTGCGAAATTTAAATTCGCACAACTGTTCACGAAAAAAATCAAAAATTGTTAAACTTAAATAAAGTGTACAGTACTATTAGAAAAGTAGGCCACATACCACTTTAAAATTTTCAGTATTGATCTAGAATTTTATATTGTTTAATCTAATGACAAATATTAAAAAAAAATTTATTTAATTTGGTCTAATGTTTGCTCTAAAATCTGTGCACGGTTACTTTAATTCTGAAAGGGCGTAGCAGACAAACAGCTGAAGCTTTAATCTTGGAGCGGGTGTAGTTTTTGTCGTTATATAACATTGTGTTCCAAAAATTTTTTAGTTTTTTGATCAGAATATTTGATCAGAATTTTTTTGGGCTAGAATATTTAATATCGACCTATGCAGTTTATTTTTGGCTAAAATGTTTATAAGCAGTTACAATTAGGTAAAATAAGATCTCTCTAACATTTTTTTTAATTATTTTGGAAAAAATATTGAGTCTCTTACAAATATACTGGGTTTGTAAAATTTAAAAAAAATTAACAAAAGTTTTTTTTTTCAAAAAACCTTTGTAGAAAAAGTTGCTCTCCCCTCGATTTTCTTAAAATTTTCATAGAACATTCGTCGCACTCTCACAAACCCAGAATATTTGTAAGAGACTCAATATTTTTTCCAAAACAATTTAAAAAAAATGTTAGAGAGATCTTATTTTACCTATTTGTAAACATTTTAGCCACAAATAAACTACATAGGTTCATATTAAATATTCTGACCCATATTTAGTCCGATTAAAAAGACTGATGCTTCCAAAATCTATTATTTAATCTGTATTAATATAAACAAAACATTTAAATTAAATTAAACTAAAATGTACATCAAACTTTCTCAAATGTCATGAAAAGGTTAAATTTCTTTCACATTTCGAAAAGTTCTTCGAAATTGATTTTATAACTTTTTTCCATATTCTGCGGAATGACTGAAATTGACATTGGGATCCTTAACAAAGTTGCAATTTGTGAACACATCTCTTGGGATCTTCAAATTATGATATGAAATGAGTTAAAAAGATGACAGCAAAAGTCGTGAACAAGTTTATCCATAGGAATACGTGGAAAATTAAAATCAATAACTAATACATTCAAGTGAGTGGAGATGAGATAGAAGCAGATATTAAATTAAGTTTACAATTGTTATAATGTCGGGGAAAGAGAACAACTTGATAAAGTATTCCAATTTGTTGTTGTGAACTATGTTTGTTGTCTACGGTGACTGACTGAAACGACATTCAAGTGTCAAAACAATTCGTTGGAAAGTATTTAGCAAATAAATTGCTGCGACTACAGCGACGAAGAGCTCTGTGTAAATACAATTGACAAAGTGTTCAAACACACGCACGCAATACACATTCGCACAGACATTAACATTTGCTCAGGAAAGGCAAAGAGAACTGTTTAAATTCGGATCAAAATTTTTCACGTCTCCACAAAAGAATAAGTTTGAACAACATGAATTTATTCAAACATTTATAAATAATAGAATCAAATGCACACTCACACACACACTTAGGAGATACTTAAGCAATCTCTTGTTTTGGTGTAGTCTTCCACACACACTACACACACAATCTCATCGAAACGTGCTATAAATGGTGCGAACGCAGATGTCTTTCAATTTCTGCTTCTTTTTGCCAAATTCCTCCTTTTTGTTGGAGTATTTGAGCATATGAGAGCTGTAGGAGGAGAGGAGAGTAGTGCATTCTAAATAATGTTTATCATTTAACATTCGCAAAAAACAACATCAACACACCAGCAGAAGCGACTGCAAAAGCATAGCAACATCAACCAAACGCCAGAAGAGAAACTGTGGCAAAGCAATCGCCACGGCTTCCCCTTACCTAACGCATTCCGTCTGCCCGCGGCCACCCAGGCGTATGTGCGATAAGAATTCATTCCTTAAGAAATATTTGGAATTTGCCGGAATATATGGCGTTCCGTCCCGAGGAAAACGTAAATGTAATTTTCGTATAATAACCAACATTTGTCTTTCGATTCTATTTTGGCAGTTGTCTGACACCCAAATTGAGATGTTTTAAATGTATTTTTGTTGTTGTTATTTTTTCTACATATTTCTTGCTTCTGGAAATTTTAAAATATTGTTGAGATCACTGTCAGAGGGCAAAGGTTTATATTTCATTGGCGCTTTTGAAGTGGTTGTTGTTATATATTCTGAAATGTATGGGAGCCTTTTTAAGGTCTTTAAACTCTTCGGAGCTATTATGGTGATTCAAATTCATACATAGGGGACAGACTGTACATTATGAGAGCAAATATTTGTTATTTAAAATTTTAATTTTTAACAAAAGCTAAAAAATATAAAATAGGCAGAACAGTTGGCGTCATGACACAACAAAAAAATGCATCGTAGAATTTTGCCTAAAATAAAAAAAGCTAGTATGTGTCAGTTACGAACGAATATGAATTTGATTCCAACGTGAGGTTTTTCGCGGATTTTCAGACCGTTTTTCCCGAATTGTTTTGTTATTGTCACAATTAAAAAATTTTTATTAATCGATAAGTGCAAAAAAGTTCAAACTACGTTTGCGGAAAACTGCTTTTTCGCGTGTGACAGTTCATTCCTATTCGTTTATAACTGATAGATTTTGACGTTTCGGGCAGACGAAATAACGTCCTATTCGATAATTTTTTCAAAAAATAAAAGTTATGAGTAATGGAAACAGAAGCAGAAATAGACTACTCATAACTCACCGTAACCAAAAGAAAATTGAAATCAGTAGCAAAAACTAAAAATACATTAGCAAATACAACGATACCTTTGAACGGACACTTTTCACCTGTTGTCTGATGTCTTCTGCAGAATATAAAGAATAAATCAAGACTTCACATCCTTCGTTATCATCGCAAAACCACAATAGTATAAAATGGTTAACAAAAACAAAAAGAAGAAATAGAAAATTTAAAGAACGTCATTACACAACTTTTGTTCACTATTCAAAAATTAATTAAGGTAATGTTTGCTTTTCAATCCGACCTACTGTATTAAATCAACAATTAATTAATAATTAAAATAATTTAATTATTTCTCGAGAAATCCATCATGGAACTTAGCTAAATAAAAAAAATCTGAAAAAGCAATCGAGTAGGGAATTACGAAGCTTTGTGCGTACTAAATCCCCACTCGCTTCCCTAACCGATTATTTGTATAAAGGGATGAGACTTCCGGAACTAATTCTGAATTGCTGAAAAAAGAACGCATTCTTTCACCGGTTTATAAAAAGGAAAAAAATATATTATTTCTTTCGCTTTTATTTAATATTTTTAATTTTATTTTTATAGACTTATATATTTTTTATTTCGATCCGCCGAGGATTTGAACCCATTTTACTTGTTTCAAAACTGTACATGCTAGCTCTCTGTGCCACCAACGGTCTAGCACTAATCAACGCTAGTTGATTAGTGCTAGAATATTACCAGTAAATTTAAGAGAAACAAATACAAAAAATGGTAGCGATTTTCAAAAATTGCTGGGTAGAATTGATTTCAGTTTCGATAGACACCACTCTATGTCTTTAACCTAAATAAGCCTGACAAACGTATGGAAGTATTAACTTATATTTAATAAGCACTACAAACCAAAACCATATTTTCACCGAACTAAGTAGACACACTGAAACTCGCAATCAGTACATTTTTGTTTTTTTGTTAGAGTTAGCTTTGCGAGCCACTAAAACAAATGTAGTTTCTAGTTCGAGACTACATGTTTCAGTTACATTCTGTCTATTGTAAAAATGTAATAGATACTAATAAATTTAACTTGAATTTTAATATTTTTTTAACAAAAAATATAAATTTTGTTCAGCCTAAGTTTTTATTCTATTTTTTATAAAATGTGCAATTATTTACTAACATTTTGCAAATGTCGCATATTCATTGCTTTTGTCGTTAAAAAGATAAAATGTTTATAAACCAATATTTCTCAAAATTGAATGTGTTGTTGACAACACTTAATACTCGTATAACCATTATACCAAGTTTCGCTACAATCCGTAACATGAGCCAAAAATAATGCGATACTCGCTTCATAAATAGTATGACAACTTTCGATATCTACTATTTATGAAGTTTGTCGTTAATGTTTAAAAATATGCAAATAAGTAATCTAACATTTTGAATTCGAAGATATCGAGTTAATTAGTAGATTTTCGGAAAATTACTATGATCTATTAATTTCGGTTATTTATCAGGTATAAACAGAATGTTGACCACTTGTGAAGGATACACTTGAAAGGATGAGACATTTTGAAAGTTTATTAAGTTTAGATGAACAATTTCAAGTAATTACTTTAGGTAGTCATTCATTTCATTTTATTAATGTAATTTAAAGCCAGTAGGCGATTTACAGGTAAATTACAAAACATCTACAAAAACAACAGGTTTACGCTAATAATTTGAAAGTAGTGTGGTGAACAGAACAATATAATTGAAAATTCTTTTTTATAATAAAATTGAGTATTTTATTTTCTGTATGTCTGTTTGAATACAATTTTTTTCAGTCTGAAAGTTATACAAAATTATTTACAAACTTAAAAAAGTAAGAGTTTCACAATATATAAACAGAATATTTGATAATTATAATATAAGTAGTTTAGGAATACAGTACACATAATTTTCATAACCTACGTGGCGTCACTACAGTAGGTTTAATACTTAAAGTTGCTACATTCCTTCCGTGGACACCATATGGACTGAAAAACGTCCGTATGAAAGTACACTGCTCAAGTAATTTCAAAATTCCCAAAATCGAACTTTCCTCAAACATGCGTAGATTCCAAAATATCCCTGTAAGTTTATGATATACCAATGCAAATAACAATTTATTAAATCAGGCCGCATATCTTTCTATCGCCCGCTAGAGTATCGTTTGTATACTTTGTAGATACCCTAGGGATTATTTTAAATGCAAAATTTAAAAAAAAACTAGGCAACGAAAGGATTTTTCTATTAAATTAAATATTTTTTGTTTACATCTTTTTTTTGAAAATTTGAAGAAACGTATTCTTATTTTATTTCGGCGAATTGGATAGATTATAAAATAGTTTAACAGAAATGTAAATAGACATGAAATGAACGCAGCAAAAGTGAAACATTGGGTTGGTTCTCTCAATATTTTGTTTGAAGAAACAACTATTTGCGGCTGTATAAGTGCTAAAAATCAATCTTGAGCAAACAAATTCGTATGTCCATTCAATTATTAATTGAGCCAACTTGACTAAACGAATAATTCAGAAGTTCTTATTTGTCTGGTGTCTGGTTGTTCATACAAGAAACATACAAATGCAAAACGAACTTCGTCAACTGCGTTTGACTTGTAAGCAGAAGGTCGTGGGTTCAAACCCCTGCTCAATCAAATACAAAGTTTTGCTTTACTCAAACAATCGTTTTTCTCACTTGTGCAAGTCACTAAATAGTTTACTACAAGAAAATAAAAAAGATTGATGTAAGAAATTGCATTATTTTGATGTAGTCGAAAATTTTTATGAAAATAATTGTCATAAACTTGAAGAATGTGTTTATTAAATCAATGGATTTATTACACAAAATCGATGAATAACAATTTATGAAACTTTTACATAATTTTGATGAACAAATTTTCTTTAAGTTTATGTGTGGAATGAATAAGGACAGCGTTAAGTCAGCTATATTTTAATCTTTTCTTATCTATTTTATTCCTTTGTGGAACTAAATTACCGCAAAGTAATGGGAGGTTAAATTGTAAGGGTCGATGTTGAATGTGAACCGCACATAGTCAAGTTTTTTTCTGCATTTCATTTGACATTTCTCAATTTCAGACTAACTCAATTTGAACCATGGAAAGATACACAATCGAGCAACGCGTTAAAGTTTTTGAAGCCTTTTACGAAAACGGGCGTTCAAATCAAAATGCATTTCGTGCACTTCGTGATGTTTTTTTGATCAGCATAATCGACCAGATGTGTCCACAATCGGGAGAATTGTGCGCAAATTTCAGCAAACCGGGTCTGTAGGAGATGTGAAAATATCTGTGCATGCTCGCCCAGTTCGTTTGGTGCGGCTTATGGGCTGGCGACGTCATCGGGCCATACTTCTTCGAAATGAGGCCGGTCAGGCAGTTACTGTGAATGGTGTTCGCCATCGTGAGATGATAACGAACTTTTTATAGCCCGAATTGGAAGATATGGATGTGGACAATATGTGGTTTCAACACGACGGTGCCACTTGCCACACAGCTAACGAAACAATGGCTCTTTTGGCGCAACAAATTCAATGGCCGTGTTATCTCAAGTCGTGGCGATTCAAATGGCCGCCATGTGTTTTGACACCGTTGGACTTCTTTCTTTTGGGTTATTTGAAAGAAAATGTGTACGTCGATAAGCCAGCAACAATTCAAGAGCTAAAGGATGAGATGATTCGGCACATTAACGGCATAGAACCTCAATTATGCCTCAGCGTCATAGAAAATTTGGACCATCGGATGGAGGTGTGCCGCCGAGGTCGCGGCGGCCATTTGGCCGATATTTTGTTCCATACATAATTGCACCGTACCAATATTATGATAATAAAAAGAAATGACAATAATTTCCTATATAATTTGTGTTTTATTCAAAATCAACATCGGCCCTTTAAATTTAACCACCCTTTATATAAGAAATGTATATGAAAGCACAAAGTGATATATTCTTACTATTTTCCATCTATCTCAGCCCAACAAAAATAAATGAGAAATCAGTAGTTTTGTAATGCATATACAACTACAAATATATTACCAAATATGGCTATAGCATAGAGCTGATGTCTTTTGCAGAATGTAGAAAAGAAATTAGGGCTCCACATCTTTAGTTTGTCATCAAAAAACCACAAAACGTTTCATTAAAATTCACAGTAATTGAATTGAAGATGTAAATTCATTTTTAATGCAGCAGGCATACACACGCACACAGTACAAACTATTAGACACAATTTCAGTTTGATAAATGTCCACATTCTCTCATATAATAACCAATCATTTTACAATTTACACAATAAAGATTATGTAAGATATTCGTAGCACAGCTATTAACTTGGCCATAATGTGTAGAAGGGCAGACACATGTTTATAATAAATTAACACCGACGCATACACACACACACACGCACTCATCGACAACTGTGAAGATGTAGAGATATTAATAGAGAATCAGACATACCGGACATAAGCAGAGTCATTATGAAGTCAATTGCTGAGATAAAAATCGTTATTATCTTCCTGCAGAAGACACAAGAGCATTCGCACCCACTGTGCGGGCGGGACAAGTTGATGTAGCACCTGCACTGTGCAGTGCTCCACCTCGTGCCGCTGCCACTGCTAACTACAGTTAGTGATGAGAAGAAAATTGAAAAAGGACGAACTTCGTGTGTCCGGCCAGACCAATGACCATATTATATACCAGTGAGGCAGAGTCCCAAATAAATCTGTCTCCAAGCTGTGCTACTTCAATGTGTCTTTCATTTGTGGTTGGCCACTGGCCCAGAGACATGCAACAAGGTGGTGCAGGCCCAGATCCAGACCCAGACTGTACACTGTTCGGCAATGCCATGCAATGCAATTATTTATGTTTGGTGTTTATGGCAAATGTGGTTACAGCTGCCGTTTTGTTGTTGTACAACACAACAAGGCAATCAACAACAGTAACAACACAATGTTGCATGTCCAGAGACCAGACTCAAAGAAATGCCAAAATGGGGTGATTAACGTTGGCACAGCATTCGAGTTGATTCCAACGTTGAGTGTGGCCAATGGGGGCACGAGTGTAGAGAGGAAGAGGTGGTCTTATGTATGCTCAATGATGATGACAATGCCGAGAAAGTAGCCCCATTACATTAATTACCTACATGTTGCACTGGGATTTAGACAATATTTTCAAGTGTTGCAATTCTATAAATATTCACATGTCGAACAATACCTTTGCAAAAGAACATTGATCTATTGCAGTGGCATTGGAAACAAACTCATTGGATAAGATGCATTACAAATACATTTACTTGTAAATTATTGCAATAAATTTAATCGAATTAATATCCCCAATTGAGATGTGGATTTTAAATTTTAAGATTCCTATATAAATAAAACGAAAAATGTATATAGATATTATGTAACAAGTCAGAAGCATTAAACAGATATTACTCTGGCAATATACTTGTAGAATATGCCATTCATATCCTCGTATATAAAGTATGCAGTCTGGAAATGCGGATTTTGCAAATAACTTGACCACTCCGCCATTTTTCGCAATCAAAATAATTCTAAATCTGTGTGACCCCGAACTGAACCTGATGTGCAATTTTTAGCCCATTCGCTCTTATGGTTTCGGAGATCATGCGTTACTAACAAACGTACAAAGGATTTTATATATAAAGATAAAGTAAAATTACCTTACGCGATGCCTAGAAGTTCACAAAATAGACGCCAAATCATGAACATTTTATTTTTAGCTGTAGCAAAGTAAATAGCTGAGGGGGATTTCATGTCAAATTAGTGAATTTTTAAAACCGATGACTTCTGATCGGGATGAAACAAGTTTAGTCCTATTGAGTAGTAGTTATTCCATAATATTTGATCGAGATAGGTTAAGGACTATCCGAGTTGGTGGCTGTTGAATTTTGTCAGACAACCATTTTTTCCCATCCATATAACTAAATACTTATTGTATTTAGAAACTTTTACCCAATTTTCGAAAGATATATCTTCAATCTTTAAAAAAATCTCAGAAATGTTTTTTTGTGAAAACTTTTTAATTTGGGATTATTTAAAGCGGTAATTTGTTTTCGAGTTATGCAAAAATATATGGTTCAACCTCTATTTTTATACCCCACAATGACTCATTTTTATTATACCGATCGAACCTGTCGTCTCTCTGTCTTTAGATGTATCGATGTAATCAAAGGGCTGGTCGTATTTATGGTCCAATCGTGATGAAATTTAGCACTGTTCCCTTTGTTGGTCCAAGGATGATCCCATTTAAACTGGTGAAAATCGGTTCAGGTTTAGTTATAGCCCTATCTTTATATATGTACGTTTGTTTGTAACACATAATCTCGGAAAACATAAAAGCTAACTGGTTCAGTTCGAAGTCATCTTTGCTTTAGAAGTCAAGTTTTTTTTGTTGCAAAATTCGCATTTCCGGAGGGATTTGACGGACATTTATGTACGTACGTACGTACATACGCACACCTCCATCCGATGGTCCAAATTTTCGATGACGCTGAGGCATACTTGAGGTTCTATGCCGTTAATGTGCCGAATCATCCATCCTTTAGCTCTTGAATTGTTGCTGGCTTATCGACGTACACCTTTTCTTTCAAATAACCCCAAAGAAAGAAGTCCAACGGTGTCGCATGATCTTGGCGGCCAATTGACATCGCCACAACGTGAGATAACACGAGCATTGAATTTGTTGCGCAAAAGAGCCATTGTTTCGTTAGCTGTGTGGCAAGTGGTACCGTCCTGTTGAAACCACATATTGTCCACATTCATATCTTCCAATTCGGGCCATAAAAAGTTCGTTTTCATCTCACGATAGCGAACACCATTCACAGTACCGGCCTCATTTCGAAGAAGTATGGCCCGATGACGTCGCCAGCCCATAAGCCGCACCAAACGAACTGGACGAGCATTTTTGTGTATCTATTTTCTAAAATCGGTGACGAAGTGCATTTGTGTGAAGAAGTGGAATTTAGCACACGTTCCGCAATTGAATCGTTTTTCGGAAGACCAATAAATGTAAGTATTACTTTTGGATTGATATTTGTCATTTGTTTTTAATTCGTTATAATTATACATTAATTTCATTTTCAACGTATTGCTTTCGTTTCGTTCTTGCATTTCAGATTACACCAGCTGTAGTAGTTGGCACTAGCGGTGCTGATACATTGGAAAAGAAAAAGTATTGCCAAATTTGTTCAGAAGGTAGAAGAGATAAAACGCATCGCAAAACCCGTTACTTTTGCACAAAATGCTCAACAGCTGTATGCCTAAAACACTCGAAAGTTAACTATTTTTGTTTTCAATGCATATCTGAAACTCAGTAAAACTATTTGTAGCGCATTTTATTTTATGATCACAAGAAAAATCAAAACATAAAGGAAAAATATTTTTTTTGCGAAAATATAAAATGTATTTTTTTCCACATTCTAATATATTTTTGTAAAATTATTTTTAAATGTTTAAGAACCTTAATATCTAAAAAAAAAACAACTGAAGGCAAAGCCAAATACAAATTGTATACAAATATTTTAAATAAATACGTTTGAATAAACCATCAAAAATCCGATATTTTCATACAAACACATTAAAATGTATGTATATGGGCCTAGCCAGACTCATGAGGCACGTATATGACAATCAGTACATGTGCCTAACGGAGGGTTAAATCTCATTTTCTTTTTCATGTTAGAATGAGGCGTTTACCGTGTTAAATTATGTAGCTGTTTGCGAACTATCGACAGACATAATTCCATACATACATATAGCTTTAATGTTTCGAACTTGGTGTGTATTGCAAAGGTTCCAAAACAAACTTGGGAAAAGTTGAGTTGAAGTATGAAGTATGTATGAAGAAAGTTGAGTTTAAAACGATTTTTAAAATTTTGGTATGTTCTTGTTAATAGGTACAATTGTTTTGGCTGTCTACATAATCTTGAATGCATGAGTATGAGAATAAAGGACTATAGGTACACTTCACTGTAATAACCTTTGGATGAACAAATGTTTTCTTATGTATACCATATAGGGGATACAGATGTGTTTGTTTGGTTCCCTCAGGATTTAAAACGAAACTATGTTTGCTTTAAGAACAATATAGAGGAGTTAATCGAATTTTGCCCTCTGAACTGCTGCGGTACATTTATACTAACGATTTGTAAACGTGTCATTCACGGTACGAGTGTCGAGTGTGTATATGCTAATTACATGTTTTCTTTTTTGATGTAATTACCACGATTAGTCACAAATGTTTGCCACGTTTGTAACTGTTGACACTTCAGTTTACTTACACCAGTTGCAGGATCAAAGAATGTAATCGGACCTACACTTTCACATGTTTCCCATTGTCCCAGTGCAACATTAGTACAGTCATATTTATAAATGGCCATGTTGGTCGTAATCGTAAACGTAATCATAATGCAAAACGTAATTGTACTTACCAACAGGACTTTCTTCATTCCAAAATGAATCGTCCAGCGTGTAGTCGGCTTCTGCAAAATACAAAAACAAATAAAAGAGAAACTTGAATGTATGTTTGTAAAAAGGCAACAAAACGGGGATAAAGAACGAGAGACAGAGAGAGAGAGAAATGAAGAAGGGATAAATGAAATTAGTTGTACGACAGGACGAATGCTAGTTGGTCGGGCAGTGCTGTTGTTACTGTTATTTTGGACAGAAAGCATAAACGGATTAAAATAAACGCTTTTTAAGCACCTCACATCTTGGGCTATAGCCATGTTGAAATATCATTAAAAATGCATTTGGTCGTTAACAGTGTATCCGCCAAAAACGGAGGAAAGGAATGAACGAACAAACTAAACCGATTATCACTTCATTCTGCAACACAAAGGGATAAACGCTGACGACGAAACGTTGTCGTCATCTGAGTTCGAGTAATTAGCTTAGCTTTTTCACATTTAACGTTTGTTTAATTTTTACCCAGTTTTTGGGATTGACCACCACCACCATTACCACGAACCCACAGAACAGTGGTCCGCTCCATTCAACATTTGGTATTGTGTAGCCACAAAGTACTACGCGAAAGGATTAAATTGTTATCAATTGTCCGTGTTGGGCATTTAATTAATGATGTCAATTATTATTCGATATTGTAAATTGAAGTGTGTTATACATTTGTTGAGTTCAGGCATTTCAAATTAACACAGCAATTAATGTCTTGTTTATGACAAAGCAAATCTTTAATTAATTCAATACCCGAAGACAATTAAAAATGTTAATGTTTATAGACTGCAAAAAAGTGAAGAAAACCTGGTTTAACAACTTTACTTATAAAAAGCAAAATTTGGTGAAAATTGGTGTGAATATTACAAATAATTTATTTTAAATTTTTGTAATATTATTTTATTCGACCTGTATTGTTATATAAATCTAATTTCTAAATGAAACTCGAGGTCTTGTAAAACAGCAAACAAAGTGAACAAATATTGATACAACCACTTTACTTATAAAAAGCTAAACTTGCTTAAAATTAGGTTGAATATTACAAAAAAATTATTTTCAATTTTAGTAATGCGAGTATTCTTTTATTCGACCTGTATTGTTTTTTAAATCAATTTGCAAAATGAAACTCGAGGTCTTGAAAAAAGATAATATCGAGCTCGATTCAAATAATTTATTTTTTTAAGGAAAACATTAACTTCATATGATTAAAGATATATCCAAGTCACTCTTGATGACAATTATATTGTATTGTTAACTTTTGCATAAATAAACCAGTAAGGAAAGACAGAAAGTCGGGCGGGGCCGACTATATAATACCCTACACATACCTACCAATGCGAAAATGGGCATTGCGATATAAATTTGGCAGTGTTCATACATGTAATAAGCAAACTCTCTCTGCCGATTTTCGTACTGATCGGATATAAAACACGGTTACTACAGCGCTTACATGTCAAATCGGGTGTAACATATATATTGGGACTATGTTTAAATCTGAACCGATTTTCCCCGAATTTGGCAGTGTTTCACAATTTCGTACTGATCGGATAAACTGTTAAATCGGGTGGAACATATATATGGGGGCTATATCTAAATCTGAACCGATTTTCCCCGAATTGCGCAGTGTTTATTCATGTAATAAGAGAACTTTCTCTGCCGAATTTCGTACAGGTCGGATGTAAAATACGGTTTCTACAGCGCTTTCATGTCAAATCGGGTGAAACATATATATGGGGACTATATCTAAATCTGAACCGATTTTCCCCGAATTTGGCAGTGTTTATTCATGTAATAAGAGAACTCTCTCTGCCAAATTTCGTACTGATCTGATTTAAAATACAGTTCCTACAGCGCTTACATATCAAATCGGGTGAAACATACATATATATGGGGACTATATCCAAATCTAAACCGATTTTAACCAATTTCAATAGGGATCGTCCTTGGGCCAAAAAAAAGCACTATGCTAAATTTCATCACAATCGGACCATAAATACGACCTGCACTTTGATTACAAGAATCCATGGACAGACAGACAGACGGACATGGCTAAATCGACCCAGAAAGTGATTCTGAGTCGATCGGTATAATAAACAATGGGTCCATCTCTCCTCCTTTTAGGTGTTACAAACAAATGCACAAAGTCATAATACCCTGTACCACAGTGTGGTGTAGGGTATATGTAAATACAGACCATTTTTGTGATCTATAGACCGCAAATCATAGAATGATACCCGATGTCAAGTTGTTAAAGCAATGATCAGAAATGTGTCTACAAAAAGAAAAATTATGACCTGATCTGAGCACCAAAGAATTTAACATAACATAGTCGTACTAGTATTTCGGAACGATAAAATATTTTGGTGATACAGGTGAACAAACTGATGCTTAGATCGAATTAGATGCAAGTCAGTCCATCGAAATAACTTTTATTATGCAGACTCATATCAATTTTATTCGTTATGTTCTTGAAGTAGAACATATCATTTACAGGAAAAATATGATTCACAGTAGTGGCTAAGTGTATCATATAGAGCGTAAACATTCGATAGTCTCAGCTTGAATTATAGCAAAACTGTAATATTTATATTTCTATATCAAAAATATTTATACATACTTTTTGCTATAAAAGGAAACCAATTTCGTGTTGGTTATTTGATGTTAACAGTACTTTCAGAATAGTTTGTTCCATTTCACAACATTAAATGGAACAAATTTCTATTTTTTGGAAACTAAATAAGAAAAATATGATTTATTGTTTCACATTCTATATATTTTTTATTGCTTCAATGTTTTACTTTTTCACTGCATTAAGTGGAACAAATTAGTATTATTTGGAATCTAAATAAGAAAAATATGATTTATTTTTTAATATCCAATATATATTTGTTATTGCTTTAATGTTTTACTTTTTTTTTTATTAATTTTAATCTAAAAGTGATTTGATTACACTATGCAATAGTTTTTGTGTCCTAGAACTAAAAACGTTTTTTGTGTAGATTGAGGCATACTATTTTATGAACCCAAAACAAGCAAAAATTAAGGCATATTTCTTTTTTAAATTTTTTCTTTAACATTCCAATTTGATTGGAAAATACCTTTAGCATTGAACCATTTTTTTAAGTATAAAACCGATTGGGACTCCATATCCTTTAAATTAAAAAAAATATGAGGGCAGTAAATGTTGAAAATATTACTTTCAAAAAAATCATTTTTTGATGGTGCGAATTCCATGAAAAGTTTTAAAAATCCAAAGAAAATTTTTGTTTCAATATTTAAAAACTACCATCCTTACAAAGAAAATAGTGCCTATTTGAAAATAAAATCAATGGATAAATGTGTACATTATGACCCATATTGTAAAAGTAAGGGACAGAAACAAAAATTGTTCATATTTTTTATTTTCGCCATTTTATTTGGGAAGTACCAAAAAGGGCATGGCAATAACGCCTAATTGCATGTGCAGAAATCAAAGTTTTAAGCCGTTAGTTAATTTTTTGTACAAAATACAATTTAAAAAATTTTAAGTTTTTGTATGAACAGGAATCCAGGTTTTAAGCTACTACTTTAACTAAATTTTTAAGCAAGATAAATATGAATAAAAATGTACTCATAATATAGTAATAATATACAAATTATATAATAATAATACAGGGTTTTCCAACAAGAGGTGTTATTTTGAATCACCCGGTATTTCCGTAGCTGCCACTTTTGAAGCTTTTATGCTTTGAAATTTGGCAAAAAAAACTACGCCATTATTAAAAATGGAACGATACACAATTCAACAACGCATTGAAATTATTAAAATTCACTACAAAAATGTTTGAGTCGTGAAGCACCTTGTCGGACCGCAGTACAGAAATTGGTGGAAAAATTCGAGCTGTTGGGACAAGTTGGTGATATGAAGAATAAAACCCGTGCACGTCGCTCAAGAACAACTGAGAATATTGCTGCTGTAGCCCAAAATGTTGAAGAAAACCCAGGTTTGTCCATTCCTCGTTGTTCTTTGGAATTGGGCATTCGACAAACGCCATTACACCATATCTTGCATAAAGACTTGGGTCTTAAGGCTTATAGATTTCAGTTAACACAAGAACTCAAGCCGGCCGATCATCAACAACGTCGTGTCTTTGCTGATTGGGTCCTTCAAATGCATGAAAATGATCCGGAATTCCATCGAAAAATCATCTTGACTGATGAGGCCCATTTCCTCGGTGGCTTCGTCAACAAGCTAAATTGTCGCATCTGGGGCTCGGAAAACCCAAGAAAGCTACAAATTTTGCTTATGTTTACACTCGAGTGTTGTATATCCAACGGATTGTCGATTTTTGGCTTTTTTGTGGTCAGTTTAGCAGTGACCACAGCAATTTTAATTTTTTTATCATATTTAAATGCAGATATTCTTTGAATATTTTTTTAATATTCCAATACTTTAAAAATCCCATAAAGAGCTATGCATCTACATGTATATGCGCATATACCGATCTTCAAAGAAATACGTTGTGCGGCATGAGGACAAGATGGTCACAAAAACCGCGACAAAAAAACGTTAGAAGTCTTTTCTAAATGTATCGCTATCCAATTTAACAAAAAAATTGCTAATTTTTGGGTGCGGATGCTCGTGAATTATGTGATAAGATTTCTATTATCATGATTAAACAGATTTTGTCGAAATTCGAAACATGCATAGCATATTAAGCATTTTTTTCTCCGCTAAGTGTTTGGTGACCTCTTGACCACTGGCCCCATGTAAAAGTAGTAATCTGAAAGTTTGCACACATACAGGACGTGGCTGGAATATGTCATCCACACGATTTAAACTGTGGTCAATAGTAGTGACCACAACAATTTTCATCTTTCAAAAGTCACTTAGGAGCTAAGTATCTATTAATTAATGTGTATAGTATACTGATCTTAAAGGTGATTCGAATCAACCATTTTATGTCCAGCCTGGGCTCAAGTCTACTATAATAACTAAGCTGCTTAAATCGAAATATTGATCGTAAAAATCATTGTGTCCTGTATTCAAACCGACAAAAGTATTTCGGAACCAAAAACATGTGTTACAATTCCCTTAATTTTTGTTTTTCTGCTCGCACCGACCAGACCTGACCAGATAGAATACTAAAATTGGAAGATTTAAAATTGCTATTCTTTGACAAGTCTGCTTTTAATTTACAGCAAATAAACATAGACAATTAACTTATACTAAGAAATATTACAAAGTAATTTTTGTGGTAGTCAGAGCTAAGGACTTTCATGCTATAATCGTACTGTTTCATAGCTTCAAAATTTCGCTGTTTTGATGTTGTCTTTTAATCGATTTTTAGTAGAATATCTTCAAGCTTACGAACTTTGGATCACTGTGTTAAAAGACAACCCGGGCAAGGCCGGGTATTTAAATGCTAGTAATAATAAAATAATGTATGAATGATGGTCCAAGATTTCAAAATGCTTTCCAGATTGACTTTAAATACAGCCAAAATGCATTGTGCAATTGGCTTAACACATAGTGATTTTTTTTACAAAATTCAGCGGTTGCTGTTAAATTCTGCGTATTTACATCCTTTGCGTTTTTTATTTGATAAATAGCGAAAAGTGGGTTAACTCACTAAATCTTCCGTAACCTTGTCATTTTTGTACCAATCTGGGTCGTGTTGTGCGCAAAATGTTCCTATTAAAATAAACTAATGTCCTATATAATAAAACATTAAAAATTTTAATTGTTTGGTTTTAAAAAATAACTTGAAAAGAGCAAAATTCCAAAAATTCATGAAGTTTGAACTTATGTCCACTACAACTCTGACATTTTTTGACCAATTTTTACAAATGGTTATCCATTTGTTATCTTTCAAGAAAAAAAATATGTACATAATCCATCAAATATTTTTGAAGATATTTGCATTTAAGTGGCATCATCTTTTTTAACTGAAATCTTCAAATAACGGTTCTTTTGGAATATCTAGAAAACTGTTATACTTTTGACCATACATCAAGATTAGTTGTCACATAAATTAGGCCATGAAACTGTCACGTATTGTAATCAAAGCAATTTTCGATTTCAATGAAGAAACAAAACATTGATTACAAACATTAATTTGCATAAAAATTACGCATCCGAAACTCAAATCTCAAAGTATTCTGGGATAATAAACAAACGTATAGTTTTTATTCATTTTTATTAAAATGCTAACTATTTCTTACCTGTAAAGCTGTGTATTTTACACAAATCCTAAATATGCTGATATGTTCTATATGCAACTGCCACTTAACCACAAACACAACATTTCATTTATATTATGACAGAAATGTGAAAACTTGTGTTTTGCGACCTGCAAAGTTAGAAAAATGTTGCCAATTTAACACTTGAACATTTGAAAATATTTGAAGTTGGCCACATCCACGCATCAAATCACATTATAAACCGCAGGAAATGTTTGATTTGATGTGTTTTGATGTAGTTTCTTAGGAAAGTAGAGATAGAGAGAATGAGATAAATGAGAAACCTCCAAAAGACATTCTTGAGGAAACTTAGAAAACCACAACGTATGTGGCCTTCACACATCCAATTCAACAAACATTCACACACACACACACACAAATACCAGCAAAACTTTCAGATGTGGGGATAGGATAACCCGTAGAAATTCACCACTGAATATTCACATAAATTCCTAGGAAACTACTTAAACACACATACACACTCGTGTGTGTGTATGTGTGGGGAAATATGGGCAAACCCATTAAGGTTTTAAAGAGCCTACACATGCATGAACACGCTTCCGGTATTTAGTTTTCTGCTTCTCTCTTATATCACTGTCGAGCAAAAGACAACCGAATGTGATGTGAAATGTGACGACGTTGTGTTGAGCAGCTGAAAAAAAGGGTTCTTTGTTTGTTTTTGAATTGAGGTGCGATGTAAAGGGCGCAGAGAGTGAAAGAGAGAGACTTGTGGTTTGACACTGTGTTTAACCGCATTTAACAACTAATAGGCAGCAACGACGTCGCGGTCAACATTTGAATGCAAAAACGCACTTTTGCCACGGCCGTATCTGGAGCCTGAGAATGAGTCGGAGCGGAGTGTAACGCTGCTGCTGGCATTCTGGCCACCAAACACGACAAAGGCGTCAACTTCAGACTGGATTACCAATGAACTTAACTTTTAGTGCTACAACCAGAAATTGCCAACGAACAACTAGTGCGTAGCGTGGCATGGCGTGGCATGGTATAGCATATCGTGGCGTGAAGTGCTGTGGTGTGGCATTGAAAGTCCCCCACCAGCAAGAGTTTGCCCCCACAGGGACGGAGAGAATAGCGAATGCATTACGAGCAGAATGTTCACACCCTCGTGCACATAAACACACACACATGCACACACAGATGCAGGCAGTCGAACAAGATGTTTTCGCACAACCTTCAAATTCACTGTGAACCCACTTGCATTCTGCCAAATCAGCAGTTGTAAACGAGTGGTATTTGCAAATGTTGTACGAAGCACATGCACACACATACACATGCACTTCGCCATACTCGCATCTGGTACATGCGAGTAATCGTATATATGTGAGTCGTACGAATGCAAAATCGTATAACGTTTAAATTCAATTGCACATTGCTAGTCTCTCCGCTCTCCATCTCTCTCGCAATATGTGTAGGTGTATTCATGATGTACGTAGTGGAACGAACTATGAGTACGAGCACGAATACTATATCGGCGTATAAGAGTGTGTGTGTGTGTGACTGTATTGGGCTCGAATCCATTTTACGCTTAAACTGTCTTCGCAAGGATTATACAACCACAACCACCAGCCGCCCCCGTCTCTCGATGCCAACAAACCAAACAGTCAGACCGTGTCAGGTACATCTCTTCTCATGCGTGTGTATGAGAGTGTACATTTAAGATGAGCCTTTTGCTGCTCCTGCCCGATGTTGTTGCTCTTACTTGGTTGTTTTTCTTGTTGCTTTTCCTGATGTTGCCTAGAATTGCATGGCACAAATTTATTATTTATTAATGTTGATTTCGATTTTGATGGATTTTACAAAACGAATTTGTGGCATTCAATATATATATTCAATGTAACTCGGTGTATGTATCTATGTATGTGTTACACACTCAATGTGGCATCAGCACATCCATCCTGCTAACTGATACGAATGTTCACCCTGATGCATTTATCCATGCATCCATCCGTTCATACATATGTAAGTTAAGAATATCTGCACTGTATGCATGTTTATGTATTAGAGTGTCTCATCATGTTGCTTAGTTTGGACGATTAGTGATTAAAACACGAGAACTGGTCTTACATTGAATTCCGATGAACACTTTTAAATATTCATTTAAGTTAAGAAAACGCTTAATATATATATATTTATATTGATAGTTCTTTCTCAAGTGTCACAGGTCAATAATTAGATTTTTCTCAAATTCTCAGAATACGTTATCCTAGTATGCGGGAGTAATGACCCACAATATTAAAAAATTAAACGAAAACTGCATTCAGGGGTTGAGGTCAAAGTTCAGAAAAATTGAATTTTTGCTGTGTAATGGTTTTTGAAGTTGATTTCAATGCTACAAATCAAAAGACAATAAACAATTTATTTCGGTCACTTTTAGCGGAAATAAAAATATATATTGCGATATCTCAGAATCGATATATTTTTTCCCTTAAACTTTTTATAAAAAATTGTCCATATGTCCTCTACCGATGCTGTACATTTTGGAGTGGGACCGACAGTGGCTCAGAATTATTTAGTTTGTTGATTTTTTTCAAATAGTTTGTTGATTTTTTTAAATATTTCTTGGTAATTTGGTGAAAATTTTCAGTTATTATATTGTAACTTCAGAACCAATGTCGGTACCACTCCAAAATTTACAGCATCGGTAGAGTACATATGGACAATTTTTATAAACATTTTAAGGAAAAAAATTAGATCGATTCTGAGATATCGCAATTTATATTTTTATTTCCGCGAAATGTGACCGAAATAAATTGTTTAAGATAAAATTTATATTTTTATAAAAGCGGCAAAGACAATCATTTAAGAACCAATTTTCTCTATTTTAAATTTTTTATAATTTATAGCATTACAATTTACTTCAAAAAGACCATTACAGAGGAAAATCAATTTTTCCGAACTTAGACCTCGCCCCTGTCTCCAGTTTTCATTTAATTTTTTTAATATTGTGAGTTATTACTCCCACATACAAGGATCACGTTTTCTGAGAATTTTAGAAATATCCATATATTGACCTGTGACACTTAGGAAAAAACTACACATATACATATATGCATATCATAAATATAATGGCATATTTATAGAGTCAGGTAGAAAGTAAGTTATGAAATGCGGAAATGTGTTTATTATCGGCAATTTAGAAAATTTTGTTAACGAAGTCCAATTTCACAGGCCTTTCTCATTGATTTATAAAAAAATATGTTAATAAAGTATTTGTATCAAATTACTAGTAATCAATGACATAAAGTTTGTGAATGTAAATAAAGGGTCCGCCATCTAACGTTTTTTTTCAACTAGTGCTTATTTCGTAAATGGTAACACTTAGCTCATGTCTGATTTGACAGATAATCAAATTTAGGCTTTATTATCTAGGCTTTAATTTATCGTAACGTTGGCAAGGTCTCTTCGCTTTTAGACGTCCGCACTCTATTGTTTTTACATCCAAACACCACAAGCAGTATGAGTAACTAACTATCCATCTGCTTCTGAATGAGGATAGTTGATTGGGTGGCTGGGTGGCATGCACAGCCATGTACTTGTAAAAAACACATCGTGCTTAAGGCGTACTTTTCATATTATTGCTTTTATTGTATAAATACATATGTGTATGAATCTATGTAACTCCCGCATGCATATTTGAACATTGTGGGGAATTTTTTATTGTGCAAATTGCATTAAATTCTTAACGACTGGTTCAATTCTCAGGTAATATCAAAAAGGCTTAGCTTAAGCGATTTGAAGGTCTAACTCACGAAACCGTAACATTGAAAATTCAAGACAATGAGCATCACGAATACAATTGAGCATTATGAATACAATTGATATGGAAAAGTTAAACGATGTTCTAAATTTGTTTAAAAATAATTGAAAACAAAACCCAGTAAGAAAGACAGATAGTCGGGCGGGACCGACATATAGCAATTTCATTTTACACAAAAGCCATTTTGGACAACTACACTACTTCATTAAGGGATCAGTTAATTATTAAGCTCAATACAAAAATATGCTGATCCAAATAATTTCCAGTTCAATCAAAAAAATTCCAATTCGCGTAAATGAGGAGTGTAGTTCTTGTTCGTAGGAAAATAATTGTTTCTTAGCGTGTATGTGTAAAATTACAGAATATCGTTTTAATTAGTATTTTAGTGAATTGTAAACTATATTTGTTGGTAAATACTACCAAAGTATAAATTAGTAGTCATTTGGTCGCCTTCTGCGAGAGTTATGTCAGATTGACGTAGCTCAGAGAACTTAAAATGTAGCTTAACATATTTTCCTAACTTGATGTAAATTATATAAATTTCTTCTATATAAATGTGTTCCCAATCATAATATTCGTATTTGAAATATTTATTTCTGTTAAAAACCAGTAATGAAAGTTCAAAGACGGGCTGGACCGACATAGCATACACCATTCCTATTTCTCCTGTAAATGATATGCTTTTTCAAGAGCATTCATGTAAAAATTTATGTGGATGTGCATTACAAAAGTTAAACCGATTTAATGCAATTTAAAAAAAATAATTTAAAGTAAAAACCAGTAAGGAAAGAAAGAAAGTCGGGCGGAACCGACTATACGTAGTATGTTCAAAAAAAATTGCGAATTTTGTATTTTTCAAAAAGTATTTATTTATTAATGAATATCTGTCCACTGCAAAGTAATTCCCCTCGGATATAATACACTTCTGCCAAAAGTTTTTTCCAATCCTCGAAGCACTTCAAATAATCATTTTTTGTGATCTTGTTCAGCTCCTCCTTCCTCAATCGTGGCGTAGCGTCGTCAGTTTTGGGAACAAAAAATAGTCACAGGGGGCTACGTCAGGGGAATACGGTGTCTGCGGCACCATTACTGTGTTGTTTTTGGCCAAATATTCGCGCACAAGCAACGATGTGTGTGCAGGGGCGTTATCATGGTACAAAAGTCAGTTTTTGTGCTTCTACAAATCCGGGCGTTTTTGGCGGATTGCTTCGCGCAATTTTCGCATAACTTACAGATAATATTCTTTATTGACCGTACTACCCTTTGGAAGAAGAACTCATAATGCACCACGCCTCTGCAATCAAAGAAAACTGTGAGCTCGGGCGTCCGGCACGCTGTTCGTCCTTCGCATCTTCTCGGCCCTCTAAGAACATTTTGTACCACCGATAAACGTCCAAGGTAGCTTCACATATGCCAAAGTCAATATTTGGCATGCGCCAGCGCACTTTATTTTGTTTTTCACACAAAATTTTATGCAGATTCTTTGATCCATTTTCTGAAATAGATAAAAATCGAAGACAAGTTAAAACACATCCAAGCACAACAGCTGTCAAAAATGAACTGAACATTCAAAATGGCCGACCTTTTCAGCATAAATAAGGGACATGAGTACCAACATAACGCTACAAAAATATCAAAAAAACACGTTGCCCGCGGAAATAAAAAAAATCCCGTTATTTTTTGAACATACCTCGTATAGGCAGATTTTCCACAATTTTAGCAGTACTCGATCCTGAGTTAATAAACTTTATTCTACTAAAATTTAGTTATAATCGGAAATTTCGTATAACAAACTATGGGTGTTACAAACAAATGTACAAAGTTATAATACCCTGTACCACAGTGTGGTGTAGGGTATAGAAATGTTCTTTTTTTATTTCTTCCATTCTTCGTGGAATATTATGAAATTTTTCTGATAACTCATTCAATATTAATCAGCTTTAGAAAAATTATACATAACGTCTTCAACAATGTTCTTGTGCACAATACTTATGCCCTCACCTTAGAGAGGAGGGTATATATCATTTGCTACAAGCCAAAAGTGTAACACGTCGAAGGGGTGAGCTAAGAACGGAATTATGTTTGGTGGAAATTCGATTTGAGTCATTTTAAGTCATTTGAGCAATGTCCGTCCGTCCGTCTGTCTGCTGGCAGGTGCGCACGTAGTAACCGATTGACTTCAAACTTGGTATGCGGTAATATTTGTCTCCATCTCAGGCTATGTTGGAAGATGTGCCATTCTGATCCACTTCTGCTAGTACTTCTCACACAAAGGGTTAACATTATGTGAAATATTGATTCTTTAATAACCCATATACTACTAATTCGAATCTTCTGAAATTCGACATATATTATTAATTTAACTTTTGGTACCTTCCACACAAATATACCATTTTGCACCAAAACTTAACAGCTTATAACCTTAATAGCAGTGCATAGAAATACTTGAAAATTTGTACAGTATAATGCTTTTATAGTAACTGCAGCCGAGTGAACAATGGGCGTCATTAGCACGCCCCTATTTGTACCTCCCACATAATAATTAAATTAAAACAAAGACAAATCAAAACAAGTAAGAAAGTTTCAGTCGGGTAAACCGACTAAGGTATACCCTCACTTTGTGAGTAATGTAGTATTGAATATTACTCGAATTATTCTGTCAATTTGTGTGGGAGGTACCCGAAGGGGTTTATCAAATACACCTTTTTTTGCTGAACATTAGATACTTTAAATTCTTTGCACTGTGCCGACTTATAAGCATTTATGTGCACTGGTAAAAACGTTATGAGATATTAAATTGTGGTATGATTTGGCATTTTGTGGGGGAGGTACAAAAAGGGGTGTGGCGATAACGCCCATTTTTCACAGGGCTATAGGCACTATAAAAACATTACACTGTACAAAATTTCAAGTATTTTTATACACTGGTTTTAATGTTATAAGCTGTTAACTTTTGGTGCAAAAAGGTACCTTTGTGTGGGAGGTACCAAAAGGGGCGTGGCAACAACACCCATTTTCCCCTGGACTGTAGGCAATATAAAAGCATAATACTGAACACAATTTCAAGTATTTTTATACACTGTTATTAATGTTATAAACTGTTGACTTTTTGTGCAAAATGGTGCCTTTGTGTGGGAGGTACCAAAAGGGACGTGGCGACTTCGCCCATTTTTCTCGAGTTGATAGCGACTAATAAGCTAATACTATGTGTGGAATTTCAAAAGATTCGAATAAGTAGTATAGCAGTTATTAAAGAATCAATATTTCACAACATTTTAACCATTTGTGGGGGAGGTGCTAGAAGGAGTGGACCAATATGGCCCATCTTCGAACTTAGCCGGAGATAGAAAAAAATATTACCACATACCAAATTTGAGGTCAATCGGTTACTCCTTTCGAGAGTTATCGTGCGCACCAGCCAGCAGACACACAGACAGACAGACAGACAGACAGGCAGACAGACGGACGGACATTGCTCATTCGACTTAAAATTACCCAAAATGGATTTCCTCCGAACATACTTGGGGTCTTAGGTCACTCCTTCGACGTGTTACACTTTTTTCCGTAGCAAATGATATATACCCTCGTATCACTAAAGTGAGGGTATAAAAACTAATATCTTTTTGGACTGAAGGTGAGGAAATTCGTAAGACGGTTTACCCGACTGAACTTTCTTACTTGTTTTGGTATTCAATAAATATCTATTACCGCTCTTATATTGGAAATTGAAACCACACTGATAGATGCATGAGGATACTTATTAAGAGAATATTTTCTCATACGAAAACAAAATGTATTTGTTTACAACAAAGTAGTGCTGAAGTCAGTCCCCAGTTTTAGTATACCAATAAAATTCAATGGGTTACCCTTTAACAGCTAATGGATGGAGGGAATTGGATAAGCCTTCTCTTTTAGGGAGAAATGTTTTAAAAAATAAACTGAAATGCAATAATACAAATTCACTCCTTCAATTTTTCATTCCCATGAAATAATAAAAGTTATGAATACTTCAGTGAGCGAGTGAACAGCGTAACCAGGTATATAAAGTACCTCCCCATGCAGCACACCTCTTCCACATGTACTATGGATACACCTGAGTGCTACTGAGTAGATGCGCGTTTACGCCCGTTAGTTTGCTTGGAATTTTATGGAGCATAACATTTCATTTATTTAGGATTTTTCTGCAAAAAAAAATATGTATGTATTTTATTTTGGAGCAGCAGTCGCAGCGGCAAGAGGAAGTGGTTTGGCGAGGAGGAGTAAAGACGCTACAAACTGAGTGGAAGGAAAAAGAGGGGTAGGGGGATATGGCCATGGTTATTTCATTAAAATTGTGAAATTATTCATGAATTCAAATTAGAAACACGGAAGTATTATTACGAGCATTTTCGGCACCTTTTATCAGCATAACAAGGTAACAGCCATTCGACTGCCGAACACTGTAACAGTGTTACGGAGCGGCGATATGGCGTTGTGGCGTTACGCGGTGGCTGGCTGTTAGCTCTGTTACGGTGCACGGAACAGTTTTTCTTATTTAGTTAATACGGCTGCTTCCGTTGCCGTGGTCGCAGGAAACTGGGTGACAAAAAACCGCAATTTAAAAACAAGATGGAAGCTGGGAAAATTAGATATAAACCCCAGCTATGGCAGCATTTATATGGCCCAAAGTATGCGAATGTTGTTGCCAGGGGAATGTTGGAGGGAAGCACACATTTCAAGGATGGCATGGATTATTTCGAAGCAGTCACCTTAAGCTTGAAATAAAATGAACGGAATAGAAAGCCCACTACTCGGCAATAAGCCGAGCGGCCATTCAACACTGTTTCCTGTGAATACTTGTAATGAAACTGATTCCTAGGAATAAATGATTGGATATAAAAAGTCCTCTTACTCTCCCTATGTCGAAAATAAATGGTAATTTAGTTTATAACAATATATTTTATTAACATCGGAAATCTGATAAAATTAGAAGAAATATGGCAACCAAAATGTGGATGTGGTCGATTTTTATAAAAAGGGGTGTGCAAAAAAGGATATAAAACTTACAAAATAAGTATTTATCAATTATGAAAGTATATAAAGAGACATGTAGGGGGTGGATAGATGGACACTGTTCATATGATTTTAAATATGGAAGTTGTTCCTAAGGAATTAATTTTGAAATATGTATAAGAAAGTAATTTGTGATTTTTTTTATTCTAAAGAAGTTATTTTATTTATTTATTTGTTACACGGGCCAAAATCGCCATTTTTGATATGTTTGAATCGAAGGAAAATATATTTGGAACACACATTTTTAAATGTTTTGTATTTCTGAGTAAATAAATTTTATTTGAAAATCAATAAAATTTACTTGGAACGCATATATTAATATATTACAACAAAATATATTTGCAAACTAATTTTCTCAAATAAAATATGTATTTATATACAAATAAAATTATTGGTTAGTAATATCTTCAAATATATATAATTTAAAAAAAGATTTTCAAAACTTTGTTGAATTTTTATAATTTCATTTTTAATTTTTCCTTCGTTTCGAACTATTTCTCCCAGTCAAAACTACCGTTAACAGCATTACATTCTGTTTTAAGGGACTCATTTTAAATTTCTGAGTATTTCATGTCAGCATTTTTTCAATCCTTCCTGTAAATTAATGTTATCAAAAATTATACGATTTCAATTTCAATTAAACATTTCTAAAAAATCATCATTAAATTACTGAAAAACTTAACACAATTAAGGTTCGAAATTTTCGGAATACTTAAATTTAAATACATTTTTGTTTCGGAATTAAAAATCCCAAATAAAAGGTATTAGGGTGGAAACAAGGATTTGTTTAGAACAACATCTTTCCAAATATATAATTTGTGTGTGTACAAAATATTATATATTTAGAGTGTACCATAAACATATATATGTTTCAAGCCGAATATGTTTGGGACAATATACTCAATAAGCGATTTTTTTCAGCGTGTACGATATTGATGAAAAAATAGAACTATTGAATAAATTTATGGAATTAGAAACTTATACTTTGCCCATTTTTAGGCAGAATATAATCACTGCAAAAGTAATTGAAAATTCCAATTTTGAAGGCTCTGAGATGATATATTATGAATGACCAATTGTTGTCGGAGAAGAGTGACTGTGTTTTATTTGCAAATATTGTCCCAAACATATTCGGCTAAATATGTAATATTTGGTACAGACAAATATTATGTATTTGGAAAAATTTTGTTCTATAACAATTTTTGTTTCTATCTTAATATTTTTTAATTGGGACTACAACAAGTATTCAGAAAATATATCGATATCTTAATTGTGTTAAGTTTGTCTGAAATTCATAGTCCATTTTGTAGAAATTTTTAATGATTGTAAAAATACCTTATAATTGAATAATCTTGAATAACCTGGATAACTAACAAATTGCTTAAAGATAGCCAACAAAAGATGACTTAAAATATTCAGAAATTTAAAGAGAGTTCTTTGTAACTGAAGAAAAAGTTCGAAACCAAGCACACATTAAAACTTAGTTCGAAACAGTCAGCAAAGTTCTGATAACATTTTCAAATAAAATGTATTTGGAGAAATTTGAAAAAAATTATATTATTTGCATTTAAACACATATTTTATTTGAGAAAATTAGATTGCAAATACACTTTGTTGATATATATTAATATATGCGTTCCAAATATATTTTATTGATTTCAAATAAAATGTATTTGCTCACAAATATATATTATTTAAAAAATTGTGTTCCAAATATATTTTCTTTCGATTCAAACATATCAAAAAGGGGAATTTTGCACCGTGTATGATTAATGTATATGGATGTCGATCGGTTTGATCTGAGTTTAGCAAATCCTGGGATTCAAGATGGAGAAAATTATGATCCCGGGATTTTTCCCGATATTTTATTAACTTATTATTTTATGGCTGTTTAACACATATGTATTATTTCCTTCAGCAAACTAAATTCTCGATACCGGACGACGATAAACGTAGAATGAATATGACTAAATGGCATCTACCGAATTGAGTACGAGTGGATACGATGTAAATGTAAAATATTTCAATAAAAAGACATCTCGCCACTCTACTAAAAATCGTGATTTCCAATTCGCTTAAATGAGGTTCTTAAAAAATATTGTTCATGGATACATATATATTTGGACAAACATTTTTTAAATATTATATATTTGTTAACAAATAAATAATACTTGAAAATCCATTCATTTTGTTTGTAAAGCTATATTATTATATTAGAAGAAAAAAAATAGTTGCGAACTGATTTTCGCAAATAAAATATGTGTGTTTACAGACAAACAAATATGTTATTTAAGCAGTTTTCCAAATATATTTTATTTAAAAAATAAATTTCAAACTTTGTAAACTTTAGTTAGTTTTTCCTAGACTTCGTGACTTTATATAGGGTGATCCATTTCGAGATTCCCTATTTTTTTTAAAGAAAAAAAAACACAGAAAATTCAAATTGAATGGGGAATGTTTATTATCATTTGAAAGAACATTCTCTGGCATTTATTTTTTGAAGTTTATGTCTATCAAATGTTGGCCGCGGCTACGTCTCTGATGGTCTATCCGTTGAGTCCAATTCTCGATGACTCGTTCGAGCATTTCGACTGGTAACTGGCAAATGACACGCGTGACGTTTTGCCTGTATCGAAGCGGGTTTGTTCGCATAAACTTTAGACTTTACATATCCCCACAGGAAAAAGTCGAACGGTGTGATATCACACGATCTTGGTGGCCAATCGACCGGCCCACAACGTGAAATTATCTGCCCACCGAAGTGTTCTCTCAATAAATCCATTGATTGATGCGATGTGTGGGAAGTGGCGACGTCTTGTTGAAACCAGATGTCGCCGAGATCACGTGCTTCAATTTCAGGCGTCAAATAGTCGGTTATCATGGCACGATAACGGTCGCCATTGACGGTTACTTTCTCACCGGCATCATTTTTGAAGAAATATGGACCGATGATTCCGGTACGTCGGATCGGGAATCGGTCAATTGCAAAAATATAGCTCTTAAAGAGAGCTTAGATATTGCTCATGGGTGTCAATGTCGTGGGTCGACTGGATTAAAAAAAAATGGACTTAGCCCAATTGGGGAACGATTATTTTGATAATAAAACTAAATAATTTGTAAACGTTGTTCAGGCGTAAGTCTTTCTATGATGAAATGCCAAACAATACTTAACAAAAATAACATGACACGACTCACACGAGATCTGTCAAAAAAGGCTATTGAAAAAAGTATCTCTACTAGGATCACCCAATAGTTCAAAACAAGCGGCATTAGATTTTGGTTTAGATCATTAATTTTTGTACAAAAAGGTCCATTTGTGTGGGAGGGGCGGGCCAATAACGCCAATTTTTATCTGGACTCTAGGTACTATAAAAGCATTACACTGTACAAAATTTCAATTATTTCTATGCTCTGGCATTAAAGTTATAAGCTAGTAACTGTTGGTACAAAGTGGTCCATTTGTGTGGGAGGTACTAAAAGGAGCGTGCCAATAATTAAACCATTACACTGTACAAAATCTCAAGTGTTTGTATGCACTGGTAATGAAGTAATAAGCTATTAACTTTTGGTTCAAAATTGTCCATTTGTGTGGGAGGTACCAAAAGGGCCGTGGACACTTCGCCCATTTTTCTCGAGGTAATAGAGACTAAAAACCAATACTATGTGTAGAATTTCAGAGGATTCAAATAAGTAGTATAGAAGTCTTCGGTAACCTGCTACTTTGATATTGAGTAAGAATTTTGCTTATATATATTAAGTGTAAGCCCACAGTATATATATGGCTCTCCTCCGCTGATGTTTCCAACATTAAGAGAATATAGAATAGCATGTTTCCAAAAACCATTCCTGAATGAAACAGAAATGAGATGCATTTTAAATGGCCAAATCGAAGGGGATTGGAGCAAACTTATAATATATGTAAAAACTTCTATAAAATATAGAAAATTTCTTGTAAATGAAGCGATGTAATATTGATAAAGTATCAGACGTTTAGAATATTAAACATTGTTACTAGTAATACCTTTTTTTTTTCTTTAATATGTTTAAAAGATAATAATGTATGTATATAAGGAATTCAGAATTAATAAAGAAATTATCTATCTATCTGTCTATCTAGTATAGAAGTTATTAAATAATCAATAACACTAGAAGGAGTGGACCAATATGGCCCATCTTCGAACTTAGCTGGAGGTAGAAGAAAATATTGCCACATGCCAAATTTGAAGTCAATCGGTTACTTCTTTCGAGAGTTATCGTGCGCACCAGCCAGCAGACAGACAGACAGACAGACGGACATTGCTCATTCGATTTAAAATGACCCAAAACGGATATCCGCCGAACACACTGAGGGTCTTAGGTCACTCCTTCCATGTGTAACACTTTTGGCTCGTTAGGTTAGGTAAGGTTGAAGAGAGGAGGCGTTTAAACGTCTCATGGCCATGGACATACACTTAAGCCAGTGGTTCGGTATGTTGTGCGCTCCTTATTTATGATCTTACAGTTACAGAAAATCGGCACTAGACGCGAATTTTCTCAGTATCTTCCAGTCATATTCTCTGAGATGAGTCAAGTCTGGTAATATGTCGGACCCGAAATGTTGGGATCTTGCATGTGTGAAAGCCGGGCAGTGACACAGAAAATGTTCCATCGTTTCGATGTTTTCTCTGCATGCCCTGCATTCGTCGTTTCCTGCTAGTCCTATGCGATGAAGATGTGCTTGTAAGCTTGAGTGTCCCGTTAGAACACTCATCATCTTACTAATATCGATCTTGTTTAGTTTCAGAAGACTTCTTGTTTTCTGTTTTTTCAGTTGCTCCTACTGTTGCGCTATTCCACACAGTCTTGTGAGCCATCACTGCCCAGTGCTTCAACTCATTGTTCTGGTAATATGTCGGACCCGAAATGTTGGGATCTTGCATGTGTGAAAGCCGGGCAGTGACACAGAAAATGTTCCATCGTTTCGATGTTTTCTCTGCATGCCCTGCATTCGTCGTTTCCTGCTAGTCCTATGCGATGAAGATGTGCTTGTAAGCTTGAGTGTCCCGTTAGAACACTCATCATCTTACTAATATCGATCTTGTTTAGTTTCAGAAGACTTCTTGTTTTCTGTTTTTTCAGTTGCTCCTACTGTTGCGCTATTCCACACAGTCTTGTGAGCCATCACTGCCCAGTGCTTCAAATCATTGTTCGTGGCTTGGAAAGGTTTCCAATTTTCCAAGTTTATTACTCGAAGTTCTCTGCCCTTTGAAGCCATGCTGTTTGCCCGTTCATTTCCAATCACTCCGTTGTGTCCTGGTACCCAGCAAATACGCAATTTACCATGGGCTGTGTAATCATTTATCTTTCTTTTACAGTCATGGCTTTGTCGTGTTACTGAGCCAGCACACATACTCCGTGATTACTCGAACTTCTGCTTGAAATACCGTGTTATGGTCAGGGAGGCGGAAGTGAAGTTCGACTTCTGGTTCATCAATAAAAAGTCCCAAACCCGTCCTTCCTCCTCGCTTGGACCCATCCGTGTAGCAGCTGGTTCCCACTGGCACATGGGTCAAAGTTCCATTTTCCCAGGAGCGTCTGTCTGGCACAAACGTATCACAGGTAGCTGTAAGCCGCACTTCAGGAATGCGGTCCGAGATTTCTGGCGTTTGAATGTGTCCAACTAGATATACTAAAATCTGATTTTAAAATAAAAAAATATATTTGCTCAAAAATATATATTATTTAAAAATGTTTATTCCAAATACATATATTTTCTTTCGATTAAAACATTCGTTGAGATTAATTTAAGAACATTTGCAAAATTCGCATTTCCGTAAAGCAACCTCAACAATTAAAAATTTTGAGTTATGTCAGTGGATATGTATTCACAAAGTTGTAGTAGTTCCAATGAAATATATGTGGATGTACATTGCTCCCTCCAAAAAACTATAGGTCGGCTTACCCTGACTGCAGTTTTTGCGGTTATATATTTTATCACCGTTCTTGGGAAACGGTGTAAGACGTACGCAAATGGACAGTTTGGTTGCGGAAATTGTTGGGGCGGATTGAAGAAAGTAAATAGCTTCAAATGAGATTATTTCTATTTCCTTGCGTAAGTTGTATAACTATTTCCCCTGAATGCTTAAGCACTATCTGAACTTGAGTCACGCTTTGATTGTTAACCAAAAACACAGTGTATCGCCTTTGTCGACTCCCACAACCACCCAGGATCCTGTAAACGCGGCATCCGGCCAGTTTCCCATTGACTCGCACTCACTCACTCACTCATCCATTCTCAGGGACACCAGAAACCACCCTTCGGTGGAATTGAAAGACAAGCAAACGCAACCTCAAAGAAGAGGGTGAAAATTAAAGGATAAACAAAATCTTTTCTTCATTTAAAAATTATGTAAATTCTTTGTCACTTTCTGTGGTGGGTGGCTGTGGCGGTAGATTTTCTTGTGTACTTTAGGCTGTGGCATCTTGGACAAGCTCCACCAGCTTCGCCGTGATCAAGAAGAACTAGAGTTGCCTTTGTCTCCGTTGCCTCTTCTACTCTCGGTTACTTTATTCTGCTCATTTACTTTCATACGATGTGAATGTGGAGGAAGTGGAACTGGAAATGGAGGCTGATGTTGCTTTAGCGTTGGCCCTGCGTTTGGTACTTTTTGTTTAATGAGTTCGTTTGGATTCTTTGGGTTAATTTTTGGAATATTTAAATGCGCTAATGAGAATATTATCCCAAATTTTATTTGTGTGTTTGTGTTTTTATGAAAACATTTTAAAAATGTTTGTTATCTTTTGAAAAGAAGAAATAAACTTTAAATGAATTACTCTTGGCTTGATGTGGATGCCGATACCAGATGTGCTGTGCACTTTTGTACGTAGAAGAGGTGATGGCGATGTCGATGTTAGTTGTCGTGTTGGAGCAGATCATGGTGTGCGTTGTTCACATCGCCCGGTTCAATTGGAGTTTCCCTTCTGTTCCATTAAGACGATTGGAAAATAAATCCAACACGTTTACCACAAAAAACAATGAACCATTGACTTGGTATTTAAGTGAGAGATTCCTGGCAGATAAACAGACAGTATCTAAAAATAAATTCCCACGTAACATGGGAAGGCATTAAGTGGGCGATGTGCTCGTCATAAAACTACGAAGAAAGTTACCAAACAAAAGATTGAAAAAGCCGTGATAAAAATGACGATATTATGTATGCATGCTACAATCAAAGCCAATTTTTGGAAAAGATAGAGCATGGAGAAATGTCGACTTTTTTCCACCTGATCTCATAGATATAATAATAACTTTAATTCAAATCTTATGGATAATATGACATCACACCTAAATATGAGACATGCTAAATCAAATAAGAATCTACCCAAAATCCATATCCGGGCATAATCCATATCATTGATTACGCAATATACATCCGAGTACAAACATAATTATGTTAATGAATGGAAATAATTGTGTTGAACAGGCAAAATTAACCCAAGCCTAAATCCCGGTGGAAATTAGTCGTTCTATAGCGTCAATAGTTGGATAAGTCAAACATACATCTTTCAACATAATCGGTGGAAATTTAAAATTTGTACAGCGTCAACATTTCATGCAGGGAGGCTTCGAATGGGGAATGAATCTATTTATTGTTACAATTAAACATAAATCTCCACTTTTCAGCTCATTCGGTGGAAATTCATAGGTAATATAGAGTCTAAATATATTAAAACATTGACATATAACTTGACAAAGAAAGCCGAAACTTCCGCTACACATAACGTCATGAAAAATCTCTATAAAATCTTAAAACAGTTCACAAGCAAAAAACTTCAACGATTGCAAATCGCTACGGAAACGCAATGCTACTTCCAGGATGGAACAGATGGAGACGTGGGCGGAACATAACTCTTCACTCTCATCTAACGCAACAGAAATACAATATTTCCACGATATTTCAAAAATTCCACACGAAATTCCCGAAATATTTGAAGTCATCAACCGTCTGAATAATAAAGCGCCTGGATTAGATAACATACACCCCGAATTACTAAAGGCATCTCCGGAAATTATTGTCAAACTATTCTTCAATGCAGTAGTCCTGCTCTGGGACTCCAACGAACTCACTAATATATAGAATAATATATCAAACAATGTAACTCTGTATATAAATGAAGTGTTAATAAAGATGGTGTTAAAAATTGAAACTTGAAAATTGACGGTGCAACACTCCAGAATATTTTCGCATTTGCGGAGTGTAGTAATTTTAGAAACGAAATCAAAACCCTTTCGTACGGCTGTACCATTTTTACAAACGAACCTAAAAATGCGGTTTTAGTGTAAAGCGTAGACAATTTTTTACATTTTTTTTTGCACAAACGAAATCACTATTAATTATAACTTAACAATGATTTTTTTTGCTTTTAATCTCATATACATAAAAAGCATAATTTAACGAGACTCAATCTAGATATTGACAGAATTTTCGATAAAATTTAGACCAAAATAAGCAAAAATATATTTAAAAGACCTAAAAATTATCAACATACCTAAAAAAGGTGACTATTGCTCTAATGGCGTGCAAATTGCTCAAATAATTAACAAACGCCTAGTGAGTGCTTTCTATGCGATTTTTCATAATGAACAGGCAGGTTTTCACCATGTATCATAACTAAACAGTCGGTAGAATGGCGTTCCCCACACTATATAGTTTTCATAGAATTGATTCTCTGGCACCTAAGGAACACCCAAAAAAGTTATAGACTTCATTAAAGCCCTCTTCGCGAACACTAGTTGTCGTATCCTCTACGACGTGTATGTTAGTGACCCGATTAACGTCAAAGCAGGGATGCCTGCTCTTCCCTGTGCTTTTAGATATTATCCATGTACTGCGAGGAGAAAATGGAGAGGGATTGGGCACAGGCTAAGAAAGGCCGATGGAGATATCACCAAAACGACAAATCAATGAAATCGACAAAGAAGCAGGCGACAATGTCGACCGTTGTTCGTGTGAATTCTGCTGGATATTGTTAAACTGAAATTCAGCCCGATCAGTTAAAATTTCCGCTGCTATAGAATTATGAAATCAAATAGGGAATTTGTTTTCTATGTATGATAGGTATATCAAAAATGGACCGATATTGTCCACTGATTCTGTCCGTTGCATATGCATATGTACCCTATTTCCTCTGGAATTTCACTGCTTTCGTACGTTATAGTGATCATTTGCCCCAAAGAAACGGACATATCAGACATTAGATGGAATGGTTCTAAGATCACTCAATGTACATACAATTTTAGTCTGTAGTAATCGAAACAGAAAGAAGTGGTAAGATTAAAACTTCGAAATTCCTCAACATATTTATTAACACATTATAATCTGTATGTGTAACAAGACAATAAAATTGTAATTTACTTCATCGATAAAAAACCACCCAGTTTAAAGTTAAGACCCAATTTAAGGTCGTTAATATTTCTGGGTATACGAATCTGAATCAGAATCCAAATATGTGGAGTATAATTAACAGGAAACTATTCACAGTAATGGTGGGGCGATGTTGTGATGAGAGGTGGCTATCGTGTAAGGTGAGTGAATGAGTGAATGGTAGCTCCTGACGATGGGAGGATAGCGATAATGCTGATGATGATGTTGCACTAAATAATATCATCGTTTGCATATCTTTGCTGAACTAGACGATGTTGCTACTCTGACGTTGCTACTTTTTATTTGAACGAGTTAACATGTAAATTAAGCTTAACGCTCCGCTGCTCTTCAATTTCCAACTCCAATGCTAACGCGTTTTTCACTCGCATTCCTATTTGCAGTCACATTCGCAACGAAAGAAATTTTACGAAATGAAATGAATCCACATCTAAACTCACAGAGATACATGTGTTCATATGTATACATACATATACTCGTATTTGTACAGAGATAGAGAATGTACATACAATTGTACACAATTTGTTATTACGAACATAAACGTCTTCTCGTCTCGTATAATCATCAGCAAATCAGCTCAACTCCGACCTCATCGGCATGTTTAGCGAGTCGGTTGAGAGACGGTCGATGGCAACAGAAGCGAGAAGGTGGCTGTCGGGATTGTGAGTATTTAGCATTAGCAGTCGTCGTTGTATGCCCACCCACAACGGGAACAGGCAATGGCAGCAACAACAACATCGAGACCACTTTGCAATCTCCTTTGCCTTTGAGAAAAGTAAAAACAGCCAAAATGAAGCAATGTACTTTTAGTTAAGCATTTCTTTCTTTATGAGTGCTCTAGTATTTGAAAGAGTAAGTGTGTGTGGGTGTGTATGTGAGTACTTCCATCCAACCTGAGTTTATTTCGGTTCGTTCGTCTCTGGTCTGCCTGTCTGTCTGTACGAGTATTCCACTATGTCTGTGTGTATTTACGAGTATATGCAAGTTCTTGAATAAATATGTGCTGATGTTTTCATTTAATTCCCTTCAAATGGGGTTATTAAGACACACAAATTGAAGAGGATGAAGACATTGAAAGTGTTACAAATGTCGGTTTTGTGTTTCCCTTAATTTGCAGCAATCTCATGACTATCTGGCAGCAGCTCTGCCCCTCACATTCCCAGCACACCAACTTGTGTTACACTGTGGTTATGGTGGTCCCCTACCTCTCTTCTTCTTTGTGGGTGGGCGGGTGGTTCGTAGAGCAATGATACAAACATTTCATTTAATTTGTGTGAGAAAATCGAAAATGTCGCCGTCGCAATGAGAATTGCCGTAACTCATTTTTATCCAAATCACACTTGCGCCCTCATTCCACCCCCTATGCCTTATCGAACATTTCCACCTCATTTTCGTGAAAATTCGTTAGGTTTTTTATGCATCTCTTTTGTATGGGTGTGTTTGTGTGTGACACTCTTGTAACAGTTCAGCGGATGTTTAAATTAAAATTTACGCTGATTGGAGTTCACTTCTTCTACAGAGAAGTGGTAACAACAAAAAAATCAACGACATTCATTGTAAACTGGGCGAGGAGGGAGAGGGAAACGAGACAGGGCGAACTATCTCTGGGGTGTATGATAATGAGCATAGATCCGCTGAACGTGCGCTTCACACACCACAATTACATACAATTCTGATTACAGCAACAACGAGATGAGGAAAAAAGAAAAACGGGACACCGTGCTCCAGATTTGCAGATAGTGGTCAACAATAACTGTTTACGTCATTAGACAAGTGAAATTAGTTGGATATCCAATTTGTATTTTCATAAATGAACTGCAAGAGAAAATAATAGCTTTTTCAGTTTTTGGATTAACTGCTGATAATAATTGTAAAAATTACGAAATTATTAATAGAGTTATTCACTTGCAATTAAAATTGTACGGAAATGTATGAATTTTTGTAAAGAAAATTAGTCTACACGCGGTAAAATCGTTTTTTGATATATATGTCAAAGAAAATATATTTGAAAAGAAAGTTGTAAATATTATATTTATTTATTTATTTATTTATATGAATTACAATACAAAGTAAATTTATATTCTAATTTTAAGGTCCAGGGAAAGGCCGGGTTACAAAGACCATATGGCTAAATGTTTGCAGCGACAGACAAGAGCCTCTGGTGGGAATCGAACCCACGACCCCCAAACTCATAGGCGAGTACGCTACCAACTCGCCTACTGGGGCGCTCTAAATATTATATATTTTTTAACCAATAAGTAATTTTATTCGAAAATCAAGAAACTTTATTTGGACCGAATAATATATTACAACAAGATATATTGTCCCCTCAATAAAAGAATAGCGTAAAATTGTTTGTAGTTTCGAGAGCGTAAAATTGTTTGTAGTTTCGTTTTTTGATATATATGTCAAAGAAAATATATTTGAAAAGAAAGTTGTAAATATTATATTTATTTATTTATTTATTTATATGAATTACAATACAAAGTAAATTTATATTCTAATTTTAAGGTCCAGGGAAAGGCCGGGTTACAAAGACCATATGGCTAAATGTTTGCAGCGACAGACAAGAGCCTCTGGTGGGAATCGAACCCACGACCCCCAAACTCATAGGCGAGTACGCTACCAACTCGCCTACTGGGGCGCTCTAAATATTATATATTTTTTAACCAATAAGTAATTTTATTCGAAAATCAAGAAACTTTATTTGGACCGAATAATATATTACAACAAGATATATTGTCCCCTCAATAAAAGAATAGCGTAAAATTGTTTGTAGTTTCGAGAGAAATCACATTTGAAGTTTTTGTGAAATTAGACTTCTTGGAAGATACATACGAGTTAGTATATTTTAGAAGAGAATCGATGTTTTCAATTTCTTGTCATTTTAATAAGTGGTGAATTAATCAGGCTACAGCCAGATGAAATTCTATTAGTCTAAAAGTGCGTTGATTGTATAAAAATGGGATCAAATTACCATACTACATATATACACTATTTTTATACCCTACACCACACCGTGGTACAGGGTATTATGACTTTGTGCATTTGTTTGTAACACCTAAAAGGAGAAGAGATATACCCATTGTTTATTATACCGATCGACTCAGAATCACTTTGTGGGTCAAATTTTTACCAGCTATAGAATTGATTGAGTAGATTCTTATAATGCAATAAAAAATAATGGTGTATACTCGTATGTGTATACGCTATTGTTTTATTGAGGGGACGATATGGTAACTAATTTTCTCAAAAAAAAATATGTGTTTCAATACAAATAAAATTAGTGGCGGCCGGAAGTTGGACATCAAGAACATGCACCCCAAATTGAAAATGAAAGTGCATCCTAAATTTGGGGCCTATTTTCGTTACAAAAACTGATTTAGGAAATTACACCCCAATCAAGAAAACAGCATGAAATGAAAATAAACCCCAAAAAACTAAGACATTTTCTCTTCGTAACGCTTGGGAATACGCAATAATACACGTGTACGAACCTATTTTCTAATTATAAATGTTTTCTTGTGCGGTCGGCCTACGGCCTTCGGCCTCTGTTTAAGACTTTCTCCTATAGACAGGATCCAAAGTTGGCAACTTGAAGCAAATATTGTATGCGTAGCCTCTCCTGTTTCTAAATTTATAGACGAAAATAAGCCCCAAAAAGCAGACAAGAAATTAAATTATACCCCAAATAAAATTGTTGTTGTTTGATATGTTATTTTTTGGGGTCCATATTCATAAAAGTATTGGGGTGTATTTTCCTGGGGCCCAATTTCATTCCGCCAAAATTATTATTTAGGAATTTCCAAAAATATTTTATTTAAGAAAGATTTTCAAAATTTTGCAGACTTTTTCGAGTTTCAGTTTTAATTGTTCTGGATTCCGGATTATATCTTACAATTACAACATCATCTTCCCAAATAAATAATATTTGTGTGTTACAATTATTACATATTTCTAGTGTACCCTAAACATATCTATGTTGGAGCAGAATATATTTGGGACGATATACTACAGAACCGATTTTTTTCAGCGTGTATACAAAAATCATCCATAATAATACCAATTTTCCAAAAAAAAATCCAAATCTGCAGTAAGTTAGAGATAATCCATAAGTTAGAGATAATTATTGCAAAATTTTGCAAATGAGGTAAATAAATTAAAAACTTATAAACATATTTTAATGAGAACCCTGTGATTTCAAAATTAAGTTTATTAATCCGCTGTAGAATATTTTGTCAATAAGACTGAAGATATATAAAAAATTAAGTAAACGAGTTAGAAAATACAGTCAGGTAAACCGACTTACGAATCCCCTCAACTTCGGTCCAAACAATATTAGTATTTTTTTGTTTTGATTATATTATTATCAATGTAAATTGCATTTAAATACTTTAAATATAATAGGTTTTGCTTTATTTAAAAGCCGACCATGTAGATTACTGATGAAGAGGTCCGCCCTAGAAATCAAGATGTGGGTATACAATGGGATACTTGCAATACATTTTGTCATGTCAAAATACTTGCCTTCTATCATTGTACAGAGTAGATAAACTGCATACTTAGTTTTTTATCCGTGATCGTTTGTCCTTTTTACATGGCTTTTAAATTTTCAAGGATAACATTTTGGAAATATTTTCTTTGCATTTATTAGAATGAGTATTGATATATATGCATATGAAATGAAAGGGACGAATTCCTGCTATTCATTAAAAATTTTGGAATAATTTTCCAAGGACGAAGGATTTTAAAAAATGTCCTTTTAACATTTTGTCCTTGAATATCCATAAAAGTAGTGGGTCTAAAAATCGGAGAAAAATGCATGTTATGTACATGCGTCTAGCTCATGGAAAACATATTAGAATTGCAGACTTCAACTATTAACGGTTAAGGAATAACAATTATATAAATTTCGCAGTCTGCATAATATATGGAAGACACTGAGCCAATAAAAAATATTTGTATCCCTTCCACGAAAAAGACTCTAAGAATGTTATCCTTGAAATTTTAAGTCCTGTTAAAAGAACAAACGATCACGAAATAAAGAGCTGAGTATGCATTTTATCTACTGTTTTGGCCTATAGTTCATTTCATTTCAGCATAGTCTCGTTTTTAGGAAGAAAATCTAGTCGCACGTTGTTATCAATGTTAATTGTATTTAATAACTGTAAAACGTTTTGTGCAAAATGGGTGGAAGGTACCAAAAGAGGCCCACATTCGATCTTGGCCTGAGATGCAAAAAATATTTCCACATATCAAATTTGAAGTCAATCGGTTACCCCTTTCGAGAGTTATCGTGCGCACAAGCAGACAGACATACAGATGGACGAGTGGACATTGCTCCAATGACATAAAATGACCCAAAATGGGTCATGATCTCAGGTCACTCCTACGATGTGTTACACTTTTGGCAATAGAAAATAATATATGTACCATCCATGGTTAGTAGAATACAGACAAAAAAAATTTATGAACCAGACGAAAGTTATACGAGCTTAAACATTTTGCTTACCCGAGGTGGCCAATTTTGAGGCCCGCCTCTGTATACCATAGGATGCTACATTTAAACCTAAACATATCTAATTCATCTTCTACAAGAAGCCTAGGTTTTGTCGCCATCGGTTATCTGGTTAAGAAATAGTCGAATTATTCCCAATTTTCTTTATTCCTTGCTTGGCACGCGTCGGTCGGGATTAATGATTTTCTCCTCTGGGATATATCAAAAGACGGTCGTGCGTGGCCAGCCAGCGGACGAGTTTAAAGATTTTCTCCACTGGGATACGTCAAAAGACCTTTAATCCTTCGGCCGGGATTAAAGGTTTTCCCCTATGGCGTATGTTCAAGGCTGCTAGGCTGATCAAGGTATCTTTGCAAAGGCACTTTAGTCCAGAGGAAACAGTCCGCGTAGCCTTGTTTGGACAGGTTTGGTTAAATAGGTGAGACAAATCAGTATGTGTCACCACTGCATGACAAAGGGTATTATAACAGTTCCTTTGTAACGCTATGCTTTGTAACATTTTATATTTATTGAAATGTCATATCGCCCAAAAAAACTTTGGGCTTTATCACATTGCGTTTGGGCGATATGACATTTCCAGATAACCAATTTGAGCGATATGTCGCTTTTGGGTTTGGGCGACATGACGCTACGCCATCAAAAACCTCATTTCTTCTTTCTCATTTCTGCCGAATTTTGTAATGATGGATATAAAATACAACTTATATAGCGCTTTGATGCCACATCGGGAGGAACATATGTATTTGTGATATATCTAAATCTGAATCTATTTTTACCAATTTCGGTACGTCCTTAGGCCAAAAAGTTATATGTGCCAAATTGCGACATGTACTCTGATTACAAGAATACATGCACAGACAGACGGACGGATCGACGGAACTAATAGAATTTTGTAAACCTCTGACAAAAGGGCCTCTCGTACAAAAATGTAATGGCTTATTACTACAATGTAGCGTTATAAAGGTAGCTACTGTTCTACAAAAACTGAGGGTATTTGTCCACCACCTTCCGTTAGCTCAACAAATTTAAAAAATGCATACGAAACAAATGTCCGCATAACTTCTGTGTTCATCTCCTGTGTTGTAGGCTGTTTTTCCAATGAGCATAATCTGGCATCTCTGAAGTTAATAGTCTTAAATTCCATATTGCATATCTGTTTTTCTAGATACTGATTAATAAAGCTACCAAGACAAAAATAGTGCATCTGTCACAAAGATGAATGGAGCTGCCGAAAAATAGCTGACTTCAAAAGAAACCCAATATTTCGATGGCCACCAAGGTTTCATGAACTCACTGCAGCTGACATATGCCACCGAGCGTGAAGACCATTTCAATTCTACTATTACTTTTAGAACCCATTACGTAGATAACAAATTTTACTAAAAAAATTTAAAATAATTTATATGAATTAAAAAAATATATATTTTAGTTTCTATATGTAGCAGCACTCATCAGCCACTCTGAATAAACGACTTAGGCCTGAGTATCAAAATTAGTTGAAGTGTAGATCGATATTACATTCGATCCATGACTTTTTGAAGGAAATCCTCTAAAGGTCTGATTAACTTAAAATTGATTCCCTTAAGCAAAGATGCACTAAAGTTATTTATGTACGAGTAGATAAATAAAAATGTGATATTAATGAATTGTACCTGAACCTGAAAGATATGAACGACGCTTGAGAGGAAACAATTTGTTTCAGAATCCAAACGCTTTGCCATTTTCATATTACAAGGTAAAGCGTAGGAATTCTAAATCAAAGTATGTCCAAAACAAATATACACTTTTTCGTCTTCTCAATGCAATATGAGTCACATATCCTTGAAAGCAAACTTAATGAAAATCCAATTCGCAAGAATTCACTTAATTCACTCAATTCCTGGAAATCATAACAATCACCATATTTCGATCAAACATCGATACACGCATTACTCCGATTGACACAAGTGACAGTCGAGCTCACACGTGTAGTCTGCCAATGATGATGATGATGAGGTATTCTCCTCCGATGCTGCTACTACTGATGATGACGAAGTCGGCGGCGACGGTAAAAGTCGCAATCAATATTTGATTAGCTTTTGTCATGTGTTGTCACTCGCATGGGATGCATACAGTCGTGGTTCAACTTCGTTGTCTGTCGACAGAATTACTCCTTGTGTTTCTTCTTTTTCGTTCGCCGACCCTTGCCACAAGTGCTACGAGTGAAACTTACATCCGTTATCTCTTTGTTCCTCTGCCGCTGTGGTCTTTTGAAAGGAGCTTTACTCCTTTTGTGAGCTGAATACTTATTTAAGGATTTTAATTTGTTCCGATACTTGAATGTCGCTTTGCAACTAATTATAGCGACGGCGTCGTCTTCACAATTGACGGTAACGCCAACGTTGACGAAGACGATGACTTTGGCGTTTGCCTTTGTGTTCGATATAATTTTGCTAACTTTGTTTTGTGTTGGTTTAAACGGTTGTCGAGCGTACCTTTTAGAGCGGCATCTTATGATAAGACTCCTTATAGTTTTATGAATAGTTTTTAATTTCAGTTTTTTGTCATTCTAGGATTTGCCGTTTTTAGCAGAGCAGACACGACTTTTAATATTAAATGTTGACATGATGCAACACTCAGGCGGAACTTGAGAATAATGGCATAGCATATTGAAGCACGAAGTTCAGTTATACGTCTTAGGGAAGCAACGAATGATAAGAAGGGACAGCCGCTATTCAGAGCCGCCACAGCCTCAGTCTCCGCCGTTTGATGTACATAAAACTTAATTTAATTTCAGTCTGAATTTCTTTTTTTTAATATTATATTAAGGGTTTCGGGTGGCTGGGCGTAGGATGTAAGTTGTTGGATGCCGTTGTTGTTGTGTTTTTATTGCTGATGTTGTTCCGTTGAGGGCATCTTGTTGGGTAGCTTGTCTTCCAAGTTGTGGCTCATTTGTAATGCTCCTCTTATTAAACTAAGTGTCCTTTTTTCTGTCCACTTCACTTTAGCCACAAGTGAAACATAACAAATTAAAAAAGGGAATACGGCCAAAGATACGAGTATAAAAAATATGAAATGGGATAATTCTGTGTCTTGTAATGGGGCCAACCGGACCAAAGATTGATGGCCTAATGAACTTGTAACTGTGCAAATTACCCAAAGACACTGGAATTGAGGCCTTTCATTTCGCCTGTAACATAAATGGTGATCCTGCAGATAGATACCCACTCTCCTGCCACTGGTCTAAACAACTCGAATTGAGCGAAGAGAAGTCATCATGTTTAATGGTCTTACAAATGTATGTAATTAGTTATAGAAAATGTTAAAGGCGGAAACGAAAGCAAACAAAAAACGAAGTTCTATTTATTATCCCTGTGTTTATAATGTTGAACATCTAATAGTAATTTAATTCATGACATTATGCCAAGACGTTGAAAGGAATCATTAGAAGTTGGTCAAGAATGTTTGACATTTTCAATGGACTATTTGTATAATTTATGACAGAATCTATTCCCAATTGCATTGAATGGAAATTTTAATGGCCACATCTTTATTTTCTGGTAATGGGCATATTGTGGGAGTTTAATGAGCATAGAATGTGGATTCTTTTTTATAAAAGTAATAAATTTAGATTTTATTTTCAGCAATTTTTGCATATATGCAAATTATAATGGAATGAAAAATATACATATGGGGAATTTCATGTCAATTGAGTGAACTTTAAAAAACGATGCCTTCTAATGGGGATAAAACTTGCAGCAAGTTTAGTCCTATTAGGTATTAGTTATGACACATTTCAACTATATCGGTTAAGGACTGTCCTAGTTGGAGGGTGTTGCATTTTGACATTACCTATTTAATATTTATTCATATTTAAAAAAAAAGTTGTACCTATATTAATTTCTCCAATATTAAGAAAATAACAAAAAAACTTGTTTTTAAAATTCTTTCAAAATACTTGATTTTTTGTTGATTTGATTTTAAAAAACGATGCCTTCTAATGGGGATAAAACTTGCAGCAAGTTTAGTCCTATTAGGTATTAGTTATGACACATTTCAACTATATCGGTTAAGGACTGTCCTAGTTGGAGGGTGTTGCATTTTGACATTACCTATTTAATATTTATTCATATTTAAAAAAAAAAGTTGTACCTATATTAATTTCTCCAATATTAAGAAAATAACAAAAAAACTTGTTTTTAAAATTCTTTCAAAATACTTGATTTTTTGTTGATTTTCTTTGCTCCAACGAAAGCTAAGATAATTTCCTTAAGAGCTTTGCGGTCTATTAGTGGGATGCGACTTGTTTATCTATAAAAATAAAGATTAACATCTAAAAATACATATGTAGGTTGAAACACATATTTAAGTATAACTCGAGAGGCATTTATCCGAATTTGTTCAGGAAAGGTTTAACACTCAAAAAGTTGACAGTTAACAAATGTAAACTTTCCAACTTTGGAACGATATTTTTATAAAAATGTTCGGAATTTCTTGAAACTTCGTTAGAGAACTAAAAATTCAGTTCTTAATCGAATACAAGAAGATGAAAGTGTAGACACGTTTTTGTGTATCTCATATTACCTGTTTTTCAAGAATACCCATCTGAACGTCTGACTGATATATATTTGTAAACCCATATATAGCGTGATCCATTTCGAGGTTCCCTACTTTTTTCAAGAAAAAAAACACAGAAAATTCAAATTGAATGGGGAATGTTTATTATCATTTGAAAGAACATTCTTTGGCATTTATTTTTTTAAGATTATGTCTATCAAATGTTGGGCGCGGCTACGTCTCACATAGTCCATCCGTTGAGTCCAATTTTCGATGACACGTTCGAGCATTTCGACTGGTAACTGGCGAATGACACGCGTGATGTTTTGCTCCAAGGCCTGAATCGAAGCGGGTTTGTCCGCATAAAATTTAGACTTTACACATCCCCACAGGAAAAAGTCTAACGGTGTGATATCACACGATCTTGGTGGCCAATCGACCGGCCCAAAACGTGAAATTGTCTGCTCACCGAAGTGTTCTCTCAATAAATCCATTGATTGATGCAATGTGTGGGAAGTAGCGCCGTCTTGTTGAAACCAAATGTCGCCGAGATCACGAGCTCTATTTCAGGCATCAAATAGTCGGTTATCATGGCACGATAACGGTCGCCATTGACGGTTACGTTCTCAGCGGCATCATTTTTGAAGAAATATGGACCGATTATTCCACCGGCCCACAAACCACACCAAACCGTTGTTTTTTCTGGATGAAGTGGCAGCTCTGGAATCTCTTCAGGTTGCTCTTCGTCCCCAATGCGGCAATTTTGCTTGTTTACATACCCATTGAGCCATAAATGGGCCTCATCGCTGAACCAAATTTGGCTCGAAAACGTCGGATCTTCTTTTCAAGAGCCCATAGAGAGAAGCGATGTCGCTTGCGAAGGTCGGGCGGCTACAGTTCTTGCTCAAGCTGTATTTTGTATGCTTTCAATTTAAGATCTCGACGTAAAATGCGCCAAGTCGTTCCATACGTCACTCCGAGTTGCTGCGAACGGCGCCGAATCGACTCTCCACGGTCTTCGTGTACACTCTCAGCTACGGCCGCTACATTTTCTTCACTGCGTGCTGGACGTGGTCTGTTCGGTCGAATATTATTCAATAATGAGTGCTGGGTCTCAAGATAGGTCATGGTGTTGCGAAGTGCATAAGTTGAGCGAAGTGCACGAAACACATTCCTCACAGAACGTGAATTTTCGTAATAAAGTTAAATAATTTGTAAACGTTGTTCAGGCGTAAGTCTTTCCATGATGGAATGCCAAACAGTACTTAACAAAAATAACATGACAGCATGACACGACTCACACGTGATCTGTCAAAAAAAGGCTATTGAAAAAAGTATCTCTTGGATCACCCGTTATAATGACTTGAGATACGTATAAAATAACAGCAAATTTTGTGTTTTTAGGAAAATTAAATTTCTATTTAACATTTAATTAGACATTAATTGTAATTTCTAATTAACGCATATTTGCAACAACCTCTTTTAATTTACGCATATAAGAATATCCACTTTAACTGGTTTACATTTGTAGACCCATACTGAAATACGCACAAAAAAGGAATTCATTCAAGTTTTATTTAACATTTATTTATAAATTAATTCTATTGCGTACGCATATTCGTACTTCATGTGTTGGTTTACATATGTAAATCCGAATAGTCAGCTGTTTGAGGGTTAAAGAATCCAAAAATTAAGTAGGCTTCTGGTTCTTTTAATGCAATGTTCCTGTTCCATCAGCGCTTTGAAAGATATCTTACATGATATTGCCAAAAAACAATGTTATTTGAGAAAATTTCAATAATTTTTATACCCTCACTTTAGTGTGACGAGGGTATATATCATTTGCTACGGAAAAAAGTGTAACACGTCGAAGGAGTGACCTAAGACCCCAAGTATGTTCGGAGGAAATCCGTTTTGGGTCATTTTAAGTCGAATGAGCAATGTCCGTCCGTCTGTCTGTCTGTCTGTCTGTCTGTCTGTCTGTCTGTCTGTCTGTCTGTCTGTCTGTCTGTCTGTCTGCTGGCTGGTGCGCACGATAACTCTCGAAAGGAGTAACCGATTGACCTCAAATTTGGTATGTGGTAATATTTTTTTCTATCTCCGGCTAAGTTCGAAGATGGGCCATATTGGTCCACTCCTTCTAGTACCTCCCCCACAAAGTGTTAAAATGTTGTGAATTATTGATTCTTTAATAACTGCTATACTACGTATTCGAATCTTTTGAAAATCCACACATAGTATTAGCTTATTAGTCGTTATCAACTCGAGAAAAATGGGCGAAGTCGCCACGTCCCTTTTGGTACCTCCCACACAAATGCACCATTTTGTACCAAAAGTTAACAGCTTATAACATTAATAACAGTGTTTAAAAATAATTGAAATTTTGTACAGTATTATGCTTTTATATTGCCTACAGTCCAGGGAAAAATGGGTGTTGTTGTCACGCCCCTTTTGGTACCTCCCACACAAAGGTACCTTTTTGCACCAAAAGTTAACAGCTTATAACATTAAAACCAGTGTATAAAAATACTTGAAATTTTGTACAGTGTAATGCTTTTATAGTGTCTATAGCCCTGTGAAAAATGGGCGTTATTGCCACGCCCCTTTTTCTACCTCCTACACAAAATGCCCAAGTCATACCACAATTTTATGGCTCATAACGTTTATACCAGTGCACATAAATGCTTATAAGTCGGCACAGTGCAATGAATTTAAAGTATCTAATGTTCAGCAAAAAAAAGGTGTATTTGATAAACCCCTTCTGGTACCTCCCACACAAATTGACAGAATAATTCGAGTAATATTCAATATTACATTACTCACAAAGTGAGGGTATACCTTAGTCGGTTTCCCGACTGAAACTTTCTTACTTGTTTAATAAATGTTGAATACGTCGAACAATTCACAAAAAAATGTATTTTTTATTATTTTATCGCAAAGATCATTCCGAAGAAGAAAATCGATGCATAAATTAAAACAAGTAAAACCAGTAAGGAAAGGCAGAAAGTCGGGCGGGGCCGACTATATAATACCCTACACCTCCCTAACAATGCCAAAAGGTCATTGCGATAATAATTTGTAATAATTGGTGAATGGGTAGGAACATATTATCTAATTCTGAACCGATAATCGCTAAATTAAGCAATATTCGTACCTAAATTGATAAACATTTTTAAACAAATTTTAATGGTCGGAAGTAAGGTACAACTTCTATAGCGCTTTGAAACCAAATCAGGAGGAAAATATACATATATGGACGTTATATATAAATCTGGACCGATTTTCCACGAATATTCATTCACGTAAAAATACCTCTTTCTGTCGAATTTCGTACTGATCGGATATAAAATACAGTCTCCGTGCTTACATAGCAAATCGGGGGTAACATATATATGGGGGCTATATCTAAATCTGAACCGATTTTCTCCGAATTTGGCAGTATTCCTTCATGTAGAAGGAAACCTCTTTTTGCCGAATTTCGCACTGATCGGATATAAAATAAAATTTTACAGCGCTTACATGTCAAATCGGGGGTAACGTATATATGGGGGATAAATCTAAATCTGAACCGATTTCTTCCAAATTTAACAGTGTTCATTCATATAATAAGAAACCTCTTTCTGCCGAATTTCATACTGATCGGATATAAAATAACATATTTACAGCGCTTAAACGTCAAATCGGGGGTAACTTATTTATTGGGGTTATATCTAAATCTGAACCGATTTCCTCCAAATTTAACAGTGTTCATTTATATAATAAGAAACCTCTTTCTGCCGAATTTCATACTGATCGGATATAAAATACGGTTTCTACAGCGCTTACATGTAAAATCGGGTGAAACATATATATGGGGACTATATCTAAATCTGAACCGATTTTCCCCGAATTTAGCAGTGTTCATTCATGTAATAAGGGAACTCTCTCTGCCAAATTTCGTACTGATCTAATATAAAATACAGTTTCTACAGCGCTTACATGTCAAATCGGGGGTAACATATATATGGGGGATATATCTAAATCTGAACCGATTTTGACCAATTTCAATAGGGATCGTCCTTGGGCCAAAAAAGAGCGCTGTGCTAAATTTCATCACAATCGGACTATAAATACGACCTGCACGTTGATTACAAGAATACATGGACGGACAGACAGACAGACAGACAGACAGACGGACATGGCTAAATTGACTCAAAAATTGATTCTATGACGATCGGTATAATAAACTATGGTTCTATTTCTTCTCTTTTTGGGCGTTACAAACAAATGCACAGTCATAATACCCTATACCACAGTGTGGTGTAGGGTATAAAAATTCAGTGGGGTAAACCAACTTATGAATCCCCTCACCTTGAGTCCCAAAAAATATTAGTAAATTTATTTATTTTTTTGTTTTAATTAAATTATTATCAATTTAAATTGAATTTAATAACTTCAAAGTATGTACTGGTATTAAAATTAAAAGCTATTAAATTTTCGTGTAAAATGTTCCATTTGTGTGGGAGGTACCAACAAGGGCGTGCCAATAACGCCCATTTTTCTCTGCACTCTCGGTACTATAAAACCATTACACTGTACTAAATTCAAGTTATTGTATGCACTGGTAACAATGTTATAAGCTATTAACTTTAGGATCAAAATTGCCCATTTGTGTGGGAGGTACCAAAAGGGGCGTGACACCTTCGCCCATTTTTCTCGAGGTTGAATTTCAGAGGATTCAAATAAGTAGTAGAGAAGTAATTAAATAATCAATATCTCACAACATTTTAACCCTTTTTGGGGGAGATTTGAAAGGTAATAGGTTACCAAATTTGAAGGTAATAGGTTACTCATTTTGAGAGTTATCGTGCGCACCAGCCAGCAGACAGACATACAGACGGACGGACGGACGGACATTGCTCATTCGACTTAAAATGACCCAAAACAGAAATCCGCCAAACATACTTTGGGTCTTAGGTCACTCCTTTGAAGTGTTAGACTTTTGATATATACCCTCCACTCTTAGGTGAGGGGATAAATATACTCAAACGCTCTAGTGGTCCAAGCAATAACAATACAAGTAAAGAGTGTTTTTTTTTACTAAAATTTTACTTTTTTGGTAATTGTATTAAACTTGGTGTTTTCTGACATATATATATAACGGGTGATTCATCGTAAGGTTTGATTTTCAATATGCATTATTTACAGACAACCACAACAGCATCTCCATATTGTTAAAAAATATTCCAAAATCCGTTGTTTTATCGTGAAATTTTGTTCAGCGATGAAACACATTTCGGGTTCAATGGAAACGTTAATAAACAAAATTGCCGAATTTGAGCTGATGAGCATCCCGAAGAGTATAAAGAGCTACCATTACATCCATTAAAATAACGCTATGGTGTGGTTTATGGGCTAGTGGAATCACTGCTCCATATTTCTTAAAACATGAGCAAAATCAGAAAGTAACCGTCATCGCCCATTTTAACGCAAATGCTTCCTGAAATTCAAGAGCAATGTCTCGGTGAGCTTTTGTTTCAACAAGACGGCGCTACGAGCCAGACAGCGCATGAAAAAATTTCCTTGTTGGGAGATCATTTTGGTGAGCACTTAATTTCACGTTTTGCTACGGTATTTCTGCTACCTAGATCGTGCGATATCACTCCTTTGGACTATTTTCTCTGGGGATATGTACAATCTGGGCTTCAGCAATAATTCGATTGAAGCTTTGGATGCTAACATAACTCGTGTTATTCGCCCAAAATTGGAGCTCCCAAAACAAAATGTCCAAAATAAAAAATATGAAAATATGAATTTTTTGAGTTTCCTTACTTTTAAAATAAGGGTCACAATTTATACATTTTTGCATAGTTTGGTCGAATAATCTTTTTTTCTAACCTCACTTTAGTGCTACGAGGGTATATATCAGTATACCCTCACTTTAGTGATATTTTGCACAGCTTCAAAATTTTAAAATTCCTTTTAGAAATTGGAGTTATCACCACACCCGTTGTAGTACCTCCGAAACAAAAAGAGCCAAGACATACCAAAATTAAATAGCTCATAATATTAGTACATATACACAGCATAAATAATTTTTAATTTTAGCTCTATAAATATTAAACACCCTTTAGCTTTATGACTAACTTTACTGATTCAAACAATACTAGTATCAATATAACATTGCTCATAAAGTGAGGGTATAACTTAGTCGGTTTACCCAACTGAAATTTCTTACTTTTTTCGTTGGGATGTTAGGAACAAAATAGTTTTTTTGCGATTTTTTTATTTTTAATGTATGAAAAATCATGCCAACAGAAAAACTTTTTTTGTTTTAATCAAATTTTTTCTTATTGCTTTAACAACAGATACTTAACTTCTGTTTCTATTTGAATGTGATGTTTTCAGCAGGTATCGTCCTCATAATTTTCTTTAATTTAATTGGCTTTATACTTAATCACCCCTATCGCGAATAAATATTCCCTCAAAATGTGTTCACTTTCCACCAAATTCCAATCGGCAATTTTGTTCCCTAAATAATTCCCTTGTTCGAAAAAATTCCCCCTATCGTGAATTATTTTTGTGTGTGGATTTTTTTCCATTTTCACTTCGATTTGTTCACTTTATTTTTGCTAGCGAACAGAACGGACTCATCGTGAAAGTGTTTATAATTTGTCTTCAAATATTGAATAAAACTAAAAAAATATTTATTTTACAGGAGTGGATTAGTTAGAAAATAACAAATTGATCTATTTTTAAGAACTCCATTTGTCCGTTCCATAATGTTTCGACATTTACCATGGACATAATTAAATTTCTGTTTGACAGAGCCAGCTGCAGGAGTTCTATATGGAACTAACAGTCAGGGCTCCAGTGGGTATCCGCCATCGTCTACAAATGTTGGTATAATATATGGCATACATATGTATACGTATATATATTCTCACCTAATAACCACAATTTGTTTCCACTTTATAAATAGTTTTTTCCATTACATTTCTCAAATAACTCGTACTCCACACAAATTAATCGTGACAAGCTCCGTGATATGTCCTATTAACGTGTCGTATTCTCAGTTTACTATCGCTTATCTTTGAAACATATATTTGATTAAATCGGTAAAATATAAAAAAAATGGGGGGCGTACGATTGTCTCATTTAGCTAAACTAACATTCCCTTCCTCTTGAGTTCGATAAGCTATCCAAATTTTCGATTCTAATGGAATCAAAACATGGGAGAGTACTTCACTGACTGTGCCATGCCGACTTCAGGATCTCTGCCAAATCCTTTCTGATACCCACCATCGGCGAAGAACTGTAGGCAGGCACTCAGTTTTACAATTGGAGTAATCGCAAATGATCTTTTTGTAGTACAGGGTTAGAATTTTTTAGATTACATTCAAGAGGTATGTAAAAACCGCCTTGTTTACCCCGAACAAATCTAAAAAACAATTTAAACGACAAAAACGTATGCTACTAAGGACAGTATATCAGGCAACTCCAAAGGATTTGATGCATCTCTCAAACTTCACCTCTCGTTGTTCTATACACCCTTCTTGTTCCTCTAATAGAAGAACAATTCTTTTTTTAAACATTTAAGTAATATTTTAACCTTAACTTTGCCCTCACTAATTTTGAACAGCTGTTCGTTTTCGATACATCATACAGATTCGAAGTGAACAAACTGTTCCCTAATATTCACGATAGCATATTCCACTTCCCGTGAAGTGAAGAAATCTAGGGAATAAATATTCCACTTATTATTCGCGATAGGGGTGAATATACATATTGTCTATATACTTAAGGCAGCTTCCATGATAATTGGAATTTTAGAAAAAAAATCAAAATTAGAAAAGTTTTTAAGTCTCGGACAGAAAACAAATTCGTTGTTGCATAGTGTAATTTAACAATTATAAACTGTAATAAAATAATCGATGGATGGTATGAATAGAACTATGTCACGTACGAGTATATTATTTTTCATTCAAAATTTTGTCTATTTTTGTAACCATTTAGTGCATCTCTATCATATTGTCATATGCATTAGTTTGCCTTTAAGAAATTATGTGATCTCCTTCATTTAGTTTGTACGGGTTTTCCAACAAGAGGTGTTATTTTGAATCACCCGGCATTGCGGTAGCTGTCACCTTTGAAGCTTTTATTCTTTAACATTTGACAAGTAGAAACTACGCCATTACTAAAAATGGAACGATACACGATTTAACAACGCATTGAAATTATTAAAATTCGAAAAATCGAAAATCATCGAAAAATCATCTTGACTGATGAGGCCCATTTCCACCTCGGTGGCTACGTCGACAAGCAAACTTGTCGCATCTCCATCCTCAACGTGTGACTGTTTGGTGCGGTTTATGGTCCGGCGGGGTCATTGGACCTTACTTTTTCGAAAATGAGGTTGGATCAACAGTTACGGTGAATGGATTGCGCTATCGCGAGATGATTAATGATTTTTTATGGTCGGAGATGGATGGTATTGAGCTGGACAACGTTTAATTTCAACAAGACGGCGCTACGTGCCGCACAAGCAACGAAACCATTGCTCTGTTACGGGAAAATTTCCGGACCGTGTTATCTCTCGAAGAGGTGATCACAATTGGCCACCGATATCTTGTGATTTAACACCTTGCGACTTCTTCCTTTGGGGCCACTTGAAAGATAAGGTCTACGCCAACAGCCCAGCGTCGATTCAAGACCTCAAAGAAAGAATTCGTGAGGCTATCGAGGACATAGGGCAGCCACTTTGCGATTTGGTTATGGAAAATTTCATGAAAAGGATATGGTCCTGTAAGCTTGGTCGTGGTGGCCATTTGCGTGATGTTCTTGTTCATTATTAACGGCATACCTTCCTCTTTATTATGATGTAAACATCCGATCATTTATCTCAAAAAATTGCATTTTTCTTTGAATACCAAAATAACACCTCTTGTTGGAAAAGCCTTTATTAAAGAAGTCATGAAAGTGTTTTATTCGTATTTGCATTTGTACTTCTGCACTGCTGAATATGGTTATCTATTCTATAATTCGATGTTTTGCTTTCTAAATTTATAAATGCACAAATACAGAGAGAAACTCTCAGTAAGTCAAAGTCAATAAATCCCTTAGATGTTCCGTCGCACTTTGTTTACATTTGTATCGAGTTGCGAAAGAATAAAACAACGCGAAAAAATAGTTTCCGTAGTCATTTCTTGAAGTTTTTTTTTGCACGTATCGCTTCATATTAATTTTCTAATTGTTACAATTACAAAAAATTGGGACAAATCGATCTGAAAGTACGTGAAAAACCTTACAAATTCCTGTTCGTTCTGTTACTCGTTACGGGACTTCTACTCGTTACGGGACGTGCTCATATTTGTTTCTCAATGACATTCTTCCTGAATGACATTCGAGTCCTACGGACTATCTTTATTCTTAATTATATTTGGAATACGTATCACAAAACTAACTTTGCATCATGTGCAAAGTCGTTTGTATTTATCATAAAAAGAGTACTTCAAATGCAAATGTTGTTGTTGTAATCTCCATCTCCACCTTCTGCATTTAGTCAACCTCATAAATAGGCAGTCAGGCAGGCGTACTATCCTGTTGTCGTGCTATCCTGTCAGCCTGGCTGCTATGCTCTGCAATGACAATACTTTAAAACAAGGCAAAGGTCTTTGTCTTTATCTCTTTACATATATCTCCGCATCTGTATCTGGCTCTGTTGTTCAGCTTTCCCACCACTATCCATTTCCACACTCCCCCTCTCACTGGGTCTATCAATATGCGAAGTCATTTAACTTGTATACTAAGTATTACACTGGTGAGTATTGGATGTGTATGTGGACTGTTATTGTTGCCTCACCGTCGTGGTTTCTTAAATATCAACCCATGAGTTGTGGCGCATTGCCTCCATCGCTGCGATTGTTGTTAAATGAATGTTACCAACTTCCTGTCTTCTGCAGTACAAGTCGTTGGATTGTTGTTGGTATTGTTGCTACTCCTCTCGGCTGGCTGGAGACAATACATTATGACTCTGCGACTGTGTGTGTGTGAGTGAGAGAGGGAGGAAGTAAAAAAAGCAGAAAACTGGGGTTGTGTGCATTTAATGTGAATATTCAAAATCCACAGACAGTCGTAGACAATGGACAAACAATTGCGACATTTAACAACAGGAACAACAACAACAACAACAAGACATTACATGCAGCGGCTGCAGCATCGTCAGCATTACGGAATTGTTCACCTGTATATGCGAATGTAGTAGTGCACCGACATCGACATCGACACAGATATTTTTTATAATTGTATGCAGGATGACAGAAGTCAGGGACCGACCGTTAGAGGCCGCTGCACAATACAATTGAAATACTGAGGATTAAACATAAACAAAGGCAGAACACTGTCCTTCCCCCTCCCCCCTCCCACTCTCAATCACTCTCTCTATGAGTCTATTTATGGGCTGTGTTGGTGACATCAGAAGCAAGAACTTAAAACGCGGACATATCTGGCCATAACATCTATGTTTGTATATGTTTGTACCTCCATAACGATTTAACCTGATTACTGGAATGGCGAAAACGAACAGAGGACAATGTGAAATCATGATCATGTTTTATGTTTCAAAAGAGTAATTTCAACATTCAATTATTTTTAATTGGTTTTGATTTTGCCCGCCCGTTTGTAATTGAAAAGTAGACATATTCGCAGAGTCCTCAAACATTTTGGCAAAGTTTCATTTTGTCTTTAGCGCAATGTAGGTTTCTGGGATTAGTTTGCTCCGCTCAGCTCAGCTCCTTTCATCGGATGGGACACATTCGTCGTTCGTTAGTTCAAATAACTTGAGAACAATGTTTGCACAACAAATGAAATGTTGATAACACAGAGATGAATGGAAGACCCAAAGTAAATGAAAATTGGTAACTTTTAGTTTGATTGCTGACATCTAAGGCCAGGGCAGAGCACATCGAAGCTCCCAACCGCACCACCCACTAGCCAACTATCCTGCTCGCTTGTCCGGCCGTCCATTGTCGAAGGAACGTAAACTATTTCCACAGGACGAGACAGGCAAACAGAGAGATGGCGAGTGAGAGACAAAAATACACGGACGGACAGAAAGAAAGACACAAAACTTTTTGACACAATTAACGCAATGCAGTATTAGAATTCCCAAACAAGTAAAGTTTTCCTCCTCCATCATCGTGATGCTCGTTTTCTCGTTGTCCTCGTTTGGCATTGGTAACGTCATTTTGCTCATATCTTAGCTTTGGTCAAATAACTTAAATAGTTTTTGTTTGCTGTCATAAGTGGGACGGACGGCTGGAGACAAAGAATAAAAGGAAAATAGTGTTGGAAGTTGGAATAACTTTATTTTGCAAAAGACCATAAAAGACGTTAATAAAACGAGCAAGACTCATTATCGTTGTTGTATTTACTGTTTTAAAGTTTTTGTTTTTGGACAACACCCCGGCCCGCAAACTCTCATACAACATTCCTAATGTTTTGGCCAAAATAAATGGCCCAAATGAAAACCCCCATAAATCTAATTCAAATTTCTGCTTATCGCAATAAACTGATGAATGTGGGGAAATTAACCTTCAAAATGACTTAGTAATAGATAAGAAAGCTGATTCAAAACGCTGCCGGGCGATAATGATGGAATACCCCAGCTGCAGCCCTAACAAAGGTCTGCAGACATCTACGGTTTGTCAGTCCCTTAACTTTATCTTTGTACTTGTGCGAAATATTGTTGGCCCAAAGGTATTCCTTCACACAGTATTTTTCTTATAAACTAAGGTAAGGTTACTGCCAGCGTTGACCTTCGCATTTGGTTATCTTAGCTGCAAATAAATCTAAATGGTTTTATTTTGAGCCTCAACCACTCTCGGTATCTTAGCCACCTCTCCCACCCTCTTCCACAGGAAATGTCCGGAATCCATTTTTCGATTTTGATGTGGGTATTTTGGCAAAACGATGTTTCTCCTCTTTTTGTTTCGAGGCTTATCAGGCGAAATGTAATTAAGGAGCCCAATCACAAAATCTATTTCACAGTGTAGAACGTAGACACATTTACGGCATTTGACTAAATCCTGAATCATATTTGAAATTAACTTTTCATACTTCGCTGATACTCCTCCCTCCCCCCAATGCCATATGCATTCATTCCCTATACTCATGAATATACAGAACTATTGCCTTAGTCCTTTAGTCATAATTTGTACATTTGTTACTACTACTAATACGAATTGGAATTGGAATAAGACTACGACGATGACTACGAGTACGACTACGAATATTATTTCAGAACAGGAAAGAAATTAACATACGTTTACATAATAACAATTCTATGAATTTATTACACGGAAAAATTAACATGAACATGAAGAAATGGTTGACTGCTTGGCTGCTCAGGACAGGGGGATGAGGGCTGGCATCGGCATGAGATGAGCGCGTTGGAAGACGGGGTGGGAGACGGGGTGGGAAAACGGAAGAGGCCTTATGAAACGAACTGGAAAAAGGGAACCTAAAAAGTGTTGCTGGCTTCGATGCAAAATTATGTTATGCTACGAAATGCAATCCAATCTACGCTTTTGCGCCGTTGCCATATACACTCAAACATATTTTAAACCTTAGGGTGAAATGAAAAATACAAATATTAGTATTTTTACTCAAGGGGAGATCTTAATCTGAATGAATATATTTTTGTGGATAATATTTATTGGTATTTGCAGAATATTTTGCTGTGTAAAAGTTGTATGGTCTTATAAATTAACACTTTTTCGCGAATAGTATGCTGCGGAGCAATTGTATTTGACATGGAAGAGGTGACCTAAGACAACATCTGTATTGAGAATTTTTAATTGTGACACAGTATATATCTAAATCTGAACAGATTTATTTCAAGTTCGACATTTTCATTGATGGACTTATGAACTTCTTTATGTCAAATTTGTTCAGATGTAAAATACGATTTCTAAAGCGCTTAGATCGGAGGTATATATGGGGGCTATATATAAATCTGATCCGGTTTATGTTAAACTTAGCTATCTACGTTTCTTTGCCAAATTTTACTACGATTGGATCTTTTTTATTAGAATTTGGCATTTATAAAACTTAGATGCCAATTTCGGGAAAATATATATGTGGGCCTATAAATAAATCAAAATCGTTAAAAAGAAGGGAGACAACATGTTTCTTAAAGTGGGCTGCGTTACATATAGTTTGAATGGTATAAAAAAGGTAGTTTCAATTGCGAGCTGCGGTTATAAAAAATTGCCATTCGGATATTAGACAGTTATGCCTGAATAAAATTAATCTTTTGTATCTACTGAATTTCGAGAAACGCAAGCGTTTGTAAAGATGATCAGGAAGATGCGTATATACTTATATAATATTGTGTAAGAATATTTTATTACTATATGAAGTTGTAGACCAGGGAAGTTTTGGGTTGTTACATAGACAAAAATTAAGAAAATTCAAAATTCATGATATTTTATCTTCTTTACTGTGCTTTATTTGCATCGTTATGAAATTAAGAAATTTGAATATGAATAGCTAAACAGTAACATCCGCTAAATTTTCTACCGTAGGGTTTAAAGGATAATGAAGGACTAAAATTTGTATGGCAATTTTTGCATCATTTGAATTCCAGTTTCTAAAAACAAAAATATTATTTAGATATCCCAAAATGTGCCCTTTCATTTGACAACCATATCGACTTACTAAGACTTTCAGATAAAATACAACAAAATTTTGAATAATTATATCCTTAAAAAATGTCATGTCCATTTAAACGCGAACTCGATCAGAAAGTAAAAAAGTTTTCAGTTTTCAGAATTATGTAGAGATTTTGATGACCAAAATTTAGTGTCGCACGGTGTTATATATATATATTACGTTCCAAAATATTGGTCACAGACCACAATAATACACAACATTAATTGAGGCTTTGAATAATGTTCAAGATTAGATTTCCGAATAGAAATCTCTTCATTTGAAAAACTATTTTCCGTAATAAATAAAAATATTTACAACAAATCCTAAATAAACAACACGATAATAAATCATTACACCCTAATCCACATACGTACAACTACAAGCATTATTACTTATGTATGTCTGAATGTTTATTCGGCGGTAGTGGCAGCAGCAGCATCAGCAAATGCAACAACAACAACTAAATATAACTACAAAATAGCACCGAACTGAAAGAAAGAAACTATGGAAACTGCCTTGGCCCTCTTTTTTTGCTTCTCAGAAACTAGAAAACGAGTACGAGAAACCAGTGAATATGCCCGAAGCCTGCAATAATAAACATTTGCATACAGCCATCATGTATTTGTATGAGTGTTTCAATGTAGGTATGTGTGTCTTCGTGTGCGTGTGAATGAGGATGTAAGTGTAAGAATTTCGAAGGCAACTACAAGTATAACGGCAACGGAAAGTAAAACGTCGTAACAGGGGAACCTCTTTGCCATTATCCACAAGTCCAAGTCTTGTGCGCGATGCGCTGCTACGGCTTAGGGTTTTAATGCGAAATAGCGAATCAGGACTGGGTTACCGCCACCGGAAGCCTACATGCACACAGCCTGCTTTGTGTTTGACACACCTAATTTGTCCGTCTGTCAAAACGAAATAAATGCGGTATATAAATAATAGTATTTAGAAATCCAATTTGTGTATTGGATGAAAGGGTATGTATTAAATAATAATACGCAATTTTGGAAAGCTACTGCAGATATAGAATGATTACAATTTAATTGACGGTAGAACAACCAATTTTAAAGCAATATTTAAAGTTGTGTTTTTTTGTTGTTGTTCAAGGGCAGCAAAAACGGTTTCTAAATAAATTTATAAGTTTAAATTTATAACAGAATGATTTCACTCGTATTTTCTAATATTTTAAACTTGAAAAATATCAAATAAACGTTTTAAAATATAATATAACATGTATATGTGATTCTAACTAGGATACTCTCCCGGCTTCAAGACCATTTTGTTTCTATATTATTATAGAAACAAGTATTTTATACATGGCGGTGTATAAATATGTATTAAAAATTGGCAGCACACATACTGGATCATGATTTCTGAGCCGTGACACTCGTTATCAACAGATTTCTCATTTGCTTGTGTTTAGAAGTCAACCATATAGAGCTCCGTTTCTCCCATACAAATGCAGCTGAACTGTTGATAACGAGTGTCACGGCTCAGAAATCATGATCCAGTATGTGTGCTGCCAATTTTTAATACATATTTATACACCGCCATGTATAAAATACTTGTTTCTATAATAATATAGAAACAAAATGGTCTTGAAGCCGGGAGAGTATCCTAGTTAGAATCACAAAGATTTGCAGACCGAATAAAAGCAAGCAAGCAACATAACAAATGCATGGCTCGGCAAAACATGGTGAGTCTTTTGACTCACCACAACTACACTTAGTGCAGTCAAAAACCATAAAAAGCTTTTCTGCATAGTGTGGTAATTTTCCATTTGATGGAGCAAAATTTGCTTCTCATTGGACATGGCTGGTGTTTTGTATTAACTTTGGTTAACAATTGTGTTTTGGAAGATTTTGGAGAAGTGTGGTTTCACAAAGATTTCTCATTTGCTTGTGTTTAGAAGTCAACCATATAGAGCTCCGTTTCTCCCATACAATTGCAGCAGAACTGTTGATAACGAGTGTCACGGCTCAGAAATCATGATCCAGTATGTGTGCTGCCAATTTTTAATACATATTTATACACCGCCATGTATAAAATACTTGTTTCTATAATAATATAGAAACAAAATGGTCTTGAAGCCGGGAGAGTATCCTAGTTAGAATCACAAAGATTTGCAGACCGAATAAAAGCAAGCAAGCAATATAACATATATATATATATCAACATATAAATTTATTAGATCTTTAAAACACTGTCGATATTTTAATTAATAATAATTAATAAGGGAATGGAAATATATACTTGTATAAGCAGTTTATATGCAAATGAAATATTGCATATTTGTATCAAAAATAGTTCACCCATACGATATATCAAATAATGCAAAACTTATGGCCATTTGAAGTTTTGTTTAAGAATTGGTAATATTTTGTGAAAAAAGTATTTGTCGCATTTTGGAGTTATAGAAAAAGTTATTTAAAAAGTATAACATATTTTGGTCATGTTAAAAGTTAGATATATTAATTAACAATAATTTGTAAGGGGATGGAAATGTATATATGCAGTTTATTTGCCATTTATATGTTTGTATCTGATGTCTTTAGACTAAAAAATTCTGAAGCCTTTACACGCGTAATATCTGCTATATACAGCCTATTGTTTGTTTTTATTTAAAATTATTATTTGATTTTTTTTAATTATGCTGCAATCGAAATGCCTTCAATGGTAAATTCGATTATATTTGTGTCATTTGTCAGTCATTATTCGTAATTAAAAACTAATTAAAAATCGATTCAATGATTTCCCCTCGGTTATGTAATCAATCGTTTAATAAATAAAATGCCATACATTTGTATATGTTTAATCGAAGGAAACCAAGAATGCCAATCAGTGTTTTTTTATATAAAAGGTCATCGTCGGAACTCAGTAACGTTATTGAATTTATTTTACTTGTAAATTAAGGTGGCTTTGAAAAAGGAAAACATAAATATTTAAAATAATTTGATCGGATTTTGCCCCTTATATGAAATAATGTCTATTTAATTTTGTTAGAAAAAAGAACAAATGGTAATAGTTTCAACTATGCTATCCATTTCAGAAAAACGGCCGTAATTGCCACACCCCTTGTGGTAGCTCCCATACTATTTTTCCATCCGTTCAGTTTCTTAGACGACATCTTACAAAATATTGCAAAACCATATTTTTTTTGAGAATATTTTAATAACTTTTAATAAAATCCTAATAAAAACTTTTAATAAAATCCTAAAAAACAAAACCCTAATTGTTTTTTTTTTATAATTTTGTCGCAAAGACTGATCGGTCATGGATAAAATGAGTAAATTACGAAGAAAATCGATGGATAGCTTAAAAAGTTGTATCGAGGAAATCATTCACTTTCCTTAAAAATCGAAAATGTTCTCTCTTAAAGTCAGACCCAAAAATCATGACGACCGGGGTTATTTATATCTTAATTTTTAATATTTTAAAAATAAGATTTATGTTAATAGTTAATTTTTGATTATCCTTGGATAATTTAAGAAAAAATTGGATACAACATATTTACGGCTTTAATACGTATATTTTGGAGCGACCTCTATATATAACTAAATATGAACCGATTTGTAAAATGTATTTGTAATTTGTTAAATGTACTGGTATTGAAGTTATAAGCTGTTAACTGTTGGTGAAAAATTGTCCATTTGTTTGGGAGGTACCAAAAGGTGCGTGTCAATAACGCCCTGGTATTAAAGATATAAGCTGTTATTTTTTTGTGCAGAATGGTTCATTTGTGCGGGAGGGGCAGGGCAATAACGCCCATTTTTCACTGGACTGTAAACACTATAACAGAATTACACTCTACAAAATGTCACGTATTTGTATGCATAGGTATTAACGTTATAAGCAGTTAATTTTTGGTGCAAAATGGTCCATTTGTGTGGCAGGTACCAAAAGGGGCGTTACAATAATGCCCATTTTTTACCTGAATGTAGACACTGTAAAAACATTACACTGTACGAAATATAAAGTATTTTTATGCACAGGTATTAAAGTCCATTTGTGTGGGAGGTACCAAAAGGGGCGTGACAACTTCGCCCATTTTTCTTGAGGTGTAAGCGACTAATAAACCAATACTATTCGAGTAAGTAGTATAGAAAGTATTAAGGAATCAATATTTCACTAAATGTTAACCCTTTGTGGGGGAGGTACTGGAAGGAGTGGTCCAATATAGCCCATCTTCGAACTTAGCCGGAGATAGAGCAAAATATTACCGCATACCAAATTTTAAGTCAATCGGTTAATCTGTTCGAGATTTATCTTGCGCACCAGCCAGCAGACAGACAGACAGACGGACGGACGGACATTGCTCAAATGACATAAAATTACCCAAAATGGATATCCGCAGAACATACTTGGGATCTTAGGTCACTCCTTCGATGTGTTACACTTTTGGCTCGTAGCAAATTATATATACCCTCCTCTCTAAGGCGAGGGTATAAATATGGTATCTATGCCTCAAAGACCGTAATTTGGAGATACCTCTATAGGGGAGCTATATCAAAACATTGGCCGATATGGCCCATTTTCAATCCCAAACAACCTGCAACTATAAGAAATATTTCTACAAAATTTGATCATCCTAGCTCTATTATTACGGACTGTAGCGTGATTACAACAGACGGACGGACAAACGGACATGGCTAAATCGTCTTGGAATTTTACGACGATTACGAATATATATACTTTATGGGGTCTGAGATCAATATTTAGAGGTGTTACAAACGGAGTGACAAAATGATTATAACCCCCATCCTATTGTAAATTTACGAACATTTTGTGGAAGTTTTGTTTTTCAAACTAGTTTCAATTATAAAGACCCATAAAAATAAAACTCTGACTTATCTTCGAACTGAGTGTGAAATTCCAATTGCTTTCTTGTCCATCCTCAGGTGAAACAGCATGGCTTATCATTGTTTTCTTTTTTGTTATTACAAATGAAATTAGTTTTCCGTTATTATATTCAAACTGTTTGGAATTTATTGCTCGAATCTTAATTTCAAAACAGAATTGAAGTTTGGTTTATTTGTTTATCTTTGCACTCTTTATCATCCCTTCCAATATCCATTTCCACGCCCTTCCACCCTAAATTCCTTCAATCGCCAATGTTATGGCGTAGAGTATAGTACCGAAGCCAGTCAAATTCCAATGAACAACAATACAGTTATTGTTATTTTAATGTAAAAGTAAACAAGTACAACTGACATGTAATAAATTCTTTTCTTTTCATTCTGCTACTGCTGCTGCTGCGACAGCTTCAGCTGCAGCGAAATAACTATTGCTTTACAATCGAAAATCCAGAGAACAGAATGCAACCGCAACGCCGTAAAATATAAAAATTATATAAGTGCAATAGAATATAACAACACAGAAACGAAACGAAAACTGTTAAAAGCTAACTAATGCTTAATACTTATGAACTCAACTTCATCCCCGACTTGTTTTCAAACAATTCGAACGAACGTTTCACTGAAAGAAAAAGAAAACTGACGGAAAACAAACTTACGCACACGTCGAGTAGAAAGCTGATGCCTGGCTTACAGACGAAGACAGTGTCCGACTTGGTATTTGTAGGTACTTCTACTGCACAGTAGTTTCCAATCGAAATCGAAAATCAAATGAAAAAAAAATCTCATTTTCTACAATAAGTAAATTTTTAAATATGTTTTATAATCAAATGTCCAATACCAAGACCAAAGTAAAATGTATAATAGAATAGATTATTGATGACAACTTCCGAATTATCGAAAAGTCAAAAGACGGCTACGCGGACCAAAATGCCTTTGCGTGGTCGCCCTTCGGCCGGGGTTAACGATTTTCTCTTCTGGGTATGTCCATAGGCGGCCACGTGGACCAAATTATCATGGTTTTGGGAGAAATGAGGCTACGCCGTTGCAATGTTCAAAGTGATTTAAGATTTTAACGGAATAATACACTACTTCCCATTAGTAGCCTCGACATGGAATATATCGGGTACTTCTTTCGGTACTTTTCATGTAATTTAATGACATTAAGAACAACGCAGTTCTTTTACAATACCTCGTCCTCTTCTAAAACCTCATATGGACAAATTTTACGTGAGGAACGCTACATTCGAACGCGTTTTCCGATAAAAAGTAAAATTTGTTGGTCTTTCAAAAGAGATACCTTCAACTTATATATAGTGTTTAGTGGGATTTAAGTGTACCTTCGAATGGCATAAAACGCAATTTGTAAACAGTTATTTTTAGCAAAATAAGTGATCACAAAATTTTGTGACGCACGCTACAAAACGAGTATTGCAGATTTTAGCATAAAAATTAACTACAATGGAAGAAAATTGTTGTAAGATGATTGTCTTATAAAACAATTAATATGAGAATAAACAATCTTTAATTTAATTAATTTTAAATTTTGTTTTAAATTATTTTCATTTATTTCGTACAAACTTGTAATTCAAAGCCGTCTGGCCAATTAAACATAAATTACAATATGCATATAACTAAGCTTTTTAACCAAGGGTAAAAAACTACTCATTAAATAATGGCATTTACAATAATGGCAAACAGATGGTTACAAGGGCTTACTATTGTGGTTATGGACCATATCATGGATACACACAATCATATTGTGGTAATTGAGACCATTATATTTATCCCCTTACCTTAAAAAGCATGGTATTGATTTGCTACAAGCCAAAAGTGTAACACATCGAAGGCGTGACCTAAGACACCAAGTATGTTTGGCGGAATTTCGATTTGGGTCATTCGAAGTAATTTGAGCTATGTCCGTCCGTCCGCCCTTATGTCTGTCTGCTGGCTGGTGCTCCCGATAACTTTCGCAAGCAATAACCGATTGACTTCAAATTTAGTATGCGGTAATATTTTTAACTATCTCCGGCTAAGTTCGAAGATGAGCCATTTTGGTCCAATCCTTAAGGTACTTCTCCCACAAGGGATTAACATTTAGTGAAATATTGATTCTTTACTAACAGCTATACTAACGGGGTTTCCAATAGGGATGAGATGATTTTGAAGTGACGTTTCGGCCATTTGTAATATGTCATGATCTGTCATTAGTTTTATTAATAAAATAATCGTTCTTCAATTGCAACTTTTCGTGCCCTAAGTAAATTTTTTATAGAAAAAAACACTTTCCAGTCAACCTACGACCTTGACACCCATGAGCAATATTTCAGCTCTCGTTAAGAGCTATCTTTTTGCCATTTATTTGCCGATTGTGGCTACGTTTCACACAGCAAATATAATAATTTAATTGTTGCGAGAAAAGTTTGGAGATTCGACTATTTCACGAAATTGTGATATTGAATGGCCTCCAAGAAGTTGTGATTTAACACCATTAGACTATTTCTTGTACGGTTATTTGAAGTAATTGATATTCCGAAATAAACCAGACTCTCTTCAAGCTCTACAAGTCAATATTGAACGTGCCATCCATGACATACGACTTGATTTAGTGGAAAAAAAGCCCGAAAATTGGGTTCATCGAACTCGTTCCCGCATAACAAATGGAGGCCATTTGAATGATGTTTTATTTAGAACTCAATTGTATCGATTGTACTTCGCATTAAAGAAAAAAACTTTTGAATTTCCTTAACAAAAAGTATTTGTTTTTAAAGAAATCATATCACTCTTTTTGGAAAGCCCTGTACTTAATCGAATCTTCTGAAATTCCACACATATTTTTAGTTCATGAGTCGCTAACATTTCAAGAAAAATGGGCCATTTTGTACAAAAAGTAAACTGATAATAACTATAAATGCTTGAAATGTTGTTCAGTATAATGCTTTGATAGTACCTACAGCCTGGTAGAAAAATTAGCATTATTGCCTCACCCCTTTTTGGTATCTCCCACGCAAAACTGAATGACTCACCACGTTAATAACAGTGCACACAAACGCTTACAATTCAGTACAGTGCAATATCTTTGAAGAATTTACTGTTCAGCTCAAACTAGGCGTGTTCGTACAGTCATTTTTGTTATCCTCCACACACATCGACAGATTCATTCAAAACAACATGTTCATACCTTATATAGATAATGTGTCATAGTACACTACTCACAAAGTGAGATTATACATTAGTCGGTTTAACCGACTTAAATTTCCTTACTAGTTTCAAAATCGATTGGATGCTTTAAAAATTGTTTTAAAGAGCAATAAAATACAACTTTAAGACAAATAAGTTTAAGTATATCATCGTTATTTTAATATATTTTATAATCGTTATTTTAATATATTTTATATATTTTGTAACATTTGTGTAGCTTTTTAGAAAATTCACATTTTAACAAAATTTACTTAACATCTCTAAAGTATTTTTCTACAACTCCTATAAATTTATTTCCGGGGATCAATGCAGCGAAGTGAAACAAAATCGTTTGAATGATTGCCCTGCAAAATACTTATGTCCACTTATGTATAAATTTGTTCTTTAGAAAACACTGTACGTTGAAACATTTTCTATGAAATAACTCTGAACACTTTTGGTCTCAGCACAACATACAAAGAGTAGTTATGTGTTCGGCGAATATGGCTGAGTATCTCGGGTTTCCTTTGATTTATAACATCGATTTCCTATCAAATATTATTACATACATATGTAAGTAAGTTTGTCTTCCATATGTGAGCTTGTGTGTGTTTTAAGCTCCAAAGGAATCTCAATATAGAAAAAGCAAAACACTAACACCAGCGGAAAAAAAACTAAAAACTATCAAGGCAAACAATAAACAACAAACAACTCAGTTGCTACAAGAATACAAAGCGAGTGGAGAAAAAAAGAAAACGAAAAACACAATAATAGCAACAATACTCTGGTAGTAAAACAGGAATATAATAATGGCTCTAAAAAAGAAAGCATATCAACTCTCCTCAAGAAAGCCCGAATACAAAAAAATGGAACACAAAACACGAAATAACAAAAACAACACAAATCAAAAACTGTATCAGGAAAAGAAAGAAACAGTAACAGAAACAGAAACAACTTTGTCTATTTCGATGGTGCTACCTCAGAGTCCTTCCTCCTCCTCCTCTTCCATACCACCTCTTTGTGTTTATCTGCTTCCACCAATAGCGGATTTATCCCTCGGTACCCTGGTTCCAAGACAAGCTGACATCTCACAACAATAACTCGTCTGCAACACGAATATCCACCTATTTTATCTTTTAACACAACTTGCGGAGTTACCTTGTATGTAAGAGTATATGTATGTGCGTGTATAAGCAACATAGGATTGCTGTTGTTGCTGATTCTGATTCTGCTGCTTAGCGAGGAAACAAAACGGGAAAAAGCAGAAAACAAGATTTTCTTGGTAGTTTATACTGTTTTATAGCAGCATAATGCGAGTATAAACAATATACAGTAACAATAAAAACCCGACAAGCGACGAGGAATGACGTGAAGAGTGCCGAGTGAAGAAACAAAACTCTGCGCCTCAGTATTAATGGAGTGAACCACAACTTCGTCTGCCTCTTCTGCGAGAGTTCTGTTTTTTTCTGGGGAGAGTTGTTCTTGTCGTTTTTAGTGTGGATGGCAAATTCAAAACAATCAGCGAAAAAGTTTGCTCTATTCAAGTTGTGGTGCCGCACAGAACATCGCCAATATAACCGACACCGCCACTCACACATCCACCATCCCCCCACCCTCGCATAGGCGAAGAGTACTAAAAATATTATTTTTTATGTGAAAAACATTTTTTTACATATCGTTCTAGTATTACTTATGTTATGTATGTTGTTATAAATAAGTATACAAAATATATTTATGTGAATGTATTTGTTTTTATCAGTATCGTTACATCTGTTTGTAAAATGTTACAAAAAAAAAGTCCTTAGGAGTCCCACGCACACCACACATCGATGTTTTGCACAACATTTGGGAGTAGGAGGATTTATTTTGGAGATTATACAATTAATTAACAAAAAACCAGTAAGGAAAGACAGAAAGTCGGGCGGGGCCGACTATATAATACCCTACACCTACCTACCAATGCGAAAATGGGCATTGCGATAAGAATTTGGCAGTGTTCATACATGTAATAAGCAAACTCTCTCTGCCGATTTTCGTACTGATCGGATATAAAACACGGTTACTACAGCGCTTACATGTCAAATCGGGTGTAACAAATATATATTGGGACTATGTTTAAATCTGAACCGATTTTCCCCGAATTTGGCAGTGTTCATACATGTAATAAGAAAACTCTCTCTGTTAAATTCGTACTGATCGGATATAAAACACGATTTCTACAGCGCTTTAATGTTAAATCGGGTGGAACATATATATGGGGGCTATATCTAACTCTGAACCGATTTTCCCCGAATTGCGTAGTGTTTTTTCATGTAATAAGAGAACTTTCTCTGCCGAATTTCGTACAGGTCGGATGTAAAAGACGGCTTCTACAGCGCTTTAATGTCAAATCGGGTGAAACATATATATGGGGACTATATCTAAATCTGAACCGATTTTCCCCGAATTTGGCAGTGTTTATTCATGTAATAAGAGAACTCTCTCTGCCAAATTTCGTACTGATCTGATTTAAAATACAGTTCCTACAGCGCTTACATGTCACATCGGGTGAAACATATATATGGCGGCTATATCTAAATCTAAACGGATTTTCTCCGAATTTGGTAGTGTTCATTCACGTAATAATAAAACTCTCTCTGCCGAATTTCATAAAGATCGGATGTAAAATGTGGTTTCTACAGCGCTTACATGTCAAATCGGGTGAAACATATATATGGGGACTATATCCAAATCTGAACCGATTTTAACCAATTTCAGACAGACGGACAGACGGACAGACGGACAGACAGACAGACAGACAGACGGACATGGCTAAATCGACTCAGAAAGTGATTCTGAGTCGATCGGTATAATAAACAGTGGGTCTATCTCTTCTCCTTTTAGGTGTTACAAACAAATGCACAAAGTCATAATACCCTGTACCACAGTGTGGTGTAGGGTATAAAAATCACAGAGAATATAATACTTATTTCTGCATAAACAGAAAATGGTGTGCAGTTGCTATTCCTATTTCCATCCATTGATAATTCCTATGCACAAAAGAAAAATGTATCTAATGGCGTTTTCGTTTCTGGAAAAAGTGTAGCCCCAACGAGTTGAAGTACTAGAAAATACATAGTTGCACATTATTAGTCGAAATGATGTAGTATGTATTTAAATTAAATTCCATTTTAAATTTTCCTAAATGTGTTAGAAGAGTGCAGTTTTCAGGGAAAGGTTAGAGAAAATGCTGCACTTTTTCAAGAATAGAAATCGGCATAAATGAAAATTGACTAATGCCACAAGAGATGATTATTTAAGGATATTGAATAAATTCAGGCTTTTGCCTATTACTTAAAAAAACGGATCATTGAATAATTTTTGTCAATTTTAATCCCACTGAATAATATGTCAACTTTTTGTTTGCATTTTTATTTAAGTTATGCATTGTTTTTGGTAACATGTAAATTTGTGTGGGAATTACCTAAATAGGCTGACGACTGTTGCCACTTTTTCGCGTAAGGGTTATATATAAGTTGAAAGAGTTTCAATATATATCGTTAATAACCGACTAAATATTGTAATAACTTCACTTCATATTTAGTTGAAAGCTGTGATCTGTACAAAAATTGTCAGAGAGAAGTCTCTTGATACACTTACAGATAATATATTTGTTCCTTCCAATTCTTGATCTATGAAAGAATATTGCGCATTTTAAGGTTATCGTTTCTGTTATCGGTCTAGTTTATTGTGATCAACATCTTCAACCCCTCCTTGAAATAAGCCTTGTTAAGGAGGTGGAGCATGGTATTTTTGTAACTGAAAATAAACCAATTATTCCAAATTATTATCGCAATGCCCCTTCTTTCTAAATGGTACGTTTGTGTGGGAGGGACCAAAACGGGCGTGATAAATACACCCTTTTTTCGACAGACTGTACACGGGCCAAAATTGTTTTTTTGATATATTTGAATCGAAAAAAATATTTTTGGAACCCAAATTTTTAAATATTATATATTTCTGAGCAACTGAATTTTTATGAAAATCAATAAAATTTATTTGGAACGCATATGTTAGTATATTAAAAGAAATATATTTGCGAACTTATTTCCTCAAATAAAATATGTGTTAAAATACAAACAAAATTATGTTTAAAATATCTCCAAATATATTTTATTTAAAAAATTATTTTCAAAACTTTGGTGAATTTTCGAACTTTAGATTTAAATTTTTCCTTGTTTTGGAATTATACATTTCAGTTCAAAATGGCAAACATACTATTATCTTCGGGTTTAAAGCACTTATATTCAATTTCTTCCTATTCCAAGTCACCATATATTGTCAATCCTTCAAGCAATTTGTTGTTATACAGAATTTCAATTATAAAGAAATTTTACAAGCATTAAAAATTTCTACAAATAACTTCTAATTGCTGAAAACTGAAAACAATTAATGTATCGATATATGTTCATGCAAATATATCTTTGTTTTGTGAAATAATATATCAAAATAAAAAATATTGGGATGTAAACATAGTTTTGTTTAGAACAACATCCTCCCAAACATATAATATTTGTGTGTGTCAAATATTATATATTTGCAGTGTACCCTATATATATATATATATATATATTTCAAGCAGAATATGTTTGGGACAATATACTACAGAAGCAATTTTTTATCCAGCGTGTAGGTACTAAAAAAGCAACACTGTACAAAATTTGAAGTATGTGTAAGCACTAGTATTAAAGTTATAAGCTGTAAACTCCTAATTACGCCCACCTTTCATTGGACTGTAGGTACTATAAAAGTATTACGCTTTACATTATTTAAAGTGTTTGCTTTAAGTGATATTAAAGCTATAAGTGGTTAACATTTTGTGCAAAATGATCCAACTTCGCTCATTTTTCTCGAGGTGATAGTGGCTAATGAACTAGTATTATGTGTATAATTTTAGAAGATTCAAATACGTAGTATAGAAGTTATTAAATAATCAATAATTTACCAAATATTAACCCTTTTTGTGGGAGATACTAGAAGGATTGGGCCAATACGGCCCATCTTCGAACTAAGCCAGAGATAGAGAAAAATATTACCACATACCAAATTTGAATTCAATCGGTTACTTCTTTCGAGAGTAAATGTACGCGCCAGCCAGTAGACAGACAGAAAGACCGACGTATGCACATTGCTCATTCGACTTAAAATGATTCAAAACGGATATCAGCCGATCATACTTAGGGTCTTAGGTCACTGCTTCGATGTGCTACACGTTTGGCCCGTAGCAAAAAATATACTTATATCGCGACCTAAGGGATAAAAAGCGCAAAGTCCACTCTTTGCCTATATGTATTTTTGGAAGTGGAACGTAAGCCACGTTGAATTTACATCGATTTGAAAACAAAAAACCAATAAAATTATGCTGTGCCATATTTAAAACTGAATCGTTAAAGCGCTAAGTCCATATACCCTTTATAAAAACATTAGTATACAGTAAGTATTTTGCCTCTCCTGTAAAATTTTAAATATTGGACTTAAATATGTGAAATGTTGCCACAATCTCAACCCCATCCATAGTATTTCGAAAATGTTTATTTCGTTTATTTTTTTGCGTAGGCGAAGGCTTAAGTCATTTGCGTAAAATCAATTTGTGGAACGGATCTGATTATATGTATATAAAGACAAAGATAAACATTAAATAAACCAGTAAAAAAAGACAGAAAGTCGGGCAGGGCCGACTATATAATACCCTACACCTCACTAACAATGCGAAAATGGGCATTGCGATAAGAATTTGTTCTCAAGTAATAAGAAAACTTCCTCTGCCGAATTTCGTACTGATCGGAAATAAAATACGTTTTCTACAGCGCTTAAATGAACTCTGAACGGGTTTTCTCCGAATTTGGTAGTATTCTTTCATGTAATATGAAAACTCACTCAGCAGATTTTCGTACTTATCGCATATAATCTACAGCACTTACATGTCAAATCGGGTAAAACATATATGTTGGGACTATGTTTAAACCTGACCCGATTTCCTCCGAATTTGGCACTGTTCATACATGTAATAAGAAAACTCTCCCTGTTAAATTTCGTAGTGATCGGATGTGAAATGCGGTTTCTATTGTGCTTACATATCAAATAGGGTGAAACATATATATGAGGACTATATCTAAATCTGAACCGATTTTCCCCGGATTTGGCAGTGTTTATTTATGTAATACGAAAAATCTCTCTGTTAAATTTCGTACTGATCGGGTATAAAGTACGGTTTCTACAGCGCTTACATGTCAAATCGGGTGTAACATATATCTGGGGACTATATCTAAATCTGAACCAATTTTCCCCGAATTAAGCAGTGTTCATTGATGTAATAAGAGAACTCTCTCTGCCAAATTTCGTACTGATCTGATATAAAATACAGTTTCTACAGCGCTTACAAAGAAGAGCGCAGTGCTAAATTTTGTCAAATCGAACACTTTGATTACAAGAATACATGGACAGACAGACAGACGGACATGGCTTAATCGACTCAGAAAGTGATTCGAGGTCGATCCGTATAATAAACGATAGGGGTATCTCTTCTCCTTTTGGGCTTTACAAACAAATGCACAAAGTCATAATACCCTGTACCACAGTGTGGTACTGGGTATTATGACTATGATAAATTATGAAAACTAAATTCTTGGAAAATTTAAATAACCACATCCAATTTACAGAAATCATTCGTGTTGATTAAATCAATTCAATGTATGAAATTATTTAAATTTGCGTAAATTTTGCAAAAACGAATACAAAATAATATTTGCTTTCTGTGGATCGTATACTTAATATTCACTTGTGGAAGAAAAACAACCATACGCCGGGGTGGTAAATGCGCAGCACAAATTCCAATGTGAAAACAAAAAAAATATTTATGGAAGAATGCATACATTTACGAAGTTACTGCAAATGTGATGTGTAATTTAAAAATGTCCTCTCCTACCCTCTAAAAGACAGAAATTAAATCAGAGTATATCTGTTGTTGTTGTTGTTGCTACTGCTGCTGATATGCAGTGAGTATTATCGCTGCGATAATAAATTATTTAATGGCACTGACTTCATGTGATTTATTGCGATTTCTGCTGAGGAATTTTACAAAATATAACATATATAAAAAAGAGCTGCAACTCAATTGAAGTGTATGTCTTAAGTGAATTGTATTAACGTACACACATATACATGCATATGCTATGGCTAAGCTCGTCCCTCGCCGTCGACAGATCAAGGGAAGGATGTTACGAAGACAAGTATTCATATGAATATGGCCACGGGTAGTTTATTTTTAGATTTTTTTACATATAGTTGAGAGAATAACTTTAATAAAATATAATAGTTTATTTTTATTATTCATACATAATGTGTACAAGCCATTGCCAAACACTCATGCATACAACAAACTCTCTCTCACACACACAGAGTCGCACAAAGTTTTTGCCTTTATTAATATGATTTTATTATTATTTTTTGTTTATTATTTCACTTTGTTTTTGTCCGTTCTGTTTGCTCTCAAAACAACCACAACTATGTAAAATTTATGAATTCACAAACACAGCAAAACGTTTTTTGTTGGTTTCATTCTATGATTTTTTTGCTTTGCTTTCTCCTCTCTTTTTTTTGAATAAAAATCAACTATTTAGAATTCAAAACTCGTGCAGTTTCATTTAATTTTTCTGTTTTCTGCTGTAGTTGTTGTTGTTGCCGTTTTCATTTCATTGCAAGCATCGCCTATAAGGGCGTACGATTTTTAACGTGGCCGAGTGAGATGGCAATGCAACATTCTAAACGCGAGTCCGAATCCGAATCCGAGTCTGGGTCTGAGTCTGTGTGCCTTTGTGTTTAGGAGGGAGTGAGGGGAGGCTCCATGGACTTGCCATGGTGTACTCGGTTACACACTCAGGCAGATGTTGAATGTAAGCGGAATTAAATTTCGTGGCTAATTAATGACCAAGGCCTCGAAAAATGAAATTCACGTCAAACCACATCATAAACGCACACAGTTCGCTGAAGCATGAAAAGGTATATGAATGGACAGACGTTCCCGGCACAGTGTTTGAACATCGCCGCCGCTTGGAGAGAAGTATCTTATGTGATAGACGTTCTCGGCACAAGTTAAACATACGAAGTGTTGTTGATTTTTTCTAATTAAAGACGAAAGAAAACTGAAGTTGAGAATGTCTAAACAAAAACACTTTGACTGTGAGATAAATGGTATGTATTTAAAATGAAGGCAAAAATCATAACATTAAAAATAGGTAAGTAGAGGTAATAACAAAGGATGAGCTTTACTGGGTGTTGAATAACAGCGAATATTCGCATTATTGAACATTCAGAGCATAGGCAATGAACATCTTGAGTGAAACGAAGAAAACTAATCCTATAGCGTCAGACCACGGAGAGAGCTACGATCTTTTTCGAGGGGAGAAGAGCCTAAGGTGTTTTTTTAATATTTTCGCTATGTCTCCCATATTTATAATGGAAACAAAAATTCGTTCTCAGTTTTTAGTTAGAAAACCATCGAAAAAACAAGTAAATGCGGATTAAGATCGGTCATGCCGAAACTTATGTCACCGTGTATCGCATGTGAATGTTTTCGGGTACAAATTCACTTATTATACCAAATTTCAGCCAAATTCGTTGAAATTTGAGGGCTTTGTGGAGTTACGTAGTCATATCTAGAGGGAGCTCTGTATGGGGCTTATATAAAAACATGGACCTATGACTGCCGTTGTTCGTGTGAAAGATCCGGCTACAAGTAAATCCCCAGTTACCAATTTGCAGTCCGATCAGTTAACATTTGTGGTCTCTATGACGTTAAGAAGTCAAATCGGGGAGATGCTGTATCCAAAATTGGACGATATTGCCCATTTCGATCCCAAATTAGCTGCAGCTTTAAGAAGTAACTTTACCAAATGCCATTCCTCTAGCTCAAATATTGTAGATTGCTGCGTAATTACAACAGACCGACATGGCTAAGTCGTCTTAGAATTTTGGGACGCTTTAGAATTAATTTACTTTATGGGGTCTCAGATCAATATTTATAGTAGGGACGTAACGAATATTCGATTCGATTATTCGCTTTCGCAAAAATATATTTCAGTATTCGCTTCCATTTGTTAAAAGTGTTAAATCTCCTTATTTCCTTCACACAATTTGAAGATGTTAATACCAATGAAAACCTCTACCACTTCTCTTCAAAACAGTTGAAAAAATAAGTTTGTCCTTGTGGTAACAGGAGGTAAAAATATGGAAAACATTCTTAATACTTGAATATCCTGGAAAAGTATCAGTTCAGTTCCTTAAATCTGCTGGTTCTAAAGTGTCAAACTATTATTCGCATTCGCAAAAATGCATATTTTACTATTCACTTTCGCATTCGCAAGAAATATATATATAAAAATATATTCGCTTTCGCTAAAGTCACTTTCGTTACATCCCTAATTTATAGGTGTTAAAAACGGAATGACAACATTAGCATACCTCCCACCCTATTGTGGAGGGTATAATAAGAAATGAATGCGTTAAGTTCGGCCAAGCCGAATCTTATATGGATCGCATGTGAAATGTTTCGGGAAGAAATTAAATCATACTACCAACTTTCGGCCAATTTAGACTAAATTTGGGCTTTTTGGTGAGTTAAGAAATCAAACCTACGGTAACCTTTGTATAAGGGCTATATCAAAACATAGACTTATGTGATAAATTCGCCTATATGATACTTACTAACATCAAATCGATATATCTCGATTCGTAGACGTGACCCAGCGAAACGCCGGGACATGTATAAATTTTATTTTACCGATATAACTTTTTCGTTAGTCAGAAGTCCCCACGGATTTTACTGCCGCACAGTGTTATTTGCCCACGACTAGCTCCACGTTTGGAGCTAGACTTAAATTCACAAATCAGTTTGTTCTCTATACCAATCGCCGGTATATGGCGTCGTCTGAAGACTACTTGCACTATTAGAAAGACGAACTTCATATCTGCCAGGCGCAGTATATCGATAGATACTTTCCAAAGTATATCTGTCATAAATGTGAGGGCCATATCTAAATCTGAACCGATTTTCCACACATTTTTCAATGTTCATGTAATAAGAAACCTCTTTCTGCGAATTTCGTACTGATCGGATAAAAAAACGTTTTCTACATCGCTTACATGTGAAATCGGTTGTAACATATGTATGGGGGCTATATCTAAAACTTAACCAATTTTCCTCAAATTTGGTATTATTTCTAAGTGTATCAAGAGAATTCATTGTGTCACTTTTTATTCAGAACGGTGCAACAATTTTGCTTTTACAGGGCATATATGTCAAATCGGAGGTACATATTTATATATATGGGAGCTATATGTAAATCTGAACCGATTTTGACCAATTTCAATAGGGATTGTCCTTGGGCCAAAAAAGAGCACAAGGATACCTTTTGACCCTAGGACGATCGCTATTGAATTTGGCCAAACTTGGTTTAGATTTATTTGTTACCCCCGATTTGACATGTAAGTGCTGTAGAAACTGTATTTTATATCAGATCAGTACGAAATTTCTCAGAGAGAGTTCTTTTATTACACGAATCAACACTGCCAAATTCGGCGAAAATCGGTTCAGATTTAGATATAGCCCCCATATACATATATGTTTCACTCGATTTGATATGTAAGCACTGTAGAAACCGTATTTTATATCCGATAAGTACGAAATTCGGCAGAGAGTAATATATGAAGCTGTCTCGTATAAAATATTAATTGAAATATAGATAGATACCGTCTGTCGAGAATGTAAACTAATGAAGCAAATTGTTAACATCAAAAAACATTGACAAAATCCGGTGAGCAAATTAGAAATTTGGAGAAGATTTACAAAATATATCATAAATTTAATTATAAACAAATAATTAATTATAAACAAATGGAAATATAATTATAAACAAATGGAGTTTTTGTCCACAAAGCAAAGAATTAGCTTAACTGATTTCTCAAGTTGAAAAAAATATTTTTCGTGGTTTAATGATAGAAAATTATAACGTAAATAATAATACAGGCGACGAACTGAAGTTTGAACAAAATTAGTCCATAGCTAAGATGTTGTGAAATATTTTAACAAAAATTAGTATTTTTTATTAATGTATTCGTTAATTAAGGCTTTAGCTGTTTTTATCCTTAGGGCAATTCCAAAGAAAATCGACCCACTCTGAATTTTTATGAACTTCGATATTGCTGAAACGCGCATACTGCTAGATGATACGAAATTTTGACAGTTTACCGTTTGTCAAAATTTATAGCGGTTTATATTTTATAGGGTGCCAAAGTGGGGCATCTAAATTTTTTTTTGAAAATTAAGCTATGTTCAAGTCGACATAACTTTAGAACGGAAGGTCAGATTTAAATGAAGTAAGTACCATTTTAAAGATATTAACGTTCTTTTTAAGTACAATGTACAAAAGAATATCAAAATGTGTATTAAGGATACCAAAAGAATTATCCTGAAAAAAGTATAAAATACAAATTTTTCAGAATGGGTGCTCAATGGGTTCAAAAGATATGACTTAATTAATGTTACACATTTAGTTATCCTTTTGTACATTATACTTAGAAAGAACGTTAATATCTTTAAAATGGTACTTATTTCATTTAAATCTGACCTTCCGTTCTAAAGTTATGTCGGCTTGAACATAGCTTAATTTTCAAAAAAAAAACGCTATAAATTTTGACAAACGGTAAACTGTCAAAATTTCGTATCATCTAGCAGTATGCGCGTGCAAAATTTCAGCAAAATCAAAAAGGTAACATTTTTAAATCGTAATTTTTGGGTCGATTTTCTTTGGAATTACCCCTTATTCAAATTAAATTAAAACTGAACTAAAATGTTTGTCTTCCATTTCGAAATATCACATTATTAAGAATGAACAAGTAAGAAAGTTTCAGTCGGGTAAACCGACTAAGGTATACCCTCACTTTGTGAGTAGTGTAATATGGAATATTAAACGAATTATTCTGTCAATTTGTATGGGAGGTACCAGAATGTTTTTAACAAATACACCTATTTTTGGCTGAATAGTAGATTCTGCGCCGAATTATAAACGTTTTTTGCACTGGTATATTAACGTTATGAAATATTAAATTTTGGTATGATTTGGCCATTTTGTGTGGGAGGTACAAAAAGGGGCGTGGTGTTAACGGCCATTTTTTACAGGGATATAGGGAATTCAAACGCGTTACACTGTGCAAAATGTTGTTGCATTTTCGTGCATTGGTACTCATGCTGTGAGCTCTTAACTTTTTGTGCAAAATGGTACCTTTGTGTGGGAGGTACAAAAAGGGCGTGGAAATAGCGTCCATTTTTCACAGTGCAAAAGACACTATAAAAGCATTACACTGTACAAAATTTCAAGTATTGTTATGCACTGGTATTAATGTTATAAGCTGTTAACTTTTGGTGCAAAATGGTGCATTTGTGTGGGAGGTACCAAAAGGGGCGTAGCAACATGGCCCATTTTTCTCGAGTTGATAGCGACTAATAAACTAATGCTATGTGTGGAATTTCAGAAGATTCGAATAAGTAGTATAGCAGTTATTAAAGATTCAATATTTCACAACATTTTAACACTTTGTGGGGGAGGTACTAGAAAGAGTGGACCAATATGGCCCATCTTCGAACTTAGCCGGAGATAGAAAAAATATTACCACATACGAAATTTGAAGTCAATCGGTTACTCCTTTCGAGAGTTATCGTGCGCACCAGCCAGCAGACAGACAGACAGACAGACAGACAGACAGACAGACAGACAGACAGACAGACAGACAGACGGACGGACATTGCTCATTCGACTTAAAATGACCCAAAACGGATTTCCGCCGAACATACTTGGGGTCTTAGGTCACTCCTTCGATGTGTTACACTTTTTTTCGTAGCAAATGATATATACCCTCGTCACACTATAGTGAGGGTATAAAAATCCCGATTTATCCCGAAAACTCCGAAAATCCCGGGATATCGAAAAATGTCGGGATCCCGAAAAATCCTGGTATCCCGGGATTCGGAATTTTTAAATTGCAAACCCAATTGCAATTGTGAAAACCAATCCCGTTTGATATCTCTGCTCACAATACCCTGGACTACAGGGTGGTGTAGGGTATAAAAATACAATTGTCTGACATAAAGTTGGATTGAGCAAAATGAATAGTTACATACATATTACATACATTGGATTAGGGACCATTTGGTCCAAGGGATATGATTGTTTTATTCAAATCAAAATAAAGAGCCTTTTTGCTCACCAATAATTTGTAAGTAAGCTTATTTTTTCACGAAGTATTAAATAAAAATAAATATACAATATTGGGTTAAATATTTATTTTGAATGAAAATTTTAATATGGACCAAATGCAATTGAAGATAATGAATGACAATATGTGGTTTTAACAAGACGGTGCCAAGAGCATTTCGATTTTATTGTGTGAGAACTTTCCAGAACGCCTTATTTCACGTTTGCCGATGTCAATTTACCGATATACCGCCCGAAATATGCCCCAAAAGGATCGACTACTGCAACTAATCCAGAGATGGTCATTGAAATGACATTGTATTTCCTACATAATGGCAAGGTTCAAGCTTTATAATTAAATCATAGCTTAATGTGTGTTTTATTTAACTTTACTTTTAAAACCAAACAATTTGATAACCCTTTACTACTCTCACCTAAGTTGCAAATAGTTTCTGATCTCTCGCAGTTTGTTAAAACTAAAAACGCTTTCCATGCACTGTGTCATGGAGTGGATTTTGGACATTTTGACGGATGAATTGTGAGATGGGAGAACACACGCACACACACTCACACGTTGGTTGCCTCTAGTTCATAATTTAATGAAGGTTGGTGCATAACCATTATTACGTCGTCCACTCGTATATCCAAAGTGGAATTCTAACTATCGTTGTTGGACTAGTGAAAGGCTGTCAGAGGGACGGTCGGACTTTCCGATAGCTGCATATACATATGAGAGCCCTGTACTTGTCTTTCGAAGTAGAAAGAGTTGTCGTTTCACTTTACCAGCCAGAATTTGTCAATTTTAATTTTATCAAATCAATTAATCTATAGAAGATTTCTGGTGTGAACCTTAAGTAAGAGATACGAGGAAAAGGCATTCATTCCTGGCTCGCTCAAAAGTCAATGTTGATCTAATGAACAGATAACTCGGTACACTCGGTCAAAAATGAGTGAATGCTCATTGTCTGCCTTCTGGTGACTGCGCCCGGGTGAAGACTGTCATCTTTGATGTGTAAATGTTGTTAGAGACGGGTTTGCTACATATGCATGTGGAGGGGCATACGATGTGAATGATGATGTGGATGTGCCATTTTGGCCACAACTGTGCCTGACACTCATTCTGTCGTCTGCAGATGACTTGTCAACTGACTTTCCTCCGTCTACTGCTCCGACGATTGTCTCAAGCCATAAGCATTTGCTTAAGACACACTTATGCGTACGCACAAGAGTCACCCACACACACACACATACTTATGCACATTTACAAGTACACACATTCATGCACTCGCATTTGACTTAGTGTCGTACGTGGAGATGATATGTCATCGTTCCAGTTGTCACATTTGGGCACACATTTGATGCGATTCAAACAGAGATGCTTTGCTGACGGTTGGACTGACGGAATGGTTGGTTGGTTGACGGGCATAGTTGTATTTTGCTGGCTTTAATCATTGTTAGAGTTGCCTTTTGCCTTCTGTTGGGTGTGCTCTGCCTGCATTCACTTTGAGCCATGATTTTTCTGATGTCGTTGTTGTTGCTTCGCCAACGAAATAAAAGTGCTTCTGGACATTTTCTGGTCCGTGATGACAATCCGCACACAGCAACACACATACACACACATAAGCGCAGGGCCCCACAACACTTGCCATTTCATCAATTTTATTGTACAAATACAACGGCGAAATGTATTCTCTGAACACACACACACTCCCACGTGTATGCACTCAGTTGCATAAAAAAATAGTATGTATGTTTTGATATTAAGGTGGCCATGCTTGAATCCATCAAATATTATATAGAAAAATTCCATTTGGTTTTTATGATATGTTTAAGTTATCATTCATTGTAAATAGTGTAACACATTTTAAAATTAAAAAAAAAAAATAATTTTTATCAATTGTGGAAATACAAATGGGAAAGTTCTGGTCGAGTACAACGACCATAGTATACCCCCACCTTCAGCATATGATTTTTATACCCTCACTTCAGTGATACGAGGGTATATATATCTAACTAATTGATTGTCAACAATTACTCCTGATGAAGTTGGAATAAAGCCAGCGAAACGTTGAGTGAAATAAAAAATAAATTAGTTTTATTTACTTCATAAAAATAACTGACCAATGAGCGCCCAAGTAGGTGAGTATGTAGTGTGCTCGCCTATGAGATTGGGGTCGTACATCGATGCCCACCAGAGGTTCTGGTCTGTCGCTGCAAATTTGTAGGTCTTTTCCCTGGACCGTAAAATTAGAATATAAATTTACTTTGTATTGTAATTCCTATATAAATAAATAAATAATATCTATCCAAATAGCCCAGTTTAACTATCATAATTAATTAAAAATTACCGCACGATCAAAACAACAATATTTGTGAACATTCGGTCAGAAAATTTTTCATTAATTTTTTATTTTTATAAATTAGGAAAAATTTTAACTAAAGACGATATTGTACTTAAATTAAAGATATTGTACTTAAATTAAAGATTTAAATTCAAGTCATTGTTTGCAGAACAAAATTCATAAAATTTAAGATAATTTACATCATTTCAAGGATATTTTCATTCGTTTAAAATTCAGAAGTCCTTTAGTGTTTCTATCTAAAATATCTTTACATCAACGACAAATTTATTGATCCAAGGTCATTGACAGCGATATCAGGATAAATGTCAAGAGTTTTAATGAATTTGAACATATAATTATATACTCGTATATACATGTCATTTTTTTAAAGACAACATGTCCTTAATTTTTGGCCCTTGATTGTTCGCTGTATTCGCTGAATTTTAACTAAAGATTAGTTGCCTATGAAAGAATGCTATGATTGCAATAATATTATAGATATTTTGTTTTATTTTATAGGGCGAGGTCGTTTTAATTTGCAAGAGGACTATTGAGAATATCGTCAATTGTAAAAATGGGGGTATCACAATATGAGTGAATCAGTTCACTTAATATAGTATCGATACACAGATAATAAATACAACATGTACTTTACTTAAATACGATTAGTAAGTAATTTTAAAACATTTCGCGTCTTTAATTGAAGTAAATTATGTACTTGATTTTAAGTCCTTTCCTGACTTTAATTGAAGTACAATATGTACTTATGTTATTGTCTTTGGTGACAAATTAAAGCCAACATCATAAAATTAAGCATAATTTAATTGATAATTAGTACGCTTTTGTTCAGTGTATGATTCTGTAACCAAATGATTGTTAAAATCAAAATTTCGTAGAGAAAATATTCAAAAATAATATAGTTCCACCCTAATGCATGTACGTACATACATTTGCACCAGTGTAAATTATGTAGCACTGTTGCTTCTGCTTTCAGCATTGCATCGCGTTGCATCGTCTGCCTTATGGGGACGGCCTAGCTAAGATTGTGAAGAGTATAACTATCGCTAGATGCTGCTCGATGGATAGATGGATGGCTGCTTGCATGGATAGATGGATGAATGGATGGAAGGATGTACTTACTCATGGTTACATGTATGATGTTGTCATTTTGACTGTGTTTGCCCACACACGTACACACACACATATACGAAACTATGTACGTATAGGCGCGCTCAATGTATTTGTGCAAGTGTGGACCAGGGTATTGCGGGAGTGCTAGCACGCCACGAAGGCCGTTAAATGAAATTTACATTTTGTTGCGAGTTATGAAAAAGTAGAACAGACATTTAAGCGAAGGCCTTTCTAGAGGGAGAGAACAACGAAAAACAAAAACTTTAAGCGAAATACACACTTTAGTCTGTAGTATGTTGCTTGCCCACCTCGTCTCGTGTCGCCTCTCACTCACTCTCTCTGCACCGCCCACTACCGTCATGTGCATCACAAAACAATTTAAAACGAGCAAACATGAATTCATGCCCAAACCTGCCATCGAAAGGGTTGGGAGATGTGTGTGTGTGTAGCCGCCCTCCATAGATTGTCACATGGCAGTCTGTGAAGCCTTTTGCCGTGTGACGAAGGTCCTCTCAATCGTACGGGTGTGTGAATGTTTGTGTGCGAGTATGTGAGATCGGTCTACAGGCAAAATATATATATGACTTTCCTGCGCCTCTCTATTGAAGTTATAGTTTTATTATGCAGCAGAATGCAAATTCGATTGTCTCCTTTGTTTTTTGTTGGCATTTTCTCATTCCTTCAGACGACACATCCTTGGCCCGAAAGCTGGCAAGAGGACTATAAAGTATCTTTAACATAAATTAAGGTGTTTCCAAGTATGAAACCGGCAAATTTTCCATAATTCATTCATGCCTGTCTGCCGATCAATACTTTTTTCTGCTCTATTAAAACATCGAAAAGTGCTTTAAAGTGATCCCGGACAGGTTGAAGGATAGACGCTTTCTCCGAGAAGAAAGGATGAATTTAAAATCCTCCCAAAAAATAGAGAAAACTGACTTCATAAACCAAATAAATGAATATGACGCCACATAAAAAACCAGCAAACGTTGAAATCTTCCAGCACGAATGAGATTTAAAATATGTCCATTATGCATGACATACTCGGTGCATACTGTGCATGCCGTTGTCATTGTCATCGTCATATGTGCTGTGGTTGTCTGGTTATCTCATTGTGTTTTTACACACACGCCAAGTAACGAAGTAACATAGAAAGATGTGTGTCCTTTGCATTTCCAAATTTTATAGGGCGAACGTGTTTCACGATAAGATCCTTAAGAAACATCAGATGAATATGCCTAACAATTGTGGGAAATGTTTTTGTTTGGAGTCGTATACTAAATATATGCACCTATGTGTGCAACATTTGTAGTAATTCACAATTGTCACCTTTTTGTCGGAAAATCGATAGACTGAAACCATTGTTATCTACGGTGACAAATAACGAAAACAACATGTGCATATAACAGAAACAATCTAATCTCGGCCAAATGCTGATAATGCCAAAAAGATTCGTTGACACATTTTCGAGGTGAAGATAGGAAATGTCGGCAAAATTGTGTTTGCATTCCTACAGGAGACAAAACTCCCTTTTTGGGTATGATTGTATCGAATAAAAATATATTTTAAAACCCATTTTTGAAATATTGTATATTTCTGAAATTTTGTTTTAAAACAATGTGCTAGTCGAAATATATAACAGAAAGTAGACCCTATGGTTAGGCCAATTTCGGCCACGCATCCAGTCATTGATATGGGACTAAATTCTTAGAATTGGACGTTAAAACAACCCCAAAAATAAGAACTTCTGCATTATTCGTTCAGTCAAGTTGGCTCAATAAATAATTTAATGGCCATGCTAATATTTTTTCGAAGACACCATTTAAAAATGTTGATGATTTGTGTGACATTTGAAATATGGTAAGATTTGTTCTAGTTTTTCAGTGGTACGGGTGTGAGAAGCGTGAACGACTGGTTTGAGAGACATAATTCTTCAAAGATTCCCTTTAATTCGTTCTTCGGACTGAAGCATGTATTCCAAATTATTCCATTTCAAAATCGCCACTAAAGCAAATAACCTCTTTGATTTTCCAATAAACCTTGTGGTCGAATATCGCGAAAAGAAGAGCTAACTTAGAAAAACGTCGTATAACACTGGATTCAACATGGTAGACATTTGTATATCCATAGGTTCTCCTGCTCCATTTTCAAAGCGTCCATTTTGAGCACAGTAAAATCAATCAAATTTATTTGAAACCCATATATAAATATATTAAAACAAAATGTTTTCTGGTGTTTGCGGTAATGTTGGGGCTTGGGGAGTTACATTTTACGACCAACATTTTTCCAGAACATTTCACTACCGCTCTCATCATTCTTAGGGGAGTTTTTTTTACGATTTTTAATAGATATTAAAATAGAGCAAAAAATAAATACCGTTATGTGGGGTGCTGGAGAATTAATATCTTCCTCAAAAATATATGATTTAATGTTTTCTACAAAATTTCATATTGCAAACCTCTTATATAGTTTCAAATACCAATATTCTGCACGAACAAGCAAATCGGGTGAAACTTCACGATGGAATAATTAAAATATAATAATTGTGCATTTTTCGCAATGTCTTGTAAAATATCTATGAAACCGCTGATGATATGTAAACAATACATAAGAAAATGATAAAGGCCATCTAATATGGGATTGTTTAAAGCTTTTCTGAACAAATTAGGATGAATGGTTCACGAACTATGCTAATATATGTAGTTCAAACTATATTTTATTAGATGCTTATCTTTATTTTGATAAATAAACAAGTACCAGTCTAAAGGCCACACAAATTTTAAACACAATGACAAAATTTTCAAAATGGAATAGGTAATTAGTAACATGGATGGAAAAAGGGTCGTTTGACTAAAATTTTAAAATTCAACACGCACCAACTCGGACAATCCTTAACCGATATCGTTGAAATTGTGTGTCATAACTATTATCCAATAGGACTAAACGTGGTGCACGTGTCATGCCGATCAGAAAACATCGCCCTCACTTCACGTGAAATTCCCCATATATAAACTTCTAACAGCTGAAAGATCGTTTGCGTTGCCAACATGAAGTTGCATAATTTCAGCTGTAAATATTATATTACTAAAAATAAATTTATATAGCCAACAAAATACACACACACATAGATACATTTCTTGTACGAAATAAACGTTTTTCTCTTTCGATAAATTACCAAATAAACTGTTCAATATTTATGATAAAATATGATTTTATCGTTATTTCCCACCCCAAGCCTATCAACACTAGAGATAAAATTTTCAATCTATACTAAAGTTGAAATATATTCGCTATATGTTACACTTCAGCTTATAGGCTTGTTTACATATTGACAACTTCCTTCCAGTTCCCCATTCCATTAATGTCCCATAAATTAGATTCCCCTGGTAGTCATTTCGTATCTCATAGTCTTCGTTGTATTCTTGTTGACTTTGGTTTTGGTTTTGCTCTACTCTCGTTCTCATATTGATTTTAAATTCAATAAAGTGTAATTTATGTAATGATAAATTGTATTCCCACATTGCGAATGAGAGCATAAATACCGATGTCCTTTTAGAAAGACGACGTTAAATACAGCTGATAGTAGTGGGAAATCGAAGTATAACGACACTCGCCCCACAGAGAGTGTCTCCTTCGCAGTCTCTTTTGTGTGCAGGAGTGTCGTGTGTTTGTGATTTGGTTTGCCCTGGCGAGTATATATACGCCTAAAATAGGACTCTCGATCTCGTATGTGAAAGTCATAAATATAAATATAAACTTTCAGAAGAGATGTAAACGCATACATATGTGTCTGTGTGTAAGTGTCTATGTGGCTTACAGTGGTTTGCAAAGCACAGTAAATTGATAAATCGCTGATAGCTAATTTCTCCTTCGACAATTAGACTAAGATCAGTAAGTCAATGTGAAGATGATATGATGTACCAATCAAGGCCCCAGATAATCAAGCACATATGCAGCAAAGTCAACTAATGTTTGATTTGAAGAGTTTCAGAAACAATATGAAGGTCCAGCATAAATAATTAACATGAAAATAAGCAAAGGTAAAAGTCGAATGAAAAATTAATGCAGAATGAAGTTATATGCTTGGCATACAATTTCCCATAAATAGTCGTTCGGAAATAATAGTAAAAAAAAATAATTGGGTGGAAACAAAGATTTGTTTAGAACAATATGTACCCAAATATATTACATTTGTGTGTACACCAGTGAACCCTAAGCATATAAATGTTTCAAGCAGAATATGTTTGGGACAATGTACTACAGAAGCCTTTTTTCAGCGTGTAATTAAAAGTGTTTTGTGTTGTTTTTAAATTTTTTTGTATCCTTTGCTCAATTGCAAAAATATTTATTCTGAGCGAAATTATGAAGTCGGTAAGTTACAAACAAAACTATCCCTAAAAATTAAGCCACAAATGAAAGGTGACCATTACACGCTGAAAAAAAATCGCTTCTGTAGTATATTGTTCCAAACATATTCTGCTGGAAATATACATATGTTTAGGATACACTCCAAATATATAATATTTGACACGCACAAATATTATATGTTTGGGAGGATGTTGCTCTAAACAAAATTATGTTTTCATCCTAATATTTTTATTTGGAAATATGTAATATTTCCGAAACAGTGCTTAGTTTGTTCCGAAACAGTGCTTAGTTTGTTGTTTTTTTAGAAATTATATATGTTTGTAAAATTCTATTAACATTTAAATCGTATAACCTTGGGTAACGACAAATAACATTGATGGATTGACAGCTGTATTATTGTATTATAAATAAAAATTTGGGCTGTAAAAGAAAAAAAGGCTGCATACGCCATTTTTAACTATAAAGTATAACACGAAATCAAAGAAAAAGTAAATTTGAAAATTGACAAAGTCAGCAAAGTTTTAAAATTTTTTTAAATGTGATGTATTTGGATAAATTCTTAAACAATATCTTTGTTTGTGTCTAAGCACATATTTTATTTGTGACAGTCTGTTCGCAAATATATTTTGTTGTAATATATTAATATATGCGTTCCAAACAAAATTTCTTGATTTTCAAATAAAATATATTTGTTTAAAAATATATATTATTTAAAAATTTTGTTTCCAAGTATATTTTCTTTGAATTCAAACATATCAAAAATGGCGATTTTCCTCCGTGTATTGTATTCTACCATAAAACTCTGCTTCTGGCAAAGATCGCACGCAAGTACATAATTTTCTTATTTTTATCTGTCTGTACCTGAGGGTCGTAAAGCTTAAGATATCAAATATTAGTTTTCAAAACAAATTTTAGGTCTTCAAAAAAAACTCGCCCTGACATTGTCGTTGCCACTATTAGACAACGAGTGAGAACATTTAAACATATACATTTTAGGTGAATACCCTGCTTGAGAAGAGGCACCAAAACACAGTGTACGTCTTTAGTATTTATGTATGTTTATATAAATCTATAACAGCAAACAATATTTTTAGGCTGTATCCATACAGAACCAGCTCTGTTGTTTTTTTTCGTTTTTTTTGAAGAACCGTCCTTCAATCCCCGCACAGTCTTGTTTTTAACGCATATTGAAATATGGCCATGTTGCCACCCGTTTTATTTTCGTTGGTGGGTGGTTCGCATCGAGTGCCATTATCAATAAATTAAAGTGAGGAAAAATTTGTTTAAATGTACTTACCTCCAGCTGGTGCCACACAATAGAATAAATGGGCAATCACCAGAGCCCTGAAGGGGGCAGTTATTTGCATTGCGACGGCGAAGTTGTACCGAAGAATCAAACAGCAATGAATGTTACTGGTCCTGACTGTTGTTGGCTCTTTGGCTGTTGGTTGCTGGGTGTCAGCTTGGTGTTGGTGACACTAGCTTGCTTTCTTTGGGTGCAGCCAACAGTTATAGCGATGGTTTTGGAGGAGGCGGTGGAGCAACGTTTAGACGCACGCTTTATTTTTTGTTTGTGGGGGCGTTGGACTATAAACAATCTCTGAACACGTTTTGGTCTGGATGGATGGCGGTTATGTACTTGTGGAGTAGTGCTGTTGTTCCAAAATAGTACTGCGTTCGTCGTTCTCTACACGGAGGAGGTCAGATAGGTCGAACGCCGTACGGTGAGTCACTGAGTGGTGGACTGATGATGGGTGATGCTGATATCTGGGTGTAGAGTCCAGGTGGGGTATTCTTATGTGGAGTCGAGGTGGAGTGTGGTGTCTCCCCTCAAAAAAAGAAGAGCTCTTGTTATTTGGCGTTTTGTCGGGTGTGCGTGAGTTGTAGTCTGTGTTTCTTTCTTGATAGAGAGTGTCCGCGTTCCTTATCTTGTATACGTACGAACTGTGGCAATGTGTGCGGATGAGCGGAGCATGGTCATCAGAATGATCCGACCCACAAGCATTTTAGGATACGCGGCCATAAGTTTGACTGGTGTGCCATAAGTGGCGTATGGCGTTTCTGGCTTTGTTTGCTTTTTCCTGTTTAAATTTTCTAGTCGACTCGACTTCCACCAATCTTAAGTTACACGTTTGCTACCGAGATTCGAGTCAAATTGCTATGCCAACGACATCATCTTCAGCGGCGAACAGGAGTTCCGTTTGTTTGTGTGTGTGTGTGCGTGTGCCCTAACTTAGCTGCATTTTATGCGTTTTTAAGACGCCATAAGTTCTGCGTACTCATTCATTTACACACACACACTCTCATACACACGCACACTGCTTTGTAGTGCTGTTTCTTTTCGTCGCCGTTCTCTTTTTATACTTTGCCCTTCTTTGAGAGGCTTTCCTTCTCCTGATTCTTCTTAAACCGACTCCTATTATGAACTTATGCTTAAAGCTATTAGGGTGAATACTGTAGTTGTAGTTGTAGTAGTAGTAGTAATAGTTTCTGTTGTTGTAGTTAGTAGTAGTAGTGGTAGCAGCAGCTCTCTAGTTATGTGTTGAGTTGTGGTTGTAGAGCTGTCGAATGAGTTGTAATAAACGGCAAACGACGAACGGGCGTTTGGAAAAAAATGGTGTATAGTTTCTTCTTCTTGTTCTTTCAAAAGTGTGTGGAAACTTTTGTACTTTGTTTCATCACTACGTGCCGCATCATCCACATCATTGTCAACATTTCAAAAGTAAATCTGCAAAGAGGGGTAGAGAAAAAGAGAAAACAACAGAGACGTAAGAGAAGGCCAAAAAAGACATTGTTTACTAAGTTTTGTTTTTGTTTTTTACTTTGGGGCAAAGCAAAGCTGTAAGGTAAGAATATCAAAGTTTCTCCGCAGGTGCATACACATCAACACACACACATACATGAGTATATATGCTCACATATGCCGACACACATACACCTATTTGATGTTGTGCGATATTTAACGAATTAATTGAATTGACATTTTTGCCAACTGTTTCGAGTGGTATGCCCCCTCGTTTCCTAAAATCATTAACATTACGCTATGTGCGACACTGAGGCGGAAACTTTTGCAGTTTTTTACATGTCAATTTTACATTCATTAAATCTTCAACGTGAACTTTTACTTTGCAGGTTCTTTGGGTAACTGACACATACGAATTTGACATACGTACACTCACCCTAACATATGAGTATTAGAGTGGATTGAAACAGAAAAGTTTCTGGATTGTCTGCTATACTCGTATATATGATTAAGGGCATACTAAACGATTAATTTGGAGTTTGCAAGTAATACAATAGCACTTCCAAAACAAGTAAAACGTATTACTTTTATTATTATTTGAAATGGCTATAGCTGTGGTTAGGTGGTTGGGCAGGTGCTCACGGTTTATGTGTGTCATGTTATGTGTATGGAAGAAATGTAGACGGCATCTGAAGAATCAATTGGCTTAGTTTGTTATTTTCACGATGTCTCTTATTTACGACATTCCTTCTATTCGAAATTCTAAGATCAATTAAGATACATGAGACAAATTAGTGAAGGAGGGCGTGACTTAAAACCCTAAGTATGTTCGACGGAAATCCATCTTAAAACATTACATTTAAAGTCGTTTAGGCAATGTTCGTCCGGCACTCTGTCTGTCTGGTTGGTGTGCACGATAGCTCCCGAAAGTTGTAACGGATTGATTTAAAATTTGATATCTGGTTTAGTTTTTTCCATTTCAGACAAAGTTAAAAAATGAGGATTCTCTAGCTGGCCCCAGCAGACGTTGTCCTGCCGGTCTTGTTTGGAATGTATTGGTTTGTTATTCATTGATATTTCATTCAGGAAAAAATCAATACAGCGCCATTTACCGGTTAGAATCATACATACAGACTATTATCAAGACAAATCACACATATGTACATTTTAAATTCCAGTCAAATCGCTCTGATACTGCGAATTTTGCAAATAACTTTAGCACTCCACAATTTATCGCGGTGAAATTGTGGAGTGAGTGAAACAAATTACCCCAATCTCAATATATTGTTCAATTTCCAGCCCATTCGCTTTTACGGTTTCGGAAATCATACGTTACTAACACGAACAAAGGATTTTATATATAAAGATAAAGATAATCAGGCCGGATTTCAACGCACCTTTTGGTACCTCTCACACACAGAGAGTACAAAAAGTGTACATATTATAGGTTTTGTATTGGAACATAGAAAAACTTGATATCCCCTTCCGGGAAAAATTGCCAAATAATTCCACAATTTAACATTAATAACACTGCAAATAAATAATTAAAATTCAGCTTCGAAGTATTTACTATTCAGCTCTTCTGGCACCCACAACACAAATTTTAAATTCAACCGAACACATTTTCCCCATTCCTTCTGAAGCAATGATTTTAATGTTTTCATATTTTGTTTTTTTTTACGAATTTTGCAATGGTAATAGAGTGAGCAAAATGTTATTCAACATTTGGCTTCAACACAAAATTTATATACTCCAGTCGGTTTGCTGGACTGAAATGTTCTTACTTGATTTATCCTAATAATATTATAAACTCGTTTGTTTTTCTGTTTCATCATCAGGCCAAAACGGCTGCAGGAATTTTCTTGAAACTTGATGAACAGATAGATCAATGCTCGAAAACTCGAAACATATTTTTCAGTTCTCAGACTGTGACCAAAACAACTTTGATTATTTTACTGCTTTTAAAAGTTCCTTAAGAGCTAATAACACTGTGCAACAGTGAAAAAAATACACGGACTTGACAGTATAGGTTCGATTCTACTATTAAAGGGTAGTATAACCCTATACTCGGTTTGGCGAAATTGGTGACCAATTTTTGTTTATGGGCCTCCAAAATTTGTGAAAATCAGTGGGCCCCTCGAAAAAGGTGTCATCAGCATTTGTCCAACAACTACTTCAGACTTGGTGATATCGCTTAACTATGTTTGGCAATAATGTAGCTAAGAATATGCTGAACAAAGTTTCTTAACATTTTTTGCGAAAAAAAATTTTTCCGGTTCTTTTTTTTTGAAAAAATATTTTTTTTCACTTTTTTCAGCCAAACTTCCGGGGACTCGTAATTTTTCACTGACAATGCTTGGCAAAATTTTAGCCAACGTAAATCTGAACAACTTTTGAGAACATATCAAAACAATCAGAACGTGTCTATGGAACCTAAATAGCTCAAAGAACCACATTGTACCCCAAAAAAGTAAGTATTTCACTGTTATGTAACAAAAATATGTTTTTTGTATAGGGTATGTTCAGAAACATTATAGAACATATTAAGGCCAATATTTTTGTGGAACATATTAACCCTTTAGCTCCCCCACATAACTGTAATTGTTGGCCCCATTTTAACAAATCGTAAAAACACCCGTTAAAATGGGGAGGGCGGGGAAGAAATGTTCTACCCTATACCAAAAAAATATATTTTTGTTACATAACAGTGAAATACTTAAATTTTTGGCGTACAATGTGTTTTTTTTTAGCTATTTAGTGTGCCTAGACACGTTCAGATTGTATTATATGTTCACGAAAGTTGTTCAGATTCACGTTGGCTACAATTTTACAAAGCATTGTTAGTGAAAAATTACGAGTCCCCGGAAATTATGCTGAAAATAGTGAGAAAAATATTTGTTTTCCTTCACTTTCTCAAAAAAAATTATCGGAAAAAATTTATTTTCGCAAAAAATGTTAAGAAACTTTATTCAGTATATTCTTAGCTACATTAATGCCAAACATAGTTAAGCGGTATCACCAAGTCTGAATTAGTTGTTGGACAAATGCTGATGAAACCTTTTTCAAGTGGCTCACTGATTTTCCGAAACATTGGGGGCCCATAAAAAAAAAAATTGGTCACCAATTTCGCCAAACCGAGTATAGGGTTATACTATCCTTTGATAGTATAGACGAACCTATACTATAAAGTCCGTGTATTTTTCAAAAAGTGTTCATTTGTTGCATAGTGTAATCAATCAGTGTAGCCGTGACCACAGCAATATTCACACTTGCAGTACTTAAATAGTTCCTTAAAAACTATGAGCTTACAAATGTATGTGTATTGAGTATACTGATCTCCAAATGATACGAAGTTAATAAAGGCACGTTATTTTTGATTACTTGACCGCTCATTTAAAAGCTGACAATTTGCATATCGATACCTCCATTCTAAACTATACTAGGTACAAAAAGGTAGTTTTTCGGGAGAGGCGATTAAAGTTTGATGATTTTTTTAATTTCTGTGGAATTCGTGTATATACAAATCGAATAACCTGTACTGTTTGGGAATAACTTTTGATTGGGTTACCGGATAAACTCCAAATTTTGATTGAATATAATTTGGAATATTTAGAAATTAACAAGTAAGAAAGTTCAGTCGTGAAACTGACTAATGAATCCCCTCACCATAAGTTTCAAAAAAGTATTGGTAAATTTATTTAGTTATTTGTTTTATTTAAATTTAAATTGCATTTAATAACCTTAAAGTATGTACTGGTATTAAAGTTAAAACCTGTTTATTTTTTGCACAAAATGGTCCATTTGTGTGGGAGATACCAAAAGGGGCGTGCCAATTACGGCCACTTGTCTCTAGACTCTAGGTACTATAAAAGCATTACACTGTACGAAATTTTAGGTTTTGTATGTACTGGTATTAAAGTTATAAGCTGGTTACTTTTGGGTCAAAATGGTCCATTTGTGTGGGAGCGTGGAAATAATGCCCATTTTTCACTGAATTGTAGGTATTATCAAACCATTACACTGTACAAAATGTCAAGTCTTTGTATGCACTGTTAATAAAGTTATTTTGGTTAAAAATTGTTCAGTTGTGTGGGAGGTAACAAAGGGGAGTGGCAACTTCCCCTATTTTTCTCGATGTAAAGAGACTAATAAACCAATACTATGTGTAGAATTTCAGAGGATTCAAATAAGTAGTATATAAATTATTAAATAATCAATATTTCACAAAATGTTAAACCTTTGTGGTGGAGATACTAGAAGGGGAGGACCAATATAGCCCATCTTCAAACTTAGCCGGAGATAGAACAAAATATTATCACATACCAAATTTGAGTCAACCGGTTACTCCTTTCGCGAGTTGTCGTGCGAACCAGCCAGCAGACAGACAGACAGACGGACGGAAATTGCTCATTCGACTTAAAACGACCCAAAACGGATATCTGCCGAACATACTTAGGGTCTTAGGTCACTCCTTCGATGTGTTACACTTTTGGTTCGTAGCAAATGATTATATCCTCCTCTCTAAGGTGAGGGGATACAAATGATATATCCCTAAAACAATATTAAGTCGACTTAGCCAGTTTTAGAATGGAGGTATCGATTATACAGTACAGAAGTTATTAAGGAATCAATATTTCACTAAACGTTAACACTTTGTGTGGGAGATATATATACATACATATATACCCTTATGTAGGGTGAGGGGATCGTTATTGAAAATAATAACGAACTCAACAAACTAGTTGATCAGGCTTGGGAAACAAGTTAAACTAGAGTTCAGTGTTCTTTTAACTATCCAAACAACTTTTAGTGGCGATCCACACTATTAATTTCGTAATCATCAGATCAAAAATTAAAAAAAAGTATTTGCATTCAACCTTTGCGATATTTCAAAGTTTAAATCTTTAAGATCCCAAAGTTCCGCCACCGGCAATGCATATACAGTACGTCAAGAAAATCAATCAAAGACATTTGATTTTTTCAGGGTAAAAAGCTACCCTTTGTTTTTATTTTATTTGTATTTTTTAAATTCCATTTAAATAATTCCATGTTAGACAGTATAACAAATTTGTCATAAATGCACTACTGATTGGAGTTTGGACCCGACAAAAGAGTGTAAAAAGACTTTCTTGACACCAACTTTTGTGAGGATACATTTTGGTATTGTTTTTGTCTAATTTGTTTGTTTTAAAAAAATAATTCAGTGTTAGTCCAAAAATTTAACAAAAAGCAGACCTATTCGGCCAAGCTGAATTCAGTGGCAGTAGCCGTTTTTCTATGTTAGCTCTTGTGTTTGCGATAATCGACCACAAAGTTCGTTGGGAAAACAGAGAGGTTACTTGTCTCTTTGGTGATTTTGAAGTGGAAGTGACTTCGGAATATACGCTTCAGTCCAAAGATCGAAATAAAGGGAACATTTGGAGAATTATTTCTCTGAAAACAGTCGTCAACGCTTCTCACCTCCTTACCACTGAAGAAGTGCAATAAAATCGTATCATATGTTAAAAATCATACATATCGTCGACATTTTTAGTAGGCATCGTTGAGAAAAATATTCCTCGTGAAGAAATACTATAAGTCCTTTCTCAACGTTTTTATGAGAATTAAGCAGATTTCGAGTTATTACATAATTAGTGTATTTTCTGCTTATAGCAAAAAATATATACAATATAAAATTTTTTTTTACATAAATTTGTGTAAATTATTTTTTTGGTTAGTGTCAATGGAAATTTCAAAGGTAACCAACAAAACCTGCTAAATTATGAAACCTGTAGTAATTTTTCACGAGGAATATTTTCAACGGGACAAACCAAAAATGTCGACGATTTGTATGACTGCACTTGTTCGTTGGTTAAGGGTGAGAAGGTTGTTTGAATATTTTGAGAGAAATAATTCCCTTTATTTCTTTCATTGGAATGAAGCGTGTATTCCGAAACCTTCCACTTCAAAATCAGCTCCGAGGAAACTTACCTTTATAATTTGTTTTTGCAAACTTTGTTGTTCAATATCACGAAAACAAGAGCTAACCTAGGAAAATGGCTAGCACCTCTTTATACAGCAATGCCGAATTAGGTATATCCATAGGGTCTCATTTCTGTTACATTTTTAAAGTGTCAATTTCGAGCACAGTGTATTTAAATCTTTTACAAATATCGATAACAATATTTTATAAATAACACAAAATTTTGTTTTTCCAAAAAGTATATCAGAAGGTACACTTTTTTTGCGATGCACGAGTAAAGAACTTTCATGACACACTGTATTACGCACTGAATTATATGTTTACTTTGACCACTTCGGCGTATGGTTGTTAAACGTATTAATTACTATTGATCATACGCCAACCAGGCCACAAATACAGACGTAATTTCCGCATTTCCGTAATTTTGAATCAGGCTTTACAACACATGGTAAATGAAAAACATATTATTTTAAACTTTTGATAAACATTTATAACGTTTTAAATTTAAGGCCGTCTCAGCTTAATTTCTTTTAGTAGATATTTGGCATACATCCTTTTGTAATACTAAGGGCTACGTATTTCCACATGGATTTCAACTAACAAAATCCACTCGAAACTATGGCAAATCCTTCTCTGCATGGGCAATTAAACTTAATTGTTATTACAAATACACCTGACATAGCAACCGGAAATGCTTGCAAATACACTCTTCACATTGATCACTGCCGGAAGTTAATCAATTTCAAATATTGTCAGCACACATTATTCACACAATGCACAAATGCATTTAATGTCAGGGAACGGTGAGTTTCGTTTGTATTAAATTGAAAAGTATGAACACAATTTTGATTTTAATTACTTGTGAATGCGTTACACACAAACTAATTTGATCCTGAGGCAGCGGTGGCTGGTTTTGGCATTGCAACTATCCGCTTCACTTTAAAACTGAAACTTTCAGTGGTCGCAAACGCATTGCGTTCGCTTTTGTTATTTTGGTTGTTTGCTTGTTTATGGCGCACGTAAAGTTGTTGAAATTTTATGGAAATATTTTGTAATTTTTCACCAGAATTTCGAGTCAATTAGTGTCTGAGCAGAGTTGGGCTTATCGAGGAGCCACGTTTGCTTTTGTTTAATGTTGAAAAATCACTGTCAAGTCTAATGATAATGGCGATGGGCCGATGGTAATGATGGCACATAACTTACAAAAATGCTATCCGGTCGGTCTGTCTGTCCGTCCGTCCCTCCATCCCTCTGTCCATGCCTACCCTTTGTATGTCCGTCTGTCTATTTAGGAGGGTGTACCAGTGTGTGCGAGTCTGCTTTACTTCTTTTGTTGATTTTCAGTGCAAATGAAAATTTATCTCTATGGCTGTGACTATGTGTGTCTGTATGCGGTGAGTGTGGAATGTTTAGATGGATGTGTTTATTCTACAAATATTGTTGAGTGTATCTGTGCGTTTGTGTCTCTGCAGTTATAATGATAAATTTACAGCATCTAAAAACAACAGTTGCAGATGTTTGTCATTCCAATCACATTCACTGTGGGCTGCTCCGATAACAATGATGGTGATTATGATGATTATGATGTTGATGATGACAGTGCAGCAGCTGCCGCTTCAACTGATGAAATGAATGTGGATGGAGACGATGGTGATGTTATAAAATATTGCCAATTCACATACATACACACACACATATACTTTGGAAAAATAAATAAAATGAAGAACATAAGTAGCACATACGTACGGATATACTAAATGAAAAGTTGGAGATAATTACTGTGTTCTTGCTGCCGAAGAAACTATTGCTTGGAACAAAAATTGTTGGTGTCAGTACCTCTTCTGCGAATTCGAATATTACTGCTGTTGGAGGCAAATTGGCTAGAGTTACACTAGTTCACAAAAATACTTGTTCCTACATTGTTTAAAAGCTGTTTTTGTTTGAAATCTAAATATAATTTGAAACAAAAGAGATGTTATCAATTCAAAAAAAGGAGAATTTAAATTACGGAATGCCAAAAAATATAAAGAAGAATTCGGTTATATTCTGAGATAGAAGAATTGAATGTGAGGATATTACATAATTACAACGAACACATCAAAAATTACACAGGTCACAGGTCAAAAATTTGATCTTTCTGAAATTCTCAGAAAATGCTGCCCTAGTATGTGGGCGCAATGACCCACAATATTAAATATAGGCAGGGGGCGAGGTCAAAGTTCAGAAAAATTGATTTTTTCCTCTGTAATGGTCTTTTGAAGTTAATTTGATTGCTACAAGCATAAGACATTGAAAATAGAAAATATAATTTCTAAAAGCATAAAAAATGCCAATTTTATCTAAAACACTTAGTTTCTGTAACTTTTCGCGGAAATAAAAATATAAATTGCGATATCTCAGGATCCATCCATTTTCCGTGTACTTTTCATAAAAATGATAATTTTATATAAAACGGTTTATTTCGGTTACTTTTGGCGGAAATAAAAATATAAATTGCGATATCTCAAAATCCGTCTAATTTTTCTTTAAAGTTTTTTAAAAAATGGGCTATACGAACTCCACCGATGGTACAAATTTTGGAGTGGGGACGCCTTTGGTTCAGAAATTACATTATAATAACTGAACGTCTTCACAAAATCACAAAAAAACAATGTTTTAATGTGTTTTCAACTATATTTGTTTGTTGATTTTTTATACCCTCACTTTAGTGTGACGAGGGTATATATCATTTGCTACGGAAAAAAGTGTAACACGTCGAAGGAGTGACCTAATACCCCAAGTATGTTCGGAGGAAATCCGTTTTCGGTCATTTTAAGTCGAATGAGCAATGTCCGTCCGTCTGTCTGTCTGCTGGCTGGTGCGCACGATAACTCTCGAAAGGAGTAACCGATTGACCTCAAATTTGGTATGTGGTAATATTTTTTTCTATCTAAGCTAAGTTCCAAGATGGGCCATATTGGTCCACTCCTTCTAGTACCTCCCCCACAAAGGGCTAAAATGTTGTGAAATATTGATTCTTTAATAACTGCTATACTACTTATTCGAATCTTTTGAAATTCCACACATAGTATTAGCTTATTAGTCGTTATCAACTCGAGAAAAATGGGCGAAGTCGCCACGTCCCTTTTGGTACCTCCCACACAAATGCACAATTTTGCACCAAAAGTTAACAGCTTATAACATTAAAACCAGTATACTTGAAATTTTGTACAGTATAATGTTTTTAAAGTGTCTATAGCCCTGTGAAAAATGGGCGTTATTGCCACGCCCCTCTTTGTACCTCCCACACAAAATGCTCAAATCATACCACAATTTAATGTCTCATAACGTTTATACCAGTGCACATAAATGCTTATAAGTCGGCACAGTGCAATGAATATAAAGTATCTAATGTTCAGCAAAAAAAGGTGTAGTTGATAAACCCCTTCTGGTACCTCTCACACAAATTGACAGAATAATTCGAGTAATATTCAATATTACATTACTCACAAAGTGAGGGTATACCTTAGTCGGTTTACCCGACTGAAACTTTCGTACTTGTTTTTAATATATTTTCTTTGTAATTTGGTAAAGATTTTCAGTTATTATAATGTAATTTCTAAACCAAAGGCGTCCACACTCCAAAATTTGTACCATCGGTAGAGTTCGTATAGCCCATTTTTTTTAAAAAACTTATACAATATGTACTTTTTTTATTTTTGCCATTTATTGTATCGTTTACAATATATATTTATTGTAAACAATGACTTCAAATGTTGACATGTCATTATTTTGTAATCAATAGAAAATTTTATTGGCTATCCAGAAAATATAATGAGAAAGTAATCGGTACATAACCGGCTCTTATATATACGGATTCTTAGATAAAGATCGGAAATTTGTAGTTCTTCCCCAAAATATGATATACTGAAAGCCGGGCTCAAAATTCATTTTGCAGTTTATCGTGTAACACATAACTACATACTTATATAAGAATAGTAATGGTTTTCATATCTTAGCGTTGTGATTGTCGGAAATGTGGCCAAGTTTTGAAATTTTGCATTCTCCAGGATATTTCCTTACATCCTTTAAGAGGGGTGTAAGAATATTATATTATATTTCTTTGTGTAATTATTCGAATTTTTTTTATTGTGGAATAAGAAAGTCTTAGCGGTCATACGACTACCCACCAAAGCATTTTGCGCTATTTTCTCCGGTTCCTAAGTTACCAAAAAGTCCTATGTGTATTCCTCTATAGAAATGCTCCTACAAAAACTCCTGTGTGTTGTGGGAACAGCGTGTCCAAAGAAGGTTGGCTTAGATTCACGCCAAAAAATGTCTAATGCGGTATTGTTCAGAATCATTCGGATCTGCTTCCTTTCTTGAGTTATCGCGAAAACAATAAATAAATAGCCCTCGACAAATAAATTTTGAACAAAAAATTAAGTTCGGAATTATTTTACTCTTATTTACGGTGTAAGACGGGGTCAGTGAAAAAAGACAAATTTAATTTTCAAATGCAGATATCACGGTTAATGCACAAGATAACTGTTAGCTGTAAAAAGTCTTTTTAAATCTCGGTCAGTAGAATGGACGCAATAATGTATGTTATGAAACGGACGAAAACGACAAAAGTTACATGCGCTTAACATTTTTGTTCACCCGGTGGCCAACTTTGTCGTCACTGTATTCCACACGGGGCCATGTTTAGTCGCAATCGGTTGCGTGTCAAGAAACGGCAAAATTATTACCGTTTTTAATTCCTCCCACCGAGCGGCTGAGAACTAAGTTTTCTAAAAAAAAACCTTCTGTCTGCGTCATCGGCATTGGGGCGAATGTTTCAGACTTTATCTTATGGACAGGATCCAAAGTTGGTTAATCGAATAAAACTTTTAGCCGTTTCTAAACGCATAGATCAAAATGAGCCCCAAAAACAGACAATATATAAACTTAGTCCCCAAAAAAGTTGTTGTTCATACATATAATGGGGTATTTTTCCATCGGGTCCATCTTCATTTCGGCTATAGAAGCTGCAGAAAATTAAACAAGCCTCTTGGAAATGCTATCCCAGGATAAAAATTTTAACTGAAACCAACTACGTTTCCTCATTTCTACCAAACTGGCGAAATCGATAGGCGTAATTGATATGTCTTTCTGTGTGGCCGCCATTATAAATTAACAAAAACGCAATACAAATGACTGGTTCATAAAATGTTTCCCCGTTTGGTGTCGCACTGTGTAGTTTTCTCTGACTTGAGAAACATACATATTTACATTGAGCAATACTAATTAATAACATTTTAAAATTTTTTCCTTAATGTGTTAGGACAAATATTACTGCAAGTTCTAGATACATATTACCTTTGTTTTTGTAAACTACTATCATACAGATAAACAATTTCAGTCGTCATCTGTTATACATCTCTCGCACTCCCACCCAAAAAAAGTTTGTAAATTAGTGTTATCATTGTCATGCATTGTTTTGTTGTTGTTATCATTGCTCTTGGCAAACAATCTAATCAATTATGTTAATTGTGTGCAACTATTAAATTCAAAATACGAACATTTATATGCGAAGCACACACACACACACAACAGAGCATTCACTCATATGAACTATGCAAGAAGCCATTCAAACAGAAGAGATAGATGAGATGCGATGAGATGCGATGAGAGAGAGAGAGAATATAAAGTGGAATATAAGTTGAGACAATATCAGAGTACGAAAACTTTGCACACATTTTGCATGCCCTGGACGAATGCCTGATGGTAGAGCTGATGTTGATTCTGATGCTGACGATGATGAAGATGTTTGAACGGGAATATTTTCGTCATTCCTTGTGTGTGTATGGTTTTTGCTTTACCATGTGTTCCCCCATTCCATCCCATCCGCCTCCCTATGGCTTCTCTCTTAATTTTCAGTAAACATTTATTGTTTGTCATCATTACGTAGACTAATAAATGTAAAAAATAAATGTTTATGTTTGTACGATGACAATAATCGTTACAGTTTTGTAAATGTTTTCATTGTTGTTTGGTTTGTGTCTTCCTTTTTCACTCTCTCTCTCTCTCCCCCCTTTTATTTAGCGAGTGAAGAAAATAGTCATTAATTAATGCCTGGACAAACAGAGGTGGCAAAAGTTTCTCCTCTGCGCTATCTGAAGTGACAATAAGAATGGTGGGGGAATAGTGTTCAAGTAATTGCAAACTTAAAAATAGTTCTTGTACAACGTGTATTTATATATATATTTTTTTTATTATATATGTATGTATGTACATATGTATGCGTACATAGTAATAATAGGGATTTTAAATTCTTCCACTGCGGTTACTTATAAATTGAGGTGTTGTTTTAGTGCAATTATAATAGGGGAAACTTTACAATTACCTCCAGGTAACATAATATTTAATTAATAAATTATCTATTATAACTTCAGTTTAAAGTATCTCAAATTGTAGTAAAATCGTAGTCGTCGCGTAAACTCCTTACGATGTTATAATTAAATTAACAGCTACTTTTGAGTTATTTTGTATAAATGTAAATTGAAAACAATGAACAAAATGTGCGAATTTTAATGTGAAATCTTGTTTTGGAACTGGGCAAACGTTTGGCCATTCATGGTTAGGCTATAGGCAGGGAGATTATAAAATTCCCTTCGTTGCCGTTAACAAAGTACTTAGCCTCACCGCTTCATCAAGGCTTATCCCATGAAGGAATTGAAGATTTTGATCAAAATAAACTATACCTGAAATTCATAGATCAATAATCTGAAGGAACAAATAAATATACATAACTATTAGGGCGGTTCAATTTGTTTCGCTTCCAAGTCGCATCGCGATTCTTGTTCTCTGGGTCATTTTAAGAAATTTTGTCCTAGAAACCATAGGCCAAAATGAAATTTCAAGCCCCCCAATTTATCATAATAGGTATTTTTCCAATATACTCAAGAATAGAGACAAAACATGTTTTTTCCTCTACAAAAAATTTGTAACTGGTGGGTTTTTGGGGTCGAGGAATCAATTTTTGACATTGATTTTTATATTTGAGTGCCGCCAGAGGGCACTTTCGTAAATTTTTCGGATTTTATCGCCTTTTTTGTTCAAAATTTCTTAAAATGATCCAGAGAACAAGAATCTCGATGATCCATTATACTCTTTTTCGACTCCATACACATTGACCCGCGCTAAAGATTATACATAATCTAAACAGATTTTCATGAATATATGTAGATCAAAAACTACATCTCTGCCAAATTATACAAAGGATGGGCGGAAATACAGTTTCAATAGAGCTAACATACTAAATCGATGGGAACATATAAATGGGGCTTTATTATAAATCTCAACCGATTTTCCCCAAATTTATCAGTATTCGTTCCCAAATAAAAAAACTTCTTTGAGCAAAATTTTGTAACAATTGGAAGTAAAGTACAACTTCTACAGAGCTTTCATACCAAATCGAAATTTACCAGTGTTCATTCATATTATAAGAAAACTATCTCTGTCGAATTTATTTATTTATTTATATGAATTACATTACAAAGTAAATATATATTCTAATTTTTATCGTCCAAGAAAGGACGAGTTCAAAGACCATTTGGCTAGATGTTTGCAGGGACAGACCAGAGCCTCTGGTGGGAATCGAACCCACAAACTCATAGGCAAGTAGGCTACAAACTCGTCTACTGGGACGCTCACTGTCGAATTTGTATTGATCGGTTATGAAATACAGGTTCTAATGCGCTTACATATCAAGTCGGGTGTAACATATGTATGTGGGATTTATCAAAATCTGAACCAATTATCTCCAAATTTGACAGCGTTCATGCATGACCTAAGAACACTTTCTACAGCACATACATGTCAGATCGGAAGTAACATATGTATGAGGGCTATATCAAAAATAAAAACATTGATTTTTGACAATAACTTCAAAAAAGATTGAAGAAAAAGTTTTCAAAAAACTTGGTGCAATTTTTTTCTAAATACAATAGGTAGTTGGGAGAAGGACCGTTTGACAAAAATGTCAAAAGTTCAATACCCTCCAACTCGAACAGTCTACTATAACTACTGTTGAATAGGACTAAATTTGGTGAAAGTTTCATCCCGATCAGAAGACATAAAAAGTTCACTCACGTGACATGAAATCCCCCATATATTACGTGATATATGTGAATTTGCAAATCAAATCAAAACTACTGTATGAAGTAACTGTTCAATAACAATTGGAAGACAACAGTTGTATACATTGATAATGATAATGCGCATCAATGCCAGTTTTATATCAGCTATTTTAGATTATTCTTCTCAAATTAATGCTAGCTATCACATTTAGGAAGTCTTCTGACAAATCTGCCAACTTGGCACATCTTCCGGTGTAGTAATATCTTTAACAATTGAGCAAAATAATCTGGGCGACTATTCTTGTGCTATCATCATTTGCATGCCATACAACGCACATGTGTGGACAATGTTTATCTAATAATTAAATATCTTAATGTAATGGTCTTTATTGAAGCATAAAAGAACAAAGGCGCGTGTTCAAGAAGAAGAGTCAGCGCATCGTTGCCACATTTGCTTGCCACCGAAACATTTCAATGTTTCAACAAGTTAACACACAATGTGTAAATATTACCGTAGCAGATTGTGTCTCGCCATACCTTTATCCCGTAGTAGAGACTTACACTTACTCCTTGTGTTGGCAGATGGCATCTGCTGTATATAGCCATGTAAAGATATCATCCGCAGAGTGCTGTGTTGGTGTGTGGGTAAGTGTGTGGTGATGCAAGAAGGTAAGAGCAAACAAAATGATTTTATTTGCTGGTGCTCTTCCAATCAAATACCAGTAGAAAGTACGAGCGAAGTCAAGGACAGGACAATGGCTCGCCCTGGCATCGAAGTGCGTACGAGTATGTATTTAATATCCAAATAATTAGAAATAACATTAACAACCGCATCTGGAGCAGCTATTTCATCAATTCTTTGAATCTTTCTTTAATTACCAACACTAGGAAAATAGAAGAAGGAATGACAGTCAGACACTCAGTGACTTTTGGTTGTACGAGTTTCCGTAACCAATGAAGCAACGTGTGCTGTTAATGTTTCCAATCCTTTGCTGACCAAATGTTGGCTTGAAAAATAAACTGTCAATTGTGCTACAGACACATTAACGGTGGAAGGGGGCCATAACACTGAGACCATTAAAAGCAAATACAGACATAAAAACCAAATAGGTAAATGTTAAATGTTTATTATTTGCCAACGGGTGTTGTTTTGCGGGGAGGGGGCCTTAGAGATTGGCTTTTGGGTGGGAGACTGATGTTAAAAGCTTTAAAATGTTCTTTCATTACAGCAATTTGTACAACTGATTTGTCTCGTTGAAATCTCATTGAACTTCTGGTCGGTCACAATGGCCCACCATAGCCACGTACAGTTCGGTGTCGGTCACATACAGATATACAACCACCCACCCGCATTCATTGTCGGTGACTCGGAAGGTGGCAATTGTTCATGCAATCTGAGGTTTAGATATACATACCAAATTGCACCACCGAAATCACTTTAGCCCTGTAAATAATTCACTAATGGTTTGCCGCTCTGCGGTTCGACACGCAACATATGAATGGCTGATAGTCATGCAGACGTTCGCCTCACAATGGTAGATGTCGGCATACACATACATATGCATCACGAGCATTACGAAATGAGCGGCAGATATTGAAGTGGCCAGCATTGGCAGAATTGCACAGTTGCAAGTAAAACTATTGAAGAATTTGCATTCATCGAGTTCGACGAGGACAAGGATTAAGCTCGGGATGTTGGCTGAATTTTAAATCTGGTTACCCCGTAAATTACCATGTGGTCGATGGGTGAATGGGAGTTTGAATGGATCAATTGTTCGGTTGGCAAAAGGCGCAACAGAAAATTGCAGAAAAAATGTTTGTAATTGCAACTGGTTGTTAGCACTAAGATTGATGGAGGAGATACACACACATATGTATGTATGGCTGGGGAAGTGTTTGTGTATATTCATGGCACATCACAGTATCACACTGGCAGTGTAGGAGAATCATGTCCAATCCCAACGAAACCTTCAAATGTCTACCCATTGCCCCAAACAACACTGGCACACGACACGACAAAGAGGACAACGACATTGAATATTCTTGGTTTGAGCGGCGTTCTCTCACAAACATACTCATGCACTCGCACACACACACACACCCAGAGACACCTAAGGAGGAAATAACGACAGCAACAGCAACAATGACAATGATAACATGGAAAATCAACATGAATCAGAACAGAAACAATAAAAACAAACCGACTCATGATACATAAACTGTCATACACACACACTCGCGCACCGTAAGAGAAGCTGAGAACATACGCGTCTGTATATGTGTGTGTCGGTGCGTTTAAACAATGTATGTCATTACAACACATAAAAACCTCTTCAATGCGAGGACGGAGGCGACGATGGCGGCAAAGAGGAGTGATGTGAACGAACATGCATAAACCCGGTCAAATCAGGATGTAGGTGGGTTTTTTCCACTCTTTGTCTTCGTGTTGTCACATGAACTGAGTGTATGTATGAGTGTGCATGTGTGTTCGTTTGTGATGGAACATTGGTTGACTGCTAGGATTCGTTTTTGCCTTGGTTTGGTTTGGTTTTGGTTTTTGTGCATACATCACACATCAGAGAGAGTGCAGGTGACACATTATGGTGTCAGTCAGCCAACACACAAGTACATACCATCACATACACACACACACAGACACACATCACATATACATACACTTATTACAAAGGCATGAATGGGAAACAAATCTACACATACACACACAAGCCCAAAGAGAGAAAAACACAAAATAATAATAATAAAGAAGAAAGGCTTTTAGTTGCCTCACGCAATGCAACAAAGCCTATCGTACACAGACACAGACACACACATGCACTAACACTCCTCTCCACCAACAGACACCCACCATTCGCTTTGCTGTCACTGTTCTTGTTCTTGTTATTATTATTGTTATTATTCTTCTTGTTGTTGCCGTTTGTTAGTAGTTTTGTTGTAGTTGTTGTATCAACAATTGTTGGTGTAATTTGTTGCTGGTGCCTTTAAAAACTTTTTTTCTGCGAAACAATCTTTGTGTGCCCAGAATTCATACGTGCCGCAGGCACTAATGACAGAATAACAACAGTCGCTGCTGCATTCACTCTGTGAGCAATTGCAATAACAACAACAGCAACATCAAGAGTAAGTGTAACACAGCAACTTTGAAAAATAACAACGCATAGTGGTTTAGAATGTAAAAATAAAACCTAAACTTTCTATACAGAACTAACGTTTCATAAATATACCCATTTTTATATGGACCGCATGTATCTTGAAATCATTGCACACATTATTGTATTTCAAGGGGTTAGTCGTTAACTTTATTCAAACTATGCGTTATACAATGACGGCACAATCTGGGGGAATAACCGCCAATGTCGGAACCTTTCGGTTTTTAATTTAATTTAAGTTTAGATTATTAGAATAAATAGACTATCTTAAATATCTATAATAAATTAAATAGCCTTAATTATAAAAAAATAGAGTTATAGATAAAACAGTATGTAATTTGATCCTAACTTCCATAGTATTTATAAAACGGTTATGCAGTAATCCTACAATAGGAAAAACAACTCACACAATGTGAGAATAAAGAATAATATATATGTATAATAATAAAGAAGTAAAAATTATAGCCAATGTAAAACTGAACAACTTTTGTGAACATACCAATACAATCTGAACGTGTCTTGGAAGCCTAAATAGTTCAAGAACCACATTGTACCCCAAAAATTTTAGTATTTCGCTATTATATAACAAAAATGTTTTTTTTTGTATAGGGCATGTTCAACAACTTTATAGAAAATATTAAGGCCAATATTTTTCGGGAACATATTAACCCTCTAGCTCCCCCACACAACTGTAATTTTTAGCCCCATTTTAACAAATCGTAAAAAACACCCCTTAAAATGAAGAGGGCGGGGATGAAATGTTCTACAAAAAATTTTGGCCATACAATTTTACTTTATGTGTCCGAACACACCAAAGCCCAAAACTTAACACAAGAACCAAAAACGGACAAATTCCAGTCAAAAACGCTCTTTACTGGTATCGTTATTGCTTCGATCACTAGATCGTATTATTAACATTGCTGCACGAACAGGAATTTTACCTTTTTTTGGTATTTGTGTTAAGTTTCCAGCTTTTGGCTTTGGTTTGTTCTGACACATATAGTAACATTTTATGGCCAACGTTTTTGTAGAACATTTCATTAAAAAAAATATTTTTTTCCTACACTTTTCCAAAAAAACGTACAGGAAAAAAAATTTATTTTCTCAAAATATTGACAAAATTTGACAAAATATTCCGTCTATTGCAATATGTAATGGAAACAAATACAAAAAATGATAGCCAGTTTCACTTGCTTGGTATAACTGATTGCAGTTTCGATAGACACCAATCTATCATTTGAAGACACACTTTTTGTATTGAAGGCTTCGGAATAGGTGTTACATGTCAAAGAACGAAATAAAGCAGATACTTTAAGACATATTTTCCCAAAAACCCCGACATCCCCGCTCATTGACCCTAAAAGTCTCCCTCCAAATATAATTATTTATATACCAAAAGTCTTAGAAATATATGCATTTCTTGGATGATTAGTTTAAATAAATACTTCTTGAAGTGTCTCCTAAATTACTAACCTATTTGTTTACTTTGTGGCAAAATATCACAAAAACTCGATTTAGGAAAAAACGATTAAAGCCATTGATTTGGAGGGTAAAAATTATTTGTGGTAAGTGGTTTAATCGAGGATATATTTTTATTCCTTTACTTGAGTGGAAAAGGGTATATATTATTTGATACCGACCGAAAGTGTAAAACATCGAAGGAGTTACATTAGACCCAAGTATGTTGGGTGGAAATCCGTTTTAGTATATTTTAAGTCATTTGAGCAATGTCCGTCCGTCTGTCTGTATGGCTAGAGCGCACGACAACTCTCGAAAGGTATGCGGTTTTATTTTGCTCTATCTCCGGCTATGTTCGAAAATGGGCCATATTGGTCCACGCCTTCTAGTGCCTCCCCCACAAAGGGTTAAAATTTAATGAAATGTTGATGCTCTAATAACTTGTATCCTACTTACAGTTTATTTTACCGATCGAAATAGAATCACTTTTTGAGTCGATTTCGCCATGTCCGTCTGTTTGTCCATATATTCTTGTGATCAAACTGATTCCGATTGTGATGAAATTTAGCACAGTACTCTTTTTTGGCCCAAGGACGATCCCTATTGGTCAAAATCGGTTCAGATTTAGATACAGCCCCCATATACATATATGTTACCTCCGATTTGATATGTAAGCGCTGTAGAAACTGTATTTTATATCAAATCAATACGAAATTTGGCAGAGAGAGTTATCTTATTACATGATGAACACTACCAAATTCGGGGAAAATTCTTTCAGATTTAGATATAGCCTCCGTATATATGTTTCACCAGATTTTACATGTAAGCTCTGTAGAACCCGTATTTTATATCCGATCCGTACGAAATTTGGCAGAGAGAGTTTTCTTCTATCGTGATTGAACACTAAGAAATTGGGAGAAAATCCGTTCAGATTTAGATATAGCCCCCATATACGAGAGAGAGTTTTCTCATTGCACGAATTAACTCGGCCAAATTGTTATCGCAATTCTCACGTTCGCGTTGTTAGGGAGTTGTAGGGCATTATATAGTCGGCCCCGCCCGACTTTCTGTCTTCTCTTACTGACTTTTTCTCGAAAGATAACAAAATTTCTTAAATAACCATAAATAGTTTGTAAAAATTGGTCAAGAAGTTACAGAGTTACGGTTGACCAAAAGTTCAAACTTTACTTTGGACCATTCTGATTTCATATTCTGATTCAGCGGGCAATTTTCCATAAATATTAGGAGTCAGATTCATTTGGTCACGACTTTGTTGAAAATTTGTGACACAGTGTAGCTTGTTGTTGGATTCAAAATTAACAAATATATATACAACAATGTATGTCCTTCCTACATCCACTGTGCGGCCAAACAGTGTCAGAGCATAAACGTCATATTGCATGTATACGGATATCCACACACCCACAAACACACACACAGAAATGCACACTCTTGAATAGGAAAGTACGATAAATATGTGTGTTAGTATATATTAGTGTGTCACTGTCTCTTTGGGGCCAAGGCACACACCTGACAACAAAATGTCAACTAGTATCGATATGAGTATGAACGTGCGTTTGTGAGTGTTTTTTTGTAGACAACGACAACGCCTACGCACAGAACACAGAGCACATAGAGCGCGAGTGGCTGCTCGAGTGAGACGAGCACGCAAAAGCACAAAGACTAAATCAAAGGCGTTCAAGAACGCAGACATATTCAAGAAAAAATTCAAGGATGCCACTTGGGTGGTGGGGTGCAGGGCGAAAATGTTGATTATCTCCGACCGGACCTACTCATGCTGTTTCTTTGCTCTTTCTTTTGGTACGCAATGGACAAAATTAATTGTATGGACGATGAATGCATAATCTTGACGGCGGAACGTCTCATTTAGCGCAGTGACTTTTCAAATTGACAACATGCTTCCAAAGAGCTGAGTAGATGGATGGGTGAAAGGATGGCTGGTTTTGTCTCGTCGTCCCCGGGCCGAAGATGGTTGTGGCAATGTGAACATTATAAACGGAACACTCTAAAACTGTGGCGAATTTTTCACAAAGTCTTTTTAAGGGGCTTTAGATAATTTATGTGATCGCTTTCGTTCTTTTTCTTCTTGCTGTTTTTTTAATGTTATCATAAACATTGATTACATTATGTTATTTTTCATTATATTATCATGATTTCCTTCATTCTATTATTCTTGACGCTATGCTCTAACTTTTCATTGTTGGTGTTGTCGTTATTTTGCTTCTTCTCATTCCTTTACTTCTGCCAGCACAAAATTTGTTATAAATAATTGAAGGCGTTTATTTATGTTGTAAATGGTCAATGGAAGCCCTCTGCTGTCGGACGACCAACCATCCATCCAAGACACAATTATTTGCAGTCGGACACCCAAATGGAAACAAGTTTCCATGCAATCATCTTCCATCTTGTGCTGATCTGCCATGCTGAGATGCGCTCCTCGACACAACAGTCAGTCCGTCATTCAGACATCCTGAGCATCCAGTGGGAGTGTAGAAGATAGGTAGGTTGTTTGGTCGATAGGTTGGATGGCTGTTCTTGTACTTACAGCCAAGACCAGCCAACTGGGACATAATTTTTCGCATTTCATTCAATGTGATTGCGATAGCGTTTTTCGTCGTCTCCGTCGTTTCATATCGTCGCATGGCACTTAACACAAACAGACACAGGGACACATACTCACACACACACATACAGCTCTGATCTGAGAAAAATAACTTTTGGAAAAGTTTTTCGTTTCTTTTGTTAATTTTTCATTTTTCTTGATTGGATATGTGGACCGAGTAAATTGTAATGATAAGTCGTATTTTAAGCAGCGATTTGACGTCGATGCTCCTTGGCTTGGGCTGTCATGATTTTCACAAAATGTGAAAAGCCAACCGAAAAAGCGAACGGAACAACACCAACAACGCAATTGCATTGAGACAACTTTCTTGCCAGTTGTTGTTAAATGAAAATGGAAGAGAAAATGTGAAAGACTCAACCAACTTTATGAAAGAATGAGGCTAGCTAAAGTGAGTGGAAGAAATCTTGGGGGTTACCAAGCCAGCCGCAAAATGGAGCAGCAGTAGCATCACCGCAACACAAGCAAAAGCAGCAAAAAGTTTCAAAAATAGTTCTCACAACCGAACCGAATGAAATGAGAAAGAGCTCTAAGTAATGAAATTGCAACCATATCTCCCAAGAAGTTTTCCTTCGCAGAAATTCTTGGTTCGTACTCGGTAAGGGAAGGATTGTACGCACAGTCAGACAGTCAGTCAGTCATGTCCAGCTGAGGAATCACCTCTCCTTTAAAGCAGCTGTCGTTGCTGGGAAACCAAGCAACGTCTGAAGTAAGGACGACCACTGCCGCTGCTATTTGGATTTATAAGGACTGCTCATATTTAGTTCCCAAATGGAGAAGAATGACTTGAGACAAATGGATTTTTTCAAAATTATCCATGGCGATAGCAACAACAACTGCAATGGCAACGGTAAGAGCAATCATAACAACGACAACGAAAATATTTTTACTGACAAGTCCATTAATGTTTTGGGTCCGTCTGCCATCCACCAGTGCTGGCATGTGCATGTCTTCAAAGCTATTGGTTATTGAATTAGGATAACTATATTGGAAGGAAATTAGCAGTATTTACAAACATATTGTTAAATAAACCAAAAAATAAGAACATGTAATTTCCAAAGCAAATCAGTTAAGTTGGTAATTATTTTAGGAAGAACTTAATTGAAATTCAAACCAATAAAGAAAGGCAGAAAGTCGGGCGGGGCCGACTATATAATACCCTACACCTCCCTAACAATGCGATCGCAATGACGATAATAATTTGGAATGAATTAAGCAATATTAAAGTAAAGTACAACTCCAATAGAGCTTTGATATATATGGAGGTTATATATATGGAGGTTATATATAAATCTGAACTGATTTTCCCTGAATACTCACTCATGTAAAAAGACATCTTTCTGTCGAATTTCGTACTGATCGAATATAAAATACAGTCTCTACATCGCTTACATGTCAAATCGGAGGTAACATATATATGGGGGCTATATCTAAATTTGAACCGATTTTCTCCGAATTTGGCAGTATTCCTTCACGTAGAAAGAAACCTCTTTTTGCCGAATTTCGCACTGATCGGATATAAAACAACATTTTTGCAGCGCGTACATGTCAAATTGGGGGTAACGTATATATGGGGGCTATATCTAAATCTGAACCGATTTCTTCCAAATTTAAAAGTGTTCATTCATATAATAAGAAACCTCTTTCTGCCGAATTTCATACTGATCGAATATAAAATACAGTTTCTACAGCGCTTACATGTCAAATCGGTTGTAACATATATATGGGAGATATATCTAAATCTGAACCGATTTTCTCCGAATTTAGTAGTATTCCTGCATGTAATAAGAAACCTCTTTCTGTCGAATTTCGCACTGATCGGATAGTTTCTACAGCGCTTACATGTAAAATCGGGGGTAACATATATATGGGGGCTATATCTAAGTCTGAACCGATTTTCTTCAAATTTGGCAGTATTCCTTCATGTAATAAAAAACCTCTTTATGACGAATTTCGTACTGATCGGATATAAAATAACATTTTTACAGCGCTTACATAACGTATATATGGGGGCTATATCTAAATCTGAACCGATTTCTTCCAAATTTAACAGTGTTCATTAATATAATAAGAACCCACTTTCTGCCGAATTTCATACTGATCGGATATAAAATAAAGTTTTTACAGCGCTTACATGTGAAATCGGGGCTAACATATATATGGGGGCTAAATCTAAATCTGAACCGATTTTAACTAAATTCAATAGGAATCGTCCTTGGGCCCAAAAAAAGATATGTGTAAAGTTTCGTCGAGATCGGACCATAATTGCGACCCGTACTTTGATTACAAGGATACATCTACAGACAGACAGACTGTACCACAGTGTGGTGTAGGGTATAAACATTTTAATTTAAATTAAAAAACAAGTAAGAAATTTCAGTGGGCTTAACCAACTTATGAATCCCCTCACCTTGAGTCCCAAAAATATTCGCAAATTTATTTTTTTTGTTTTAATTAAATTATTATAAATTTAATTTGCATTTGATCACTTTAAATTATATACTGGTATTAAAGTTATAACCTTTTAACTTTTGGTGCAAAGTGGTGCACAGTGGTGTATTTGTGTGGGAGGTACCAAAAGAGACGTACCAATAACGCCAAATTTTCTCTGAACTCTAGGTACCATAAAAGTATTACTCTGTACAAAATTTCAAGTATTTGTAGGCACTGGTATTAATATTAAAAGCTGTTAGCTTTTGGTTGAAAATGGTCCAATCGTGTGGGCCCAAAAGGGGTGGCAAATTTCACAATTTTTCTTAACGTGTAAGCGACTAATAAACTAATACTTTGTGTGGAATTTTAGAAGATTCGAGTAAGTAGTATAGAAGGTATTAAAGAATCAATATTTCACACAAAGTTAACCCTATATATATATTTATATTCTAATTTCTACTGCCCAGGGAAGAAGAAGACCATTTGGCTACATTTTGCAGTGACGGACAAGAGTCTCTGGTGGGAGTCGAACATACGACCCCAAACTAATAGGCGAACTCGCAACCAACGCACCTACTGGGGCGCTCCAAAATAATTTATTTGAAGAGATTATATTTGTAATTCAAAGAACTGGAACTCTAATTCAGTAAATGTGAACACAAACTGAAGTTTTTGAATTTTAAATATATTTGATGTGTTTCGAATTCCAACTATATGTGGCAATTACCACAATTTTTATAATGTACTTTAATATCGAAAACTTCATTCCAAAGTACACCACACTGTTTTACATGGTATTATAAGTTTGTTTCATGCCAGATGTTTGTAACACCTATAAATACTGTAGCTAGACCCTTCGACTTTATATATACCTACCGACTCAGAGTCAATAGCTACGTACGTCTGCCCATCTTATGTTGTTCGTTGAGTACAGGTCGCAATTTCACACCGATCGTGCTAACATTTTGCGGTAAGGAGTCATTCGCAACTAGAAAGAAATGTATTGATGCGGCTGTATGGCGTCATATGTATAGCTCCCATATACAATACATTTCGTCCGATTTGGCCCTTTAACCCGACATAAGCTGTATTTTATGCCAAATTGTTTTGAAATTTTGCATGGTAGAGTTTCTTGATCCATAAACCAACATTGCCGAAAAATCTGTTTGGGTTTAGGTATAGCTCCTTTAAATACACATTCTGACATTCAAACAACAACTAATTTATCTGTTATTGTTGAAAATTCCTATTTAACACAATTTGCAAAAAACATGTTTTAAATCTTGTTTGTGTAAATTAGTGTATGCATCATTATGTTTGGCTATTATTCTGAAAACTTCGTTTTTAAAGCGAGACCATTTTTCATTTTATTTAGATCTTAGCTACTCCTGCAAAATTTTGCAAAATGGTTGGTGATTGGCCAATTTTCATCTCTGATGACGATATGTTTATACCCTCACTTTAGTGTGACGAGGGTATATATCATTTGCTACGGAAAAAAGTGTAACACGTCGAAGGAGTGACCTAAGACCCCAAGTATGTTCGGAGGAAATCCGTTTTGGGTCATTTTAAGTCGAATGAGCAATGTCCGTCCGTCTGTCTGTCTGTCTGTCTGTCTGTGTGTCTGCTGGCTGGTGCGCACGATAACTCTCGAAAGGAGTAACCGATTGACCTCAAATTTGGTATGTGGTAATATTTTTTTCTATCTCCGGCTAAGTTCGAAGATGGGCCATATTGGTCCACTCCTTCTAGTACCTCCCCCACAAAGGGTTAAAATGTTGTGAAATATTGATTCTTTAATAACTGCTATACTACTTATTCGAATCTTTTGAAATTTCACACATAGTATTAGCTTATTAGTCGCTATCAACTCGAGAAAAATGGGCGATGTCGCCACGTCCCTTTTGGTACCTCCCACACAAATGCACCATTTTGCACCAAAAGTTAACAGCTTATAACATTAATAACAGTGTATAAAAATACTTGAAATTTTGTACAGTATTATGCTTTTATATTGCCTACATTCCAGGGAAAAATGGGTGTTGTTGCCACGCCCCTTTTGGTACCTCCCACACAAAGGTACCTTTTTGCACCAAAAGTTAACAGCTTATAACATTAAAACCAGTGTATAAAAATACTTGAAATTTTTTACGGTGTAATGTTTTTATAGTGTCTATAGCCCTGTGAAAAATGGGCGTTATTTCCACGCCCCTTTTTGTACCTCCCACACAAAATTTCCAAATCATACCACAATTTAATGTCTCATAACGTTTATACCAGTACACATAAATGCTTATAAGTCGACACAGTGCAATGAATTTAAAGTATCTAATGTTCAGCGAAAAAAAGGTGTATTATATAAACCCCTTCTGGTAACTCCCACACAAATTGACAGAATAATTCGAGTAATATTCAATATTACATTACTCACAAAGTGAGGGTATACCTTAGTCGGTTTACCCGACTGAAACTTTCTTACTTGTTTTTGACATATAAAAATAGGGAAGCATTTTTCAAAACTTGTAAATGCACAACTTCTATTTGAAACGTTTGGTTAAGTTTTTATAGCTTAGGTGAAAACTTAACCAACGCACATTTTCAAAAATCATCTTCATTCATTTTTCAAATGCTGTAGTGTTATTGGCTAATCTGCTCGTCATTGCTTCTCTGCCTTGGACTCACTTCGTCGAGTGTAGAGTTCAAGTGTTGCGAAATTGCATTCTGAACGATGCCATTTCACCCGTAGATATTGGAATTTGATGGAAACACATTTCTGGTTCTTGTCCATGCAAAAGGCATGGATTCCATTAAGCTCTTTATAATTCGAGCTCCAATTACTCAGCCATTTATATGCTTGTGAAACGAATCGAATAACTCTTTCATTAAATTGTTCCAATTTAAATTCACTTCGACTATAACGCTTTTCATGGTGACGTGACATTTTTACCAAGAACAATGTCAGTTGAAGCCCAACAAACAATCATCCAATCACCCTATCCCAAACACAAACACACGCGCGCGCACATATAAATAAGCACAATTGAAAATAAAACAAAGGCGATGAAAAGCTGCAAATAAAATTTTGATTTATGAAAGATGGTGCCGTATATAAAAGGGAAATTCTATTACGAAATAACAATAAAACCGAACAGAATTCCAACACATAAGGAGAAAAAAATAAGCCCAGGACTACTACTACGACAACGACGACAACGAGTATTCGCACTACTCGGCAAAACAAGTTCGCTCACAGATGATAAACGACCTCGCAATTACAGGCGACGGACGTCATACAAACAAACACAATACAACACATAGACGACACTCTACGACACAAACAAACTGACTCAAAGAAGAGGCACTCAGCTCTGATGGGGCCTGAGTGGCCGGGTTCAGAGTTAGTATGCCTCCCTCACCCTCCTACATATGAACAGTCAGACACATACATGTACGCACTCTCTCATACTAACGGGACTAAACAGAACACATATAACCTTTAATAAATGTTGAAAGAGATTTCATTATTTTAAACAACTTAACACAAACAAAGGCCACACACACACACGTCCGTTCAAGCATTCACATAAGGAAACATGAACATCAGGTACATACATATATACAGAAAAATGCAACATAATTGGTAAGTGCAATAAATGTCAGCGGTGTGGATAAAGTAAAAGTCAGTGTACTTCACCATCATTTCACATCGTTTCGCTCACACAAAGCTTTTACACAAACCACACGAGCGCATTTTAAAGACGACAACGTGATTGCCAAAATTATGTTTGAATTATGACCGCTTCTCTTCCATTCCACGCTTTCGGCAACTTTATAGCCAACTGTGGCAAATAGTCAGGTGCTTAGTTAGTTTGCTGGGTTCACTTCATCACAGCTCACCATAATGTGCAGACAATGATGGTGCACATTCAGGACGACAAAATAAAATTAAATGCCAGGTGGCACGGCACAGCAATTCATAGACAACATTTCGAAAAGTTTTTACGGTTTTTTCTGTTTAAAAATAAATCCCCCAAAAAAGAATTGTTATCGTTGCCCTAAAAGCATTAACGGATAATGACTGGCTTGTCTGGTTCGTAAAAAATAAGGATAATAGACTTTAGGTTCGTTTAGTACATACGAGTACCTAATAGTATTTAGAAAAATATAAACGAACTAAACTTGGATAAAATCCTATTTGTGATGGATTATATGCAGTGTTGGGGGAATCTTCACATTTTTACAATTAAATGTAAATTCTTGCTTTAAATTATAAACTATTTACCTACGTTATAGTAAAGGGTCCACCAAATAACTGTTTTTTTTGGAAAAAAAAACTACTGAAAACGCATTGGATGGTCAGTTGGCTTCAACTCCTGAACCAATTGGACTTTGTATGGCGTCATACAAAGGTCTTTATGCAAAATTCGTCTCAATGATGTCTCCGAAATGTGCAATTGTTGAGAACGACGGTGAATTGATGTTGATGGCGCTTCACGCACACTTTCTGCCACAGAAGCAATATTCTCGGGTGTACGCACTGTTTTTGGCTTTTCACGCTTTGGTTTATCGGTGAGGATGCCAGTTTCTTTCAATTTTTTCACAAGATAACGAACATACGGAGATGACGGGGCTTCTCTTCTTCTAAAATCCGTACGCAATTTTCGCACACATTCTGCAACATTACCATGATTTTCAAAGCATATAAGCAATCAGCATTACATTTTTTTATTTGCCAAAATGACAATAATATGGTATATAACATTACAGGAATGTTGCATATAAGATATAAAATAGAATTGTCATATAGAATAGTCTTGTTTCGTGTATATTACGGTATATAAAATATGTCCGTCTATCCACAAAAAAATATAAAATCGAATTTGGTATTTTATGTGGGATTGATGGGGACAATTTTGATTATATCTTATATAGCACCATGCATAAATTTTTTTAAAAGACATTTTTGTGGTGTAGATTGAGGCGTACTATTTTATGAAACCAAAACAAACAAAAATTTTATGACAAAGTTTTTTTATTTTTAAATTCCAATTTTCATTGAAGAAACTTTTAGTATTTAATTAATAAAACCGATTTGGTTGAAGTATAAATAAAAGAAAATTATGAGGACAAAAGGAAAAATTATGAGGAACATATTTTGGAAATATCACTTTCACGTAAAATTGGTGGTTTGGTAAATGTTGTTATAACAATTATAAAGAATTATTCTAATATGCGCTAATATTTTTCTCTATCTCTGGATAAGTTCGAAGATGTGCCATATTGGTCCACTCCTTCTAGAACCTCTCCCACAAAGGGTTAACTTTTAGTGAAATATTGATTCTTTAATACCTTCTATACTACATACTCGAATCTTCTGAAATTTTACACATAACATTAGTTTGCTAGTCGCTAACACGCCAAGAAAATTGGGCGAAGTGGCCTCTCCCTTTTGGTACCTCCCACACAAGTGAACCATTTTGTACCAAAAGTTAACTGCTTATGGCTTTAATATTAGTTCATAGAAATACTTAAAATTCTGTACAGTATAATGCTGTAATAGTACCTATAGTCCAGGGCGTTATTGGCACTCCCCTTTTGGTACCCCCACACACGTGGACCATTTTGTACCAAAAGTTACCAGCATACAACTTTATTACCAGTGCATACAAATACTTGCAATTTTTTGCAGTGTTTTGCTTTTATAGTACCTAGAGTCCAGAGAAAAATGGGCGTTTTTGGTACCTCCCACACAAATAGACATTTTTGACCAAAAGTTAACAGCTTTTAATTTTAATACCAGTGCATATAAATACTTGAAATTTTGTACAGTGTAGTGCTTTTATAGTACCTAGAGTTCAGAGAAAAGAGACCATTATTGGGACGCCCCTTTTGGTACCTCCCACACAAATGGACCATTCTGTACCAAAAGTAAACAGCTTATAACTTTAATACACACACACTTTAAAGTTATTAAATGCAAATTAAAATTGATAATAATTTAATTAAAACAAAAAAAATTAATAAATTTGCTAATATTTTGTTGGGACTCATAAGTCGGTTTACCAGATTCATAAGTCGGTTTACCAGACTGAACTTTTTACCTCTTTTTTGTTTCCGTGACATAACAACTTGTTTTGTGGTAAAGATTGAGGCTTACTATTTAATGAAACCAAAACAATTATAAAAAAATTAATCTTTTTCAAAAAAAAATGTTTTTGGGTGGCGCGAAAAAACCATAAAAAATCGCCAAAAATGTGTTGTTCCAGTTTTGAAAGATAGCATCCAAATGATTTAATATACAAACAGCCAATTTGTATTCCCTCACCTTAGAGAGTATATATCATTTGCTACTAGCCAAAAGTGTAACACATCGAAGGAGTGACCAAAGAAATTCGATTTGGGTCATTTTAATCCATTTGAGCAATGTCCGTCTGTCCTGTTGTCTCTCCTGGCTGATGCGAACGATAAATCTCGAAAGGACTAACCGATTGAGTTCAAATTTGGTATACCGTAATTTTTTTCTCTATCACCGGCTAAGATCGAAGATGGACCATATTGGTCTTCTCCTTCTAGTATCTCCCCCAAAAAGGGTAACCATGTAGTGAAATATTAATTATTTAATAACTTCTATACTACTTACCTGAATCTTCTGAAATTTAGCATATAGTATTTAGAAATATGGGCGAAGTTGCTACGCTCCTTTTGGTACCTCCCACACAAATGGACAATTTTGCACCAAAAGTTATAAGTCGTTATAACTTTTATGCCATTGCATACAAATACTTGAAATTGTGTACAGTGTAATGCTTTTATATTACGTAGAGTCCATAGAAAAGAGGGCGTTATTGGCGTGCCCCTTTTGGTACCTCCCACACAAATGGACCATTTTGCACCAAAAGTTAAAAGCTTATAACATTAATACCAGTGCGTACAAATATTTGCAAGGAATCGAAGTTATAAGCCGTTAACATTTTTGTTCAAATTGGGAGCTACCAAAAGGTGCGTGGCAACAGCGCCAATATCCCACAGACTGTAGGTACCATGAAAGCATTACACTTTACAAAATGTCAAGTGTTTCTAAGGACTGGAATTAAAGTTAAAAGCAGTTAAATTTTTGTGCAAAATGGTCCATTTGTATGGGAGATACAAAATGGGCGTGACAACTTCGTCCATTTTTCTCAAGATGATAGGGACCAACAAACTAATATTATTTGAGGAATTGTAAAAGATTCTGGGTAGTAGTATACTTGAAGGAGTGGGCCAACATAGTTCATCTTTGTGTTTAGCCTGAGATAGAAAAAAATATTAACACATACCAGCCAGACAGACAGAAGGACAAGCTGACGGACATTTCATAATGGATTTTCTCTAAATAAGCATTGCTTCGACGTTTCGATTTGGGTCTTACTAAGTCATTAGAGCAATGTCCGTCCAGCCGTCTGTGAGTCTGTCTGTCTGTCTGTACTAATATTTTTTGGTACTGAAGGTGAGGGGATACTAAAGTCGGTTTACCCGACTGAACTTTCTTACATGTTTTCTATTTTTATATTTGGTTTTGAGCCAGCAAAAAATAAATTTTTTGACTTATTGTTTTAACGACATTTACTAAAATGCTGATATTTACCCCCATTCACGATTGTGGTGGTATAAAAATCGGCACATGTTTCAATAGTCATATACGTGCCTCATGAGTCTGTATTTGTATGCAAATATCGGGTTTTAGTGGTTTAATAAAACGTATTTATATATAATATTGCTATACAAATTACATTTGGTTTTGACTTCAGCTGTTTTTCTATGTATTAAAGTTCTTAAACTTATAAAAATAATTTTAAAAAATATCGTAGAATGAAAAAAAAAACATTTTATATTTTCGAGCAGAATAAGAGAAATATTGTCAAGGTTTATCAAAATTGTTTGTCTAATGGTACTGATCTGTTCAAAAAATGTATTTGATAACACTTAGATTCAAAATCGGATATATATCTATATATATGTGGTGCTATATATAAATCTGGACTGATTTCTTGATATTTGGGGGTCTTTTGGTTCAACAAACTGTTATCTTTAAAATTGTATAAAGATCTGTTGAGAAGTGAGGACTTTATAGCGCTTATATGCAAATGTATACCAATATAGGTATGTAGGTAGGTTATAAAGACCGATAGAAACAAAAAAGCATATGTGCGTGAGGGTGTATTTAAAAACACACTCTCATAATACGTACAGCTATGTGTATGAACAATATTGAGAATATGAAAATGACAATTTAAATTGATAGTTATCAATTACATGTAAATAAAATAATAAAATTGTACAAACTTTCGTATGAAGTCAGTATTGGCCTAGCCAAACTCATGAGACACGTAAACGATGTGTACCTCACAAAATCCTTATAATTTTTTGTAAGGTGTTTATCATCCTGATTCCTTAATAGATCGATAAAATATTATTTTTGAGTAAGCTAACTGAAGTTTCAGGTCGCTAGCGCGTTTAAAAATATCTTTAAATTTCAATTAAATGCGAAAAAGTTCTGGCCAGACTCATGTGCCCAACGAAGGGTTAATTTTAAATTCTCTTATTTCTACCAAAGGAGCTATAATTTCGCCATTTATCCATAGATTTTCTCCAAATAAGCGTGGTTTTCTTCGTTAAGAAGCTAGCTTTCAAAAATTGGAACAAAAAAGTTTTTGTATTTTTTTCTATTTTTTGCGATTTGTGCGAAAAAATATAATTGTTTCTTATTGTTTTGACGACAGATACTAAACTTCTGTTTGCAAAGCCAAGACAAAATTTAGTTTTTGTGACCGATTTAATTAATTCTACTTTTTCGGGATTCTGCTATAGTATTTCGAGCAGATAGTCTTTGTGCGAATCTATGAGAATGTATGAATAAGCGACTTAGATATGTGAAAAGATCCTTACTTTCTATCTATATAGATCGCTTTGAAAACAGGAATTCATAAGCATCAAAACTTTTGTTTAAATCATGATTTTGTGCATGATGCAGTTATTTTTTTCTTTTATTCGAAAGCGTCATTCAAATTATCATTGCCACGACGCAAGTGAAGCCGTGAAGAGAACAGAGCAACGAGAGGAAGACACACCATTTTAGTCCACATTCAATTTGCCAGCAACAGGAATGATCCCAATTAATCGCGTAAAATGACGCAAATTCATTGTTTATAACTTTACGTTCGTCAGTCGTGGAAATGCACACACACACACACATACATTGATTACAACCGTTGTTGAGCGTGTTTGTATGTTTGTATATTCATTCATAGTGCCGCGCACTGGAAGAATGAAAATAAAACGAAAACGAATTTGTTTTTAGCTGTCAATTAGCGCCTCTGTCATGTGGGATTATAATGACATGGACAGTCGACTCTGGTCCGTCCCTCGATGGCGTATGAGAACATGTAAATGTGAATGGGCACACACAGAGATAGACACATAGGTTCACCACAAAGTACTCTTGTCTGCATTGTTAGTGATGAGCATTTGTTACGTTTTACTGTCTACTCTTGGAAATGGGATTCTGGCGGGAGAAGCTTCGTTGTTGTTTCTATTGGAACTGACATGGCGCGAACCATCGTCCGTTATTCTTTTTTTTTGTGTGGCTGGAGCTGCCGCTTCGGAAAAGTGTGGGAGGTGAGTCCGTGAGTGATGCTTTGTGAACATTGAACACATTTTTAATTATATTTTCGTGATTGCTGTCGTAGTTGTCGCTGTTGTTGTATTTTATTGAATCAAAAATTAGCAACATTTTCAATTGAATCGACCGAATAGTTAATTGTCCGACTCCACTCTCCCTCTGTCCGATCTCTCCCTACCACCATGACTCTGCTGACTTTGGGGTGTAGCGAGAATGTCAAAAATATTTCTGATTGCGGCTGCATATTTTGCATTGACAGGGCATTTCATGAATTTGTTGCTGCCACAGCGTGGCGCCGCAGCTGATGTCGTGTTGGCAATTGCAGAAATCCCTGAATTACAATGACGCGGTTATTAGTGTCACAAAACTAGTAGAGTATTTGTGACAATCATCGCAAATTCAATTTAATAAAATTGTTTGCTGCTCTATTTCCGTACAACCGATAGCCGACAAATTGTTGACTTTCGATAGGAAACTCTATGGCTTTGGCCCTAGTTTCGATTACATTAAATATGGGAAATTATGCAGGCACCGGCAGTGGCACTGGCCCTGGCTGTGTTCAATGTGTGCCGTCACCGTTTGCAAACTAATCACATTGACAGGCCATGCCCGGGGATTAGCGAGTAATTTATTCGTTCACCGCCTTCCATGCATATCCACTTCACTCTACTCCTGGAGTAGGCAAGCGGTGCACTGACCAGCATCAGAGTGGGTTGGTCGGTCAACTGTCACATTGAATTATGAAAATCGAAGAGAACATATTCGGGATTTTTGGCGATATTTGCTGTGGTGACACTACTAAAACTATGGGATTTGCCATACTCACATGCATCTATGTTGTCCTTGAGTGCGCGTGTATGTGAGATGAGTGTCACACATACATACTCTCAATTATAGTGGTGCCATATACAACTGGGAAAATGCGTGTGTCCCCCATAGGGAGTCTGGTGATGGCGCACAAAGACTGAGTGCTGCTGTTCCATTCATGTGGTGTATTGTGTGACCTATAAATCAAAATGTATGTGTTTTCTCGGGAGGAGTTCTTTTTATGATGTCGGACGCGTTAATTGATTTATGCAGCAGTGCAATTAGGCACTTTTTGTGTTACATGAATGTTCATTTCAATCTGCGTGTGTGTGCGAGTGTTTCTGATTTGAGAAAATTACTAAAATAAATGCACATAAATATCTGTTAAAGCTTTGCTCATGTCACTGAGTAATAGGCTTTCCTTGCACATATTTATTTTCTAAACACATTTCCTAAAACTTAATAGTTTCCATTGGATTTAATTGCAACTTGTGTGGTTTTAAATTGATGGAAAATTTGCATGAACTGCCATAGATATTAAATAGATATAAATCATGTTATTAAAAATATGAGATTATTAATTTTGGATCTTCACAGCACAACGAATTTTAAGAACGTAACAATACAAATAATTTGTACACAGTTTGACTTTAATTTTTTCAGATAAAAAATTTATTTCAAAAACAGTTATTCAATTTTAAGTTTTTAACGTTGGCTCTAACTATGCCTAGATTTATCCCAGAATCAATTTTTATAATTGGACGTGAAAGCAACCCTTAAAAATATGAACTTCTGTATCATTCCTTTATTCTAGTGGTCTCGATTAATAATTTAATGGCCATACGAGTTTTATTTGGTCAAGGCGGATTTTTAGCACTTTTTCTACATTTTAACACGGTTATATCTCGGTATACGGTACGGAATGCCTCTTTTGCTTCTGAAGCAAGGTTGCAGATATTGAATAGGAGAAAAAAATGCGGAACAAACCTACCAGAAAAAATTGCATCCAGTGCCTCCAAATCGCAAATATGAAAAAAATTTGGCCAACAAATTTATAATAAATCCAAGAATATCCTGTTTTTTAAGTGCCTATTTACCGTGGGGACGTTTCGTCGATGTTCTGTAGGAAATAGCGTGGGCGCTGAATTGCTCTTATTGTTCCTTTATTATACCTACCCCATTCACAGTCAATTAAATGGAGAAAAGGGAAGTTAACATTTTTATTGTCATATGTCATAAATGATGATAAGTAACTGTCAGTAAAATATTGAACAAGTAAAAGCGTTAAGTTCGGCTTATATACTCTCCACCATGGATTGCATTAAATTTAATTACTGGAAAAATCTTTGGATATGAAGCAAATCATGCTTTTGTTTGAGTAAATTACACTGTACAACAATTTCAAACTTTTTTCAAAATAACAGGGTTCTGTCAGTGGATTCTGGTAGATGAGACCAAAAAAATATATACGTGTATCGGCGTTTTGAAAGATCACATCGGAACTTTATTTTAGGGGGGGGTTAAAGTTTTCCCCTCTTTGCTTGTTCGTGCAGAATATCGGTATATAAAACTATGTGTTCTGTTCATCTGAAGTGTTCTGTTCATTCAGCAACTTTGTAGCAAATGTTAAGGTATGTTAACAGGTAATCTTGAATTTTTCGGGTTTTTCGGTGTTTGTGTTAAGTTTTGTGCTTTGGTGTGTTCTGACATATATAGTAAAATTTTATGGCCATAATTTTTGTAGAACATTTCAACCCCGCCCCACCCATTTTTAGGGGAGTTTTTTACGATGTTTTAAAATATAGGCAAAAATCACCGTTATGGGGGGAAGCTAGAGGGTTAATATATTCCACAAAAATATAGGCCTTAACATTTGCTACAAAGTTGCTGAAGATACCCTACACCTCAGATGAACAGAACACATAGTTTTATATACCGATATTCTGCACGAACTAGCAAAGGGGGGACATTTTAACCCCCCCTAAAATAAAATTCCGATGTGATCTTTCAAAACGCTGATATACGTATATATTTTTGGTCTCCTCTACCATAATCGATTGACAGAACCCTGCTATTTTTTTGTGTTGTACTGTGTTATTAAAAAAAAACGAGCGCTGCAATTTTTAGTCAAATTTTAGACAGCATTTTTGAGAGCTACATCTGCACGGAAAAATAGAAAAAATATAAAAATCTCATATTTTCTGTGTAAGAGAAGCTGATATTTGAATCGGAGTTTTTATTTTCATGTATCTGCGACTTTTTTTTAATTCTCTTTTGAAATTCCTGCGTAAAATCATGCTCATTTATACGGTCTTTAGTTTCAGCAACCAGGCGACAAATTTGTGTAATTATTCGTTCACTCATATTTACATATTTTATTGAATTTGTTTTTCGTATTCAGTCACTCATGAAATGTCAATTTGTCCCTTTTATTTTCATTTCGATCAACTTTTTCTACCCCGGAAGTTTCTCTACACTTTTCGTCTACAAGCTCGCGTCGCAAGCCTTATGTCGCTGGGACAAGTTGCACCGTGTAAATTGGGTCAAAGTTTATAATGAAAAAAAAAACAGCATAATTGGTAAAAAAATGGTAAAAAGTGGCAGTTTTGCGATTTTTAAGGCACCGGATGCACTTTTTTTCGGGTAGGCTTTTTTCTCCTATTCGATATCTACAACTTTGCTTCAGACACAAAAGAGATAATCCGTACGGCATACCTAGTTAAAATATAGAAAAATTGCTAGAAATCCACCTTGAGCAAAAAAATCGTATGACCGTTAAATTATTAATTGCGCCAACTTGTCGCAACGAATAATGCATAAGTTCTTATTTTTGGGGCTACTTTCACGTCCAATTCTCAGAATTGAGTCCCGCATCAATGATCTGAAATATGCTGTACTGTGTTATTATTAATTTTAATAAGGTTTTGATTTCGTCCCTTCATTTGTAAAATAATCAAATTTTCCACTCGGTCATAATTTTTATGCAACTTTCTAAAATTAAATAAATAATATGAATATAGTAAGTACTATAAAATATATATCAGTAGAATAACACAAGAAAATTTAAGGTATTTGTTACGTTAAATGCATGGATAAGTGAAAGTGTAACGAAAGGAGAGCACCTGAATATCTAGGACATATTTCCGTTCTAGATAAGAATGTAGCACTCCTTTGCAGTACAGGTAAATACAGTCATTGAAAAGCTCTTCGGTAAATTGTTTACATAAATCAAATTGTGGCTTAGAGGACCTTCGTACGAATCACGGCCTAATGCCAACATTTCATGCCTCACCAAACGCACTTCGTCGCTACGAGTTGGGTGCATGGTGGAGGTGTGTGTGTGCAAGAATGGCTTTCTGTGTATGTGTAGTTGTTGGGGTGTTCTAGCCATATTTCAAACTTGTTTCACCTTTTCGTCGCCGTCCTCAACGTTCTATCCGTCGCAATAAATGTTAATCAAATCATTTAACGCCGGATATAAAAGTAAGTCTGCTAAAATCTATGCAGCATTGAATGCCAAAGAACGACACAAACAAACGAATTCACTCATACGTATACACTACTCATGCACCCACACACACTCGCGTAAATTTCAGGTTTTTATTGTTTTTCCCCCTTTTTATCATTTCCCCCATTTTCCATTTCTCGGCTGTTCACACCGAGGACAATCGCCGAGTTAGTGTTGGGGACAGTCGCTTAGTTATGAAGCTGTGGCGGTGGTGTGTGTGGGTGGGGGTTGGGTTGATGGAGTAGCATTGGAAGGACGAAAAAGGATAGAGGGATAATGTTTTTCAACTGCGAACTGTGTTGTTGTGACTGTTTTTGTTTTTATTTGTAGCCATTACTGCTGATGCCACTGTATTTTGTTCGTTCGTTGGTTCGTTCATATGTCCGTCCTTTGGCGGTGTTTATTCGGCTGAACTTTTGCCGGAGTAATCGCAACGATAAATCATAAAATGGAATTTAGTAAATTAATATAAAATTGTATTTGTTGGCGTGTTTTATGGCATTTAAATGAAAATTTACGATGTCGACTTTGGCCAACAGATATAGCAGAGTATTAGCGAAATGTTTGCATGTATTTTGTTACTTTATATCGGATCAGTTAACAAACATTTTATTGATATAAAAATAGAAAACAGAGCAACACAACAACAACAAAACAATAAAAAGACCCCCAAAAACAAAGCAAATTAAATTGAAATGAAAACACTATGAGATTTATCAGTAAATACAAATGCAAATGTATCTGAAACACGAATCTCCAAAAATAATGCCTATTCCAATTAGATGATGAAAACAAAACTGCACATGTATGCGAAATATTCGTATAACGAATGAGCGAATATTTTATAAATAATTCCATTGTAGGATTTTTTTTTGATGAAATGGAATTTAAAAGCCAAATACTAAATTCGCCACACACACACACGAAAGTTTGGATTATTTTCATATGAATGAATTGATTAGATTTTTATGGAACAGAGATATTGCCACAGCACCAAAAAGAATTAATGATTTCGTGAATTGTAAATTTTCTACAAATAAATAATCTGAATTGTGTTATCTGTTAAAGTTCTGCGGACAGATAAATGTGGGTCAGAATTTTTAATATTAACCTATTAAATTTATTTTTATGTTAAAAACTTAAAAAAAAGTTGCTGAATGGAAAAATAAGACAATCATACCATTATTTATTTTTTGAAAAAAAAACGAATTTTTATGGGGATTTGAAATTTAAGATTATGAGAAAAATTCAATTTTGAAAGAGAAAATGTTTATAGAATTTTTCTATAAAATTGTAAATCGTATTAAAAATTTAATTATAAAAATGACTCTCACAAATCCAGAACAGTAATTGGATTTTTGGGAATGCAGTATTTGTAAAAGTTATAGACGAAATATTAAAACTGGTCTGACAATTTTGGAAATTTTTCTTCTGTTTTTTCACATATGAATTTTAAAAGCCGTTTGTATGAAACAAGAACAATTTCAGAAAATTGGTTTAGCTCAAAAGCAATTACAAATTTCGTTAGAACCAAAAATCAATGTTCTTATTTTTTTAAAATATCAAATCGCCATAAAATATTGTAAAAAATTATTTTCTAAAAAAATAAATGATAGCGACATCTTATTTTTTCATTTAGCAACTTTTTATAAAGTCCTTAGTCAAACATAAATTTCATAGGTTAATATTAAAAATTCTGAAGCCGCTATCATTAATTTCTTGAAAAAAATTTACAAAATATTTTTTTTTTAAATTTTGAGAAAAATGTATTTTTGGTTTTTTACAAAATTTTCGATTGACTTGAACGGCTGAACTGATTTTCATAAAGTTTACGTAGTTTGAAAGAGAAGAAAACGGGCCACTTTTTAATCCGTTTTTTTAAAAATTGAAATTTTTTAAACTTTAATTTAAAAAATTAGCTACTTCGATTTGTCTCCTCACATATGAATTTTAAAATCCCTTTGTATGAAATTTTACACGCAGTGTTTTGCAGAAACAGAAGAAAAATTTAAAAAAATCCCAGAACTGCCTTAGTATTTAGTACATATCTTTTACAAACATTGAGTCGCCAAAAAACTATGTAAATTGGTAGAAAGTGTTTAGTTACCCATATCTACAATATTGAATTACATAAAGCTTGATATTGAATTAGTATTGTTTTGCCATTATTTTCGAAATTTAAATTGCTATTGGCAAATCCGTACAAAATGTGGTTCAATTTTTATTTGATAAATAAGGTCAAATTATAAAACAATCTGTAAGCAAATATTTGATACAGCAGAAATCAAAAACACCAACGTCGCTTCGCATACAGTAGTGGGGCAAATGACCGAAAATATTTGCCAACCGCAAAGTTTTAATACACTCCCAGAGAATACTCTGAACATTATTTTATGGGTAACTTTTGACAAAGTCGACATTTGAACATGACAGACCGCACAAAGGAAGAAGTTGATTGAACATTTCGGTCTGTCTGAGTGGTGGTTTATGTGGTTCTAATGATCCAGCCGTATGATGGATGACATATTAATTGCATTACAGTTTAAGAAGTGAGTCGTAACAGGACATGTTTTGCTTAGGCACCGAAGCAAATGTGCGTATCATGAACATGCATCTTAACATCAAAGATCTCATAAATGGTATGTGATATGAAAGTTTATATTTTTCTGTTATCTTGACAAGTAAATCACTATTGCCCTGGGCGGCCAAAAAAATGAGTAATTACTTTTGGAACACCGAAACAATGGTCAAAAGAAAATTTCAACTTTGGTAAATTGAGTCTTGTTTTCTATTTATAAAATCGTCAATCACGAAAATTTCAGTATAAATTTGGATTGAAATAATTAGTTCTTATTAGACGGACCGATAAATACTCAAGCTTGAGGAAACTTAGGCCTTTACTCCTCAGTTTGGCATGTTAGGTTTCAAATCTGTAGCATACTAAATTTGACCAAAAGGACCCTAAAAAGGGAAATAATTCGGTCGTTTCTTAACAAGACAACCCATTGCGACAAATCTTGGCATACTTGTAGAAGAGGTACTAGAGAAGTTAAGTTTCAAATTTGGGTCGTCTATGGTACACAGGGGTGGAGTTACAGGGCCTCAAAGCTGACCACCTCGGGTGAACATAATGTTAAAGCGCGTGTAACTTTCGTCTTCTTCATCTGACTCATAAGGTATTTTTAATAGTTAAGAGTAATCTCGTATATCTAACGGGATATCTGCAATTGAGAATTAAATTTTTAATTTTGATCCCAACCCTGTCCTAATAGTTTGTAAATTTGGAGCAGAATATGCACCGATTTCTTTTACTTTTCTGAATTGGCTACAAAATTTGCTATATGATGAATAAATATTGTCACTGAGACAAAAGGCTATTTGAAAGTATTTTTTTTATTTTAAAATTTTTTGTAAAGTATAATTCAAATGGCCAAAACTTTCGTTTCAGTGGGTATATATTAGGGCGGGTCGATTTAAAAATCGCCCATTGCTCAGTGAAAATCGTATTCTAGGGATCAAAATAAAAAACTTTGCCGAAGGAACCATACCTCTAAAACGAATTCTGATGTCCCGGAATTTGGGTCGAATTTTGGGTAGGGGCAAATTTTGAAAAATCCCAATTTGACCCATTTAGAGTGCTCCAATCGAGTCCAAATGTATGGAACCCCCTGGGCATGGGTGGGTCGGGCCTCCAAAGTTAGTGGGGGTCGGTCATACATTTGGACTCGATTGGAGCACTCTAAATGGGTCAAATTGGGATTTTTCACAATTTGCCCCTACCCAAAATTCGACCCAAATTCCGGGACATCAGAATTCGTTTTAGAGGTATGGTTCCTTCGGCAAAGTTTCTTATTTTGATCCCTAGAATACGATTTTCACTGAGCAATGGCGACTTTTTTGCCTCCCCACAAATCGACCCGGCCTAGTATATATAATGGCAATATTTATTCATCAAATAGCAAAATTTGTTTTCTATCAAAAAAAGATAATGTGAAGGGAATCGGTATATAACCAGCTGTAATACAAACCGATCTGTAATATATACCGACCCTACACCACATTGTGGTACAGGGTATTATAAATTTGTTTCATGGCAGATGTTTGTAACACCTGAAAATACTATAGCTAGAGTCGATTTAATCATGTCTGTCCGTCCATCTTCAGTTGTTCGTCGACTACAGGTCGCAATTTCACTCCGATCGTTCTGAAATTGGTTTGGAATCATTCGCAGCTGGAAAGAACCCTATTTAATTTGGTTGAAATCATTCAGATCGTTCAGTTTTAGATATAGGTCCCATATATATAACTCGTCCAATTTGGGCCCTTTGGCCCTATAGAAGCTGTATTTAACATCCAATCATTTTGAAATTTAGAATCGGTTAAGATTTGGCTCTTTAGTCCTGTAGAAGCTGTAATTTAAGACCAATCGTTTTGAAATTTAGAATGGTAAAGTTTCTTGATCCCTGGACCAACATTGTCGAATTTGAAGAAAATCGGTTAAGATTTAGCTATAGCTCCCATATATAAGTTTCGACCGATTTGGCCCTTAAGCGCTATAGAAGCTGTATCTAACATCCAATTGTTTTGAAATTTAGCATGGTAGAGTCTCTTCATTCATGGACGAACATTGCCGAATTTTCAGAAAATCGGTTCAGATTTAGCTATAGCTCCCATATATATGTTTCGTCCGATTTGGCTCTTTAGTCCTGTAGAAGCTGTATTTTACATTCAAGTGTTTTAGAATTTAGTACGGTAGAGTTTCTTGGTCCATGGATGAACGTTGCAGAATTTGAAGAAAATCGCTTCAGATTTAGATATAGCACCAATATATACACACCACCCTGTGGTACATGTTACGAGTATTAAATAATTAAAAAATGTCCCAAAAGTAAATTTATGTAAACAATTTATACATAAATTACAAAATTTATGTTTCAGTGTTTCAGAGAGTGTAGGGTATTATATAGTCGGCCCCGCCCGACTTTAGCATTTCCTTACTGTTTTTTAATTAAATTCAATTTAATTATTAATATAACAATTCATTTCCTTATTATATACAACGACAAAGTGTTACGGCTTGAGTCTACCTGTGCTACTTAAATATTAACAGTGTTTTAATATATACGAGTATAAGGTGGTATGACTAAAACTTAAGTTGAAAAAAAACCTTTCTGAATATAATGGACAGAAACTTTATAAATCCATAAAACATACAAACATTAATATATTTAAATACTTTTTTTGTAAATTGTACGTGTTGGCACCAGAAATCGAGGATAATTGTAACTTTATTATATTTGTTAAGAAAAATCCCACAATTCCCAAAATAAATTCGAAATGTCCCCAGAAACGCAATTTTTAGATTGTTCCCCAAAATCTATTATACTAAAGCCGGGCTTAAAATTTATTTTGCAGCTTATAGTGTAATACATGTTATATTTTTTGAAAAAACTTCTGCTATAACTCAAAAACTAAGACATATACTTTATTTCCCAATAAAATTACAACAAATTACATTGTTTTGAAAATATAATTTAAAAGGGCCATAACTTGTTCATGTGAAATAAATCGGTGCATATTCTGCTCCAATATTCACAAAATAGGCTTAAAAACTCATTTGAAGACCTCGGTTACTAGAAAAAGAAAACACATGAAAAAGTACGCCTTAAACATTTGTCCTCCCGAGTTGGCCAAATTTAAGGGCCAATAGCTCCGCCCCTCGGGGTCTAATTTTAAAACATAACTTCTCTAATTCCTCTTTTAAGAACGGCCGAATTATTTCCTATTTTTTCTGAATTCACACAACACTTCGCAGAAGCACTGATCTAGTGTCCGAGTACAAATTTATAGATATTTATACAATTGTCCAAATTGAGCAATATTTGATTCAAATTAACAGAGTCAACAGAAGATAATAAATAATTATTATTTTCCACTATGTATAATTGCGAAAAAAGTTGTGCAGAACAAGCAATTAAAGACTTTAGTTTTTCTTTACTTGTTAATGCCTATCTTTTACATAAAAACTGTATACAAACTTGGTTCAAATAACAAGTTGAAACAACAACAACACAGTTCTACAGAAATGGATCAATTCATATCAAAAACATATGTATATGAACATTTCAGTAGAGTAAACCGATCAAGGTATACTCACACTTTATGAGTAATGTAATGTGTGTGGAAACTAAAAAGTTGAAACAATTTCACTCAGTCTATAGTTTTCCGCTATATCTCACAAAAAATAAATTCCAAAATATATATTCAACTAAAGATCTGTGGATTGTTTAATCTGAGTTTTTATCGTTTCTTTCATTGGCAAATTAGCTGGACTCCTTTAGCTTCAACGACCACTTCTATCGGAGTTTTTCTCGTTTCTTTCATTGGCAAATTAACTGGACTCCTCTAGCTTCAACAACCACAACAATTAATCTCAGCTTAAACCTTTCCGAGGAGTCTTTTCCTATTATCGTTTAAATAAATTGAAGCTTTGTGAATAACTATCTTTTTAAAGTGTTGCTTAATAGACGTGAACACTATATTTGCGATTTTTTTCTTAAGACGAAAAATGGTTTGCTTAAGCTGATGCTTTTCCAAACCACACACAGACATCGAGGCCAACTACACCTCTTGAATAAGCGTCAGACTAAGGATTCGTCAGGAGTGATTGTGATTTATGGACTACATAAACTTTGCATCACAGACACCGCTCACAAAGAGAAAGAGGGGGACTTATGAAGAAAATATGAATAACTTTGGCTGAAAACATCACCATTCATACACACAGAGGATATGAGTGTGTGTGGTGTTGAATCTGACTGCTTGCAGCTTTGCGTAGCATGCACCAAACATTTATCATTTGAATTCCGAATATTAACTCTGGGGATGAGATGTACGTACAATGCGCACAACCTAGAATGCAGATGCCATCATGGTCGTGTATACTCACACCTTTCCTCCAAGATCCTTCGTGGTTTGAACATAAAAAGTGTTTCACATTTACATGTGAATGTCAAATGCAAACATGCATGGAAAAAGCATCTTCCGAAGATTACGTACAAAAAACACTAGAAAGCGATAAAGTGGAAGGAAATCGAAAATTTAAGCAGCTGCTGGTGTAAAAAAGTAAAACGCTGCTAAAGCTACTGTTACTCACTCTCCCCCACCACTGGGACCGAGCAAAATTATAGCATTTTTATGACTTTGCTACTTTGGATTCACTTTCACATTTGTGTATTTCGCAGAAGTAAATAAAATTCTCTTGAATCCCCGAAGGAGATGTTTGGATCATTGTTTTTCTTTTTGTTTACGATGTGGGGATGCAACACTATTGTGCGTTAAGTCAAGTTAATTGTTAAAAGCTTCGGCAACTTGTTCCTTGCAACTGCCAGTTGGCCACGTTGTAAGAATACTCTGGGAGCCCGAAGAAACAATCTGAGGAGGTGGAGAGGGAGTGCGAAAACAATTCTCTTAATGTCAAGCGAGTGCTCATCCCATCGCATCGCATTGCATCTCAAACAAACTACAAGCACTTTGTAATAAGTTTCAAAAGACTTTAAATTGTATTGTTTGCAGTGTCTTGAGTTGCAACAGAGCCTGATGAGACAACGCCGTCGCTGCCTTTGTGGTTGGACCGCTGCAAACATTTAACCAAGAGCGAGAGCGAGAGCGATAGACAAAGCACCAAGTGCCAAGGACCAAATTGATAAAAAAAAGGAAAGGCAAGTTCCTTCAAGACGTCTTCTTTTCGAACTGCAATAGCAATAAAGTGCCAGAGATGCTTAGTGAATTCACAAAAAATAGAAAATACAAAGAAGACGATGATGATGAGACCCATAGAAAGGCAACAACATTACAACATCCAAGGAACAGAGACAAAATACATGTTCTTGGTTAGATTAAAACTTATTTGCAACCGCAGTAGCACGAACAGCAACAATAACAGTAAAAACAATAACAACAACTGCGACAACAAGTTTACATCTAAAAGCACTAGAGTCGCACCGAAAGACTACTCCGGCCTGTAATGGCCCACAGAAAGTGGCAAAACAAAATGCAACGACACAAAAAAACAGCACCAAACAAATCTCGCCTTAATAGCGAAACAACACTCTCTGGCTGGGGACTAAAAAGTTTTGAATTAAGAGACTCTGTTTCATTCTTTATTTGCTTTTGTTTTTGTTTTTGCAGCATCATCTAAAACGCATCTCTTCTGGTTGGGTCGGGTGTCATTCCTTTTATAGTGAGGACCTTGGTAAAATGAAAAACCATTCTGGAGCTTCGAATAACATCATAAACAGTTCAAGTTTTTCCAAAAAGGGGTTATGAAATCGGAGTATGGACTAAATGGGCAAAGTAAAGGACAAAGTAAATTTCATATCGTAAGGATTAATAAATAAATAACAAATAAATAATAATTTTTGTTAAATGCCTAGATGACAGACATTGTACGCAGTAAATTTGGATACAATTTTATTAATAATATGTCCAAGCAATAAACACATATATGTGTGGACACATGACTAAAGAAACTAGCTGGAGATAAATTTCCAAAATATCAACCATGCATAGCATTTTTTTAAAGTGCATATTTCTGTCTTTTAAGTTTTTCTTTATAGATCAAGAGATATTATTCGAAAAAAAAACAACATATCTCGCTATTTATACCTTATACCACACTGTGGTACAGGGTATTATGACTTTGTGCATTTGTTTGTAACGCCCAAAAAGAGAATAAATAGAACCATAGTTTATTATCCCGATCGACATAGAATCACTTTTTTAGTCGATTTAGCCATGTCTGTCTGTCTGTCTGTCTGTCCATGTATTCTTGTGATCAAAGTGCAGGTCGTATTTATGGTCCGATTGTGATTAAGCTCAGTGCTCTTTTTTGGCCCAAGGACGATCCCTATTGAAATTGGTCAAAATCGGTTCAGATCTAGATATAACCCCCATATATACGTTACACCCGATTTGATATGTAAGCGCTGTAGAAACTGTATTACATATCAGATCAGTACGAAATTTGGCTGAGAGAATTATCTTTGCATGAATGAATGAACACTGGCAAATTCGGGGAAAATCGGTTCGGATTTAGATATAGTCCCCATATTTTACACCCGATTTGACTCGTAAGCGCTGCGGAAACCGTATTTTATATCCGATAAGTACGAAATTCAGCAGAGAGAGTTTTCTTATTACATGTATGAACACTGCCAAATTTTCGCATTGTTAGTGATTGTAGGGTATTATATAGTCGGCCCCGTCAAACTTTCCTTACTATTTTTAAATTCACCTTTCTGTCTTTTCAGCTATTCTTTATAGATCGCGAGATATCAATCCAAAAAAAAATTTTCTCGCTATTTTTTAATATCATGCTTTTGACAAAACATTTCTTTTTACCAAATATGGTGCGGCACATACAAGAAGTTTCAAAAGCGCGTTCATTCAGAAGTTGAAGTTTTGTTTTTTAATTTTTATAAAAGCAACATTAATTTTTTTGAGATCTGTCTATTGTTATACTTATGTTATTTAAAGATTTTGGAAAATGTTTTATGAGTGAATTTAAATTCCTTTGCCGAAAAATATGAAATTGTCCCTGTCACTAAATGCATGATATAATGATGAAAATTATTTTGCTTTGATGACACTACCTAAAAAATTTTTTGTCGAACATTTACTGGGGTAATATCGAACAAATTTAATTCCTTTTTTCTTGTATAAATTCCGTTTTTCTTGGAAGCTGCCTTTAGTATTTGGACCCTATGTTTTGAAGTATAAGCTCGATTAAAACGGAATACCTATTTTTTCTGATACGAAAAAAATATAAAAAATAAAAAAAATCGCTTAAAATTGTTTGTTTCAATTTTTGAAAGCAGATACCATAGCGAAGGAAACAATGCCTATTTGAAAAATCAATGAGAAAATGTAGAAATTATAGCCCTTTTGGTAGAAGTAAGATAATTTCAACAAAATCAGGTTTTTATAAGTATAATCCCACTATTGTGAACGAGTGTATATATCAGTAGCTGCGGCCCATAAGCGGAAATTAGGCGGAAATCAGTTTTGAGCCATTATCAATTTATTTGATCAATGTGCACAAAAATGTATCATCTATGAAAACAACGTATAATGAAAACTCCGCATAATCTTGACCTGTTTATTCGAATGGCATTAACCGTTTTCGAGATATTTTGCCACAAAGTTTGCTGGCTAAACAATGAGGTTAGTAAATTCAAACACTATTTTAGTATAAACTTCGGAATTGATGTTTCTTGTCAAAAAATGAAAGAAAAGAGAAACTTCCAGAAGTATTTCTCCCGAAACACCCGACACACGCTCATCCCCTTACCACTAAAAATCTCCCTCCAAAAATAATGTATTCGTCCAACCGTCTATTTGTCTGGCAGAAAAAGCACTTTCGATTGGAGTAACCTATTGACTTCAAATTAGGTATGTGTTAATATTTGTTTTTATCTCAGGCAAGGATCAACACCGGATCATGTTGGTCCATTATAGTAAATAGAGTCGCGTGAAAAATAGGAGTTTTTGACACGTCCCCTATGGTACTTCCCAGACAAGCGGATAATTTTGCACAAAAACTTAGCGGCTTATAACTTGTACTTCAGTCCATACAAATACTTAAAATTTAATAGAGTTTAATGCTTTTACAGTACCCATAGTCTCGTGAAAAATGAGCACTATCGTGATACCATTTAAATAATTTAAACAATATGGCTAAAGGTACCTTCCATAAAAGTTTGTATTAAAACTAGTAGTCGGGCGGACTCGACTATATGATACGCTACACCATCTTGATAGAGCAGAAAAAGCACGCATATACTTGGTCTAAATTTTAAACGAATACCTTAAAACTCGTATTATCAATAGATCAATAAAATTTTTTTTAATTGAATAAAAATCGTTTTGAAAAATTTAGTTTAGTTTACATACATAACCGAATTTATTGGAACTAAATCTGAACAGATTTCTTTAAAATTTAGCTGCGTTTATTGGTAGAGCCAGTGACTCTCTTCTTCCAATTGTGTAAAAGGGGTCTGTAATATACAGCTTATACAGCCCTTAGAAACCATAACGGAAGGAACATATAAATATTTGGGGGGTATATCTAAACCTGAACCGAATTCCACTAAATTAATCTTTATTAATGGGCGAAGAAACTTGTCTCTGCCAATTTCCTCGATATGGTGTAAAACAGCTTCTATAGCAGATAGATGTCAAAGATATTCGGAGAGAACATATATATGGTCTATATATATATCTGAACCTATTTCACTAAATTTGATAGTCTTTATCTGCTATTTTTACCTCGATCTGGTGTAAAATATACCCTAGCCCTTAGAACCCAAATCGGAGGAAAATATAATATATAGCTAAACCTAAACCTATTTTCACCAGTTTCAATAGCTATCATCCTTGATCCAATAAAGAGAATTGTTTTAACTGTCATCACGATCGGACCATAAATACGGCCTGCACTTTGATTACAACGATACTTCTACAGACGAGCGGACGGACATGATTAAATCGACTCAGGAAATGATTCCATGTCGATCTGTATAACAAATAATGGATCGATCTCTTCTTCTTTTAGGTGTCAGAAACAAATTCACAAATGCTCAAACGCATAGTACCCGGCGATAGTATACAAAATAATAAAAAAACATTGCCATTAAATATTTTTGTTTTGTTTCATATTCGTAAAATAGTTTGCCTCAATCTACACAAAAAACGTTTTTATCTGACACACAATGTTTTTTCTTGTAGTGTGAAGGCTGCACACAGAAAAATTAGTCCCGTAAAAAGTCAACCAATGTACGTTATTCGTTACTGCAGCGAAATGTTTTCGTTAAAAGACAACAAAAATATATAATTACTAATTACTGGCCATTTAAAAATTTAAATTTGAATCGGCTTCCAAAAAAAGTACTGGTAATTTGTTCAAATTTCTGGTTTTATTGGAAAGTTTGAACTTTGTCATTTTATAACACAGTATAGCGTTTTCAGATCATTAAATTGGGGCTCAGTTCAGAGAATAGGATGTGAAAGTACCCCCAAAAAATAAGAACTTGTGCATCATTCGTTTGTCAAGTTTGTCCAATTAATAATTTAATGGTCTTTTTCGGACTTTAATGGACTTTTTCTTTATTTTTTTCGGTATACCGTACAGAATATCTCTTTTGTGTCTGAAGCAAAGTTGTATAAATTTATAGAAATATTTTTTAGCGTTGAACTCAATTACTATTCCATTCTAATTATATAGCAACCATTTTATAACCCCTATCGCCTTGTATATATCTTGGTGGCCAATTGACAGGTCCATTCCGCGAAATTATGCGCTCATCGAATGTTTCCTTCAATAAATCGATTGTGACGTGCGCTGTGTGGCATGTAGCGCCGTCTTGTTGGAACCACAACTCATCCACATTCATGCCATCCAATTCGGGAACAAAATAGTCGGTTATCATGGCTATATACCGGTCTCCATTAGATCTCCACAGCTCCAATTGCTGTGCACGTTGGCGAATCGATTCATTCGGGTCCTCTTCAACACTTTGCTCTACAGCGGCAATTGTTTCTTCGGTGCGCACTGTTCGACGTCTCTGCGGATGCGTATTATCACATAGAGTAAACGTAGTGCGAAAACGATCCATGGTTAACCGAATTAATTGCTCTGATGGACGATTATGTCGACCATAAAATGGACGGAGCTTGCGGTAAACTTCGCGAACTGAACCATTATTTTCGAAATAAATTTGCACGATTTGCAAGCGTTATTCTTTTGTCAACCTGTTCATGATGAAATGGCAAACCAAACTGAACATAAATGACATTAGAGTTGCCAGATTTGACCACAAAATGCCAGTTTTATATCTATTCGAAAAACAAAGCTGTAAAAAAACACCCTTTATTTCGAATTAATAGAATTTCTGCTATGAGGTTAAATGAAGCCCCTGTAAACCGTAATATGTGACCCAACATAAGCAAAAAATGAAAATGCGGAAGTGAAAAGTTTTAATTTGACAACGTGTCATAGGGTGAGCTTGTTGCAGGCAACCTCTATTGCTGAAGCGGTGGATAGCGAGTAGTGGTTTTGTCGCCCAAATGGACGAGTGTCTTTACCACAATATAAAATGTTTTGCATATTTAAAATTTGTGCAAAAACAAAGTTAAGCCTTTGCGGTAAGAGCACAATCATTTCCATTTTCTTTTTTGTAGTGCACTCAAGGAAGAGAACTGCTGGCAGCCACAACTATGAAGACAACCACAAGCAGGACAAAAACTCACGACAATGGCCAATGCGGAAGTGGTGATAGTTTCAATTTTATTCCATCCGGTTTCCGTTCACTTCTACTCAAAATAAACAGGAATGCCAGTTTTGGCCATCGGAGAACAAAACAATTACACACTCACAAAGAACTCTGATGCACTTGACCAAAAGAATGAAAGTCGTCCACCAATAGCGAGAACAACCGGAAATCATGGAGTGTTGTTGGCGATAAAAGTGTACTCTCCGTAAACTTAATGATAATTGCTTAAAGTTCTCGTTGCCACAACGCTCCGCTGCCTCCCAAGAGCTGTAGCGCCATGAAATTTAGCACTTTTCAAATAAGCAGCACTCAGAGCCGAGATTATCGGTGGTCACCTCAGGAACTCGTTGGGCCTTTGACGAAATCTGTGTGTGAAAATTATCCCCTTTTGTTTTCTTTTTGGGTTTAATCTTAAATGGAACAGCCGAAACTAATCATTAGGCATTTAAGCTGCTATTACCAAGTCGTTGGACGAAGGCGAGGGGTATCCAGAGGTAGATTGCATCGTTTGCTGAAGCAACTTGCAAAACCGAATACAATTCTGAAGCAAGAGGGGAGTGGGGGATTCAGAGGAAAACTATACCACTGCAGAACACAGTGTGGATTGCTAAATACTCCGGCTTATGCTGGAATAACTCCAAAGCCCAATATCGTCCGGGCACCACTCAGGACGCACATGCAAATGCGAGCATGAATATGTAGTCGAAATGACAGAACTGGGAGATTTCTGTTTATGGCAGTGCCACACAAGGACAAAAGCATGTACTCACACACGCGCCACTCTTGCACACATTTGAGTGTTTTGAGTAAACCTAAAATGACACTTTGTTTTGCAATTCGAAGCAGTATGGCGACATTTGAATGCCACATGCAGGCATTCAACACTTGTAAATACATTCCCACACACACATATAAGACACCCATTACGATATGCACGCCTGCCTCACGGTGAATGGGCGAGCGATAGACAGAGAGCCATGGAGTGAGAGAAAGAGAGTGTATAATACTAACTACTACAAATATCTGCATTTGATTGCAGGAGATGTGTGTGTGGGGGTATGTTAGTGTAAGTGCGTACATGTGTGAGTATGTGGCAAGTCTAACGACCCTAAGCTCAGCAGTTATAAAATATGGCATAGCAGCAAAAACGGAGGCAAGACAATTGAAACGACAAACCAAGTCAACATTAGTATTGCCACCGCCATTACCACTGCCATCATTGCACTGGTGGAGATAGAGAGCGGGAGTTGGGGGGTCAGAGAACACAAGGGGAGGAAGAGTAGTGACTCCTGGCTGTGCTGACGTTGTAACATAGTATGTATGTCCCATAAAAATGCAAATAAACAACACTTTATTGGCTACTCTGGTCCTAGGCCATCAGCACACGGACTCGCACACACACACAGCGAAATAATCCTTAAATATTCCAGAGGATTATGCTTCGGGAAGTGAAACTGCAAAATTCTATATATTTTTCTAACAAAAATATCCCTTCGATCAGTTTACTTATGTTCTTTATCGAAGTGTTGCGAAGTTGGGATTCAAAAGCTATTGAAAAGGTGTTTAAAAAGAAAATGGTGTGAAGTAAAAATTCACTACTCTTATATGGTACATATATAAGGTTATTGAATGAAATCTTTATGATCTTCACAATATTGACACTTATATACCCCTCAATGTGAACATTTTTTTTACGTACTAATAATTTGTTTTGTAAAAATATTTATTGTTATATGCAATTAGACAATGTATATCGTCGCCATGGCGGATTTGTTAACAAAATTCAAAAGGGTCTGACAACAAATTATTTCTTTTTTTCATAGTTAAACATTTCTATTTCAAAATTTTCACAACGAATTTATAAATCATGTGTTTGTGAAGTTATATGCATAATTATGTTTAGTTATTATTCTGAAAAATCTGTTTCTCTACTGTAAAATTTTCAAAAATGATGATACGCCATTTCTCATGACTATATACGAATCTCTTTATCCCCTCACCTTAGAGAGGAGGGTATATATAATTTGCTACGAGCCAAAAGTGTAACACATCGAAGGAGTGACCTAAGACCCTAAGTATGCTCGGTGCAAATCCGTTTTGGGTCATTTCGTCCGTCTGTCTGTGTGTCTGTCTGCTGGCTGGTGCGCACGATAATTCTTGAAAGGAGTAACCGATTGACTTCAAATTTGGTATGTGGTAATATTTGTCTATATCTCCGGCTAAGTTCGAAGGTGGGCCATATTGGAGCTAGAGTCCAGAGAAAAAAGGGCATTATTATCACGTCCCTTTTAGTACCTCCCACACAAATGGACTATTTTACAGCAAAAGTTAACAGCTTTTAACTTTAATACCAGTGCATATAAATACTTGAAATGTTGTACAGTGTAATGCTTTTATAGTACCTAGAGTCCAGAGAAAAGTGGGCGTTATTGACATGCCCCTTTTTGGTACCTCGCACACAAATGGCCCCATAATAGATTTTAGGTTTTATACCAGTGAATGCAAATGCTTGAAATTGTCTACGGTGTAATGCTTTTATAGTATCTAGAGTCCAGAGAAAAGTGACCGTTGTTGGTACGCCCCTTGTGGTACCTTCCACACAAATAGACCATTTTGTTTTTAACTTTAAATCCAGTACATACTTTAATGTTATTAAATGCAATTTAAATTGATAATAATTTTGTTAAAACAAAAAATTTTTGGCACTCAAGGTGAGGGGATTCATAAGTCGGTTTACCCGACTGAACTTTCTTACTTGTTTTGTATGATATTAATCAAAATAATGAGCTCAAGGTCCAAGTTGTTTTTTGTATGTTTATATTGGAGATGTAGCGAAAGCGAATGCGAAAGCGAATATTGAAATATATTTCTTGCGATTGCGAAAGCGAATAGTATAATATGCATTTTTGCGAAAGCGAATGCGAATAATAATTCGACACTTTAGTACCAACAAATTTAAGGAACTGAATTAATAATTTTCCAGGATACTCAAGTATTAAGAATGTTTTCCATATTTTTACCTCCTGTTACCACAAGGACAAATATATTTTTTTAACTGTTTTGAAGAGAAGTGGCAAAGGTTTTACTTGGTATTAATATCATCAAATTGTGTGAAGGGAATACGGAGTTTTAACACTTTTAACAAATGGAAGCGAATACTGAAATATATTTTTGCGAAAGCGAATGCGAGAGCGAATAATCCAATGATGATTTTTGCGAATGCGAAAGCAAATGTTAAAATGATGCGAATAATTCGTAGTTATTCAGGAGAGGTAATCAAAGTTTGATGATTTTTTTTTTGAAGTTTGTGTGGAATTCATTTACACTGCTATAACTTTTGATTGTGTTTACGGATAAAAACAAATTTTGACTGAATACAATTTGCAATCTTTAGAAACTAAAAATGCAATCTTTCTTAAAACATGCTAAGTCATGTTTTAATGTTCAGAAAACCGCCTGTCTACTCATAGGCATAGCGTTGAGGACTACAACGACTGACTCTCTACAAGCCCTACTCTGTCCACTGCCCATTGATATTGTGGCGGGAGAAGTTGCCACCAGAGCGACGATTGAACCGTCTCTAAATGTGGAGTTACAAGAACTACAGGCACATACGAATTTCACAATATAGTGCTATGGTAACCGACCAAGTGGAATATATACCAACGGTGTACACCTTCGGAGGGAACTCCACCACTAAGATACCTGCCAGAGAGGAATGGGTTGACAGAACACCAGGAAATGGAAAACATTTGATGTTTCGAAGTTTGATGATAAGGTTGACTTCGGAGTGCATTGGAAAGAACTCAGTCTTGATATAGCTCGCAGGTTACCGAATACCTGTAGTGTCTATCAAGCCGACATTTTGGCAATAAGGGAAGTTGCAACGTAGTGACCAACACTGTCGTTGTCATTCACTCTGACAGTGAGTCAGGGCAGTAACTGGGTATAGGGATATCCCTTGGAACTGCATAGCTGATTAAATTGCTAGGAAGGGGACGACATTAAAAATTCTCGAAGAATTCACATATATTGTGCGCCTCTGTCCAGATGCAAGCTTTGGCTTAGGCAAGAGGAAAACGGGCATTCTAATGAATTATGGACAGAAATCGCCACCTGTAGGATAGCTGGACAAATCTGGCCATGTTACGAACTGAGAATGTCAAAATCTCTCCTCACACTAGAGACAAAAATACTGTCTACGTAGGTTGTGACGAGGAAGAAGTGGAGAGCATTAAGCACCTGCTTTGTTAGTGTCCCTCATTAAGTTAATGACGTCTGGATATGCTGGGGTCGACCTTTCTAGGAAGTCTGACAGATCTTTGCGATATTCGTACTATTAATAGTTTCGTTTATCAAACAAGTTGGTTTCGATGAGGAACATATCCGCCCGCGCTATCACTAGGGACCTACACTGGTCTTTTCTTGCTCATATATTTATACCCTCACTTTAGTGTGACGAGGGTATATATCATTTGCTACGGAAAAAAGTGTAACACATCGAAGGAGTGATCTAAGACCCTAAGTATGTTCGGAGGAAATCCGTTTTGGGTCATTTTAAGTCGAATGAGCAATGTCCGTCCGTCTGTCTGTCTGTCTGTCCGTCTGTCTGTCTGTCTGTGTGTCTGCTGGCTGGTGCGCACGATAACTCTCGAAAGGAGTAACCGATTGACTTCAAATTTGGTATGTGGTAATATTTTTTTCTATCTCCGGCTAAGTTCGAAGATGGGCCATATTGGTCCACTCCTTCTAGTACCTCCCCCACAAATGGTTAAAATGTTGTGAAATATTGATTCTTTAATAACTACTATACTACTTATTCGAATCTTCTAAAATTCCACACATAGTATTAGTTTATTAGTCGCTATTAACTCGAGAAAAATGGGCGAAATTGCCACGTCCCTTTAGGTACCTCCCACACAAATGCACCGTTTTGCACCAAAAATTAACAGCTTATAACATTAATAACGGTGTATAAAAATACTTGAAATTTTGCACAGTGTTATGCTTTTATATTGCCTACAGTCTAGAGAAAAATGGGCGTTGTTGCCACGCCCCTTTTGGTACCTCCCACACAAAGGTACCATTTTGCACCAAAAGTTAACAGCTTATAACATTAATACAAGTGTATAATAATACTTGAAATTTTGTACAGTGTAATGTTTTTATAGTGTCTATAGTCCTGTGAAAAATGGGCGTTATCGCCACGCCCCTTTTTGTACCTCCCACACTAAATTGCCAAATCATACCACAATTTAATATCTCGTAACGTTTATACCAGTGCACATAAACGCTTATAATTCGGCGCAGTGCAATGAATTTAAAGTATCTACTGTTCAGCGAAAAATAGGTGTATTTGTAAAACCCCTTCTGGTAGCTCCCACACAAATTGACAGAATAATTCGTGTAATATTCAATATTACATTACTCACAAAGTGAGGGTATGCCTTAGTCGGTTTACCCGACTGAAACTTTCTTACTTGTTTTTATTTATTTACGTCATGAAAGCCACTAACTTTAACTTATTGGAACGAAGTTTGACAAAATGCATATTACCATTCATGTCAACAAGGTCCAGTATAAATCCATTGTTTTACACAGCCCTCATACGTCCCATACAGCTGTCCAAACCGATTTTGAGTTCACTGCCCCAAAGAAAAAATTCCTTCAAATTTGGATTACAAATTATATATGTGATTAATTTTAGCTGGAACTATTCCTTGGAATAATGACCTAGGTTCACGTTTTGACGTAGCCCTTACTTTTCCTAAATAATTTCACTGTAATTTCCTCTGGCAATTTTACAACTTAACACAACTTTAGAGATTTTTCTTGTTATGTTATTCAGCGCGGTCCATAATATTTGAGACATTTTCTAACAATTCGGATTTTTCCGAAGGAATTATTAAAAAATCTCTAATATAAGAACAATTTGTGAAGTTTTCCTTAAAAAATCTTCATTTCGGCCAAAAATCGTCAAATCGTCATGTACTATTTTTTGGCTCTGAAAATCGTCAAAATGACGATAAATCGTAATTTCTGGCAACACTGTCCGTGACATATTACAAAGTGAACTAAATTTGAAATGTTCCTACTTTTCTATATATTGTTCTCTGTCATGAAGTACCCACTTTGAATAGTTTTGCATAAAATTCACCCAACGCAGAATGAATAGACAAACTTTACTCAAAATCTCTAATTTCATATATAATTTCATATATATTTCATATATATACTTTGATAGAACTTTACAGTGTACGTTATTTCCTCATAAAATATATAGAAATAAACGTACAAAATTAAGTGTTTTTTTAATTTTTCTTTCCCACACCTACATCTACTTACAGGAACAATTAAACAATGATTTACCAAAATTAAAAAAAATATATAATCACAAAACATATTCCTGAAATGTATTATTAAGAACCACGCATATTCCTTTACAGAGAGTTAATTGCATATTAATTTATTTACTGCAATTATTATTTTACGTATGAACTTGCATTACGATTTATTTCACATGCCATGTTATTGAGAATTTTTAAAACCTCTATTTAATTCTCGAAACGTAGATGTACTTTGTACCATTCGAATTAAAATGTTTTACTAACCACAACATTTGAAGAGCTTTTACACTTTACGACTCGAAAAAAAAACAATTAAAATATAAATATTAATATGCAACTGCTACATGCAATTTTTCTATATTATATTCGAACATACAAACTTAATTAATGGTTGATTCGATTATGTTCAAATTTAAACGATGGCTGTTAAAAATAGTGTTTTGAATATAAGTCTCTCCGTGCATTCCGGAGACAATCCGCCATTCGCTGTAGTTTGTATAATTTTCGAATTAATTTTAGTTTTGTCAAAAAATTGATGTACATTTAAAACCATACACATGGCTGATCAATTCTATATATGTACATACAATGTATTGTTTAAAAAATCATTTATAATTAAGGATTTTTACAATCGTCCACGAAGTATGTTAAGGTATATGGAAATATTTTGAAACGAGGGTTGAGCGTAAGTTTAATGTATGGTTTTTAATATTAATATTGCAGGCTATATTTTGGAAGGACATGTACAGCGGTCAATGAATGAGAATAAATCGATTGTTTATATTTCCGTCTACCAAAGCAATTTTTTAATTTAAACAAAATAATTGTTTGTGGAATATTTAAATTAGTCAGACCATAATGTGGAAAATAAATCGCATCTGAAGCAAACCAATGGAATGATAAATATGTAGCATCTCATATTTTTGTGAAATCAATCCGAACTCTAATATTCTGCAGCTGTACATTTAGTAATAATTCCAAACATACGAATGTGGAATTGCAGAAACAAATTGTTTACTACTACGTTTTCGTTCCCTCTACCAAAGGGGCTTTAGTTCTAAGTTATTACACATAAATTTGCTACGTTTTTATATATACTCATATATAGAGATTGGCTGAAATACTTTCTAAACAGCCCACGTAAAATACATATATATATTTACATGTTAATGTATATTAAAGTCCACAATATTGGCCGCAACAAAACAAAGGCACACTGAAAATGAGCATGCAACATGCAACGTGTGTGCACTTGTGTGGACATAATCAGTTATGACACATACAGACACACACACAGACACAGACACATTTCAATATGGTCACATGCCACGAGGACATTCATATGCACATGCACTCATACACTGTTATATTGCAAATGATATGCAAATACACAGAATTTTATATACTCAAACATGTCAACCTCCCCTCCTCCACCCCACAAACACAAACTTGCGTCTATATTTATGTACATCCGCTTACCTCCGTCCACTCCCTCCCTCTCTCTCTCTCTCTCTCGCTCTCACAGTCTCACTGTGCACAGTGAGTTATTTTGTTTGGTTGTGGCAGTCATCAATAGGAATTAAAACGATTATTATTTCACGACTGGTGGCAGTGCCGAATCGTTTGTTCGCCTGGTCGGCTGTTTGTTTGCATGCAACAATAGCGACAACAACAAAACTTATTTAAAAATTCATTAAATGACAACAATGAAATTATATCGGGAAACTCTCATAATTGGACAATATGAACGCCCTCTATCACCCACCAACACATACACGGTGGAGGGAGTGGACAGGGGAACCGGAAAGGAAGGAAAGCCACAACGACGCCGAAATGTCCAGTAAAATATCGAGTAGTGTTAATCAGCAAAAAAAAGAGAGAAGAGAAATGGCAACGACATCGACAACGGCGATGGCATTAACATTTCCATTATGGACACCGCCGTTATTCGGCGGCGTCGGCAGCGTATGGCCACCATGCATGCCGAAAGCCGGCCTACATAAAATAAGAATGGATTTTTTGAAAAGCTATGGACTCTGAGTGCAGCCTCTGAATTTCACTCGAAAGCAATAAATTCATAAAGAGGTGGAAGCCGGCTAGCAGTGTATCGAGGCAGTGAGACGCAGCGAAGCGGAGCGACTTAACACAAAATGGAGGAAAATTAATTTCTGTGAACATTTTTCACAAAACCATTAAAATTTCAATTATTTTTAGTGGTCCAGCAGCCCAAAAAAAGAAACAAGTCGAGGAAAAAGAACCGAGTAACAACTTAAGCCAAATATTTATACTCTCGTTGCCACGAAATTCGAATACAGCCACAGAAGAGTGCCTACCCTCTTGAGCAGCCGATGGATGGATGGCTGGAAATATAACTTAACCTGCGACGACCCGCACAGAAACTCTTAATGTCGACAAAACACGAACACGGACCCATCACGATGCTCGAAGGAGCGCGGGGCCGACACGGTAGATAAATAGTGATGGGAATGGGAATGTGTCTGACAATGAAGGAGTATTACTGCTATTCTCAGTACTTCTCTATATTTTTTGTGTCCGAGCACAACGGCGGCAGCAGCAGCAGTCGCAGTGGCAGCATAAAACTCCTTCACTTAAACAAGTGCCCTTGTTATAATTCACCTGAAAAGACAATTTATTTTGTAACTGAAATGAAAGACACGCTTTCACACAGACCGATCCATAGACGGACAAACAAAGCGAATGCCATGTCCCACAATAGGATTTTCACATGGAATAAATGGCGATGGTGGTGGCGGGGGAGGTCCTACATGCTACCTTCACCACCGCTGCCCCTAAGCTCTTTAGGCACTCTGTACAAAAACGGAAACGAACACAAAGCAAATAATAATGATAAAGAAGAATTGGTCGCAAACAAATCTTGTACCGAAAAGAAAGCTAAAATGAGTGGAGGTCTTCTCAAGTAGCAATAAAGACAACGTTTCTCAATGGACACAGACACACACACACACGCAGAGAAGCCACAAAGTACCTGCGAAATAAACGCAACTAAATTGATGTGAATTTATCCCACTGTCCGCCTCCTCCACCACCCACAACAGCCAACCTAACCACATCTGGTTTTCAGCTTCTGGGAAACACGTGGCGCAAAAAAATCGGGGAAATCATATTGCAGTTTAGTCAAACAAATTCGCAAAGTTCTTTCTTTCCATTATGTTTGAATGAACTCAGCGAATTGCTTTGGTCTTGATTCACAACTGAATCTATATTCCATTTTACTGGACAAATACAGAAAATGTCCACCTGCAGCGCAGCTTCACATTTCACAATACAATATGATAAATTCCAGATGATTTAAATAAAATGTATATTGATTCTGGGAATGGGACATTGAATATTAGAATTCTTTGCAGGTTCACACGAACTGACATTTGATTCCAATTTATTGTTCGCACTGCGGCGGCCTGTTGCTGGAAAAAGGAAATGTAGTATCGATGTTGAAATAGTTTAATATAAAGTTCTACGATTATTTACGTATTCAGAAAATATATCAAGTTTTATGTTTTTCAATAATTCAACGTTAATTTTTTCAGATATTTTAAATGTTTTGCATAATGATACATTGCTTGATGGGTTGATAACAAATTATGACTTGGAATAAATAGAATTTAAAATTTAGTGACTAAGTAAACTAACTAAGAGCGATTTGACGTTATTGTAATTCCCCTTTTGTTACCTCCCACACAAAATTGCCAAATCACACCGACATTTAATAGCTCATAACATTAACATTAATACACATGAACACTTAAATTTCGAATGTCTCTGAGGTATCTACTACACAGTGCCAAATATGTGTATTTGTCAAGGCCCTTCTGGACCCGCCACACTACTTATTTACATAGATTGCTATCGACAACCTTAGTAGGCTTTATCCGTGTTTATTGAAGAATTCCACGCGTCTCGGTCCTGTGCGCGTGGTCTACAGTTAGCTACTCCAAGTCCTCATAAATCTTCTTCGACCTGGTCACACCACCTGAGCCTTGGATGAAATCTTTTACCGGGCCGTGGAAATTGCCGCCGAAAATTCGTACCGCTGGAGTGTTTCCATCCTTTCACAAAGCATAGCCATCGCAATCTTTGCAGCTTAATCACGTCCATCTCACCATAAAGCTCATAAAGCTCACTATTGTTTCGACGACGATATTCACTGTCTAAGCAAGAGGGGCTGAATATTTTTTGAAGGATTTTCCTCTTAAAAAGACCTAAAACACCTTCATCTGCTTTCGCAAGTACCCTTCTCCACACCGCACGGAAGCAGGGGTAATATAAGCGGGTTCTATAGGGTTTTTTTCGGTCGATAGAGGGCTTTGTTGTTTAGTTGTTTGTTTCACCAATAGTAGCACCTATTAGGTGGCATAATCCTTTTTTATGTTTATTGATGCAGTACCTAGGTATATGAATTCATCAATTACTTCGCAGTTGCGGCAGCTAGCCTCTACTCTGCTGCACGAATGTTGTCGCGACATTTCCCTTGTTGTTGCAAACAATAATTTAGTATTATCCTTGATTACTATCAGTAACAATTTAGCCGACTCCTTTTCTATGCGTGCAAAGGCACGGCTAAAGCTCTCAAATGTATACCAATGATGTATATATCATCAGCATTATCGAGAAGTAAGATTTGCGATGCTATTAGTGTGCTCCCTGAGTTAAAGTCGGAAATATCTGCTGCATTTTTAAGAATCTTCTGAAGCCACGCTTCATAACGAAAGAATCGGGAGGTCCTGCCATATTCTAACTAAAGCTTTTGTGTCATCTAACGACATTCTACAGAGACGTACTAGTTTTGCAGGGCTATGAAAGTCAGCCATGGTTTCGAACAGCTTTGATCTTATAGGGCTGTGAAATGCAGCTTTGTAGACGATGAAGAGGCGGTACGTGTCGATTTGTTTATCTCGAGACTTCTCCAGAATTTGACATAATGTGAAAATCTGATCGGTGGTAGATTTTCCAGGCCTCAAGCCTATTTGGTATGCTCCTATCATGTTATCCTCATGGGACTTGAGGCGTTTTAATCTTTTGTATGACTATTTAAAGCTTTCCTAAAGCAATTGGAATAAATGGTTCTCGAGTTATGTCAAAATATATGGTTCAGCCTCTATTTGTTAAATATTTATCTTTGTTATGATATAAAAGGGTGTGAAGATAAATTCGTGAGTTAAATTCGTCCCACACCCAAGACACAAACCATGAGGAACGTAAAATAAATTTAAACTCGTTTGTTCAAATTATAATAGTTTTAAGCAATTCGAATGTAAATATTCATTAAACATATAAAAATGTGCAGAAAGCACCCTGTTACAGCATTTAGATATTTCTGGCATTGAACGGATTATTATTCCAAAACTACAATACATTAATCGGTCGAGCGAAAAACCACATGCAGTTGTTAGCGAGAGTATTCACTGGAAAAAAGCTATACATACATGGCCAGTGAGCTCATCAGCTCAAAAAAAAAATAAGAATAAAAATATAGTTTTTGACAAAAATACAAAAGCAACTTTAAATTTTTTTGCCCAACTTAATATGACATTTCTTTGTTTAAGTGTTTAAAAAATTCAAGCATGTAGAGGTGCACAAGTGAGCAGCGCGTTAAGATTGTTGAAGCCTTTTACGAAAATGGGCGTTTCATTAAATAATGTAGCTACAATAATTTATACATATGTATTCGTATTCACTTGTCATAAGAAATATTTTCAATAAAAAGAATTGGAAAAAAACGTGCAATTCGTAATTTTTTTGGTCATCATAATAGTTTGTGGAGAATTATGGGGAAATTTCAGCAAACCGGGAAGATGTAAAAACACCTGTACATGCTCGCCCAGTTCGTTCTGCGGAAATAATTACTCGGACCGTACTTCTTCAAAAATACAAGAGAGTAGGTATATGGACCTGGACGATAAGTGGTTCCAACAGGATGGTGCCACTTGCCACACAGCCAACGGACCAATGGCTCTTTTGCGCTAGAAATTCAATGGCCGTGTTATCTCACGTCGTGGTCCTGTAATTTGACACCGTCGGACTACTTTCTTTGGGGATATGTAAAATAAAAAGTGTACGTCAATAAGCCAAGAAAAAATCAAGAGCTAAAGGATGAGATAATTTGGTACATTAACGACATTGAACCTTTATTATGTCTCAGATTCATTGCAAATATGGTCCATCGGATAGAGGTATGTCACCGAAACCGTGACGAACATTTGGCCGATATTTTGTTTCACACACAATTGTCATAGATCGTTCTTTCATATTAAAAAATATTCAGATAATTCTCTGAAAACTTTTTGTTTTATTTACAATTGACATCGTGCGTTTTGTTTGGACCACCCTTTACTATCCAATATGACTAAACATGGTGCAAGTTTCATCCCTATCAGAAGATATCGGTTTTAAAATTCAGTCACTTGACATGAAATCTCCCATATGTGTATGTAAATTACATCTAGGCGGTGAAAATGATCCCTACTGCTTAATGCGAATTGCTTGATTTTGAAGAAACTGGCGGGATAACCTAAATATCTGCACAGTTCCAATTTTGTTAAATATGCCTGTCTGAAGGCTATAATCGGTAATCCCGATACCAGAATCGGATGCGGTACTCCAATCATCCCCGCTCCCTTTTTAAAGATAAACGATTACTAAAACATCAAACAACATAAACACAACATACATAAATGTCGTTTTTACCCCGAAATATTTGTATTATAAACTATAAACGCTAATTTACTGAAGGATAGCACCGATTGTCATAAATTCATATATTCTTTTTGAAAAATATGAATTTACTTTTTCCTGAGTTTGTAGTGTTTCCAAATCAAAACTTAAATAAAATAACGGAATTCTTTAACATAATGAATAATATTTACCCATTTTAAATAGGGCACTTCAGGGAACATTAATTGGGCTGTCAAAACCTATTTCAGCGACAAAGTTTATTTTTAAAAATTCATTTATGTGTTAGGTCAGACACTTGTTGATATTTCACCAAATCAACCGTTTTGCCGTTGTGCAAATATCTGAGAAAAATAAAAGTTTAATGTTGAAGAATTCGTTTAATTTGTTCTCGATTCTTTCGTAGCCATTCTTGCAATGCGATTGTCGCATACACTAAGAGTTCTCACAACAAATTAGCATAATTTCATTAAAATTCTCATTAATCCATAGTACAATTTGGAACAATTTGGTTCGCTTCTTTCATTTTCTGGTCTTTTGTCGTCATTGTTGTTGACGCTGTCGTCGTGGAAATCTCATCAACCTTTGGTTTTATGTCATTTCCACTTGACTGGGCAGAAGTGGTGGCAGTAGCGGCGGAAGCCGTAGCGGTGGCGGTGAAGAGTCGTTGGCATATTTCCAATTTACTGTGTAATCATTGTCGACGACTATTTCGTAAAAGGAAACAACCAAAGAAAAAAGAAAAATAAAACAAGGAAAACAAACTTTAACGGCAATCCAAATGCTATTTCATTTTGACAATTCACCGTCCCAATGACAGAATATCCCCCCCACCCCGAAAGGTACACAGACAACGGTTCAGAACTGTTCAGTTCGGAGCAGAACAGAACGGAGAATGGCTATGATTATAATGATTGAGCTTTTATGTAATGATGACGGTTGTATTTTGGTTTATCCATCAAATTGTCATCTCATATCAATAAAATGTAAAGAACCAATGAAGCTCCATTGAATGATTTTCTTTTTTTGCCTCTCTCATATTTGGCACATTGTCCTTAGCGGGTGTAAATGTTATGAGATCTACTAAAGAAGGAATTTTAATTTGATGGTACTTGCAGTGAGAGAACTGGTGGATAAGTAAATACTATAATGGAGAGGGCTCAAAATTGCTCCTGGGAATGGCCAATAAAATTGTGTGTTGCTGTGGTGCAGAAGTGTGGAAACTTAATGCTTTTATGATTATTATTTTCCAGAGATTTGCCATCTATTGCCGTGTACAAATATAAACATTTTTATTGTGCAGGAAGAACAACCTCCTCTCTGTCTCTCTCCCTCTCTGTCTATATGTAAGCCTCGCATAGGGGAGAACATAAAATAATTCCATTATTGTCTTTTTTCTATGCAATTTGTTGTCGTTCTTGTTTTTTCATTATTCTGATGGTATTACTGCTGTCGCTGGTGCTGCCGTTTGGTGTATTTGTATTGAACCCTTTTTTGTGTTACTTTTCACTTCATCCTCTGTATACCCCATCCACCCGTCCGTATGCCATTAAAAGATTCCATCCTATCTCGGCCCTACGTTGAAGGTGGTGATCTGGTCTGTGTGGCTTTTGGTGTTTCCAGTGATGATGTTCAAGTTGATGGTGATACCATTGGTGAAAGCTGCTACGGCTGCTGTACTGGTGCTGCTACTTGGTACTCTGGTACTCTCGTACAGTGAACCATGTACCGAGACATCGGGCAAGGATCTGGAGGGCGAGGACGAGAACTAAACATAACTAAAGGGAATTGAGCTGAGCTGACTTTGGTTTGGCTGGTTTGGGGTTGAGTTGAATGTTGGATAGCTGATGTTGATGATGACATTATAAAGTGGAATTGACATACATAAAAATTGATTTTCATTCTCCACTCAGTGCACCACTAGTGTGGCTGTTGCTTGCATTGATGCCTGGTGCTGGCTGACGAGGCTGAGACTGAGGCCGATGCTCCTCTGTTTCTTTGCGCTGGCATTCATTGATGACACGCTTTTTGCCTTTTGCATGTGATTGACATTAGCATCGGCGGTCCATTCGTTTTGTTAGTATATTTCAGCACATATCCAACAAACACACACACACACATATATGGCGATATACATATGTTCTATATACACAACATACAGACAACAGTATCCAACAGAAAAGCGCGCGAGTTATCTCTACCAAAAAGGAAAATAAAATAGAGATCCAATTCAGATGTATTCAACACCAAGGTAACTTTATTACTAAACTTCTTTTTGTTTTTACAGAAAGTTATCATAAAATGCTCACTTCAATTCGAGCCTAATAAGTATACATATTACAATAATAAAAATGGTTTCTTAAAATTTCAACACAACTCCGTTATTTTCACTGCAACAAAATTTGAGTGAAACAAATCTATGAATATACATTAATGTCAAATTATTCGTTTCTCTTTCTTTAATCGCTGTCAATGTATCTGGGTGGTTTATTAAGGTTGGGAAGGTGAATTATAACTCCTCCCTCCCAAGAATGAAGTTTGGACCATATGGGCTTTGAGGAACTTATGATCGGAACTTCGTTATTTTTCTGTTCTAGTGTATTGATAAAGTTGGGTGGCATTTCAAATGTATTACCGTTATCCCAAAAAAATTCGTTTTCGTCATTATCCCAAATACCATTGATAGCAATTTTACAATTTATGAAACAGATTAATGGTAGAACGAGAAAGTCTCATTCCTATTTAGTATGTTATTTATGCAATTTGTGTTTTTATGACAATATACTGCGGGATCATATATACAATATAATTCTTTTAAATTTTTATACATTACAATGTTATTTTTATTAACAAATACATAATTTTCGCTTTTGGTTTCTAAAGTTTTATTAATAGGTAGAATTTTATTAATAATATTATATGAATTTCAATATTAAATATAATGTTTGTGTTTAGTTGTTGGTTTAGGGTGGAATTATAATAAGATTTCTATATTCCTATTTAATTATTTAACATAATTATTTTTATTTTTCCCTTAATAAATTTGATAGTCGATCCTGAAACGTTTATGGGACCTATTTCCTATCCGTATTCTGGTGCTAGAAGGTGTATTTTCGCGGATAATTCTTTTATTTCATGTTAATTCTAGATTATTGGCATAAGCGTCTAGGTTAACTATGTGTATTAGTTGTTTACAGTCAGTTGTAATTCTGTCATTTCCCAGATTTAGTGGAACGATGCCTCGGTTCCCTCTTTAATTGACTATTCTCACGTGAACCTAATAGAAAATTAACTATAAGTCTTGCGCCTTCTTTTTAGTTTAGACTTATGTAGTTTCTGGTTATTTGATGTAAGAAGAGTTACTTTTCCGTCTTGTTTAACGATACGTTTCGAAAATCTCGGAGTCATTTTGTTACGTCTACACTCTTTCCGGTAAATGTCCTCATTTTCAACAAAATGCTCAGGTGGTTCTCTATTTATGTTTAATTTATTAATTCTTTTGTCCATATCTGTCGCTAATTTTTCCTTCACAATCGCAAATAAATTGTTCCGAAAATCATGTAACCTACGTAGATATTCATGTTCGGTATCGTAGGTTAAATTATTTTCAAAACTTGCGGTTCTTCCATAAAATAATTCGAAAGGAGTCAATTTGGTCGCTGTATGCACAGAATTGTTGTATGTCATTATGACTTCTGAGAGGATTTCATCATGATCTAAGGGCAATTCTGAATTCCTGTATTTTTGCATAAGGATTCTGTATGTCTCAGTTATTGTAGAATGCAATCTTTCAACAGGAGAATTACCCGTGCTTTGTTGAAATGATGTATAGTGGATGCCAATGTTGTTAAATCTACAAAAATCTTTTATTATGGACGCACTAAACTCTGCGCCTTGATCACAAACGATCTTTCGGGGTATACCGTGTAGGCTAATGAAGTGTTTAAAACTCTTTAAAATGGACATACTGTTTCTTGAATCCAAGGAATATGCTGCCGCGAATTTAGAAAATTTGTCTATGAGCGTTAAAATGTTTCGCTTATTAATGCAGTAAATGTCAGTATGAACAACATCTAGAGGTTTTGCTGGAATTTCTGGTTTTTCAAATGTGGGTTTCGGTGGTCTTCTGTCATACTTGAGGGTCTGACATGTGTCACAATGGTTTACACAATTTGAAATTTTATTTTTCATGTATGGGAAAAAATATTCTCGTTTTAGATGGTCATATGTTTCTTGTATTCCTCTGTGATTGTGGTTGGTGTGATAGTCGTTAATAAGTTTATCCTGATCATCGGTGTTTTTAATGTCAGTGAGTATACTCTTACAACGCACTAATTTAAAGAGCTTACTATTAGAGAAAAATTTTGAATATGTACTTTGAACTATTTTGAAAGTCTCTTCGTCCGACATTATCGCACAAAGTTTTTTTTGAGGAATACATTGTTTGAAAATCTCAGTCATTACAGATTCATTATATTCTTTTCTGCGTAAGGTTTTCCTTATTTTGTCTTTAAATACAGTTTCTAGAGTCATAGGAGATCCTCCTTTACTTATTTGTAGGATAATTTGAACGTTAAACTCGTTGATGGGTCTTTCCGATATTGGAATGCCATCATCAAGATTTTCCATTGCCGAGTGCACTGTAGATCCTGCGGTTTCTTGAATAGGAATATTCTCAAGTACATTCACATTAATTCCATTGTACTTTGAATTATCTACCTTGATGCGGCTTAATGCATCAGCGTTGGTGTTAAGCTTCCCTTTTTTATATATTATTTCATAATCGAACTCCTCGAGCTTTAACCTCCACCTAACCAGTTTTGAATTTGGCTCTTTTATACTCATGATCCAAGTCAAAGGCCTGTGGTCGGTTATAATCCTAAATTTGTGTCCAAATAGATAGGGCCTGAAGTATTTGGTTGCCCAAACAATGGCCAACAGTTCCTTTTCTATTGTGGAATAGTTTACTTCAGTGCTTGTTAGAGTTCTGCTCGCGTAGCATATCGGTTTATCGGCACCAATTGGGCCTTGGGACAGAATTGCTCCAAGAGCAAAATCACTAGCGTCCGTAGTGAGGTTAAAAGGTTTTGAAAAGTCTGGATATTGAAGTAAAGGGTCATTCATTAATAAGTCTTTGCATGTATTGAACGTTTTTACATATCGATCATTTAAAGATATTTTCTTCCCTTTTTTTAAACACTCTGTGAAGGGTTTTGTAATATTTGAAAAACCTTGGATAAATTTCCTGTAGTATCCTAATAAGCCCAAGAATGATTTAATTTCTTTTTGTGTTCTGGGAATGGGAAATTTTCGTATGGCCTGAATTTTTTCGGGGTTTGGTTTGATTCCCTCTGTGGAAACAATGTGTCCTAAAAATGCGCACTCTTTGTGCAGGAATTCCGATTTATCCAATTGAATTTTTAGGTTCGAATCTCTAAGGCGATCAAAAACTTTCTTCAAATTTTGCGTATGTTCCTGCAAGGAGGTAGAGTAGACGATTATATCGTCTAAATATACTAGACAAACAGAGCCAATCAGGTCTTTTAAAACGTTATCCATAACCCTTTGGAATGTTGATGGGGCGTTCTTTAGACCGAAGGGCATACGTACAAATTCAAAATGGCCCCCATCAACAGAAAATGCGGTTTTGCAAACATCTCTTGGGTCCATTTCAATTTGGTGGAAGCCACTGGCTAGATCTAATGTTGAAAAATACATACATTTACCCAATTTATCTAGTATTTCTGTTATATTGGGTATTGGATATCTATCGCAAATAGTTTTTTCATTTAATTTCCGATAGTCTATGACCATTCTCCATTTCTGAATGTTACTAGCGTCTTTCTTTTTAGGGACAATCCATAAGGGAGCACTCCAAGGGGAATAACTTGGTGTAATGATACCCTGTTGTAGCATCCTATCAATTTGAGTTCTAATCTCGTCCTTATGTATATAAGGATACCTATAAGATTTGGTGAAAATAGGGATATCGTCGGATGTTCGAATGCGGTGTTTGATCTGGTTAGAAAAGGTCAGGATTTCTCCTTCCTTGAAAAATATATCTTCGTAACTTTTACAAAGTTTTATTAAAGCCTTTTTTTCCTCAATATTCAAATGATCCGTTCGTATGTATTCCCATATGTTATTGCTAAAATTTAGAGCTCCTGAGTCCATATTAAAGTTGTTTACTTCAACGAAATTATGTTTATTGTATGGGACTGTTTTTAACGGTTGTTCGATACACAGAATTTTTTCCTCGTCCGAGGTGTTTACTATCTCGATAAAACTGTGCCATTCTTTTGAGGAGTAAACGCCTTCAGAAATAAACAGATTGGGTTCTAAAAAGGTCTTCTGCATAAAAAAATCGCCGTGTCTGGTGTCTACTGGACATTTTACAACAAATTTTGAGAATGGTGGAATATTGAATTTTCCTGACGAAAAGTTAGGTTTGCATTTCAGTGGAATTTTGGTGAAGCTGGTAATTAAGGTCTGATTACCAAAATCCATTTTTGCCTTTAGTCTGTTTAAAATATCAATTCCTATTAAACCATCGAAATAGTTATGAAATTTGAACACATATAGGTCTATTTCGCCGGCAGTTTTGAATTCTGAAAATAATGGTAATCTTATTTTTTTGTTTAAGGAATGACTGTTGAGAGCAGTTGTTATTGTGATGGGGTCACATGTCTCACAATGGTCTGGATTAACAAATTCCGGATTTATAAATGATGCCGAGGCACCTGTATCAATTAAAAATTTTAATGGTCTGCCAAAAGGAGAGGATATGTCTACATACGGTAAAGTGTGTCCGTGTATATTTATATCTAAGTACCCTGTAGGTTGGGCGAGGCTTTCGACCGAAAATTTTGAGTCTCATCAATCTCATTATATTCTTCCTGAAATTGTTCCGGCTGAGGTTCTTGAATAAAGTCCTCAACCTGAGTATAAATTATATTATCTTGAGCGTAATTATTCTGGTTATTATAATAGTAATAATAATCATCTAAATGTGTGTAACACACACCGTCCGAAAAATTCATATTATTCATATCTTGTGGTCTGAATGTGTTCGTGTTTCTATGAGTTTGTGTGCTAGTAGGTCTTCGTAAGTGAGTGTAACCTGAACTAACGTCCATTGGTTCTGGGGGTGGTAACATTTGTTGCCGGTTTTGTTGAGTGGCTAAACTTGGGCCAAAAGTATTAGTATTATTAGACATTGACCTGTTTTGTCCAAGAACGTTAGATGGTACATTTCCTTGATTCATAGTTGCTATTTTATTCTGCCCGAAAATATGGCTTGGTTTATTAGGAAAAGTCTGATTATAATTTAACGAATTTTGGTTTCCAGGCACATTAAATGGTTGAGGTAATAGAGTTGGGTAAGTTTGTCTGGGAAACTGTTGTGGTATTATACTGGTTCTAACTATCGGAAGATGCGATTGTGTAGGAAAACGTTGACGAATTGGTATAAAATTCTTATTGCTTTGTTGTGGAGCTAAATATGTGTTCTGTAATTGCTTCTTTACATAGAACATATTCTGTTCACTTATACAGAAAGAAAGTGCTTCAGCTATTGTGTTGGGCCGCATTGCTCTAATGCTTGAACCCAAAGGTTCCTTTAGACCCGACAAAAAGGTGTTTAAACACATTTCCGCAAATAGTTTTTGTTTTGCTTCTATTACACTTGCATTTGTCTCGTGAATCATTATATTGTTATTAATTGTGGATAATATTTCTATAATTGAGCTATAAAATTCTTGAACTGATTGATTTGTTTGCCGTAAATTGTGTAAGTCTCGAATTAATGAAGTCTCATTCCTTTTGTCCGAGTAGTTTAATATTAGATTAGCTTTTATATTTTCCCAGATTAATGGTGTACCAAAAATATTGAGTATTTCATTCGCTGGTCCCACTATCTTATTCCTAATTGATCTAAGAATAACTTTCGCATAGTTAGTCCCATCTATATCAATAAGCAACCCTAGTATTTCCTCTACGTTCGATAGAAATTCGTGTAAAGATCTTGGATTTCCATCAAATGTGGGAAGATCTTTAACTATGTCCGGAATTCTTAGTGAATCAAGTATTGATGATGGGCTTATAATTGTTCGAACGGATGCCTCAGCATTTGTTTGGGTAGTTGGGGGGTTGGTTAGTTGATCGGTTAAAGACATTGCTACGTGTTCAGGTATTGGAGTGAGATGTCTGAATACTTTAGTGTATGGTTTTGAACGAAATGTCTTTCTCATTTATTAATTATTTGTATTTAGACCACCCTTTCTTTTTAATTTCATATACATATATTTCATATACAAATTACTTAATAACTAAGTTATGTGAATCTACTCTATAAATAAGTTAATAACAAAGTGAATTCCATTTCCAGAGTGTTCCTCCATCTGTTTTATTGCTGTTTCAATGTAGGATTTTTGTTGCTGTTGTTACATATTATGTACCTCATGTTATTATATTGTTGATGGATGTTGCGTTGCCTTTTTTTAGTTGTTGTTGTTGTTAGATTTTTCTTCGTATTCTTTAGCTATTGTCGTTGAATGATGTCTCGCACTCAGTAGTTATTGCTGTTTCTTCAGGTTTTTTCATTATTTTTTGTCAATACCTTCGCTTTAGTCTTTCTAGTTCTGATTGAGCACAGTTATTATTTTTTTTTTGTAGTTTTCTGTTATTGTTGTTGTTTTTTTTTCTGTTATATACTGTTTGTATGTATGAATTATTGTGGTTTTGTGGTTCTTCTTTACAGCACTTTTCTTTTTGTTTGTACGAATTAATATAGGTACGAATTATATAATTAAATTTAATTAAAATTTTTCTTTAGAGTATACATTTGACTTATTATCTTCAAAATCTATTTCTACAAGTATTTCATATTAATTCTGTTTTCACCTTCTTTCTTTTTGTGTTAATTTTGTGTTCGTTTGTCTTTATTAGTATTTAATTTTTTGTTAGCCACTTGCGTTTGGTTTCTTTATTTAGTTTTTTTTCTGTTCTTCATCCGTTTGATTTCACTGTTAATTTTTAAACATTTTGTTTTATATTGTCCAATGTTTTTTTTTTCACTTAAACTATTCTTAAAATACACTTTTTAATTATTTTTTATTATGTTTCATAATCAAAAGGTGTGACTAAATATTGATATGCACTCAATTTGATTTAATTTATTGACTATTATTTTGAATAATAGGCAGTAGGAGTTGATATTCCGTCAACTACATATATATTTTTGAAGAGCAAACGTTGATATGCCGTCAACTTATTTTATTTTGTCAGGAGCTAAAGTTGATAAACCGTCAACTTTTTTTTTCGACTGCGCCAGTTATCTCTACCAAAAAGGAAAATAAAATAGAGATCCAATTCAGATGTATTCAACACCAAGGTAACTTTATTACTAAACTTCTTTTTGTTTTTACAGAAAGTTATCATAAAATGCTCACTTCAATTCGAGCCTAATAAGTATACATATTACAATAATAAAAATGGTTTCTTAAAATTTCAACACAACTCCGTTATTTTCACTGCAACAAAATTTGAGTGAAACAAATCTATGAATATACATTAATGTCAAATTATTCGTTTCTCTTTCTTTAATCGCTGTCAATGTATCTGGGTGGTTTATTAAGGTTGGGAAGGTGAATTATAACTCGCGCGAATCGAGATAAATACGGGTAATTTAGTTTATGGACACTTTAATTTATAGCAATTAATAAGAACTGCATAATAAAGTGCGGAATAATGTTTATCCGAGGAAATTAGTGGAACCATTAATAAACTCAACACAACTGTCGGGTGGAAGGACCTACCCGGAGGTCGGAGCGCAAAAATGCTTGATTGCCCACATTAACAAACGATACACAAAGCACATCCAAGGAATATATATAAAATCCTTTTAAACATAAAAAATGTGTCATAAACCCATTTAGGGATAGGGACAGACGAGGCGATATTCAGGCAACACATATATATGATGTCATACAAACGTATGATTTGAATGATATATCTATATTACATATTTTGTCGGCAAACATTTTCAGGACATTCCAACTTGACTCTTCGGGGGTTTTATCAACTATTTCCTATTTTTTTTAATAGTTTTGGACATCCAACTGACCGGAAACGAGAACAATTGCAATGCCGCTTAGGCTGTAAAAGCCTATGGATTGAACAGTTATGTGACACACAGACCAGTCTGAGTGCCAAAAGACATTTGGATCGATAGCCATTCATAAACAAATTCAAACGTGACTGCCCTCAGATACAATTTGACAAATACAAGTCTGTATGTATGCATATACATACGGTATATACATACAACGATTCCATACAAATCTTCGTGTGGAATATCAACGTACTTGCATATTAAATAAGTCTTTTGGATCATGGATTTAGGCGAAGAACTATGTGAATTGAATCATTAAATTGTTCGTATAAACTAGGAATTAGTATATCCATCCATTCCCAGTCCTTAAAGAAATGTTAAAAAAAGTAGATGCAAAGAGTATATTGTATTCCTCTGTAAATAAATGTTAAACGATTTAATTTTGTTTACATTCGTTGATAACACGATTTTATTATGTTACAATAGACTAAAAATACGACATTATCTATTAACAGCAAATATTATAAATTTAGTTACGGCTATAGATATACTATCTAAATGTTGGAGGAATATTAAAAGTAAAACAAATAATTAACATTTCATTCCGTTTGCTAAAACATATTTGTAAAACTTTAATCACAGCAGTGAATATATGTAAATATGTTTATCCAACGGACATCATTTGCAACAATTTATATCATTTGAACTACTCGTACATATGTCGTTCCAGATGTCTGCTCGGCTGACATATATATGTATGGAAATGATTTATCCTAACCTTGTGTCCATAAATGTTTAAAATTATTTAAACATGAAACATGTTTCAGTTGGGTACACCGACTAAAGTATACCCTCACTTTGTAAGTAATTTAATATGGAATATTACACAAATTAATCCGTCAATTTGTGTGGGAGATACCAGAAGGGGTTTCACAAAATCACCGCTGGACAGTGTCACATTGAACACATTGCACTGTAGCGAATTACAAGCGTTTATGTGCAGAGTTATGAGCTATTCAATGTTGGTTTGATTTATCCATTTTTGTGGGAGATACCAAAAGACGATGTTTATGTATTTCCAAATAAATGTTTGTCTAATAAGTACATATGTACTTATTAGACAAACATTTATTTGGAAATACATAGACACAATACCTACATCATGTATCTATGCCTGGATAAAACAAATGTCATCACAGCTCTCAACAGCTACCTGCTCACACTTGTGAGACGCATAATTAGATCTAGCCGACTTAATACAATTCAGTTCAGAGAACTGTACAACGATAATTTTCCACAGAGCTATAGGTACTTTAAATCATTACACTGTGCAATATTTTGTAGTATTTTCGTGCATTGGTACTCACGCTTTAAGCAGTTAACTTTTTGTACAAAATGTAACCTTTCTGTGAGAGGTACCAAATGGGGCGTGGATACATCGCCCATTTTCCTCGAGGCGATAACGACTAATAAAGAAATAATATGTGTTGAATTTTAGAAGATTTTAATAAGTAGAATTTCAGAAGATCGAATCAATGTTTCAATAAATGTTAACCCTTTGTGGGGGAGGTACTAGAAGGAGTGGATAAATATGGCCCAAATATGGCCTTCAAACTTACCCTGAGATGGAGAAAAATATCACCGCATACCAAATTTGAAGTCAAACGGTTAGTTCATTCGAGAGCTACCTTGCGCTCTAGCCAGCAGACAGACGGACGGACGGATAGTGATCAAATGACTTAAAATAACCCAAATCGAATTTCCACCAAACATTACTTTTTATATTATAGGAGTACTATTTAGTTTAAAGAATATATTTATTTCAGTTGAAGTAATTAAAACCCTGATGGTTTGCAAAAAAGTATTGCATATTTCTACACATATGCAAGCAAAGCTTTTTATACAAATCAAAATAGTTTTAGACAATAGCATTTCAATTTATGATCGTTTCGAAATATTTAATTTGATTGTTAAAAACAATTTTATATGCATATCCAACACAAGTGTTTGTTCATGTATTCCCAAGGCAATTTGATTGAAAAGTATTGCCTATTTTAAACATTATAAGAATTATATCTTCTATTCAACAATGGTAAAGTTGAGTATTTTCCCAAGACATTCATAATGTTGTGCAATTATTAAACAATTGTCTACTCAAGTGGCATCGGTTGTGAAATACATTTTTATTGTTTGTGCAAAATTTTTAAATACTCTAAAGACAATTAAATATAAACAATGTTATGAGAAATGGGGAACCAACTAAGGGTATCATGAAATAATTTACTTTGAGTTGGCGATGCGAGAACGGTGAAAATTTGTTTCATTCTTTGGCAGTCTATATAAGTAGTCATTGTATACGTTGTCTAAAATACAGAATTTGAAAACATTTAGATGATTCGTACAGATGTTATGAGAATTATGTATGCAAATGAAGCTGCCAATTTGACTTGGGGTACCAGAAGGGGTTTGACAAATACGCCTATTTTTCGCCGAACAGTAGATACTTCAAAGACATGGCACTATGCCGAATTCAAAGTGATTAAGTGTACTGGTATTAAAATTATGATCTATTGAATTTTGGTATGATTTAGCCCTTTGTGTTGCAGCTAGCACAAGGGCATATTTTTCATACGACATTGGTACTGTAAGCACACAAAAGTTGAAGTATTTGTATGTACTTGTATTAAAGTTATAAGCAGATAACTTTTTGTACAATATGGACCCTTTGTGTGGGAGGTTCAAATATGATAGCGACTAATACTCTAAAACTATTATATCGTATGTAATTGCAGAATATTTTGATAAGTAGTATATAAGTTGTTAGAGAAACAAAATGTCATTAAATGTTAACCCTTTGTGGGGGAGGTATTATAAGGAGATGACCAATATGACAATCTCCTTCTAGTATCTCCTTTCGAAAAGAGTAACAGATTGACTTCATATTTTGTATGTTATCCAAATATTCTGCAATTCCACATATAGAATAAATTTATTTGTCCCTACCACCTTGAGAAAGATGTCTTAAAAACTTTAATACAAGTGCATTTGTAGAGTATAACGCTTTTATCAGGCCTGCAGTACGGTGAAAAATGGGCGTTAATGCCATGCCCCCTTTGGTTAAGTAAACAGCTTATAGCGTGAGTACCAATGCTGGAAAACACTACAAAATGTTGCACAATGTAATGCTTTTAAAATACTATTATTGGGTATACTTTAGTCGTCCAGAAATTTTCTGATAGCATCATTTCTGTCGTATACCTAATGTAGAAACTGAATAAGATAATCATAAGCCACCAAATCTGAACAAGTGATGCAAGAAATTTGTCCATTGAACAAGAAAGGAGAAAGATTGAAATTAGAATTTATTATTACAGTATAGATTAAATTGATATTGCCTACACGGGGAAAATCGCTTTTCTGATATGTTTGAAGAAAATATATTTGGAACACAAATTTTTAAATATTATATATTTCTGAGCAAATACATTTTATTTGAAACTCAATAAGATATATTTGGAACGCATATATTAATACATTACAACAAAATATGATTGCAAACTTAATTTCTCAAATAAAATATGTGTGTAAATCAAAATAAAATTATTGTTTAGGAATTTTTCCAATTATATTTTATTTAAAACAGAATTTCAATACTTTTGCTGACTTTTTCGAATTTCCGTTTAGATTTTCTTTGGTTTCGAATTGTACCTCTCAGCTATGATATTATATGAAGCATTAACTGCTGTTTTAAATGAATCATTTAAAATTTCTGAGTAATCCAAGCCATCATTAGTTGTCATTTCTCCAAGTAATTTGATCCAAGTTTATACGATTTCAATTTTTTATATTTACGAACATTACAAATTTCTACAAAATTAAATTTAAATTTCTGAAAAACGTAACAAAATTTAGGTATTTTCTGAATACTCAAATTTAAATTAATATTTGATTGGGAAATTTCATGCCAGTTAAATCATATTGGCATGTAAAAAAAGATTTTTTAGAACAACATCTTCCCAAATATATATTTTTTGTGTGTACCAAATATTATATGTTTCGAGTATATCATAAACATATATATGTTTCAAGCCGAATATATGTGGAGCAATATACGGGTTTTCCAACAAGAGGTGTTATTTTGAATCACCCGGTATTTCGGTAGTTGTCACCTTTGAAGTTTTTATTCTTTGATATTTGACAAGTGGAAACTACGCCATTACTAAAAATCTAAAAAACATTACAAAAATTGTGAAAATCTTGCAGTCACAGTTCGCAAAACTAAAGCATTTTTGGGTCGTCGTGAAGCACCTTGTCGGACCGCAATACAGAAATTGGTGGAAAAATTCGAGCTGTTGGGACAAGTTAGTGATGTGAAGAATAAAACCCGTGTACGCCTCTCAAGAACAACTGATAATATTGCTGCTGTAGCCCAAAGTGTTGAAGAAAACCCAGGTTTGTCCATTCCTCGTCGTTCTTTGGAATTGGGCATTCCACATACGTCATTACACCGTATCATGCATAAAGACTTGGGTCTTAAGGCTTATAAAGTTCAGTTAACACAAGAACTCAAGCCGGGCGATCATCAACAACGTCGTGTCTTTGCTGATTGGGTCCTTGAAATGCATGGAAATGATTAGGAATTCCATCGAAAAATCATCTTGAATTATGAGGCCCATTTCCACCTCGGTGGCTACGTCAACAACCAAAATTGTCGCATCAGGGGCTCGGAAAACCCAAGAATTATTGTTGAGAAGCCTCTCCATCCTCAACGTGTGACTGTTTGGTGCGGTTTATGGTCCTGCGGGGTCATTGGACCTTACTTTTTCGAAAATGAGGTTGGATCAACAGTTACGGTGAATGGATTGCGCTATCTAGAGATGATTTATGATTTTTATGGTCGTAGTTGGATGGTATTGATCTGGACAACGTTTACTTTCAACAAGACGGCGCTACGTGCCACACAAGCAACGAAACCATTGCTCTGTTACGGGAAAGGTTTAAGGACCGTGTTATCTCTCGAAGAGGTTATCACAATTGGCCACCGAGATCTTGTGATTTCACACTTTGCGACTTCTTCATTTGGGGCCACGTGAAAGATAAGGTCTACGCCAACAGCCCAGCGTCGATTCAAGACCTCAAAGATAGAATTCGTGAGGCTATCGAGGACATAGGGCTGCCACTTTGCGATTTGGTTATGGAAAATTTCATGAAAAGGATATGGTCCTGTTAGCGTGGTCGTGGTGGCCATTTGGCTAATGTTGTTTTTCATTTTTAACGGCATACCTTCCTCTTTATTACGAAATAAATGGCATTTTTCTTGAATACCAAAATAACACCTCTTGTTGGAAAACCCTTTATTACAGAAGCGATTTTTTCAGCGTGTAATTTTGAATTCCCACCTTTACAATTTCCGACATTTTATTTGTATTGTCCCTTAAATACATTTTGGATTGATGAGCGGTCTAATGAGGTATATTGATTTAGTCTTTGGATAATTCCAAAATAAAACGGCCAAAAAAATACAATTTAAATATTTGACCCTTTCGATTTCAATAAAATTTTACACGCGTATACTAGTAGATTATGCAGACTTATAACCTTTTACCGATTGTCCAAAATCGGTTTAGATTTTATAGGGTGCCGACGTTTGTCACCTAAATTTTTTTTTTTTAAAAGATTTAGCCTTTTTTAAGTCTACATAACTTTTGAACGGAATATCAGATTTGAATGATATAAGTACCATTTGAAAGAATTTAATATCCTCTCTAAGAATCTTAAGCAAAGTAATTATTTTTTCTTTTTATCACACAAAAAGGACGAAAGCCATATATTTTTTACCACAAAATGTACAAAATTTCAGTATGGTTTCTCCATGGGTTAAAGAAAATATGAATTTATTAATGTCCGTCCTGTCGGTTCGACTGAATGGTGCTAACGATAACTCTGAAAAGGAGTGACTGAACGACTTGAAATTTCTTACATTAAAATATTTTATTCAAACCTAGTTTATGTTTGATGGACAACCTACAAAATTTCAAGTATTTGTACCATTCAGTCGAACTGGCAGATGGACGGACACTAATAAATTCATATATTTTAAACCTATGGAGGACCCATGCAGAAATTTTTACATTTTGTGGTAAAATATGTAGGTAATTTTTAAAAATAAAACGAAAAAAAAAGCATTTTATGATAATCAAGGATTAAGGACATTTTCGTCCTTTTAATGTCCTTAATAGACAAAAATCAATTACCTTATTTATCTTAGAGATAAATGGTGCTTTTATCATTAAAATCTGATACTCCGTTCAAAAGTTATGTAAACTTCAAAAAAGCTAAATTTGTAAAAAAAATTTTATAGGTGACCATCTTGGGCACCCTATAATATATAAACCGTAATGGATTTGGACAATCGGTCAAAGGTCGTAAGTATGCATGGTCTCGTGTAAAATTTTATTGAAACCTAAATCCTTAAATATGGTATTACGCTTTTATATTGAAGTATACACCGAAAATCTGGTAAAAGTCAAATAATTATATAAATTACATACTGAGTTTTATGAATGTTGTATCAAAAATACATATCGATGGTTTATATCCAAATTAAGATTTTCGAAAATGAGTTTTTGCAAAATCAAAATCGCGAAATGCATTTTCTTAAAAGCAAACGATGTTGGCAACATAGACAAATTAGAAAACTGTATATTTAAATATCTTTAAAATATAAAAAAAAACATTCAAACATATCGGGACATTAAATAATTTCGAACAACAACCTCTACCCAACGGCCTGCTTCCAATTTCTACGAGTAAATGGAAGCATTTACAAGAATTAAAATTTGTGACAATTGAATTATGTGTACTATTTCCAAATATACAAAAATCGTTGACACCGTCAACATTTTTTGTTCTCCACATTGTATCTAGGAACCTTGCGTTCTTTTCCACGTACATATATAAGGTTTTTTTTTATAGAATCGCGAACAAATCTTTTTTCATTTGGCTACCCACAGTTAGTATTGAAAAAATTTCTGCGAATTTAGCCCTACCAAAAGCCGTTTATTTACTATTTAACCATAGGCAGTTTGGTGTCTAGTTTCAAAATAAGTTTTAATTTGAATTGTTTTCAAAATTTTTTTTTCAATATAGATTTAAATTCGGATAAAAGCTGTTATTCTTACAAATTCCACAAAACACAGACCATTTACGAAGAAAAAAGGGCTGTATTTCAGAACTTCGCGTATAATGGATTATATTCAATTTTTTTTTTGTTTGTAGCACATAGTAGCGATATGTAAAACATATTTCGGAACATAAATTTGCTGAAGCACAAATAATGCGACAATAAAACAAATTTGTGCCTCTCCTGAAAAATTGGGTTTTTTTATATGGCCCCAAATGGATATAAGCCAACGATATGTATTAGTTTGCAGTAGTTCTTTGTAAGTTAGGTTGAAGTATTCAATATGAATCGTTTAGGTATACGAGGAGCTGCGCTGTCAAGAAATTGTATTTGCTTCACCGTTTTTAAAAACTTTGCATTCTATAGTATATAATAGAGGCAAAGAAGCCAGAAGACTATCCTAGAGACAAATCAAAAACGAGTTAAATACCGAAATAAAAACAAACGAAAATACTGTTATATGTTATGTCTTGAATGCGAAACTAATATTTGGTTCCGGAAAAGTTTTGTTTGTTTTCAGGCACCCCCTAAAGGAAATGCATTAGAAAATGTTAATTTTTTTCATAGACATGTAATTTAAATGGAAATAATTTAGGATGTGACATCAATTTTTTATTTTATATTGTCTATTTTCGTAAGGGATAAAAAGGTTAAAATGTTTTTTTTTTTTGTAAAATGCGTAAATACATTAAGGACTACTATTTGGAACTAACGTAATGAAAGGGATGACATACAATTTCTTACAAATTTTCTAAACAATATAATTGCATTTAAAAAAAATCTGGGAGCTTGGTTTTTTGTGGATTGTGCAAAGTGGAGAAACACTGCATTAAAACAGAGCATTTAAATATTTATAAGAATTACAAAAAATACAAAATTTGATTTAGATGCTTTCAATGATTTTTTATTCGAAAAGTATGTCCAAACTGTTACAGAAATATCTTTTACCGCCAAACTATTGTCATATTTCCTCGAATTCTTGAAAATTGTAATTTTTTTTAATATTTCATCCGATTGGAACCAAACTTTGCATTTAGACGTTTTATCGTTCAAATATAAAAGGTTTAATGTATATCGAAAATATGCAAAAAATATATTTGAACGATAAAACATCAAAATTCAAAGTTTGGTTCAAGTTTGATGCAAAGGAAAAAATACTAAAAAAATCGAGGTCCACTCATAATGTGTTTGAAAATGTGCAATGACAAATAACCATAGCGTATACATACCACAAAAGCCAGATCAAATAATCATACGTCACCATATACCTATGGAGGCACAACAAGTAAATATTTCATTGCAATCAAATAGTTACTCGTATCAATAAAATCACTGAAATAGAAAAAGTCTAATCAAGGCGCTGTATTGAAACAAATATGAGTTTATAGTTTTACATTATAATACATTTTTGAAATCGCGATAAATGTATAATTTTATGAATTGTGAAGAAACAGAATTATACACATAATCCAATAACACTGGACACTTTATAAATGTGTCACGTATAAATGAAAGGAGACCTTATGAATATACCTGTTTCTGTAACTTAAAATTTGCTTTCGTTCGCCTACCAGACGACAAACGACAAGTCGCATGATTATGAACTCGTACGAAAACGTAATCATTTCAGTGTACATTTTGGTTTCTCTATCTCTCTTTGCTGTCATCTGGGCGAACGCAAATGTCAGATCGAGTAACTTTATTTTATTTGTCGACTGATAGGAACAGTGACAAAAAAACCGTATTGAAATTAAAACTAAGTAGATATTGATATAATTATGGCAAAACCAATTAAATAATAATAAAATTGTACTCATATTTAAGCATAAAAAAGTAAACATTGGCAGCTTGCTGAGACGGAAAAAAATCATCATTGTACAATGAGAGAGAGAGAAAGAAATGAGGGTCTTGGTTCAGCTCAGCTGATTCACCCATGGTTGATTTTTTGGCCACCGCCAGTGTAAAGAGTACAGAGGTGTATTTTCTAAGGTCGACTCTACAAAAATGTGGGCTTTTTAAGACCGGAAATTGTGAAATTATTGAACTGGCAATTACATAATTTTCCAATTGGTTAAATTCTAACGTCATTGACGTAAGGCCAGGCGAACAAAAGAACGAACCTCAGAGAAACCAAATTCCTGACGAAAGTGAGTCTCGTTCGCAGAGACTTTCGTGAGAAATACAGAAACAGGCCGTTAATGTAAAAAACTTGTTTTTGCAAAGAGTTCAGCGACATTGGATTTTGATTCAGTACTTGCAAACTGTTACAGTTCTCTGTCCATTTATGAACTCCTAAGTAATCTCCTGTTTTTAAAATGAACAAAAAAAAACGTAAACCGTTACAGTTTTGAAGTTATCGCCACTAAAATCTTTACATTTGGTGGAAGATTTGTGTTGTGAGAAGTAAACTTATTCCATTTTAGATCAATATTGACAACAATGACCACATACAATTTTTTATCAAAAACTGTTTTATCTATGGGTAACTGCAAAGCAGTTCAACCAACTTAAAAAATCTCCCCAAAAATGAGCAATTTTAATAACTTGTCTACAGCGCCACCTATCGGATCCAGATACAATAACGCATACTCACATTGATACTATAAATATTATGTGTAAAAATAACATCAATCGGTCAAGCCGTTTAGAAGTTACACTAAAATGCTCTATGAAAGTGTATACAAGGAAAATTATAATATTTGAAAATCAAAAAAATGGCAACATCTTTTGGCCCATCAAAGTTCAATTTTGAGTTTTTCATACTCAAAAAAAACCAAGTCATGAATTTATACTTTTTCAGGAAATTCAAGGAATAAAGATATATTCCATATTTTCACATTCGTCCACCAAAATGACATAAATGTTTAATTTCGCAACATTGAAGAGGAATAGCAGAGCTTTTCATTGGTATTAATATCCTTAAAATACGTAAATCGGTTAAGGTAATTTGGAGAGAAATCCTTGAGATAGGTAACTTTAAAGCTCTGTACCACAAAACTACAATGAATTTTGAGAAAGTAAAAACGTCATAAAATACATACATATTTATATAATCATTGTGACAAATTTTAGAAAAATCAGAATTGGGCCATTTTTAAAATGTATGTTTTTCGACTCATTTGGTTTATAATTACACATATTTAACATCAAAGAAGATTTCTTTGTAAAATGTTGTTTTTAGTAAAATTTAATAATAATATAATGTTTTTAGTAAAAAAAATTAATAATAATATTGGAATTTTAATCGAACAGCTGTTTTAGCTGAAGACCCACTTCCAAAAATTGAAGGATTCATCCCCCTCACCTAATAATGCAAAACTAGTAACTGTTTAATACGATTTGAAATTTATTACAAAAAAAATTTTCGAATTGGTCCGTTTTTTGTGAACATGTTTCGAACAATTTAAGTTAACACATTAGTGCTTTAAGTCCCTTTAAATGGGCGCTCTCATTCCGTTTACCTACACGCTGAAAAAAAGATTACGTAGTGTATTCCCCCAAACCTATTATGCTTAAAATATACGAGTAGGTATGGTCAGGGTACACTCGAAATATATGGTGCTTGGCACACACAATTCTATTTTTTATGTATTCGATTCTCTAGAAGGACCGTTAAAAGTGTGACATGAAATGCTAAACATTGCCTTTATGTTTTATTTATAACTAGCTGATCCCAGCAGACGTTGCCCTGCCAGTTCTTTTCGGGATGTATTGGTTTCTTATTCATTAATATTTCATTCAAAAATGCATATTTTCCGAGTTTCGGGAAAAAATCACCAACAAATTTATTTTGGACATAAGTCCACTACAGCGCCGTCTACTTGTTAGAATCATAATCAACTATTATAACATACTCGTACTGAAGCAAATGTGCAATTTTTAGCCCATTCGCTCTTTTAGTTTCGGAGATCATGCGTTACTAAAAAACGTACAAAGGATTTTATATATAAATATAATAACATTTAAAAAAAATCAAAGTTGCATATAGACAATAAAATGTAAAATTGTGTGGTTAATCTGTTCCTTGAATAAAATATCGGCTTCCAATTCCCAGAGAACGTCAATTATATATTTTTCAAAATAACTGATTTAAAATATATGTACATAAATAAAAAAAGCCTGCAGTAAAGCTTATGCTACTTATGATATTTTGAACTTTAGTATCGGGACCAAACACGAACACAGATTTATATCTAAAATGAACAAATTATTTACCTTAAGGGACAAGTCAAGACACCGAGGTATTACACTGTACTAGTCCAAAAATGTATCAGATAGGAGACCTTATGGATATACCTATTTCGACAATGCTGAATCCAGTGGTGCTAGCCGTTTTTCTATATGAGCTCTTGTCTTCGCGATATTCGACCACAAAGTTTGCAAGAAAATCAGAAAGATTAGTTGTTTTTGAAGTAGAAGACTCCGGAATGCACGCTTCAGTCCAACGAACCAAATAAACAGTACCCTTGGATGATTATTTCTCTCAGAACTGTCACCAATGCTTCGCACCCAATTATCGCTAAACAAATTACAATCAAATCTTATCATATGTCAAAAGACGTACAAATTGTCGACATTTTTAGTTGGTGTCTTTGAGAAAAATATTCCTCGCGGAAAAATACTATGTATCCCTTTTCAATAATTGGGCCAGAAGCGTGGGTACTGTTTTGAGAAAAATAATTCTCCAAGGCTTCCCTTTATTTCGTTGATTGGACTGACGCGTGTATTCCAGAGTCTTCCAGGGAGTCGAAATAGTTATATCCATATTGCGTCCTTTCTGTTACATTTTTAAAGTGACCATTTCGAGCACAGTGTTGTTATTGGTTATTAAAACAAAAGATTCTAATTTGAAGCCATATTTGTATATTATATCATTTTATGGAGCTGTATATCTAATAGAAAAGTCTCGATAAAACTAACTTATACTTGAAGTTATAAATATAAAAATTTTGAAAGTGAATGTCGACGTAGTCAGAAATGTTGTGAAAAAAATATATTTATAAGGGTTTTTGAATCAGTCAAGTGAAAATGAAAACTACATTGAAATCCAACTCCTGCCAATGCACAGCGTTTCGCTGGTGGTTTATCAGCTCTTCGGATGCAGTAGCGGAGATTTAGGCCTGCTTTCTACTGGTTATTAGTTCCATTTATATGAAAGTTATTTCAAATTTACATAAAAGAAATACTATCAAAGTAGGAACAATCTGGAGTCAAACGCATGCCTCCGTAGGTATTTTTACCTTGATTATTATATTAAAAGAAAAACATTCAATCAAATCTCAAAAAATTTCACAATCTGAAATGTCTATTCTGTATAAGGTTCTTTAAAATTAGTGCTTTGACAATCCAAGGTTACTTTTGATTCTGTATACACGCCCATGTATGCCGCCAAGGACCCTCAGTTCGCCAAAAGAAAGGTATTCAGAAATTTGGAATATGACAGAAATTCTTGCTGCATTTTAATTAAATATTTGAGACATTATCATTAATATTCCATTACGATATTTCCGTTTTTATTCAGTTTTTGTTTCTCCTCAGAACCATGATTTTGGGCTTTTCTGTATAAAGTTAGCGATATTAATTACTAATTGCGACATTTTTGTAATTTTTCCAATAACACGCTAGATAACAATTCAAGAAAAATCCCGCTAGCGTTTAAAAATGATCCTACTTTTTCAGATGTGGGAATTGCTTCATTTAGCTTCTGGGACATTTTTAACATATGCCACGTCTCAGGGGGAAGCGTAGCTCGAATTATTAGCAAATAAAGAGCTGAACAAATTTGTGCTACGTGTCGTCGAAATGACACCAGCGTGACAACAACAAACACATCCACAACGACGAAGACGACGACACAATTTACTTAGAAAGGCAATCCTTCGCCCGTCGGATCAGTAAGTGTGGTCGAGTGTGGCAAAGAAGGCATCACTTACACGCAACATAATATTATTTTCATTACACCAAACACGGCGACGGTGTGGTGAATGAATGTGGCGGGTAAGGGTATAACGTCAAAAGCAGTGTCGATGTGAAACAAAGAGCTGAACAACAACAAGAAGAATAGAAACTTTTTTCAAACTGAACTGAGGTGAGGTGGCAAGAAGAACACGGGAAGACAAGACAAGAATAAGAACATGAAGAATAAGACAACAGCTTAACCTTCTTCTATGGCACATAATCCTAATTATTTAACAAATTACTCTATTATAATATGAGTACAATAACTTTACGTAGAATGATGCGATGAGGTATATGCACGTACACACATTTACACACACACACACACACCCCGACCACCATCAACTGATCCTTATGTATGGCTTATGGGGGAGATGAGTGGGAAGCGTGTGTGTGTGTGTGTGTGGGTGTGAGAGACTTTACATACTTGTTTTAGAGTATACAATGTGTTACAAAAAACGACTTACACTTGAATTAAGAACTTCTTTTGTTTTCTCCACTGTATTTGTTGATGTTATTCTAGTTGACGGTGAGAGTTTCTGTGGGAGACGTACGATGAATGACGTTACACGTGATTTAAAACTAAGATTTGTTTCTCAGTTTCTATCCTTGTTCCATAGTACGTGGATGATGACGATGATGATGATCCATCCGCTGATGATTATGGGCGAAGTAATTCCCGGTTTAATGTTAATGTTTTGTGTTTATCTTTAGCTTTTCCCCCGGAAAATTTAACACAACAGTAACACTCAACACTCGTATTTGTATTTGTAGGAAAATGAGAGAGTTAGAGGGGGAGCCAGGGATAGATTTATCGTTTCAGTCAATTTGTCTAAAGTAAATTTTGCTAGTTTAGCTTCAGTATATTCTCGGTTTGTTGTGTTTTTGCTAGATCAGCTTTTTTGTGTCTAGAGCTTAGCAGCCGAAGAGAAAATCGGGCAGCCACTTGTTATAACACAATGGGGGAATTTTCTCATAATTAGTTAGCCCCGTTTTGTTTCGGTTACACGTTTTCAATTTACTGGTTAATTGGTTGCATTTGCTATTGTTGTTGTAGTCGTTAACTAATTACTTGTATTTGTGACTTTTTTCCTATATGTGTGTGGGGGGAGATTTATGTATTTATTTGTTAAGCACTAATGAACACAATTCGTTAAAGATTTCTTGATTTGTATTTTTTTGTTGGTATGTTATGTTATATTATTTTTTTATACATGTATATGTAACTATGCACTTGTTTCCTAGATATTGGGTGAGCACTTTCTTTCTATATTTGCTATGCTATACTTTGCTTCTTGCCTTTTTCAGAGCCATCGAATAGTATGGAGTCAGCATATTTTGCGTTGGCTTTATTCGTTTATGACAATGATCATCAGCATCATCGGGAGCATCATGGTAGTAGTAGTAGTAGTAGTAGTAGTGGTAGTTATAGTCGTCATAGTCATCTTCCTCTTCTGCTTAGTTTACGTCGTAGTCGTTGTCGGCGTCAGCAATATCAACTTAAGGTATGCTTTAGCTTTTATTTTGTTTGTAAGGACACAACTTTTAATGCTTAGTCGACACTTTTTTTGCATTTAATTGTGAATGTTAGTCGCTGCTTGCGCTGGTTTGATAACGGTAGTTTATTCTTTTTTTTTTTGCTGTTGTTGTCTTCTTCTAAGGATATTCAACTTTTATGGGTTTGTTTGCCATATTGATTTGACTTTAAATATAATCACTCGTCTGAAACGTTTACACTTCGTTTCTTAATATTTGTTTCCTGTTTCGTTTTTTTTAATCGACGTTATTGGCACTGTTTTCTTTTTTGTTTGTTAATTTTGTTTAGTTAAGTTGGGAATCAGCTGCCAATGGTATGTGAATGTGTGTATGTGTGTGTTTTAAGCACAGGTAGAAACGAGAACACTTGTGGAAAAATTTCTTTGTACACTTTTTGCGGCGATGTATTTTACTTTGTGGGATGATTTTTATGGAAGTTTTGGCTGAAGAAATTCCTTTAGATTTATTCTTATTTTTTGTGTTTCATATTTTTTTTATACAATCTGTATACAATTTTCTTTCTACACCGTTAAATTTGTATATTTTAGCTTTGCTGTTTTGTTATTGAGTGTGTTTTTATATATTTTTTTTTGCATTTAGTAGTTGTACACCGTTGGCATGTTTGAGTTATAAAAATTATCTACGTGTGATTTAGAAAGGACAAAAACGGAATACATCAGTGAACGTATACTGACAGACGCACCACCTCGATTTTCACTGCTGTTTCGCTACTGTTGTGTCTGTTTTTGTCAATGAGCAGAGCAAAGTGATTGCTATGGCTCTATGTGAGTGTGCCGCTTTGTGTGTTGGTGTGCGAGTAATGATAACATGAAATTGCGGAACATGCACTCACACACACGCACCAATGCAGAGAATGGCCGACTGTGTGTTCTGCAAAAGGGATACGATTTACACAAAAGGGAGCCAACAGAGTTGGCCATTAGCAGCCTGAAGAGATTTTTAATCTCGATAGAGCGAATGCTCAGCACAAATGCTCATTTAACAGCATCACTAACATTTAAAACAGCCGCGAAGCCGACAGCGACGTCAGCAGATGTATGCTGCCAGCATCTGCACATAAATAAATGTCTACGCATGTTCTCGTTTCCAAACATAAGGATGGCATAATGGTGGCATCCTCTTCTTCGTCTTCTTCTTCGTGACTTTTGACAGATGCCACAGTTTGGAGAATGGAGACAACTAAAAGACAATCATCACAATTACACAAAAGGCAAAAGAGTGTGCACGTATTTTGCAAAAACAAAAACACAAAAGTACAACTTTTTCACATTGTAATGCTACTGGAGAATCATACTACTGCATTTATTTGCCTTTACCATATCAGTTAATAAGTCTGGGAGAGACTGAAAGAGAGAGAGCCACGTAAATCACATGCAGAGGAACAACTTGGCATCACTGTTCTCACTTGTGGAGAGTTTTCTATGTGTCACTTTTGCTTTGTTTTGCATCACACACACCAGCACTACCACCTCCACCACCGCTACCTTTGTCACCGGGAATGTGTGTTAAGAAAGTATGCCAAATGAAATGTCAAAATACACGTACATATCTATATACATACATATGTCTTTTGGTGTAGAGTTTGCCTATTATAGCCATGGCTAAAAACAACAAATGCCACCGGAGAAGGATGCACGTCAAACTCGGTAATGTCTTGTGCTTTGACAGCCAAGAAAAGGCAAGACAGGGCAAGGCAACTACCCACAAAAACTACTGTCACAATTTATGGGCTTCGTTCGATACATGTGTGTATGTAATAAGTAAGTAAATGCGTGTGTATGGGTGTATGTGTGGTGTGTGTGTGTGCGGGTACGTCTGTTTGTTAGTAGATGCGCACTGATTATGGGCAGATTGTAAAGTGGGAAGCTTTACAGGAAAAATAACTAAAAATTATTAACATCAACACAAACACATAACAACAAAAACCGATTCATATGGCCTCCGAAAACTTCTCAAGGAATCTACACAACACTTTCTGATATTCCTCATAAAGAAAAAACCAAAAAAACACTCTTTTTGATGTTCCTTTTTTTTGTTATGCATAACAATTTCATTCAGTAAATGTAGAATTTGGAGGCTTTTATCTTGTGTGTGTTTCTTCGTCGTCGAACACAGAGATTTTCATCCAATTTTCTTTTTTCTTCAAGCATCACACACCCAAATGTTGTTGTAGTGATTACACAAAATTGTTTGCTGAACTCATTACCGTTTGCACTAATTAACGCGTTTTTAATTCGTATCAAAATTTCACTTGAATTCCAATTCGCTTCTTGTTGATGTGGTGGTATACTTTCAAAAATGCTCAATTATTTCCATATTCCATTCTAGGGGATTTCTTCCTTTACACACACAGCACACAAAAATTTCACTTTACGCGCTCTGTCTTATCGGTTAGAAAGGCTTTACAGAACATCTACCACACGTCTGACAAGTTATCGCAACTTTTCACGGATGCTGGAGCAAATTGGTCCATTTGGCAAACGAAGCTGAAACTCTGCGAGCACACACAGAACACACAACAATAGAAAAGGGAATAGCTTCGCATATTCAGCAACATTTAAGAGCACACAAACGTAGGCCTAAGAGAAGAGTGTTCCTGGAAAAGAGCGGCCCAACAATTGTTATCATCATCTCCTTTTGTATGCACGTGTCGCGCCCAAACTGTCTGTATACACAAAAATCCGACACATAAAAAGTATTTGGTTTGGTTTTTGGAAATGAATGTCTGTGATAAGAAATGATCTGAGTGTACGGTTATATGTGTCACTTGAGATCCTTGGATTTGGTTCCTAGAGGATGACAGATTGCTGAAATGTATGTCCCTACCCTATGCCATCCCTACAAGATTTTCAATTTAATTTGATTTTAGATCCGTTGATTACTTTCAAGCAAAAGCTATTCGCATATTTGCCACACAATTATTTTACATCGGCAACAACGACTTTGTCTGCAAGTGAGACCGTATATTTTTTGGGCTTTTCGAGCGTTGTAAGGTGTAAACGTGAAACGTCCCTGAAACATGCGCCCTGAACTCCATGTCATTGAGTAATAAGTGCTGTGTGTCAGCGGGTATGTGTGTGTGTGTGTGAGGTTGTTGTTGCTTTTTTATTTTTCATCTTTGTTTGTTATGTGACACTCAACGCAACGCAACTGTTGAGCAATAAAAATATTCCTTTCCTCTTTGTAGAGGCATTTGAGGATATTTTTATGTTGCCATTCCACCCTCTCAACATAAACCAAAATACTGTGGCAGTTAGTACACACGAACATACACAGGAGTACGCTCGCAGAACTCACCAATATGTTAGCCTCCCCCTTCCCCCCGCCCCCATATTATTATACATTCTTTGTGTGAGTCCTGTGTACGTTGTTTTCAATCATCTTTGGATTTTCTTTGCCAGCCATTCATTCTCAATTTCGTTGTGCTCAACGTCAACAACATCATCATCAGCATCAAGGGAACAGCATTACCAGCATCACCACCGCAACCACCCCCAACTTCATCATCGCCATCGCAATCATCACCATCGCATCGCACCGCTCCATCATCATCCTTGAAGGCAGCAGCAGTAGGTTTCGTTTTGTGTTTAACAATTGACACAGTGACACAAAACTTTTTGCTCTGGCAGGCGGCAGCCAGTGAGTCGTGAGTGTGGTGTGTGTGTGTGTTGGCTGAATTATCATGTTACAGCAGGAATGCCAAAGATGACAGAGAACTAAGTAAACATACACACACCTTTTTGCAGAACACTCTACTCTACGCTACAGCACAACACCGTACTATTTGATGTACTCGGTACTCGAACTGCGAGCCCGGTTATTTGGTTGCTGAAATCATGAAAGAGAGCAATCACATTTCTGAGAGATTGAATAGTGCTCTTTATTTATTTGTTTTTCTAAGCATCTCTGTTACTTTTAGTTTATCTCCTTGTCCTTCGACAGAGAGAGAGTGAGAGAGAGCGAAAGTAAAAAAATAGAGAGGAGGCTATATATTGAGCTGTTAATTCGTCAACAGTTGACATTTCACTGTTGTTGTCACTGCTTAGTAATGTCTGTAATGCTCTTTGCAGTAATAACAAACAGTGCTCCAATGACGTCTGGCAGAGAAGTCCAACATTAACACAGGCCTGTTCATACACATATGTATTTCGTTCATTCCATGTCAAACCGAACACCTTTTTTGGGTCACCATTCCCGATTTCAAAATAAATTTGCATATCGGATCTTTGCTCAAAATAAATAATTTTGTAGCTGACGAAAACAAATTTTTCAGATGATATTGGCATCTGAAATCTGAGAAAATAGGAAAATATTCCCAAAGAACGTCCTTAACGTTTTTAAATTCATCTGATGCGTTGGCAAATTTAATTTGCATTTTACACATCAATGACACTAACTTAAAATTCTGTGAAAAATATAGTTATGCAGCCCCATATCTTCTAAATGGACCCTGGAAATTTGAAAATGGTTTATTAAAAAATTGCTGAGATGTGGATATTGCATTTGTTGTATAGGGTGATCTAAGAGAGATACTTTTTTCAATATCCTTCGAGTCGTGTCATTGTGTCATGTTATTTTTGTTAAGTATTGTTTGGCATTTCATCATGGAAAGACTTACGCCTGAACAACGATTACAAATTATTCAGTTTTGTTATCAAAATAGTCGTTCGCCAATTGCGCTAAGTCCATTTTTTTTATAAATCCAAAAAAACACTTTCCAGTCGACCCACGACCTTGACACCCTTGAGCAATATTTTAGCTCTCGTTTAGAGTAGAGTGATCAAAACCGGTTTAAAATAAACCGGCCCACCGGTTTTTTGCTTCCACCGTCCCCGGTTTTTCTCAAAATCATGAATTTCGAACAACCGGTGCAACCGGTTTTTTTCGTTTGTTTCCACCGGTTTTCCGGTTTTTTATTATCACTAAAATATTAAAAATTATTTACAACTTTATATACAAAATATCACAAATTAAGATAATAATATAAAAGATCTCCTTATATGGCCTAAAAAGACTCGGAATCTTTGCTAGAATCCGAAGCCATTCACCAATTTCTATACAAATTACAAAAATTTAAAGAAAATAAATGATTCATACGCGCAGAAGTTATGTGAAAAGTAAACGCATTCTCCCACTTCCAAACCGAAACAAAAACAAGTAAGAAAATTTCATTTGGGTAAACCGACTAGTGTATACTCTTACATATTTATATACTCGTATATACCCACCTGCACTGTATATAAAATATATATGTATAAAGATTTAGTACCTCTATTTAATACCCCGAAATATTAATATTTTCTTGACTGAACTACATAAGGGGAATTTCATGTCAAGTGAGTTAATTTTTAAAAGGAATGTCTTCTGTCGGGATGAAAATTGCACCAAGTAGCCCTATCAGATAGTAGTTATGAGACACAATTCCAACGAGATCGGTTAAGGACTTTCCGAGTTGGAGGGTGTCAAATATTGACATTTTTGTCAAACGGTTGTTTTTCCCATCTGAAATGCTAAAATGTTTGGTTGAACGTTAATTTTTTTTCAGAGGTTTATATTTATTTTGATAGATCAACAGGTCCCATCCCATTAATAGGTCACAAAGCTTTTAAAGGAAATTATCTAAGCTTTCTTTTGAGCAACAAAATCAAAAATTAAAACATAGGTTTTTACCAAAATGTCAAAAAAGTTTAATTTTGCAAAAAAGTAATGAAAATATATTTGCTAATTTTTTTAAAAGGTTGAAGAAAAGACTATCGATAACACTTTTGGAAAATGTATACAATAGCTAATTAGTTATAAGTATGAGATAAAAGGACCGTTTGACTCAAATGACAATATTCATCACAATCCAACTCATAACTACTATCCAACAGGACTAAATTTGGAGCAAGACTCCTGATCAGAAGACATCGCTTTTAAAAATTTAATATTAAAAAATCGCCTTTTTTGTTATTAAAAAGGAAAATGTTTTTCAAACGGCAATTTTCATACTGTTTTGTTATGCAGAAAAAAACCGGTTCTACCGGTTTCCACGGTTGTCTTCGAAGAAAAAAACCGTCCACCGGTTTTTTTATAACTTAAATAAACCATCCACCGGTTTTTTATTTTTTCAAAAAACCCGGTTTTTTGATCACTCTAGTTAAGAGCTATCTTTTTGCCATTGACCGATTCCCGATCCGACGTACCGGAAACATCGGTCCATATTTCTTCAAAAATGATGCCGTTGAGAACGTAACCGTCAATGGCGACCGTTATTGTGCCATGATAACCGACTGTTTGATGCCTGAAATTTATGATCGTGATCTCGGCGACATTTAGTTTCAACAAGACGGCGCCACTTCCCACACATCGCATCAATCAATGGATTTATTGAGAGAACACTTCGATGAGCAGATAATTTCACGTTTTGGGCCGGTCGATTGGCCACCAAGATCGTGTGATATCACACCGTTAGACTTTTTCCTGTGGGGATATGTAAAGTCTTAAGTTTATGCGGACAAACCCGCTTCGATTCAGGCCTTGGAGCAAAACATCACACGTGTCATTCGCCAATTACAAGTCGAAATGCTCGAACGAGTCATCGAAAATTTGACTCAACGGATTGACCATCTGAGACATAGCCACGGCCAACATTTGAGAGACAAATTCTTCAAAAAATAAATGCCAAAGAAAGTTCTTTAAAATTCCCCATTCAATTTGAATTTACTGTGTTTTTTTTATACGAAATATTTATAGGCATATAGTCCTATTTAGTTTGAGCTAATTCTGCAAATTTGAATCTCGTGTTGTCTTCTGTTTCTATATAAAAGAATTTTTACTAAATAATAGCAGAAATCGAAATAGTTTACAAAGGAAAATCATCGATATTTTTTAGTAAATATTGTTTTTAAAAGAACAAGGCTGAACACCATTTTAAAATTTATAGGGTCAGTTTAGAACAAATTGGCTATATTTTTCTCAGAATTTTAAGTTGGTGTCATTGATGTGCAGGATGCAAAATAAAGTTGCATATGCAACTAATGCATTTAGAAACGTTAATTTAACCACCATTAATATATGTACTTGAAAGTACAAGCCAGGACCTTACAAACGAGCCCGCATTTGTAAAATTACGTCCACGCGTTTGCATAATACATAACTTCCAAAATACACCTTTTCAGATATTTTTCCATCTGAAAAAATTATTTGTTTTTTTCTCGTCAACTGCAAGATGAGAAATTTTCATAGTAGAACGCATATACAAATGTTCATGATAATCGGGAATGACGACCAAATTTTTTCGAAAAATCGATTGATTTGATGTAGAATGAACAATGTATGTGCTCATTTAGTCTATCCTATAAATTACTCTATGCAGCAACAAAAATGTTTGTGTCCGAGACCTAAAATCTTTGTTATACGCTACAAAAAGGGGCGTGGCAATAACGTCAATTTTTCACAGGGATATAGACACTATAAAAGCATTACACTGTACAAAATTTCAAGTATTTTTATACACTGGTATTAATGTTATAAGCTGTTAACTTTAGGTGCAAAATGGTGCATTTGTGTGGGAGGTACCAAAGGTGGCGTGGAAATAACGCCTATTTTTCACCGGACTGTAGGTACTATAAAAGCATAACACTGTACAAAATTCCAAGTATTTTTATACACTGGTTTTAATGTTATAAGCTGGTAACTTTTGCTGCAAAATGGTGCATTTGTGTGGGAGGTACCAAAAGGGGCGTGGCAACTTCACCCATTTTTCTCGAGTTGATAGCGACTAATAAACTAATACTATGTGTGGAATTTCAGAAGATTCGAATAAGTAGTATAGCAGTTACTAAAGTTTTAATATTTCACAACATTTTAACCCTTTGTGGGGGAGGTACTAGAAGGAGTAGACCAATATGGCCCATCTTCGAACTTAGCCGGAGATAGAAAAAATATTACCATGTACCAAATTTGAAGTCAATCGGTTACTCCTTTCGAGAGATATCGTGCGCACCAGACAGCAGACAGACAGACAGACGGACGGACATTGCTCATTCGACTTAAAATGGCCCAAAACGGATCTCCTCCGAACATACTTGGGGTCTTAGGTCACTCCTTCGATGTGTTACAAGTTTTTTCGTAGCAAATGATATATACCATCGTCACACTAAAGTGAGGGTATAAATATATGCATTTGTTTGTAACACCCAAAACGAGAAGAAGTAGAACCATCATTAATTATATCGATAGACCTAGAATCAACATCTGAGTTGATCTAGTTATGATCGTCTGTGCATATATTCTTGTAATGAACACAGAGTTAATGTGGCGTTAAAAAAGATCTGCAAAAAAGAGGAATTAAACATATTTTCGAACCGGAAAACGTGCTAAATTTGATTAAAATAAAAACGCCAGTACCAAGTTTCACGTAATTTCCTGTTTATATACGTGGAGAAAGATCTTAAACGAAGTTAAAGGGATATTAGGAGGAATATCAGAAGGTCATATAATATTGGCAGGAGATATAAATGTACGGATCTTACGGACCACACAGTCATATGCATCGCAAGTTCGAGGAAGTAGATATGTATGCTCCAAAGATACTTTTTAAAAAAAGTTTGAAAGCAACCAAAAAATGCCAGAAAGTTCAGTCGGGTAACGCAAATTATTTATTTTTTTGTTTTATTTAAATTATTATCAATTTAAATTGCGTTTAATATCATTTTGGACAAAAAAGTCCATTTGTGTGGGAGGTATCAAAAGGGGCGGGCCAATAACGCCCATTTTTTCTCTGGACTCTACGTACTATAAAAGCATTACACTGTACAACATTTCAAGTATTTGTATGCACTGATATTAAAGTTATAAGCTGGTAACTTTTGGTACAAAATGGTCCATTTGTGTGGGAGGTACTAAAAGGAGCACGGCAAAAATACCCATTATTCAATGTTTTGTAGATACTATTAAATCATTACACTGAACAAAATTTCAAGTCTTTGTATGCACTGGTAATAAAGTTATAAGATATAAACTTTTGGTTCAAAATAGTCAATTTGTGTGTGAGGTACCAAACTGGGCGTGACAACTTCGCCCATTTTCCTCGAGATAATAGAGACTAAAAAACTAATACTATGTGTAGAATTTCAGAGTATTCAAATAAGTACTATAGAAGTTATTAAATAATCAATATTTCACTAAATGTGTACCCTTTGTGGGGGAGGTACTAGAAGGAGTGGACCAAGATGGCCCATCTTCGAACTTAGCGGGACATAGAAGAAAATATTACCACATACCAAATTTGAAGTCAATCGGTTACTCCTTCGAGAGTTATCGTGCGCACCAGCCAGCAGACAGACAGACGGGCGGACGGACATTGCTCATTCTACTTAGAATGACCCAAAACCGATATCCGCCGAACATACTTAGGTCACTCCTTCGATGTGGTACACTTTTGGTTCGTAGCAAATTATATAAATATACCAAATTATGTATTATCGCGGAAATCAGATGTACCTGGATTATATCTATAATACTATATTGAAATACGAAAAGACAAGGCTGCCATATAAGCTCTCATTAAAAATATGGAACAAACGTATTTTCTTAGCCATATCAATGAATTTTCTGTGCGAACGTGCAAACGTTTTAATTGAAAATATTTTTAGAACAACGCAAGATTAGAAAGTGACTGCAACTGTACAGGTAAATAATCTTAAAAGCCAAATCTATATTGAGGAAATCCAACCAGAACCAAATTAGGCAGAAATAGGTTTCTTATTACGTTAATGTACATTCCCATATTCGGGGAAAATCAGTTCAGATTTAGTTATAACGCATAGTTATCTCTCTACATATAATTCAGAATAATGGTACATTTCAAGATCGCATATAACTCTATGCATAACCAATAATTACGATATATGTATTTAAAAACCTAATGTGTTGCCATAAAAGTGTATTGTGGAACCTATAGTGATTTTTTAGAAGGAATATTTTTGTCGAGCACATCACCCAAAAAATCCATAGAGTTCAACGGCTTTTAATGCAGCAGTATTTTTGGAGGGAGGTTTTAAAGGGTAAGGGGATGAACGGTGTGTCGGGTGTTTTGTGAGAAATACTTCTTGAAGTGTCTCCTTTCTTTCATTCTTTGACATGGAACATCTATTCCGAAGTTTTCTACACTAAAATTGTGTTAGAATTTACTTACCTCTTTGTTTACCCAGCAAACTTTGTAGCTAAATATTTTGAAAACGCGATGTCACAGAAAAAAGACGATTAATGCCATTCGAATTGGCGGGTCGAAATTATGCGGAGCACGTTGTTTTCATCGAGGATACTTTTTTGTGCACACACTGTGTAATTGTAGGTACATTATATTTACAGAGGAAAATAATTTTTTCGTCTTGGTCGGGTCATCACCAAGACCATTACGAGTATCGGAAGTCTGCACTTTAGAACCAATGCCCACCTGAAATCCCATACAATGCAATGTTTTACGTTTCTAATGATTTGGGCTGACAATGAATGACTTTAGTATTTAACAAATCTGTTATGCAATCACATAATACTCCATGTAGTTTTGTTTGGCGGGAATACTTTACTGGTCTTTGTAGTGTGGAAATAAGAAACCTTAAAATACTGAAAAAATTCAACTGTATACGAAAGGTTATTTTTTGGAACTATGCAACCTTTTGGTTTTTTGGCAACATATTGTAATTGAAATTTTTGGTAACTTTTTTGATTGGATTAAAAAAACATTTTTTTTTTAATTTGAAGAAACTTGTATTAGTTTTAAAGAAAATTATGCTGTAACATAGTCTATCGGACCTGGTTGGTATCCTTATTAATATCCAATATTCTTTTTATCTGTAGTTACTCAGAAAGTCATGCTGTTTAATATTTGGCATTAGATTTTTCGGTGAGTAAGTGTACACATATTTCGGAAACGTTCTTGTTTATTTCTTTATGCCCTTCTATTGTTTGATGTTGTACAAAGCAGTGACAGTAATGAAGCTTGACCATTTCCAATAAATGGAGCATCTCGTAAAGATAATGAAAATTATTTTAAAAATAAGCCAAAACCCATTCACATCTTTGACACTCAATTAAAAAGTAAACAAAGTCCTAAAATTTTGCTTGGAAACGTATAAATATCAAAACAAAAACCAAATTTTTGCCTCCCATCGTCCTTCCAATTTCATTTCCTTTTCATAGCTTTTTTTATTCTCTTTTATAGCTTTTCGAATGATGGACGATTAATTTTTTTTATTACTTGTAAGTATAAACGTATTGCGTACCTAGTTGTTGTTGGTGTTTTTGTCTTTTTAAATATCATGTTATGACATTACATACTTAAATACATGTGTCTGTCTTATGTACATACATATGTATATGGTCATGACCCAACAACTATTGTTAACACTCCCTTCACCAGAACGGCAGTGTGAGAGATGATTAAAACTTTCCCATTTAAGATCACACTTTGTTCAGTTCGGCTGAGGGAACCTTTCGGCGACCACAAACTTCTGAAAACTTAGTAATACCCCGATTTAACCCATTTTCATGCGGACTAACAACATCAGCATTGAACTGTTGCTGTACAACCGAAAGAATTTGTTTTTCTGCCCTTAAGGTCTTTTGGTTGGGAGGAGGCGGTGAGTAGGTGGCAGTGGATGGGGTAGGGAAGGCACTTTAAAAAGAAATGTAATTTTTATGTCGGTAAAAATCTTGACAAAATAATAAAATCACATGCTAAAGTGGTAATTAAAAAATGTTTACTGTGAGTGGCTACAACACTTACACACACACCCGACCGCACACACATTTGGGTGTGTGTCATGTATTTGGATGTCTGTTTCTGTGTGGAAGTGTAAGGACTGATGATGGACAGAGAGATGTCGCATACAACCACATCCACACATGTATTTATGGTAATAATCACGTACTGAACATTGTTTACATTGACAAGCATATGCATGAACTCACACACGGACACACCGACAAACCGACACACGTTCATCCGCATATACATGTATGTAAATAACGACAACAACAACAAATAAAACAACCAGAGGACCTGCAGTAGCGGCAACTGAAGCAAAGTAAAACTGCCGCAGAGTGTAAATGCATCGCTGCATTAAAATGTTATTAAGTGAAATGGGGGGAGAGTGGCAAAAAAGGGAGGGGTAAAACGTGAAATAAAACATGTGCATAAATAATTAACTTAATGCCGTGCATCGGTCGCATATTTGCTTTTACGGACTTCACGATTGCACGAATATACCTAATGCACACCCTATGTTAACTTTGGGCTACATTTTAAAGGCTGACTTTGTGCTTGTGTGATATGGACAAAATATATCGTCCAATGGAAGGATTAATATGGCGAAAGTCAGACCATGTCACCAATGACAAATGTGTAAAACATTTCGTTTCTAAAAAGTTAATATTAATTAAAAATATTATAAGTTCTGTCCCAGCATTGTGTGAAAAGAAGTGCATCAAGCGTGATGAATGTCTCGAGCAATAAATAAGTATAGTGCCAGTGAAATATTCCATTCCAGCAGATCAAGATGCACTAGCACATGTTAGACTTTGTAGCATAAAGTTTTATGTTAAAATGCTACAATGCGTCAATGATGTAAACTTTTTACAAACTCTTACAAACACTCGTACGAATACAACGATCAACGTATGATATCTTTTTGAAGAAACTTCTGATTTGGCCTTTTTTGATGTGAGATTGAATGACACTATAAAAGCAAATCTGACTAAGATGTTTAAAATAGAGGCAAAACTTAGCGCAAAGAAAAGGTGATGTTCGATCATAAAGATCCTGTTTTCAGGAAAATTAATAGATTTTTATTACAAGTAAAAAGAATCACGCATTTTTCTCCCGGTTCAATACAGATTCCTATTTTACCCTGAGAAATGGGAAAAATGAGTAATCCTATATATCGATCGATTATATATTTCAAAGCAAATAAATTTGCTTTGCTCAATAACATTTTATCAATAACATTTATTTAGTACGCATATCGTTCATTCCATACAAAACCGAACGATTTTTGGAAAAAATCTGGTCGACATTGCCAATTGTCTGGAAAATTTGTATATAAGTTTTAATATGGAAATGAATCATCTTGTAGTTATGTATTATAAAAACGCGTGGGCTGAATTTTACACATGATGGCTGGTTCGTAAGGTCTTGACTTGTACTTTATAGTACATATATTAATGCTGGTTAATTCAAAGTTTTTAAATGGATCAGTTACAAATGCAACTTTATTTTGCATCCTGCACATCAATGACACCAACTTAAAATTCTGAGAAAAATGTTGCTTGCTTGCTTTTATTCGGTCTGCAAATCATTGTGATTCTAACTAGGATACTCTCCCGGCTTCAAGACCATTTTGTTTCTATATTATTATAGAAACAAGTATTTTATAACATGGCGGTGTATAAATATGTATTAAAAATTGGCAGCACACATACTGGATCATGATTTCTGAGCCGTGACACTCGTTATCAACAGTTCTGCTGCAATTGTATGGGAGATACGGATCTCTATATGGTTGACTTCAACACGCAAGCGAATGAGAAATCTTTGTGAAACCACACTTCTCCAAAATATTCCAAAAACAATTGTTAACCAAAGTTAATACAAAACACCAGCCATGTCCAATGAGAAGCAAATTTTGCTCCATCAAATGGAAAATTACCACACTATGCAAAAAAGCTTTTATGGTTTTTGACTGCACTAAGTGTAGTTTGTGGTGTTGAAGTGTAGTTTGTCGTGTTGAAGTCAACCATATAGAGCTCCGTATCTCCCATACAATTGCAGCAGAACTGTTGATAACGAGTGTCACGGCTCAGAAATCATGATCCAGTATGTGTGCTGCCAATTTTTAATACATATTTATACACCGCCATGTTATCAAATACTTGTTTCTATAATAATATAGAAACAAAATGGTCTTGAAGCCGGGAGAGTATCCTAGTTAGAATCACAATGATTTGCAGACCGAATAAAAGCAAGCAAGCAACATAACAAATGCATGGCTCGGCAAAACATGGTGAGTCTTCAGACTCACCACAAACTACACTTAGTGCAGTCAAAAACCATAAAAGCTTTTCTGCATAGTGTGGTAATTTTCCATTTGATGGAGCAAAATTTGCTTCTCATTGGACATGGCTGGTGTTTTGTATTAACTTTGGTTAACAATTGTTTTTGGAAGATTTTGGAGAAGTGTGGTTTCACAAAGATTTCTCATTCGCTTGCGTGTTGAAGTCAACCATATAGAGCTCCGTATCTCCCATACAATTGCAGCAGAACTGTTGATAACGAGTGTCACGGCTCAGAAATCATGATCCAGTATGTGTGCTGCCAATTTTTAATACATATTTATACACCGCCATGTTATAAAAAACTTGTTTCTATAATAATATAGAAACAAAATGGTCTTGATGCCGGGAGAGTACCCTAGTTAGAATCATTCTGAGAAAAATATAGTCTTGTAGCCTCATTTGTCCTTCACTGACCCTACAAATTTCAAGATGGTGTTCAGCCTCGATCTTTTGTAAAACAATATTTACAAAAAAATTCCAAATATTTGACAGAACCATTTCAATAAAAAATAATTTCCATTTCTGACATTTTTAACTAAAAATGCTATTATATAGAAACTGAGGAAAACACCAGATTAAAATTTACAGGATCAGCTCAGATTAGATAGGGCTCCATGCCTATACATATATATTTCACATATCTATGTTAGTGTTTTCCGGGCCCAGTAAGCAAAAAATAAATAACGATATATACAAATATTGGCGAATTTTCGCATATATCGAGGATGTCTTAGTCAAGACCTTCAAGATGAGCTGTAATTTGTATAAATCTACAAACGCGTTTTTAAATATAACAAATGCAATGTTCACATCTCAGAAATTTCTTAATAAATATTTTTTTTTAAAAAGAACGTGGCCGAGCTTTATCTTCAAATTTTCATCGTTCATGTAGAATATATGGGGCTACATAACTATACTATACTACATATACAGAATTTTAAGTTGGTGTCATTGATGTGCAAAATGCAAATTAAATTTGCAGATGCATTGGATGTACTCAAAAACGTTAACGAAGCGAACGTAAATCCCTGCTATGAAAAATATAACTTACGACCTTTAAAATGAGCCTTCTTCTCCGCGTTCCGAAAATACAGAACTCGAAACGTACGTTTGAAAATATTTTCCTATTTTCTCAGATGCTAATAACATCTGGACATTTTTTTTGCCAACTTTAAAATGTTTTGTTTTGAGCAGAGAATCGATATGCCAATTTATTTTGAAATTGGGATTGGTGACCCGAAAAAGGTGTTCGGTTTGACATGAGATGAACGATGTGTGAATATATAGGGTGATCCAAGTATAGATACGTTTTTGACAGATCACGTGTGAGTCGTGTCACAGATCACGTGTGAGTCATCGAAAATTGGACTCAACGGATGGACCATCTGAGACGTAGCCGCGGCCAACATTTGATAGACAGAATCTTCAAAAAATAAATGCCAAAGAATGTTATATCAATGCGTTGTTGCAACACCCATTTGGGTGTATCTAAAAAATAATTTTGTTTTTAGAGGGTTAAACAAAAAGTTTAAAAAAGAGCCGTTCAAATTTGTATTCTTCATTTTCATTTAAGATCCACGGTAGACAATTTCTATATAACACAAATTTTTTTAATCCATTTCTAAAAGCTAGAATCGTAATGAAGAAAACAATGCCAACTAGAAACACTTATATTTATTTATAGTCAAAATTAGAATCCTTTTGGCAGAAGTAAGATAATTAAAAACCAGCTAGGAAAGACAGATAGTCGGGCGGGATCGACTATTCATATAATACCTTACACCTCCCTATGGAGGTTTTCCCAAAACTGGCAGCGTTACCAAATTTCGTACTGATCGGATACAAAATACAGTTTCTTCAGCGCTTATATCGAAATCTTAATTGATTTTTACTAGTTTCAGTAGGGCTCGTCCCTGGGCCAACAAAGTTATATGTGCCAAATATCATCACGTTCAGACACTAATTTCGACCTATACTTTGATTACAAGAATACATGCCCAGATAGACAGACAGACGGACGGACGAACAGACAGATAGACAGACGGACAGACGGACAGACAGACGGAGGGACGGACATAGCTAAATCGTGATTCTAAGTCGATTGGTATAATAAACGATGGGTCTATCTCATTTCCTTTTGTATGTTACAAACAAATCCACAAAGTTATAATACCCTGTACCACAGTGTGGTGTAGGATATACAAATCATGTATTTGTAACATCACTATTTTGAACGAGGATATACATTAGATAGGGTCGATGCCCAACCAAGAAAAATAAGTTGCGTTTGTCACCCCCTAGATTTGAAGATTATTCAAAAACAATTTCAGAACAAATTTTTTTAATTTTTTTGGTGCACCCTACATACCGCCCTTTTAGTTTTCTTTAACCTGTGTTGCTATTTGAAGTCCGATCGTAACGGGATGTATACCGTTGTTCACGTTTTGGAAAGGGCTATATTTCGTCCACTGGCCATTTTTGACTCCGAGGTCAAATTCGATAATTGACCTCTATTATCTCGTTTTCTACCCCCCTTTTTTTGGACTTATTTTGAAACGATAATAAAGGCAATTAAAAATAATTAAACTTTTGTCTTTAAAGTACTCAGTTTTATTTATAAACAAAAAAGTTACATAGGGTTTAAAATTGTAAAATATATGCTGGAGTCAAATTCGACTAGTTTCTTTTGACCTCGTTTTCTGTCTCTCTCTCACACACACATGAATAACCCAATGCCACAAACGCACAATCACTATGGCAGTTCGGTCCTGCATCAACAAATTAAATTTGCGGGATTCTCTAGCAAATGTTGAAGCTTTTTAAGGAAGAATAAAATCACTTTGTTTTCACATTCACCCTACACTCCACTAAAATAGTATTTTTGCTACTGACTCCATATTTATTATCCTATCTTTACGTATGATACCTCGTGGATCATCTCTATAAGGTCTACTTTTCTTCCATACGTCACTTTGGATTTTTTACCAGATTTTCTACTTTCACTATAAAGGGTGGGCCATTTAAAATTTGAATTACCGATTACCTTGCATTGTGATTTGTGTCCTTTGGATTATTTTCGGTGGGAACCCATTAAGGATAAATGCTATGCAAAGCATCCAAAGACAATTGCAGCGTTGAAACATGAAAACTAATGATGATTTCGTTTGTGTAAAAAAATTTTAAAATTTTTCTACATTTTACACTAAAACTGCATTTTTAGGTTAGTTTGTAAAAATGGTGCAGCCGTACGAACGGGTTTGTAAAATTATTACACTCCGCAAATGCGAAAATATATATTTTCCACACTCAGCCTAGTCCACGATGTGGAGTGTTGCACCGTCAAAAACCAAACTTCAGAACTAAGCCTAATTGAAAGCGTACATGCTTAATGCACTATCAAATGGTTGCGCTATAATGTAGGAATGGGTTTTACTCACCGCACGATTTTTGTTCGATTGTTCGCATGCAAAATGCGAAATTAGCAGTATGTGCAGGGGGAATTTTTAAAATGTAGCAACATGATGTAATGATATTATTTTTCAGAAACGAAATCACCATAAGTTGCCATTGAAGAGATTCGACTCGAAGCAATAGAATATGTGCTGAAAAATTGGGATGAGCGGATGAGGTACTGCCGAGCCAGTCTTGGTAGTCATATGAATGATTTTGTGTTGCATTATTAAATGAAAAAGTTCAACATTTCCATAAAAAAACAGAAATTCGAAAAAACTATCAGTAAATTTTTTTTATAGCTGATTCAAATTTTAAATGTATTCATAAGCAAATTAGTTATAGAGAATTATTAATAAAATGTTATAGACATGATTAATTTGTTTGAACACCATATTTAACTTACATACAAATGCCTTCCCATGTGTTTCAAAATAAGTGTTATTTACGGGGGTTGAAAATCAAATAACTGAAGTCACTAGTAAAAATTTACTTCGGATTCAAAACTGAAGTAAGGAAGAAGTGTTGTCGTTGTCAAGAGATGATCATCGACGTATCATACAAAAATATCATACTAGATTAAATCAGGAATTAGTGGAAAAAATATTATTTTGGTGGAGTGTAGGGTGAATGGGAAAACAAAGTGAATGTATTCTTATATTCTTCCTTAAAAAAGATTCAAAATTTGTTAGAGAATCCCGCAAATTTAATTTGTTGATGCTGTAAAGAACCGCCATAGTCGTTGTGTGTTTGTGGCATTGAGTTATTCATGTGTCTGCGAGAGAGAGTGAGACAGAAACGAGACCAAAAGAAACTAGTCGAATTTGACCTCAGCATATATTTTACAATTTTGAACCCTATGTAACTTTTTTGTTTATGAATAAAACTGAGTACTTTAAAGACGAAAGTTGAATTATTTTTAAATGCCTTTATTATCGTTTCAAAATAAGTCCAAATAAGGGGGGTAGAAAAAGAGATAACAGAGGTCAATTATCGAATTTGACCTCGGAGTCAAAAATGGCCATTGGACGAAATATAGCCCTTTCCAAAACGTGAACAACGGTATACATCCCGTTACGATCGGACTTCAAATAGCAACACAGGATAAAGAAAACTAAAAGGGCGGTATGTAGGGTGCACCAAAAAAATTAAAAAAAATTTTTCTGAAATTGTCTTCGAATAATCTTCAAATCTAGGGGGTGACAAACGCAACTTTTTTTTATGACCCTATCTAATATACATATATCATTTGCTACTGAGCAAAAGATATATGTATACACAAAAGAGCAATGACCATCCGTCAATCTGTCTGGCTGGTGCGCACGATAACTCTCGATAGGAGTAACCGACTGACTTAAAATGTGTTATATGGAACTTTTTTATATCTCAGTATTATTTCGAAGATGATCCATTCCTTTGAGCACCTCCCCCCAAAAAGGTGGCGATATTTGTATGTTTTTTTTCGAGTCAGCAAAAAATCATTTAAAAAAAACTGTTTTATAATTTTTTAACGTCTGTCACTTTAACCACTGTTCCTACGCAGACACATTTGTAGCCATCATAATTGCCTCAAACTTAACGCGTCTCAGTCAAAATACGTCAATATTGTCAAAATACCTTTCATGAAAATAATAATTATAAAAAAAACATAAAAACTGTTTACCTTCCCCGAAAATTTGAATTAAAGTGTTATATGGAACTTTTTTATATCTCAGTATTATTTCGAAGATGATCCATTCCTTTGAGCACCTCCCCCCAAAAAGGTGGCGATATTTGTATGTTTTTTTTCGAGTCAGCAAAAAATCATTTAAAAAAAACTGTTTTATAATTTTTTAACGTCTGTCACTTTAACCACTGTTCCTACGCAGACACATTTGTAGCCATCATAATTGCCTCAAACTTAACGCGTCTCAGTCAAAATACGTCAATATTGTCAAAATACCTTTCATGAAAATAATAATTATAAAAAAAACATAAAAACTGTTTACCTTCCCCGAAAATTTGAATTAAAGTTTTAAAAAAATGGTTTTGATTTATTGGGATAGTATGCTATAATATCGGTTACAAAACAAATACTTTTGTTGTATAGTGTAATTTTTACCGCATTTCTCTTTTTGTACCCATATTTACTCACCATTTTTGAACTGTGGACTTGAAGTTAGCGTCGGAATGAATCCTCGAATCTCAGTCCCCCATACTTTGAATACACCAATCTCTTAACAGCACTGCATTATGAAAAATATCGACATTCGCTTCCGAACTTTTGGGTCGACTATACAGCCCTGAGACACAACTATGACCAGTTATTCAGTAAATGCGAGCGGTAAAATGTCAACCTGTTCTAAAACATTTGAATCAAAACATTCATTCATCTAATCAACAATAATACAAGTTCTGATAGTTCGAACAGTCAATATGTCGTCAAGTTAAATTTCAAACAGAATCCAAAAATGGTATTGTTATATTTGAATTCAAATGGCATTGCCATCCTTTGTAGCCTTGAAGCGATGCACAATGTTGAGCAGTTTTGCATATCCTTCTCCACCTCCCCACAACGCATTTTAAGCACATACACACATTTGTATATACATAAACACATTTGTATATACATGCATACGAAAGTACTTGCACTTGTAAAGGTACATATTTTCATGTGTACACTTGTGAAATTGTAAAAATGTGTACATGACGACCACTTGATGTAAAACACACACTCTCCTCTCCTATGGAAACCGATTTGGAGGATAATTAAAAAAAAGCCGCTCTCATGCTATTGGTTCTGATGTTGCTGGTGCTGTTGCTGTTGCTTCTGCCGCTGCTTTAAGTGCGTGTGCGTAAGTATGTGCAAATTTATGTATTTGCGTTTGGCTGTGAATCTGCAGAGTTTGTACAGTGATGATCATATGTATTCCAGATTATTATGAATAATTCGTAAACTGAAGACAGACAGACATGAGTCTACAAATAGAGGCTGCAGCATAAAATGGATCCATTACACCAGTTTACAGAATTTTGTCCTAGGGGTGGGATTTTGTAAATATTGTTAGAATTAGATATTTGGTCCCACATATATTTACCTACGATTGGGCATCTTAGCCCTACAGGTATTGCATTTTATATCTGATCATTACGGTAGGTAATGATTGGATCAATAAAGGAGTTTACTGATCCAAGAATGAGCATTGTTAAATTTGAAATAAATCGGTTCAGATTTAGATATAGCCTCCATATACGTATGTTCAAAAAATATCGGAATTTTTAATTCCGCGGGCTACGAGTATTTGATTTTTGATATTTTTGTAGCGTTATGTTGGTATGTTTAGTTAGTTAATTTTTGACAGCTGTTGTGCTTGGATGTGTTTTAACTTGTCTTCGATTTTTATCTATCTCAGAAAATGAATCAAAGAATTTGCATCAAATTTTGTGTGAAAAACAAAATAAAGTGCGCTGACGCATTCCGAATGTTGACTGTGGCATATGGTGAAGCTACCTTGGACCAAAGCAACGTTTATCGGTGGTACAAAATGTTCTTAGAGGGCCGAGAAGATGCGAAGGACGAACAGCGTGCCGGACACCCGAGCTTATAGTTTTCTTTGATTGCAGGGGCGTGGTGCATTATGAGTTCTTTCCACAGGGTAGTACGGTCAATAAAGAATATTACCTGCAATCTATGCGCAAGTTGCGCGAAGCAATCCGTCAAAAACACCCGGATTTGTGGAAGAACAAAAACTGGCTTTTGATACCATGATAACGCCCCTGCACACACATCGTTGCTTGTGCGCGAATATTTGGCCAAAAACAACACAGTAATGGTGCCGCAGCCACCGTATTCCCCTGACCTAGCCCCCTGTGACTATTTTTTGTTCCCAAAACTGAAAAGGCCCATGAAAGGCTACGCCAAGAGATAAAGACGGCATCGAAGGAGGAGCTGAGCAAGATCACAAAAAAATGATTATTTGAAGATCTTCGAGGATTGGAAAAAACTTTTGGCAGAGGGGAATTACTTTGAAGGGGACACAATAGATATTCATGAATAATTTTTTTTAACATACTACGTATAGTTTCCTTCCGATTTGGTATAAATATGTCAGAGAAGCTTTATTTTACATCCGATCATTATAAGATATGGCTGATAGGAGTTTTTTGATACAAACGAGGATTGCGAACGTTGAAGAAAATCGGTTCGGATTTAGCTTTATCCCCCATATATATTTACCTCCGATTTGGCTTCTAAGCGCTACAGCAATCGAATTTTACATCTGAGCATTACAAAATTTGGTATAAATAATAACATTGACCCAAGAATGAACACTGTCAAATTTTAAATAAATCGGTTCAGATTAGATTTATCCTAGCTATATAATACGTTCCTTCCGGTTGCCCATCGAAGTACTATAAGTTCCTTATTTTACATCCGATCATTATAATCTTTGACAAAGAGGAGTCTCTTGACACTGAAACGAAGATAGCAAAGTTTGTTAAGAATCTATTGATGTTTGTATAGAGTGATTTTTTAAGAGCATTCGGATCTGATTTAAATAAAAACACACATAAAATATGGAGTAATATGTGAAATTTTTATTTGAGTCGATAGAACGGTCTATATAATTCAATGTTTAAAGATGGAAAAGGAAAACAGCTGAGCTGCCAAAAAGTCACCCTTAAATTAAATGCAATTATAGCCCCCTTATATGTCCGAGCTCCGAGTTCGAATCAATGTGCCGATCGTTATTCAATTCGACAGAGTGGAGTTTATTGGGTTCACATTTAGATATCGACCACGTATGAAAAATACATCTCTCAATGTTGTGAATTTGACTCGTAGTGTACTGCTAACAAAGTGCTGTGGGGTATCATATAGTCAGCCCCGCCCGAATTAGTCTTTCCTTCCTGGTTAAATCATAAGTAGTCTATTAATGAGATCATTGCCACGCATTTTCATTCAAGCTAATATCGACTACAACTTAGAACAATAATATATACTGAAACCAGTAAGGAACGGCACAAAGTCGGGCGGGGCCGGCTATATAATACCCTGCACCTCCCTAACAATGCGATAAGGGTCACTGCGATAATAATTTGGAATAATTGGTAAATTTGAAGGAACATATATGTTGCTATATCTAAATATGAACCGATTATCTCTAAATTAAACAATGTTCGTTCCTAAATTGAGAAACATCTTTCTGCCAAATTTTGTAATGATCGGAAGTAAAGTACAACTTATATAGCGCTTTGATACCAAATCAGGAGGAACATATATATAGAGGTTATAACTTAATCTGAACCGATTTTCCCTGAATGCTCATTCATGTAATAAGAAAACTCTTTCTGCAGAATTTCGAACTGATCGGATATAAAATACAGTTTTTACAGCGCTTACGTGTCAAATCGGGGGTAAAATATATATGGGGGCTATATCTACATCTGAACCGATTTTTCCAAAATTTTGTATTGTCTCTAAGTGTATCACGAGACTGCTCTCTGTCAATTTTTGTACAAATCGGTTCAAAAATGTTGCCTATGCAGTGCATATGTGCCAAATCGGAGGAACATATATATGGAAGATATATGTAAATCTGAACCGATTTTAACCAAATTCAATAGGGCTCGTCCTTGGGCCAAAAAAAATATATGTGTAAGGTTTCGTTGAGATCGGACCATAATTGCGACCTGTACTTTGATTACAAGAATACATGCACAGACGGACGGACGGACATAGCTTAATCAACTCAGAAAGTGATTCTAAGACGATCGGTATAATAAACCAAGGGTCCTCCTTTTAGGCATTACAAACAAATGCACAATGTTATAATACCCTGTGCCACAGTGTGGTGAAGGGTATAAAAACTGATCCACAGAAATTAATTATTTACAGAATTCTCTAGAGAGAAGAAACTTTTTTCAGATAATACAAAAACCAGCTCTCTTTAGATTTCCCGCCATACTACTATTCACATTTTAGGTTATTGTTGTTATTACCAAATTCACTTTTATTTTAAAAACTTTCGATATTTGATTTCTACGATGCATCTACCAAAGGCTAACAGGACAACCGAATTCATATGACAAACACTGTATTTGGACTTTGTACTTGTATATGGACTAGTATTTCGATGTCATTGCCAGTGTCAGTGTGAGTGTAAGTGAGATAGAGTGCGTGTGAGTGGTGGATATTGCTTCAATATTTTGTCTGTTGTGTTTTTTTTTGTATGACATTAATATGTTGCAGTTTGGCCCCTACAAAATGTTTTTCAATGTTTACAATCCTTTTTATATCTCGGCGTCATGTCGTAAAAAATCCCAACAACAGCAGCAACAATGTGTCACAGGATGTCTGATGCAACAGCTTCATTCTGTTGTCTGCGTTCTTTATGGAGATTTGTATGCGTTATATTTTGTGTGTGTGTGTTTATCCGTACATCTGAATGTGTGAGCTCCCAGTGAAACATTTTGGCACGCACAGGGTACAGTATGTAGGTGTTGTGTGTCTACATATGTATATGTTTACATATATTTGTGTGTGTGTGACAGATGATACAAAGTTGGAAATTGCTGGATTTTTCATTTAGGAGGACCTTCACATTTCATTATGTTGTCGCCCTTTGCCTCAAAGAGTTTAATAAAGTTCACTAAAAGTGTATGAGAGTGTGAATGCGGTTGTGATTTAAATTACATTTTGTAACAAACTCCGTCCCTTATGTCGGTTTATATTAAGGTACATTCGAGAAAGTTCTAATTGATGTGAATTAGTCAAGCTACAATTAACTTAGAGAAAAATAGAGAAACATCATTGAAATCGAAACAAAAAACACTAGTTTACAAAATTTTAGTCGAATGTCCCGGACACGAATAATATTTAAAAATATGTTTTTGGTCGATTTTTTTAAAATTAGTTTTTGGGCCGTATTTATTATTTGATTAAAGAAAAATAAATTAAAGGAAATTATGAGGGCCACAAATGTTGGAAATATCACTTTCACGTGGAAATAGGAGCTTAGTAAATGTTGTTAATATTTATTTTTTTGTAAACAAATGTTTTTTATGGCGTAAACAAAATCATAAATAAAGAACAAATTCGCAAAAATATGTAACACATCGAAGGATTGACATCAGGGACCCCATGAATATTTGGAAACAATCCGTTTAGGTCCATTTTAAGTCATTTGAGCAATGTCCGTTCGTCTGTCTGGCAGGTGCACACCATAACTTTCGATAGAAGTAACCGATTGATTTAAAATGTGGTATGTGTTAACATTTTTTCTATCTCTGACTAAGAACAAATATGAGGAATAGAGCAACTGCAAAGATACTGTGGGGTGACACAAATGAAAAGAAAACAAGTAGTTTTCTGAAACTAAACAAAAGCCAGATTAGTAAGATGATGAGTGTTCTAACGGGACACTCAAGCTTACAAGCAGATCTTCATCGCATAGGACTAGCAGAAAACGACGAGTGCAGGGAAAACATCGCAACGATGGAACATTTTCTGTGTCACTGCTCAGCTTTTTCACATGCAAGATCCCGATATTTCGGGTCCGACATATTGCCGGACTCGACTCATATCAAAGGATATGACTGGAAGATACTGAGAAAATTCGTGTCTAGTACCGATTTTCTGTAACCCGTGAGGTATAAAAAAAATTATAAATAAAGAGCGCACAACAGGCCGAACCACTGGCTGTCCATGGACATGAGATGTTTAAACGTCTACTCTATTTAACCTAACCTAACATATTGCATATCGCTTACATTATTTTTAAGTGGAGTTCGACAGATTTTTCGTATAGGGCGTTACTGAAAATGTTGATGGTTACACGGCGTTTACCGATTTTTTTATAACTTGGTGGACAGATAAACCAGTATGTGGATTTCCAACCACTTTGCATAGAACTGTTTCAAAGTTAATGAGATTTTGTTCTACTCAACTGTGAAGAGATCAAAAGTAGATCTACTTTGCTTAGGAACAGTAAAAACGATGTTAGTTACAATGAACTATACGAAAAATCTCGGAACTGTAACCAATAAATATGAGTAATTTCAAGTCATTTTACAATTTAAGCGATATTTTTGTTATCTATAAAACCGACTAACACCGCCCAGTTTATATATACACAATTATATATAGTCGAAATCTATGATTTCTGACGAATATATGATACGAAATTTTTAGCGATAGCCATTACTCGATTAAAAGATTTCAAGAAAAAACACTTTTATCTCCGAATCATTTTATTATAAAATCAAATTATCGCAGGCGCGGTTAGTCCTAGGAAAAAGTGACCAAAGAAAATAATGGAGACTAGGCACAAGTCTACATATCTTTCCTTATGAAAACATCGCAATTTTATTAAGTAAAGGTTTACAGCCTGTTAAAAATGGTGAATATTCAAATGATATTTTTACTTATGTATTTTTTAATAACAATGAGCAAAAATTTGCGCATATGGAGCATTCTTCAGTATAATCCATGTCAGCTCTATTTCAGGAGTTATAGTAAAAACATACCTTCAAGAAAGTTTATGTACTTGGTTTTTCGTTTTATTAATGAGGTGAAATTAAATAAAATTAGGCAGTTTTATAGATTACAACAAATTCGCTGTATGATGATATTGCAAATATCCCGCAAATTGTAAAACGACTTAAAATTAATCTTATTTATTAGAAACTAGCTGGACCCGGTCCGCTTCGTTGCCCCAGATTAAGATTTCCGATCCCGTCCATGTTCATTCTGTGAAAATTTCAAGACGGTCGGTTTAGCCGTTTAGACGTATATACGGTACAAACAAACCAACAAACACACATTCTTCTTTATATATATAGACTAGCTGGACCCGGTCCACTTCGTTGCCCCAGATTGAGAATTCCGATCCCGTCCATTTTTGAGCCAATCACGAATCCTTCCACCAAATACATATACATAAAATAAATTGTGGAAGATGTCTCAATTTCAAAATGGGGATTATATGGGCGGGGCCACGCCCATTGGTCCGATGACGTCCATTTTTGGACCAATAACGTAGACTGCCACCGGATACATATGCACTAAATTTCAGCACTCACGCTAACAAATTGTTCAAGATATCACAATTCTAAAATTTGAAATATATGGGCGGGGCCACGCCCATTGGTCCGATCCCGACCATTTTTGGACCAAACACGTAGACTGCTACCAGATACATGTACACAAAATTACAACACTCTCGCTAATAAATTGTGGAAGATGTCTCAATTTCAAAATTTGGCTTATATGGGCGGGGCTACGCCCATTGGTCCGATTCCGCCCATTTTAGGAAAATTAACATAATCTGCTACTAAATGCATACACACAACATTTCAGCACTCTAGCTAAAAAATTTCTCAATATCAAAATTTGACCCATATGGGCGGGTCCACGCCCAATTCATATATCGGAAATTCAAGTACCCTATTTTCACCACCCACTACACATGTACATTCTGTGAAAATTTCAAGAAGATCCGTCCAGCCGTTTAGGCGTCTATACGGAACAAACATACAACAAACCCACAAACAGACACTCTAATCTCTTCAATCTCTAGTTTATGTTCCAAAAGTTACCATTGAATCAATTAATCCATGTTTGACATTTTTAAGCCACTGTACTATATTTTACACTTTTTGCCCCACTGTGCCCCGGAAACTACGAATACAAAAAAACTTAATACCCCGATCAGTTGTCATAAAGACACCCCTCGCTTAAATTTTCACCATTCTAATATTATGCTTTAAATTTAGCGGTGGTACCATATTTATATCTTTCTGCCCACTGTGCTTCTAAATTTTTAAAAAAAAATTCTCCTTGTTCTTGTTTACCTCCCAAGAGCTACTCTCACACCAAATTTCACGATTCTAGGTCTTGCCATTTGGATTTAGCTGTTGTACCACATTTTTCCCTTTTTACCCCACCGTGTACGTAAATGTTCGAATTTCGAAAAAACCTGTCAATTTCAGAGTCTACCTATAAGGGCTATCCTCACACTATATTTCACGATTGTATCTCTTGCCATTTGAATTTGGCTGTTGTACTACATTTATCCCATTTTTCCCTTTTTACCGCACTGTGTGCGTAAATGTTCCAATTACAAAAAATCCTGCCAATTTCAGAGTCTACCTCATAAGGGCTACCATCACACAATATTTCACGATTATAGCTCTTGCCATTTGGATTTGGCTGATGTACCACATTTATCACTTTTTACCCCACTGTGTGCGTAAATGTTCGAATAATCCTGCCAATTTCTGAGTCTACCTCCTAAGGGCTACCCTCATACCAAATTTCAAGATTCTAGCTCATTGCGTTTAGATTTGGCGGTGGTACCATATTTATTCCTTTTTACCCCATTGTGCGGCTAATAGTACGAATTTCGAAAAATCCCGCCATATTGCTCGTCTACGTCCCAAAGACTACCCTCCCACCAAATTTCATGATTCTAGCTTCAGCCGTTTGGCGTGGGCGATGATCAGTCAGTCAATCAGTCAGCCAATCAGTCAACCAGTCACGCAACAATTTTATTTATGTAGACAGTCACGCAACAATTTTATATATATATATCGTGTTACAGTTCTAAACTTCCGCGATTTTTTGTATAGTTCATTGTAAATAACATCGTTTTTTACTGTTTTCGCAATATCTCGCGAAGCGAAGCAGATACGATTTTGATCTCTTTACAGTTGAGTAGAGGGGATGATACTCCCCTAACATTTTTTGGCGTCAAACTAGCCAAACTATTTAACCCTAGAGGTATGCTGTGTCCAAGACATTATAGCTTTAAATTGAATGATGTGAAAATAACGTACCGAGAATTAAAGACATTTGGAAAGTCTGACAGAAGCATGTATATAATTCAAAGTAAAATGTCATTAAAATGTTTTTGTATTTTCGTTTGTTTTATTAAAGTCTAAATCGTTATTGACTTGTAACTAGTACATTATCCTGGCTTTAGACCATATTTGCCACAGTACAACACATGATTTTGTGACTAAATTCTGAGAAATGGACGTGAAAGTAGCTACAAAAATAAGAACTTCTGCATTATTCGTTTTGTCAAGTTGGTTGGTCAAGTTGATTTAATGGCTATACGATTTTTTTTTGCTCTAGGTGGATTTTAGGACTTTTCTATATTTTTTTCTCGGTATACAGAAGGATTCCAAACCCGTTTCTGCAATATTATATAGATTTAAAAACATTTTTGAGAAGCACACACTGCACTCTACCTTAATATGTTAGCTAAATATGCTATACTATTCAAAACAAGGAGTGAAATATTTTATTTCCTAAAGTCATCCATAGAGAAGTGTCCAAGACGTTGTTGGTTTAGCTTTGTCCAAAAGGCAATTCCCAAATTATGTAATAAAATCCCGTAACTTGACCAACTAGGATGTCCACTTACACACCCATGCACACACATACACTCTAACACCCACGCCATCATACGTACATACATATGTGTTGGGATGCTCTCGAAGTACACCCTGGAATGTGATAGAATTCATAAAATATAAATCAAAATGTTGAATAGAAAATTAAGCAACTAATTTGAACCGACAAATTGACAGAGGCACGCATTGTCAACCGGACAGTGGGGAAAACCGGAATAAGGGGTCCAGAAAAAGAAACCGACAAAAACAACAAACATCAGCCTCCTCATATTACGCATACACGCACAATGGGTAACGGAAAACACAACACTCTCCAGCAGACAACCCCGATCAACTGTGGGATCAGGAATATAACACCGCCACAACCACCACTACCACCAATGAGTGCCTCAACCGAATGCATACATTAATACTACAAACGAACGAGACGTACACACACACATATGTACGTGGACAGCAGAACATGTCACAGTGCAAAACAGTTGCTCTGGGTAACGCTGGAGTTGGCTAAGGCGATGGCGTTGACGATGGTTCTGATAGTGCTGATGTTGCGGATGCTGCTGCTGGGCGAAGTGAAGTGTAGACTGACCTTAATTCTTGGTATAAATAAAATATAGCTCCCGCTTGCCAGCTAGCCTTTCTTGGCCTGTCCTTCATTAAATTTCATTAAAATTAATCCACCTCCTAAAGTGAGCTTACACAGGGCACAGACACGAACACCAACACCAAAACAACTAACGCAGATATGTACATTCGCCTCCACCCACCAAATTCACACAATCGCACAGACCCACACACGCACACACAGCGACACATTTATTCTTATGGAGCACTACCGACACTCGCACATTTATCATATTATGTGTTAGACAAATTCAACAATCAAAAAATACGACCGACCGACCAAATGAATGAATGAACAAACGGACGCACCCAGACACACACAAACACCCACGTAGAACAGGCCAAATGACAAAACGAAACTAAAGGAAAAATCAACAGTAATAACATCACACAACAATAACAACAACGGCAACGACAGGATAGAACAGGATCGGGTGGGAAGATTCTGATGAAGTAGGAGGAAGACAATAAAGTCGTCGATTCTACTAAACGCGTGTACACAGCGCGTGGCTTTCGAATTACAACCGCTTATCCGATATCCGTGTAAAGAAAATTGGTTGATAAATTGATGGGGGGCCGGTTACACCCTTCCGTTTCTTTTTGTCATTCCGCCATGTAACATCTCCAATGTATTTAGAGTTCAAAACAGATAGAGGGCATGTAACAATGTATGTAAATGTATCCAGTGTATTTATAGTTCAAAACCTATAGAGAGGAACCCTATGGATATGGCTATTTCGACAATGCTGAATCCAGTGGTGCTAGCCGTTTTTCTAGGTTAGCTCTTGTTTTCGCGATATTCGACCACTAAGCATGTATTTCAGAGGAGATTCTGAAATACATGCTTCAGTCCAAAGAACGAAATAAAGGGAACCTTTGAATAATTATTTCTCTCAAAACAGCCGTCCACGCTTCTCACCCCCTTACCCCTGAAATATTGCAATCAAATCTTACCATATGTCAAACATCGTTAACATTTTTAGATGGCATCTTCGAGAAAAATATTCCTCGCGAAAAATATTATGAATCCCCTTTAAATTTATTTATGAAAAATCAACAGGTTTCATAATATTATAGGTTTTGACGGTTAGCTTTGTAATTTTCATAGACTCTAACAGAAAAATAATTTGCAAAAATGTAATTCAAAAAATAATATCAGTAAATATTTTCAGCAATGAGTAGAAAAATACACAAATTATGTTATACTCGTAACTCGAAATCTGTTTATTTCTCAAAAAAGCGTTGAGAAATGTCTGATAGTATTTCTTTGCGAGGAATATTTTTCTCAAAGACGTCAACATAAAATATCAACCTTATTTATTACTTTTGACATGGGTAAGGGAGAGAAAAGCGTGAACGACTGCTGAGAGAAAAATATCTGTGGTCACAAGGCATAAGAACATAACTGGACTTATGCTCAAATTGCGTTTTCGATGCCACAATGTTCCCCATATTCGATTACATATTGTGACAAATTTTGTTGGTGATACCTTGTTCAGTTGTTTAGATATAAGGCAAGACTTATTAGCATATCTCGCTGTATCACTACTGTTTAGATATAAGGCAAGACTTATTAGCATATCTCGCTGTATCACTACTTTTCATAACGTACATAACAGCATATCTCACATTTTTTCCTTTGAAAACTATACTTGTGATTTTATTCCCCAGTTATCTTTGGACTATTGAAGATGTAAATTGTATGAAGTCGTAACAGCATATCTGAGTTGTGTCATTAGTCCAAGTTGAACTAAGGCCTAGCACAAAAGCATAACTCAACTTATGCTGTTATTCCAAAATCTAATATTGACTACTGAATGTTGTAAATTTCGAAATCATCCTTTGATTTATCAGCATAAGTCGATATATTCTACAATATATAATAAAATTAATTTTGTAAGAACGACACAACTCGAGTTGTGTGTTTTGTAACTTAATTTATTTTAAAAGGGAATAACAGCATAAAACAGTTTTTAGCCTATAACATTTATAATTAAAATAATTATATAAATGTGTTCGTATTAATTCATTTCACTTCCAAGGTCTGAGAAATTGCAGGCATAAAATTAAAAATAAGTTTATAAATATTTTCGCTATATCGATACAAACCTTAAAAATGCTCTCCTGAAAACTTGCAAAAACACACATTTGGTGTTATGCCTTGTGACCACAGATATTTCTCCGAGGGTGCTCTTTATTTCGTTCTTTGGACTGAAGAGTGCATTACGAAGTCTTCTTAGCTCAGATTTCTTAGCAAACTTTATAGTCAAATATCGCGAAAACAAGAGCAAAATCATAAAATCGACTAATACCACTGGATTCAGCGTGGGCGATGTTGGTCTATCCATAGGATCAAATTTCTGTTACATATTTGGACTAGCGCAGTGTTATTATCATATCATGTTTTGTATTTTTTTGTACTTTAGTCTAGGATTTATTGGATTTATTGTGGAATCCAGGGCTGTGGAGTCGGAGTCGGGTCAATTTGACCGGAGTCGGAGTCCGGAGTCGAAAAATGATCGTCGACTCCGACTCCGAGATAGATTGTGCAAAAAGTACCATTTATTCCATAGAATTTTGCTCTTTGAAGCCTTTAACCAAATATTTTTGTATGTCCAAAATAACTATAAAATCAACCAAATTATCGACTTTTTATGTAAAGACAGTTTTAGTAAAGTTCTGTTTTGTATATGTGATCATTTTAGCAAGATGAATATTTTTTTCTAACAAAATAAGAATGTTGCACGACTATACGCTATTCCTAAGCGAGTAAAAAACCAGTAAGGAAAGACCAATGACTGGCGAGCCAACTACATGATATCATACACCACCTTGTTAGAGCAGAATAAACTCAAATATAGTAAATATAAATATGAAATATAAATAATAATTATAAAACTAAATCTAAACAGAATTTGTTTAAGTTCGACAAAATGCGTTTTGCATAAACAAACTCTACCCTACATGATTGAATGCGGAATACAGCTTCCATAGCGCTACAAGGTCAAATCTAAAGAAACATTAATATCTGGGGGCAATATCGATCTGAACCGATTTTGACCAATTGCAATAGGTTTCCTCCCTGTTGTGAAAGAGTTCTTATTGCCAAATTTCATCAAGATCGGAATGCAATTTTGACCTGTACTTAACGAACAACTTATAATGGACAGACATTATAAGTTGTTATAATATGTTTGGGAGGATATTGTTGTAAACAAAAATATGTTCCCAGTCTAATATTTTTTTATTTCAAAGTGCAATTTTTTATAAATTTTTATATTTTTGTAATATTTAATTAAAACTTAAATCGTATAATCTTTCGTAACTATAAATTGCATTGATGGATTGACAAAAAGTGATGAATTGTAATATTTATAAATTAATAATTATTGATGTAAAAAACATGCTGATAAAACATGTTTAACTATAAAGGAAAAACTAAATAAACTTCGAAAATTTCGGCAAAGTTTTAAAAATTATTTTTTAAATAAAATATATTTGGAAAACTTCTTAAAGAATAACTTTGTTTGTTTAGTAACGCGCAGTGATGTACACCACACGAAAGCTCCGCACCAGACGACATAGCATTAACGGCCGTATACAAGAAATATAGGTATACCATACGCGGGGTTAAACCACTAGCATTTTCCTAATGCCTTTGGTGAATATCGCTAGCACAGCCTTCATTGCTCTTTCCAGAATGATAATCGTATATCCCCTGCTGAAAGTAACTAGTTTTATATTGGTCAGGTTGACACCAACACCATTATCTGAAGTACATTTTCTGGTTCTATTAAGGGCCTGCTGTAGGATGTATATAATAGTACTCCGAAACTTCCCTGAAACAGCAAATTAACATAGAATATTCAGCTTTCTCTAGAGAAATTCCATAGCAGAGGCCGTTGCCCTGCTGACAAATCTATGTAGGTAAGTTGACGCTAATCGAGCGGAAATCAAAAGTTTATGAGTAAACCTTCGTATTTGCTATAAACACGCAGGATTACTATAGCCGTTACTATAGCGGCTGGATTTAAGTTATGCACCTTAATACGGAGATAGTTCAATAAAGCTGGGTAGATCATACGGGGCGATTTCGGTAGATGGTACCAGGTGTCATACTCTCAACAGAGGTCCAGGGTATTATGAGTTTGTGCATTCGTTTATAACGACCAAAAGAAGAAGAGGTAGCCCCATCATTTATTATACCGATCGAGTTGGAATCACTTTCTGAGTCGATTTAACTATGTCCATCAGTTTTTATCAGAGTACAGGTTGACGTTTTTTGGGCCCAGGGATCATCCTATTGAAACTGGGTCTAGATTTCGATATATACCCCATGTATAATACCTCCGATTTGACATCTAAGCGCTACAGAAATCGTATTTTACATCGTAACTTTACCAAATTTGGCATAAAGGAGTTTATTCGTTCAAGAATGAACACAGTCGCATTTGAAAGAAATCTGTTAATATTTAGATATAGGCCCCATATATAACTTTCCTCCGATTTGGCATCAACGTGTCAGAGAAGCTTTATTTTACATCCGATCATTATAAATTTGGCAGATCGGAGTTTCTTGACACATAAACGAAGATTGCCAACTTTATATATTTACGTCTGATTTGGCATCTAAGTGCTATATAAATCGTAGTTACATCTGAGCATTACCATATTTGACACAAAGGAGTTCATTGATTCGAGAACAAATACTGTAAAATTTTAAATCGGTTCAGATTTAGATATAGCCTCACTTTAAAAAGAGTGGCCTCACTTTAAAAAGTACTGATCATTTTTCCGACTTTCTGGTTTTATTGGAAAGGTTGATCTTTGTCATTTAATAATGGAACACAATATCATTCATATGACTATCACGACTGGCTTGACAGTACCTCATCCGATAAACCCAATTTTTCAGTACATTATCGATTGTTTCTGGTCGAATTTCTTCAATGGCAACTTCGATTTAGCGAATGCGAAAGCCAATATTGAAATACATTTCTTGCGAATGCGAAAGCGAATAGTAAAATATGCATTTTTGAAAAAGCGAATGCGAATAATAGTTTGACCTTTTAGTACCAGAAAATTTAAGGAACTGAACCGATACTTTTCCAGGATATTCAAGTATTAAGAATGTTTTCCATATTTTTACCTCCTGTTACCACAATGACAAACATATTTTTTCAACTGTTTTGAAGATAAGTAGCAGAGGTTTTCATTGGTATTAATATCTTCAAATTGTGTGAAGGGAATAAGGAGATTTAAAACTTTTAACAAATGGAAGCCAATACTGAAATATATTTTTGCGAAAGCGAATGATCCAAAGATGGGTTTTGTGAATGCGAAAGCGAATGTGAAAATGATGCGAATAATTCGCGTTCGCATATACGAATGCGAATATTCATTACATCCCTAATATACAGTCCGATTTGGCTTCAAAGTTCTATAGGAGCTTTATTTAACATTCGATCGTTATGAAATTTGGCAGAGTTAAAACTTAAACTTTTAATGTAGATACTACATCGTATATTTATTGTCACCTCTGAGTAAATTGGTGGTATAGCTTCAAGTTTTCTAGTAGTCACCTAAGCTAGTTCTAATTCAATGGCAAAGGCTATTTATACAACTGGGAACCTTAAGAAAACAACATCAAGTTCGACGTAAGCTTCCACAGGATATCCTTAAACACATACGAAATAATATCATTCCACACCGACACTCGCACACGAAGGACCTATACAGTTGGACGTATTACAAACATACTAAAGCCAACGACATCCTCGGGATACTTTTTCCGTTGAAATGTATTTGTAGATGCCATGGCTTTCGTCCTTTTTGCCTTCTTGCCATTGCTGCTATAGTTGTAGCTGTAGTTGTTGTTGCTGTTTATTAAACTGGGACACATTCCCATTCACTCAAGAGTTTTTTCCTTCCACTTCCATTTTAATCAAACACAAAGGCTGCCGAAAGAACGAACGAATGAACAAACGAACAAGCGAACGAACGACTGAACATATCCTTTTCGTTTGCCATTATTTTTGGCTTCTGAGCTTAACTCGACTCTAAATAGTACATCAAACATTCAATACACTCGTACAATATTTATTGAACAACAACTATCGACACAAAGCACACTAACAGACACCCATATACTGACGCACACAGACTCGGACGTACTCCTTGTATATTTCTATGCTTGTGTGTGTGTGTAGACGTTGACTTGGTATTTCATTTCATTCCATTCTTATTTTCATTTTCGTTTTCCACTTGGCATCGCATCCATCCACAGCGAAAGAGAGTTGTCACTGGCAACGGAAGAACCGTTTGCCAGCACAATCATCCAGCGATGGTGAAGGCGGATGCGGAGAGAGAGGGTAAGGAGGTGGATAACCAAACGACAATGTCTTGCTGACAGCAGATACGAAAGTGCCGAGAGAGAGCCCGGCCAAAAACTGACGAAAAAGAAAGTGTTAAAATTCATTTTGTTTCATTCGCCAGCAACTACAACTGCAGCAGAACAAACACATGCACAATACATACACTTCTGTATGCAACGCTTTTTCAATATTCCCCTCTACCGCCAGCAAACCCCTGTAGCCACAATTGCGAACCACTTTAGCAGCTCTAATACAATAATTAAACAAACTTTCAATGGATTTGTTTTGTCTGTTCAGTTCGTGTCCATAACCACACTGACTCATATGAGTGCATATATGTATTTCGGTTTGTATGTGTGCGTATGTATGAGTTTATGCTTTGTTCTCGTTTTTGATTCATACTTTGGTAGTTTTGTGTTTTCGTCTAAAGGATTTGTTGTGTCCTCTGTTTATTTTTCGTACGATCTCTATCTTCACAATTGTGACAACAATTATTGTTGCCATTTTACGAAACACATACACACACACACACACCCTGATTCCCATTCACACACACTCATATCCTTGGATACACATAGTTTATAATTAATGTTATTTGATTTCAGAATTTATTCTTCCACAACATTACTATACTTGTGGACAGTGCGTATTTGTGGCACAGGTCAATTAGACCAATTGCAACTCTTGTGATAATGATTGCCCCAAAACTTGGACATGGGGGATTTTAAGGTCACCAATTATAAATATGAATCAAAAACTAGTCATTTTACAAATTTATAAATTAATGGTCACTTGAATAACAACAAATTTTTTTTAAAGCATTAGTAGTCTTCCAAAGTACGTACATTTGCAGTTCTTTATTAGATTTTACAATGAATCCTTATTAAGGTAAAACTTAAGTTTTCAGGCTCAAAATATGTTACAGCGGTTTGTTAAAAGGTTTGTTTTATGTTTATTCCCAAAGTATTTCAAAAACATCTAGTATCTGAGTTTTCTTTAATAATATTGATAAAAAACAAAGTTTATTTGCCGAACATAAGATATTATAATCGCAGACATTACTCCAATACAAGGTTACATGATGGTGGTACAGAGTATTATGATTTTGTGTGTTTGTTTGTAATACCCAAATAATGATGAGAGAGACCCATTATTCCTATCTACTTAAAATCCTTTTATTTTTAGCTATGTCCGTCTGTCAGTGAGTCCATGTATCCTTGTAATCTAAGTACAGGTTGCAAATATTGTCTGATCGCAATAAATTTTGGCACATATACCTCTAGCTTGGCCTAATGACGAACCCTATTGAAATTTGTGAACATCGGTTCAGATTTAGATATAGCTCCCTTATATATATTAGGGCGGGTCTAAACAAATATATTGCGGTTGTCCGCATCTTAAAAGAAAGATTGTTTTGTTTAGTAAATATCCCCAAAATATTTCTGCTATATTTTATAATAAAATATAGCCCTCTTTATTGGAAACTCATTCTATTTATACATAATTTTACTTATGCCTAGGTTCTGCTTATGTTCTAAATATTCCTTAAGAACTATAGAGAGCAGAGAGGAGCTTTGAAGCGCAGTCGATACGATCAAACACTCACACTGTGGGAACCATGCATTGTCGTTGTGGCACTTTGTCATCAACGACGTTTAGCCATTCAGTCAATGGTTCAAATTCACTCACTCATATTGCACCGTTATGTCGAGCCCATGCATTCAAGGTTACTCGTGTATTCAAGGTTACTCGTGCTGCAATATTGTGCTCTTGAAATGAAAGGCCGCAGACACTTACATAGTGACGCCACGATCGTTTGAACGAAATGGGTCAGTAATATGAACCTGTAGTCACCTGCAATACTTGGCTATATGTTGTGTATGAGTGAGTTGAAATGTAAAGTAATAGGAAACCCTTTTATACAGTATGGTGCCTCAATGTTTATGTTGGTCACATCGACATGTTTATACTCTGCATTATAAGTCACGCTACACTTTGAGTCGTCAGTGAGCTAGAGCGATATTACATAACCTCAAAAATTCAAGTTTTTCTTGCACTAACGAGCGACATTTTTCATATGTATGTACAGCTAGAACTCGCTATTACACACTGGCGGCTCAAAATATAGCCGAAATATTTTGAGAATATTCATTAAACAAAACGAGCTCTAATTTGAGATGCAGACTACCACGACATATTTTTTTTTGACCCGGCCTAATATATATGTACTTCATTACGAAATTTAGCAGAAAGAATGTTCTTAAGCCAGACTGCTGAATTGGAGAAATCGGTGCAAATATTGCCCACAGATATGAATATACTCGTATATATTTTTCCCCCGATTTGGAATTTAAGCGATTTAGAAGCTGCATTTTATATCCGATCAGTACGAAATTTGGCAAAAAGAGGTTTTTTATTACATGAATGAAATGGGGAATGTCGGTTGAGATAAATATATAGCTCCCATATAAAATGTTGCTCCCTAATTGGTATCAAATCGCTATTGAAGTAGTACTTTACTTTCTATTATTTCAATATACATTTTGTACAAATTAGTTTTTAATTTATGGACGAATACTGATAAATTTGGGGAAAATTGGGTCAGATTTAGACGTAGCCCCATATATATGTTCCAGTCGATGTAGTATTTAAGCTCTATTGAAACAGTATTTCCGTCCGATCTTTATATAATTTGGCGGAAATGAGGATTTTGATTCAAGTTTGATGAAAAACGGCTTAGATTATGTATAGTCCCATATATTTGTTTCATCCGATTACACTATGCAAAAAATATAAACTTTTTGAAACATACACGGACTTGACAGTAAAGGTTCGATTCTAACAATTTTGCCAAACCTAGTATTGGGTTATACTACCCTTTGGTAGTAGAATCGAAGCTATACTGTCAAGTCCGTGTATTTTTTACTGTTGCACAGTGTTATTGATCTATGAAAGAATACCGCGAGTATTAAGGTTATCAAATCTAGTTTATTATGATCAACATATTCAACTCATCCTTGGAATAAGCATTGATAAGAGTACTTTCTTAACTAAAGCGAAACCAATTATTCCAAATTATTATCGAAATGCCTCTATGCTCATTGTAAGGGAGGTATATGGTATGACATATTCGACCAGCCCGAATTTCTATCTTTCCTTGCTGGTTAAATAGGGAAATCCTATGGACAGACTTATCTCGACCATGCTGAATCCAGTGGTGGTAACCGTTTTTCTACGTTAGCTCTTGGTTTCCAGATATTTGATCACAAAGTTACCTGGGAAGGCTTCGGAATATTCGCTTCAATACAAAGAACGAAATAATGCAAACCCTTGGATAATTACACTGAGCGTGCACAATGCTCTCTAAAATATGTATCCTCGCGATTCTGTTTTGTGAAATCAGCATATCTATCATATAATTATTACCATATCTCAAAAACGCGAATAAATATTGCATTTTTTATTTTATAATCGATTTAGAACATCAAAAACCTTAGAATTTGGGTCCGGTATCTGCTCGCTAGTATTCGATTTGACCAGCGCAATGTTGTAGGCCAGTGTAAGAAATGCAACGCCGATTTATTTCGGAACAAATTTTTGTTGTTGTTCTGATAATCGTGTTTCTGGTCCACATATTAAAGTAAACTCACTTTATAATGCAGTTCCGTCTCGACTGCGATCGCCGAAACACGTATTCAGCGCTATTTTGTGGAAATTTATTATTTTGAAAAATAAGTTTACAACAACAACATTAAGAAGTTTTTTTTTATGACCAAACGCAGTAACTGCGGGTCATAAACAGATCAGTGTAAAAAAAAAGAACTCAATGTTTGGGTATCAAGTACGCATACTTGATACACAAACGACGCAACAAACATAGAACACATTTTGTGTTGTCAGTATGTCACTTGCAGTTATGAATTTAAGTGATGATACCAGTAGTGAAGATGACGATTCTAATTGGCAGCAGGTACCAGTGAAGAGAAAGCGTACAGGGTCTCCCACAAATAACCTACCAAAGCGTATTCTTCAAGACGACGAAGCTTCAACATCCAACAATAGGTATAAGAGCCTTCAACCTGATGAAAGAGAGGAAGGTGAAATTAACAATCAACCAGCCGTAAATGAGGAACCAAAACCACCACCAATTTTCATCCCAGATGTCGCCGATGTCGGCAAAATGGTGATTAATTTATGTAAAATTATTGATAAGCAAGAATTTAGCTTTAAATCATTAAATGATGGTCAGATCAGGTTAGCTATCAAATCAATTGATTCATATCGAAAAGTTGTAAAGTACTTAGAAGAGAAAAACAAATCGTTTCATACTTTTCAACTCAAACAAGAAAGAGCATTCCGTGTTGTTATTAAAAATTTGCATCACAGTACTCCTATTGCTGATATTAAAGCTCATTTGCTGTCAAGTCAGAAGCGTTAGGAACATCATTAGCCGCCGTACTCGTTTCCCATTGCCGATGTTCTTCGTTGACTTAGATCCCAATCCAAATAATGCCAATATTTTTACTATAACAAAAATGGATAATGCTATAATAGAAGTTGTGTCTCCAAAACATTTCGACGATGTAGTTCAATGTCACCGCTGTCAAGAATTCAGACATACGAAATCGTATTGCAAGAAAGCATTTAAATGTGTAAAGTGTGGATTGGGTCACCCTACGACTGCATGCCAAAAAACTCGAGAAGAGCCGCCTAGGTGCATCAATTGTTTGCAAGCACACGCAGCCAGCTATAGAGGCTGTGCTGTATATCAACATATTGTGAAAAAAAGACTGAATTCTGAAAAAAGAAGAACAAACATACAGACAAATTACAATTCCCACAATAATGTAGAATTCCAACAACATCACATTTACGATAATGCAACGTATGCTCAGGCAGTAAGAGGATCGGATTCGAGTCAAAATAGTCTTTTACAGAAAATAGAGTCAATGCTTAATAAACAAATTGAATTAACTAACACGTTAATTAACATGATGTCAATGATTATGAGTAAACTATGCTAGATCTAATTATATCTGAATGGAATGCCAATGGCATATCAAAACATAAAGACGAAGTTAGTGTATTTTTAAATGATAATTTGATTGACATATTATTGGTATCTGAAACACATTTCAGTAATAAGTCATACTTTAATATTCGAGGATTTGACTTAATAACTGCAAATCATCCTGATGATAAATCACATGGAGGCGCAGCTATATTAATTAGGAGCAATATAATTTATGGACCTCTGGATCCAATATCAGAAAACTATTTACAAGCGGCTAGTGTAAAGATTAAATGTGGTAACAGCAACATAACAATTTGCTCTATATACTATCCACCTAGATATAGTGTTAAGTGTGAGGACTACGAACGCTTTTTTGGAAAATTGGGTAATAAATTCATCGTTGGAGGAGATTTTAACGCCAAACATCCTTGGTGGGGATCTCGTTTATCCAATCCTAAAGGGAAAGAATTATACAAGTGTTTAGCAAAACACAACTACAATACATTATCCACTGGAAAACCAACCTATTGGCCTAGCGATCCCTCAAAAATTCCTGATTTGTTGGACTTCGTAACATACACTGGTATTCCTAGTACACATTTAGATATTGTTGCTAGTGAAGAATTGAGCTCAGACCATAGCCCAATTATTTTCAATTTAAAGAATTCGCCTTCCCTATGGGGGAAAACACAAACCATTTTGACGCCACAATCAAATGTCCACGCCTTTAAATGTTATATTGAAAATAATATAAATTTAGGAGTCTCCATTGAAAACTACATGGATTTAGAAGAAGCTGTTGAATCGTTTACAAAAGTAATTCATGAAGCAGGATATATATCAACCCCCCAGGAATGTAAGGCTTCAAGCATTAAAACCACCACGGAGATAAAAAATCTAATAAAAACAAAGCGCCGACTAAGAAAAAAATGGCAAAGAAGCAGAGATCCTAGAGATAAAGTCGTTTACAAAAGGGCTGCTAGAAATCTGCAGTTTCGATTGAAAGAAATTAAAAATGACTCAATCGACACATATTTAAGTAATTTGTCTCCTTCAGGTAAAAATGAACATAATATATGGAAAGCTACCAAATATCTAAAGAGACCACAGAAAAGGAATGTCCCAATTAAAGATAGTAACGATGTTTGGTGCAGATCTGACAAATCTAAAGTTCAAGTTTTTAAAGCGTATCTAGAAGATATATTTACTCCTTTTTCATTTTGCTCTGATACAGATGTGAAGGCAGTTACTGATTTTCTTGATGTTGCATGTCAAATGTCAAAACCAATAAAACCATTTAGAGTTCGTGAGATGGAAATCGAAATAAAAAAACTGAATCGTAAAAAGTCACCAGGCTACGATAACATTGACCCAAAGACTTTAAAATGTCTTCCTAAAAAGGCCATTATATATCTTACAACGCTTTTTAATGCAGTTCTCAGATTATCTCATTTTCCAAGCCAGTGGAAACATGCAAAAATAATAATGATATTAAAGCCAAATAAGCCTGAAAACAATCTATCTTCATACCGACCAATTAGTTTACTACCTGTAATCTCCAAATTATTTGAAAGATTATTTCACAAAAGGCTTTTACCCGTTATTGAAGAGATAAGTGCGATCCCAGATCATCAGTTTGGTTTTCGGCACAGCCATGGAACACCAGAGCAATGTCACAGAGTTGTCAAAGTTATTCGGGAGGCTTTAGAGAATAAATGTTACTGTTCCGCCGTTTTTCTGGATGTTAAACAAGCCTCTGACCGCGTGTGGCATGAAGGTCTATTGTTTAAGCTAAAAAATACACTCCCTGCACCTTTCTACTTACTTTTGAAGTCATATCTTCATGAACGAAGCTTTTATGTAAGCATAAATCACGATGATTCGGACATTGGAGTAATTAATTTTGGAGAATTAACGACGAATAGCGATGTGACGATAGCTACGTATGCAGATGACACTGCTGTTTTTAGCTAAAAGTAGTTCCCATATAGAAGCTTCAATTTCTGTTCAGAGACAATTAAATAATAAGCAGAACTGGTTCAAAAAATGGAATATAAAAGTTAACGCTGATAAGTCGAGTCATGTTACCTATGCTTTACGAAAAGAAGATTGTCCACCTGTAACAATAGATGGTGAATTAATTCCTAAATCCAACAGCGCCAAGTACTTAGGACTACAAATTGATAAGCGTTTAACATGGAAGGATCATATTCGAAATAAAAGAAAACAACTTAACATAAAGACCAAAAAAATGTATTGGCTTCTTGGATCTAAGTCGAAGCTCAGCCTAAACAATAAAATTTTACTCTACAAAACAATCATTAAGCCTGTGTGGTCCTATGGTATTCAGCTTTGGGGAACCGCTAGTAATTCCAACATTGAAATTCTACAGAGATTCCAGTCTAAAACACTCAGAATAATAGCCAATGCTCCTTGGTTTATTAGCAATCGTAACATCCACAATGATCTTAAAATCCCTTATATTAAAGATGAAATCAAAAAATTCAGCCAAAATTATCTTAACAGACTAAGTGATCATCCAAACGTGTTGGCAATAACTTTACTAGATGATACTGACGAGGTTAGGAGGCTCAAGAGACCTCATATTCTTGATCTCCCTTACAAATAGACTGATCTGACTTAATATAACTAAGTTCCTTTCCAAATAATATAAGAACTTATGCATTAGTAATGTATATTTGTATATATAAAATTAGATTTAAGTTCGATGGAACTTATATATGTTATTGCTTACGTTTCATAAAATTTGCTTATTATTTCTTTGTAAATAGATTGCAAATAAATATATTAAACAAAAAAAAAACTTTATAATGTGAAAGAAATCATAACAAATCAGTAAACCTTATACATCACCTAAACAGATTTTCGTCAACTTGGATCAAAAACATAATTTCTGCCAAATAATCTAAAGATCGGACTTAAAATACAGTGTCAATAACGCTTTAATACTAAATATAAACCGAATATCCCCAAATTAAGCGGAAGTAAGGTATAACTTCTATAGCGCTTTGATACCAAATCGGGAGGAACATATATATGGGCGCAATATCTAAATCTGAACCGATTTTCCCCGAATTTGGCAGTGTTCAGTGTTCGAATTTCTTAATGTTTGGATATAAAATACAGTTTTTACAACGTTTACATGCCAAATCAGGGGTAACATATAAGTGGGGGCTATATCTAAATCTGAACCGATTTTTTCAAATTCAGTATTGCATCTAAGTGTATCAAGAGACTTCTAAATTTGTATACAGATCGGGTAAAAAATGTTGCTTATACGGATCATATATACCAAATCGGAGGTACATATATATGAGTGCTATATGTAAATCTGAACCGATTTCAAATTAAGGATAGTCCTTGGGCCAAAATAAAGATATGTGCGAAGTTTTGTTGCGATCGGACGATAATTGCGACCTGCACTTTGATTACACAATATATGCACAGACAGACAGACGGATATATATAAATCAGAAAATGATTCTGAGTCGATCGGTATTATAAACGATTCTTGTCCTTTTGGATGTTACCAACAAATATACAATTTTATAATACCCTATCCCACAGTATGGTGCAAATTTGATGGATTTTGCAAACCCGTGTAATACCCGTAGGCTTTCTTAAGCGAGGTTAAATATGCCTACTGTGAAGAGTGACCTCTACTTCATAAAGTATATTGCAAAATAGTTGAAAGCAATTATGGCTTGATAGCGAAAATTTGATGACATAAAATGCGCTATAATATTTTAATATCCTTATATATACCTCTTTCTTTAAAGTACATCATTTTATCTAATTACTATGCAAACATAGCTTAAAAACATGAAAGTTAAAGTTATCCTGAGAACCTACTTAAATTTTTTGTAACGTCCGCAACGGAACTTTCGCCGCGAATGTCGCATTCATCGAAGATATTTATATAAATATTTAAATGTCATTTCAAAGGACTCTGAAATAATTGTTGTTGCTGAAGCTTATATGAAAATTTTGCATTCAGAACTCAAACGGGATGAACATTAGTAAAACAAACGTCTTACGAATGTAACCTCCGCAACCCAGGATTTGTTGATATGAGTGTTATATCTCCAAAACATCTAAACTTTTACCTTGATATGGGGTATCGCAGAAAAAGTTGAAAGCACTACATATGTTTAAAAATTTGAAAAAAAAATCGCGAAATGCATTTTCTATGTAAATAGCATGAAGTGTGTAACGCAGAAAAGGTAGAAAACACTAACATTAAAATATTTGCAAAAATTGCGAAATGCTATTTATTAAAAGGTAACGCAGAAATAAACTTTAAAATATTTGCAAAAGAACAAGTAGAAAACTGTTCAAACAAATCGTAAAATGCAATATTTTCGAACAACAACCTGTACATCACGGTCAGCTTTCAATTTCTACGAGTAAATGGAAGGAAGAATTTACAAGAATTGAAATCTGTGATTCCATCCGATTATCATTACTTTTATGATAACATAAACTATATAAACAATTGAATTACGTGTACTATTTGCACTACAGATTTAACGCAGATTTAACACATCCACGTTATTCTAAAATGTTCAGATCAATGTATATTTTTCTGTTACTCCACCAATGTTCGTCATAGCATTTACAATACATTCACGAAACGTGTAACGAGTAGCATCCTCTGTAGTATGAATGGCGAAATTAAAAATCGACGACATAAGAATAATGAACGTGGCGCTCTAAATGTTCTTTAAAATCTAATTTTCTAAACAAAAGGCTAATCAATTTTGATCACAGTGCCAAACACCACCTACACATAAAAATAGTTAACGGAATCGAGATATTGGTTGTACCTCCTCATATCATTACAAATCGTAATGGTTTCAAAATCTACACAAATCAAATGAAACTAAAATAGAATTTTTAAATTATTTTTGTGTTGAGAGAAGTTATTCATATAGATCAGTTTTTTAATCTGATTAATCACAGCGAATCTTGCCTGAAATTTGAAATCTCAAAAGAGTAATTAATTGTATCTTGTCATACCATTTTACATTATAAATGTAATGTAAAATGATATAAATGTAATGTAAATGTAAAATGTAATCATAAAGCAAAACTTTCTTGTACTTGGAGAATGGCATTGTTATACATCGGTCAAGGTATAATGATATGTCATTATATGTATAACGATACGTCATTATACTTATAGCAAATATTGCTATTATCCGATAACACAAAATACAGTTTTAGTTCAAAGTGGCAATTGATTTAAATAAACAGTACATTCAAGTGAAGAAGTATTATTTTGCAAATACTACTAGGTGCTTTAGAATATTTATTTATAAATAATTGATTTCCATGCTAAAGCTCCCAATTTCATCCAGGACGGCATTCGGATGATAAACATTCAGTTTAGAGCGTAGAGCTGTAGTGCTGTGGCTTTCAATATATTTCCTCAACCCTGTTGCACATTTACGAGTATATAGGTCTGTACGTTTCTGCATTGACAGAATATTATAAATTTAAGAAAGGAAAGTATCCTCTTTTGTCTTAAACCCATTTCTTTTCGGAATTGTATATTTCGCTCTGAACGCCATGAGTTGCTAGGCGGCAACAAATAAACGACGAGAAAGAATGATATTCTCTGTTCCTTCTGTGCTTTCTTATTGCACTTTGTGTGTTCACAAAGAAAGCATTCAATTTGAGTTGGGCAAAAAGAAACAAGAACGAGCACAAAAAATATCCAAAACTGCACAACTGGAAAACTGAAGCAGCAGCGGCAGCAGACCCAAACTCAGAACATGATTGAAACTTTAAAGGAGATTACTGTATGCATTTTTTAGCAGGGGAAAAACAAATGCAAACTTTTAGGGCTTAAAATAAAACGATGTGTTTTGCATTCCATATTTTCATTTTGCATTCTATTTTCCATTTGTAAAAATGTCGTGGATGAATTTTTAAACTTTAATTTCTCCGTTCTTGGCTAGAAATATGAGAACTCGTTGTATTCGCAAAAACGAAAAGTTGCTGCGGGAAAGCAGGTTAAGTAGGTTTACCCGTTGAAGGAAACAACAGCAAAAACAAACAGGGCATTGTGGTCTTAAGACAACAAAGTAAGTCTTGGTCATAATCATACATACGTTTTGTGGGGGGACAGGTAGTGGAAAGCGGGCGAAGTAGACAAACGCATCTTAAACCATCTTGTCATAAACTATATGTCGGTTAGGTGCTGGTAAATATAGCCACAAGTAGAACAAAATAGACACAGTACTCCGAAGACCATCGTGGGTATTTTAAAAATTAAATATACAAAATTAAGACGTCATATCTAAGAATTTGTTGGATTTTTTAATGAACGTTACATTAGACACTAAAAAAATGTTGTATTTTTTTCCAAGGTTAATCTGCGTACCCTTATTTTGAAACCAAAAAGTTAATATTTAGAAAAATATCAACGAAATTTCTTCAAAGAGTGTAAAACATTACGTTACTTTTACAATGACTATAGTCTGACAGAGAATTAACAAAAATTTGTCTACCGTTCTGACATTTCATTTCACAATGTATCAAATTCCACATTTTATTTATCACAAAGAGAGAATATACTCGGTTTTTTGTAGGAAATTTTCTGATTTGTTCATTGAATGAAAAGACGTTCAGAAGTTACATGAATCTTTTAATGAACTTTTCGTTTACTAAATCGGATTCACTTATAAAATGACATGTAAAAAATGTCTGTCAAGTAATCCGACTACAGCAAAACTTCTATAACCAAGGCTAATTATTTTGTGAAATTTATAAATTTATTGATAAGCCAGACATGTAGATTACTGACGACGGGTCACGATATAATCTGTGGGCACACAATGAAATACTTGCAATACATTTTTCCATGTAAAAATAGAAGCAGGTTGGTCTTGAGCCGAGAGAGTATCTCAGTTTAAATCATTTATTAAATACACTGTGCTAGTCCAAAAACGTAACAGAAAGGAGACCCTACGGATACATCTATTTCGACATTGGACGAGAACCATGCTAATTGTACCTAAAAAATGCCGATGGTTTCCGATTTGGATGAAACTTGGTGGATGTGTTAAATATCATGCTCTGTACAGGGTATACAATTTTGTTGAAAAATCTTCAAACCGATGGGAGATATGTACATTTAAACATTCGAATTTGGACAAAAAATCTCGAAAAGTGCTTGCATTCAAGAACGTAGAACTTTTGTTCTACGAGAGATATTAAAATATTTTGTTTTGACATAGATCCCTAAAAACTTCAGCTTTAGTAATATCGAGATGGATGTTGATTGGAAACTGCATGACATATTTATACCCTCACTTTAGTGTGACGAGGGTATATATCATTTGCTACTGTGACGATCCTACCAACTGGCCCTGCTTCCTCCGGAGTTGGCTACCTTCTGGCCCCGGCCGTGCTCAGTCTCGGAGCGGTTCTTTTCCTTTGGAAACGGACTAGGGCTCGTATGCATAAATCAAAAGTGTAAGGTAGCTCTCATGTGTTAGTGTAGTGTGTTTTGATAGGAAGAAAGTATAATGCTAATAGACGGGAGCAGCTATGCATCTTCTGCTGTCGTCCCTGCTCTTAAACCCAACCACCCGCTGACATTTATAACTTTAATGAATGTCAGCCCATTTTGTTTCTTTTCTACACAGACTCCTTCACCTTTCGTGACTCCAGTAAAAGTTTATGATTTCATTTTAAGGACAATTAATACTATATTTAAAAATTGAATAAATGCAATAACATACAGAAATTGAATCAATAAATGACAGTGGATTTATCAAAATTAAATCCAAATATGTGTAAGGTTAAGTATTTATGTAGATGTACGATTAAGAATTAATCGTAAAAATAAATGTAATTGAAATCAAGAATTTGTGATATAAAAAAATAACGATTAGTGTTTATATAGTTTATGTAGTGTAGCGTCGAGTTTATACAAAATGAAGTAAAAAAAATCACTGGACTTGCCTAAACTTATCCCGTTATGTCATCAGGCCTGTTGACGGAGGGTATTGCTGCCAGTAACTTGCTGTATTAAAGGTGTTCAAATTGTATAAATTGCTCGACTGAATTATTAATGCGAAAAGTGCATGTCTTAATATTAGGTTAGCGAATTTAGTTAATAATATTATAAGGGTTGGTCCTCCAGATAGTCAATTATTCAATTTATAAATGTAGATGTTTTTAGTTCTATGAACGGATAATCTTGGATTGTCGTTAGCTCCTTTAAATTAATGATTCTCGTTACAATATTTCTCCATATTCGGTCCATTAGCAGTGATTTATGAACAAGCCTTCAATTTATTGCATTTGGATAAATGGATCAAGAGGATTTTAAGGAATTGTATATGCTTCTATAAAAGCTCTGACAATATTACGAAATCCAATACCAAATTGAAGATTCCACGCAATTCAAAGTTTAGATACGAAAGTTCTTTGCTTGCCTTTGGTGAAATGAATGTACGCCCCAGAATTCAGAAAATCAAGTTCGTCGATATAAGATGCAAATTGAGAAGATTAACAGTTTTAGTTCTTAATCTTGGCCAGTTTAATTTCCGGGTACAATTTCCATTAATAATTGTAATTATTCTTGATAAAATTTTGTTTAATAATATAAAATCGTTCTCTTGAGCTCTCTATTTCCAGAATGAATGATATGTTTTTCTCATTCCTTTCAAAATTATCAAAACTTCTAATCAAAAATTTTCTTGACGAACTCCTTCTTTTCAATCGTTTCTATGTTCAAGTTTTCAAATTGCAATTAAGTATAAAGTATAAAAATTGTACAAATCTGGAAGAGGTTTACACTACGGAAAAAAGTGTAACACATCGAAGGAGTGACCTAAGGCCCTAAGTATGTTCGTCGGAAATCCGTTTTGGGTCATTTAAAGTCGAATGAGCAATGTCCGTCCTATCTGTCTGTCTGTCTGCTGGCTGGTGCGCACGATAACTCTCGAAACGAGTAACCGATTGATATCAAATTTGGCATGTCATATTTTTTTCTATCTCCAATAGCATTACCTAAAAATGGTCTTCAAGAGAATTTGTAGTAATCCTTTTAAAAAACCAAAACATTTCAATTTTAAAAATTTTCGCGTAATAAGCAAAACTATATTACACCAATATTTAAAATCTGTTCCAGGCCGCTATGTCTGCGATACATGCAGAAAGGCTCTATGTATTGCAAGATATGGAGCAACGGAATAGTTTTCCTGAATGCGAAGTTCATAATTCAATCGGTGTGGGGTATAACAACAACATTATTTTAATACATGTTTGGAAGTACATAAAAAAAACAAATTGAATTAACAACTAAACTACACATGTCAGAAAAGGAGGTTATATTGGAAAATATAGTTGGAATACTTAAGAGTAAGCTGTTTGGTTTGGACAATTGTATGAACGACGGAGAAGAAATAATAAATCATTTAAAAGAAATTCTTATCTTTACGGAAAATAATAAAACCCAAATATTATCAATTTTACCCTAATCTTGGAGTGCTTATAAAATCGAAAAAAATTTGGCATCAAAATCGAAAAAAATTTGGCATCACCCGCAAAATGGCTAAAAAACACAAGGAAGTATATATAGAAATAGTATGTCGTACCACAAACTCGTAAAAAAACGTTCAGGTATAAAATTATAAAAAAATGATGATGGAACAAAAGAAAAAAGACTGAAAAGGATACTTCTTTGTAATATGAAAGAATTACATAAATTGGTCCTTGATACGCCCCGAATGTGAAAATCGGTATTAGCAAGTTTGTTGAACTGCGACCAAAATAACTTAAACTTATTTTTGTTGGTGGAAATCTGAAACAGTTAACAACACCTACTTACCTGCATTGGATTGCTCAGTCCTTGTGCAATCCGGCTACAGTTCAATGTTAATGATGGTAAATTGCAACACAAAAGTTTCGTAGTTATTTCAGAAGAGCAGAAGCACAACACCATTTATTTAAAAAAAAATAAAAAAAACAAGTAAGAAAGTTCAGTCGGGTAAACCGACTAATGAATCCCCTCACCTTTAGTCTCAAAAAAATATGAGTAAATTTATTTATTTTTTTTAATTTAAATTATTATCAATTTAAATTTAATTTCATAGCTTTAAAGTATGTTCTGGTATTAAAGTTAAAAACTTTTTACTTTCGGCACAAAATGGTCCATTTGTGTGAGAGGTACCAAAAGGGACGTCCCAATAACGGTCATTTTTCTCTGGACTCTAGGTACTATAAAAACATTACACTGTATAAAATTTAAAGTATTTATATGCACTGCAACTTCGCCCATGTTTCTCGAGGTAATAGTGACTAATAAACTAATACTATGTGTAGAATTTCAGAGGATTCTAATAAATTGTTAACCCTTTGTGAGGGAGGTACTAGAAGGAGTGGACCAATATGGCACATCTTCCAACTTAGCCGGAGATAGAAGAAAATATTGTATACCTACACTGACTTGACTTAAAGTTTACACCGTAGTTCAATCCTGCGCAGCAGAAGCATTTGGCTCCAAAATCTCATTTTCGAAAATTTTAATACAGCACCATTTGGATATAAGCCATCCATATATACATTTTTCAAAGCTTTCAAGAGGCTTTGGTTAAAAAACTATTATTATATTTATTGTAATAGATAAACAAGTCGCATCCAACTAATATAACTTAAAGCTTTTAAAGGAAAAGAACTAAGACATGGATAGCATGTGACCAAACAAAATAACTCGAACCTATAGTAGACGAGAACAGTAGGAATCACAAGAAGTTAGATGCTATATATGGGAGCTATATCTAAGTATGGACCGATATTGCCCATTTTCAATCCCAAGTTAACTGCAGCTATAAGAATGTACCAAATGTCAGATTACAACAGACGGAGAGCCGGGCGGGCGGACAGACGGACATGGCTAAATCGTCTTAGAATTTTAGGACGATTAAGAATATATATACTTTATGGGGTCTCAGATCAATATTTAGAGGTGTTACAAACGGAGTGGAGGGTATAAAAATGGTATGGAAGGGCTATACTATATGAATCCTGCACAAGAAAAGGAAAAAAAATATTGTCAAGTTTTATTAATGTTTTTTGTTTAATAACAATTATCGATTCAAACAAATTGGTTTTTACAGTCCCTATATATCAGAGAGGAGGTACATATAGAATAGTGCAAAAAAAGAGCACTGTGATAAATTTCATCGTAATAGGATCATAAATACGACCTGTACTTTGATTATAACGATACTTCTACAGTTGGACAGACACACGGATATGGTTAAATCAGGAGGTGATTCCGAGTCTATCGATATAATACAAGATTGGTCTATCCAACTCCTTTGGGTGTTACATACAAATGCACAAATTTAGAATCACCATTGCACCATTTACATATGTCGAAATAATGTAGCCACTAAAATATAACTTTACTGTCATTTTCGAAATTCAATAGTGTATTAGAAAAGTGCAGCTTTCAGGAACTTGATATATAAATAAATATATCTATATATATAAAAGAGAGTGTCTGTTTGTGGGTTTGTTTGTTTGTTTGTTCCGTATAGACGTCTAAACGGCTAGACCGATCATCTTGAAATTTTCACAAAATGTAATGCGTAGGGGGTGCTGAAAATAGGGTACTTGAATTTTCGATATATCAAGTGGGCGTGGACCCGCCCATATGGGTCCAATTTTGATATTGAGAAAATTTTTTAGCTAGAGTGCTGAAATTTTGTGTGTATGCATTTAGTGGCAGATTATGAGAATTTTCCAAAAATGGGCGGAATCGGACCAATGGGCGTGGCCCGGCCCATATAAGCCAAATTTTGAAATTGAGATATTTTGCAAAATTTGTTAGCGAGAGTGCTGGAATTTTGTGTGTATGTATATGGTGGCAGTCTACGTGATTGGTCCAAAAATGGGCGGGATCGACCCAATGGGCGTGGCCCCGCCCACATAGACCAAATTTAGAAATTTTGATATCTTGCACAATTTGCCAGCGGTAGTGCTGCAATGTTGCGAATATGTATCTGGTAGCATTCTACGTAATTGGTCAAAAAATGGGCGGGATCGGACCAATGGGAGTGGCCCCGCCCATATACGCCAAATTTTGAAATTGATATATCTTGCACAATTTGCTAGCTAGAGTGCTGTAATGTTGTACATATGTATCTGGTGGCAGTCCACGTGATTGGTCCAAAAATGGGCCGGATCGGACCAATGGGCGTGGCACCGCCAATATAAGTCACATTTTAAAAATGTGATATCTTGCACAATTTGTTATCGAGAGAGCTGGAATTTTGTGCATATATATCCGTTGGCGATCTACGCGATTGGTCCAAAAATGGGCGGGATAGGACCAATGGGCGTAGGACCTCGCCCATATAAGCCAAATTTTGAAATTTAGATATCTTGCACAATTTGAAAGCGAGAGTGCTGGAATTTTGTGTATATGTATATGGTGGCATTCTACGTAATTGGTCAAAAAATGGGCGGGATCGGACCAATGGGCGTGGCCCCGCCCATATACGCCAAATTTTGAAATTGATATATCTTGCACAATTTGTTAGCTAGAGTGCTGTAATGTTGTACATATGTATCTGGTGGCAGTCCACATGATTGGTCCAAAAATGGGCCGGATCGGACCAATGGGCGTGGCACCGCCAATATAAGCCAAATTTTAAAAATGTGATATCTTGCACAATTTGTTATCGAGAGAGCTGGGATTTTGTGCATATATATCCGTTGGCGATCTACGCGATTGGTCCAAAAATGGGCGGGATAGGACCAATGGGCGTGGCCTCGCCCATATAAGCCAAATTTTGAAATTTAGATATCTTGCACAAATTGATAGCGAGAGTGCTGGAATTTTGTGTATATGTATATGGTGGCAGTCTTCGTAATTGGTCCAAAAATGGGCGGGATCGGACCAATGGGCGTGGCACCGCCCATATAAGCCAAATTTTAAAAATGTGATATCTTGCACAATTTGTTACCGAGAGACCTGGTATTTTGTATATATATATCCGTTGGCGACCTACATGATTGGTCCAAAAATGGGCGGGTTCGGACCAATGGGAGTGGCACCGCCAATATAAGCCAAATTTTAAAAATGTGATATCTTGCACAATTTTTTATCGAGAGAGCTGGAATTTTGTGCATATATATCCGTTGGCGATCTACGCGATTGGTCCAAAAATGGGCGGGATATGACCAATGGGCGTGGCCTCGCCCATATAAGCCAAATTTTGAAATTGAGATATTTTGCACAATTTTTATAGCGAGAGTGCTGGAATTTTGTGTATATGTATATGGTGGCAGTCTACCTGATTGGTCCAAAAATGGGCGGGATCAGAACAATGGGCGTGCCCCCCCCCCCATATAAGCCAAATTTTGAAATTGAGATATAATGCACAATTTTTTACCGAGAGTGCTGTAATTTCGTGTATATATATCTGGTGGTAGTATACGTGATTGGTCCAAAAATGAGCGGCATCGAACCAATGGGCGTGGCCACGTCCATATAAGCCAAATTTTGAAATTGAAATATCTTGCACAATTTATTATCGAGAGTTCTGTATTTTAGTGTATATGTATCTGGTGGTAGTATACGTGATTGGTCCAAAAATGGGCGGAATCGGACCAATAAGCGTGGCACCGCCCATAGAAACCTTATTTTTTTAAATTGAGATATCTTGCACAATGTGTTTAAGTGAGCGCTGTACTTTGTGTATATGTATCTGATCTACGTGATTGGTCAGGAAATGGGAGGGATCAGACTAATTGGCGTGGCCCCGTCCATATAAGCCAAATTTTGAAATTGAGACTCATATTCTGCACATTTTTTTAGCGAGAGTACTGTAATTTTTTGCATATGGATCTGGTGATAGTCTACGTGAATGGTCCAAAACGGGTTGGGATCGGACCAATGGGCGTGGCCTCACCCTTATAAGCTAATTTCTGAAATTGAAATACCTTGAACAATTTGTAAGCGAGAGAGTTGTAATTTTGTGAATATGCATTTGACGGCAGTCTACGTAATTGGTTAGAAAATGGACGGAATCGGGAATCTGAAGTCTGGGGCAACGAAGTGGACCGGGTCCAGCTAGTATATATATATAATAAGTTTACAAATTGTCTATTTCCGTTATATCATTGATTTTTGTAGGAATTCCATTGTCTACATTTCGGCGCGCATAATATTTAATTGCTACCGATGGAAAAACTATATTCTGATTAGAAATAGTTATATAAATTTTAGCTTAAAATATAGCTCCGAAAAGTAAAATTTAAATACAAAAAACTATGGAAAGCATTTGTTGAATTTTTTCCATGCGATTGTGGCAAAACCGTTGTATCGTATTGAAATCAGTGAATCCAGTGTGACTTTTTATTATTGAAAGTACTGTGTAATATACATTTTACATATGTGACAGTAAAAAATAAACTCAGTTTTTGTTGGAGAACTTGAAGAAGACGACACTTCATATGAACACATGCTCCACCACAGCCACAGATAAGACCAACACTTCCATATGCATTTTTTGCAATTTTCAGCGTCGCGTACCGACGTCCCAGTAAACCATTTAGCAGAAGTCAGCTCCCGAGATAATGGAATTATGGAGTACGTACATCTGATTCTTGCTGAATGACGAAGTGAGGCACTGGTACTTATTCGCTATTCAGTCGGATTTCTGCCGAAGATGTTTCCGTTGAATACGAAGCTAACAATGCATCTTTCCTTGGCCGATAAACCAAATGCTGGAGAGGAATTGTGCTCTGGGTTTCCAAACAACACCTCTTCTGTCTACAACATATGCAAAGCGAATAAAATGAAGATGCAACGTAATGAGTTTTTGCTGCTGCTCCAAGAAATTTAAGATTGTTTAAGACTCCGTGAAGAAGCAGCATAAGACCGCATGCCTGCGTTTCTGTGTGTGCATGTTTTTTAGGGTACACGCTGAAAAAAAATTGCTTCTGTAGTATATTGTCCCAAACATATTCGGCTTGAAACATATAAATGTTTATGATACACTCTAAATATATAATACTTGGTACACACTAAAATTATATATTTGGGAAGATGTTGTTCTAAACTAATTTTTGTTTCCATCATAATACTTTTTATTTAGGATTTTTAATTCCGAAACAAAGATTTATTTAAATTTAAGTATTCCAAAAATATATCGAACCTTGATTGTGTTAAGTTCTACAGCCATTTCATGATAATTTTCTAGAAATTTTTAATGTTCGTAAATTAAAATCGTATAATTTTGGATAACAATAATTTACTCGAAGGACTGACATGAAATACTCAGAAATTTTAAATGAGTCCCTTAAAACAGTATTTAATGCCGCTAATGGTATTTTTAACTGGGAGAAATAATTCGAAACGAAGGAAAAATAAAAATGGAATTTAGAAAAATTCACCAAAGTTTTGAAAATCTTTTATAAATTAAATACAGAGCTCAGATTTACTCGATTTTACTCACGAGTGAAAAGTACTCGCGAAGAAGAGTACTCGAAGATTACGAGTTTTAAAAAGAGTTTACTCTCCGCTCGTTTATTTTAGGCGCGAGCGCTCGCGAGTACTCCTTCTTAAAAATTAAGAGTGGGAGTAAAAATCTTCGAAATAGAGCTAGAGTTTACTCTAAGAGTGAAATCGAGTGGCAAAATAAAAATTGCTGTAATAAAAAAAGAGTAATAAAAGAGTTATGTATGTAGTCAATGAACATTTTACAGTTTCAAGCATTTTATTTTTTGCCTTTGGTTTGGTTTTTGCAGATTTGGGTGTGCGTGTGCGTGTAGTAGCAAGAACACATAGTAACTTAAACGGTTTTTGGTGTTGCTTTGGCCGAGGAGGGGTGATCGTGTGCAAGAGAAAAACTGAAAGAGTACTCGGCAAGAGTATAATCTGCTCGATTTCGAGGGCATTCTACTCGCACTCGAAAACGAGCGAAGCATATGCGCTCTTATTCGAGTGGCAAAGAAAAAAGAGTATACTCGAATTTTTTTTTTCACTCGCAGGAGTACTCGCGCTCGAATTCGAGCGAGTTTCACTCTTTACTCGTATTCGAGCGAAGATTTCGGAGCTCTGATTAAATATATTTGAAGATATTCCTAAACAATAATTTTATTTGTTTAAAAATACATTTTTATTTGAGAAAATTAGTTTGCAAACATATTTTGTTTTAATATATTAATATATGCGTTCCAAGTAAATGTTATTGATTATACCCTCACTTTAGTGTGACGAGGGTATATATCATTTGCTACGGAAAAAAGTGTAACACGTCGAAGGAGTGACCTAAGACCCCAAGTATGTTCGGAGGAAATCCGTTTTGGGTCATTTTAAGTCGAATGAGCAATGTCCGTCCGTCTGTCTGTCTGTCTGTCTGTCTGTCTGTCTGTCTGTCTGTCTGTCTGCTGGCTGGTGCGCACGATAACTCTCGAAAGGAGTAACCGATTGACCTCAAATTTGGTATGTGGTAATATTTTTTTCTATCTCCGGCTAAGTTCGAAGATGGGCCATATTGGTCCACTCCTTCTAGTACCTCCCCCACAAAGTGTTAAAATGTTGTGAATTATTGATTCTTTAATAACTGCTGTACTACTTATTCGAATCTTTTGAAATTCCACACATAGTATTAGCTTATTAGTCGTTATCAACTCGAGAAAAATGGGCGAAGTCGCCACGTCCCTTTTGGTACCTCCCACACAAATGCACCATTTTGTACCAAAAGTTAACAGCTTATAACATTAATAACAGTGTTTAAAAATACTTGAAATTTTTTACAGTATTATGCTTTTATATTGCCTACAGTCCAGGGAAAAATGGGTGTTGTTGTCATGCCCCTTTTGGTACCTCCCACACAAAGGTACCTTTTTGCACCAAAAGTTAACAGCTTATAACATTAAAACCAGTGTATAAAAATACTTGAAATTTTGTACAGTGTAATGTTTTTATAGTGTCTATAGCCCTGTGAAAAATGGGCGTTATTGCCACGCCCCTCTTTGTACCTCCCACACAAAATGCCCAAATCATACCACAATTTAATGTCTCATAACGTTTATACCAGTGCACATAAATGCTTATAAGTCGGCACAGTGCAATGAATTTAAAGTATCTAATGTTCAGCAAAAAAGAAGGTGTATTTGATAAACCCCTTCTGGTACCTCCCACACAAATTGACAGAATAATTCGAGTAATATTCAATATTACATTACTCACAAAGTGAGGGTATACCTTAGTCGGTTTACCCGACTGAAACTTTCTTACTTGTTTTCAAATAAAATTTATTTACTCAGAAATATATAACATTTAAAAATTTGTGTTCCAAATATATTTTCTTTCGATTCAAACATATCAAAAAAGGCGATTTTGCCCTGTGTATGTGTAAATGTGTATGTAAATCATTTCATAGTTATTGCGGTTGGCTCTGTGGCACTTGTTTGCAGTGTTTTGAGCAAAAAAAATAAATATCCGAATTCAAATCCAGTTTAATATGATTTTATATCTTCTTATGTACGGGTATATACAATTGTACAACTGAGACATAATTACCGGCATATGTCATTAAAGAAGTTTAACTTAAAAACAAACTTTGATTTTACCACATAACATCTTATATTTCTACACCTTACTGCGATCAAAGCTATCCCGAGTTTGTATTTTAGCTCCCAAACACCGGAAGATATTCCATTGCCACGCCACATTTTTTACCCCTACCCATAGGGACCAAATCATTCCACAAATGGCATTTTACACACACACATTTAAAATTTGGTACAGTGCCATTTTTCAGAAGCGCCACTGATCAGCGTAAATGGACCCATTTGTCAAGTCCATTCTGATACCCACCATGCTGTTTACACGTTCAATATCAAAAGTATTGTTATTGAAAATAAAACCTAAATGCCTATTTAAAAATATAGATATAATTGCTACACTAGAGAAATGAGAAAGGGTTTTGAAAAAAATACGTTAATTTTGTGCTGAACAGTAAATGTTTCAAAACAATTTCCAGAATTTTTATGCACTGCCTCTGAATTAGGATGAGTTCACCGAAAGAAAAAAAGGTCACTAAATTTAAGAAAAACCATTTTTATATTTAGCAGAAATTTTTCTTAAAAATGTAAGGACGTTATTTGTCAGTTTCAACACCCATCGTTTATTATGCCGATCGACTTATAATCACTTTCTGAGTCGATTTAGCTATGTCCGTCAGTCTGTGCATATATTCTTGTAATCAAAGTACAGGTCGCAATTATTGTCTGAATGCGATGAAATTTGGCACATACACATTTTTTGGCCTAAGGACGAACCCTGTTTAAAATGGTGAAAATCGGTTCAGATTCCTGGTGTGACATCAAAGCGCTATAGAAGTTGTTTTTTATATCTGTAGAAACTGTTATTTATATTCGATCCGTACGAAATTCGGTAGAAAGAGGTTTCTTATTACACGACGGAGCACTGCCCCATTTGGGGAAAATCGGAACACTGCCCAATTTGGTGAAATAACAACATTCTCATTTGCCTTTTAAGCGGTATTGAGACCGTATTTTACATTAGATCATTATAAAAGTTGTCAGAGACAGGTATTTTGATAAAAGATTGAATAATTTTGAATGTGACGAAAATCGCATCAGATATGGGTGTATCCCCCATATATAATTATTATATAATTATTTTGAAATTTTTTGTAGAAGAGTTCCTTTATCCAGGGAAGTGCACAACCGAATCTGAAGAAAATCGGTTCAGATAAGATTTATAATTTTTGCGCTATGTGATCCACCCGTTGTGGCATTAAAGCGATCGATCTAGTTTATTATGATAAACGTCTTCAACTCCTTCTTGGAATAAGACTTGATGCGGAGGTGAAGCTATGTACATTGTTAACTGAAACGAAACCAATTATTCCAAATTACTACCACAATGCCCCTTTGCATATTATTAGGGAGGTGTAGAGTATTATAAAGTTGGCTCCGCCAAACTTTCTGTCTTTCCTTACTGGTTGATTGCACAATTTTTGTTTCTAAATTCAACGATGTTGTCACACACACCATTCCATCTCGAGAATTAAACACCTTTTTTATACAAGAGCTTTAAGCATCGTCTAAATTACAAAAAAGGTCAAATTTATTTGTTCCTCAAAAATTGTTCTTTCACTAATAACGAAAGGCGCGGCAACTCACAATGAAGCCGTATCTTTGTAGAAATAAGAGATCCTCTACTTGATTCGGTAGTCGTTTAATTAAATATCGCACAAAACGGGCATTCCGCTTTTGACTGTTTAGAAGATAAAATTGACACAGGTGTCATGATATCTCAAATTTCCGGAACGGCTTTCATTTAAAAATCCCACCAAAACAAACACATCAATGTGTTTGCCAAATACCACCATACACTCTCAATACTTTTATTAGTGAGTTTTATTATCCTGTTCTTCATGCTTGTGTGTGTGGTTGTGTCGGTCTGTCTGTCTGTATTCGAGTGTTAGTGTATAAGACCGAAGGACGATGTTAAATTGAACTAAACCGCAATAATGACATCGGTTGCCATAAAATCCTATTAACAGTTTGTGTTTCTGCTAAACTGTTTATAGTGTAGTCGGAAAGTTTTCCTTCTTAGTTATTCCCCAGACACATTTAACGATGGCAACATTTGAGCTCCACAGCTCCACTACAGAAACAACACCAACAACAGCATTGCTTCAAGACTTCTACTCTTTCTCTGTTTTGTTCGTTGCCATTGGTTTCTGGAATTTTAAGTTTATTTCTAATACGAAATACAGAATAAAACGAAACATACGAAATGGCAATGTCTCGATAATACCATTACTTATGGCAGGAATAAATATCTCATAAGAGCGCCCCAGTAGGTGAGTTGGTAGCGTACTCGCCTATGAGTTTGGGGGTTGTGGGTTCGATTCCCACCAGAGGCTCTGGTCTGTCGCTGCAAACATTTAGCCATATGGTCTTTGTAACCCGGCCTTTCCTTGGACCTTATAATTAGAATATAAATTTACTTTGTATTGTAATTCATATAAATAAATAAATAAAATAAATATCTCATATTTACTATCTGTTTTAGTTAACGCTCACGGAAGCTAAGTCACATTTGACATACATATCGATACCTCCATTCTAAACTATGCTAAGTGGAAAAAGGTAGTTTTTCAGGAGAGGCGATCAAAGTTTGATGCATTTTTTAAATTTGTGTGAAATTCCTTTTGTAATGGAAATCGAATGACCTGTACTGTTTTGTGAATAACTTTTGATTGGGTTGACGGATAAACACCAAATTTTGATTGAATATAATTTGGAATATTTGCAAGTTAAAAATGCGATTTCCCTAAAAACATGCTAAGTCGATTAGCATGTTTTAGAAAGTATACTAGGCCGGGTCGATTTGTGGGGAGGAAAAAAAAGTCGCCATTGCTCAGTGAAAATCGTACTCTAGGGATCAAAATAAAAAACTTTGCCGAAGGAATACCTCTAAAACGAATTCTGATGTCCCGGAATTTAGGTCGAACTTTTGGGTAGAGGCAAATTTGGAAAAATCCCACTTTGACCCATTTAGAGTGCTCCAATCGAGTCCAAATGTATGACCGACCCCCACTAACTTTGGAGGCCCGACCCACCCATGTCAGAGGCACACCGCCCAAATTTGGTCCGAAATTTCTAATATGTTCGGGAGCCGATTTAACCATACCTGTCTGTTCGTGTATCCTTGTGATCAAAATACATGTCGTAGTTTAGGTTCGATTGTGATAAAATTTAGCACAGCGATCTTTCTTAGCCCAGGGATGATGCCTATTGAAATTGGCGAAAATCGGTTTAGATTATAGAATCGATTAAAATAAGTATTTTATTATTGCCCACACAACCTTCTAACTTGTACTCGTTGCCGGCTATGTGGGAAGGTCACTCAATCGTCATCCCTTTTATTGAAACCTAATTTTTATGTAGCAATCAGTGTACAAAGAAATTGACCTTTAGACTGTGTCTATCATTCCAGAACCACAATATGTATCGATTGACAATTACCGTCTGTATAGCGGTTTGTAGACGCATTATTGAGATCGACGTACAAAAAGCAATGCTGGTCTGATCACAATTATTTCTGGCACAGTTTTGCTGTTTGCGATGTACAATATTTTTTATTTGTTTTCGGAATAGTCATCATAAAAAAATAGATCTGAAATAATAACCAAAAATTACAAAGAAATTACAAAGAAAAAATATTTGTATGTTTTTTCAATTATATTTTGTTTGTTGAATTTTTTTTCAAAAATGTTTTCTTTGTAATTTGTTGAAGATTTTCAGTTATTATAATGTAACTTCTGAACCTATGTCGTCCCCACTCCAAAATTTACACCATCGGTGAAATATGGACCATTTTTTATAAAAAAATTAAGGAAAAACAATTGGATCGATTCTGAGATATCGCAATTTATATTTTTGTTTCCGCGAAAAGTGACCGAAAACAAATTTTCAAAATAAAATTAGTATTTTTTTGAAAAGTACACGAAAAATGCTTTAAGAAACGATATTTTCTATTTTCAATGTCTTATGCCTTGTAGCCTTACAGTCAACTTAAAAATCCCATTACAGAGGCAACTTTCGGAACCTCGCCCCCTGCTTCCAATTTTCATTTATTTTTTTTAATATTGTGGGTCCTTACTCCCACATACTAGGGCAACATTTTCTGAGAATTTGAGAAAGATCTAATTTTTGGCATCTGTCACTTGAGAAAGTCCTACCCATATATATGGGTCAGAATATTTAATATCGACCTATGTAGTTATTTTTGGCAAAAAATTTTATAAGCAGTTACAAATAGGTAAAATAAGATCTCGCTATCATTTAAAAAATATTTTTTTAAAAATTTTTGTGGGCATTTTAATTTTTGAAAAAATTAAAAAATGAGTTTTTGTGTTTTACGAAATTTGTAATTACTCTCGAACGCCTGAAAACCAATTTTCAATTCCAGATAACTCGGTAACTATACGAGATAATTCTTAGGTGTAAAAAGTTTTTTTTGTAGACCTCAGTTAGTAAAACACACACAGAACTTTTATAAATCGGAAGAGAAACACGAGATACACGAGCTTTAACATTATCTTTACCCGATGTGGCCAACTTTGAGGGCCTCTAGCTCCGCCACTGTCTGGCATATGGGGCCCAAATATAAAGATTTTTGCTGTTCTGGATTTGTGAGAGTGCGACAAATATTCTGTGAAAATTTGAAGAAAATCGTGGTAGGAGCAATTTATTCTACAACGGTTTTTTAAAAAAAAACTTTCGTAAACAATTTTTTAAAAAATTTCCAAACATTTTTTTACCAAAAATTGCGCATTGTGTTCTCTTTAAAACGAAGTAATCTTTTCAAAAATCGGTTTAGCCGTTCGAAAGGAATTAGAAATTTCGTAAAAAAACAAAAACTTTTTTTTTAATTTTTTCAAGCATTAAAATGCCCATAAAAGTTTTTCAAAAAATTTTTTTTATTCATTCAGAATTTATTTCGGTTTGAGACCACATGTTTCAGTTACTTTCTGTCTATTGCAAAAAAGTAATAGAAACAAATACAAAAATTGGTAGAGAGTTTTAATTGCTTGGTAGAATTGACTGCAGTTTCGATAGACACCACTCTATCATCTTCAGATTTTTTTTTAAAATGATAGCGAGTTCTTTCTATACCTATTTGTAACTGCTTATAAACATTTTAGCCAAAAATAAACTACATAGGTCGATATTAAATATTCTGACCCATATGGGAGCTAATCTATATCTACACCGATTTTTCTTAAATTTAGTATTGTATCTAAGTGTATGAAGGGACTTCTCTGGAACAAGAAAAAAATGTTGCTTATACGGCGATATCGGAGGTACATGTATATGGGAGCTTTATGTAAATCTAAACCGAATCAATTCAGAAAGTGATTCTGAGTCGATCGGTATAATAAACAATGTGTCTATTTCTTCTCCTTTTGGGTATTAAAAACACATGCACAAAGTTATAATACCCTGTACCACAGTGTGGTGTAGGGTATAAAAACTTAAACATTTTGTTAACTACTGATATAGCTCTTAAATAGGTCAATTACAACATTCGTTATGCCTCGAATAGTTTTATGCAGTCATTTCGTGATGATCCACGGAGTTTAAGAAGTTTTATTCTTCGATTAATGAGAACCTCTAACATGAGGGTGTGTAAAATATGAATTTCTGCGTATTTTCCGTATTTTCTCCATAAAAAAGTGGACACCAATTTTGTTTTCATAATTTGACTTGTAAATCAGTGGATTGTAAATTATAAGGATTTTTTATTTTTAATTTGGTTTTCATTGTTTTACTTGTAAATCATTGCAAATTTAGGGTTTTTTACATAAAAAAAGGCTGGCAACATTTTTCTTAAGGAGCATTAACGCGAATACTCTTCCGGGAAGAAAATATGTCTGAAGTGTATCATTTCTAGGATATTAAATAAAATAAAATTACTGAAATGACATTTTGTATTCGCAATAAAAAAGAAGGTAAATGAAGGAGAATAGAAAAAAAGATAAAAGAAAAATAAGGAAAAAACTCTACATGCGAAATATTTTTATTTTCTCATTATCTTCCATTTTGCAAATTAAATCCCTGAAGGATTTAGAATACATCAGTGAAGTTTAACATTCAAGATGTCTACTCCAGTTTAGAAAAAAAAATTGAATTCGTAATAATTTTCGTTTTAAGCTTTGTACAAAATGCAAACGAAGAATACTTTTGTATATTTAAAAGCTAGTGATTCCAGAATAGTTTTAAAATTTTAAGCATACTTTATAAACATGGAACCTTCGAAAAATATTTGGCTTAAAAAATTAATTATTTTGGTAAGAATTCGGAAGACATTTGTGAGTATGGGAAAATAAAATTTCTGAAATTACATTTTTTATTCGCAATAAAAAATAAATTAAATGAAGGAGAATACAAGAATAAGTGTTCTCCTATAAATTTTTTCCCTTCATTTTGCAAATTAAATCCCTGAAGGGTTAGGAATACATCAGTGATGTTTAGCTTTCAAATTGTCTACTCCAATTTAGCACCAAAAAAAATTAATTCATAACTCTAGATGACTTTGTTTAAAGAACAAGGTATTTGCGAAAACAAATGCTTTGTGAAAACAATAAGATATGAATCAGGAAACTAAGATCAGTGTACAAATCTTATATATTTTCTTGAATGTATGTATATTCACGGAGAAAGTTGGAACATCCTTAAATTACCTTTTTCAATAAAATATAAGTTAGACTCTGAAAACAAATAATATTCGGCCTCACTACGACGACACTGTATCATCATTATTTTGTAACTTAACCTAATCTAAGACATAATTTGTTACGTCTAGTGTTCCTTTGAGTTTTTTTTAAATAATATGATTTACAGCGCTAAGCGATTACAAATAACTTTGCTTTGTTTATCCAAATCTCCATTACAGCAAATGCTTGATATTAATTAATATAATTTCGTTGGAAGTTCTTATATATACGAGTATATACATTAGGGCGGGTCAGAAAAAATATCGCGGTTATCCGCATCTCAAATAAAAGCTTGTTTTGTTTCATTACGCTCTCAAATCGTGAATAACTTCGGTTCTATCTGAGCGAGAATCACAATATTGGTACCGTTTTAAGCAAAATAGTGAAAAATGAAAAATGCTTTAGTCCAAGATGTCCGATATTTGCAAGAAAAACATGAATTTTAGAGGTTAAGTAATATCGCTCTTAAGATATACGCGGAATATTTTCAGGATATTCACTAAACAAAACAAGCTTTAATTTGAAATAGGGACAATTGCGATATATTTTTCGGACCCACCCTAATATACATATACTCCTATATTACAATTTCATGCTGGCTGGACCTGCAGCAGCAGCCAGGCTTTGCCTCCTCCGTGTCCATAATAATTTTGGAGTAGTATTGACGCCTCACCTTCTCACCGCCCTCACGAAAGCTATTTTCCATTATGTCTGTGTGCTTAAACGGAAATTTCATTATTTTATATGCTTTATACGAAGGCTTTATTACATTTTCTTGTATTTCAAATATAAAACCAATTACTTAAGTTTTTATCCAAACAATAACGGGGAAAACGAACCCGAGAGAGCGGAGGGAGGAAACAGAGTGGAGGTGGAGACTGAATTCATTGAAAATAATTAACCCCTAAATTTAAATTGCCAACTTTTGTTTTGTTTCGTACTTTTCGGAAACTTTTTTTGATGCGCTTCGTTTCATGCCGTCGTAATACATAGCAACAGCAATAACAACTACATGAACAGCAACACTTTTTTCCTGTTAAATATGATCTGCCCGGGAAACAATAAACAATTATGACCCTTCTCCAAAGTTTAAAAAGCAACCGGAGGAAAAAAACAATAGACATGCATTGTATTGAGATACTAGTACTAACTACTACACTCTCAAATACATTCGTGAATATACACTAGGGAGTAATGAAAAAAAAGCGAGAATCAACAGTTGTACCTTAATGAACCAAATGGCATTTAATATAGATGAATCTAAGAGATTGAGTTAAGTAGTGGGAAAAGTATTTTCAGTAGTTTTAATCTTATTAATTTACAATTCTATATTAAGTACTAAAATTATATGTAATTACTAGCCGGTCCCACTCCGACAAAATAATTCAAAAACACAAATGTCCCTTAATTGATTTGTAGTCTATTCACTAGGGCGGGATCTAGGGATCAAAAGAAGAAACTTTGCCGAAGGAACCATAACTCTAAAACGAATTCTGCGCGACTGTTCAGTTCTGACATTCCGCACAACAGTTCAAAAACTGTAGTTTACAACATTTTTGTTGAAGGACTGCGCATACAATTTCTGGCGTAAAATAGTGTAATAAACATTCAAAAATATGTAGGGTAGTTTTTTTTAAATTCATATTTTCTTGGGATCCACATATAATATTTCGACCATATTTTTTGAAGTGTATGATCGATAAAGCGGGGATATGAGGCCTACAAATGTTAACAATTTCAAAAAAGTTGTTTAGTAACTCTCATTAAAGCAATTACAATTAAAAATACACGCTGAAAAAAAATAGCTTCTGTAGTATATTGTCCCAAACATATTCGGCTTGAAACATATATATGTTTAGGGTACACTCTAAACAGATAATATTTGGTACACACAAAGGTAATCTATTTGGGAAGATGTTGTTCTAAACAAATCTTTGTTTACTCCTAATTTGTTTTTATTTGGGACTATTATTTCCGAAGCAACCAAAAAATTTGCATTTAAGTATTCAAAAAATACCTAAATTGTTTTATATCGTTCAGTAATTCAAATTATGTTTTAGAAATTTTAATGTTCGTAAAAATAAGAAATAATAATTGAAATCCTATAATCTTGGATCAAAATAAATTTTATGGTGGATTGACAACTAATGATGGCTTGGAATACTCAGAAAATTGAAATGATTGATTTGAAACAGAAATCAATGCTGCATATGTTACCATAAATGAGAGGTACAATTGGTAACCAAGAAAAAATAAAAATGAAATTCGAAAAAGTGAGCAAAAGATTTGAAAACCTTTTTTAAATAAAATATATTTGGAGAAATTCCTAAACAATAATTTTATTTGTACTTAAACATATACTTTATTTGAGAAATTTAGTTTGCAAATATATTTTGTTGTAATATATTAATATATGCGTTCCAAATATATTTTATTGATTTTCAAATAAAATTTATTTGCTCAGAAATATATAATATTTAATAATTTGTGTTCCAAATATTTTTTCTTTCGATTCAAGCATATCAAAAAAGGCGATTTTGCCCCGTGTACATAAAAAAACGCCAAAAATGTCTGTTGTGAAAGCTGGCATCCTAACGAAGGGAAAATTTTATTGATAACTGCAGAAATTATAAAATTAAGAGAATTTCAACAAAATCTTGTTCAGTTGCTGTGGACCAAAAGTGTAACACATCGAAGGTGTGATCTAAGAGAACCCATGTATATATTTGGCGAAAATCCGTTTTGGGCCACTTGAGCAATGTCCTTCCGTGTGTGGCTTTCGGCCACGATAACTTTCGATAAGAGTAACGGATTAACTTCAAATTTGATGTGTGTTAATATTACATTAGAGAGTAGGGTATATATCATTTGCTACGAGCCAAAAGTGTAACACATCAAAGGCGTAACCTACACGGGGGGAAATGGACTTTTTTGATATGTTTGAGTTCAAATAAAATATATTTGGAACAGAAAATTTTAAATATTATATAGTTATGAACAAATACATTTTATTTGAAAATCAAGAAAATTTATTCGGAGCGCATATGTTAATATATTACAACAAGATATATTTGAGAACTAATTTTCTAAAATACAGTATGTGTTTAAATACAAATAAAATTATTATAAGGAATTTCGCCAAAAATATTTTATTTAAGAACGATTTTCAAAACTTTGTTGACTTTTTCGATTTTTAGTTTTAATTTTTCCTGGATTTTGAATTATATCATACAGTTAAAAATGACATATGTCGCATTATCTTTTATTAAAAGAACAAATTTTTAATTCCTAAATATTTTAAGTTATCATTTGTTGTCAATTTATCGTTATTCAAGATTATACGATTTAAATTATATTGGAATTTCGAGAGCATTAACAATTTCGTAAATGTGGACTTTGAATTACTGAAAAACTTAAAACAGCCAAAGAAATGTTACTATCATTTAAAATTTCTAATTAAATTACTGAAAAACTTTAAACTCGGCATACAATAGATATAGGAATATTTTCTGAATTTTTGAAAATCTTTGTTTCGGAAATAATAGTCTCAAATAAAAAAATATTAGGACGGAAACAAGGATTTTCTTAGTACATCAACTTCCCAAATATATAATATTTGTGTGTTCTAAATATTATATATTTCGAATGTACCCTAAACAAGTATATGTTTCAAGCAGAATATATTTGAGACAATATACTACAGATGCGAATTTTTTTCGGCGTGTAGGGTATATGTATATCATTTGCTACGAGCCAAAAGTGTAACCCATCGAAGGCGTGACCTAAGACCCTAAGTGTGTTCGACGGATATCCGTTTTGGGTAATTTTAAGTCCGTCCGTCCGTCTGCTGGCTGGTGCGCACGATAACTCTCGAAAGAAGTAACCGATTGACTTCAAATTTGGTATGTGGTAATATTTTCTATACTACTTATTTGAATCCTCTGAAATTCCACATATAGTATATGTTTAATAGTCACTATTACCTCGAGAAAAATGGGCGAAGTTTCAACGCCCCTTTTGGTACCTCACAAATGGGCAATTTTGAACCAAAAGTTAAAAGCTTATAACTTTATTACCAGTGCATACAAAGACATGAAATTTTGTACAGTGTAATGGTTTAATAGTACCTAGCATCATCATCATCATCAATAGCGTTACCGCTCTTTATGAGCCTTAGCTTCCTTCACAACTTTTCTCCAGGCAATACGATTTTCAGCTAGGCTTTTGTAGTTAGTTATACGCATTAGCTTCAGGTCCGATTTCACATTGTAAATCCAACGTTTGCGGGGTCTTCCTCTCTTCTTTTTGTCGGTTAATTTAATAATAATACTTTCTTAACGATTGAGTCATCTTTCATTCTATATATGTGGCCAAGCCACCTCATTCTCTGCGATTTAATATATCGGTCTTTATTTTCTCCTTGGATAAGACTGTCTAATTCGTCGTTGTATCTAATCCGATATGTTCCATCTGTTTCCTTAATTGGGCAGAGTATTCTTCTTAGAATTCCTCTCTCAAAAATCATAATATGGACTATGGTTTCTTTAAATAATGGCCAGACTTCGCAGCCATACGTGGCTACTGGCCTTATAAGTGTCTTGTATAATTTTATTTTACTTTCATATTTGATTAGTTTGCTTTTTAAAAGTTTTATATGAGCATAATAGCATCGATTGGCACCTTGAATCCGTTCCTCTATAGCACCGCTGAGCTTATCATTTCGATGTAATATCAGCCCCAGATATTTTATAGTACCTACAGTCTAGAGAAAAGTGGCTGTAAGTGGCCCCTTTTGGTACCTCCCTCACAAATGGGCCATTTTACACCAAAAGTTAACAGATTTTAACATTAATACCAGTACATACTTTAAAATTATTAAATGCAATTTAAATTGATAATAATTTAATTATTTGTGAATATCAGTTCCATCATTGAAGAACAATGAACTATTTCGAAAAAAAAAAAACAAAAACGCATTTTTTAATTTCTAAAATTTCAAATCCCCTTAGATCTTTTAAATAGGCAGATATTTAAAAATACAACAAGCGAAGACGAAATATAGCCAAGTTTCTTTTGAAGGAGCTGAGAGTTACATTGGGACTTTATATAAATCTCAACCAATTTTCTTAAAACTCGGCAGTTTTTCAGTGTATAAGAAAAATTCACTCATCCAAATGATTGGATTTAAAACATAGCGCTAATAGTCCAGATAGGAAGAAACTTATATATGTTGGTTTTTCGAAATTAGATCGATTTTCATCAGCGTTCGAACCAGGTTCGCTTATAAAGCGATTAGGTTGTAAGTCGAAAGGAAAATACTCGTATATGTATATGGGAACTATATTTACACCTGCACCGAATTAGGGTGTTGGCTTCAAAATATGTATAGACCATCGGTAGAAAAATGTAGCTTACATTGCACTTAAAAAGTGTGGTTAAATTTTGAGGGCCGATGTTGATTTTGAATAAAACAAAAATTATTTAGGAAATTATTGTCATTTATTTTTATTATGATATTATTGGTATGGTTAAATTATGGATGGAAGAAAATATCGGTCAAATGGCCGCCGCGACCTCCATCCGATGGTCCAAATTTTCGATTACGCTGAGGCATAATTGAGGTTCTAAGTTAAGTTCTATGCCGTTAATGTGCCAAATTATCTCATCCTTTAGCACCTGAATCCCAAAGAAAGAAGTCCAACGGTGTCAAATCACATGATCTTGGCGGCCAAATGACATCGCCACGACGCGAGAAAACATTGCCATTGAATTTGTTGCGCAAAAGAGCCATTGTTTTGTGAGCTGTATGGCAAGTGGCACCGTCCTGTTGAAACCACATATTGTCCACATTCATATCTTCCAATTCGGGCCATAAAAAGTTCGTTGGCATCTCACGATAGCGAACACCATTCACAGTAACTGTCTGACCGGCCTTATTTCGAAGAAGTTTGGCCCGATAACGTCGCCAGCCCATAAGCAGCACGAAATGAACTGGGCGAGCGTGCACAGGTGTTTTCACATCTCCTACAGATCAGGTTTGCTAAAATTTGTGCACAATTCTCCCGATTGTGGACACATTTGGTCGATTATGCTGATCAAAAATAAATCACGAAGTGCACGAAATGCATTTTGATTTGAACGCCCATTTTAGTAAAAGGCTTAAAAAACTATAACGCTTTGCTCGATTGTGTATCTTTCCATGGTTCAAATTGAGTTAGTCTGAAATTGAGAAATGTCAAAAGAAATGCTGAAAAAACTTGACGTTTCGGTGTGGTTCACATTCAACATCGGCCCTTACAATTTAACCACCCTTTATATCAAATCGGAGGTACATACATATATCTAGGGGCTATAACTAAATCAGGATCGATTTTAACAAAATTCAATAGGTTCCGGTCCTGAAAAAGTTCACTGCGCCAAATTTCATCAAAATCGGAGTAAACTTGCGATAAACTTTTAGTTTTGAGAACTTAAGATTGACAGGCGGACGGACGGACGGACATGCTTAGATCGAATTTGCTGGCTACTCTGGGTCGATCGGTATACATTAAAGGCTAAAAAAACATTATTACCAATTTCTATCACAATCCCTGTACCAAAGACAGGTATAGAGTGTAAATATAATTTTATCATTTAGAAACGCTTCACAAACAAACGCTGTGCAAACAGTTTCATATCAGAAACGCTGTGCAAACAGTTTCATATCATGTCAATATTAAATACTCGGCTCCTACTTCAAGTTGTTGCAAATAGAATAACAAACTTAGTATACCGCCATCCTATGGTGGAAAGTATTCACATGTATAGAGATAAGTACCGCCTAAAACTCCCTTTAATAGCCAAACAAATTTTCGTTGTACCCTAATATGTACACAGACAAACAATTTTGTTGCTGCATTCGATGGCAGCCGGAAACTGAAGTATGAGTTGAATATGATAAACTTAACACTGTCATAAGTTGAAATTTCACAATTGCCAAATAAAATGTTGGTTTCTTTTTGCCTCTGTAGTTAAAATGAGGAGGTTTTGCAAATCCCGGGGAAATAAAAGGACAAAAGGCGAGTAAAAGGCACAAGAAACAGATTTGTTTTTATCACCTCCTTCAACTTGTGCCCTGAGCGCCCCCACAACCCCTCCCGTTTCCCATTGATTGTCTATGAGATATATTCATAGATATTCTCCGCTGTACACATACACACACACATACGCGCAGCGGATCTAAATAAAACGTTTGGTTGTAAGTCGGGAAAAAGAAAAGAAACACCATCAAACATACGCATTTAATGGAAGAACAGCCTTTCGCTTGTTACACATCACCCGGTCGGAGTGGGGGTGGCGGCAACGGTGATAGCGACGGTGGGGTAAGGCAAACAAAAGCGATTATGGCAAAAGTGTTTTGTAAGAACATTACTTTGCAAAAAAGATTTCTTTCATTTCCCTTTCGGTTACTTTTGTTGTGTGTGTTTTCTTTTCTCTCAGTACACTCTCATCTACTTCCCGCTCTGTATTTTTTCTTCTATTCTTCGTCTCTCGACATTATTATATGGTGTTGCTTATGACCGTGAGTATGGGTGTGTGAGTGTTTTGAGACAGCCATTACTTTGCTATTTTCAACTTTAAACAAGAAACAATAACAGTAAACCTGAAACACAAGGGAAGATTGAAATGGAGTTGCAACGAGGGTAAGGGGTGGCAGGAGGCATAACACCGGTTAGATGATAGACGAAATCTAAGTACATTTTTACAATCATTGTTGATGAAATTGGGCTACCAGAACAGGCAAAATAAACATAGCACCCATACACATACCACATACATTCACAAACACTGCTAGACACACACACACGTACACAATGGCAGTCATGAACCAACCCTTTATTAGCACCCACTGTGAACTTTTGTTCCATTGTCAAGAATATCACACCATAGCACTGACAAAAGCGGATGGAAACACAACAAATCAAAGGTTTTAACAAAAACAACAACACGACCACCACCAATAAGAACAACTACCGAATCCCACCCAAAAGCTGAACAACACAAACACAATGCCATAGAACAAGGCAAATAACATGCTCGGCAATATTCATAATGCACACACACACACACAAAACACAGGGCACAATTGCCTACACCAGTCTTGTGTGAAGGGGCATATGGGGAAGGGGATCGGCAGTGGTGAATTGGAAGGGAGGGAAATAATGTTGAATTTACATATCATGCGTGCGTATGAAACGGTATTACGGCTCCTTTTCCACTTTTCGCAAAAGTTGTTTCTATTTTCCCAGGGACAAAATAAAACACTTTATAAGGATACGAACGAGGTGCTTGCCATTGACTGTTCTTCCCCCTGATTCTCGTTAAAAAAAAGCCCCAATCGTTTGTACTACCACCTCTTGCTCCCCTCTCCCATATGGGGTCCATGGACTATAGAGTTTGGCTATGTTCCTTCCCATTAAACGCAATCAAATCTACGAAGCTGTGCAAACATCTTTGAATATGCACATACATATAGACGTACATTCCAACAACACCACTCGGCGTGTGTATGTGTTTGATGGTGTGCGAATGTGTATATTTGCAAATGGGAACGTATGTGTTGCTATTCTAATAAAATGCAATAAAATTTAAAAGAAAAAATAACAACGTTTAGAAGAAGCAGCAGCAGAAAAGACACCGGGGATCAAGGCACAAGTTTTGTTGTTTCTTCTTCCTCATATTGTCGAAGGTTCATTTTGTTACTTTGTTCAACAAACACGAGAGCAACTC